>CM020504.1:5249539-7837039 GCA_009823395.1 Thamnaconus septentrionalis
CAAACCTCTTCTTGTACATGAGTCAGACAATAATATTGGCCTACTCATTTGCATATGGTAGCAAAAAAAAATCATCATGTTTTATGTTGATATGTCCATCTCACTGCACCTGCTACTTTCAGGACAGAGAAGCTATCCATTGTAGTGTGGTGCTGAAAAAGCATGTGACGTACAACATTTACCACAGTAGTTGTTGATTTGTTTTATTAGAAAGAAACTATTCTTGGCCTGTCATTAGCAAGAAAATGAGGCATAAACATTGACATTGTGAAAAGTTAGAAACTACTTTTTAAGTTTAAAACAAGGATTGTGACTCTCTAAATTAAGTATGGAGATATTGTAGATATATGACCCATACATGTCCATTGTACATGGAAATATGTTTAATCAGGTGAAGGAGAAGTTTTTTTTTGTCTTGCATTTTGGAATGGTTTAGCTATCATTCATTCGTTCATTCATTCATTCATTCATTCATTCATCTTCCATACCCGCTTATTCCTATTCAGGGTCACGGGGGTCTGCTGGAGCCTATCCCAGCTGTCTTAGGGCGAAGGCAGGGTGACACCCTGGACAAGTCGCCAGTTCATCGCAGGGCCACATAGAAACAAACAACCATTCACACTCACATGCACACCTACGGACAATTTAGAATGTTCAATTGACCTCACATGCATGTTTTTGGACTGTGGGAGGAAGCCGGAGAATCCGGAGGGAACCCACGCAGACACAGGGAGAACATGCAAACTCCACACAGAAAGGTCCCAGGCCCGGGCCCCAGAATGAACCTACGACCTTCTTGCTGTGAGGCGGCAGCGCTAACCACTGCGCCACAGTGTCGCCTGGTTTAGCTATCCATTAATTAATTAGTGAAATAAATAACTTGAAATGAAATCATCTGGCACTTTCCAGGTGTTATTTTCCAAGTACTTTAGTCATTTAACCTACATACATTTTTTTTTACCTGAAAACTTTTGCTCAGAACTTTTAGTCTGTTCAAACTTGACTCCCATCGGACCAGTGGGGGTGATGGTGTCCACACAGACTACTTATAAAAGCGAGTGCTTGGAGGTTGATTCCATCCATTAGATTTGTCGGCTTCAGTATCAAATGCAGCCAGACAAAACCAGAAGCATGTACAGTAAGTGAAGCCTCATTAAGACATTGTTATTGGTCGGTAACATGATTTATTCTCTGTTGTATTGTGATAATTTTAATGGACTCTGATTTAACACCCAAGTGTGCTTATTATATTGCCTGCTGTAATACAACGTCTTCTGTGTGTTATCTATTTACAGGAAATGAATCAAGCCGGGGTCATGAATGAGACACTGAGGGAAACTCAGAATTTCTCTGCCAAAGCTCTGCTGTGTGTGCTGCCGTGCCTTCTCTTTCTTTATGTCAATGCCGTTATGATGTTTGCTTTGTTGAGTAAGCCCCTCCTGCTGGGGTCTCCTCGCTACATCCTGTTCGGTCACCTGCTCCTCAGCGACTCTCTGCAGCTCCTGCTTGCGATGTTTCTCTACATATCTGCTATCAGCAGTATCAAAATGAACAACCACGTATGCCTTTTGATGTCTAGCTTTGCATCCATCGCTGTTAAAATGTCACCCCTGACTCTCGCTGCCATGTCTTCTGAGAGGTACGTTGCCATTTGCTTTCCGCTGAGACACGCTGACATTGTCACAGTGAGGATGACAGGTGTGGCCATTGCTTTTATATGGACTGTTGGCTCCATTGAGTCGTGCACCCAGCTCTTCCTCTTTGTGAGTCTCCAGAACAAGACCGTCACGATACCAAATTTCTGCAGCAAAAATGTTGCGTTGAGGCGGCAGATTTTTTCAAATTCAAGGACCGTCATCAACATTTTGTGTTTTGTTTTGGTGAGTGTAATAATCATATACACCTATATTGCTGTCATGGTCACGGTGAAGTCTGCCTGCTCTCATGCTCGCAATACCACCAAGGCCTCTAAAACAGTGCTGCTGCATCTGATCCAGTTACTCTTGTGTCTCACTTCAACGTTTTTCAATGAGATGAACTCCAGCCGCATGTGGAACATAAATCCTTCTTTTGCCTTACATATCCAGTATGCTCTCTTTGTAGCTTTGATCATTTTCCCAAAGTGTCTAAGCCCTCTCATATACGGCCTCAGAGATGAGACCTTCCGACTGGTCTTTAAATACTATTTTACCTTTGGTTTTGAATGCAATCCAAAGGCTTTTCCACAGTTGTGATTTTAGGAAACATCTTATTGTGTGTTTTTACGCCTAAATATATTGATTTTTATTCTTATTTTAGTTTTATTGTTGTCAAGCACCTTGGGTTGCATTTCTATATGAAAGGTGCTATACAAATAAGATTTGATTTGATTTGATTTGATTTACGTAAAGTAGACTGAGAAGAGAAAAGAACACATGTAGTTGGTTTGTATGACATCTGACATGTATTTGTTGATTTGATTCAATAACAACTGTGATGAAAATATGCATATAATGGATTCTTTATTTTAAATTGTATGTGAGTACTGTAAAAAAAAAAAAAAAACGCACATATGCAAAATTCTATTCAAGGAATATTTATACAAGGTTGGTCTTTAGAAAATGTCTATTTATTTTTCCCCTTTTCCCCTGGATTTGATTTGAACAGTGTTTCATTTTTCAAAGGAAATGCCCATTGAAATGTTAAAATGTATAAATACTGAGTGCAGAAATTGAAATAGAAATTGCGTTAAAGTATGAAGCTTTTTAATCACTTGATTGTAGTACATCATTGTTCCAAAGTAAAACTGTGCTGTTTGTGGTGTCAGCGATAACACCAAAGAGAACCTGCATCTTTAAAGAGAAAAATAAAATTGAGGATGAATCATCAATGATAACAAAGGGAAATCTATAAGATCACATTCATCGACCCCATGATATGAATGTCTAAATATGAAGAGTTGTTGGGTTGTTTTTCTTTTTAAACATCTGTAAAGTCTAACTTTATCTTTAACTTCTAAAACTGTGTCTTAAGTAGTTTTAAAGTTAACAGAATATGTATCCAGTTATTTAGTAATAATAATGTATGATAATAATAAAAAAAAAATGATCACGTTCGTTTGGTTGCTCTCAATTCTATTTTTCATGTAGTACATATACTTAGCCAGCAGATGTCAACTTTGGCGAACAAAATGGTCCATGTCCCGGTGTAGCTGATCATACTCACAATGTACTTTTCAACCGTGATTGAAATATTGTATAATACTGTATACACCTTTTTTTCTGTCTGTGGTAACTTTGACTATAAAGCCTGAGAAATGTTCAATCTGGACAGAGGAAATGGGGACGTTCATGTTCAGTTCCAGATTAGTGATGGAATGCTTGTTCATTCCTTGTTCTCACAGTCCAGATGGACTCTTGTGTAATAAAAGGGACTGAAACAGAAAGCAAGGAGGGACAGATTTATGTGGGTAAACAGGGAGGGAGGCGCTGACCCTCAGGATAAAGGGAGCGTCTGAACGGGAGGTGGACTAATTTAACCGATCTTTACTGCGCCACCATCCTAAAGCCCTCTCAATACCTCTCTGGCCTTCGTGAAAGAGCACTTGAAAGATTGAATAACATTCCAGAGAGAGAGAGAGAGTACCTGGTGACAGAAAGCCACTTTAGTAGAGTGCAACAGTGGAAAGGAAAAGTTGTTATCATGATCACAAACCCCTTCATGTCCTCACGGAAGAAAATGGTGTCTTGCCTCAGGTTAGTGATGGTTTGACCCCCCTGGTTGCTGTGTCACCCTTTCCACAGGTTACCCAATATCTTTTCCAGGAAACACAATTCTTTCTCAAGGGGAAAGAACAAAAAGCAAACCAGTGGTGTGGAGAGGACATAGGTGCGATGGGATTTGATTTTAAATAAATCTAACACAGTGGCCTGTAAAACAAAAGTGACAGAAATGTTAGGAATGCTGCATTTTGTTTGGCCTGTGAGAGAAGAATTTGCGGATACAGCCGCGGTTTCCCTATCTTTTTTTCTTTCAGAGGTTTTCCATCAGTGAGGCAGTTTTACTTAGAATCAAATGCATCCCTACAGAATAACACTAGAGTAGAGAAAGACACAGATGAAAGAGAATCTTGCTGTGGCTCCATCAGGTCACACTTTATTAATAGATCATTGTCAGTTTAGGTTATTTTGTGGGAGTTGTCACAAATTTTCCCAGTAATTAAAACACACTGTGTATTTGGCAAGGCTTCAAGAAACACTGAGAATAAATTGAGGTTTGAGCTTTAGAGTAAAAAGAAACAGCTTGAAACCAAAAGAGCATTTGGGAAAAGGTGAAGACGACCAGTCCAAAAAAAAGGAATCTCTGGAAAGGTCAGCTGGATTTTTAAAGGTACAAAACTGTAATGTGGCATCTAGGGGAAACAGAGGAGAAAAGGAGAGAGAGAGAAAAACTCTTAGCCTTCCTTTTCTCTCCTCCTCTCCTTCATACATTCCTCGTCACAGCAACATATAGCTTTCATGTCAATGCAATGCACTCCAGGCAGGGGTTTCACACTGAGCTTTAGAACGTTGGGAATATTCAATGAGCTCATTTCTATCCACTTCAAAAAAAAGAAGAAAAAACAGGCAGTGTGTGTGAGGCAGTCACACACACACACACGCAGACACATATGCGCACACACATAAGTGGAGACGCAGATGAACGGCATGGTGGGAGAGTAATTGTATCCCTGGTGGTTCTCCAGAGGACTGCAGTGAGACTCAAATTAAAGCACTGACCTGGTTAGCCTACTGTCAGGAGAATGGGGTGCTGCCCCGCACCTCCCCACCACCATGCCCCCCCCCCTCCTCAGCTCCCCAACACACACCACCTCCCAGCCCTCTTCCATCCCACCTACATCTTCTTTACTTCTTGACACACTATAAACAACAAAAAACACGAGGCCTCCTTTAAAATTTGTACTTCACAAATATCGGTGGGTGTCACAAATCAGTCTGTAGACATAATCAAGCATAAATCAGGCTACTATCAAAATAGATATAAAACAAAATGGGATAGTTTTGTAAATAAAAGTGATAGTTTAATTGTACAAAATACTCTTAAGTCCTGATAGAATTAACAAGATGTTTCATTTCTTCCTCCTTGCTGCACATTATTTTCATCTTCACAAAACCTAGAATGAAAACGTAATGTGAACCCTTTTGAATTGAAGAGACCATTCCACTTGTCTTGTCTTTTATGTTTGTCTTCTGCTGTGTTACTGTACCACTGTCTCATTCGTGCAAACCATCTGGAAATTAGATAGATGGTTTCCAGACTATTGAGATCATAATCGTGTCACATGTAGCTTAAATAGTCAAAGTGTCACATGTCCCTCCTTCATATCCCCCAACTTGTAGAGTTAAAATCGAATTAAAATGTTAAATGAACAGATTCATATCTAGGTATTTTTTATTTAGGTCATTCATAGAAAGCAAAAAAACAAAACAAAACAAAACAAAAAAACATTCCAAATTGCACACTCATTAAACGGATTTTCTTGTTAACCTGATCAATCCACGAATCGGTTCCTTCTCAACAAACGAGCAAATATCTCTAGAAATTGACGTCAAGCTTCAGCCCACTGGCCTGCTGCTGAGTGGCGAACACACACTCAATGCTCATGGAGCAGATCAAATATGTGGCCCGTTCCCTCGGTGGTACATCACACTTGGTAACCGGGATGTGGAACGCTGATCAATGTAAGTCGGGTTATCAACAGAGATGACGTAATGCGTAACCGATGGATGCTTCTACCGAGGGGTGTCGGCGTGGGAACTCGGAGCTGCAGCCGGTGCCGTCCATTGTCAGGTGAGCGGTTGCTCCCCCCCCCGCCCTGCGAGGCTCACTTGGTACAGTCCACATGCAGTCCTGAGTTGTTGCTGAGGAGCTTCCTCTGTCCACCACCACCACCTCCACCACATACCGTTAGAGCGGAATGTAAGGCTGCCCTCCTCGTCCTGCACCGCTTTTTTTGAAGATGTTAGTGGCGCCTTCTCACCGGAGCGAACGCGGGCATCAAGGCACGGTCGCCTTCATTCATCTACTCTGCAATGTTGCCGGTGAGTAAAAGTAAAAGAAATTTCTTTTGGAAGTGCCGGATTTTAATTCCGTGGTCTCTCCCCCTCACCCCGACCCCCGTTTTGTTTGCGCCCCTTCGCGTCACTAGTGCTCATAAGTTTGGTGAAATAACGGAAGGTCTCGCTCATCATTGCCAAGTCCGCGCTAACTAGTTGGTTTAAAACAAGCACAGTTAACATTTAAAACATTGTTCGAGCTTTGAGACTGTGGAGGGTGTCACTAGCACCGGTCCGAAGCGAACTTGGTTCTAACTTCACTCGGACGCCGGGGACCTCAGCCGGCCGGCAGCTGGTCGGTTTCCACTGCGACCCCTCGGCTTTGAAGATGTACAGCCGCCTGTACATCCAGCCTGCTCACCACTCGCATCGCTACACTTCCATAGGCAGCCATGCTAGCTCCAAAAGTCTTTTATTTCTCGTGAACTCAAGTCGTTTTACGCCCGTGTGCATCTCGGCGAAATCGTGGAGTGCCGTGCACGCGTGTCCTCGAAGGACAATGCGAGATGTGTGCAGGTGCAGCCGGTGCAGGCTGAAGCACCATGTGCTCTGAGTGCAGCCGGAGCTCATTATGGTGTAATTAGGGGGGTGGGCAACTTGGTAACTCCACCCTGAAACGCGACAACTTGGGGATGGCCCGAGAGTTTATAGCATTAAGTACTGATTGGAATCCAGCCTCAGATCTGAGTGTCAGTTAGTGCTCTGCGGCTGCGTGCAGTATATACAGGATATTAGTTTTAGTCAGTTAACCGACTTGATCATTTAGCAATTTGTTGCTAAACACGATATGATGGTTTCAGGTCTTGTTTTTCTTTAGTTTTTTTTTTAATCTCACTGTATACATTTTTGTGATATACTATTCTTTGTGTGTTTGAATTAATAAAAAGGGAATCCTACTGGTCCTCTCAGTATTCATTGGAAATGTTGTTAATGCAATTGCAAATACTCAAATAATAATAATAATAATTATGATGATGATGATGATAATAATAATAATAATAATAAAACAGCAAAAACTGGTGGCATTTTTAAGTGATTTAATATAAAGCATGTTTTATTTCTCTTTTATTTGCAAGTCACATGATGTACAGAGTCACATGATTTTACATAATATTTATGGGTGGAGGAGGAGACTGGGATATTTTAAGTACTATAAGAGATTAAAAATAAAACACTGTGATATTGGCTACAAAACGGCAGAGAAACAGTTGCACAGCAGCATCACCAAGCAGAAATTGGGGAGATGAGCTCCAAGAAGCCCAAACAAATCTTGCACACACAATCATGAACATCTCTGAGAGGTATCCAACAAAGGAATGCAACTGCTAAAGCAGTTCCAGTTGACAGTGATTGCATTTGATGCAATAGAAACAAACCTGGCATAAGCCAGAATGTGCACTTTGATTAGCAGATGTGCATCTTGGAATGACTTGACACAGGAGGAGGAAATACCTTGTGTGTGCAATATCACTCACTAGACATGCGATTGCGTTTTATTCATTCATTCATCTTCTATACCCACTTATTCCTGTTCAGGGTCACGGGGGTCTGCTGGAGCCTATCCCAGCTGTCTTAGGGCGAAGGCAGGGTGACACCCTGGACAAGTCGCCAGTTCATCGCAGGGCCACATTGAAACAAACAACCATTCACATTCACATGCACACCTATGGACAATTTAGAATGTTCAATTGACCTCACATGCATGTTTTTGGACTGTGGGAGGAAGCCGGAGAACCCGGAGAGAACCCACGCAGACACAGGGAGAACATGCAAACTCCACACAGAAAGGTCACAGGTCCGGGCCCCAGAATCGAACCCACGACCTTCTTGCTGTGAGGCGGCAGCGCTAACCACTGCGCCACCGTGTCGCCTGATTGCGTTTTATCATGTCGCTAAAACATTGCTTGATGTTTGTGCGAATATGTGGTGGAGACCCAACATGGCGACATCCAGTTGGAATGCAGCTCAAACTGCATCTGAAATCCTCAAAGTTGTTTCAACTCTCACTAAGGTTAAACAAGGTGAGGCTCTGTTGCAGCCCGACTTGGTTAAAATATGTTGCGGCAACAGATTAGGTGTGTTTACTCTCCCAGTTAAACACAGGAATAGTTTTCTAACTCAATTGTTGCTGTGTTTTCCCAGTAACAGCGGCATGTGTTTTCTCAATAGGGTGGCAAAAATGTGTTTTGTGTGGAAGCATCTGTCCACCTCAGAGCAGCATTGTACATCAATGTCACTTCAGGAGCTATGTAATGAAAAAAAGTGGTTATTGCACATGCTATTGGACAATGTGTGGGAAATAGAGGCTCTAAGCTTCCATACACAAGCTTAGGGACCCTCAGGCACCATTGATAGAAGTGATTTCACTGATTTCTTTCAATAAATTTGATAGATTCCAGGCTTTATTGACGTCTAATCTAATTTGATTGGAATACTTCACCTAATTCTGAATTTCTCATTGTACAGATATGAGATTATTTTTTTCAAAAAGTACACACAAATGTAAATATCATTATGGTAGTATGCACAGTATGCAGAAGAGACAAGTGACGACAGCTGCAGTTAAAGTTCGCCTTGGATTTAGATGAGAGCTTTGACCTTGTGCCTTTTTGAATGCAACATAATCACTGCCAAACTCATGCGTGAGTCTTAAAGAGGAGCAGTTTTCACATGATTTAATGTCATTCCTCTATTCAGTGCAATGCAGTCAAGCTCAAATAGTTTAATAAAAATCTGATCACGAGGTGTGCTGGCCAAATATACCACATATTTTAATCTTCACTTTATTATGTTAACCTAGTTGATAAAGTACAAAGTACAGCATTTTATTGCAATGATGTTGCTGTCTAACACATGTCAAGTCTTTATACTTAATGAAATTGGAGCTTTGTTTTACTGACTGCACATTTTTTAGACTTAACAGTAAGTAAGCTTATCATCCATAGAATAAGAACTACAGTATGTGAAAGACAGTTTGCTCCATCTGCTTCATAGAGTATATCCTTTTTTTCTTTTTCTTTTTTTTGCATTATTGACATTTGTGGTCAGCAGATAATGGGATCACCCCAGGGCATGTGAGCCTGAATGTAAAATGTTTATCAAAAAGTTGACCTGGGGGATGGAGCAAAATGTCAGTCCTCCCCGGCCGACTCTCAACAGCTCGCTCTGCCACTTCCACCTCAGCACCATCCCCGTTCGTCTTTCTGTTCCCACTTTTAACGAGACACGCTGCCCTCTGGCAGGACACACATATTAATACGCTTACTGCCCCCATAAGTGGTGCATGTGAAGGTAATATTGAATAAAGTGAGAACAAGCACCAGCGACTCCCCTGGGAGCGATGTGTCCTTGATGCCAGAATATCTATAATCTGTTTTCTTGCGAGTGTATGTGCGTGCATGCGCGTGTGTGAATGATTCATTGTGTTGCATTTGCAAACCAGACAAGAAGTGTCTAGAGTTGCCGCTCTCTTTGAGGATATAACATGAAATGGTTTCTTTTCTGGTGTCTGAACGCACACAAGTAAGAGAGAAAACATCTCTTTGACTCTGTCAAGACAGGCTGAATGTGAGATCAGATAGTCTTTGCCCTTATTCCCGTCACTTTTTTATTCAGAGTTGGAGAAAACGGGGGCACGCTTATGTAAGGTTGTCATCCTGTCACCAATAAAATTTTCATACGGTCGCCATACCTCCTGCATTACATATTCAGTGCAGGAGGGAAAAAAAACCTCAGCTGTCTTTCTTTTTATTCTGCTGTTATTTGTGCCACGCAGCCTTGACTAGTGATAAAATTAGTTCTCTACCAACACAGACACGGGCCCACTTCACTTTCATCAAACAGAATTTTTTATACAACATATGCGCTTTCATTTTGAATGGGGGTATAAATTATGTGTTCAACCCTCTGAATTGAAATGGGATTAAATATGAATTTAACCCTGTGTCCATGGTTGAGTGAGGGCTCTGGGACTGGTGCACAATATGTGGACCCTTCACTGAAGGTGGTTTCTGTAGTATTAGACATTCATTGGATGGTTCTCTTTACCAATATTAAAGCAAAAGCCTCCCATGGTAATGGTAAGGTAAGTTAAAATAAACACACGTCCAACCTCACCTTTAAAATAATACATTAACAAAGTTCAAGGTGAGATCAGGTCTTAAAACGCAGTCTTGTCTTTTTGGGCATTTATTCTGGCAGGAAGTAGCCCAGATGGCAGTGCCAACCATCATGACAGCAGTGATGAACTCCCAGTAACATGTCAGTGAAAGCCTTGTTGCTCTGTCGTGCAGACAATGACTAATTCATAAACAGCTAGTTTGAGAAAATGTCTTAAAATGGGTACAAGCTGTTTTTTCTGCAAGATGAGGATTTTTAAACTGAGATTCCTAACTATTTCAAATTCGTATCCGGTTTCTGGAAACTAACCATCATACAAAAAGAGTTAAATGCACCAGAGGCTTCTGATTGAATTGGAACATCTTCCCTGTGTAGCAAGTTTTGTTTTGCCATTATGGAGAAGAATGAAGCTTTGTCTTTCTTCAAGTCTGAGTTCAGACAATACCCGTGTGCCTCTTTACATCTCCACCTGACAGTAAGCAGCTCATCCGGAAAACGGGGACAAATTTCAGGGTTCGTCTCAGCAAAACACACTGCAGACTTTTTGAAGCTAATATTAGACTTCAGCAACAGAGTTGGCCCAACCAAGTGGATAATCATCCAAAGTAGCCGTCCCTTTTTTTTGCCCACAAAATAGAAAACTCTGTACTAAAGAGACTGCAAGCTTGGATGCTGTCCACAGGATTTTGGCAATAGTTGAACTGATATGGTAATATTTGCATGGTTGTACTTTTTTTAACCTCCCTGATCAGATTCCTTGAAAACACATTTGGGACTTAATGCTTGTTTGCTAGTGTAAACATTAACAACAAGAAATAGCTGTTGGGCAATCAAAATAAAATCCTTCCAACATGTGCTTACATACATTGGATAAACTTGACTTTGCTGCAGAGTTTCAGATGTATTTTCCATGTCGGTTGTTGTGTTGGCTCCTATTTAGATTGTAAAGTAATACAAATGGACGGCCTCATTTGTTTGTTTGTTTGTTTTTTTTAGTTTTCACAGATTTTCAGCACACGCGCTCCCACAGCTATTTGTCTCCCTAGAGTTTGACTGCCACTGCTGTTTCCTTTTTGGAACAATAAGATGACTCATCATACCTGCCCTCCAAAAAAGTACGCATTCTAGGTTTTATAGTCACAGTTTATTTCGAGCTCCGTCTGTGCCAACAAGAGACAAAAGTTCTAGTCAACCCAAAAGTCTTTGGGGTTTGTTTTGTCAGTAACTCACTTTCTCATGTAGATGTGAAATTGTTTTCACTGTCAGCCTGATAACTGTGAAGTCAAAAATAAAGATAGCAATGGCGAGATTTAAACAACATGAATGATACAGTTGCATAAAACAAAACCACTGAAACTGTGCCGTCAGAGATAGTAGCTTAGTTGCAGCTCAGAGGTCGTTCTTGATAGTGCCTTCAAAATAACACATTGTTTCACAAAGAAAGTAGCAAGTTTTTGTTGTTTTTTTCTTAATCTATCTGTGCCTTTTTAACAGGCTCAGTGAGTGTTGAACATGGCTACCAGTATCTCCATTGTCTGACAGAATGCTCGTAGGCTACCAGTATTGTTAGCAACTTGCTCGTTGTTATTGTTGCTGTTGAGTTTGTGGTGCTAACTGTCCTTTTAATTTTATTTTTAAAAATGAAATATCTTGTTGTCTTGATGCGGACAGTGTGTAGCCTTTTTGTTGTTTTGCCAAATATTCCATCTTGCCACTTATCCTATCAAATGAACAAATTTGTTGGAATAATGGGCAACTTTGTGCTTACCTCACAACGACCCCACTTGATTTCTCCTGCGGCGCAAATATTTTAGGACATTGGCCTTTTGGAAGGGACCGGCTGAAAGAACAGCAACTATTGGCATAACAACAATGGAATATTTGCTGCCAGTTGCCAAGCAGCACAGCAGGTTTTGATTTATGATGATGTGTCTCTACTGGCAGCTTGTTCCAATTAGTGATCTGGCTAAAGACTTTGGCAGTCAAGCACGTTTATATTGTCTTTTCTAAGTCAAACGTGATTCCTCTCTTTTCTGCTGTGAGTCGGAGTCCTGTCATGCGCCCTCCCCCCCACTTGTGCTGCTTCATACGTGACTTCGCTCTCGCCTTCTACCTCTCTCGCTCTCAGCCCTCTTTCTCTACTCTCAGCGATGATGTCATCCCCCTGTTAGCATATCTCTACCCATCCCTCTTCTCTCTCCCTCTCTCTCTCTCTCTGCCGGTCTTCGTCTGTTCCCTCCTCATCCCTTTGACTCTCCTTACCTCCTCGACGTTGAGCCCTCTGCTTTCAAGACATTCCTGACAGCCGCAGACGACACAAGTTTTGGTGGTTCGGTTATATGTGGACAAAGGGCGGATATAACGGCCAGCTTTTGATTCCCAAATTCAGGTCAAAGGGAGGCATGAGTCGTAGGAGGGTTAAAATGAATTCATCAATGAAACACTCGACTGCTGTCGGCTGCAATTTATTTGTAGAGATGGTTACTTTCTGTTGCGGTGGCCTCACTGGCTCGGCTTCTGGTCAAAAATTCATTTTTGGTGCGCAGTTGGAGTGTTGAAATTACATTTTCATTTACACATATAGTGTGTACTGACTGACATCAGAAGTCAGGGCAGTAAAAAAAATCCCTTAAATAAATGGAAAACATTAATTGATAATTACATTATATTAATAATATTAATCAGTCCGGTTGGTAAACCAGACATTAATCCTGGGCATTGTTTTTTTCCCCACTCGTGTGCCTGTGGCAGGTATCTGGGCCAGTCAGGTCGTGGTGCCCCAGAGGGTGAACGCTGTGCTGGGGAAGAACATGACGCTGGAGTGCGGCGTGGAGGTGGGCACCAACCTCACCCTCACCCAGAGTTCCTGGGAGCGGCGGCTGCCCTCGGGCTCCGTCACGGTGGCCGTCTACAACCCGCGCTACGGCATCTTCATCCCCCCGGAGTTCATCAACCGCTTGCATTTCCGCTCGCCCTCCTCCTACGACGCCACCATCACGCTGGAGAACGTGGGCTTCTCCGACGTGGGGATCTACACCTGTAAAGTGGCTACGTTTCCCTTGGGAAACACGCAGGCGTCAACCACTGTCAATGTGCTCGGTGAGGACGTGCGTTTTTTTTTTTTTTTTTTTTCTAAATGTCTCGTGTTCAGCTGAATAAACTCTTGATATTTGATATGTCCGTCCTTTCTTACTTTATAAATAATTTATTTTATTTTGTTGTTTTTTCTTTTTAATCATTTAAGTTTTTCTTCTCTACATTGCACTACATGTTGTTGTAATCATGTAAATTTCCCCAATGTGGGGTAAGTGAAGGCATTCTAATTCTAATTCTAATTTTGATTACCCACAATGCTCCTCCCGCTCTTGTTTTTCGCAATCGCAGTGGAGCCGAAGGTCTACGTGTCTGCAGGCTCGACCGCTCTGCTCGATGGCGGCAACGAAACAGTGGTGGCCACCTGTATCGCAGAACGGGCCCGGCCGCCGGCTGAAGTGTCCTGGGAGTCCAACCTGTTTGGGCAGTCGGAAGTGCAGCTCTTCGACGAGGTCAACGGCACCACCAGCACGCAAGTGCGCTACCTGTGGCAGCCCACGCGTCACATCCAGGGACACACACTGACCTGCGTGGTCCGCCACCCGGCTCTGCAGACTGACTTCAGGATCCCCTACCAGCTCAATGTGCAGTGTAAGTCTTTCATGTTTGCCTTTGTTTTTTTTGTGGTGTTAGTGATGTTCAAAAATTCCACTGAAAGGTTGCATGGTCATCATTTGTTGTTAACGAAAAGAACAAGCCGCAAATATTTTCGCGTTCTTTTCTCCATTTTCTTTGAACATCTGCGTTTATTTAGGATAATGAACTGGAGAACAATTGGAATGCTAAAGGAATTTAAGTACTTAAAAAGTCATGTCCTGGCTGCTCACAGGTATTATGGTGGAGGGAAGTTTGTCCTTGGTGCTTTCTTCATTTTTCGCATTATTTTTTTAACCTCTATTTTTTCTAAGGCTTTGTTATAAATCAAACACTCAAAGTGATCAATCTAGTAAACTAATGCAATCAATTTTGGTGGAGCTCATTGTTTTTGACAGATGGGAAGTGCTAATTATTTCACGCCAGTTTTGAAGGATGAGGCCCTGAAATAAGCATACTTAATGGTATGGCACCATACTGAGCTCTCAGTTATATATATATTTATATACAATAATATATCCCCTCCAATGCAAATGTGCTCCAAAGTTGGAAGGTAATGTCGATGAGCAGTTTAGTAACTAAATAAGTGTCCCATGCACTCCATCCAAACAGTCGTCTTTCAGTGGGTTGTATTGCACAGATTGTATCTAAGCAATAGAAATGACAAAATGACAAGTCATGAGATTAGTGACTCATGTCTAGTGTGCTCTCATCTCTCGCCGCTCTCCCTTCTGTCCCTCTGAAGATGCCCCCGACATCTCGGTGGTGGGCTATGACGGCGACTGGTTCGTGGGCCGGGAAAATGTTCAAATGGCATGCAAAGCCAACGCAAACCCGCCAGCGCATCACTTTAGATGGATCAGGTGTGTATGACCTCCTCCTTCTCATACTTACAACTGAACCAATAGGTCACGCCATTGATTTACAGCTCAGCGGGTCACATTAACCTTGAAACGCCTGGGACGCCCTGGTGAAGGAAGGCTGACTAGATCACCGGCCGAGAGCCGTTTCTTCACTCCTCGCGAGGACGCGTTCACTTGTTTCCCAAGCCGTGCGTCGTCATGCTCTCTGTGTGTCTTTGCGCCTCTCAGACTGGACGGCGAAATGCCCGAGGGGTTGGAAGTGATGAACAGCACCTTGGTCTTCCTGCGGCCTCTCCAGCGGAACGACTCCGGCGTTTACAGGTGCGAGGTGGCCAACGACATCAACCTCCGCAGCCGGGACGTGCGCATCCTCATACAAGGTGAGCGCGACGGACGGGGAAGACAGCTGACTCCTCCAGTCTGCTCTTCCCCCAGGAAGCTCTGTGCGTGCGTGCGTGCGTGTGCGCACGTCATACCGGGGGAGGTATCATTGCCTGTGACATTGTCCTTCAAGCTGAAATGTGACACTCTATCACTCTCGTCCGTCCTGCACGCACTGACAGTCCATAAAGAAGGTGGCAATAATGCTGTTTGCTGCTAACAGATGATACACGGCCGCCTAGTTTAGTCTTCACTTTATGCTGATTAGTCTTGATTAGCGCTAGGTCTCCAGATGTTTGGGAGTGCTGTTTTCTGGTCCAAACAGCTGAAAATATTTAAGTGCTATTTAGACGGCGCCGCTGCGCCCCTGCCTGCTCTGTCCTCACGCCATCCCAGCGCCTCTCCTCCCTGTTGTGTGTCGGCAGCGTGTTTCTCCGGGCTCCACCAAAGCTCCTTCTGGCCTGTTTTGAGGCTCTCCTCCTGAATGAAGTTCTCAATCAAGACAGGATTTTCCGTTACATCCCCTCCCTTGTCCTATCAGCCGTGCACCTTTTTTTTATTATTATTATTTCTGCACGTGTTACGCAGTAGGAGGCAAAAGCCTGCAGCCTGACTGAGAGATGATGTCCCAGATTCATAAAACATTAACCAGTTCTTTTCAACTCTATTTATTATTTATCAGCCATATTTCATTTTCCTTTGAGAGGACCTGTACACTGGTGTGCAAGCCTGCACTTGTCGGTGTTCCCCTTGTCGTGTGTGTTGCTGTGGGTTTCTCCCCCCTCCCCCCCGACCACAGCCAACTGCTTCTGCATGGGCTTGAACGTTGCATGTACTCGGAGCCTTGCAACCCATGTGGTTTACTTTTATCATCTCTCTCATGAAGGTCTTTCCCTCTCATCTGGCTTGGCACCAAGGTTAAGTGGCAGTGCATTGCTTTACATTGTTTTTCCATGACTTCAGTTTCCTGTGATCGTGGTGGGGGTGGTGTGGTGGTGGGGAGGGGGGTTGTTGTAATCCATTTGATGCTTCGGTTGGTGTTCTATTACACAAATGTGCACTGTTATTAAGTCATTTGTTCATGCCAAAGCAGCTGGAAAAATTTGTTGAATCCATCGCAGAGCCGAAAAACTAGATCCTGTCTTTGACCAGTGGATCCAAAAAAAAACCCCAAACTACTCTTTATTTTATTCAGAAACGACGACGAAAGACATTGCATTAACAACAATCTTCGATCGATGATCACGACCAACTGTTGTTATTACAAAACTCTTCCTTCAGCCGCTTAAAAGAAACCTAATAGTGTCACAACAGTTGAGGTTGAGAGGGTGATGCCACTGTTAGTTTCACGCAACGCTGCCGCTGTCCACCAGTGAGCCGCCGGCCCTGTCGTCTCCTCACGCCAGGCTTGGCTCACCGTCGCATCTTCACTGTGCAGAGCTGTAGCTTCAGCACTGACTTTTCTCCATCTAGTGTGTGTGTACGTGTGTGTGTGTGTGTGTGTGTGTGTGTGTGTGTGTGCTGTAGACGTAGTTGATGTCAACCTTTCCCCACTTAGTGAAATGCTGATGTAGTTGGCATTGACATTCTCTGCCTCTCTATCTCTCTCTCCCCCCTTCCTCCCACCGCTCCCCTCCCCCTCCCCTCCCTCTTCATCCTCCTCCTCCCTTCATTAGATCCTCCCGCCATGCCTTCCACCATTACCGCTCCCGTCCTAACCGGCTCTGCCTCCTCCACCTTAGTGGACGAGAAGGGCCACGTCCTGCTCAGCTCCCCAACACTCCAAGCCATTCCCGAGAGTAACTTGGGCTCCGTAGTGGGTGGGGCCGTGGGCGGAGCCTTGTTCCTTGTCCTGCTGCTGTGTCTGGCGGGCGTGTTCTACCTGCGGAAGCAGCAGAGCCTCCACGTGAACTACTACGCCAAGCAGTACCTGGGCAACAACGACATCCAGAAGGCGCCCGCGCAGCAGCACGAACTCCACCCGACCAAATCTGCCGGCGGCTCTGGCGGCGGCTCCAAGCGTCAGGACCACGACCGGGAGGAGTGGGGCGACCGCCAGCTCAAACAAGAGCGTGACCGGCGTCACCATAGCAACTACAACGGAGAGGAGTACCCCTCTAACGGCTACACCCGGGCGATGAGGGAGAGCAGTCAGCACGGCCATCAGCAGAGTCACCAGCGTGAACAGGCGCACTACTCCAGTCCGCGGCAGGCCAGAGGCGCCAGATACCCCCGCTCGCCCAAACCACAGGGGAAGTGCTCCCCGTATGTGTCCGATGACTGCTATGATAGTGGGCCCGAGGGCGACTACGTCTCCCACACAGACGGCTCGGTCATCTCGCGCAGGGAGTGGTACGTTTGACAGGCCCACCTGGCACCGGCGGGGGGGCACAAACCACTTAGTCTCATTTAGTCGATTAGAGTTTAAACAAAAAAAACAAAAAAAAAAACACGTCATTTCCCCTTTGTACGCACACACGCACCACTTCTACTAATCTCAGTGCTGTAGCGCTCCTGTTTTTGTCCTCGTTCAACACAGAGATGTTGATGAAGTTTGGGTTGTTCATGCAGACAGACGGCAACTTTGACTGTCGACACTTTAGACACGTCACTGTGTGTGTGTGTGTGTGTGTGTGTGTGTGTGTGTGTGTGTGTGTGTGTGTGTGTGTGTGTGTGTGTGTGTGTGTGTGTGTGTGTGTGTGTGTGTGTGTGTGTGTGTGTGTGCAATCTTCTTGTACTGTATGCGCTCTCTGCCTTAGCACATGAACTGCCAATTCATTTAGCATACAAATGTCTCTTAGTAAAAAAAAGAACAGAAAGTTCTTTGCCGTGCTCTCATTTGAATTCAGAAGTGTAGCTATTGCTCATTCTAAACTGTTTAAAAGACCACAGGCCTCCTGGAAATGGCTGAAAGTAAATGTATTATAATTCAGATTGTCACAGGTTCTCTTTTCTAATTCAGCATGACAAAGAAGAGGCATAAAAAAAAAGGCTAATCTCAATCAAATTGGAATTCAGGACCCAAACTGCAAAGGCTGCCTTTTGTCAAACTTAATATGGGGTGACCAGTTAATTTTTTTTTTAATTCCCCCTCTAAAGTGGGTAATTTGTGTAACCTGCCATATTTGATGACTTGTCAGCTGGAGGACTCGATCACTGACATGTGATCATTGTCCTTCCCGAAGCCGATGCACTAGAGATGACCCCCTCTGAGAGAGAGCGTTTCCACTGTGTGCCCTCGACTTCCACTTTATCCCCAGAGGAACTGATGGAGGACGAGGAAGGAGACTGGCAGGAGCGATCACAGCCCCCTCTGCCCAAAAATACCTGGACGCTTCTGTATATTTCTTTGGCTTATTTTGCAGTGGGTTTGAGTTCGCTGTCATCCGCCCTGTCCTGATCTCAAACACGTTCTGCTGCCGTTTACCAGATTAGATGTGTTTGAGAAGGAGCTCTGGCGCCGGACCAGAGCTCGGGGAGGTTCAGGAGAGCCGTCAGCAGGGGCATTGTTTAGAGGCCAGCTACAGTACGGCGGCCACCGCACACCGGCCTCCTGGTCACACAGTACTTTGTCCCACAAAGAATTCATTGAGCAGGGCAGCCAGTCTAACCCAGCGCACAGAACCACTGATGCACCCGTTTCACTCTGCCACTGAGTGATCTGCAGGAAGAAGATGTAGCTCCCAGTCTGAGACACTAGCAGGCTTTTTGTTTTTGCAACTGCACTCTGATCATGCCTACCCTTCTTTTTTTTTAATTATCATTATTATCATTATTATTATTATTATTATTATTTTTTTTAACAATGGAGCATGTCACTTTTGCACGATGAAATACTTTATGTAAGAGCTTTTCCATCAGCGCCTCTTAGCTTATCAATACCTCCACTCTGCTCCGTATCCTCGCTTTGTCAGAGGAAATGGGCAGTATTTTGTTGCACTGATTACTGAATTATTTTTTGAGTAGTGATTGAATGTTAGTCTGTTTGTATTATATTTTAACCATATCATTTGCAATGTTAATTTGCCAAAAGCTACCTTTTTTTTTTTAGACTCCGTTGTTGCAAGATTCAAAGTACTGTACGTACATTTAAGAGAAATGTGTGTCATAGATTTAGAGATTTCAGTTGTTGTGTGGTCAGATGCGCACAAATCACACGTTTTGGCACATGCAACTCTCTGGCCCTGGGGGAGTTCCTACTTTTTGAGTGTTTATGTGCCCTGGTGTTTCTGACAATGTGCCAACTTTAGTAGTAGACACCTACAAAATACTTGCTGCTAGATGCCATATACAGTATTTGTTAAACTTGTATGGATAAATATGATGTCTCACAGAAGTAGTGCTGACTAGCTAGTGACTAATTATTAGCTTCTAGAAATAACTACTGTACCACTTTTTATACAGGGTCTCGTAGCCTGGAATAATAGAGAAAAAAAAACTGTAGGCCACTTTGATATTATTGTGAGAGTATTAAAAACAAGGATTTATTTAGTTTCTTGCGAGCCCTCACATATAATTTGTCACTTTGTGAATTTTGTGCGGGGAATGCATTGCAATTAGTGCGACTTTGTTTTGTGCCGGCGTGACCGTGCTGGCAAAGACTCTGACCCACAGTCAGCGGCTCTTGCAAACAGTGTGCTGTGCATTACAACAGATCATCTCTACTGATAAAAAGCCTCTTTGAGTGGCTCCTGTAAATTATATCAGTTTAAATTTAATATTACTTGGATCCACAATTTGGACCAAAGTGAAGTTTTGGTTCTGTCCAGATTTTAGCACCACCACCACAGGAAGAATTTCTTTGACAGATTGTAAAGAAGTGTGTTCCTGGGTTGCACAGTATGCAAGCGAGGTTTGTTAGCTGAACTCACCGTTTGAAGGAGCCCCCTCCTAAATTAAACCCAGATTGGCAACGTTGTGAAACCTTGTTCAGGTTCTTGCTGTTGATAACCTGCTGCTTTGTGTTTCTGGTCACCTTCACATCAATGATGAGAATAACAGGTTCACACACACACACACACACACACACACACACAGCCCACCCCCTATTTGTACTTGCTTCTATGCACTAAGCAGGAAATTCTTGGTATCGATCCCTCGTTTTTACTCGGCAGTCTGCAGCCCTGCACACGGATTAATGAAGTTCATTGTACTGTGACATTTTGTATAGAGATCAGTCATCAATATGTTTACCTTGAGAAACGTCCTTTACTTTGGGTTGAGAAATACTGCTAGTGCCTTAGATACCTAGAAGTGTTTTTTGTATTGTTTACTTTTGGATGAAAAAAAAATCTTTGGTTGCTCTCTGAGCACATATGTCAATTTTATCAACCACATTGTGCCATATTCACTTTTTCCCCTCATGACCTCACGGTATATGACACATTATAATTGCAAATCTATAGACATTACAAGACAGAGCTTGAATGAACTTTAGTATAAAATATGATGCATCTGTCGGGCTTTTGGTTTGTTATATTTACAGACTGACGGATGAACTTCAGTCTCACATTGTTAATGAAAAGCACTTTGTGGTCATGTTTGTCTCTGTATATATATCTATATAGTGAAGAAAATATGGGTTTCTGGATGAGGAAATGCCTGTCACGTGCAAATAGCGTTACCTTCATCATATGTCAATCTTTTTTTTCATCCTTATTATTTTTCCTTGGGATACTTTGGTTCAATAAAGCACCTTAGCAGATCCGAGTTTTTGTCTGTGGAGGTTTTTTACTCTTGCTTCTCCACAGACTTCTCCTTCCTCGCTCCTCTTTGTGCTTCTATAAATGACATCATCTCCAACTCCCAAACGCATAATACTGCAAACCCCCTTCTCCCTCCCTCCCCCCTCCCTCTCTACACCCAAATCCAGCCCGCTCTCCTCTTGTCAGCCGCCTCATCTTCCGCTCGTCGCCATAATAACAAGCGCCTCCTCCGTCGGCCTCGTGCCCTCCGTGTTGCTCTCCTGACCTCCTCTCTCTTTGCTTTGCTTTGCTTTGGAGAGCGACGCTCTCCCCTTCTCACTCCTCTGTGTTCTGAAATCACCCCCCGGACCTTGTGTCTTTCTCCCACTGTCTACCAGCTGGTAGAATTAAACTCTTGAGTGTTTATGTCTGGCCCGGAGTCCTCGCTCCCCAGCCCATTGACTGTCCCCATGGCAACATGCTCGTCTGGAGCCGCTGATGGAGGCAGAGTCTCCCTAAAACCCCACACACCATTCCACCCTCACCCCCCACCCACTCCCGCCCGTACCTGGCAGCGAAAAGTGGAGGTGGAGTGGGGCATGCTAGTGGTCGACGGAGGTGGGGGGGGCGGCTGCGAGTTAAACTGTGCCGAAAGGGGGGGCGAATTAGCGAGCGGGGACGGAAAATGGCCCATTACGCCCCCAGTGCACTGCAGAGAGCTCCTCTGGTCAGCACACACACACACACACACACACACACTTGTCACGCCGGTGTGACCTTGACATGGTTCTGACCGGGCCGGTGCTCCTGAAGGCACACTTCACTCTGAGAGTCTTCATTTCAGCCGACCTCTGTGCCGATGGTATCGCGGCCGCAGTCCCTCTGACCTTGCAGCAGGGCGCGCTCTATCTGGAAGGAGCTCCGTGAAGGGAAGCATCTCGGCAGTGGCGATGATGTCATCCACCGCTCGCGTGGAGGATCCGTGGCTTTTGCTTTTTGCTTTTGCTTTTTTTTTTGTCGCCCGCAACACAACAGTTTCCAAGGATACTTTTCATTACACACAAAAGCAGTGGGAGGGTGAAGGAGGGGGAGGTGTAGGGGTAAAAAAAAAAAAGAAGAAGAAGAAGGAAAAAAAACACTTCTCGGGCGGCGTAGCAGGGATACGCGGCTGTGCGAGCAGAGAGACACTTTGATATTTGCTCTTGAGTGAGGAGGTGGGAACAAATCCTGAAACCTGAAAATGACGTCTGAGAGGAAAATGACTTGACAGCCCACCAGCCACCTCCCTCCCTCTCACCCCTCCTCCCACAGTGCTATTGTGCAAGCATCTGGTCCTTGCAGGGTCTATTGTCTGGGCAGCAGCATGACCCCTGACCCTTGCAGTTGAGATTAGTTTGGTCCTGCCATCACTGTCTTCTCTCTCAGGTCTGGTATCACCAGGGGAGGTGCGTCGTGTCTAAAGCCTGGCACCACAGCGTTTCCTGCTCATCCTCCCTGACCCCAGACAGCCTGCCTGAATAAGTAGGAACTGACTTGCACCACTGCCAGATCCCAGTTTGGGGACAGTTGATCCAGCACTAACTCCGCTAATCTGAGCCCCGTCTCGATGGATAATATTTTCCACCAATTGGAAATTAAGAATTTGCTTCTGAGGAAAGCGTGCATGAAGATGGAAATAAAACTGAACCATGCTTTAAATCACATCCGCAGACCGGCACCTCGTTTGTGTATCCATTTAGGCTCAGCAGTGTGTGAGCCCCAGTGGCATCTCATGGTCAGAAGGCATGTTGGGAAGTCATCTTTTTTTGCAGGGTTACATGAGCAGATTTGTATTCTTGGCAGCAGCAGAAATGTGGTAGCAAGATGTGGCCACCTCCTCACACGAGGACGCACAGTTTATGTAAACATAAATTTTTATTATTAGCCGATGAAAGAAAAATGATGCCCAAGATCCTCCAGATGACACACGTTGGGCCTCAAAGTCTCCTTCCAGGTCTTGCCACATTATGAATTGCTGTCAGCTGACATTAAGGAGGGCAACTTGATGAAGTGAATTTTTTAAGAGGTGGTTTGATCAACTCAGCAGTCCTCTTGCCATAGTTCAGCTGCCATCACGCGATGATTGGCTGGATATTAGCTCATGAGGAACGGCAGGAAAGAAAACGTTGCTTTCAGGGGCAAGCGCGGAATTCCCAGGCTGGTCAATCTGCATCATAATGGCGCCGCCATTTAGGGCTCTCATCTCAGTCATTGATCCTCCCCTCCTCTCGCAGCTAAATCAACTGAAATTGACCATCACGCTACTTGGCCTTCCTTTTCCGGCTCGTCACCTTTTGTCCTCCGCTTCTCTCCCTGGACCGCCCCCTCGCAGTTTTGCACGTTACTGCTGATTAGCCAAAGCTCGCTGTTCTGAGTTTAATGCATCTTAATCACGATTAATCCTAATCCCCTCGGCGGACAACACGAAGCGTACGCAAGCATATGGTCAAACAAAGCTAATTCAGCAGACATTACAATGGCGCCGAGGACCTCGCCGCACAAAAAAAGGAGGGGGGTCAGTGTACAGACATGAGTGCGATGGGGGATGCAGTGGGGGCTGGGCGGCGAAGAAAATGATGAGCAATTACTGTGCAGGTCCTAAGCTAAAGTGCAGCAAAGCCACTCCAGTTATACATGCTGTTGTAGCAACACCCGGTTGAATAGACTGTGCACACTAACAAACACAGATGTAAAAAAAACTAAACACAACGAAACGCACATCTGCATGTGTCTTGTAAATGAGTTTTATGGGAGATTGGTTTACTGCCTTGTGAATACTTGTGTAATCCATCCTTCCAATAATTAGTTGTGCGAATCGGAAGTGTAATGGTAATTGTTAACGGCTTTGACTATACAAATGAATGAAATGTTTCCCCTGAAAAGAAAAGCATCTGAATCAGCAAGATTTCAGTGTTCATGTAGCAAAAAGGAGTGCGACGAAAAATACTGAATTTAGTTTTCTCTTACGTTCACACTATTTTGGAATTTAAATCCCTGTTTCATGTTTAATGTATTCAAACCGATTCCATCATGAGGAAAATCTAAGCACAATTTGAAACAAGGTATAAAAGGTAAACCTATGGTGGATAAAAGCTTTGAACTGGGAAGAACCAGAAACAAAATCCCAAATATCACACACAGATGTGTGTGACAATGGTGGTAAACTGGATCTTTTAAAAAGTGAATATTGTTTCTCTGCTCCAACACACCTGATTCCAGATCACCATCCCCCCTGAAAGTGAAGATTGTGTTAATGTCGAGAACTATTTACAACTTGCAGAGCCTTGGCTGGCCATGTTGTGAGAAACAACATTGATTTTCTTTTTTTTAAAAAGTGCAGACATGTATTTTCTTTGAAATGCATGTCTGCACTGCTTTAAATTATGTATGTGTCAGATGTAAAGCTACAAATATGTCCTTTGAGTGAGAAGCAATACAAATTTTATGTGAATTGTCCCTTTCAGATATGGTCATTGTTCACCTGCAGTGTAATGCTTTTATATAAGATCAAAAGCTCTGGTATGAAAAGTGGGACACTAAGAATCCTAAACAAGATTATGAAAACTAAATGAGTTCAGCATTAAAATGATCGTGAACATTTTTTTTCTTTTTTGAAAGCAGTTCAAAGGCAATTTAGTCAGAAATAAAAAAATAAATAACTGAGGCTCAGTTTTCAGCTCATGTACCAGCTCCAAAAACAACAAGACAGACATTAGGTTCTTGAAATTCTTGAGTTCTTAAGTTCTTAAGTCTGAGTTAAAAACTAGTCTGATAACGCAACAGAAGTCTGTTTACTTTTTCTACATGATTTGAAACTTTATTCGGCCTTGATTCCAACAACACAGCAGCAGCAGCGACATGACTGTTCCCACAAATAATCAGTGATGTGTTCCATTCTGGTCAAAGTGCACCAGTATCTACTTCGTCAATCAGGTTGCTATGAATCAGCTTTGATTTTTCATCTTAATGCAACCTAATTCCAATCAAAATCACAATGTGCCACTGCAAGAAGATCACAAGAATAGAATTCTTGTAAGAAAGAGGTTGTCAGGCAGGAGCTCTTCTCTGCCAGTTATGTTGACAACCAATTATGTGGTTTTTTTTTCCTGGGAAAAAAAACAAACAAACTTTCCTCAAGTTGAAAGTCTTCCTCTGGCACTTTCCCTACCTGGCTCAGAGAGCCCTCTTCCCTCCCAAGGCGCGGGGTGAGGACACCCTGTGAGGACAGCAGAAGACACGCAGCGACTCCGGGAGCAGACTGTGCTGTTCGGAACAAACTGTTCTCCCGCTAACTCTCGCACCTCGCCAACTTAATATGCAAAATAAACACCTTCTTAAAGTGCTGCAATAATTACACGCCATGTGGAAGTTAGTAGGGGGAGTGTGCAGCGCCAGTTCCATTAAGGCACAGTTCGCTCAAAAATTGTAAATTTGGCGCATGTAATAAGACTCGCTGTGATCTCGACGGAGGTTCTGCTGGCATTTCAGATGGAAAGAATTCCAGCCTGAACGCTGCGGCGAAGAAAAGTACGACTACGTGTTTCCACACTGGTTGTGTCGTATCATGTGAGACTCAGCCATTCAACTCAAAAAGTCGAGGTAGTCACTGCGGCAAGTCCGTGGGACTGACGAGTCTGTGCAAGTTAGTTGACATGCCACGAGAACTATATACAATCTTTACATGATCGCAGCTCCTCTGTATTTTTTAAAAGTGATCCCGCGGATGACACCACACCAGCTGTGTGGAGGCTTGTTCTGTGTAGCTCCCGTTGTTTCTCTCCACTGGACTCCTTCCACACTGGGTGGAATTCATTCTGTCCATGAAAAACTGTAGAGACCATGGTACTGAAATGGGTGAATGCAAATGACTGGTGAAAAGTCTTATTGATGGCTCACATGTTTAAGTGTCATAATGTGATTGTTATTATTTTATAACCTGTTTCCTCTGCTGCTGGTGTCAACTCATTATCTGAGTTGCTGGACTAAAAAACGAGTGTGTCTTTGCTCTGCCTCAGGCCAGTCCCAAGCCGAGAGGTCAAACTCCATCACCGTGGCCGGAGCCATCATGGGGGCTGTTCTCGCCCTCTTCCTCATCACCGTCTCCATCATTGTGATCCTGACCGCACGCAAGGCCCCGCCCCCGGCCTACACAGACAAAGTGTAAGTCGCTAAACCAATAATTCATGTAGAGCCGAGCACGAAGCCGGCTGACGGGGGGACTTGGTGAGTGTCTGTGGGGGGTAGGAGGGAGTTGGGGACCGGGGGGGGGCGGGGGGGGGGGTGTACCGTGTCGTGCTGCTGTGGCGCTCGGAGCTCGCCCTCACAGCGCCGTGGCAACCCGGCGAGGCCGAGGGGCCGGCAGATAATTGCTGTCTTGGCAGAAAGCCTTTGTCCCGTTTTATTCAGTCTGCTCCCGCGCGCTGACTCTCATGTTGAAGTCACAGTGAGCAGGAATAACTGAGCTTTGATTACAGCGACAACACAAAGCCGGGTCCTGTGACTGACACTGAAGGTGAGGTGGCGCCTAACAGGACCTTTCATAAATTTGGCTGCACAAGGATGGGAATTTTATCTTTGATGCATTTTGATCGGACAGTTGGATCCCAACTTTAGAGCCCCCCACTGGAATGAGGGCCCTTCTTCATGTGGTCAAGCTGTCACGTCAGTTATGGCTAAGTAACAATAAGTTTTATTCAGACTGACTGCAAAACAACTTGAGTTTAATCCTCATTTTCTTATCTCCCACTTGATTTCATGCCTTCAGGGTAAAATCACAAAATAATGAGGAGTCCAGTTGCCATATAGAGCTCTCTTTCTTTTGGTCGTTGAAGCTAATTTTTATTCCTTACAAAATGGGCGTGCAAGGTTACTGTAAGCAACTCCATGACACTTGGATTTTTCCTGATTTCTATAAACAAACATATTTGTTTCCAATGAAGAAAAAAAAGGCCAACATTTCTGCGTACGTGGCCCCTGCTGCATCATTACACTTGCACTGTGCATCAAGCTGTGTTTTCCTCCGTGGTCAATGCCACGACCAACTTAGCATCTTAAGTGTGACCGTGGCCGGAAGTCCCAGTGGGATGTCAAGGAGGTAGCGGGGGGGGGGGGGGTTGGAGGGGGGTCGGGGGGTATGGGGGAAGGCCCCGTTCTTGTCCTTCATCACACACACAGGGGTGGCACGAGAGTGCAGAACGGGACATTAGCGAGAGCCGCTAGCTGTGATCTCTGACCACTTCTTATCCTCCAGTAGGACAGACAAAGAGCAGTATCTGGTGAAATATACTGTTAGAAAATCGATGGCTGTCATGACGCCCCTTTAATGAAGGACCAAGGTCAGTTTCCAGGTTTGGCTTTATTGCCAGAGAGGGATTTTAATTAATGAGAAATTGCATCTAAACCAAAGTCAATATTGTGAGTATTAGAGAGATTTCAGTGTAGCTGTCAAAATCACCTGATGTACCGCGCTTATGACTCAGTGAGCACTTCAACCGAGGAAAAGCTTGTGATCAATGTATTAAAACAGCAGTTTCCGATCAATAACGCAGACGATGCGGCATGCTGGTTTTTGCCCTCCAGTTAGGATCAGGCTACTTTTTTGACCCTCCCTTTCTTGCTTATTAGTCATTAAAAAAACAAAAAAACAATGGTGGTGATGGTTTCATATTTCATCTGACATAAATCTAAGATTGCGATTGGCCCAAATGAAATCACGATGACATCATCACGCTCCTTTTCTTTGTGGGTTTAATCCCCTGAGGTGGTTCCTTTATGCCCACAACCCCTTCAACTTATCAAAAAATATCTGTGCCATTTCTTCCACTGTCACATTTCTCTGTAGAATATTCAAGGCTTATTTCACTGTGACTTCTTCTCCTCCTCCTTCTTCTTCTTCTTCTTCTTCTTCTCTGCCTCCAAAGGATTGACCTTCCTCCGACACACAAGCCTCCCCCTCCCTACTCCGGGAGAGCACCGGCTGTTCCTCTGGGTGTCCACGCATCACAAGTGGCCTGGCTCTGTCAGGTAAACCCTCTTCTCCCTCCTCTCTGTCTCTCCCCACCTCCTTCGACCCTCTCCATCCTCCACCTCCTCCTCCTGCCTACTCGTACCCACTTAAATACCGCACCAGTCCATTAGGTGTGCCTGACTCATCACATTCTGTTCAGCCAACAAGCAAAATGCTGTCACTCGGTAACTGATTAGCACTGAGACACAACAGGAAATGTTGCAACAAACAAGTGACTGTACAAGTATAAATGGAGTACAAAGAAAGTATGAAATTTAGATCAGTTTCAGGACAGATTTTCTAATCTTTCAGATTGGGAAAAAAAATCAGTTGAGGGTCCCATGTTATGCTATTTTGGGATCTTTATTTTTCATCCCAGGTCTGTGGAGCAGCTCCACAGAATTGATTATCCAAAAACAAGAAAAAATGAGCCCTGCCTTCACAGTCTTTATAAAATGCACCATCTCTGTGCTCCCTTTGAATATTTCTACCTACAAGGAGATCATGGCTGAGGGCTTAAGCTTGGAAGGCTCAACGTTAACACTGATTGGTTGGTCGTCCCAACCAATCATTTTGTGTGGTCAAAAGCTATGTATCTGCGGGCTGCACCACATTAGCCTTCAACCTACCCGGTGTAGTTCCTGGTGTGCCAGATGGCCAGTCCACTCCTGCTTCCACATGTTTAGAGGGCGGGGCTTCAGAGGGCGGGGCTTCAGAGCGCGGAGCCCACACCTGGCTGAGGGCTTTGCCGACAATGACAGAAAGGTTCCTGATTTCCAGAGTTGGCTTTCTAGCACAGGTTGGGTGAAGTGGAGCATTTCTGCATGGTTTCTTGAAGGGCTCCGGCTCACAGACCGTGGTTGGAGAACATTCACAAGAGTGACTTTTGCACAATATGGGACCTTTGATAGAAGAGTTTACAGCCTTGCAGGGGACAGAACATGAGTTTGTGAGATTACATCAGCGCATCCGAATGCATCATAACGTGCAGATTTATAACCCGCAGGCACGCAAGGCAGAGCGCAGGTACGAGCTGGCTGACGGCCAGGGGCCTCCCGCAACCAGGGCGGCCCAGTCTGGACCACGCAGTCCCACTCGCCTGGAGTGGGTGTGTCATCAGAGTGGGACGGACCGGGTGTACATCAACCACAAGGAACACTATGTGTGACACATGTCCTGGTCACAGTCGCTCACTTTGGGTGACAGAACCAGGCCAGCTGCTTCATTACACACCCAGTTGTTACGCTAAGCCACATAAGCTAACCCACCTGCTGGCTCACTAGCTTCAGACCAACTGTTTTCTTCTCACCGATTCTCGTTTCTTGCAAAGTGTTCTCCTTTTTCTTCTCCCTCTCTCTCTCTTTCTCTCTCTCTCTCCTCTCCGGCTTGTATTTTTAGCATATGATGTCACATAGGAACCCTTGATGATGCTTTTAGAAATCGCACGGCCGAGAGAGCACAACTCACCAAAGCTGCCTCTTAATCAGCTTGCGCGCTGTACTGTTCAGGAGGAGAGAAACAGCTGGGCATTGTACAGCAATTAGACACTGAAGCACAAACACAATTTCCCTTTTCTCTCCCCCGTCAGAGAGGAGGAAGCGTACTTCAGAGACTCTTCTTCTCAGGCATATCACCAGACCAAGTCAGAACCGGGTCCGCTGAGACCAAATGTACTAACTGCAACGCAGACCATAAAGGGATTAATTAAGGTGTTTCTGTCCCACTTTGGTGAATTTGCCGGTGCTATTTCATTACGTAATGCTTTTCCGACTGCAGTAAACTGTAGATGTGTGATTGTGTAAATGTAGCCACCGTGCCAGTGTAATTATGTAACCTCCAACTAATCAGGGAAACTGTACTTATTTTAGATTTACACTGTAGATAATTACAGTTGTTTCGAGCGCTCAGACCTATTCACTAATATTTAAGGTGAATTCATCTGTAAAGTATCATATCTGGCTGTTTTGTCAGCTGTTTTGTATTCTGGACAAACAACTGATTTCTAAAGTGCCATACAGACATGTTTGATCCACCCTCCTGTTTCTGTACATAATGTTACTTTACAATATATCCAGACTAGATAATCCCTTGTCCTCCTCTGACTTGTCTATTAAAATGCATGTTGTTACCTAACTTTCTACCTGTGACTTGACGCCGTGCTGACGCGAGACCCTGAATCTTGCTCCGCTCTCGCACAGACAGCTTGCAGGATGCCGAGGAGTTCAATAGCCTGCTCAGAGCAAACACTGCGACAGATTGGAGCTCTGAATCACCGCTCATGGAAACAGTAAAAGGAGTCCTTGAAGACTTGAAGTGAGAGTTTTGAATCCGAGGCGACTTCATCTCAAGGTCACTGACGCACCGAGTCCACTTTGATTCTCAGAACAAAGAGGGATGAAAGAGGTTGTTTTTTTGCGACCAGAAATATTTGCATTTGCTGAGGGTGATGCAGAGCTGGGCGGGGCGAAGCCCACATTGCATCGGTTTGAAGGTTTGTCAGGGCACATTTGCTTCTTTTGATCACTCAGTGCTGTGTTTCCCCATACTCTGTGAAGGAGGCATCGACTGGCACTTTACAAGAGTGACACCTAGTGGCAAACGTTGCCAAAGCAGCCCCCTACTGGTAAGTGCCTTATCCATCCATTCATTTTCTATCACTGCCCTCAGGGTTGTGGGTGTGTTGGAGCACATCCCAGGTGTCCTCCCCAGACAGGTCACCAGAGGTCAACCACCAGGTCACAACCATTGGCACTGTACATTCACAGGCAATTTAGGGTCCTCGGCTTAATGTGCTTGTCTTTAGACTGGGGAAGGAAGCCGGAAGAACCTGGAGAGAACCCACACAGGCTCTGGGAAACTCAAAACCCACACAGAGAGACCCCAGAACCAGGATTCAAACTCAGGGCCTTCTTCCAGTGCATTATATCACTGAAATATTACAACGGGGGCCACCAACCTTTTTGAACCTGAGAGCTACTTCATGGTTTTGAGTCATATGAAGGGCAACCAGTTTGCGTCACCCTCCTGAGATAACAAACTTTCTTACTCAAATATTATTATTAAGGATACTGATCTATGTGAAGACACTGATCACGCAGCAGAGTTCTCAATAAATATCAAAAATGACTTGACATGTTTGGTTGAAAATGAATTTTAGACACAGCCCAACAAGTTGTGCTATTTTTCCAACAGGCCTGTGGGCTACTCATGTGGTCATTGGGAGCTAGCTGGTGCCCACGGGCACCACGTTGGTGACCCCTGTATTACAGTATGCAATTTTATCTCTGATTTGTTCTACTGTCGCTGTGTGGATTATGACTTACTGAGTTTAATCAAATGTTACTATGACATGTGGGAAGTTTTTGTCATCTCAAACCATTTCTGTAAATTCTGCACATTGTAGACTTTTAAGAAGAATATTTCACAAAAAAGATTCATACATTTTGGTAGATTTTTATTGAAATTGAAAGAAGTAAATAACAGTAGAAAACTCAGAAATAGATCAATTTTAAAACAATGTTTTCAGTGACCACAACAGTGGCAGCTGTCAAGTTTTAAGCTGTGGTTTATGGTTGAACTTTTATTTTGATGCATATTCAACATTTTTCAGTGCGCAATGTTATTGAAAAGGGGCAATAAAAGGTGCTTGTTGCAAATTAAAAATGAAATTGTGCTGATGCAGCAAAATATCTGGCACTGCTCTAGACGATTGAGTCCAAAGTGGACTCCTCAAATTAATGAAGGTGAGGTGAATCTTGTGTTTTTACAGTGGCTTTAATCATTGCGTACACACAAAACAATTCTTACATCTTTGAGCTTGTGTAGCTTCACTTCATTAAGACATGTGAGTATAAAAGCAGCTGCGTTGTTTTAAGCTCTAAATCTCCAATTACATGTAGATCCAACATGAAAACAGGGACTTGCTGAGTTTAAGTACCTGATGACAGTTGACCGGCTCAGGTGCGGCCCCTCAGCCCTTAGACCACATCTACATCAATTAATACCATGATACACTTGTATCTGTTTTAACATCTGAACCTGTTAATGATAGTGCGTGCCCGACACATTTCTGTTGGTCTTTCAGCTGGTGTGACAGTTTGTTGTAGTGCCAGTTTATCAGCTGGAGTGTTTGGAGAGTGTTTGCAGGGCTGAGCGCATGTGAAAAGCACCAATGATATGAAATAAAAAAGACTTGATGAGGTAACCTGTGGGAATTTACCAGTCGGACTCTCGCTGGAGGAATAGAGCGACACAGCAAAAAAAAAAAAAGAAAAAACAAAGCGTTTTTTTCTGAAGTTGGAGAAGTCAGAGGGATGACGACATTCAGAGGAAAATCCTGAAAGTGATTTGCAGACTGAATAGTCTGCTTGGTGCTTCCTTTGTTGTTCTGTTGTTTGATGCACCCGTATATAATCAGTGGAGCCAAACACCCAAATCTGGGAGAGTAGTCAGAGTCGAGTTCAAACTTACTTTTCAAGGACATTGATGAATTTTTTTCGGATCCTGACGTCATCATGGGTGAAGTCCATTTACCTTTATTTTTCTTTTTAGTTTATTTGCAAGAGAGATGATATTTTGTGACATATTCATCAAAGCCAATTAGTGGTGCAGCTGCTTCACACACACAATTTGTCTTGTAAGGGGGGTGGAGGGAGAAAAGTCAACACTGGCGAGACTTTCTGTGGCGTCTGACAGCTTTGGGGGCACCTTCCAATTTTAGGTTAATATATAAAATAATCAAATATAACCACTCTTTGATTGCCCTTCTGGTTAATATAGTCTAATCCAATGGTTGGAATGTGACGGGAGAAGTAAATTCTGGCTTTCAATCTGCAAAATTTAGTTTTTTTTTTCCTTTCCATTTTGTGCCATTGTTATTCAAAAAAGTTGCCACCACTGCAGCTTTGTTATCAGCCATTAAGGCTCTGCTCTGTATTCTCTTTTTAGAAGCTGCAAGAAGTCACAATTTGTACTTGTTGGAACTTGATGGTATCAGCACAAAGAACAGAACACGATGCTCCCATCATTCCTCACACAGATCTCTATGAAAGTTGTACGCAGTGAGGCTTTTGTGAGCATCAGGACAGTTGCCTAATTCAGCACAAGTTCAGAAAACATAATAATGAAGGATTGCAAAGAAAAGCAGCAATAATTCATCACCGGCGCATCATTAATATTTTTGCACCTTGGTGGGAAGGCAGTGCACAGAAGTTTGGTAAAAATAGAGCTGTGACCAGACTAGAAAAAAATAAAACAAAACCGTGATAGTCTGCGCTGTCCTTGCTCTGAGATGAGCCATCCATGTACCTCGGTTACATGAATCGCTGCCAACAGAAAGCATCTCGTTGAATAAAATTCTTCCCCTCACGCTCCTCCACAGCCTCTGCTCCAGTGAATGGCGCCTTTGTTTCAGCTGTCAGGATCTATTAAGTCGTGCCCCCATAAACAAACATCGTTGTGGAAACAACAACAAAAAAAAAGAACGAAAAATGGAAATGAGCTGCCCTCCCAGCGGCCCCACTGACGATGCACCGTTCCAACATTTTCCAAATTCCGAATACCGTGTGTGAGCAGAAAGTTACTTTGACTTGGCCTTTTGTTTGGGGGCAGCTACAGGTGGAGGCTTCAGGGCAGGTTCGGCGGGAGCCGAGGGTCTCACCGAGCTGTACAAACTGGAGCACCTGCAGGGAAACAAGGGCTGTTAAAAAGGAACAGAAACAAACAAACGTGTTGATGATGATGATGATGATGATGATGATGATGATGATGATGATGATGATGATGATGATTAGAAGAGGATTAATGAGTGGTTTACGTAATGAATTTACTCACAGATTTCTGATTTTCTTTACAAGAGCTTTAGCTGATCTGACCATCCTTCTTATCCGCACCTGTTGGCAGCCAAACATTAAGTCAGTGCACTTTAGCAGCCCTGTCCATGGCATTTTTTTATTCAAGAATAGTTGTGATATTACCAAACTTCTCACCTGCTGCTTTTTATACAAAAGAGGAATGGAGAAAACTGCGATGACAGCTGTTGGACAAAACAAGACAGGATTGTTACTCAGATATACAAGAAACTGGCTTGGTTTTTTGTTTTGTTTTGCTGGTTTTTGATCTGATTTGGTTCGTTATTGCAAGTTTTAGTTGGCACCTTTTGTATCCAGTGCTATTTAGCAAAGGATAACCACCTCTAGTTTTTCAGAGAAAATGAAAAAAATCAGTCCTTCATTCTCATCTTTTACTTGCTCTACTTTTTCTGAGGGTTTGTGCTGAAACTAAACTTGATGAATCAGCCCTTTGTGATGTCGTTGTGATGATGATGAAATTGAGTTACGATGTAGGGCCATTTAAACTTTCACCTTCTCACATGGTTCTAGTGTCAAACTTGCGGTTTTACACATGAAACCAGGGCTTGTCTGCCTTCACGTCCTTTGTAGTGGGTTAAAGACCATAGCAACAGACCTCTGACTAAAGTGTTGGAAGTTGGGGTGATGATGGTGTATGAGTGTGGTGGAAGAAGTATTCACCGGTGATCACCAGCGTCAGCCCATTGGTCAGGGCACCCACGTAGGTCAGCAGATAGAGGAGCGCAACAAACTGAGAGAAAGAGCCCAGAAATATTAGATCCAGCAGTGCCACCGAGTTCCAAGTAGATTCAAAGTGGAGCAAAGGGCTGCGTGTCGCTGCCGTCTCACTCTGTTTACATTTTCATTTTTTTTGGCTCTCACACAAATTGTGGTTCTTTCACCATCGCACCCAGACCTTAATAGAGTCAATTATGCTGTCGATGAAAATCAGTCGTTTGAGCTCCGTCATGGCGAACGCAATCAACAGCACCACCTCCTCCACCAGCATCACCGTCTCCTTGTCTGTCAGGGAGGCGTCATTGTCCAGATATGACCTATGGACACACACACACACACACACAAACTTCAACCACAGAAAATAGTGCAGCAGCATCAGTGTGCCATCACAAAACTGAGGGGGGGGGAAATCAACATTGACTGACTGGAAGGGGTGGACCCCAGGGTTCCAGCGCAGCACCTCCAGCAATTTGTAGTAGAGACGGAGGGGAAAGGTGACACACAAAGCCCCGAGGCAGACGTGTGAGACAACAGTGATGATGCTGAGCTGGAAAACACTGGCCAGACCGACCACCAGCCCCGTGAAGACCAAGCCGGTCCTCCTCATGCTCCTCCAGTACACCAGATCCATCACTGGCAAGAAGACCAAAAAGAAAGAAAAGATAAAACCAATTGTTCTGAACAATTTTTTCACGCTCCCCTCTTTGTTTGTGTCATGGAAATTACACACTGCCAAGGTTTTGTCGTCATCTCAGTGTGATTTTACAGCCCAGCTCATGTTCTGCTTCTGTCTGTTTATTGCAAACAATCCTCCTGGCGATGATGGAAATGTGACACATTGCTCAGTCTGTGCCGCAGACATTTGATATGTGAGTGAGAGAAGAAATGGATGTCGATCCGAGCAGAAATGTAGAAATTTTAAAAGATTTTCCTGCTGCCAGTTACCCCTTTCTGTAAGTCATGTACTGTAAGTACTTTTATAGTTCTACACAAGAGCTCAGTCTTTAAATACACAGAGGTATCCAGTCTGTTTTCATGTCCCAAGATGGAATCATTTAAAGGATTTTTCTCTGAATGACAGAATGGCAAAAACAAGACGCAGGTATAGATCTCAGAGACCAGCAGTGAGGATCAATCAGAAAAGTTTGCCAATGCTGTTGAATTGTCCAGTGATTATATTTATATCACAGTCTGGGCTGCTGTCATTCTGCTAATATCATCTCCTCTGTCATCATCTACACATCAGGGCACCAATTAAATTTATTGTCCCCAAAAATAGAATTGTAGGATGATTGAAGATGTTACATTTAAAAATATCATTTGCACATTTTGGAGAATAATGATAGAGTAATATAATAATAATTAGTAGTAATGATACTATAATAATCAGAATGATGGTTGACTCACAGTATTGTACAAGTCCCCTTAAAAAAGGTGCTAAATAAGTAATGTAATTCCACTGTTAATTTGAGAGTAATTATCCAATTAGTTGGTTGATCTGACACCTCAGCAAACGCGTGCAGAGCCACACAACAAAACAGCGTGCGAGCCGACAACCATTCTCACAAACAGCCTTTCCTAACAAATCAATAAAAAGACGCTCACATTTTTCTCACTCGTCTTTCTCAGCAGGAATCTGTTCGGACGGGGACAAAAACACACGGCTGTGCTGCAGCACGTTCATGTCCCACAACATGACACATTCGTCATCTAACTGAGAATCTCAACAACAAAGCAAAACGCCTTTAAGAAGAATTTTTTTTTTTAAATTAAATTAGGGTGCTTGCTAGCATGGGACAAATTCAAACAAACAGCAACATACAAAACAAAGCAGAGTCTCATTCCGTCCATCTGTCCACTGCACGGGAAGGCTGTGCTGGTGCTCAGTGTTTGAGCGGCGCTCCTGTGTGCTCGCACCTGCCCGAACACCGTCCTTCTCTACCGCCGCATGGCTGGACTGCCGCCACCCCCTCGTCCACTCTCACCCACCTTACTTTGTTGTTTGTTTCCTTACGTTTGTTGGCCATTTCTGCCGCGGCGATCCTGCGTCCTCCCCTCACTTCCTTCGCACTTCCACCGTCTGCTGCTTGTACCAGCCAGGAGCTTTTTTTGGCCTCGCGAGCACTGTCAGCAGTATGAGGCCTTGCTGGCCTAATTTTATCCTGCATTGGATACCCCTTGTTTGGATTCACACACACACACACACACACACACACACACACACACACACACACACACACACGCACACACACACGCTCAAGACGGTCACCCGAGACATCGGCACACATGTCCACCCCAGAAATCAGTGGCTCTTCTCGGTCAGCTGGTGGCTGAGCTGCAGCCAGGGGCCTTCGCACTGCAGGACACTGGTCCAGGGTTATATGAACAGTGGTCGTCGGTACCTGGCTGCTGACTGGGATGGTAGCAGAACTGCGGCTGGACGGTTCTGGATAGTTTGCAACGCAGCCGAGCCATGCTCGTAATGACAGAAGGACTATTATTATTACAGCAGGTGAAGTGTGGCGTGTGGAGGATGTATGAGCGCTGCTGTAACACATCCCCCTCACCAAACCGAGGGACATGTTCCAGACAGCCGCATCATTCGTTTTGCTTTGCTGTGACGTGGCGGCTCAACCCTGCGTTCTGAACGTCTCCCTCGTTTCTGTCTTTTGTCAGACGCAGGCTGGAACCCTGTCAGTTATCTGAGGCAGCCGCTACGTCTCCGTCCTTTGTTTTGTCACTGTTTCAGTGACAAGCTGAGAGTGATTACGCTCATCATCGAGACAGTTTTTCAATAGCGAGAAATCATGAAATCAATGCCTGTGGACAATTACTGAACAAGGTCACCCCGCTAAACTCCACACACCTTGACAAAGGGGTAGGCACGATTACATCGTTTAGTCTTGTTTCCTGCACATCACGTACAACAAAGCACAATATTCTTTGATTTAGATGAGATGAACTCAAAATAATGTTTGTATTTCCACCTACAAACACAATCGCTGTTTTGTTTTTTTCTTTTGCAGCCGCCATGCTTGTTTTGGTGCGTACATATCAGTGACTTTGCATGCACGGTTGCATCATCAATCTGTGACATCATTGTTTTTGGTTGTTTTTCTAAATTTCAGACATTTTAGTTTTTGGATAATAACACAATTTTTTGGATAAAAACACATTTTTGGCTTGCAAAATATTGGAATCATAATGGAATCGTTACTTGATAAAGTAATTATGATGTAATTATGATGTAATTACCAGTTTTACCACAGTAATCACATTACATTACTCCGTTACTGAAAAAGTAGTTTAATTACAGCAGTGAATTACTTAGTAAAAGATTACTCGCCAACACTGGCGATTATGATGTCAGATTTTAATAATGGCTGATCAGCATGAATCCCTGCAGAGACGCAGTCTTATTGTGTAATTTAATTAATATCTGTTTAAAGGGATCGTCTCTGCCTATCATTAAAATAGGATTTCTCCCGGTGCTTTTTATATATCAGAGTTGTGCTGACACTGTGTGCTAAATGGCTGCCGCTCCTGTAATCCACAGCAGCGGCTGCCCATAATCCCAGCCGATCAAAGGTTGAGATTACCGGGAATGTGGGCGGGGCAGAGCTGCAGCCAAGACCGCGGCGTGTGAGGGAGAGCTCAGGCATGACGGCGGCAGCGCGAGCTTGCGTGGGATTGGCGCACAGAAATAGCCGGCCAATCAGAGCGGAGGCTAGCAGGGGAAAACAACAAGGCGAGGGGAGAGCTGCCGGAGCGGGGACGAGTGATGGAAAAGCGAGGGAGAAGGTGAAAGCACAGCCGCAGCGCAGAGGAGAAAGCAACCAAGGCCAGGAGAGGGAGGATGACTGGAGCGGAGAGCGGCGAGCAGTGAGAGCCTCTAGAGGGGGGAGAGGACGGAGATGAGCAAGCAGAGGGGCGGTGGGAGCAGCCAGCACTGAGAACAGCCACCAGGCTCGGGCAGCCATGCTGCTGTGAGCCCTGGAGCATCAGGGCTCCGCAGACACTGCACAGGCCCCAGCATCAGGCCCCCAGCATCAGGCCTCCAGCATCGGGCCTCCATCACCAGCCTCAGACACCCGTCGGCAGGAACAAGAACCATTCTGATCACAACAGCTGAGCCATGAGGACGGCCAGGAAGGGCAGCGTGGAGATGCCCGCCTTCATGCGGCATCTGGTGAAAGAGACAGAGAAGAGGGTCAGTTCCTTCTTCAAGGTGGGCCGTGGTGGGGGGACGTCAGAGGGGGAGCAGCCCGGGGAGGGGGAGAAGGAGGAGGCCATCCCCAGCCCCTATCTAGACCGGCCGGTGTTGGACAAGCTGGCGGAGGAGGGCTGCGCCCGCTGGGGCCTCACCTACGCCCTGGGGAGCATGCAGGGCTGGAGGGCCAACATGGAGGACTTCCACAACTGCGTGCCACAGTTGGGTGGAGAGCTGGCCGACTGGAGCTTCTTCGCCGTGTTTGACGGCCACGCGGGCAGCACGGTGGCGCAGTACTGCTCCCAGCACCTCCTGGGTCACATCCTGGCCACAGGTGAGGGACACAAAGGTTGATTTCCAAGGAAGTGCTTCTCAGTGCCTCTCATCCATCTCTTGTTTGTTCCAACAGTATGTGCTAAAATGGACAGTTTTTTTGCTAGCCACCATTTGTGATGTCTTAAACGGAATTGATTTTGATCCACAGCCATGTGTTGGTCTGAGCTCTGACAACCGGTGATGGCTGCTTGTTATTGCTGCACTCTCAAATGTGTGGAAGGCAAAACATCAGCAGCACTTTTGTGAGGGAGCTAATAACCAGGTGTATGAGAACCAAGTGTCCAAGAACCAAGCTCTAAAAAGAATTTGCTAACCCATGGAAGTTCTTTGGATGATAAATTATGTAAGTCTGGACTGAAAAAAGAAGGATAACAATATTGGTTAATAATAATAATAATAATAATAAACTTTTAATCACCAATGTATTTATACTTCAGAGAGAACCAACTGGGCCCCCGGAGTTAATCAGTATCTTGACAAGTTTATTCTTTCATTCTTCAACGTTCTGTAAAATGAAGATGTGCAGACTGAGGATTTAAGTGTCCCTTTGCTGTTGCTGCCTGCAGGGGGTATTGGGCCGGACGACGACGCCGAGAGAGTGAAATCAGCCGTCGTGGAGGGCTTCTTCCAAACAGACCGGCACCTGCACACCGTGGCTCGCCGCGAGGGCTGGGAGCGAGGAGGCACCACCGTGGTGTCCACGCTCATCTCCCCGTATTACATCTACTTCGCCAACTGCGGAGACTCCAGGGCCGTGCTGTGCCGCTCCGGCCAGGTTTGCTTCTCCACCGAGGACCACAAGCCGTACAGCCCCCTGGAGAAGGAGCGCATCGAGAGCGCCGGCGGCTCTGTCACCATCCAGAGGATCAACGGCTCCCTGGCCGTGTCCCGCGCTCTGGGGGACTTCAGCTACAAGGGGGCAGAGAACCGGACAGCCAGCCAGCAGATGGTGTCCCCGGAGCCTGAGGTGTGCGTGGTGGAGCGCTCGCCGGCCGACGAGTTCCTGGTGCTGGCCTGCGACGGCGTGTGGGACACCGTCAGCAACGAGGAGCTGTGCGCTTTCATCCACAACCGGCTGCAGGTCTGCACAGACCTGAGGGATGTCTGCACGCAAGTCATTGACCTCTGCCTGTATAAGGTCAGAGCCTGCAGCTGCTTACGGCCGCCGTGCATGTTGTCTTAATCCCCCACCCTCCCCACCGCAACCCACGACAACGACGTGACCCAGCACCCTCTGCCTTTCTACATACTCAGCAGCCCAAGTGCCAAATCCTTTTATATTGAATCTAAACAGAAAACATAAATTCAGAGCAGAAAATGTTACGTCATTTTCTAATGGGCTCGGGGGGAGAGAGCGGGAGAAAGGGAGAGTGGGGGAGGTGCTTATATAATGACATAATCCTTTAAAGTACAACTGTGTTGACTTAACAGGTCTGAAACTGGAGGATGGCCGCTTAATAGCACTTTTAATAGCATTGTTCAGATGGAGGGACGCTGTCGTTTTCAGCCAAACATTAAACACACCACGAGTCTCCATGACTGAGGCTTTTAAACTATTAAAGTACACAGCAGTTATGTGGGAAGGATGAGAATTGTTTTACAGGGAACACAAACTTATGTATGTAGAAGGGGCCATGGTATGTGTTTATCTGATCATTTCTTTTTGTATATTCTATTCAAATAATTAGAGTGGGTTCAATATTTATGTGTTGAAGGTCTGTCAAGATCCATGATCACTTGAATTCTCATATTTGAAAACACAACACAAGAAAGTGAACTCTATGGAGATCATTTTAAGCTTAACAGTCGCCTACTCTTATTCGAAATAAACAGCATATCTACATACAGTTTCGTTGTTAGTCAGTTAAATCAGAATAAACACAATCTCCTAATTTTCATCCGAATCAAGATGCGGTGAAGGAAAGAAGGAAAGCATCTGTTTTAGCAGGAAGAGGAAGAAGGTCTGTATTGCATTCAAGGATGAAACATGAGGATCTGAAAATGTGTAGACCATTTGACCTTTCCTGTAGGAAGTGACCAATTATAATTAACTTGCTGGTTTAATTAGAATTAAAAGTAAGTATGAGCAAAAAAAAAAAAAAAAAAAAAAAGAAAAGAAAATCCTGTATGACTATCATCTATGTGGCTACACATGTAGCTGTGAATAAATAATGGGTTCATTGTAAAAAAACACTTTGGGTGCCTTGAAAATATATAAATCCAAACCATTATTATTATTATTATTATTATTATTATTATTATTATTATTATTATTATTATTATTATTATTGACAAGAGGACCTCTAAAATGCGCTGTTGATACAAGAACAAGACAATACAAGTGACAGGACTGTGAGTATAAGCACCAACTCTCTAGACAAATTTGATTGCATCTACTTTCACGAAAAGAATATTGTTTTTGAGCGCAGAGAAACATAAAGGCCTGAAACTCAAACCTAAGCAGCGATCGCTGCTCTGGCTAGTGAGACACATCATCTTAAAATAGACTGAAAGTGGTGTCAGAACAGGTTATGTTGGAGGATTCTGGGTTCCTGTGAGGACTCACTTCAGCCACTCCGCCTTTAAGAGTGTCGGATGGTTGAAGGTTGGCGTTGGAGAACATAGTTCCATCCTCATACGTAGAGAGTAATTGCAGGCCAGTCAAGAGGGATAATGATTCCACTTCAGTTACATCAAAACAGTTGGACTAAAGGGCGTTTGGTAAAGGGCATTTCAGCTGTGAATCAACTAACCTCTAAGACCTCCTGGAAATTGAATGATTCAGTTGCACAGTTTGCCTGGTGAATATTTTTGACCAGGTGATGAGAAGTGAAATTCCCTCATTTGGTACTCAGGGCTTCAATAGCACAGTGGGGTAAACGCAAACCACATGTGCACACACTACAAGTCTATCTTGCCCCATTGTGCACTGTGCTGTGCTGTTATGTAACAGGGCTTCAGCTTGAATAACCTCAAAATGTCACAGCATCTTCTTCCTCTCACCCCCACCTATTTACATTTTGCTGCTCAGCTGCACATCTGTGACGCCGCAGCGAGCTGCACCTCGGGGGCAAAGTTGAACTTTTACCAACGCAATTCCCCAGGGACGGAATCATGTTTGATACGTTGACATTTGTAAGGGTCGGCTGTTATCACTCACCTCTGCTGATGCAACTTTTTCCCTCCACAGGGCAGCTTGGACAACATCAGCATCATACTGTTGTGCTTCCCTGGAGCCCCCCAGCTGTCTGCAGAGGCATTACACCAGGAGGCTGAGTTGGAGGACCTGCTCGAATCCAAAGTAGCAGGTGGGTGATTGTTTGCAGACACTGTATGTATGCAGACACTGTATGCCATCTTAAGTATGTATGTATTTCTGCCTATGGATGTCTTTTGTTTGAAGTTGCTTTGGTGGAAGAAAAATCCTGAGATACTTTTTTTTAAAAGTTTATAAAAAAAACAAAAAAACAATTATTCTAATTTTAAGGGATTTGGTTTTCATTTATTCCAACCTAGCTCAAATAATAATAGTAATAATAATAATAATAATAATAATAATAATAATAATAATAATAATAATAATAATAATAATAATAATAATACCTTAAAAAGTTTGTAGCTCTCTAGAGACATACAGTATATGCAGCACTCTGTTTTACAGCCTACAAAACTATCATTTTAGTTCAGTTCACATCAGTTCAGTTCTATCAGCTCAGTTTAGCTTCCTAAAATCCTGTCTCAGAGGGTGACAAGAACACCTGACAGTGGCAAGCAAATTTGGCAAGCTGCTCTGGTCTGCTGAATTTAAAAAAAAGGGGGCGGGGGTTTAGGGTTGGGATTTGGATTTATGGTTAGGGGTTTTGAGTTATGGTTTGATAAATAGGATACATCTCCATTGTCATGAGGCTAACAAAGTGGTTTGCTCAGAAGGTTAAACCTCTGACTGGGTTAGGGTTAGGAGAGGGTTAGGGTTTAGGGTTAGGGTTACAAAATCTCAAACGTTGTTGAGTTTTTGTCCTCTTTCACCTTCTTTCATTCAATGAACAATCATCTCTGAGATTCCAAAAAATAACAAAAAACTAAAAGAAAACTAGACATTCGATACGAGTATATGGAATGACTTTTTTCACCAAATTTCAGACAAGTTGTGATGTTGTGCACTTTCACTTAACATGGAAAAACCGTGACACTACGGTTGGTGGAGAATTGAACCAACAACCTGATGGACCACAGCAGGGTTTCCTCCAGCCTGAGCTATCTGTGCTGATGAGATGATGTTTTATTTTCTTGCCCTTCTCTCTCACATTGACTTTAAAAGACAGATACATTTCTCATGGCAAAGACCAGTATTTGAAGCCTGGTCTCCCACACCAGAGTCAGCTGCCTAACTTACTGAGCTAACCGGGACAGGTGCCTGATGACTGTGGGGGAATATAAGTAGATAAATCAACAGCAATGATTTGACATTGGGCCGTTTCTCTACTGGACTCTTGAATAAACTGTAGCAGCACAGAGAAATAAACAGCTGCTCACTTTGTACAAGCCTAGAACAAGTTAAGCTGAAGCATTCTATGTCCAATTTTGACTGAAAAAAATTTTTCCTTGCTCTTTTGAAATTGAATTCAAATAGAGACTAAAAGGAAGGAAGGGGGTAGCAAGCTCAACTACCTGTTCAACTACCTGTTTGAAGGAAATTCCAAATGCTCAGAAGATTGAAATGCTTGGAAATGCGATGGACGCAACGCAAGTTTTGGTTGTTTTGTTGGTTTTGTTTTGTTTGATTTAGACACACGCACACACCCACACACACACAACCTCTGGTCCATGCTGGGTTTTGATCCTGTGATCACTGTGTTGTGAATCACAGTTGCTCCCCACAAGAGTGTTTTCAGCGCTGATGACCAAAGAAGTATAAACGCCTCAGTGCTTGACCTGACACAGACAAACACACACTGACAAACATACAGCAGCTACAGGGACACACAAACATGAAAAAAAAACAATGACCCTCTGCGTCTTATGCTAAACTATCATCAGACTGTCATTTCAGTGAGTTTTGGGCTATTTACATTTTTTTTTTCTCTAATTTGGGCAAATGTTATGTAGTTAGATTCCTCACAGCAAAGCTAAAACACTATATGTATCATTTTGACCCAGAAATGACCCCATTCGAAGAGTTTTTTTCCCAGTTTTTAATATAAAACTAACCGTGAGCCTCTGCTATTGATCCTGAGATAAATGAGATCATGGCGCAGCTTCTGCAGGTCCTGCCTGCAACACACACAAAGGAAGGAAAGAATTTCCTTGAGTCAAGAATTTCCTTGAGTCATCAAACATAACCTCCCGTGCTTGTCTCATCAAGGCCTATAATTCACAACAGGCCACTGCAGGCTTGGTCCCTTGAACGCTGCTGGCAGCTCTAATATCTATTTATTTCTTTATTTAATCTGACAGAGATTTATCAGGAGCTTTGTGCCAGAGGAGAAGACCCAGACCTGCTGTCCGTCCTCACGGTGCTCGCATCCACTGTCATCCCTGGTCTACCACCAGGTGGAGGCATACAGAGCAAGTAAGTGTGTGTGAAAAGTGTGTGAAGCAAACATTTTACACCCTGCCTTCAATCATCATAACACCACGTCACTTCTGTGTCGCAGGAGAAACTGCATAATTTCTGCTTACTACCAACAAAGAGAAACACATAAGCCCACACTGCCAAATGTAAGTATAAAGGAAACAGCGTTGAGGCCTTACTGTACTTACTGTACTGTACATTCTCAAGCATTTCTCTGAAATTCCTGTGTGTCCAGGGCCCAGGAGGCTCCTGAGAAGCTCCTCTGACTTTTACCTCTTCTGATCCAGAGTGTATATTAATGTTGATGTAAAAAAAAAAAAAAAAACATACAACTGTTTTCCTCATGTGTGAAATTTGACAAGTGAGTGATGACGAACAGACAGGGAAGTGTGTTTACATTATGCCAGCAAAAGAGCATCTTTTCGTGATAAATATGAATAAAGTGGATATAATAAAGCCCAATGACATGTTTTATATTTATACAAGAGAGACGTTTTGTAAACCAAACTCAGAGACACTAACCCAGCAACAAACCTCTGCCTCAGATGTGACATTATCGATGCTTGTGTCAAAAAAGACAAATCAGCCAACTGTGAGATTGTACATTTTCATTTAATAAAGTAAGGTACATACGTATACATATGTATGAGTAGAGTGTGCTATATTTTAAATATTGTGTGTTGAGAATAGATATAAACCAATAAAAGTAAATATTGATTTTTAAAAAGTGAATATTGAAACTTTTGCCTTCATGTTGTAATTAAGAAGCCCTGAACATAGTTAGTCGAAAGCCAATCATCTATACATATCTCTTCATTTTAACACATAATGCTAGCAGTACTCATTTTGATCCCACAACAAAAAGAAGGAAAAAAAAAAAACTAAGGATGTTGACCCCAGCACTGGAGTTTAAATTATTTGCCTGAAGAAGGTCTTTGACAAAATAGAAAAAAATGCTAAATTGTTTCTTTTTGATTTATTTTTTTTTTTGATAAAGCCAATAGCATATTGTAATAGAATCTAAGCTTAACATATTCATAAATTTGTCAAGACCCACCACTACTATTGTTACAGTTTACGTGAATAAATTTCATATGTGAAATATTATTGCTTTTCTATTCAGGCCACTTGTCAAAATGATCAAGAAACACATCATGGAATACCTTTCATATGAACTGTGTTGGGGTTTTTTTACTGCTTTTTTTTTTAATGGACTACTTGGACTGTGCTGCCTTATTCATCTTTTACACATTTGATGAACAGCATTAGGATGGGTCTGTTTCAGGATGGGAAGGTTTTGTTTTGTTTTTCTGCATTAAAATGCACTGGAGCATTTTCAGCAAGGACTTTTCTGTGTGGAGATCTTTACATGTTACAAGTTATGATCGCTTTCAATAAAAATAAAGATTCCATGGCTGAAAATGTGTTTTTTCCTGCTCTGTAGAAAAAATCCACTCCTTTTAAAAGCTGCATCATTTAACACAATGCCCACATCTCATTTTTGTTTTTTTGAGAGATCTTTCAAGACACAAGATATATTCATCAGTCCAAGTCTATATCATATATATATATATATATGCTGGATAGTCGATCCAGAATGGATTCTGTTGGCTTTTCTTGCATAGTAAAGAATCTCCTCCTGCTATTCTAGAAGAACTCACTCCTGCTGGACAGGATGTGCTGATGTGACTCTTCCACTATTCGTTGCCATAAGGACGTCCTCTGCAGGCCACATCTGATTAGATGTGCTCCACTGAAAGCCAAGGAGCCCGGCGCTCTTTTCAGGATTAGTATGAATTTTAACAACACACGCTGATGAATCAAGACACAAGAGCAATCAACAAATTAAATTGCCCCAATGCTGAGTGGTTCACGAGTGCTCGTGACGGTGTTGACAAGCATCACGATCCAAATGTGTGATGCACGCAGCCAGATGGAACGGGACGGCATGTTGCACCTGCGTGTGTATGTTCTGTATTCCTGGCATCCACCTCACGTACAACCGTGTTCCTCCAGAAGCGCCGTAGACATGTAAGGTGCTCTCAAATCAACCGGCCCCTGTTGGAGAGGCCCTTCACTGCTTCTTTCATCTGATTGCTTTTGTATGAGCCAATCACTCCAGGACATCAGCACCCCCTTCACTGCTGTGGCGGCTCCTTCAATTTGCAAACGTCCCTCCGCTTGCTTTTTCTTACACGGAACAAAATGTCATCAATCATTTGATGTCCAAAATCCATCTCTGGAGTTCTTCTATCACCTGCATGCACTGCTTGTGGCTCCACCTTCAGTGTCAGGTTTTATCTTCATCACGGGACGAATCACTGGCATCACATCAGAAGAATAAACACATGTTTTTGCCAATGAAGTCGGAATAATTTCCTTTTCAGACACAATCGTTTTTTCCCAATTAAATGCATCAGAAATCAATGACCAATGATTGTTTTGTGTCTCCTAATTAATTAATATACACATTACAGTAGTTAACTGCATTTTCTCAATCAGCAACAGTGTGTGTGTGTGTGTGTGTGTGTGTGTGTGTGTGTGTATATATCTCATTTAATTGTCACTTTCCAAACATGGGTAATATCCATCTAGACAAACTGAAAAGCAAGAGCAATTGTAAACCTCAGGTTCTTCAGGAACTCTGTCAATCATGTAGAGATTTGAATAAATCAAAAATCTGATCATCTGAAGTTGGGAACAATGTGGCACCTACAGTGGCGCTATCTGTCCACGCTGGTTTCCTGCAGCCGGTTGTTCATCACAGCCAGGGCCCCCACCCCGCCAGAGAAGCCGTTCTGATGACCGTAGCTCTGCCGTGGGCCCTGGTGAGCCGTCTCGCTCAGCTGCTTCTGCAGCAGCGCCAGGGACACCTTATTGGACGCCATGAACTCATTGACGGAGATCATCTCTCCTGACAGGCGGCGGCCGACGTGAACGCCATCGGCCGCGGCGCCCGCATCCGTCTCGCTGTCGCACACCGTCTCCAGCGAGCCGTCCCTGTAGCGGTGCCTCCCGGCGGGGCAGTGCGAGGCCGCCGGCTGCACCGTGTTGTGCTTCAGCCGCTTCTGCCTGAGGTGCCTGGGCAGCCGCCTCTGTTTGCGGGCTTTGCTCTGGGAACAGGGGCAGCAGAGCCACCAGCAGCCGGGGCTGCAGCAGGAGCAGGGCTGCTGGCAGTGGCCCGGGCACACCAGCTTGCCCACAATCCAGTTGAGAGTTTGCTTGATGACGATGGAGATGACGTTGAAGAGGGAGTAGATGCAGCACACGCCCATCAGGATGAAGAGGCAGTTGCCCAGCCGGTAGGCCTCCTGGGACTCGTAGTGCTGCCTCTGGCTGCTCACCAGGTCCCCGAAGCCGATGGTGCTGAAGGCAACAAAGCAGAAGTAGAGGGAGTCCACGTAGCTCCAGTTCTCCATGGAGCTGTACAGGGTGGAGGCGCTGCACGCGATCACCACCGAGGCCACGCCCAGAATAAGCATGACGTAGTAGACCGACGGCTTCCAGCCCTCCAGGCTGTCGTCCTCGCCGCACGGGTCCTCCCGGCTCGACTCCACCCCGACCCCGACCCCGACCCCGGCCCTGGCCCCGACCCCGGCACACCGCAGCCGCCGCTCGTGACACCAGCGCATGATGTAGGCCAACATGGTGATGATTCGCTCCAGGAAGAGGTTGAAGAAGAGGATGGTGGCCGCGCAGCCGATGAGGCCGTAGAAGATCAGGAATATCTTCCCCGCTATGGTGGCTGGTGTGGTCATACCGAAGCCTGGAGAATGGACACATGGGACAAAAGGTTGAAGGTCATTGGTGGAAACCATAGTGGAGAAGAACTCCAATGTACAGAAGTAGATTCATTATCATATCTTTGTTTTCCATTCCAGGCTCCAGTTGAGAAGCCTGGTTTAATTATCCAGGAAACATCATTTTTAGCTCTCTGTTTTTGTTTTGTTTTGTTTTTTGCAGTTTCTTGCAGTTTACTTTGGAGGGACAGTTAATGAACATTTCTTCGCCAAGAATATAATGTAAAGATGCCAGAATGTAGCCAGGGGCTAGTTTCCGTCTGTTGTTGCTAGATAATGAAAAACATACATAAAAGAGGGTAGAAAGAGAGAGAAGAAAATACAACCAGATAAACAGACCTGACATCACCAACTCAAGTACACTAAAGTAAAACAGCACTGTACAAGATAGGAGTCTGTGGGTGATGTGGAGGTGGACTGAGAGGTTGCAGCAATGCAAAGAGTGGATCATGACTTTTAATAGGATGTATGAAAGAGTGGGAATGTCAATAAATAAGACAGTGAAGGTTGAGCAAGAAAAAGAAGTAAAGAAAGGTTTTTCACTGATAGGGCCGAGACACACAATAGTTTAAGTGAATCATTCTGAAAAAAACAAAACAAAACTTGAACCTAGAACCAGCATGTGAACTCACCAATGGTGGAAACCACAGTGCCAACAAAGTAGAACGCCCCTGAAAAGTCCCAGCGAGGCCTGAGCGCGTCCACTCGGATCCCGGCTCCGTTGGCGTCCTCGTACTGCCGCAGCAGCGTGTGCAGGGCTCCCAGGTTGACCCTGTACTGCTGGGTGAAGTTCTCCAGCTGCTGCTTCCACAGGTGCCGCGCACGCAGCTCGAAAGGATACTCCAGAGCCGAGAAGATGGCGGCGCCGCACAGCAAGTAGAGCAGAATCAGGCCGGCCAGCAGGCAGAAACGGGCGTTGTCTTCGTTCATGGGCGCCCTGGAGCAGCAGCAGCAGCAGCCAGCAGCGGCGCCGGCGCTGGAGGCAGCCCTCCTCTGAGCCATGAGCACCAGAAGAGCACGCACAAATGGCAGCAACAGCATGCACCGGCCCTGCTAGTGATGCTCAGTCACACACACACGCACACACACACACACACACACACACAGAGCGTGTCACATACATTGACCACAACACAACACAACACACATGGGCTGGATGCATAGACACATTTAGTTCACAGGCACAGTGTCAGACGTGTTGCAAGATCCTCTGAAGAAGATGCATCCTGGAAGAAATCGTCAATGAAATCATCATTTAATGTGACTTCAAGACACAATTTTTGTTTAAATGTTATTTTTGCTTTTTTTTCTCAGTTCAACAGTCATAGAAATGACATCAAACTCATGCCTTGTATGGCCGAGTGCTCTTAAAAATGAAAACTGTTTAACTACTGTTGATACATTTTTATTCTAGGGAAACAACACATTGTTTAGATAAAGCAGAAAACATTAAAAAGACAACAGGTACCTGGTGGCGTCGGCAGTGGCATCTGTTCCTTGGAGCGACGTCTCTGTGCTGCGCTCTGTGCGTGGAGCTGCTACACAATGACTGGCATGGAGTAGTCTCTTGAGTTTTTTTTTTTTTTTTTCATCGCGCCGATTGAAATGCTGTCTGATGTTTTTGGCTGACATCATCTCCCCCTCGATCCACCCCCTTCATCTTGGAGATCACCCACACTTGTGCTGTGGTGTTTTATGTTTTGTTTACACTTTGAATTCTTCTACTTCAAAAAAAAAACACCTTAAATAAGCTTCCCAAAAGCGTTTCCTTTACCAGTGATAATGCATAATTCAAAAAGGATTTTTAGTCTTCATTGATGTGTCATTAATATTAAAGCAGAGCATATCTAAGTAACGTAAAATTAACACATTCATTTAAGCAGAGTATTCCACCGCTGAAATGCCTTTGAGGAAGAGACTCCTGCTGGGTTTTCTCAGATCAGACTGTGGACGTCCTCCTCAGCTTCCCAGCCCTGCCCGGGTCAGGGGGGCTTTTGTTGTTGCTGCAGACAGTGTGGGAGGATTTGTCGAGCATGACTCCCACTTTCTCCGTCTGTTCATCCCTTTAATCTCACACCGTGCTGCAGCAGAGGGCAGGGGTTCCCACCGCCTGGCGTCTGATGGTTGAGGGACGAGAGTGGGCAGGTGTGCGAGACGGAGAGCACATCTGCCCTCATGTCACCCAGACGCCCGGCATCAGGTGTCGGCTTTGGTTGTTTGCTTAGAACTGCCACTTTAACATAACATATTCTAATGAAGGCTGTATAGGTCTAATTATAGCACTTGGGATCTTCTTCAGTTTTCAAATGATGTCGCTATTGCTATAGGGGTCAGAGGCACAGGGGGCACAGGGAATACTATTGGCAATACACAGGGTCTGCATGTTGCATACTGTGAGGGTGAAATGGAATAAAAATGTCACTGAATAGACTGTTATCCAATCTGTCAGATGACATGCATGCTGACCTAAAATGTATGTGTCTTTCATAAGAACCAATCATTAAGTCACAAAAAAAAAAATCTGTTTGATGGGCCCAAGTCTTTTTTCAGAAGAATTAAATGGACGAAAAAGAGTTTGCTTTAAAAAATGTAAACATTTCATGTTTCCATCAAGTTATTTGGTGTGAATATGTCAACCTTAGTGACGTCACAGGACTAAAGGCGCATGGGTTGATGAGAATTTCAGTGTTTTGTACACACTGCCTACTCTCCAGTCCAGCAGGTGGCAGTAATTCACCATTTAGTTAGTTGACAGGTGCAAATAAAAGCTATACCGTCGATATCCTTTCCATTCCAAACAGCCAATATTACGGGATACACACTTTTATATAATGTGATTTTAATAATACTCCGTAACTCAAATTAAAATTGTCTGTAAAATATTTGTTTAAATAAATAATTGTCACAACAACTGCACTGGTTTGTCTGCCCTACATTTAGCTACGTTGACGCAAATTAGATTGTCGTGTTTTCAAACTCTGACATGGTGAACATTCAGTTGATGTCATTGTAATGGCATAGCTACGTGCTTTATTTTGCAACTGTCCATGCAGACATGCATTGACATTCTATGTACATTCTATAGAAATCCCCAAGAAGCAGGACTCTCTTCTAATATCTGTTCAGGATTCATACTTTGCCAGTCTTGGGCACAATGTTGTTGTTTTTTTTTATATATATATATTCTAACATTTGTCCATATTGCTAATTTAAAAAAAGAAACAAATGTAATTCATTATGCTGATAATTGAGTAAAACTTATGAAACACAGACACAGGAACTGAGTCCACTCTGGAGAATCATATATAGCACCATTTTAATGACAGTGTGAGGCATGAAACCAGGGAAGGCGACCATCACCATGACAGAACTAATAGTGGCACGACTTCCTGATATGACGGTGTCATTTTAAGACATTGGGGTCAGATATCTCCCTCTGAGGCCGCAGGAGAAGGTTCAAGATGGCTCTAACAGGGTAACTTCACTGTTGCAGGTTAACTCACTGGTCAGTGGTTACATAAAAGTTACCACAGAAAACCAGTGACATTTTGGCAGTTTTTGAAAATGCATTTGCATTAAATAAAAAAAAAGGTCTGAAAAGTACCGTTATACTTAAACGGGTCTTCTTCTTTTTTTTAACCTTGATACTGAGTCTTTAACCAGTTTTCTAAAATTTTTAATAAAACCATTTCAAAAACAAACAGTGCATCTGCAGTCATTTCCTTAAGACTGTCAAGGAAAGAGAAGCTCTTCACTTTTTTGTTCAGTAGAACTCAGGTCAGTGGCAGCATGTCGGAAAGAACATCTATGAGGTTATCCAGACCCCACAGGTAGCCGTCCTCTCGGTTGCCCTGGACCCAGGGGGTGCGGTGGTCCAAGGTGAGGTCTGGTGGCAAGGCTGTGGTCTTCCCAAAATCAATCATCCAGACCCCAGTTCTGCCGGTCCAGTCATGCACAAACAGCAGGGAACTGCCCACAACCTGCAGGAAATCAGCTCAAAATAAGGTTCTGCCACAAAACAAAAGGGCTCTATTTCACATTTTTTAGCAAGTTTACTCTGCCAAGTAAACATGAGCACCAAAGCTTAAAGAGAATTACTGGGACAGGTGTAAGTGTGTCTTTTTGTCTGACAATTTAATTGTTCATTCTCTGTCAAACCGCTCTCAAAATATATCCTGAAACAACTCTCTAAGCTCTGACAAAATTTGAAATGTAAAATGAATATTGACATTAGTGTGCATCCTCTACTGTCTGCAGAGGTAAACAATTTATCAGTATCACAGTATGTGTGTACAACCCTGTCGTCTTTCTGCATCCTGTATTGTACTGTGTAAATTCAACCACAAGGAGGAGTTTTGACATCATGGCAAACTGCTGTCATCTACTGTTGAGTTTGGGTTTCAAGTGTCGTGTTTTGCCCTTTGCGCTGGCTAAAAGTGGACAAATAAGGAACAGTTGAGACCTCTTAAAAAATGTTGTTTTATCAGGACAGATATTTCTAAAACTTATTGCCTAACGTGATAGATGTGCTGACCTCGTGTGTTTTGAAAAATTCTGATGTCTCCAACACTTGCCGCAGCTGTTTCAAGCGTCGCAGATAGTCCCACTGTGGAGAAACACATACGAATCACAAGAGATAAAGCATTTTTCAGCACTTAAGTAAATGCAACTGATGGAGTGGTTGGGGGTCCCACTCACTCACCACAATGTGCGTATTGGATTCCACAAAGTTGTCAAGTGCCTCCATAACTTGTTCTCTGCTTTTGGTCCTTTTAAAGTTTGTGTGGCATTCTTCATTGGCCTTCTACAGGAAAATACTGAGCTTTAAGCACTGCGACACCCTTTCTGTTAGGTTTAGCAAACGTGGCATTTATTCTTGCAAGTAAAATTGTGGGGAGGTGGGGCGGGGGGGGTCGTTGCACAAGCACCTGAAGAACTCTGAAACTTACTTTGAACCCTTCGATGCGGAATCCAAGGGTTGTAGTGGAGCTGAGCGTCTCCCTCCACTGCATGTATCTTGTCTTCAACACCGCCTGCTGAGCTCGTTCCTGGGGTGTCGGGGCCTCTGGGTCGACCGCTACCATCTTCTCGTACATGTCCTTACGTGGCTGTGGCCTTTCTCGGGCAATGCACAGCTCCTCCTCAAGGTATGTGCTGCAAAGAGTGTGAGTGGCTTCGTACTGTCTTTGTTTTTCTTTAGGGAAATGTAATAAACGTGTGGCTGCATCATGGGATCATTTCCCATCATTTCCAGTAAATTGACTGACATTTTTATAACTTCTTTAAAATTCAAGATTTTATCCTTTTTTGTCCATCTAGACGGCCTTTTACATGTATTACACAGTTATCAAACTATTAAGCAAGCCTTTTATTTCCTACAACTGAACATTGAAAGTGGTTTTAAAACTGAAACGGTGACAATCGCTTCTCCATTTGTTCTTACCGACTGCCCATCTTGCAGTCCATGACGGCGGGTGTGCTGAAATGGTTCAGCAGGTTATCCATCATGTTGTAATCCTGCTCGTCCAGCTGCACCACACCGTGGTAGGCTGGAACAAAAGGCCTCAAATCGTCCTTCATCAGCCTCAGGTAGCATTGTTGTTCCCCCTCGCAAAACTTCTTCAGCAGCGTGCCATAATTCCCAATGCGAAAACTCCCTGCCAGAAAATAAAAAACTGCTAAAAAGCCATATCAAATATGTCGTGCCAACATTTCTTTAGCAAGAAACACCACAAACCTGCATGCCCAACCACTTGCAGCCACTGCTGGGGCTTAGTGGGAGTCATGGAGAGGAGAGACGAGGTTCCACAGCTTTTGTGTTCCGTCCATGAAGAGTTCTGCATCAGAAATCCAATCTTCAGACAGTCATCGCACAACACACAAGTTCTAGACACCCCTGGCTGCCTTACCAGCAGCGACGTCAGACTTCAGACTCAGTCCATTGACTTTTTCTCTGATGGTCGGACAACGTCTCCATGGTAACGCCCCCCACCAACCCTTTAACAAAGACTGAATAAAGACCTTCAGCTGACAGGGTCAGCTCTGGTCTTGCCCAACAGCTTTAGTAAACATTAACAGGAGAGACTTGTTTTTACTGAAAGTTGTTGTTACTGATTTTAGACGCCTACCCCTTCACTTTCATGAGGTGAACACTTCACTGAAAAAAGGAGTAGATAATGATAAAAAAAAAAAAAGGTTCAAAACTTAACTTGTGGAACCACTAGAACATGTGTGTCAAACTCTGGCCCGCGGGCCAAATTTGGCCTGCAGTGTTATTATATTTGGTCCATGAGGCAATATTAAAAGACTACTAAAGCTTGCATGCCCGTATTAAGCAGTACATGTTCTGTTAATACTACAAATCCCAGAATACTTACCTTAACAGAGTCTAAGTAATGTTTTCTTTATGCACTTTTTCTTGCTACTCGAAGGCATGGTTTTGAATGGTTGCATGTTCATTGAAGGATATTATTATTACTTAATAGGTTTATTGTTGTATTTCATTTTTAAATGTATTATTACCCTTTGGAAAAAGGTTACTGTTGAAATTAAATCAGAAGGCTGCAAATAAAAAAGAGGCATATGATTTTTATTTACATTTTATTTAAGTCAATATGCGTATTCCATATTCAGACTGAAGCAAAACTTGATTGGGTCCGTATGAAAAGATTCACTGTTCATTCATTCATTCATTCATTCATCTTCTATGCCCGCTTATTCCAATTCAGGGTCACGGGGGTCTGCTGGAGCCTATCCCAGCTGTCTTAGGGCGAAGGCAGGGTGACACCCTGGACAAGTCGCCAGTTCATCGCAGGGCCACATAGAGACAAACAACCATTCACACTCACATGCACACCTACGGACAATTTAGTATGTTCAATTGACCTAACATGCATGTTTTTGGAGTGTGGGAGGAAGCCGGAGAACCCGGAGAGAACCCACGCAGACACGGGGAGAACATGCAAACTCCACACAGAAAGGTCACAGGCCCGGGCAAGATTCACTGTTATATCTGGATTTTTTTTCTTTTTTCAATAAATATCAATGTTGCCCCGCGACTTTGTCAAAGTTTTACATTTTGGCCCCACTGTGTATTGGAGTTGGTCACCCCCGCATTGGAAAATAGCTCAACTCAGCCGAGTATTAAATGCAGTGTCCTTTTACCACCGATGGAGGGCAGTGACACGCCCGAGAGACAATAACCCTGTGACCAATTTGGACAGAAGAAGATGAGGCAAAACAGCCTAAAGTAAAGAAGAAGAATTTAACGGTTCCCGGTGGATGAACCGCCCCAGTCTCCAAGGAGCTCATGGCTTGCAAAAGCTTTTGGACTGTGTCGTCCCACCGTCGAAGCGACAAGTGCTTTTAGCCTCTGCACCATGCTAAAGGCCCCAGGATGCTTCTGCAGCGAGGCGCAATGTACTGACACGTCGTTAGCTCATTGAGGATCATTATTGCAACCAAAGGTATTGTCGGCTTTTGTTTAGCACCGTCACACAGTGAAGAGCTCCATTTATTTCTTAGTCGGCTTGCGACAAACGCGGGTTGGTCTACTTGCACTACTAGACAAATCCTCCTGAAGAAGATATCGGCGCTAGCTAGCCTGAGCTAACGTCAGAACCGAAGAAAGCGTCGCCAGCTGGTCGGCGGGAGGAGAAGTGGCGGATAACGCAGCAGCATGAGTTGTACAGCGGCTTCGTAACGCATCACACTGAACCTCTCCAATGTGCCAGTGTAGCAACAATTACTGAGAGCCATTCACAGAGAAAGTCAGCGACGCCAGTGTTTTTCACCCATGAAGGGAGAAAGTGAAGTCAAGCGCAAAACATCGCGGCATGACAACGCTCTCGAGAAAGGCGCGTGCGTGCAGTCGATGACTCACCTCGCAAAACATCGATTTAGTCATTGGCTGGCTCCGCGGCGTTGGATATGTACCGCCAGCCACAACTTTTCCCCAATAAACTTGATGACACCTTTTGAAATGGATAGGCTCGCTTCCGCCCCCTGGCGGCATGTTTCTGTCACAGCCGGCAGTTGAAGAGCGTCGTGAACAAGCCGAGATGATGCACCGGGTAGAAGCTTCACTTGTGTCCATAGTTTCCCGGTGATCACCTGTAAACCCTTGAAGATCGGTTCCTATCTGTACAAATAAGACAAGATGTTAAAACTCTGAGCACATTCTAGGATATTTCTCACAGGATTATGCCTGTTTGTCTGATCAACATTTGTTGTTTTTGTCAGATAAGACTTTTATACAAATTTGGGTAACTTGTGTTTTAATCCAGATGGACGAGGGCTCTGAGGTGACTGAAGATATGGTGTTTCGAGGCGCAGAGTTTTCTGTGAAGATAGAGGTGGACCAGCGACTGCTGATCGTGGAAATCTCTGATTTAGTGACAGCAGATCAGTGGAGGGGCGACTTTGATCCGGCGTGTAAGTAAACGTCACATTTCTCATCTTTAAAGTGCACTACAGGGACACAGAGCCGCTAAACCGTCACTTTTATTTGTGCTCCTGTTCAGACATTGAGGACCTTACCCGCAAAACTGGCAACTTCAAGCAGTTCCCCATCTTCTGCAGCATGTTAGAATCGGCCGTCCGAAAGGTACGTTTGACACTAGACACAGAGAGGAGGGAAATCCAGTGGTTCCATCACTGCACACTGGAGCAAAGATTGACACTGACACAGATTTGCTCGAGGCTGTGTGAGCTCAGGCGACTTGTTCGCTTGAGTTCAGTGTTTGCACTCAAGTGTGTAAAAAAAAAAAAAAAAAAAAAAAAAAGGCGCTCCGTTGTTTCTCCTGCTCTCTACATCCATTCACATGAGCGCCGGGCCACATGGAAAGAGCCTGGAGGGAAAGATTTGTCTCATTTAGCATTGGCTCTGAACTCAGACTCAAAAACAGTGGATGCAGACAGACATGGCCTTTAATAACTTCTCATACCATCTGTCCAACTTGTCTAGACTAAAACTTTGACAAATATTCTGTACATAAATATTTGACTCATATTATTGTGTTAAAGTAAGTAAGTAAGTAAGTAAGTATTAAAGAGTTCATTTTGAATTTGTGTCTGACATCCCAAAATGACGGTCATGAGAACTTATGGGGGTTTTTTGGGTTGCAGACCAGTGATTCTGTTACTCTGGACCTCCTGACCTACGCCGACCTGGAGTTGCTGCGCAACAGGAAAGCCGGAGTGGTCAGCCGCCCTCGCAGCTCACAGCAGCCGTCGGCTCTCACCGCCAAAAGATACCTCATCCTCATATACACTGTGGAGTTTGACAGGTCTGCGGTGAACTTCATTCATCTGGAGGATGTCTGATGTCGGGTGTTGACCTGTGTTGACCTGTGTTGACCTGTTCTGTGGGTGTAGGATCCACTACCCTTTACCTCTGCCCTACCTGGGCAAACCCGACCCGGCCGCCCTGCAGAAGGAAATCCGAGCTCTGAGGGCCGAGCTCAGTGCCGTCGCCTCTCATGGAGTGAACAGATCCGCAGAGCTGGAAATACAGCGGCTTCGGACAGAGTGGGAACCGCCATCAGTCTCTGGTTGTGTTAAAAAAAAAAAAAAATCATCCCTGGGACTTATTTTACTTCTTTTGTGGTGCAGGCTGGCTCTGGCGAGGGAAGAGAAGGAGTCCATGGCGAAGGTCTTGGAGCGGATGCAGTTTGGCGGCAACAGTTCCACACTGGCCAGAGACGACTGTGGGGTGAGAGACGCAGTGAGGACCCTGCAGGAGCAGCTGGTGAAGGAGAGGGCCAAAAATCACCGCACTGTCAGTAAGAGATGCCAGGAACAGCGACTCCTGGTGGAGCAGGTGCACCTCCGTCACCTCCTGCTCAGAATTTGTCCAACTTAAGTAACGTCTGGTGTTCATTATACGGTTTTGCTCATCTTCCCGCCTCCTCCTCCTCCTCCTCCTCCTCGGTGCTGGCAGCTGGAGGAGCTGAGAGCGTCAGAGAACGCTCTCCGCTTCCGAGTGAAGAACCTTACGGGCGAGCTGGAGTTGCTGCGGAGAGGGTTAGACAATCTAAGCGTGTACTACTCCTTTACTTTCTCTTCTCTTTTCACCCACTTACTCACTTCCAACGTGGAGCGAACGCTCCGGGCCGGACGGCGCCAACTCACCTAATCTTGTGTGTTTGCAGCAGGGTGACTCCGCTGTCGGGTCGGCTCAGCTCTCGAGTGGAAGGAGACGTCTACCGCTCTCTGTCCCGGGAGAGGCGCTCGGGCTACGGCGCACTCAGGGCTCGCTCGGGGTCCAGGGAGCGGGCGGAGGACAGGAGGCAGCGGTCGGAGGAACGAGGGAGGAGGGCCGACTCGTCAGGACCACGAGCCCGAGCACCGCGACCGTCGCCCTCCCCAACCGGTACCGGATTGTTTTATTTTATTATAATTTTAATATTTATAATATTTAATATGATTTGATCGGGGCACCACCTGCTTTTTGATTGTTGACATCAGCAGGAATTACACGGTTACGAGGGAGGAAAAAAAACTGCTTGGCTGGTACAAAAAGAAAAATTGCAAAAATCACAATCTCGGGTCTGAGGATGAGCCAGTTGAAATTGGGCAAAAGTTAAAATGAAAAATAATGGTCACTGGACGAGGCTGAGTTGTTTCTGCTACTGTCTTAAATTGGCCTTTTGCCAGAAATTAGGAAAAATTAAGTTGACAAAAATTTAGAATAAAGAAAAATGACGAAGACAAAAACACTAGACAAGACGACATTAAGAAAGACTAGACAGCACTCAGGAAAACTAAAAACTTCTCTGAGCCAAAGAAACTGAATTCACTGGTATAAACTTGGAGGAGAGGGTGGTCTTTTGAACTCCACGAACCAATGAAAAGGCTGTTCCAACACTAAAACCGGATGGGTCGTCTTACACTATATGCATATGATGAATATGTATGTGGTGTCGGATTCGTTGCTGATAAAGAAATGAAACAACTACCAAAAATGAAACAGAAGAACATTCATTCATTCATTCATTCATCTTCTATACCCGCTTATTCCAATTCAGGGTCACGGGGGTCTGCTGGAGCCTATCCCAGCTGTCTTAGGGCGAAGGCAGGGTGACACCCTGGACAAGTCGCCAGTTCATCGCAGGGCCACATAGAGACAAACAACCATTCACACTCACATGCACACCTACGGACAATTTAGAATGTTCAATTGACCTCACATGCATGATTTTTTTGGAGTGTGGGAGGAAGCCGGAGAACCCGGAGAGAACCCACGCAGACACGGGGAGAACATGCAAACTCCACACAGAAAGGTCCCAGGTCCGGGAATCGAACCCACGACCTTCTTGCTGTGAGGCGGCAGCGCTAACCACTGCGCCACCGTGTCGCCCAAAAACAGAAGAACAACATGGAGAAATAAAATTAGTGTGATCCTTCGTATGGTGGATACCTTACATAACAGTTGAGGAAGATACAGTGTTCAACGCACATTAAACCCTCAACATATTTATATCTAAATACCTATCAACCTATCTAAGCATGCATACAGAAGTAGGAGGAAGTTTGTTTATATTTAAAAGATAACTGAAAGATTTGATAGATTAAACATTCAGGCACTTAAATGGGCACGTATACAAATATATTTAGATATAAATATGAACTTGACCGGTCGAAGCTGGGCTTGGGGTGATTGTTGTGACCCAAGAGGATGACTATTTCGTCCTTCTTCTGTTGTAGACGATGTCTCAAGGACTTGATGTTCATTTCTTAAGGAAGTGAGAGTCAAGAGTTGAGGTTTCTTTTTCTTCGGATTTTTAGCTCGGTGGAAACACTCGACGATGGTTTTAATTGTGTCAAGATCGTCTCCGCTTAAATGAGACTCCTCAGTCTAATTTTCAGCGTAGCTGTTTTGGTCTCTTTCCCTACGGTGGTTTTTATGGTTAGAGTCTTGTTGGTTCCAACCATGAGTAGGAGAGGCTCGGGAGTTGCGCTGGTCATAGTCCCTGTTGTCACGATGGTGATGATCTTTCTCGTGGTAAGTTCGAAACCTTACTTGACGAGAGTCAGCGTGGCGGTCGTTGGACTCAAATCTAGTTTGGTCCCGACTTTTGCCAGACCACGGTGGTCGGTCATGCCCACGACTAGAGTTGTCTGCTTGCAAATGAGAATGTGGTTGATACCTACCGGGTCTGCGGGAAGCGTTTGACCACGGGGGAGGGGCCTGTGGCGCTCCTCCGGTGGCACCTTCCAACTCCAGCGGTGGTGTTTTGGCGTTGAGACTGAGGACAGTGTGTTCTGTCCCTCGTGTCGGTGCTTGTTTTTGTTTTGTGAAACCTCTTAGGGCAAGGTCACGTAGTGCTCTGCTTGTGAGCAATTATTGAGTAATTGGAGTAACTCGATTACAAAAAATAATCGAGGAATTTTATCAGCCTCGAGGTGGCGTTGAATTAAATCTAAAGCTCACGTTTCGCACGGACTCTTCTTAGTGTAGCACAACGTGCTTCTGTCACAGGCCAAGCGCCCAATGCAAATCGGGATTTGCATTTCCCAGAGGCCACTCGAGATACTGCAACGAAAAAAAATCCAATGGGACCAAAAAGCATTTTTCCCATAGACCGCAATACAAAAATAAACACATTTAAACGCTGACAGGATGACTGTGACCTGAAACACGATTCATATCAAATCTTGGTATTGTAGATTTTTCAGTTATGGTCTTTTAGTCGTTAAAAAAAAATGATAAAGGCCAGAAAATCCCCAGAAAAGAGTTTATTCCCAGCGTGACGTCACAACGTTGCATATACATGTTATGTTACATATAAATTATTATAAGTTATTTTCCATTCCACCATGCACTGTGTCGCAGGCTCGCGGGTTCCTCGCTTTGACCCAACCGCCTACATCCAGGACAGGCAGAGGCGGCTGAGAGAGGCCGAACTTAAAAAGTAGGTTTCGGCTGGTTTTTGCTGAGAGCAGTCCAGTGTTTCACCATGATTTGGTTGTTGTTGAATTATTATTCTACTTGTGTGTGTGTGTGTGTGTGTGTGTGTGTGTGTGTGTGTGTGTGTGTGTGTGTGTGTGTGTGTGTGTGTGTGTGTGTGTGTGTGTGTGTGTGTGTGTGTGCGCGTCAGACAGAGGAAGGTACGCAGGGACATGCTGACATCGCCCAGCGTCCCCGAGAGGGGGCGCTCACGCTCGAGGGAGGCCTTTCCCCAGATGATGCGTTCCAACAGCAGAGGCAGGAGTTTGTCGGTGGAGCGGGGAGGGAGCAGGAACTCCTCCGAGAGCTCCTTGGCCGATATGGAGGAAATGGCCAAAACTCTGTTCAGGTGACGAGAGGAACACAGACTGGATTCATGCTGTCGTTTGCTTCCTTATTTTAGTTAACATCTGTCTTTGTGTTCTGCTCTGACAGAGGACAGAGGCCATGCAATGGACCCCGTGGGCTGAAGGACACGGTAATTCACTCAAGGCAAATCTGATGATTTTCTCAACGGCAAACCCAGACTCAAGACTGTTTACTGTTTACACGTCACAAACGTTGTTGTGTGGTTTTGCCAAATGCTTATTTGAAGTAAATGAAAACACCAGCCATTTATTTTTTACAGTCCTCATACAACTAGTAATTTCTTTTTAGAGGAACTGTATTTATGTTCAAAAGAAATTGTGCCACCCCTTCATTATTGACAAAACACAGTGCATTAGAAAAATATACACACTGCACACCATTCCCTCCCATGTTCTTCCACACATTACACTTGCATGTGTGTGACGTTCAAAAAAAAAAAATGTCCCAAACCCATTGCTTCACGTTGTATGTCTCTGTCCCCAGACAAGGGGAGGACTTCTGACCAGAAAGCCATTATGCAGCACTCCAACTTATGTACTGAAAAACAACGGTAAGGCATTGACTGATTGACCATGTTTTAATAGAGTGTAAAAGATAATGTTGTTAGATGAATAACCGGCTGATGTTCCTCTGGTAGCCCGGGACGCCTCTGTGGACGGAGGCGCTGACCTGTCCGAGATCGATGCCCGGCTGCAGGCACTTCAGGAATACATGCGGGACTTGGACACGGGACACTGAGAGCCAGAAGACCTCCTGCTGCTGCTGCGGCAGCTGTTGGTGGATGTGTTTCCTTATGTCTGCAAACAGCCTGGAGTTCTGGCCAGAGTTATTTTTGTTTAATTCTGCACAGCCTCAGAGATGATGGCTTGACCAGCTGTTTGTTATATAAAGGACTGAACTGAACTGAAACTCCCCGTGGAGCTACAGAATTGTGGCCATAACTGTGACAGACAATGTTTTGGACAAAGTTTTTTGTTTTTTTTTAGTTTTTAATTCTAAAGTTTTTATTCCCTTGAGAGAAAATGATCCAAGCGAAGGATTCTTGTCTAACCTCACTAAACCAGCTCGAAGACGGTGTAACTGTTACATCAGTCTCTCTGTCCTGCATTGATGCTTTATTTATTTATCTTTTTTAATCATTTTGATATTGGCAGATGAAGCACAAAGTGGTGAATGGTTTGTCTGCCTGTCAGCACCTTCATGGCAGAAAATAGATGAGTCTGCGATTTCGTCTCTCCTGTTCACGTCTTGAAACGTTCCTGCTTTAACTTTTCTAGCATAAAGTAACTGTAAAATTGGAATTAAAATATTTTTTATATTCTAATGCAGACTTATGTTTGAGATTGCGTTCCATAACTAAAGCAAAACAAAACTTTTTTATTAAGAAATCAATATTCAAAGTACTGAACCAGGTGTTAATGATGCTTGTGTGTTTACAAGTTCATATCTGCCACATTTGTGTTGTGTTTTTGTTTTCTTTTTATAAAACTGTTGAAGACTTATTTGCACTACATGTCATCCCCTGGTGAACACCTAAAACTTGAAGGCCCAGTGTGTAAGATAGTGGAGTGTAGGAGTAATACACCATATTGCAAACAAAAACCTTTCGATAACGTACAGTGCTATGCCCTTCTGTTTTTTAACAAGCTGTCTTGTCAGTGTAAAATCATGAAACCCCAGCAGATCCATGTCCGACCTACTGCTGATACATATGTTCCATTTATCCCATTAGATCCCAATACTTCACTTCACAGTGGGCCTTTGAAATATAATTTATACGAAGTGATTTATGATTAAATGACCTTTTGCATGTTTCTACACACTATATCGCATTTGCATGTGGACAGCTGTCTCTGATGGAAAACTTTGGGGGGGGTAGTTTGCTTCATTAATTAACAACCTAACTTCTCACTAAGGTCTCTCTATTCAATTTTTTGCACTGTATCTGACATCTTCGACTGACATTCATCATCACATCGAGAATGATATTTTCAGCAATTATCAATTGATTCAGTTGTGTTGACAGCTCAACAATAATGTGTTCGTAATACTTGTGTCCAGTATAACACAGTGGGCGAGCAAAATACCCAATTTTGCATCCAGAAAGAACAAATGAGTGCAGAAAGCAATCAATCAAGGGACAATGTCCAATATGTATTTTATTACAGCAGCATAACCAGTTAACACAAATAAAATCTATTAAGGCTTATTAGTAAGCTTTGAAAACTGAAAACTGAAGTCAAATTTCTTATAAAACACAGACTAACACTGTAATATAGTGTATATTTTTAAGTTAAAGAACGTCATAGTGGTCAACATTTCACGCAGTCAGCCTCAAGAGCTGAGCTAAAAGAAGACTGAAATCCTACAGAAGGGAGTGTACGTACACAATACAAGAACAATTGTTTACATAAATGTGTACATCCTTCAGCCTTGCGAAAAATACATTCAGTTAAGCGGGTTTCCCGCATTATTAGTGCTTGAGGTGGTTACGGACACCTGCATCGCTTGATTCCTTCGACTGTTCAGAATGGCCTGGATTCTGAGGGTGAGCTGTGGACGGATGTGACACAGGGGTGAGTTGGGCTTGCACAGGTGTGCATGCAACCAAAAAATAATAATAAGAAAAATACTAATAAAAAGATGTCCTCACCGAATGCTGTTGTGCAAGCACGTCTTTGTACATGGCCTGTCTGCGTTGCTGCTCGGTCTCGTCAAAAGTTTTCCAAATCTGAGCTTTGGCTTGAACCTCAGCCGCCGCCAGCAGTGGATACTGTTGTGTCTGCAGAAAAAACACATTACCGTTATAATGTTCACTTTTCAAAAAAGATCAAAGGTGGCTCCACAGCGGCTCACTCACCACATGCGCCGCGTAATCCTGCAAAGTGTGCAAAGTGATCTTCTGCAGCGACTGGAAGGCCATTGACACGTTGGTTCTGGTTTTGTTGAGCAGCATCTGCCGGATGAGGGTCACACATGATGTTAAACAGGGGAAAAAACAACAAACGTCTCCTGCAGAAGCTCGGAAGAATACAGAAGGAAAAATGATCCTTTACCAAAAGCTCCTCGTTGGTCTTTGAAGTCAAGTTCAGGTTGGGGTTGTCGTGGCCTGGTCGGGCCGCTAAGAGCGACTGAGGAGCCAAAACAGACAATGACTGACCAGCAATTCAACTTTGACCTTTTGCAGTTTCTGCAGCGAGCACCAGGGTGCTGACGAGGCTCGCCACACAGCTCCTTACCTCAGCCTCGTACTCGTCCCAGGCAGCTTTGCGCTCGGCCTCGCTCAGCTCCTCGTCCTCTTTGTGGTCCAGCAGAGACTCGTGCTCGTGGAAAGACACAATCTGGTCCTTGCAGGTTTGCAGCAGCTGCGCCAGCACGAAATCCTGACAACGGACGGAGAGACTTCAGAAACTCTCGGGGCCCGAGGTGTGGGAGCCCCCCTGGGGTGCGTACGCTGCTCATTATGCCTTTTAAATTGCCCCTCTGGGACAAATAAAGTGTTTGATTGACTGATTGATTGGTTGATTAATTGATACCTGCGGCATCGCAGGCGTGCTCCTTTTGCTCTTGCTGGAGGCCGATGAGTCCAACAAGTCCGGCTTGAACATGTAGAGCTCGGTCAGCTCGTTGAGCGTGAAGTGCCTCTCGATTTGTTGCTGGTCCACCACCCGGTTGGCCAAAGACTGTTTGGTCACCTGACGGTCATAGATCTTCTCCTCCATGGTGCCCTGGCGGGGGAAACGAAAGGTCCAATTAAAACGCAGCGCTTTCATACAACAGACATACAGTTGAGCTGGAAGCAGCTTTCACACTCCCCATTGGTTGAATCTTTTTCATTTAGTCATTTAAAATAAAACCTTCATTTGAAGGCTGCTCCACAGTTACGTAACAAATATCCACAGTGAAACTACTGGGATACAAAAGCAAAAAGATATTGAAACCTAACTGATGCGACATTAATCGAGACAGAGAGAAATAATCCCGGAACAGTCCCGTAAATAATCCAGCAGTGTGAATCAAAGCAGCCCCCTTGTTTTCTGTGCACGGTCGGACAGTGCCGGCGGTTCCACTGCGAAATCCGGTGAACTCACCTGGGCCAAGAGGCGGTAGACGTACACCTGTTTGAGCTGGCCAAAGCGGTACACTCTGTAGATGCTCTGGATGTCGTAGGAGGGATTCCAGGAGGCGTCGAACATCACCACCCTGTTGGCAGCGATGAGGTTGATGCCCAGCGAGCCGGCTTTGGTCGAGATGAGGAACAATCGGCCGCTGAAACAGAGGTGAATGATCGTAGGGTCATTTGTGAACGTGCTTTATTTTATTCATTCATTCATTCATTCATTCATTTATTTATTTATTTTTAAAAGGACAACGTAATTTTTACCGTTGATTATCGTATTTGTTAAAGTCGTCGGTCAATTTCTGTCGCAGCTGAGGGCCGATGGACCCGTCCAGGCGGTAGTAATCCACGTTTTTGATCCACATGCCCGCTGTGGGAGCAACAAGGGGCAAAGGTGAAAAGAAGCGCCTTGAAGGGAGATGTTTTTGTTAACATTGCAAAGAATACCTTTGACCAGCGAGTTTCTGGCCAAGTGGGAGGCCTTGAGGAAAATCTCAATGATGTTCAGCGTCGTCAAGGACTGACTGAAGACGAGCCTGAGGGGGCGAAGACGACAAGTGAGCATCTCTGAGGACCAACATCAGTTTTCACAGGCAAAGCATCAGATAAACAGCGCTGCGTACACTTTATCGCCCAGCTCTTCGGCCATTTCCAGGATCTGAAACAGCAGCACCATCTTCCCCGAGTGTTCCATGACTTTGGCATCGGCTTCGGTCAGGTGACTCTTAAACCAGCCCTCGTTCAGGGTTCGAGGCCTGAAGGTGGCGCCACCTGCCTCGCCTGCACAGAGTGACGCTTCAGCACCGACTGTGTTAGGAGACGGGAAACGGATTTGCACTGGTACCAACTGAGCTCCATCACCTTCCGCCTGTCTGGTGACGGCGGCGGTCGGCACTTCACTGATGTCGTCCTGCGTCCCTTCTCCTCTTTCAGTTGCCATCACGGCACTACATTTAGGAGGAAAAAGTTGAACATTTTGAGATAAAGTCATACCAACTGTTGAGACAGTGTGAATTTGGAGATATGAGCGGTAGCTACCTCGCAGCCGCCGTGGCGCCGAGTCCCTCTTTTAGAGGAGCCGCTGCCTTCGACTGATTCTTCTCACGTTTCTCCTGGAATCATGGCGCAAATCAAAAACACTGTCCTGCCACAAAAAAAGCACAACTGATGGATACAGAAAACAAATCAATTAGTTTACAACCTTCTCCCTGATGTAGTGGAGCTCAAGGCACCAGGGATGGGTCCATATCCGGCCCAGCACCTGGAAGTCCTTGAACAGGTTTGCTCCGGGTCGCATCTTTAATAAAGTGTTCACAGAACACCCTCCTTCAAAAAACAAACAAACAAACAAACAAAACAATTAAGAAAAAACTAACATGCATTTGATGATGATGACCCCAGTCAATTTCCTTGAAAAAATATAAATATTCCAGAAACTAAAGACGGAAAAGGACAACATTAGCACTGATTGTTGCTCCATATTTCCTGTATGCCTCACGTCTACATCTTGTTCCTACAGGATAAATGTGCAGAGAGATTCCTACCAGTGATGAGATCCAAATAGCGGCGGTACAGTTCACACTGCAGTGGGGAAATCCTCACTGCCAGCACGTACTCATGTTTTGGAGGCAGACACTTGGTCAGCTCGGAGTAATCTCTCCTCTGCCAAGACAGTTAACAGCGCAGATTTGTGGGAAATCCAGTGTGAAAATTAAAACAATAAAATAAATAAAAAATTGAAACATCTGTTTTCTTACCTGCACAGAGCGGGACAGCATGGCGTGAAGGACGTGAGCTCTCTTTTTCATGATTCTCACATCCTTGGGGGTGGAGTCAGCGCACTGGCCGTTCTGGATGGGGTTGATGAAGCGGTTTCGGAACTCGCGCAGTGAGCCCAGCAGGTTCTTTTTGATGAAACTGACCATGTGGTGATCTGAGAGGAGAGACAGGATACAACTGGACAAGTAAATATAAGAAGGCTGACATCAAGTGTGTAAACTAATATTAAAAAAAAAAAAAAAATGCACTCTGGCTTTTAAAGCAGCTCTAGACAACTTTCGGTGGAAATGGCGAAGTGATGAAGTAAACACACTGCAGCGCTACTTTATTGATTAGGGAAAATACAAAGAGTGGCCTCGCTGGTGCGCTCGTATGTGTTCAGGAAAAACACCAATATGAAATGCAAAACAGACATTGACAATAACGTCATAGCAAATGTTCAACACTTTTATTACTTCGTCTTTCATCGAGGTTAATTATTGGGTTCCATTCCGTCATTTTATAATCTTATGTATTTGTAATAGTAGTATGTAAAACCGCCTCTAAATAAACGTGTGACGTTGGTGTAAAGTGGTTCGTCCAGCGTGTCGAGTCGCACTTGAAAGTTACGCAGTGCAATTACAGCTGGCACAACCCCCCTCTCGCTGCCGAGGCGGCACCGTTGATCCTATTAATCGGTTATGTACCGCTTTACTGAGTTTGGAATCATAAGTTTGTGGTCGAAAAGTTACCTCGAGCTGCTTTAAACACTGATTTGCTGAAGTCGCTGCCACTTTCCACAGAAAGAGGAATAATTCTATTAAGACAACAGCTTTGAAATTGGATGAAATGTCAAAATGTACTTTTCATTTTTTCTGACAAATGGATCCAACAAATATTAAATCTTACCTTCAATACTAAAAGGATCAAGTAATCAACTGTATTGTTATTTTACTGTTGAAATGGCTAGAATAAACCTGAACCTGAACTTTAATACTTCAAGGATTCGGTATTTACATTTATATTCTAAAAACTTTTCATATTTAAAATTTCATTGATGCATTTTTCAATAAAACATAGTTTGTATTGGCTGCTGAGTTGTCAATGCCTCAAAGTGGTGACCGAACCTAAACCAAACCAAAGTGTTTGTTTGTTTGGGGGTTGACTTGGAGGTGACGTCATCACTCTGGACCCAGTGGACTTACACTCGACCAGGTTGTTCTGCAGCGGTGTGCCTGTTAGCACCACTCGTCTTTTGGTCCTAATTGCATTCAAGGTTTTGGAAATATTTGATGCTTCCTTGCGTAGGATGTGTCCCTCGTCACAAACGACAAAGTCGGGACCTGGGGAAAAAAAAAATCAATAAAATAAAAAATAAAAATACAACAACACAACTCTTCATTGGATGTCCATGACAATTAAAGCGTACCTGGGTCCACCAGGAAACTCTTCAGCTCCTTCTCCAACTCTTCACCACTGATCCTCTTGGCCGAAGACAGGATGCGGTAATTATCATACCCCATGATCATGACCCCGCCCCCAGTGTGCCACGCCCGTAGAGCTGCGATCCGTTTGGAGAGAGTCTTAACTGTCCCGAGTTCTGAAACCTGGAACACAAAATATTTGTGTTTTGTGGACACCTCACTGTCTTAGCTCAGTTTTTGCTTAGCAAATCTGAATTGCTTTTCCATACTTTGACTGTGTCCAGTCCCATGTTGCTCTGCCATTTTTTGAACTCGCTGATCCAATTGAGAACAGTATTGAGGGGACACACGACCAGGGCAGTCTTGAAGTTCAGGTTCTTTGACAGCAGCACCGTGTGGAGGAAAGTAACTACCTGTTAACAGAGCACAAATGTGTTGACCAATGCAAACTTAAAAATTATGACAGACACAAAATTATTGTCTATTTCAGGGTGCAGATTAGTTTGGACCAAACAGAGATTTTGGTCTACATCGTACTTAACATGCAAAACTTCCAGTGATGTATTTGTAAAGTGTCAGTGCTATCTGTTAACATAAACTGCTTTGAACTTGTTGACTGTTTTAGGATCAATGAAAGAAGACAGAGAAGTCAGTGTTAACCTGCAGGGTCTTCCCCAGGCCCATGCAGTGAGCCAGGATGCAGCCCGAGCCCTGGGAAGAGTTGGCCGTCTTGACAGACTCACAACAGTTGTCCCAGATGAACTGGACTCCTGTTATACACAACACACAAAAACATACACAGAGAAACTTAGACACACTGTTTAACGTGAGCCACCTTAGAGTCATTTCACAGAGTCTACAGTCAAGCAGTACGATTGTGTAGGTTGGTGGAAAGCGACTCACCGTCCACCTGATGAGGCTTCAGTCTCGTCACCAGGTTCCCGTGGACCTGAACAAGAGGCTCCTTGGTCACCGGGTCCTGATCCAGGATCAACTTAGTGGTGATGGAACACGCCACTTGAGACAGTTCGTCCTCTATCACGATGACCTGCAAAACAAAGTCGTATGCTTTGAAATACTGTATTATGACCTGCTGACTGTTAAAAACCTCTGTTACCTTGCTACTTCGGTGGATTTTTCATGGATCTGTACTTTACTTGAGCATTTATTTTTCTGACGACTTTTTACCTTTATTGCCTATATTTGTACAAAAACGTTCTATCCCTTACATTGGGAAAACGTGCTTGTTACTTTTGTGTTTAAAAGTGTAACAATTATGTTCAAAGTAATTCACTTATTATTTATTCTGGTAGTTGTAGCTTGAAGTGAAGCGATTTGAACAATGCTGCCGTGTAGTTAAACATATAAGTGGATCACATTTTAGGGGGGGATTATTTTACAGTAACTCAGCTTTGGGGTCACTGTTCAGAAAGTTTTCAGTACAGAAAAAAATAAAATGTAAAAAAATGTCATTGGTTATTGTTATTAAAAATGTCAGCGTCCAATAATGGCTCACTGGTCATAACTATTACTGATTGCACTTTGGTTGTGCTGCAGTTTAAAAAGAAATATATAGATATACTGAATTGAGAGAATCAGAGCTTTTGAGCCTCTGACTTCTGGTCACTTGAGTTCAGATGATTCTGTCACACAACTTTTTCATTTTTGCAAAATGATCAATGAGTGTATTGTTTCATTATTGGAAAAAAAAAACATTTTTACTTTTTATTTAAGTGCATTTCAGAATCTGTCCTTTCTTACTTTCACTTGAGTAAAGGAGTTAAATCACCTTTTACCTGGGTAATTTTTTTTACACAAGTATCCATACTTTTGCTTAAGTACAGAAAGTGAATACTTTTGTCTCCTTTGATTATTTTTTGAAAAGGACCTCATCCAAAGCATTTATCCCAAACAAGGCAAGCAGTACCTCTCTACTGTCGCCCATCTGTTGCTCCCTGTCCGCCAACCTCCTGCATCTCTCCTCCTCCTCTTTGAGGGCTTCCTGGGTGGCCGCGCACAGACTCTCGTCTTTCATGATCTTGCGGATCTTTTTGCGTCCTTTGGGGGTGCCCTGGTTCTGCTTCTCGCCTGCATCCTCTCTATTGCTCTGCCAGGAGACAACAAGAGACTCCAGTCACAGGCACGCGTTGGTTAACCTCAGCCGGCGTGAGAAGCAGCGTCGGCTCATACCTGTTCATCACTAGAGTCGGACAATAAAATGCAGGGCACGTCCTCACAAGGGGGTGTTTTCCTTTTAGGTGACCTGAAGCTAAAAAACAGGAAAGGTAAAGGAGAGCAGCGTAAGGTATTACCGCGATAACTGAATTGGGGTGTTAATTTCAGCCTCAGGATCACCTGATGTGATGTGATGTGAGTAGAATGTTTCATCTCTAGTGTTCCAACTGTGACCAATAAAATGGAAGTTAAAGGTAGAAGGAGTGGAATCAAAGTCATAAATCCCTTTCATGCTCCTTGATCAGCCACATATTAGAACCCCGATGACCCCCGACCTCTGCCGACGCCCGACGACGCCCCCCGACATCTGCCGACACTGGAAGAAGTCTAAATAATCATAAGCCTGTGTATGCAAATGATGCAGATTTTTCACCTCCAGTTTTTTTTTTTTTTTTTTGATGAGGCTGTCAAATGTAAAGCCTCATCCAAAGGCCTTGATGAGGCCTTGATGAGACAAACACGTGGGTGTTTGAATGAGCTCCGCTTTTGCAACCTTGGAAACAAACGCTACGAACTTGGTCATTTCTGCGTCTACATGAAATGGGCTGGATCGTAAAGACTTAAAGTGGGGGAACAGAATGTCCAAATTGTGACACATAAATACCCTGTCTACAGGCAGAACATGATCAAAGCAGCATTTTGACGGTAGGAAAGCCCGATTCAACATGTACACAAAGATTCATATGCCAATACAAATTAATTTATTTCCTTAGTTGCAGTAAGGAGAACCGTGAATGCCTTACCTAACAGCAGTAGGAAAAGGTAGTGAGCAGAGGGCTGAGCTGCAGTTATACGTCTGTTGTTGTGGAGCGTTGTCCAATCACAAGCCAGCATTTATGATTGTCACGTTTGAATAGCCAATAGCATGTCCTACATTGCTGCTTTGATCATGTTCTGCCTGTAGGTACCCGTTGAGAAAAAAAAATGAAAATAAAAAAAAAAAGAACGTTAAGCAGTCAGTGTTCTGCGTTGTGGATCTTTCATGCTCAAAGCCGATCCAACATTTTAACAATATCCATAAATGTGAACAATTAACACAATGATTTAGAGGGTGGTAAACATTGTTTATTGTCTTATACTTTTTTCAGTGCATAAAATTGTAAAATTGGAGACAGCAGAAAACAAAGTGCAATTACCTGTGTGATGAAAAAGAGGGAGAATAAGAGAAAGGCGTTGAGTAGCAATAGCAGAGGCTAACGCTAGCTCCGCTTTTGCAACCTGAAACAAATGCTTCGTACTCTGTCATTTCTGTGTCTACATGAAAGATATTGGTATCATCTTTTAGCTGAGAGCTTCAGCAATCTAATTGTGTAACTTTGACCAGGGTGTGAGTAACGGTGTACGCGTGGTCAGTGAAAAAACGGACAGTACATTTTTGGGCGAGTTTAAACAACTTGAAATATCTTTCAAAAAAAGAAATTTTTCGCCGGTTCTGACCTGCATGCAAGATTGTGCGAGGATCCAGGTATAGTGCTATGAAAAACATTGGGCACTCCTGATGATTTTCACGATTTTCCTTTATAAATCATTGGTTGTTCGGATCAGCTATTTCAGTTAAATATATCATATAGCAGACAAACACAGTGATATTTGAGAAGTGAAATGAAGTTTATAGGATTTACAGAAAGTGTGCAATAATTATTTAAACAAAATTAGGCAGGTGCATAAATTTGGACACCCCAACAGAAAAATAACATCAATATTTAGTAGATCCTCCTTTTGCAGAAATAACAGCCTCTAAACGCTTCCTATAGCTTCCAATGAGGGTCTTGATTCTGGTTCAAGGTATTTTGGACCATTCTTCTTTACAAAACGTCTCCAGTTCAGTCAGGTTTGATGGTTTCCGAGCATGAACAGCCCGCTTTAAATCACACCACAGATTTTCAATAATTTTCACGTCTGGGGACTGAGATGGCCATTCCAGAAAGTTGTACTTGTTCCTCTGCATGAATGCCTTCGTAGAATTTGGGCAGTGTTTAGGGTCGTTGTCTTGTTGAAGTATCCAGCCCCGGCGCAACTTCAACTTTGTCACTGATTCTTGAACATTGTTGGCAAAGAATCTGCTGATACTGACTGGAATCCATACAACCTTCAACTTTAACAAGAATGCCAGTACCTGCCCTGGCCACACAGCCCCACAGCATGATGGAACCACCACCAAATTTTACTGTGGGTAGCAAGTGTTTGTCTTGGAATGCTGCGTTCTTCATCCGCCATGCATACCGCCCCTTGTTATGTCCAAATTACTCCATTTTAGTTTTATCAGTCCACAGCACCTTATTCCAAAATGAAGCTGGCTTGTCCAAATGTGCTTTAGCATACCTCAAGCGACTCTGTTTGTGGCATGTACACAGAAAAGGCTTTTTCCGCATTACTCTCCCATACAACATCGCCTTGTGCAAAGTGCGCTGAATAGTTGAACGATGCACAGTGACACCATCTGCAGCAAGATCATGTTGTAGGTCTTTGGAGCTGGTCTGTGGGTCGAGTTTGACAGTTCTCACCATCCTTCGCCTCTGCTTATCTGAGATTTTTCTTGGCCTGCCACTCCGGGCCTTAACTACAACTGTGCCTGTGGTCTTCCATTTCCTCACTATGTTCCTCACAGTGGAAACTGACAGCTGAAATCTCTGAGCTCGCTTTTTGTATCCTTCCCCTAAACCATGATGTTGAACAATCTTTGTTTTCAGGTCATTTGACAGTTGTTTTGAGGCTCCCATGTTGCCACTCTTCAGAGAAGATGCAAAGAGGAGAACAACTTGCAATTGGCCACTTTAAACACCCTTTTCACGACTGATTTCACCTCTGTATGTAGGTCAGTGCGCTTACCAAACTAATTTGGTGTTCCAATAATTAGTGCTAAAGATTTTCAAATCAATAAAACAACAAGGGTGCCCAAATTTATGCACCTGCCTAATTTTGTTTAAATAATTATTGCACACTTTTTGTAAATCCTATAAACTTCATTTCACTTCTCAAATATCACTGTGTTTGTCTGCGCTATGATATATTTTACTGAAATTGCTAATCCAAACAACCAATGATTTATAAAGGAAAATCGTGAAAATCATCAGGGGTGCCCAAACTTTTTCATACCACTATATGTTAAGGGAGTGAAATTGGGGTTTGAAGCGGCGCAGCCGAGAAAATTAATAATAAACATATGAAGAACAAACGGGTCTTTTGCCTTGCGATGACCTGCTCTGCTTCAGAGGTGGTCTATCGCCGGGGCTCAGTCCCGAATTATAACAATAATTTGAAAAGAATATTTCGCATGGATAAAATAATGACATTTTCCAGGTTGATTTCACATTACCATTTTGGTACATCTTCCACATTTTCACCGTCTGACCCACTCAGCTCGTCGCTCATCCAGTCATCACCTTCCTCCTCCAAATTGTTGTCCTCACCTTCGCTGTCAGCTAGGTACAAGTCAGAGCCTCACATGAGAACATGGCAGTCCTGTGCGGAGAAGCTGCGGTTGTTATGACGATGGCTTACAGCTGCCGGCTCTTGGATCCTTCCTCTGACTTCTTTTCTCCACCTCTGCCGCAGCTTTGTCTTTCGACGCGGCATCGTCTAGGGACAGCTTGTGTTGGAGAAGGTGGTGTCTGGCTTTGTGCTCACTCGTGCTTTCAGATGAATCGGAAACGGAGCCTTCCCCTGCAGCAGAGAGACAATCTGCCGTCAGCTCTTCCCTTTTACCAGCCATGAAAGGGAAGCTTTCTACTCAAATATCTGAGCTGTGAATTAAAATACCAATTCAGACTGGATCACAAGGACTAAAACTGGAGGCGTCCTTGATTTGTCAAAAAGATGAAGCTAGCGGCGCATCTACTTTGAGGAAAAACACTTACCATCTTCATCTGTGGCACCGCGCTCTTCCCTTTGTCTGACCTCCTTGAGACCATCCGAGTCAGATTCATCCTCCTGCGTCTCATCATCCGAAGAGATATCATCGCCCGAGGAGAAGTTGGCATTGATTTGGGCCAAAAGTATTTTCTTAGCGATTCTTTCAAAAGTAGACAAAAAGGGGGGAAATGTGCCTGAGGTTTATTTCATGATCAATAACATCATCTTCAACTCAATATTGCAGCAAAACATCAAATTAAAAGTGTCTCAGCAAAAGGTATTTGTGCACAGCTGTTTGGGGTGGCAGGTGTGCCTGTGCCGTTGGCCTCATCAGCTGCATTTAGTGAGCCACTTTATGAGCCAAAATGAGGCTCTTCAAATAAATTTGCAAACCCATTGAAGTGAGCTGCAACACCACTTAGAGACATGCATGTAAAAATGAGGGATATACACGACAGAACTGAGACAGAAGTCATTTTAACAGCGGAGATTTATTAAAACAATCAAGTATTTTTCACAGAAAATAACAGAAAGGCAAATTCTTAATTTGATCTTTTCCAGGAAACGGGATGAGACACAAAAGTGTGAAACAGGCATTTGTTTGTCCTTCACATGAAAAGGGGGAATAGGAAGGTTTTTTTTAGGCTTTCAGTCGAAGAGCTACATTCGGCCCAAGAGACGTCTCACACACTGCAACTTAAGGGGACACAATTAGTTTGACAACTGTAAAACACGCGTAGCACAACCAAACAGAAAAACATGACGCAAATACAGAAACAAAAGAAACAGAGAAAGGCACCGCTAGCAGCAACATCAGCACAGATACCGATAAGCCACACCAGAGGGACACTAGTTGACGTGGTTCATACCATGCTAATCACTTAAATGTTCAACTGAGAGTATTAAATAAAACAAACAAACAAAAAAAACAAACACAGAAAACTCTAAAAAAAAAAAATCTTAAGTGGTATTTTGTCCTGATGAGATAATCTCACAACTGATATTCTGAGGCTCATTTTCAGGCTCTCTGTTCACCTCAACATGTATTAGGTCACACGGACTGAAAGCGGGATCATGTCTCAACGACACAACAAGACTGGGGGAGGGTGAAACTCCGTTAGCAAACTTTACAGAGGGAGAGGGTTGCGTCATCTGCCAGTGAACAAGAGGCACAAGATGTTTTAGTCATTGTTTTAGCAGCGGCTTTAGGTGGGATTAGCTCTCAGACAAATACCACTGTGGTCACTAGTCCTCACTAGTCATCCCACGCAGCTAAATTGCATCGAGGGGACGGTTCATAACAGGGATACAAGGTAGACTACCGGTGTGACATAGGGTGGGACAAGCTGTTCCCACCAGCCAATGAGATGTGAGGTGAGGCCAGAGCTCAGAGTCACAGAACAAAAATAATGGTGACTTGAGTGAGTCAGAAATTAGTTCATCACTCAGTGAAAAAAAAAAATTACTAATTTAGAAAATTGAATCTAACGGCCTTTTTCCCCCCCATCAAGCTCTCAATGAAAAATTTAACTTACTGTCAAAACATGGACTAGACAGGACAAGAACCTGATTTCCAATCATTATTGACACAAAGTGAAGGGAATCTGCTCTGAAGTCTTATTTTTCTATTGTGGTGGCGCAAACCAAATATGGCATTTAAACAATGTTAACCCTTGCATTTCATCTTGTTTAGTATTACATACTTTAGTTTAGAGTGTACACCACTAACAAAAAGATGAAACAGTTGGGCATGTGCACACTTTAGAGAGTTCACTCACTTCTTAAGGTTATCGTGTATTTTTGGTGCACTCTGTTTCATCCCTGGGTCAAATATCCCCAACATTTCATGAGTAATGTAAGTTTGCAAATTCAATAACCGAGGATCACTACTGAGGTGTAGCACCATTTGTGAAATGCCTTGTGTTGTTGTGTGATCTGCTGCAATCACTTTTCCCACAGGAACAAATAAAAAGACTACTACTACACCTGACACAAACGACTGTCACCCTCGCAACATTAATGATCGCTTTCAATTTCAAGTTCAAGTTCATTCTAGTAAATAGTTTGTCTATTTGGTAGTTTTGTGAGTGTTGGGTTATGGTTTGGAAGAGCTCAGCCAGCCAGTGCTGTCGTCTACGGACATGTTGTTGTTTTTGGTTTTTGTATGATGTAAATGCCATTTGACTCTGGAGTGACACACTTTCATTAAAAATGTAGTCTGCATTACCAGTGTTATATATTATTTTTTAAGGGGAGAAAGGCAAAAAGGGCACAAAACTGAAAATTACTGGCAGTGGCAATATTTTCATGAATGCTTTGAATCAAAACTGTAATAAAGAAGTAAAATTTATTTGGGGAAATTATGCACACCATCCGGTGCAATTTAGAGTCTAACAAGAGAATTTACAAAAAGGTTTACCACACTTGGTAGAGGCAAACTCTATCCAAGGAAAATAGCAGTTCAAAAACACAGTTTTTGAACACTCAGTTCCATTGTAATTAAATATTTGCCTTTCTTTGTTTGTTTGTTTCAAAACATTTGGCTGCATCAGAGGCACACTAACAAAATGATTGGAAGTTTTTTTGTGGTTTATTATGAATAAAACAAAGTAAGAAAACTAAACTCTTGTAGTTCTTGTCGTGTGGATGTGTTGCATGGGGGACATCGTCTTCCGAGAACATCCGGTTCTGAACTGAACGGGACCGCGCACATGCCGCATGTGGTTGAATGTTTGTGACAGCAGTGAACTAAACTGCACTTGGAGACTTAAGACTGATTCTTAGCGCCATACAGTACATCACAAATACACAAGGTGCCCAAAGACTTTTGCCCATCACTGTGTAACGTCTGTGGTTAACAAAGTGAGGCGCAAACTGCAGACGAATGAGTTTGAAAGCAGGACACTGCTTATGGTGTGACTGCTGACAGCTGGGCAGACAGTGAAAGTAGAAAATAGACAAGAAATAAAAATAATAATGGCATGCTGTTTTGGTTTTAAGTGAGTGCTGTGTATGTTTTATCCCACCAACAACAACAACAACAAAACCATGAAAACTCTATGGCCGACCATTTTCTAACACTACCATGCTACAGCTACGGTTGAAAACAAAAAGTCAAACTACTCAGTGCCAATCAGAGACGCACGTCATTCACTGCCGTGCTGTCTGAAAATCCAACCTGGAAAAAACACACGAGAAGAACAAACAAACATGGAAGTCATTCAAGGAACAATATGAATTTGGTCACTTCTTGAGTTCCATTGTGTGTTTCACAACCCACTCCCAATCCTCAGATACTTGAGAAAGACACTGACCTGGTTAAGTTTCTTTAAAAAAAAGAATACATTGATTACAATTCATTTCAAGCCGGTGGAAAATAGAACTATTCATTAGTTGAGCACCATTTAAGCCATGTGTATAAATGGTAAAGCAATCAGCATTCAAATGGTAGAGCCTTTTAGAAAATGGTCAGCAGTAGAGTCTGTGCATAGAAAGTGGGGTAAAACATACACCAAACACGATATAAGCACAGCACACAGAGCACCTGGCGGTGCGAAAATGATCAATTGTTGTTTAACCTTTTCATTTGACATTGGGCAATAAATGAACAGCAGCCAGCCCAAATGCTCATGTGATCCATCAGCCAGATCAAGTATAAAGGGAAAGTACGCATCGATATAAAAGCCAACATTCACTCAGAGGACGGCTAAAAGATGTCCGACGGCTTCATGTGTGTAGCGACAAAGCAGATTTCATTTAAGACAACATGAATTAATTCTAATGCGCAGTGTGCCGAATGATGAAGCGTCTGATTGCAAGTGCAATTGTCTTCGCAAAGAAGACTAATGGGACATCATCAGGGACTACTGGAAATAAGAGTTTTATTTCAAGGTTTAGGTGTTGGCTTCATGATAAACCTACTTGCATATCATTTTATTGACGGGGAACAAAATCCGTATTTTAAGTGTCGGACTATAGCTCTAGGTTTGTAACACAAAATAAATTAAATACACCACCAGCAGCATCATGTAAATGAAAAACTCGTGACTGGAGCAAGGTCAAGTGCTCATGCAAGCAATAAAAGTGATTCAATAAATTGAAGGGTCTGTATTTGGAATCAAACAGTCCCTTGGTGGTCAAAGGAAAACAAAAGGTGGAAAGCAATAAGCAAACAGCATGAGGAAAAACAGAACAGTTCAGCAGCATTTTAAAGCTTTTAACTTTGCTGACTTTGCCTACTGTTGGTGCAAAAATACAAAGAACGTCAGAAATAATGAAAGTGATGTAACATTTTGGAGATTGCGACACGTTTCACATTTGAGCTCCCTTCAAATAACAAGAGTCCATCTGCTTAAAACTACAGTGATGCTACGTAAAGGGCGAAAGAGAAAGATTTGGGGGTGTACTGAAAATCTAATAATACTGTTACTAAAAACACACCTGCAGTGTAAAACTGGATGGATGTAAAAGAAGAGTGACTTAAGGTGAAAAACGTGCGGCCCAGAAGTCTTTGAGTAAGTCAACTGCAACAGTTTCCCCTTTTCCAACAGCTTCAGCCCAACAAATGATAAGAATACTGCAGTAAAATGTACCTTGTGATCTCCCAATGAGACTCCATGACACAACCTCCCACACAGAAACCATCTGGTTGCATCATAAAGAAAAGTCAACCTCTAAAAGGTGTATTTGACCTGCGGGGCTCGACTGCAGCTACGCTTGGGCCTGGTTCGGGTGCCCCGCAGTCGCCTTTTAATGATGCATGTGTCGCTAACTATGGCACTGGGTCTGCGGTTTGAGGACGCCACCTTTCTGCCGCACTTGAGCTGTTTTTTGAGCGCTACGCCCAGGTTTTTGGAGCCATACCTATTTTCTGGGTCGTCCTCTTCTTCTGCAGCCCACGAGGGGCCAGACTCAGGCGGCTCTTCGTCTCCTGAAGCAAAAGGATAAAGAAATAAATCAAGTTAGATTTGTAAAGGAAACTAGCCGAGCAAATACACATGATGAAAGTAATCTATAGGACGCATGATGCTGACATGCCAAAGGGCACCACCTCCTTCACAAAGACGATCCACATCAGGTCATGTTAGGACCTGCACTGCAGGGGGTTTTCCTTTCAATTATTCCTAAAATCCCATCTGTTGATGTCGTTGACTTAAAGTGGAGCTGATGTTAAAATTTAAGGCCAAGAGTCGGATCTTTATTATTCATCCCAGACTCAGTGGAGTTGCCTCCTGCAATTAGCAATCCGAAAAAAATGACACTGAAAATCTAAAATTTTGCCTTGTGTTTACAACCAGCCTTGAGTTAGTCAGTCTCAGAGGGTGGAACACACACCTGACGGGGGTGACACCTGATTCACTCATTGCATCAGGGCGATAACAGAGTCCTTTGTGACATCACAAAGGGGCTGATTTCTACAAATTAGTTTTTGCACAACTACAAAAAGCAGTGCAAGAAAAATTGCGTCAAGGACGGAATTCACCAACAGAACTCTGAATCTGGCATTATGTGGCTGCCGTCCACAGCATGGGACGGCAGCCTGGGTCAACTCTCAGAATCCATGGGGTGCGTGGGAGGGGGGTGTACTGTAAGTTTCACCTGACGACTGATGGAATGCCGCTGCCCCCAGTAAGGACACTTCTTCGGTGATGGGCTTCATCTTCTGATCACTTTCACTCCCGGAATCGTGGTCGTCGTCATCTTCATCATTGTCGTCGTCGTCGTCGTTGTGCTTGTCTTCACTGGACGAGGACGACGAGTCGGTCGCCTCCCGGTGAGACGTGCTCTTCATCACCTTGGGCTGCAGTCTCCTCTTTTTCCTCGCGGCGACGTCGCTCTCCCTTTGCACCAGTGGACGCTTCCCCATGGACCTCAGCGTGTTCAGGTGCTGGATCTCCAGGGGCAAGTCTCGTCCGTCGCTCGAGGACTCCGAGCCGCTGCCCTTCCTGTCAGACGAGCGGCCCAGCATCTTGCGCTTGCGGCGCATCTTGTCGGCCGAGAGGGGCGTGTTCTTGGCGAGCCAGAAGAGGCGCGGCTTGGCCACCTGGGGCGACGCCTGCGAGCCCTCGTCGTCAGAGCTGTGGGACACGGCGGCGCCCTCCAGCAGCGCCGCCGGCACCTCGTCCGAGTCCGAGTCGTCTTCGTCGCCCGTGAGGATTCGTCCTTCCGCGTTGGCGGGCGGCGCCGCTGGCGGAGTCGCCCTCGCTCTCCGAGTCGCTGTCGGCGGCCGGGTGCGAGGCTTTGGCCTTGGCGTCGCTGGGCGGCGCAGAGGCGTGGTCTTCAGCCGAGGCGAGCGCCTGTTGCTGTGCTCCGCTGCCTCAGCGTGCAGCGACACGGCCGAAGCGTCGTGGCTCGCGGCGCCGTCACCCCCCGCCTCGTCTTTCAACGCGGCCGTTTCGTCAGTACCGTCCTCCGAGCAGGAGTCCTCCTGTTTGGGGAGGACGGAGGTGGAATCTTGCCCCAAAGCCACAGGCGTGAGCTTCACCACCAGCTTCTTGGTCATGCTGACGCCACTTTCGCTGGGGTTTAGCCTCACGTCTTCCGCTGTGTGCGCAGCGGCGCATGAATTATTGTCCTTGCCGGGATTGTCGAGCGTCCCGACCAGCCAGGCGCTGGGACTCGGAACTTTCCCCCACCAAATGCTCTGCTGCCAAACTGCGCAAGCCACGCAAGCGCGTGACATCGGAAATATCCAGCACCAGTTCCGCTTCGGCCGCTGTTTGGCTATTAAAGTCGTCGCAGAATGTTTCCCAAGAGCTCACATCCAAGTCACTGAATTCCTCCTTGAGGCTTTCCTCCAGAGCAGCAATCGACTTTTTTAATCCTTTTACCACAGACAGAAAAGAGTTCAGGTACACGCGGCGTAGGTCCGCAGGCCCTTTGCTTGTCATCACAGTTCGGATCAAACTGAGGAATGTTCGGTTTAGGATGTTGGTTGACTCCACTAACTGTTGGGTCTTTTTGGTGACTTCCTTGGAAACGTGCAAGGTGTTATAGTTGAACACCACGTTGCCATCCATGCCGGTGAAACGAGAGCTCTGTGACAAGTCTGGCAAGAGTTTATAGAGTTCCTCTGATTCAGTTTTTTCACTTTCTTCTCTGTTCCTACTGCGGTGCTGGTTTAACAGACTCGCCATGCTCATGTTCTCGAGAACATTGTCACAGGCCACCACCAGGCCAAACAGTGGCTCAGGGTTGCACACGTAGCAGTACCACTTGCTCTCCAATATGCCAGTAAGCTCTTTCCTCCCAAGATTTCTTAGAATGCACTTCTTGCAGAATGCGTTGCTACAGAAGTCGCAGCAAATCAGGTTGCCTCCTTCAGCGCACCACCTGCGGGAGTTTTAGAGGGCAGAAAACAGTTTAGAGAGTGCAAGCACAACGTAGACCCTGGGCCGATATCAGTTAACGTACTGAGGAAAATACCTGCATTGCTCATCCATTCCATCTCCATCCTTGCTGATGTCATCACTTTGGTAATATTTGTAGCAGGACTGAGAAAAGCAAATAATTTCACAAATGACATTAAAGAGAAACAGAGGGATGAAAACTTGACACCGACAGGAGTAAAGCAAGAACGTCCGAATGTCATTGAGGGTTTGGAGGGACACTTGTGTTGATAAATTCTGACTTACATGACTTCATTGTTATTAACAACAATGAATGAATATCAATTAATTACATTATTGTTAGGTATGCAGGCTCACCTTACAAATAAGCACATTCAGCATTGGATGTCGAAAGAGGGAATCTCTCTTGAAGTGGTTCACTTGTCGGCCACAAGCAGTGCAACAGACAATTTGCAGGTTTTCACCTCCTGTTCAAGCACAAAACGTTGAAGATAAACAGATACGCAAGCTTCAGGAAGCTCATTCCAAACTGAAATGGAAAATTAATTTTCACCAAAAAAAGTTACCAGAAAATGTACAAATACTAATAACAAATAACTCATTTGTTAGTAAATGGTTGTATAGTTCAATGATTGCAAGGAACTTATACTAACAAATGTGTTTCTATTCCAAAATTTGAGCACAGTTAAATGTTTGTTTTCTCTTAAGCAACGTTCAGGATTTCCATCCCCGTCATTAAGTAATTATTCAGTATGTCAAAATATAAACAAGCAGAAACTGACCTGTGCGTCTTCTTGGGAACTCTTTGCGCGGAACACCTGATTTACGGTTACAAAACTCTGGGCCCCTGAAGTCATCTCTCCCACTGTCAACTGGTTCAGGCCTCACTAGCACAGTGCCTGGAGAAAAAAACAAAACAATTATCATCCTCAATAAATATGTGTTTATATTTATAGACTAAAGTTAACTAAAGACACAGACTCTGCATTAAACAAGTCAAAATTATCAAACGATAGGGTTAAATGAGCCTTTAAGTAAGGAAGAGCTAAAATGTTTACAAGCATGCTCGAAATGAGAAAAACCCTACCTTTTGGCAACCTTGTGACGTCAAAATGCCCATTTGTAGTGATTGGTAAATCAAAGTCGTTACTTGCGTTTGAGTCCCCAGACTCATCCAGCCCAGAATGTTTTATGACAACAGAAGGTTTTCTGAGGTTTAAAATAAAAATAATTACATTTAGAAATCCCACCCATTTTATTTCAACATACAGTATTTGAGGCCAAAGCTAAATTATGTAGGTCATATACTTCTGGGCTTTAACTATGCTTGCAAATAAAAAAAAATGTCAACAAACCTTCTTGAATATTTGGCATCCAGTTCGACCTAAAGATTAATACAGTGTTTTAGATTAGTTAAATTACAGATTCACCTAAAATGTGTATTTAAACATAACAAATATGAAGAGACAGAAAGAGAAAGGTTAGATGAAACATTACATCACTGGCATTGGAATGGTGACTGGCGAGGAATAAAAAGGAATGAAGAAGCTCTTATGCTTCATCTCTGAAGTTCAGGAAGATCTGTATTAGTTAAGAGACTATGTACCAAAATAATAATAATAATAATAATAATAATAATAATAATAATAATAATAATAATAAGTTGAAAAGGCAGACCACAGAAAAAAAGATTAGTGGATATTGTTGGAATGAGTTGCTTTCTTTTGTTTGCTAAATTCCCAGATAGCAAACAAAAACATTGTGCAAGAGCAGTGACTAATATGACTGCTTTCATTTAAATAAGTAAGTAAATAAATAAACAGACATTATATTCAATATGTTCATATATTGTTCAGTATATTTTATCTAATCAGTACATTTATTGTGAAGTGGGGGAGGTACAAGCAAGTTTAAATGAATTTGCAACACATTTAAAAGTATAATTTACATATGTACTTTAACAACACAACTCAAATGTTAATTTACCTGTGACACAGCATGACCTGTAGAGTGTTCTACCGGAAGCCTGCTTGTCGGACCTGAAAAGATCGAAGAGGTTCATGTGTTTTAAGTCTGCAAACATGTTCACACGTGTTTTGTCTCCAGTTTCATCAGCTGTACCTTCTGTATCCTTTGAGGTTGGTGTCTGACCACTATCCTCAACAGATGCATGAGCCAAGAACTCATGCAGCTTGGTTACCAATACATTCAGCTTACTGGTTGTGGTGCTGCAGAGATGCATTTGAGACAAAACAAAAAACAAAATACATTACATAAAACTTAAAAACAAAGGACTACCCCATTAACCTGCATAGTACCTATACAGATGTCTTTATAAGTGAATTAAAACTCTAGTCCAAACAGAACAACCTCAATCTGTATTTGTGCACTAATTAACATGTATGATTTTACATTTAGTACAACATTGGAAAATATCCGTTTGATAAATGACAGTGGAATAATGTATTATATAATATTATTAAGGAAAGTTGAAAAAGGTTGCCATACACTCAAGCTCTGATGCAAAGAGGGTCATTTCAGGACATTTCCACAAACATTTATTTAGTACTGCATAATCCTGGCCTAACAATGAAAATGATAGAGTCATTTATTATGTTTTAATTATCCACACCCCTTGCTATGGCTTGCCTTGAGATGGTTAACATCAAGCACAAAACATTTAGCACGTTGCACTACATTTTAATTCAAACATTCTTTGATCTTAAATCATCAAGATGTATGAGCTCAAGCGTGTCTGTGACCCTTAATCTCTCAATAAGGCAAGAAAAGTTATTATTATTATGCAGTGCAATAACTTTTCAATTTAACATTTCATAAAACAAAGAAGGTCAAACCAGTGTTGAACTTTACGAGCTCCATTGTGACATCACAGGTTGATGTCGGCTTTATTCAGAGTCGCAACTCAAAATATATGGAGCTCACAATTTAATAACGTCATGCACGTGTTGTGTTTAATATCCGCGTTGGAACTGCTATTGCAAAACAGGTAAACACAGTCGCGTCCTGCAAAGAGCTTCAGATACAAAACGCCATGTTTTTATGTTTACGTGCGTACAATACAGCAGCTTCAAAACACACTGTTAATACCAAAATAACGAGGTCCTTCTTCGATATGTAAAATTCTCATTACATTATATTACGAATGAATATAATAGTATATTTAGTCATTAGCCGTCACACCTAGCTGATTACTTAGCAAACTAGTGGCTCGTCTCAGATAAACGGCCGTATTTGCAAGGAAACACTTACTTCAACATGGTTGCTGACATCATGGGACTAGTGAGCAACCTCAAGTAGTTCAAACCCTTATAACGTCATAATCCCACATATTAATGTATTAGTATTGCACTTCTTTGCTCACGGCATCCTTGCTCCAGACATTAGCTTATTTTAGTTCTTCTTCTTCTTCTTCACTTCCTGTAATGTGGACGCTCGGCTTCCAAATGTTAATGGAGGAAGCGGTCATAGAAAATGGATGGGGGATACGTGACCGCCATCTTGTGGCGGGGATGTGAAAGAGAAAAATGAAGATGAAGATTAATGAGTTTGTTACTGGCTCAATTGTTTGACGATGTATAAATGTTGTATTATAAAAAATAAATAAATTATTATTATTATTATTATTATTATTATTATTATTATTATTATTATTATTATTATTATTAATAATAATAATAATAATAATAATAATAATAATAATACAAAACAGTAACAATGAATACATTATTTTTAAAGAAGAAGGAAAAAGTAAAAACACCTTGTATGCCATTCCTTCCTTAACCAGGCAAATAATCAAGGGTGCAATCAATGCAACACAATTAACAAAGACTGATATCCTGACGATGTTTCTTTCTAGTTTATTTAACATCTGGTAAATTAAAAACGTGTATTGTATCAGACCACTCTCCATCATAAACTGTGATTTCCCCACAGGGCTGGTTGTGGCCTGTCATACTAGGTTGAGCTGGTTGAAATAACAGGGGCGCAACATGGTTGGTATATGTGCAGATGATAGCAAAGCCAAATAGTGCCCTCAAGGTTGGCAATTTGAACTGCAGTCCTGTTGGCACTGAAAAAGGTGGTTTGGGACTTTCCTTTGATCCCCAAAGAGAAATTCAATTATAGGGCAGCTCATCTGTGTTCACTTCATCTTTAAGATAATATAAAACAAAATAAACTATATTTTTTAAATACCTTCATGCATATCTTTTTGTTGCATGAGCTTGAAAAATGAAATGAAAGAAATATACTAAAATAAATTCTTTCCTCTGAGGCCAGAATGTATACTAAAAGAAAACAGTCTACTGTTGTTCAAACTCAGACTGAAAAGTGGAACTATTGAACAACCGTACGAACAACTTGCTGCTTTAAGTAAAAATAAATAAATAAATGAAATCACTAAATTAAAATTTTCAATGTTTTCCAAACCCAAAAAGTCTTCTTTAAATTCAACCTGGAAAGCGACAAATGCCCAAACTTTAGACTTAGAATTACTGCTGCACCGTAATTTCCGAGCCTGGCTGGAATTTTGCTAAATATCGTTGCACATTTAATTCTTTGATAACAACAACGGTCTCTTGGCAAATGAGATTGCTGTTAAAGTGGTGTCTGCCACCAAAGAAGCTCTAACGGTCAGAGCATCTCTCCCAGAATCTTCTGGCCACTCCGCCTCCAGATACCCACCATCATCCACCTGACAAGGTGGTCGGAAACGTTAGCTCCGGCTGTGTGGTTCCTCAGTAATACAGTATATCTACATTTGCTTTGCGTGACTACAAACCACTAAGTGTGGAACAGTGCTGCCATCATGAGGTGAACAGAAATAACGCAAAGTGAACTTGTATACTGAGCCATTGACTTTAGGTTGGTCGGGTAAGACCCCCCCCTTACCGTTAACGAAGCGGTAACTGGTGGTCACCGAAACATTCAAAGCCACCTCTCTCGGTCCCTGATTGGCTGTGAGTTCTGCTCCATGCACGACCCCAATCAGGCCCAGCCACTCAGGGAGGAGAACAATTTTACCCTTGTTATATGATGATTCGTCATTTTGCATCAGATATCATATCATCCACTCTCCCACTCCGCTCCGCCTGACCTCAGACCAAGGTTTTTAATCCACGTCTGCTGCCGTTTTAGGGTGTTTTTTCTCCATTTCTCCCCCCTTTTAAGTGAGCACTTTTGTAAATTGATAGATCAGGACAGCCACAGACAGCACAAAATTTAGGCGTGCTTTTGGCTTATTCCTGTGGACAAATCACTTCCTGCCCCACCCATCTGCATTCGTGACGTCACAATTGAGTCGCCTCCAAAAACCTTTGAAGTTTTGAATTCCCTTTGTATTCCGTTCGTTTGTCTCCAAAATTCCATTCGTATTTTATTTAGCTAATATTGCCCAAAAAAATATACATCTTTAAAGAGAAAAAAAAACGTAGAGCGCCGAGGCTAAATGGGACGGGGGAGGGGGCTGCAAGCCGAGGCCCAGCCTCCCGTGAGTGACGTCACCGAAAGGGCGGGGCTACATTCCAACCGCCGTCTACTTTTTGTCTCTACGTGGAGGAGGCAGGGCTGCACAGTGGTCGCTGTCTGGAATTTCGGGAGCACCGTCAGTGAGTACAAATTTCCTGGCAACTTTGACACCCGCCAGCTCCCTAGACTTTGTTTGTAGCGTCCGCTAAAATAATACGCTGTGTTTGCATCCCTCCGGTACTGTGAGAGAGCCTCTATTGTCCGCTCGGCGGGGATGTACCAGCAGTTGGACGCAGGGATAGTTAGTATCCTGCCAGTCAAACTTGCATGTCTGTTCGTTAGCCGTGTAGCTTTAGCTTTCACGCTGTCAGCGTTTAAATGGATCGAAATGTAATGAATTTGGGGAATTAAACCGTGGTGGGGTTATTTTGCTTAGAAGAACCGAATCATTCACAGTCACGGTGTAGCCATTTAAAACTCAGCCGAGTTGCAAAGGAAACTTGATAACGTCTGCATTCTGTCATTTATTATATGCTGCATTTCTAGACATGAGAAATAACACAGGTAAAGGGATGTATCCGGCTTTCCCCCAGTTCACGTAGGACTTTTAGGCGGCACAATTTTTATTATTATTTATTGGCTTTAAATCCTAACGCAACCCAGGCTAGTTCTTCTATATGAAACATTAAATGGCTTGATTTTTATTAATTTATTTGGATCGTCGCACATTCTTCTCTTCTTCCCAAAAACTTTCTCGTGTTGTGCCTCTGTCTTCTGTCTCTTAAACTACTTTTAGACAACACTCGAATCACCCGATCCGCACGAGCTGGTCCCATTTATTATTTATTTAAAAGACATTGTTGCTGCAAGATCTTCATTTAGCCGTCTATCGTGAAAGAGTTATGATTGTTGATACACTGAGAATAAAAACCATAGAGCCCCACTGGTTTGAGCCAAAACAGTGGTGCTATGTTAACTTTGTAATGATGTGAGTGAGTTACCAGATTTTTCCTGTCCAGCCATCTGGGGCCGCAGCAGTAGGCTTGCACCTGGAATTCCAATCACTGTCAGGACTGAATAACAAGGCCGTCTGATGGAACAACATAGACTTTTGAACACTTGCCAAATGTGATTCAGATCAAAATATGTGACCATGGTTCCTTCACAGTTGCTCCATGTTTGGGCTTTGACGACGTTGAAAGTGAGCTCTCGCGTTGGGAGTTCACATGAAGGGACTTTAAATAATGTTTTACCCAACGTTGTCCAGGTATTTTTTTTGTCTGCCAGGGAAAAATGCTGTTTTGTTTTTTTCTTTCGCCATGCTCTTTGTGGGAAACTAAAGGGCTGTCAATTCATATTGCAGTTTTGCACCTTTTCACCAGTTTTGCCTTTGAGCTTTTTGGCTTGGTCAAATTTCTTTCACATGCCCACACATACATGGACATACACACACATACAGAGTACGTGCACCATAGCCAAAATAAAATGTAGAGTTGGGTTTTACCTGTTCCTGCTGCAGAACCACGTGAGGGCACCTCTTGTGTGTTTTAAATACAGACATTATAACACAGCTGATGTTATCTCTGTAAAGACAAACCAGACGGTTGAGAGTGAGGAGGGAGGGAGGGAGGAAGTGTGAAGAGCTGAATTCACAGGTCGCCTCACTTTCTGCCCCGTCAGGATTTTTGAACAGGTGCTTCTCTGTACTCACTGGCTGTCACAAGGAGAGGGATTCAGTTGCGATTATTACTTCCAGTTGCTGTTCCAGTTGTTGTTTTTTTCTTCCCCATAATTGGAATATAGAACCTAGAACAAAGGCTAAGACATCACCTTATAAAGGCATATCAAAGCAGAATCTAAAGCCAATGTTCTGCAAAAAAAAAATGATGCAAGTTTAAAAGTACATTAAATCACACTAGTGACGGGAAAACATGGTGTAACACGGTGCAATAAGTCCTACTAGTTAAAGGGCATATACGTCATGGCTGCAGCAGGGAAAGGGTGGCCCTTGCACGGTGTGATTATACACTGTTTGACGAATGATGGTGTTGTGCGTCGCTTTTGTTAAGTAACTGCAGACCGTTGTGGGTGTGCCGCTCTTGCCCGACCTGACACATGTGATTTAGCTGTTGAGCAGCAACCTGTCCAATGACATTCTTACCTGGAGGTTGGCAGGAATTTCTTCTTCTTTCTTCTTGTAAATATCTCCCTTTGGGATTCACTTTGCAAACTCGTTTGTTTTGCATTTGAGGTGGAATCAAAATCAAAACCACCTCCAAATGATGGAGGTGGTTTTGATTTTGATTCTCTGCCACCTTTTGTGAGCGACTGTAATCCATGGCAGATGGACTTGATATTGGGGTTGTGTAAACCCCGCCCCACCCCCTTCCCATCCTCCTCACCTGACTTCATCCACTCTTATCTTATCCACTCATCCGTGTATAGGAAATGCAGGGCCGCCATTACAGAGCGTTTGGGTGTTTATGAGTCACTTTACCTCACATCTGGGACCGGGACTGAGCACAGAATCCCGATGCTTTTGCAGTCTCTGTTGGGTGTGTGTGTGCACATGAGAGCTTGACCACACATTGGAATGGAGCCCAAGCTATTTGAGAGACTTGCATTTCCCATGTTAACTCTGTGGATGAAACACGGGAGGGAGGACGGGGTGTGTCACACACTTCACTGAACCATGTGGCGGCAGCCCTCACTTTATGGTGACTGCAGAGATCAATTAGTGGCACTTGTAAAACACTGCAATGGCACAATAATTAAATCTGGGATTCAAAAGAAAATAACCCAAAACTCCAGTCCAGTAAACAAGCCATCAAGAACAGAATTATTGATGAAGCGATTTATAGGACTAAAGTCTGGTCATTGTTAGTATTTATGATGTATTATTGTATGGTTTTATTGGCTCCAAATGTCCTAAAACATCTCATCATTGAGTTTTCCATCATTTTGAGACAGAGTATTCACCACTTCTACATATTTCATTATTTTCCACACGTAGATTCAGCTTTTTGCAATTTGCAGAGTTTCAGCAAAAGCCTATTGGAATCGAGCTTCCTCTGTACAGTGGTATTGCAATTCTATTTGCCTTTTTTTCTCTCCTGGCATTTGTGGACCTTAATGCTTGATATTACAATTTGCCTTGCGGCCAGGTATTGACTTCAAACTCCATCAGTATTATTGATGCTTTTAGGAAAACTGGAACTGCTCCATTTAGGGGCTCGTTGTTGCGTTAGCTTGAAGAGTGCTGGGATTCTGCTCCCTGAAAGCGCGTCGTCCAGCTGTCAAAGACAGCAACTGTCTCTGCAGCCCGGCGCAGCGAACGTATGTTGTGCCACAGGCAGGATCTACTTGCGTGGTTTGGCGACGGCACACAAACCCTCCATTCTTCTGCGCCGCCAGCGATACGCCTCACATTTGTCTGCGGGCATTTGGGCCTTTGCTCCGTGTACTTAACCTCTTTTCTCTTTTGCCCCGCCGAGGGTGTGACTCAGGCTGGCATGAAGACGTGTTTTGTAGAGTCGGGCTGACTTCATCAGCCACATTTCACATCCCTCTGGGGAGAGGTTAAATATAGCGACGCTGGCATCGTCATTTTCCTAATCGTTTAGTCAGAAGTTTGTCCTCGCCTGGTTTTCAAGAGGGAAAACACCCTGTTTTCTGTGTTTCCTCCGAGTAACGTTCAGACGTATTGCACGGCATCACTGTTCTCCCTCAGAAACCATTTTTTTCCCTCTGTCTGAGACGACAGACTGGCAACAGACTCATTAGGTGGTCAAAGAGTTAATATTTCATCACTGGCTTTGTCCGTTTGAGGGGCATGACAGGAACTGAGTCATATCTCTAAGACCACATGGCTGCTGTTAAATCATCTCTCATGAAGACTATTAATAGTTTCATTCATGAAAGAGGACGCGCGGCTGGAGGACGTTTGTTCATTGTTGTCTGTTGAATGTGTGTTTCAATGAGGCCGTGGGCAAACCGCCGAAAGATCAGCTAAATTCAAAAAGTTCAAACCTTCAAACGTTGTTACCAATGATGAAACTAATTCTCTAAGTCCCACGCCGCAAAATCAGAGACGTCCTTGCAATTTATCTACACATTGCTACTTTGAATGCGCCAACGGGAACACTTTTTTGTCTTTGGGGCGGGGGAGAGCGAGGGGAGATATTCAAGGTCCTCAGCAAACCACAGCATAAACTACATCTTTGTTTTGTGGACTGTTGTGTTGAGCAGGAATGCCACCATACCAGTTTTGCCTTGGAGAGGAGGCAGGGTGGACGGCCTCGCTCTCACTGAGTAGCTCCATCTATACCGGCCTGCTCAGAGCGTTTCTCCCACCCTGCCAACAGGAAGGAGGTTGGCAGAGAAATTCCCCCCAATCTGTTGATTCTCAAATGGACGCCTTATTCTAGAGGACTTGTGTCAGACTTGTGTAATGACTGTGTTGTCAGCAAAAATACCTCTAGAGACCATTTAAACCTTTTCTACTGCAGAGTGTAAAACCACTTTCACACCTTTCCCTAAAGAACTTTTACCCTTCACATGAAAAGCTCCGGAATTTTTGCTCTTCAAAGGGGATGACTTTATAGCAGTCTGACAAATATTCCACACAGCACATTAAAAGACACTAAAGTGTTAACTGTGGCTAGAAGACTAGAAGTCAGTTCTATTGTTTCCTTGGTGCATTTTCTTTTTCAGTTTGTGGGAAATAAAATCGAAAGCCCAGAATAAAATTATGCTGACGTTATTTGCTGTGCAGACAAAACACCACAATCATCCACAAACAAGAGCTCATTTGTATGATCTGCAAAGCAGATTTATTGTCTGAGAGTATTTGTGGCACTTTGCAAGCCAGGTTTGTTCAGGCACAATGGGAGCCAACAGGAAATGACTCTGATTATGGGAGAGCGGCATGCTTGGAAAAGGAAAAGAAGTGGGGAGAGAAACTGAAAAGAACAGCAGATTAGAATCAGTGCGGATGGGGGTCTGAGGGGAGTCTGCTGTACGAGGTACTAGTTAAAGAGTTCTTCAAGTTGGACCACGGGATAAGGGGTTTCTTTCATCCATCCAGGGCGGAAAGGCCATGTGTCTGAGGGCGAGAGGGCAGAAAAGTAGTGAGGTGGAATTGGTTTCAGGGGGTTGAAGGTGCTTGAAATTACAGGAGCGTGGATGTGATTAATGGGCTCAAGGGAGGTTCATGGGAGGCTGATGAGGTTCTCTCTTTAATTTGTCATTTCCTGTTCTACAGTCTCACCTTTTTCTGGCTGACCACCTAAGGTCAATCACAGAAAAAAAAACATGTCTGGAAAGATCAGCAGAGAGGAAATGGAGGAGATGCGGGAGATATTTCGCAAAATTGGTGAGTTGATGTACTTAATTCAGACTTTCAATCTTCACCAGAGCTCTAGTCTCTCATTTTTTCCCCTCAAGTGTGCCCTGGTGTTTAAATGACATGTTTGTGTGTCCGCAGATCTGGATAACGACAACCACATCTGCGACTACGAACTCCACGAGCTCCTCAAAAATGCCGGCCACGATGTACCGGGATACATGTTTCGAGAGATCATGCAGAAACTTGATCGCAACCAGGACAACAAGATCAGCTTCGATGAGTTTTTAGCGGTACGTACGCCCGACTCTCGCCACCGTCGAGCGGTGCAGGCCGTTACCCCCGAGCATTTTCCCCCCAGTGAGTCGGCCTTTGTTTTGTCTCCTAGCCTGTAAGCACCTCGCCCTCCTCAACGGGGCGGCTCATGCTAAGGCATATTTTAGTGTCTGCTTGCACGGCGGCGGCGGCAGCGGCGTTGAAAAGCCCCCGAAAAAACCGCACGCACACACACATACGCGCTCAAGGAATGTGGAAGTGAGGTCAGCAAAGTGGTGTGAGTTCCAGTATTTTGTTTCAGCCGAGAAGAGGGAGCAGTCATTAAGGTTGAGTAGCTCCACGCAGAGGCCCGCTACTACTGCTGCTGCTCTGTCTGAGCGGCTGCTTTTCCAGTGTGTGCAGCAGATTATTTTGCCGTTACTAGATTTAAACCTTGACGCGGCAGTAGGACGGCTAAACCCAGACGGCAGCCGTCTCACTCTGCATCTTGTAATTTGAGGGAGTCTTCGTGGTTTCACCGTGACAACTGTTTTCCATGACCCTCTTTTTTTTAATTTATTTACTCGATACCAAACTTATTTGTGTAAAGAGAAGTAGATAGAAGATAGAAAACTGCTGTGAGCGTTAAAAAAAAAAAATCCAGAGTTTGTAACGACAACGTCTTTTGACCTCGTGAGCGTTTGATGACTTCATTTTTGCGCCGATACAAAACTGGGTTTTGCGAGTGCAAACAACATCCTACTTCCATGTGCTGTTGGGAAGGGAGGGAGGACTTCTGGGACTTCCTTATTCCCAGGGGTCCCATTGTTTTACGGTTGTGCTCCACCGTATCCTAAAAGAAAGCCTCTTTTGCAGATGAAATTGAGGCTAAACAATCAAGCTCAAATGTTCTCTGGGATTAATGAGGGGACGTTTCTTTCAGCGTATGAACCCAAGTGTTGACTGAAAAATGGCCTTTGGCTCAGACAACAGGGACACTTTTTTCCTTGTATGGTCAAGATTGTTCAGATATTTGTGCGCCACAGTTTTTTTGACGCAGTGTCAAACTTATCGTTATCACACCAGGATTTAATTTTTATTTTTATTTTTTACAAATTCAGAGATGCATTTTACCAGAGCAGCAGCTGCATTGCTCTACCTCATTATAAGCCACACAGAGTGTGAGCACAGAGCTCTTAATGTATCCGATAGGCCGAGCAGGATGATAAAAGCGCTCACCAGTATAAAAGTATTAAGCAGTTCATTCTGCACTTTTCTCGCTGCCTTCTTGTGGCGTGGTTTGCTTTTTCTGATCTTGCCGCAGGGGAGAAACCCGAGCAGCGCTTCTGTGTCTGCACAATGACCTTGGCTGCTGTGGTGGCTAACAGGAGCTGCACACAGATAACAAAAGGATTTACACAGCCCAAAAAGTAGAAAACACCACTGGATACTGAATTTTAAATTCCCACTAAATCCCATTTGAATTTTCCGTGTCGAAACCTTTTCGTAGCTCAGCCTATTGTTCCCCAAATAAATCTTTTTTGTGTGTGTGTGTTCTTGTTTGGGGTTTTTTGTCCTGGCACCTGGACACTGAAAGGACATAGTTTCATTCAGCCGTATGCCTGGATTACAAAGAAGAATGACAATAAAGTTCACCTTGAACATGAAGTGGTTCAAACTTCTGACCTTGACAACCAGTTGCTTTTCCATGTCATTTTAAACAGATTGAAGTGTTAAAAAAACAAAAAAACAAAATTGAATGCAGTTGCTCATGACTCCAGGAGCAAAAATGTTCTGCTTCAGTTTGTCTTGATTTCTGAACATGTGGTGGATCTAATTTACCACTGCCATAAAAAATGATTGCATGCAGTCAACATGAGCATATATCTTGGTCCTTCATTTGTGTATGGCTCTTTGTGTATGCTTTTAAAAAAGATGCATTCATTTTCTAGAAATGCAAGATTTTACACACAGTAGTGATTGATATCACTCTTCTGCTGTCTCTCTTTCTTCCAGATAGTCCAGGAGCTGAGGGGCAGCGCGGTGGCAAAGACTTTCCGGAAAGTCCTCAACAGAAAAGAAGGCATCCTGGCCATCGGAGGGACGTCTGAGCTTTCAAGCGAAGGCACACAGCACTCGTTCTCTGGTGGGACTCACAGCGGTCTTCCGCACATTTAACGTTCCGAAACATTGTCTCTGCCCTGTTCTGACCCTGTTCTTTTCGGTGTCATTCTGATGTTTGCCTGCGATCTGCAGAGGAAGAGAAGATAGCCTTTACCAACTGGATCAACACGGCGCTGAAAGACGACCCTGACTGCAAGCACGTCCTGCCCATGAATCCCGACTCGGACGCTCTCTTCAAGTCTGTCCGAGACGGTATCGTCCTCTGGTGAGACCTCATAAGTACTCTTGATCAGAAAAGTTGAAAAAAAATTAATCCATAAGGTTCCTGCATGTGCCTTAAAGAGCCTGAAAGTTGTCAACACTGGCACTCTGTGGTAGATGGGATCAATCTTGATGTTTTCGCTCTTGGCTTCTGCACAGCAAAATGGTCAACCTGTCGGTGCCAGACACCATCGACGAGAGGACCATCAACAAGAAGAAGCTGACAGAGTTTACGACGCAGGTTGCCACATGAATCTTACTCGAGGGCTGCGTTTTTTGTTTTTTTTTGCACAATCCCTCCTGACTCCTGCTGGTGCCTTGCAGGAGAACCTGAACCTGGCTTTGAACTCGGCATCTGCCATCGGCTGCCATGTGGTGAATATCGGTGCCTTTGACCTGAAAGCGGGGAAGCCTCACCTGGTGCTGGGCCTCCTCTGGCAGATCATCAAGATCGGACTGTTTGCCGATATCGAGCTCAGCAGAAATGAAGGTACGGAGAGTAAAAAGAAAAGCTGGTGCATCCTTGACCGAGCACATGTTTTGGTTTGAGTCGCCGTCAGTGGTGCCCTCTGGTCTGTCCTGTTACTCGCTTGACCACCGTTTGCCCTCAACAGCTCTGGCGGCGTTACTGAGAGACGGGGAGACCCTGGAGGACCTGATGAAGCTGTCCCCCGAGGAGCTGCTGCTTCGCTGGGCCAACTTCCACCTGGAAAACGCTGGGTGGGAAAAGATCAACAACTTCAGCTCTGACATCAAGGTGGGCGTCTGTTAACCTGGTCAGGTTCTGAAGCCTCAAATATGAAATGACCGTTTTCATTCATTGGTTTTGAAACCATTTCCGTGTTGTTTCCAGGACTCGAGAGCTTATTTCCACCTCCTGAATCAAATTTCCCCGAAGGGCACCGAGGAAGACAAGCCCCGCATTGACATCAACATGTCTGGCTTCAATGTAAGTGCTAATTAGGGTCACGGCCGGCCTCGCCCACCACGTGGTACCGGCTGTGCAGCGTGCGTGTGTCTGACCCGAGGCTGCGGCCCTGTGTGTCGTTCAGGAACGGGACGACTTGAAGAGGGCCGAGGCCATGCTGCAGCAGGCCGAGCGGCTCGGCTGTAGACAGTTCGTCACCCCGACTGACGTCATCAGCGGGAGCCCCAAACTCAACCTGGCCTTCGTGGCCAACCTCTTCAACAAATACCCAGCACTGACCAAACCCGAGAATGTAGACCTGGACTGGGACCGGTTGGAAGGTGAGCAAACAGACCTTTATTTTTGGAGTTTAGCTGCCCTGCCGGAGCATTTTCACATGTGATTCTCTTACCAGAGCTTTGTATTCAATCAACTGTGATGCAAACAATGAGACTTCAGTTGCCATAGATGAGGCTTAACGGCCCACCAAAACCTATTGCGCACTTATTTACTATCATAAATTATGAAGACAGCAAATCTTTATGTTTCAGACAGTGGAAGGGACTTAAAATAATAAAGAAGAAACACACTTGTCAGAACCTCTGGGTTCTTTTGAACCAATAGAGCTCAATGAAATGATTCATTTTCCTTTTGCGGTCAAGGTGAGACACGAGAAGAGCGGACATTCCGAAACTGGATGAACTCTTTAGGAGTGAACCCACATGTCAATCACCTGTATGGGTACGTGCTGCTCACACATCACTCCAGCTCTGTCGTGTGCATCTAATATCTGACTTCAAGTGAATGACGGTCTGCCATGCCTCGCCCCACAGAGATCTGCAGGACGGCATGGTCATATTCAACCTCTACGAAAAGATCAAAATGTGTGTTGACTGGAACAAGGTCAACAAGCCACCGTACCCCAAGATGGGAACCAACATGAAGAAGGTCAATTGCATTACGTCTGATGCTACAAATATGGAAAAAAAGATGAATGTTGTCACGGTATTGGTGGATCCTTAGTTTCACGGCCGTTTCTCACAACTATTGTGTTCTGTGCCCATAGTTGGAGAACTGCAACTATGCTGTGGATCTGGGCAAAGAGGCAAAGTTCTCTCTCGTTGGCATCGGCGGGCAGGACCTGTTCGACGGCAACCACACACTCACTTTGGCATTGGTGTGGCAGCTGATGAGGAGGTGAAACTTCAGTTATCATTAATAATTTAAAGGAGCCACATTCTCACTGTTAATGAAGAGTGGTGCACATTCTCTTTCAAGAGACAGAAATCCATTTGTCCCTCTAATAACCCTGGAATAGTTTTGTTGCAATGCATTTTCAACTGTCTTTTTTTTCCTCGCCTCTAGATACACTTTGAATGTACTGGAAGATCTGGGTGATGGACAGAAAGTAAATGATGACATTATAGTGAAATGGGTGAACAAAACGTTGGCCGAGGCTGGAAAAACAACCAGGATTACAAACTTTAAGGTTTTTTTCTTTTTTTCTCTTTCATTCTTGTACTTATACCCTTAAGGTCAGGATATATCTGAATATTTACACAGGCAATAAATCTAAATTCTTTTGTGACGTGACTGTTCTAAAAAGAAATAAGTGATGCCTTTAAACAAAAAAGAAACAAGTATAAATAGTATTACACCAGCCACTCTCTCTGTCTGAGGCCAGCCATGCTTCCTGCCACTGGCAGGTGTGCCATTCTCCCTCTTTCAAGTCAATAAAATGTTAAAGATTATTTTGAAGTTTTAAGTGTAAGGTCCTGAAACTAAATAAGTAATTGCAAATATTATTTATTCATTCAGAATGTTTTTTTTTATTATTTTTTTGTTGTTCAGGACAAGGAGATCAGCAGCAGTTTAGCAGTCCTGGAGCTGATTGATGCCATCCAACCCCACAGCATCAACTTCGACATGGTCAAAACCGGCAGCCTTTCAGGCGACGACAAGTTGGAGAATGCCAAGTAAGATTTGTTTGGTTTTTTTGGGATTTTTTTTTTTTGCTACCACAGAGAGAACAACATTGACCTTTCTGCCAGCGCTAACTGCCTGATGTGGTTGAACTCGGTCCCCAGGTACGCAGTCTCTATGGCGAGGAAGATCGGGGCGCGTGTCTACGCTCTCCCCGAGGACCTCGTGGAAGTCAAGCCCAAAATGGTGATGACAGTCTTTGCCTGCTTGATGGGTCGGGGGATGAAGCAAGTCTGAGACACTGGTGGAGACCATAATGTAGTTAAATCATAACCAGAAGCCATTAGCCCTTTGAAAGAGCTGCCACATCTGAAGGAATGAAGATTGTTTTTGGTCAGTTTGTATTTTGTTGGTTTGTTGTGTTGTTTTTGTTTGGTTTTTTTAAGATAAAGTCAAAATCAGAATTTGCTTGTATCCCCGTCTGTTAAGTGATGTTTGCTGAAAATGAATGTCCTGTTATTTAAAGTAAAATATGGTTAAAATCATGGATTCCGTGTGAAGAAGGCAGTCAATGTCTGGGGTTTTCTTTTCTTTCTTACTTTTAAAAAAATGTTCATATTTCCACCTGCAACCTTGTTTACATATTTTTACTTGGACTGAAGAAAATAATATCCTTGACCATGCAGCACACATTCCTGAATACCAATACGTATGAATAAATGCTTGACAAGGCAAGAACATGTTGAGGTGGATTGTTTGGGTTCAGCACAATTTAAAAAAAAATCTCAAAACATTCCCCTCCTTTCAATGATGTCCGAGCTGGAGTTTGTAACTGGCACCAAAACTTCTACATATCTGTATATAGAAGCCATATGGTCAGATAATAGTAACGACTACGCTGGTGTGGCGTTTATTCTTGTACTCGTCATGTTTTTGGATCAATATGAGAGGTTAATACTGTTACTTGGGGTGTGTTGTATTTTCTTTCTTTTCTTTTTTTTACTATAATCGTTTTTTGATTGTTCTGTGGGATGAGGAGCAGGCTGACTGGACTCTCAGGGCTTCTGCTGTGCCTTACTCCCGACTCTCATCTTGAAGATGACTTTTGCTTTTCCAGTTTTGTTTTCCCCCCTACTGCATTCAACATTACCAAATATAATCAGTTACTTCATTCCAGGTAGTTCTACAATATTCTTTGACAACAGCCAAATTGTATTTGGCCTAATGTCTAAAGCTTTAAGTACTTTATACGTAACAATAAATATGGATATGAAAACTTGTTGCGTTGTCTTTTTTAGCAACAGACGTCTTCTGGAAAAAAAAAACAAAATCCCAACTGCCTGACAACCTGGAATTAAAATGGATTGTTTGAGGCATTGTATGATTTCAATGGTCACAACTGTGTGTGTGTGTGTGTGGCAAACAACCAGCATACGTACATAGCCACGGAGCCCCCTAAAGACAGTACTTTGTCAAGCCATATTTTGTGGTGAATGTTTTCAAAAGTTGCCGTAATTTTGCCATAAATCGTTGCTGGGATTGTTGCCTTTCCCACAACCAAACTGCTTCAGTTCTTCAAGTTGGATTGTTTCTGCTGGTGAAGAGTAATCTTGAATCCTGACCTCAATTGGATTGCAGTCTGGGCTTTGACTAGGCAACTCCAACCCTTTTAAATATTTCCCTTTTAACTGCTTGTGTGTTGCTTGAGCAGTATGAACTGTTCTATGCCAGAGGGATCATCAAACCTCTTTCAATAACCCATCCCTGACTTGTACTTAACAACTGTTAGAAGGACTCCTAGTCTCTGTGTTGCAGTGTTTTGGTTTTTTGTAGTGGATTTGCTCCTGCTGGGTCTTTCAGAAAAGGTCTCCATATGCTGACAGATCAGGTGAGCACACAGGTGGACTTCATTTCACTAGTTCTGTGACTTGAAGTGAATTGGTTGACCCAGAACCTTTAAGGGGCTTCAGAGGGATGAAGGTTGAAAAATACCTCGATATGTCTACCCAATTCATTCTGCACTCAGGGTCGCGGAGGTCTGCTGGGACGATCCCAGCTGTCATCGGGCGAAGGGTGAACGACCCTGGACAAGTCACTAGTTCATCGCAAGGCCACATAGAAAGATAATCAAAAACAACCATTCACACACAATTGGAAAATTTAGAATTCCTAATTTGCCTCACATGTATGTTTTTGCACTGGAGAACCCCTTAGGAACGCATGGAGAACATGCAAAATCCACACAGAAAGGTCCCAGGCCCAGGATTGAACCCACAACCTTCCTGCAGTGAGACGACAGGGCTATCCACTGAGCCACCGTGTCGCAGCTGCATGACATCACAACTATTCTTCTTGTGTTCTTCCTGTCAAACACTCCATAATGCCTGCATTGATTTTGTATTTCCACCAGAGCTGCACCTCTGACCAAAAGAAATGAATTTACTTTTTTGAGCCATATTGACCAGAAAGATTCACATAATACTGTTAGAGATATCTTTGACAACACAACCGAGCTGTCTTCTGCCATCCATTGCAAGTGCAGCAAAGGATGACAGTTCACTGTTCACTGAGCCTGATGTCTTACATGAAGTCCTTTGGGCTTCACCCCCTGAAGGCTTTGTTCAAGATCTCTGACTGTATGATGAGGAAAAATGAAAATCCGAACATCAGACAGAGCATCTGACAGAGGGAAAGAGAATAAGGCTTGAGACTCACTTCTCACAGTTTGAGAAGTGAGTCTTGTGAGCACCTGAACCATGGGAGGGGTTCTCAACTAGTGGATTTATAAGTTATAAACATTATAAACATCTACTTTACTTTAAGATATTTAATGTCATCTCTCTTACTTTCTCAATATTACATTCTTTTTGAAAGAATTTGAATAACTGTTTTTGTCAAATTATTGTGCGTTTTTGTATTCAAAATCATTGATACAAGTGAATTTTCAAAATCTTGAGTAAACCTGGAAAACAAAGTAGTCTGTTAATTAATACAAACAGTAAACTGTTTATCAGTAATATTTAAAGTCTACCTTTATGCAAATGAAATAAACTTTCATGATATGAAATGAAGTCTAGGAAAAAATTCAAAGTGTTTGTACTACTACATCATAGATATTTATATTATAATCCTTTCTTCCCTTTTACATGCGACCTGCGTTAGAAAGGCCACTCTGAGAGGTTTTTCACACAAGGCTCCTCACTCTCAAGCTGACATCTGGGCTTTTAAGCGTTGTGTGTTGCCCCCACCCTGCGTCTCTGCACTCTCCAGCCAACGGAGGAGTAGGTGGACCACACGCTCCTCACCTTGAAGGGAAACAAAGATTCTTCAGAGGGAAGACTGAAGAAAGTATTCCAAGAGTGGAGAGCACACAAAAAACTGTTTTGTTTTGTTTTTTTTCTTGTCGTGACGTGCACTGAGGATGGACTGGCCACGGAAAAGCTGCTCTGGGTGTGTCGGTGTTGAGGATTTACCTGAGTCACTGTAGGAAAGCAAAGGTAAGCTAAACATGGATGTCTTTTAAGGCTTTGTAGCACGTTCACAGAACTATGTGCTGTGCTGCAACCAACGCTTATTGTCTTAACAATGTATTGATTTAACAATTACATAATAGATGATATATGATGCCAATATAATATCCTTGGCAATCAAAGGTGTAACTTGATCCTTATATAGAGGTTCTATGCACTAGATATATAAAAAAAAAAAGGTAAATGTTTCATTAAAACCTAAAATAAAAGTTACTAATGATTCACAATATATTTGCAACTTTACTCCCCATTTGATTTAGATGTTAGATAGTTGTGCAGCAATGATAATTTCTTTCTACTTCTAAGTCCGTTTGGGAAACATTGTGCAAAAACAACTAGACAATCAGTTGGCATAGCTGGACTCCGAACGACCAAAAGCAACAGTTACATAAACTCATACAGATTGTGTCATTGCAGTTGAATTACCCACTTTGCTCTCGGCGAGCACCTCGGTTTCCAGAGTGATGCGGCTCTCCAGGGGAGGCGGCTGATTGGCTGGCTGAGCCTCAGAGCTTCAGGCCGACTGCCTGTGCGTGTGTTTTGGTTAATGATCCACCAATTAGTCACATAATGGCAACAGTCCACTAAACACCTTGCAGAAGGGCGGAGGGATGGGAGCAGTTGTTGCTTGGAGGTTCTGAGGGTTTTGCGTGTTGCACGCTACGTCTGGGTTTAAAGCAGCGTGTCCATCAGCTGGAGTTCTTGTGCAGATGCTCAAGTCACCATGACGACGTAGCTGCCGTGTTGACGGCCCAGATGAGGGACCGTGGCACGCTGTCCCAGCGGCCCCTCCCTCCCCCAAGCTCGGCAGCTCCCATGACTATTGTGTGTCTTACAAGCAGCCTTATTATGTGAAACACTTTCCTCTGCTGCCACCAGAAAAGGCATGCAGGGCACATGAGCACAGAGGGGAGCAGGTGACTACAAATGAGGCCGGAGCATGAGTGTTTGCCCCACAGAGCTGAAGAAGATGACGGGCCAGGCGGCAGAGAGGGAGCGCTCGCCGCACAATCTGTCGGTGAGGACCACCCTGGAGGAGGAGATCGAGAGGGCTGAGAGCATTCTCAGCAGGTGACGGCCGTTCATACTCATGCAATCACACGTACTCGACTTTGTTTGTCATTTGAAGAGACCAAAGAACTTTTTCTTTAAAGAAAAACAAAAAAAAAAAATTGTTTTTTTGTGTGCGCCTCAGGGTGCCATCTGTCTGTGATGACACCTCCTCAGAACTGCAGAGAGTCGCCGCCCTCGACCCCCACGGCTGCAACTCCAGGAACTCGTTTCAACGGAACGGAGCCATCTCGAGGTACAACCATCACAAGCACGCGTCTGTCCTCTACACTCGGCTTTCAAAGACTGGGACTGAGAGAGTGATTTGAGTCACCTCATAAATATGCGGGAGCATAAATCACATGCCAAAGTTGTTGTTTTTTAATCTAAACAAAAGAGAAAATATTGGTCAGATTTTTTTTTTTCTGATAAACACACTTTCAATATAAGACCAGTGAGAGAGAGAGACAGAGAGAGAGAGAGAGAGAAAGAGAGAGTGAGAGAGAGTTTTCAATCTTTAACAGTGCAATTGCTTGGTGTTAAGGTTAGTTATTTACCTTCAAATACGTAACAATTTGTAATGATAAATGTGTTAAAGGTCCCAAAAAGTCTCTATAACGTCAGTCTTAAACAATAATTTGTGTATCCAGTCAGTAAACTCAGCATTTTTGTGTTTGTTTGGGAAGTACATTAAATCATCAGTTTCAGCACGATCCTCAAAGTGAGCAATATTTCAGGAGGCTGAAGAAAGAGTGTACAGTATTTCTTCAGAGAAATGACTGTGTCAGTTTGCGCTACTAGAGACAGAATAGAATAAAATGATACTACAGGATGTTTTCATTTCTTTGCTTAGAGGCCTTGAGGTTAATTTTTTGACTATTTTTGGAATAGTCATAAAACATCTGAAAAAAAAATGAGCATCCCGTATTATCTAAGAACATTTTTTCACCATTCATGAAACTTAAAAAGAAGTGAAGTTATTGCCTGTGTGCTTTTTTTCTTAAACACACATCCCTTCTGTGTCTGGTCATGTGATGTTATTACTGGAGGAACAGTATTTGTCCAGACCGCTATTCTCGTCTCTGATGATGTCATCAATCTGTGAGCGTGTATTTAATGTTTCCAAAGAGCGTTGAGGTGTGCTGCGGCTCCGTGAAAGTGTGAGTCTGTCCTGTGTCACTGCCTCTGCCTTGTTTTCATACGCTGCATGCTGATAAAGCTGTTTTCTGCTTTTGCGGCAGACTGGTGAACCTGGTGGTGAGGCTGAGGGAATGGGCTCACAGGAGTCTGCTGGTGGAGGAGGAGAGGCCCGACTCCTTTATGGAGCGCTTCCGAGGCCCCGAGCTCCGACTGGCTCCCAGCCGCGTCAGCAACACGCAGCCAGACGCCAATGGCAACAGTGCCAAAGGCTTCTTCAGGTACCTGTGCCTGATAAATCTCTGAACTTAAAAAGTCAAAAACAGTTTCAGTGTTCATCTTTTGGTGATATAGATGTTTTTGAAAAATACTGAATTGATTAAATAAAAATTGGCTTTTAAGTCACAGTCATTGCTTGGATAAAGTGGCACACTACTACATGTCTGACATCAATTTCACTTGCTATTTCTGTCTATTTCTCTCATATGACATAACTTCTATGAAACAGTGATGATGATAAATGTGTTTGATAGAGACAATACTCAAAACATAAGCAAGAATTTTTTTTATCGTGTTCAATATCTCACCTCTGTTCTACAAAATATCTTTTTTACAAAAACAAAACTCTACCGCTCTAGAGAAACAGAAGCCAACGCTCGTGTGATCTCGATCATCAATGTGTCATCTGAAATCTCACCACACTTTCAGGAAAAAGTGGAAAATGTTTGTGGTGTCACCGTCCGATAACGCCTACTACCGCTGGCTGTTTGTCATAGCCACAGCCGTCCTGTACAACTGGTTCCTGGTCGTGGCGCGGTAATTACACAATCAGTGGTTATTATTTAAAGAGCTACGCCCTCTGCTTCCCTGGACATGGCCACTAATAAACTGGTTGCTTTCCAATCGTCAGGGCATGTTTTGACAAGTTGCAGGTGCGCAACTACATCTGCTGGCTGGTGCTGGACTACCTGTCTGACTTGGTGTACCTCATGGACACGTGCGTCAGACTGCGCACAGGTATCTTGACCAGTGAATTTATTCCCTTCTAACTTCTCAAATATCCAAAGCGGTTGGAATAATGAAGCAAAACCGTGACTACACCTGTCTCTTCCTCGTCCCCCCAGGGTTTTTGGAGCAAGGTCTGCTGGTGAAGGACCACGCCAAGCTCAGGGACAGCTACGTGCGGACCCTCCAGTTCAAGCTGGACGTGCTGTCCATCCTGCCCACCGACCTGGCGTACGTCTCCACTGGGATCCACACACCACAGCTCCGCTTCAACCGGCTGCTGCGCTTCCCGCGCATGTTTGAGTTCTTTGACCGCACCGAGACGCGTACAAACTACCCCAACATCTTCCGGATTTGCAACCTGGTGCTCTACATTCTGGTCATCATTCACTGGAACGCTTGCATCTACTACGCCATCTCCAAGTCTCTGGGATTTGGCTCAGACACTTGGGTCTTCCCGAACATCTCCAAACCGGAGTATTCCTCCCTGACTCGCAGTTACGTCTACTGTCTGTACTGGTCAACTCTCACCCTCACCACCATCGGGGAGATGCCGGCACCGGTGCGAGATGAAGAGTACCTGTTTGTTGTCTTTGACTTTCTCGTTGGGGTGCTGATCTTCGCCACAATCGTTGGCAACGTCGGCTCCATGATCGCCAACATGAACGCCACGCGCGCCGAGTTCCAAGCTCGGATTGACGCCATCAAACACTACATGCACTTCCGCAAAGTCAGCAGGGAGCTGGAGACACGCGTAATCAAGTGGTTCGACTACCTTTGGACCAACAAGAAAGCGGTGGACGAGCAGGAGGTGCTCAAGAACCTGCCCAACAAGCTGCGCGCCGAGATTGCCATCAACGTACATCTGGAGACCCTGAAAAAAGTTCGGATTTTTCAAGATTGCGAGGCAGGACTGCTGGTGGAGCTGGTGCTCAAGCTGCGGCCTCAGGTCTTTAGTCCGGGAGACTACATCTGCAGGAAAGGAGACATAGGGAAGGAGATGTATATCATTAAGGAGGGGAAGCTGGCAGTCGTGGCCGACGATGGGGTCACACAGTACGCTCTCCTCACCGCCGGCAGCTGCTTCGGGGAAATTAGCATCCTGAACATCAAAGGTAGTTCAGTTGAGTTCAGTGTTTATTTTCACCTAGCGGAAATTAGTTTTGCAGCAAGATGAACAATAAAGAAAAAGCGCAACAACAATCCCAAATAACACAATAAAACAGTAAACAAGCAGCTAGAGCAAGGAATGATATTTCAAACCAAAATTGCATGGTAGACAAAAAAAATGCTAAGTACATATAAAGAGGTATTTGAATATAAGCCCTGAGGAGAGCTATATTCCAATCAAGCCTATTGATGGCACTACGGATTAAAGAGACAAAGAATGTTTTGGTTTGCCTAACAGACACTCTGAAGTGCCAATCAGAGGGTTGGAGCTCACTTTGGAGTGGGTGGTTCTGGTGGTCCAGAATGGCATCCCTAAGGATGTGTAAATAAGATTTCTGAGAGCTTTGTCTGGTTGCTCCTAGAAATCTTGCTCGAAATTTTAACAATCAAGTCTGTTCTTATTTGACAAGTACACATTTCCAGACCAAGTGATAAAACAAAAGATAAAAACAGACTGAATGAAGCTCTTATAGACTAGAGAATTGTTGGACCAATTTAACGGTAGTGTTGACATGGGATTCTAAAGAGCTATAGCCTGATATTTGTAGTGATCTGTTAGGTCAATGTCAACACCTTTTTTCACAGCAGACAGTGGTGGAGATTTTCTCAAATCAATGATCATATCTTTGGTTTTTGTCACAAGGTAGTAAAATGGGGAACCGGCGAACGGCCAACATTCGCAGCTTGGGCTACTCTGACCTCTTCTGCCTCTCCAAGGATGACTTGATGGAGGCGGTGACTGAGTATCCAGACGCCAAGAGGGTCCTGGAGGAGAGGGGCCGCGAGATCCTGATGAAGGAGGGTTTGCTGGACGAGAACGCAGAGGGCGGCGGGCTGCAGAAAGAGGACACGGAGGAGAAGGTGGAGAGGCTGGAGTCCTCGCTGGATATCCTGCAGACTCGCTTCACCCGCTTGCTCACCGAATACACACACACCCAACAGCGGCTCAAGCAGCGCATCACTCTGCTGGAGCGCCAGCTGAACCAGACCGACTGCGGTGCTGACGCGCCAGAGGAGGTAGATGCAAATGTAGAGCTGGGCGGCGAAGATCGGGGACTTCTCGCCCGGACAGCTGGGTCTCCACACAGGAACAGTGTCCAAGCAGAGAGAAGTCGCCCAACGTCAAAGCAATAAGTCCACCACCAGAGGAGGTCGACACCTTTCCAACTTAACTGGGACTGGGTGACTGAAAGCGTTGCCCTTTCAGTCTTTCTTTTTTGACAATGCCAAAACCAGTGAACTGAATGTGTGTTTTTCATGTTGGACTTTGAGAGACTTCCAATGAGCGAGCAAATCAAGGTTTGGTGATTTAATTGCTGATTTTTAAAAAAAATAAATAAAGCAAGTCATCATAGGTGAGCTTTAGCCCTTCCCCTTTTACGTTGCTGGTTGTTAGTGTTCTGTAAACACCTTTAGTTCCCTCAGCACGGGTTCTCAGCACTCTCTTTACTGTGTTATGCTCTGGGCCTGTATACTTCCTGGCTCCTGGGGACTGGCGTCCCAGCAGAGATGACAGGAGGTGATTGAGTTTGTGCACACAAACAGTTATTTTCCAGGTAAGACATACAAGGATAAGCTCCAGACAAAATACCTCTCCCATGTGTTGCATTTTAGGATTTTACAGATGTGAGATACTTCTTTGCCAACAAAATTCAAGTTGCCTGACTCATGTTAAATGACTGTTCCCTCTCTGTGTTCAGCTCCCTAAACTACTGAGCAGCAGGCCCACTTTGTGAAGTGAAGGAACCAGGGATTTTCCACTTATTAAGCCTTTGCATTCCGGGATACAACTCAACCATATGAGTAGGGCTGATAAGCTCAGCAAGAACAATGTCAGCAAGGCCAAATTGAGTGGAGTAAAAAGCAAAGGGAGGTGCAAAAACGCCTCCTGCCCTCCAAAAGAGAGGGTAAGATCAAGACCAACCTACTACACTGGACTGTGATATTACATTTCTGACAGAAAGAAAACATACACAGCACCTGATTCATGATTGGTTTTTCATTTTCATAAAATCCTTTTAAGAATACACCAATTGATTTACGCAAATGGGGGAAAAACATTTTTGCCATTTTTCATGGCAAACCCCCTTTTAAAAAAAAGTCAGGTTTTTGTTTTGCACTCGTGACTCCAGTGAAGCAGCCTCACATGACGATTTTTGGGGGGAGGGAAGACTCTTTAGATCAGATTGAAGTGACTTGGTGCTCTTGCATGGCAGATGTAACCCCACACAGCAGGTGTGGTTTCTGATTTGAGAGGAGTTACACTGCACTGCAGTCAGTTGTAATGGGTCAACATGGAACGTAGCAAAAACATTTATGACGTGCTGCAGTTTATATAAGTTTATACCTGTGAAGTGTCTCCAACAGCGCTCGCAGCAACGCAACCTAGAGCTTTGGTTGACAAACAGAAGAAAGATGAAGCAGGCAAACAGTTTGAGTGCTTAATGGGTTATCAAGCATGACGTCAGTCAGTGGAAACGCTGGTCGTTAGCCCTTTAGTATAAACAAGATGCGGGTTCACTCAATCCTTGCAACGCTCCTCTCCTTTCCAACCTCGATCTTAAAATGCCACGTCTCAATAAACAGTATAATAGCAGGGCACGGGACCCTTGTAAACATTATATCGCAATATTACTAGCCTAGCATTTAAATTAACTTCATTTTGTCTTTTTATTCTAATTTCGTTACTTTCACTGAGATCCCCCCCTCCCTGTGCTTTTTCTGTTAGTTTGCAGTGGGACGGGCTCAGTTGAGGAGAGAGGTGACAGGCTTACTGTGCAGACATCAATCATCGACAAAGCACATTCAAACAAGAGTTGGACAACAGGTGCTCTAACCATTTGCCAATCCCAATCTGATCAGTCCACACCTACAGCTCTGACATCTTTGTATACGCGCTTTGTTTTATTTTCAAGTAGTCATAAATGGTTCATGTGGGATTTTGTGCCTCTATTCGAAACAGTGACAGAGGAAGTGAAAGTCGGCCACTTGCCGTGTGGGTAAAGTTACTGCGCCGTCTTTTCCACTTGGCTTCTATCAGCACATGGCTGTTGGCTCGGTGAAACTTGCTCGACAGGTGCACAGAACTGTGCTGTGCCCCCTTCATTGCACTCTCTGTCACACACACACACACTATTACCCTACCCCCACCCCTAAACATTTGCTAGTGTGTCGTGTGCAGAGCAGCTGGTGCAAAGTCCAACGGCCTTGTCCTCAGAGAAGCTACGAGGAACAAAGGGAATATGGACCATCTTTGAACTAAATATGTGCAAAGTAAACATGAACCTTAAAAATGTTGGTCGAAAGGAGAAAAAAACACATTACAACGCCTTCTTTTAAATATAACTATATTGTTCATACTGTAACAGCTTGCAAACTGTATCTGAAAATCAAATAGCATCAGCTGCTTCATTCTTAATGTGACACCCGATCACTAGGACTCATCGCACAGAGTAATTAATCTACGTTTAATACAAAGTATGACAGCAAAGGTACAATGCATCGTTGTTCTTGCAATGGATGCAAGTTACTTAATCATCGCCGTGGAGGAGAAGGTAACACGACTTTTCCCATCATTACTGTGATTGAATATGAATATATAAAGGAGACTGTTCAATATACATCGGATCTAAAAGACCGCCTCATGTTGACTGCGGTGTGATTGGCTGAGAGTGTCTGACGGGACAAAATGAAAACTATGTCTAGCGCATTCGCATGTGCAGGCTGTGCTTCGGTCCGTCCACGCGCTCCAGCTTCTCAAAGTGTTTCCTGGCATTTCGAATGTTGATGAGAGTGGCTGCAGATGCTAGGAGACAAAAGATACGTATGGTTTTGATGATGCTTCAGAGTTTTGCAAAATCAACAGGGCAAAACTTAGCCTTTGCTACTTACGAATAGACGGATCAGACATGATGACCATGACATAAGTGTTGGAGGTGAAGACGTCGATGAAGGCCGCAAAGTTGGAGTTCCGCACTTCCATGCTTTGGAAAGACGCTGCAAGTTTGCTGGGATGAAAAAGGGGGTTGAAAAAATAAGAACGGCTTTTAAAAAAATACCTAAAAATTGTATTGCGTGGAGAGACGTCAATATTCTATAGACGGAACCTACCTACAACTGAGTTTGAACTGTTTGATTATGTTACTGATCTTCTCAAATCGGTGAGCGTCGCGCTGCTCTTTGCACTGATAGTGGGAGATGACCTGCATTCACAAAGCACCATAAACAAACAAACTTTGACGAGCCCATCCTGATTGCTTTATCACCGGCAAGTGGCTGTTCTCACCAGGAAAGTGGCTCTCTCAAACAGAAGCACTTCATCTGCCTCGATGATCTGTGCAAAATTCCTCAGGTTTGTCTCCAGTTGTTGGACATTTGGGATAAGCTGGTACACTATGCTAGACCAGGCCTGTGAAGACGAGATTGAAAATAAATTCGATTCAATTTTGTCATTACGCATCCACTAATATGACCGCTTTAATGTCCAAACCTTATAGAGAGTTTCATCCCAGATTGATGTCCTGAAGCATGTACAAGCTAACGGTCGAGACAGTCTCTTCAGGTCTTCTTCTCGCTCCTTAAAGATCTGTTAGAGCAACATAAACACTCAAATAATACTCAGGATAGTGACAAGGCAGGCATCACAACAACAATACGAAATACTAATGAATTAATAACATACAAGCATCAACTAGGACATGATGTTAGAAGTTTGAATTCAAAAGCAGCATAAAGCAACAAAATAGTAGCATTTCAATTGACACAGTAGATGTGAACATGTCTTATGTCCAGTGTTTTCCACGTGAGACAGCAAACAGAGACTCGATAGGCAGAAGTGTGGGCAGTAGTACTCTTATTTAAGGCTTACCACATCTCTCTGGTCTTCCTGTACCAGATCCATTTTATGAACAAGGCAAAATACTTTAGCATCAGGTGAGTTTTGCAGAATGGCCTCGAGACACGACTGGTAGTAGTGCATGTCTTTCTCCAGCTCGCGACTCTCAACGTCGAATACATAAATAAGCACTTCCACATTTCTGAAAATATTGTCCCTCTGGCTGGTGAAGTAGTTCTCCATGAATGTGTCCTGTCTGATTGGCATGAGAAGCACAGAGTCGCCTTCAACAAAGAGTTTCAGGTCTGGTAACAATTTGCAAAGTTGGATAAAGCTAGAAAATAATGCATGGATATACTTTACCCTCCACAGTCCCACAAGTTTAGAACCAAATTGCCAAGGAACCGCACATGGGAGTGCTCCACATCAACTAAAAATATTTTTAAAAATTATTCAAAATAAATAAACGATTAAATTGAAAACAACTTGGATTAAAGGGTCATCTTTGTGCTTACTCGTAGCTCCAAGGCGGCGTGTGTCCCGAGCTATGTAATTGGCAAAGATGATTGATCTCATACTGGTCTTTCCAGACCCACTTTTCCCCATCAGTAAAACCTGAAATAAAGGGAGTGAAAAAGATGGGAAAGTCTGAGTTAATATCTCTCTCTCTGGCTCTGAAAAATGGGAGAATTACGTATTGAAATAAATTTGCCATAATGCAGTGTGAATTCTTACGATTATATCGAGGGTGTTGTTATTTCATTGTCAGGATTTTTTGTTCCAATATTGTGTTTGGACACTAGGTGTCGTAAGGCTAGTCCCGTGATTTAGCAATATCAAACAAAGTAATAATAAAAAAAAAACAACAACAACATGATTTCAACTTATATGTCACTTCATCCACAACCGCATTTAAATAAATAGCACATTTTACAAAAGCACTCAATACACACCAAGATATCTGAAGCCAATGTGCTGTCAACATGCACTGTATTAGTGCTGTTGTAGGTATCGTCAAGAGTAACGACGTGTTCAGCGTCCAGTTTACCTTTTTCTTCATTGCTGAGCTTGACATCACCCCCAGAAAGCACGATGTTAAGTACTTCTCCTCACTGGCAGTCAGATGAGTTCACTGTGTCTGCAGCAGCTCCTCTCGTTCTCTCCTTCCGCTACAAAAAAACAAATATTTTTCACCTAGCTGCCACTTGGCCCCAATGAGGAAGATTTCCAATAAAGCCACAAAATGTGTTTCGACGCTTACACGAAAAGTCCGTACAAATGTAAATGTCTTTAAGGTGTATATTCATCGATATGTGTGACAGTTTAAAGACGTAACCAATTTACTTTTTCTAAATTCCAAATCAACATCTTAGCTGATGCTAAGCAATTAGCACGACAATCTGTCTTCATTTAGCCGAGCTAAAGGGCTATAACGGCTAGCTACCTAAGATTAAAAAAAAAAAAAAGTCAGCTGTGTGTCGTCGACTCACCCCAGAAGGACACTGTAACTATTAAACCGAAGAAATACGCGTAAACATCAGTTTCTGTTCTGAAAATAAAAGCGTTGCATGCATTACTTAGTCAAAATCAGTCGGGGAAGTCAGGATCAGCTGCTTCCTGTTTACGACAAAGTCACCTGACTTGTCAACGCGATGTTTTTTCTTCGGTTGCCCTCGGTTTTGTCTGACAGGTAACGGCGCGTCAGTTCTCAGATTTGTTTTTTTCTGTTTCTTCCGAAGTTTTGCCAAAGGCAGAAGTCAAATAAAACAAGAAAGTAAAGCAAATTGGCATTCAGTCAATCTGGACGCACTCAAATTTGATGACTGATTTTAAAAAATAAATAAATAAAAAATAAAAACCATATTAAGAAGCCTCAAAATCAAAGTAGATAATACATATTTTACCTTCAACGCCAAAAACAAAATCAGAATGGACCAGTGAAAAATTTGTGTTACATGTGAATAGCGTAAATTAAGTGTAATTTAAGGTTGTCATACAGCACAATGACTGCCTGATGACAACAATATGGGAAGGCTCACTGTTGATGGCATTAATTGAGAAGATGCTGCTTATTTCTTCTTTTATTGACTTAAGTATTACAGATAATTAACACATCTGTGAATAAGATACATATATATATATATATATATATATATATATATATATATATATATATATATATATATATATATATATATATATATATGTATATACACATATATATGTTTATGATTGCATAAATCATCATGCATATATTTTGAGTTTGAAAATATATTTTATAAAATGCATTTTACAAATTTGAATTTATGGAGTGGTTTACAATGCCAGATTACTTGACCGTTTATATCTCTACAGGTCAATATAAACAGAAACGATCATTACTCTGTTGTACATTCACAGAAATATCCCTTACTAATTTATTTATTGTTGGCTGTTGTTTTTTAAAATCAAAAATACATTGTATGTCTGAGTGGCAGAATAACAGAATGAAAAAAAATACTTATTTTACTTACTCTGCGTAAGATACAAATTGTAACCCCTTCCCAAATTCATTCATTCATTCACTCATCTTCTACACCCGCTTATTCCTATTCAGGGTCACAGGGGTCTGCTGGAGCACTATCCCAGCTGTCTTAGGGCGAAGGCAGGGTGACACCCTGGACAAGTCGCCAGTTCATCGCAGGGCCACATTGAAACAGACAACCATTCACACTCACATGCACACCTACGGACAATTTAGAATGTTCAATTCACCTCACATGCATGTTTTTGGGAGTGTGGGAGGAAGCCGGGGAAGCCGGAGAGAACCCACGCAGACACAGGGAGAACATGCAAACTCCACACAGAAAGGTCCCAGGCCCAGGAATTGAACCCACGACCTTCTTGCTGTGAGGCGGCAGCGCTAACCACTGTGCCACCGTGTCGCCCCTTCCCAAATTCTTTATTAAAATTTGAATGATATCCAGACAAAAACAATAATCTGGCACTAGGACAGAGGTAAAAGAGAACATAGAACAAAAACAGACACCATCAACAAGGGAGGTCTTTAAATGCTGATACAGTGTAAAAGAAATACAGAAATCTTCAATGTGACCATGCACGTATGCATTCGTATCAAAATTTAAACCCTTCACTGAATTTTTAAAACATTTTATCAACTTTGTTGTGTGTACATAATATAAACCAATCAAGCAATAGATCACCCTTATTGTTAATATGTTCTTTCTGAGAAATAGGTACATAGGCAGCCCCTTTGTTGGGTAATATAAAGTTTTTCAAAGGTTATCATCAACACAGAACCAAAAAAAAGCCATCGTCTGCACAACAAGAACACAGCATCTCCTTGGTAGAGACCCTTGGGATGCAAAGAAGAGGAGAGTCTTCATGTATCTTATAGCTGTTTGGGACCAATATTCAGGTGGTGTACATGGATTCTGTGGTGCCAGTGCATTGCTGTCATCCTCTACACTTGATCTCTGAGTCTGCACAGTCTTTGGGATAGTTCATCCTTTGGAAAACAGCAAGTAGAAACAAACATTAACAGGATGAAGTATTCCTTTTCACATGGATAAATCAACATATTAAGAATTTGCTTTGATAACAAGCAACAAGGTGGTGTTGACTTTTCTTTAGACATTATGTTAATCTAAAATACACTGTTCATTTAGAACTGCTGAATGTGTTTATTTACCTGCTCTGCAGAAGCTACACTGGCACCCACTGATCCAGTCTGACCCTGAGGGAGCTCCATGTTCAGGTCCAGTCTAAACAAAAAACACAGTTTGTGTACATAATGTAATACCACTGTAGAGAAAATATAATATGTATGCTATATAAACAACAGCAATTCATGCATTAACCAATGCAATTAAATATGAATGCAAATTAAACACATCAAGGATTTCACATTTTACTGCACAGAATGTCGAGACAACAAATAAAAATGTTACCCTGCTTCATCCGCCATCTCATGCAGCAATGAGTCTACTTGGCCCTGAAATAGAAAATGAGCAGTGAAAAAGTTTGTGTTTCTGAAAACACATTAGACAAAAGGTAAGTGCACGAGTGAAGCAGAGGTACGAAGTACCTGAGGCGTCATGAGTGTTGTGGTGCTGCCCATCGCCTCTTCCATTTGGTTCGTCTGAACATCAAGCGTTTCAAACTGACGCTCAAATTTGTCCATAAGACCAGAGATCTAAAAAGATAAAGAAAATTCTTTCAGATTTAACGAGACTCATTTATTTCGACAGAGTATATATACTACACCCTTACCTTTTCCAGATTCATGCTCTTTAGAGTGGCATCCATGCCTCTCACAACTCCACTCATGGACTTTGTGACCTAAGAGACAAAAAATATCAAAGACAAAATGCCCTAAGCTGCAAATGACTTTAGAAAACTATTATTATTATGTTATTTTTGTCTGTGATATCTCTAGGTTACATAATACAGCATAGCCCGATGCTGAGTATACACCTGGTTCATTGTGACTGCAGTTTGGACCCTTGCTGCCACAGCATCCACCCGGGCGCTCATTCGCAGGTAGTTCACTGCTTGAGTCTTCTGTCTGATGGCGTTCTCTGCATGTATCCTAGCCACTTCCATATTCCCCTTCTGAATAGCCTAAAAAAGACGCAAAGGTGTACATTAAAAATTGCTACTAGCAAACAACACCATTAGGACTTGTTAATATAAATGCCATGTTACCTACTTTCTTAACTTTAGCCTTCTCTGACTTTTCTTCTTTTTCACATTTCTTTGAATTCCTCTGAAGATCTTTAGCAGCGAACTTCAAATTGAAGAGATGGGCTAGATTAAGAGGTTAAAGAGCAAACCCAGAACAAAAACAGGTATCTACGAGCAGATTTACACTGTTTCACTTTCTACAATTTTCTCCTGCGGTGCTGTGGCTGTCCCAGCCGTGGCCTGGCAAAAGGCGGGAAATGCCCTGGAGAAGTCACCAGTTTATAGTAGGGCCACATGGAAAGAAACAATTATTATTACCATTCACATTGCGTTGGAGATTCAGGTCGGGTAGAAAATCTCAGTTGTACTGAGCGCAGGTGGATGAGTAAGTATTTTTGTCACTCCTAGAGGAGGGTGGAGGGTTTATGCCATTTCTGTTGACATTTATGGATCTTACAAATTGCCATAGTGCTGTTGCCATTAATGCTGTCACACATTGCTTAATTTATCAGCAAAGATCAACCAGATACTAAGAAGTTGACGAATTACCATTCATTGATTTGATTGAAAGTAGTTGTTTCTCTGGAGGCAGAGATGACGAGAGACTACCTTCCTACAATCTATATATTTTTATATGAAAACATGACCATATTTTTAATTATCACCCAAGTACAAGAAGCCGTCGTTTAAAAGTAGCACTGTGTTTTCCCTGAAACGTAGATCACAGTCATAAATGTTATGTAAGTGCGATTGTTGATGCACTTTGCTGTTGTTGTTATTACTAAAAAATGAGACAAGCAAGAGAGAGAATCACAACAATTGAAACATTCCCATCGTTAACTTCACTTTAAATGTCATTTTGGTAAGATTCTTTCCACACTGTTGAATCAAGGTGTCAGTTGTCGCATACCCCTAGCCTGTTAGCATGAAGCCGAAGCTCCAGAGGCCTTCAACCCAGTTCCGCCCCATTTCATGTTTAACTCCTCGAAATGTTATGGTCGAGTAAAGGTAATTAATAAAACAAGACGCTCTCAACATGTTTTCTAGCTGTCCCACTTCGACAATGTTTGAAAGGTCTACGACTAAAACAAACAAACAAACAAACAAACAAAACCCTCACCAGTGTCGTCATAACATTATGTTCGTTCCGTCGGCGCTTCAGGTTTTGACATTTACAGCGTTACGCCTTCCTCGCCACTCTGACAAATAAAGGATACTGTCCATTTTCGGCATCTTGACTCAACTTTTGGGACGTTCGACAAACGTGAAAACAAAAACACAGAGGCTTTCCGCGAAAAGGCTGGGACACTTCAGAACTCCAGGTTTCGGTCTGGGCGATCTGCACTTCCGCACATAATAAGAATGGCGTCACGGTCACGTGACAACGGCATCCCATTTACGTCACGACCGAGCAATGCCCTCCTCCCCCTCATCCCTGTATGTGAATGGAAATATTAAAAATGACTATTAGGAATACGTAATACTTTCGATAATTCAATGGAGAATCAGCTATTTGCGAACACGTGGAACAAGTGAGGGTGGATGTCGCGTTGCTGCGACTGGGGAGAGGGCGGCGAGAGCGGCTGATTGATGATGAGATGTACGGTGTGGATCACGGACGGCGGGGAGAGAGGATGACTCACACCGTCTGATGTGGTGTGTTCGCCCCGCAACACCTCGGCAGTGCGGTGGCACGCCGGTAGTTGAGCTTGACACGTTGCCGCTGCTCCGCCCGTATCGAGTCGAAAACTTTGTCGCACTGTCAAAATGCGCAACTAAGAGAGCGTATTAGCAGCAAACTTTAGCGCCTGCAACTTGCAGTCAGGGAAAGACCGCGCGTCGTGATTTACCGTAAATTTTGGTGACGCGTGATTGCCATGGAAACAGTGCTCCAGTGGTGCTGAGGGGGCAACTGTTCAACATCAACTTCAACATCAACCTCTCCAATAGCGGGTCGGACAAACCTGTTGGACAGCTCTGCCTTCTCGCAGCTGCTCTGCTTCCACTTTGGCCACTAATCAGGTGAGTCCTAATTTATGTTTTAAAAATATTTTTTTTAATGGATTATAATTTTTGGAATAAAATTATATTTATTGCATAGTAAAGGAAAAAACATATCTCACAGCCAACTAACACCTCATTTTATTACCAATTTTGCATCTTGTGGGAATATTACATACAATATGGATACTGGTTTAATGCAGATGTGGTTATGTGCTACATAGGTTTGAGGATATTTACAGTAATGGCTGGTAAGAAAATTAGAAATAAAACATTTTCAGTATGATTGGTTAAAATTGTCCAAAACTGTTGTCAACAAATGCCTGGAAATCCTAAAAAGCTATAGGCTGAAGAAAGCAATCTAAAATGTGATGTAACTTATTTTAGTGTTATTGCCAAAAAAAAACAAAAAAAAAACCATCTTATATAATGCTTGACCCCAAGCAATGCAAATGGTGCATTTTGTGTCATTTGTGTTCACTAGAGGGGAGAAAAACATCTAGGAGGGACAATGAGTGATGCTTCATTCAGGGGCTGTATGACTCATATAGTCTTATCTATAAAGAAGGCAAGTGGTAGAGAGCAGTTCTGCTGCATGACTGAGCTGATGTAACCCCTGAGATTCACTAGAGGCTGCTGTAGGCCATGCTTCCATGTACCCCCATGTTGCTGTCACTGATGGTGTTTACACTGAAGACCAAACGACATAGGCACAGGGGCAGTAGGCTCCAATGATCAGTAGCAGTCCACTCAAAGCATCATCAAAACCTGCCAACAGCTCATTAAGCATTTGTCTGAATCCTGTACTTAACAAGTCCAAATTACACAAAACCACATGTGGAGCTTTTGCCACTTTTCTTGTCAGCCATCGTCAAAACTGCATCTAATTTTGCAATAGAATCATTCATTTCCTATAACTAATTTGTTTGTACTCATTGATGACTCCATTTTATCAGCACTGATAAATAAGTCAGATATTCTCTAATTAAAATCAATTACACGCGACACGGTGGCGCAGTGGTTAGCGCTGCTGCCTCACAGCAAGAAGGTCGTGGGTTCGATTCCGGGGCCCGGGCCTGTGACCTTTCTGTGTGGAGTTTGCATGTTCTCCCCGTGTCTGCGTGGGTTCTCTCCGGGTTCTCCGGCTTCCTCCCACAGTCCAAAAACATGCATGTGAGGTCAATTGAACATTCTAAATTGTCCATAGGTGTGCATGTGAATGTGAATGGTTGTTTGTCTCTATGTGGCCCTGCGATGAACTGGCGACTTGTCCAGGGTGTCACCCTGCCTTCGCCCTAAGACAGCTGGGATAGGCTCTAGCAGACCCCTGTGACCCTGAATTGGAATAAGCGGGTATAGAAGATGAATGAATGAATGAATGAATGTGTTTTTGTGAAGCTATTAAAATAACATGTTAGCTGTCTAATTGTTGATTGTGTGAACACATAGCTATCAGTGAGGTGGTGTATACCAAAATTAGTAGTGCTGCTCTATCAATCCTTTGTCTTACAGAATGTATTGAATTTAATTTATCTTTTTGTTCACATTGCACAAAAACGTGCTGTTGACATAACTTTACACAAGGTCCGTAAAAAGCCTGACTTTTGCTTTGGCATTGAGGCGGTGAGAATAATAATGACCGCCAGCATCTTAACTTACTAATTACAATGTTTTACCAGCACAGCGAGAGAACAAAAGGGCAGTGAATGACTTGCTTGTTTATCAGTAATGTTATGCTGCTTAATGTGGTATAAAATAGCTGCGTTACATCATAGTTACATCAGTGTTTAAACCTTGTCCTACACCCATCATGGTAGGACAAAGCTTTAACTCTACACAGACAGGTACAATGAAAAAAAAACAAAAAAAAAACAGGTCCAGCCTGTCCCTTATAGATCTGTCAACCAGATTATCCACACAGCTGACTGGTGGCAAATAACAAACGGGTGAGTCACCTGGAACTAGCACACTGCCTGGCTACCATGGAGGAATTTTAACATGGCGACTGCTGAACGCTTGTCTTGCGTAACCAATATGTAAAAAAAATAATAATTAAAAAAAGTAAAAGTGCGTCACACAAACATTAGGTGACAATCTTGATGCAAATGATGAGGACAAAATTGTCAGAAAAGCCACCAGGGCATTGCAGGAGGTGATGCAACACAGGCACACCATCACTATCATCAGAGGCGCATTGTAGCTCAAGCACAGATTTTTTTTGTGATTCAGTTGACGTTTGATTGATTCTGATAACTTCTTCAGTCCTCTCATCTCTTTTGCTTGATGTTGACAAGACATGAATCTGGAAGATGAGATCAAAGGGAAGATTCTGAGAGAGAAGTAAAATGAAAAAAATAATCTGAGAGGGGAAAAACTTCCCATTTACTCCATCCATCCATATTGTGTGCTCTCTTCCTCCTGCACTCACCTGCCTATCCCTGCTGTCATAGAGCATAGACAGGTTACACCCTGATCAAGTTGCCATGTTAATCACAGAGCAACATTGAAAGACAAACAGCCATTCACATGTACTCAAACACGTGTACAGACAATTTAAAGTTCCCAATTTGTCTCACATGCATGTTTTTATGGACTGTGGGAGGAAGCAGGAGAACCTGGAGAGAACCCACGTAGACACAGGGAGAATATGCAAACTCCTCACAGAAAGGCCATAGGTTGGAGGATAGAACCCGCAGCCTTCTTGAGGCGACAGCGCTAACCACTGCGCAACTGTGTTTTTCAAATGCGTCTCCAATTTGTGTTAGAAATGTGCCTCAGTCTGGGAGTGTTGAGGGTGAAACAAAACTATCATTTGTTTTTTGGCCCGCTTATCTGCTGCGTGTTTGAGTGCATTTCTGTCTTTATGCTCATGAGCTGTGCTTTGGCTTTGACAACTTATAAGTGAAGCCGAAGAGCTGGCAGCAAACGCAGGGAAATTATTGCAAAATACATTTTCTCTTTGTTTCAGTACGCCAAAATCATATTGAATGTTGTTTCTTTGAAATGGCCAGACTGTGAAACAAATGATTGGCCGTTTTCCCCTCCCTCAGGTTACAACAATGGAGCATCACATGGAGAAGAGGTTCCACAACTTGACCCTCGACCAAGTTCAAGCTCTGGATAAAGTTTTGACCGAGGTGATCCCCATCCACGGCCGTGGGAATTTCCCAACACTGCAGGTGAGAGCCAAAGACATGATTCGCGTGGTGAAGGATCGGCTGGTTGAGCGAGACATCCGCGTCAAAGACATACGACTCAACGGTGCGAGCGCCAGCCACGTCCTGGTGAGAGACAACGGCCTCGGCTACAGAGACCTGGACATCATATTTGGTGTGGAGCTGCCCAGGCAGGAGGACCTGCAGGTCATCAAGGAGGTGGTGCTGGGAAGCTTGCGAGAGCTGCTTCCCTGCGGGGTCAACAGGCGGAAGATCACCTGTCTGACGATGAAGGAGGCCTACGTGCAGAAGATGGTGAAAGTTTTCAACGAGCACGACAGATGGAGTCTCATCTCGCTCTCCAACAACAGAGCCAAAACCGTGGGCCTGCGATTTGTCAGCTCACTCCGGAGGCAGTTTGAGTTCAGCGTGGACTCCTTCCAGATAATATTGGATCGAATGCTCGAGTCCTACTGGGAGACCGAGAGGAAACAAGGAGGGGAGGGTTTGAGTGTGTTGTCCAAAGGAGACCACGTGGAGGAAGGCAGCGGGCCGGAGCAGACTAGCGTTCGTCGGGACGCGGAGGCAAATGTTGAGAAGAAGTCGACGGCCCGCAGGGAGAGCCCCGGCCAGGATCAGGCAGTTTCCGCACTTGAGAAAGAGTTCCTGTGTGCGCAAGCCGAGCATGCGGTTGGAAAACAAGAAGCATCAGAGGTGTTAGAACTCAATAGAGTGAACCTGCAGCAGGGGGTGGGGGCAGTGGAAGAAATAGAGGACGTCCATTCAGAGGAGGACATCGTCTTTGAGCTCTGCGAGCAAAGTGATCAAAAGAAAGAAGAGATTTGTGGGGATTATCCTTTAGTTCCATCCCCGAAAAATCCAGACGTCCGGGATCCACTGGTGATGCAGTCATGTTTAAAGCCGCAGAATAACGGAGAGAAATCAGTGTCGGAAGCTTCCAAACCAGAGAAGCCAGCTCCGCAGAACGAGGAAACGAGGGAGGAATTGATCGACTCTGCGACCTGCAGGAGCGACGAGGCTTCTGCCCAGCAAGACTCTCAACATGAGTTTTCCTTCCCGCCGCCAGCCAAGAAAACCTGCAGCGCGTCACAGGACGTCGCGCCAGGTTACTGCGCTTTGCCCAAATTGCAGAGAAAAATGTCCCGCAAGCTGATCGGCAAGCCTGAGAAATGGTCCCTGCTGAGCGAGCTGTCGGATTTCACCGCACAGCTCTTCCCACCGATAGAAATCCCTAAAACGGGACCGGAGCCTCGGTCGACAGAGGCTCCTGCGGTCCGGCGCTCAGACGCTCCGAAGACTGACACCTGCGACTTAGTCGGTGTTCCGACCCGTGTTTTGGCCGCTTCGGGCGAAACCGCTGAGCAAAGCGTGAAGCCCAAACACTCCAAGAAACCTCCAGATTTATCTGCTCAGGGCCATACGTGCGCAGGGGGCGCCGCTGCAGCAGCCCCGCCACCTCCCACCATCAAGCAACGCTCCGATGGAGCAGCTGGGGTGGCGGAGGAGCAGCAGGAGGAGGAGGAACCCGCCTCCAGGGTGGTGGTGGTGGAGGCCGAGTGCACGTACGGGGACTTTGAGCAGGCGCTGGGCCACCTCCGCCACCGCCTCATCGCCACCCGAAGCCCCGAGGAGATCCGCGGCGGCGGCCTCCTCAAGTACAGCGACCTACTGGTGAGGAACTTCCGGCCGGCCAGCGAGACGGAGATCAAGTCGCTGGAGCGCTACATGTGCTCGCGCTTCTTCATCGACTTCCCCGACGTGGGCGAGCAGCAGCGCAAGATCGAGGCCTACCTGCAGTGCCACTTCGCGGGCAGCGAGGAGGCCGGCCGCTACGACTACCTGATGACGCTGCGCCGCGTCATCGACGAGAGCACCGTGTGCCTGATGGGCCACGAGAGGAGGCAGACACTCAACATGATCACGGTGCTGGCGCTGCGGGTGCTTGGCGAGCAGAACGCCATCCCCAATGCGGCCAACATCACCTGCTTCTACCAGCCAGCGCCGTACGTGTCGGAGCCCATATATGGCAGCTACTTCGTGGGCCAGGCGCAGCCGCCGCTCGTCTATCACCCATACCCCCTCCACGTGCACGTGCAGACTGGCTTGGTGTAGCCACGGCGACGTGCCCCTCCCCCACCTGCACGCAGGCGAGGCGTGGCGGCCACTTTTCGTTTCTTGCTTTTTAGCAGCGGTGCTCTGCGAGCAAACGCATGCACGCACGCACGTATGCGGAAGTTTTTGCGACAGCGGGCAAAACCGAGGGGGCCGCATGTTGTCAAATGCTTTGAAATCCCTCCTGCTTAGGACACGACAGAGCGAGCAAAGGTTCAGAAACTGAGCGGCAGCGTCTTTAAGGTGAAGCATGTGACCCTTGCAACTTTTTGAGAAGAGGAGAAGACGCTCGGAGCCTGCTTTTTTTCCACCGAGATCACCAGGGGGAGGGTTTTACCCCAGTGGACAGACTTTGTTCAGGGCCGTCTGAGCTCTCAGCAGGCCGCTTAGCCCTCGCTGAGGAAAGTGTTGTGACGTCGTGATTCCTTATGACTACGAAGACGATTTCTCTCTGACGTATAAAATGTAATCAGTAAAAGTCAGATATCATCTTTTGGCTAAGTTAGGCTCTGAGTGAAATCCCCACGTAGATGTTTTGTGACTCATTTGTCTCAGTAGAGTGGAGTTCTTTTTAGAAAATGCCTTCACTTGTACGTTCACTGTACTGTATAGAAATAGGCCGGCTTCCTGCGGGAACAGTCATGAGGCTCATGTTGTTGTGATTCAAATTAAAACATACGCATCAGTTCCTGTTAGGACTGTGGATAACTGGGCCATGGCAGTGGCTGATTCTTCTGTTTCACACTATTGAAAATGGCTGCTATAAGACCCAGCAACCATATGAGTCCAGTCTGGGAATTTATCAAGAAAATGCAAATGTTCAATTGAACATAATTTGAATATATAGAAAAATCTTTATACAACATAGAAGTTTTGCGTGGCAGAAAACAGAAACCATGATCCGACAGAACACAAAGTTTTGAATCCAATGTTTCCGATACCACATGGCATCACATTTTCTGTGATTTTCCTAAATCTTCCTGGAGAAAATTGTTATTCTTATTATTTTCAAATATTCACTGCGATTATGTATAAGCTGAAGCAGAGCGAGATTAAAGATTCATCTGTCTCTCCCCCGTTAACCTGGCAAACCAACAGCAACAAAGCAAAGCAGAAAGACCTCTTCTCTGAGCTCCTCACCTTCCTCACCTTTTTCCTACAATCCGTTTAAAACATTAAAACCAACTGAGGGTTTAGTCCCTTTTTTTGCACTTGTGCTGTAATAATTTCTCAGTCAACATTATAAGAAGTTGGGTATTGTAGCCATATGTCTCCGACTTCATTGCATCTTGTGGAAAGAAAAAGAAAAAATATGTATATTTCAAGCAGCAAGGACTTGACTTCCGACCGCACTGCTCAGAAAAGCCTTGGCTGTCTGGAATGTAGAAGAAAACACTGTAATCTCGTCAGGAGACACGGAGGAGAGCATGCTGTGTCTCCATCCTCTGCAGGCTGTGTGTTTCACCTGGTGACAGTCGTGTGTCGTAGTGGACGTAGTGAGTGTCAGTTAGGGTGTAGCCTGCCGTTGTGAGCCGAAAATGTTACTGCACTTTTAAATTATTCAAGCTGTCTAGAATGCAGCCAGTGTTTATTGCACTCTGTCCCTGCGTGTTTGGTTTTCTCCATGCGTGCACTGCAGAAGAAACATGTATTCTAGTTAAAAAATAAATAAATAAATAAAATAAAATAAACAGGATTCAAGCACAGGTAAGGATGCGGGCCGCTCACACCAAGTCTGATTCTGAAGCACAATGTAAATGCACATCGTCGTCGTTGAGTAGTTAAGTGTTCAAGTGAATAGTGAAGAATTCTAAAATACTGTGTGCAGTTGTTGCCATATGTATCTGTAAAGTGACGTGTGTATCTTGAGACCCTGGGTTTACTGTGTGTCATTAAGGAACTGTGTCACTGGTAGAGACATTAAAATAAATGACAACCCTGTAATGGCATCTGTTTGCTCAGATCGTTGTGTTATTGTGGTAATAAATATAACACAACAGCTCTTCGCCTCTAGTCCTTTATTTACGCTACACGTTTCCACAGTCACATTGTCATGTTTATGTACTTCTGCCTTTGCCATCACATCAGTGGAATCACATGGGGTGAGGTTGGCATCGGGGTTTATCGCTTTGCAGCCATTATGTGTGTTTGCGCAGAGCATGAGAGTAGAACCGGGCTCTTCTTTTGCACTGCCCTCTGTAATAACACACATTGGCCTGGAGCACAAGTCCTGCATGGACAAAAACAATGATCTGAAAAACTAAATTCCAGCAGGGTTTGGGTTGGCGTCAGGCAATGTTATATATATCTGCAAGCTCTCATTTCAGGATTATATGACCACAGGTATCAGTATATGATCACAAAATGTACAAGTGATGCCTTTGAATAATCCCTGTACAACCATCCATACCTTTATAAATGTAAATTATGAACAATAATTATAATTATCATAACGTTGATCCATGATACGTGTTTATGTGTTTTTTTCATATGGATAAAGTAGTTCACAGGAGGATCCCTTTGTGTCACTTAGCAGTGGTTTGACAGCCTGGGCCTCATGGGAAACTCTGAATACTGAAGTCCCAGACTTAATGGAATCTGATGGTCAGATGACACATCGTTTTTATATTGGTGTGTGTATGTCGTACTGTGATGTGATATATGGGAAAAATTATAAAATCCCCAGTATCTGGTTTAGTGTGGATACTTTTGGCCTCAAAGTTGCTGTTATACAGTTTTTCAGTCTGTTCACTGTCGTCTCTGATTTATTGCCTCATGTGTATATAATCTTGATCTGGAGACTATTTTTCAGTGCTGACAATGTATGTAAGATATATTGGTCTTCACAATTGCACAGTGAAGATTTTCTTTGTCTAAGCAAGACAACAGAATAAGTTAAAGCAAGCTATATCTATACTAACCAATTACATTTACATATTCATTCTTTTTTCATTTGTTCTTAACACCAATGTTTATAAGAGACTACAAGTTTTGCATTCTTCACATTGGTGCCTGCATCTATATGCCTCGCATCCCTTTATAATTCCCATGATCCTCCAGCATTTCTGCAGTTTCTAGGTGTGTCCAAGCACGAGTGCGTCACAGCTCAGCCTTGTTTGTTCCTCGGCTGACTCAGCCCGGGTTCCGCTTTATTAATGCGGTTAGGCTGTTGCAAAATAGGTAAGTTCGATTTACGGCCGTGTATTGCAGTCAATAGACATTCCCGCTATCTCCTCACCTGCAAATCTTTTGCTTGGGTCGATGTACATGATCCAGTGATCAAAAAAGCTGCAGATGACTCAGTTGCAGCAATGAGAGGCTCCTACGCATGCACTTGTTCAGCGCTGGCAGAATTCACCAAAAAACCCTTCTGTTTAAAACAGCAGACACACAGGAAACTTCATGACTTGCCGAAATGCAGTTTTATTTAAAAAAAAAAAAAAAGAGGAAAAAATACCACATACAATCAAAACATTGTGTATAAAAGAGAGTCACATATTCTACCTAGAGTAGAATATTACTGTCGTGTTTGTCATTAACTAATCTGCCACTCGCAGGCAAGGCTGAAAGCCATCTACTATGCCAAAATACGATTCCAAAACATGAGTCTTTTCACACCTAACCACAATAATTCCTAGACATTACTTTAATGCTGTAACTGGGAGCACCACCGATGCTGATCGATGTGTTTTCACCAACACCCAGGCCGCAAGTGAAGACCTCTGGAGAAGAGCACCTACTGTCGAGTCACCCGTCTTAGTTTCTCTCATCTGACTCGAGGGATGCACAAGTCAACGGCTGCTCAGTTTCACAGTAAACACGTCCCAGGTGGAAACGCAAGATGCGAGAGATGCATTCATTCTGAAATTGTTCCATGAGACGTTTGGGAGACATGGCTGGGTAAGTGACAACCTCATAAAAACAGGCAGAAAAAATAGACAATGACTGGTTTTAGTGGGTTATGAGAAACACTGTCGTCTACTTGAAATGAGTTCAGAGTTGAAAAATCAGGCAATGGGGCATAAAAAAAAAAAAAATGGCACACCGTGTTTTCAGAGTTGATCCATGGTTGCTACTTTGTCTTCAGGCCATTAAGAAAGCAGTGAGACCTTCAGTGTCATTAGACACAGACTGATCATGATCTTTGCACAAATGAATGCATTTGCTGTTTAAACACAAAGATCGTCATTAGAGGTTGTATCCCATTTGTTTTCCCTCTAATACCTGTATCACTCAGCTGCCATGTGGAATAAGTAAATGTGCAAATAGTTCTATTTTTCCCTCCTCCCACCAACGTACAAAATAGCTAAAGCAACCCCAAGTATAATACAATGGAAAAATAAATAGATTTCTGTGGAGAGCAGTTCAGGGACCCCGTGTTTTTCATGCACATTGGGCTGAGAAGGAGCAACCATGGATGGCGTCGGTTCTGATCCATCATGGAGTACAAGTGAACAAAAATAAAATGAGAAGCAGTGGCTTTTTCACCCTAAAGAAAAAAAAAACATTTTCTAACAAAAAAAAAAACAAAAAAGGGAATTCGTCAATTAATCCAAAACCCTCAAGTGGAAGAATCTTAGAAGCAAAATTCAAAATGAGAGAAAACCTTTTACATTCACAAGCCATGGACATCAAGGTGTCCAACAAGGGCTGCAAGAGCCGGGATGTTTAAATGAAACGGAATTATTTTTATGGATGTTATTTCTTGCGCCTCCGTCTTGTTATTGCCCCCCCCAAAATGAACCTCCTCAGCCACAGATGATAAATTTAAATCCGACTGATGTGAGCTCTGGGTAAAAACTAAGGCTTGTGGTTGTGAGGAGACCGTCGGCAGCCTCAGGTGATGCTGCCTGTGGTGCACGGCGGCCGTGACGAAGCAGGTGACGACAAGCAGAACAGTTTTTACACAAAGCGTCCCGAAATGTCGGAGGAAATATGAGCACCTTTTTATTTATTTTTTTGGCATCTCCGCATCCTTCTTTGGTGAGCAGGAGGAAAAGTGGAGAAGTGGAAGGGAGGAGTCTAGTGTTTAGTCCTGGAAGAGGAGGAGGAGGAGGAGGAGGAGGAAGAAGAGGGCGGCTCCTCCAGCTCCAGCGGTAAGGCTGAGGTGAGAAAGTCCAGTTCAGGAGGAGGGTCTGCGCTGAACAGCAGCCGTCAGGGAAGGAAGCTCCTTGGCAACGTGTGATCAGGACCAGCTATCAGTTTGAGAGTTCACATATATATAGATTTTTTTTTGGAATATATATACACACACTTGTACAAAAAAAAAAAAAAAAAAAATCCCTGAATGGTGCAGATAGCAGTTTATTTATTGAGGTTTTGAGAAGAGGTGATGTGTCAGTGACTCCAGCCCATCAGGTGGCTGACGCGAGCCTTCTCGGTCATGCGGCGCACCCGCCCAGAGCGGGACCTGCCCAGGTTGAGGGGGTCCTCCTTGGACCGGTCGTCCTCCGAGTCGTCCCGGTACAGAACTGTCCTGCGGCCTTGGTTGCGCGTGCTGACCCGCCTGGACTTGCTCTGCTTGCCCCTTGGACTGCTGGTGACTGCCACAGGTGCAGCCCCTCTCTGCACCTCCTCCTCCTCCTGCCCCTCTTCTTCTTCTTCTTCTTCCTCCTCCTCCTCCTCAGGCTCCTCCTCCTCATCTGGCTCCTCCTCCTCCTCCTCATCATCTGGCTCCTCCTCCTCCTCCTCTTGATGTATCATGACCACCGGTTGTTGCTGCTCCATAACCTCCTCTTCCTCGTCCTCCTCTTCCTCCCCTTCTCCTTCTTCATCATCCTCATCGTCCTCTCCCTCCTCCTCATCTTCCTCTTCTTCCTCTTCCTCCACTGGCAGCTGCACACGTGCCCTCTTGGCTTTCTGTGCGCCGACCTCCCCTTCTTCCAGTCTGCGTTTCCCTGAGGCCGCCGCAGCCTTACCCTTTGTGGAAAGGCGCACGGACAGGCAGGGGGCTTTGCTGTAGTCGTGGTCTCCCCCTTCCACAAACTTCTCCACGTCAGAATCCGAGCTGTCGTCGCTGTCCGACGAGGATGACGACGAGGACGAGGACGAGGACGAGGACGACGTGGACGAGGATGAGGACGAGGAGCTGTTGGACCCGTTGGACTCTTCCTCCTCCTCCTCGTTGTCGTTCTCGTGGGCAGGCTGCGGCGCTTCTCGACCGTGCTGCGTTCTGGAGCCGTTACTCGTCTTCGGTTTGCGCTGCCGTTGAGCTGAGGGCAACACGAACACAAAAACGGGCCGGTTCAGTTTCCACGTAGCCACAATTGATGTGCTGCGACATGTTTCCCTGTAGCTCGCCATACCTGACTTCTTCACCGGTGCTGCTTGGCCGCGAGTCTTGAAAAGCGGCCGTTCGTTTCTGCTCCCACTGCTTGTCCCTGAACTTGGCGAGGAGGGCTGGACCTCCTCTTCTTCTGCTGCTACACTGCTGCTATGAGCTGAAACAGTGAAGATCTCATCAGCGAACAGGACAGCAGAAGACTGACACGGCATCATGTAGCCAGGGTTCGACTGAAGCAGTTGTATTTACTTCTCATTGTTGGCATTCATAAAAAAAAACATGAGGATGCAGTGACACCAGTGCTTTCCAGCAGAACATCACACTATAATGAACATTATGCAGCCTTACCCTGATATGATCTCTGAGAATGATTCTTGGCTGAGGTCTGGGACCTTTTTGGCTTTGACGCCTTCCCTGACTTGTGCTTCCCTTTTGGGCTAAAGGAGAGCAGGATTTAGAATTGGAAGCTTAAACACACAGCGGTAAGAACTATTAGTCAGCTTTCAGTTTGGAACTTGGTAATTCTGCTAGAGGAGAGTAGAGCACAACATCGCTGTCAAGTACTCCTAAAACTAATGTCTAATATGGAAAACATGAGAAGCTGTAAGGATTTCAAGACATGTTCTGCAGAGATGACTAGGTGGTGTGAAATGTGGCTTGGTACCTGGGGGATGGGCTGATGCGCGGGGAGCTGCCTCCATTGTGCAATTCTTTCCTGTATGTTTGTCTCTGCCGAGTCCGCCGTTCATTCTGAATGGCGGACTTGTAGTCTGAGATGATGGTGATGATGTTCTTCTCAAAGAAGGCCGACAGGCTGAGGGTCAAGGTGTAAATCTAGTCGGAAAACAGCAAGGAGTCACAGTTAGAGCCTCTAAACTACTCTTTTTGATTCCAAATTGCAGAGGCTATGTCTTCACAAACTTGTGATTTCTTGTTTGGTGTGTACGCTTTGGAGTTGCTGAAAATGAGGCGAACGTCTTTGGCGAACTCCACTGGGTTTTCATAGTTCCCTTCATACAACGTCTCCGACACTGTTCCCAGATCCATGGGCGTGTCAATGATGTCCCGATAGTCCTAACAACGACGACAACAATATACGTTAATGCATCTTTGTGGCTGTGGTACAGAGCTCAAATGTTATTCAGAGTCTTGGGGCCATTTTACCGGGTACTCAAAGAGATCTACTGGCTGCCTGAAAGGTCCTGAATCGGGGGAGGCGGCCATTTGTTGCAGCAGTTCTCGGCACTGACTTCGCCACGCCTTCACGTCCAAAGCCACGCCGCGCTTCTTGGAATTTGCGTTTGCTTCCTGTCAGGGGAAAATCAAGACTGAAGCCACGACTGATGCTTTCAAATGCCAATTCAGTTTGCAACGCTGTGCTGGTGTCGGCCCCCTTACCCGGTGCCCTGTAGACGTTCCTGGAGTGTCGGAGTCGATGTCCAGGTCACCCTGCAAGGCCAGCGCGTACACAGATATTTACACAGAGAGAATGGGGAGTGGCAGCAGAAATGTGTAGTAAAGAACAAAGACTTACAGTCGCTTCTTCTTCTTCTTCGCTGCTGACCTCAGACCTCAGCTTGTGATACAGATGCAAAATATCAGTGCAGCTCTGGTCCCTGAAAAAGGTCAGAGGAGCCGCAAGTGTGAAGAAGCACTGAAAACCAACGACCGTGAAGAAGCATCAAAAAGAAGAAGGAAAGTTGAACTCACCCGATGTAGTGCAGGAGAACATCGGTCACCATTTTGGCAGTTGCTACAATTGGGCTCTGGGGTTCGTTGAAAGTGCGGGTGTTGTGTTCAATGTAGCGCACCTCCCACATTAACGCGGAGATTCGCCTGACGCAGACGGAGTCAGCACATTAGACTTGCGTTCGAATTACGTTGTTTAAGGGAGAATTTTATGTTTAGATTGCATGGATTCATTTGAGGGAAGAGACTTGCTGCTGCACCTGTAGAAGCGGTTCTCCAGTCTTTTGCGGATGGTGCCGAGGTCGGTGGGGTAAGCCACCACAGTGCAGTACAGAGGGTAGTCCTGCAGGTTTACTGGTGATGCAAAAGCCTTGGCTACCTCTGCGAAAACACACAGTAGCCAAAAGTGAGGGCAGACCGAGCAAAACGAAAAGCAATTACTAGTATTTATTTATTTATTTTTAAAGTATTTTTACAGCCAGCTGTTAATGTTGATGTATTCAACTGGGAGAAAACAAAGTGTCAGATGGTGATAGAAGTCCAAACAACAACTACTGTCAGCATTTATTATATTAAGATCTTATTATCTTGCACACATGTACAGTATCACTAATTATTTCTTATCTCTTGCACTGTTTTTTTAAAAATTATTTTTATACATTTATTATTTTTATTATTTTCTGTTCTGAGGCAGAATTTCATTCTGCACACACTTAATGCATAATTTAATGACAATATTTTTTAAGTCAATGAAGTTAAGCTACATCTGAGTTTTACCCTGTACATTAATGAAAGACAGAGCGAGATATCTAAATATGTGGTGGTTTACCCAGTGTAAGAAGCTGATCAATGCCGCTGAGGACTCTCTCGCACTCTTCATCTCGCGTGTGCGCGCCCCACTCTCCTTCCTGAGGCTTGTAAAGAAGTGCCTTCAGCTCCTCCTCATCTACCTCCACGCCATCACCGACCTGCTCTGGCAGCACGGCTGAAAGAGCCACACAACATGCCAATAAATTACTTCTCAACTTGTTCACAGGAAGACCGTCAGCTCATCACGGGTTGGATTCATTTCTGACTCAGGTGACAAGTAAAAATATTGAATTTTACAATAATATATTTACCAAGTGAAGGGGAAAGAGGAAAGAATGTCATATTATATGTCATCAATACAGACCTCCCTCAGGAATAGGCTCCATGTCCCAGGGACTCATTTTCTCCCCCTCACCATTGTCCCACCTAATAAAGCCAATCAATAGCAACAATGAGCAATTATTTTGCAGTACTATTGAAAAGCATTCCTCCGGTTGCCACGTAAAATGGAGACATGCAGACATACTTGACTGCATAGCATTGGAAGAGGCTGTCTGGATACTCCAGCTGCAGAGGCTCCTGATCCTCTACGGAGCCGAACCACCAGGCGTCGTCAATGATGCTGCGGAAACGCATACCTGGTGACAAGAAAAACAAACAAACAAACAAGCACAGAAAAAACAGGAGGGCATTACACATTATAGCTCTGCTCACAACATTGACAACATGCAGTAAAATGCTTTAGTGGACCTACCTGGTTGCCAGTTGTGCTCTTTAGCCTCATTATAAAACTGCTGGAGCACCAAAAAGTCAATGACATCAGGCATGTCATGGTACCTTTAGAACGAGAGAGGAAGAGAGTCAGGGAGTTCCTGTGTTCTTATGTACAATCGTCTTCATCTTGTGCTATAAATTCAGGGTCTAAAATTCTCACTTCAAGGAGAAAGAGTCATTGGTCATCTTCCCTGAGACTGGATCCAAGAAAGCCAGCTTTAGGCAGCAGAGTGTTGGAGGTCCAACCTCATATTTTATTCCAACAACCTTTACTGATTCTTGGTCCTGCCGATCCAAAAGAAACAGTTGTTTAAGTTAAGGTTGTTAGAGGAAAACTAATATCATCTTCAAACTGTAGGGATTAGTATTCATGAAATTAAATTCATTCAATAGCATTTTAAGACTCAGGTACTAAAACATATGCAACAGAGATGTTTGGTTCAGGAAAATGAAACCAACCCTGAGGTTGAGTCTGTTCCAGGGCTGTTTCTGAGGGTTGATGCTGTAGACCTTGGCCCTGCGGACGGCCCTCACATAAGCCTGATGGCCTTGTTTGAAGTAGATAAGCTGCAGGAAAGAGAAGAGCGACCACGTTTAAAATGCAAACACTTCAGTTTAGCCATCTCAGCCTACAGTTAGTGTCGCATGTCTTGCCTCGTCACCCATCTGTGGAACAAAAGGAGAACGTCTCGGGATGGTCTCCATAATCCAAGATGGAGGCAGCCACTCTTCTGCATCAAGTCCACCAAGAGATGATGGAGGTTTCTAGAAGCAAACAGGATAAAATGAGAACTAGGGTGGGGAGCAAGAAGTGACACAGTGGGATATCTTTTCAAATGCAGCATGGATCCATCATGAACCCTTTTTTTTTTGCAAATGCAAGCAATTAAAACTAAAGCGTCCACAGGTCAGCATCAAAGCTCTGCTGAAGCTCACTTGTTTTGTCTCCTTGGGCTTCTTCTTCTTCTTCTTCTCCTCATTTTTGTTTTTCTTTGCCTCCTTCGTCTGATCATCCCCCTCCTCCTCCTCCGAGCTGCTGTAACCCTGGGGCCGTGCAGGCCTCCTTGACGACCGCTTGGGCGGCTGGAGGTTGATCCCTGCATCTGCTGTCCAATCTGAATATTCGCTGGAGGAGTCGCTGAGCATGGAGAAAGACATCGCGGTTGACCTTGAGGCAATGTGACTACATGTTGGGAAGGGTTAGGTGCTAAGGTTGGAGATCTTTACCTGGAGCTACTTTCACTCTGCCACTGAGCTTCGCCATCGGAAGAGAGGTCGCTTTGCTCCGCTTGTTCCGCTGCCTGTTGACCGAGAGACAAAGAGCTTTATCTTTTGGATCGATCATAAGTGTTGCTTTATAATGTAATAATTATCTTTTTTTTTTTTTACTTTATCCTGTATATAAAGACTGAACACACCTCCCCATCAGTGTCTGACTCCATGTGGCTCTCTGAGTTGAGGCGGTTGCTTGGATTTCGCCTCCTGGTGCCTGGGCGGCGCACCTGAGCCGAGCGGGTCTGGTAGGCGTGGTGCTGCGGCTTCTTCTTTGTGGGTCGCAGGGATCGCAGGCGGGTGCTGAGGGGATCAGTCTACCAAGTGCGAGGAAGGAGGGTGGAAAATGAGGGCGGGAACAAAACAGCCCTAAGAGCAAATTTGGCAAATAGGAAGCGAAGCGTGACTGACCTTGGGTGTGCAGGGCACCGGTTTCTTCCTCCTCTCTGCGTTGTACAGTGAACATTCCATGTCTCCTTTGGCTTGTCTGCTCTCCTCCAAAACTCTGCAAAGTCAGCAGGCGCACTTAAGCACGGACACAAGCGATGAAATGCAAGCTAGCGACGACACCTCACTCCAGCCACCTGACCTGTAGATCCCATGCGGCACCTCGTTGACCACGACTCTGCGGCTCCAGGCCAGCAGGTCCCTCTCGGTGGCCACCTGACTGCGCAGGGCGTTGTGCTGCATCTGCCACACCCCGTCCACCTGGCCTGTTCTGCGCGGTCCGCCAGCGGCGGGGGAGTCAGCCGCCTCAGCTCCATCCATGGCTAAAAAAAAAGGGGCAGATTTGTTATCGAATTCAAGAGACCAAAGCTTTAAATCCGAATAAAACAATTTAGGCTGAGGATAATGAACATGTAAAATGTACCTTCAGCTCCTTCAGGCTGCTGCTGAATGTTCTGACGCTCATCTTGGTCATTCTGCAGCTGTCTGATGAGATTGTCCAGCAAGCTATCTCTGTTCTCTGCAGTCTGCTGGCCAAGTACCTGCTCAACCAACTCCCCGTCGCCTGAGCAACAGAATTTAAGACATCAAATTGTGTGACACCAAGTTTCAGTGACTGCAAAAAATTCTGAATCAATCAATTAATGAGGAGACAGATCTTACTGTTCGCCATGTATCCCAGCTGAGGTATGAGCTGATCCTCCTTGCAGTTCTCCCTCCCCGGCACCAGGCGCTGATAGTGAGAAGGGTGAGGATTCCCGTCGACGTCCACCAGGAAGGGTGGGGGCATGAGGTGTGGCGCCTGCTGCGTCTGCTCGTCCAGCACGTAGTTGTTAGAGTCGCGGATAAGAGGCCGGTAGTCCGTATGGAAAAACATTTGCTCAGGAATCTGGAGGAAATAAGAAGCACATGAGCGTTCAAGTCAGAAAGATCCTTCATACCTCTCTGATTTTCTCTGTCCTGGGTAAAAAGCAAAATATTGCATTTAAAGACAGTAAGTGTTGAGACTGGAATGACGAGCTCGGCTGAGGCCCAGAGACAAGAGCATCATAAAAGCAATGAAAAGATTTGATATACAATGCAAATACCAGAGACAACAGCATGCTCCAGAAAATCATTGAAGTGAAATTCGGTGTGTCGTTTATTAGCCTGTTTTTGTCTTTTAAAAGTTGTACCAACATGGATCTAAAGTATCTGAACCCAAAACCACAACAGCTCCCACATAAAAAGTGTGCCATTAAATGCAGGCATGGGCTCACAATGCTAATGAAAAAAATGGGAAAATTGAATCCAGTATCAATCAAATCCAATTATAAACATGCATCATCATCATGAGGGACATTGCACAGAGAAAAGATGTACATTTAAACTTTATCTCACAGCCTCATCTAAATTGCCTTGCTTTGGCCACTGCCAGCCACTTGTCAACCAAATGTTACCAAGCTGGCATACATGTAGTGAATATAGCAGCTGGAACAGTTAAAAAAAGAAAAATAAGAGAGAGGAAGAACTAGAATGATGTAGCATTTCCTGTACAGCCGAGCTACAGGATATGTATCCCACACGTAGAAAATCATAATTCACGCATCAACTGGACATCACTGCCCAAATTAAAGTTAGTGGCTGCAGTAGTGACTTCCTGAGAGTTCTTGTTGCTTCCGACTCAAGTTATTGTCAATTCTAAGGCTTCCAACAGCACACAGTTATCTATTTCTCATATCTTTTGGGCAAAATTTCAAGGAATTTTGCTTATACTGTATTTATGAACCTGTATGTTGTTTAAATTCAGAGGTAAGGAAAAGACAAACAATGAAGAAATAGAGGTGTGGTAATTGAATGGCAACACGCACGCTCCATGCAACTCACTCAGAATCTGGCATGAGATTATTTTTGCACCCGAATTTGGAACTGCTCTCTAAACTTGTTTGATTAGCGAGGGCCGCTGGAAGTGAATGTGTTTAATAAACATTAATGCGCCCTTACCTTCTCATATGGTCGGCTGCAGCCAAAGCCAAAGATGAGCAAGTGGCCGTGTGAGTCAGTGCAAGCAAAATGCTGCCCATCTGCTGAGAACTTGCAGTCAAAAATAGCACCGTGGCCTTGGCCTTCGATCTGGAAGCAGACATTTAAATATTATCATAATAATCATGACAGAAAAAGAAGAGGCATCGCTCGTCACCGGGATGATTCTCATTGGTTTGGCAGCTAACCATGTTGAAGAAGTTGCGGATTTTGGCTCCTTTGGTCAGATCCCACATGTAAATGTTGCCATCGTGGCCAGCAGACAGCATGATACGGGAGTCGAATGGGTGAACCTCCATTACAAACACCTCGTCATCGTGACCCTTTAACGGCAAGAAACAATTTTTTGCTCGCATGTCAATACTGCTCTGCTTTTAAAAAAATAAATATCAAAAGCAGCACAACAATGAGAACAACGGCTTCATCCACTCACAGACAAAACATGTAGCAATTGTCCAGTGGTGGTGCTCCACACTTTGAGCAAGTAGTTTGACACTGCCGTGATGACAGTGCTGTCTGTACGGTCCCAGGCCACCATTGTCACCACCAGTTTGGTTTTATCGTCCCCATTAGTGATGGTACTGCTGGAAGAAGGGGGTAAGTCACACCAGACATTAAGCAGCCGAAACTCACTAAAATCAAAAATAAATAAGCGGATGATTAAAATAAATAAAAGCTCTCTCACCCAGGCAGCCTTGCAGCCATGTCCAAAACAACACTTTTCCATTCTTGTTGCTGGTAATGCCAGATCCTGGCTGTGCCATCTCGACTGCCACTCACAAACCTTAAACTGGATGTACGCACAGACTAAACTGTTTAAAGGGTTTCAAATGCACATTTACTTGGATTAACATTTGCGTAAACTGTAGCAAACAAACTCACCTGTCACTGTTATTGCTAAATTGGACAACTACAACTTTATCCTGAAAGGAGAAAAGAGAACACTTGTATTCAAGTAGCCCTTGTTGAAATGTCAGCCCACGCTACTGCTTTGTAACCACAAAAGGTTTGCAAAGGCTTTCCGACATTTTCAAAAAATAGTCTTAGCGAGTGTCAGACTGCACAACATTTATTCCTTTGCCTCTACAAAAGTGGAATATTTCACAGAGAGAAACAAGACAATCCAAAGTAAAGGTTTCTTTACCGTATGAGCGTCCATCTCAGACACCTTCATTGGGGTGTCAGCACCGAGGTAGTAGACCCTGATCATGTGATCAGTGCTCCCAGTGGCCATGAACATACCACCTATGAAGGTAAACAAAGATTACAAACATAAAAAATAAGAACAGCTACTATTGACTTCATCAACGCTAACAGCACCATGACATCATTTTACCTCTTTCCTCCATTAGAATTACTATATAAGCAAGAAAACTGAGAAGGCATCTGGAGGGTTTCAACTCATAAATCTAAAATCTCACATTGCCAAAAATCTCATCACTCCACTGGCTATAATACAAGACATTTAACAGTTGTGGTGCTACATGTCCCACAAAGAATTTGTGTTCATCTGCCAGGGGAATAGCTAACTGATGTATTTGCAATTGTGGAACTATATTTATTTGATAAATAATTAAAGTTCCATAAATAATATTTATGATTCCCTACTCAGAGCAGCTAAAAACTGAAATGAAATTACATGAAGAGAAAAACACTTACCGCAACTGAAAGAGGAAGTTGAGACCTGGACTCCTGGACGTGACCGCTCCACAAACTTGACTGGCTGCTCCCTGAAGAAACATTAGGGCTCTCGTTACTTTCGAGGAAAAGCACAATCTTTATTGAAGCTACAGAAAGCCCAAAGATAAACAGAATCACTTACTCGAACTTCATGCTGACTGAATGCCACTTCCAGAAACACACCATGCCGTCTGCGCCCGTGGATCCCAAGTACCGTGACGTCCCTTTGACCGCAGGACAAAACTAAGGGGATACAAAGACAGATTTACAGCAGAATGTAAAGGAATAACAGCATGTTATCATATTATCATAGCAAAAAACAGAATATTAATATGTGAAGGCGTATAACCTCAATTAGAATAGAAAATAATGTGCAATATGATTACATATGACTAGTTCTTTAACATGCAGCAGCCTCACCAGGATGGATGTGATAGAGGCCCCGTGGGCCTGCAGAACAGTGATGGGGGCACAGGTGCGTAGACACCACACTCTGATGGTTTTGTCACAGCTTGCTGAGGCAAGGAGCGTGTTCTCGTGGTTGACACCCATGTCACATATCTCCGCCGAGTGGCCACGGAGTGTTGCTAGTAGTCGGCCATCATCTGTGGCCCAGATCTTCACTAGGCAATCATCAGAACCCTGAAAGCATTACGCATGGGGGGAAAAATAAACAAAAAACAAAACAGATTCAAACAGTTAATCGTCTTGGCCACCCTTTAAACTGTTTGGCCAACCTTCCAAAGACTGCAAACAAAGAGAGGTGTGAGTTTAATGTGATTATATGAAGACATGAAATCACAGTATTGGGGGAAATTTAAGACATTTGGTTTTGTTTTCTGTGTGGAAGCTATCATAGGTGTAAACTGAAAGAAAATATCTGAGTCAGCTGATCACGAGTTCACTTTGTAAAGGTGACCATGTTCAAACAGGTAGCTGTTTGAAAACTCCCACAGACTGCAGTTAAATTACCCTAAAAATGTAAAAACATAAAATAACTTAAATGCCGAACTGGATATTCTATTACTATAAATGTTTTAAATAGCAGTGAAGACATTTCTTGTACACTGAATGAGGCTCAAGTTTTATGAAGTGAAGGTTGGATCCCGACCTGAATTTAAGAATGTGTTTTTACATAAAATCCCATCTGTACTATCTGTACCTATTTGTTGATGCACTTCGACCCAACTAATCTGTCATATACATAATTCTAACATCTAAAAGGTTTCAATTGATCTCCTCCATCACTCACCGTAAAAATCCTACGACCCGTGCGGTCGAAAGCTACACAGTAAACTGAGGAGAGGTGGCCGAGGATACGCTTGTGTATCTTCATGTGTTGGTATGTGGAAGACGGCAAGGCCTGGCCAAACCGAGCAAAGCCTGTGGCCTGGCGAGCACCCATGGTGGACACTTGATAGGAAGACAGAAGAAAAATTAGAATCTGGGGAAGTAAATGATCGACTGCAAAAACATCAGTGACTTAGAGGGAGTTTTGTTTTTTTCTAAAAACGAAAAACTTTTACACACCAACATTGGGAGGACCTCCAGAGTTGGTCGGAGGTTCTGGTGGGCGCCCTCGGTGAAGCGCAACTGCCGCTGAACCACTGCATATTTTGTGGCTGCAACCTAAAATGCACAAAAAGCTAATTATTTAACAAGTTATAAAAATACAAGTTTCAAAACAGATTTTTTTTTTTGAAGAGAAAAAAAGACAAGTGCAACTAAATAGACAAATAAGTCACAGACAAAGCAATTACAGACAAAGGTGCCCATGCTAACTATAAGTGGAAAAAGCTTACTCTTGGTAGTGCGCAGCAAAGACTGTCTTCCCAACCCGAGGAGTGTTTGGACTCCAGGAACACTAGGTGGGATCTCCTTCTCAATGAGAGGGCCAATCCGCTGGCAAACACGGAGCAGATAGTCTGCAGGAATGTGCTGGTTTAAAATCACCTGTAAAGGACATTTACAAGTTAGAATGTGATACAGGCAATGTATCAGCAGATCTTATGACATTGTTAATTCATTATTCAAAAGACAGAGGCCTATTTTTAGTATCCTGTGACTTTCACAGGAACTCTGAATAGCTATTTTAACTGAAAAAAAGCAAGAATACCTTTGTGTGCCAGCTAACTAAAACCAAAATGACACACATACATTATGAGAGTATCTAATCACACTTGTGAAAATTTAAAAAAAAAAAAAAAAGGTTATTTAAAATGTTTGTCTTACACAGGAATTTTTTTTTTACATTTTCAATATATACCAATACCCAGGACGCATCATAATTGCTTTATTTTTTGACACAAAAACAACCAAATAAATAAACCATCCTTTGAAATTTGAAGGAGTGTAGAAACATTAAAAAAAACACCCTAAACTTTTAAAACATGGGCAAAACCTAGTTAGGTTATTTCAGAGACACAAAAAAATGTTTGTTAATCAGCATTTTTAGCGACATCAAACATCTTTTTTGTTTAACTTGTTTTTCAGGAAAAGGCAATCCTATTGTCTCCAATTAAAAAAACAAAAACTACTATGATTAAAACTTCATTTTTGTATTTGTGACGCCATTTATTGCATTGTTTTCGAATGCAGCTTGTTCAAAAACAATTAGAGATATGGAGGGAGAGCGCATGAGGAGGAGTCGCAAACCAATCATTGCACGTCTTTACTATCCTTCCGGTTTGCTTGCGAGTCGAAACGGGATTTCATTGGCTCCACCAGAAGACTGGCAGATCCTGAGCCAAGCTCAGCCAATCACAAATGACATTGCTTCTTTCTCCTCCTATTAGCCAGCACAATAGCAAAGCCAGCAAATATTGAAAAATGGCCCTTCAATAACATAACTATTTTAAGGCATCTTTATAAACACAAACATTTTGCTTCCGCTCGTACAGTAATCGTTACGTCAAACCAGGGAAAAACCGAAAAAGTCAAATACTATTGTTTACAATGTAAATATGACGATGAAGTTATCCACGGAAAATAAAAAAACTGACAGTTCACACTCACCCAATCTTGGAAGGTCCGTTTGTATTTCTTTCCGTCCCAACTCCATCGTTCTGGGACCAACTAAAGTTAAAAAGCACGGTGTAAGAGAAGGTCGAATTTTGTCGGCTTCGAATCGACTCGGTGACAAGCTCCTTCGCGAACAACCGACGAAATTTGTGGAAAAGTTGCGTAAAAGCAGGCAGATGGGCAGTAATACGGAAACCACACGAGGAAAAACAGAGAAAGGACCACTTGCACCTACCTCATACTCCTCCAGCTCCTCGATCAGAATCTAACAACACAGAGACACGGTTATCGTTAGCGGTTAGCACCAGCTACCCGTTCAGACAATCGAATACTGGTATCTGAGAATAACGCGATGTTTCCGGGCGGTACCTTTGCTGCCTTTTTACATGGTCCCGACTGTAGAAATCTGGCGATGAGGTAATATAGTTCTGAGAAGAAAAGTGTGTATTAGCTAAGTCCCAACACTGTTACTAAGCCGAGCTAACGTGGCTAGATGCGGGTTACTTAGCTTGGAGCTAACTACATAAATGCTCAACGCTATTAATCTTTTTTAAACCCAACCGGTACTCACCAGCTTCGATTTGTGAACATTCTTCTCTTGCCATCGCGGATAAAGACGGGCGACATTAAAACAAACTGACGATTTAGCCTGCTCGTTAGCCGCCGGCTAGCTAACAGTAGCTAGATGGAAGAAGCTAAAACAGGCTAGTGACTGGCCTCCTTTCTCAAGTTGTTCCCAGACCACCTGGTGCTTTGTGTTAGCACCCCCCAGTGTAGGAATGTAGAATTGCACCACGTTAATTCGTTTGGGTCGCCTTTGATATTCAATGAATACAAAAGCAGCGTTCAGTATGTATTTACGTGTCCCAGCTTTCCCCATAGAATTAAACGGAACATGCGAAATATTTGCACATGAGTTTTATAACGTTTGGTTTGTCTCGGTGTGTATTGTGGTTAAAATCTACATGAATTATATTTAAGGTTAATGTATATTAAGCTGTTGGTACATAGCAGCCACAATACTCAATTTCCTCCTTGTGTATCGTCCATCCTTATTGATTAAATATATTAAATTTATTTTTTCTTTGGGTCTTCTGATATAATAAATAAAAAAATCTTACCAAACATGTATGGACAGTGTTCACATTGTTTTTTGTTAAATATAATTCCTTTAGTTTTCAGTCTGCCTTCTTAAAAAAGAAAAAAAAAAAAACTTCTGACAACGTGAACAAGATGAAGTGATGTCCCTTGTTTGCTCGGCTGCCCCAAAAGCGAATTGCCCTCGGCATAGAAAACACAAAACATATCAACCACAGAGGCATATATGCAGTAATGATTAATCACTGACGTGACAGGTGTGTTGGCATGTGATGTGTTATAGTATCTTTCTTCATGAAAGGTGAAAAGAAATTGTCTTTTATGTGTGGTTCTCAATAACACTGCCTATTGGTAGAAAAGGTCACCTGAAGCTTTTTACAAAATAATAATTCTCAATGGGTGGTTTGCTTGGGATGAGACTTGAGAATATAAATAATGAAATGAAGGATAGCAATGTCTGAAGGCCACTGATACCACTTATGTAATATCTCTAGTTGCTAGAGTGAGAAATACAACAAAAGGTAATTTTCACATAAAATCCTCAACACAAATTTCAGTCTACAGTTTTCAGACACCCAATCAGGCTGAAAACATGATGTGGTACAGGAAGACTTGCGAGACCCTATCAATGAGTTAACTGACATAGAAAAAAAACTGCATACCTTACCCACTGCAGCATCCATTTGAGGACTTCAAAAAACAACATGCCCTTAAAAGGTAAGCTGAACCACAGTGTATTCTATAGTGTGGTCATTTTAATAAAGGTTTATGAGATGGCAATGATAAGCCAAAAGAAGCGTATACACAACTGGACTGCTCATATCTAAGAAAAGCACTCAGCACACACAGTTTATTGGAAGCCTTGACTCACTGCAAGACATTTCAGAGTGCATGCGGTTCACCGCTAAAATCACAACCTGTTTTCTAAATTACAGCGTGTTGTACTGTCGTGTCAACAGCCGGAGCCAAGGCCCGCTCGCCGATTATTATTTAGACAGACTTGAAAAGAATAATGTTGGGAGGCTGCAGTGGAGAAAACAAAGGCACAAGGTGAGACATGACTTCCCACTTTAGCCATGGAGCAATTCATGATTATTAGCAACTTTTTCATGGCAAAATCATTTATTTGAAAAGTCCCTGGGAGATGTGCTTTTGCTCTTGCTCTTACTCTCTTTTCAGGTGGTTATTCGATTGCTGGATTGATGAGTCATTTCTGCTCATACAGATTTGGTTGTACAAAAGGTTTATGAAACATGCACAATGAAGTTTACTTTCACATGTGTTGTGGAAGGTGCTTATACTCAAGTAATATATAAACATATTCTTGGGTTGTTGTTGTTGTTGTTGTTGTTGTTTAAAAAAAAATTAACTTAAATTTCTCTTTGAGATATTATACAGATAAAAATGAGGCATTACTACACAAGTGACCAGGTAACGTCTTGATAGTAAAGAACCATCATACTGACTGAAAGACTGATCAAAAAATACTAGTGTGAAATTCAAAAACATCGAAGTTTGGGCAAGAAGTTGGAGTTGCCGCCTCACAGCAAGAAGTTTGTCGCTTTGATTCCGTGCCTGGGACTTTTCTGTGTGGAGTTTGTATTTTCTCCCTGTGTCTGCGTAGGTTCTCTCCGGGTTCTCCGACTTCCTCCCACAATCCAAAATCCAGTTTGTCTTTGTTTGTCTCTCTTTTGGCTCTGCGATGAACTGGCAACTTGTTCAGGGTGTCAACCTGCCTTCGCCATGTAACAGCTGGGACAGGCTCCAGCAGACCCCCACAACCCTGCGTGCAGGAAGAAGCGGGTGTAGATGAATGGCTGAATGGATGGATATCTAAATTTCAAGTGGAGTTATTTTATTTTGCACACACAACGTTTCGACCGTCTGACGTCCACATTTGAGCACCTCTCTTGGCACGGATTGGCCTGAGGGGGGCGCTACGGTGGTTCACTGTGGTTGAAATGAATATTGAGTAGGGTGGGAGTGTGGGGCAACCCCCCCCCCCCCGACCACCACCCCCCACCCCCTTCCCTGCCCAATCCAATTGAAGCGGTATTTACATTTCCAGCCTGATCAAGCATGATCGGCGCAGACATACATGTGAAATTGTACTTCGTAACGGCCTTTGGCAGCATGACATGACTCAGAGAGCAAAAAGCATGAGTCATAAAAAAGGGGAACGAGCGCAGCTCCGCCGGCGCTGCGCGGCGCCGCCGATCCCCCTCAAACCTGTTGATTCTCTCAAAGAAAAAGTGGCGACCGGGCCGCGAAGGTATGCCGTTAATATTCCGCAGCGTTTAAAGGTCAGTGTGTGTTGAAAGCCGTGTCTCGCGAGCACACGCGCGCGCCAAACACACACTCGTATCTTTAATCGGTATATAGTCCAGGGGGCGGGACTCGGGCTGAGGACGCGCTCCGGCGGCGGCGGCGGAAAACTCTCCATTCAGCCTCCATCCGTGCAAGAGGACGGGAGAGGAACCGAACTGCGGCCCAGTCGGAGGACTGTGTATATTGTCCAGTGTTTAGGCTGGGACAGGATCCGCACCGTAACCCCGTTCCACCGCCAGCGAGGTTGTTCCTCGTTCCCCGGGACTGAGCTGAGCCTCCGCCGCCTGTTTGTGTAACTTTTTTGGAATATAGGACAACACCGGGCTGCTGCCCCTGCCGCTGCTGCTGCTCTCGGTTAAAGATCCCGTTCCGCACGCTCCCGGCTGGAGCCGCCTGACCCTTATTTCGCTGAATAAGGTGAGTTGACGCTTTGGGCTGTTTGCTATTGAGTATGGTTCGCTGCAGTGTCGTTGACCGTTACCTGTTCAAGTCATGGATGATGTTTGGGTCACGGTGAAACAGGAGGAACTGTGAGTTGAAGTCTTTAAGGAGGGAAATGCAAAATGTGTAAGTTTCTAAGCTAATTTCCCCTCATGTCATTATATATACACACACACACACACACACACACACACACACACACACACACACATATATATATATATATATATATATATATATATTAATGTAGCAATAACATAATATGTATATTACTATACATATATAAGTGTACATACATAAGATTTTTTTTTTCTTCAAAAAAGGACAAAAAAGTTTCGCCTCAATTTTTTTTGTAAATGTTTCCAGTCTGAAACCGTATGGCCTGTGCTTCTCCCTGGTGGCAATGACATTTTCCTCTAGCTATATTCTGTCAGGCTGTGTGTGTAACATTGTCACTGCTCCAGTGGCTGCCTGATCAAGTGCTCTTGACCTGCACTGCAGTTATGAACGCTTTCGCCCAGCTACCTAGAAAACAGCTGTTGTTTTGGCACGGGGCACGAAGGTCAAGTTTTAATTACATTTAGAAAGCTGAACCGCACACGATTCAACGGCAGTGAGTGGAATTAAAGTTTTTGTGCGGCGAGGCCGCTTTATGAATCAGATATGTGGCTGAACAAGGCAAAGCAATTCCAGGAGCTCTTGACCGGAGCCGAGTGATTAAAAACCGGGCTAAATACTTGAAGGGAGAAATGCAACGACGACAACAAAAGAATCCATGTTGTAAATGAAATTGTGCCACTGTCGTGCAGTCGTTCTATAATGTGCAGTTGTCTACGTCCACGTAGACCCTGACGGAGGCCTGAGCCCTGCGTCAGTGCTGAGGTCGGCCCGGTAGACGTGAGCAGTAATGTGAAGGGCTGCTGACGAATGAGCAGGACAGGAGTGGCTGTTTCATCATCGATGGATGAACTCTGGGTTTTTGTTGTAACACATGTCTCCCTCTACATCAGACAGCAAAATATGTGGGCCGCCTCAACAGTCTCCGTGTATTTCTCCCTCTCGCCACACAATCCTAATGAGCATCGAGAACATTAAGTTTAGTTATGATTGAGTCTACACCAAAGAAATACATTCCTGGGGTTGACTTAATTACTTATGGGATTTAAGTTGTTGGTGTTTGGATTTTTTTTTTTAAATCAACAACCTAATTTGAAAAGTATCCCTGGACAAGCTTCAGGTTTGTTTTAAAGTTTTTAACTAGCAGACTTGGTAGGTATTTTAACTCATCAATTTTTGATGTTGGGCCTTAAAGCGTTTCCAATTACAAAAAGCTGGGCAATCAACCAGGCTTCCTGACAAGGAAACATGATCAATCATGTATCTGTAGTTGTTCCTCTGGTTTTGAATAAAGAAACGGCTTGGATCATATTTGAATATACATATAGAATGATAAGTGATTAATGAAAAATTAGTAGTGATCCTTTTACCCACAGTCATGGTCAGAGTTGGAATGTTTTATATGGTCAGCCAGTTGCTATTAAACTTGTCAACAGAGGGAGCGTTTGTAGCCATTGGGGCTGTTTTTCTATCTGTGCAGTTGTTTTGGGTAATAAGGGTTATTTGTTAAGTTACTGTTCAAGTACATTTTGGGGAAACCTCCAGACATTTCCCATTGACTGTCAACAATCCTAGCAAGGAGGAAAAGCGGTTGCGTTTCACTGGGATGTCTGACTATTCATTTGTTTGTCTTGGAATATCTTGTGTTTTTGTAGTCTGCAATAAGTAAGTGATTCTTTCCCATAAATATGCATATAAGTATATATAAAAAGCCATTGACATAAAAGTACGCCATCGGCTTTCTGAGTATAAGCCTGCACCGCAGAGGAAATCTCCTCATCTTTTCATCAATCTTTCAATTTTGAGTCTTCTTAAAGAGGACTTGATGGCGCTCTTCAGGAATATATTTGCGATCTGTCAACTACAATCATTCGCCCAGCACCAATTGCTTTGACTTGTCCTTTCACAACGATGAAGCATTCTTTCACTGCTCTTGGCCTTAAATCACAGTCTTCTAACAACCAATTCTGGCCATCTCTACCTCTTCCCTCTCCCCGTCGTTAAATCTACTTTCTTGTCCACATTTACATTTCTGCACTTCTCGGCTGTGTCACTTATCAGTACATGGCATTGAATTTCACATTTAAGTGTATACCGAGAAAGAGGCCTTTGGTGGCATTTCCCTTCTTGGAGATATAACTTTGACGGTTTGTTTTCTACTTCTGCTAGGCCATGCTGTGCCTGGGAGTTTTGTGTCTTCTCACCGGAGCTATGCACTGGTGAAGGTTAGTTAGCTGATGACACACAGGCCTGTCTCTGATGTTACAGAGCATGTTGTGGGGAAAGTAGGTTACTGGGCCATGTCCTGCAAGCTTAAACTGAACGCTAGTCTGAATATTGCTAGAGCTGCTTAGTGTGACTGGGCATGCACAAATGGTGCATGCCCTTGCAACTGCAAGGGATTCTTTCTGCCTACTGTCTCTTTAAGAAAACAAAGCAGCGCTCCACATAGATTGACTGCTGAAATGTACAAACCATCTCAAGCTCGCATGAAATGGAGTGAAGTCTGACAACAAGTGGACTAAATATTGAGGCAGGTTACCTGGTCCAGGGTCTGAGACACCAATGGTCAGATCCCTGCGTAGAGAGCTGCCCAGTACAGTTGTGTTTTGTGTGTTTTGTGTATTTTTTGTATCAATTGTTAAATAAATGTTACCCATAATACTAATATTTACAACTGGCTCACACTTACTGACCGTGACATTTGCTTTTTCTTTGACAGAGAAGTAAAATGGCCAAAAGCATGTTGCTTTAACTGAACTATTTACTAGTTTGTTTGCTCAGACCTTTTCTTAACTCTGTGGTCAGGTTTAGAGATTTGGATTTTAAATTTCTAGGTCCCATATTGTACCCATTTTTTGATGAAATTATTCTTCATTGCGAGATTCCAATGATTCCAACGTAGCTGCCTCACATAATGAATGGAATGAGCAAAATGGATGTGTTGCTGTACTTAAAAAACAAACAAAAACATTTTACACATATTATTCTTCTTAAATACTGTGCTGTACTCACACAGATCAGGTCCTCATCAGGTCAACATATCCTGTAAATTGGTTGAATAATTTTACAATGAGCTTCTACTTTTAAATACGTGCATTGACACTATTTATTTTTTAATCATCATTCTGACAAGGAACAACTGGTTTCTAGCAAAAATATATATTCCAGACACGTCACATCAGCTTACTTTGAATTCCAACTGAAAAATAAAAAAAGAGGCACTGCTTCTGGGATGGGTGTGTGCTGCCTATTTACCGATGAGAATGAAAGAACAGTTCATATGAAGCAATAAAAACAATAAGACAAATATTTGTAATTTACATGGCAGCCGGCTGCTACATAGTAAAATGTTTTACAGTGAAAATGTTATTGCCCATAACTCTGCTGTATATCTGCTGTTGTGTTTTGCTATCTGGCCTACAAATGATAAACACTGTAATTTTTTTTAAGATAAAAAAAGGTGCCGATAAAGTTTCTGTCAATATTTAATCTTGAGCTGTTTCACTCATGCTGGAACATGTTTGACAGTAATGACAAGAAATATTTGTCACCTCTGTGTCAGTCCTCAGCAATAGGCAAAACCAGTATTAATGCACATCTTAAAAAAATAAAAAAAATAGAATGCTTAGCCATCCTAACTGTGTTTAATTACCTCACGAAATGGAATGTAGAACACGGGAAACATTTTTTTTCACCTATTTCTATAGTTTTGCCTTTTTCACTTTTCAGATTTTTAGTTCCTTCAGGTTGTCGTTGTTTCATCAGTTGGGTTTCCACAAAATTAACTTTTGAATGCTCATTTAATGAAATTACATAAATAAAAATGTGAGGGTTGAATGTTTGCTAAGTCAGATTAAATTTGGCAAACCTGTTTCCATCCCTTTGCTGTTTCAATAAATGTTCTAATGCGTTCAAAATGTGCATTAAGAGGATTTATGGAAATTCACTAATAGTATGCGGCTCTCATGTCAATTTCCGGGAATGAATGAAGTTTTCTGATTCCAATTCTAAAACCTCTGTTCTTTAATATTCAGAGTGAGCCAGTGAGCTGGTAACAGTGCAAGAGTTCTTATTGGTCCTCTTTTCTCCTGACTATAGTTAGAGAAGCTCCGTCAATACTCAGAACAGTTGTCAATGATCAGAATGAAGCTTTACCAGATGGTTGTGTGCAACTTTCAGCTTTGAAATCTCAGCAGCCCACCTCTGTGACAAGGTTACACATACCTATGAGCTAAGTTTTTGTCCAGGACTATTGAAAAGCTTTACGACCGGAGAACAGAACCCTCAGTCAGGATGTGCGTTTAAATGTTATTTAAAGTGAACGGCATGCCGCTCGTTAACTCAGACATTCCCCTACCTCGTGAACTCTGATGTGATGTCGGGCTACATAATATTGCTCATGACTCCCGAGAAAATGACTGGTATTCATGTCACCCTCTATAACCTTGCAACTATGACAGACAAAATGTTCAGCTCCAGTTATATAACCGCCGCTACAGACGTCATCGCCCTTGCTGCTGCCGATGATCTCCTGCTCCAAAGCACACAGTCATTGTCCTCTGTGGCTGCAGGCTCAGATCCACTGGGCCATCATAAAGACATTTAGCTGCTTTTTCATCCAACCCCCTTCCTCCAGTTGTCTCATTATTTAATGGGATTATAAGGTTTGTCTCTTTTCATTTGCAGAATGAAATGTTCCGTACAGCCGACAGTTATGTGAGATTTCTTTCTTTCTTTTATGAAGCAGGCTAGTGTGAAACCCTTTTTAAAAAAAATGTAAACATATTTCAATTGGTGACCTGAAGGAATGTTTACGCCATTTGAGGACGTTCTCTTCATTCAGCGAAAGAAAAAAAAAAAATCTCATCTACATAAATGAGGTCATTTGAGATTCATTCAGCTGCTGTGTGTGTGCGCTACAGTGACTACAGTGACTGCAGTGACTGCACAGTCTTAACCTCCTTTTATTTCACAGTCAGCGCTTTATTTTGAAAGCTACAACCTCACTTGGTGCAATTCACCTTCGTAGCATTTTCCAGGTTTTATTTTTCTGTCAAAGAATCAGGCGTGGCTACAGTCAGATATTTGCGTGGGCGACGCTTCACTTTGTATACCGGGGTGTTGGCTCTGTGTGCGTTACGTCGTGGTTTGTTTGGTGGAGTAAAACATACAAGATGACAGAAGAGGCAAAAAAAAAAAAACACAAAAAAAAACCTAGCATGAGCAGGTCTGATGCTGACGCGACAAGAGCACTCCCAGATGGATTTTTCATTCCTTTGTTGTTTAGTAGGTCATTCGCAATCTGTGATGTCAAGAAGCCAAACCTGATCGTCAGATCGGGGCAGATGTCAGAGCTCACACACAGCTGTCATAACCGCATTTTTTTTTCAACTTGCGTCCAGAAAAACACCAGCAGAATCCTTAAATTTTTTAACTTCTCAACAAAAAAATACCGAACATAAACTCTGAATAATCCGATGTTGAATACATCACAGGTTTCCCCATTCTTTTTTTTCTGGGAATCTTTGCGATTCTTGTTTAACTCCTGTTGCAGTGCTTCAATGTTTATTTGACATGTAAGAAAAGCATGACAACTTTTTTTGGAAACCATCATTGCAAATTCCATTCATTCAGAGAGGACAAGTGTTTCTTTAACAGCTCAGAAAGTGAAGTGCACGGGTTTGCTCAGTGACACTTGAGCAGTGAGCGAACAATGAATCATCAAGGCCGAAGATGATTTCCACACACTCCACACCAATGTGCCACTTCGTTACGACGTTATCAGGTGTTACGTGAACTCATGATCCCATTCACGCAGGCTGTGGCACCTCTGTAGCATCCGAATCAGCTACATTTCACTCTACTTTGATCAGGCACGAAACCAACAGAGCACACCAACACTTCGTAAATGAGAGTGGGTAGTTGGGGTGATTATTTTTCTTCCGGATGACTAATGATCCTGCCTTTTACCATTAAAAATGCAGATGTTATTAACCCACTTTGTGCTCAGACATCTATTGTGGTTATGCTAGAACTCACTCCCTCTCTCCACAAAAAGGACCGTGGGGTGGAAAAAGATGCAATCTCAAGCTGACTGTGTCCTGCGGCACAACAGAAATATGGATTAATTCAAAACATAATGGTGTCAATAATGCCCTTATGCCATTTAACGAACAACACTGCTGTGCTTGTTCATTTTAGTGGTCTAAGAGTGAGAATGAACGGAATGTCTTATTTTGTGTACGTACAATGCAATTGAAAGTGCAGTGCCAAATCTAATAAAACACTAAACCGATAACATATAAATGTATAAAACATAATTGTAAAATCTCCACAGAATACATTTCACAGGCAGAGAAATAAGCAAGTGTTTGCAACAATCACACTTCAAGGAGTTAATGTTTATTTCCACTGGTCAGTACAGTTATGGCTTTGGTGGACAGGCTCCTTTTTTATTCTGTTGATTGTGGCTTTCATAGCCCTGATTGCTTGAAGGTAGTATCGACACAATGTTTGGTCGCAGTGGAATTTATTATTCAGCGTTTTGTTTACCTGTCTCGAGACAAAAGAGGAATACTTCACAACAGAAGCCGCTCTGAGGTGATGCCTGAATCGAACAAGAGAATTGCGCGCTTGTGTTTCATAATCAGGAAACTCAAATAGCAGGCGATAGGAACCAAGACGTAAGCTCACATTTTCCATGTGCTTCTTGGGAAAGGGCAATTCATCTCAAGAGTTTTAACAAAGACAGGTTGGTGTTGATTCCCTAAACAGTCATTATCTATTTAATGCTTTGCTAATTTTTTGGATTACCAACTAAGAACACATGTACCGCGGTGGCAATGGGAAAGGACCATTACCCTTTTCCGATGCATCCTGTGACGTGAACTTGAGACGGCAGTACAAAGAAAGAGCCGCGTTGCCCTTTCCACCCATGCCCTAGAATTGCGACCCACATATCTGATCACACACTGCCTTAGGTAATTGCATCTTTTCCTGAGCGGCGGCAGACAATAACAGGCGCCGGAATAAATGGGTGATTCATTTGGAATTGTTGAAAGAATATAATTATGACGAAATTTGAGAGTAGACGTACCTGGTGAAAGGAGGTTTGTTTTTTTGTGACTTGCTTTCTCATTGAAAGGACGCGGCCACCCACCGTGAGCCCGTGCTGTGTGGTGAATGTGTAATTACAAGGTACTCTGGGTAAAGAATCACCAAAATCATTGACAAATGTTGTGGTATAAGCAAAAAAAAAAGGAGTGTATTAAAATAGAATGAGTGGATAGAACCTACACACAAAGTAAAGTGCCTGAGACTGAACGGAAGTGCACTTGATCAGGTTTATTTATCTGTTCTGTAGTTATCATTTATTTTGTAATTAGTATGTGTAATTTTTTTTTATCACAGATTTTTACACTAAAAAGTAGAATAAAAATTCCACATTTAGCTAAGATAACAAAGAAAATTTCTTCAAACTAACAACGCTTGCCATTTTGCTTGTTTTGTGAGTTTGATCAATAAATCAATTATTCATCAATTCATTATACGTATGAACTGTTGAAATAATTACCAGTCATTGGTTTTGTGTGTTGCTCATTTTGCTGCCTGCCAAAGTCTAGTTAGTTACATTTTGTTACGTGATTTTGAGGTTTGAGGTTGAGGAGCTTGGGAAGTGCTTAGATTTACTTGTTAGTGCACAGCAGGTTAAGTGTTTTTTTTTAAAGGGCGCTGTGACAGGATTGTCCCGTGGGGAGAGATCATTGAGTGCAAGAGTTCAGCTCGTGCCCAGGAGTGGATTAGTGCAAGGCTGTTGTTTGGTCGAGACAGACGACTTTAATGGGAAATATGATGGATGAGAATGGCCCACCGCAATAGTTTCAACCATGAAGTTTCTCGGTCTGCAGAGAACAAGAGTGGCACTGATTATACAGCAGTTGCTGCCTTATCTACGGTGAATTGCAAAGTGAATAAATTAAAAAAGATTAGATAGATGGAAATATTATTGAACTTCAGTGCAGCCAATAGTGAGAGGGGACTGTTGATGGTTTTCATGCATTGTATTTTATATTTGTTTTGGAGTTTACAAATGTTAATTAACAATTAGACTGTATGTGTCACTAGCCTGTCAGTGAACTCCCCAGTAATGAGAGAAGATAGTTTTAGTTAAAGATAGCTGCCTTTAGTTGCATGTTTGTCTAAAGTTGAGGTGCTGTGATACTTCAGTTAAATTGCAAACTGTTAATTATGTTGAACGCAACATTGTTTATCTAAAGATGCAACTGACAAGTATACTTACACATGTTAGAGCTAATTAATCATAGGACACAGTGTACGAGGTTGTAGGTGACAAGGTAGGTTGAGTCTGTGCATACAAAAAAAAGACACATCATTGATATTCGTCAGATATTTTTTGAATTGGTTTATGTGTGTAGTAAAACAGAATCTTCCAGGCTTGAAGAAAATGGAAACCAGTCACTTTATGGGCAACGCTGCCTTGGTTGGGGGAAGTCGACACCACACATTGTTACCATGGGAACACAGAGCGAACAGCAGTGCCACAGTCTAATTAATGACAGTCGGTGCTTTAGCACAGGGCTGTGATGACATCATCAATACCAGTATCACAGATGTAGCTACAGGGAATACGGCATCACATTTAAGTGGTTATGAAAAACAGTTCACTTATTTCCTTTCATTTGAAGGAGGCCAGCGTGCGGACAAGAGGACATTATTCAAAGCTCCTGAGGATGAACACTTATTATGTTTTGAGGCCTTCTCAAAAGCTACAAATGTCATCTTATCATCTAATTACATGACCTACATAAAAGAGCAGAACTAATCTCTGTGTAGGCGGCAGGTGAATAATGCAGCAAAATGTGGGAGATCTTTATGAATCTTAGATACCTAACACTTGTTGATTGCTGGCATAACAACGTATTTTTTCAGATGAGATCCAATCTTTTCACTCTTGTTTTACCTCGAACTATCAACATTTTTCTGCAGGCACAGCTGTTTTGATTTTTTTTAACCTGTACATATAAAAACTGATTACACATGACTTATTTTGACTTTATAATACGTGACAAAGGAACGCAACACAACATTAGAGTGACAAAACTGAGAGTTCCGTCGGTTAGCCTGCATCTGACGCACCGGTGCTTTTAGCTAAATTCTTACTTTATCTTCCCAGCGCAGTCATGAGGTGTGTTCCAGATCGCATACTTCTGTGCTAAACACTAAACATTTTGAGAGTGTGACTCTGCAAAGTGCCTTCACTCTGAGCTGATAGAGGAAATGCCGTGAAGTGTTCACACGTTCAAAACCGTTCAACGATAGAAACCTCACGCCTTCAGTGTCAAATCTGCGATAAATAGAAACAGTTAGAAATGTTGACCTGTATGCAAAGACAATTTCTTTGCATTAAATTTGATTTATCCAAAAAATTATGAATGTCATTCATTGAGCATCAATACTTTGTTTGATTGCCACAATCAACCTACCAGTGTACCAGTTTAATATTTCTACCCCTTATAGTTTGTATGCAGAAGTGTGGAGTGCCATATCCTGAGATGATCATGCATTTTGAATTATGCCTGCCAGGCCCAAAGCTAACTGTTTTGCAACACGGTCTTAATGAGAAAATCACCAGCCCGCTGACTATTTCCTCTGTACGCTTTCTTGAGGCTGGGCTTCCATTACCTCAATGGGCTCCGTCATCCTACCTGTGCGAGGGAAGTCTTAATCGGTTTGCACCGGGGTGTTTTTGTGCGGCTCTATCCTGTTTAATCTAACATTCGCTCATGGACTCAAACAGCTTATCCAAACAATGGCGCTACTCACCTGTTCCTGGCAAAGGTGGTAAGATTGAGACGCCATCAAGCATCTGCTTCAGGTCTCATTCACGACAAGGTAGATGTTGTTGCCAATGGGTCAGTCCTCAAAAGTTTCAGAAGTTGAAATATTTACGTATGTGTGTGTATATTAAAGAGGTCCTGCAGTGATAGTTCTGTACAAGGCCTCAAACATTCATGCTTTCTAAAAGCATCTGAGAGTTACACTTTTATTTTAGGTTAATGTGATTACCGATCCATTTTCCATCGGTAGATTGGTATATAGTTATGATTTCATGTGTTACCTGTGATTTTCAGTAATGTTTTTAAATCAAAATAATATGCGCAAACACTGCATTCAGCCAGTTATGTTGCTGTACTCTATCACATTTAAATTGTGGCGTGTCAGGCCAAACTCAGCTGGTTCCTGATTTTGGGGAAGAAAAAAAGAAACCCAGAGTAAACACAAGCGTACACAGTGGTTTGTCAGATTATTTCTTTGCTTTTGTAACATGAGTCGAAGCAAGTTCTGCCGTGCTGGAAGTTTAAAAATTCCCTTGTACTTCGTACTTCAATCAGATAGGATTCCTTCCCATAACACAGGCCGGCTAGTTGTTTTTCTTAATGCCAATGCTGGTTGGTTATATTTCCTGACAGTAACATAAAAAAAATGACTGACCATTTCACAAAGGAAAAATAAAAACGGCGTGCTACAAATAGTACGAGACAATTGCAATGGCCTGAACGAGAAATAACAAAACTCTAAGTTGTGGGCTCGCCGTGGTCTGGCTGACTGACAGACAAGGGTTGTCTGTGTTCAGCTGTGAGTGAGGCTTCTTGTAGCGGTCTTTACTCCACAACCTTGCAGAATCTTGTGGCTATTCCAACCATCTTGCACTGTGTTCCACAGTATACTACGCTGGTCCAATCATACAGGCAAAATTCATCCAACTTGGCGCTACAATCTGACTGGAACCAATCAAGATTGAGGACGCTATGAGAACAGTGATGTCATTTATTAATCGAGACAAATGTGATCTTGGATGTGAAATAATGTGAAATCATTATTTTCACAAAATAATGTGTCTCTTATGGACAACATTACTCACAAACAAATCTAAGTATTAGGGATGTACCCAGTGGGATGCTTACATTGAAACTATATATCTGTCCTTCTGAGTTCTTCATTGAGTTTTATTGACAGAACCCCAACAGAACCCAGTCAAAGCATTTCAAAAACTGCAACGTCTTCTTAAGGACCCTCTGATGAGGTTAAACCATCCTATGTAGGAAAATGGAAGGAACTCCATGGAAGGAAACAACAGGAGAAAGTCCCTCCTTCAGGAAAGGAGGATTTCCAATAGAAGTCACATGTCTAGAATATATACCCACCTCAGTGTGATCAGTAGCATGCCATAAGCTAATTAGTTCAGACAATAATGATGCTGATTGTCTTACCGTGATGAAGCTCTTTCCTCCTTCTCTGCCAAAACACCTCTCAAATGACGACAGCACGTCGTTCCCCAGAAGTCTATTTGACTGGAATTATGCATAATATGAATAATATGTTCCCTTTCTTTCTTCCATTCATCACTGCACTTCATAACTTTTTCCTCAGGGACTTGCTAGATGGAGACTAGAACCCAGATACACCCTGATGTAACTGCGGCATGATTGGTTGGCAGGGAGACAAACAACCGCATGATGCTCCTTTAATTTGGAGGATTAAAAGATGTGGTCAGGCAGTTGGAGCTGCACACACAAAGCCCAATTTTAGAAATTGAATATTGGCAAAGTAGATGCTGGGCTCAGTGGAGCCCCCAGTGGCTTACACTGCAATCATTTACCACATGCTCGAAAATAATTTTTTTCCAGCAACTTACAGAAACAATGCAAGTTTTCTTCATTCAATTTAATATACTTGCATTCATAAATTACCTGATAAGTAGCCATTCATAGCACTAATTACCTTTATTTACTGGTAAGTAGAACTCATGTTGACTGCTTGGTTTTAGTTTTGACGACAGCGTACAAAATCATCTTTCACTTTTATTTATACAGGGCAGGACTTCATAGCCCATAAATCATGTGTCATTGTGTTTGATGAAATGCCTCAAACCCGGTACCTTTTTGTGGGGCAGCCACATCAGGAGTGTGAGACTGTGGAAATGAAGTCACTGCGGCAGGAGCAGACAGACTGGCTGTGCCGCTGTGGCTATAAGTCTCACAGGCTGGTGAGAGCGCCATAATAGTACCACATCATAAGCCAAATCAGTCATCGAAATCTGGACTCCTACAACAGCTGCAGTCAGAGCTTGCTCTGGGAAAGTGTGACTCATTAAACGAGGATGGCTATCGAAACCAGTGGTCTGCGCTTTTCGCATTGCTGCGTCTCAAAAAGCATCTCGAGAGGAAATGCTAGTCATGAAATGTAGAATATAGAGTGCAGGCATAGATGGAGGTGTACTCGAGCACTTTGGGTTTAGATTCACAAACCCATCTTTTGCAAATAAAATTGCAAAATAAATAAATTATGGGAAATTATTCAATTATTAGTAACTGCTTAAAAATTAAGCAAAGCAGCTTGCTATGAAATTCAGCTTATTAAACTTGAGGAATAAACTAATTTTGCTATGTGCACACAACTTGTGATGTCACAACATCTTAAGCAGAAAGTGAGATTACACACCGTCTGCGCGTGTTGTTCTCCATCTCCTTGCTTACTGACTGGGCTGGTCCGCTGCAGTCATGTTGCTGTATGAAAATCTCTTCTTCCTCCTGCCTTTGGAACCTTTGTCCATTCCGCTATAGACACATAGTGTAAGTAATTACCACTGTTATCACTGGATGTTATCAAAGCCTGACTTGTGAAACCAGTCACTTGCAATACTATGTACTCACTCTGTTAAAAAAGAACAAAAAAAAAAAAGGCCAAGTGGTGTTATTACATATAGGGCAATGCCATTTAAGAACACAAACGTGGCCTATTTTGTACTATTTATTTGCTAATGGAGGTATCAGAGATGCTCTAATAATGAAACAATAGCACATAGCTTTTCTTGCTTGGCCACATTTTAGCACTCCAGGTGTGGCAGCTGGTATTGCACCTTCCCAAGTAGCAACATCTCCTGCCAAACTTACTGACAACATATTAAGTACTCAAACGTGACAAGCCACCTGTGATCCTGGGAAACAAAGCCTAAAGAAGAGAGGCGGGCTTGAGCATTTAGGTGGACAAAAGACTTATTTTTTATGCATTAATCACACAGTTTCCTTTTTGCTCCACATGTAGCCATATCTTAAAATCATGAAACATATCCTTATATCTCTTATATTCTCTTTGGCTTTGGCTCTGAAGTTGTTTCTTGTTTCCTTATTTCTTTTAATTCTGTCATTTCTTTTTTAAAGATCTCCACTTGTACCATCCCTCTGGTACCTAACTGTGAATTCTGCAGGGCCTATTTACAAGTAGTAAAATGTCAAATAGACGTGTTTCTTTTTTTTTATTACATCGTGTAATTGTATCTGTCAATTTTGAGTCAGGTATGAAAACATTTGTGAAGACCCAAAGGTGTTTTATATATCTATCTATCCATATTATATATATATATATATATATATATATATATATATATATATATATATATATATATATATATATATATATATATATATATATATATATATATATGTACATATATATATATATATGTATATATATGTACATATATATATATATATATATATATATATATATATATATATATATATATATACATATATGTATATATATGTATATGCATACATATATACATATATATGACAATTTCAACATTGTCATCTTTATTTACAGAAGTAAAGATGACAATGTTGAAATTGCAACCGTGTAATTGAAATATTATATTACAGAGAAAACAACATAGTCCTGCAATATTGTTCAGCCATACACAGTAACGTGATGTTCTCATGTTTTGGGTAAAGGTTTTAAATGGCAGCTCTTAAAATAATAGCCAGTTACTGTTATTTTTTTTTTGTTCTTTAACAAGCACAAATGTGTGATGGTCTGAATATCATTCATTCATCTTCTATACCCGCTTATTCCAATTCAGGGTCACGGGGGTCTGCTGGAGCCTATCCCAGCTGTCTTAGGGCGAAGGCAGGGTGACACCCTGGACAAGTCGCCAGTTCATCGCAGGGCCACATAGAGACAAACAACCGGTCTGAATATCAACACATCAAAAATATGTTTTTTAAATGCTTTATGTGAAACATAAAGAATTAAAATTGGTTATTATAGGTTTACTGTTGCAATAATCACAAGTGGATTCCAGTCTCAAGTCCTCAAAACAAACGTAGCCATAAAATCTCTCTTGTCTGTTGTATTTGTTGACTGTGTAGAGTTTGTGCAGACTGCAAATCCAGTTGACAGGGGCGATTATAATGACAAACACTGATAGGGCTCGCTCTGTGTGTGTGTGTGTGTGTGTGTGTGTGTGTGTGTGCGTCTAAGGGTCTAAAGTTTCAACCGTACATTATCTCGAGCAGCGCCTCGAAGCAAACATAATGCCAAATACACATTTTCAGTCTGAGAAAAGTTCCCATCATGTGAATTTGTGTGTGTGTGTGTGTGTGTGTGTGTGTGTAAATGTGTGCACGTAGTTGATGGAAGTGAAACATTTGGAACTAGTCCACAGTGAGCTCTTGAAATTAGTCATGCAGGCGGCTGACCCACATTTGGGACTTCAGCTGAGGAAGAAAGGCAACCAGGAAGTTGTAAAAGAGAGAGAGACAGAGAGAGAGAGAGACAGAGAGAGGAAGTGCGGAAGCACGAATGAGGAAAAACAACAACAATATCAACAAAGCCTTTATCTTGTTTTGCTAACGTGTTACTTTGCCATCTATTTGCCCCCATGTCTCCACCTCCCAGACTTCGACAATTACATGTGTATAAACTCATGCAGGGTCAGACAGGCTAATCTGCTGCGTCTTGTTGCTGTGTTGCTGGCAGCCAGGGAGACTCGCGCTCACCCATCGACCCCCCCGACGACGTGTGGATTCTCAGAATTGACAGCACCTCTTCGGGGCGAGCTCCGCTCTTTGTTTTTCCACCTTAACCTTAACACACGCGCGAGAGAGAGAGAGAGAGAGAGAGAGAGAGAGAGAGAGAGAGAGATGTGAATGCAACGCTGCAGATTAAACACTTCCGGTCATGTTTATTCCAACAAAATACGGCAAGAGAGAGGGAGCAGGGGAGGGAGTGAGCACATTATGACACATACCCCCTGTATCGTCGTAATTATGAGCTATAATGTATAGAGCACGTGTCAGGGACCTAGCTGTGCCCCCTGCCTACCCAGCCCACCTCTCCACTCCCCTCCACTCCGCGGTCACTACAGGTCCGTGTCGGCGGCGGCGCTGCTCCCTGCTGCCGAGCCGAGCCGAGCCGAGCCGAGCCGAGCCGACCTGCCTGAGCCGAGCGCTGAGCCACCAGCTGACCTACTTTCTGAGCTCTCAGCCGCTCGCTCCTGTTTACAAGCCACTGCCAGCGCAGGATGTGGAGTACAGTGCCTGGAAAATAGACGGACACAGCCCGCAAGCGGCAGAGAGAGAGAGAGAGAGAGAGGAAAAAAAAAAGAAGATAAAAAATATATAAAGACAACAAAAAAGCAAGAGAGGGAGAGAGACGGGCTGGAAATGATGGGCTGAGGGTAAAATATTGCTGCCAACGCGACGGGCGGCTCACCGGCGATTAATAACAGCACGTTATTAACTCAGGCGTTGTTATGCAATTTAACGCTTTCGGCGCTCTCATCGCCTGCTGCTCAGCCGGACACTGCTAAGTTGCGCTCGGCTGCTATGCTCTAGTCTCTCAATATTTTATTTTATTTATTTATTTGTTTGTTTGTTTTAAAAGAAAATGCTGTTGCTCAAGCAAGGATCGCTGTCTCGTTCTCCTGGGAATCCGTTGTCAAGGTACGTGTGCTTTAATTTTAGCTCTCGGTTTTTTGGTGACAGTTGACAGTTGACGTGACGCCGCCGCGCTGCGTTTTCACTCGCTTCATAAGTTCACCAGCGGCCCCCCTTTCTTTCCTTCCTTCTGTCTTTTCTTTTCTTTTTTTTTAACCTCCCCCCCAAATGAAAAAAGGGGTGGGGGTGACGGCATGATTACCAGTATCCCCCCTCCCCTCTTTTAAGAGTCGGTTCATAATTTTCTGGGCTGCCTGAGGTTGAAGGTGTGTTCCGTCTGTCACAGCAGTGTGACGGCGCAGCGCTCTTGAATGCTGCTTACATGTTTTCAGCTCACAGTCATCAAGTGGCCTGGTTATGAGGTTGCAATAACCCAATTTTCCCCTCGTTGCCCTCCTTTGTACACTGATAACATCCATGGCAAATATTAGAAGGATTTATCTCCCCCAAAGCCCCCCTCCCTCGTCACGGTCTCCGCTCACATGTCAAATGTTAAATGTCACAGGGAGGAAATCTTGGAGTAATTCCTCAAGCAGGCTTAGGTCAGGTTGATGTTACCCAACCTGGAAGCTTTATATCCCAGGGTTCACATTTTCTCTGACTAACTCATTGTTTTCCTAACCAAGAAGCACTTTTCGTGGGGGCTTCTCGGGCGCAGTTTGCACCGTTTATTTTTGTTGTTTCCTCTGGTTGAAGCTGAGGTGAAGTGTAGCAGCTGGAAGGTCTGTTTAACATGCACATATGGGAAAGGCAAAAGGGTGATTGAGTGCATTCTCTCGGACTTCCCTCAGTTTTTCATATGTAGGTGTGTACTCAGTAGAATCACTTCCTGTTTCTCTCACTTAAGCGGAGCCTCAGTCACATATCGGATATTACAGCAGGGCTTGTGTGGATAGGGTGTTGAGAGCCATCAAATCACAACAGCTTTCTTGCTGGAAGAGCAAGTAAATGCAGTCCTAGTAGTTGTGAGCACATTTCTATTCAGGCTGTGTGTCGGAGGAGCCGCAGTAGACATGTTAAAACAAAACTCTCTGAACTCTCTGGACTGACAGAAACTAAGCTTGCCCAGGCCCAGTTAATGTTTACCTGACAGCTCGAGCCCTGGGCTCAAAACCAGATGCAGGTGGAGATGGTCAGGTCATGTAGTAACAGGCACTCGCCCAGATTTTATCCACTGCAGGTTTGGCTACTCGATTACATTCATCTATCAGTGTGCATCAAAAGCACCACAACCTTTTACAAGCTTTTAGAAGGGAAATATTTGCATCGGTAAGACTGTATTATTGGTTTAAATATGGTTCACCACTATGAAAGCATTCGCTTAATTTTTGATTTGCACATTTTCTCACATATTTCTGTATTAGCTTTCCAAATGTGATAAATAGCATCCTCCCTTCGTGGTTTGTGGTTGTAAATGACTTTTGATGGCGTACACTTTTGAAATGACCATTTGTTTGCCACAAATGCAATGGATTCAATGAATTCAAAAGAATAGTTGTGAACTGTATTTTTCTTGTTCGACGTGACTTCTTGGCCATGTTAATGTTTTTTCCACACTGAATCCATTAGATTTACAACAACTAACACACAAACACACGCAGAAACACACGCACACATTGATTTCTGTCTACCCGATCTATGGCATCATAAATCTGTCCTGGTTCTTGATTGCAACTCTACTCTAGATGTCTGTAGATACTGCACTGATACCTTAAGTCCCTTTTATGATGCAAAGTAATTGTGCAAGTTTTGATTTGTGACAGTGTAGGTACCTTGAATATGTTAAAACCACAGAGCTTTCTCAACAGCTGTTTGGACTAGCAGTAGTTGAGCAAGAAGTGCATTGTTGTACAGTGCAGTGTTGACTCATCTACTACTACTAGCCACATAGTTGGAATATATATATATATATATATATATATATATATATATATATATATATATATATATATATATATATGCATCCATATTGATATATATGTATATAATTTCACCTTGTAAAAAGTGATTCCTGATACATTTAAATAGTAATAATAAACAGAGGATTGCGTCTGAAAACAAAATTATTCCAGTGCTGTAGGCAACAGTGTGTTGACCGTGTGTTGCCTTATTAAACTAAAACAAAACAAAACAACAACAATGCCTAATCTTAAAATGCCTGAAGGATCACAAGATGATTGTTTCAGTGCCTCAGGAAAATATCTTACAATACTATCATAATATATCATATTACAGGGTTATCTCTTGCCAGTCACAAGTTGCCTATTTAAACTGTTTGATGTGTCATTAACTCAGAGCAACTATCAGGTGTCAGAACTCACAGCGTGAGTTTCCTTCCGATAATGCCTTGTTATTTTGCACGATGAATGATGGCAATGCAACAAAGTTGGACTGGTGGCAGTGCACTTTGCTTTATGGGAACACGTTTTTACTTTTCCTGGAGGTGACAACACTTACGCCTCCATTCCACCACTCCGGTTATATCAGCTGCCATTTTTGGATCGTCCTTCTCCATGTTCACGAACACAAGAAGGAATATGTGAAATATTTAGGAAAAAACAAAACAAAACAACACCGCTTCTTGGCCTGCAGGATGAATTTATAAAGCGCTGGTTGATACATGTCAACGGCTCTGTGACCTCCCTTCTCTCTGTGAGATCCCTTCCATTACAATACCCAAGAAAGAGCTGGAAGGAATTTCATTCCATCTTGTAAACTTGTTCTCAAGAATGAGATCATTATGATCACAGCCTATCTCTGACAATTTTTCCCCACAAATGTTTGTTTTATTGATGTTAAAACTCAGTTTTTTGGGGGGTATAATTATTCAGCGGATTGCCACTGCTCCATGTGCACCTGCTAAATCTTTGGTATTCACTGTAAAAAAAATATTTGGTAATACTGGTACTGGTTGTTTGTACTGCAGGAATACACCCACCTTGCTCCAATTCTAGTTTCTCTGCAAAACATGAAAAGAAAACCCTATGACAGTGTCTGTCAAGAAAAAAGCAGGTTTCTCAACATTCTTTATTTCTATTTACATTTTTTTTGTGCAAAAATACTATTTGATGTAGGCCTCTTTTTCCGTCACAGCCTGTTTGCGGACACTTTGAACATGAACTTGAACTTCAGAGTGCTGGCTTGACTGTCATGAGTTCAGGTTGCTCGTCAAAGGCTCCAAATACCAGAGGGCACAAGGGTAACCAGACTCTGCTGTTTTTTAGCTGGTAACCTCACAAGGTGTGGCTTAACCTCAATACATTCAAAGAATGCAGGCTCATATGTGAGGTGTTACTTTACCCAGTGGTGAAGGGTGAAGACATATATGGTAAAGATACATAAAGGAGCACATAATGCAACTCAAGTGGCATATTTCCTCTGTAAATATTCCAACTAAAAAGTAGGTTACATGAGATTATCAGTTAAAAAAAAAAAGATAAAAAGATATTTTGTCTAAAATTAAACTTCTGCAACTTTTGTCTTTTTTCTTCATAATTTCAGGAACTTGTTTCAGACTTTTTTTGCACTTAATTTCTTGTCAGTCATTAGCACTGGGTGTAGACGCTGCTGCTATAGATGCAGAAGTTACATTTCTGTTTGAACATTGTTGCTTTCCTGGGGGGTAACCAGTGTTTCTCTTGCTGCACATGAAATCCTTTCATGAGTGACAAGCCAGAAAAGTCTGAACACATAATGGCTTTTGTACATAACAGCAATGGTGTACAAGTTCAGTCACTGTCAATTTTGGACTGTTGGCCTTTGCAATGCTTCTCCAGGTTGCTTTTGACAAGCTGTGATTTCTTGTATGCTTGTGTTGGCTGGTTTGTTTGAACTAATGAAATCTGACTATACTAGCTGAACTACAAGGTGATTGCTTGTAAAAGTGAAGAGAGACTTTATGGGACATATAATACCTTTATCAGATATACTGTATATTTGTATCGCTCATGGTAAAAAAAAAAATAAAATGGAAATCCCAATAAAGTAAAAAGAATGTTTCCTTTGTCAGTTGTAGACTGAATTACTTTTTGAAACTGCATGTAAATTAAGATATTTCACTGAAGACCTTTTTAAAATTCTAACTGTAATGACACTATTACAAGAATTTAAAGAAAACACGAGACTTCACTTTAAATCAGTTATTTTATTGTGGAAATATCCACTGAGTTACTAATGTAATTAGCTAGTCCCCTTCAATTTGGCTGGGAAATACAGTATGTATAGGTTAACTGTGAAAACTTGACCATTACATTCTGGTTAAGCATTTTCTTTCTAAATAATTTCACAGCAAAGTCGGTTCATTTTTTGAATCCCATAAATGTTAATGGAGTTGTCCCAGCTCTCTCCATGACCTATTTTGAACAGCAATTTCAATTCACAAAGCCACCTATTTGTGAATGGTTTTCTCTTCTGATGATAACCTTCCTAATTTAATTAACTATTAGCCCGCAACAGGAACAGAAATGAGCAAAGTTAAACCCTTTCTGCTAATCAGTCTCTGTTTGTATTACGGTTTCTGTTCTCTGCACATATGAAATACAGAAAATTGTTTGTTGGTTCAAACCAATTTCCAAAAAACTGGGATGAAATCGGAGCCAAACTGTGACATCAAAAAGCTGGCGATGCCGTTTGCGCCGCTCTTTCTTCTCCAACATGACATTGATTGAATAAGACCCCCAGCGGTTACACAACACAACAGGGGTGGTCCTGTTTTTCATGGAAGGCATCATTGCTAAGTCATCCATACATCCATCGCCTATACCTGCCTTTGATCGAGGGTCTTGTGTGTGTTGGGGGAGGAGCAGAAGCCAGCGGCAGCTGACATTTTGGCACAGCTGATTCACACGTCACAAACATTTACACTCGCCTTTGTGTCTTGTGCATAATCACTCCTGGTAATGACTAACCTGAGTGGCGCTTGGAGGCAAACCTTCATACGGCCGTGTGTACAGATCTAGTGTAATAAGTCGAGAACATCAAAATAAATAAGCTGTATAATGAAATTTCTGTACCACAGCAGTAAAGGTGACGGCCTCCCTTTGCCGCTAAAGGCCACAGAGTGAACCGGTGGCTCCAGCCTCTTTCAAGTTTGGTTTGTTGTTCTTTCATGTAGTTCATTACGCTGGGTGTTCCCTCTTGTTTGGTAACGAGAGGGGGAAAAAAATGCAAAATCGTCTCTTTCGTCATTCATAATATTGTTTCATTTGTTATTTCTCTACTGTGTTCATGCGTGATCCCCTGTTATCACTGTAGACTTGGCTACTTCCTGTTTCTACAAGGCCAGCGATAATAAGGATATAATTATATTGTGAAGATATGTATGTGACGGTGGCGGTCCTGTCACTATGCCTCCAATAGATCATGGCTACTTGGCCAAAGGGATCCCTTTGGCCGAATGGTTAAGCGCGTATGGCTCTTACCCGGGAGTCTGGGGTTCGAAGCCCGCCGGCCCTCTGCGCCTTGCCACATGTATTTATGGCACTTTGCAGTCCCACCCTTTTTGTGTGTGATGTGTCTTAAAGAGTCGCTGCCGCCGACTCGTGTCTCCCCCGTATTTTCATCTCTAACCTTTGCTGTGGTTTTCTCATGCGCGTCCCTCTGTGTACAGGCGGAACATAGACAAGCCCACAAAAACAGAACCGTGATCTGTCTCCTGGACAGACTCATCGTTAGCGTAAACAACATCAAGCGGAACGCTCATTAATATCTACACCGAGGTGAAACCTTTGGTTACGTCCGTGTGGCTGCAGCTCTGATATATGAGTTGTTTGGTTTGTTTTTTTGTTTTGACTTTGGTCCATAATGAAGGTGTCTGCCTGCCGCTCCATGTCATCTGTCTTGCACAGGATGTGAAGGAAGCGCCTGCTCTACACCCTTTTTTTATGCAGGGTTATCAAAAGAGGTTTCTGCTACAGGCATTTTTCTAGGTCAGAGGAGCTCCTCCTGTGCAAAAACACTTCTTAAGTGATGCAGCACTGTATCCAGGTAGTAACTGAAGACTGTTGCTGCACATTATACTGAATTATTAACGTTGCAGGCAAGAAACAAACAAACAAACAAATAAATACATAAAAATACCAACTTAGTTTTACAATTTATTTTGCCACGCAGTCTGGAAAGGTTGCGCACTTGCACAGTGTTTCAACGGCGTCTGTCTGTTTTCACAGGATTCGGCATTTCTTTGGTGGACTCCAGGAGGGGGTGGCCAGCTGGCCCTCGGTAGGTTGTTCCTAAAGAGTGTTCAGACGAGGTCGGCTCGGATGGGACTTACAAGACTTCAGAAAGGGCCTGGTTGGGAAAGGGAGTGAGTATGGACAACCTCTCTGACTTTGGTGGCCCCCGTCCATCCTCCCACAGGGAATGGGAGTAAGTATTAAAACACAAATGGCTGATCTTCTATAAAGACACTAACATATCAGATCATACATATGTTTAGGGTGTAATGAGCCTTAATAAAGATCTGTTATCAGAATGTGAATGATTAAAGTTTTAAAATAAGGCACCCCCTCTCCCCTGAGTAAATGGCAACATTCAAATGAAACTGTCCTGTTTTCCTTTCTATAAAGCCCTTAGCTCATCTCATCCTCTTATTTTTATTTTCTTCAATACTTGTTTTACTTCTCTTGTTCATGAGTCGAACATCATTGGCTCCAACACATCCATGCAGAACACTCCTTTCACAGCTGCAGAGCATTACTTCATTATGTTTCATTGACCTTTTTGTAATTTCTGAGAAATACCATTAAAGCAGATACCTTTTCGCTAAAAGATAATAACATGTGTACAGGTCATTGTTGTAAAAGGAGAAATATTATGTCTGAGAAGGGATTATTTGACTCACAAATTGGAATTCTTGAAATTCTTTATATTTCTTTTGTTTTAATATACTCGACAGCTAAAAATTAAATTGAAACTTGCTCATGTACAAAACGAGATGTCATAGTTGTTAAAGCTGTGTCACACTTTTCATAAATTATATAGCACTTTTTTTTTTTATCAGCATTTGAGTGTCATAGTCCAAATTATCCGATGACCATGAGCTTTTGAAACCACTGAATAACATTTACCTACATTGACATTTACCGGCAAACTGATCAGCATCAACCGTTGCATCTCTTTTTTACATTGTAGTCATTACTGGTGCATAGCTGTACTCTGTTCTCTTACTTTCACCTCACATGAAATTACGCCAAAATAAAGACAATGAGAGGGAGTTCATTGCACTAAAAAACAGTTTGAACCATGCAGCAAACCCTGTAAATAAACCCAACAAAACAGTGTTAGGGCATCTTTGTGGCACTCCTTCAATTTTCTTATCAGTCACTGTAGCTTTGTCACATGCACTGGCATACCTCCTGCTTATCTCCAGAGTCATTAACAAGGACGCCATAGCGTATTAAAGTCCACTTGGGCTCTTCTGTTGCAAAATAGTCAAGATCTACTTGCTGTCAGACCTGGAAAGAATAACACTGGCTGCTGGCTTCCACTGGCACATTGAGAGCAGGAGGTTTATGTGTGTCAGTGACACACTCCTTCAGCATGAATAAAAAAGACCTGAGCTGAGTAACTGGGATGTTTTAGTAGTGGTTTCTTTTTGTAGATGTAGAAAGAGATACAACAAGCAGCATTACAAGTTATTTCTCTTCAATGTCGTCTCTTTATGTTGACCTTGTTTCCCTGCTTTTCTCCCCAGCACCAGCAGCTGCATGGACGATTTAATGGACGATGATGAGAAAGACAGGGCAAAAAGGTATTGAGCTTTATTTGTAGTTGCACAGAGGGTCCAGAGTTTTGTGCACTGTGAATGTACATTGTAATAAGTGACTGTTTTTCTGCACTCTCCCACAACTTTTATTTATGTAGTTATGTAGTTGATCTCTCAGGGATGTGAAACACATGAGCATGCATATGACCAGCCTGAAGATATATTACACCGGCTGCTTTGGTGTACAATAAACTATTTATATTGGAAAAACACACATAAAACATCCACAATACACAACACACACACAATTGACACTTTCTTTTTTTGCATCCTACTTTCTCCTGGCTCTCTTATGGTGTAATTTAATATTCTATCAATAGCAACCACTGTGTGATTTGTCGTAAATTTCTTAATGAGCAAAATTTGAATTTTTCGACATGATGGGCCAGGGGCGAATTAGCTAACAGAGCTTTAGTCTGTTGACTGCGCAATGGTTAAAGGAATGGAAAAGGATAAGTCATTTATAGGAAATGGAGCAATTTGGTTATTTAACTCAAGATTATTTCTTCTAAATAACTGTTACTGAAAAATAAACCGAGTCTGCTTGGGCTTGCTCTTTATTGCATGGTTGTTTTTTCCATCCAGAGAACTCTGATCTCAGCCTCTATTAGCCGTCATTCATGGCTTTATAACCCCTTTCCATAAAACCTTCATAAAAAGTTGTTGAATATTTGTGGAAAAACGGTGCTAAACAGTGTAAATTGCAGGCACCTGCCTGACCTCTAATTCCTCCATGTCCACTGATTTATAATTATCTTCCTGTGTTGCTGAAGGGCATCTCGTAACAAATCAGAAAAGAAAAGAAGAGACCAATTTAATGTGCTCATCAAGGAGCTGTGCACCATGCTGCAGGGTCAGGGCCATCCGCGCAAAATGGACAAGTCCACCATTCTGCAGAGAACTATTGACTTCCTGCAGAAGCAGAAAGGTAGGGAGACGTAACACATGCATTATTAACGTGAAAGATGTTCTCACCCATACACCTTTTTTCCCTGCAGAAATTGGGTTTCCGTCATGTAACAAATTGCGCCTGCTCTTATTTTTTTTTATTCTGTTTTAGACCTCACAGCAAAGAGTGAAACTTGTGATGTAAGACAAGACTGGAAGCCGTCGTTCCTCAGTAATGAGGAGTTCACTCAGCTAATGCTGGAGGTAAAGACTCAGGAGGGAAAAACTGCAATGGACAAAGACGGGGAAATCTGAAATATCAAGTGGGAGCTGGGAACAGCAGCATCAACATAATTGAGTTGACTGCACTGACTTTTGACAGAAAAAAAACGTTATTTTCTGTGTTATTCGCTGGCTCTCTTAGATAAAACAGCTGTTTTTTCTGTTTTCTTACAGGCCCTAGATGGATTCTTAATAGCATTAACTACAGATGGCAACATCATCTATGTGTCAGATAGTGTGTCTTCACTTGTTGGCCATTTACCGGTGAGTCTCACACCTGAACCTGTTTTTATTTCTGCTAGTTACAATCCTTTGCAATCAAGCACATGATTCATCAAGCATTAAAAGAGTTTTTAAAGTAGCAGAAATACCTAACTAGTCATTGTACAAACTCTCTTTGTGTCACAATCAAGTATTCAAGCATCCAGTCTTATTTTTACTGCTACCTTACACAGCTTGATTGTTGTTGTTTTTTTTTTCTTGGCAGTGAGAAATGTGTCACCAGTAACTGTCACTACTGATTAGAGACCAATCCTTTCAGGAAATACCATAAAAACACCTTAGATACAGACATAATTTTTTATTCCAGTGTGTAACCACAAAGTCACTTGTTTTGACTTTTCTACTGTGACATGAGCATGTACGACATGCCGCCATGTCGCCATAAGGCTAACCTTTGTTTCTGAACCCTTCTTGCACCAGTCAGATATGGTGGACCAAAATATCTTGAATTTCCTCCCTGAGCGAGAACATGGAGAGGTGTATAAGCTGCTATCATCCCACATGCTGATGTCTGACCCCATTGCTGCTGACTTTCTTGACAGTGAGTATCCTCCCGAGTCTATGTGCTCATGTTTGGCCCTTGTCTGTTTCCGTACATCTTGACTTAGGCAGTGTTTGATGTTAAAACAGTAGCTTCTCATTTCTTTTAAACATACACTGTGTATGTATATATAGTACTTTGGTGAATTAAGATCCGAGGTTTATTGGATTGCTGATTAGTCTGTACCTATGATTAGCCTTTTAGCTAATAATAGGAGCTTGCTCAGTATCACGGTTAAGACGTTAAATCACTGTTATGTTAGCACAGTAATCCAGAGCAATGTAGTATGTGGGGCTGAAGACTTTGACCTTAATCCGGTGTTACTATTGGGCTTCTCTGAGGAACAGAAATGTGACGAGGTGTCAGGTTATAGGTCAGTCCGTCGTCTGAACAGCTTGAAGTGATCATGTGTGGTGGCACATTCTAAAAAGACTCCTCCATCCTTTGTTCGGCCTGCCTATGAAGCATCCCTCTCCGCAGATATTAAAATTCTAGAAGTGAATTTGTGACTGAAGTGTGTCTGAAGAAAGTAGAATTACCACATTAAAACTGTTCTGGCCTTTCCTCTGTCTCCCAGACTCATTAAAATACCAGACCATATGAATAGGCAAATATTTGTTTTGTCTTTTTCCACCGAGTCTGCTGGCCTTTCTGAGCGACTGTTTCCTTCCACACTGCACAATCCATTTCCAGTATATACACACTGCAGAATGCATTGTCTCATCTCCACCACAATTTTAAATTCAGCTGTGAATGTGAACGATTGTCTGTACATCAGCCGTGACATGGATGTTATTCTACACACTGGAGCTAAATCCTTCAAACTTGCTTGCTGATGACATAATAATAAGCCTCTTTCAGTTCATGTGTGCCCAAACCACCCTGGCTTCTCCAAACCAGAGCTATTGTCCAACTGCAATCTTCCTATGTTCCAGTGGTGAATTTCCAAACTCTCTGTGAGGTCGCAGTTTCATTAATGAGTTTACATAGTGGAGTGAAGGAACATGAAAGGGAATTTGTTATGCTGGCAAATCATGAATCTGCTACTTTTCCTCTCTCGATGGATGCAGGAAACGTATTAATCTAGGCCACAGATCTGGAGGGGGCGGTATGTGTTCCTATAATTAATAGGGGCTGACTCGACTTTTGAAATGAGAAACATAGGAAAACACTATCTATAGCCGGTCCCAAGCAATCTGTTTAATCTGACACACCAGATGGAATGTTTCCCAAACTATTTATTTCACATGGCCACATGTTAAACAAACCCATAAATGTTTGTAAAATAGGAAGACCATTAAGAAAAAATAAGATATAAAAAAAGCAAGTTAGAGGTGAGCTTCTGAAGGTCAGTGGCAGGAAGTCAGACAGGAAATCTTAGTGATTCTGTTGCCTGCCAAGGTTTTTGTTTTGTACCGAGGTTTTCATCAGACTCACGTCCAATATACCCACATTCCATAAGATTTGGTTTGAAAATAAAAGACTAAATTGCTGTTTTTCAGGTGAGGCACATATTGAATTTTGCTGTCATCTAGTCAGAGGCAACATCGACCCAAAGGAGACGCCTGTATATGAGTATGTCAAGTTTGTTGGCGATTTCAAGTTTCATAACAATGGTAAGGACACTGGATGAAATTGCATGAGATATTGTTGAATGATGTCAAATGCGCGTGTTTTTAATGGGCTGAAACGATGACATGATATACTGGAAACGTGGACCATTTCATGGTGTACCTTGTCTCGTGTCACCCAGTGCCTACTTCGTCTTGTAACGGCCTTGAGTTGACGTTACCAAGAACCCTGCAGTCGTCGCTGGAGGAGCAGGTCTGCCTCATTGCCACCGTACGATTGGTCACTCCGCAGTTCCTGAAGGTGAGACCTTAAGATGGGGCGTATTCATGCAGTGAGCCCAGAGGAAGTGTTTGAAAAGGAGAAGCAAAACTTAATTAAACTAAATTAAAGCAGTTTGGAAGATGCTTTCCGTTGGAGCTTGGCAAGCCAGATTTCCGCGATTCACAGGAAAATGTTGCAACATTATTGGGGAATTTGACTGTCTGGAGATGCACTGCTCTGAACAGCTTCCAACTCATTGCATGTTTAAACATTGGATACCAAAGATGATGTGTGGGTTGGCACCTCAGCTCTTATGGGAATATGTCTCCTCAGCTTGCCATGTGGTCAGAGTTGTTAAAGACAGCAGGGGAGGTCCTGAGGAGGGACTGGGATCCTTTTTGTCTTTATGGCACTGTATCTCCATACCTGTCACTTTCTTCTGCCCCTTAATTGTGCTGGCGCTCTAAAGCCCAGAGTAGCCAACACTTTTGGACTGGCCTCAACCTCCTCTGTGCTCACTCCAAAGACACTGATTACACCCATTTGCCATTTGGAATGTCTCTAAACTGTCTAGACCATATGGCATGGAATATTTTTCCCCCCTTTGCATACCCAGACTCGAGCCAAATCTGGTGCGCACTGGTTTTAATCTGGGTCGTTTGATCCCAGCGCTATTTTTAACAGTTTCTCCCACAGAGTCCCTGCATTTGCCATCGGACCCATATAAAGTAAATAAATGTTTAAAATTACAGCTGTGGCGCTGCTGAGAACGTAGAAACTGCTGTCGTGAAAATGTAAACAAGATGGCGTCATGAAACTGTGTGTCAACAGATTTGCCTGCTGCTCTGTTCTGATGTGGCAAACCGAAGCATGTTGGTGGCCACTGGATAGTGACTTTTATCACAGAGTGTGTTTGTTGTCGTTTAGGATTTGTGTCACGTGGAGGATCCGTGTGATGAGTTCTCCTCCAGACACAGCCTTGAATGGAAGTTCCTTTTTTTAGACCACAGGTAAAAGCCTTTTTTTTTCCCCCGCACACTTTAGATTAGAGTCAAAGGTGCAGATGTGGAGCCAGGAGACTCAGCTGATGTTTTTTTTTCTTTCAGGGCTTCACCAATCATCGGATATTTACCCTTTGAGGTTCTTGGAACTTCTGGCTATGATTACTATCATGTGGATGACTTAGAGCTCATAGCTCAGTGTCACAAGCATTGTAAGTAACTCTGTAGTGCTGTGTTTAACATTATCACTTTAGGAAGATGGAAAATGTATGATTATGACAGACCTTCTTTCATTAATCTGTCATAGTGTCCAAATAGGGATGTAACGACACCAGAACTGGCCAAGTATGAGAATTAATTGGAGTATCTGTGTTATGATCCCCTAGAACAGCTTGTACCAATGAGATCAAACACAATTAAAGTCAAGAGCTTACCGATAAAACACTTTTTTTTTTTTTTTAAATTGTTAAGCAAGGTAAATAATGTGACCAACTCAAAAGACCAAAACATGTATAAAACCCATAGCTAAAAAAATACTGGTGGGCCAGCCAAAAAGAACCAAAGGAAAGTGCGCCACCACTGCCCAGCCCACATGGGTACATGGTACAAAATGTATTGCCTTTTCTATTTGGAAAAAAATAACTAATAATTTGTTAATTTGTAATGTGCACCAGAGCTTTGAATGCTACAAGATAGGTACTTTGACTCCACTGCTATATGTGTATAATGACTGAGCTCAAAGGATGACAGGCCTGCATGGGGTGGTGGCAAATGTCTCTTGCTCTGCTTCACTTTTGCTAAAAACTTTGCATTTGCCCAGAAGACCAATCAGTTCCCTCGACATCAAGACACTTCTGTCACCGACTACTGTATGTTCAAAACCTCACCTGTGCCCTAACCACGGAACCCCTGTCCCTCTCTCTGCCCAGTAATGCAGTTTGGAAAGGGTAAATCCTGCTACTATCGCTTCCTGACCAAAGGTCAGCAGTGGATATGGCTGCAGACTCATTACTATATCACGTACCACCAGTGGAACTCCAAACCTGAGTTCATCGTCTGCACTCACACGGTTGTCAGGTAGGTCTGACCGCTTCTCATTTTGGGTTGCTTTTTCATTATTATCATTATTCTCGGTTCCACCCAGATTGCTTAACGTGAGGATAAGTAAGTGAGCTTTTTTGTGTTTCAGTTATGCTGAAGTGCGAGCAGAAAGGAGGCGAGCGCTCGGCTTTGAGGAGCTGTCTCCACCGGAGATCGCTCCCTCTTCCGTGAAGGTCAGACCTCAGTGGCCCTTTTACACAGAATGTGAATCCTATGCAATCCAGTCAATCTTTTATATGTTGATTTCTTTACTCTATTTCTCTTTATTTTCAGGCACAGGAGCTGTACTTGGACATTTGCTCCACGCTGGACCCTCCGCGGAACAGAAACAGCGGCGCACGTTCGGTATCCTCCCACAGCTCCCGGAAGTCCTCCCACACAGCGTTGTCAGATTCTGCATGTGAGTCATCCCCTGTTTCCGAAAGTGCTAACTCACTCCACAGCAGGTCAATGTGTACAAAACTCCTGCATCCATATGGGTTCCATAGCCTTCAATGAGATTAATTGGAAAAATGTGATATTTTTTTTCTCTCCGCCCGAGCCCCTCTGCGTTGAGTTGACGCTGACACAGGCAATAAATAACACTACTCCTGTGTTAATATTGTAAGTGCAGCTGCTGCGGTTGGGCTTTATTAAATCAAAATAACTGAGATGGTAGATCTTTGTTCGAAGAGTATACAACACATCCGAGATTGCCTTTGATTTAGGGTTGTGCGCTCAAGTAGGCTGGAGTCGGTAAAACACCTACATCATTATATTGTGTGCGAGGAGACATACAGGGTGAAATATCTCCCGGCCTTTCTTTAGCACGGCCTGCTGGTCCTCTGACTTCAGCAGCTCCTCCACCCACTGTCTCATGCATCAAAACTCTCCACTTCCATCTGCATAAGTTAAGGAACAATCCACGGAGGCTGATTTGCAGCTGCTCTTCAATAAACGTTGCTGCAGCCAGCGGCGTCATGCCTTGGCCCACACACACACACACACACACACACACACACACACACACACACACACACACACAGATATGTAAATTTCAGTATTTCCAAGAAATATTCACAAACCTAAATCTGTTAGTCGAGTTGGGGGGGTATGCTGATGGATTTTCCTTTGCCTCATTCAATTTGCGTTGGCTGAGATTAGATATGCAAAAAAAAAAAACGCAACACGGTTTGTGGGTTCAAGTCAGAGGAAGAATGAGGCAGCAATCAAGGGTTCGTGACTCAGCGCTATTGTTACAAAAGCAGAAAAGAAACGCACTCGTTGTTCTGTCTTCTTCTGTTGAGGAGGACACTTGTGGTTCATGACAACCTTGTGATTAGAGGAGAGCGTCTATATGTTTTGTTTTGTTTTTTAATCTGAAGGGGAAACTCCGCGGATGCCGCAGCAACAAAGTCTGTTTACTGGCTGCAGGGGAACTAGACCGCATACATGAAGTTCATCTGTGAAGTTTGTTTGTGAGATTTCATTTGTGGCTGTGCCGGTTGGTGTGTGTGAAACCTGATTGGTTGAAATAGCCTCAAGTCGTGTCATTTGTCAGTGTCAGATTGGAGCTGAGGACGAAAGTGAAGAAAATCCGGGGGTGTGGAATGAAAAAGGATGGAGAGTTCAGATCAGATCCCTGTAGACGCTCCTGTTTTCAGCTGGAGGCTGCGTTAGCCACTGCTAGCACACCTAGCCTCTGACTGGGCTGCGGGTGGTCAAGCTGTTGTCAAGGAGCGTCTTTAAAGGGAGTAGCTGCTTGTTTTTAACGCATCAGATAGTCCGAACATTTCAGTATGAATTAGGTAATCAAAAGTACCTGCAAATGAGACTAAAACACTATCTGAAGTGCAGTTGATCAGAAAAACTTTTGGTCTCTCACTTCTGCGTTGATTTGTTACTGAACTGACTCAGGGCTGAAACAAGAAACACTCAAGGTGGACTGTGGTGAGATGTTGTGTTCTATACCGAGGACAGGATCAGAGAATGATTATTTGTTTCACATGTTGGTATGTTTTCATTGGTTCCTACATCGTGTAGCAAAAAAAGATAAAGAAGCTCTACCTTACAGAGGCTGGCACTCAACCAATATGACTGGTATTATAGATCTAAGAGATGCGTAAGAGGCTGTATCCCACTGAAGGAATGAGTCAAACATCCGAATGTATCCTCCCTTTGTTGCAGTTATCTGCTTCCATTAAAACAGACAGCAGAAAAAACAGTGATTATGATCCTGCTCAACCTGTGATCTGTCTCTCCTGCAGCGGCTAATTCCTACACCGAAGCCTGCACACCGTCATGGCAGTCGGCCTCTATTGCGACGGATAAAACATCTGCCAGACTCCAGCCGAGTGGTTCAAAGGTCAGTTTATTCAATGTTTAACCGCGTCTGCGCCTTCATTGCCCACTGACCGCTTTATCTCCAAAGACAAAGTCAATGCCGTATCAAAAACGGCGGTAAAGCTCTTCAATGTTTTCCCCCATTTTCTCCCCCCCGCCGCAGAATTTGCCACAAAGACAAAATTCCTTTGACCTCGTCCCCCCGATGAGCCTCCCCCTGTCTCCTACCTGCAGCAAGCACTCCACAATGGTTAGTGTTTAGACGTCTCTCTCCCGCCTGTTGCCTTCCTCCTCTCGTGTTTGTGGACAATATCTCCTTGTTATGACTGTTGCTGCTGCATGTGTTTATGTCGTCCGCTCCCTCCTCAGCCTCCAGCTTGGCTTTTAAAAAGCTGTGGCACAAAGTGAAAAGGCAGCTCAGCAGAAGAAACATCAGGATTATACAGTGTATTATCTTTTTTCTTTTCTCTCTGGCTTTTTTCATTTTGTTCCTCAGAAAGGAATCACTCATCCATGCCATTCCTCATAACCTATTTCCCAACAAATGGCCTTTCTCTGGCACAAACATAAACCCATTATATGACTCAGCTGATTGTAATACCCTTTCCCCCCTATTTACAGAGGCTTTATCGGAAAAAAAAAAAACTTGAATCATGTCTCTCCAGCAGCAGCAGCAGCAGCAGCAGCAGCAGCAGCAGCAGCAGCAGCAGCAGCAGTCGTCCATGTATGAGCTGCCGCAGCCTCAGCTCAGTGTGGTGAACCAGCTGAAGGAGCAGCTGGAGGAGAGGACGCGCATTCTGCAAGCTGACATTAAGACACAGCAGCAGGAGCTACACGACATTAAGGAGAAGCTTCACCTCGCTAATCTCCAGGTAACCCTCATCACAAAGATTAAAGTAAAGAAGCACAGGACGCAAAAGAGGAAGCTCGGTGTGCTCCATAAAAAGGCTCACTATTAATCACGCAAGGCTTTCGGAAATGCAAGTCTACACATGCTTAGAATGGGAGATGCTCTTTTTTTTTTTTTTTTACTTCCCCAAACGTGATAGAAATGTCTTGAACACAGCGCGAGAAGAAAGCACATGCAGAGACAAAATCCTTTCTTGCTCTGCCTTAAAGGATGGCCAACGTCACTGCTGCAAGCCTGCATGATGTGACCTGGTGGTGGAATTGCCCCACCCAGAGGCCAGCAGTAACCACTTCAACACATGCACACAGAGGCAACGCTTTGAGTGTTGGAGGAAAGAAATATTTAACTGCAAGCAGCCGCAGCAGTATAGGCTGATATTACAATCATTAGTGAAATATGTAACATGAAAAGATAGCAACAGCTTTTATTATTGCTGCTGTTCAAAAGGTATTGGTTTTTGATTTTTTTGTCAGATAGACACCGTTGACCTTGCGAAAGCAATACAATTAGAGCAGATGGTATAAAGGGAAAAAAAATTCAGATTAATCCATAATGCATGCATCGCAGTAAACTGGACTAGTGGCTCATCAAGGATCATTATATGGTAGCCACCATGCAAGTAGATTACATGCCGTCCTACGCTTCCCTTGTTTGCAAAGTACGATGTGGCACAAGGCCTTTTTGGAAATTAAAGATCCAAAAATGTGAGCATCCTGCTAAAATTGAACTGTTGGAAGGAGACAAACGCAAAGATGGGTTAAATGAACATTTACCTGGTTTTGTGGTTACAAACCTCACATACATATCAGTGATCTTGGTGGCAGCATTAAAGGTCCAGTGTGTTAAATTTGGCTTGATTTATGATTTTTGTAATGGTAAAAACTTAACATAATGCCCATAAATTCATTCTTAGAGTGCATACGGACATTACATGAAAGTAATTTGGTTTATTTACCCTAAGAACGGTTCTCTCAATATAAGAATCTACTTAGAGCAAGGGTCTTGCTCCTAGTTAGCTGCCATTTTTAAGGAAGCCTAGTGTTTAAGGAAGCCGGTCAGACTGTGCTATATACTAAATGCGCTGTCATTCGGGCTTCCTCAAATACTGGGTTTCCTTAAAAATTGTACACGCTGCACCTTTGAAGGGCTGATTTACACAATGTTGTTATGCATATATTTTTTGCATTTATTTGTTGTTGGGGGTTTTTTGCACACACTTAGTAAAAAAACTCTTGTGTTTCTATTTCTTTAGATGTTGTTACAGCAGCCCATCCACAATGACTACAGCCAGGCCCAGCAGCAGCAGCAGCAGCAGCAGCAGCAGCAGCAGCAGCAGCAGCAGCAGGGCGCGGGGCGGCCGCCACAGCAGAGCCAGTCAGGCGTGATCAGGCAGCACGCAGGACACCCCAAACCACCGTCCTGCGGGGCCCACGGTTCATCCCCCCACTCACTCCTGAGAGAGAGCAGCTCACCCTCATCGCAGGTGACAAATCCGAGCAGCCAGAGCGCTGCACGCCGTACTGCCCCAAAAAAACAAAAACACAACAATCCGAAGGGTCACTTTACTGATGTCAGGATTGCAGCGCTTAATCTCATTACCCTCCGTCATCAGTAACCGGCCTCTGGTGGCCTACTTCACTCAGAACATGGGATAATGAGACAGGAGGAGGCACGTTATGTATTGAATGGTTTTCATCATTCCATTATTTAAAGGGAGAAGCGTCACAGCGAGAGGCGACGGCCCGCTGGTTATTGTCTCCCACTTTCCCCCCTGTTTTTCTTCACCACCTGCAGTTTTGAGCTTGTTTGTATTTATAAAAACTCCTCATTACAGCCAGCCTCACGCTGGACTCCAGTATCGGCAGATCAAATATTTATGCCAGTTCACTAACGGGCCCAGCTGTTGCATAGCTATAATGTTGTGCGTTTTTCTTTGGTTGTAGGTCCAGCAAAGGATCGCACGGAGCGGCCAGACCCACCTGACGGTGAGCATGCCCATGCAGACCAACACCAGCCTGACCATGCCCTTCTACAGCAACCCCATGATGTTCTCCCAGACCAACACCAGGTCTCTGCAGGACACAAACCAAAGACACACGGACGGGGAGTTCAGCCAAGATGCGCAGTTACGGTGAGAGTCCTCGAGGGAAAACTGTGTCTCTCACGATCTCAGTTTTCTTTGAGTGTTTTTTCACAGCACAGATTGAGTTCTTCTCGCTAACAGATTGCATTTCTTTTTCCTGCAGTATGCTCCTAAACCAGCCAATGCAGACGCTGGTTCCAACCAGCAGTGTCACCTCACAGCCTTCCCAGTGCAACATGGGCCTACCCCAAACTATGTAAGTGTTAATAGTATAGTAAGTAGTAATTACAGAGCGCAATTGCAGGTTGTTCACAGGAGTTAAACATAACTTCCACTCTCTTCACCATCGCACTGCTGACTAATCCGACAAAGTTCTGACTTTCAGTAAGCTATTGGTTGTGTACTTATAATCAGTGATGTGTTATTTGGAAGGTTAGCCAGTGGAAAGTCACATTCGTCATGATGGTCAATCGTAGCCCTTATTCGGTCTTAACTAGTCAGTCTTGTCAGCGTGACAGATGGGATTCTCTTGCCTTCACATCCGTGGGCATAATTTAATTCAAACTTCCGCCTACTCAGAATTATCGATAGCCTCCATATTTCCTCATTAGAGAGGCCGCTGGCTCAAGACGTGGCTCACGTCAGCTGCCATAAACGACACAGCTTGTGTGTGTGTGTGTGTGTGTGTGTGTGTGTGTGTGTGTGTGTGTGTGCCAAATGATTCAAATTCAGCCCTGCTACCCTGGTATGGTACGGTTCACAGTCTTTTTAGATGCCTGCATCTTGACCAACTTCGAGCTCTGACACTGGCTCCGAGATTTCACAACAGAAGCATGTTCACGCACACATGACACCAGGAGTCACACCTGGTCTTTACATATATAGAAAGTTTAAAAATGTAGTTCCTTGCACACCGAGGGCTCTTTTAACTGTCCATCTGCCTGTTTTTCCTTTGTATGGCTGACTTCTTCCTCTGCGTGCAGATACACACTGGAGCAGCAGATCATCGCCCCCCAGTTCTCCATGCAGCAGGTCAACTGCAACGCCGTCCTCGTGCCCTCGCCCGTCTTCACGTCCCCCATAATGATCCCTCACAACAGCTTCATGAGCAACCAGTCCCAGTCGGCCTACCATTCTCAGCCTCAGGCCTCTCAGCACTCCCTGCAGCTCCAGCAGCCCCAGCAGTTCTTTCAGGTACGACACCGTCCGGTCCACCAGCGGTGCAGCTTTGTTACGCGCATCGTTGTTTAAATGCATATTTTTGGCTCGGCTGCGAATATGTTGTGAACAATAGCGCTCATTGTAATTACCCAAGGCTGTGTATTTACTGATCTATGATATTTTCAGGCACGGCTCTGCTTCAGGATTCTTAGTCACCACAGCAACAAGCTTTCGTGCAATTCCCAGAGGCCGCTAGGAAAGAAGGCTGTGTTATTTTCAATCCCGAGCTTTGTAGTGAAGCTGTAATGTGGTTACGAGGTTCATTAGAGGAGATATTGAATCGTGTATGAGCAGGCTCTGTTTTTTCCTTCTTATTCCAGGAAGAGGTAAACGATTACATGACCTGATTCATCAAGACACAAAACATTGTTCAGTATATTTCCAGGATGACACTGCAAAGGTTGATCAGATATCGCAGATACTTTAGCATTTTTAATTCTACATCATATAGGCATAAGACATTCGTTAGAAACTACAGAGAGTAGGTTATGGTTCTTAGTAGTTTTCTTTTCTTTTCTTTTACTGATGTACTGTTAAGTTGATACATTTCAGTTTCTCCGTTATTAAGGTTCTTAACCAAATGGTTTACTATTATGAGCATTGCTACTGATAAGTGGTCTCATTATAAATGTATCGGTATATTACTTTTTATGACTAGAAAGGATTTTTTTTAATCTGTTGAGCCTCTTTTTTAAAATCAGTTTTACAATCAAAGCAAACAAACATTGCTTGACCTCATCCACATTCAAAAAATAGAAATGTTGCTTAATTTATTTAGATTACATTTTCTGTCAGGTGGCTGTCGCCGTTGCTGGGAAATCATAGTCACTGAATCTATGTCAGAAACGTTTTATAAACATCTGTTATGTTAATATCCAGAAATCAAATTCATGCACTTGATTCAACTGAGCCCAAGTAGAGTGCTTTAGAACTGTTGCACCAAACCAACAACACACTGGTCAGGCCATTGTGACCTTGTTGTGACCACATCGTAAGCTGCGTTCGTCCGCTTACGATGTGTTATGACTTTATGGTTGCCCGCCTCGCGCTCCAGGTCAGCTGCTCACAGTCGCTCCATCTCTCCTCTGTTGTCCACAGATGACGCAAGGGCTGGTACAAAGTGGATCCACGTCGACGTTCTTACAGACTAATGTCCCGCAGCAAAGCACGGTGGGATATATTCAGCAGCAGCAGCAGCAGCAGCAGCAGCAGCAGCAGCAAGTGGCTCAAACGCAGCAGCAGCAGCAGGTGCAGCAGCAGCAGCAGCAGCAGCAGAGGCAGTACCCACATTCCCAAAACCAGAGTGGCAGCGTTTCAGACTTTCGAAATCTGCTGACTCGGTAGTGCCGTGTACTGTGTTTGGAGCGCCAAGGTTTCTCTGCCTCCCTCCCTGTGTCGCCGCCATGTGGGCGATGGTGGCGAGTTGTGGCATTAGGAAGTGAGAATTTGATGGCCAGTTCTGCTGCAGGAAGGCCTGGAGGACAGGAAGTCGCCTTCAGCTGCTTCACTGTTAGCGCGAAGCCACTCACGTCGAGCTCACCGATGCGCAAGTCGCTGGAGTGATGAGCGCAGGCCACGACAGACGGGCCTTACCCCCCGCCCCCATCTCCAACACCCTCCATCCCTACCCACCCCTCCCCTCTGCCTGATGTCACCGAGAAGGTGCCAGCACCGGCACGGGTCACCTCAGCTGCCAACAGGTTGCGACTGCTGGCATGTGCGTATCATCAGAGGTCTCCAGTGGAAACTGCTTTCAAGTTTACTCCAGGATTTTTTTTGTTTTTTTTGTTTTGTTTTTTTTGATAGAGAGAGCGTTTGCTTGGAAGTGTCTGCTTGCACTTTGGTACTATCCCTTATTCAGCGGTTGAATATTTATTTTTTAGCCCCGTGAATTAATGTTCTACTAATGATGTCCGAACAGTGAGATTATTTTTTCAAACACACAGAGCCCGATGCCCCCCTCTTCAAGCGACGTGGAATCATCGCCGCTTCTCAAGCCCCGGTGAAAAAAAAATCTTAAAAGGGATGTACATACGTGGAATGCTGAAAAGCAGCTCTGCCAGCCGTTTGGTTCTCTGAAAATGAGGGAACTCTTGCAGACGTGTGTGCGGCAAGTCGGAAGGGAGAGATGCCTGTCGTGAGGCTCGCAGCAGCGAGACGATCTTCATATCTAAAAATGAAAGGATTGTTAGGAATGTCTGCGTGAATGCTGGCAAGACAAAAGGGTTCATCTCCAAAACACGAAAAAAAAGGTCTATCTAGATTTTTAAAGCCTCAATCTGAAACTGGGGTTGCCACAGCTACCCTGGTGCTTCACACAGGGATGAAGCTCTGAAATGCTGATGTGTAGTTGCTTCTGCTGAGCTCTGCTGCACTGGTTCTGATGTGAAGCCAACAGTGCAGGATTCTATTATTTTGTGCCTTTAACCATGCTTACGTCTCATGGTGCGGTTCGATGGTTTGGTCTGATTACGGCTTTAAAAATCCAGCTCAGGTCCATTTGGAATATAAAGGTCTATTTTCATATGTCATAACTTATTTTCAGCATCAGATTTAAACATCTAGATTTGTAATTGATATATTACAGATACATATATATATATATGGAGAGAGAGAGAAAGAGAGAGAGAAAGAGAAACATATACATTTATAGGGTGCTTTTTGCAACCCAGGGAGTTCAAATGCTTTGTGAACACTTTCTATAAAATAAACAGTAATAGTAAGATTCATTTAACTGCTCGTAGGAGCCCTAAAAAAATCAATACATGCTTATTTATTGCGTATAAAATTTAAATTAAGTGAATATGGAATTAAGACTGAGGTTTTATACAAAATGAGAGCAACTGATTCTTTTGCGTTTATCTAGACATGAAAAGTTCAATTCTGGTCTTAATGTTTTGGCTGCTTGCTAAGGTTTGATCGTTTAATGCAAAGCACCCCAGTTGACTTTTACATGGTCTGACAGTTTTGCATTCAGTGAGAGATTCGGCCTGCCAACCTGGATTACTGTGAAAAGTCAAAAGATTTGACCCACATCTTGATTCATGGACACGTTGAAATAATCAAGTCAAAAATTCTTTGTCACATTAACGTACATTAACATATTTCTAGATACTGGTATTTTGATGTCCCCACAGAATATGTCAAATTGATGTGCATTCACAGAAAACAAAAAAAACAAATGCACACACTGGGACTCTAGAATAATTTTTGCTACACTGCCATTCAAAGGTTTGGGGTCACTGACTTGTTCTTGCATTCAACTCCACTACAACCAACTTCGTAAAATACTAGAGTTTTATGAAGAATGCACTATGAACTAGAATGCACTAAAAACATTACTAGTGGACAAAAATCAGTCTGGATGTGCAGCACATATATGGGATGTATTTGACAGTTGTTGTCTTGAATGTCTAATTGAATGTGATTTAGAGAATGAATGTCATGTGTGCAATATGTGGCCATCATTATCTAAGTTGAATGCTTTAAAATTGCGAAAAACAAAAAAAAAGGTAAACATTTCTAAAAGTGTTGAGTGCTCAACCATAAAAGAAGAAACAGAATCATTGTTTATATTTTAGGTTCTTTAAAACAGCCTACTTTTAGTGTGTTCACGAAAAATTCTGCACACTTGGAATTCTCTCAATCACTTTCAATTAGACATTGGAAGTGGTTTTCACTCAACGAAATGTTCCCATACTTGCTGAGCACATCTTGACTGATTTTCATGCACTCATAATGATTGCAGAGCATTCAAGATCATTATTTCATGAAACTGGTTGCAATGGAGTTCAATGCATTCATTAATGAGTCAGTGAGCCCAAACATTGTAACTTCAGTGTTCGTACATCAGTCTTCTTGTCCTCAGACTTTGAATGACAATCCATCAAGTGGTTTAATGTCAGTTTGGTGCTGTGGAATTGAGATGTTTGGGTGGTGGTGGGCTACAGTATATTAATCGACTCATGTTGCAACACTATCTTAGCGTCCTTAAAATCAGTAAGACAAGTAAAGGCGAAGGTAAAAAAAAAAAAATTCAAGGTCCTAAAACGGCATGACAGCGCCTCCCTTTAGTGATAGACAATCACAGTTGTTGGCTAAGGAGTCAGAGAGCAACTTTGTAAAAAGACTCTACCTTTGACTTTGTTTGAATGTTTTCTTTTTCTTTTCAAGTTCTCACTGTTAAACTCTGATAACGAAACGCTGCCCTTGGTGCTCAGTGTGACCATTGGCTGAGTGAACTTCGGAAGCGTCAGGCAGAACACATTCAATTTGTACACTCAGTGCCGCTTTACATGTTCCTATGTGCAATGTCAATTTGAGAAAGACGAATGTTAATTTATACTGTTTTAGATATTTCAAAAAGCAGATGTATGATGTATATAAAGGTGTATAATAAGCCATTGTAAATTATACGGAAGTATTTTTTTAACAAAACGTCCTAACATTCCTTCAGTCGTTCTTATCAGCCGTATCTTTCTCGGGGAAGGGTACAAGAAGTGTTTCAGTGAAGGGTGCGATTACAGCGATGAATATCCATGGGACTGCGTGGGAAGGTGGTGCGCAGGGTTGGCTTTCCCCTACATATGAAACTCCAGAGTAAAAGGTCCTACAGCTGTGCAAGAGGACTAAATGAAGAATCTGGATCCGAGGGCTGAATTGACATTTTTACTGGAGGGTGCAGGTTGTCAGCCGTGCGGCCGCTGCTAGTCAGTCTTTATTCAACTGTAACGGACCGAAACTGAAGGAGGAAAGAAAAAACAGTCGATTTCAATTTGTTTTTCCTTTTATGAATAAGTGCAATTGTACATCATCGTCAGTCACATGTGTCGACAGCTGATGGAAGACCAGGGCTCTCTTTGTGTGTGCAGTGTTTCCTCACATCCTCATGTGCTGTAGCAGCCGTCAACAGTCACAGCTTGCAAGTTCAGCACAGCCAGCAACTAAGAGGTGCCATAGATACGTCACATTTCCTACATTATTCTGTTTCACCTTTCACTCCTAAATCAGATTATTTTTTTTATTTTTTTTTAAAATATACATATAAATATATTTGTCACTGTGAAACATCCCTCATATGTAGTTCCTATACGGAGATTTCAAGTCACAAATGTTCACAGAAAAGCTGTAAACACTGTTCTTTGCCTTTTGAAAGTAGATGATGGGGATTGTGCTGGTTGAACAGTGAGCCCACACGGCTCACACATCGTATTGTCGTCTCGGCTTCGGCCCGAAATGGTTCTGTTTTTTTTTTCCGACAAGCCATCTCACTCTGCACGAGGTGTTTGATAGTGTGCCGACTATTCAGGTGTGTTTCACTTTACAGAAGTCACTGTAAATAATCTAAGTTGCCGTTGTTCTGGTCACCTGCTCTCTCCTCGACAGTAGTTGCTGCACTTTTCTTTCTCTCCTCATCTCTCAGAATGCTCTTTTTTTCCTTCATGTTTTTTTTCCATTGTGTGCTTTTGAAGGCATGTGATTTCAATCACGTTTTTATGTCCTGGTTTGTAAATTTTAACGACCGACCCTGGAATGGTGGGCGGTCGGATCAATGATGTCTGTGTATGGACATGAACAAAACAAACCTGGCTGACAGCTATTTCTGCAGTTTCAGTGCAGGAGCAAACATTGAATATATTGTATAATAGAATGTATAAAAAAAGAAGTTTAGACCATATAGTTGTTTATTTTATATGTCTAATAGATTACATATGTATGTTACATGATTTTAAAATTAAAAGTAATTTTGTAACAGATAATGAAGTGTCTTATTAGCAGAGGTGAGGCTTTCTTTGCGTTCGAGCTGGTGTTGCACAGTCACTTGTATGGCTTGTTTTTTTCTCTGTATTTACCATCAAAAATAAGCTTTAAAAAATATCGTTAATATTGTTTTAAAAGAAATAAAAAATAAGTTTACACTTTAATATCTTTATTAATTATGTTATTGAATTATTTATAAATCAATATGGATATTGTGATTTATATGAAAATAAATATTTTTAAACATACCTTTCTGTTATTCTGAGCAAAGTGTTTACATTAAAAAAAAAAAAAAAAAAATCATTTGTATTGAGGATGGTTCCCCTCCCCAGAAATATGTATGACCAGGTTAGTATACCAGCCTGGCATTAATATGCTGGGGTTGACTACTAAAGTCGGGAGAACTTGTTCATTAGCAGTGATCAATTGGATGCCTGATATTTGTTGTTGAGTGGAGAACATTGGTCACAGTAAATCCATTGCTGAAGACATTGTTAGTAACACAATGTATTGCTTTTGGCATGAGAAAATAGGATTCCTTCTCCCCAAGGTTAAAGCAAAACATTCAATCCACTTTATTGAGCCTTTTCCTCTTTTACATTTGCTGTACAGGCATTTCGAGTATGAAAGCATCAAATTTAAAGCGTATGTAAAAAAAAAAAAAAAAAGATTGTGGAGTGACTACTGAACGCTGATCACAGTTCCAACATATTCTCACGGAGCCGAGCGACTGTCAGCGTCTCCCTGCTCACGCTGACAAAACTCTGCAACTCTGTACACTTTGCTGAGTGCAACTTCCACCTGTTCCTCACCAAGGTGACAAAGGTCCAAGACACAGACGACGTGCAGGTCCTCTAGCTCGTCAGCCGTTGCCAACATCTCCCCTGCAGGGAAAGACAGGTCACATTGTAGCACAATACTGCTTTTGCTTTGTGTTTACAAATATGGAACGGCTGAGATTCAGACTGCAGCTACCTGGCTGAGGGATGGCTGCGCTGTCGCTGAGAGGACAGAGGAAGCCGGACAACAGGCAGGACAGCATGCTATTGTTGTGCGCGTCCTGAGGGAGGCCCACAGACCGGGGATCAGTCGAGCTCACCACGGGGAAATATGCAGCGTCGATGGCTATCTGCCTGTTGATGCCTGTAAGATGAAGGCAAAAACATAGGAACAGATTTTTGTGGCAGTAATGCTGAAGGTAGCCTTATTATCTCTATCTATCTATCTATCTATCTATCTATCTATCCTATCTATCTATCCGTTAGATACATCCATCTTAGATTTGCTATGAATTCTGTTTGAAATAGTGTGACGACAAAGCTACTTAGAGAGAAAAAAGGAGTGGTAAGTTCCACAGCGGTTCTTATTATGCCAACAAGACAAATATCATTTGTCAAGACTGTGATAAAACAAAGATCATAGGTCTATTTTACCTAGTACAGTTACTTGGTAGTATCCCGAACACACGGCAGGTTGGATCATGTCGTCACTCTGCCCCGCTGTCCACCGTGCTGGCTGAAGGTTGGCAAGTCGCAGGAGGTCGTCCTTTTCATCGAACGTGAAACTTCGAGAGATGCTGTCCTGGAATAAACCGCCTCGGCACAGATGCTCAGACAATTCCTCCCGCTGCTTCATCCAGCTGCTGCTTTGCCACGATAGCACACCAGGGTCTGACGGAGTCAAAACAGGTCGGTGTGAAAACGCACCAATGCACAGAGTGGCCTGCAGCGCAACAGCAGCGGCTGCAGTAATGCACCTTCACTTGGAGGTTGTTGGTCAGGTTCCACACTCTGGTTCTGCCCATGTTCAGTGTCACCGTCTTGTCTCTCTTCCTGTTGCTGTTGCCTCTCTGTGGATTGAATTCCAGCTCTCCTGATGGCACAGAAATAATTATTTTAGATGACGGATGTAGGTTACTGAAATGATGTGGGAGTCTTTCGTACCTTTTGGCTGGGAGACTGCTGCCTCTGAAGGTGGGAGATGCATCTTGCCTAAAAAACATTTAACTTAAGATGAGACATTTTCTTTGTTGCAACAAAGATGAGCTATTATTTCTGGAGTCAAACCATACCTTGTTTTCATTCTTCTTTTCTGTCGGTTGGGAGACTCGGATGCTAAACTGGCCTCAGGTGTCTGCTCAGCTGCTGCTGGAGCAGTTTGTGCCTCTGGCACACTGCGTTCACGTTCATCAGCATCAACACGTGGCACCTGCTGTAAGACACTTGGCTCATTAAACTACTCTGATGCTCAGTATTGAAGAAGAGTCTTGAACAAATTTTAAATACCTCTTCTCTTTCCAGACACTGTGTGGACTTTGGCCTTCTCATGTAGCGAACTGCTGTGATCTGTCCCTGGATGGCAAGTCTCTTGTGCTCCATGTAATGCAAGCTCTCTAACTCCCTCTTCAGGTCAGTGACTGTTACCAGCAGAGCTTGAGCTGAGGATAATGCAAACAAATTATTTTCCATTTAATTACAAAAAAGTCATAATGATCTTGCTGTCTGATGCAGAATTTGGTAAACAAAATTCTAAATGACAGACCAATGTCAGTCAGTCTATATATTTCACTTTTTAAATACACTTGAGCCAGAATTGATTGTTTCCAGCCTGAAATTAAAAATGATCTGTACTCTGGACACCAGGAACACCACAAATGTAAGGTCTGTTGGTACACAAGCTGTTGGATTCCCTCACCTGAAGCATCAGTCAGTGACTGGAGGGACCTCAGTGGAGGCTGTGGGTAGCAGTAATATCCACCAACGGCAGTCTTCTCGAGCACAATGTTGTCCTTCAGAGTTTTAGTCCATCGGATGAAGTTCTTCACCAAAGAATCGGCCACGTATGGCTGGCCTTTGTGGTAGCCTGTTGTGAAGACAATTTACTGTTCACTTAAAAATACATGCACCTGATGTTGGCAGCGCGGATATATTTTCACATTGGGTGCAGTGAGTGCAAACCTGTGATGAATGTCTCCGTCTCACAGCTGCTTGTGAGGTAGGGCACTGAGTCCTCCACGTGACAGATTCTCATCTGAGTACAAACCAGGTAGGTCACTGTGGAGGAGATCAGAGGCAAAGTAATGGTGAGACTTGACATGTAGAATAGCTCCTGGAAAGAAGCTGAAAAAAGCAAACTTACTTGGACAAATGTGAGTGAAGATTTCTGGCTGAGAAGATGAAAACAACTCCAGGACAAAAGGGTGGTCAGACGTTCCATCAATAGCATGAATCCAACGGTATGTCCAGTATTTCTCTGGACCTAAAAAGGATGTCAATTAATTGCTAATAACTGGGGTCAAAAATTAAAAAAAAAAAGAATGAAAAAAACGTCTTCAAGTGTGAATAAGATCGGAAGTATTTACCTTTGTTTCCTTTATTCTTCACTCTTTCAACACGGCCAACAAATGTTACCAAACCAATGACGTCACACGCAGTATTGTTGGGTAAATTTTCCAACTCTGCCCTGGGAGATACAAACAATGTGATTCAACAAGTGTATGTGAACACTGAAAATAAATTCCAGCTACTTACCGGGTAATAAAGTGGTAGGACACATCAGGTAGTCCCCACTGAGGGAGAACACTCTTTGGCGAGATCACAGTGATGACTGAGGCTGGGTTGCGGGCATTCAGGCAAATTTCTAGGAGAGATTATTTTTTTCAATTATTTGCTTTAAATAATAACACAGACATTTCAAAAATAACCTCAGTATAAAATAACTGTAATTGGTATATGATAAATACTAAAAGATTTATTTATTTTTAACTGAGGAACACGTTCACATAATTGACACACATGTCTCTGTACGTACCGACAGAGCTAAATTTCCTCATTCTGTGATGATCCATTTGTGGATGGGACCGGTTTGAATAACTCTGCTTCAGACTGTAATTTTGGAGGTACAACACTGCTCCCACCTTCAGTCTCTGGTAAAACTCTGGACAGAGTTCGTTCCAAAGCACAAGGGACATTGTCCCACTCTGGTCAGCAACTTCAAAGTATGCCTGATATAAAATATAACAAAACATTAGGTTAAAAAATATTTTATAATTACTGACTTGCAAGTTTGCACATTTCATGTAAATGTTTTTTTTTAGTTTTTTGTCAGCGTTAACTCACCTGGAATGGATAATCAATCCTAAGTCCAAACTTCCCATAATACCGCAGTCTAGATTTATGAATTATCCTCACGAGGAGAGGCAGTGGTTTCCATGTGTTTTTATGTGACGACTCCAGATTGCTAAGCAAACTTATTCTTGATGCTGTTAAAATAGGAGGATGTGTTAAAACACATCCTAAGAACTTTCTCTGGATGTTTTTATTTTGCACCTTCTTATAAAGTTATTCAACAAGTCATGTCTCGTGCTCATAAGTATAAACCTAACAGTAACTTACCGTCCAGCACCGTGTCTGACGACGAACACCCAGAGATCCAGACGTCTCCCTCTGGGTCGTCGTTATTCCACAGAGACAGGTAATGTTTGCGGCTCACCTGAAGGGGAACATCACTTTGCAGCGCCAAACTCCCCTCCATGCCCTGTTTTACCAGCAAGGGCAGCGAAGTGACATCTCGAACACGTTGGAGGACCACAGATCTCCCTGCACCGCATCTGACCTCCTTAATGCAAACGTACCCGTGCCCCAGAATCCGCTCGTTGTAAACAAAGGAGCACTGCGTGATACGAATGTCATCCCCGGTCCTCAGAGCGTTGACGTGCACCAGGTGATTCAAACTGGGGTGAAGGAAACACTTGGCGCGCCAGGCGCCGTCAGTGACGGTCACATCGTAGCTGTAGCAGTCGGGCTGCTGCGCGTCGTTTTGCTCGGATAAATACTTCTGGATGGCGATGACAGCCACGGGAGCACACTCCTCTTCACGTAACCTCAAGCACTGTGTGCCGGATAACCCATCCAGAGTCCTCTGAAGGAAAGATGCTTGCGGAAGAGCGGCAGCAACAGCGGGGATGGACGGGGAATTACTTTCCATTGTGATCGGTTATCCTCACAAGCCTTCATGCACTCGACGGATGTAGTGGCACCGCTGTCACCCATCGAGTCTCGTTAGCCTAGCGGCTAACCCCTTTCTACCTGTTTTCATCCGCGTTCAAGTGTTTAGTTACTGGCCTGACAAAATAGTGCTACTTTTAGAAGCGATTTGAAAAGGATTATGCTACCTCGGCTACTTACCACTATTCACTACAATGGCAGAACGTTTGCTGAAGCTGTCTTATGAAGTTCTCCGTCAAACTTGGCTAACTACAGAACAAGGCGGGTGCTGTTTGATTGCGTCATTATTTGTATTTACTTCGGTGAGGCACAGTGAAGTGAAAAAGGACACCCCGAAATTGAATTGAACATGGAAGCACAATCACCTTCACATGACGTGCATGGTGACTTTTAATATCGGGCACCAATGTAAACGCAAAAGTCCTAGTTTCAAATCCCGCGCTGAGCACCGTTGACGCAGAATGTGGTGACGTAATCAACGCGACGACAGGGTCGAAATACGGAGGATAAACATATTTTATTCACCAAGTGGTGCAACTAGGACCTCTAGTGGCAAAACGTTCGCATTCGGGATAATACAGGCTATTACTGGTTCGACAACACGTATTGTTTAAAATCATTTTTACAGTATCTATCATAATAAATAAATATATATATATACATATATTATAGTTTATATTCCTCAACAAGAATCCAGACGCTATTATTTTTGCGTCTTTGGCTCACTGAAATGCCTCTGACATACTAGTGAACTGTAAACCTTTTAAGTTAAGAATTTTATTGTACCTGGATCTTCAAGCAGTTCACTCGTCAGTTAGTTTTTTTTTTCTTTCTGGAATTCTAAAATTTTGATGAGATGAGCCAACTGTCAAGTCGTTTTTCATTCATGCAAATCCCGAGAACAAAACTCCCCTCTGCATTGGAACTACACTCCCAGAATGCTTTGCGGCGTTGGCAGTCTATTTTTTTTTTTTTTTTGCCTACGTGGGAAAGGGAGGGATCCGGACACACAAACAAATGACCAGGAACGGCCCACGTTACACATAACTGTGTCATGTCAGGAAGGATTTAGCACGTAGGTCCCTGACGTTTGGAACAATGTGGCTCAAACCCGAAGAGATTCTGCTCAAAAATGCCTTCAAATTGTGGGTGACCGAGAAGGACAACGAATACTTCGTCCTGCAACGGAGACGAGGCTACGGGGAAGGTGGAGGCGGCTTGACAGGTAACGTCAGCGGCGGCGTTTGTCCACCTCCTGAGACTTCTAGACTCCAGCTGCAGAAGCGTCGTGGCAAACCACATATGTGTCACACAAGTAGCTGCTACTAGCGGCAGCCGTGTATTCCAGTAGCTAACGTCTGGCGAGCCGTGGAGAGGGCGGGGGTTGCCGTGTAGCCGTCTGTGAAATTCCCTCAGTGCAACAGGTTCAACACCAAGTAGCACCATTGGTGAGCAGTTGCCCCCCCCCCGTTGTTGTCCACGCGACAGACCTTCCTCGAGGGTCTGCACGTGGAGCCAACTGATCTGCTGTGTCAGCTTGAGACGTTGGACCACAGTGACAGTTGATCCACCACAGCCCAACATAAACCATTTACGACGCACAGCTCCTGGTTTGATAATGTCACTGCAATGTCAGTCAATGCTGCTCCTGCTCCTGCTCCTGCTCCTGCTCCTGCTCCTGCTCCTGCTCCTGCTCCTGCTCCTGCTCCTGCTCCTGCTCCTGCTCCTGCTCCTGCTCCTGCTCCTGCCAGCTAGTCACTAAGTGATGGGTCTTTCGCCAACGAACCGATTCAAAGAGCCGGCTCTTTGAAGTTGAACTGAGAGCCGGCTCCTGATTGGGAGCCGTTTTTACGTTAGAACTTGTTTTTCTGAAGATTTAATATTTTAACATCATGAACCTGCCGCTGGCTCTTTTTAGCGAGCCGAGCCAAAAGAACCTGTTCTCTGAAAAGAGACGGAATTCCCATCACCACTGGTCGCCCTGTCAGTGGTGGCAATGTTGAGATGTCACACTTTAATTGTGTGCCCTAACCATCCGCATTGCCAAAAATTTGAAGACGTGGTGCACGATTGTATTAGAGCTGAACTGAACAGGTTCGGGGGGTCTGAATGAGCAGATGGACTCTGTGACTCACGACCAAGAAGCTGTTGGTATTAAACATCCAAAAGAACAGTGGTATCATGTCTCAAGTACTGATGTAGCATTTTCATTTAGGATTAAGCATGCAGTCTTGTATAATTAGATATATTGATTAACATGATCTCTTTAAGTAATGATGCTTACGTTGGTGATTTTTAAGCAGGCTTCTTATCTCCATTCTCTCCTCATCACTGTGACTGCATACAGACTTTGATCCAATAATTTGTTTTGAAGAATTTAACTGACCTCAGTTAAGCAATCATTTGGTTATAAACAACGGAACAAAGGGTGGAAGTTCTGCTGGTTGGTTTCATAGCAAGTGAGGTTAACTGCTTCCTCTTTCACACAACAGGCTTGAAGCCCTCTTCCTTAGCTCATGGATATTCTTTATGCCTTTGAAATCCAATATTCTGTGCTGATGACTATGATTAAAGTGATGAATTACATTTGACCCATCAGATTATCCTACTCAGCAGCACCATCAGTTGAGCGTGTAAAGAGCTAATCTGTGTGTAGCGGACAGAAAAGTGAGAGGTCGATGGAGTGCATGAGTGTCGTTTCACTGCAACCTTGTTAATTATTCATGGAGGGCATGTCAGAGAGAGGTGGGAAAGGTAAAAGATTCTGCTAATTTTAGTTGTGCAGCTTTCACTTGGCCCTCAGAGACTGGTGGCTAATAAAGACATACAATACAATCAAATCTTAAAATAAGATGCTGTTAAACTGGTATAGTAGGTATCATTAGACAGCAGCTATGAGGGCCCTATAATGCTTCTAATACTGTCCAGTGTTGGTTCTATGGTTAATCACTATTGGGACACACATCCATCAGACATACATTAGCATTTTTCCCCCTTAGAAGTCAGTCATCAAATGATGATTATACAGACACCCACACACAATGTATGTACATATATATGTATATGTATATGCATGGATGTGTCCTCTCAGACTGCAGTGTAGCATGTACCCTTGACTAATCATCCAAAAGCCAATTTTGTCCTGTTTTTCAGCCTCACCCAAAACTGCTCAGTTAGTTTCTTGCTGAAATGAATACTATGTTGTAACTTCCATATGGCATCACTGATTTCCTCAGTTGTGTGTTTTTAGCATGCAATTTAATAAAGTTGAGTTTACTGATAAGATGGAGACACGTATACTGTTAGAAAAATGGAGAAAATGAATTTGCAATAACCAAAGTCTACCTGAGGACAACATCATTGGTTAAAACTGTTATTTTGCTGTGTGTTGCAGGTCTTCTTGTTGGCACACTGGACACTGTGTTGGACTCCACATCCAAAGTCGCCCCTTATCGCATTCTGCACCACACGCCAGACTCACAAATTTATTGGTCAATAGCATGTGGTATGTTTTTCACCTTAATCTGACTCGTCAGTGGCACAGAGGTTATTAGTTGCATTTTAAAAATTTATGAAATCAAGTCTGCTCTTTCACAAATGTTGAAGGTTATCTTGTAAAAAAGGTCATTTGTGATAATAAAGAACCTGATTTTAACTCTGATGTTGCATCAGGTGTCACCCAGGAGGAGATTGTTCAGCACTGGGACTGGCTGCAGCAGAACATCATGCGGATTCTGTCCGTATTTGACTCCAGCGAAGACATCACCAGCTTTGTACAGGGCAAGATCAGAGTAAGAAGTGATCATTAATTCCATTATGATTGAACAACAGGTCTGCAATTGATGTCTTAACATTGTAATCCTTGTAAAAATCTTATAAATTGTGAACCACAGTCAAAGGCTGCCCACTAAATAATAATAGAATTGGGAGCACAACTGTAGGACTACAGACTGATACTTAAAAAAAACAAAACAAGAACCGTTTAATTAAATACTGTTTTAGTTGAAATTGATGCTTTTGCACCTGTCTGTGCTGACCCTCAGTGTTGTTGATTTGCCAGGGTCTCATTGCTGAGGAAGGGAAAGCGTCCTTGGTGTTGGAGGATGATCCTGAAAAGTTCCGAGAAGCCCTGTTGAGGTTTGAGAAGTGGTTTGAGCTCCCGCCAGAGGAAAAGCTCGTCACGTACTACTCATGCAGCTACTGGAAAGGCAAAGTGCCCTGCCAAGGGTGGCTCTACCTCAGCACAAACTTCTTGTGCTTCTATTCCTATCTGCTGGGAGCAGAGGGTGAGTCATTTGTCTCATTTTGCCCTTATAATGTTGAGTGGTTGTGACCTGTGGTCAGTTAGACTGTTATGGAACCATTACTGTAATAGGCCTCCCTAGAAACGATGTTATTTGAAACTTTTTTTTATTCATTTATGAGCCTGCTGTATGGTATCAGCCATTTCAAACCTTTTTACATTAATTTTACACTGCTCATTGTATTTAATTAGTTTTAAAAATTAGGAGAAAGACAAAAAGAGGACAAAACTAGTAGCCATGCAGGGCCTCTTAGGATCACTGATTTAATCCATATTTATTGTGATTGTCTTTAGTAAAACTGATCATCTCTTGGGACGAGATCTGGAAGCTGGAGAAAACCTCCAATGTGCTTCTGACCGAGAGCATCCACGTGTTGGCTCATGGCGAGGATCACTACTTCTCCATGTTGCTGCACCTCACTGAGACCTTCGTCATCATGGAACAGCTGGCTGCTTACTCCATCAAGCGTTTCTTCGATAAGGAGTCCTTCCAGAGAGAGCCAGCGCTCGCTGACCCCTTGCAAATCACCAAGAGGTAGCGTCATTGAGGCTGCACACCTTTGCATGTTCCTGTGAGTCAGTGTAAGGCGGTAATAAGAGCCAAAGTAAACACAAACTTTGACTCTGCTTAATAAACATTTGGATTGGTGGGGCACTCATCCGGGGCAATAAGATGAGTCTGCTAGGTTTTTCTCTTGTTGTATCCTTGGTCCTTTTTGAGGTTTGTGACCTCAGAACGGATTGAAGTCCTTTCTTTGAGATGTCAAATGTGTTTCCTGCTTCACTTTCCTCTTCCAGAGGCCTCGAAGCTCATGCCAAGAGTGAGCAGTTCAGGGCGTTTTTCAGGCTTCCCAAAGAGGAAAACCTATTAGAGGTGCACGAAAGCTTCCTGTGGGTGCCCTTCAGCCATTTTAACACACTTGGGAAGATCTGCCTGTCTGAGAACTACCTGTGCTTCGCCAGTCAGGATGGAAGCCACTGTCACATCATCATTCCGATGCGAGAGGTGAGGACGGCCAGCAGGTGCATGTTGATTAATAAACTCTGGCGAGAGGACGCTGTCTTGAAAGATCCTGCGCACTGACGAAACGCAGCCGTCATTGTCTCAACGGTGTCCCTCCAGGTTGTTAACGTGGAGAAGCCAGACTCAAGCAGCAGGGCCTTGACTGTGTGCGTGCGTGGCAAGAGAGCTCTGCGCTTCTCGGAGGTGCGGGACTACCAGCGGCTCGCCAACACCATCCGCAGCCGCTGCGGGATCAGCGCCAGCCCTCAGCACTCGGCTTCGTCTGAGGTAGCCCCACGTTTCGCTTTTGCTTCACGGTGTCCCGTGTCTGTAGCGCTTGACGCATTGTGACCTTGAAAATGACACGTGTCACCTGTCAACGGCAAGGCCATACGGGGCGAGTGCCAGTCGCTCATCAACCATTTTGAGGACAACCCGGAAGATGTGACGCTGATGGTGGGACAGAAAGACAGCAGCAAGGCTGTGAGCACGGAGGCTCTCATGACCGTTTTCCACCCGCAGGATGTTGAAAACCTGGACCCCAAAATGGTAAACACCTTAAACTCATTGTTTCCCATCAACTGCAAGTATGTTCTTAGTTTTGAATTGCATGCTGTGGCTGTCGGTGTTTTATAAATTTTGAATTGCGTAGGTATGTGCATGTCCGCCCCTGTCGAGTTGTGATCACTGGGGCTGTCTTGTTGCAACTATTGAAGTGTCGAGTGTGGTGAAGGAAAAAGAAAGGAAAGAGCTGCGATTGAACAAAGTGTTGGATAGTTCCTATGTAAACCTTGCAAGTGTGAGCAATTTTGCTATCATAAATAATCTCTGATTGGCTATAAGTGGGTACAGATCTGGTTGTAGCAGATATTGTTACCTAAAATGATTGAATGATGAATGAGTGTTTTGATTTTGGTTATTTATTTAGTTATTTATCTATTTGATTTTTTTTTAATCATTATTTTAGGAATTTTGGTCAATGTTTTCACCCACTTTGATTGGTCATTATTGTAATGTTTTGTTTGTCTTTCCTGTGGACTTCAGGAAGAATTGTCTTCACATTTTGAAAGCTAATGGGGATGCTTAATTAATAAATAAATACAGCCGCTGTAAACCGTAAGCGAGGTGTAAAAATCTCGCCAAGATCCGCCTGGATTGTAGCGATGCAACTGAACGGCAGGCTGGGGGAGTGTGGGTGGGCGTTCAGGGATGCGCAACGTGCCTAGTGATGGACGATCCGCACAGATAATTGCAGAGCGAGTGCATAAACAGCGTGGCGTGTGCTTAAATGTGTGATTGACAGCTCAAAGAAAAGATGAAGGAGCAGTCCTGGAACATCCATTTCTCCGAATACGGACGCGGCACCAGCATGTTTTTCACGCGGAAGACGCGAGACCTGATCGTCCGAGGCGTTCCCGAGGCCTTGAGGGGAGAGCTGTGGATGCAGTTCTCAGGTATGTTTCACTGCTCATGGATGTGTTAAAATGCTCCAAAAGCGGGTCAGTGTGGGATCTCTGCGCCATCTGTTTTACTGGCGTGACTGTGCAGGAGCTGTGAACGACATGGCCACTCACCCTGGTTACTACACCGAGCTGGTCGAACAGTCCCTGGGCACAAGCACGTTGGCCACTGATGAGATCGAGCGAGACTTGCACCGCTCGCTGCCAGAACACCCCGCCTTTCAGAGCGACACTGGCATCTCGGCTCTGCGCCGAGTCCTCACTGCCTACGCCTCAAGGAACCCCAAGATCGGCTACTGCCAGGTGTCTTTCTCTTCTCCTCTATTCCTTTGTGGATATGTTGATTAAGTCAAAATTAAAACAAAAGCTGCATCTACATGGTGAATCTTAACGCCTGAATTTCTCTTGACTTCTGAAAGCATTATTGTTTTTTTCTGCTAAAGTTAAGCAAAGCTAAAAGCGAATTGGTCATTTTGACATTCCAAAATGTGCAACAGTTCTAAAGGCATTCATGTATATTTATTTTAAAGGCATTTGAACTAAAAGAAGCTCTGGAAAAAAAAATCAATTAGGCACGATGCTCTGAAAAAGGCCCCATAGAGATCACTGCATTTTGCCTGCATTCTTTCTGCATTTCACGCTGCAAGCGCCGCAGTGTAGTCTGTTGGTTAACAATGCAGACCGTCTTTCTGTGCAGGCCATGAACATTCTCACCTCAGTTCTTCTGCTGTACGCAAAAGAAGAGGAGGCTTTCTGGCTGCTGGTGGCTGTCTGTGAGAGGATGTTGCCCGATTACTTTAATCGCAGAATTATCGGTAAGTGGAGAAAAAGAAAAGGACTCCGTTTTTCATCCTCTTCCCGCTTGCCTTTTTTTTTTTTTGGAGCCTCAACCCTCATGTTGATGATTTCCTGGGTTTGCTCCCTTTTGAAATCTTTACAGGCGCTCTGGTGGACCAGGCGGTGTTTGAGGACCTGATTCGTGAGCACCTCCCCCTCCTGGTGGGGCACATGTCAGACCTGAGCTTCTTCTCGTCAGTATCCTTGTCCTGGTTCCTCACTCTCTTCATCAGCGTCCTGCCCATAGAGAGCGCCGTCAACGTGGTGGACTGTTTTTTCTACGACGGAATAAAGGCCATCCTGCAGCTCGGCCTGACGGTGCTGGACTACAACATGGAGGCTCTGATTCGCTGCCACGACGATGCAGAGGCCGTCACCATCCTGAACAAGTACGTGTGACCACGAGCAGAGGCCAACTGGTGTACTTGAAACGCACGGTCCCAGTTATGGTCTTTATTTTTCTGATGGTCTTTTTTTTTGCAGATTTTTTGACAGTGTGACAAACAAAGACAGTCCGTTGCCACCCACGGTGCAGCAAGCTTCAGTGGGCAATATTGACAAGGCGACCCACTTAAGTGTGGACATCAGCGAACTGATCCGAGAGGCCTATGAGGTACTGCAGCGTTCCTCAGCGATTGTTACCTCGGTGATATTGGCCTTCCGCTTGATTAAACTGACCGCTCCATTTCAGAAATATGGAAACATCCGCTCAGAGGAAGTGGAAAGTTCTCGGAAGAAAAACAAACTGCACGTTATCCAGACGCTGGAAGACACAACCAAGCAGAATGTCGTAAGTGGCGTTTGAGTTGAAACCAATAAGGGAGTGTTAGTGGTGCGCTGGTGGCCCTGCAGTTATCAATAATGTGACTGGTCCCAGCCCGCCCCGCACAACTGCATCAATTATCACGACCCGCCTCAGGCCACAACCCGCAGTCATTACATAGACAAATGTGTCTTTGAATATGGCTTTTTTCTTCTGTCAAAAAGGTGGTTCTAAACAGCCTCATTGGGCTAATGCCACTCCCAAATGCCAAGTGCATGAAACAACAATGAACAGAATTAACATTAATATAATGCATTTACCAGTTTAACCCTAGCATCTCTCTTTGGGCAAACCAAGAAGAATATAGCAGCCCAACATCATAAAAAAACCTTCAAAAAACCTTCCAGCTATAGTCCTAAAACTCGCTCATCTTTCTCCTCCCTGCTTGTTGTTGCAAAGCATATGCATTTATCTAACATATTAACATTAGATCGCTTAGCCCCTTTTTAAATATTAACGAGTGTAATAGAATGTCCATATTAACAGATCTATTTTAATCTGTTAAAAATAAGTATTTTATCATTAGTAAATGTCACATCATTCATTATTTGCCCCGCCCCAGCCTGCCCCGCCAGTAGAGTGAAAATGTCTTGACTCGGCTCAGCCGTCCCAGCAGGGCACCCGCAGGTTGCAGGTTTCCCACTCATCACTAGGGGCTGTATGATGACACTGTTGCTGTAGTGTTAGATGTTCATCACCACCTCCTTTCAGATTCGAGTGGTGTCCCAAGAAGTCAGACTCAGTGCCTCCCAGCTGGATGAGCTTTACAACCTGTTCAAAGTAAGTCAGAGCCTCCCTATTCCAATTTTGTGGTTTTGCAATACTATCTTGGTATTCATGTGGATGTAAATGATTGGTCTTACCATGAGATTTTGATACCATTCCATCCCTATGAGACTCTTGTATAAACATACTAATACCTTTGTCAAGTTAATCTTGGTACGTTCAGCTTCTGCCCAACTTGAAATGGCCTGGTCAGCCTTAAATATGCACGGGAACTCTTTTCCTCTTTCCAATTTTTATTTCCTGTTAAAGAAGGAATGCCAGGTTGTAAACCTTCAAATGAAAACAAAAATGTACAGTCAACATTTAAATAACACACAATCTTTTTAATTGTCACTTTAAATAGTTTAGGTAATCAAACTGGTTTTATAGCGTAATTTTAACTTAAATAGTATGAACCTTAAACTGTTACTTCAACATGAAAGAAATGTTTAGCAGCAGTACTTGAAACAAGACTCAAAAAAAAAAGGGTTGGGAAAATCAAATAATCCGAGCAGGACACTCATTACTGCTCTCAACATAATTAGCTACATTTTCATCATTTCATCTTAATAATAAATATTGTAACACAGAAACATTTTCAATTACAATATCAGTCAGTGTAAGCAGTTCATGTTCATACCAGTAGCTTCTTTGTGGCTTGACCAAAGCCGAACAGTGTCCTCCTTTGCTGCCTGCTGCAGAGTGGTTCTGCCGAAGAACTGCAGCCAGGTGCTTTCACTCAGGTAGTCTGCTGCAGGGAGTAAGGGAGCTCTCTCTAACGCTGTGCTCCACTCAGCCTTCAGGGGGCAACATTTCTTTGGGCTGGCAGACATGTTTTGAGGCCTTTGGCTTTGGACCTGACACCTCCCACTTGAGCTCCTGGTTCTTGAACCCAAGGAGGTCACAGCCTTTAAGCCCTGGTATTGGGGGAGCAGAGCTGATGGGATGGCATCCTTTTTCACTTTTGTTCACCCTCCTCACCTGTGTCACCAGGAATTGAAGACCAAAGCAGGCAGCCAACCTTAATGAAACATATTGTCTTATTTCCATGTTTAATTGTGTCCATTTAAGAGACAGCATTTCCTCTGCTGCTACTGGACAATGGACAGTCCAGCTCTGCACCATCACGACCCCAGCTTGGCCTATTTGGAGCAGTACCAACTGGGTTTCCAGCAGTTCAGCGTGCTCTTCTCTCTGCTGGAGCCCTGGGCCTTCTGCAGCAACAAGAGCGCCCTCTCCCTGTGGTTCTTCCGCCTGATTGACGAGAACCAGGACGGCCTGGTCAACTTTAAAGAGTTCTGCTGTGCCCTTGGTGCGTTCATCATTTGCCGCTCTTCACATTTGCCCTCAATGTGTTTTTGCCGCTTGACCCTAAATTAGCTTATTTTGTTTCTTTCCGTAGACACCCTGTACTGTGGCTCGTTCACAAACAAGCTAAAGTTCCTCTTCAAGCTGCACCTGCCTCCAGGTATGTGATGAACAATTTGTCGCGCTGACAGCAACACGTCGAGATGATATTTCTCACATGGTCACTCTGGCCCTCTGGCTTCTGTCTGATGGCTCTCTTGTAAACCAAATAAGTTAGATATAGATTTTGCGGATCTACAGTGTCAGCCCACAGGGTGTCTGGATTGAACATGTACTGCATCAAATAGCGCATCAAATCCATTCTGACTGGATCCTTGACGGCCCCTAGCACTAACAATATTGTGACAGGACGGCAATAACACAGCTGCAGACGCTTGCTCGCCACCTCCAGTAAAGCATGAGATCATGTGGGCTCAAATCAGTGTGCGATCTACAGGGCTTACAAACGGATGCTTTGCTTTTTTTTCACTAATTCAGTCCATAACATTGCATGTGATGTGTGAGCACCTCCCCTGGGGGAAGGATGTGTCTTTTTAATATGTGGCCCTCGTCTGCATGACGTGGCATCACTGGCTTGGAGGCAGCGGGGTTAGAAGAGGCTGTGTTGCATGAAAGAGCTTTGCCTTGGCAACCAGGGGCGTGAGTGAGGAGCTATTGGGGCGTTTCAGCACACTATTTTTTTGTGTGTTTGTAGAAGGGGGATCTGTGATCCGCCTAAATTCTAACTGACAGTTTAGGAGCGGAACACTTCTGAGCCACGGCTTCTGATACGCCAGGTCAAGGGAACCGTCCTGCACAAAAATGTTGTTTTATGTGTCACTGCAAAGGGCAGTGGGTTGCTTCAGCACCAAGGACAGGTCCCGTCGAAACCCGTTCACCTCAGTGCACGACTGGTTCGTCTTTTTCAAAACACGCACACAACACACAACACACAACACACAACACTTTGTGCTGATTTCAGTCAAAACACGTTTGTTAACAAAGTGGTTTGTTCATCCAAGTTTTCTAAAAAAAAAAGGCAAGAAATTATTAGGTTTGGCCTTGTGTAGTACGATATGAAATCTTTCCGTCATGGTTTTTAATTTCTCTTAGATTTCTATCAATGTTTCTTGATTACTATAATAATATAACTAAATAATACAAATATTTATACTCGTCACTGTAATTCAGTACAGTTTCCTCAGATTTTTTTTTAATAGTTGGTTAAAATTCATTGTTTTTAGAATTTACTGGCACTATAATGTATTTTAGCTTTGCATTAATGAACAAAAAACACTGTAGTTATATGGTGTATGCTCAAAGGTGGTTTCTCTTGACAACGTGAATGACAGAACAGCAGAATCCACTGTGGTGTCTCCACACAGATGACACTTTATTAGAGCAGAAATGGTCTGACTGTGGGATTTTCTGAATTGATGATAAATTGGGGAAACGTACAGCAATGCGATGAGACATTGACTATGAATTCACATCATAATTTTCAAGATGAGCTTGATGGAGTTCCTCTAGCAAACTTCCAAGTGCTTCCATTTGGGCCAGAAGAATTTTAATGCACTGACAGAAGCCAGTGAGTTGACTGCAGAGCTAGTTTGAGCAGAGTGGCACGATTTAATCACAGCACAGCAGGGTCAGATGAGGCAAAAAGGAAAAAAAAACTCTGAAGCGCAAAAAAAAAACCTTGAAAATTAGCTTCACAGACTGATTTGTGTGACATCAGTTTATTTATATCCACAGAAACGTGTTGACAGGCTGATATTTCAAATCGACTGTAACAGCTTACATACTTCACTTTGATGATCCACAAAGCACTGCAAGCCCTGTAGATATTTCTCCAATCTTGGTTTCACATCAGAATATACGCAGAGATGCTGAAAGAGTGCAAACTGCAAGGGCCTCCAGCACTCCCCTGATTTCACAGTGCAACTGCCTAAAGCCTTTATTGGCTGAGCTTGGGATGGCATGAAAATGTGACTGTGGAAATTGGCCCAACATTACATTAGTTTTACGAATTGAAATAATTTGCCTCCACCAGCTGAATCTCCACGATTTCTTGTGAGCTCTGACAAGAACATTGCAATAATTAAATGAAGGATTTGATTTTTACTGTATAACTGATTTGAAAAACTGCAATCCTTGTTACGTACACATTGCATTGACATTTTTTTTTTTTTTTTTCAAACAAAGTCAGACTGCCATGCATGTGTGTTTCTTACTTTTCCCGTCTTAACGTTGCTCTTGTGCCTCTGGTCAACTCTATCTCTTCATCCTTCCTGTCAGCACACTCACAGTCGGTGTCTTCTAGCTTTTACAGGAAGTCCTTTGAACATAAAGGAACAGAGAATCCCGCACTTTGTTCCTCTGGTTGAAGACTCTTCCCATTTCAATAGACTCACTGGTTAGCCTCTTTCTGCTTCCTTCCACCTTTTAATACTAATATACCACCCTTAAAACCCCAGTGTGTAACATTGAAAGAGATCTATTGGTATGATTGAGTTTTCTACCTATTGTTTAACATACTCATTTTCTAATAATCTTTTTTACCCTGCAATTAGTAGACGGGGATTAACGTTGTTATTCTCTTTTTCATTTACTGTTTGATGTTACACACTGGGATTTAAATATTTCCTCCTATGTTCTGTGAAACTCCTGTCCTATTGCTTTCCTTTTATCACATCTACAAATGACTGCCGGTTCACGTTACCTTTATATTTCAGCTTTTGATCTTCCTGAAGATGGTGTGATAAGGAAAAGCCCCGAGCGAGGTATTGGCTGAGCTAAAAGTGCAATATTTACTCAGCTTTTAAAGGAGGAAAATACATTTGGAGTCGTTTATTTCAGTGTAACTGTGTGAAGGGCATGTGTGATGTTGACAGGTCGAGGAAAAGTGGACCTGCAGGCTTACTTGAAGCAATGGCAAAATGAAATACTGAAGAAAGAGGAAACCATCAAGGACCTACCCCGAATAAACCAGGTAATCCAAACCATGTTGGGTACTTTGAATTAAGAGGCCATCATTGAAACACGGAAAGTCGATTTTATTGATTGTCACAGCACATCGTTGTCACGGCATTATTATTTTTCCTTCTTCCAGTCTCAGTTCATTCAGTTCTCCAAGACGCTGTACAACATTTTTCACGGTGACCCAGAGGAGGAGTCTCTCTACCGAGCCGTGGCGCACGTGACCAGCCTGCTGTTGAAGATGGAAGAGGTGGGACGCAGGCTGCAGGAGCCGAGCAGCCCCTTGAAGACCGCAGCGGCTGCCAAGGCTGCTGCTGCTGCTGCCGCCTCTGGGGGAGAGGAGGAGCTGTCGCTGAAGGAAACTCCTTCCACACCAGAGAGCTCAGACACCTCCAGCTGCGACCACAGTCCCGACACGCTGTCCGAGGTCTCCGAAGTGGAGTGGTCCTTCTCCTTCGAGCAGGTCCTGGCCTCCCTGCTCAACGAGCCGGCCATCGTCGGCTTCTTCGAGAGGCCCGTCAACCTTCAGGCCAAACTGGCCCACACTAAGGTGGCCCAGCTGAAGCTGAAGGCCAATAAGAGAAGGGATACATAGGGAGGCATCGGGAAGAAGTCCCTCCCTACACTCAGATGAGACATCGGTGTTCAGTAACCCCGATGGTGAAATTACTGCTGGAGTGGAGCAAAAAGACAAAAAAAAAAAAATCCAATCACATGATCAGTTAGTCATTATCTCAAGTAAGGCAGATTCTTTGCAGCTTAGTACATTTCCCCTTATCTGCAATGCACAGGTATGCATAAGGGACATGCAGTACTGCCCCCTGCAGTCTGAAAGGGGGGACTTGTCCCCCGTTTTTGTTCAGATGGATAACACCTCCGTCACGAATGACCTTGTCATGGTGACAAGAGTGACAATAGATACATAGGTATATTTTCTGTGTCAGAGTACAGTACTCGTCGCTGCTGTAGTAAGATGTTGTCAACACTGATGTGTAATGTGACTTTAGCGTCACTGTCTAACACTTATCACCAGCCTCTCAGTCCTCTGAGTTAGAGAACACACAGTCATCATCAGTCAGTAAAGGCAAGACTTTGTTGTTGTTGTTGTTTCAGAGAGCCATACACACACACGCACACACACATATATGTGTATATATACGTATACGTGTACATATACATATATTAATATATATGTGTGTGTGTTTATATATAGATATGTACACACACACACACACACACACACACACATATATATATACACAGTATGTACATGTTCACTTACATGGTTCAAGATTTTAGAGACTAAAATGACATGTCACATTTGCAATAACTGCCCCGGAGCGGGCGCTGTACTGCCTGCTGTATATGCGCGGCATCATTTCTGTGGCATGCTACCGAGTGTGAAGCTGTCGTCCATTCAACGTGTGTTATTCTCTGCAGTGCTGCTGTCCACTCGTGAACATGTGCCCAGTGTGATCCCCGCAGTGCCAGTGGTTGCTGTTCCGTTTCGCTCGTGCTGCCGTCCTACTGCGTGCGTCGGGTGCCAAGCCGTTACACAAGTGCAGACTGCATTCTGTACCGAGAGGCTGGCTGAAGAATTGTTGAGGTTTTTTGCTTTGTATTTATGAGTCTCGAAACTAAGATATGAGCTCGTAGACTGTTTGTGGACTCGAACCTTTTAGAAAATATTTTGTTTTATCAAATCTCAGGGTGCGATGAGTGTAAAATAAAAAGGAGAAAATATTTTTTCCACCTGTGGCATTTAAGATATAAGACTAAGTCTAATAAATATATGTATATATATGTGTATATATACATATATATGCATATGTATGTATGTATGTATATATGTATATATATACACACATGTGTGTATATATATATATATGTGTGTGTATATGTATGTGTATATGTATATGTATATACACGTGTGTATATATATACATACATACATACATACATACATACATACATACATACATATATATATATATATGTGTGTGTATATATATATATATATATGTTACACACACACACACACACAGACAGTATAGTACAGTACAGTTCAAACAGTATATAGATTACATGTCTGTAACATTCAAACATAGAGCATGTGTAGCATATCCAGGACGTTATGCAGCGTCAGATTAACTGCAGCTGCTCGTATCAAGGAGGCAGATTTAACGTGTGTGGAGTATTTCAGTTCTTTTCCTCCTATCTGGGCCCCCCCCCCAATTGTTTGCTTCAGCAAACATTTTTTGCAGTTTATTCTTTGCAGGTTGTAAGTGTGCATGTATTTCTGTCAGATCTCAGGCTTCAGATTGAATAACGGCCATTATCTTTTCTGCTGCAGCATGTCCTCTCCTGTGGCCAAATGCATTTATTTAGAGAGCTTTATTTTTGCCTGTGTAGTGAGAAGTGTATGCATAAGTGCAATTCTTTGTTAACCGGTTTTGTTAATCCGCTCCGAATGTTGCTTTTTATTGACATTTTTTTTTATATACATGATGTACTTTATCTTGTCGTTGATTAATCGGACCAATCCAAGAGTTCTACTGTGTAATTATTGGTGGAAAAGTAGGAAATGTTGACTTTGCGCAAGTGCTTCGCACATCACGAGTAATTTCAAAAGGGGGAATCAAATCTTGTGCTGTTTACAAAATTGATGAAAATATAAAGTGAAATGTTGCTGCTTCTCATTCTGATCTCACACGCAAGTCCCCGCTTGAATCCAATCTTTGAGATCTCAGCACGGCATTCAGCGGAGATTTAATTTCGGAAGCTGACTTGCTGATAAATGTACAACCCAACAGTCACTTACTGTGTTCAAAACCAAGACATCTGACTTTGGTCCGACCATTTCAACACTGCCGCTCCTCAGTGTTGGCGGCTCCTGAACTTGAAGAGGCTTTTACGAAATACAAACCAAGAAGCTCTTTGATGGCTTTCCTTGGGTAAAAAGGGACAAACTTGCTTTCAAAAATTTCCATCTGAGCCTTTTATGTAAGAAGTGCATCAGTGATCAAGATAAATCAACTCCTTTGATGGTCATTATAAAAAAAAAACATGTCCTTTCAAGTAGTTTGAGCTTTTCATATGAGGAGAAATGCATCACAGTGGAGAAACAGAGGGAGGAAAGTCGGAGACTTGGACATCCTGTTCTGGCTCACTGTCAGTTTTGCCATTAAGCGTCGGCCTGTATACAATACTGAAGGCATGACAAATGCTCTCGCTCCGGCCTTTTGTATATGCACAACCGAGCGCTTTCACGTGCATGTAATTCTACAGCTTTTATGTTCTGTAGCTTTTGATTGGAAGCTTGTTTTACTCTTTTTTTCCCTTCGCAATTATGATTTTATTTTATTATTTTTTCGTGGAGGTGCAAAGGTTGATATTGAAGATATATAAGATATATGAATGATGTATAAAAGTGATATTGAGCATAATGGTCTGAGTTCTTATTCATTTCACATAGCTTTGATTCAACTTCAAGTTACTAACAAACGTCAGTCATTTAAGTTGGACTTCATCCACTTGAGTCTGTTCTGAACATCAAAACAAGTGTCTTCCTGCACGTCAGAGTTTTGACAGTCATGCATATTAGGACATTAAGATTACTAACATAGCAGTGGCTCAACAAACCAGCTCAGCACTTTTAGAAACACTTAGAAAACACTAATTAAAAAGAATAGTTCAAAAATTTCAGGATCTTTGTATACCTCTACTGTCACTGGCTTTCTTTTTGAATTTGAACCTGATGACCCTACAGGAAGGTCGCACAGTGAAACTTTTCAGACTCTCTTCACCCAAACACAGCTCCTCTCATCTTTGGTGGTTTAAAAAAGGAGGACAGTTTTGTATCTACCAGACTGGTCGACCACAGGTCTAAAAAAACAACAGCTGCTTCCCCAACCCCCTTCACCTGCCAGCAAACAATTAAAGTCTGTGACGTGTGACAGTGACATGATGGCTGTCCATGTCTGTGGAAACAAAAATCTGAGAAGGGTCCCGAGTCATACAATGAACAACTTCCAGAAAAAGATCCATAATTGTATTTTTTTTTAAATGTTTATGTTCTGGAGTTTTGAGTTTGATGGCCACAGTTCGTGCAAAATTCACTGCAGCGATGTTTTCTGTCGTTAAAATGTCAATGACACGAATGCCTGTTTGCCTTTTCAGAAACTGTGTTCTAATACTCAAAGTGAATGAGCCCTTTGTGATGTCACAGTTGATGTCAAGGGCACAAATGCCTTTCTGCCCACAACCAGGTGATCATTTCTCCCTGTGAAGCTGCTTTGTTGCTGCCTTGTTTTTTGTCCTGCTCTACATGCAGAAACAAAACATCATTTTTAGTAGGAAGCTAAAACTGAGTATTTTATAGGGCTGTAAACAGAGAGCTAAACACGAAGAAGTTTGTCAGTAGTCCCGGATGAACTAAAATGGGTGTAATGTGGGACCTTTAAATCAAGGGTCTGTGTAGTCTGTGCACATGAGTGAATTACATCATAGGCAACTGTTCGTTCCATCATTCTGACTTCCAAAAGCAGGAAACACATGTTTTAAAGATTCATTGAAAAACAAAACAACATCCCAAGACACTAAATGAATTCATTTTCTCGAGGGAATGGAAACGCCTTTGATTTCAGCCTGACATGCGTCTCCCCATCTGATCGACACAAACTGATATCCTGCAGGCCGCTCTGCCCAGTTTGTAGGTCACAGCGCCATGTCTCAGCCTGAATTCCCCCCGTCATGACGGCCACTCCTCGTCTCCGCAGCCACTGACGACACGGCGGCAACACAAATAGACCCCTAATGGAACGAGAAGTTAAGGGACCGCAATAAACATCATGAACGGTAAACTGTCCCCTCATATACCTCCTCATGAAGCACGCACCTAGTCGCTCTGATTTACAGCCGGCAGTGTGACTCAGTGACAGGGTGTCCCTGCGTATCACTCAAACTATTCTGGCTCTCAGATTTGGTTGCATATGGTTGTAACCCGGGGTTCATAACCTTCACCCCCGTCACCTGTTCAGCTTTCGACCTCGTCCCGTCAAGAGAGAAACCACCGAGTTCTTAAGGGGCCGACAGAAACGTAAAGTATTTCACACAGAAAAACAACAAACAGACTTTCAGCTCTGCTGGAAAATCACAGATTGGCCTTTAGATTTAGCTTTAAAGCAGTATTTTAATTAGGGTTTTTTTGTGATACGATGATGAATAAAAATCAAAGTGATGCTTTACATTTCAACAGTATTGGTTAAATATATATTTGTTAATAAATAATTCCCCACAAAGACAATCAAAAGAGAACAACTCTAAAGTACTTTACTGAACACATCAAATCTTTTGTTGTTATGAACCCTCTTCCAGGCTGGTACATATCCGACTTCTCTGTATCATTTCATCTAAATTGTGACCGACAACCTGTTACTGCTGCTGCTTTACTTTAAAACTAAACTTTTGTCTCCCCAAGCCCAGTTTTGGGTACACAACCCCCGAGCCTCGGAAAGTTTGTATGAGAACTATATTTAGTCACAGTGACCTGGTGGCATGTGTGTTTAGCAGTGACTCCAACCGCATTCCATGCCATGCATGTGTTTAATGCAGCTGGTGCAAACCAGGTGGCCAAAAATGCTGGCTTTGTGCGGGCCAGAAAACCAAAAATACAACAGAACCCATCCACCATGATGGCTCCAGTTGACAGAGCTGGCATGCCAGTGTTGATGGATGCAGGTTGTCGGTGTGCATGTGAGCAAGCAATGGATCTCAGACACTTCCTTGTTTAGCTGGCAATAGAGTGCAAGGTTATTTTTTGACAACAGAGGCTTTTCAGATTGTGAATCCAGTCCAGTGTCTCCCAGTTTAAGTCACTCGTCAACCAGAGCATTGTGTTTCAGCCACAGGTACCGCAGTGCAAAATGTCAGCTTGATGGGGAAAGAGCTCCCTGTTCGACACACACATCCTCGCTTTGAAGCACTCCAATCATTTGATTCCTTGCTTTTTAACAGCGACTTTATTGTTCCTCTTCAGTTTACTGTTTCCCTGCTTTTGAACTATCCTTCGAGCAAGACTTCCTTGTAGACTGATGATTCTGTGTTCTTAGTATTTTCACCCCGACCCCCAAAGCAGATTCTCAACTACCCAGAATTTAATTTGGATGTTTATGCAGTTAATAAATTGAGCAGCACAGAATAATAATGACCAAAGTCAGGACTGTCTTGATTGTAATGATGCTACATGATGCTACATTTCAGTTCAGAACTCAAACTGTAACTTCTCTTTTTGCAGTTTTCAACCAATACTGAAAGAAATGAGACCTGAGTGTTTGTTCATCAGAATCCTGAGACTGTGCGGTTAGTGTGAATATTTTTTTCAGTTTAAAACTTTTAGGATTCTCTATTTAATCCACCACAGTCTTAAATGCTTTATAATAGATGGAGTGTTTGGATAAATTGTGTTGCAGATCAGTTAGGAACATAGAATAAGTAAACTTTTATTAAAGGACATAAACCAACAAACATAAGGCCTCAACAGAGGTATTCTCCTTTACCTTTGCCTGGACTAAATAGCTGTAAAAAGCAGTTGGACAAAGACAATAAGACCATCACTTGTCTTTCAGTATTATCTCTTAACAGTGGTTCAAACTGACCACTGTTCCTTAAAAAATATTATGCACTAATAACTTGCTTTGATGCGGTGTGAGCAAAGTTAGACATTTGCAGTAAAGTCTTTTTTATTATTATTAATCTACAGGGCGGCTCTTCAAATGCTTTACTGAAGATCTTTAGAACCCTCAGAACTGATTTCACTCCACATGCTCACTTTGTAACATGGAGCTGCCAATCAAGTGCAGCTTTAACACAGATTGACAGTCAGAATCACAGACATCAATGTCCCCACTCTCTCTAGACATGAAACAGCCCCCCCGGCCCCCATTTTTTTGCACAGAAATGATGGAAATATTGATAATGAGGAGCAGACACGTGGAATCCAAAACCTTTAATGTTGTAACCATCAATGAAACAGATTTTTGAACACACAGACACAATTGGATTTAAAATCATCATTGTGATCGAAAGTTCTTCTGTATTAGCAGACAGAGTAGCAGACGTCCTCCTGTCTTGCCTCCTGCGGTGCATTTGGGAAAACGGCCATTTTATGATGACAGCACCCAATTCAAGTATGAGGACATCACAGTCACATTCAGAAGAGCTAAAAGTCATGAAGACAAGATTTAGGACAACAATTAAATAACACAGTGGGGCTTCCTCTCTCTCACATCCATTGTCTCGTCATCAGCAACGTCACGTTAATCCAGCTGCCGTCCTTCGTCGGCTGACTCTAACACAAACTATAACTGTACATTTATAAAGCTTAAATTACAAGTCAAACGCAGCTATGTCAGTGCTGTTCTCACTGGCCAACACATGCCGCCAGGTGCCGACTAGATCTTCAGGTCGTCCAGCCGACTCTTGTTGTTGCTGCTGTGTTTGCTCGACTGACTGTTTCTGCGCTGGTTGTCGGCTGACAGCTCAAAGATGGGGCTGGAGTTTTTACTCTCCTCCTCCGCTTTCTCTTTCCTCTCCACCGCCAAATTGTCTCTGTTCTGCTTGTAGACCACCTTGCTGTTGTAAGGGCTGTAGGCTGAGCCCGGCTCTGCCATGGTGTACTTTGAGTCCGAGGGATACGGCTCGTGCACTGCTGGGTGACCGCTGTAGTAGTTGTAGTTTGGAACGTACGGCATGACGGCCTCATCCTTGGCTGCCTCCCGCACAGCCTTGGACCGTCTGTAGCGGAGGCCCTGGTGACACTTGGTGAAGCCCAGATGGTACATTTCCACCAGGTTGAGCAGCAGGGAGATGCAGGCCACAGCCAGCATGAAGAGGATGAAGACGGTCTTCTCCGTGGGCCGCGAGATGTAGCAGTTGACCATGTTGGGGCAGGGCCAGCGGTCGCAGGTGTACATGGGCTGGAGCTCGAAGCCGTACAGGAAGTACTGAGCCACGATGAAGGCCACTTCGAACAGGGTCTTGAAGATGACGTTGAAGACGTAGGTTCTCAGCAGCGCCCCCTGCAAGCGGACGTGGCCCTGGTTGTCTTTGATCGGCGGCTTCTTGGGCTTCTTGCTGAGCAGCTGGTGCTGCTTTTCAATGTGGGTGGCCAGCTCCTTCTCCTTCTCCTTCTCTTTCTCCTTCTCCTCCATGCGCAACAGGTGGATGATGTGGCCCAGGTAAATGAGGGTGGGCGTGGAGACAAAGATGATCTGCATCACCCAGAAGCGGATATGGGAGATGGGGAAGGTCTTGTCGTAGCACACATTCTGACAACCGGGCTGCTTGGTGTCGCACGTGAAGCCGGACTGCTCGTCCCCCCAGACCTTCTCGGCGGCTGCTCCGAGCACCAGGATGCGGAAGATGAAGAGCACGCTGAGCCAAACTTTGCCCACAACGGTCGAGTGCTCCTGGGCGCTCTCCAACAATTTCCCTAATGAGCCCCAGTCCCCCATTGTAGCTTACAAATAGAGACTTAGTCAATCCGGAAGGAAGACCTACAGAGGGAGGAAGAAGGACAAAGATTTATATGTAAAAACAGTTCTGAAGAAAAATACTTTTTGGATTTGACTAGCTGCTAAATGTGGCACTGCTTGCCGCTTGAATGGTGTATCTGCAATTTTGTGGTTGGCAAACAAGAGACCTTCAGTTGTTGTGTTTTTGTGAAAAATAAAATTGATCCAAGGAAATTAAAAATAAAATGAAATGCTTATTGTCTGACAGCAACAGGGCACCAACAGTTAGAATTAAAAATGTTTAAGTAGGTGCTAAACTAAAAAAACCAAAGCAGAAAAAGAGACTAAATGCTGCAGACTATGAATGACCCCAGTCATGTAACACAATGTAATTTGATCTGTTGTTGTAAACAGCATGGATTTCTGAAGCTAAGTAAAAATCAAAACAACTTAATGAACTAAATAGGGAACTGAAATGTAGACTATATATATAATATTTAAAAATATATATGTGTGTGCGGGTACTATATATATATATATATATATATATATATATATATATATATATATATATATATATATATATACAATCTATCTTCTATGTTCTGTCTCCAAAAAAGTAATCAACGCTGTACCAGTAATCATTCTGTCCTGCTGATTAAAGGTGTACCATTGATATTCCACAAAAGTACACCATCGTGGTAGCGCCACTCAAATCAAAGGCTACTGTACCTCAGAAGCCCCAGAGAAAACTAGCCAAAAAGAAATATTAACTGCGCATGAATTCACTGTTTGTATTCCCAAAGGTTATGTGGCACCCAGTGCAGACTGATTTAAAGCGGGCCCAAGACACAGACCACTGTGTCTGAGAGATAGCCCCACAGCAGGCTGGGGAAACTTTCAGCATTGGCCCAGATCTTGTGACACAAGAGCCAACTGTGCTCTCCAACTCCAGAATTAGGTTTCTAGTTTAGAGTTCAGCGCATATTGATTACATAGCACAAAAATAATGTTAAAAATAGTTGTACTTGTCCTTTAGTGTGGAAACGGTGACCTGCGGCGTTGCGGCGCAATTAGTGCACCTGTTTGAAATGCGCTGGGGCTCAATTGAATCAAAAAATACCTGGAGGTCAGCAAGGATAGAGCTATTTCAATAATTATCTAAACAGTCTAAAATATAACCCTGGGTCGTATTCGATGGATCTGCGGCTGTCCCTGGTGGTGAAACTTACCTGATGTTCATCTCCAGCAGCAGTCAGATCCTGAGTCACTTGTCGCCGGAGCCTCTTCAGTTCACAGAGAGGCCATCCTCCTGCTGAACCGCTGAGGAAACTCCAGCCCCGAGACAAACTTCCCTCAAATAGTTCTCACTAGCGGCTCTGTGATCCCGCCCTCTGAACCTCCTATCCTGGCCGCTTCTGGATGCCCTGCGTTCAACGGAGCCCCTTCTGGTCCCAGATGAAAACATTCACCCTTGTTGAGGAGCACCAAAACCAAAGTGCTTGCGCTCAAGAGGTGTTCCTGTCCCACTGAGTGGCAGCTGAGGAGTCCAGTGAGGATGCAGGTTAGTCTTACATGTCTCCGCGCTCTAAATAGAATCCAAAGTAAAAAAAAAGAAAAAGGGAGTGGCTCTGTTGTCACTTGAATGGTGATCTGTCTTCTGACTGGAAGTTTGAGAGATTCTACCTTTATTTAGCTGTGACAAGTGTAGCTGAGACACAGTTACTCAGAGATGAGATTTGTTGTACTTTTACTTTTGCTCTTATTTTGTTTGTGTATAATTTCTGTTTTATCTGGTTTAGTTATGAAATGAATATATTGCATGACAACCACCATAAATATGCATTTGATTTAAAAAAAAAATTGTGCTTATTCTGGAACTGTTATAAAACTCTCTCTTTCAAGTTTCAAGTTCAAGTTTTTTTGCAGTTCTTTGCAGAACTTAGTGCTTTGATTTAAAGTCTAAGATTTTTTTTCTTCTAATCACTTAACAAAGATACACTTGTTTGTTAAGTGATGAGCAAAATGCCCTCATTAACTTGAACGGAATCCTTTCAACCAGCACATAGATAAGAAAGAGGAGATACAGATCAGCCAGGAGGCAGATGACCTCCACTCGCTGGCAGTGACACACTGACTCGGAAAGACATTTGAACAACACAACGCAGGAATTTGTTTTTGATACCACACTTTTCATCAATATTCATCTTCCCAATCAACACTCTCTGTTGACGCCTTCCATATAAAGAGAAGCGGCCACTTTGCTCGGTACGCATGCAGGTCAGGGGGCGGGCGGGGTCAAGTATTGTCACCCACATGCTGACCTCCTTAGGTGGCAGGTCTATTGATAACCCAAAACTCTGCACTCTGGCCTTCAAAAGGAGAACTTAATCAGGCCCAGACCCCCTGTGACAGGTGGCATCACGGCTCCGAGGAGCTTTGTTCTAAAGATGGTGACGCTGAGATGCAGAGTCTTAGCCGACCGCAACTGTGCCGCCTGCTTGAGGTCACCTAAATGATTGAGACATTTAAATTGCACATGGGAAGACGCTCCATCGTTCTGTTTTATTGGTTTGTTTCTTTAAAGGAGCCATACAACCACAAAATCACAGAACAAACAACCTTTGTGTCAGCCACACGACTCGGCTTTTCTATGGGTTAGTGCGGCAGCAGAGTCAAGCCGTGAAACCTCCCGTTCAAAGTCATTTAAGCAAAAGTTTCATGGAGATAACAGATTATGATAAATGGAAAACACGTCCTGTATTTTCATCTCGACTCCGACACTGACATTAAGAGTGTCATCAGAAAGATGCTGCTAAAATGTAACCAAAGAATCCAAATCAGGCTGAACATTGGGCTGTCACAGTTTGATATGGGGGGATGGGCTTTCTCCATCTGCACTTCTCAAACTTCATTTGAAGTCTGCACGGAGAAATTTAGGACAGCGAACAATGGATTGAAACATAACTAATCATTGTATTTGCCCACCAAACACTGAATGTTGGCAGTGAGACTGGAGACAGCTAGATGTTCTGTCACATGTCAAACTGCGAAATGCAATTTTTCCTCTGTGTGCTTTGTGCTATAGTAGAATTAGATAGAATTAAAATAATCTTTAAATGGAGTGTTCAACCAAAATTTAAATTTCACCTGATGGATCCTCATTTCCTAATCCATAAATGGTCCTGTATAAACAGTATGGACAGACATTTTGTTTCACTTATACTTTTTAGCATTTTATATTTATTTTTATTGTCTTGGAATGCAATGTTATCGCAGGCTTTTATTGCAATGGCATTAATTAATTTTTTGAGGGAGCTTTTTTCCCCCCTGTGAAATGTGAATTCCAGGCTGTGGATAAAAAATCAAGATGAGGCTGAGTAATAAAATTGCTAATTTTCTTTTTCAAATCTACTCATTTAAGGCCTTGCGTGCCTTTATTAGAGCGAGCAGAGTTTCTGTTGGATCCAGGCCCCCATGCTTGAGTCTCCAGCATTGTGCAGATGCTTGCTGCAGGCCTTCCCCACCAGGAAGACCACCTCGGCGACATTGAGCAGAATACAGACCCCTGACACAGCCAGCATGAACACGGTGAAAACGGTCTTCTCCGTGGGCCTCGACACAAAGCAGTCCACCGTGTTGGGACACGGGTACGAGTCACACTTCACTAGCCGGATCATCTTGTAACCGGGGTAGATCATATAAAACAGATACATGAACGTGACCTCAAAGGTGACACGGAACAACAGGCTGATGACGTACGTCCACCACAGAGCCCCGGAGATTTTCATCTTCTGGCTCTTTATCTGCTCCAGGTCTTTGGGGTTGGCGCGTCCCGACAGCTTGTAGAGCCTCTTGTCGACGTGACGGCGGTGGGCCACGTGCATGGCCACCAGCAGGGCAGGGGTGGACACCAGGATGAGCTGCAGCGCCCACAGGCGGATGTGCGAGATGGGGAAGAAGTGGTCATAGCAGACGCTGTTGCAGCCAGGCTGCTGGGTGTTGCAGGTGAAGCCCGACTTCTCATCCCCCCACACGCTCTCGGCGGCGACCACCAGCACCAGGATACGGAAAATAAAGAGGACAGAGAGCCAGATGCGACCGATGCCGGTGGAGTGTCTGTTTACACCGCTGATGACAGCATAAAACGATGCCCAGTTCATTTTTGGGTCTGGGTCTGACAGAGAAAAGGCAGAGGTAGAAAAATGAATTAGATGGAGCTGAAAATATGAGACATCCGTCGCATAAAATCTGAAGATGAGCAAACTGCATGTTCAGTCTCATTCTAATGATTAACAGTGAACCTAACCGAAATATACTTTAGCCTGAGGTCCTTTAAATCCACTTACCATTATGTGTGTGAAAAGTTTGAGACCACTGAGGAACTAAAGCAACTAGCAAATTAAGTGCATTAGAATAATCGAGCGGTGAGGTGTGAAAAGCATAAAAAGGATTTTTTAAAGGTTGGGCTTAAAAAACAACAGCAAGAAACTAGTAAAACATTAAAAGTAGATTGTCAGTGGTGTCAATTTCTATATTAAATGCCATAACTTTTCCTGCCTTAAAACAGTCCATTCTTTTCAATTGCAAACATTATTCTGAAAATAAATCCAAAATAATGGGGCTGCTGTCAAAATAGTTAGACAGACAAGAACAAACGATCAATGGTAAATTACTGATATGTATTTGATTTATAGTACTAATGGTAGTATCATGACCTCACAATTTTGTTCAAGGCAAAATACGAAATATTCTGAAACCTAAGGCCTGCATCGTTAAGACATTCTGGATTTTTTTATTTATATTATCAAATATTAATTAATAACACATATATAATTTATATATATTATATTATAATTATTATGTATAAATAGAATTAACACTATCAAATTAAATACAGAGTTACCATGTTTTTTTGAAAGTCAGTGTCACTAACAATATCTGCATGTTCAATGAAACATGCCAAAACCCTTAAATCCTTTGGATGTGAATTGTATAAATCACTCTCAGTCCTAAATCTTAAAGTTCCTCATCCACTGTTCCACACTACTGGCTTTCTTTACACACTCTACAATTCCGTGTCAGGTACGCAGGAGGTCAGAGTTGTTACCCGGCTCAGCAGGAGGTGTCAGAGGCATAGGAGGCAGCGTAGCGGAGCGAGTCCACCCTCAGACTTGGCATGGATGTGGTTTGGGAGCAAAAGGAAGTATATCTGCCTCCCTCTGCAGTTGGCATCCGTCTTAAGAGTTCCACACTGATGTCTGGCACCAGTGTGTCATGTGACATCTGCCCCCGATACTTTGGTATCAGTAATGCTCCGTAATTTTTTCTGGAAACTAACTTGCGCTGCGGGAGAGCTTAACAAGCATTCCATTGTTTTTAAACTTGTGATGGTTTGTGAGAGAATTAACTTTTTGTCAAATCAGACTTTGTAAAAAAGCTTTGTGTCTAAAGAAGGATCTTGATAATAGCTCTTGCTGGTAGGCTGCACTGCAACTAGTTTTCCTATTTGTGCCATCAGTGCCTTTTTCGGGTTTCAATTTCCAACACAAATATTTCAAGTCGGGTCAGAAATAGCAGGATGTTTTTTGTTGGGAAGCTGAATGATCTGATAAGAAAGCAAGAAAGGAAGCAGACTCACCCTCAGCTGAAGTTCGGGATAGAGCACATCCAAAAAAAAACCCAGAACAACATTTATGTTGACATTAGCAGATTTTTTCCCCCCCTCCCCTTAGTCTATGCCAACGAAGACGGGTATCAGAACGCCGTGACTTTGCATTGCTAATGACTTTTCTCACACTAGCCACTGCCCTGCACTGGCTGGGTCATATGCTTCTGGCCACCATATTTGCATACAATAGCGCTGTTTGTGATGGCCAAACAAACAGTTCAAATGTTTTAATTTCTGCCCAGCTGAGGAATCTGTGTGGGGGACAGCGGCGTCTCCACACGGCCTCATTGTGCTGTGTCCTGCGGAGGAAGTGGAGGCCGGCTGTTTTGACGTAATGTGGAGTAAAACGTAAAGGTCTACAACAAAGAATTGACGCATAAGATCTTTAGATTGGAGGGCAAAAGGTTCCATGATCATAATAAGTCTCTCTTTCTAGTTCTTCTACACAGTCACACGTCCACATTGTTGTTACTGAATCACTCCCCTCAACCAGTGCAACAGCATTGACGCCAGGCTGTGGGATTAAAATGTTGTTTTCCTGTTGTTTTCTTTGTTTTCTTTTCCTTAGACAACAACCTCTTCAAGTAAACCAGATGTTCAAAATCTATATTGATTGATGGTGAAAATAAAAATACTTTAATTTCATTGAGTATGGACCAGACTGTGAAGTACTTGTGTCTAGACACAATAATTACACAGTGTTAGTTTGTTGAAGCTTTCATTAACAAACCCCAAACCACAAAACCAACTGATTAACTGAGCCAGACATGGTACACAAAAAAATGTTGATTCCATAAAATTCCATCAACATTGATTTCTTCTTTTGGCACTGTTAATTCATTCAACAGCACCAATAGTCTCTGTTAAATCTCTTAAATGAGACCAATTTGCCTCTGTATTAATGCTGAAATATTGAGGGCGCATTTATTTAGAAACAGGAGAAATATGAATATTTTTGTATGCCTTTTAAAGAGATCTTGAGGGACATTCAGCTTCAGAATACTTATCATTTATATACTAAAATTCCAATTTTCCAGTCAAAGAATTCGGTTCTCAGTTGAGCCTGAATGGTGACATCTAGCGGTCAATTAAGATCACTTCAGTTTCTTCTTTTGATCGTGTCACGCAGCTGCGACCTCCAGAGACTTTTCTCGAGGGGAGAGAGAAACGAAAATATTTTTGTTTATCTTAGTTTTTCAAACTGTATTGTTTAAATTATTATGCATATGATATATTGGATTTAAGTAATAATGTTACATAGGCCTATAATGCATTCACAAGAAGTCGTGTTTTGTTTCCGTCAATGCCTTGTGAAGGATCGCCAATGTCGGTGTCACCCCCTCCCCACCCAAACGCCACCAAACGCTCCCTTTAATCCACTACCTCAACCTCCCGTCACTTCTCTGCCCCTTTTGGAGGGTCTTGTTATTTTTTAACCGCAGTATCAAACACCTGTTCCTAATCGAGTATTTCAGTTTTTCCCAAAATCATGTAAAACCAAAACGGTGCTAAATTCATTATAAATACACGGGCGGGCACATCACCACTTTGCCTGGACAAATCTAAAGAGACCTTCAGCAAAACAGCAGGTGAGGCGGCTTCTGGATGCTGATGCTGTTCGGGGAGAGTGGAGGTGGGCTTACAGGCGGGCTGGAGCAGGTAAATTCACAGGGGTTTCTGTGTTGGTTGTAAATATGCGAATAGGCCTTTTCGGGAGAAGATTAGCGTTGTCATTTATACTGTAACGTTCTTGAAGTGTGTCAGCATGTGTTACTGTCATTGGGGTCTGTGTAAGATCCCTTTAAGGAGGTGCAGGGGGGTTCCTGGGAAAAGGGGCGGGCACACGGGTTGGAGGGAGGAAGTTGAGTGAGGGACATGTCTTGATTCCGGTTCGGATTGTTGGGTTAACTAAGTTCGGAGCTACAATAAAGCAGCTGTCAAACCCGCAACAACGCCTGGTTCTTGACGAACATTACAACGTCACAATACTACTACTACTACTACTACTACTACTACTACTACTACTAATAATAATAATAATAATAAAATATATTTTGTAGAATTTACGGGCTAACGCTGCGTGCCTTATGACGGCTTCGTTTTCTTTTTTCGACAGTACTTGAAAGCATCATGCAAAAGGCAATGGCTGCGGCGGTACCAGCTTGCGGCTGCTGCTGCTGCTTTAAGAAGTTCCTGGGTGTGGAAAAGGGGGAAGTTTTCGCTGAGTCCGGAGCCAAATGGTCGCGTTCCATTTATCTCGAAGTCGACTTCTTTGTGAGTCCAAGCGATTTGAAATGTAAAACTAAAAATGCATCCACATCAACTGGTGCGCGACGCGATTCGACATCGGACAATTAACGCGGCGCATTAAAACCCAGAATATGAAACGAGGACAAAAGGAGGTCGGATGCTTCTTTGGCGGTTTATCTTTCCGAAATGGGACGCGCTCCGCTCGAGTTTAGCCGCTGTCGCGCCTCAATGAGGAAAAAGTAGCACACGGAGGAACATAAACCGACCGAATCACAGCTGGAAGCCGAAAAGCGATTTGGGATTAAGGCAGCCCAGTGTTTGTCGGTGTGCTGCCGGGGTCGCGGTGCTCTCCTCCGGCCGGGCAGCGGCAGTGTGCGGTGTGCAGTCCCTCCGAGTGAGCCGCGATGGGCAGCGTGCGGTAGGCGAACTTCGGCTGCTGCTGCTGCTGCTGCTGCTGCTGCTGCGTGGCTCGTAACAACACGGCCACTGTTTGTGTTACTGTATATACAAACATCCGGGTGGTTGCTTAAAGACATGGGGCATCCTCCTCTGGAGTTTAGCGATTGCTTTGAGGACAGTCCGGGATTCCGGGAGGCCCTCAAGTGTTATGAAGTGGAGCTGGAGAGGACCAGCAAATTCCTCAAGGAGCTCATCAAAGATGGCAACAGCGTCATAAATGCAATCAAGGGTAAGCATGCTGTGAACCATGGACGTTCTATCCTCTTTTTTTCTTTTTTTTTTTTTTTTTTTTTTAAAAAATCGTTGATATCTAATAAGTGTGTTATATGGTTGTGTAATGAGGCTAGGTAAGAGGGTCAGCATCAATGGGGCCTTAGAGGAACCGTGTGGGTGTCAGGGAGGTGCTTCACAGCTCCCAGAGGAGAGGACAGCAGCGCTCTGCTCCCTCCTAACAAGGTTTGAAACCCAGAGATGTGATGAAGGAGCACACCAGCTGTCTTCTCTGGCTGATTGGGCTTCATCTCCCTGATGCTGGTTGGCATCTGGTACCAGGTCACAGGCGCACATGGATGTGTAGACTTGCTTTGTCAATAGGAGATCAGCCAGACAATAAACAAGCTCAGTTATCAGTAGTAAGTGTCTCAGTAACGGCTGTTCTAATTGTGCAGAGCTTTGTTTCCCTGCTCACTTCCCGTTCAGGTCACAGAAATAGAAGCCCTGAAGTTAGATGCTGTAGCCTGAGTAGCAGAAATGATTGATCATGAATGATTAGGGACTGAAAAAAAAAATCATTGCTAACATGTAAAGAAAAAAATAATGCACTACTTTGAAATGAAGACTTCTGCAGTCTATTAGATTTAAAAAGGAGAGAGTCAAAGTTGTCATCATCTAGTATCTCTGTAACAAAATGTTTGTGGCCTGAAAATGTGTGTTACTTGGCTCTTATAAGCAAAAACACATCCGGGATAATATTGTTATTAGTGCACTGTCTAACTGCAGTACTCTGCTGAGAATTATTTACAACCAACACAGTAATGATAACCATGTTCTTCCATTTATGTCCTGATGTTTCTGTTTCCTTTTGCTACCAAAGCACAACTTGGCACCACTTAGATGTTCTCATGAATGAATGAACAGATAAGTTAGCTGGATCTTGTTTTGTTCCAGGCTACTCCGTGGCCGTTCAGAAGCTCTCTCAGACGCTCGGCACGTTCCAGTTCGACGTCATCGGTGACTCCCTGACGGATGATGAAATAAACATAAGTAAAATAATCCAAGCACGCTTTTCCTAAAATGTGTTCGCTTCACATATGCTGACTATAAAAGACGAGATTAATAAGTGCCTTGTCCGAGCAGCTTCTTCTCTTCTCTAATAGAGTGTCTCTGTGAACGGTGATGTGACTCAACAGTTTTTCATCCACCTGACCGTGTCAGAAAGCACCCTGGTTGTATTAATCTGTCACATGTAGCAGTTCTACACCTCTGTAATCCATTGCCCTTCTCTCTCTTCAGCCCAGTCGTTTCAGGAGTTTGCGGGTCTCCTGCAGGAAGTCGAGCACGACAGGATGATGCTGGTGGGTTATCGACTTCCTCCATGCTGAGGCAGCATCCTATTCCACTTCTTCTTAGTCATTTTAAACTGCTTTTACACACTCTTCACTTTAGGTTAGATCACAAAACCATTGCCGTTGCTTTCTATCAGCCAAACCTAACTTTGCTCTTGCCTTTTATCTTTCACTAGCTTCTTGCCTGTAGCCGCTGCCGTTTCACCCTCTTCTTTTTCTTGATGGTTGATTTTCATGAGACGGTGGCACAGCAGAATTCTGTCCATTTTAATGTGCGGGTTTGCTTTGAAGCAATGCTCTTTAATATTTTGCTCTCAGTTCCCGTCTTTCTTTTCCTCTTCCCATTTTTGCCTGACACACTTTTGGCCTCATGCTGATGCGTTTTCTTGCAGTTTTCACCACATCTCTTTCCTCCTTTACCACTCTGGCAAGCACGTGACTCGGTCGAGTCGTCAATGCTTCGTTCTCAAGCCGTGCACACCTCAGTGAAAAAAAGCTGCATTTCCTGTGTGACTGGGTTTGCAGGATGTCGATCTAATTTTAGAACAGCGGGTCATTTAGTTTTTATTTGCAGGCGTTGGTGTGAGAGGGCAGCAGTGACTGATGGTAATGTTTACTTGTGCAGGTCCAGAATGCCTCCGACCTTCTCATCAAACCACTGGAGAAGTTCAGAAAGGAACAAATTGGAGTAACAAAAGTAAGTAATTTGTGTTCGCACTGGAAACACTATTGAGTGGCTTTACACACTGGTTTCTCACAGTGCAGAAAGTTTCAAATCAGCAAACGACTTAATTCACATGGGTGGATGTTAAGAGCCCGTATACACAGGAAGAATAAAACCACTGACAGGTGACCTGGTTGTCAGCCACAGAACAACCGTGGTAAAAAAAAATTCTGGGTCATGGGGTTTATGGTGATGGAGTTTGACACTCAGAGTTTGTCAAAATGCTCTCTGGAACCTGATGCCCGTCTTTACGTCTCTTGAGCTTTTAGTAGAAAATATTTGGGTGGTGGTGGATGCCCTACTGCGACCAGTCAGGGTTGATCTGTTTCACTGGATTTTGTTCCTATTTACATTGACATGACACAGTTTCCAAGCAGGTTATGACTCTGTTGTTAGGGTTACTCCTTTCAGCTGCCTCGTTTTTACTGACTTCTCTCTGTTTGTGTGTGTAATAGAAATGTAGCTGTACTGCAATGCAAACCTCTGGTCAGCCTAAATATTTTCAGCAGGCATTCTCTTGCAACCCGAGGCAGGTTGTAGCATAGATTGACTCCTGGTTTTTCATTGTGCTCTAAAAGTCACCAGGAAATCTTCAGTGGAAGAACCTCATGACATTGGACTTTATGTTGCGCTCCAGTGAAGACAGGTGGTATTTTTCCCTCCTTCAGTGTATTTGCTGACCAGGAGCTGTCTTGTGCAAGAGGATAAAAAGGCATAGTTCACAAAGGGCTTTCTTGTCAAATCAGTGAGTTGACTTTAGTGAGTGAAAAGTAAGCAAGTAAGTTGACTATAATGTAGTCAGAATGCTTTTTGAGCAGTGATTTGGTTTTCTGGCACACAGTAATGCAATTTACTACAATTTCATTGACAAATTTTACTAATGTACAATATTTAAAAAGTTACTTTCGAGACCCTTCATTTAAAACTTCATGAACATTTTCATCTTACAGAAAAAAGCAGCACCTCTGCTGCTGCCTGTTGTTCTGCTCTTGTTGTTTAAGGGTTCCTTTGGCTTCAAAAAAGATAAAATTCACTCTTACACTTCCACACTTTGTCTTGCAGGAAAAGAGAAAGAAGTTTGAGAAAGACAGCGAGAAGTATTACTCCCAGGTGGACAAGCACCTGAATCTCTCGGCCAAGAAGAAGGAGAGTCAGCTTCAAGAGGTGAGAGGATCGTCTCGCACCTTCTTCGGTTGCAAAGCCGCGCAGGTGGGCGACTGAAGGCTGTTTCCCTCTGCTCCAACTCCAGGCTGATGAGAGTCTGGACAGAGAGCGTGGTCAACTTCTACGAGTCGTCAGTGGAGTATGTCTACCAGATCCACCAGGTGCAGGACAGGAAGAAGTTTGACGTGGTGGAACCTGTAAGTGTGACTGGTAGAAGTCAGAGCTCCTCTGCTCCCAAGTCTTCTCTGGGCTAATCCCAAACCTTCTCTTGGCGCTCAGGTGCTGGCGTTCCTCCACAGCGTCCTGACGCTCAACAACCTGACGGTGGAGATGACTCAGGACTTCATGCCTTACAAGCAGGAGCTGCAGCTCAGCTTGCAGAACGTCAGTGGCAATGTGTGCGATGTAATGCCACACTGGCCGTCCGTTAGCTGCTAATGGGCACCCTGGTTTCTGTCTGCAGACAAGAAACCACTATGAGAGCACTCGGGAGGAGATGGAGGAGCTTAAGAAGAGGATGATGAATCCATCGCAGATCTGTAAGATGCAGAGTCAGCTGCCCATGGCGGGTTATCTGTACTGCCAGGAGAAGTGTAAGTGAACTAAAAATAATCATTACACATTTCATGTCCAAACTTGTGGCGAGAGCCCGAAGTTTCATAAACTTTGGGGTGTCCCCATAGCACCGCCTCGCCTCGCCTCGCCTCGCCTGGCCACGGTTGTAGAGCGGCCCCACTGGCCGCTACACGGTTGTAGGGGGCGCCGTTTTGGTACCTCAAGCACTCAGGGTCCAAGCGAGACGAGGCGAGTTTAGTGGTGATGTAGCGACGAGCAGGGCACTGGATTGGCTCAGCGTCCTCGTCGATTTTCCCTGTCGGAGCGGACACCGACGCCAACTCTTTCGACACGGAACTTCCGTGTTCGCGAGTGTGTTCAACCATATTCGCAAAAACGACGAGCGGCAAACGGCGAAGCGCTCGGAACAAACCGAGTTGCTCCTGCATGAGGCGCGTTAAGTTAGGGAATCCGAGGAGTCTTGAGACGAGAGGAAATACGGATTCATCGAGAGGACGTGGCTCTTCGCCGCGAGGAAGCCTCGAACACCGCGGCATAAAGTCGTCCATGGCTCGCTACGGCAGCTATTTCAAATAAGGAGGCGTGTTTACTGTCTGTTTGTTTTTAAATAAATGCTATTTCCCGTTGTATCTGTCTCGTGTTTACTTTTGTTGAAAATATAAAGGTTGAACTACACCTTTACTCTCCCATTAAACGAAACAATAAATTCTAAATGTTGCCTGCATAAATGATCAACTGTGACTTCAGTGAGGAAAAGTGTTCTTTCTTTAACAGAAAAGCAAGCACAGAGCGAGCAGCAGGTATGAAACAACCTCTACTTTGTCCATCGCTGCGCTGTCGTGTATCGCACAGAAAGAATGCCGTCGAAAACATTGTCCCGCTTTACCGCGTCGACTCCGCCCACGGTCTCGTGAACCGGGGGCCAATTGGGACATAATCGAACCGCGGCGAGGCGAGGCGAGGCGAGGCGAGGCGAGGCGAGGCAAGGCGAGGCGGTGCTATGGGGACGCCCCCTTGATGAGCTTTACTTTTGCTCTCTTTGTCTCCCTTATTTTTCCATCCTGCGAACAGGGGCTCTGGGGGTGTCATGGGTGAAATATTACTGCAGGTATCACAAGGAGGGCCGGGTGCTCGCCATGGTGCCCTGTGAGCAGAAGCCTGCAACCAAACAGGTACTGAAACGAAGGCGCGAAGCAGCAGGAAGGACAGCGAAGGACAGCTAGCTACGACTTTCAAAGATGTAGTTTCAGCAGCACACACCTCCAGCATAAGCACAGCCATGCTGATCGTCGACATTCCTCTCAGAGCCGCTTTATGAGCAGAAACAGTGAAACTCAACAACGTCAAAGTGTGTTTATTCATCATGACCGGAAAAACTTGCAGGGGCTCGTCACCCAACTTCATAAAAACACAACAGTGGAAAAGAACTTGCAGTAATGGCATCAGTAACCATTTTAGCTTTAAACGTTAACATCCACAGTTGCAGGGTGCACTATGCGCTTGGTGCTACTAAAAACCTGTGGCAAAGAACAGCCTAGTTAGCCCTATGTTTGCAGCCTCCTTTTTAGCAAACTGCTACAGCTGATGCTAGAGCATTACAAAGGCCATTACCAGCAGGTGATCTCTGGGCAGCATTAAGACCAGGTGGTGGGACTTATCAGTGCCCACTGTGACATTACAGTGAGCTCCAGCACTGTTTGTTTTAGCACACTTCACTGACACTTACTATTGTTTCACAATGTTGAGAAAGTGACTTTGTATCATAGAGAACATAATAATAATCATGCCCTGCTTCCCCGCAGGGCCTCACGCATCTGACGCTCAAGTCCTGCATCCGCCGCAAGACCGAATCCATAGACAAGCGCTTCTGCTTCGACGTGGAAACTAACGAGAGGTTAGTGGGAAGTAGAAGAATGGGAAAAAAAAAAAGCATGTGCGAGAGAGGAGGAAACGTATGAGCCTCGTGTGGGGGGAGGGGAGGCAGGTAAACAGGTGAACAGGTGGCTTCCAAGGACAGAATGTGAGGGCTAAATGGACTGTAGCCCAAACAATCCCTGAGCAACGGGCGCACGGCATCAGCAGATGGCCAAGTGTGTGATTTCATGGGAGGGAACACAACAGGCTCATCTTTATATAAACAGGCGGCGCGGTTCACAACAAGACGTACTTGGAGACGAAGCGTGAGCCAATGAGGCCGCTCACGCTCTCTCTTGAGATCTGTCGCCTGAGAGCTGCTCTTGACGGTTACAGGCACTTGTAATTGCCTCTGAATGCATGATGACCACTGAAATGAATATGTGCGAACCCAACAACAACAAGCCACTGGAGAGGGCGAAAAGATGAAGGTTGCATTGCTGCTTTAAGCCGACCGCCAACGTGACCATCCCTGAAATGCTCAAGGTGGTGGTATCTTTGACCTTACATAAAGCCAGCAGACTTCAGCGGATCGTCTTTTGGGACTTTAGAACATCAACAACCTTCATTTTACGCAGTTTGAAGCATTTAATTGGCTTCAAAGCAACTGCAGAGTAGTACAAGTGCTGGCCGTGATTTATTTCAACACTATTGTACATGCACTTGGGAAAAGTTCAATTCAATTTTTTTGTGTTTACAATACCAGGAATAATTATAAAATCATTGTGAAAAATCTAAATGAATAGACATCTAAATGTATTGAAAGCACCAGTGGCAGCATCAACTGAAAACAACATTCACAAGACTTTTTTTAAACTTTAAACCACATTTCTCATTGTACTTTGATATATTCCCAACCTCGTGGCAAAGCATGAAAGGACCACGTCACGACGGCTCATTGGGATCCCTTCATGCCAAAGCTGATCAAAGAGTCATTTGACAGGAGTCTCTGAAAGGTTTTTTGAGCTAATTGGCGCCATCTCTCAACTCCTGGCGCTCGTTGCCTTCGTTAAATATTGAACCAGCAGCCCCACAAGCTGCAGGATTTGGCACCAGGCTTTGTTGCACTAAGATTGCAACAATCCCGTGTCATCATCTCTTCTCGCTTGTCTTATTTATCTCCTTTTGTACCTCCAATCATCATAACCTGGGGTTTAATCTGTTCCTTCCAAGTCCTTCCAGTGATCGATGCTTTGGTTCAAAATACGGCCCACCCACTGGTTGATTGCTGTGACGTTAATACCTCCCTAAAAGTTTAATGCTTGCCTTTTTCTTTTGTTGAGATGGAATCCTTCTCTGTTTCCACAGAGCTGCTCCCGTCACATTCCAGGCTCTCACGGAGGCAGACAGGAAGTTGTGGATGGAGGCCATGGATGGAAAAGAGCCTGTGAGTTCAGCTCTCGTCTCTGCTGATGACGGAACATTCTGCGCCTGGATCAGACTTTGGTCACAATTTCCCGCACCAGTCTGGTTTGTCTCAGTTGTGCCGTTCGCAAATGACGAGTCCTCGTAGCCTTTATCTCTGCCATGAATCACCACACCACAGAGCTTTTTTTGGAAAAATTTGCAGGTGTTTCAGAGCGAAGAAGCTAAACTTTGACTCTGAAATTAGAGGTCTGGCACACTGTTTGCAGCTACTCTAGCGTTAGAGTTGACATAAGCAGCAGGATGAGACACCACAGTAATCAAAGTAACACTCCCAGTAGCCGTCAACAAGGCCACACCTGTCTGGGGTCGTGTTTCTTTTCGATTCACTACTTTGCACATTCTTGTATTTCTACAGGAGGAAAAACAAAGTTGGGCGTAATTGGACATTTCACACATTGCTTTATGCTGCAGCGCATGGTGCAAAGTATTGCTCCTTCCGCTCGGGTCCCTCACCACAGGATGTGAAAATAACAGCAGGGCCAGCCGCGCTCCCATGCAACTTCCCTTAACGACTCTCTGCATATCGCAGTCTCTTTTTTCCACCTACTTCTCACAGAAATTTCCTCGAGCAAAGAGAGGCTGCACTCGCGCCAGGTCCTGCGGAGCGTCTTGTATGTGGACCAGCTCTGTGATGGTTTTCCATTCTAGTCCGCCCTGCCAAGCCCGCTCTGTTCACTTTATTACACCCTATCGGTTTTCTGAACAGTAAATCCAAATTCAGAAGTATTTACGAGTCAGAGTATGATAATTATAAAAAAAAAAAAACTAGACAAAAATGATGAGTGCTGCATCCTTCCTTGCCATACATACAACATGTCTGGAAACTTCCTGCACTGTCTTACCATTTTACAAAACTCTTGGCTGGCAAGTATATGTTTTACATTTAAAAAAAGATTGAAAAAGAATTCTCACACATATTGATGCAGAGCTGAAACACGTTGAGAAAAATAATCCCTAGTCTGATTCGGTCTCTTTTTGCTTTTTCTTGCTTGACCATAATTTCAGAGGCCTCGCGTCTCGAAAGAAAATCAATTCCGCGAGCTCAGCAGGGAGATCCAGACTGATGATTATGAAGGACTCTGCATGTACTCAGCTGGTCTGTTGCTGTCAATGACCTTCTCTCGAGTCACCGTGAATTTCTTAAAGTTGTTGTTTTCGTGGTTGTTTTGGCTCAGACAGGATGCGCTATCCACTTAAGCTAACACTGCAAATGCAGCATGAATAGATGTGCAGATAGCGGAATACTGGCACTTCTGCAGCGGAGCGGTGCAGTGGTTGGATGTTCTTTTTGGAAATTTTGGCTTCATCCACTCCAGTAACATCACATATTTCATCAGCGTGGATGAGTGCAAAGTGCTTTTTATCAGTTCTTAAGGTGAACTTGCTGTCGTCGGCGTTGAGTCGAAGAACCTTCCAACAAAGCTGAATGGAGAAGATGTTTGAAACAAATGCAGCCAGTTGCGTCGGCCGAAGAAAGTTTTATGAGCCGGTTGTCTTGGTGTGACTGGTCCGAGTGGTGACTGTAATGACTCACTGGTTTATGGATCTGGTCAATTTGTTGCAGCCATCAACGGAACAAATTGACCTCGTTTAGTTGAGTCCCTCTGGTTCAACGGCACACATCCTATCCGCCTATTAATTGAAGAGGGACATGATGCCAACTGTCCCACAAACCACTGGGAGCTGTCAGCACATCCACAGCTTTGGCCCGAGTGCACTTTTAGTGGATTAGGAAAGCTGCATTTTGGCAAGAGAGATGCATCTGGGTGAGGATTTTGTTTTGTTTGACATCCTTCATTTTCCTTTTGCGTTCCAGATTTATCATTCCCCAATCCACAAGCAGGCCGAAAGTAAGTCCCTTCATCACTGCCCACACACGACATCACACCTGCACTTTGTTTGTCAACTTGTCTGTTGTTGTGTTTGTTTGCTCTTAAACCTGCTCACTTTTCCATTCATTTATTTGTATTTTTTTTACCTTCACAGTGGAACTGAACGAAATCGGGTTCAAGTTTGTGAGAAAGTGCATCAACTACATTGAAACAAACGGTAAAAAAGACTGACTAGAAACTTCTGTCCACTTTTCTTGGTTTTCCTGTGGGGGGCGTAGTTGAGTCGCTGATTGTGCTTTTGATGCCACACCTGCAAAGTAGTGCTCAGGGAGAAGTAAAGAGGGAGAAAGAAACACCCTTGCTACAACACGTGTTGCACGTCGGTCTGTTTCAGATGGAGGGAAGTGCTAACAATCTAACTGGCTTTTCACAAAACTCCAAGTCGGAGCCAGCCTGATTCTTTTCAGTCTGACATTTCTATAAAACAACGTCTCTGTCGTCGCCCATGCCAGAAAAATAAAGGGCGGTATATTCGAGTCGATTACGACTGCCATGAATTCTACAGCTGGGACACGTTTCTCCAATTCCATGACTCACGCTTTGCCCATAAAATTGCCGTTTGATTCATGACCACTCCAATCCAAAGGGGCAAGATGAGGCAGGAGCGTTTGCATCTTCGGCCCCATTCTGGCAGGCGCTGTGTGGTACATTTCCACACCTCTCTCTTTGTCCAGCTTGTTCCCCCCTTAATCTCCTCTTACCGCCTTCACCCCTCCCCCTATTTTCATTTTAGGAGCCACACAAGAAGGAGTGTACCGAACAGTTGGCAGCAATATCCAAGTGCAAAAGCTGTTAAACGCCTTCTTTGGTAAGAAAATAAGCCCGTCAATATGTTCTACATCTGTGCAACGGCGCTGTGCAGCTCAGCAGGTTGTGCAACCTCAGAGCGAACGCGCTGCCGCTGCTCCGTAAAGCTTCTGCATTCTGCATTTGAGCTCTACTTCCTTTTTTCCGGTCATGTTTAAAGGTGTGTGGAATTGCATTTATTGTATTGCAGTTTTAACAAATTCATACGTGATGGCAGAGGCCGTATAAAGAGTCCCCTGTCCTGGTCACACACCCTGTGGTGGAAGACTGTGGGGCGCCAAGCTGCAGCTCTTAACTGTCATCATTATTGTCCACTTTGCACAGCTAGCGGGCCAGCAGTTTCCCCACCAAGTCATCTGTTTAACTATGTTTGGGAAAAAGCAATGTTGCAATAATATACAAACATTCCGTATAATACAGCAACAACTTTTTACATATGAAACCTCCAAAATCCAAAAGAATTCTCAGCACTCCCAAAAAGAGAGGTGCGTCGGAGTTGGGCGCCACTCAAGATATGAAACCTGCACATCACAAAAGCAACAGTGTGCATTTAAAATTTACAATAAATAAACAAACCTTCAGATGTTAACGACGCTCTGTTTATCATTCCACTATATATATATTTTTTGAAATATTTTTTGCTAATTTCCTGTGAGATGCAGACGTCACGCTTTGAATTTCTAATGTACCTTGTTGGATGCTCGCAAGATGCTACAAAGTCACAACAACATGCCTGGTGCAATTAAAGCTAAATTAACAGATCGCAAATGCGTTGGGTTGCCGTGCTAAATTTGCGGGACCTGAAACGGAATGGGCAAAATGGAAGGAATGCGTTTGACCACATTTGTCATTAATCCTCCACGGCGCCTTGTTTATCATCTGGAAAAGCCCTCCGGTCTTGTTCTTCATGCCAATCTAAAAGCCGTAGAACCCTGCGGAACCGATCGCAGTTTGGTTCCAATCAGCAGATAACAGAGTAGAGTTATTCCATTTTCCGTCTTTCCTTGCCAATGCCCTTTGGCCCTTCGCAGACCCGGCGAACCCTGGGACGTGGACTTCCACAGCAGCGACTGGGACGTTAAAACCATCACGAGTGCCCTGAAGTTTTATCTAAGGTGCGTTTACATGTCTTAAAGCTCTGTCCTGTTCATATCAATTCATATTGTTGCGCTCCTGCGAAAACATTCATATTTGACATGTTTACTCTAATTGCTCGTGCACTGTCTTTGTTTTTTTACGATGATGAAAGTCTGCATGGATTGGCGTGTGTGTGCAAAGTATGTGTTTGGGTGTAACATCTACTCGTGTTAACTCCCGCTTGTATACACGAGTTTGATTATCTCTCGAGGAGGCCCCTGACAGCAGGTGGCGCTCCTTGAGTGATTTCCACTCTAATCCTGTTTACTGTCAAGTATTACGCCCAGTGATCTGACACCTGTTTTCCTTTTTCCACATGCAGGAGCTTGTCAGAGCCGCTGATGACATACGATTTACACAGGGAGCTCATGTGTGCTGCAAGTAAGACGTATTTCTCTAGAAATTGAAAGTTTTGTGCTCTGTGCGCCCTTTGCCCGGATTTTCCTGTGAGGTGTCATGATGATTCGAACTGTTGCTCGTCTGCATTTGAAGCATCTGTTTTTGTTTTTTTTCCCGACCACACATTTCAAGATAAATTGGCTGTTGACACGCGAAATGGCTACTTACGCTAACCCTCTTGACATAATGCGAACGTTTATTACTCAACCACCCCTGGTTATCTTTACACTTTCTGAACACGGAGTCCTGCTCGGCCATCACGAGGAGACACAAAGCAGGGTGCAGTTTAACTTTGCCCTGCTGATTGAGCGGTACAACTAGCCACGCAGCGGCGGTCCTGGGAGGCAGCAGAAATCTCAGCACTCTGTTTATTCACACGCGTCACACAGCATCGCAGAAGAAACAGTGTTGGCTCTGAGCTGAGTGTAATAGCGTCAGCCTCATTCCATTTGGACGTGACAACAATACCGTTGGTGGCTGTTTGAACTTTTCCCAGAAGTGTCACCACGCGGCGGGTTGAGCTGGAGTCACGTTCAAGACTCGCGCTGTATGTCGCTTAGGCTTCACGTTCGCTTAAACAAGCATTTCAACCTTTTTTGAGCCACAGCACATTTTTTACATTAAAAAAAATCCCATGGAACACCACCAACCAAAAATATTAATAAATGACACTTTATAGCCTGAAAATGAAAATATAGTCTCTTCATTAATTTAGACTCGCTCAGTGTGAAACCTGGGCCTGCTCAGATGCACACAAAGCTGATATGCTGGAAGGAATTGAGGGAGGAAAATAACCTCACATTCCTTTTAAAGCCACCCATTCAACTCAATCAACAAGGGAATGTTATTATTTTTTAGACCAATTAACCCTTTAGGCGCCATGGTCGCAAAATTGCGACAAGCGTCATTGCTGAATTAAACAGGCCATAGCGGCAAATATGGTGCTAAAAACAGTTTCCACTTTACACCAGGAGATGGCAGACACCTGTGGCTTCAATCTGAGCAGCATTTGTCGGGGTGTTTATATTCAGATTTTAGAGTGAAAGAGAGAAAGCCCGCCTCAGTCGAGGAGACGAGGAAGTGGTTGTAGTGGGAGCGGAGAGAGAAACACAGCGAATTTTACCGAGAATACATCGCCGAGACGTTTGTTCGTTGACGAAGTACTTCGTCAAGTAATGTCTGACTCAGATAACGAAGAGGAATATTGGCACTCTGACGATGATGTTCCTTTCATCCCGTGAGAGCGAGTCTGCCGGTGCGTCTTTAGTTACGCAGCGGCAGCGAGTCGGTGCGCCACGACAGTCACCAAGCAGCGCATGCTTCGACTCAGCGTGGCCGGGGTGTAGTGGGAGTAATCCACGAATGAGGATGAGGGGACATGGTGGGGGAAGCAGGAGTTCTCAAAACACCGCTAATGGTGACGGAGGGCGCGGGGAGTTAGTGATCAACGTGGTAGAAGCTGTGGGAGGAAACGACCAGCCAGTGCTGGTGGAAGCAGCAGGGATGTTCGCGGTCACCCTGTAAATTACAGTGATGATGGCTGGGTCTCTTTGAGATATGTGGAAAATTATCAAAAGTGGATAGCACATTTTGATGAGCCTGTGCGGTATTGTGGAGACAGGGATCTGACATACAGATCCCTGACATCTGACATAATACAAAAACAAACAAACAAAAAGTTTGGATCATACTGAAGATTTTTCTCAATTACAGTATGGCTTTATCTCTAACCAATTTCAAGTCACAGCCATTTGAAATCTTGATATCAAAATTGAATATTTTCTTGAAAAAATTATGGCGCTTAAAGGGTTAAATGAAAATGGATAAGTTTTCACAGTACACCTGACATTATTTCACGGTGCACTAGTGTGCTGTGGCACAATGGTTGGGAAACACTGTCTTAAACACTCTACATCGACTGAATTGTTGTTAGTCAACATGAGTTATTGACTGAATGTCACCCTCTGCTACATTTAACTATTTGGGAAGTCGGCTCTTTGCCACAATCTCTGTGTTGATGATTTGGATGCAAACGTCTCTTCTCCTTTGTGTGCTGCAGAGTCGGACAGCCTGGACTTCCGGCTGAGTGAAATCCACTCCCTCGTTTACAAGCTTCCAGACAAGAACCGGGAGATGCTGGAGACGCTCATCAAACACTTGTTCAAGTACACGTTACAATTATTAATTTTTAAAAAATGCATTCTTGAATTAAATGACAGCACATGCAGCAATTTGATTCTAATACCAATTAGTATACGTTTAGTATACGAGAGGAAATTTGTTCAAAACTGAACAAATGAGTTGAAGTGCTCTCCATGTGGACAGCTTTGATGATTTGATTTGATGACATTGTTCAATCCATTCATAAATATTCTATACTTGCTTCCTCCTGCTCAATTTAGACTTTCCAATTCACCTCACATGCATGTTTTTGGAGGAAGCAGAGGAACACGGAGAAAAGCCGTGCAGACAGAGGGAGAACATACAGAACTTCACATAGAAAGGCCCCAGGTTGGGGATTGAACCCACAACCTTCTTACTGTGAGCGAGTGTTCCCACTTGCAGCCAGGTCTTTGCCTCACAGCCACTTTCTCTCTGGCACACAACAAAGCGTCAGTTAGCAGGACATCCATCCATCCATCCATCCATCCATCATCAATACCCGCTTCCTCCTGCAGTCAGGGTCATGGGGGTCTGCTGGAGCCTCTCCCAGCTGCCACAGGTCAAAGGCAGGGTGACACCCTGGACAAGTTGCCAGTTCATCGCAGGGCCACGTATAGACAAACAACCATTCACACTCACACACACTCACACACACACACAGGATCAATTCAGAGTTCCCAGTTTGCCTCACATGCATGTTTTTGGAGTGTGGGAGGAAGCTGGAGAACCTGGAGAGAACCCTCGCAGACACAGGGAGAACATGCAAACTCTACATAGAAAGGTCCTAGGCCCGGAATCGAACCCACAGCCTTCTTGCTGTGAGGTGGCAGTGCTAACCACTGCACCGCTGTGTCACCCTAGCAGGACATTAATGAGAGGGTTTTTTTTCTGGGTGGGGGGCCGTTGGTAATTCATCACACAAGGCAGTTCTGGTGAATTCTGAAAACTGTCCCAGTAGAACCTTTGACCAACATGGCAGCTGTCACTGATTCTTCAAAGCCACCTGCCTGGCGTTCTGTGTGTTTTTGCAGCGTGTGCAGCCGCTGCGACGAGAACCGGATGACGGCCTCCAACATGGCAGTGGTGTTCGGGCCCACGCTGATGAGGGCCAAGGAGGAGACGGTGGCGGCGATGTTGGACATCAAGTTCCAAAACATCGTGGTGGAGATTCTCATCGAGGAGAACAAAAAGGTGCGTCCTGCCCCCCCCACAGCCCCTCCCTCCCAAACCTGGCAGCTGCTGAAGCAACAGTCCTGATAATTTCTCTCTTTGCGTGTGTTTTTTATTTATTTATTTTTTTTAATGTATGTGTGTGTGTGTGTGTGTGCGGCGGCAGATCTTCAGTTTTCCCCCGGAGGACAGCGCCGCGCCGCCTGTCCCTCCCCCGCGCGTCACCCCGAGGAAGCGGCAGCCCATCACCATCTCCAAGCGGCCGGCTCGCGTTTATCCACCTCTGAGTCACGACCACTTTCAGCACGCAGAGAGTAATTATCACCCTCCTGTGGCCTGGCTGTCATCTTCATCCTCACAATTATCCCGTCCTGTCTGCGCTGAATGAGCAGGAGATTATTAGTGTTATCATTACTTTTGGGAGAGCGTGCACGGGAGTTCTTTTGTTGTTGTTTTTGTTGTTGCTGTTTTAAAAATATTGGAAAAAGATTGAGTTAATGGACGCATGGCAGCGGTCTTCCTTTATTATTTACATATTCCAGAACAGTGGAGTCATCTCTGCCTCATGCATGATTCCCTGGGTGCATTTTTTCATTTGAAGAGCAACTCATCCAATCACCCTTTTTTTTCTCCTTAGTTTCACATTTTTCTTTCCTGTCGATTGCCTCTGGCTAAATCATGTAATTTTCTGTCTGTGGGAACCTGTCATTAAGTGGGCGTGTCTCCATCCTCTCCTGCTCGGTGGCGGAGGGTCACGGGCCATTTACTGCATTTCCCTCCCGTCGTTGTTGTGTGTGAGGCTTTAATGAATCAGGGTTTTCTTACTCCACGCCTGGCGACCAGCACCAGGGCTCCAGATCGCTTGGCGGCGTGCTCTGCCGTGAAACGACCGGCTGCGACCGCAGCCGATGGCATCAAAACCATTTTTTGCTGCTCTCAAACAGACGGGGAGGATGAGAGCCCTGCGCCGGACGGAGGAGGAGTGTCAGCTAGTCCCGTCCCGCTGCAGAGGACCAGGCCTGCGCTGCAACCTCCCAGGGAGCCTCCTCCCAGGCAGCCGCTGTCGCACCGGGCGGCCTTCCGACAGCAGGAGGCCGAGGCCGCCAAGGTGGACGACTCCAGGCCGAGGCCGGACCCCCCAGCCGCTGCCAACGGTGACCCCGGGGTCTACGTGAGCAGAGTGCCCTCCTTCCAGAACCGGAGACCGGCTGCCAAGACGCCGGCGGCCAACAGAGAAGGCACGGCCGAGCCCTCCGTCCCTGCTCACCGAACTGTGAATTTGCCATTTGTGAAGCATTTCCACTTCATTGTTTTTTTTGCCTCGTTAATCAGCCTTTCTCTCCTGCGACGCGCTCGTCAGACGTTGCGCAGACGTGAAAAAGCAGTTTCCCCCCCTCAAAAGTAGGAAAATGTCAGTCGGCTCTTAAGAACTTCATCCGCTTGTTTTCCCCCCTTTTGTTAACGCCGATGCAATAATGGAGCCAGTTGAGTTGCTCTTTGGCCGTCCACCTTCTCAGTTCTTGCTTTTAGCTAGCTATTAGTCATCTGTAATGGGTTTTCCGCCATTTCATTTATTTCTAAACAAATTAAACATTGGAGAGTTGTTCGCAGGATTCAAAAAAAGAAAAAGAAAAAAAAGGACTTTTGCGATTGCCAGAAACTTATGAGAGCGTTTTTGTGAATGTTGGAGCGGCGGAGCCTCGGGCTTCCTGCCACCGCCGCCAATCCTCCCGTTTCCAGCTGAGGATTCAAACTTTTTTTTATGCTGTTGTCATGAATCCGTTTCTCTGCTTGCAGGGGATTCTGACGGCGCGCCCAAAATGAGGTCAGTAGAGAAAAATCCCATTTGCAGACCCCCAGTCAGGCCCCCGGAACCCCCTTCTAGAATGGCTGCTGCACAAAAGACCCCGAGCGGCGCCAGCAGCAGTGAGGCCGCGGCCACGTCCTAGTGAGTGCTTTTCTCTCTCTCTCTCACACACACACACACACACACACACACACACACACACAAATGAATGCCAACGCACCTTTTCATCCACGCCCTCAGAGATGCAAATACCTTCCAGCAAAATCAAAAAGTGTCAGTTAAAAATCCAACAACTTCTCCTGTTTTTGATCAGAGCAGCAGCTGATACAAATTCAAACGAGGCTGAAATGACGGCGCTGTTGTTTCGAGCTGGGCCGGGCCGGCATTTGAAATTCCACAAGTTTTAACAGTTCAAAAGCCCTGGCGGGAAAAGTCTGTGAAAATGGCACAGCTGCAGTTACAGCTGAGCAGGCAAGGTTTCAGGATGGCTTCACGTCCTCTCAGCTCAGCACTTTGTGTCCAAATTCAAACCAAATCCTGCTGTGCATTGCAACAGCTGAGCGCTGCACCGTGATTGCAGTGTCCGTTTATTGACTTGTGTGACGTGACGTTGTGCTAACGCTAACCACCTGGAAGACAAAATTGGAACCGAGAGGAAATCGCAAACACATCTGCCTCGTAAGAAATTAACCAAAAACCTGCGTTTTCCACCGCTAACCTTGCGGAGGATTCCATAAACCAATCAGCAGCCTGTGAAGAGGAAGAGGTGGGAAGTTTACAGCCATTAAAAACAGGAAGTGGCTGCTGTGAGGAAGATGTTAAAGATTTAGAGGAAACTGCCATAAGATGCTGCAGGGCTCCGTTGCAGTCACACAGTTTGACCACAAGGGGATTTTATTTTATTTTTTTGCATTTAAACAAGAACAAACGATGGCGCTGATGTTTTTTTGTGTTTGAGAGGGAATTCTTTAACCAGATTTTTGCTGGAGTTCATCCCGTGGTTGCAATCAGCCACAGGATGCTGAGATGCATCTGATTTCACACTTGTCAGCGGTGCATAAATGACTGGTCTCGGTGCTCTGACTCGCTGAACTCGCCAACTTGTTGCTTCTCTCTTGTTCTCTGCAGCGTTGCTTCGAAAACAAAGTTTTTTGAGAACGCATCCAGGCATGTCGGGAGGTACGTGAAACTTCTCCTGTTTGACTTTTTCAGCTCTTAACAAACATAACAAAGGGTTAAAAACATTAAAACATAAATGAATGATAAAAACCAATGCAAGAACTGCCACCTATGAACAGAAGAACACAAACAGAGCAGTAACTTTATTAATTACAGCAAATATTTGCCTATTCATTGCTAAATGCCGTGCGATACGATCAGACACTAGATTTAAGAAGCCGTGACGGCGGCTAGACTTTATTCCTCGGTTCCTCGCTTACTTTTTTGAGCAACAGTCTTTCAGTTTTGACATTGCTGCCTGCAACCCGAAGCCTGAAGGCAACAGTGACGACCCAACACCCACGCAAGACGTCAGGCAGTAGATTTCTGTAGCGAAAAATCTACTGACTGGCTCTTGAAAGGCATCCTTGGTCTTCCATAGGCCTGTTCTGGTTTTGGCTTCTCCTTAAAACTGAGGATGGTTTATGTGTTGGTGGATACACATCTGTTCTTTTATGATCCAGGAGATCTAAGCTCGTGTCCCCATGGCTCTGCCCTCCTCGCTCAGCCAGCAATGAAGGCCATAAAGTGAAGAATGCCAATGTGTGAAGCATTCGTAGGAGTATTTTTTAAGAGTCTCTCGCTTCCTCCCTCTCTCTCTCACACTCTTCCTGTCTCTCTCTCGCTCTCTCTCTCTTGATTTTAATTAACTCATATCATTGTCACGCTCAGGCTACAGTAACCTGTCCGATAGGGAGTGCAGGCTAAGTTGAAGGTCTCCTCTGCCGTTTGATTTTGATGCGGTGACTGGAGGAGGTTCAGAGGCCGCTGTCAGCAAACAGGTTTTCGGGAGCGCGCGGCGATATCATATTGGCTCGTCACCCGTGTGAAGTTGATTACAGGTGGTGGCACAGCGTCGCTGATCACAAGGAATAATGGTATTATCCTGCTGTTGGTCGCGCTGCCTTCAGCCAGGCATTTATTGCACATTTGAACCAGATTGTTGGAGGAGGATTTCTATGAAACAGCCACAGTTTTTTTTTCTTTTTTTACCCTTACTGTATTTTTCAGTCAAAGGATGTCAAAGTGATAAAGTGCTGTAAAAGGTACTGTAATGTTAAGTATCGCCTAGTTGACCCCCAGCTCGGCCAACACGCTGTGATCTGGCATTGACTTTTGGGCTTTTTAGTAGTTTACATGTAAGATTTTCAGCTTTTTTAAATAAAAGTCATAAAAAATAGAGAAGGAGGGGGATTAAAAAAGACACTCAGTTCCTGTCTACTACAGACAATGCAAGCCATTTGGAATGAAACAGATTGTATTATAATGGTAATGGTGAATAGTGAATAGTAAATATGAAAGTCGGCCCCTTAAGACCGACCATGTACAGTTTTAGGCTTGTTGAGTCGTTAACTCTATTTTTTTTTTTCTTTTGATTTAGCCCACCGACCTCTCCCCCACCAGTACCAAATGTAAAAAAAGAGGTGAGGCCTTCTATAAATCACTTTCTCTTTAATTTGCATACTTCAATCTGTCAGATTGCTGTAAATTCAATCAGTGGTGACAGTCTCTTATTTGCCTCTGACACTATCCTCTCTTTTCTTTTTGTGTTTATCATCTCCTCAGAATTAACATTTTAGGAGGCCCAGGCCGAATCATGTGACTGCCACATGTGCAGTTTGGCATGCACATCAAGCCAGAGGGAGTCTGAGGAGCTTATCAGAGAGACTGAAGTCAAGGCTTGACCATCTGAACAGAGGGGGTGGATTTGTTTCCATTAGGGTTTTATTAGCGAAACTGTGTTGGAGGATGATCTGTAGCAAACTGACTTTTATCCAAGCAAAACTAAAGAGAACAAAATCGCTGTCCAAAGTTGCAACAAAGTAAAGGTACTGTCTTTTTAGACTTACTGTACTTAAACTTACATGTTGTAAATTGTCTAGTGTTTAAAACGCACACACACACACACACACACACACACAACTAGAATGTTGAATTTAGTTGGAGTAAACTAGCTGCCCACACAGTTGTGAAGCGTACTTTATATTACTCCAAATGCTTCTTTTTTTTAGCATTGTGAAGAGAGGAAAAAAACTTAAACCATAATTGTTTTTGAAAATGTGAAATGCTAGTCTGTAATGTATATTAACCACTAGTTTTTAAATCTGACTTCTTTTTTCATAAAGCAAAAGCCTAATTTAAACCTCAGCCCCCTAAAGGCATAACTAAAAGTATCCTGTTGTCACTGCGTAGCCATAATGTTATATAACAAACAGAATGTAAATTGTAAAAGAGGCGTGAAAAGATTTTTCAGTCATAAAAGTGGATTTTTTTTTCTTATTTTTTACCTGGATTAGTTGCACCCAGCCGGGAACTAAACGAGTGTGTATTTTAAACTTTGTTTCTCTATTTTGATGATGCAGCTTGAAAATTGTTTTGTTTTCTGTCTGAAAATGTTTTTGACAATAAAAACTTATTAGTTGGGATCCATCAATATTTTTTATAATGAGCTGTGCATGCAATTCAAAATGGCTTGAGAGTCTTGCTTCACAGATGGCTTGGCCCTATTATTCGTTTTAATGGGGTAAAGGTCAGAGTAACTCCAGGTTTTCTTGCAGTATTCTGCGTTTCCAATCCGTCGGTGGAAACAAAATGTCTCACACATTAATTTCTGGCTAAGTCTTGCTCGTTTCCTCAAAAATGATCATATGTGTTGTGTTGATCTGTCAGGGGTCGATATTGCAAACAGATGATTGGCCAGGGACAAGACATGTGACGTGTGTCAGAATTTCTTTTAAAGGTTTTAAATTGTTTTCCCCTTTATTCACGAAAACCACATCAGTTAAAATAATTGTCAGTGTTTTTCTTCACACTTCAAAAGTCATCTGGATGCGGTGGTGTTTTGAGTAAAGAGATTTATTGCACTACCACTCTCCCAGTGTCTGGCCAGACCAATTCTTTTTTAAAAAATTTTTTTACAACTGGACTGCTGGAAAAAATGCTTATACTTTTAGGGTAAAGGGAAACTTTTCTTCTCGAGGAAATTCAAGCTACTTCTGTTTGAAATTTTCAGTCAAAGACCACAAGAGCTTGATTCAATTGAATCACATTGTACGTACGATTCAGTTCAGTTCAGTTTATTTCATGTCCCAAAGGGCAAATTGGGTTGCAACTCCCAGGACCCCACCCCCACGGGTTTTCTATATTTGCTTACATAGTTTGCCAAGATTAGAATTGCGAGAGAGAAGTAAAGTACAAATGACACAAATCAGAGGGGGGAGGGGAAACGTCTCATCCACATTTATTTTTTCAAATGTGTCTCCAGTCTGACACATTAACACGCCTCAGTCTAGGAGCGTTGAGGGTGAAATTAAACCCCTCTTTGGGCCACTTATCTGTGCCTGTTTTCTGTGCATTGCACTTGCCTATGTTAGATGAAAAAACTATATTTGTAACACTCGCTAGGCCACATCTGTGGATGTTTTACATTTTCATGAGTAGACTGTTTTATTAGTGTCAAGGACTGAATTTCCTTGAGCAAGCTGGTGTAAAGAATGAAGATGACGCTTTTCTTAAACAAATACAGATTTAATTGCAGGTGTTGGATGTTGCAATGGGCCTCATCTGCGTCGACAAATGTAGAAAATCAGTCACCCCTCCCCAAATAAATTTTTTGAAGTGTTGTTCAGTTGTAATACAGAAACTGTCAGTGACTCATTTGATCAGCCAGCTGATTATTATTTTATTTGCCTATTTGCAACATAAATCCTGTGAAAGCAAAACAGAAAAACTAAACTCAATTAGTCAGTAAAAGAAAAACAAGGTTGTTTGATTGGTGCTGCTGCACAGTCTACAGCTCTCTAACATGTTTTTGTAAAGACATCTAATGTTAAGGAAAAAATACAAGCGTGCAAAGACCCTAGCCAGACGACATATAAAATTTCTATAAGTAAATGCTGCATAAATCACCCCATTTTACCTAACCTAACAAACCATTACAAAATCAAATCAAGAGGCGGGTGAGTGGATCCCGTGGCTGTCAGCAGTGTTGTAGGTAAGTGAGGCCGCCATATTTCTGTCTGGTACGTCTGACGGAAACAATTTTCATATTTCATCTTCCAGTCACAATGTCTTATTGAATGGCATTTGCATGTGCCACATGTTGCTAAGAGGGATATTTTCCTCAAAACCCTCAAGCATCCATCCAACCCAACCAACCATCATGCTGGACGAGGGTTTGGGTTAGATTAAAGGTCCAGTGTGAAATATTTGGCTTGATTAATGGTTTTTATATTGGTTAAAGCTTAACAAACTGCCCAATAATATATTAATAAAGGTGTAGGAGTAATTTGGTTTACCTACCATTAGAATGGGTCTCATATACATATGAGAATGTACATATAGCAAAGGTCTTGCTCCCACTTTGCTGCCACCTTGCGCAGCCATAAGCCTGTGTGGACAATCCAGCCTGTCTATGACAGTGCATTTCGCAATAAGGGTGACTGTGTCTTCAAATAAACCAACAAAGAAGAAGGTGGACAAGGTATTCAGGTTTGGGTGCACAGGCCACTGTTGTACACTGGCAAGGCCCGGAGGGGGAGAGAATGAAAGATACTGCAATCTGAAATGTAACTACTTGATGTTGCTGTTTCTTCAAACTCTTTAAATATTACTCATATAACCTTTAAATCTGCTCCCTCAGAAGATGGCTCAAATCGGGAGGACAAATTTTGCATCCTTTGGGTCTTTTAGCCACTCTGCTCCTCTTCTCAACTGTGACACACATCATACTAGAAGCCACTAGTTAGGACCCCTCCAAGATGAAACGGCGCTCAAAAAGTCCAGAACCACAAGTCACCACATTTTTTTTTACATTTCCTCAATCAAACGCCCTAATCCAATGGACAGTAATTCCTGATATCTCTTTTCCATCTATTTAACCTGTACACTTCTGTCTCAGGATCTCCCAAATCTCCAATACAGATCCTTCCATTTCTAAAAACTACCCCCCGGACTCTGCTACCTCTGATCTCGTCAAGGACTGCTTTCCCACATATCCACCAGTCCTCTCCACTATTACTCCCCCTTTGCAAATTGCATCTATGGGCCTTTCTAATCCAGTCACCAAACCCGACACAGCACTCCAACAGCCCTTCCCAGAGTTAAGAAAGAATCTACTGCCTCAGCATCCTTGAGCAACTCAACCTGAGCAAGGCATCCAACAGCAACAACCAATCTGTTCCTCCCTCATCCTGCCTTACAGAGTGCTGTTTGAGTCCAGTGACTCTCCAGAATTCAATTCTACCTAACCATACTTTACTCTTAGTAAACTACAGAAGAAGTGCAATGACAATGGAGATAACCACTGCTACCTTCATGTTTATCAATGAATGTGGGCAGAGGTCTAAAAAGAGAGGAACACAGGAAGCGCACTTGCAGTACTTAACCACTGTATACTTTCCACTAAGGGGATTATTTTCCCTCGGTGGAGCTCCATCTACAAAGGGAAAAGCAGCAAATCCACCAACACACTCCTCCCCAGTGCCCCATGGTGATAAGTGGTGATCAACCATGTCCCCATTAATTAAACATATGTTTTAAGTTTTTTTGATTTAAGAGTTGACCTCCACCTCTGTAACCAGCAAAGAGACAGAGCAATGTTCGAGTTAGCTTACTGTTATTGTGCTGGTGAGAGGGGAAAGTTCCTTCTTTCCAGCATGCCGGTCATCAGGTCTGCTGTTAGTACTCTTGTTTCCTGTAGCAACGGGGATTTTGCACAGCAAAACATGTGGATAGTGGAAAAGCGTGTCAGCTTAAATGGGCACCCAGTTACAAGTTTTATGCCCACAGTGTATTCTGGTGAGTCACACACACACACACACACACACACACACACACACACACACACACACACACGCACGCATCCATGCACGCATACACAGAGCTACATAGAGAGGGGGAGATTGAACAATGTCTGGCCTTTTTTTTTTTTTTTTTTACCACTAACAAATGACTGACTGACTGTAGTCTTTCCGGTAGCGTGGCTAATAATGAAGTGAAATGAAATTTTGCCACTCCAGTGTTGCAAACCCCACGGGGCCATCTGACTTTGACAATCTGATTTTTGTTTCATTATTTTTTGGGATGAATCCCAAACATGCTTCTGTTTGTAGAATGGATTCCAGCATGGTCTCAGATTCGGCACTTTATTTCTATCTTGTTTACTTAAAGAGTCGATGTAATTCCACTAAATGATGTAGCTTCACCAAAACAAAGCCGCTCCCTGCGTGTCGCCAGCAACTTCTGACACAGTGAGCACTGAACCTCAATTGAGCAAACAAAGATATAACAGATGTAACTGTCTCACTGTGGATGCTGATGGGTTAATGTGTACAACTATGCATCCCTGAATCTTTTGGCGCCATCTGCAAAATGCCTTCAAACACTGTTTTTCAGTAGCCGCTGTTGCGCTTTCAGCTGCTGGAATTGTAGTTGGCAACTATCAGGGGGTTGTGGAAATTCCCTAAGTAATCCCATGCCAATTCATATGACTTTAAGCTTCCGTTAATTAATAAGGCGGCAAGCGGGAGATTCTCAAATAGGGAGCTCACATAAGACCAACAGGACGTCTGACCCTTGCTGACGCAATCAGGGTGTTTGTTGAATGTCAGAGCTGAATTAGACATTTATTTGGTGGTGAAGACATTCTTTTTAATTTTTTTGTTTCACTTCCTCCCCTCAAAAACTGAAATGTGACTTAAAGTCGGACCTTTGTACGGCTCAAATTCTATTTAGATGTTTCTTATCTTAAATGTATTATACGCACTTCAAGAGTCTTATTTTCCCTGACTCCAATGCGGCAGCTTACTTACATTATTTGTAGCTGTTGGTAGCAACCAGGTCCAGATATTTTTCCAGGCTCTCATGAGTGCTCATCCACTCATTCACTCATGTCAAGTTCAGCATAAAACCTGCAAGTCTGCCTCGGTCTGACTGAGATCTGATTGTCTATCGTAACTGACTCTGTCTGTTCAATTTACAGCGCTCATGAGGTGGCTCTGTTGATTCTAAAGGCTTCAGGCAGATTTGATAGAACCCGGCAACATAAGCTATCTGAAATATGATGGGATTAAAACTCTACCACTATTTATGACACTGGAAGTAGTGCAACCAATTGAATATAAAAAGCTTTGAAAAGAACAGAAGATGGAGAATATATATATGATATATATATTTTTTTTTACATATTTACAAAAAAATGTAGAAGCTTTTCTGAGTATGTTTAGGCCAGCTGAGAAGAAGGCCTTGCTGGCCCTGGCAACCCACCACCACCACCAGAGCGGTCTCCAGTTATATTACTCTCCATCATCTACACTTCTGCCTGGTAAATTACTTTCTGTTGACAAGGAAAACATTTTGGAATCTACTTGTTTATATTCAGGTTTATGAACAACATGCCAGATCATCTAAATCTGCTTCATAACTGCTTGATCTTTTAATCTTATAGTCATTTACAAGACTACCATTGAAATCACCACCAGCTACCTTTCTGTCAAGCATGTGGTCATAAATTCAGCATGACATTAGGAGGATGTCCTTGGCTGGCCAATTCTGTTGATGCTCTAAGAAGGATTTTTTTTGATTTACTTTAATTGTTTTTGTCCTGGTTTTCTTGTTTCACTTTCCTGCTCATCATAATTGTTCACTGCTGTGCTTTGCGCACAGGACAACCTACCTATTTTTCTTTCGTTGTCCTTTTTTCTCCAAAGAGCCCTCTATTGTTGACTGGCTCAATTTGTGCCGATAATCGGGTTGCCTTAAACACATGCTGTATGATTGAGTGATACTAACAGGAGAGGAATCCAAGGCTTCACTCGCTACAAACTAAATCTTCCTCACATTTGGAAGGGGACATAAGAGACTGACCTCCAGATCTGTATGTCATGAAATGAAGGCAGAAAATGGGACTGTATTCTCTGAAACAAACAAACTCACACACCCACTTTTTGTTTTCGAAATTACTTTAATTGCCTTCAAAAGATGATGCAGCTTCACAGTGTTGAAAAACACACATTGTTTTTTGAAAAAACCTACATGTCACAAAAGGTATAAATCATACAAGAGATGTTTTCAAAAGTCAAGTGCTTGGACACCAAAACAGAACATTGAACAGAGCAATATATACAGTTACTGTAGCATGTACAAGTTAATATGCAGTACACTGGGCTTACACCAGCTATTTTCAATGTACACGAAACACTATGGCCTTCTATAATTACTACATTCATATTGGTTTGTATGTACAGTGGGGCTTTTATTAGTTTCTCATTTTGGTGCACGCTTAACTTGCTGGCTATACTTCCATATGTAAATCATAGGAAAGCTTAAAACAAATACAAGAACAAAAAAAAACATCAATAATTGTCTGGAAAAAATGTGAGATTCTGATTGTGGTTATGATTCATGTTCTCAAAATTTGGAAAAAGCTGATGCTTTACGGTTCATAAATCATTGATACTCTACCCCTTAAAGCATCATTCTTGACCCCTCAGTTCTCCTCAGCTCTCATGATTTGTCAACTTTTTTTTTAATGAGCACCTGCCAGATTTGGTCAATGATCACCGCAGCACTCACCACCCACATCCCCACAGTTTGTATGCAAAGCCAAAAATGAAGAGGACATTTGTGAAGTTCTCAACACGAAATTCCATTTAATGTGCTACAGAGGGATCACTGACGAGAGACATGGGGAGCGGACTGTGATAGTGTCACTGTGCACTGTACAACAAAAAATAACCATGCCTTCTAAGAGATGTCCCATGCGTTGAACAATGATGATCAGCCAGTATATACTAAACATGTACTTCAGAGAATTATGGATGTGTATGCGCTACTCTCAGCAGAAGCGAGAAGATCTACAGACGGTTTGCAAAAGTACATACAATCGCACGGGCACGTGTGGCTTGCAGCTACAGGCTTGTCGAAGAAATACAGAACTGTTTAAAAAAAATATGAAGTGTACAAAGTTATAAAACACAGTTGAGAAGTGTTTGTTGGCGTAGAAACAAGACTTGAGGTCTTGCATTATAAAGTCGTGTTTCTGTTGGATTGCGACACCTTGCTACAGCTCCAGTCAGCTCACAGACAGAGCTTGTTTAGGTTCCATCTACACTTGGCATCGTGCGGACCCAAATATGTTTTTATTGCGCCTCAATGATCACATTTTTTCCCAATGTAACAGTATACACCCTGATTTAGTTTTTATTTCTGTTTTTCTTCTCACAAATCTGCCATTAGCTGTATTCAAGGCATTCCCGAGACTCCCAAAGTTTCCCTTGCCCTCTCTGTGCACTACTGCCCACCTCTGACGCCCTGAATTAAGCGCTCATTCACTGTTAGGTCAATGTTTTTTTTCTTGAACACGTCCATGCAAGTTTCAGAGGGGGATTTCAATTGCAGCCTACTGCTCACGGCACAACAGCGTTATACGCCAAACACTGCCTTTGGTTTTTCCTTGTAGAATGAAAAAGAAAATACCTCGAGTGAGTTAAACGCCTGGGGCACGGTGGTCCTCATAGTCAAATCAAGAGCTCTCCTACTTCATCCATATCAGCTGATCCAGAGCAGCCAACTTAAGCTGACAGCTCAGCTGCTTCCTCTCATAGCATCCAATAGCAAACTGACCATCGGAAGTTGCTCTCAATGCCTGTTTGTCCGACCCCACCCCCCTGCACTCTGCCGTTCCATTTTGCAACCTTCTGTCAGCTTCTCAGTAGTCATTGTTTGCTCCCTCCAGTATGGTTTGTGTTCAGTTTGTTTTTAATGTTTACCCTGCGACTCGTCCGTTACTTTTATATGTCTAATCCCCTCTTCCTCCTGTCCTGCGTAGACTCGTGCCCAATTGCACTCATGTTTGGCACCTGGGTGTCATTGTCTTCCCCCCACTCTTCTCTAAAACACCTGTCCCATTCACTCATCCAGTCAGATGTTTCCTCCCTCTCATTTTCTGGAGTTTATCAGGAGTTCTCTGTGCGTCACTAATTACTCTTAATTTAGAGGTATTAAATCCATTCAATACCTCTGCCTTGCGATGCGCTGTGTGATTTTTTTACTCACAAATTCCACTTATAATGCTCGTCCCTTAACGGCTGAGCAGCAGCATGTGTCCGAACGAATCATTCTAATTTCTGTCCTCACTGATTGCTCCAGGTGCTTGGTCCTGCCTCATGTTTGCCACATGGGTACATGATTGAGCAGGCGCAAAAGCCAAAAAAATCCCAAATCCACAAACACAAGTAGTGCAGTGTAAACAGGTCTCTGCGTGAAACAGAGTATGTAGTGTAAGCCCCTTGAGATTGAAGCTAGTGGTTAAATTGCAGAATCACTGTAAATTAGTTGAGAACTTTAAAGTTGAAATCGAGGCGTACAGTGTTACATATTCATAAGTTAACGCTGTAAATTTAGTGATATCAGGAGCCAGTCTCTGCATAAATCTGCTGATGTGAGGAGAAAAGGTGTGCAGAGCGACACCATTCATGCGTCTCCTCTCCGGAGATATCGGTCCTGTTGCTGTGTTGTCCTGTCAGCCAAGCATTCGCAAAAATGTTGAATAGTGAATAACAGCCTCTCTCTCAACGACGTTGTGCTGTATTTTGTGAGAACTGTACAATGGTTACTGTCTAATGATTGAAGTAGACCACGGCTGATAGTCACCGGGTGAAGAATACAGAGTGTGAGGTTTTGGTTGTATGGTTGCTACCAAGAGACCAAGAACATCCTCACAGCTGTGCATGTGAAAGACACCGCAGCTGCCATATTTACCGTCGGGACCACATAGCTGGCTGAGCGACCGGAAGAGGCAGAAAAGTATAACTGAGACTAAGTGACAAATACACAAAATAGGTACGTTGTCGTTGGTTATACATAGCCAACGCTCAACTCGGTGTTAATGCAATTTAGGCTCAACGTACATAAAGCAAAAATGTAGCTCATTGGGTTTACAAATATTGTTTGAGCTGCCATAAATGTTTAAATTCATGCAATATACATCAATTAATCTCTGTTTTAATGGTCCCACATTATGCAACATTCACTTTTCCACTTGTGCCTCTATGCTGTCAATGAGCTCCCAAGAAATGAGAAAAAAAAATCATCTTTTTACTTCTCTTGCTTGCCACTTTTTCACCTTTTCTTTCAAAGTGCCTGCTAAAATACGTGAATCTCAGAATGACCACTTTCTGATGTCACAAAGGGTACTGTTAGTCAAGTGTTTGTTCTACTTTCCGAGTGTCCTGTTTTTATTCGACTATCGAACGTGGGTAGCATCTAAAATGTCTATCTAATTTTTTTTTTTTTGCTGGAGGTTTTAAACAGATGGCTAAACATTCTCTTGACCTGGGCCAGGATGTTCTCCTGAGGCGAGAAATACCAATTTGAAAATTTGCTAAAATTATTTGCATTTAATCATCTTGTCCTGCCTTACAGTGTGTGTTGAAACTGAAATACTTGCTGTCAGATCCGACTCTACTTCTTATTGTCAAGATTCAAACTGCAGGAGCTCAGAATTTGACCATTTCTTATGATTTTGAGATCCACCGCCCTGGCTCTAAGGCACTTAAGCATTTAAATGTTGTCTTTAATGTATGCCAGTGCACCTGAAGGGAGAACTTAGAGGATAAACAGAAGTTTGAAGGTTGATGGGAAAATAAAAATGTGTTTTTGTTCAGTGATCCAGTATTCATCAATGCGCCTTCATTTTATTTATTTTTGTTATTTTCTGGCTGTTGTTTGGGGTTTTTTGTGAGGTGTATGTATGACATAGATTGTATGTGAAACTTTTTTTCAACCTCGCTACATATATGTTAATGTCACCATGATTCACAGGCTTACTGCATGTGTGTTAAGTAGCTAATTATCTCAAAACAAAAACAAATCTCTGCGCTCAGGAGTGGCAAGGCTGTCAGGTGGCGAGTCCATGCAGCACTTCAGGTAAAAGCTTTAATAGTTACGAACAAACTACCTCAATTATGGCCCAGCAGTGAATTAGTAATGAAAAATGATTCCAGGACTCCAGTTGGGCACTTTTAGTTTGAAGATGTAGGGTAAACAGTACCTTTGTTACAGTAAATGGAGGCAGTAAAGATGAATCACTTTTTCTTTCTCCTTTTCTTTCACTCCAACCTTTCACTCGTGAAACAAGATTGGTTTGGCCAAACCTGCCAGGATCTTTGGTACGTGCACTGAGATAATTTCTCCAATCATTTCAGGGAAGCTGACTTTGGTGGGGAGTGACTGAGCCTGGACAAAAAGGTCAAATGTAAACTGATGGAGCTTCTTCACCGTCTGGAACGAAAGGAAACACATACAATGAAAGCAACACCATTTGATACAAGCTGCTTGTACACGTGCAGTTTCAACAGTGACACATGAAACTTGACTCAGGGAAAAACACAAGGTGCACCCTGCGTATGCTCACCCCGCGACCAAGAGGGCATGTTGGAAGAAAAGCGAGGACCGGAGCTCTCAGAATAATAGTTAACTTGTCCATTAGGCTCTCTACCCTCATATTTGTTTTTGAAGCTATCTCATTCTGCCTGAATGCAGCAATTTTCTGTGCACTATTAAAAAAAAATGCAGCATTTCCAGCGATTTAATTGGGTCTATTGCCAAGAAATGTTTTAGGCAAATTAGCAGAAGTACAACCCTTTGCTTCCTGCTGCTGTCCCTGCTCGTCTAATTTGACCAAATGGATGCCCATTTCGGTTTATACCGCACTCAAAATTTCTTAATCCCACAGCAGAAAATTTCTAGCAGGTCAGGAAAAACTGTGTGCTAAAATTATGCCAACACGAGCGCCTCACCACTTGGAGGGTGTCCAAGAGCCGGGTCAGCTGGTAGAACCTCTGAGAACAATTGGCGGCCATTCGATATTTGATGAGTCGATCGAGTTCGTTGATGTAGGTAAGACGCAGTTCATCAAAGTACTTTTGGCTCTTCAGACCTTCAACTGGAACTGGTGGAAGCACAGAAATGCACTAGTCAGATCACAGGCAAAGGAAAAGAAGCTACCACTATGACTTTGGAAACTGATGAAAAGCAAAGTTTTGTTTCGCTGCTTTGTGCGTTGGCTATACAGGACGAAAACCCACTGATGCTGAAGAGAAGTAAGGCCTTCATGCAGAGGAACTCTTCCTGAGTGATCTGCAGCAGGAGGAACTCCTGGGAGATGTGTCTCATCCGTAAGCAGTGTTCGTACATGGTGGAGATGTGCATTCGATGTCTGCAGGTCGAGAAAAAGAGGAGTGAATGTGAGATAATAGGGATATCTAAGTCAGGAAGCAAAAGGACAAATTGGTGTGCACCTTGGCCATTTGTTCTGAAACGAAGAGGACAGGATGTCAGAGGTCAGAACCCTGCATTAATGGTGCTGGCCGACACTAAATCATTTTTATCACAAGACAGATATCCACTAAGCAACCTTTGGACATCAATAGCGTCACTTCCAAAGGACAATTTAGAATTTTAGAATGAAGGAACAGCTTTTTACTTTAACATCGGCAGCACAGCATGCTTTTATATTGTTAGAGGTGATTGGATACTTTGGATTCATCATGCCTGTTTGGTCTTACTTTCTCGAGCAGAGAAAATGAGCTGTAAAAAGTTTGCTGTCCCAACAGCATGAAACGCACATGGCTGGAATCCTTATGCCTTGTGTGTTATGATTCAGACAAATGGACAATTTGTAAGATAGTGTGATGATAAAGGCAGAGATGAGGTATGTAAAAGCAATTGTAAAAGCAATGTAAAAGAGCATGAGAAACTGAAATGGAGTTTAATCCAGTGCTACAGATTTCAGACGTGACAATATTAAAAAGCAGATCGGCAATTCATCATCTCACTGTTAAACTGTTGCAAAGTCGAAGAGGTGGTGACTGAAGAGGTCGGTTGTCACCCATTTGACTCCTAAGCTCCTGAACAGGCTTTTGGTTTGGATTAAGGTACTTTTATTATTATTATTATTATTATTATTATTATTTGAAAGTGATAAATAAACAATCACTTTTATAAAGTAATACATAATACATGAAAAGGTCAGATTAACATCTCAGGTGATGACATGGTACGACATTCTTACTGAAGGCTCGATAAGCATCCATCCATCCATCCATCTTCTATACCCGCTTATTCCTATTCAGGGTGACGGGGGTCTGCTGGAGCCTATCCCAGCTGTCTTAGGGCGAAGGCAGGGTGACACCCTGGACAAGTCGCCAATTCATCGCAGGGCCACATAGAAACAGACAACCATTCACACTCACATGCACACCTACAGACATTTTATGCATGTTTTTGGAGTGTGGGAGGAAGCCGGAGAACCCGGAGAGAACCCACGCAGACACAGGGAGAACATGCAAACTCCACACAGAAAGGTCCCAGGCCCGGGCCCCAGAATCGAACCCACGACCTTCTTGCTGTGAGGCGGCAGCGCTAACCACTGCGCCACCGCAGCATTTATGTAATAATAATAATAAGAAGAATGATAATAATAATAATAAATGATATAAAATGAATGTTCACAATCATGTCATTGTGTAACTACGTTTTACATTTGCTGTGTTGGCTTGAAAAAGCTGCCCTTAATCTCAATGGGATCTTCCTGTTTAAATAAAGGCTTAAATAAAAAGAAAATGCACAGTTAAATAACAGTGATGCCAATGGCTACTTGGCTACCAAATAGCAAAGTAAACTGGAAATGAAAGTGCTAGCCAGCAAGTCTGTTCAACAGTGGAAAGAAAAAGAAACCGCTATGAAATTTTAAAATGGAAGCTCTTTTTAGGGAGCTTTGGAACAAATTGTTGATATCAAGTTGCAGGCTGGATCGTTACATTTATTGCAAACACTTCAAGAGGAACTAAACTTACGGCTCGGGCAAGAAAACAAAGTGTCACTGACCGCAGGCAGACCTGCATGTGCGTGCGATGTACTAGTCCCATGATGTTTCAATTAGATCAGCGACTTAATTTGTCAACACATCTGGTTACGACAACTGAACTGCAGGCTTCATCGTGCAACACTTTTGTAGAGGTCAGGTTTATGAGGAGAGCTGCTTATTTAGTTCACTGGCAAGGACCAGTCATTTCACTCCTCGTGCCAGGCTGCAATTATACTGATGGGGTTTGGACCCCTCTTTAGGAGAAGCCGCAGCTTGGCATGAAAAGGTGGCGCAGGGTATTTAAAAGACACTTTAATATCTTGTCTCTCAGGAGCTTGAATTATCCTCCTTTCTTATCCAAGGCCTTTGCCAAGGCCGCCGCTCACTGTAGATCCAACATGTCAACTGCAGCCAAAAAAAAGTCAACTTCCATTATTAGAATAAACTTACTTTCAGGATATGCGTTTTGCAGCCTAGCAGAAGTTATTTTAAATTTTGGGATATCACTTTCATTTCCTAGTTTTTAGGCTATATTGTGTTCCAGTTCTGGGCATTAAATGGATATTAGAAGAAAGCTCAGCTTAGATGAAGTCTTTTATTCATCAGATCAATTAAAAAGGGTTTTCATGAAAGTGTCTTTTCTTCCTTACAAAAGAGACATTTTTAAGTGAAGACACTTCAACTCTGGAGGCGACAGTTTCAAACTCTGTGGGTCTAAATACTATGGATTGATAACCTAGCGGTTGAGAAAATGAAACATTTCAAGTAATCTTATCGTGTATGAAATGAGTGTTTTTCATGCGGTATGTGAACTTGTTATGTTTGAGCTTTAAGTGTTGTTCCAGTGTGGAAGAGAACTTCATCTTGGAGCTCTGGAACTGCTACCCTCAACATGTCCATCGAGATCCACATTTTCAGAAAAGGAAAATAACCAGATGACAGACAAAGTGCGCACAGAATCTGGCTAATACAATAAGGGCTATATGTGAGTAACCAGGATTGTAAAATTTGGATAATTACCAAGGACAGAAACCAGAGAGTTAGAAACGACGCAACACACTCACTTATCGATCAGTGAACCAAATTCTAAATTGAGTTCTACTAAATTAAATTCTACTAAAACCTAAGTGCCAATGGCTTTGTGTGCTTTTGCTATGGTTGGTCTCCCACTTAATTGTCCTATTTCCTGAAAATTGTTTTTTCATGAAGCTCTATTTATAATGAGTTCAAACACTCTTCTTTCTTTTTGTAAGCATGACTCTGACTCACTCACACATTTATACAGTCGAAACTGGAAGCTGCCCAGTATAACCACCGCTGTGTCAGTTGCTGTAATCAGCTTCATGTGAGCACTTTGGATGTCGCTGATCACTTATCCTTCCCATTCAATTTGGTGCCAGTTCAAGACGGCATCGACTACAAGGGAGATATTGTTAGTGTGGCTCACAGAACGCAGCAGAGGACAGCAATGACTGTGTTTCTTTCTAATCTTCCAAAACCACTAATTTATTACAGCCAGTAGGAAGTTTGGAATTAAATGAAGAAGAAAGAGGAGCACTGGAGGCATTTCCCCGTAGAAAATCTGTGTATGATGATTAAAAATGATGATTTGTAAAAGTCTTAAAAAAACAACACAAAAACAAAATGAACTTGAAATTTAATTTCAACCAATCATAGGCATTGTAAAAATATATGTCACTTATTTGCAACTACAAAGGTGCTCTGTTTATTGTACTTAATAGTTTCGATTAAAAAAGGCATAGCAATAAATGTAAAAGGTCAGAAAAGATATGCATTTCTTGAATGCCAATAACTTAAAGCAACATTCATAACTCGGAAAAAATCCGCTCTCTCAAGAAATACCCACAGATTTAAATACATTATATTCTACTTGAAATCTATGGCGACAAATATTTGATGGAACAAATCAGCCCATTAATATTCCACTCCATCACTCGGAGACTCCTTGCCGCTGTTGTTGTCTGTGCTGAGTGATATTCAGATCCGAATCAGCCCGGCTCACCACAGCCATGGGAGTTTTAATGCTGAAAAACTAATGTTCCTCACTTTAATCTCACACTAACAAAAGAGCACCTAAGGAGGAAATTGGATGAATATGGTTCTAAAAAGCCTCTGGCTATTTCTACTTTACCAAATTTGAGACATGCCTTTGTGTTTATGCATGAGCAGGAAAACAAATGAAGGGATGCTGGACAGAGAAAGAGACGGAGGCAGTGAAAGTGGTGTCTGTATTGTGTGTGAGAGGCCCCGGCCAAAAGTTGGGGGTGATCTCTGTATGGAACAGGAGGCACAACAGACCCAACGGGCCCACCTCTGATAGAATCGCCTCATATTGGAGCTGTACGTACTCATTGAACACAAGGTCCGGGGCAAAGTAAAGCATCCTGCCGTTGACCTTTTTGTAGGACCTCCATCCCAGGCCAAACACCATCACTCCCATCCACGAATGCTGGATGACAGTCATTTGGTCGTCCACGTGGAGGTTTCTGAAACCTGAGTGACATGAATATTAACAGTACACTTGTCACATTATTGCAGCCTTTTTGCACCAAGAAATACAATTGTAAAACCAGTAGCAAACAACCCTTTTTGTGTCCGTGTAGTTGTTTTCATAAATTCCAACTGATTTTAACTCAGACTGGGACCTCGTGATTTTTCTTAATGCTCACTCTAAACAAAGTAATGATTATGAGATATTGCTGCTACAACCTGGAGCTGTTAGCAATTATTTCATTTTACGCAACCTTTGCACAAGCCTAACACTATCAGATTTTTCAATAATGTGACCAGCCGTGCTGACTGGGTGATCAAGTTTGTTTTTAACAAGGGTAGAATTGTTGTCATCAACACAAACTATTATCAAAAGAAAACATAACACCAAATCGAGAAGTCCTGGTGATTACACTCCCACTATGACTTTGGGACCTGGCCAATTGCATCTCATGTCAATGGCCAAACAAAAAACAAGGGACAAATGGGCACTAACTCCAGCAGACCACACTGCCAAGTCAGAGAGGCCCCCCACACTTTGCAGGGGGACTCTTCACACGGAAGGTTTATGCAAGAACTGCCCTGTAAGTTTTATCCTCCTCAGCCGTTTATTACGGCCCGTTTTTAAAAATTATTATTACGCATTTCTTTTCATTATGGCTTATCTAAATGCTTCTGATCTCTTCAGCTGCTCTGGGCTTGATGAGATTGTTGGTTTGTTCCCAGACCCTCCCAGACCTTCTGGCTCTTATCTCTACCCTAGTAACCCAGCAATGCGGATGAATCCCTGTGAATACAAGTCTTGCACATCCATCTTGAAAAGCTCCAGTGTAAAGCATTTTAGCCGGTGTTGGATTGTGCAACCAAACAGTATGGACTTCAGCTTCCTGGATAAAATGGCATCAATACACCCGACTCAGTTGGTATCATTTTGGGGTGGGCATTCCCCCTACCAGACAAAACTAATGGGCTCCTGCCCCAGATGGACATATAACATAAATCCATCTGCTGGTAGCTGTTCCAGCCGTCAGATTATCACCTAAACTCACAGCCACAGTGGCCTGTCTCACCCTGTTCTGTCTTGCAGATGTCAAAGTCAGAGCTCTTGTCCAAAAACTCAAGTCCTGAAGAATTCTTCTTTTCCTGCTCTTTATGTGAAACATCCTGAGATTGTCTGCGTCGCTTAATAGATACACAGACTGCTGATTCAACGTGGGTATTCTTTTTTTTCCCTTTTATCTTTTCTTTCATTTTTCCAAAAAATGTATGTATAATTTTACAGAAAAGCATTTTTTTTTGACTGTGTGTATGTGTATGTGAGGTGTCTGCAGCGAGGGTACCTTCCCAGTTCCTGAATCTGGACCTAAAAATTTTGGGCCAAAATTTAAACATTTTTACATCAGTACAGAAAAAAGAAAATCGAAAGGTTTCTCACTGCACTCCCTCTTTGTCTGTTAATCTGAAAATTCTCAGCTACATCTGTTCAGACTTGCTGCCTCCCTATGTAAGTGGACACTTTGTGGAACTTCCTTCCACAGTTCACTGTTCAGCTGGTAACAGAAGCGCGCACGTTTTGTGGTGTAAATGTGATGTTCCTCCACCTTCTCGTCAGTTATATCATACCCTGGCAGAATTTAGGATTTCTTGGCCATTTTTCAGAGAATATGAATGATAACACAAAAACTTTTCTTTCACTCATGGTTAGTGCTTAGGTGAAGCCATTTATTATCAAACAACCGTGTTTACTCTTTTTAAATCATAATGACAACAGAAATTACACAAATGACCCTGATCAAAAGTTTACATACCCCAGTGTTTAATACAACGTATTGCCCCTTTTAACATCTTTTGTCTTTTAACAGTCTTTTGTGGTAGTTGTGGATGAGGCTCTTTATTTTCTCTGATGGTAAAGCTGCCCATTCTTCTTGGCAAAAGGCCTCCAGTTCCTGTAAATTCTTGGGCTGTCTTCTATGAACTGCACGCTTGAGATCTCCCCAGAGTGGCTTAATGATATTGAGGTCAGGAGACTGAGATAGCCACTCCAGAACCTTCACTTAATTCTGCTGTAGCCAATGACAGGTTGACTTGGCTTTGTGTTTTGGATCATTATCATGTTGGAATATCCAAGTACACCCCATGCACAGCTTCTGGGCTGATGAGTGCAAATTTTCCTCTGGTATTTTTTGATAACATGCTGCATTTATCTTGCAATCAATTTTGACCAAGTTTCCCGTGCCTGTGTAGCTCACATATCCCCAAAACATCAGCGATCCACCTCCATGTTTCACAGTAGGAATGGTGTACCTTTCATCATTGGCCTTGTTGACTCCTCTCCAAATGTAACGTTTATGGTTGTGGCCAAAAAGCTCAATTTTGGTCTCATCACTCCAAATGATTTTGTTCCAGAAGTTTTGAGGCTTGTCTCTGTGCTGTTTGGCACATGGCAAGCGGGATTTTTTGTGGCACTTGTGTAGTAATGGCTATTTTCTGGCGACCCGACCATGCAGCCCATTTTTTTCCCAAGTTCCTCCTTATTGTGCATCTTGAAACATCCAAGAGTCCTGTATTTCAGTTGAAGTAATCTGTGGGTTTTTCTTTGCATCTCGAACAATTTTCCTGGCCGTTGTGGCAGAAATTTTTGTTGGTCGACCTGATCGTGGTTTGGTTTCAACAGAATCTCTCACTTCCACTTCTTAATTAGTTTGAACACTGCTGATTGGCATTCTCAGTTCCTTGGATATCTTCTTATATCCCTTTCCTGTTTTATACAGTTCAATGACCTTTTCCTGCAGATCTTTTGACAATTAATTTGCTTTCCCCATGACTCAGAGTCCAGAGATGTCAGTGCAAGGGTCTGTCAGGAGCCAAAAAACTCAATGAACCTTTTCCACACACTGATTGCAAGCAGACAGACCATAGGTGTGGATGGTTACCTTTAGTAGCCATTCAAACCCATTTGTGTCAACTTGTGTGCATGTTATCAGGCCAAAATCTCAAGGGTATGTAAACTTTTGATCGGGGCCATTTGTGTAATTTCTGTTGTCATTATGATTTAAAAAGAGTTAACATGGGTATTTGATAGTAAATGGCTTCACCTAAGCACTAACCATGAGTGAAAGAAAGGTTTTTGTGTTATCATTCATATTCTCTGAAAAATGGCCAAGAAATCCTAAATTCTGCCAGGGTATGTAAACTTTTGAGCACAACTGTATATACTGTACATATATGTATATATATATATATATATATATATATATATATACATTGCCAAAGTCAAAAAGAGAAACATAAAGAACAATTTCTTGTGAATTTATGGCCCCCTACCTGGCAACCCTTTGGCCCATTTGACCACTTTGACCAGTTGCCTCTCGCCCAGTTCATTCAGGCTGGTGAGCAGGGTGGCAGCCGAGTCCGGCTGGCAGTAGTCATGACCTGCATTCACCACTTCTGGCTCGATGGACTCCAGGATGTTGATGAAGACCACCTGGGAGTTGAAGCTCGGACCGGGTTTCGGGGAGGCGTTCTGGGCAGACTCGAAATGTTCCTGTGCAGGATGATCCTCCTCTGGGTTTTTCTGTTGTCCGATCTTCTTCAGTTTCCGAGCTGCAGAGAGGCGGGTCAACAGGGACACTCAATTAACTTGTCACAGTAAAGGAAAAGGAGGTTCAAAAGTCATTTTGAGCTCTTTCATCAAACATCTGATTGATATTAAAAAGCTTGAGAATCTCATTTCCGTATCAGCATGTTTTTTGTTTTTTTGGGGGTTTTTTTCACACTCAGGACACAAAAATCAGAGGAAGAATTCCAGACTCTAATTTCATCAGTTCAACTTTAGACACCTGACCACATTTTAAAGATTCTTTCTTTCAACACTTGAATTTCCTCTTTATTTCATTTGACCCTGTTACAGATAAACGTTGGACGTGGAAACTAAACAAGTGCTGCTCTTTAAATCAAATCTCAAGGTTACACTTTTGAAATAATGATCACAATCACAGGCAGCCAGACAAAAAAAGTAAAAGCTCTTCACCTATCATCACCAACAGTACAATGTGAACACGGCAAAAAGAACTTGTTTATCTGTTTTTTTTTTCAACTTTCAAAAAAACTAGTAAAATCAGCACAGCTGTGCTTTTGAAATATTGTAATTCTACTTTCTAAATTATTCGCTAGAAATGTCTCAGACTGTAAGTGTGGATTTTAAGTAACCATTAATAGGAAATATCAATTTTACCCGACAATACGCAGACCGATCCACTAATAGATTTGAAGAGACTGAATCATGTTCCATTTGAAAGAGAGCTCTGCCAAGAGATGAGTCTCATCTGGCAGAAAAACCTGCGGTCATCATGTGTGAGCATTTATGACAAAAAAACCTGAAACTTATTTTTTTCCCCTTCTGCCTGTCATTCCATGTTAGAAATGGGGAGAAAAAAATGCTGTGTAGAAAAGACATCCTTGAAATTTAAAACGCAACTAAATTAAGTATTATAATAACAGTAATGATAACATGAACGCAACTCATACTAGTTGAAACAAAGATGGACAAATAACAATGTAGATTATATGATATGTACATATGTATTTACACACACGCACGCACGCACGCACGCACACACACACACACACACACACACACACACACACACACACACACACACACACATATACATGTAAAAAAAATGTCCTTGGAATAAATACATCCCCGTCAATCAAACATAGAAAGCAACATTTTCTGTCCCACAAATGCTGAAATTCCTGAGAAGATAGTTCCCCGATTTGACAACCGGCAGTTACAAACCAAATTGCTGCAGCAGCTTTTTGATTTTCTGGAATGGGCTGTACAGTAAGAAGACATGCAATCACAATGGAGTGATTGTATCTAGTCAAACTGAACTTAAAGCCAAAAAAAGGGGTACTTTTCACATGTTCATCATGTTTTCCTTTTTTCAGAAAAAGATTATCTCTCTTGTGACTGTTAGGGCTCATTGAAAACTAAGGGAAATGTAAACATACTTCTTTACTTAATCACGTTTTCTCATTTGAAATTTACTGAAGAGAATCTTTAAAATATTTTGGTTTTGGTTTCTAATATATATGTTTTAGTTTCAGGTAAGTCAAAATAAACTCCCAAACCGATTAACCAAGATAATAACTGTGCCTTAATCCATTCCCTATCATTGTTGACCCAAGGTGAAAACAAACTTCAAGCCTTCATTCTGATACCTCCCGTAGCTTCACTCTCATTAAAAACTGCAGCCTGGCTTTTGAGTTCACTTTGATAAATATTGAAACAACACTTTTAGACAGGTCTTAAGTCGTCGGGGTTGAGAGCAAACTGCAAAAATTATATAGGGGGATGAGTCTGTCGCTTCCACGCCTGATCCAATTACAAACACTCCAGATAAAAAAAAGTTTCATTAAAAATGGTCTCCCCTGGATTTTCTACTGTCACACAGGCAGCCACATGATCTTTGTGGAGTACAGTGTAAACACGCTGGGTTGAGCCAACCTTGAGATCACAGTTGAAACTAATATAAATAGAGGGGTGCATGGCATTTGTTGCAGCCACAGGTTACAGTAAAGGCAAACAGTTTGGCAGTCACCTGCCTGTCTATTTTTCCATCTTGTTCTAACCTCTGTGATTAGCAGTCTTTCTTACTTTCCTAATAAGCCTCTTAGTAAGACATAACCAGCTGATGTTTTTATGTTAACTTTCTGAATCTCTTTCTCTCAAACTCAACTGGTCTGGTCTGGTGAGTTCACTCAGCTCTAAGGATTTTCTCTAAAAGTACACTGTGCATGTACTTTTCATGTACCTTTCTTATAACAGCTGTCCAAATTACAGAGCAAGTTGCTTTTATTTGGTCGAACAATGTACAGTATGGCAAACATTTGCTGCAAACAAAGTGTTGGTGCTCACAGCAACAACCTAATTTCTGCCACACACCCACTCCTTATTGTTATCAATGGCTGTGCATTGAGCCACTCAAAACCTTTACAGCACTGGTTAAAATATTTCAAAAAGGCAAATACATTAAAAAAAAAAAAAAGGACCCCAAGTAGAAACCTAATATAACTCAGTGTACAAATGCAGCTCCACATTATCTTTCCCCGACATTGAGCACCTGGTGTCTCTAACCTTCAACATGCCCTTTAAAGCCCAAAATTATTGAGATTCTAAGCTTGGGTTGTTACAAGTGGCTACATTATAAAAACACTTGTCAGGTCAGCATGAAGAAGAAACAAGTAAATGAAAATTCTAACTGAATGGATCTGGATTATCAGTTGAAAAAAAATTCACAAACATATGACATTTTTGTATATATTAGATATTACACCACAATCATCGCTGCATTACCACAATAACTGACAGCTAATTCATACGCATGCTGACATGATTTGTGACACCACTTTACATTATGCCACTCGTGTATTGTCAGTAGTAAATATCTTCTGTGTACTTTTTCCTTTTAAGATGATAAATCTTCAGTCGTATGACCAACACTTGAAACACCAAAGACACGCCAAGTAATGATTCTCTGCAGTCTAAGGGACTTGTATAAAAAACCATGTGGGATTTCCCCAACAGAAGAATAAAGGCCTTCAGATGGGAAAGACAGGGCAATTGTGTGCAAAATTGATGCTTGACTTGTCCGTTTATCTCTGAGCGACAAATAGTCGGAAGTTGTTCAACAAAAACATAAAATAACTAAACTAAACTGAGCGTTAAAGACATTGAAAGTGGTCATTTATGAAAAAAGGTTTGATTATAATCTAAAAGACCTAAATGGCCATGCCAGAAGTGTTAATATGTATAAATAAATGACATTGTTCAATAAACTCACCGCCTCTCTGCCATTTCACCCACCAAGAAGTTGGATGTAAAATGGAACCCTTGTAAATTATTAACTCAAGTGAAATGGTAGCTGAAGAAGCATTTGTGTGCACTGCAGGTTACAGGCACAATTTGTTCTGGGAGCTTCATGAGAAAAGTGTCCTGCTCCAAAATGAATGTGGGTTAAGGTTCCAAACTGATAAGTTGAAAGCTGATTGGTCTGATCGCCAGCAGAAGATGCCTCAAGCCTTCTTTAGGTTGAGGCACATTGAGATGCTACAAGCCAGTTTCATTTTTTAGGGAACGTAATTAACATTCCAAAAACAACAAGGAATTCAAATTATGAATTTGGATGAAAAAAATGACAATCCAGGCATTTATGACAAATGCCAATCTGCAAATACCAGATGAAAAAATAGTTTATCTTTAAAACCTCAGAGTTTGAAATCACGTCAACAACAGCTCCATTAACTTTCATTCAGGTGCCACAATATGGAATCACAGGAGTGCCAAAATTAAAAATAAAGGAATAAATAAATAAATAAATAAATAAATAAATGAATAAATAAATAAATATAAAGAGGAATAAATAAATGAATGAATGAAGAAACACCAATATAAAGGTACTTTTGTCTTTTTCCTTTTGTCATTGTGAAAGACATTGAAAAAACAATGACAAAAGTTTTTACCTTTTATCAGATGGCTGTGGGTGGGGCTTTCCGACCAGGATTAGTAGTCGATACCTGATCACTCCATGGCTAGCATAGCTAACTCCTTGAGCACATTTCCACCAGCACTTCTTGGGTTCACGGTGCAGCTCAGTACGAGTGCATTTCCACTGCAACTGTGGTTTGCCACAGCAAGGCAGATGGAAGCTCCCCTGGCATTTGTTATGTCTTCCGTGTCCCCGGATTAATGTTCTACTTTTTTGTATTGACCATGTTTTTTTTCTCTAAACATTTTAGTAAGGCTTAAAATTCTTTGTTTAATACTTTTGACTTGTATCAAATCACTGTCCTAGCTGAAAATAGAGACACTGAAAAGATCACTTGAGTCCGCACAACTTAAGTCCACACAACGCACTAAACAGTAGGTAGTTAAAAAAGTAGTAATAAGTAGTAATTAAAAAAAATACAGAGCCAGCGACTACTGAAGCTTAAAGGACTACAACAGCCAGAGTGAAACGAACAGTAAAAAATGTTGGAGGTTTGTCCAGCCACAAAGATGTACCACCGGCCCGGTGGGCAACAGGAGGGAGACGGTCTCAACTCTGCCAGGTGGGCAATGGGAGGATAGTCGGCCACGGCTATATTCGAGGACATGTAAGAGGACTGAGAGTGTATTGTGATCTCAATCATTGTTTTAAGGCTATTTGCAAATTACAACCGCTGTGTCATGTCGATAAATAATTAGCCACCACGGCTAACTCCGTGTCAACATTTGTTCAATGAAGCTGTTACTGTTTAGTGCTTTGTGTGGACTTAATTGTGCGAATATTCTTGTCTAAAAATAAAAGATATTATGGCTCAAGTGATCATTTCAGCGTCTTCATTTTCTCAGCTAGGACAGTGATTTGATACAAGTCAAGAGTATTTAACAAAGAATTTTAAGCCCTCCTGAAATGTTTTGAAAAAAAAGATGGTTAACACAAAAAAGTGAAACATATTAATCTGGGGACACGGAAGGCATAAAAAACGCTATGGGAAGTTTGGTCTGCCTTGCTGTGGCAAACCACAGTTGCAGTGGAAATGCACTCGTACTGAGCCGTACCGTGAAGCCAAGAAGTGCTTGTGGAAATGCGCCTAAAGAGTTAGCTATGCTAGCCATGGAGCGATCAGGTATCGACTACTAATCCTGGTCGGAAATCCCCAACCACAGCAATCTGATTGCCTTTGCTTTTACCAGACGGTAAAAGCAAAGACAAAAGGAAAAGGCATAGACAAAAACTTTTGTCATTGTTTTTTTCCATTTGTCTGTCACAATGTCAAAAGGGAAAAGACAAATACAAAATGTACCTTTATTCATTTATTTATTTATTCCCACTTCCAGGAGGCCAACTGGCATGTAATGATACTTGGGGTTTAATATTTTGCATAGGCCTTTTTCTATCCAGTTCAAACACTGAACACTTGGTTTTACAATAGCCCACAGCATTAAAGAAATAAAAATCGCCGCTGACTTGCTGTCTCCTTCAAAAGGATACAGTTAGCAAGTTAGCGAAGGAGTCTATCCTAACAATATTAAAAGTAATGGTTTTTGTGAGGCAAAATGGGGACAGATAATTATAACGTGTTGGTACTTTTCAACACAACTTTGGTGAACTTTGCTGAAAGAACTCCCAAAATAGGGTGAGCGTCGCCCATGGTTTCCCTACAGCTGTCTCCTGCTCTCAGTCATATCTATCACTTGTATACACATCTTCCTGAAAAAAGTTATGGTATGCTTTTCATTCATTTGCTTTGGCACAAGCCACGGTGACCCAAACAACTAACAAGGAAATGATCCTGAGATATTTAGGTACATTTTTAGCGGCTGTAACTTTTAATGTAACGATAATTTAGCCATAAACTCCAGCCATCAGAAGCAAAATCAAAGTTTCATAACGTCTTAAAAGCACTTTGGCTAATGACAAATTTTATGCCTCCGCCTCCATAAATGATTGTCGCAAATCCTCTCTGTGAAATGCAGAAAATGAATTCCGTGCCCGAGATGAACATAAGTGTGAAGAGGCTCCTTTTAGACACAGCCAGAAAAGGTGTGCCTTTTTACTTACAATCACAGCATCAGATCGCATCTTCCCTCGATGGGTTTGTCAGTGACTGGTGGCCAAATTGCCAGCATGTCTGCGCCTTTAATTCACATGTCTCATGTCAGCTTTGTGCTTCCAGCACAATTTTCACCATTCACAGAATAGGAAAATGGAAGAGAGTGAAAATTGAACACAGGACTAAAATTAGTCCACTACATGTCAATCTTTACAGCCTAATATGACGAGCAGGTCTGGGTGACAGTAAGGAGAAGTGAATGGAATGGGCCTAAATTGCATGGCAGCTCAGCAAGGGGTTTGATTATCAGTAACATCCCCTATTGTGATGATGCTGCAATTGAGGGGAGCCAGCCAAGATGTGCAGTGAAGAGAGGATGAAGTACTTCTCTCAGGAAACCACTAATACTTTAACTCTTGGGACTTCACTTTCTTAGCTGTCTTAGCTGTGGTGACTTTTTTTTCCACACACAGTGCACCAATGGTTTCTTACAACACACACACACTGTGTGTGTGCGTGTATGTGTTAGTATATGCATATATATGTGTATTTACACACACAAACACATATCTCTCTCTCTCTCCATATATGTATGTGTGTATATATGTATATATATATATATATATATATATATATGTGTGTGTATATATATATATATATATACATACATGTATAGATTGCTTATATACATTACTTATATGTAAGTGCATCCTCTTTCTAAATAGAATAATAAATAAAATACAGTATTGCTGACAAATAAGTGAGGTGTTTTCAAGCAGCAGTAATATTCCTTGAAGTGTATCCAGCTCACCTCCGAGTGTCATCCCTGCCTCGAAACACTTCCTCAGACGACAGGATGGGCAATTCTTCCTCCGTAGCTTATCAATAGTGCAGTCATTTTTGCTTGCGCACAGGTATTTCTGTTTACCTGTTTGGAAGAAGACAATGTGTCACTTATTACGATGTTCAAATAAAAATAACTGTCAAGAGTCCCATATTATGTAAACCTGGTTTTAGCGAGGTTCTCTAACATTTCTATCAACGTCAATTAACTCCTCACAGGAGAGGAAAGTCCATCCTTTCCCTCTTTGGTTTGCTGCTCTTTTTATTTTTCCTGTGTTTTTTTAAAGAGTGTGTTCGCTAAAAAGCAGTTTTGGTGATGTCACAAAGGCCACAAATACCTCATACCAACAAAGAGGAGTGGATACAATATTGAACCTTTAAATGAGTAAAAACTTACTGAATGAAAGTTCACAATTGGAAGATGCTGTGTTCATCTGCCCAAACTAACCTTCTGCGGCTCTCTTGAAGAAAACCTTGCAGCTGCCACAGGTGAGGGCGCCATAATGGCAGCCGGAGGCCTCGTCTGAGCAGATCAGGCAGGTCCTCTGGGGAGGAAAGAAGAACTCCATGGGGAAGGTGTGCTCTCTGCCAGCTTCAAACCTGTGGCCAAAACATAGGAGATAGATGCATATGAGACAGCCTCGACAGGGAAGACACCAACTGTTGAGCCTTTGCTCACTGACAGTGAGCAAGCTTACTTAGATAAATCTGCTGTCACTTATTGTTTCAACATTTTTTTCTGCATCAACCATTGTTACTCTAGATGTGTCAAAACTCGTGTGGTGCAAAAATACACCCTTGTAATTGATTACCATAAATTTAAAAAGATTTTTTTTACTGCTTTTTAATACTGTCCAAACCACAAAGTCATTGCCGTTCATTCCACAGTTTTGTGCCAAAGCCTCTGAGAGAGTAATTTAAGTTGAACTGGGAGTGTGATGACTGAGCATGGTGTGGGAAAGAGCGATGAGCGTCAACACGGCGGCCAACAGGCTGGGAGGTTAGGGTCGCAGTGGCCGCCGGGCTTCAGCCTTGAACAGGGGGAGATTGGACGAGTCTCAGACACAACGAGGCCTCAGTGATGTGCAATGCAGACATCAAAGTTTGGAACAAGAGAATCAAGATGAAGCACAAGTTTGGAGGAGAGACAGCGAAGGATTGCAATGTTTATACGTCGACTCTTAATATATCTCACCGTGTAAATTATGATAAAAAAACACTCTGAATGGGCTAAATCACTAGTCTAATTGGTTAAACCCTGAAATTAGGGTACAATGAAGGAAATGTCACAGTCGATTTGGCAAGTGGAGAGGTGTAGAGGTGAAGCGGCAGAGAATTCTTCAGTGGTCTGGGATTCATCAACAGTAAATGTGAAAAATATGCATGCCAGCATTAGTGCCAAAACTCTAGACGTTCAGATCAACAAAGGTAGTTATCAAGATTCCCCAGTGCAGCTGACACCGAACATACTTTTTTTTAATTTGTCCATTTGCCACAAAGTAGTGAGCTCAGACTAAAATTCCAGGTTCCATTCCAGGCTGCCTGGCAGCAGAGAGTGGTTTGTTCAGAGTGGTTTTATATGGTGAGCATAAAAGTCTAGACAGTTGTGTTTCCTTTAAGTTTCCGAATTTACAGGCATGTTGGGATTAGAGCTACTGTTGGGTCTTTAAGACTTGAGAGTAAAAAAGAGCAGGCGTTTTGACTGCAAGTTACCTTTATTAAACAAACTCGGGCTCAGTGTGTAAATATAAGAACGCATACAATCTGCGGGCATTTGACGAAGCCAAAATTTGTCCTAGTTACAGCTGTCGGCGTGCAGGAGAAGACAAACTGCTGTGGGCAAATACGTGTGTTCGCCCAACCTTGAAATGCAGCTGAATCTTTGAGATTTCAAATCTCTCCTGTCTATCTTGAAAAGCTCCAATCTAAAAGCTACTTAGCCAGTCATAGCGCTGTGTAACCAATCAGTGCCTTTCAAGTTGTGACGAAAGCAGAATGAGGCTGCACCAAACTTTAGCTGCTGTCTAAGAGATTAACCTGGATGCTAGTGGCATAGCAACAGTTTTGTTAGAACTAGCTTTTTTCTTCTTCTTTGCATTTTTGCTCAATTTCAAACTTGCTTTCGAAAGAATTTAGATGATCCACTGCATCTATTAAAGAATCTTGAGCTCTTGCTAAATGACTCAATAACCAGTACAAGATGCCCGCTTTGAGGCTTTCTCAAAAACGTCCTTTTTGAAAGGTCATTCCCTTTCCAAGTGTTGTCTATTAGTTTTTAACCAGGTTCCTGTGCTAAATCAATGTATTTCGCAGGACTTGGCAGTACACTGCCAGTTCGGGGCTCACCCTCCCTACCCATACGCCGGATCCCTACTGCTGTGCCAGGAATGACTACCACATTATGTCACATTGTTGTGCGACGCAGCACTGGGCAAAGATCACATCTGATTACCTGGTAAAGTGGGCACGCTACCATTCAAACAAATTGCGGTAAGAGGTCATTTGAGGCATTCACAACACCACCCACAGTATTTCAAGCAAGATAAGAGAATCAACAAGTTTTGGAACAATAGTTGGAGGGTCAGAAAAGCTCAAAGGCCAACATGTGAACGCCTACCTGGTGGTCTTGTATGATCCTTGGCACTGATATTCCTCTGGGCTGCTTTTGAACACATTTGCTATGCATCTTGGACAAGTGAGCGTGTTAAGCTGTTTCAACCATACAAATCTTGCAAAGTTTTGCCACCAGCTTTCCTATGATAAATCAAGACACAAGCCTGCCTAAGACCGTCATGAGAGAGCGACGTGGCGATATCTTTGCTCTTCACTCTAAAATGGTGGTTTTACACAATACTTTTTGAGATACGGTTTCAGGAATGGCTGTGGTCAAGATAATGTGCGATTAAAACTTTCTAAGACAGTCTCAGAAATTTGAGATTGACCTCCACTAACTATCTGAGACACCGATGACGTTTAAGCCTTGATAAAGATTCTGGTATTGTTGGAGGATTCACTCCATTTTGCCTTTCAATCTGGCAATCTTCACATAAAAACAAACCCTCATGTTGCGGCCAGGTACGAGAGATCTGTGTCGTGCACTGCAGCTTGCTGTGAGCTTATAGGCTTCTTTCAACAGCCAGGCAGTCTTTGGTCATTCAAAGAGAATTAGGATGGATAGAAGAGTGCGGCACACAGCTCGTCTGCCCTTGGCGCCTCATACTGACTCAGTTGTGACAATTCTGTTTGGCAAATGCAGCAGCATGCAGCCACGTTTTTACAATGCTGAATAACTGATAAAATAAAACCATGGCCTGCAAAGCCTGCTTTGCTTTGCAGTGCAGTGGCGATCTGTCTTTTTGTTGTTGTCAGTTAGCGGTATGCAGCTCCTCCTTAGTCAGAAAACATACAGAGTGATGGAAAAGGAGAATGCAGGACGGTGCAGCGATTCCATAGTGCATGTGTATATTACCAGTGAGCAAGTTTCACTGCTGAATCGCTCTGCTGTACATTTCTCTCACTGCACTCACAGTTCGCAGCTAAGTACTCTGCTCCCACTCCACTCTAACTTCACTTGACACACAGATGAGTCAAAACCGGAGGCATGCAAGGTCCACGTTTAACTCTGCTCACTGGTTAAGAGAGAAAAAAATATAACATTTTTCAAAAATCTGGTCGGTCATTAGGGACAAGTCAATCTCTTCTCTCTGTTTGTGTGACAATTAAAATGTAAAAGTACAGCTTGTGCTGCAGTAGCAATCACATGAAAACTCTAGAACAATTGCAGTAAATGGCAGGAGAGCTTCAAAAGCTATTGTCTTTTTCGTGCAAGGTGGCAGAAAATAAAAACAGAGACATGTTTTTCCAAATCTCAAAATTTTTGAGAAAATAAGCTCTGAGATGAAAAATTAAAAATCTTTCAATGAAAAAAGCTTTACATGAACCAACATTTCTTGTTTAAATTAAAAATGTAAATATGATAGTCCTGCTCTGCCACCAGCGAAGAAGTTTTGATGTCCCAACACACAGATTTGTTCTCCGACGGCATCGCACCCTGTCGTAAACTGTTGACTTTCAACATGTTTAGGCTGAGTGGAGAGCTTCCTTTGCACTGCAATACAATTCAAATTGTCCTGGGCCACACGTTGTTTTAGTTAAGGCTTTGCTCAGCTGCAGAGACACGGGGCAAAGCAACAAGTGTCTGTTCAAGGCAAAGAGAAGGAAAATAAATTTAGTCATTTTGAGACAGGAAACAGTACAGCAGACGCGGGCCTGCTGCGGATGTGCAGCAGATCTGTGCAGCTCTCGTGAAGCTACAGGCGAGTGTTTCAAGCAGCAGGCGGCGATGCTCTTTTACAACTGTGCTCTCCTTTCGTCTGGTTAAATAAAAAAAAAATCACGCTCGCTCGGTTTAGTAAAGTGCAAAGCTTTTCCGTGAAACTTTATTTAGCAAAACCAAACTTGACTGGATCGTCGCTCGGGGTTCAATCAGTCACACTGTCCAGACAGTCCAACCGAAACCTTTTTCTTGGGGAAAGGTGCTGTGGTGATAATAAAATAGAGACGCTTGGACGCCCTGGTCCGTCTGTAGTCTTCTACAAGTGCGCACTTACGGGTGTCCCGCTGAACATGAAAGGCTGAATATCACACAATTAAAGAAACAAACCCCTGAACCCTTCCCCACGTTTGTCACAGACTCACTTTTTTATCCTCTCTGTCTCGCATGTGTTTCCTCGCATTGCTCACAGTCAAAATATTCAGTGAAGATAAATTCCTGTGCAAGTGAAAACAAAGTCAGCCTCTGCCTTTCTGTGATCAGGCTGCAAGTGAGTTTCATGACTTCTTGGGCAGGTAAAGTCAGGTCATCGAAGAATCTGGAGGTCCATGGTGTTTTGCCAACACGTGTTTTCGTCGTTTTAGAGCATTTATAAGCACATTGTGGGCCAGTATTAAGTTGCTGGTTTTAAATAGCCGAACATGACTGATTTACTGTATATGTACTCCTTTTATATGTAGGCCCTCTTACATTCAGGGAAAGGAATTTGTTTTGTGCTATTAGGCAGGTTTCTGTCTTGCTACATCTGTATGAATTAAGTCCAACCACAGATTCTTTTTTGATTGCATACCCATTGTGTCAGGAGGAGGAAAAAAATACGCCCCAACTATTTTTTTTCCCTCACAAAATGTATTTAAAAATAGCAAAAGAAGCAGCATCGCACTATTTCATGAACACAGCAATGTCACAGCAAGGACGACCAGACAAAACACTGAAAGTCTTGATCAAGAACAGACACTGGGAAGAGAAATGTTTCTGAATTGAATATGTGGGTTTGCAGAGGGTTCAGTCTCGAATATTATGATGGCTAGTTAGTTGTGATGTGCTTGTAATTGCGTTGCATTTGTGCAGCGGCTTTATTAATGGGAATTTCCTTGATTTCAAAAAAAGAAAACAGATTATGCACATTGCTTCTAGTCTCATATCCTCTAAAACTTTTTTTTTAATTATTTAATAATGAGAAAACAATAAGTCAGAATAATGCCCCTCGCTAATGCATCCAAATGTCAACGACGAGCGCCACACATTTATAAACTGTTGTAAAAATGCTGGGCCTCGTTTTAATGAACTCAGGCTTGCCATTTAATTTATTACTAAGTAGCCTGAAAGGGTCCTGAAACAGACCTCTGTCTGCACGGTGAATGACTGGATGAAAACGTTTTTCTCCCATCCATTTGTATTATTTGTTAAGTATGACATTTTGTTTTAAAATGAAATTTAAGGTGCAGAGTACATGGATATGTCTTATAAGAATAATATAAAAAAGTAACAGTGAGGAAAACAATTTAACAAGTGCAATATTGTACACACCTGGTTAATGTTGTTTTTTTTTTAAATAAAGCTGTTACTTAACAGTCGTGTATAATATGTCACAGTAAATAATAATATGCTACTAAAATGAACAGCACAAGTATATGGGTTTAGTGTGGGACCTGACCGTGTCTATGTTGAAGTATTTGCACGCAACTCTAACTATTTAAGCTACTTAAAACTAATGTTGTTAAGATTTACTTTTTGCTGTTGCTATAATCGCAATTATTATTATTGTTATTATCTTCATCATCAACATCTTTGTAATCATGATCATTACCTGTTGTCATTATAGGCGACGTCGAGCCACTCTCCGACCTCTGCCTTCAGGTAAGTGGAGTAGTTGGAGTTGGGATACGGCGGCCTCAGCATCCCGCCGCCGTACCACTGCTGGGGACGCATGACGCTCCGCTCGTATGGATTGTTAGTGCACAAGGCGCTGTTGGCTGCCGCGCTGCGCGGCTCCGAGCACTGCCTCGAAGCCCACAACTGCGAATTATTACAATTGTCGTGAAAGGCGTAGCTGTTGCCCCACAGCGCCCTGGAGCACCCGGGCTCCTCGGACTTGATGCGGACGCCGTACGGCTCCGGCAAGTAGCCGACGAACTTGCTCTCCATCGCCTCCCCGAAGTCCCTCACCTCGTCGGCGGGGGACTTGTAGAGTCGACACGGCCTCTCTGCAGCCGGTGCGCCCGCCGCGGACTGGCCGTAGGTGCAGCACTCGGCGTGCGTCGCAGGATCCAGATGGTCCCGCTCCTCCGCAGTTGTTACGTCTTCCGCCTCGCACAGCGCGAAGCTCTGCTCGCCAACCGACGTCCGAGTGTGGCTGAAGTCGTGCAGGCGACCCGCCGAACTTCTGAACATCTCCACCAGTTGCTCCTGGCCGGCCGGCCGCTCGGAAGGGCACTTGTACGCGCCGGCGACGACCACCGGAGCTCCGTCGCTGCTCGGGGCTTCAACTCCTAACAGGCACGGCCGGAGGGAAACGTCCATGTCACTGGTGTCCACGGACTCCATGGTCAGTCCCAGCGACACAGACACGGCTTTGCACAGCTCCCGGGCTGTTTCCGAGATTGTGGCGCAGGCGGAAAAGGAGCGACTGTCGCCCACTCGGCTGCCAGTGTTGAACAACTCCTCCTGAGGAGCGCCAGCTGTTTGACAGCACTGTTTTTCCATGTCACGGGCTATCCGGTTCGTGCGTCCCTCTCCGCGGTGGCTCGCCTCGGCATTGTCGGTGCTTGCCAGGCTGCCGCCGCCGCCGCCGCCGCTCCCCGCAACCTTTTGGCCGTAGTAGACGCGACTTTCTTCAGTGTTTTGCGCCATGCTGGGAGCGCTCGCGACGATGCCTGCCTTTATTTTCTCAGCCCGCGTCCAAATTTTGTTGCAAGATAACTCGCGGCCGATTTGACTCATCTCCCGGAAAGTGTTTACTCGACCAGTTGGCTGGAACTTTGCATGAAAAGCGCGTCTGCAAGTCCGTCGGAAGCCCAAATTGTCGCTGCTTAGCCCAACTCTCACGTTGTCAAAAACGTTTCGGTAAAGGTCCGAGGAGAGCGTAAGAGTCACAAACTCCTCCTAAACGGAGATATTCAGGCGATCGTCTTTTTTTTTTTTTTTTTTTTTTTCAGTTGATTCAGAAAAAAGGGGGAGTTTTCCATTCTGCTATGACCCGCAACTGAAATAATTGAATTTGCCAAACACGGAATTTTGAATTAGAATCCACTTTTATTTCCCTCCAGATCTTGTTCATGAAGATAACACATCTGATTTACGTGGTATTCCGCTTTGCCACGTATGAATGCTTATTTAGTTCATGAACCTTTCATTTATTTGTGAGTTTAGATTCCTGCTATTTACAGTTTTCAGGCATTTATTTTTCATCTGAGATATCCCTTTGCACAAGAAATTAAAAAAAAATCAAACTCAAAAACACACCAGTCCCAGACCGTATCATTTAGCTCTCTGTTTACAGCCTACTGCCAGGACTGACTCTTTGTTGGACCTTCCACATATTTGCATGGACAACAAGACAACAAGAAGCCATTTGGATTAGTCAGTGAGAACTTCGGCTGGGGTTGTTGTCGGCAGCTTGGGACAACTCGAGACCCAAAGCTGTATAGTGTTGGGGATCCCTCCCTTGCAGTGGAACTATCCAGTGCCAGAGTTCCATAACATTATACATTAAATGCATTGAATACATATTTCATGTGAACTAAACAGACTCTTCAAAATAATAAAATTAAGGCTAAAAGTAAGGCTTCTTCTTTCCCTAAATGTTTGTTTTGTTTTGTTTTTACTGACCGCACAAATCTGTTTCAATAGAATCACCACAAGGCGGCTTTGAATCTTCCACGTTATATAGCCTGTTGTTTAGTTTAATATAGACAGAGATCATTGCAGCAATTCAAATCCCAGTTTCAAACTCTTCTACAAACAATAGAAGAGTCAAATCAAATAGACCTCTGGTAATCACAATGAATTGTTGGATAATTTATAATAACATGATGGAGCTCAGCTGTTCCCATCAATTCAGTGCCTTATAGTGACCACATAAAGATGATGTCTTAATAGCGGAGCAAGTAAAAGTAAAGGCTGCGCTGTTTTCTTTTCATTTTGTTTCATTCACATGCTATTGCTATAAAAACATCCGTAAAGCTGTTAACTGCACAATGTGGAACCTTTAAAACTGATCAAGCAGTGTTAAGTTCTGCCAGTGTTGGCAACAGTGATAACTACAACCACACAGCAGGTTCCACATACTGCACAAACTGTTGTTTAATAAATTACAAATAAACTGGAATTATTTGAAATATGTATTTAAAGCATCAAATCATGTTGTGAAATACACATTAATACTGATTTAACAAATAATTGCTTTACAACTTGTTTTACATAAATTAAATTTTTGCAATTGCTTTGATGCAGCGGGATAGTAGTTTTGATTCTACTCTTAATAAGTTTTATAGTGACATGCTTCTTTTTTGTTTTAAAGCTACCCAGACTGTTTTTTAAAAAAAAATCCCATCTTGATCTATTTGCTCTTCATGATATATTTAAAAGGGACAGAGACAAGTAGGGCTTACCCCTTACCTTCGGTAGGTTTTTTTTTTTTTTTTTTTGTCACCATTTACGAACAGAATACAAGTTCCTGGACCCCTCCACTCTGGATGGGCTCTGGTGCCTGTACTTTGGTTGGAAATACAGAAACCAGACAGATAGACAGAGCATAATATAGTCACCGTAAAAGGAATGACCATTGTGTGTTCTCTGTGCAAATGTGAATGAGGCTGTTGAATCTTGAGCCATGGATGTGGCATATCCATGGTGTTAGTGGAACTATCTCAACTTTCAGCACATTTCTTCATAAAAGAGTTTAAACGGACTTGAGAAAAATCTTGATCATATGCCTCAACTTTTTTTTTTTCAAAGTTTCTCAGTGCTTTCTATTTCACTGCTCCAGCCCCTGTAGGCCAAGATATGTGATACTTTACGATCCTAACCGCCAAGCAGTTTTGACTGGGAAGAATTCTTTGGCATGACAGCTTCAAATCTTGAAATATTTAACTTTTTTTTTTCAAAAACAATATCAATTAAATGTATTGTGTTGAGATGACAGTGCCAAACCAAGGACGCAGGAAAACTGTTTGAATTTGTCGTGCGTTGAATAAAACTCACCCCCATATATTTAGTGGCTGTCAGCAACTTTTTGTTTAAAATAATATCAAAGTTTAATAAGGCGTAAATAAGAGTAAACTAAAACATTAATTAACAAGTTCAATGCCTTTTAAAACTTTTGTTATATTTCAAGAATGTTATGGTGAGGTGTTTTTTCAGAGATAATTGGTCCTGAATAATTCCTCTGCTGTGCCTTGCATCACCTCTTTGTGTGAACATGAAGCTGGAAGGCCAGTGTTAAAGTTTCAGATCATCATCTGTGGTAAAGAAAAACATTTATGAGGATTGTGTTTGAAGGCAGTACAGGGGACATTGTAAAAATATTATTTTGCGGTTACATCACGCCAGAAATTGGACGACCAAATGCCATATGCACAGATGAAATATTGATGTAAGAATCAGGTTTAAAGTGCAGTTTGAAAGAAGTGACGTAAGGACTAAGTAAGAAAACACAATATGTGGCTTGTGAATAAAAGTGGTTTAAGGTTTGTCAGAATAAATTAATTAACTATCTCAACCAATTGTGAAGAAGCCATTGATCAAATGTATTTGATTTTACATTCGCATTCAGCAAATATATAGTTCTTTGCCAAATTTGCAAATTTTTGTTCTGCATTGTGTTTAAATTTTAAATGTGCGATTAATATATATGTATATATATATATATATATATATATATATATATATATATATATATATATAATAGATTAATTGTATAAAAGATTAATTTATAAAAACAAATGTCAATCTGCTGCCAATAAACTTGTGATTGTGTCTAATTGTGGTGAGTACTGCCTTTGTAATGATAATATGTTCAGATACACATCAGAACAAGCCGAGCGTGATTAATTAACCTTATATGCAGTTTTAATTGTTAGTGAAGTGAAACCACAATTTTTGGTGAGGCCAGATGTCAGATATCCACTGGCTGTTGAACTGACTTTTTAGCAGAGTTGGGCAGCTTGTAAATAGAGCAGTCATTTTGAGTTACTTTACCTCCAAGTGACATGTGGAAAATGAATGCTTTATCACCACCACAGTCATACTTCAGAATAAACCCAAGTAAAGACTGTAGAGTGAGCACACAGGAGCTTCCCCGACACCCTGTCAGGCCCTGAGACTGTTTCTAAACAACAAAAATTGCTGCTGTGTTAAACTCTACATGCAGGCAAATGCTGTCTAAAGACAGATTTATTCTCACGGAACCTTTTCTGTATTATCCGTGATAACAGTCCGCTCTGTGTTATGGCGTGATTCAGGGCGAGTGAATTTATGTGTGCCCTTGTGCAACGTAGGAGAAATTGCTCGTCTGCTGCTGTTGGCAGCCCAACACGTCCATTCAATCCAGCCCCGATACAAACCTCTGGGCAAGAACCACACACAGACAGACTAGCTGCTAGACTACATTCCATACACAAGGACAAACTTCAGGATGACGCGCCAGCGTCTTACGAATATATAGTCCTGCACTCCAAATGTCTTAAAGGGGAAGATGTATCTAATTTTGGCCCGAGAGTTTTGGAGTCACACAGTCGGGTTCGTAAACAGAAAGTGGGGAATTCACGGCTTATTTAGACCATCTGCAACTTCGAGGACTGTGTTTGTGGAGGTGGTGTAGAATATAAAGGAAATTTCCCACTGGCTACAGATGACCACAAAGAGGTGTAGCAGAGGAGAAATTCAAATAGTCGAATCTGAACATGACATTTCAAATCTTGCACGGTGCACTGAACATTTGCACCACATGGCAGACAAGTCTGACTTTGGGAGGCAGCTCAGTTTCTGAAATAGAAGTTGAACCTTTTGTAGACTCATTTTTGGAAATCTGCAACCTAGTTTGTTTTCAACATGTTCAAATATGAACGTGCCAATCAACTTTGTTTGAAGAAAAATGTTCTATTACCTGACAGACCCATTTTCTATATATTTTCTTCATACCCAGATGTAAACATTGCCTGTGGTTTATTCCCTATAGTGACTTTGCATTTGTAACCCAGACAGACAAACCAGGTGATCCGTGCTAATGAATATGGTGGTACATTAAATAAAAGATGTTGGGGGGGGAAAAAACAAAACACATTAAGAGCGTTTGCATTTGCATTTGCATTCCACTATTTATTAAGGGAAATAACGACATCAAACAGGATTTTATTTTCCTGCGCCAGATGTGTTGCGCAACAATTTAAAATAATTCTAAAAGAAGTTGCGTAACTTGGCAGCTTAAACTAAGTTGTACTATCTGCTGTGTTTTAGGTAAACTGCAGGTTAGGAGAGGTCTGCCAGGACCACCGGCAGAAAGGAAGGAATTGTCGAAAAGACTTGGATGAATTTATAGCTGCTGCTTTTCCGGAAGCTGATTAATAAGAAGGTAAGGATGGAAGACGAAGCAACTGAACTCACTTAAGACATATTGATATTATGTCACAACCCTTTGCTCCTCGTCAGGATGCACAAGGTGGAAAGCATGTGCGCATTAATAGTACTGAGAGGGAATAATTCAGTGGCTTTTTACAGTAACCTTTGTCAGTGTAATATTGAAGAGCAGAGCCCAGAATAGGCGGTCTGTGATCAGCTGTGAGACAGGAGGCTGCAAATTTTAAAATCTTCTTAAAAAGATCCCTCAATCAAACTCCAGTCCCCCCTTTTTCCATGCAGCCTGAATGGCTGGCACATTGTCACACTGTTATTACCTCAGCAAACAACTCAAGAAATGATTTCCCATCCTTTGTTTCGCAGCATGCTTCCCTGTGTCATGTCATGCTCAGAGTGATGTCAGATACCTGCATTGATCAAAAGATGGCAGAGTTGACCCTCTGATCCCAGCCGTCCACATTCTGGACTACCTGGAGTAGCTGAAGAATTAACTGATGTCTTTTTTGCCAATCATTTTGCCCACAGTGCTCCTGCCATTCCTCAACTGATTTCCTCATGTTTAGTCCAGCTGCTGACAAGAGAAAGATACACTCCCAAAGATTGATGCAAATGATGTAGCAATATCAAAGTTTTGCCTGCTGATGGTACCTTTGTAAAAAAAAAAAAAAAAAAAAAAAAAAAGTCAATGGTTTGTTATTTATTGCGTTACTGTTGTTTTTTTTTTTTTTTTTTTTTTTAATGGTCTCTACTCTGTCTTACTGCCTTTTCTTCTCGTCCCCTTTTCCGCCCTCTCGTTCCTTGACCTCTGGAAAACCAGGTTTAAAATTGACTTGAGCATCGGTAATTTCACAAACTTTGTTACTTGGTGTTCATTGCCCACTTTTCGCTCCTTTACTATTCTGTCTGAGCAGGGTGGAGCACAAAGTATGTTTACTGCGCCTTGGCCAGTAGTGACTTCTCTGCTCTGTGCACTTTTAATTTGGACGTCCTCTCTTTTGAAAAATGGATGACACCATTTGCTCCATGTTGTTTAGTTTGTCATAAAAGCTGCAGACTCACACTGCAAAATTAGGACTTATAAATCCACATTCTGGGATCAATTTCAACACGTTTTAGTCATGTGGCCTTGTTATCCAACACCGATGAGACGTGGCCTCTGGCCACTTTGTCATCAACTCAGCTATCCAAATGTTGTAATGACCAGAATTGTTTTTCCCAGGCTTTTCTTCCCAACTGGATTCCCTCTGTTTTATTGGACCTCTACAGCAAGGCTTCTCATGTACACATAATAAACACTACTCTTGCTAAGGGCTCTATGCAGGTGCAGGGGAACTGGGATCAGACTTGCTTTAGATTTTGGTCAAATCCATTGGTTTAATTGGGTGTCACAGCGGCTGTTGAAATGAATGTAAAGCTATTGACGGAAATAAATAACCAAAATATAGAGTTGTTGTTGGATTTGAATTTGATTTACACATTTTATAAAGTACATATCAAATGAAGGGCTGAACAGATTTATATACGACATGTTTTGGTTATTTCCCTGTGAATGTGGTTTGCCACCTAATTCAAATTAAAATGAAGCTCAATATAAAGGTTTCTGGAAGAGTGGCCTTCTCAGTGCTGTTTTCTTTTCTTAATACCTTCTTTATCAGACCATTTCAGTCATTGGCAGCTGTGGGAAGATGATTTGGTGTGGGAGGGAATCTTCCTTCTCTCTGACGCTGTGGTTGTTCTTGATGAAGTACAAGCGCTAGGCCTCCGAGTTGGTGCATTTTGTCTCTTAAAATATGCTGGCATTTGTCCCACAGCTCTTCCTGAAAATGTCAAGGCTTCTCTTCGCTGGTGGACCCTTAAAATGGCACACGGCACCAAAAATGCCCTGTTTCCCCCAACATTAATGGAATAGTAAAGTGAATTCACCATGGAGGAGCATTTCCAGACGCCCCACCCCTCTTTTTTTAAACTAAATCAGAAGAATGTGTTGCTTTGTTAGTTTGTTAACATGGCATTTTCTGGCTAAACAGTTTGCATACTGAGTGGCCCTAAAGCCAGCTCTTGACTACTGACTGGCTTTGGAAGGGGTGTAGTTAAACTTGGCACTTTGAGGCTTGCCATGGCTTGATGTTGCAAGCCAAGTGTCTCCTCGAAATCAAAAAGTAGTATCTAATATTATTATTTTGAATTTGGCGGGGCTTTTCAATTAAAGTCCAAGACCTTTTTTCCGGATGGACATATGAAATCATGCATATCTCATGGATGTGTAAAAAATTTCATCCGGTGGCTCAAGATACAAATTATTTCCCCAGATGAGAAACATCAGATGCCCTTCAACCCCTGCCAAGATTCCTAAAAATAAAGCCTGAAAAGTGCTCCTGTCCTTTGTTAAAACCCACTGTCCTCTGGTGTTTCCTGCAGCTGACTGTTTTCATCTAATAATGCAATAAACCCAATTAACCCTGCCCTTAAGTGCACTGAACTCACCCGAGTGCACATTAACTCACAGCTGGTGGAAAACAACCAACAGGATAAGAAGGACTCCATTTCCAAATCCAGGTCCAATCCTAAACCAAACCATATGAGCCAGTTTGATGGTTTGGTCTTATATTACTCTCCTATTTCTCCAGAATATCATAATGGAACATGAGGAGTCATTTATTTGTAATTGTGAGCAATGGCCACAGTCTTGCTCTGCTGCAGCATACAAAATTGTGCCATGAGGATTGAGAGTTTTTTTTGGGACAGGAGCTAGTGTCTCGTTGTGCACTGTGCAAGGGGGACAGAAGAATCAAAAGTACTTTAAAACAAGTAGAAGGAAGCATTTTTCTCTATATAAAAACTACATTTGAAGTCACAGGTAATTTATTAGATAATTTATCTGGATTGTAATCCCAATCATCATACTTTCTGTATTATAAAATATAAAAAGTAGAATATTCCTGGGCTTTCCTTCTCACGGCAGTTCAGAGTGCTGAACGTGCTGTGCATTACCTCCAACCCTTCATAGACTCCACAGTTGGTGAGAAGATGGTCTGAGGTCTCAGCCTTGGCAGAAGCTCTGCTCTCTCTCTCTCTCTCTCTCTCTCTCTCTCTCTCTCCCTCACTCTCTCTCTCTATCTCTCTCTCTCTTTCTCCCTCTCCTCCACTCTCCCACACATTCCTGACTTTATGGCCACCTTCTTCCAGTGTGTTGAGATAATTTTAGGTTGCTGGACTTCTAACTTTAATCAGATAAATGCATCAGTGACATTGAACACTCTAAATTCCTGCTGATTAGTCATCACATGTTTTCTGTCAGCCTGCTTTTGCTGTAACATGTTCCAGTCTTTTTTTTTAAAAAAAAAGGGTGAACAAAAAAGAGGTGAAAAGCCCCAGCGGGAGAAGGCCAGCTGTGTGTGAAGCTTGTGAGAGATTGTTTAGGGCACAGCTGTGAGTCTGTGCCAAAGCAAACCACAGCTATACTTTACAGAGGGGTTTCCTTTGCCTTTAAGCTTACACCACTTCTTCAACAGATCTATTATCTGATTGTCTGTGCTAAGCTAAACCAGAAATATCAGCATACGACTGCACAGACTTGTTGTTATCATCAACTTATCAGATCAATGAGCCACACTAGCGTCTTCTTGACGCTAGTGTGATATGTTAAGAGTGTATCCCACGCTGCTTTTCCTGGTTTTGCAAAATACGATTGCTCGAAAATGATTGGTTTCCCTTTGCACAGCTGCTTTGGATATCTTTTCACTTTCCTCCGCATTTCTGTTTCAAAATGTTATTCGCCCCTGAGAATATATCCTAAAAGCTGCTAAATGTGATCTACAGCTGTGACCCCAGAGGAAAGTTGGTCGTCACGAGAGAAGCATGCCGATATCTTTGGTCTTGGCAGTAAGACAGGTTCAAGGACGGTCTTTGTCACGGTCTTGTGACCAAAGATAGCGCTGATAAAATACTAAGTGAAAAATGTGGACTAGAACCTCACAGTGAGACAGCATGCTGTTCTTACACCAACCAACCAAACAACGAAAATAAAGTGGATGGCGTTGCCTCACAGCAGCAGGCTGCCATTCAGTTTGTGGTTTCATGGTTATAAGTCTACACTTAAAGGTGCAGTCAGTGAAATTTGGCATGATTTATTGTGTAGCCCTGTGGTCTTATTTTCATTTGTCTTATTTTCATTCATTCATTTATATATGGACATAAAAATGTTATGTTGTTAAAAACACGAATAACAATAAGTTCGCGATGTTTAAAAATATGCTGGATTAAAATATTGTAGCGTCCCCTCCCGACACAGGCTCGGAGACGTTAATCAGCTTCGTGACTTTATTTTGTGCACTGGAACACAGGCTTCTGTAGGCCGAAGCCAACGCCAAAGCAACAACAAAACAGAAACGCGCTTCTCTCACGCTTTTTCTGTGTCTTTCTTTCACTCGTAGCCAAGTACTAATTCAACACTTCCGGCCAGTTCCCCGCCGACATCCCCCCTACCCAATCACCGAGTGCTGCATTCACGGAGCAATGGTTATCAGACAACTTATAACAGATACAGAACAAAAACGGTGAAAACAACAATTTAACTGAGAATAAAACATAAACACAACAATAATTCACCGTACCGTTACACAATGTTAAAAACCGTCATTCTATGTAGCGATAAAAGTCAGAGTAAAAAGAGTGGTGTGATAAAGATCTGTATTGGGGTAGTGTTATGAGATCACGTTTTTGTGAAGCAGGGAAGCATCTTTTATTTCTCTCGTCTTTGTTGGCATGTCTGCGATCCTTAGCCAATCCGTTCTCACCTTGCTCAGGGGGAGGTGCTTAATGTCACCTCTGACGCACTGAGTAGAGCGCGGACGAAAGCCGCTTTATCGGCAGCCGAGCAGGTTAGCCATAAGTAAGTAATAAGTAAAGCAACAACACTTATATTTTCCAAGACTGATTGCTTGGGGAATTGTAATGTGTAAAAGACAAGCTGAAATGCTAATTAGTGTTAGCTTTTGCTTAGCCGCTAGCATCCTTCGCATTGCTAATTCTGCATTGCTGTTAGCAATTGCTCTTTGTCATAGTGTGTGTGTTTCGTCATGAGTTAGCCTGTAGCTCTAGTTTATAAGAGAAAGAAATGTGTAATTCAGGGACATTTGCCAGGGAGAGAGTGAGGACCGGGAGAGCCCTGGACCGATGGAGAGAGACTGTGGGGGCGTCCCCACAGCACCGCCTCGCCACGGTTCGATTGTGTCCCAATTGGCCCCCGGTTTACGAGACCGTGGGCGGAGTCGACGCGGTAAAGCGGGACAATGTTTTCGACGGCATTATTTCTGTGCGATACACGACAGCGCAGCGATGGACAAAGTAGAGGTTGTTTCATACCTGCTGCTCGGTCTGTGCTTGCTTTTCTGTTAAAGAAAGAACACTTTTCCTCACTGAAGTCACAGTTGATCATTTATGCAGGCAACATTTAGAATTTATTGTTTCGTTTAATGGGAGAGTAAAGGTGTAGTTCAACCTTTATATTTTCAACAAAAGTAAACACGAGACAGATACAACGGGAAATAGCATTTATTTAAAAACAAACAGACAGTAAACACGCCTCCTTATTTGAAATAGCTGCCGTAGCGAGCCATGGACGACTTTATGCCGCGGTGTTCGAGGCTTCCTCGCGGCGAAGAGCCACGTCCTCTCGATGAATCCGTATTTCCTCTCGTCTCAAGACTCCTCGGATTCCCTAACTTAACGCGCCTCACGCAGGAGCAACTCGGTTTGTTCCGAGCGCTTCGCCGTTTGTCGCTGGTCGTTTTCGCGAATATGGTTGAACACACTCGCGAACACGGAAGTTCCGTGTCGAAAGAGTTGGCGTCGGTGTCCGCTCCGACAGGGAAAATCGACGAGGACGCTGAGCCAATCCAGTGCCCTGCTCGTCGCTACGTCACCACTAAACTCGCCTCGTCTCGCTTGGACCCTGAGCACTTGAGGTACCAAAACGGCGCCCCCTACAACCGTGTAGCGGCCAGTGGGGCCGCTCTACAACCGTATGGTGGCGTGGCGAGGCGAGGCGAGGCGGTGCTATGGGGACGCCCCCTTAGTATTCACAGGTATATAGCGCCATTTAAATGCGAACTCAGGCCCCGTCCCAGTGTACTACAACACCCAAGTTAATTCTCAGCCAATACTTCCTAGCTACATGGGACTGGGGTTACAATTGATTAAAGCTTAATATTCCACTCAGAATTATATTTGTATGTGTAATTATTGTCAAATGAAAGTAGCTTTCCTACCCTAGGATGCTTCTTTTATATATGCATATAGCTGAGGTTTTGCTGACAGGTTGTCGCCATGCACCACCATGTTTGTAAGACCAACTTTACTATCTATGGTTGGAGGTTTGCATTGTCCTCAAATAAATCAAATAACAAAAAAGAACAAATGTTAATTTAATGTGATGTAATATGTTAAAAATACTACAAAAGAAATCACATCCACTTGCTGAATTAATGGTCCAGAAATGTCAGAGAGACCTGGACAGAAATGACTGCAACATGCATTGAAGTGAATGAAGAATCCCGGCTAGTGGCTGCGGTGCTTGTTCAGCCCAACCAGCGCCTACATCCTGCTGTGGTGCTACAGCTACCAATTAGATGGCAAACATCACAAGCTTTTTTATTGAGAAGACAACCGTAGTTCACTGGTAAACTTGGAAGAGGGAGGGTAAGTGAATGAGCTCTGCAGTCTAAAACGGATGACACAATTTCACACACCATTAATTTGACGCACAAGTTTACTGTTGAACTTTAAATGTATGGAACAAACTCTGAGATCAGTTGTTAACACTCCATTAAAGGAAGAAGACATTAAATCAAAACAAGGATTTTGAACATATAATAAAAAATTGGGGGTAAACCACAAAAAAGTTTGGGGTATTTGGCAAAAAGGTCAGAAAGAGCCCATATGTCGCAGATGCAATGGGTATTTACCAAAAATAGAAAGTGATTTTGAAATTGATTGTGAACTACAGTAGCTGACCAGCAAATTTACCTAATTTTGCAAAACTCTTGACAAGTTGCACACAAGAGTACTTAAAGCAGGGGAGGGGAGGACTCAGACCTATTTAACTTTCAGACAATTTCTTTGTTTAATTTGCTTAAATCATGTGTCGCTGTTTTATCTTATGCAAGAGGGGCAGATTGGAGGGCAACAGGAACGTAAAGGCCTGTAATTAGGTATTTGGTCATGTGTCTTGAGTTTGGATGAGGGTCTTTGACCCACACAGAACAGAGCAAATGAACTGGAAACGGGTCGGAACAAAGAATCCCTCTATTCCTTTTATTTGTTTATACAGAACCCATGACTACAACTTCATTGAGCCTTGTCCAAGCCCAAATTTGCCCTCTGGTTTATCTCAACAGAGTTTTCTGATCTCTAGTTTTTGGAAATCTAGATGTCTTACATCTTAATCTGGCTCACCAGCTGGAGCACTCAATCGAGTTTGTTTTAGAAACTGTTTGGGCTTGAAAAATATGCCCTTTTCAAAATAAAAAACATAAAAAATACAGCAAATAAAAGGACCTTATGTCCAATTATTAAAAAAGAAAAAAGAAATTAATAATATACATACTGTACACATATATTTTAGAAGTATATATTTTACAAGTGGTAACATTAGACATGTTAACAAACCTTGTGCTGTTCCATGTCCCTCTTTTAATGTGAAAGTGCCAGCTACTTTTGATAAAACAGCCACTACTGCAGCATCCGTCCTAATCTCTTTAGCATGTGTTTCTGCTTTGTCCTCTTCTGGGGTCAGCTTGAAGCTGATTGATTGAGGCCAATACATATAGAGGCTATTCTGATCAGGCAAAAAAAAAAAAAAAAAAAAAAAGTCCATCATTTGGAGCAACTAGGCACCAGGGAAAAGCACAATTTCCTTCAAGATTTGGTTAAAATATTTTCTCTTCAAGCTTGGGAAACCTCAGAAACTGAAATACTGCCAGATTAACTGGGTGAGCATCATTTTGATGGCCAACCCCGGTCCCCAGAAAATTGCTTTTAAAAAGCCTAAAATGCTCTTGCTTTTTTTCCCTGGGAATTAATGCAATGTCAAGTCATTAACGGTTGTTGTGATGTGTTGGAAATTCATTTCGTTTGCTGGACTACACGCGGAAAAAAAAACATTCTGTTTTTCATCAGAGTTAATTGATTTCAATAAAAGCTTTTTAGGGGCTGAAAATCGAAGAAAAAAAAAATCCTCTGTGAGGTTGTGTAATTTGTGAAATAGTACACACCTAATCAGGTCAGGCCGACATCGAATGGCGTGTACCCTCATTGTAAACAGTAGAGATAAAACTCATATTAACATGTTCAGTCAATAAAATTTGGAACAGGGTTTATTTTCCCCTGTATGTTTTGGCTGGTATCGTCACGACCGCTTGTTTTGTTTGAGCATTTTAATACTCGGCGCTGTTGGGTTAACGATGAAGTTTGTACCACATGACAGCTGCTAAATCCCCCCTGATTGAATGGCACCACGGGCATGCCAGTCGAAACACAAACAGTAAATCCAAACATTAGTCTGTTTTCATTCCTATTCAGAAAAAACGAAATACATTCTAAATCATGTGGTATCCAAAGGAGAATTGCCCATCCATCATTGTTTCCTGTCTCCCAGATGTTCTGTAATAAGTGAGGAAAGAGGTCATAACTTGCAGACAACACAATGGGCTTATCTACACACAGCCATGTGTACATGCAGCCAGTCGAGGTGACAGTGGACTGTAGTGTCTATGGGCCCTCTAGTGAGTGTGTTTGGCGCTGTGCCTTCCTTGTCAATATCACAGAGGGATTTAGCCAGACAATAAATATAGGCACACAAATGTATTTTATTATACTATAAAAATCTGAAAGCTAGCCTTCAATGAGGTGATTAGAATGCAGGGAAACGTTAGAAAGTGACTGAAGCCCTTGATTTCCACACATAACTCCACACAGCAATCAGTCAAAATGCATAATTTGTTTCTTTTGTGTCAAGTAATTGGCACATGTTTTACAATTTACAACATAAAGTATTACAGGTTGACACTGAAGCTTAAAAAGGCGTCAGAGAGAAAGGTTTTTTTAAATCTGGAACTAATTCTGTTGGAAAATCAGCTCTACATGACTCACATGTGTCATCTTACAGAACAATCCAGTTTTTACAGAACAGCAGGTCATAGAGCTGCAGTAGCAGACTCTCCACATGTTCACATCTCCTTCACATCTCTCCACCAAACATGAAAATATGAGAAATAAATATACACTTAATACAATAAATACATACTTAATACATCACTACATAATAATGAATGATGCCTGTTTTTTATTTTAATTGTTTAGTATTAATCAGTCAACATTAATTTTACTTGTGTAAAAGTCATACATTTCTTGTCATCAACATTGTTTTTAAGATGTGTTTTTTCTGTAGTTTAAAGGAGCTAATATTTTCAGATGTAGTAGAAGAAATGATACGGGGGATACGAGCTAATGAAGTCTTATCACCTAACCATATTAAAAAATGTTCAATGTCGTACCAAAGCCAAATATGACATTAAATGAGCCAGAAATGGATTATGAGTTTTCTCATTTAGCATGCAAATTTGACTTATTTTTTTTTTTCAAATTGAAAAGGCGTGCAGTTTAATTAACTCAAAGTTAGACTTTCAAGGTCACTGGTGAATGTGAGCAACAATAATAACAAAACTTTAATGATGATGATGATTGGAATTTTACCACATAATTTACGATCCAGGCGACATGGTGGCGCAGTGGTTAGCGCTGCCGCCTCACAGCAAGAAGGTCGTGGGTTTGATTCCGGGGCCCGGGCCTTGGACCTTTCTGTGTGGAGTTTGCATGTTCTCCCTGTGTCTGCGTGGGTTCTCTCCGGGTTCTCCGGCTTCCTCCCACAGTCCAAAAACATGCATGTGAGGTCAATTGAACACTATAAATTGTCCGTAGGTGTGCATGTGTGTGTGAATGGTTGTTTGTCTCTATGTGGCCCTGCGATGAACTGGCGACTTGTCCAGGGTGTCACCCTGCCTTCGCCCTAAGACAGCTGGGATAGGCTCCAGCAGACCCCCGTGACCCTGAATAGGAATAAGCGGGTATAGAAGATGAATGAATGAATGAATTTACGATCCATTTACACATTCCACCTTCACCCTCTGTCACCAGTAGAGGCTTCAGCCTTAGGATAATGCATGGATAGATGGTTTTGAGCGTCTCAGTGAGCATTTAGTGTTTCATTCTTTCCCACAGTTAAACCCCAAAAAGCACAGCTGAAATAAGAGCCTCTTAATGATAAACAATGAATCTTATGATTGATTGCAATACAGATTATTGAAATTTAGACTCTGTAACTCAATAGATAGATAGATAGATAGATAGATAGATAGATAGATAGATAGATAGATAGATAGATAGATAGACAGACAGATTCCTGTCTGCCTATGACAGAAATCTCAACAGCTTTCCACTATAACCTTTTCTCCGCTAGACAAATAATCACTTTCGCCCCCACCAGAGCGCACTCGCAGCGTAAAGGAACGTCTGATAAGACGTTGGCACACATTCAAAATGGAGAGTTTATCAAAGCCAATCAATCTTAATCCCCTCCCTTTGTTGATTACACTCCCCTGCTTCTTTATACGCTGAGCGCCATGTTGACAGGTTTATCTCGGCCAAATCAATAGCGTGTTTTCTTCTTTCGGCTTCTCTTCAGTGAGCAGCTCCTCCTTTGGCTCATAGTGTATGTTTTACTGCTGCATTTGAAGATTTCTCTTCCATTTGATACAAATGACTGTCCATGGCATGCATGTGTGAAAGCCTTGTCATCTTATTTACACCTTATTCCCAAGCCAAACGCAACTGGAGATTGAGTCCCACCGTGCGAGCCGCGGCTCTGTGTGATAACAATGCTCGAGCAGTCACAGGCGAAGTTAATTATGTGAGTTCGGTGATATTTTTATTGAATTACTTTTTCTCGTCACAGGCAGCGACCAAGTAATCCTCCTCGTCCAACCTTTTTTTCTCCCTCAATTAACAATCTCCTCCAAAAGGATGCTTGGCTCCTCCAGGCACAAGTCAGGATGACATTGAGAGTGCAGCACCGACAATGAACGAGGTCACGCTGCACCGCTGGGAGAGGAAAGGCACTGCTTAGGTAGTTTGCTTTCCTCAGACATCAACTTATATGGCAAACTCTTCTGTGTTCCACCCTCAGCTATTGTTACAGTGAGACAATAAGTGGGAAGGAAATGGAGCAGAAAATGTGTCATGGCTAGGAAGCGTCAAAGTCATTACATTAGTGAACAGGAAAAGGAGGATATTTATTGGGTAATGCAGTCTGTCAGTGTCAGATTTGTCTGATTACAACCAGCCTGATATTTTCCTGTCCTTCTGCTGCAGTCAAAGCCATGATAAAAAAAAAACCCTGCTGTTCCGACCACCTTTAGCTGTTTATTACACAATGGCAAATGTATCATAATGTGTGTTATTTAGTGGGAAATGAGTCAAAAAGATCCATGTCTTCACACTATTTAACTATGTTGGAATTGGATAAACCTAGAAGGGACGATTCACCCGAAATCAATATTTTACCCACTGTTCACTTATTTACTTCCAATTAATTGCCACATTCTAGAGTTCTGTTGTGGTCAAGGTTTAAATTCAACATGAAAAAAAGATTAAAAATTCTACACTGCTTGTGCAGCGTCCAATTGTCTGAAAGTCCCACAGTGCAGTTTGTCCTAAGACAATAACATTTACACAATAACAATAACAATATCAATATCACTAAATTTCTTCTAGCGTTGTGCAGATTGATACACTGGTATTGAGATAGATGTGCCTGTTTTAGGATTGATTCTTATATTAAGTATTGATACTGCATTCTTGCATGTTATACGGAATAGTTCCTGTTCTGAAGGGGTGCAGACTGTGTACGTTGGTGTCTGGCTGCACTGAGAATTAAATAAAGATCATCGGCGATCATCTTGGTCAGAAGGCCCAGACCCATGAATTACATTTCAGAACAGTGCATTCGGTCATCTGAATAAACAACCAACACCGCGCATACTAAGACTTTTAGTCGCTCTGAATAATTATAGCGAGACTCGATTGAAATTCTATATCTAACCGCTCTTGTGGATTTGGCGAGTGCATTCCGGGAGTCCGGTTAAAGTTGTTCTATGGTTCCTAAATAGAATTCTAATCAATCATCGTTCAATCTATTTTTTTTCCAACTTAAGTTGTTGTAAGCTTCTATTGATAATATAACTTTAGCATTATTCAGTTAACATAATAATGCTATTAATATTTTATCTGGGATCTTTCAGCATGGAGAGGATCAGGAATTAGAACGTCAGAGGAATGGCATGTTAGATATTTTGGAGGTAAGCCAGAGGGGTGGAGGTGGTTTGTGCACTTCAAGGGGAGGGATGGCTAATGTATGGACCGATGGATGCACAAGTTGGAGCTGGCAGGCTGGAGGTCTAGAGGAGGAGATTTGTGGGTGTAGTGAAACAGGATGAAGTTGGTTGGTGAGAGAGAAGAGGCTGCAGATGATGGGGTTGATGGAGGGAGCTCATTGACTGTGGCCAACTCTTCACTGCGCAGCCAAGAGGTCAAGTAGAATAAGCAACATCACAAATCAGGGTCATTTTACATGGGATTAAAGCAGCACATTTCTGACATTTAGTGAGTGAGTAAGTGAGTGAATATTCCCAAAGTTGTAAAAAAGAAGACTAATGAGAATTGACTACGGGCTTGTAAATTGCCAGAAAGATGAATGTGGGCCTGCAATGCAAGCACTTTGATCAGATGGGGGAATTTTTGATTTAAAGCAGAACAAAGAGCAGTACTGAAGAATTTCCTCAGCCTGAAAGTTGTTTTCGCTTCACCCTGGCAAGAATTTAGCGAAACACTGTGGCTCATTGTGGCTTATTACGTGGTGATGGATGCGCCATTTCTACCACCCCTCTCCCCAACATGACGCTGTGACCTCAAAAAGTGAAAAAACAAAAAACTAACAAAAAAAAACTAATTGGTGCGGTCTTCTTTGAAAGCCACTGTCAGAACGTTAGCGCAGTCAATTTGAAAGTCTTTGCTCTTCAACCGGCATCGTCTTACAGAGACTCTTGCAACAAGTGACTTGCAGATGTTGCGAGCTCACTGTTTTCGATAAATACTTGGTTGAGGCCGGCTGCAAGACGGGCGCCAAATCCTCCCAGCCTCAGGTGCCACAAATGTTCACCAAAAAACAAAAGAGCTCGAGTTAAAAATGCACTGTGTTACAGGCTTCCAAGATTGTTGTCCCTCTTTTTCAGTCTGAGTTTCCTTCTTAGTTCTGTTTTTTTTTTTTTCTTTTTCTGGCATGAAAGTACGCCCAGGATTGTGCACCCCCCCATTACTTTGCTTTTTTCGATTTGTCAGCCGCTGGGTCGTTTTCATGCTCTGTGATGATTAAATCATTTACACGTCATTACATAACCTGTTTCTCCGCCAGCGTTGTGGGATTAATTAGCAGATTATATGAATAGGAAAAGTATTCGCATTCGTCACAATAAATGGACCCGGGTGCCATTTGACAGGCAACAGTGTCTCACTTTGGTTTGGAAAGAGGTTGACGCTATAACACCGCCTGTGCTTTCCCACCACTGCTCATTTTATAACTATATCACAATGAAGCAACTTTTGCCTAACAGGTATGGTATTGTTCTTCGGCTGAGCAGCTCATGCTCTTTGTAACCATTGTGGACCTTTAGTTTTGCCGCAGTGAATTCACAAATTTTCTTTTTCCTTTTCCCAAATGGGTGCTCTTTGAAGGTCAGCGGACAACCGTGTTTCTGTTGGGAAAACCCACAAACAGAAATGAAACGAAGAAATAATCAAAATGAAAGAAAAAATATTCCCTGATCGTCATTTAAAATGGAAGCTTTGGGGACTCTTGGCCTGAATCTCAATGCTGCTCGACTTCCATGTAGAAGCTTTGAGTGTAAAACCTGCAGGATGAGGATGAGGATCTCTTTACGCCTCAGCTCACGGAGCATCTCACTGCAAATATTAGACGGCGTTTTGCACAGTAATTCTGTTGAGTCAATGTGTCTCACGCAGTTTGATGCCAGAGTGCCAGAGTGTGGGTGCATCCCAGTCGAATTATTACATACCAGTTATAGACAAGAGAAGAGTCAACATACTGTATTGTGTAGACTCCTTCAATTGTCCTGCTTTGGTTTGCAGCATCAGTTTTATCTGGAAGCGATAAGAGGGAGTTTTTGTGGGAGGCTCTAAACTGAGGGCTAAATTTGCTGCAGTCTAGTTGTCGATTGATTTTTTTTCTTCTTTTTGCAACTTTAAAAGAATAACATTAGACTTTAAAAAAGTAAAACTTTTCTTCCCAGTAATTAACCTGTTTTCAGAGTATGTAGACATTCAGAGTGGTAGACTTTTTTGTTAGCAAGCTTTATTACATCTTCAAACCTCATTTTGTTATACATGAATGTGGCACAGCTGATTGTTCAAGTTCTGTTTATTGTTTGTTTGTCATATATCTTCTTTTATGCTTGTGGAATAAAAGTGTTTAAAATTTAAGAATCCTGACTTAAAAAAACAAGTTGCATTTATATAAGACGATTAAGGAGATCATTGATCCAGTCAACTTTATTTTGTGTATTTGAATAAAAGAAAAAGATCTTAACACAACACTGAACTGTAGCCTGTAACCATGCAGTAAGGAGCACAACTGTCCAGTCCTGGTGCAGTGCAGTCGAATCAAGTGATTTACTTCTTTCGCATGGACCCACACCCCCGTGTCAACTTAATAGGACCTCGCTTGGTGTGAGTCCTGCAAGGGCATCGCTTTGAACAGGGTCTCTCCACTTTGATTTCTAACACAACAGTTGCGTTCCCACGTACAAAAACATTTGCAAAGTATTACTGTGCAGCTGAAGCTCTCTCCTTCTCGTCGACAGCAAAAATGGTTTCCACATGTATCTCGTCTTTAACGGAACTGCCTAAAGGACGGTAAGTCTGGTTTTCTATGCAGCAGTTTGTCTTTGCATTTGACCGAGGAGACGTGAAAAATAATGCCTGCGTAGTGCTGAATTTCAAGTCCACTTCTTAGATGTTTACGAAGAAGCGCACTTTTGTTGGGGAAAAGTGTCCAGAGTCCGTGGTTGGACCTGGTGTGGCTGTCGAGTCATAGAGTGGTGTTTTAACAACTCTCCGGGGCATCGTTGTGATGAGACAATGCTTAATGGTGTTGACATGACAATTTAGTGGTGTAATTTTTTTGTTTTTTGTTTTTGTTTTTTACAAAAACCTAAATTGTACTAGAATGCCTTTTGTGCGTGTTGGCATTTTCCAATTAACTAATTTGTCCCATTCATCTCCAGAAACTTGTGACAAACAGGCTGCAAATACGAACAAAGGGAGAGCTTCAGTTGTTCATCCAGATTTATCTTATGTCTTTTGAACTAGTCAAAATACATTATTATCACAAACCATGTTGTGCTAAATACATTTTTTAAAAAACTTTGCAGACAGCTTATCAGATCTCGCACAATTCTATTTACAAATGTATGGCTATCGCCAATCACAATCTGAAGTCACCTGATTCTGATCTTCTGAGAATGATCTCTTTCTCCCACAAGTCTTAAGACATGCATTTAAGATTAGCAGGCGACCCTGACTTGCCTGGGTGTGTGATGTGTGCGTGTGGATGGTTAAAAACTAAAGTGGGTGCGATGGTGCGACCCTGCCTTCGCCCCAAGACAGCTGGGATGGGCTCTGGCAACCTGGCAACCCTGAGTGCCTGAAAAATAGATGGATGGACGACAGATTGGCTTCTGCACAAGGAGATCTTCCCCCACCTACTGGTCAACCAGTGAACTGTTTTAGAGCTACTGCGCAAAAACAGGATCAGAAAAGATCATCTATTTCTTTCTCATGAAGTTTTATGCTGCTCATTTATTGCTTGTTGATGTCGTTTCCTGTCCTCAGCTGTCCACCGCAAACCCCTCTGAATGTCCAGTGACTTGACTCGCCATTGAGTTTTACCATCTTATTATTTTTTTTAAACCGATGCTTTTGCGATTTTTGTTTTTTCATCTCACTGGCCCAGCTGTCAATCAAACAATCAACTTTTATTTATAAAGTGCAACAACAACAACAATAAACTGTTACGGAAGCTAACAAGTCTGTCTGTTTTCACTTCTGCACTTTTTTTCATATCTTCAACAAATACAAGCGCATTGTAAATACAGATAGGGTAGTTACTGTCTGGGACAGTTACAGGACAGTGACACTCTTTGGTGTCAGGTAATGCAAGTTTAGCGTTTCCTCTTTCGAAATAGTTCTATCATAAGACTAACGTGTGTTTTATTGCACAATTTGGCTGCCCCACTGGAGGCCCACATGCAGCAAAACATAATTCAAGAGCAGTTGGCTGTTCCTGGGGTATGTCCTGGAGAGCTGGCCTCATTTGACACTTGCTGCTGGTAACTTTGATATTTTTAAGGCTAAACACCAAACAAAAAGCCTTTAACATGCTGTACATGTGCTGAAGACATCATCCAGACAAACAACTGAGAAGATTTCCAGCTACCACGGAGACTCGACAAGAGCCACTCGCAGTCCTGAACGCCAAGGGTAAAGTTACCTTTGGACCACCTTCCAAAAGTATGATTTATGCAAAAGGAAATGAAAGCAACGTGTTGCATTACTTGACTGCAATCCACAAAAGTTCAAGGCGTGTTTTTGACATTAAGTTTCAGGGGCGTGGAAATGTAATCTGAGAGAGTGAAATTATACCACCTATACTACATACTAGACACAGAGGAAAAGTGGGCATGTGAGCTGCAGTACATGGGAAGTTGTCTCACATTAGACTTCAAACCTTTAGCAATATTTTATTGAAATTTTCTCAGTTTGAAACAACAAATTTGAAAAATGCACAGAGCTGGTTGCCAAGAGTTAAACATGCTCTCATACATTTTATTACTTACATGCACAGGAAATGCAGACATGTCCACACAGGAAGGGGAAATGCTTAGTGTGAAACGATAAGAGTCTTCCTTAAGCAGTCAGCTGAGTGGTGCTCTCTCTCTCTCTCTCTCTCTCTCTCTCTCTCTCTCTCTCTCTCTCTCTCTCTCTCTCTCTCTCTCTCTCTCTCTCATATTCCACTTCATTGCAACCATTCCTTTTATCACACAGATTTCCTTGGAAAAATTACTCACAGGACAATAAGGGAATATCGTGTCACTTTTGTACTTTCATGGGCTTGATGTTCTTTGTTCTGCATGCCAAGTCTGATTTATGCCTTTGGAATTGAGAATAGATGCACTCCCACATGTTGGAGGAGAAGGGACATTGTCATCAATATGAACAACATAATTTAGCCAAAAAAGAAAAAAAGTCAATAAAAGAAGGAATCATCTTAAATATTTACAGATGTGCATAACCTTATTCTCGGCCTAAATAGTCTTATTCTAGTTCTCAATTAATTGTGTTTCAAATAAAAAACACGTTAGTCATAGATTTTGCTCGAATTTGAAATGTGGCTCTTTTTATTCGGTGATATTTGATTCAAATTGCAACAAAGCTTGATGACAAATGCATGGCGGTCTTGCAGTTTTATGAAAATGCCACTCTTTACCTTTGGCCCGACTCTTCTTAAACTGATAAAAGAAAGGATAATCTAAACAGAGCCGCTGCTGTTTTATTTTCATTGCTAAATGAATCCTGGAAGAGACGTTGCTGACGTGTCAATAAAACACAAAACCAAACCACTGAATGAACTGCGAAGAGACAAAGCAATTTTTCACACAGTTTTGTTAACAACTCTGCGCCCTTGGCAGTCCTTATTTAGTCTATTCCCGCTTTTAACGTGGCTGTGAAGTACATCACCCTTTAGACACAGCAGCTGAGTAGCCAAAGGGGAGAGGCGGCAGAGGAGCGGCTGCAGCAGTCGACAAGTGACACCTCACTTGGGGTATTTGACAAACTGACACTCACTAATACAGAGTGTCAAATTCAGCTTGTCAAATACACTAAGTGGGGGGCCTGATCATCAACGACGGCTCTGTGAGGGTGGAGAGGACAAAAAAAGAAGATACACAAATACAGCTCAAAACGTACGTGATCAAACTACGAACATTACGGATAAAGTCAGTGATTTCAGCAAAAGATCTCCGGGGTTACCTTCGAACGTGTTGCCTCGGCAGCGCTCACAGCGTCGGATGTGCAGGCAGCTCGAGCGCGGCATCCGTCTTTATCTCTCACAGTGATGACACTGCGCTCAAGACGGGTCCGTTTGACCATTGAGCTTTGGCACCGCAAAAGGGAAGTCAAAACAGGGAAGATAAGTGCTAGGCTAGCTCTCAGGAAATGTGTGGAAATAAAGTGTCAACATGTCATTGTTGTGAAATGCTGCAAAAGCAGCTCGCAGCTTTTGATAATGGCTTGCCGAGGCGCGCCACAGCTCTCTGCACCTTTTGTGACATCCATGCAGTCTTTCCACTTTAATTATACAATTCAATCATTAATTATTTCCCTGCTTTTTCAAAAAAAAAAAAAGAAAGGGGGTAATTAACAGGGAGACTGTGAACACCTCAATGCATTGTTGATACAGGGCTTAAACAGTGCACCTAATTAAGATCTTATTCATCGTCATTGTTCCTTGTCTTATTATCGCCCCATTTTAATCTCCGTCATTTGTGAGTGTCAGATGGATTTTGCTCCGCTGAAGTGCTCTCGGCCTCAGCGGCAATGGAATTGCTGAGTGCAAAGAGCTTCTAACATCATCAGTGTCCTGTTTTGTGAAAATGGGGCATTTCATGCGAAACATTCTGACTGCAGGCCATAGTAATGTGATAACTGCCTTGTAAAGGTTTTGTTTCCCCTGCCATACTGCTTTTCACTAGCATGTACTAAAAAAAAAAAAAAAAAAAAAAGCAGGAGTGCACAATGCTGTGTTAGTTCCTCATGTTACTCTGGACCAGTGCACTGTGACTCACTCACTTGACTTCCCTTTGCAGATGCATTATTGTAATATACACTGTGAATGTCTAAGTGTTTAAAGTAAAGTAAAATATAATTTTAATAGATGACACTATCTATCTGTCTGTCTGTCTGTCTGTCTGTCCATCTATCTATCAACTAAAAGTACATCCGCTCAAGTTCCTTTCTGCGGACTGGTCACTTAAATAATAACTTAAATAATTAATTTAAAATAACATTTTGAACAAGTGCAATAATGCAGTGCAATTACATATGTGCGCGCGCACACACACACATATACACACATGCACACGCACATTTATATGTACATACAACACATATACAATGATTGTAAATGATTGTACATATTTTTCCATTTTCACTGCTTGAGTACATACAATATCTGTTGGTATCTCTCACTTGGTAATGATCTGTCCAAATTATAATTGTGTGGATTTTTCAGTGACAAAAATACATTTTGAATCAAAGTGTATTTAGTATTTCCAATCAAACTGGATTTAGTTCCAGTGTCCACAGTTTCTATTCACCATTTTTAAAACAGATAGGTTTCTAGTATTTCAGAAATAGTATTGTGTTTTGCCGGGGTCCCCCAACCCTTTACAGGGGCAGAGCGGACTTTTCAGACTCATGACAGCAAAGTGGCAGTTCACAGTGTGAAACATTTCAACACTTCTCTCAGGCCACTTTTACCACAGATAAAGAGGAAGTGGTGACAAGCTGATTAAAAGAGGACACCCACTCCCTTGAGTGTTGAGAAAGATGGTTGCTTTCATTTGCAACGTCAATGAATTGACAGATGTAACTACACACACAAAAAAGTGATGGAATTGTTCAAAAGACACTCATTTTTTTCTGCAAAACATAGTTGTCCAGAACAAATTGAAGGGATGACTTGTATTTAAACATGAACCAACAGTTCAAGGGAATTTAAAACTTGAGCGTGGGGCTTCTTTTCTTTTCTTTTCTTTTCTTTTTTTCTTTCTTTTCTTTTCTTTTTTTCCCCCCAAGACGTCAATATGAATCTTATTAAAGCAATTCACCGTTTTTGAATCTTTTTCAGAATGCACAGTTGTTGCCTTCATGATCCATTGCATGATGTCGTGTTTGTTTTAAACATTTACTTCCATGGCTTTTTAGTTCATCTTTTTAATCATTATTATTATTGCATTCATTTTAAACTCCAGGTAAGTCTATGTTCACAGTGGAGGAGAAAGTGGAGCTGGTATGTCGAGCATTGTTGACCTAGGCCAGGGGTGGCCAAACTTTTGACTATATATAGTAGGCCATGATGGGCTCTAAAATTTGACAGAGGGGCCAGAGCAGGAGCAGATGGATGGAGTGTTTCGATGACTCATAGGAGAAAAAAATATATCCTGGAATATGTAAAACATTTGTGCTTTAATATCTATTGAAAATGAACAAAGCGTTACAACAAAATATCTATTTTTACAGCCTCGCGGTATTTAGCTCTTTATGGAAATGATTCTAAAAACACTGAAAAATTGGATGAAATACAGCTATTTTACGACTTACTTACCATTAAAATCATTTCTTTAAATTCGGCGGGCCGGATTAAAAAGCTTAACGGGCAGCATACGGGCGTAGTTTGTCCATGCCTGACCTCGGCGATGACAAGATTTAGGCGCCACCCTGTGGTTAAAAATAGTACTACACCAGCGATGGCAACTTTAGTGCTGAATCAGATCAGGGCAAACTGAGGTGCAAAATGAGGACGGATGTTGCTTCATGTAAACTACCGTGGTGATCCAGTTTAATTAGAGAAAGCGAGAATTAAATTCAGAAAACAGGATCGATTTGTATTTTTTTATTTATTGGTCAAAGGAAGACTTGAAGCAGCAATCTGATGGACAAATCTGGTCAAGGCACTGTCTGTCAATTTACAATATTACCTTTACCTAGCTTTCAGTCTTTTTTAATTGAAGTTCAAAACATTCGGATGTGTCTTCTAATAAATTTCCATCAGGTAACTTGAGTTCGAATTGTGCTTGATCCTTGCTCAAAGGCTATGGTCACATGGTGCTTCGTGGGTTACAGCATTATAAAAAAAGTTATTGTCAAAGGCATTGGAAAGGTATTCAAAAATAGTGACAACTGCATTTTTTTTTTATCCATCATGGCAAATGCAAGAACTACACGCAGCAGTTGGCAAAAAAATTGCTGCATATCAAAATGCAGCTTGGTACAAATGACAGATGAAGAGAATAACAAAAGAAATATTTGTCACTAGAATTACATTCATGTCGAAGTTGCAAAATAGTGAAAATAAATCTTTCAGACCTCTAACTTCTAAATAACTGAGAACAAGCAAAACCCTTTGGCATGCTGGGAAAACAGCTTGGATTTGATGGCACAGAGATGAGTTGTGTACAATTGGGGGGTTGAAACTTGGATTTGGAAACACTACATGAGCAGAATAAGCACTGCAGGGTGTTGCTTGTTCTATCACAGCAATCAGTATCTTTTCTTTCGGAACAAAAAAGGAAAAACCTGTCACCTCTGACATTGAATTCATGGTACAAAAATATCCTAGGCGGTGTCTATCTTTCACCTTACACAATTTCATCACATCTATAAAAAAAAAAAAAAAGAACCTCCAAATTACAAAATACACAAATTGAACTAAATACATACAGTATATGATGAAATGCGTGCACGGTCAATTAAATTACTTTTTTCATGTGCTGAATTCTAGCTTTAATAGGAAAACAAAACACAGCAAAGCACTTCAGATTCGACTACAGCTTTTCACTTTACAACTTGCCACAGTACAGTAAAAAGTATTATACCTCAGGTTGGACTGATAATATAAATTCCAAAAATTTTTTTACGATTATCAGTCAACGCCCTCTCTAATGAGTCCAATTGAACAGTAATTTGACCTCTGTAGAGAATTTTATTTAGTCAGGGCAGGCTAAAAGAACTAAGCCGACTAATTATTTTTATTACAGTATTCTACAAACTGTGATGTATTTCACCACCCCCCCCAAAAAAATATTTTTTTCATTACACTGGTTAGGTTGAAGGGATCCTAAAAGTAAAAATAATAATAAAAAATCCTTCACGTGACATTGTGAGTGAAGTTTGAATACTGTTTCATCTGTAGAGAACATAAAGAATATACATGTACAGAAAAACAACACTGCTGATAATGCTCCACACAGACACTTCAGGGTCATATCATAGGTGATTATAACCTTTGAGAAGATTACAGTGCATTTGCTCGTAATACAACAAGCAGCAGATTAGTCAAATATTATCATCGTCTGGAAAAAAAGACAAAATTCCAGCTCTCGTGTGTCTACAGGCCGACTGAAATTTGGTCTTTGAGCCCTTTTTCTTCTGAAATGTCAGAGTAAAAAAAGAAAATGTTTTGCGTGAAAAAGAAATTTTGAACAAAATCACTGCTAACATGCTACATGAAGCCATGAGGAGGAATGAAGTCATAAAAATACAGTATGTCCCTTTTCAACCAGTGACTTGCCTAGATTCAATGTTAGGAATGATAACAAATGGACTCCTGTGAGGTCCATATTTGTACATTTGTGGCCGCGCTTGTGCAACTGTGTCACGTCACACATTGGATTTATTTGGGTGCAGAGGAAACAGCGTAAGAGAGGCAGGCCTGCAGTCCAGGCGGAGGAGCCCAGCGGCGTGGGCTCGGCGTGGGTGCGCGCGCACAGGCATCACATGCACTCAAACTCGTCGATGCGCTGTTTGGTGTTGCCCGAGCGGATCTGTCTGAGGGTCTTGTACTTGTCCCGTCCGGCTTTCATGTTCTCAGCGTGGATGACGTCGTTGACCGTTTTCTTGCTCTCATCCCGAGCGTTGGCCAACTCTGAGCTCAAAGCCTGGGAACACAGTTGGGGAACAGCCGCGTCAAATCAGGCAAACATCTGCGAGGGCTGCGAACTTTGTGTGGCAAACAAATTTGCAATCTTTTTATTTTCTAGTCAACACATCATGTGAGGTCAATGGTAATCTATTATTCTGCTTTCAAATCTGTTCAGTCAGTCTAAATCTGTTTTGATTGTTCCGCAACTAAGCGACAGCTGTTCCTCGCGATACACTGTGTATTGGTCGTGGCCAGTGTTTTTTTTTCAAAGGCTCACTGGGTACATTTCAAAGGGAAGTTTGAACAGAAAAGAAAGATGCAGAAGTCTATAAAAATAAAACTTGGTTGCATTCTTTTTGGTAACAACAAGTAGTAAATAAGTAAGTGTTTACAAATGAAGGGCAGCTCCATTTGTGCGGAAGTGGCCTCATTGTGACCACAAAGTGGATCTGCTTAAAGTTTCAGACTTGTTGTTTTTGTTTTTGTGTTTTTAATAAATCACATTGAGAGTGACTAGCAAAGCAGATGCAAACAGATGTCGGTCTGGTTGCCCCAGTTTGCACAGTACGTTGGTCACGCTCACTTTAATTTGGCTCAGTCTAGAGATGCGGCACAGATGTTGTTAAGCCAATAGCAAGGACTTTGCTTTTGTAAATAAAACCTGTTATGAATTGTAAAATTATTGATAAATGACTATGAGGAAGTATCCACCAGCCACATTAAAAGCAATGTTTTCAATGTGGAGTGAATCAGTCAAATTTCAATGCATCCCTGGAGTTTATCGTCACAATAAATCTGTGTGACATTTAGGTATAATAGTGGGAGGACTCACAAGTAGATGCTTCTGCAAGCGCTCATTCTTCTCCGCCTCAGTCATGCGCTCCTCCTCGCTGCGGTCCTTGTAGGTGGCGGCGGCCGTGAGCTCGGCGCTGGCCTCGGCGCTGTCCTCGTCGTTCTCGTCGTGCTCGTTCTCGGCGTTCATGGGCTCCTGGACGTGAGCTGCAAACACTTTGTTCTTCAGTTCTTCTTTGGTCTTCTCCAGGTCCTCCTGCATCATAGTGGCCTGAGGGAGCATAGAGCCACCATGGGTAAACAAATACACACACACACACACACACACACACACACACACACAAGGCATCACAATTTTAACATTACCAATTTGGAAATCAGAAGTTGTGTCTGTCTACACTGATATCAGCACAGGCAAAATATTTAAAGGTGGTCAGGATAACAATTCATTAAAAAATCCATTGACACAACTTTTGGACAAGTGCAAAATTAAAGCCTGTACTTTCCAGAGAATATAAATGGTGAATAAATCAGGATGTAACACAATTTATGAATCCAAAATATTGACATTCAGGTGAGTTCGTTGGTTGACAAACCAGCTGAGCATTTCCACAGATGTCTAAGCAGAGCAGGGGCCTGAGTAGCGACGCTGAGGTTGTCACTTTTCTGCTGGACATGATGCCCAGCTGACAAACTCTACATACATACTAGCTAATCTGTCTGAACACAACAGCTAACGGCAGTCTGGACCAGCGCTGTCATCAGTAATAGAATGTATTCTAGCATCTTCATCTTCTTCTTCAACAATTGCACGTCACTGACTAGCAACTTATCAGAGCTATTGCACAGTCCACCTCAAGGTGGTGCTAGAGGGGAGCAAACTGTCCAGGGAGAATTAGCTTTAGTGACTCATCATTTCAGCTTCAACCTGTTTGACTATATACTTGTGTATTGAATTTAGACGCGAATTTGAAAAAATAAAATAAAAACTGAAATAACATTAAAACAAGGAGATAAGCACCTGCCTTTAGAATAGTATTTAGTTTACTGGAAACTCATTTTAAAGTTGGAGTGAGTTGCGCAACTTGGATTGTAACTCCTCTATGACGCCAAATGGAATTTCATCTGAGCGATTGCCAAAAATGCATAACATGGAAACCTCCAATTAGCGCCGCAGCCTTGGAGGAGGGTCATAGCAGCGCGCCAGAGGTCGAAACAGGATTTCCTCTAGAGTGAACGTGCGCCGCTGCTAAAAGCGCGAGTCGACCCCGCCCGTGAAAACGAGGGAGTGGGCGGCTCTACCGTGCGTGGCTATTACCAAAAAAGACTTGAGGCGAGCTGAGAGCTCCCACCCCTCCCAGCAAGACGCACGGCGAGACCCCAAGAATGTCCGTCTACAGCGATTTAGCGAGGGAGGGGTCGTGTTGTCAGACAGAGATGATGTCATGGACGGTTTTGAAATGGGTGCTGCGGTCCTTTTGTTTTCTAACTTCGTCATATGACCCATGAGACCCATTGTTTTGATAATATCACCGCCCTGCAATTTGGATAGAACTCTCCCTGGCTTTTTAAAGGCGGAGCAGCACGAGAGATTTAGTAACGTTTCATGGCGACAGCAAACAATGTTAGCGCTAATCCCTTTTCTGATGTCTCACTTGATCTCACTTTGTCAGCGGAGAATCATAAAATCCCACTGGATCAACGTCCTGGGCAACTACATGTTTAGCTGGCAATATTCAAAAAAAGATTTGAGTGACTTTGTCCAGCATGTTTATTCTTGCTTCCATTTTCATGCCAGCAGATTACTGTAAACGCTCCACAGGAGAACTTTTCATATAAGAGAAACTCAGATCCAACCTTCTCCATCTGCTGCTGCGACTCCTCTTCCTTCTTCTTATTGGCGTCCTCCAGGAGGGAAATCTTTGAGGTGAGATCAGCCAGCTCCGTGGCCTTTGGAAAGGAGGAAATGCACCACTTTTAGAACTCGGAGCGTCGGCGTCAGAAAGCGGTGGGCAGCTAGGTGGGACTCACCAAGTGCTCTTGGTTCTTCATCTGGCTCTCGGACTGCTGCAGCAGCGTGGCCTTGGCGTCCTCGGCGGACCTCAGGTTCGACTCCAGGCGCTTGGCCTCCCCCTGCAGTTCCTGAGCCTTCTGCGTTTGGTGCTCCAGCTCTGTGGTGACACACAATGAGGAGCCCTGAAGGTTTAGCACCCCGCAGCGTGTCGTCCCCTGCACTCACTAAGGGGGCGTCCCCATAGCACCGCCTCGCCTCGCCACGCCACCATACGGTTGTAGAGCGGCCCCACTGGCCGCTACACGGTTGTAGGGGGCGCCGTTTTGGTACCTCAAGCGCTCAGGGTCCAAGCGAGACAAGGCGAGTTTAGTGGTGACGTAGCGACGAGCAGGGCACTGGATTGGCTCAGCGTCCTCGTCGATTTTCCCTGTCGGAGCGGACACCGACGCCAACTCTTTCGACACGGAACTTCCGTGTTCGCGAGTGTGTTCAACCATATTCGCAAAAACAACGAGCGGCAAACGGCGAAGCGCTCGGAACAAACCGAGTTGCTCCTGCATGAGGCGCGTTAAGTTAGGGAATCCGAGGAGTCTTGAGACGAGAGGAAATACGGATTCATCGAGAGGACGTGGCTCTTCGCCGCGAGGAAGCCTCGAACACCGCGGCATAAAGTCGTCCATGGCTCGCTACGGCAGCTATTTCAAATAAGGAGGCGTGTTTACTGTCTGTTTGTTTTTAAATAAATGCTATTTCCCGTTGTATCTGTCTCGTGTTTACTTTTGTTGAAAATATAAAGGTTGAACTACACCTTTACTCTCCCATTAAACGAAACAATAAATTCTAAATGTTGCCTGCATAAATGATCAACTGTGACTTCACTGAGGAAAAGTGTTCTTTCTTTAACAGAAAAGCAAGCACAGACCGAGCAGCAGGTATGAAACAACCTCTACTTTGTCCATCGCTGCGCTGCCGTGTATCGCACAGAAATAATGCCATCGAAAACATTGTCCCGCTTTACCGCGTCGACTCCGCCCACGGTCTCGTGAACCGGGGGCCAATTGGGACATAATCCGAACCGTGGCGCGGCGAGGCGAGGCGAGGCATGGCGAGGCGGTGCTATGGGGACGCCCCCTTTGGTGAGAGGCCCTGCAGATCACTCACCCTGCTGGGTCTTCTTGGTCTGCTCCTCAGTCTGCTTCAATCTGTCCATCAGCTCTTCCTTTTCCTTTTCAATCTTCTCCTTCTCCTTTTCTGCCATCTCTCTTTTCCTCTTCTCCTTCTCCAACAGAGCTCTGGTCGGAACAGAGACATGCAAGTGAGGTGTTTTCCGTACGCATCGCAGGCACGAGGTGGAGATTATACTTTAAAATTGAATGGTTGGTGCACAGCACGGTGGATTTAGTTCCTTCTGCTGCGGCTCTCACCTCTCCATCTTCTTGTGGTTCTTCTCCTCTCGAGCCTGAGCTTTCATCTGCTGCACCTCGATGGTGTCCGGCTTGCGGCGCCGCATGTACAGCTCGTGGTTGCCCATGCAGAGTGCCAGGATGCGCTTGTTGATGCGCAGTCTAGGAGCGTAGAATACAAAGTCCTGAAATGAAAAATAAAAAACTCAAATATCTATAAAAGCGGCAACATCAGGGAGGCGTCATGACGAGCGAGACAGGCTGACGATGCGCTGGTCTCAAGCCAGGTTTAACCTACAGGAGCTTTCTTGTCGATGGGTTTGATGACAAATTTCTTGTCGTTGAAGGAGATGTTTCTGATCTCACTCCAGGGAAAGCCGATCTTCGGGGTCATCCTGGTTGGGAGAGAAACCTTGTTCATGCTGCTTCTGCTTACGCCACCAGATTACTGCTCCTGTTACGAAATCACCTACTTATCATTCTGCTCGTAGATGTTGAGTCCCAAGGCGTCCACTCCCAGCCACAGCTCAGTTCCTTTCTTATTCTTGATGTTGAAATAGTTGACCCCGTACATCTCCAGATCTTGGGCTATCTTCAGATACTCCATCATGGATTCCTCTCTGTGGACCAATGAGACTCAATCTTAGAGACTAGCGGAGGCGTCCTGAAATAGTAGGCGCTCTGGAATGTTAAAACACAGGGAGGTCTTCCCTCTTATCTCAAAGCATTCCTTATTAGATAACCAAGAAATTGCAGGCATGCACTCCACTGTCAAACACCGATGACAAGCTCAACCTTTTCTGCCCTGACACAGAACTCTTCTTAAATCTGAGACAAAGCAGTCAATTTTTTTTTCCGCAACCACCTCCACATTAGCGCCCTCTGGCAGTGGTGTTATACACTCTTACTCTTCACAAATCTTCTTCACAAGGGAAAGCCTTGGGTCCCATTTAATGTGAAACCGCCGTCAGTTTTGATAAAAGTAACATCTTTAAGACTAACTCACAACAGCTTGTGATTGATTCTTGTTTTTTTGTCACCGTCTCCTTCTGTGATTTTGAAGGGCTGCTTGCAGTAGTCCTACTTTTCTTTGCAGCTAAAGCAACTATTACACGACCTGTCACACCGCCGAGCAGTGAGACTTTTGCGATTGCTAAGAAATCAGTTCCAGTTTCAATTTCCTGGTTACCTCATCATGCCCTTGTGCTCCTCGTGCCACACCTGAATGCGCTCCTCCCACTGGTCCTTGTTAAGCTTGTGCTGGTCCAAAACTCTGAAAGCGCGACATACCAGACTATCAGAAATCACGTGCGGGAACACGACTCCGGATCGCCGCCTGAGCCTGAACCCGTTTTTTACCTCTGAGGGAGCAGCTGCTCGCTGGACAGGTAACCGGGCGTGTGCACCTCCTTGTTGTAGTCGACATACTTGGCCTGCACGGCGTAGGAGGCCAGGAGGACCGCTGTTTCTGGGGGGCAGTAGATGTCGTCATTGAGGATGCCCTCCTTCACCTGCAGGAAGAAGAGCCGCTGCGTGGCGTCCTGGATTAACTCCTCCGACACATCCTCTGGGAAGAACTTGGCACGAAACTTGAACAGCAGAGGGCTTTCCTTCCTCACATCCTGGGCTGTAACCTAAAATACATCAGCGTGGTTGATGGGTGCAATTGTTACCTTTTTCGGAAAAAAAACACGGAGCAGAGGAAACCTGCGGGCTTTAGTGTTCTATTGTTGTAAAGCAAAGCTCCAAGCCCACCTTCTTGTTGAGCTTCAGCCATGTGGAGAAACCCTTTGTGTCCTGATACTGGAGTCCGAAGTACCAAACCTCCCGCAGGCCAATGGTCTTAACAACCTGGAAGCGCAGAGGAGGATAGAAGGTTGTTAACAACAGAATTTAGCGATCAACAAAAGGCAACAAGCACGTGTTTGTTCTACAACACTACTAATACAGGTTTGCATTGTAAACGCTCAAGTGGAGGACAGACATAAACCATATGCATATATCATACCTGGTCAAACAGCTGTTTCCCAGTTGTGTTTGGCTGAATGGCAAACTCCAGTTCAGCGTCCATTGTGGTGACTCTTACACTAATCTGATTAAAAAAAAGAACAAAGTGGATGATAAGATATTACAATTAAGCTTTAAGAACAAAGAACTTAACTATTACCAAGTGGTAAAACTACACACATTTCTTCATCAGTTGAGTTATTTAAAGGTAAATAAGATTTTCACTTGATGGGTTCAGTCGCAACCTGACCAATCGACTCGTCCAAGCATCCTCACAGGAAGAAAACTTATATGTGACATATTTAAGATTCATTTGAGACTGTCTTTCCCGCCTTTTTCTCAGTGTGTCCCCTGAACTCGTCAATCTGGCTCTGCCTCAGTGCAGAACTTTATCTACAGGAAGTAACCACATCCTCTGGTGGCTAGGTCCTGTGCGGCACCGCTGCTGCGAAACGTTGAGCTCACATCCTGTCATGACTCTAGTGACAGCTACAGCTACGTGCTAAGCTACTGACAGCAACTGGGCCAGTTTGTTCCAGAAAGCGTTGCCCTGCTCGTTCACAGCAACCCAGAACACAATTACCGGTAATTAACCTCAAACTACCTTCCAGCAAAGTCAAACAAAGTGGAGTGTGGACTTGTTGAACTGACTGGGTATGCACTTCTCATTTCTCTGGCCACAAGGGCATCATGCAGTGCTACTGGGGAGCAGCTCCAGGCGGAGGCCTGCGTCTGCCCTTGACAACAATGGTACGTATTATTTCCCAGTTGTGGGGATGATTAGAGTTGCGTTCTTTCCCATTTATGTCAACTGGAACTCATTTTCTGCCTTGGACGCTTGCCCAACTTGTCACTTCCTGTCGTCCCCCAGAGGTTGGAGTTGTGACTCCACTACAGGGGAGGTGGCTGCTCTCAGTCTGAGACACAGGTCTGCTCAAACTGGGAGTTGTCACATGCAACAAGCTGTAAGTGCAGATGAAGCTCATGACCACCTTTTGGGGAGTTTATGTGGTTTCACTTCCTGAGTTAGAGGCGACAATGTCACACAAAAAAGGAACTCAGCTCATAGATGTGCTGCCTGGCTAGGGTGTGTCTTGTATGGCCAGCGTTCAACACTTGGGTTAACACACTATTATTAGCACACACTCAGAAAACACCCCGCTCAGCCCCACAAGAGTTTCCATTCCATTTTTTTAACCAATGCAAAACTAAAATCTCAACAGTAAAATGAGCTTGGTATTCAGAAAGGCATGAAAGTCAAAGTTATTTTAAGAGGACCTGTTTTATTTGTCAAGCCAAGTCATTCATTCATGATTAATCTTTTCAACTGGATACTGAGCGGACAGGAATTCTCAATGACTATCTAAGTGTGATTCACTTTGACTGTGGATCTGAAAGGAGCTTCATTAAAAGACAGTTACAGATTTATTTTCTTAATCAAAATAGCAGACTTACAAACTGACCAAAACTCACATCTGAAGGCAGATGTGTTCACGGACTTTGCGTGCTCACAAGCCTGGACGACAATGTCATAAATGTATTAACTTTACCCAATCATTCCACGCTCTATATAAGCAGAACTGAAAAATGTTTTACTGTTGAAAAGTGTGAACGCAGGCCATCCTGCCTGTAAGCGGAGGTGAAACTGCTGAAACCACAGAAGCAGTGAGGAAAGTGCAGATTAATTGTTTTCCCACATCTGTCAAGTAATCTCTGGGAAAACTCACAGTGTTTGAAACAAGAAGCACCCACTTATTTATAAGCAAGAAAAATGAGTGTGCTGGCTGCCAGCAGAAGGATCTTAAAATTATGTTGATGACAAAATGTTATTTGTATGGTACCCGGCTTATTACAGGCTGCTCCTGACAGGAACGTTGGGAAATGTTGCTAATCCTGAGTCATACATTTTGTAGCATTCACAAGGCCAGCCGCGAAAGTTCAACAATAGCCTCTCCTTTGTAGCCATAGTTACCAAAACTAACAGAGTGCAGTCTTGTGCAAGTGTTACATTAAATGATAACGTGGACAAAGCAAAACACCCAGTGAAACCATCGGACGAAGAGTGAACAGTCTACTGTGTGCCGCAAAGGCCTCACGGGAAATTTTCCGGGAAATCATAAGAAATGCCTCGGGAAAAAGTGTTTACAAGGCACGACTTGGTTTGCAGTAAGCAATAAAAAAAAGAGTAGATGTTACGTGAATCCAGTCTGGTTTTTTAAAAAAAAGAGAGAGATAGAGGTTTCCACGAACAGAATATTATCAATGTTTATGGGGAAAAAACACCCTCTTCCTGTCCACTGTTCTGACGAGCCAGTTGTTGGGTGCTGGACATAAAACCCTGAAGAGGGAGGGGCTGAACAGAGAGTTTGTGACAGGAAGAGAAAGAAAAGCAAAGAGGATGGGTTCTGTCTTCTCCGGGGACTGAGAAGAGGAACTGTTTCCTGTCCAATGTGGGAGAAAAAGAGACTATCAAAGAATGAAGTCTAGACGCTCACTGCCTTCCTCTACTCTGGGATCAAGAAATTAAATCTTGTTTCTTTACAGCTTCCTTCATTTTGCTATCTTAATATATTTATCTGGGCTGTCTTTGCTTTTGCCTACAAAGTCAACATCACCTTCCACATCCTTCACCAAACCAATGATTCGCCTGTGACACTCTACATTTAACAATAAAAAATAAGATAAAAATGTCGCAATTTTCCCCAAAAAAATATTTGGAATATAATTCAATCTTTCAATAAAGCCTTCTTTCTATTTGTTTGGCATTCAGAAGAGTAACTACCCTCTCTGGTTGATCCAATCCGGCCAGTATTTCAGCAGGTCAGTGGGGTATTTACTTTCCCCAAAACCAAAACATTAGTGAAAGTGCTGCGTTAATCCTTATTTGTTCCTCCAGGAACCAACCACAGTAATTCTTGGCCGACTTAGTTATTTTACTGGAAAGCAAAGGCACATCAGCAGATGCAGAGCAGAACACCATGTTTACTACACAAAAACACAACACGTCCACTAATACAAACCACCAGCTCCTCTGTTTGTAGTGTGCGGTAGCAGTATTTTCTTGTGGACCATGTTTGAGGCTCTAATTTACTTGTGGAATCATATTCACATCATCTTCACAGCGCAGTCTCTTTTGTTATTTATAGTGATGACAGTATAATAACATTATACATTACAATAACAATATAATTTTCATAATATCTGAATGACACTAAGGTTGGGTTATTTTTTTGTACAAACCAATGATTTTAAATACCAGCTACGGTAACAAAGCATATAAATAATAGGGAAAATGCAATGGATTAATAAGGAAAAAAAAAACTTACTTTCAAATGTTTGATTTTCCCACAACCTCTGAATAGGGGGGCACTGAAGTAGCCATTTGAGCGAAACCCAAAACAGTTGTGATTGTGGTTTTTCTACCAACTCTGCCTCCACACAGTGCTAATCTGCTCTGCTATGTGTGCCAAAGACCTATTTAATCCCCCCACATGCAGCTTGCATACCTCTGGGTCTTTCCATTTAACATTTCGGCAAAGCCACTCTTGTTTGCCTCTTCAAACAACACTCTTGCACCTATTCCTATTTGAATGGTGAGTAACACTTAAATTTGTCTATTTTGTTGGCCGTGTATCTACTGGCAGGTAAAACAGATACTCATATGATACAGTCAGGAACAGTTTTCATAACTTTTGTGAGTGACAAATTGTTCTACTAAAATTGTTCTACAATGTTCCTTTTCCAAAGGCGATTTAGCACTGTTTTTGATAAATATGACCTGTATTTTGTTTTTACAACTTAAGTTCTAAGAATGTCAATAAATAAATAGATTGTCTGAAAAAGAAATAATTTTTAACTGCGCAGATACAACAAAGCCTAGCCAAGCAATGCGTCCTTGACTCTTAAAAGCTATGGAAATATTACTATCACTAAACACTAATAACCTTAAATCACAATACACCCTGAACCTCTGTGATCTGCTGTCACAGTCTAAAATGGAGCATGGTATGACTGAGGAGCACGACGGAGGAAGGCAGGGAGGAGAGGCAGCCTGCCTGACTGTGATGTGAAAGACCATATAAGGCTGTAAGGCGAGGAAATTACCAGAGAGGAACTGATGTAAGTGCAGAAAACTTGAGTCATAGCACAACTTCCTTGGGAAACTGATGCACTTCCAAGTGGAATTCATCAGACAGTTTCTCAATAATAACTGCTTTTTGTTTTTTCAAAAACCCAGTTGAATCTACCCAGTTAAAATTTAAGATACATTTATTAAATTTATATTTCATACTGTTGCAAAAACATTTGCAGTATATACTTTTGGTATTAAACTATCCTTCAACCATAGATTTTGCTGCCTCAACGTGTTTATTTTTCATTCATTTTGTCCGTTTGTTGTTGTACGTATGTGTAAGTTTGCATATTACGGCGCGGGGCAAATCTCTTATCCTCTATCTTTCAACAAGTCTGCACATTATCTGTGATTTCACTAGCATCACTGCCCCTCAGGGACACTGACTGATTCTATGTAATGTACATTCTGAAAGGACAGTGATCATCATCACAAAGAACAAAGTGTCCATCCATTTAATGTTTTTAACATTGGCAACACATCACAGGCTGCTCGGTAATGAATAGAACATATTGTCTCCTGCAGTACTTTGTGCTCATCATTCATTGCCTGTGTTTACTCTGAGCGAGTCCTGCTGCTTCCTCTAGACCAGGGGTCTCAAACTCGTGGCCGCGGGCCAATTGCGGCCCGCGAGACGATATTTTGTGGCCCGCACCTTAATTTGAAAGTTTAATATTAGTGCGGCCCGTGAGTTTTATAAGAATGGCACTTCACAGTGTTGTGTGCGGCGCTTAACAAACCTACCAATCAAGGTGGGGTAAATGGCTCTCTCAGGGCGGGACATCGACAGGGTTTGATGCAAGCAGAGAAACATTTCTCAATGAGTGAAAGATACAGCAGCGTTGCCATGTAGAGTTTTCTTCCGTGCCTGGCTGGCTGCCTCGTTTCTACTGTATTAGGCAAACGCGGACGTTCGTCCCTGCGCACTGCGTTCACGCTTCCAAAAAAAGTTGCTCCCCAGCGAGACATTATACGTAAATATGTCTCTCTCTGACAAGATAAATCAAAAATAATGAGATAAAATAAAAGTAAGGAACTCAATTGTAGCCTAATGTGGTCTGCAGTCATTTAGCGACACCCTTCTGTCAGCAATAACAGTTCCCGATAACCTGGACAACTTTAGGGTGGCATCGTTATTTGGGGTATATATATATATATATATTTTTTTTTTTTTTGCATTGCCTCACATGATGAATACTACATAGATTTCTATATATATCATTTGTTTCCTTTTTTTTGTTTCTATTTTTACATTCACAACAACAACAGCATGGTGTAATTTTCGCTTCTTTTTCCTCTAACAACACGCCGGACAACACTCTGAGAGCAGTCGCCTTTTTGCGTTCGCTGTCCCGGTACTTTCTACCATCTACAAATGCCATGAGGTTCATTTCATCATGAAAGACATTAACGTCGGATGGAAAAGCAAAGGTAACTGCTACTGGGCTATTATCCACCGACCACCGTGCTGCTGTTACTGGAAAAAGAAGCGAAAATGATGCACATTGCTGAAATGACGTTCTCCGTGCGTCGGCTAAATACGACAGTAACACCAAGTGGAATTAAAATAAATTCCACAGCCCCAAACGTCTTTTTCAAAGCCTGCAGTGAAGAGAAAGGTTGGTGATGAGCAAAGGCAATTCCAGAGAAAGTGGGAGATGCAATATTTCTTTGTTGAGGACAGGGGCACCCCAATGTGTCTTATTTGCACAGAGAAAGGAATACAATTTGAAACGTCATTACACAACTAGACATGCTGAGGAGGATGCAAAATATCTGGGAGATGAGAGAGCCAGACAGGCTGCATATCTTGTCTACTATTTTGTTTATTTATTTTTATTTTTTTTATTTTTTTTTTACTAAGCTTTTCTTGTGGAATACCCCATGCGGTCCAGCCTCACCCAGTCTCTGCCTCCAGCGGCCCCCAGGTAAATTGAGTTTGAGACCCCTGCTCTAGACTGTCCATTCTGTCTGGGACGTTTCCTCTTTTCTATCTCTAAGTTCTGTACAGCCTGAGGCCTCAACCTCTTTTCCCGCTATATGTCCAGGTCTGTAAGCCTGGTTGCCAAGCAGCATCTTTTGAGGCCTCCGACATCCTCAAATGCAAACTCAGTAGCTGCTGCACATTCTGTGGGGCCTTAGCACAAGGGCTGACAGGAAGTGAAGGACTACAAACGAGTATCAAGGGTGTCGGAAACACGTGATCTAAAATAAAACAAATGTTACTGTGCAAATTTAAAAGTCATAACCAAATATGCTCATAATTTAACGTAAAAAAACAAAATATATTATAATGTATGCTCTAATCCTGTGTTGTTGTTTTTTTTATCATATTATGCAAAACATTTGGCACAAATTATCTTTTTTTATTTATTTACTTTTATTTAATAAATACATTATTTTGTAGTTATAGAAAAGAAAAGTATTGTTGCTATTTAGATCTACACATATCACATACCAGGATGCTATATATTTTGCTTTCTGCTTGACAGCTGAAAAACTTTACCCAGGAAGTACAAAGACGGAAACAATGGTGCAGGAAGAAAGGGCACACAATCCCTGCTTTTCTATTTGTGTTTCAGTCTCTGATAGGGAGAACAGTTCCTCGGTCAGAGTTCAGGACCCCATTTGCATGATTCATAAGCAGTTAGAAATGTAGAAGTGAGTGTTTACAACAACCCTCTGGCCGTTTATATGGCCATTTTGACAGCAACTATCATGGCAATGCTGATGATGTGAAGCATTAGAGTTGAAAGCAAAACTACATTTAATACAATCTAATCCTGCTTCAGAACAAGTAAATTCCACTGCAGAGACATCTAATTTTTTTCAACATCATTAAAACAGGTGGCAGGTTTGACGTTATTGTGTTACATGTGTGTGCATAACAATTTTTAACCTGGTCTCGAGAGTATGTTTCATAAAATGCGTTGATTATAAAAGATAAAGCATTGCGCCGAGTCATCACCCCCCTATTCGCTCCTCTAACGAAATGTGATGGGTTAAAAACCCCACTTTCACTTCTGTTCTGCTGCTGATGGAGACATAAGCCGGCGGGGTGTCTGCCTGTGTGCCTGACTGACTCGCCTTCTCTTTGTTCGCAGGCAGCCCAACACAAGTCAACCAAGTTTTTGCGTTGAAGGGAGAGAGGCTTTCTCAGTCCATATCACAGCAACGAAACAAAATGCACCTCTAAGTTAAGCGCCTTCATTTTGTTTCACGTTTTGGCCGCCCCAGCTGGCCTGAGTGACAGTCCAACATCAGAGCCTCTCTCCCTGAATCAGGGAGCTAATAGCTGGCGAGCTAGCCGTCCACGGACCGAGCCTCACTCCCTCCCTCCAGGCTAGTGCAGGCCAGGCCCGTGCAGCTGTTTTCACCGGACAGCGGGCCCGTGGATGTGAAATTCCGAGTCCAAGGAAGTAGTTGGGGGGAGAGAAAGTTGTTAAAATCGTAAAGGAAAGAAAGCAGCTCGCTGCCGGGAAGGGCCGAGTGGGGCTGGATGGCTGGCTTGGCTGAGTGAAAGACGTGATTTTTTTTTTTTGATTTTTTTTTTTAAGGGCGCTAATTTAGTGGCCCGTCAGGCGGGAGCGCGCGCGCGCACGCGTGCCTATGTAACGGAAAGTACCCCTAGTCATCCGCGTGCGAGTTCGAAGGGACGTTAACGGTTTTGTAAAAGGTTGTTAAAATAAAAAATCCGCCGAAAATGTTCAGTGTGCTCAATTTCACGGCAACTGGTGACTCGGGCTAAGGGGGAAAAGGCGAGTCGGAATTCACATTTTACCTCGAAAAAAATAGAACAGCAGCGAACAGAAAGAGAGTTTTTTACGGGATAATAGGACTTTAATTCTTACCGTCTTCGGCATCTTTGCGTTCTTTCACGTCCGATTCTTCTTTGAAATGAAAAACAAAATCTTAAATAAAACCAGGAAGCGAGAGAAAGAGAAAACTTTTTCCCATCAGAACAACGGCGCCAATAAAAAACGCCTTTCCGGTCGAGAAGGGGGTGGGTCGCTACTTTTTCCTCTTGATGTGCAGATCTTCTCTCAATCTCAGACTGCTTGATATGTCTTCTTTGTTATACCTTTGAGTAAAATGGACTGGAGCTTAATTTCCTGCTAACGGTACCCTCGACTGCATAAAAAACCACACCCAGGCCGATGACAGGACAGCAGCCAGCCAGACTGAGAGAGAGGCTTCAGGCCAGCAGACTCCGCCTGGCTGCCGCATCATCATGTACATCATCACCATCATGGCCGCGGTGAGCTGTGTTGTTCCACTCTGCTTAAAAAAAAAAAAATAAAGTTCTGCAGCTCTCACCACAGCTGAATTAAATCGACTCATGTGCAAAACGACTTAGTAAACATATTTTTCTCTTCGACTCTTAGCAAAATCGACGAGGATCTGATGCAAAAAAAAAAAAAAATGTTTTTGCACTCAATCAAGGTACTTAATCGGGAGTGTTTGTGTCTTTTATTCAAAACGTTTGAGTACCGAGCAGGAATGAGATTTGTACTCTATATAGTGCCCTACAAAATCAACCAATCTGTTGATTTGTTGTTAATTTCTGTGGGCGCTTTGTTTCCTCCATGCAAACGAACAATACGTAAAGCGTGGTGGCGTCATAGGACGTCCGTACGTGTCTCCCGGAAGAAAGGGAGGTAAACAAACCCGTTCAGACAGTAAAGAGAGAATCTCCGGGTTGACTGTGGGTCATTTCATTGGGAAAGCTGCAATTATTCCTGTCGATCAGCTAGCATCTTAGCCATGAGGAACGCTGCTCTTACACCAAGACAAGGTTTCACCGACTGTCTTGCACCACCTCAGGCCCACTTCTGGAGACCACGTGAAGGCAACCCAGTTCCATCAAACTGACTTGATGACGGCCAACATCATGAAAGCAGACGAGCTCACTATGTTCAGCTGCTGATGTGTTGGACGGATGCTACTGTGACAAAAAAAAAAAAAAAAAAAAATACTGTACAGTGGAAGAATCTAATCCAAACTTATGTTTAAATGGTCTTAAAATCTCAACAAATGAGACTCGTCTGTTTTGTGATTTATTCTTGGGTTTTTTTTCTACTGTGAAGCAAAAAAGACATTTTTCTTTATCACCGTGACGATGACGATGAGAGGAATGATGAGGATGGACAAATGAATTTAATGCCCTATGTCACCACAACCATAAATCTCTATGGTCTTCCTCCAGGCGTCCTGCCTGGACGAAGATGCTTCCTAGCATTAGTATTAGAATTACCACAGAATAACCACAGCTGGAAAATGTTCATACCTATTGTGTGACATTGACTTGCCAAACGTTGGAAGTTGTGGAAGAAGACTTTCTAATGCTCCAAGTATTTCCAGAGGAAGTGTACCACTCAGACGCCACTGCATTTCGATGTTGACTCAGCACTCCCAGGGCAAGATGACCTCCTACAGCCTCAACTCACTGAACAAGCAGCTTGCTGCAGCTGAATCAACAACAAGACACTGTCTTGACATTCTCTTGCATAAAGGTCAGATATCTTTTTTTTTTTAAATCATAAACGCTGCATTGAATGGAGTCGGAAAAGTGACAAAAACAAAATTTTAAGGCTTTGATTTAATTATATAGTTTCTAAACTCCAGAAGAATAAAAATAATTATTATTATAATGATGATGGCTTGGATTTATATTGTTTTTTTGTTTTTTTTTGTACCAGGGACTCAACAAGTTTACGAAAGAACAGGTTTTCAAGAACTGACCTAGAAGTCACTTCAATTTCCAAGCGGTGTAAGTCTAATAGGCTTACATCATCACAGTGTTGTTTTTACCTTAAATTGAAGGTTTCACAATATTTTTTTCATGAAATGTATCAGCATTTAATGTTGATGAAATATTAATGTGTCCATTTTGCTTTTATGTATCTGTTTGTAATCTCTGACTATAGCAGAGACAAATGAAGAGATAAAGTGAATATATACCCAGAATTTTCATTAGTATCAGCAATGCTCATCTTTTTATAAAAGATAAAACACAGTTTGAAAAGAAGGCTATTTACTTTCTTTATTAATAGAGAGAAACACATTTTGTCATTAAGACTTACATTTTGTTTGAGCCCACAGACCCAAATAGTTGATTGTTGTATATTTTGGTCTATAAAAGTATAGCCTCCCAGTCAGCATGTATTACAATACTGCAGATCATCACAACACAAAGAAACTTGCTTTTGTATTTACCTTTTTACATCAACACAGACCCAATGGTCTACTCAAACAGGAGAGCAACACTATGTTAGATATGTGACCACTGCATTTCTTTGTTTTAGGAAAGCCAACAGTGTGATTTCAAATGTTTACACATGTGTTAACCTGAGTATTAAACTTAACGTGTGTACAGTCATGCTTAACTTATGTGCCCCTTGTGAACTGTGCAAAACAACAATTCAGTTTTATAATGAAGGACTGAAGAGGATCAAGGCGTTCACAATTACCAGCGTACATCTTGTGTTCATACTAATTATCATTACAGACACGTAATGTGTGCACATCCAAACTCACTTTGGTCTTGACCTACAGCTATTACAAATGATACTGAACTCATTCTTTAAAAATAACTGTAGACCAGCACTTGCTAAAACCTACAGGCTCAACATTTTAAAACAACAGTAAGCAAATACAGCAAAAATCATGAAATTACAATTAGTGAATAGTTAAATAGTAGAATAAGTCACAATTTAAAGAATCTCCATTGGTCAACACACAGGGTTTGTTGTTAAATCAACTTCTGAACACAATACTTTCCAATTTTGTTTAAATGAGAAGAGCACAAACATCCAACACAAACATTTCACCATCAGGATAGGTATACATCTGTGTTTGGTGTTCATATACTCATAGTTTACATTGCAAGGAGAAAAGAAAAGTTCATTTAAAATATAGAAGTCTTTACATGACAACTCACGTGTTGCCTCGCAAGAAATCATCTCTGACAAAGTCACCCCAAGAATAACTTTGGCATGTTTTATTAAGCAAAATAGATTCAAAAATATTGAAATTCCCATTTAAAATAGCATAAAGCAGACATTTCAGTTTAGAGGAAATAGATGCACTAAATCAAGGTGCACAAGTTACAACACAGAGTTTTTAGTATGTGAACAACTGAAATAACTGGTATTGTTACATTTACAGCTCATTTTCTATATACACACAGGTGTGAATATGTACAGAGAGGACATGATGCTTACTGTTGTACACAGGGTATCTGTGCACTTCTAGGCAGCACGTAAATGTCCCCGTAAGTTAATTACTGTACCCAGTAAGAGTTAGTACATACCAAAGGGCTACTCCCAGTGACACATAGTGTCACAGTCATTATGGCATTTAATTCTCCCCATTATTTAAATAAAACTATTTTCATATTATACATTTCATATTTTGTTACATTCAAGGTATAGATACAATTTGTATCAACAAGCAAAAGTCAATTCTAGACATTTGTGGCTTAGTTGTTTGCGGCACTTTGACAGGAAGGGTGGCGGGAAAAGAACCACCATTCTGGCTGTTTTTTTTTTGTTTTTTTTCTTCGACTTGGAAGTCGTCTATTGCCCAGTTAACTTCGCATCTTTTTGAAAGCAGTCTAAGCAATTCACTTTATTACGTGTGTGTGTGTGTGTGTGTGTGTGTTGGGGGGATGGGGGGGGGGGGGGCGGCTTTTCCTTCCACCTACGTTGTATTTGCAAATTCTTTAAAGTGCTTTAGTAAAATTTGAAAAAGTTTATCTGGGCAATTGACACTTTGAGTTCTCATTGAAACAATTTATGATCATACACTTAAAATAATTGCATAATCGTATAAACACACTAATTTCTGGAAATTTCATCAAAAGAAAATTAATGATGGCACAGAGCACGATTATTATTTAGTTATTTAACTCGTCTCAAGGTTAGATGACGGCACGCAAACCTTTAGCCAAATGCCAGAAACAACCTTGACAGCAGCCTTGCAATCTGATTGTTTCACATGAAGAAACATTTAGGCAGTTTGTTTCACCTTCTCATGAACAGACAACTGGCCTGAAGTGGCCTAGTCTTTTTTCATGAAAAAACAAAGTCGGCAAAGCCCAAAATTAATTTGGGCAAAACACATTCATCTTTTTTTTTAAATGTATATGTTTAAACATCACAATTGTATTACAAAGAAATATCGATTTTTTTTTTTTAAGCTCCACCAACAAGACAGTTTAGCATATGCAATCAGCCATATTAAAGAGTAATACCACTCAGTTAAAAATATTTTTTTAAACACAGCATCATAATCGGATCCTGTTTTATTAACCTAAAATGGGACCTAAATAGCGACAATTTATTTTTTTCCTTTAATAATTACTACTAATCACTTTGATAATACTTACTTATGATAATAATAAATATAATAAAAACACAAAACTAATCATGGGGGAATATCTTCTCCTTTTGTATGTAATATAGTACACACAGCAGCATTTTAATGCTCAACCATGCAAAAATAAGTGGTATTTCCCTTTAGAGACAGTTAAAGCATTATCTAGCTACTGGGGTTGGCTTGACATGTTTCAAGCTACAGCTGCAAGATCAGTAATTCATATAAAGTCATTATCTACAGGGGGGCACCGGGATTGATGTTGAATCAAGGTAGTTTCTGATCCTCTCAGAAGCTTCAATGTGCTTCGAACAACAGACACTAATGTGCTTTTCACTGTTGTATTATTCGGGACTGAGCCCTAGCGCAGACCTGCTCTAAACAGAGTTCAATTTTTTTTTATAATTTGATTAAGCACTTGTTTTGGGTTTTTTTTAACATGTATAGGCAGATGTCCAGAAAAAACTAAATCCCACCATGCCAATGTGCTCATTATAATGGCAAGCATGATCCACTCTGTAATAGAAAGCATCTTTAAATACCCAGTATGAGTAAAGTTGGCCAATTTCAGGCTAATATTGTAGTAAAGTTTGAATTTTTGATTGCTAAATATTTCTTTGGCTCCATGGAACCAACATTACTGCATCTGCTTACAGCTGCATCATGAGGAGCCACCCCCATAGCTTGGGTTTTTGAGATTTAAAGGTGCATAACAAGAATAAACACAAAGTTTTGCAATGCCATCCCTCCAGTTCAACTGTACATCAACGTTAAGGTACTTCATGTTACACGTAGGATTTTCACAAAATCTATCACTACTACACTCGTGCCAGTGACCACTGGTTTTTGCCAGATCGATAGTGAAGAATAGAAAATCGAAAGCATCCTGAGAGCAACTTGCTGCAAGGCACAGCCAAACCCTAGAACTGGCTGCATGTATGCATACGTTCCATCTGGATTTCAGCAATTCAGCCTCTCAATAAAAAACAGAGAGCAACTTCAACACTCATTACGCTTTATGCAATTGACTTTTTTTTTTTTTTCAAATTTCAAAGTGAATACTCGACAACATACCACAAAGTAGTCAATCCCATGCCTTTTATAACCCTACTAGTATTTTACTCGAAAAATGTGACAAGCAAAATATTCAGTCTGTCAAAGAATTCCTTGTGCAAACACTGTTCAATAGTCTTCATTAAGTCTTCTGTCTTGAACAGGAAATCATCTTAGTAACAAATGAAATAACCACACAGCCAACCTATAAAACGAGTCCTTCTGACTTTTTGTGGCATTTACATACATGTAAGTAATAAATGAATTGCCAGATAAAGGTTTTGACAGTTTGGGAGGGGGTGGGGTTTGTATACATTGCAACAGCCAAATTTTTCTGTTTACATAGAATAATGCTCTTTCACTGTCCCTTTTTTTTTTTATTAAAATAAATGTGAAGAGCGATTTTTACTAAATTATAAAGTCAATAAATATTTTTTTTTAATATATTTTATGTAAAACTATACTGCCTTAATTCCCCTATTACTGCAGTGGTGACCACATGGGTCTCCTTGATACAAACTTGCACATGAAACAGAAATTACTAACCCTCCATACTATTTATATCACAGAAATCAAATTAGATTACTTGCCCAATAAACCACACTTAATTTGAGGTTTTAGACTAATAAAAGAAAACAATCTGTAATTTCTGCGAAAAGAAAGGGGCTTTTCCTGAATCTGGAAATCAACATTTTACTTAAGTGCATGTAAAGGTCGTTGATGAAACAAAATGACTGCACCTAAAACTCGATCTGCTCTGCTGACAACTTGAAGGAGTCCATTAGAGCTACTGTTTTAAACAAAGATACTTTGAATATTTTCACATTCAAAAGATCAGCACAACGAAGTTGACACATAAATAGGAAAGTCACGTACGTCGTGTCCAATAAAATCAGAAAGTTAACTATACAAATAGTAAATTATCCAAACACAGAAGTTTATGTATCCTACTATCCAATCCATTTGTGGAACCAAAATGTTTTGTTGTGTAACACACTATAGAAATTGTTTCTTTTTTGGCATTATTTAGCAGCTTATAAATGACTTTAAAATAATGGCTTTCATGTGATAGTATATACATAGATATGTGCACATTATTACAAGTCCGACTTCTACTTTTGTCTTGCCTTGTGCACGGTCAAATTCTACCAAAATAGTAGCTTTGTTAAGCGAGACTGAGAAAATATATCTCTTTAGATAATGAGATAGTGCTTTACACTTGAAAATAGGTGGCTTCAGTGAATAAGACGTTCACCGAATCCAAATCAGACAATGATTAAAGCGTGAGGTCATTCAGATATAAGGCCATTAAATGTCGTAGTTTGTGATGTGAGGTATGTATCATTGATATAAAGACGGACAATGAAGGCCGACGTGGGGTGGGGAAAGTAGCCCAAAGTATCCTAAATACCAGTGCTGCCATCTTAAGCTGGTGATGTCATGTGTGGGCAGCATCTACATACTGACCAGCTGGCAGAGGTGCAATATTGAAAGTTAAACTAAAGGGAATTGTCACTCGTCATATTTATTCCCCTTAGCATCTAACATAGATTTTGTTTCAAAAATAATAAATAATACCTAATATTAAAACATCTTCTACCAAGGAAAAAAGAGATTTCAATTTGCCCTGTGTCTAATTAGAGGCAGGTTTTATGATTAGCACTGCAGCCCACCACCTGGGGGCAATGTTTTGGCTTGACTTGAGAGGAAACTTTCTATTGTTCTACATACAGTTAATGTGTATGTACCAACCTCCCAATCAACTAAACCTCTAGAAACAAATGCTTGAAAGTCTCGAAAGAACTATTTACAGCAGAGGCAGATCAGGCAGCGCTATTTATATCTTCACTCAAGCAGAAACAATTTTCAATGCTGTTCATAACACATTCACAGGACCTGAACATCCTCTTCATGAAGAATGCACACTGGTTATCTTATGCCTGATTAATAAGAGATCTTCAGAGAGTGTTTTCCCCTCAAATGTTTTTCCCCATAAGGCCAGATTGAGGATCTGAGCCACCTGTGGTTAGAGCCCTGCACAGACACATTTAAGGTCAAGTTTTAGTATCATACTCAACTAAATACGACGGACTATGTTAGAATTAGGGTAGAATCATGATGTTCCAGAGCGCCATAATTCTAATTACACTCAAAGGGAACAAAAATATAATAATGAACAACAACAAAAAAAAACAACAACTAAATAGCATGGTTGTTACACATGAGTTAAGCTCAACTCAAATTTGAACATAAGCAGGTTTTCTTTTACTTTGTTAATCAAGGGAATATTAAAGACCAATTCTTTTGGACTTGATTGTGTTAAAAAAGTTTTTAGGTTTTTCATTTTGCAATGTACTTCGCTGCCAAGCAGCATCATTACAGGCATTATGAATGTCTTATGAATTTGATATTTTATAAACTGTTATGCCATACCAGCTGCACTGCACTTTCAATAAAACATGTCCATGTTCACATGACTTTATATTTGAGAAACTAGTCTGATCATTTTCCATAATGCTGGTTATTTCAATTTCGTCCTACTGTAAAATCTGATTACCAGACTTCCCATTCAAGACATAAAAACAAAAAATCCTGAGGGCAGATGTTGCACACACAGCAACACATAACAAGTGCCTATCTTTCCAAACAAAATTTGCGTTCCCCCGGTCGGATCTTTTGTCTTGGTTTACTCAGATTTTCTGCTCAATTGCATGACCTCAGTTTTGTGACAATGACAGCAGCGAGTTGCTGTGGATCGGTCAAATGGGGATTCTTCTCCATCACTGAGTGGACTACATAAGCAGGAAAGATGTTACAAAGGTTTCGATATGTTTGATACTGGTGGTCTGGGATGACATGGCGCTCTTGGTGTTCACCTGCTGACAGCACCTCCCACGGCGAGTTCCAGATTTGTTCCATCTTTTCTGGCATGCTGCGCACCATCACCCGCTCACAACACGGCATCAGGCTGTTGCTCAGTGGATACGAATGATAACTGAAGGATTCGTTCCCACAGGGCAGAGGGTCCCAGCTCGCGTGCTGCTCTCGGCACAGCGGGGGTCTCCTCTGCCGCATTGGGTTGCTGTCATATAGCCTTGAGTCCGATATGCTATCCATGCGCGTCATGCCCAGAGAGCGTGTGGGCTGCGACGACAAAGGTGGCAGGACGGCCTGCGTGAGAGGATAGTCTCCAGGACAGCTTGACCTGGCTCCCACTGCCACGTGCTGAATGTGCGGTGCCAGATGAGATCCCGACTGCTTGCGGGGTGCCTGCTTGGGTTCCTCTGGTCCATAGCTCTGGACTCTGGTCAACGCCTCGTGGCGAAAGCCGTGGGAAAAAGCTTGCATCCTAGCCTGTGCAGAGGGCTGCTGCTGTCCCTTCATGCTCTCCTCTAAGCTACCGTCCACAGAGCTCGGGTAGAAGTCCCCATAGGAAGAGAACGAATCGCTGTTCGAATGACTGAGGCAGGACTCCGGGCAGTGACTGGGATTTCTCTGATATATACTATGCTCGTGCTCCATGCTACAGAAACTGTCAACGTTATGCATGCTGCTCATGCTCATATTGGAAAAGTCACTGTGCAGTGAATAATATCCATGGTCACTAACCGAGTCATACTTGGGAAACTGTTCGTTATATGTAACAGAGGCGCCATGACTATCAGTTACTAAAATAGGTGGGAACTGTACACTTGACATGTGCTCCAGAGAACTCAGAGAACTGTGAGCAAATTGCAAAGAACCTGGCACTGGGCTGCTGGCTGATCGTGTGTTCAAGGCTCCAGCTGCGTGGCTCTTGGCGGGTTGCATGGTGGGCACACTGAGAGCAGACACAAGGGAAGGCACTGAATTTGTCTCAGACTTCCTAACCGCGGAGAGTGCCTCTGGAGGTTCACAGGCCACTGAGCGAATACTGGGGTCAGACTGGCGTTTGGGTGCCACACGTTTGGCCTCAGATGTGCCATCTCCTTTGGCAGTCACTGAACCAGTGCCACATTTAGCTAGAGCACCCTCACTCATTGTCTTCACTGCGGACAGTTTTGCAAAGGCCCGAAGTTCATCAGCCACAGACCGCTGTGGCTGGTTGATGCGCTCCGGATGGTAGTACTTGCACTTGTGTCCGTATGTGCACTTTTTTCCTTGTTTGAAGAAAGAGCAGAAAAATATGTAAGGACACAAAGGTAAAATTTCAGACATAACTTGAATCAAGACCACTAAAATACACAGGAGAACTTACCGTAGGGGCAAGGTTGTTTTTTGTGCTCTGGAACAACAGGTCGCTTACGGAGGAAGTTTTCCAAGCTTGGACCATGTCTTCCCAGTGGATCATCTGGTGGCATAAACCTGTTGAAATATTTCAAAATGAAATGCCTGATTTATTAGTTAAGAGGCCTTTGTGCAAAGTACAAAGGATTGGTCCACTTTTAATTTGCTAATAATACAGCATTTGCTGAGAGTAAAACACAAGTCATTTTTTAATTCTTTTCAAATCCTTGCCTATCTATGTATGAAATCTGTTTGCCTCAGAAATGAAATAGGATGTCTTACTTGTCATTGACGAATGAGTACATTAGGAGACGCTCCTCAATGAACTTCTTCCACTCTGGTTTCTCATTTTGCAAGTCCCTGTAGTTGTCGTTTGACACAATAATTCCATCAGAATCATAAGCCAGCTTCACTATGAAGCGATCATCGTAGCACACCACTCTCCTCCCTTGAACTCTCCGAGAAGGGGTGAAAACCAAGATCTTTTCTTTTTCCAGTTTCCGCAGTATTTCTTGATCTGAAAGAGACAATTTGTATGAGATTTGATGGTAAATAAATTAGATTAAAAATTAGATTAAATAATCCAATCCATGGTGACTACTGTTCAATAACTATTCAATGTTATGTAAGAATACACACTTCACTGGGTAATAATTAAACACATATAAATCTCTCACCTGTGATGAGAGCATCCGGTCGCGACTGTTCCTTTCTCCAGGCTGGGACAAACACAGTGATGTCTTTGTGCCCTTTCTCCAAGAACCATTCAACAGCAAGTTGGATACCACGGCAAGAGAACACCTCCTTGTTTCCATGGCTACAAAACAAAAGTAATGTACGAAGAATACTTCAATTTCATGTCTGACATTTAATCAAGGCAAACGTTTCAAGACATTTCAAGACCATTGCAAACTAAGCAAGACATTAAGGCGCATTGGAATAAACTACCGTATGTGCGCACGCGGGTGTTCTCACCTCATTGCCACATTGGACCCATCAATGACAATGGGCCTCAGGTTATCGAAGGTATCCACAGAGTCTTCTTCCATCGACACCTCAGGACTAACAGTCTCTTTAACACATGGTGATCGTGATATAGCTGCAATGGTTGTACTGCTGCACGGTTGGACTTCGGGTTCTACTTTGTTTCCGAGTCTTACCAGCTCAGCGAGTACATCATTGATGAGTGCAGCAGCCCCTAACTTGTTGAGCACCGTCTGCACCTGTTCTCCCGAGTAGCCCAACTTCAAGGCAAAGTCCATCTTGGACTGATATTCCTTGCCACTGGCAGTCTTCGACCCTGCTGCTGCACCGCTCTCATCTTCTCGGAAATCTTGCACAGTGCTACACTGGGAAAAGCTTGGTCGGTCGAGGCACGGAGAGCGACACAGTTGCCGGTGGGGTTTGGTGACCGCAAGAGGTTCCTTTACTTTACTCTTGCTGCTGTTTCCCTGTACCTTCTGGTGTTGCTGCTCCTCTGACTCGCTTTCCGTGCTGCTTCCATCCTCAGAATCATCGGTGCCGTGCTGGGCTTCGCTTGAGTCAATGTTCTCCTCCTGCCATGGGTGTTTTTCCATTTTGAGCTCCTCCACCATTGACCATACTGTCGTCACGTTCTTCTTGACGCCTCCAATATCCACCCCATGCTTATCATCTCTGCTGCAACCACAGGGCCATACTCAAAGGGGAACGTTAGTTTTGCTAGCTCTTAGTTTACAGCTGAAATTAAGCAGATTTTCCTATGTGGGCTGGCAGAGTCAAACAAATGAAACCTGAAAGACAGCGCAGTGGAAAGTTATAATAAGTAATGGAATGGAAGTAATGGATAATAACCATTAATTTATTTGCTCATTTGTTTTACCTGTGAGAAAATCACATTGACATAATTAAAAAACAAAAACAAAACAACAACACACAACCCGCTACCATGCAAGCAACTGTGAAATCACAAAAATATTAAAATATTAAGCTGTTTTTCTTCCTAACCCACTTGTGGTTTACCGATAAATTCTTCATGTGTGGGAAGCAAAGCACATCTAGAGCATTTGACCACAGGCAGCAAATGGAAAATACTGGTTACCTACCGAGAAAACCCCAAGAACAACAGCAGCACTAGAAGGGACAAAACCTTTCATAGTCTATAATGTCTGTCATATACTGGGAAAAACCTCTATACTCTTTATTTCCCTCCACTAGCAACTTCTTGCCATGCCAAAAAAAACACTGTAAAACATACTGCTATATGTCACATAACCTTAAAAAACAATAGCTACATGACTTAAACCACCACACCTTCCCATCTCACGTTTTTAAATCTAAATATATACTTCTGCAGTAGTTTTGCAAAAGTGATTAGGTATTAGTAGACTTTGTATATTTAGCATGAAATGCTTGCTGCTGGTCATCGAAGCAGCACTTGGGCCAGTCACACACAAGGTGTGTGCAGTAGGAGAGAAGAGTTACCTCAACCTGAGACAGTGTGGGCTGAGCAGCGCAACCCTGCGCCTGCAGCCCACTGACGGACGAGCTAAAAAAATAAAGAAGAAATTCCTTTCGGATAACAGCAGATTACAACTGAATCACAACCCCCTTAACATCTCCTAGTTCAATTTTGTACATGAGGATAATGGCAAGCAAATAACCTGACAATGACTGCACAGATGAACCGAAGAGCTAGAAAACCCTTCGCCTCAGTCTCGCAGAGAGTTGAATACAGGCAGCTTCCAGCTTCAAGAGGCGCAGCCCATGATGTGTGTTGCCTAGCAACACAGCCTTGTCATCAGCGAACTCCTTTTTACCAGTCACGACTAACACAAACACAGCTCATCATCTCTTTTCAGGCAGTCTGTGAATGCAGAACACTTACAGCTACACTACAACGCTACATTAAAACTCTTAATGCAATGCAAATTTGTAGGAAATAAATATGTTGTTACTTTATATAGAAAAGTGGAACGCAATATGGATCCTTATGTGCATGTAGACGTCAAAGTATGGTTAATACAGTGGCCCAGGACATTGACTGTCAACAAGGTATGATATACTTAAGTTGCAAACAATTTGCCTATGATGTGATATGTCAATGATATATGTATGTCTCTCTCGTAATATGCCAGACAAGTCAATATAAACTCTGAAGGTCAATCAACCCATCTGCATCCAGGCACTTCGTATGACCTGTGAAAACTATTTGCGACTGAACACAAACTGTTTCATAAGGATGTACAACAGTGCCAATTTTAAAAAATACAACATTATACTCAAGATAAGCCACTGAAAACACCACACTGTTTTGACATTGTAAGTCAGCTACCAGTACTTGTTTCACATGTTCCAGTCCTTTCCATCCACCTCCAGATTTACAAGCTTGGACTGAGAAAGGCCTCCAGACTGTCTTTGCACATGCACAGCCTTATGTGGTTCCGTTTCATAGCAACAAGTGAGGCAGGACTCTAAAGCCATCTTTTACATTGATGACCCCACATATTAATCAGTGTGAAGCGGAGATAATCAACACTATGGTTAGTGTGGGCTGCATTTAGATATCTGGAGATCATGACTGTGCAGCCAACACTGCAAAAATGATCAAAACGATTCAGTTTGAACCACCATGACTGTACAACAATCTGCTGAAGGGTGAACAAGAAATTCTGAACTGTAGGGACAAACACTTTGGCATTTTACTTGTATAGTAAAGAAAAAAAAAACAAGTCTGGTCCTTCATAACACATTCTTATGCGAAATGATTCTATTCTTTTACAACTCATGTTTTTTTTCCCAGTTATGTTTTAGTCAACAACAACACATCATTATGTTCACACTGACAAAAGTCATTGCAAAAGTACAAGTTTAAACTTTGTACGTTGTAATTTAGTTCAGTACAGAACTCACTCACTCTATGTGGTCCATTATCCCTGACAATACTGCATAAAAATTAAGGAATAATACAACAGCAAGAGTCTAGTGAATAATTATGATGAAAAATAATAAACCATCAATGACTCCTATGGAGAAGCTGATCAAATCACATTGTACTCCCAGCTATTTCACCAATCATCTGAGTGAACCTATGGAAACTATGCTTGGACACTTTACCCAATTCACTAACAGACAGTATTTTCAATGTTCTACAACTGCCGTAATTCCAAAAATGAGCAGAACTGTTTCAATGACAACATGAGGCTGTGCATTTGGAAAAGTGATATTAACAGCACACACAACGTAAGGTCAGACATGAGCAATAGTTTTAAAATATGCTTTAACTTCAAATTAACTTACACTTAACTGGAGGCACGGCACTTACAGTGACAGTAAAATATAGAAGCAATATAATTCGTATTATTAGGTGTCAAATACAAACTAAAATGATTTTGTGTTGATCAGCTGTGTGGGGAAACACGTCAATAAAAAGAAGAAAAAAAAACCTGCAAGTGTGCTTTTATCATTAGCCGCAGCATCATTAGTAGAGAGCCATTACACGCAAGAAGAGCACGACAACGAAATATGTCTCGTTATCATCTTGTTGTTTTGTGTTAAATCACATGTTGACCACGGCACACTCCGATTGCCTTGGGACTGAATCCAAATAGCGATAACCGCTTGCAAACCCCAGGCCCTCAGTTACGGCTGCTAAACGCTCGCAAGCTAACCAGTTGAAGCGTCAACATTTAGCTACATCAAGTGACCGGCCTTTCTCGCTTTATGTTATTGATCACTGTCGTGAAGGGATCAGTTAAATGCCATGTTATGCTGTATTGCCGCATTCTGAACCAACAGGCACTGTAAGCATCCCGCATCCTTATTTTATCCCCTTCAGCCTGAGGAATGCTATGCAGTTAGCAACGAAACTGCAATCACAACCAACTCAGCCGCTTCACGAGCTAACTTCAACGCCAGATTGCTAACATCAGTTAGCCCTAGCTGCCGAGCGTGTGCTCATCTTTTTTCACCGGAATATTACACTAACTTGATATAAAGTTGACGACCATTCCGCGTGTCAATGGAAAATAGAAGTGGAGCCTTATAGCACAATTCTGTCCATATTGTACAAGTCTATCGGTGTCATTGCTGATTTATAACGGTACTCATCTCACCTTATTGCTGTCACCCTCCTCGCCTGTAACCGTTATGTTTTGCTGCCATTGGCGCTGTCGCAGTTCGGTCCGGGTTGCCAGATAACGCGATGGAAACATTGAAGTAACGTCAATTTAGCTGGGGAAAGACGCTGGGGTCAGAACATCCCGTACCAACTCAGTATCTACTTTACCGCACAGTTCATTAACGCGAGGACCCCGGTGATACTTGAATTTATTTTGAATGGATCGAAATTAATATTTAGAAACGGACAAATTGTGAAGGACTGCATTTTTTCATACATACATACATACATACATATATATATATATATATATATGCATACATATATATATATGCATATATATATATATATATATATATATATATATATATACATATATATATATATATATATATATATATATATATATATATACATATATATATACATATATATATATATATATATATATACATACATATATATATATATATATACATATATATATATATATATATATATATATATATGCATACATATATATATATATACATATATATATACATACATACATACATATATACATATATATATATATATATATGTACATATATATATATATATATATATATATATATATATATATATATATATATATATATATATATATATATATATATATATATATATATATATATATATATATATATATATATATATATATATATATATGTATATATATATATATATATATATACACACACTATATATATATACACACACACACATACATATATATATATATATATATATCTTGGTTTTTGAAATGGAAGAATGGCCCTATCATTTCTGATGATATATATATACACATATATAAAATTAATTTCCCACCACCCCATCAGTGTCAACAGGTGGAAGAAAATGCAAAGAAAGGTTTAATACATTTCTTGCTGTATTTATTTGTGTAAGGCAGTGTTTAACTGACAAAACAGTTGCAGATTTTCAAGAGGAATCCCAAATTGTAACACTGATGTCACTAAAGCAATTAGAACAAAAAGTAAACAAAGTAAAACAAAAACAAATTTACATTACCAATATGTAACATCAAACTGAAACATGACAATGTACAAATAGCTAAGAATATAAATACAAATAAAAAAAAAACATTTGTTCGTTTTTATACTTTAAAAAACAGACATCATCTGACAGTTTTATCTCCATGTGTAAGCGTGAGATGCATGAAAGCTAAAAAGTGTATATTTAGGTTTTTCCTTTGACGTGTCAATCAAATTCCAATTCAAATCCAAACGCTCTGTACAAGCTTACAGTAACCGAACAATGCAGCTGATCAGATTCTTAAAAAGTTTTGTTATTTTACAGGCGATCAAGCTGATGGATGACGAGACAGTGGGGGAAAAGAGCTAAGGCTAAAATGGCAAGCTCATCAACATAAAACTCTTCATTAATGTTTCTTGATATGTCTTACTACATCACCACTACATCGTTGCTAAAATGGCAGTTTCACCGATGTTTCACAAAAAGCACTTTCCAACACAGAGCGACTGTGAGCATTATGTTACTGAGATAAAGTACTGAGGCTACCTAGAGTGTGTGAATGAATCTGAAGCCAAGATGAAGACGCAGGATACTTCAGTCCGTCTGTACATTTTCTATAGCTCGATATCCCATGTCGGATGAAGGGAAGAGGAAAATGAGTCAAAACATTTCTGTCACTCTAAATAAACAACATGAAGGAAGCAAGAAACACATTTTGGTTTCTTTAATTTAGCAATCTCCAAGATATTGTCTTTTCTTTTACTTTTGTAACTATTGTTCTTCAATAAGCTAGACCAATGAAACAGCTTCAGACATTGCCTTTATGGAGGTAAATGTATGCTGTGAGAAGAATGCAGCTTAAAAAACAACACAGAAAATGGCACTGTAAAACTTGACAATATATATTTTTAAGGAAACAAAAGCAAAACTGGGGAACCCTGTTCAATTTGCACCAAGAGCAGCAAGATAATCAATGCCCAGTTTAAAAACAAACCAAAAAAAAACCATGACAATAGAATCCTGGATTCAGAGGCTACATATGGGTTCGAGCAACCTATTAGAACTTAATAGCTTAATGAGCTTAATATCGAATGTATAAAACTACAGAAATGGAGAGAGACCCTTACATTTCGCAGTGGGGCTGTACTGCATCTGACTGGGCAAGGTAGCACATAGTTTCAGATTTCAAACGTCCTGCCTCACACCCACCAAATGAAGTACTCTAAGGTCATGAGAAACAGTACTCCTTTGGAGGCAACATGAAAGAATTACTTTGAGCATGTGTGTATCACCCACAACGGCAGTTTTAACTATAACCATTTGAATCGATAACTGCCTCGCCGAGTTTGGTGCAGGCCACCACACCTCTGGGCGGCCTTGTTTCACGACAGATGGACATTTCCTCTTGAGACACAAATACCCTGTGGCTCACCAATCAACCTGCATTACAGCAATTGTGTGATTGCAAATTTGTCCGCACCGCCTGACGCCTCCTCCATCATTCCAGAGTAAACACCGGGACTGTGAGATGGAGCGCAGTCTGATTGCAGACATGAGTGACACTGTCTGGCGCGCAGCTCGGAATTCTGCGGCATGAAATCGCAGGGAATTCTGTCTGACATGTTTGAGCTCAGATGTTGCTTCCCATTAGGGAAGCCACCGCCAGGCGGACTGGAGATGAGCTTCTGTTTTGCTTGGGTCTGACTGGGAGCGTGTATCTCCCCATCTGCAGAAGGGAGGCTTAAAGCCATTTCTGACCTTGTTTGCCATGATAAGGCCATAATGCTCCTACTGTCTCGAACCTCTGACGCAGACACGGGAACATTCTTTTTGTAAAATGGTGAGAAACCTTTTTCAAAGATCTTTTCAGCTTGAGAACAAGAAACGATAGCAGCTCTGTATGCGTCAGGCATCTTCAGCTCAAGGCTCTCTGTGTCCAAAGATCTGCTTCTTCTGTCTAGAGACAATGGATGAGACATGGACTGACTCACTCTTGTAAGGCCAAGGTGCCGTGGGAGACTAGCGACTGCCCAGGTATTACTGATAAGGTTCTGATCATACAAGTCTAACATTTGATAATCAAATTCGGCAAAGGCGTCCTTTTGCAGGTAGCTTTCCTCAAATTCCTGGTAGGGTGACGAGATGTCCTCCTCCAGCTCCATGTGGATCTGCTCGTCGTATTCACCCTCATTATGCATGTCAACCACGTCGAACGTCACTATGGTCGGTAAGGCCTGCATGTGCGGGGTGAAAGCCGAGTTTCTCTCCAAATCGTCTGTATTGTTTGGCAAGTTGCTCAGCATCTGAGAGTGTTTAGTGTAATCCACAAGTGCTTGAGAGAAGCTCACAGTTTGTCCATCATCCAACTCACTGGCGCAAACTGGTGACTGAGCGCTGATGTTTCTGTACGGTAGGGCCACGGGCTTGTTCTCCTCCAAATGTTGCTCTTTTGGCTCACAAAACGTTTCAAAATCAGGGTCAGAGGTGCTACCAAATGATATGGTGCTGTGCCTTTTCTCGCTGTCCGCACTGATGGTTTTCTTTCTTTTCTCAACAGAAACAACAATGTTCTCTTTGTCGTCAAGCACATCTGGGTTTGTGTTGCTCTTGTTGGCTGATGTTTGCGGTTTTGGATTGGACTTACAATTTTTATTTGCACCCATTTCTGGCCAACTAACCATATTCTGTGCTAGTTCGGAGGATTTATTGCATGGGCTTGGCCTTTCGTGAAAACTGTGAACTTTATATACTTCAGCACTTATGTGTAATCGATTTATGTCTGGAACAAAGGCAGAATCCACATCATCACTCGCATCACCTAAATACTCACATTGATTTGAAGCAGGCAGCTTTGATTTGCTTTCATAGTGAGGACTCAGGAGACTCTCGTCAGGTGCAAAAAGTTCATAGAGGGCGTCGCCACTGTAACTGTCTCTGGGCATTCTGTCTGCTCTCAGTCTCTCCGCTTTTTCCTGTCCTTCTTCGGGCCCTGGGGTTGTCGAATCGTAGTAGCCCTCGTCACTGTTTGGGACTGACTCTTGATGCTCACTTTGAGGGGTTAGTACGTCAGCAATTGAGGTGTCCATGCCGCTGGCTTGCTGTTCACTTTTACTGTTAAGCAGGTCGATATTGTGGGAACTCGTCAGGTCAGCAGTCAAATCCGTGTGGTCCTGGTTGCAAGTGGAGCAAATTTCCTCTGACGCGTTATTTCTCCAGAAGTCCTGAAGACACTCCTCGTCCAGATCTTCCGGAGAGGCCATGTCTTCGCCACCGCCCTGATAAGTGAGAAAACAAGAAGCCCTCTTTCCTCCGCTTCGGCTCCTTTCTCCAGACACTGTGCTCTCTGTGATGCTGTCATCTTCCTGGTCCGCAATAATGTCCCCACAGCCAGTGAGTGAATCAAAGCTTTTTAAAGATGCAACTTCTCCAAACATGAGGTTTAGCTGTTCTGATGAACCCGCAGGTGTCGGCAACTTTAATATAGGCTCAGACATCGTCAGGCAAGGCTCACTGTGATCTCTGGGGATCTCCTCCAATTCATCAGGAACAACTACCGTAAAGTTTATCTCCTCCATTTGGTCGTCAACAAGCTGATCATCAAGCTTAGACTTTGGGCTTTCTTGCTCAACATGCTTCTCCACTGACATCACATCAGTATCAATACATTCAAGACCTAAAGGAATATCACATTTATTATCTGCAAAATTAGGCACATCAGGCTCAGACCCCAGGCACTCTGTGACAAACTGCTTGGTGTTGTCCTGGACAACAGGCACCTCTTTCGTGCTGATCGGTGAAGTCATTGCAATCATTTCGGCTTTGTCCATTCCAACATTTCTATGGTTTCTATGATACTTGAAACTGCTAAAAAGACCCCTCAGACCCTTTTTTTGCCGGGTGAGAGTGAGTGATTTCTGATCAGTGTGGCTACATTCACTGTGGCAGCTAGCGTGAAGCTCCACAGCAGAGTCCCTGTGGCTGCGATACTCAAAATCTCCTGCTGAAGAGTACACGCCTCGAAGATTGTCATCGTGACTGAGTCCATCGTGTGTCCTGCTTTTGGTGAGGCCTTTCTTAGACGGCCATTTGCTCTGATTCTTACTCCTGCCTCCAAAGAAGCTGGGCAAAATACAAATACTTTTACGCACTCCGAAAAATGTCAGAGCAGTCCTTTTGAAGCGTCCAGATTTGTGGGGCTTCACTGTCGTAGTCTCCGTCGGAGGTTCTTCCGTGATGTCATCGGGGCTACCCTGAGACAGCTGCTCAGGGAGCGGAGACAAATCTTTGGCATCACTCATCAGCTCGTCTCCCCTGCAAGATGCCATGGCAACTACTTCTACTGGAGTGGCCCAACAGAAGGCATCGCAGCTGAGTTTTCCAAATTAGCTGATGATGTAATAGCAGTGAGTTTGTCCTCCATTGAATAGGAGCCCCCTGGTGAGAGAGTGGTTGACAAGAATATCAGTGATCCATAATACATATGTCTAATTTACTGTATCTAAACATTCTTGTTAGACACCAAATTATGTACTTTGACCCAAGGAGACACACACATTTAAGTTAAGAGACCTAACTGTGATCCTCCTTCAAATTCATTGAAGAGTTAAATAGCACTGTCAATCACAATCAGATGTCTTTGTAGTCAGCTGTTAAAAAGGGACAATATTGTCCGCATTCTCTACACTTCTTTTTCCTCCTAGACTGCGGTGGAGCTGTCCCATACATGTAATATCTGTTGACAGAAAACACCCTATTAAAACAAGGAGATTAAAAAACTTTGCCATTACACCTGGGAAAAGTATAGTACATATGTGTGTGTGTGTATATATATATATATATATATATATATATATATATATATATATATATATATATATATATATATATATATATATACATATATATATATATATATATATATATATATATATATATATATATATATATATATATATATATATATATATATATATATATATATATACATATATATATATATATATATATATATATATATATATATATATATATATATATATATATATATATATATATATATATATATATATATATATATATATATATATATATATATATATATATATACATATATATATATATATATATATATATATATATATATATATATATATATATATATATATATACATATATATATATATATATATATATATATATATATATATATATATATATATATATATATATATATATATATATATATATATATATATATATATATATATATATATATATATATATATATATATATATATACATACATATACATACATATACATACATATACATACATATATATATATATATACATATATATATATATATATATATATATATATATATATATATATATATATATATATATATGTTTGCACAGACTAATAGTGTGGGTTGTACACAACATTGTATGCTATTTAAAGGCCCCATACTGGAGTAGAGAGTATTGTAGTTGACCAATTGCTTAAATGAAAAAACAGAACAAATTATATGTATGTACATATGTATTTATATATATATATATATATACATACATATACATAGACATATATATATACATACATATACATCGACATATATATATATATATATATGTACATACATATAATTTGTTCTGTTTTTTCATTTAAGCAATTGGTCAACTACAATACTCTCTACTCTAGTATGGTGCCTTTAAATAGCATACAATGTTGTGTACAACCCACACTATTAGTCTGTGCAAACACAAAGAACCATGTTTGAGGTTTTTGCAAGTTTAATTGATTTCCTACATTGCTGTTAGAATTCCCAAGCATATGCTATTGCCTATTCAAGTGTTTAATTCAAGCAAACGCTGCGTTCACACTATCAAAGACACAGTGGTTTACTTTTTGAATCATTCCTAGAAATTAGGGTATAAGGTCATTTATTCTCATGTAAACGGGAAATGAGAAATGCCATATAACAGCACAGCGTGGCATTTAAATCAACTAACTCATACGTGAAGCAAACACAGCCCAATGACTCTCTAAAATTCACTTTTAAGAACAATGTCAACCTTAGCAACGAGAAGAGACGTCCGGCTACACTCAACTGAGATGTACAGATCTGCTCCCAAACCGGGGTTCAGATGCAAGACAAAGCTGAATCATGACAGCGGTAAACAAAACAAACAAACAAAAAAACTTACCGGGTAAAAGCTAGCTTCTCATGGGACGACCTATTTTCTCGAGCAGGATAATGACGTTTCTCAGTGCATGGTTCCCGCAAACGCTAATTTGTCTTTTATTTTATAGGGCTGCAGCTAAGTTGGGCCCCGGGTAGCAGTGAGCAGAAACGGTTTCATTTGTTTCCAGCTCCCGTTAGCTAACGCTAGCGGCACCGTGGCTAACACGGTACACCCCGTTCAACACTCTGCGGCGTTCTGTCTGCACTGTCAGACTTACGTTTGCTAGCGTTAATGCGGCAGAAGGACTCGGTGTACATACGGTCGCCGACTGCACGGGGATTTATTTCGTTTGTGTAGTGAGCTCACGCTTGCCAGTTTTACTATTCGGAACGTTTAAACGCTGGCTGATGACTTAACAGGTAATTTCCCCAAATATCTCGTCGTAGCACTCGGCGCATGCTAGTGACGCAACACGTGTGACAGCAACGACCGCGAGTAGTTTGTATCTAGCGTCGTCTGCTCCTGCGACTCTTCCCCGTTCACATAAAAACATAATACAGTTCGTCAACAAACAGAAATAAAAAAAATTTTAAAAACCAAAAAACAGACCCAACATTGATCAATTTCTGTTAATAAACAAAAATATGTACTCCGCGTATTGACTGTTTTAAAACGTTAATTCCCATAATACTCGGTTGATATTTGTCCTGCTGTAAAATTGCAACATCATCAACATTTAAGTTTATCTTCATGCTTGTTTAATTATTATTAATAATCATTATTATTATAACTGACTGCGATTGTAAATTGTGCAACCTGAAACTTAATGTAAAGTATGCCATGATTGCTCCCTTTGGTTCTTGTGGTGAATGTGCCTGTGTTCTGTTCTGTCTATATTATGTTGTAACTATTAACACATTTATGAAAGACAAGACATGGTCCGTATGCATAAGATAGTTAGAAGATAAGGTAAGATAGATAGATACAAGATAGTTAAACACATACTAAGATATGAGGATAGAATGTCCCACTTTTTTATTTATATTTACTATTTTGCCTCTGTTTGGACATGATTTATATCTTTATCGGTGGTCTAGGCATTATAAAATTTAGAATTTAATGTCACCGTTCAGAATATGTCATGTAATCAATGGTTGGCTTTCACTACGTTTTGATCCATGATACACATATTTTGTTAAAAGACATTTTTTGGGCATACATGGAACGCTGGAAAAATATTGTACTCATCAATCACTAATACTCCCAAGTAATAGCAATACTTGGTAACTAATAGGTAGAACCAAAACAAGAGAAATGAAAAAACGGCAAACATGAACATCAAAGAAGAGACAGGATGAAATATTTTAGAAAACAATACATCATGAGGATGTCAAAATGATAAAAACTTTTATTGGTAAAATATTGTGTTTTTGTTTTGTTTTTGTGTTGTCTTTACAATTACAATTGCTTTACATACATTTGAATTCTTACAGTGTGCTTCTTAATTTACAAGACGCGGCCCCTTGGAAGTCCATTAAAACTTTCTGCTACAATGAGAAAAACATTTTTAATGTAATGCATAATCAGTTGTTATGTACAGATCTACTGAGAATTATGTTTTTACAGTGCAATTATACGATTCCACCTCTTCCACCAGGGATCTTCATGTGCTGCTAACCCCAGTGGTTTATTTTCATTATCTTTTAAAGTGCGTTAACAATGTTTTTGGTCCTCTTCATACATGTCCTCCTTGCTGGTGCTTTTGTTAGTCTTTTTAAAGCGAAACATTCCTGCTCTTTTGAAGGGTCATACTTCATGTTTTTGACTGTCGAACATCCTTCCATTCCATTTTGGTGTTTTGCAGTGCTTGAGTCTTTTTTTCATCCACCTGCACATAATCCACTCGGTGCTCATCAGAGAGAAATGGCTTCTGTGAAACCCGAAAAAAGCAATGAGTCTCCCTTTTTTAAGAATCCATTTCCAAATGCAAAATAATAGATGTGACCAACATTTCTGGTGTCAACATGATGATAAAATTAAGGACAAAGGTATTGATATTGATACTCCTGCAGGTACAGCAAAACAAAAATGTTTTGGATCATAGTAAGTTCGTTACTCTATCTGAATTCTTCCATTGTGTGAATATTAAACATCACCAACTGTAAGAAATTTAAAAAAAAAAAAAAAAAAAAAAAAAAAAAAGACCATGAATAGCAATGACACTCATTGCGTGAAGTACTAGTAAAGGTATAATTTTCTAGGTAAAATTTCGGACTGACTGTGAAAATGTTGTCACACTAACAGATACCTTTTGCACAGGCGACGGGGATGCAGAATTAAAATCCAGGGACAAATAATCAAGGTTTGATTTTTGGGCCCAGGTTTGAGACGCTCCTTCAAAGGTGAGAAAGAACTCTTGACTTGACTCCTTTTAAAGAGAGATAGATAAACGTATCAGAAACACTAAAAAGCACTCACTGTAATTATTCATAATTCAGCCATATGCAGAACAGAACATTTTTCTCAAAAGCGATGAAAGCCAAAACAGGTCTTTTCTACAAGCTAAAAAAAAAAAAACAACCTCACTTCTCAAAGAGATATTCAATAATTAATAAATCAATTTTTTTTTTTACTGCATAATGCCCATCACAACAGATATTGACATTCAAACAACAGTTTTACTTTTGATCTTTGAAATGGCTCCTCTATTGCTATAAAATCCTACAAGTAGGAGCTACAGGTACATATGACCATGCAACACAAGGCATCAGCAACATAAACAGAGTAATGGCTACTGCTTAGCAGTTTCAACCTTTGTACAGCAGACTTTTGGTAATTCTAATCACAATCGTGCATGCAAATGACTTATGTGACTGCAAGAAAGAAAACAAAGACAATCTGAAGTGGTTTAGCAGTGAACAGTGTCAGAAGCATTGAACATTCAAAACTGCTACTTCATTATCAGCCTATACAAAATGCACTGTATGTATGGAGGTAAAGAGTGTATTCATAGTATTTTCTTTGTCATACCAGGGCTGTGCAGTTTGTCTCGCCTTTTATTAAGTGATTGCTGCTCTCAGGTTGGTCTTCAGAGGCAAAACATTTCACTGAAAAGCTGCAAAAGCACAAAGGATACATTTAATGATTATTATATAAAAAAAAAACATTTTATTTAAGAGGAAGATAAAATGGTAAAGTGAAAAAAAGTTTTCACTTTTTCTTTTGTGCTTTTTACAAAGAACGTTTGATTGCAATTCCAAAAAGAGTGTTATGTGAACATGATAAAGAAAAGACAGTTCTCTGTGTCTATCTTACCGTGACTCAGTCATCGCCCTGCTCAGAGGTAGATGAGTGGGACACTCCGTGATTGTAGAGAGGCCTCTCAAGTCGAGAGGTGGAGGTCGAGCTGTGGGCCAAGAAAGGACAAAATTGGGTCACTGTGCATCCTTTTCTGAAGGAGGACAGAAAAGGGCAGCTTTGAGTTGCTGATGCATGGTGTATCAAAGGTCTGTTGCTGATGGTGGCATGAATCCTGTGCTGACATTTACTGCCACGTGACATTAGCTCAGTATTGCAGACTTTACCATGAACTGAACTTTCTGGCTGTGTCCAAATGCTGGAAACTATGGGTGTATCTAAAAAAAAAGTCCTTTAAGGGTTGTCAGAGCTTTCCTTACCAGTGAGCCATCAGACACTGGATGCAGTATTTGGACTTTTTTGGAGACAGCCCAGATGCTGCAAAGCTCAGTTCCTAAATAAAGCAGTGCCTTGTTTGGTATATGTGGGAACAGCCATGCTAACACAACTATTTCCAGCCAAAACAGTGTATTATCACACAGACATGGACATTACTAAGAATTCCCCACTCTCTGCAGATTGAATGGATTGCAATAAAAATTATGATCCAATCTACCTCTGAGTTGGTTCTCACCTCTCCTCAGCCGAGGCTTGAGATGCCGATGAATTGGGGGCGGCCCGAAAGCTCCAGGTTGACACATCAGCGAGCTGTGAGTGCTAGGAGAGTCATCGTTGCCATCGATGTTTAGGAAACTCATCGTCCTCGGGCTCATGGGGATGTAACCGTCACATTCAGTTACGGTAACAGAAGGAGAAGGGGAAGCCATCGGGACATATGACTCATCCTGGTAGCTTTGAACACGCACTGTACTTAAGCAGGGCTGTCAAAAGTCACAGGAGCGTCAGATCAGCCAAAATGCACTACACTGGGAAAAACATTTGTAAAAACTGTCACTTTGTGCAGACATTTTACATGTACGTCATTATTATGTTTTTGACAACGAAAAATGTACAATCATTCATCAATAAAACTTAGAGAAATTGATCAAAATCAGCTTTGTATTAAAAATAAATTTAAAGAAGAAGAATCACTCCTTATCCTATATAACTGGTTACTGCTGCCATACTTAAATTATTGTTCCGAAATATGGGGAAATACATATAGAAGCATGTTACAACCGCTGTGCATTTTGCAAAAGAGAACCATTAGAATCATCCACAACGCGCACTTTCAAGAATCCATTAATCCGTTATTTATTCGGTCCAAAACTCTCAAATTCATTGATCTAGTTGAATATAAAACTGTGCAGGTAATGTACAGAGCAAGGAACGACATGTTACCTCATAATATTCAACTATTGTTTCCGACAAAGATGGGAATTACAAGCTTAGGGGACAATTCAACCTAAACGTTCGCACAATACGCTCAACTAGAAGAAGTTTCTGTATTACAATCATTGGAGTTAAATTATGGAATAGTCTGAACCTGGACGTCAAAGAAAGTATAAACTTGGGACTATTTAAGATAACGTACAAAAATATAATATTTACTATGTACAATAATATAGTACACTAATTTAGTATTACTATTACTATTATCATTATTCTGGTTATTATTATTATTATTATTACTGTTGTTGTTGTTGTTTTTTTTATTATTATAATTATTATTACAATCATTCTATACATTAATATACATGAATATCTATGTATATAGACTTATAAAATTTCTCCAGTGTTCTTACAGTTGAATTCCTGCACTATACTTTAAAACTGGAGCTGTCTTTTGTTTAGATTTGTCTTTGGTTGTTGTCTTTGATTGTTTTCTGTTTTGTTGTTTTCTGTTTTCTGTCATCTAGTTGTATAACTTAATTTAGTTCATAAGTTTGTATATTTATTTGAGTTTAGGGGTAGGTACATACAAGTTTATACTTCCTCCTACCCCTTTTCGGACATGAATAACTTTATTTTCATGCATATTCCACTGGTGTTTTTAACTTTTCTTTCGTATGTTTTGGTTTTGTATCCCTTTTATTTTCTCATTTTCCTTCACGTTCGAAATAAATAAATCAAATCAAATCAAATCAAATCTAAAACAATCTTCGCCTCTATGTCTGTACGGAACCAACTCAACTAATTTTTCAATAGCAATATGGAAGTTTTTTTGAGATAAAATTACATTAATCATTACAACAACATTTTTTTGTATTTTTTAATATTTGTGTTTTTACATAGTTATGTATCCCCATGCTGGCCCAGGTTTGTTTTGGTGTTTCTGCTTTGTGAGAGATGACTCATATTGTGTTTCTGACCTGTTAAAATGTATGTTTATTGTAACAACAACAAAACAAAAAAAACAGTTGGTTTCTGTGGTAACACAGTGTTGTTTGTTTTGTTTTGTTTTGTTTTAATCCGATATTTATGCAATTTGTAGGGGAGAGTGTCTCAAAGCAATTTTATGCAGTTAAACTTAGTCATATTATCCTTATATTAAAGTGAATAATTATATCAATTATTTATTTGCCCGACCAAAATGTTGCATTTAAAAAAGTAAATTTTGGGGTTTGGTTCTATGTTCTGTTTTGTTTGTTTTTTTTACCCTGATTTTTCTTACCAAATTAAGACTCTGCCTCCTGTTTCTCATTAATCGGCTTTCAGCATCACCTAGAATAAAAAAAAGATATACAATATAATAGACATAGTTGAAGTTTCTCAGTGTAACGATTACAGTTTTTATCACCATGAATAATGGGTTCTTTCATGTTGTGGGGTCATCAGAGGGATTGCATACCTATTCTGAAGGAGTCCAGGCTTGACAATGAGGTCCTCCGTGGGAAAAATGCATTGTGGCTTGAGAAGTGCTGTGCACTCAGTGGCCTCAGCCTGAAGGCTCCTTCAACACTCTGCTGCTCTGATGGGTGACCGGGCTTGGGGGGCAGTGGAGGGGGTGTCTGCGTGTTGCCAGTCGTCTCAATTGATGCCGACGAGAGAGGTTTGTCGAACTGGAAGACGCTTGTTGCACAGTGAAGTCGCGGAGAGGAGGAGGATGAGGGAAAAGCCAGAGAGGTGCATGGAGCGCTGAAGGGCGGGTGGGTCGCCCTGCCGTGCAGGAAGAGAGATGGGATGGGGCTGGGCTGTGACATGGATGATGAGGACAAATCAGCGAAAAGAGGTGAGGGGACGACATCCTTCACAGCGTCTTCTGATGACCTCTGCTCCAGAGAGATGTCCGAGTTTGAAAAGCTGTCGTATCTGCAGATAAGACACAAAAGAAAACAGATTATTGCCTTCATAGCTTGTGTAAAAGTGTGTTGACATATAATGGTAAAATTCTGTCATGTTTTCTAAGAATAATGTCTCTACCATGGCAGTGAACCCCAATGAAATAAAGGGGCTTTTTAATTATTTTTTTTTTTTGTCGCTTTGTATGTCCCAAAACATTATTTTATGGTAGTCAGCCTTTTTGTGATGTCAAAAAGGGAAGACTGATACCCCAACCAGGTATTGGTTAAACCCAAAGACTACTTTTCTTTTTGTCCATTTCTAAACAGGAAAGGTGCAACACTGCATCACTTTTAGCAGGAAGCTTAAACTTAGTGGGTTTTTTTGTTTTGCTTTTTAAATGAAGGCTGTAAACATCGAGCTAAACATGCTTTTTTAGTGGAAAAGGAGGAACATTATTGCTCATCCAGAGCTGCTCCACTGGGGTCTGCAGCTAAATCTGAACCTTTAATCGCCACCCAGACTTAACATACACACCTGATGGCACTCACGCTCCCTGTTTCACACTGGGAGAGACACAGGTAGTCGGGCGGGTGGGTGGAATCTGGTTGGCTCGACACGGACCCTCGGCCGGAGCTGCCAGGTGATGGCTGAAGGGAGGTGGGGGTGTGGGGAAAACCCTCCTCTGAGCTCTCTGTTGGCAACACGGAGGGAGGAATGCTTACTGTTACTGAAATGTGGCAATCACCAGGGAGTGATAAGAAAACCGTAGCAGTGATGCCCAAGGATATGCTGAAGACTAAAAACATAGTGTTTTTTCTTCTACATTTGCAGCAACTGGAGGGGGAGTTTGAGAGGAATGCTATGTTTTGGTGTGACACATCTGAGACCCCCTCCTTTTTTTGAGTTTTGTTTTAAATCCTTCTATCCTTTCGTCAGACTGGCCCTCAGTCACAGACGTGTCTCATTCCAGTTGAGTTCAAGGCCAGTAAGCCAGCTGAAAAAGCAACCGCTTGTGGAACATTCTCTCTGTCTAAGAGATATAGCCGGTGTTTCAGCTGAACTACCTCCTATACTGCTCTGCAGTATGAGGTGGCTGCATATAGTACTCCTCATAGATCTGGATAATAATGAAACTATGTGTGTGGGATGTGTGAGATTTAAATGCATATATTTTTATCACAATAGACTTTTTGTGTTTATCTGTGTACGTGTGTGTATGTGTGAGTGTGTGTTTGAGTGTGTGATTTAAAGTAACCTGCGGGGCAGCATATCAGCCGCTGCGTGCTGCTGCGCTATCTCCTCCGCACAGATGACAGCATTCTAACAGACTTGTCTTTAAGTCTCCCACGCCGACACAATATGGTCACAGGATAAATAACACTTTGAAAAACAAACCACGTACATTAGCTGACATTTAAACTTGCTCATCCCCAGAGTGACTATCGACTCTGACCTTCTGACCTGTTCAGTTCAATGTGACCTCAGCTTTGTGTTGGTGTTTACAAAATGCGAGCAGGAATGATGCATTTCGGTGCTGAAAAGATATCCTGCACACAAACAATGGCTTGATTTTTTTTTTTGCAACATATGAGGTCACATTAAAGCCTGCACATTGTTTCATACTTGGGATTTATATGCAGCACTGTGAAGTTTAAAATAATGTGACCTTTTGTCTATGTTGGTGCACTGAGCAAATTAGTGAACCTTATCTGAGTCTCTTTGATGAAATTAAGCTATTCCTCGATCTGCACACTGTCACTAAACTTTGTTAAACATGTCCTCACTGGTCTGTGATGCTGAACAAAAACACAAGTTGTCTAGTATATTGCATTTGTATGCTTCTGTTCTGTTGACCTAAAAACCACATCACATAAACAATTGGTTTTCAACTTGCTTCAAGAAGTTAGATTTCTCAGTTCACCACTTCCCATAGTAAACTGTGAGAACAGACGTCGTCAATTTTTTCTAGCAACATAATGTGCCAGACGGAAAATTTTCTACATTGTACTGGATTCATCTCATATCAGATCCAAAAAAACAAGCGCCAACAGAAAGCTTTGGGAAAGGTCGTTCAAAATTTCAGATTGGAACAATCAAGTGGACTGATCAGACTTGTTACTACTAGCCTCTCTGCCCGCGACAGCTCCAGGTTTCTTACATACAGGAACGCCCCATGGTGCATCATAATATGCCACAGTTTTAACTAAAGTATTGCAGAAGCCTGTTGACAGCAAAGTGAATTCACAATGACCAGCAAAGCTGTCACTGCTGCACTTTGTTCAGCATTTTTGATAAAACTGCCAGAACTGCTGCATCCACACTAATTTCTTTGACTCCAAGTCTAGCTGCTTGCTAGGCTTGAAGTCACTTCCTGTTTATCTTCTTCATATTTTTCTGGAGCTTTCGAAGGCAGTTTCAAGCAGTGTCTCACCGCTTCATAGCCAATGGATACAAGAATCTTTGAAAATGCTTCCGATTCGAGATTGGTCACACGGTCAGTAAGATTTTAAAATTGAAATCCAAGCGAACTCATCCACTTTACAAGGTTATTATCCTGGAAGGAATTTATATTGAGATGTATTTACCAACATCCTCCACACTTCCAAAGTGGCATATTTGACTGATGCTACTGATCCAACCGTTCATCTCCTCTTCAGTTTTGGCCACCAGGTAAAAAATGCGAGATGAGGTCTTCACCACAAAGAGATGTTTCCCATGGAAGTCTCGCTTGATCCTGAGTTGCCCGTTCAGCATTTCAACCTTGCACTCCTTGAGGTCGATGATGCGGATTGGCTTTTTAGAGTTTTTACTCTGGTAATACTCAAGCACATCGGGATTACCACTCATTCGACCTCTTCGGAGCACGAACCAGCGTTTCCTCCATGCCTGTGGGAGAGAGGAGCAAACAGTTCACAATTGAACATATCCCTTTTCCACCTCCATCACTCCGTTATTAGTCACACGCAGTCATGGGAGTTTGAACGCAGCTCCACCTCAACAGCTAACTTAGCAAACTTCTATTTCTTTTTTTTTTTCTTTTTTTGATATGGTCAGTAAGCGGAACCTCTACCCCAGTTTCCCAGAAGTAGACAGAAGGGGAAGTTCACTGTATTTAGCAGAACACGTCTAACATCGATTGAGATATATTTGGTTTCTGCTCACTGAAAAAATCTCTCTATGCTGTTTTTCAAATTCATCTTTTTGATGGTCTTTCCACCTAAAACCACAGGAGGCTTTACTATTCAAAACTTTCATGACAGAAGTGTCTGGCGTTGTGTTTGTTGCTGAGGTGAAGTCCCTTCTGATCCCTCTGGTATTGCAAGCTTTGAGCGTGTGTGCGTGTGTGTGTGTGCAACCTGCTCTAACTTTAGTCTTTTGGTGATGGGTGTTTTTTATCAGGAAATGGTTAGACGCGCAACACTTTTTACCCATAAACCTCTCTCCTTTATGGGGAAACCGTAACTAGACAGATGGCAGATTGAGTTGACAGATGTTTTGAATCAGGTTTGTGTACTACTAAAATAAGATGTACACACGCAGGTGCATCGAATAGAAGCAGGTGGTCCATATCTAACAGGAGGGACGTAGTCACAAACCCGAGACAAAACAAGTTGAGGTCTGTTTGGAAAAAAAACAAAACAAAACATCATCATGGTTCACTTCCCAGTTCCTGGTAAAGAGACCTTGACTGTGTGCGAAATTGCTCTGCACTCGCTATATAGTCTTCTACATACACTGGGTTTGTTATTTTACTGTGTTGTCCGTATTTTTAGTGAAAAAATATTATAACCTTTGTAGTAGACTCAAAGTATCACACAATGTATTGCTAAAATTAGTGTACAAACAATGGTCACTAACCCAGCAATATATACCATCATACACTGTACTCACGTTGACCTGGGAAAAACAAACATGGCAGAAAGATGAGAGGGGCTAAGTGAGTCGACCTTTATTTATTTATTTATTTATTTATTTATTTTTAAGAAGATGCTTACTACAATATGTATCAAATCTATAGTCAATTATTTATTTGTATATTACCACCAGTCGACAGGACATTTAAATAATACTACCTCAGTTACGTTATTAATTCTGCTGAAGTAGTCTCCAAAAGTGTTTTTTTAATTTGGCTGATGAGTGCATTATATAGTCAGCTACATAGAATTCCCCTAGATAGTGAGCATGGAGCAGGCAATGAGTGAGTGATTTTGGATACAACCCTTCACTCTGAGCGTCTGATCTTCTCGTCCCCTCAAAATCTCCATGTTTAACACCTGTATTAACCCAACTGTGCCTTTCCAAACTGACTTCTATTGAAAATGTCCATTTGGTATTTGGTCTAAATACAATGATGAAACACTCCTTTTTAAAATATGTTACTTTGTCTGTGTGGCCTTGAGCGATAGAAAGTCGTCTTTCAGGACATTAGCTCTTTGGCAACAAAATATATTTCTGTAACGGAACTTAAAAGCAAGAAATGCGCACAATCAATAGAATCAGCTTTATTTCTATACTGTAAAGATGATCAATTTAGGCCTTCATCCTCTTATATTCTACATTAAAATGGGACACGAGACAACTGTTGAACACGCACAGGAGTGTAAAACCGTGTCAGAAAAAACAACTGAACAGCAAAGATGTGGGGTGCGTTATGTTAACACTTCTACATGGAATCAAAGCAGAAGAGAGGAGCTGCAGCCAAATTCAGCAACTGGGCAGCTAAACAAACACCCCCACAGCACCATACACTGACGCTTGCAGATTTTCCCTCATCTGAATAGAACATACATCAAAAAACCCCCAAAGATAACTCGTCAATATGCCGATAATGACTCGCTGTGCTCGCATTTGAATATTTAGCCAGATAGTGTGGCTGCCTTTCAGCAGACTGATGAACACGTTGATCTCTAACATGAGGATTTGCATAGTGCGCTAAAATAAGTTTCTGTTTCCTATTTCGAATCTCTATCTCTGTCTCAGTTTTTCACACATGCACACCACATACAAACCACACACACGCACACACCCACATAGACACATACTAATAGCATTGCTGTCTTTGAGAGGTCTTTACATCGACTTCTATTAATTTTCTAGCCATGTATACAGAATCACCAAAACCCTTAACTTTGTGTAGACCTGCTCAAAATGTCCACGTACAAATGTCTTCATAGCTTGTCATGGGCTGCTCCACACAAGAATAGAGAGGCGAGTGTACACACATGCACCTACACAGCACAGACACACACACACACACACACACTCTGCCCACCCTTTTCCCTGCACTGGTGCTGACAAATGGCTGTCCTTCATACATACAGAGGAAGTGCAAACAGCACATCATGAAGCTGCTCCGAGTGTCTGCCGCTGACACTACTTCCCATGTTTCACAATGCACACGCTGATCACACAAACAAGTAGCCACCCAGACATTATCACATGACCCCATCGACCACACACAAATACATACACGCACTCAAAAAGTGAAGGCTGTACACTGTTAATGTCGACAATCACATGTAAACTTGCTGATGGGGTGGATTCCATTTCATGCTTTTGTGCCTGAAGTGCAGTTTGGGGTACTTTTTACTTTATATACGGTACAATAGGCACATCCAAATGCTAAAATCATAAGAAAAGCAAAGGAAGATGGTATAAAGGTAAAGCTCGGCTCACCAAAATGCACGCAGTATGTCTCTGAATACCCCCATCCCTAGACATATCATCCACATTCAGACCCACACACACACACACACACACACACACACACACACACACACAAGACTCATCAGCAGAACCTGCTATTCCTACCACTGCCAAAGGACATATACAAGTGTCCCCTGTGTACTCCTACTCACAAATCTCTTTAATTTCTTCTCAGGGGGGGATTTAATGAGCCAGCCGGTGCAGACCACATCCCCAGCACTCATCTTGACTGCAGAGCGCGTCGTCCTCACGGCTGCTGCTGCTCCTGCTGCTACTACTGCGGCGGAGCTGCTGCTGCTGCTGCTGTTGCTGCTGTGAAACTGAGAGCACTGCAAAGCATATCCTGTGTTCTGGTATTCAGCCCAGCCACTCCAAAAGGAGGAAGTCAAATTGATCACACTGAGAGAGAGAGAGGGAGAGAGAGAGAGAAAGAGAGAGAGAGAGAGAGAGCGAGAGAGACAGAGTGAGTGGGAGAGGGAGGGAGCGAGAGAAGGAGAGAATTATGTGTTTGTTTTGTCAAATGCACTGAGGCAAGTGGATGGGGCTGTTGGCCCGTGGGGAATATTCTAAGGGTGAAAAATGGCAGGTTTGTGGAGTGACTGTGGTTAACAGAAGCAACGTTAGACGTCAGACGTGTTTAAATATTACATTGTCTTCATATGTACATCTGTGTGTGTGTGTGTGTGTGTGTGTGTGTGTGTGTGTGTGTGGGTAGGGGCGAGGATCCTTTGGTATTATGTCTACGTATTATAAAAGCACCAAACCTTGCTGCTTTCGTAGGGGATTGTATACCACTGGTTGCCTGCCCAGCGCACTTTGGAAAAACCCACCTCACTTTACAGCAACACTCCACTCCAACAAATCAGCTGACTTTGTAGCGACAAAGGCACCAAAAAATACAGAGGATGTTGTTGGAAGAGGTGAGAAACAGAACAAGGGAGCGCAGCAGTTCATGCTCTTGCGAGAGGGCGCCTGGTAACTTGCTTGAAAGTCATGTAGTCTGAAACTCTGTCTGCTGGGGACGCTGTGTCAGTAGCACTGGTGCATTTCTCCATGTTACAAGTCGATGACTTGTAAACATGATACATCTCAAGGTAGAAAAGCTTCATTGTTTTGCTTTAATTGTGTTTTCTGCTGAGGGAAAACACTAATGTGGTGCACACCATGACTTGACCAAACCATAACTTAAAATTAATATTTGTGGGAATAAACTCACACAAATCAGCTCGCATTTTAATTCTGTTTAATTACATTAAATATTTTATTAATTAATGTCAATAACACATTTTTATATTCTAAATTGTATCAATTGAGAGGCTTTTCAAAAAAATGAACATGTTAATAAAATGTTGTTGAACATTGTGCTGTTGCTGTTATACACAAAAACTGAACTATTCTTCACTGAGAATGATCTCACAGAAGCCTCTTCTGTTTTGAAAACTAGCAGGAAAACCAATTGTAACCAAATTACAGTTTATCAAATGTCCAGCTGGACACTTTGTCTGTTTGGAATCTCCACCAATGATCAAGAATAAGAAGTGGCATTTGCAACAGTTACCAAGGAGCATTTAAAAGTGTAGTCTGATTGTTGATTGTTCTAATAATCAAATATATTCACATAGTTTATTCTATGTACTATTACCGAATAGGAAGTGCAAAAAACTTCATAACAGGGGAATTTTTAAAGGCAGGAGAAAATATTCTGAGCACAACAGCCACTGTATAATATTACCATTCTCCCCTCTTATTATTACGAGGTTATTCTTGTAGTCCTACTACTAATACTACTACTAATATTATAACTTTGTTCTCGTAAAATTACGTCCGTTTAGTTGAAAAATGATGGTGTGATTAGTAATCAACAGGGACCCCGGCGGGGCAGTAGTATTTTTTATTTTATTATTATTTTATTTATTTTTTTTATTTATTTATTTATTTATTTTTTTAGCGGAAATGCGTCACGGAGCGCAGTGGATATAGCGCCTCGCTCTCCTTGCAGTGGCCAATCTCGTTTCTCACAGACTCTTTCCTAACTACCCATAATCCCTCAGCAACGTATGACCTGTCTCTGGCCTTGGCGTGTAGCGCGGTGCTGCTGCTAGTTGTCAGTCGGAGCTGCTGGCCGCAGGTTTACCGCGAACTCACCCCTCTTTCTGCCCGAAAAGCCGGCCGCGAACCCGGGAGCCGTTCACAGCGGAGTTGAGGCACGATGCTGAAATGTCGGACGGTATGGAAGAAGCTTGCACCTCTGGCGAGACACTCATCCACGGCGTGCCGGCAGAATGTGAGAACAGGTGAGGAAGAAGTTAACGCCAGACAACCCAACTTGCAGTCTAGTTACCAGCTGACCTCGCTTTAAACCTGGTCCGTAATGCAAACCCGTGGTGTTGCAAAATATAGACAGATTGACAAACATGATGAGAAATACATGTGTAGCTAGCTTACAGAACCGCTGACCTTCGTTTGACTCGCCGAGGCAGTGGGCTAGCGTTTATTAGCTCATGATAACACGCTCTGGTCAATAATTTCATGATAACCAAATAAGCACATTACACTCGTGTACCGGGTACAGCTGTCCCATGTGTGACAGTCCCTCTCCCGAATTTAAAACGTTCGAGTTCTATCTGTGTGCTTATCACTTGTGCAACGCAATATTGTGCAAACTAAGAGCTTTTGCCATAAACACGTATAATTTTTTCCCCCTCCTGAGGATTTTAACCTTGTGACTTGTAAGGTTAAGGCTCGGGACTCACAGTACTGTTATGCTGGAGGAGTGAGGAGTAATTCCAGCAAAGTGGCTCCTTGAGTTCATTAATTATAATAGCCTCTCCAACTTAAATTGTCTAATGGTCGTTTTTAATTAAACAGAATGAAGATGCATTCCTTTACACATCATTCATTCATTCATTCATTCATTCATTCATTCATTCATTCATTCATTCAATCACCCATCCATCCAGATTTATCACCTCTTAACTGCAAACCAGGAGAACTTTTGTGTGTGGCGTCAACATAGTTTTAATCATTCTAAATCTTTTTGGGATTAATTACAGGGTTGACCAGTGCAAGATTACCAACACGGGTACCCAGTGCTCACATGTCCACTGGGCCGGCAGGTGATGGTAAAGAAAACCTGATATACATGGCTTTGGTTGGAGCAACCTGCATTGGTGGTGGAGTATATGTGAGTAAGCATAACACAGCAGAGGTGGACATTTATAGTCATAATGTTGATGATGTTGGCAAGGTTTTTAAGGGGAGGATCTTTCCCGTGCAAATGTTTAATTTTTGACAGTGTTAGTTAGAAATGTCGGTTTGTTTGTTTTAGGCATACCAAACTCTCAAGGGAGACAATAAGCGGTACCAAGACCGGATTGATGAAATTGCATCAAGACCACATCGAGCCGCCACACAGGAACCGGCCACAACCGTCCAATCAGAGCCTTCAGGTGAGTGGTTTAATTTTAAGGGGTCATTACAATATTTAAAATGTTCCCTGTTTAATTTATAAACTAACCTTTTTAGCAGAAGAAACCACTAAAAAAGTTTGTAGGAAATAAGAATATCCATGGAATTTATTATATTGAAACTCATTTGTAGTTATTAATAAGTTGGAACTTGACTACAGCTTAAGACCAATATCTTATGCTGTCACTGAGTCTTGTAAAATTCTCATTCAAACACGGCTGTTTTGAAGAACCGTTTCTTCAATTGCACTATGTAAAATCCCATCCACTAGGATACAAAAAAATCTACAATAACTGTAAATTTCTCATGTAGATTGCAATAGAAACTATTTAGCAGAGCATGTAGCACATGCACATTCAAACGTTTAATATGTAAATATCTTGCTTTTTATCTTGCTTTTTTTCCCCCTGTACATACTTACAAATATTTTATTTTTGTCTATATCTTCAGTTAATATAATTCTTGACCTTTTGCACTGTAGCCAATTTCTTTTTTCTTTTGTTGTTGCTGTAATTATGCAAATTTCCCCATCGTGGGATCAATAAAGGTCTTCTTCTTCTTCTTCTTCTTTGTTAAAGGTTGTGTCTGAAAGCAGCTGAGTCTGCTTACATTGATCAACTTTGTAAAGAGCCTTTAAAGGAGTGAAAATTGTTACTTCTGATTTGGTTTGTCTCCTTCAAATTACTCAGATCCTATTTTTATTTTTCTCAGCAAAACCATATTCATACAACTGATAGAAGATGGCAAATAGCAGTAGTATAAACTCATTTCAGAAAGTATACAACAATTGTGATATATTTTGTCACTTTTAGCTGTTCCTGCAGAGGAAGAGCTAGCAGAACCACAAGCAGAACCTGCAGTAGAAGCAGAACCAACAGTAGAGCCAGAAGCTGCAGCAGAACCGGTACCAGAGGATCCAAGCCCCCCAGCTAGTACAGCTGTCCCCACTGAAACAACGGAACAGACTCCAGGTACTACTGATTGCCTTCTACACCTTCTCATGCATGTTTAACAAGGGCCTTGTGTATAAATGCTATGTTTGAACCACCACGCAATGTGCAAATGCAAACTGGATATACAAATATACACCAGAAACGGTAACATTTCAAGATAATATGGCAGACACCTAGTGGCAATTTCAAGGTATTGCAAAAATAGGTCAGCTTTTTGCTGTTCCCTTAATTGTCTGACTAGTAATGAATTTCTGCAAAGCACCCTGGTGGTGACATCCTTTACACACAAGGCATTGGAGGTTTTAAATGGACTAATTATTTATTTTATTTATCATTATTTCTGCATGACTCTGCCACTTGTTGCTCACGTGGTGACACCTTCCTAAAATAAGATTTTTTTTGCCACTGTTATGAGAAGATGATTTGGTTCAGTTTTAAGAGGGCGTCAATATTTTTTTGTTTCTGTTGTACAGTGTTGTATGATTTTTCAGTATTTGTTTTTTTTTTATATATATTGTATGTTTCCTTGTGTTGCTCTTGATCTGCCTGCCATGTATGAGGACTCTACATGTATAGAGGCTATTTTCTTTCTTTCTTTCGAGCACCTGCTTGACACGCTTACTTTTATCCATATTGTTATGCGTCCACAAAAATGAATAGACTTTCGGCTTCTGTCCGCCGCGTTTAGCATTTATGTAAACACAACCAGCGAAGTGCAGCAGCGTGGTCAAAAACTGCGTGCGCTCCTCCCATCAGACAACCTCTACTACCTGAATGGTTGCTCCTGCTTAATGTATATTGCTGTGACCCCCAATTATGTTAGAGTGCCACCTAGTGGACAAATACAAATGTACAAAAAATTGCTGTTAAAACAAATATACCTTTTCGATTCCAACATCATGGTCAGTGTGATTTAAACTGGGTCTTAGATATTAGTCATTTGTTCTTTCATTGTTTAGAGTAATGCAACAACTTGGCTTTTACAACCATGAAATAATTTTAAACTCTGCGTACAGCTGTACACATACTGTATGTGGTGTGGTGGTGTGGTTTATGGTGCATGTATGCATGCATGTTCTCGGGTTGAGACTGAAAAAATGCATGGGTCCTGGTCCTGAATTTTCCCCTTTTGAATTTTTCCATGACCAATTCAGTCATAACCCTCACTATGACTTGCACTCAACAGCAGATGAGCCACTAACAGAAACGCCTCCAGAAGAGGCAGCAGAAACACCCAGTGCACCATTAGTGGAGGAGGAGGGTAAGCTTGGAGAGGGAACAACACACTTTTATTCTATCTAAGGGGGTGGGGCGCAGGGTGGACTCTTAAAACACAGAACCCAGTTGAAGATGTTCAGAGCGGTGCACGGTAGCTCGTGTCTAACTTGTGCCGATCCTCGATCAGAACCGTCTCCCCCCGCCGAGCCCTCCCCAGCCGAGCTCACTGAGTTGCCCCCTGCGGCCAGCGTGGAGAGCGGTAAGCCCTCAGTCTGCCTCAGTCTGACCAGGGAACGGGAATGAGCAGGGTTCACGTGGCTGCAACTGTGCCTTAACGTTCAATGCTCCGGTCACACTGACAGAACCCACAGCAGCAGCAGCAGAGACCCCCGCAGCAGAGACACAAGAGCCGCAGCCTGAAGTTGTGGCAGAGAGCGGTAAGGCCGCAGTCCAGCCTGACTTGGAACAGGGACCTTGGCAAACTCAAGCATGGTCTTATTTTTTCGCCCCCCTTTTTTAAAAAAAAATTAAATAAATGCTGTTATTTACAAACATTATTTCTTTTTTTTGTGGATTTTCCATTGACCACTTCTCTCTCGCTCAGTCTTCATGTTTAGGTGTTTGGGTTTGTAATGATAATGGTTAATATTACCACCATAAAGGATGTTTCTTTTTCCGTGCACTCCACTGGGTTAAAGTCATCGTCCACATGTGTTCACGGTGCGGAGAAAGAGCCCACACTGACTGCATCGCTGTCCTGCTTTCTTTCTTTCTTCCTTTTCTTGCTCTCTCTCTGGCATCCTCTCCATCCTGCTCCTTTGCGAACTTCAGGTGAGACTTTGGAGTTGGTACCTGCCGCAAGCAAAGTCCCCTCACACGCCCCCTACCTTCTCATCGGTGGAGGTACCGCCTCCTTCGCTGCAGCACGGTCCATCAGAGCCAGAGACCCCGGTGCCAGAGTCAGTCTCACTCTGTATCCTCGTCAACCTCAGTTACACCTGACCTCCTGTTCCTGAGTAGTGACACCAACTCTGTTTCACATCTGTGCCATCAGGTGTTGATTGTGACCGACGAGCCAGACCTCCCATACATGAGGCCACCGCTCTCAAAGGAGCTGTGGTTCTCCGATGACCCCAGCGTGACGGAAACGCTGCGCTTTAAACAGTGGAACGGAAAGGAAAGAAGGTCAGTACCAGAACTTCTGTACTAATTTTGACTCACTGTTGGCTCTTGGAACAGCCCTACCTGCTAACTATCTTAGTGTCTTAGTGGCAGGTCTTCCTAGAGGTACCAGTTTATCAGAGAACCCACTGCTGTGCACATAATGTTGGTAACTTGCATGTGAGAGCACTTCACCAGCCCAGAGACACGATTCTGCGCGTGTTCATGCTCAGAAGGCTCGTAAATTTTTAAATGGAAAGGGCTGAAGGTCATTAATGTTAACAGCCAGTTGTGTTGCGTATTGTGATTCACAGTACATATTACAATAAGAGGAAGGGGGAAGAAAATGTACTTTTAACCAAAATAATAATAATTAAAAATGATTTTGTCCTAAAAGATGCATTATAAATTGAAGTTGAACTTAGATTTTCTGCAATATGCATCACACTAAACAACTTCACTATCAAAATAAACCATTTATAACCACAACATTTCTTCATTTTATTTGATATTAACACTTACAGGCGACACGGTGGCGCAGTGGTTAGCGCTGCCGCCTCACAGCAAGAAGGTCGTGGGTTCGATTCCGGGGCCCGGGCCTGTGACCTTTCTGTGTGGAGTTTGCATGTTCTCCCTGTGTCTGCGTGGGTTCTCTCCGGGTTCTCCGGCTTCCTCCCACACTCCAAAAACATGCATGTTAGGTCAATTGAATATTCTAAATTGCCCGTAGGTGTGCATGTGAGTGTGAATGGTTGTTTGTTTCTATGTGGCCCTGCGATGAACTGGCGACTTGTCCAGGGTGTCACCCTGCCTTCGTCCTAAGACAGCTGGGATAGGCTCCAGCAGACCCCCGTGACCCTGAATTGGAATAAGCGGGTATAGAAGATGAATGAATGAATGAATGAATGAATTAACACTTACTTCTCAATATTTTGGCATCCAAGATGCAGCTCTTCTAAAAGCATACATTTGCTCAGTAAATACAGGCTGGACTGAATGTTTTTCTGTTTATTTCACAGTATCTACTTTCAGCCGGCATCTTTTTACATCAGTCCAGAAGAACTTAACAGTACAGAAAATGGAGGAGTTGCTGTTCTTACTGGCAAAAAGGTCAGTTTGTCCACTTCACCTTTTCACTGTACTTAAGCCATCTGTTTGACATAATCCATCATTCCATCTGTTTTAGGTGGTTCACATGGATGTGAGAGGAAACAAAGTCAAGCTGGATGATGATACAGAGATTTCGTACGACAAGTGTCTGATTGCTACAGGTCAGAAATTTAAAACAGGCTTTCATTAATAAATGTGGCTTTAAGCAAAGCTGATCTTCACATTCATTGACACTGCTGTCTTCAGGTGGAGTGCCAAGAAACCTTCAGGTGGTCGATAGGGCTGGAGAGGAGGTGATGAGCAGGACAACTTTGTTCCGTAAGGTCAGTGTTCGGCCACAAGGGGGCGATGGCTTTTCTCATGTTAAGAATTTCTGTCTGCTAGCAAGAAGCACTCTGATATGATTTGCCTTTCGAAGTCGATGCAGGGAACATTGTTTATGACAAAATGGTAAATAAGTAAAATAATCTGCTGGGATGTAATATTTTTCTGATGTTAAAAACATTGCTTACAACACATTTTTATTTAAGAGTCAATTCTAAAATGTAAAATGCATGATAAATGATTGTTTAACTTCAGCAATAAGTTTGATTGTATGTGTAAAACCGCAGAGTGCTTCTTCAGCATAGGCCTGGGCGTCATGGTCAGTGTGTAAACAGCTACATGTCTTGTCATTTGAGTTAATACAGGCTGACTGACTCATGCCAGATCTTTGTCTCATGCTTGGATTCCCTTGTTTGGTGTCCTCTCTCAGATTGAGGACTTTAAGTCTTTGGACAAGGTGGCCAGAAACATCAGTTCCGTCGCAATCATTGGCGGCGGCTTCCTGGGCAGCGAGCTGGCCTGCGCCCTCGGCAGGAGATGTATGACTCCAGATACTGATGCTTGCGCAGGTTAGCTGCTTCTAGCTGGATCTGATGCTAAAGTGGACATATGTCTGTCCCTCTCTTTCCTTGTTCACCTCAGCCGCTGACTCCGGGCTGGAGGTGATCCAGATGTTCCCTGAGAAGGGCAACATGGGAAAAGTTCTGCCTGAATATCTCAGTAACTGGACGACAGAAAAAGTCAAGAAAGGTCGGTTGTTGCGTCAGGTTTTAATTGCTTTTTTCTGGTCATTCCTTGTGCTAATAACTTGTGTCTCTTTGTTTGTTTGTTTTATCCAGAGGGTGTAAAAATTATCTCAGAGGCTTTTGTGAAGTCTGTGAGTTTTAAAGATGACAAACTGGAAATCAAACTGAAGGACGGCCGCTTGGTGAGTGATTGCGTTTGGTGGAAATTCAGTATAAACTGAGCAGCTCATCAGTCACTGATTAACTAATGCTTTACCTTGTAGGTGAAAACTGATCACATTGTGGCAGCGGTGGGCCTGGAGCCCAACGTTGACCTTGCCAAGTCGGCAGGTCTGGAGGTGGACTCTGACTTTGGTGGCTATCGGGTCAATGCAGAGCTGCAGGCCAGATCCAACATTTGGGTGGTAGGTTCATTTTTGTTCAACTTTGGAATTCCTGCTGCTGCATCGCCAATGATCCACTGCTGTCGCTCTAACAAGCTGACAAGCTGTATTAGGCCTCCAGGACAGCTAGGCTGCATGTATAGCATCAGATCACAATTTCACTTTGGCATCATCATACCCTGAAGTATTGCTTGAGGAGACTGTCTTCAATTACCCCTTGGGTATAAATAAAGTTATCTGAATTGAATTCTCTCTAATTGGATGTCTTTGTTTTGAATGAAATGGGCCACATTTAGTTGTTTTTTTTTGACCCCTTGCCGTTTGATCTCATGCTGCTCTGAAGAGTGTCCAGTTGTTTGTTTCCTGACTGAGTCCCTGCTGTCTGCCTTCAGGCGGGAGATGCATCGTGTTTCTATGACATCAGACTGGGCCGCAGACGAGTGGAGCACCACGATCACGCCGTTGTGAGCGGAAGACTCGCAGGAGAAAACATGACAGGAGCCAACAAACCATACTGGCACCAGTCTATGTTCTGGTAGGTGCTTCCTGTCTCGCTACTAATGCTTACAAACTGTTTTTTGGACATAAGGAAGTGCTGGGGCAGCAAGTTCTGGGACGAGTAAGTAAACGAAATGAAAAAATGCATTGTCATTTGCTCCGGTTCATTGCATGGATTTAAATAAACAGGTACCAGCATGCACCAGTCTGCTCCCCACTCGGATTTAATCCTTTTGGAAGCCACCTGAACATGCATGATTGCTTACAAGCCTGGAAATGCAATTATGTCCTGAAATATTTAAACTGCCTTTAGAGGACATTAGCAACAACCGTCTGCCTCACTCCTCAGCTCTTTTCTTTTTAAAATCCCCTCCCAAAGTTGAGCTGCAGTCTGGATTGTCACTGGTCCCATTGGGGGAAAACGGTCTGAATGTTTGTATTTGGCACCTTTGGAAATACAACACACTGCTGATGAAAGACTGTCTGTTCCAAATTAACAGATGCAGTAAAAATGTCTTTGAAGCATTAATGGGCTCGTCATTTATTTTCACAAAATTCTCTGCAAATTAATTTGAAAAATCAGCGACTTTATCCTCGGGAGGACACGCTGTGACTGTGTGGCCGCTGATGTCGGACTCTGCACGTCAACCAGACAGACTGTGGGGTCCGGCTGCTGCTTAGTGGTTCCACATCGAGTCTACGGCCTCAGTGGGCCGAGCGGCCGCAGCGGGTCGTTCGTCAGTGCCAGTTGGATGTGACATTACTTAAGGTCATCAGCCAGCTCGCAACTCATCAGGTGGCAGTGGGGAGGCTGCCGTAGTTCACAGCTTCTTCCTGCCTCTCAGCCGTTTGCGTGCACACACTAACTGTGTGACACATTTCTATCTTTACACGTATATATTAGCAGGAACTCTTGGCGTTTGTGTTGAGGGCCATTTGAGTCCGTGTTTAGACACAATGGGTCTAATTTACTAAAGGTTTTTGCGCGGAAAAATGGCCAAAAAACATAATTCGACACGCTAACTAATGACTGAGCTGATCCACTGAAGAGGCACAAATCAGGTTGCGACCATCACTTGCGCAAAGCTGCACACCGAGTCCCTTTAGCACTGTTAGCTTTATGAACATGTAGATATGAGCGTTTCTGGCAGAATGTGCAAAATATTGGGTGGAGAGGACGCAAATAAATTCAAGCACACAGTGATTTATCAAAACTGAAACCGACTGCAGCCGCAAGTTCTGTGTTTTTATTCACAATGTTTGTTAAAGGCAGGTGTTAACTTTGTGCAGCACACTGGACAGCCCAGCTGACCGGGTTGCAGGCACGAGTGATCACATTCAGAGCCACTTGTCTTTGGAGTTCCATAGTGAAATTATTTATGATTCTTTTTTTGTTATAGATCACTCAAAAAAAAAAATCAAATACATCATGTCAAACAAACAGCAGTTTGCCAAAGTGTGTGTGAGTCTGTGCGTTCGCTGGCACCAGTGCGAGTTGCTATGTGCATATTTTATACAATGAAAGATTTTTTGTTTGTTTGTTTGTTTTTTTCCCCCTTAATTAATGGTTTAAATCCCTCATGTCAGTCATGCCTACTGTCAGCTCTGACCAGTGTTCTATCAGGACACCAGTCCGAGTGTGGAGTGATAGAACTGGCACTTCAAAGGCAACAGTTCTCACCTCCTGTCACACTGTACAGTCCTGGTTACAGTTGTGTGGCTGCAATCGTGTCTCTTGCAGTCGCTCTGCCGTCCCATGTTCTCTCTGGCCGAAGACGGAGCGGCTGCAACTTTCTTTTTAAATTGGGGCGGTCTCTGCCACTTTTGCACATGCTGGCAATTGTGCATGCGACCTTAGTAGATCACCCTTAACACACAAACCAACAAGACGCACACTCTCTTCGCTGGTGCAAGCAGTTTAGCGGCTCCTGTTTCGGATATTAGTAAATAAGACCCAATGTGTTTGTTTTTTCAACTCATAATAATAAAGGCTGCGTATCCAATCCTAAAGGCAGTGCACACACCACCAGAAAAAGCCTGATTCTGTGGAGCTCTTTGCAGTAACGGCTAATGGTCTTCTTCCAGGAGTGACCTGGGACCAGATGTGGGCTACGAGGCCATCGGAATCGTGGACAGCAGCCTGCCCACGGTGGGAGTGTTTGCCAAAGCCACAGCCAAGGACACACCCAAAGCCGCTACGGAGCAGTCGGGTAGGAGGACTTGACGGAGCAAACTGAGCAAACGGAGACTTTGAGGACTGTGTTAAATTTTGCGTCCTTAACTCCTAAAAATTTGTCTGCAGGTACTGGAATCCGCTCGGAAAGCGAGACGGAGGACACGGCCACGAGCCCCGTGGCCTCGCCGTCTCCCGTGTCCGTTCCAGTTGTGCAGAAAGACGACTACGGCAAAGGAGTGGTCTTCTACCTGAGGGACAAAGTGGTGGTGGGCATCATTCTGTGGAACGTCTTCAACAGGATGCCCATCGCAAGAAAGGTGCGCAGGAGACGCTTTGCTGTTTTTAAAAGAAGTCTCTTTGAGTGAAGACCTAAAAAATATTCCAACAATATTTTTTTTGTCCCTTGTAGATTATCAAAGACGGAGAAGAACACGCGGATCTGAACGAAGTGGCCAAGCTGTTCAACATCCACGAGGATTAAGTTCCACGGCTCATGCAATGAGTTGTGCCTCGTGCTAAGACTGAACTCTGGCACGGCTGCTCTCACCGAGACATCATTGATCATCCAGCCTTTAAAACCGGGAGAATCGGTGTAAATGACGTTGTGTCGCTGAAATATTTTTCAATATTTGGAATTTCTATCAGCTGCACCTGTTTAGTTTGTCGCTTTTCTCCTCCGCCTGCTCGATCTTCTTTTTCTATGATTGTCGCTTCTCCCAACAGGCCGATCGTATTGAACGTGGCTATTTGCTTTCCTCTGTGTGATCAGAGCAGTTTGTCATGAGGTAAGCTGCAATAAAAGTTATTTTTAAATCTAAGCGATACGATTATTATTTATTTTTCACCCTCGCCCTGTACTGATGACCAATAAATTGACCTGATGGTGCTAAAGCACTTTATGTACGGTTTGGTAAACTGAATGGAGACGGATTATGCTAAATGTATAAAAGCACTTCCTGTTAGTTCAACCAGACGTCTGTTTGCCTTTCGGGGACCTGACACATTTTACAACGTGCGGAAGTACAAACTAATTAAATAGAGCAAATGTGCATTCCAACAACAAAAAAAAAAATACTGACATGAAAATGAAGCTTGGCCTACTTATCTTGTCCGGAGGTGAAAATGTTCAAGCATGCGTAAACATTGTTATTTTTCCCCACTGTGGGCGTTGTGTTCTTAGGAATGCGCTCGTGTTTTTTGCCGTCTCACACATTTCTTATCCTATTTGACACTGGGCTCCAGAGCAAAGTGCACAGCGCTCTCTCAAGTGTGAGGCGAAACACGTGCAGCCGTAACGTCCCATTGCTTCCTCTGACATTAATTTTACATGAATAAATGGCTGCACCCCCCCCCACACACACACACACACACACACAGTAGCCCCAACTTACTTACCCTTCTGTATGGAGGAATAAACATGAGCTGCTGTGTCTCTCTCTCTCTGCTCATGTGAAGATGGAGAGAATTAGACCAGAAACGCTGGGCAGCTCTGCTGGGGTAACCCCTGGATGTGAGCTGACACAAGATACGCGTTTCATTTGATTTAATTAAAGCTGGATGCCTTTACCGCATTTTCCTCTCTTTTTTTCCTTTGCTGTGATTACGGTCTCATAATTCAGAGTTCAACCTCAATTTACATATCTCTCAAGAAATTGTACATAAAACATGTACATATGCTACAGTAATGATTTTTTAAAAAAAATCAGTTTACAAAGCTGCAACAGCTACATTTAAAACCGCCAAGATTCTCTAGTGTTACAACTTTTCATTAGTGTATCTTCAGTGTATTCAAACAGTACCTGTGTGATCCTCTTCATCTGCAATGAGTATGGAAATCAAATGGAATTTTATTTTTGTGCAATTTATGAGTCTGTGTTAACAAGTATGAGGGGCAAGAGATCTTTTGGTATAAGAAATATGTATTATGAGAAAAACACCACACTTTCTTTGCAATGTCCTGAACAAATAGACATCGCTTTAGCCTTTCAATGAGCTCCCCCAGAGCTTTGACTACTTCTACTTCTTTAGCCTGGTCCATTTTAGAAAGTGTGTGCCAAAACACACAGTTATGATAAATCAATACTTTGTGATGTCTTTTGAAGCTTTTCACATGTGTAATGCACAACAAAGCATCAATGTCAGCAGGAAGTTATATTTGGGTGCTTCTGCTGGAACCTATGAGTTGGTATCTATAGGACAGGTTTCTGTATTATTCATGACAAGTCACTGCTCAACTGAAGTCCAGGACAAAATTGGAGGTCTGCAAATGCGCATAACATAGTACTTGTAAAAAATAAATGGAAAGTCTTCATATGAAGAAAAAAAGATATAAATAATTTTAATAAAATCATCTTCTTTTTTTTAATTTAAAAATGTTTATGCTAAAAATAAAGCAACCTACATGCAGTCCTGTGTGTTTGAGAGCTACAGAGAGCCGTGGTGACCGCTTTCCTTAAAAGAAAAAATGTCCCTGTCTCTTTAAATATTCTTGCAGTAATTTCTTGAACATGCATATGGCCATAAAAAAGAGATAAAGCTTGAAGTCATCCACACAAACAGAGGCAGAGGAAGAAGCGAGAGAGAGAGACGGAGAGAGAGAGGGAGAGAGAAAAAAAAACTTGCCCAGGATTCTGAATAATACAGCGGCAGCTTCCTGTATTTTACACCTTCAGAGAGGGGAGGGATGCTCAGATGAGTCCTGGAGACAGCCTGACCGGAGCTGCAACAACCCTTCCTCTGCCACTTCTTTCTGTTACTGCTTTCCCCTCCACACACTCTGCTCTTATGTCTTCTGTTCCTCACTACTAAGGATGCTGTTGCACGTCTTTGTGTTGTGGGCACCGGCTATCATTTTTCTGCAGGGCAGGTAAGAGACAATTAAGGGCTTTTGTACAATAATCTCCCTGAACTTGTTTAAAGGAGGAAAGTGAGATTGTATCTGTTTGTGGTGTGTGTTAGTTTGGTTATTGTTTTGCATTTCTGAGACATTAGGTTGCACTTATCTGACAGAGATGCATGCATACAACGTTCCTGTTTCTTGAAATAAAGCATGTCATATTTTGTCACCAATAACTAAGACAGGGATTTTTAAAGTAAAATCTGTAGTGTAAAAATTAAAATAAAAAAAACATTCTGGACTAAAAACGAGAGCAATTGTTTTTGGTTTATTCTGGTTAATGCTAAATCAAGAGGATATTACACTATGGATTAATCACCGTGGCTATTTTTAGCTTGTTGAATTAATGTGACTATTTTGTGGTCATAATAATAAATTTAAACTTGCTTTCATAATTTAAACTTTGATGTTGCAAGACACGGCTCACAAATGCACGGAGGATCTGTTGAAATGTGTCTGACTCTGAACACCTCAACAGATTTCGCTTCAAGAAAAAAAAATCACTCATCAGAAAATTTAAGCTTTTGATTATTGTGGCAAAGAAAGAGATGTGATGTGTGTGATGTGCGATGTCACCTGGCAGGTCTGCGCTCGCTAAGGAGATGAAGCTCCCCAACAGGGCCACCAAGCCTCCCTCTCCGTCTGACTTCCTGGACAAGCTGATGGGACGCACATCTGGCTACGACGCTCGCATCAGACCCAACTTCAAAGGTAGGGACGGAGCACGCGGGCTGGCGGCCGCGGTGGGCGGACCTCCCGCCTCAGAACAGGTGTGAGGGAGCGTGCTGCTCATCTCGCGTAGCAATCTGCTCAGTGGTTTAGCACTAACCATCCACAGATGGGTGCCGGAGTGCGAGACGCTGCAGGCTGCAATATCTTCACACAAGACGCTTGGTTTTTCCTTTCACTTTGATTTGAAAGAAAAGAAAATCTTCTCCATCTTTGTCGTGTGTTGTTACTGTTTCCTGCTGACCCACAGCCCCGGGTCATGAGATATTTCACGCAGCCTTCTCCTTCAGATGACTTTCTTTGTCAGAAACTAGCAGTTACCCACACACGGTACCCCACAGGCCTGTTTCCAGCCGATCTCCAGCCCCTTGTTGTGAGTGAAGCCGGCAGATTCTCTCTGACACACTTCCCCCTCGGTCTCAGGGGTCACGTTTCATCCATATTTCATACTTGCTCCACATCCTCGACAAGTGCATGTTGGGTAAATCCCAGATGATTATCTATATATACACTAATGTAACTAAAAGAAGAATCAATAAATTATTGGTGCTGAAATATTTAAAGTTTCACCGGTCGACAGATGGACCACACTAATGGGAGCGTTCTGGAATGACAGCACACTTTCCACCTGGTTACGTTGGCTGAGATTATTTATCAGGACACATCAGGGCACATTATGAAGAGAACGAGCAGATGTTGGTTTGTGAGAACACTCTGCTCTTTTAGCAGCCTTAATTACTGGACGCAGCCCCTGGAAAACATCATCAGCGGTGTGAGTAAAATAATAAAAAACAGACTAGTGTTGACGGTGTTCTGTCTCTTCCAGGTCCTCCAGTCAATGTCACCTGTAACATCTTCATCAACAGCTTCGGATCCATCACTGAAACTACGATGGTGAGAAACGTTCACGTTTAACTTTTTGGGACGTTTCCTTAGAGGTTACACGAAAAGGCTCCAGCCCTTATCCTCTGATTTTTGGATCAGAGATGTAAAGTTATTCTAACGGGCCAGCACGTGACATTTAAATAGATCCAAGACATTAAACGGTACAGAAAATACATCGACTTCAGTAGATACATACCCAGAGAGATTTCTGGTAAGATAAAATTGCTAAAAAGTTTTGTTTTTAGTACGGTGGCACTAGTGGTGTCGGCAGGAGTTGTATTTTGGGTGGACCAGTACAAAATTGGATTGATAGAAAAGTGAATAAACTAAAAAGAGGAACATGGACAAACTGAGGAGCTCAACAATTATCAAATGTACGTAATTATGTTTATGTTCCAGTGTGCACTGCGAAGTAAAGTCAACTGTAAATGATGCAGTGGAGAGAATTTATTCGGCTGTTGCGCACAATATGTTGATGTACTGCAATTCAACTTCCTATTATCCTAATTTCTTTCTTCGTCATCCATAAATGGCGTAACAAACATCACTTGGTGAGTACAAGGAGTGAGAGCCGATGAGTCACGTGTCAGTACTTTTAAAAGCCAGTGCCAGTGTAACCTATTGGTTCATGATGATTAAACACATTATTATTTACTGTCACTCAGTCATGTCTGTAAATGGCATCTTTGAGCGAGCAATGATTTTGCCTGTAGTTCAAATGAGGGGCTATAGTTAATTGATGAGTTCAAATTGAAGTTCAGAGTTGGGAAAACTACTTTTGCTAAAATATCCTCCAAGGAGCCTCATCAAATTTTCATCAGTGATTCAGCAAGTGGAATTCTTTGCAATTTGAGGTCGGTTCTCTCATGTCAACTTTTTTTTCATTTACCTTCAGTTTTATAGTTTTAGTTATGAAAATCACACATTCGATTTAGATCAGCAACAGTTTGCATTACAGGTAAAAAAAAAAAAATCTAAATGCTAAAAAAATAAAATATATTATATATAAAACATGTTCTTCCATTGTCTCTGGTGGTCATGATGGTTTTCAGGTCCTGCATTAGCTTCATTTGTAATGACAGGCTTTATTGCATTGTTCAGGACTACCGGCTCAATGTGTTCCTGCGCCAGCAGTGGAACGACCCACGGCTGGCCTACAAGGAGTACCCAGATGACTCCCTGGACCTGGACCCCTCCATGCTGGACTCCATTTGGAAACCCGACCTGTTCTTTGCCAACGAAAAGGGGGCAAACTTCCACGAGGTCACGACGGACAACAAACTGCTTCGGATATTCCAGAATGGAAATGTTCTTTACAGCATCAGGTGACCGTGTGTGACAGGGCATAGAAAAAAAAACAACAAAAAACGAAAACCAGTCAATCAGTTGTGCCTCTGTTGCAACATTCAAGATTCACTTTCACTATCCGCTATAACAAACAACTTCTTATTGCATGTGTTGCACTGTGAACCCTCCACTGTCCAACATGTTTGTTTCACTCCAGTTCAGTTCACTTGTCACTGTATCGTCCAACACCCACTGAGAGCAAGTTCATGTTAAGCCATAACTGCAGGCTAGAGTGGAATGAGGTCAGTAATGTGGCACTCAAGCTGTAGTGAACTCTGGCAGAGCAGTCACAAGGGGGTCCCTCTCAGAACGTGAGGAGCTCTGCCCTTCATCCCAAACCATTTCACAAATTCCATCATTATCAATCATTCACTGTCATTCCAATCAAATAAAATATCCTTTTCTTAAATATCACCAGGCCAACCCAACGCATGAGGATGTCTCATGTGCGCGTGATGCATGATTTCTTTTCTCAGAGGGGTCTTCAAATGAGCAGTGACACATTTTTTCTTGACAAGAGAAGCTTATTAGGGGATAGAAATTGTTGCTCTGATGGTCCGTTCAGATGTTGCACGAGCAGGGGAAGCCAGCGCGACATTCTCAGGTCATTTTACGCCCATCCAGCCTTTTTGTGTCCTCGTTTAAGCGTGTGCTGGCGGCGACACCGTAGACAAATAGAGATGTGACAGATGTAGTAGTGACTCTTCATGTTCAGGCAGCTTGCGATGAGGGAAAAAAAAGAAAGAAAAAAGGTCTGAGTAACAGCCAGGCGTGAGAGTGCTGACACCGTGGGTTCAGCACGGCGCGAGAGCTGGGTTTGCACTTTTTTATGGCACGTGAGGCTTTTATTCTGTTTTTCTTAGCAAAAAAATTCATGACGACTCTGTGGCTTTATATTAGGTTGTGTCTTGTTTTTAGGCTGACACTGACTCTGTCCTGCCCCATGGATCTGAAGAACTTCCCCATGGACAGCCAGACGTGTACGATGCAGCTGGAAAGCTGTGAGTTGCGTCCTCTAGCTCAGGTTCTGAGAGACTCAGCCTGACTGATCTTGTTGGATGAATTCTCCTTACCTCTCCCTCCAGTTGGCTACACCATGAACGATCTGATTTTTGAGTGGCTGGACGTGGGAGCGGTGCAGGTGGCGGACGATCTGATGCTGCCCCAGTTTGTGCTGAAAGAGGAGAAAGGCCTGGGCTACTGCACCAAGCACTACAACACCGGTACGTGACATACGTGCAACCCGCGAGCCATCGAACTTCACACGCCCTGCCACTGATCTTCTCTGATGAAACCATTCGTGTGTCCTTCTGCTGTCAGGTAAATTCACCTGTATAGAGGTGAAGTTCTACCTGGAGCGTCAGATGGGCTACTACCTGATCCAGATGTACATCCCCAGCCTGCTCACTGTCATCCTGTCCTGGGTGTCCTTCTGGATCAATATGGATGCTGCGCCAGCTCGGGTGGGATTGGGAATCACAACCGTGCTCACCATGACGACACAGAGCTCGGGGTCCAGGGCCTCCCTGCCCAAGGTGAGACGGCCCATGCTTATTTTAAAGCCAGTTTGGTCCCAAACAGTTGAACCTCTGAAACAGCTGCAGCTGTAGACGCTCTTTTGAAGGGAAGCCCATGATGAGAAATGTAAAGGCTAAATGTTGAGAGTGCTGTTTTTTCCACATTTATCAGTTTTACTAGCCAGTCAAACTAAACTGTGCAGCTAAACTGTATTGAATACATATATATGTATATATATATGTATGTATATATATATATATATACATATACATACATACACATACATTCATATATATATGTGTATATATATACATTGGATGAGGCCCAGCACTCTGGGTGCTCTGTGTCCTGCATCTCTGTAACGGGTGGAGCAGCTCCATCAGTCCCTCATGTCCCTTCCCCGTCATCGCCTGAGCTTCAACTCAGAGCTTCAACGAATGGGGACGGCTTCACTAATCCCATCTCCACGACCTCGCAGGTGTCCTACGTGAAAGCCATCGACATCTGGATGGCCGTGTGCCTCCTCTTCGTCTTTGCGGCACTGCTGGAGTACGCGGCCGTCAACTTTGTGTCACGTCAGCACAAGGAGTTCTTCAGACTGCGGAAGAAGCTCAAGGAGCAGCAGCGGCAGAGGACCGTCAGTTCCCACTCACCCACTCACTCACTCTGCCCCCCTCAGGCCCTCGGGCGGCTGTCACCCACTATTGGCAGCGCCCGGCTGTGCACGATCCGCAGGACTCAGCTGCGTGTCGGCACTGCGGCGGGGCCAGTGCAGATGTCACTGGGCTTGCGATGAACAGGAAGTGTCACCTTTCCTTGCCGTTCATGCTCGACCTTCCCTGCATGTCGGCGCCTCGCTTTCCTTCTCAGTAGCGCAAACCAGGCCGAGGCACATTTGAATATTCAACACGCACTGAGTGAGATAGTACTACAGCGGCTGCATGAATCATAAATACTCAGATATTTATAAGTTGACACCAAACACCTGCTCCATCCTTTTGTAACTTCATGTACTGAGATGCTGCAGCACAACGGCCGCTGAAATCTGCTCCGACGTCTCTCATCTCGCGTCTGCGGCAGACTTGCGCTCACGGCCGATGCAGATGCCTTATTCATGCGGAGGATTTAAAACATACATGTGGCGCCGGCAAAGATGTATGCTGTACGCTTCTCAACCCATGAATGTCCCATGTTTGACCCTCAAAGGTCCCCATGTGTTACAAAATGTACTTGATTAATGTTTCCTATCTCTAATGCATGTCTCTTGCCCGTTGGTGAACTTCCTAAAAAATAACAAGTCAGTCCTGTACTCTTTTATGTTGCTTACTTCACTTTTGAGAAAGTAAAGTTAGAAAGTTCATGCTAAAGTACACATTTAGTGACGTCGTAAAGGGCAGTGACGCCACTCAAACGTTGGCAAAAACACCTTCGCCAGGTGTTTATTTTGTGATCCAAGACCTCCTCATGATCACTTTGCCCTTGAGCAAACACATAGAAAGAACGGCAAAGCATCAGTTTAAAAAGCAAATAACATAAAATCAAGTATTGCTTGCAAGAGGTTGTAAACAGAGGGCTAAATTAGCAAACTTCTGGAACGGTGTCATGTTTTGGACAATTCCTATGCAATGAATTTTCATTTCAAAATGTGATAATGGATATAAGGTGGGAACTACAAATGGAGATGAATGTGGTTTTTTTGGTGTGCATTGTCCCCATCTAATAAAAAATTTATCTAGAGTTCTTCCCCGTGTCTTCTTCAGCAGGCCAGCGGTGAGACCAAGGCAAAGGGAAACAACGTACCAGGGAACAACTCCTCTCACGGGAATCAGCAGTGCAGCGTCTGCGCCCGGGTGTGTGCCGGTTCCTCAGCCTTAATCAAGAGCCGTGTTACTGTCTGTGGAGCCGAGTCCTAACACATATCTGTTCTGTTCCCAGGAGGAGGAGCTGGCGCAGCAGGGGTTACTCTACCAGAGTTACGGACTTTCCCTGACTGCAGGGAACGAGATGGACGCCACGCCAGTGTTTGCAGACTTGCCTCCTGGTTTGGGTTTCTACGACATACGCAGGCGTTTCGTGGACCGAGCCAAGAGGATCGACACCGTCTCCCGAGCCCTTTTCCCCATGAGTTTCCTGGTGTTTAACGTGCTCTACTGGCTAACCTACAAAGTTCTACGGCACGAGGACCTGCTGGCCGCACTGTGATGATGCACACACACCTGAACTGTGAGGACGCTGGATACCTTCAACTCTGCTCTCTTCTATGAAACATTTACCAGCTGGGAGTCTTCACTTGAGCCATACAAGATGCGTTGTGACGGCACGTCCAGTTTTCTGACATGGAAAGGCCATTGGTTTTGTTGAAATTTTAATACCAGTAAAGAAAATGCACTTTTGATTGGCCACTGCTGCTCTGTGCATTACATGCCAATGCAGGAAGATGGAGTACTTTGTGTGCATCTACACACGTCATGGAAAGGTTTTGTTTGTGCTGAGAGCTCTTGATTTATGTTCTAAGTACTTATTTTACTCTGATATCAGGGAGTTTAATACCACTGTTGCACTAAAAAAGGACATCAGAGAAGGATTACAACAGAACAACACTGCCATGTTTCTCACCTTAACTACAGCTTCACAGACCTGACATGTGAAATTAAAAGCTTTTAGTTTCTTTTGTGAAATCCGCGGTATCATGACAGTTTGTTATTCAAGTTTAAGCAATAGTTCAGCTTAACCTATGTACTTTTCAGTAGTATGGCAATTACACAAAACCAAGTGAACATTATATTATATTATAATATATTTTTATTATATTATAACCCCTGAGTGCATGGTACATAAAATGAATGGATGGATATTATTCTTTTTATATTATTATTGTTATTATTATTATTGTTATTATTATTATTATTATTATTATTATTATTACAGTTATCCATACTAACACCCATTTTCATGAAGTGATTCATTGTTACATTATTTGTATGGATGATTCATGAAAATTGGGGAGGAAACAAATATGTTCCTACTATTAAAGGTATAATAAATGTATGATTTGAAATAATGAATCATACTTTTCTAACAGTACTGAAACCTTTTCTATGGAAAATAAAACAATACAGATTTTTTTTTAGAGTTTCCTCGGCTCTTGTTGAAGAAGACAAGGATTTTAATGGTATTTTTTTGGACACTCTGATTTACTGTAATAATTATATTTATCAAATCTGACTCCAAACCAAACCAGCAGTTCATTTGTTGCTGCTCATCTCTTTAAGTGATGCAAATATGCCATGGCTGCTTCTCTTGCTTTGCTTTATACGCTGTGTGGTTAAAAATGTAACAGGAATCAATTCTGGATGCACATGTTGGGGAATGGGATGCATCTATATTAAAGAGTTGGTAAGCAAGATAAACCTTTTCATATCAGGAACATTGGCTGTTCATTTCAGAATTTTCAGTTATGTGCACAGACATTAGAAGAGCAGGGGCAGGAAATAACAGATCTGAGTCTGCAAAATATTACAGAATCCTTTTTATATTTTTTATATATTTTCAAATTTTAATATCACAGATGTCAAAATAACAAAGACAACTGTTTTCCACTGTGCAACATATATACTTGCTAAAATGAAAATCAAACACATAGACTTTTATAGTTTAAATAAATATGTATTTCTCAAATATCTTTAAATGTGTATTGAAGTAATTATAGACCAAACTTAGAATTATGGCGCTTTTATTTACAGGCAAAAATATTTTAGTGCAACTCATAATAATTTAGTAGAAAGCACAGACCACACTCTGTGACTTTCTGTCGGTGGCCACAAGAGGAAGGAGTTCACTATCCTACACACACTCTTCCTATGGATTGCTGTTTTGTATTTTTGCAATTTTCAGTTGATTTTAATAACTACTGTTAGAATTATTAACATACTATGTAATCTTCAAATCTCAGTAGTTTAGGACAGATCTAAGAATTCCAACATTCTACAGCTCCAACATTCTCCTCTAAAGTGTGATCAGACCCTGGCAACATATACCACAATTCAATAGCAGCAATTTCCTGTTTCATGGTGAACTCAAAAGTTCAACACCATGCAAAGCCACAGGGTGTGGTGCTCACCGTATGACCTGCTAAATTTCCAGAAGCTCCAGTTGGCATTTATATGAAGCTGATCGGGTCAAAGGCTTAACACAAATTCATCAACTTATCACATATGTAAAATGCCCCTCAAAAATCAATGTCATTTTTTTTTTCATCATACCTCATCCAAGCACGCTGGAATAATGGACATCAAACTATTTTAACAGAAGTTATTTAAGTTTTAATCTTTAGTTGGTTAATTTTCTGTATTTTGGTGAGTGTTGACTCTCTGATGACACATCACACAAGACACGTCTACTGCTGTCAAGCCACGTATTTAATTAACTTGAAACTGCACAGTATTCCAGGAGTACATCCTCTTGGCGGAAGTCGGGACGCCACCTAAATGTTTGCTTTGTAAAATTTACTCTGTGTTATTATCGTATACTATTGTACTGTTACACTAAATGCTCAACATTTTTATTTATGCATGTTATATATATATATATATATATATATATATATATATATATATATATATATACACACACACATATATATACACACACATATATATACATATACACATATATATATATATATATATATACACACACACATACATATGTATATATATATGAGCCTGGTTTTGATAGATAAATTTAAATTATTGGGCAGCAGAGAGAATAATAATAATAATGACAATAATAATAATAATAATAACAATCATAATGATAATATGAAGACTAATAATATCTAATATTAACATTTTATATTCATATGCAGTTTCAACATTTTGAATATGGGCTTTCTGTCTGGAACCTTCTACCAAGTGTCCAACGGCTGGAGACGTGGCAGCGCCCCCGGTCATATGATTCCAGTTTATGCACAGACCCCACCCCGCATCAGACACCCCTGCAAAGAGTTTTCCACATTTAAATTGATGGTTTCATCACAGTGGAATAAACTGTCGGGGATGAAAAATTAACTTCATAAAAATGTTCGCTGTGTAACCCTTGCCCTAATGTTGGACAGAGAATTCAGCGGCGGTGACCACCCAAAACAGTGCCATTTTTAGACGTTTGCTGCTGACGTTTACAGAAGCTTCAAATAGCTTCCGTTTTACTCTGGTAGTGATTGGACTGTTCTGCCTTAACCAGTGGGCTAACACACAGGCTGGGCAAGTCCGACATTCTCCCTTCAATGGAGGAACAGCCCAAAGATCGGGCGCAAGAAAGGCAACACCAGCACCACGGAGAAGACAGAAGCTCGACTCCACACACAAATAGTCTAAAACATGATCAGAGCCACTTCCAGCGCCAGCATCAGGAAACGCAGACGAAGAAAACAGGTTGGGCCATCCGGAAACGTGAGCTAGCGCCCGCTAGCCTTACTCAGCTAATGTCAACGAGCCGAGTAGCACTCGCTAACTTGTGTTCACTCCACCGTGGTTGCGTAGCTTAGCCTGCTTGAGGAATAGTTGTGGAAACTACGAGGCTAGCGTGCCGGACTAATTTACGTTATAGTGATTGCGCCGGTGAGCAAACTGTTTGGTCATTCAGGGCGACGTGTTATTAATGTCAGACCGTAAAAGTCTACCTTTTAAGTCAGCTAGCTCGGCGTCTAGCTGACGTTGCGTGACAGTTGTCGCTGGTAGTGGTTTGACATATCGGGGATTGACCTTGTGCGCCGGCTTCTTCACTAATTTCACCATACAAATCTCACTAAATTAACTTGTTTAAGTCACCTGGTGTGGGGATGGTTACTTGCATGGTGGAACTCCTTTTGCAGCACCCTAAGCATTTTCTAATTCATTTACGTGCATCTGTGTCTGCTATAGGAAACCGAGCCGGCTCCACTGGAATGTTCTGAGCTTCCATTTCCTGTCGGCCATGTTAGAATTTATACTGTCGCTAGTGCTACGTTTTGCTTTTGTGATTACACATTTTTGTGCAGAAATGACCTTTGTCTACTCTGACCAGCCAGTCTAAGAGGCCAAAGTGTCAAACGTTTAGAAGCGTCTTTAGCTGAGTGAAAGAGCATTTCTTGTGCTCTGTTGTGCTAACGCTAAAGTAGCCGCCGGCTAGTTGACATTAGCCGAAGCTAGCTATTTCTGACAGGCCTGTTGCATGTTGTCCAATCAACGAGAAGCCACGCAGTAACTCGCTTAGGATCACAGTATAAAGAAGATGCAGCGTGTTGCAGCATTGACAGCCCTTCAAACATTAACGAAGAGTTTACCGACAGCTGCTTTACAACATTCTGTTGTACAAATGTGCTAAAAAAAAAAAAAAGAAAGAAAAGAAAAGAAAAAAGGTGGCTTCCTCCACTTGTAACAGACGATACGGCTGCATGTAGCCCGTGATTCCAGACCTGTGGGGCAGCACCGTGTAACGGGAAGCCCCGCGTTGACACAGCAGTTCTCATGATAAATAATAGCTAAACCTATTTCTGGTTCACTGCCAGTCGACACGTATTTCATGCAGCCATGAAAATACACGGCGTGCCATGCTACAACTGAGCGTTGATGTCGGATCGGGTGTTCTGTTTCTTTAGTGTGATCAGCCTGCAGCTCAATGACCGTTGACAGCGTTTAAATGTCACACTCGTACAACAATGTAAATTTTCCTTAATTATATTTTTTGTTTAACTAAAAGCAATTGAGTTTAATAGCATGTAGTGATTTCTTAGGTTTCATGACCTCTGTAAAGCTTGTCAGAAAAGCTAAATGCTTTTTTTTAGATTTAGGATTTTTTTAAATCTCAGTCTCTTCCATGTTAGCTTCAGTTATTCAGGGTCTCTTTAGAGAATGAATGTGTGTCAACATGTTAATGTCTATGTTCACCAACTCATAATTTTTTGCCTTTCAGGCAATAAAAAAGTAAACATCAGCGAGGAGGAGTGGGCTGAGAAGACTCTGCATTTGTCTGAACCTGTTGCTATGTCACATGCCCCTAACAGCAACGGTAACAGACACACAAGTAGCACTAATGTGAAGCAGAAGCCGACACAGAAGCTGTATACACCTGTTCCAAAAGTGAGCAGCAAAGGACTTGACCATAAAAAGAATATGGACCATAAGAATGACAAGGAAAAGGCCCTGGATTTGAATCATTACGAGGGCCAAACGTTGGATAAAAAGGACTCACTGTTGTTTCCAAATGGCATTGTAAACTGTGGCTTAATTACAAATGGCTATTCGAGCAAGGACAATGACGGCAGCGGCTCTGAAGGTGGATATACTACCCCGAAGAAACGCAAGGCCAGATGTAACAACTCCAAGAACACTGATAATGTATTGAAAGAGAAGGAGAGAGACATGCAGCAGGGCAACACTACCGAGGAGCATGAAGCGTTTAATCCTGATACAACTGAAAAGGGAGTGACTTCCAGACTTGATGGCTTTCGGGCCGCCCATAAAGCAGACGCTCCGGCAGCAGGTAGACGGGCTGTCGTCTCTGAGACTTTGGTGGGCGAATTTCAGAGGAAGAACTCTGATGGCAAAACAGTTGGCACTTTTGGTAAGAAGGGCGAGGAAAGGCACAAATCCAAGCTTTCCTCGCCCTCAAAAGAGGACTCGTGGACTTTATTCAAGCCTCCTCCAGTATTTCCTGTGGACAATAGCAGTGCTAAAATTGTTCCCAAGATCAGTTATGCAAGTAAAGTAAAAGAAAACCTCAACAAAGTAGCTCAAGGTGGAGGCGAGGCACCACCTCCTCCGGTAAGACTGCCACAGGTCCCCATGTCTGCTATGAAAACTATCACCTCAGCTAGCTTTACTAATGGCCCCGTTTCTGGAAACGGAAACGGCTGCCCAGTGGGTACCTTTTTTGCTCCTGCTGCTAATAGTATTCCACCTCCCCCATCCACCCCAAGTTGCGAGAATGTAGCATCTCCGATGGAAAGTAACTGTAGCTCTGCAACTAGTCCAGCAGACGGAGACGCATACGAGCATAGAAAGTGTACACTTTTAATTTACCCTTTAAATATGCAACCCGTGCTCCCCAGCGCTCGTCATCTTGACCCGCCAGCCGCGCAGACAAATCAGAAAGCCTTGGGAGACATCTTCCAGAATCAGTGGGGTCTTTCCTTCATCAACGAACCCAACCTGGGCCCAGAAGGAGGAAGCAGTCCAGTGCCTGTGGAGGACAAGACCGCCGCCGTCCCGGCTGCTGCGGCCAAGGCTGCCCAGCCCTGCTTTGATGGAAACCCGTTATTTTTAGAGCCGGGCATTTTGACTCAAGACCCCGAGAAAAGGACTTGTGCCCCTTGCAAAGTGTCTAATTCCTGCTCCCCTGGCTGCGAGGCGAGCGAGGAGGGGCCTAAGAGTCAGCCGTGCGGCCAGGACAAGGCTGTGGCGGCGGTGGGGGGGAAGGCTGCGGACTCTGCGCTGTCACCCCCCAGCAAAGACAGCGGTGTCCGGTCCGCACAGGGCCAGCTGACCACGCTGCTGTTTGGCTCGTCTAAAGAAGTGGCCAACGCTAAAGACATTGGCAGGAGGTGTAGCTGGGGCTCCTTTGACATTAAAGCTGCTGTCACTTATCACACTAAAGGTAAAGGTTCCATCTCATGCGTTTTCTGCTGTTGCCCTTAAGCTTCCAGACCTTGTGGACTTTGTGACAGTTGTGTTCTTGGTGGGCAAGAGAAAGAAAGGGTATTTTCTTCCCGGGACCAAATCAGCAGCCTCTTTGTCAGAGCTGCAACAAAAGAGCAAATGTTATTTTTTCTTTTTACAGTGCCACCAAACTCCCCAGTGACTGTGCATTTTGTAACCATCTCGCAGCAAAGCACCCTTAGTACTGCTGCTGAATGCCTTTACTGTGAGTCACTAAGGGGGTGTTCATTGTGCTTTAATTGTGACACAATGGCAAATTTAGCCAGTTTCAATGTAAATATCAGCGTTCCTTTCAGATATAGAAGTGGATTCCTAAGCGTGTGCAAATAAAGTTGACATTCAATTCTAAAGAAAAAAGCAATTTCTTCAGCGAGGCAAAGTAGTCGCTACTCCTGTGGCAAATCTCCTTTTAAACCATGTAACCCCAGTGTAACCCTAGTTTTGCACCAAGGTAAACAAATATTTCCCTGCAGAAGTTTTTTTTTTTTTTTTCATTTCAAGATCATTCAAAATGTCCTGCTGTAGGTTTAAGACCTGAGCAGGTTCACTTCTACAACTATTCCAGTGGTGCTTTTGACTGCCTGGATGATTCTGTTCCAGTGTATGTGAGGAGAATTCTACGGTCTGCCAAGACACTACCTCATTTTTTTAATGTTTGTGTCCCTTGTTTTCATTGGTGGTTGAAAAGTACAAAGTTAAGCTAATTGATCAATTTAGGTGACAGGCAGTCAAATCTCGTGGATTGTAAAGGAATTTGTTGGAATGACGGCGCCTCACGATTATGAATCACAGCATGTAATAAGGTAGATGCCATTCATAAATACAATGCTAAGTGGCTGCTGGAGCTATTTTTATTCCATTATAAATAATTTCTGTTTATATTTAAATCAGCCTTGATGACTTGCGAGCTGAATTGTGTTTTTTCTTTTCACAGAAATGGAATTCGTTTTCAACCTGCAAAAACAAGGTAAATGTGAGACTCTTCAGCGCATCGCCTGGATTGGCTGAGCTCTGTCCATCAGTTCGATCAGTTACACGTTGGCTGCTTCATAATCTCACCTGGCTGCCGCATCGATTCACTGCGCTGCCACATGGCAGTGGCATGTGTTGCGTTAATGCCTTCGGTGTGCCGCTCCAGCATACGCAGCCGCGCGTCGCGGACCAGAATCGTGTAACAGTAAATCCCCCCACATGACCAAAAGGCCGCGTTTGTTTCATTACAAAGCAGCAGAAACATAAGCGAGTCGCAGTAATCGCCACGCGAGACACTGTTAAAATCACAGAGTGTGACACGCTGCCGTCACGCCAGCTGGCAGCCACAACCCAGCGCTCAGTCCAAGCAGTCGGGCACACAAGCATGAGGACAGTGTTGTCGGATGCTACGCTAGCAAAGTGAAATGTATGCGGCTTTCTTGCCAATAATAATAAGAAGAAGAGAAAATGTAGTAGTAATTGTGTGGTTTCCCAATTTGGGATCAATAGTTTGGGAACAATAAAGTACATCTATTCTATTCTATTCTATTTTAATGGATTGGATTTATATGGTGCTTTTTTAGGCACGCAAAGCACTTTACATTGAACCCATTATTCATTCACAACACATTCACACTGGTGGTGGTGAGCTACATGTGTAGCCACAGCTGTCCTGGGTCAGACTGATGGGAGCGTGGCAGCCAATCTGCGCCAAACGGCCCCTCCGACCACCACACAACTTTCACTCACACCACAATATACAAGTGTTGGCTTTAATTAGGCACTGCTGTAGGACATTGTTCCAAACCATATTTTAATCCAAATGATTTGCTGCTTATGTCTGTTTGTTTTATTTAAACCATTTTTTTTTTACATCTCCCCCTCCACTTGCTGCAGATCCAAAAAGAGTTGTGGTTTATGACGAGACCAAGGACGGACCTAATCAGTGAGGTGGACGGTCTCCAGCGCTACACCTCCGACTCTCCCTGGGTGCTGCAGGAATCCACCAATCCTATCGGACTGATCAAGTGACAACTGTGAAAACACTCATAGCATAGCATGACAGACTTTCCCTCAGAAACTCTGGTGGAACAACAAACTTCTCCGTGGGGGGGGGGGGGGCGGTTGTGGAATTGGTTGGGGAGGGGTTGCTGTGTGGGTATCAGAAAAAGAACACACATTCTCACACACACAGACACACACTACGGAGAGACTTGCGAGGAGTTAACCGGTGCCTCTCCAACGTGGCAAACAGACATTGGGACTGGGGAGCCGCCAGTCCTTGGCGGCGGCGTCCCGCCAGTTCAACCATGGAAGGTGTCACGGACCGCACGCACCTCAAGCCTTTTATCCCGGCGGAACGGCGGGCAGTCGTCGGCGTGACTATGGGATGCCTCGGTGATGTTCTCTTATTCATGCATCCGAAATGAGTTCATTGTAGATACGTTGATGTTATACACTCACGTTGGTGCGCAAAGCTTGAAGTAGTGGCGGAGGAGGAAGGGAGGACACACACTTTGCAAAGAATGCCTTGAAGTCGTGGATGAAAGCTGTTTGGAGACCTGGAGACGGAGGCTCGCGGGTGAGGGGCCCATCCAGGAAGGGAGACCTTACCTTGAATACTTTTTTGGGGTGGGGAAGAGCGGGGTGGGGGGGTGGGTGGGTCAAAGCCTGCGAATTAAATGCTTACTTTTTTTTTTTTCCCCCTCCCCTTTTTTGTTTTTGTTTTTTGTTTTTTAAACACGATGTTTGCGGGTTCCCGGCACCAGAGTGAGGCCCCCACAGCACAGTTAGAAAGGAGCCCCACTCAAAGGAAAGCCACACCCCCCCATTTCAACCTTCATCACGCGTGCTCAAGATTTTAAACCTCTGATCAGCGTTAAAAGGCGAGGCCTGTTCATTTTAAAGCTTTTTTTTATGCATTTCGTGCCCACCGAGAGCTGTGAACTTACTGTTAAATTCATATTCCTAAAAAAAAAAAAAAAAAGCAAAGTCAGTCCTCTGTGTGACAAACTATCAAGGTGTTCTGTGCTACTTTTGTAGCAGGAAAATGTTCGTTCAGTTTTGTGTTTTTTTTTTTTACCTGCGTCCATGCGTGTCGTCGTAGCAACGGTTCTGTCCCTGTCGTCCGAGAAACCACATGTTGCGTTTTTACAGCCGTCGTTCTTTATAAAGTTTTTGTTCATGTTGTCTGACTCAGCTGTTTGGGTCGCCCGTTCCTGTCACATGGCATTGAATTTGTTGCATGTTTACCGGTGGAACCGATGCGTCTTTGATGGCCACACACAGTTAGTGAGAACAATTGCAATAGTGATCTGTCCCCCGGCGAGCCGCTTTTTGTCACCACGTGCTGAAATGTGAAGATGACTCGTGCTTTTTTTTCTTTCTTTCTTTTTACATGTGCAAGCCAGTGTGCAATAACCCCGTGTGGTCCATACGGTGTCTTAAATGGGTTCTGTGGAGCGAAAAGATGTTCATCACTGGTGTGGCCTGCAGATCATTTTCTCTTTACAAATGTCAAAGGTGCATTCTTAGTTTGTTGCACAACAGCTTGAGGTGGAGGAGACTTGTCTTTTTTTTTTTTTTTCCCCCCCTCAAATTTAATTCCGTCAAAAAAATGTAATTCAGTAAAAGAAGCCCAAAATGTTCTAACTGACCCGGTATGATATCACTTCATTACAATCTGGGAATCAGGATTGGGTTCATGTCCCATAACACAGGAACTTTCCAGGTGTTTTTTTTTTCTGTTTTGTTTCCCTCTACAAGACTAGTGTGGATGATTTAGCACTTTATGTAAACTAATTGCTTTTATCTTTTAATTACTAGAGAGATCTATATATGTGCTGATGAGAAAATAACTTCTTGAAAGAATGGCGCTTGGCTGTTACTTTTTTGAGAAAAAAAATATAAGTCGTGAAATACAGAATTATTAAATGTTAAACTCAGGTAGTGTTGATAAAGCCATGAATATGTTGAATCCAGCCCCTCGCCCCCACAACACACACACGCACACACACGCACACACGCACACACTCACACGTCTTGTAGTGTTCTCAAATCTCAAATTGGAACTGTACAATTGGTTTCCAAAAGGGGAAATAAAAAAAACAATTCTCACTATGTTTACTTGCATGAGTGACGAGCTGTCATCCATCAATCTTGGCTTCATAGTTATTGTTTCTTTTTTATTTTAGTTTATTTTCCCCTTCTCCCCTTGTAATGCATCATCGAGGTTCATCCATGGCGTTACCGTTGAATCAGTTTGGCGTTCATCTCTGAAGTCCTCTTGTTTCCACTGTGTCACAGCAGGCAGGTGTTGGGGGAGACGCTCTCTCTCCCTCTCTCTGTCTCTCTCTCTCTCCCTCTCTCTCTCTCTCTCTCTCTCTCTCTCTCTCTCTCTCTCTCTCTCCATCACACTGCACGTGATCGACGAGTTGATTCCCACACGCTGCTCTGTCAGTCACAACGTTCGGGGGGTTTGTTTGGCCCAAGCATTGAGATGTTGAGGCTTGGTCGGGTCCAGGATGGTACATACCAAATTGTTCAGTGTGGACACAACAGTCGCTGATCCATCTGATTACCAACTGTAGAAACAGGGTGACCAGACTGAGTAGTACATGATGTTACTGTAGTCTTACAACCTTTTCAACTGTTATTGTTGTTTTTTTTAAGAGGATGGTCCTGTCCTAGGATGTTTGGAGAATCTCCCATCCTCCCACCCCGAGGTTCCTGTATGTCAAGCACTTAAACGCAGCAAACAAAAAAAAAGGAAAAAAAAAAGAAAAAAAAGTTGAATATGCATTTCTAAAGATAGAGCACTGTAGCCTGCAAAAACCAAAAAAATGGTTCTTGAAGTTGAGTATATGAGTTAATAATCAGTGATTTCTTTTGGTAGGGGGAAGGGAGAGAGTCACTGATTGTTGACTGGCCCCGCCCACCACCACCACCCGCCTCTGTTTAGATGTGCAATCAACTGGAGGAGGCTGACGCAGGCTTTGAGGTTGTGTGCGAGTTTTGCCTGGTTGGTTTTTATGGATGTGTGCAGAGTGATTTCTTCTTCTTATATGCAAGTTCCTGCTATGTTTCCCCCCGCTGTTGTTTTCATCTTCAGGTGCCTGTGTGCAAAAAAACAACAACAAATTGTTCACAGCAATTTTGATTGTTGAAAATCTGCTTTCAGCATCTTACACCTGTGCCATTTTTTGTCTTTTTTTTTTTTTTTGGAAAACAAAACAAATTGCGACGCTGTCTTAAGTTTTCTCATGGCTTCTAATTAATTTATTTCTGGCAACGTGGACGCATGTGGTGTGAAAATGATTTCTTTCATGACTTCGTTATTAGGTTCGTGTGACCTGATGCCAAAATCAAGTTCAAGATTGGGCACGCGACAACCACTTTAAGAGTTAGCACATAACCTATTTGAACTTTTTTTTTTCCTTAACAAACTGTTTTAACGTGTTTTAAAAATTTGTTGAGCTATAACTTAATTTATCCTTAGCTGCACATGTTAGAATGAGACTGAAAGCTAATGACACAGAGGATCAGGTTTTAGATGTTTTAGCTGTTGATTGAGGCTGATCTTGACTTGTTTCTTCCCCCAGTTAAACTGTTAGTATTAATATACTTGAGCTCCTCCCCAGCAGCTTTTATACAACAGACCTTTGATTCTGTCTACAATGGTGATAAGTGATCAGCGCTAAATACACTCTTAATGTATAATTCTTGATTTGTTGTGACTCTGACCATGTCGTGTGTGTGCGTGCGTGTGTGTGTGTGAGAAGGAAGTTGGGAGCGAGGGATCACCATGTGGTTCTGACCAGTCTGAAACTGCTTTGGCCAAAGGTACACTGCTCGAGATATGAAGATAGTGAACGGCAAGCGGGCACGAGGATGATGATGTCACAAGCGGCTAAATTTGGAAAAGCTTTTTTTGCTTTGTTTTAGTGAAGAAAGTCGTCTAAGGTAGCAAGTGAATGTCACTGAGTTATTGTGTGGCGCAAGAGAGGAGGAATCTCAAAAAGATTTTTTTTTTTTTTTTTTTTTTTCTAAAGATGAAACTAATGCCGAAAGTGCTGCTTTTTCATCCAGTAATCAATCGTCTGTAATAAATGCTGGACTGAACTGGTGTTTGTGCTTCAAAATAAGTCCCAATTTCTGCCACTCGTGGAAACTTTTTCTTTTTTTTCTTGTCTTGTTTTATTTCACTTTTTTTCTGTCAACGACAAATGAGAATGAGAAGTTACAGTGATTGAGGATCGTGAAAAGAGGTCGTTCCTTGCGCCTCGCTATCTCTTCTCTGTGTCATCACAAATGGCTGTCGTGTTGCCTCGGCATTTTCTTTTTATCCACCCTTCTATTTTCAGTCCACTTTTCTGTTTTCATCACTTTTACATCTTGCGCCCCTTCATGTGAGCCAATAGCGTTTTCTTCTCAAATGTCTTACAGGTTGACAAATGAGATCTCTGAATTTTTTTTTTCTTGTTTGGAAGTTAACACAAGTGTCACATTACATTGTTTAAATTTTCTTTTCTTTCTGTTTTTTTCTCTTTTTTTTTCTTTTTAAAAAAAAGCATGATAATAACCCTCAAATTCCAAACGATGTAACAGATTCAGTTAAAGAGAAAACCTTCCAGTGTTCACAATTTTATTTTCCATTAAAATGTCAAATTTTCATGAAGACTTGTGTGTGTTTGCTTTTTTGCTGTTTATGTTGGTGTCATTTAGTTAACTGCAAAGTATCTGATTAATAGTCTACTAGTGCCACAATGTCTTTATGGGGGAAAAAATTCATTTGAGCCTACTTACTGATCTGATAGTGGAAAACTGATTCTGAGCTACTTCTTTATCAGATATTTTTGTTGCCATTTCAAAAAATAAATCATGAACCTGACAGATGATGGTGTAGTTGGGGAAATGGCACCTTTTGAAAAGACTGTTGAAATATAGTAGTGCCAGTTTAATGTAGGTGTTTGTCCAACACTGCCCCCTGTTGGAATAATCATACAATACCAAAACTGAGTGGGTACAGAATTGGATGCAAATATTTTAAAATGTACATATTTTAAATATGTTTACAATTTCTGGTTGGACATTTTAATCATTTATGTTTTGCCAGCTGTAAACTGTTCAATTTGCACTCTTGAAACATTAAATATTTACTTCAAAGTTTTCTTATTTGTCTGTCCCACAACTAAAAAATAATCCATCCTTTACTGAAGCTTAGCACTGTAGCGTGAGACTGTACACAGTTCTAAATCTGTTTCCTAGAGACCTGTAGAGCTGTTTTTTTCTTCTTCCTTGGATTGTGATAATTAACAATTTTGCAAGGTTACTCTATTGGACTCTCCCATCAGGACAAAAAAAAGATTTATTACTTACATATTATTTGTATTATTTTTTTTTATTGCATATTAAATCCAAGGACAAGCTTCTTACACATACTATAAATACACATTAAAGGTCTCACAATGTATTGAACATTCCAATTACAAAACATCAGGGTTAGGATTGGAGTTCATGTTGGGGATTGTATTAGGGTTAGGGTTTTGGGGTTCCTCATCTGCTAGAAGCCCCAAATTTGATGTGGGTGTGTCTTGAGGGCTCCTGATGCAAAAGCAATTGGCCCCATGTCTCTAGGATAAAGTTGACCTTTGACCCTCATAGACTTACATGGCATTAGGGTTAAGGCTGAAATTAGGGTTAGGGTTTTTAAAATTAGGATTAGGGTTTTGGGGTTCCTCATGTGCTAGAAGCCCCAAATTTGATGTGGGTGTGTCTTGAGGGATCCCGATGAACCTGCAAAGTTGCCCCATATGTCTCTTGGATAAAGTTGACCTTTGACCCTCATAGACTTACATGTCATTAGGTTTAAGGTTAATGCTGAATTAGGGTTAGAGGTTTTGAAATTAGGATTAGGGTTTTGGGGCTCCTCATGTGCTACAAGCCACAAATTTGACATGGGTGTGTCTTGAGGTTTCCTGATGCAAAAGCAATTGGCCCCATATCTCTAGGTTAAAATTGAACTTTGACCCTCATAGACTTACATGTCATTAGGGTTATGGCTAAGGCTGAAATTAGGGTTAGGGTTACGCTTGAGGCTGAAATTAGGGTTAGGATTTCGAGGTTCCTCATGTGCTAGAAGCCCCAAATTTGGTGTGGGCGCTTCTTGAGGGCTCCTGTTGAAGCAGGAAGTGGCCCCGTGTCTCTAGGACAAAGTTGACCTTTGACCCCAATAGACTTGCATTGAATTAGTGTTAACGATAAGCCTTAAACTAGGGTTAGGGTTTTGGGGTTCCTCAAGTACTAGAAGTCCCAAATTTGGCGTGGGTGCTTCTTGGGTGCTTCTGATGAAAAAGCAAGTGGCCCCATGTCTCAAGGACAAAGTTGAAATTTCACCACATAGACTTGCATTGAATTAGGGTTAACGATAAGCCTGAAACTAGGGTTAGGGTTTCGGGGTTCCTCAAGTACTAGAAGTCCCACATTTGGCATGGGCGCTTCTTGGGGGCTTCTGATGAAAAAGTAAGTGGCCCAGTGTCTCTAGGACAAAGTTGAAATTTCACCACATAGACTTGCATTGAATTAGGGTTAACGATAAACCTGAAACTAGGGTTAGGGTTAGGGTTAGCTGAAATTAGTGTTAGGGTTTTGGGGTTCCTCAACTACTAGAAGCCCCAAATTTGGCATGGGCGCTTCTTGGGGGCTTCTGATGAAAAAGCAAGTGGCCCCATGTCTCTATGACAAAGTTGAAATTTCACCCCATTGACTTGCATTGAATTAGGGTTAATGATAAGCCTGAAACAAGGGTTAGGGTTAGGGTTTGCTGAAATTAGGGTTAGGGTTTCGGGGTTCCTCAACTACTAGAAGCCCCAAATTTGGCGTGGGCGCTTCTTGGGGGCTCCTGATGAAAAAGCAAGTGGCCCCATGTCTCTAGGACAAAGTTGAAATTTCACCCCATAGACTTGCATTGAATTAGGGTTAACGATAAGCCTGAAACTAGGGTTAGGGTTAGGGTTTGCTGAAATTAGGGTTAGGGTTTTGGGGTTCCTCAAGTACTCTAGAAGCCCCAAATTTGGCGTGGGTGCTTCTTGGGGGCTCCTGATGAAAAAGCAAGTGGCCCCATGTCTCTAGGACAAAGTCGAAATTTCACCCCATAGACTTGCATTGAATTAGGGTTAACGATAAGCCTGAAACTAGGGTTAGGGTTAGGGTTAGGGTTTCAATGTTCCTCAAGTACTAGAAGTTCCAAATTTGGCGTGTGTGCTTCTTGGGGGCTTCTGAAGAAAAAACAAGTGGCCCCATGTCTCTAGGAGAAAGTTGAAATTTCACCCCATAGACTTGCATTCAATTAGGGTTAACGATAAGCCTGAAATTAGGGTTATGGTTAGGGTTTTTGAAATTAGTGTTATGGTTAGGGTTTTTGAAATTAGTGTTAGGATTTTGGGGTTCCTCATGTGGTAGAAGCCCCAAATTTGACGTGGGTGTGTCTTGAGGGCTCCTGATGCAAAAACAATTGGCCTCATGTCTCTAGGATAAAGTTTAAGGTTTAAGGCTGAAATTAGGTTTAGGGTTTTTGAAATTATTGTTAGGGTTTTGGGGTTCCTTATGTGCTAGAACTCCCAAATTTGTCGTGGGTGTGTCTTGAGGGATCCTGATGAACCTGCAAGTGGCCCCATGTCTCTGGGATAAAGTTGAACTTTGACCCTCATATTCTTGCATGGCATTATGGTCAGGGTTATGGTTGAAATTATGGTTAGGGTTGGGGTCAGAGTTAGGGTTGCGGTTTGGTCTAGGGTTGGGGCTAGGTTTATGGAATTCATTTCCAGCAAGGTTAAGGGTCAAGTCACCCACTAAGATTGGGGTCAGTGCTCCGGTAAGGCTTAGCGTAAGGGTTGTTGTCAGGTAAATGGGGTTAGGTTCCACACACACACACACACACACTCACGCACTCAAGCTCACACGCACACATGCACGCACTCTACATTCACTTGTTTTTGGACTATTTATTATGTTAGTCTCCTTCACTGAATTAAAGATTTAAAATTTTTCAATAAATATTTTCACCTATTGACGTCTGGTTGATAATAATCAATATTAGTTGCCTGTGCTCTTCTTCTGCCTTTGTTATTAGTTCTACCTTGACACAAGTCTGATATATGACATCTCTCAGCTATTCAACTTGAGAAGTGCTTTATGGAGCTGTTTCTCTTTGAGGGGGTCTCACACATTTTGAGTCGTCAACCGCTGTTCCCAGTCGACAGGGACAGAAAGCAGGCGCAGTGTATCATCCAGCCACATCTCCTGCTTCCTGGGATGAATATATCAGTTACGAGCAGACGCTCCCTGACATTTACTGATCTTCCATCATCGCCATAAACCCCTGTCCCTCGTCAAATGCCACACTCCAGAGCTCGCTGGAGCTTGCAACCAATGCGATGTGCAGCACAGTTCAGGAAGAGTGGCTGTTCCCTCAGTTCCCATACTCAGCCTTAAAACAGTGAACCTTCGCAAACTTTAACATGAGTCATGTGAACAATGTGGAGGGGCTGGTGTTGTGAGGATTCATCAGCTTTGTGGGCTTTACTGAATCAATAAGCATCACTGACAAATTTACAGATTTATATTTTGGAAATGGACATTCCTTGTGTGATTTCATATTGCTTCTAGGGTGTCCCAGACCCTGTCTGCTCTTAGAGCACTCTGGGTATTATGCCAGGGGTCCAAGGAAGACAACTTGCAGACAAACAGTAGAGGAAATTAGCAGTTTTTCAGTAATTTTCAACAAATTTCAGCAGTATTTGAAAACTCACTCAATTCTCCCCAATTACAATATGCTTCTTCACCACTAGATGGAAGCAAATTCCTCACTCAATTACTGGGTAACATTACATTTACAATCACATTTACCTACATGGCCTCCTAACTATGTTCCTGTAATTACTCATCGCAATGTATTATAGCATGACATATGATTTGCAATATTTTACACAAGCTTTTACTATTAAGCCCACAAACATAAGACAGCATCAGGTGGTAAGAGAACACACTGCAGGCATATTAGATCATGCATATTAGATGTTACACATTAGATCATGTTTTCCAATGCTCCTCTTGGTCTTTTCAAATCACCTCTACAATTTTGGGTTTTAAAGTCAAGGAAAGAGAAAAAAAAAACTTAGAAACAAAGCTGCAACATCAACAGAAACAGCTGAGCTGGTGATGGACGATGGTGGTTCAGTTTCATGAAACAAAAACAGCATGACATTTAGAGTGACTTTGGAAAACTGAGCAATAATAAACCATTTGGTGTATTTTCTTTACCACCTGTAAAAAAAACATAAACTACTGTGTAAAAAAAAAAATCCTGTTTTTCAATTAAATGTGTAATAATTTCAAAAGAACACCACCAAAAACACCATCAACAACATAAACAAAAGCTATATTTGAGGGGCCATGTTGTGACGTGTCTCCCAATATTTAACGGTTGCTTCTATCTAGTGGACAAAACTTATATGGCAGTTTCTACAAAGCCTTTTTATTGTGCATGTTGACTAATATCGAATTTGATATTTTATGAACAACCCAACTTAATTGGCCATTCCTTTCAAAAAAATTGTGTGTGTGTTTTTTTTAAACGTGTTCCTAAGGGTCTCACAATCGGAGACCAAAACGCTCACATTAGTTGTGTTTGTCTCCCTTCTCCATTTTGAATCTAAGTGCTGTCATAGCTCGTGGAAGCCTGGGCGCAAGGGGGAATAGAAGAAAACTGTGAGCTCTCTCTGAGGTTTAGAGCACAGGCTGCAAAGGTCGGGGAGTCATCCATCGGTTGCCCATGATCCAATCAGCATCGGTGACCCTCCTCCTCATTTTCAGAGCCATCCCCCGCTCCATCCTCCAGCAATAACCCACACCTCCACCTGCTTTCCACTCTTTCCCCCCACTAGTTTGCTCAAAGGGGGCTATCGATCGGAGAGCATCAGATCCATGAAGACAATGATGATGAACAATGACCAGGCGGCTGCATCCTCAGCGGCGGGGACCTAAGCCGATGGCCTTTGTGAGCGTGTAATGCCTCATCTGCTGCAGAATATGAGGCGAGAGGAGCGAGATGATGTGTGAATTTTCTGAGTCAGTTAGCCGCCGTCTCGTCTGCTGTCGGCCACGTCTAAATACTGAGGCTGTAATTGCTTTGATTTATCAGGAGGGGAAAAGTGTGTATGTTTCTTTTTGTCTTTTTTTCCCCAAGACTCAATTTAGCCATAAAGTGATTCTTTTAAAACCCAATGTTCAGTGATAAGCTGCAAGAAAATTACTTTTAATGACAAAACTTTGGCTTCACATTGAATCATATTCAGCATAATTTTTTATATTATGGTCCTAATGAAACACATAAAACTAATGGGATTATTATAATCACATCCCTTTTTATAATTATAAATTAAAAATAATTGCAATTATATTATTGTTGCTTTCAGTAAGAGACCCAAAAATATACATTTTAGAGAGAATTATGTACTGAAAACTCAGTTTAATTTCCAGTCTGTACAGAATCGTTTTACTAGTGTGGTACTGATCATATTTTTCAGATTTTAAGGAATCCCAATGAACATTTAAAGGTCCTATGTTGTGTGAAATTCACTGCAGCAATATGTTACATGTGTCTTAAGACTTACTTAACTCAGAAAAGTCCTTCCTTTATGTCTTATGCTTCCACCTTCCAGAAACTGTGTCCTACTGCAGTTTCAGTTCTAGAGGACCCCACCCCCCAACAAAGGACTTCTGAAGGCTTTTCTTTTTTAAGAATAGGTGGGTATTAATCTGTGCCATCTAATGGTCATAAAGCATATTGCAAGCAATGATGATGATCCCTGTGTTCTCATGTCCTGCATGATCTCATTTTATTTTCTTATACCAGCTGTGATGTCATGATAAAAAAACTACAAAACCTAAAAAAAGACATTGTACTGTCCAGATCCATGAATGTGCAAAACTGCCGTCTCTGCAACTACTTTGGCTCATTAATAGTAAATGTAAACAGAAGTTATTGATTTTTGCTACTTTTATCTCCCTAAAACACACACACATGCTGACAGATCCCCCAGCGTTATGCACTGGGCCTTTAACATTTAGTGTTTTCAGGCTGACACTGGCAGAACTCACATAATGGAAAGGTCCTATAAACCGACAGCCATTTCTATAACATCAAACCCAGATAAGCACACAATGAACCCGGCTTCCTAAAAGAAACCCAATAGACTCACCTGTTTGTTTCTTATCTCCCTCTCCTGGAAGGAAAACACACACACACACACACACACACACACACACACACACACACACACACACACACACACACACACACACACACACACACACACACAAACAGACCGTGGCAAAGCCCCCACTTAGGAAGCTGCGTGCCATCTTGGCTGCAGACAATTTGCCATTCCCAGAAGGTCATTCGGTTAATGCGCATTTGAGTTTTCATGGACTCTTAACTAGTTTTTAATCAGCAATTATTAGTGAATTGGAAGGCTGTGCAGGCGCGCGGCTCTTTGCCGGCAGGAGAGTGCCCATCAATGTCACGTCAATTTCCATGCCAAAGGCTACATTAGGCCCGCAGTCTGGGAGGAAGCAGCCACCTGAGTGCCTCGTCTCGCTGCCCACAGCGGTCTTCCCATCAACTATTGACTCTATTACACAGCTCTGTCAAAAAAATTTTCCGCTTCAAAAGAGGAGCAACCATTACATGGCTGTGTGGGGAGATAATTTAGTGATGCACATAAAATTAAGTGCACATCCACTGAACATTGCTCATTATTGCACCCGGATTCCTACAATGCCGGGCTGGTGAAAGGCCTCCGGATTCCCACTCCCAACCTTCACACTCGCAGTCCACTTTTTTGGAGGCACAATAGCAGCTGAATTATTTGGGCCGATGTCCTATATAAATAACTGCCATTTTTGTTCCCCTGCCTATATCTGAGCCACCTGTAATTGGCAATTAAACATGCAGGCTTCTCAGACGGGGCTCTTAATTACTGTTAATAAATGCTGAGGGGCCCCGAGGTGTCCTCACATGCTTGAGGGATGGGAGGGGGGGTTGCTGTGGGTTCTCGGTGCATGAATATGCATGGCAGCCAGGTATCCTTCAGCCTCTCTCCTCCGCTCTTCCATCCTGACACACACACAAAAGGCAGCAGAGCGCCTCTTGAACCGGCACTTCCTTATTACACCTCCACAGCAGCAGCAGCAGCAGCAGCAGCAGCAGCCAGTGCCGGAGTCTTGCAGCAGCGTCTCGGAACACTGTGGGCTTTGTTTGTGTTTGCCAGGAGCTGTCACATCCAGCCTGTTAGCAAGCGGCCCCGGGGAAATCCACTCCGAGCAGCCGGGGACGAGGTGAGACAGGCACAGGAGCCAGTGACACGCCGTCTGACGGCCTCATATTTGGTGGGATTTTGTTTGGATGAGTGTCGCAGCATAAAATCCTGCCAGTCGGAGGGAAATGTGTATATCTCTTGCGGTCACATACACACAGTTTGGCGTTTTAGGTTAAACTGTGAGTAAAAAGAGCTTAGAATCCCTTCAAGGACGAAGGGAGGAAGAGGATTAAATTCCCCGAGATGTGACACAAGATGTGAGAAATGTAAGAGATTATATTGACACACTGTAAAAATAATCATACAAGTAACACTGATTGCAAAATAATAGTAAGACTAATGGTGTTTTACTTTAGCGATATAAATACAGGCAAACATTGATCAGAGTTGACTGACTTCAGCCTATTATTGGATGTTATGTCTAAACATTAATATACAGGTACTACCCAGAAAATAACAATATCCTGAAAAGGTTGTTGTATTTCTGCAATTCAACTTAAAAGGTGAATTTGACATATTATATAAACAAATATGCAAATCAATATATTTCAAGTTTTTATTTCTTTGGATTTTGCTGATCAGGTCTTGCAGCTAAACAAAAACCTCAAATTCAAAAACTCAGAAAATTAGTTTGTGGGTTTGTGGTTTTAATAAGCTGAAAATCTTAATCGGCAAAATTACAACAAGGAACTGCTTGAGATATGTCAATTTGCGTGTAATGGCTCAATAAAATTTGTTGGTTTTAAATTGCCAAAATAAAACAACTTTTACTTGATATTCTAATTTTTGTGGTAGTACCTGTATATATATATATATGTATATATATATATATATATATATATATATATATATATATATATATATATATATATATATATATATATATATATATATATATATATATATATATATATATATATATATATATATATATATATATATATATATATATATATATATATATATATACATATATACATATATATATATATATATATATTTATATAATATTTACCCATCAAAATAAAAGGTGTCAATAAATGATACGAACCAATACTGTGTGAAATAAGATTCTGACCTCTGAAATATATAATAAGACATCAAAAGCATCAAGTCCTGACAAATTATGAAACTTGTACTTACATTATTTCTTTGAATAGACCCACATATGGAAGCGAGGGATGAATGAAAGGACGGCGCCCCTGGTTGAAATATTAAATGCATCCTTTTCACTTCAAAGCAAACTTTGGTTCCACACATTAATGGGAGCCTCAGTTGCTCGGCTGTGAGCTGACATTTAGCTCCCGTAATGACTGCTGATTGTCTCGCAGCGTTCCACCAAAGACCCCAATCCTTGTGTTTGAGGGCCGACGAGTGCCGGGGCTCTCTGATCGTAATGGCACTTTTAATTAGCACTTAATTGAGGGCAGGTGGACTGGAAAGGTCAACCAGTTAGGCCCTGTGTGTTAAAAACACAGTGAAGGGCCGAGTGCTGCGCGGCTCTGTCTGCTAATTACAGTCACCAGAATATGTCGGGAAAAAACACAGTTGGATGTGCTGAAGGTCAGCGTGTAGACGTCTTCTCACCCATTCTAATTTTAATATTTGATTCAACATGTAATTTGTGTGTCAAATGTGTTTTTGTAATATGAATGAGTATTAATGAGTAATTCCAAGAAAATCACATTTGTCTTTTTTTAAAAATAAAAAACAGAACAAACTAATTTCTGTCTTCAAAATTATAATTAAACCGATAAAATGTAGAGATACTGTGACCGGAGGCTCCAGTCAGTCTCAGCTGTGAAAAACAGAGCCAGGCTGCAGTATTGATCTCAGTCAGAATTATAGATCACCGTGTCTGAATGAGTGATGAAGCTGTCGGACTGTTGGTCTCACCTGACAAGCTGCCGTATTTAAAAAAAAGAAAGAAAAGAGGGTCCTGATCTCTGAATTTAAATGCAACAATAACATTTGCTTTAACAATAACAATCCATCACCGGAAATATTGACAAAATGATGAATCTGCAATTTGAATCTGCAGAAGTCCCTGTGCTAATCGCTTCATTATTAACAGATCTTTAAATTAGATATAAGATGTACCTTAAAAATAAGCTTGAATAAGTTGAAAAAGTATTGTTTTATTCTTACTTTCACAGCAGTTCAATCTGAATGTATTTCGGATTCAGATTTATTTATTTATTTATTTTTAGTTTTTTGGTCTGTGAAATCAACCTCTCACTGAAACAAAAACACACAAGGTAAGAGCCCTTATGATTTATGTCTGTTGCTCTCTCTTTCTCTGTGTATTCCGATAGGCCAGCCATGCAGCCGCCTGTTTGCTCATCTACTAGTCACGTCCTCGCTCCGTTTAGACGCTGAGCCTCAGCTAATATTGATGCTCTCCATGAGGCTGACGGGAAAACAAAACAAAACAAAAAGCTGCAGACGGCCGTTTTGCATCCTCCTGCCAGAGCCAGCAGAGACCACTGGGGGGCAGCAGCATCACACAGCAGCTCTCTGTGTTTGCTCGCCAGTCTCTCTCTCTGCACCTCCTCCCCAAATGCATTTAGGCATTCAGTGTCGATTAATCCCGCTGACCTCAGAGGATCCCTGTGCAGATACGCTGCGTGTGAGAGCCGTGAAAATAATAATAATAATAAAAAAAACAGCAAACTGGGAGAAACCAAGCAAAAAAGGGAGAAAAAACAACAACACCTTTTAGTGTAGAGAGAAGACGCACATGAAGAATTAACAGATCGGTGTCATGGCAGACTCTACCTGGACCTGGCCAATGGAAAAAAAACACCTCTACATTATAGAAAATATGTCCACTTTGAGTAAATGCACCTCGGTGTGATATTGAAACGGAATGAAACAGTGAAAACCAGTCATATAACAATTCAGTTTATTTTTATTTATTTTCCAGACAGACACATCAATTTCTGGACCACAGTAGAGGATGGAAACCTTTCACAGACAATTTTTTGTCAATATTATTATTTGAAAATACAAATATAAAATTAGACTTTCCACATTTGATATGTGAGAGACCCCCATCCATTATTATTATTTATTATTATTATTATTATCATCATCATCATCATCATCATCATCATCACCACGATCATCATCGATATTTTTTTTCTCGTATATTTTACAACGGGGCTTGAGCAAGCCATATGATAACCTGAAAGATGCTTTCAGATGTCGGTCAAGTCTGTCTGTCTGTCTGTCTGTCTCTCGCCATAAAAAGTCGGTTAACGCAACAGAAAAAAAAGAAACAAAAAAGAAAAAAGGGGGGCAAGTGTTAGGAATGGGCGAGCAGCAGTGGAAGAGTGGGGGGGTGGGGGATGTGGGGCCTCCACGGAAAGACATTGAAGCACAGCAGAGCCTCCTTCGCGCTGCCGTCCGCGCCCTCTGAGGAGCTCCCGGAGGCTCCCCTCCAGGCCACCGCAGCTCCACAACCAGCCGGACCAGGAGGCGGAGTGGGATGGAAGAAATGGGGGGATGAGGGGAGGATGGGAGGCGGGGTGGGGTGGGGGTAGGGGGTCGGCTGAGCGTAAGCTAACCTATCGATGAGCGGGATGGAGGACCCTGCAGGAGCAGGAGACGCTCAGCAGCAGGTCTCCAACGCTGCTTAAACGTGTGCGATTGTTGCTCGTCTACGCACACAGATTCGTCTCCACGGGTGCAAACTGCAGGTCGATGGGGATGAGATGGCAGTGGGTGTGGGGCGAAAGGGGGGAGTTCACCCCGAAACTCTTGGCAGAGGTCGCGACCTTGTGAGATTTTCTGTCACCTCCTTGGAGTTTGCCGCCGATTTTGATTTTTCTTTGTGTTTTGAAACTGAATCATTAATAAACAAACAAAACAAAAAACGTGTGTGTGTGTGTGTGTGTGTGTGAGTGAGTGAGTGAGTGAGTGAGTGAGTGAGTGAGTGAGTGAGTGAGTGAGTGAGTGAGTGAGTTGTCCCGTCGACCAGGGGCCAGTCACCGTGACAGCGTCTCTCGGAGGTTAAGGGCACATTGTCTGGTTGCAAAAAACCATTTAGCACCACTAAGAACAAGCTCCCTCTTTTGGGTACGAAAACGCTCAGGAACGCTCGATGAGCCTTCAAAGTCGGCTGGAATTAATTAGAAAAGCAGCGGAGGGCCGGAGCGGTGCTCGTCTGGTGGTTGCTCTCATCAAAGCCGGCGGAGAAACCCCCGGTGACAGAAATCTCACAGGCCTCGTGCGGCTGTTTCGGGGTGGGATTCTCCCGCAACGGTCAGGATGGACTGTTTGGCCATTGCCTAGCACTTGCCTCGAGATTCAAGTTTAAATGGATACGGTAGTACACTACAAATGTCAACACCATCCAGGTTGACTTTTTTTTTTTTCTTCAAATCCTCTTTTTTTGATAATATTTTTTCTCATTTTTTTCCCTCTTAACCCAAGGCCCCCCTCCCCTTCTCCCCCCAAAATGGATATTCTAGACTACTAAGATGTGAAACATTCATCAGCTGTAAACTGCTGTCAGTTTGAGATAAAATGAAATTACAGCAACGGAGCCATGCTACCTTAAAGTCCAAGCTACAGGATCACAAAACAATGCTCAAGTTGTGGGGGAAGAAAATGAGCCACTTCCTGATGTGTTTTCTAATTTTTTTGTCCTCGTTAAATTATGGTCAAAATGCTGCAACAGAGACACGCACAGAAACCTTTAAAGATTGGAATCAACGAGGGCTCATAAGAAGGTGGGTGTGGTGGTTGATGGGAGGTTTGAGTTAAAATTCTGCAAAGGACGTGTTTGATTGTTTGATGACTAGTAGGGCAACTATGAGTAATTCAAAGGTCAGATATGTTGTAAAATTTGCCTCATTTTTCTTTTAAAAACAACAACATGTGCCTTGAGTCTGTCAACAACAAACTACTGTGTGTGCTAAAACACCGTTCTGGGAAAAAAAATCCCTTTGTGATGTCACAAAAGTCACAGATGCACTTTGAAGGTCATTGACAAAAATCCCAGCAGGTAGAGTGTTTCGTTTCCTTCAATACATGTAGAATGTCCCAAACAGCTTCAAGTTCTGCAGGAAGCTGTAAACAGAAGGCTACATATACTGTTGTAGATGCTAAAGAAGTTTTTGGTGAAATAATTGTGCGAGTCGTCTCCACTGGAGGCTGAAATGCAAAATCTCTTGAAAAAGATCAGAGAATGTGAAAATATGGGACCTTTACATCACACATTTTTTCCATGTATTTTATTCCCAATCTAATTTAGTTTGATGGTTGATGTGTAGTTTTCCTACCTTAAATAGGTAAAAAAAATAATCTCTACAATTAAGTGACAGGCAGAATGGCGGTTGGCACAGTGCACCCTGCTGGCCAGGTTTAGGACCTCAAAACTCTGGTTGCATGGTCAGCAAACACCTGGTCAGTCTGGAGAGATGCTAGTTCTACCATCCCATACATTTTAAACCATTGGTTTTAGGGTAGAAAAATTCAGTGTTGCTTAGGAAGAAAATATAAACACTATTTTTCCCCCCAAAATAGACTTTCCATTGTATTTGGTCAATGGTATTCGTATCTTCAATTACTTTTATTTTCCAGAAATGTTAACGTTACTCAACCTGATGCGCATGAGCCAAAACTCCTTTCTGGGTTTTTATTGGATAATTTGTCGGTGCGTGCCAATGGCAAAGATCCCTCCTCTTTACATTCTCTGTATTTTGACAGCTTCTGGTGGGGCACTAATATTATGCGTTAACAGTACAGCCTGTCTTTTTTTAAGACCCCATGAGGTGAAACAAATAGGATAACTGATATGAAAGCTAAATTGAGTTTTAATAAAAGTGTCGGTAAAAAGGGGGACTCAATCTATGGCTGGAGTGTGTTCACAGCTTGAGCTCCTCAATTGAATTGGCTTCAAAAAAATCAGAAAATAATAGGCTTGTTTTTGCTTGATGCACAGCTGCCTGGCATTCTGAGCCGTTCAATTCATTTGCGGCCACTTAATCTCCAAATGAAGGGCAGCTTCAGAATTAAACTCCAGCCTAAACATCTGTTTTAAGGGGTAAAGTTTTGAGGGACTGGAAATTACACTGGTCTTATCTAAACTGTGCTGGGTCATACTTCCTAACTGTACAAACATGAAAGGTTTTCTTTTGAATTTCTGCAACAGCGCTGTGACCAACATTATGACTCTTGATGATCATTGCTATGGTCGTTAAAAAAATATGAAATATCTTACACATAAGTTCTTTTTTTTTTCATCAGCGTGACTTGTGTCCCCCTATTTAAAAAATAGTCAAAAAGCAAAAAAGTTTTGCATATCTAGCGTTAGCATTTAAGGTAGTATGGCACACCCCTTTTAAAACATTCAAGGGTGGGGATCCAAATAATGCCTTCCATCTTATACAGCAACGTGTTGTCGTTTTTTTTTTCTGGTATTGTTCATCAATGAGAGCTTTGGTTAGCTGAAACCATGTGAAAGTGACAGAAAGAAAACAAAACAAAATAAAAGTCAAAAGAAAACAGGGAATAAATTACAATGAACCTCTACCAAAATAATTGTCTGCAAAATCTCACAATAACATGATCGTTTTAGAGAAAGTTCTATCTTGACTGGTCCTAAATCCACTAGTCACTACAAGTATTATATTAATGAGAGCTATATAACATCTACTTTTGTAATTACAGGAAATAGAAAAAGAGCGCGAGAGGGGAGGGGAGGGGGATAAATATGAGAGAAAGGAGAGGTAGAGCGAGGGAGAACAACAAAGACCACTACACTGGTATCAAAGACAGCACTCCGTTTACAAGTTAACTGTGGTTTTCTTTACACACTAATGAAACACAAGAGTGATCAACAAAAAGAAGTCTGACCTCTGTGGATGGGGAATGGAAAGAGAGAAAGCAATGGATGCACAGTACATTTTAATAGTATATTACAATTATTATATATAAACCACAAAGTATCAATAAAACTCTGATTAAACTTGAAATCAGCAAAGAAGCATCTTTCTTTTTTTTTTTATAGTTTTGTATTTCATATTTTTTCTTTTACATTTGAACATTACAAGGGTTTTTTTTTTCCTTCTTCTTCTCTTTTAAATTATTACTTGATCACACCTCCATGTCTTGTACTATAGAAGTATCCAGCATATTTCTTCACCTGGTTGCTTTGAAACGAAAAGAAAGGACAAACAATCAAACAATGAAAGAAAAAGAACCAAAAATGGGGACGAGCACGTGGATTAAATGAACAAACGGAACAACAAAGACACACCTGCTGCAGGTCAAGTGTACTCGGAGCGTGCGCGCTCACACGTGCACGTGCTCCTTCCATCGCTGACTTAAAAAAAAAACAAAGCAACAAAAATAACCAAAACAAAACCAAACTGGACTACACTCCGGAGCGCTGTTATTGTTATTAAACGTCTGAGTGAAATCATTAAGCGCACACACACGCGCGCACACACACACACACACACACACACACACACGCACGCACACACAACTGTGTAAAACCTGGTGCAGTCGATAGGTCAGTGTCATCTTTTCGACCCTGTATAGACGTTTCTTCAGTTGAGTTAACTACAGAAAGAACTCCTCGTGCGCACGGCGACACGTCGCTCGCTGCTACGTCACGTCAAACTTTTAAAATCCTCGTCGACAAAACACCCCTAAAAAGTCCTTCATACTACCTCAAAGCACAGGGCCGCTTTTTGTTTCCTCCTCTGTCTTTTTAAAAAGCCAACATATACATGTGCAAATAGGATAATGGCCTGTACTTCACTACTCACAGTGCAATGATTCACTCGCTTTATCACCTTTCAGTGTTTTCTTCTTCTTCTTCTTTTTTTGTTGTTGTTTGTTTTCAGTTATTCTGCCACTAGAATAAATTAAATGGTTCTGAGGCTGGACTCCCCCAGGCTGAGGTATGGTATCAAAACCTTTGCTTTCCTTAAGAACTGAATGGTTTACGTCAAGGCTCGGGTGGCGGAGGCGGCGGCGGAAGAGCCCCGGAGATTATTGCGTTCCGAGACTGTGACTCTGGAACGAGCAGGATGGGAGAAAAAAAAAAAATTAAATTAAAAAATGACAAAAAAAAGAGAGTAAAAAGGGAAAAGGAGGAGGTACAGCTAACAAGTTTCTCTCAGGAGTATAAAAGTGTCAGGATGCGCACAGCACTGTAAAAGGCCTGGTTCAAGTGGTGGTGGTTGCTCTACCTACAGTGTGCTTTGGGTTGAATCGCCTCCTTCACTCGCTCGCTCGCTCGCTCGGCTTGAAATGACGCGGCTATCGTAACAGGTAGACAGAAGAACCAGGCTCTGTTTTGTTTTTTTGTTTTTTTTATCTTTTCCAAACGATTTCTTAAAACTGTGTTGAATTTTTGCTGGTATGACACTTTGTAAAATTCTCTCAGCTTCGGTATTTACAGAGCAAGCGTGTTCTGTTTTGTCTCTTGGGGTCATGTTGTTGTTGTTTTTTTGTTTCTTTTCCCAACATCATTCCTTCCAGCAGAAAAAAAAGTAGAATAATAACTGTTTACAGCTTTTTTTTTTTCTTCTATTCACACGCTATAACATGTTTCTTTGACACACCATCACAAAAATATGCTATTCTCTCACTGAGTTGGTTATATGCAGTGACTGGAATAATATGTACAGCTACATTTCTTTTTCTCAAGTTTGAACTCACAATGTAGTTATATGAAATTTGTTATAGCATATATATATATTTCTAAACAACAAAAACAACACTTATAAAAAAGGACCATAAAAATATTGGAGTCCTCTTTGTATTGCCCAAAAATAGGTAATCATGGTTAACAATGAGACGTCACAAGAAATGAAACAGCTACTAAGGATTATTACTTAGATACCCTCTTTAAATATTCCATAATTCTCTCTTTTTTTAAAAACTGCCTCTCCACGCTGAGCTTGTTCTTAGTGGAGAGACTGGAACGTCCAATCCTTTCTCTGTTTTTTTTTCAAACCCAACTCATATAAAGGTAAAGACAAGACTTGCAGATATTCTTGGCAATAACTCCCTCCCCGACCCCCCATAAGCCCGTCACTTCTTGAAAACCAAAAGACCAAATGAAATCCATTTACACGAGTATACTTGTAAGATCAAAGAAAACAGAAAATGACACACACAACGTAAAATCAAAGGTCAACTAAAAAAAAACAAAAAAAGGAGAGAGATGGCGTCCTAAAAAGTAAGTGACAGAGGAAGGAGACGAGTGAGGGGAACTGACGTGAAAACAAACAAACCAAACCAGGTCGCAAAGTTATAGGAGGTTTGGATTATAGTACAGCAGTTGTTATTTTTCTGAGATGACTGACGTTTTTTTTTACTCTCTCTCTCTTTCTCTTTCTTTTCTTCCTTTTTTTTTCGTGGTGGCGACCTTCGGTTTTTTTTCCACCCTGCCCAGATGATGCTGCAGTGCTCGGAGTTGGGGTAGCATCACCTGCACACAAAGCCAATTAGAAACTCCGTCCTGTCTTTCTTGGGCCACCAGATAAACTCTGCTGGGTGACAGAGGAGGGGAAAGAAAAAAGACAGCGACAGCATGAGAGACGGAGCAGCAGAAAAACGCAACAGATCTGAACAAACTCTGAACATCGAGGAAGAGGCCAACTTTGTGGCGACAGTGAGCGGCAGTCTGTGGAGATGAAAGGGATATTTCTGCATTTTTGGTGTGTCCAGCGGCAAACTCTAAACTACGACGCTTCTTTAAAATTGCTCCCAAATAAGGCAAGTTTAAAGGTTGAAGAACACTGAAATGTCACTGCTTTAGATATCAAAGCTCCAATCTCATTGGTTTTCAGTTGCTCGGGGTATTGAGGGACCAATCAGAATCCTTTTAGCTGACAAAGTGAGAAATGAAGGCTGCAAACGGCCTTTAAAAACCTCAAGACATGCCAAAAAAAGAGGCTGAGGAAGGAGCGGCTGGGATGGGAAAGAAAGGTTTGCTGCTGATTTCTTTCAATGCTGCAGCAGTTTTGGCAAAACTGAGGAGCATTTTCCCATTTAGAGAGAAACAAAACAGCCCAGAAGGCTTTCCATGCTGCAAAATGTGCTTTCACTCCACCTCTGATAGTCTTTGGCAACCCATGATGCCACGGTGTGGTGACACTGTGATGCCTGGCAGTGGGAAAAAAAAAAGTCTGATTGGTCCACACGGAATGTAACACACAGAGGGTTACAAGGTTGTTTTTTTTTGGCTCCGACTTGGATGTGCAAAAATAGTCCCAATTTAAAAATAGCATACATAAAATGTACTCCATAAGGAAAAAGAAATGTACATGTGTACATGCCAAACACAGAAAATCCCTTTAAGGTAAACAGACTGGGACGCCTGATGACATTCGCATAATAGCATGCAATAAACGGTAGCAGATCAAAGCTGGATACAGACGAAATATCAGCAGAATTTAACACAATAAATGACACATATGTATGTTCATGCTTTCAGAAAGTCTATCCAGTTTTGCCACAATGGCACAAACATCCAGCACTCGTGGAGAACATGGCGCCACGTACAGAGACTCACAAAGTGAACAGAGGTGATTTACAGTGACAAAACAAATACAACTCCAACTGAAATAATTGGTTCCTCACTGACAGGCACAATTGGAGAAATAAAAGTACTGATTGAAGTTGTTTTTCAGTTTTTTTTGTAATTGTTGATTTGTTCAGAAGCGAGTAGCTAGTTCTGTTCTGAGAAAAGTACGCCACGGCCACCACGTGTGGATGTCACGGGTGGGGAAACATTTCAACGCGGTTTGGAGACAGGAAGCAAAATGGTGCAGAGCCGGTAGGACTCGTGTTTGCATTCAGAGATCCCAACAACTTGTGTGTTCCCCCACCCACCCAGCGAAACATTTGTGACAACATAAAAGCTGCCATCACACTCACACTTGGCTACCGGCTCCACCATTTAGAGGGAGGAGGTGAACAATGTGATGAACATGTGATAGTGAGACTGATAGAGAGAGAGAGAGAGAGAGAGAGAGAGAGAGAGAGAGAGCACAGTAAATAAAATGCAATACCTCTGATGAGATGGCAACCGGGCCACCTGTTCAATGGTATCCATTTGTAAAAGCTGTCGCAATCAACGGGCCCTAAAAGTGCAGAGTTAGTGCTGTTGTCAGTATGCATTTCAAGGAGAGAAAGGTGAGTACATCGCATCAACTCTTCTCATGTGAATCTCTTCATTCGAAAGCACAGTACAGTAAAAATGATGACGACGAAAGGAGTTAGAGGCATGGCTAAACCCTCGAGGATGACAATACCCATAGTGCACCTTGTGGGGTATTCACTGTCAACTGTCAATGCATTCATATTGTCTGTCAATGTCTGGAAATCTTTTTAATAATGGCGGACAAAAACAATTAGTTTTGGTGGGTGGGACTTAGCTGAAAGATAAGGCTAGGTTAGCTAGCACAGGCTAGCGAGTTGTTTCATACTAGTTTTAGACAAAAGGTAAGAGAGCATCGATCTATTTGGATATGTGGATGCGTTATCAATGATCGATTACTTCTGATTCCTACCCTCCTTAAGGGAGCACTCATCTACCTCATCAGAAACGTCCCTGAAGTCCAAATCTCAACGGTTAACGACGGCCCTACATTACCTCATTTATTGGATGCTTAGCCTCTTTTTTGTGACAACAAATTAGCTGTAACAACAACGTTGCACAAGTTTTACCTGAAGATATGTTGTTTTGGTGCTTTTATATGCAAATAAACCATGCAATGTGTGGTTACAGGCTAATAAAAGCTAAGAATGCTACCAAAAACAAAAAAGGCGCCAGTTTTATTTCTTTTTACTTGCTGCTTAACTGGGACTCAACACATGACGTCATTCCAGCTCTGAATTCAGACTTGGAAGGTCACTGAGACGCCCCGTCCTGTCCTGACAATTCATGTTTCCCTCCAGTTTTGCCTCCAGCTAGTACAGCGACATAATTGGAAAGCCGGCCGTAAAAAAAAGCCTATTCATGAGCATAAATAATGTATTTTGAATGCATTTTATTAGCAGGTATTAAAAATAACAAAACGTTAATTTAACATAAATTCCACTAGTAGACACTTTTGTTTCAGATAAGAGCCTGACTGATGGGTTTTGTAATACAGTTTGATTTCTTATACTTACCTCTATGAATAGAGATAAACACAAATAATGCATCATAATTTTTTTTAAATTACAATTTTAACACTTCAGTGACCACGGAGGGATCGGAATAAAGGTATTAGATGTAATTGTGTACAATCAGCCTTTCATAAAGTTGGTCGTTGGGGTGAGTATAGAGTCATAATGTATTATGAGCCCCATTAGTCAAACTGCAGTTTATGACTTTCATAAAAAGCCCAACACAGTAATACATGGGAAATCATCAGATTAGAAAAAATAAACAGGGAAGTGTGTCAGGAAGCAAACAGGCTGTGCAAGAATGTGGTAATTAAGTGTTATGAATGCACGACAATCACTGTGAATGTCCCAACTGTGCATTTAAAATGTGACACTCATAGTGAGTGTTTGTGTTATCCCCAACACAATGAATAATCTTGACAGGAGACAATTGTAATGCACCTTCCCCATTCGTGGCAACATACACAGGTGATTGTATCAGAAGCATGCAGAGAGCAGGATCATGAGCACCCCTCAGTGTGTGTGTGTGTGTGTGTGTGTTTTTCTCTCAGTGCTGAATGCTTTTCATAATGGAGGCCAGTTATCGGATACGGCCAGTGTTGCCGCTGACAGGTCTGAAGAAATCCTTGTATTCACGCACAACAGTGAAAAGAGGAGCGCTTTCAACAGCGATTATCTGCCTTTATCGCTCCAATCAGCTAATTGCACTCTAATTGTCTTGCATAAAAAGCCAGTTAAGTTCATTATGGCTTCTTCACAGTGGCTGTTTTGATATTGGCTAAAGGGATTAATAAAACCAGCGGAGCGTGAGGCCGGGGGACAAATCAGTGACTCTGAAGTCATCCATGAGGTTGCGACACGCGATGGTCTCGAGACGAGCACTCGCTTTCAGCGGCAGACGCAGAGGGTGGGGGGGGGGGGGGGGGGGGAGACAAAGCGTATTTTAGTTCTGAATCATTTCCTATTTTAATGTTCTGAACAGAGAGATCATCTCGCTGAGAGCAGAGAGTCACGTGGCTGCCGCATCACCTCTCTGCTTTGGTGCACTCGGTTTGATTCATTGGGCAATTCTGGAGCCGTGATTTAGTAGACAGGGTAGCAGGCACAATTTGGCTTTATGTATGGGGAAAATACACAACAAAAAAAAACCATTAAAAAAAAAACCTCCAAAGAAAAACTAAATTGCCTGATTGATACACTTAAAAGATAAGAGACATTCTTCAGTGACGAGCCTTAAAAACAATCCTGCCATCAGTCAAACTGCGTCGGCCCCATACGATGAAAAGCAGAGTGCTTTCGTTCACAATATCCAGCATTTGCTGCACTTAGAGTCCGATGCTAAAACTGTGGTTACAATCTGTTGCAACAAAGGCAAAAATAATGGGAACAAAGCGGCTCATTTCCATCAGCAAACTAACTGCTGGTAAATCTGCTTTGAAAGTGAGCCAGCCTGGTTGCTCATGGCAAATATTGTGCTTCCGACACTGAGACCAGCAGATTATGGCAGATAGCCAGTGGACCTAAAACAATTAATTGAAGAGAGGCTTTACTTAGGAGGGAAAAGGCCAATAACACACGTAGTTTGTGTGTGTGCGTGTGTGTGTGTGTGTGTGCGTGTGTGTTTTTTTTGTTTGCGTATCATAAATCAATTACTGACATCTGACTAAGCTATTGTGTCAAGTCAGGGGCCACCAGTTCACAGCTATTCAAGTCTTATATACACTTGATTCACGCTGAGTGAGCTGACTCCACAACAGTCGATTCAGTGTTCCAAAAAAAGTGAGAACCCTGCACAATTTCTCAGGGTGCTGTTGCATTGCACGGTGCTGTCTTGTTTTTGAAAGAGATTCGACTGATGAATAACAAAATAAACAGCCAGATAACATGGTGCAGCGCTAGTTCTGCGTCAAGGTGGGATTGTTGCACTCTCGTACACTAATCACTAAATGCTGGGGATAGTCAACTTTGGAACGGCTGTTGTGTAAAGTGTAAAAAGTGTGGACGGCGATGTTGCAGAACCAGGCAAAGGTCAATTTCTCCATACGTCCAACGTATTGAAATAAAAGCTAACACAATAGTGTGAGGACCACAACAAAAAATGTCTCAATAACTCATCACTTGATAATTTCAATCATGTATCACACACTTGTATTTTTGACTTATGCAATTAATCTTCCTGCTAGGCTGCAGTTGCACATGTGCATTCAAAGGTTTAGAGAGGGTCAAGTGACGTTGACCTGTAAAGGCTACAGTGCAATTCAGGTGCGTTCTGAAATGTCACCTTCAAGCCAAATATCTCCAACTTCCTATCAGTGCTGTGTCCTCAAACAGAACGAGTCGAAGACGCAAAGCCGTCTTGTTTTGAAGCGTCTCCGGCCAATCCATCTGTGGAGGCACTGCGACCCTCTGCTCACGCAGCCTGACAGCCCGACAGGCCCTGAACCGGACTCAAAATAACTCCCCATGAATTCCATGTCTTTCCGAAGCTCTCTGGCTGGCGCGGGACGCTTCACTCAGGGATGAGCTAAGTTTAGGAGGATTGCCTTCCTCAAGCCTGCAGTCTCGCAGATCCTCCGCTGGCAGTCCTGACGGGCCGGTTGTTATTCCACCTCAGTTAAGCCACGCATTAATGAGCTTGTCGCGGAAGGCAGGTGTTATTTCAATAACCTAGACGGTGTCACTCGGTTCAGTCGTGTAAATCAGTGCAAACATGCCCTGACGAGCCGCGAGGCTGAGACATCTGAGGCGAGGCGCTTGGTGAGGACTGAGGTGAACTAACACGTATCACCCCTTCTCCTGTGATCAGGGTGGCGCTGGGCTGCTGCTGTTCTGCTTTCACCCTGGACAAGTCGCCAGTTCATCGCAGGTCAATCGCACGCCGGCAAACGTGAAGTAAAGAAAATCAAATTTTGCCAGTAACTAGATGTCAGTGTTGAAACTGTTTGGCTGTAAAATACACTCTTTGAGCCATTTTATTTATATGTTGGATAATCTATTTTTTCAAGTATTTTTCCAGTATTTTTTGAAGGTTCAAAACAAAACAAAAAAAAAAAAACAACATTCAAAGGTCCATGGTGTAAAATTTTGTAGGGAGCCCGTATTCAGTCAGGCAGCTTACTAAGAGCAAGACTCTTGCTCTATGTACTGTATATTCCTATATGTATGAGAACTGTTCTAAGGGTAGGAAAACCAAAAGACTTTTATTGTACTGCAAGTATACACTTTTATTAATGTACTTATGGGCAGTATGTTAAGCTTTTCAATTTTGAATATAAAAATCATAAATCAACGCAAATTTCACACACTGGACCTTTGCACGACTTCACTCGGCTATTTCACCGCGGACTTGTGTTAAAGCCCCGGAAACAATGTTGTAGCTAGAAAAAGGACAGCTGTGACCAGTCTGCTGCACATCACCTAAGATGACATTCGCAGCTCGTCTGTCTGGCAGAGGAAGAGCTCTCCGTTACTCTCTCTCTCCCTGCTAATCTCACACTTGAAAGTTGACATGGCAACTGGCGGCTAAGTGATCGTCAAGAGGAGGAAAAGTGCGACGGCGCCTGGCTGAGCGGCTGCACCTGGACAAGGACACTGGCAGAGACCAGGCCCCGCTCGGATGTATTGTCCTGGTGACGGAGCAAACTTAAGCTCCGGGACAGATGGGTTTCTAAAAATAAGGGAAATTTGTTCCGCGAAGGTGACACGGGGCGCCGCACCGAGGTGATTTGCGCAAGAGCTGAGGGGAATAAACATTAGCATTTGACACAGATAACTTTCAGATGTACGACAGAGTTTACCACCGTGGACAAAACGCCTGAGGGACCTCTGAACTCTGCACTATAAAGACCTAAGAAAAAACTCTGCTAAGATCACTGATTAGTTTCCTATGAGGACATTGTCTTCTACTCACTCCCACTGAGAAAAATCAAGAGTGGCAGGCGGTGTGAAAGGTGTTAGTGCTGAGGGTGAGACAGGACGGGAAGTGCGCCGCCGTACTCACCGTGATGCTGGGGCCGAAGCCGGAGCCGGGCTGAGGGCTCGCAGCGCTGATGTAGTTGCCCACAGCCGAGTCCTGGTTGCTGGGCGCATACAGGTCAGCCACCGGACCCGGACTGTTGGCGCCGGGGAAGCCGCCGGGCCTCGACGGGTTGGCGCCTGCACACAAACACAGCAGGGGAGGGGTGGTGGGGGCAGCGGCTCAGAGACGGACAGCAAAGAAGAGCGACACTTCTCAGGGGAAAGTTGAAAAAGCAAAAGAACACATGACTGGATTCAGACTCAAACGACTGTGATTGGACCCTCACCTTTTATTTCTTTCCCCAAAGCCATGTAGTGAACTGAATTTTGCATTGCCTGGCCAAATGGCGCAGGTTTCACTCTCAAAGTCATGACGTGAATCCAGTATGATATTCTGAATAGTGACATGCTGAGTGCATGGTGCACAGGTTGTAACATTCCCGTCGTTGAGTCATGCACAACACAAAAAAACAAAACAAACAAAACAAAACAAAACAAGCAACGAGTCTCCAGAAGTACTACCATGCTGGAACGTTAGTAAGAAAGGTTGCAGTGTAAATGTTGCCATGCAGAGTGTTGAAAGAGTGCTCATCAAAGAAAAAACAACGTTGGCTGCTGACTGCGAGCGGCATCGCGGGTCGACTGCGGCAGGGGACGAGGAGCTCACGTCAGCCAGTTTATTTTTTTTTCTGATTTGCCCTCAAGATTCACGGACGCAGACGAGGCTAAAAAATATTATTCCTACAATCGGCCGTGCGTCTTCGCTTTTCAGTCTGCTGCTATAACTTGAGGCATAAAACCAAAAAAAGGTGTGTGAGACAATGGGGGGAAGGAGAGGGGGTAATAAAAGCTTGACCCCAGCTCATCTGCAGGTCCAAACTCAGAGGGGGATAAAAAGAAATACTGCACATGACTTACCACCTTTGGCCTGTGAGTAAGAGCAACTCAGACTAATAAAATGTCTTTTGAGGATCCGGATGCCTGCTAAAGGCCACTACCACCAGCAATTCAGGGGAAGAAAAACATTCTGGGAGAAAGAAGAAGTGCTGTGATCTCTTAACAGCAATCTCCTCTGCTGTCAACTTCACGTAACCCTCCGTCTCACCCTCATTCAAAGGGGGACGTGGAAAAAAAAAACAAGCCTCCGCTGCGTGTAAAGAGGAAAAATATCCTGCACGATTCTCGCGCGCATACGAGCTCACCAGCCCTGACAGGAAGTGCTTGCAGTACTGTGGCGTACACGCGCACACACGCACTTTGGATTCCTGTAAAGAAGCCATCTCACCAGAGTTCCACTGGAGTTCCACACCGCTGTTCAGCTGTAAAGGACGTTAAACAGCGAGCGGCTAGCGCTCTTATCTCGCTTGCACAGCCCCCAGTAGTCTGCTTTATTACATAATTAAGGATTTTTCCTTCTTTTTAAAAAAGATGAAATTGCAATCCTCATTTCCAATGTGTGCTGAGTTTTATTAGAGCGGAAATCGCCTCACTTTCCATTCAAGCTTCGTTTTAGCCGTTTAAATAGAAAGGGGTCTGCACTGGGTCTGCAAAACAACCCCAAGTGCATTGTGGGTCAGAGTGCTTTCAGAGACGCTGTCAAAGGGGCCAATGCCGAACCCATTCATGTGATTTCCTTTCAAACAAATGAAAGCACTGAGGATCTGCTTATCACGGTGTTTATACGGTAAGGGTGAGATAAACAGATTACATACAAGATGAATCATCTCTAATCTGTCCTCATTAACCATCACCATAAAAACCCAAGAAACACAGAAAAAAATCAATTACACCTTCCCTCTCCTTTTTTTTTTTTTTTTTTTACTCTTTCCAATAATTTCTGCAGTTAACCTCTGTAAACAAACACAGACAAACCCTGCCACTGTGATTACATTCACCGTAATGACTCGTCTCATTAGGCCCGAGGTTTTCCCCCGCCAAGGTGGAGGCACTCTCAGAGGCGGCGGCGGTTTGCTTTGAGCAGCCGAGCAGATTTCAAAGTAAAAGACGTGCAGGCGTCTGCAGAGTCCGGCAGGGTTACCTGAGCGAGCGGCTGCTCGCACCTGAGCTGATTCCGCTGGAGGAAACACCAGCCCCCTGTGCTGCTGCGTCAGCTCCAATGAATACTGAAACAACGGGCCACACGCCGGCTTCAGAATAAACAGCCACAATGGCTTTGCTGAATGTGTTTGTGTTTCGCGGTGATGTAAAGCGGACGTAATCGTCCCGGCGTCACGCGGCTGTGCAATAATGCACTCTGCGGCGCTCGACAGATCTCTGTGAAGCCGGGAGCGTGGTGAAGCATCCTCTCGGCCCAGACAAAGACACTGAGGCAGCGAAAAACCATCAGGAACCATCACAGCTCGAGAAAAAAAAAAAAAATCACGCTGGTTTCTTGGCGTCGGATATGTTTCCACTGCCCCCAAACCCCCAAGCACCCCTCCCCCGCCCCTCTGTTTGCGATTTGCTGAGCTAAAGTTCGAACCGTCTGCAAGGAAATGCCAACATCTGCCCGGGGCAGATGGCCAACACTTTCAGCACCAAAAGGGAAACTGGGCCCACACTTATTTCTAACTGGTCCAAAGGGGCGACAGGACAGCCCCCTAGGAATTTAATATGTTTTCTGTTCCTATAAAGTGGCAGATAGAAAGCTACAGCAGCAATCAACTCGTCACGCAGGGCAATTCCATCGCTGGCACCTCAGCCAATGGTTTGTGACCAAACCACAACTTCATGTCTTTGTACGGAGGAGCATGCACATCGCTGGTGGTACATGCCATTTCAAACTACAGTGTGTAATGTGTATAATGAGAACTACGAACAAACAGTAGGTCAAACTACAGACTATTCATTGGCCCAGAGAGAACTACAGGAACTGGTATGCAGAAATGTGCAGCAGGTTTTGGGTTACGAACTGCATGGTCGGGTCACTGCGTTGTAACCCGTGTTCTATGAGCACATGCAGAGCCCTCTACTGGCCTTTACAGGTTCCACCATCAAAAACATGCCTTCTAATGACTAGTGTGAGAGGGTAACCATAGCATTTCCTACAGGGCGGAGCCTGCGTGCGACCAGATGTGTAGAAGGCTGTGATACATCCAACAGGTGCATGAGAAAACATTCCATAAGCAGTCAAGATAAAAGATGCCAGTGGAGGACAGTGATAGCAGTGTATTGAGGCACAGCTGTGTTGAGTATCTCACGGTATTTCACCTGGTTACCCAGACTTAGACACCAATCACCCTTTTAGCTGAAGCACCTCGACTACAAAATGACATCACATCCACAACTGACTCAAAACTTTGCAGCACAAAATGCACTCGTGGCAGCAGTTCCCTGCAACATCATCAGTAGCTACTTTGTTCACATGCAGATGAAGGATTGCATTTTGTGTTTGCACGTGTGTGTGTGTGTGTGTGTGTGTGTGTGTGTGTGTGTGTGTGTGTGTTGGCCCCTTATTTGCAAGCAAGGGCTGGAACAAAACGTCACAAAGAAAACATAAAATCTACATTACAAAATTGAAAGGAGGTGGAAAAACATGCATGCTATTTTAATCAGCAAGACCTTTTTTCTGTATTTTTTTTTTCTAAAAAGTAAGGGGGAATTTTTTTTCAACTCAAAACAAAAGCAAGAAAAAAACTAAAAATGACAAGGATAAATAAAAAGGAATATGAAGATTAGCTCGTCCGCATGAAATAGTGTCATTGGTCAAACTGAAAAAAAGAAAAAAAAAATCCCAAAATAACGTGGATGAGATAGATGCTCTTATACAAACCTGGGTTCTTAAACTGATCCGGGCTGTGTAGGTGCTGGAGGGGGGAGTTGCAGGCGGAGGTGGCATGCTCACTGTGCAGCATCTGAGCCGCTTGGGGCCCCAGGGAGCCATAGTCAGCAAAGGAGCAGGGCCCCCCCCTCTGGTCACTGGGCGCAGAGTAAAACCCATAATCGGGGAGGCCTGGGAGATACAGCAGGGGAGGGGGAGTGGGGGTACTCCATCATTGTGGAAATCAACTGTTCTTTTGTGTCTTTTCTTTCTTTTCTTAGTTCATCACCCAACGTCAGATCGGGACGGTCGGGCTCGGTTCGTTTCCAGCTTTAATTGGCCCTCCATCCCCCTCCCCGCCCCTCCCCTCTCGCACCCCTCCCCCACCCCAAACTCCTGGCATATGGCTCGCGCTTTTAAAATGCTCTCGCTACATCGGATGTGCGCTTATGTTTACATATTACCTCTCCCTCGGAGCGACACAATTGAGACTTTCCGATCTAACGGCTCCATTCCGACGCAGCAGCGGCAGCAGCGGGCGAAGAAAGCTCGGCGCCGCCGCTGCCTTGATTGCGTCGGCTTTTTGCATAATTGACCCGTGTTCCTCGCGCGTTCGTGCCATCATCTCGGAGCGCGATAACGATGAGGAATCATTAAAAAAAAAAAAAAAGAAGCCACCGGTCAATACATTTCTCATTTCAAACCGACAATTCTTTTGTTGACATACCTGGAGGAAGCTTTTGTCATTTAAATGAAAAGAAAGAAAGAGGCAGGCCAATCGATAATTCATTTAGACCCCACCCCCCACACCCACCACCTGACAACAGCAACAGATGATAAGGTTTTTATGTGAATGAGATACAGAGACATCGGTGTTTATTGATGATACTCGTTTTGAAGCGCACTAAGTACCCCGAACACGTCTGCCATTGGCCTCTTCCAACGACTACCCCTCTTTGACACAGATGGCGGATTATCAACAAACTGTCTTTCAGCAATAAGTCGCGCTGACATTTATTGCTTGTCCTCTTAATCTCAGACAAGCTGCTCGAATAAAAGAGTGCAATTAATAGAAACTGCTTCTTCTCACACCTCTTTGATAACGGCGCTAATCTACTCAGGAGGGACCCAGATTGGTGACACCGGCTCTGCCATGCTGGGCTTCCCCCTCGCTGCTCTGTTTTTGTCTTTTTTTATTTGGCTTTTAATGGCCATTCAAAGCCACTTCACCTCTACGCGTTTCGACTAAGACGGCGCGCTTCAGCCAAATGGGATGGGAGCGCCAGCCGTGTTCCTCGGCGCCGCGGCTTTTTAGCACTCTGATCTCAGCGCTTGTGGGCTGTCTGCCCACTCATCAAATTATAGGCTCCAAATAAGGCAGGCTTCCCACGTACGTCATATAATGCCTGACACGTTGAACAAAGCTCGGAAACCAATCGTTCCATTTATTTCACTCAGACAAATGTCACCAAAAATTGATTGTACTTGCTAATGAGGGAAACCGGATCAATGGAATAATTATAATGGGAGAAACATAAAAGGGGGAAAAAAACATTCAACAATGCCACAAACCATGTTATTGAAAATTCATAAAGAATTCTAATAAGTCACCCGTCTAGAAGTTTGACATGAACAGCCAGAGCTTTTCTAAAAAGATCCATTTTTATACTACAGTAGTCAAAACGTTAGTTTCATGCATGGTTCAGCTGTGTAACATTTCAAGGGAAGAAAGTAGATTGTTTTATATGGATAAGGTCATATAATAAACACTATAAACTGTTGTACTGTTTTAATTCTCTAATAAAAAGATATTACATTTTATAAAGTGAGTCAACTTGGAACCGCACAGCTCAGCTTTTGTGATTTTGACCTGACATAACAACCAAGAGATCAAGTCGGACATCAGACAGCAGTGATTCACGTTAACATTCTTTGTAACACGTTCCCTTAGCACAGGACGGCACTGAAAGTGACACGCAGTGTCAGGAGCATCTTTAAAGTAGTTAGGTTTTCATTTAAAACGGGAGAAAAATGTTTTCATAAATTCAAGGAGAATGTTAAAACTAAAGTTAATATCATTAACGTGATTATCATCTAAATTGAGTCTATATTAGGCCGAGGTTATTAAGGGTATTAAATCCACATAACATTAGCAGAGGATCAATTAAGTGAGTGTTGCCAAAAAAAATGATTAAATTCATTAAACACATAAGCATGAAGCACCAGTAGCGTTTTAATTGTGTGCCGTGTGTTAACATATCAAAAGTTGCCTTTCTGCTCATTAGTAAGCCTCTTCATGCTCACACTCTGACTGACTGACTGACTGGCCTTGATATCATGTCTCACGCTGAACATTAACAAGGAAGCATAAAGCAAGTGACACTGGACAACGGAGGGAAAAGTCTGTTCAAGCAGCCAGATTGTCCTGAACAATGACAACAGACAACAGAATTAAAGTCAGTTTTGCCAAATAAATTATGATAAAGTTTCTGGCAATATCCCTTTGACTGCCAAACACTTCAACACAAATCAACAGACAAGCCAACACACACAGCCGACTCTGGCTGTCAAGTATCTGTATCCATCTGCAGGACACGGAAGCAAACTGTCGGAATCCTAAACATGAATTCAGACAAGACTTTTGGGTACCAGTAGTCCCCTGGTGGTTGAAATGTGTCATGACATTGCTAGATTTTTTTTTGTGACAAAAAGACACAACTGTTTGTTTTTAGTGTTTTTGTGAGCTGCTGTCATATGATGTGGCATTACAAGGTTCAGCACTCAGGATTTTTTTGTGTTCAATTTTAAATGAACCAAACAGCCGAGTGGCGTTGCAGTGTGGGGGAAAATCTGCCCTTGCCTTTAGATGTTTAGAGTGACATTTACTGCATATGTAGTAGACAAAATTATCATTATTTTATAGTGTGGAGTCGGTCTAAGATTTGCAACACCCAGAGATGTAAGAGTCAACCCACACCAAGAGTCAAAAGGTGTGCAGTGTAGAACTACTGTCAACCTGCACTGGTAAGAACCGTGGTGACATTTTCACTGTCAACATCGTCAACGCCGTCTGCTGCTGCAGTACTAACAGGTTTAAGTCCCAAACTCAGTTTGTCTCCCCCAAAGTTGGACGACCGAGCCGGCGGGACGACGACATAAGCGCAACACAACCTCTGAGCCATAAATTCTCATCAGAGCCTCTCGGATCCGTTCTGCAGGATGTGACGGGCCTGATTGTGCCCACAGCTGCATCAGTATCACCCATCATATCGCAGCGTCTCGGACCTGCCCACTATTAATATTCACACAATCTATCCAGAACAATGGGCCCTTTCTCGGACGCCCCGCTCCCTCCCTTTTTTTTTTCCACTGGCCACTAATTGGATGTAATTACTCATCTACAAAACAAATGAGCGTGCTGAGGTTGCCTTGGAGACTAGATCAGGGGACCCAGCAGTGCGAGGCGTTCGCAGGGCTTCATTTATACTGGTAATTATCTCCTCCACCCCTCCCCTCTCTGCCGTCTGCCCTCGGTGACCAACGCTGGCTGCGAGGCGACGGCGAGGGGGAGTGTCTTGCAGTCATCTGTTACTGACATCATCGGGGTGGCTCTCTCTAAGAGGATAAATGCCCCGAGCGCGTCGCCACTTTGCCAGGTGACTGCCTTTAAGGAGGAATCACAAACCTTGAAAGCACTGCTGCTTTTTCCCCGCCACTCCTTGAAAAATAAAACTAATCACGCTGATGATAAAATACAGCGTCATGCTCCCTGCTCTGCCGGGACTTGGGAATGTGAAAAATATATTTCTTAAAAGTTTGCCAGTGCACGCCGCAGATTTTCAGTGATACATATTTCAAGCGGCACGGGTGCTCAGTATATTTACCAGCTCGCGCAGACATGCAAAAGCGTAACTGCTGAAGCAATGGGAGCAAAATAGTCTGGCTGGTATAATTCAAAGCTCCACTGGAACCTAGTATTACTCTTACACTGATAAACAGATGTGGGAGAGCAGGGATTTATACTTTACTCCAAAAAAATACTGCATTTATGAAATAAATTGATGCTCTGGGCGGTGAGTTAAAATAGGGAATTTTTAAGCGTTTTACCTATTCATCAATTTTCATTTACTTGCTACAGCTCTACACAACATTGATTGCCACATACTCTTTCTCTCTTTTGCGCCTACATGTTTGTAAGTGTACCAGACGCCCCTGGGTGCCCAGGTACATTTGTTAATTATCTGACAGAAATGCACCAGCGACTGCAGCACTTCAGAGAGACGGCTGGAGAGCTGCTTGTAAATGCACACCAAGCTATAAATATCAGAACTGAAGATAAGGTGTTGTGTTTAAGATGTTTAAGAACATTGCTGAGAGCCTTGTGGCTGAAAGAAATACGGCACTCTGGGGACCTGCTCAACAAACCATACATAAACATGAAAGCTTAGTAAACGACTACGACAACTATTAGAACAAATAGACATTTCTCAAGTTATACTGCTAGTGACTGAGACTATATAGAAAATCATTTCATCATAAGATGTCTTAGCGTGCGCTGCATGTAAATCAAAACAAACACCTCACCTCTCTGCTCACTCTCCACCTGCCATTAGCACTTCCTCAGTGGTCTCCAGTGTAGCTTTCACAGCTTTTCACTTGTTGTGTTTTTACACAGTTAGAGTGTGTTGACTTTTTTATTCTACATCCCTTGATGCTCATGATGGCACCAACTCTGTACACAGCAAAATCAATTTTTCCAGGAGTCTAATGAGTCGAGAGGCTAAACAGTGGCCTACAAGAATCTACATCAGTGTCTGAATCTGACCTCCTACCTTGGTGTGACGAGTACCATTAGCTCATGTCAGATACTTTGGCTGCTCTGGGGGAGCAAATTAAACACCCAACACGGAGTTTACATGTGTTTAAATAGAATGTTGTGAGGGCCATTAATCTTGATACCATTTATGGAAATAAACTGGTGACTGTTTACACTTCACTCACTACAATTAAGTAGATAACATCGGGAATTGGGGAATATGAATATCTATTAGCAGAAGTTATTTGATTTCCTACAAGGAATATATTTTTCACACAGTCACTGCTCCCCCTCCCTGGCGGCGCCAGCCACATTCCTCGGTGGCCATCATTCTACCGAGGACGTCAACAATCCTGACATGCTGCTTCTCACATTAGCGTAGAATTTTAGAGCTACCATAATTAGCTTTCCCATTTTCACCAATGTCATTTAAAAATACCATGAAAGAAACTAACAGCTCTTTTGCTGTTTGGCCTTGCTTTCACTTTCCATTTGAAATAATCTTTTCTGAATGAATGGCTGAGTAATTAACAGCACTAGACACCCTTTTCAGAGAGCACAGACATTTCATAAATAATACATATTTAATGTCTTGTCATTTTGTGTTCAGAGGAGCTTGGCTAATTAATTTTAACAGATGATTTCTTCTTGCATTTACTCACCCATAGTCAGTTTTTTTATGCCTGCATTCTCCTATTCTCCCTGTTCACTGAAATAACGGACAGACTCAGCATTGCTTCTGATATTCATTTACCTACTAAGGAATGTCTTTTTTTGTTTTTGTCTTTTTTTTTCTTTTTTTTAAAATGCAGATTTGAACCTGGGGATCTGGCCAAGACTGAGAAAGGGCACTCAGTTGTCCAGAGTCGGCAGAGATTATCGTATTGTGAGCAGTCTCGGAGCTGACAGCTCTGGCCTTTTTGCTGAACACATTTTTTCCAACATGTCTGTACAGGCTTATGTGCTCTAAAGAAATCCAAGACCCTCCATGACTGTAGTCGAAGAGTGACACTAGCTCTGACATTTAGATACAGAGGGATGGAAAGTAGTAATTAAAGGGACGGGAAATTGGGTCTCAGAGCTTTGAATGTTTGCGATGGATTCAGCAGCACCTTTAATGGTTTAATTTGGAGACACTTTCAAAAAGAGAGGGAGGTTTTATGAGCAAGTGGAATAGAACAGTGCTTTTATACCATAACAACACCAACTATCACAAATCAAAATAAAAAACGACTTGTATGCAAGGGAAACAAATGGCATTTTCGTTGCTAAATTTACAAAATATCTTCCTGCCGTTGGCCATGGGAAAGGTTCTCTTCAGAGAAGGTGATGCGGCTGCAGCCCCTGGAGGGCAGAGTGGAGACGTCCCTGAAGGCCTGTGCCTGTAACCTCTGAGCATCTGCTACCCACAGCTGTGAGAGGCTCTGCTTCATGGTGGAGGCGCAAAGGGACTCTTTGCCCTCGTCGACGTGTCACATCTACCCCTGGGCCACGGGCACAAAACCCGAGCAGCATGGGGCTTGGCGTGCCCGCTCATGTTATTTTGCACCACATACATGTAGAGTGCCTCTGAGCACTCAGCTGAGCTGTGCAGAGATTAGCATCTGGGACAAACGGAGGCGAGTTCACCAAGAGCCAGATTGATTAAGGCCAGTGCACAAAGCCAGCGGTGGTGTGTCCCTCCCTGGCGCTGCCGATGACCACGGGAGATCTGGGGTGGGGAAATCGATCATTGCTGGCAATAAACAGTCAGTTCGAGTCAGGGTTTGGGAAAAAGAAAATGTTTGTCATGCAAGTTTTCTTATTATTAATGGGGAAGCAATAAAAGAGGGGGACGGGTAGAGGGGGGGAGCTGGCAGGGAGACCACTGGAAGTCACGCTGCAAACCACTTTCAGCACAACCGTGACGTCGGCCAACTTCATTTCAGCCCTGAACACCTGAGGCAAGTCCGGCACGGAGGACACATCAAGCAGCCAGAGCTCCGCAAGCAGCGCTGTTGCATATCAGCAGGTAAAGCTGAGATCTGAGACTGACATTCAGGCTTCCCATGAAGCTCAGAGGGACTCAGGAGAACAGTCAACCAACCAGAGCAGACTGGGACTTGTGAAGCTCCCCGCACTGTCACAACCATCCGCATCACTTCCTTTTTCTTCTATTCATGTGTCTGACTACGCAGTGGCACCAGAGATATTCCAGATAAACCATGAGAAACACTATAAGACGCGCTGCCGTCTCTTAAAAGATCGCTTCAACCTTCTATATCACCTTATAGTATCTTTAAAAAGATTCAAGACAGTGCACATGCATATGTCATCATCATCATATATACAGTATATATATATATATATATCCCATGTATCTTCAATCTCTGTTTGTGGGAGTGACTCCACTAAATCTGCTATTAATTTACGATTAGTTCTAAAAAAAAAAAAGTCTATGTTTCAACAAAAGAATAGTTGTTGTTTAGCCCTGTGTTTACAGTCTCCAGGAAGAGAAAAACAAGGCGGCTGGAAAGCGTCTCAGAGGTTGGAACACACATCCGGCTGAATGCACTTCTAACTAAGGAGAGGCCCTTTGTGACATCACAGAGGGCCTAGTACAGAGCTGTGTTCCAACACACACTTTGTGGAGGGCAAGCGAAGGAGCAGCGGGCTGGCTGCACCCTTTGCTGGGTGGTTCACTGGCATGCTGGAGACACTGATTACTGCTTGACAAAAAGAGAAGCAAAGTGAGCGCAACATAATTTGGGACCTTGAAGAATTATGGTGGATAACAAAGACATTCGCTGACATAAACGTCTATAAATGACCTGCCAATATCTGCGGCACAGCTGCACCTTTCTCGTGCAGGTCATCTGTCATAATAACAGCACAGGGCCATTACAGTCACCAAGATGCAGACCAGGTGCTGCTTTACGCATCACTCATCTGCAAATTAGCCATTTCCACAAGCTGCCTTCCTATACAGATGTTCGCTCTTCTCAACCGACACAACGCAGCCGTCCTTCCTGAACCCTCGTGTCGAAAACTAGTGAAAGTCCGAGCCGCAGCAGCAGCAGCGGCAGCAGCAGCAGCAGCAGCAGCAGCAGCAGCAGCTCGCTGTATCACACCCACAGGTCTGTGTGAGGACCCCTCTATACCTCCAGGGCAAGCTACAAGCGTGCAGGAGCCCGATCTGATCTATTTCTCGCCTGGAGCCACAGTCTCTCCACTGTTCTCTACACACCCAGTGAAAGGCCCTTGTTCTCGTTCCAGAGGGGGGCAACACACCCTTGGAAGCAAAATGCCTCGCTATCTTCAAAACAGGCTGACTATTAAAAAAAAAAAAGTTTCTGGACTGCCACACCATCCTAACCTTAACTACAACTTCTTTTTCCAACACTTTGACTGGGCTTTCATACAACCAGCATGCTCTCTAGATATTACCTAGACTAATATCTAAATCCTGACCAAGTAAGCTATTACATCTTCTACTGTAGCCAATACGATGTAAGAAAATCTAGACAAAGTGAGTGGGAGTTCCAAACGACTGCATCTTCAGTCACGTCTCTGCTATTTTATCCACACCTCGGCCTGCATCTGGACTACAGTTTTTCCTTTTATGTCGCGGGCCGGAGTGAGAGGTCCAAAATACACCTTGTCATCAGCAGCGGTCTCGTCAGAGAGGTGGGAGTCAGCATGCTGTCATTTTGTCCGTTGAGTTATGGGAGTGGGGTGAAAGTGCCCTCAGAGATGTCAGAGATGGAAAATGTCGTCCTCGATCAAGACACTCTCTTTGTGTATCAGTGACAAACAATGTGTGCAGCCTGGACGGAGGCAGCGGCCACACAAACAAAGCCTCTTTTTAAGCACACTAGAAATCAAATAAATAATTTAGTCAATGCTTTCTTTCTTTCTTTCTTTTTTTTATTAAGGTGGCTTCCCTAAACCTATCATTTCGAACAACATATATATGTGGTGCACTATGGGAACTGTAGGTGGAGTCCAAGCGTTAAGAATCTAATCTGTGTGGACTTTATAGAAAGAAGTGTTTACGACTGTGATCTGCTCTTGGAAAAGATATTGGAGCAAAACGAAAATCCATTGAATAGAATTGCTATTTTTTTTTTTATTGGTGACATTTTTTTTTTAAATTAGCATCATTTGGGGACTTCATAAATCGTAATTAAAAAAAAACAACAACTCTTTTGACTGTTACTCTATTAAGCTTTTCTTTGGCAATATCTAATGAAAAAAAATAGTGCTCCACACAGTCAATACAGTTAGTATCTATATAGTTTATCTATACCACATTCATGTTCCAATCTTTAACTTGACCATCCAGAGTCACTCCTTACTGAGGAAGCAGAAAAAGTGAGTTGTTTGCAGAAACTGTTCAGTCTTGTGAAACAGGCCCATGATGTCACTGTTTACCACTCCGTCGAACCCTCCATCCTCCCCTCGCCCGCCTCTTCATAGTCATTTGCTTGTCTGCCTTCCATTTGCAGCTGTCAGAATTAAACTGTACCTAATGGCTGCCATCGCATCTCCCTGCATCTTGGCCTCCGCTAACCCCAAATCAACATTCCCGCTCCTTTGCCATGTTTATTGCAAATGTTGGACAAATTGTTTGCTTTTTTGTACGTGAAAAAAAAAAAAAAAAAAAAAAAACGCGAGACAGAACTACATGGAGGAGGAAGCATTTGATTGGCTTTCAGCGTTCCCTCTGTTGATTTGACTCACGTGCAAATGAGGACAGATGGGCGACCGTGTGCGCACGCAGATGCAGAGGTAGAACGTGTGCATCATCAGGTATCGCCGCTAACGTGACCGCGTGCGTGTCGTAAACTGACTCTGAGATCTGTATAAATCAGGCAACAGCCACAATTAGCACAAGTCTTTTTTTTTCTTTTTTAAACAACAAGCTTCCAACAGTATGTCTGATTAGGAGAGACACTGCTCCCTGAGCCCGGAGGCTGTGCGTTCAGTCAAGGGAGTTGTTATTGACTGCTGCTGAAAGATCTACAGTTGTAAAAGCGTGAGGGGAAAAAAAAAAAGGGGACGCCTAAATGAAGCCAACAAGTTAATCAATGCCCTGTTTAAGGATCGCATCCTGTTTTTGGAGCGAATCGCTTGGCAGGTATTTGTCTGTATCTGAATAATGTGAGTGTCATAATTAAGTTGTAATATAGTGCATTGAAATTTGACATATTCAGAAGTCTCACATGCCAAAAAAGGAACAAAAAGAAAAATTGCACCGCATCATTTTTCTGTGTGGTTTTTGTAACATGTCTATTCATCCGTACAGCAGGATTCAAATGGAAATGGGTGTAATTAACCTAGTGATGCTACAGCAGCTCATCATTAGTCAGGTGATCAAGGTTCAACACGATTGGCTTCTACCAGAGAGATGGCACCTGACATGTCACAGAGCAGAGACAGAGAAAAGAAACAAAACATCGAGGCCAAAACATGGAGTAAATTGTCTGTGTACTGCCGCCACAAAACGACAAAGACTTTGTCGCTATTTGCGTGTTTAGCATAGCACTGATGTTTCTTCTTCATCAAAACACAAGTTTATTACAAAAATATGAAAGGGCTACAAATTTCCACAGGAAGTTCTTAGTCATTTCATGTATTATTCTCAATTTGAGCTGGTAACTTGAGATGTGTAACTTTTTCATAAAGTCTGAATAAGTCTTTGGGCTTTGAATTTTACAGAAAATCTCATTATTTAATAGGAATCTGCTTTTTCCCTCACAAAGATAAACACAATGTGTCTTTATTTCCCTGAAAAAAAACTGCAGTGCTTACTTTTCAGACACCTTCTATTTACAGTCTGCTTTTAAAGGTCCTGCATCATGCAAAATGAATAATTCCTCACTACGTCTGGCCCGTCAACAAACTCCCAAACATGAGTAAAGCCCATCCATCACTTCTTTTGCAATCAAGAAGGCTGGACACCCAATAGTTTTTGAAAACAGGACATGGCATTGCAGAATGGCAGCGAGATTTGCAAAACAAAACAAAAGAGCTATGAGAACAAAGGAAATGTTAACAGCGAGCAACAATGCATATTGACTTATTTCAATTTGTGAGTAGGTTTGTGTGTTTTCTCGAAGTGTCGAGGGCAAAAGCTGTGGTGTTTCCAGCCTGTGTGAGCGCTGATTAGCCTGTTAGCTAGCGCGGGACAGCAGCAAAGCCTTGAGTGAGGCTTTTGCCAGTGTGCTGTCACGGGGTTTGATTGTAGCCTTGTGGAATTCACACAACCTCTGAGAAGGACGTCAGTTGTAGATCAAACAGTCTCCTGCCTGATAATGTCACAGTTTGCTTCTACGCTGTTGCTGTCAGCCAGAGCGCCACAGAGCGCTGGCTTAAGACTGCGTGTGGATTTTAGCAGGAGAGCTTCGTCCTGTCTGGCCAGGTCTCATTCTCCACAGAGCTCCTGGTTTATGGATCGGTGTTGGACTAACAATGCACATGGTGTTTATTTTGCCATGAATGCTTACAGAAAAAGTGTGCAATTGTTGTGTGTATTCTCAGATTATGAATTCTAACCCTAACCCTTCCTTTTACGTTTGGTTTAATGGGGAGTTCTGTTGGCCCGCGAAGGACACACGCTGGGAAAGTTTTGGCACATTCTTTTCACTTCATTTCTTACAATTGTTTTCAACACTTCAAAGAGACTTGTCTTCATGCTAGAGATTAGATCACACAAACACAAGAAGAAGAAGAAGAAGAAGAAGAAGAAGAAGAAGAAGAAGAAGAAGAAGAAGAAGAAGAAGAAGAAGAAGAAGAAGAAGAAGAAGAAGGAGCAAAGGCAGAAACTGTTCCTTAAATTCGGTTGCAGCAGCTTCCAGAACTTTTGCTTTTTTTTTTTTCACGCTGAACATATTAAAATTTATATACTATCTTTAAGAGAAACGCATGACTATAAATAACTTCCTTTTTATATGGACACGCTCCAAGCTGGAAGACGTCCACTAACCCTGCCAGATATTGTCGGGGGCAGATCAAAGGGGCAGCGATAAAGGGCCGTGTGCTTTGTATGACGAGATCTCCGCCCGTATCTGTGTGAAACGAGGTCAGTCGTAACAGATTGTGGCGCGAGGAGTGTGTGCATGTGGGGCTTTATGGGGCGGGTGGGTAAAAAGTCTACAAGGAGAAGCAGAGCGGGAGAAGTTGGAGAGAGAGCAGCAGCCACACAGAACATGGACAGAGCGTTTACCTGGCCCTGCGCTCTGTGGGTACGCCAAGTAGCCGCCTCTTCCACGGGCCCCCCTACCTGAGCCTCGTGCTGCTGCTACTGCCGCCGCCGCCACTGGTCCGTATGCTGTCGCTGGGAAGCCTGCAGGAGAACACACACACACAGCACACACACGCACACACAGCACAAACAGCACACACACACAGACGTACAGGTGTCAGACTCCTGCACTCGGACTGGCCAAGACCCAGAACTGCAGGAGAATGTCGGTAACTGTTAGCCACTGTGATGCTAATGCCCAGAACATCAGCGTGCGGGAACATAGATTCTGTTTTATGATGAAATGATGTTTAAAAATTATGTCAAGTCAATATAACAGGTTTCAAAAAATAAAGATATGTGAAAACACATAACAGCAATAATTTGTATGAGCTGTGGTTTTCCCTTGTGTCCTAACTGCTATATTGACACTATGTGTAGGATATTCCCAAAACATTAAACATAATGATAATAATATACATTTTCAATTCTAATATTTCAATTGAAATATGTTCTGCCATCAAACGGTGTTATATTTTTGGTAGGAATTGATCAATGATAATGATACATTACAGATACATGGAAACTTTTCAATGAGCCTTGACAGGAGTTTTGCATTTTCAGTTTTTGACCATATAAACACATTGCTGACTTTTATCTGCAGCCAGTTGCAGAGTGGAGTCTTAACCCAGACCAATCAAAAATGTAAAACGTGTGGCTCCAAACTCTTCACACTGGCTGCAACACACATTTGCGACAGAAACATGGGAAGTGTTTTGACAGGACGCTGCAAAGCTCTCCGGTGCAGCGAGGGAGAGACTTTCACAGGTAATTTCTATTTTTCTTTTGGAACGCACTATTGGATTGTCGTTTACGCAGTTTGAGGCTCTTTTGCAAATGTTGCACCTGGTTCTGGGGAAAAGGAACGGCGACGAGTTCGACGGCCGGCTCGGGTGGCCATGTGTCGCCCAAAGATCACGAGATCACAACTCTGCCGTTGTTCGGCTGAGCTGCTGACACTGGACGGCGCACGCTTGGCAAAGACTTTTCAATCAGGAGTTCTAAAAATGACCATCACGCCATATAATTCCTATTGAGATGTATCATGCTTTTCTCGCGGTTGCATCAATTACTTTGGCGCCGCGGCAGCGCCGTTGTTATCGCGAGCGTAAACGCCGTCCCCAGATATGGGCCTGTTCCTAGCCGGAGCGCAGATATTATCCCTCTGCTTTTCTCTTTTTCATGTTCGTCTTCAAAGTGTAAGTAGACGGAGATTTGCAAATTCGCCCGCGTCCCTGATTATATTAGAGACCATTTGGCTCAGGGGGGTGTTTATGTCACATGCCTCGGATGAAAGATTACAGCCACTTTGGAGCCGCGCAGACATGGTCATAATAGCGCTACCTTTGGGGAGTTGGTACCTCTGCATCTCGTCAGAGAGGGAGAGAGAGAGAGAGAACATAGAGAGAGAGGGTGAGAGAGTGAGAGAGGGAGAGAGAGAGAGAGAGAGAGAGAGAGAGAGAGAGAGAGAGAGAGAGAGAGAGAGAGAGAGAGAGAGAGAGAGAGAGAGAGAGAGAGAGAGAGAGAGAGAGAGAGAGAGACAGAGAGAGAGAGAGAGAGAGAGAGAGAGAGAGAGAGAGAGAGAGAGAGAGAGAGAGAGAGACAGAGAGAGAGAGAGAGAGAGAGAGAGAGAGAGAGAGAGAGAGAGAGAGAGAGAGAGAGAGAGAGAGAGAGAGAGAGAGAGAGAGAGAGAGAGAGAGAGAGAGAGAGAGAGAGAGAGAGAGAGAGAGAGAGAGAGAGAGAGAGAGAGAGAGAGAGAGAGAGAGAGAGAGAGAGAGAGAGAGAGAGAGAGAGAGAGAGAGAGAGAGAGAGAGAGAGAGAGAGAGAGAGAGAGAGAGAGAGAGAGAGAGAGAGAGAGAGAGAGAGAGAGAGAGAGAGAGAGAGAGAGAGAGAGAGAGAGAGAGAGAGAGAGAGAGAGAGAGAGAGAGAGAGAGAGAGAGAGAGAGAGAGAGAGAGAGAGAGAGAGAGAGAGAGAGAGAGAGAGAGAGAGAGAGAGAGAGAGAGAGAGAGAGAGAGAGAGAGAGAGAGAGAGAGAGAGAGAGAGAGAGAGAGAGAGAGAGAGAGAGAGAGAGAGAGAGAGAGAGAGAGAGAGAGAGAGAGAGAGAGAGAGAGAGAGAGAGAGAGAGAGAGAGAGAGAGAGAGAGAGAGAGAGAGAGAGAGAGAGAGAGAGAGAGAGAGAGAGAGAGAGAGAGAGAGAGAGAGAGAGAGAGAGAGAGAGAGAGAGAGAGAGAGAGAGAGAGAGAGAGAGAGAGAGAGAGAGAGAGAGAGAGAGAGAGAGAGAGAGAGAGAGAGAGAGAGAGAGAGAGAGAGAGAGAGAGAGAGGCCCCAATTACTGCCAGTTTCTGTCCAATCTGAATCGGCTCCATTTCGCTCCTGCCTTTGTGAAATACGCAGCGCAAAAAAGTAACTCCCCCCCTCCGACAATCAGGCGGAGACATCTGTTGGATGATCTGCCATTCATAGGAGACTTTAATCTGCTAGCTTATGTAAAGACTCAACAAGTCTCCTGCGCTTGTTCCTGCTCGTCCGCGTGCCGAGTTCTCGCCGCTTCAGCCCCCGACGTCTCGATGCGCCGGCGTGCGTCAAGAAAACCAAATAAATTGCCAGTTTATGATACACTAATAAGGCCTGAGCGCCACGCAAATAAATAAATCCAAATCTTCAGGGTCTGATTATTACAACAAATATCAGCCTAATAATCAGCCTGTAATTAAGCCGCACACAGTATCTGTGAATTGTAATTACATTGTTGGCCTTAATGAACACAGTAGCTGGTCCGTGCCCAGGGCCGGGGCTCCTCTCTCGGCACAGGAATGGCATGTCATTAGCGGTGATGAGGTTCCTCACTCTGGGCTCAACACCGACGATTCCTAATCAGCCTTCCTGAAATTATCTCGACAGGAAATGCTTTCCTCGCGAGCTCGGCGGGGAAACCAAAAGAGGGAAGAAAGAAAAAAATATATCCTTCAGGCTTCTATTTCGTTGATTTGACGGCTAAGCGCATGAATTAGCGCGTCGCCTTTCAATACGGTGGAAACGGCCGCTCCGCATTGTGCTCGCGTGTTACAAATCGGCGGGAGGCGACACCTTGCGGGATTATTTTTCCGAGCGCTGAGGAGGTGAGAGGTGCGCGAGCGGCGTGACCTATTTTTCCCCGAGTCGGCCTCGGCGCCTTGTTCCGCAAAAGAGGGGCCTCGCACAAAAAGACTGATGAGAGCGGGGTCGGGATGGAGGAGTGGGGAGAGGAGGGAGGGGAGAGGAGGGAGGGGGAGGAGCGACGAGAGCGGGGTCAGATGAGCCGGCGCCACGACGGAGAAAAACACACAGTTTTCCATCAGCCACCTGAGAAAAATGTAATTCGCAACTCTGCCGACGCGGCCGCGGGTGTGAAGCTGCCGCCGTGCACGGACCGGCTGGCAGGTGAAGAAGAGGGAGGAACGCAACCCCCCCACTCCACCACACACACACACACACACACACACACACACACACACACACACACACACACACACACACACACACACCAACCCCCCGAGCTATCTAACAGCTCGGGATAGAAGAGGGAACTGAGGCGGCGTGTTGACAAGGGGGAGGAAAAAAGAAAAAAAAGAAAAAAGGAAAATCACAGAGGAGGGGGAGGGGGCGGGGGGGTGGGAGGGGTGAGGGGGAGCGAAAATCAGCTGCATTTATGCCGGCGCCGCCGCACCGGGAGCTGATTTGAGCAGCGGCTGAAGCTCGGCTCTCCTCTCCGCTGCCTCTCGCTGAGACGCTATGCTAACGACGGCCACGCACCCCTGCCTTTTCCACTTACGCCACCCCCTCCACCCCCCTCCCCCTCCTCGCACCCATCACCCATCACCGCCCCCCATCCCGGCGCCGCCATTGTCATGACACCCCCAGTGGACCCCCGGTGGTTTGGAAGTAAGTTGCGGGCAAAGTTGTGGCGAGAGATTAACTCTGCAGGATTAGGTGGGTTAATTAATAGACGGCTGCTGCTCATTGTTTTGCGCCGGCGCTGTAAGAAGCCACCCAGAAGAAGCGCTGCAGCATTAAATCAATTTCATGGCCCTTTTATTACTGGGGAGATAAAGCCAATATTTAGCTTTCAATTCTTCACAATTATTGGGCCCCTGCTTTCCCACTTGAGTGGCTGTGCTTTGGCTGGGGACAAGGACACATCTGTTTATGAGCTGTGGAGGCCTGCGGCCCTCCGGGGAGCTGTCCTCAGCTCCTCTCTCCTCCAGCCCGTGGCACAGGCAATTCCCCCCCCCCCCCCAGTGTGCACCGGGAGAAGGGAGAGAGATTAGACCCCAGCAGCCGCGACCGCGACCAACGACTGCCGACGACTGTCGAACATCTTTCCAAATATTAGAACTGGACTCGTTTCAACACAAAGACCAACAGTTCAGGAAACGATTCCTGTTTATAGTTTAGTGGCAAATCCACGAGTCTATACGGTCAAGGCTTAACGCGGCCGTGCAGCTGAATGGCTCCGATCTCAAGCCCCGAGTCTTGCTCGTTGGTGTCCCAAGGTACGGCGGTCGGTCGTAGAATTTAATTGTATTCTGTAACAAACTGCCGTCCTTTTCGATGTGACAAAGCCAGAAAGCTGCTGCTGCTGCTAGCTGGCGGAAAACTGGCAAAAAGTGACAAAAAAGCAAACACAGGGAGGAACTCTTGCAGCCGACAGAGAGAATTCACAGCAATTTTAACTGTTTTTTTTTTTTTTACATTAGATGAGAAGAAGCCTTTTCTCTCCGGACACCATGTTTTTGTTTGCCGAGTTGTGCGGCAGCTCATCAACAAATCTGACCGGTCCACTCTGGCTCTGAGACTTCTATTTTCTCTCTACACTAGAGTTTATAGCTTCAGTTTCGTTACCTTATTATTTTTTTTTAAAACATCTCTTTACATTCAGTGCTCATTCTCGACTTCTGTCTAGGTAAAAAAAAAAAAACAACCCAAAAAACAAAAACACAAATGTCCGGTCTAAGACTCTTGCCAAACAGAAAGCGAGTTTGCTCCCCGGTGTTGTTAGTTTTCTGCTGAAGGTGTGTGTTCAGCGCGCACAAGGCTCAATTTTCATGACACTGCGTAGCGCACACTTGCCGCTTCATGACTGTAAAGTGGCATTTTTCTTGGGCGCACAACGGCTCTTTTCTTCTTCTCTCCACACCTGTACTTTGTGAGTCTGTGTGAACTTGACTGTGCTGAAGTAGGAGGAGAGAAACAGTGGGGGCAGTGTCACACTGATCAAGAGGCACGGTGCAATTTCTCCGTCAAGGTTTCCTTCACTCCCCCCTTTCTTTCCTCCGCTGCAAACGGCTGCCTGTGTGGACCGGGTCAAAAGCTTTGTTTTCTCTCTGACTGAACAGTCGGCGCAGTTTGCCGAATACTGAGCTGCTTTAAAAAGAGGAGAAAAAGGGAGGTGATGTGATCTGTCACAACAGGATCACGGCGAAGCGTTTCAAGTAGTTCCGCAGAGACACTCAGGGACTTAACCTGCAAACTTCACTGTTTCTCTGTGCATTCATTTTTCATTGAGGTCTGCCACAAACAGATGATCAGCACATCAAACAAAAGAACGATTTTGTTCGCCCCCTCTTTCCTGGTTTTATTTCATGTTAAATCTATCTTACATATAATAATAGTATAAATACATTTCTCTAAACTTTGTCTATATGAGTAGCTGGTATTTTGTGCACACTTCCTTGCTGTGATCACACCCAAAGACAGTGGAGATGTGCCCTTGGTGCCCTCAGCAGTCACTTCTAATGTAGCACAACATGTTAAAGTGGCAAAAATACCCCAACAAAACCAAAAAAATTGTACTTTTTTAGTATTTCTGTCGCCTTTGTTAGCGAAAAGATGCCAAATCAACTGGACTTCAACTCTCGCCACAACTCGCTCGGTTATCTAGATAGAAAATGTGACTGTGACCTGCTGTGTTTCTTGCCCGGCTTGCTGGCTAGCTGGCCAGCTCCTAATCAGAACAGACCCTCTCTGCCTGAACTTGTGAAGAACTACAGTGATGCTACTGTGCTCGGCTGTAGACAGGTCCTGCAGCCTCTGATTTAGTTCAAAGAGGAAGTGCGGACGGACATGGCTGTTTAAAGATGCAGCTCATATTTAATTATTTAATTCTATCAAGTATCATGTCATGTGTGGAGCGTGATGGATCTTCCTAAGAAAAAAACAACAACAAAAAAAAAAGATCTCCGCAACAGTCGACAGTACTTCTGGTAACAAGCTATGAAATTATGATACTGTGTGGAAGGACACAAGCGAGGTCTCAGAGGGCAGAACAAGAACAAGTAGTTCTTGTCACTAACCTGGAGGAGGCATTAGTGAGGTATCAGTGCCCTTAGTGACAAAAAGTCAATTGTTGAAACTGTTGCTCTGATACATATTTTCTGCAAAGTGAAGCAAGCAAAATAAGCAAAGAATAGACTTATTTGTAACTCATTTTACACCATTTCTGGGCACAGTAGTGAATTGTTGAGGTAAAAAATGAGCAAGGTTAACTTTTCATAACATACAACCTTTAAGAACCCACTATCTGCTTCCCATTATTCTCTAATAATATGCATTACGTACAAATGACCCCTACAAATAAACTCCCATCTAGGATAATTTTGCCTCCCTGTAAGATCTTAAATTTTACAAATTTGCTGCTTTTTGTCTCTGATTCTGCTCCCTGCAAACTATTTCTGATGTGCCCTCATCTTTTTGGGCACGCTGCCTTTATAGCCGCGCACTCACTTTCTGATCCTATTACTCCAAAAATGTGGTGATGAAAAGTTGCTGCATTATGCATCAATAAGGTCCTATTTATGTCCTACCAGTCTGTGAACAGCTTGACTGATGTTAATGTGATCTGTACTCTTCTTTGGCCCAAAACTGCCAGCAGCAGCCCCTCCTGTCATTGACAAAGGAGCTCCATCAGTCACACAGCACTCGTCTCGCTTCTGCTGTAAGGAGACTGTCAGCTATTTAATGTGCAGGAGGAGCCCAGGGACAGCTGGTACTCTATGGACACCCTATGGATGAAGTAGCCTCTGTCCAATAATAAGACCCCGCCACCGCACTGAGACTTCCAGTGCAAACACACAAGGACAGAAGCAAATAAGAGAGACATTATCCTGCTCTGGAATGGTAGCGCGGGGTTAGCTTGCTGGCTAACACACTGCTCGTGCGGTGCTGCTAAACGCTGCAGCGGCTCCAGTCGGGGGAAAAGAGGCATTTCAGCCTGCAGCCAGTCGATTTTCGGGGGCTGACAGAAGGAGTGAGACGGATGAGCAATACAGAGCCGAGATGACGGAGACAGATAAACAGAGAGGGACGACGGCAACGTCGGCGCAGGAGGAAGACAAAGAGGAGAAATGACAAAGAGTGAGGAATGGAAGGAGAAATAAGGCCAAGGTGCAAGTGTCTAATTCATACTGGTGGCACTCTGTGGTTTGGGAAGAAAAAACACCTGCAGCTGCAGCACAAGCGCAACTCATTTTAAAGACTAAGCCATTGTGATAGGACTGAATATCATTGAGAGCCATAGGAAATAACTAATAACAATGTGCAGAATCACATAATACCAGCAGTATGCTAAATTTTACTACATCTGTGCAGTAGGAATGGGTGTTTGGAACTCCCCAGAAACAACTCTAATTCTGTTGCTTGATTGCTTGTTTGTTTTTTAGATTCACTTGAATGTTTCTTGTAATTATTGTACTTACTGCATTTTTTTCTGTGTTGTTTTTAGTGCTGCAACAGTGTAGTTTCCAAACGTGGGATCAAGAAAGTACATCTATTCTATCTATTCTATTCTATTGACGCCACATTTGGTGCCAAGCAGTGGACTAAAACATATAGTGGTGGGAGTCAGCCCTTTATGAGGTCAGAAATGAAGAGCCACCCCTGTCCCAAGCTAGTGTCATCCCCCTCAGCCTGACGTTCACGCAGGCCCCTAGAGGGAAGTCCAGCATCACTTTCAGCAGGAAGTGAAAATGCTTTTGTAAATGGAGCAACTCATTTTGATGAGTTTTGCAAACGTAGATTAATTACAAAAATTCATTCATGCATTCTCAAAATACATGAATGAATGAATGAGGGATCTTTGAGCAGAATAATATCAGTTTACCAATGTTGAAATTCGGGCAATGTTTCAAGAGAAACAAGGACGAAGTGACAGAAATGTGAGGCAATTCGACAAATAAATCGCAAGCCCCTCCCCCCGCCAAAAAAACACAAGTATTATACAGAAGGCTCATGTTTTTTCCTGTCACTGTATGACAGCATGAGGGACAAGCCAGCGGAAATAAGTGCGTTGATAAGTTGCAGCGAAGGCAGCGAGGCACACTGCTGCCTCCTCGCAGGAGGAGGGAGCCTGTCAAGGATGGAAAACTGACTCCACATTTTGATTCATCAATAACATATGATAAGATATAGAGGAGCGCACGCTGAGACAAATAAATGAAAGAAAGGAATCAAAGAAAAAAAAAATCAAAGTTGCAAAAAAAAAAAAAAAAAAACAGAGGGAAGAGACAGCGAGTGAGCGGAACATCTTTTCATCTCCAGACTGACAAGTGTCCCATTGTTGTCATCCTTCAGCGCTACTTTGTTGTTGCTGAAAGCATCTCTAGGTTGTTGCTATCAAAGGCATAAATAACAGCACTGCTGAGAGCCAGGTGGCTTTCACATAAGCCACCGCACACATGCTCCTGTATCACCTCTCCCCTTATCAGCCCAGACCTACAGTGCGCTCAGAGGCGGCGTAGAAAAACCCTCAACAACAACAACCACCACGACAACGACGACAACAACACAAAGACGGATGTCTGGTCTAAAGCCAGAAATGGGGCGGCAGAGGGAAAAAAGCATTTGCATGCACGACCATAATTCAATTATAAGCAGACTAATGCAATACGCATATTATTGCAACTCTTGTGTAAACACCTTAACCGGGTTATCTTACTCACATTAAGGCTCTAATCACAATGAGCATAACTTCATTAGCAGGGCCGGCTTTCTTGTCAATCATTCCTATTCATCTTGCCACGTGCGCGTCTGCTCATTGCTGCCGGTTTTTTTTTTTTTTTTGGTTTCTATTTTTTTCTGTGCGCCCACCGCCTGGGCAGGACAGTAAAACAGGACGCTGAGCGCCGTGTTTCAAATCTGAAAAGCCGGCTAATTTTATTTTTTAAACCATCCATCCATCTATTTTCAATACCCGCGTCTTCCTGAGCTCAGGGGTCTGCTGGAGCCTCTCCCAGCTGTCATAGGGTGAAGGCAGGGTGACACCCTGGACAAGTTGCCAGTTCATCACAGGGCCACATAGAGACAAACAACCACTGGCTCTCTCACACACACAACGGACAATTTAGAGTTCCCAATTCACCTCACATGCGTGTTTTTGGACAACCTGGAGAGAACCCACACAGACACAGGGAGAACACAAAAACTCCACAAAGAAAGGTTTTTTTTGTAAACCCACAAATACAAATAGAACTGTGTGTGCAGCATCGGTGGATGCATTAAACAGGGAAGCAAAAGAGTCAACGTGCATGTGTATAAACGCCCTGCGAGCGCGGCAGTGGGGCATTCATGAAGTATATAAATGCAAAGCTGATACATTTTCCGCATGTGGTACAAGCTGTTGGCGATAAACGGCTTGAGAAATGTTTTCCACCGCTGGTGGCTCGGCGACGGCTGGCGCAACGTTTCTGCACGCCGACTGTATCGCCGCAACAAGGAGAAGCATTAGAGCGGCCTCGCAATGCCGAGTCCGGCCAAGATAGCGGCGGAGTTGACACAGATATCCGCTAGCGCTGTTGACTGCATTTAGTGCTTCTTCTCCTTTTTTCCCCTCCCTACAACAGCGGGAAGCGCCGCACGATGGGATGTATCTCTTCACTACAAGCCGGGCGGCTGTTGGCAATTTAAGAGCTTTTGCCTTAAAAAAAAATCCCTCAGGTGCATATGTCATAAAACTGCTGGGAGAGCTCTAAATACAGGAGGGCGACATATTGACTCCACAACACCAAACCTCTATGCAGCACGATAAGGACAGTCAATTTTCTGTTACATACTGATATCATCACTGTACATTACTCTACTGGCCTATATGAGTGTGTGTGGGCAGGTTGCTGTGTATGTATGATTCTGTGTGTGTGTGTGTGTGTGTGTGTCCGTCCAGCTGCTATTTCGCCCCCTCCACTCTACTCTCAGAGAAAACTGTTTCCTGTGCGTAATGAAACCCTTTGCACCACTGATCTCTGCCAATGACGCTTCGAGGATTCTTATTGGAAACTGGTGAAGTCAATCACACACCAGAGCTCTAAAAACCTACGCTGTGAGATAGCAAACACACACATTAAAAAGAGAGTCTAGGAAAGAAATGTATGTTAAATTTAAAAAAATGTAACACTTCTGAAGCTCAAAATGCATGAAAACGAAGTCATAATTTAAAAAAAAATTGTTTCAAAGGGGTTTCATGATTATTTAATTGTTTCACTACAGGAAAAAAACAACAACAACAAAGCCTTAAGGACAATGAAATGTTGTTGGCCAGCACACCAACACTCACACAATCACCAATGAGAAGTGGACGAAGACTTGGTGGACAACATCTGACGACTGGAACAAGTTTTTCAGGGGCAATCTTGGCTAAATTGGGGTCCATTTTGGGCCTGGATGTACTGCCTGTATCTGTTAATGGCCCAATTTAAGAACAGTGAATCAGTTTTATGAAGCCGCTGTGCTTCTTCTTCCTCCTCACTGTCTTCAAATGCTCATAAAAGTCTTGGGATGCGCACTGGAGAAACTGCTAGTTGAAACTAGCGTAGCATTGCCTGCGAGGTGAACACAGTCCAATCATGTGTGACCATGACGACATAGTCTACAGACTTCCAACTGAAAATGAATGTATACATTGTATTGAACCATACTGAATCAAATCAAAAGACACCGAATCGTTTGATGATAAAAATAATCTTCTCCCTTGAATCAAATCATAGTCGTAGTGGAGATACACTCTGAATCAACCCTCAGCCAGGCAGGGATGCATCACTACCTCCATTAAATATCTTTTTTTTTTAGAGGGAGAGAATTACTCAAAATACCCTTGACCTGAAAATACTCCAGCCTTGGAATGGGAGGAAGTGTGCACCAACCCGGCGCAGCTGTTCACAGTGTGTGACTGACTCTGATGTGATGGACTGAGCTCAGGGAAAAAGAAGCTCAGTGTCTTTTTACTTCTCGCTTCTCGGCGACAAGAATGCGGCGTCTTTGTAGCCAAAGTGCACGGCGGCATCGCATCAAAGGGGACAAACTAGGCCCTTTATTGAAGAGCAGCCGCTCTTTCGACCTCGTCTTTGTGTTCCGAGCCATGCACTTGAGTGAAAAAGGAAAGAGCACCTACACCTACATTGCAGAATTGATCTAAAAAACATTCCACTCGCACACACAGCCGGGCACGACTCACAGACACACACACACACACACACACAAGCCCGCACACACACACACACACAAGCAGGCAGTCAAAGGGAGGACAAAATGATGAGCAAAACAATGTGGCAACAAAAAAAAAGCATTTCGCAGGGAAGGCGGTGAATCTGCATGAACTGATAAGGCAGAAAAAAAACAATACAAATATTTGAATCTATTTGGTTCCGAGAGAAGCGACGGCCCTTTGAGGACGGAACAGGGTCATCGGTTCGCAACCCTCATCTGCACGGCAGTTCATGATAGTGACTTAAATAGAGAGAGACGGATGGGGAGGACACAGGTGTCTGACCTTGCAGTGGTGCTTATGTAATGGTCTGCTTGAGTGCATTTAACTGCAGTGCTCCGTTCCGAGCGGGGTTCAGCGAAGGCAGCGTCTCTCCGCAGTCCAATCTGCTCTGACATCGGTCCCGACACTCGCAGGAGAGTATGAAAAGGTCCGACGAGCTCCGGCTGAATCAGTTGTTATGGCCCTGGCCGCCGTGGTCCCCACGGAGCCAATCACGCTAATTAAACTAGACTACTTAAGCCTCCTCTCATTAGTGTCCAAGTAAACAGCCTTAATTCTTTATGCATTTTAATGTCCATCTCCCAGTTCTGAGGGAGGCGGTGGAGGGGGGGCGAGTGAATGACAAGGGGGCTAATTTCAGGTTTTCCACAAATGAGAGCGAGCCTGTTAAGTGCCATTGGACCATTCAAGATAAATGAGTGTTTGTGGGTTTGCACAAAGGAACTCGGTTACTAGGCAAAATCCTACATCCAGTTCAACTATCCAATATCTGACTGTGCAGCTTCCTAACCTCCTTTTGACCCGCATTAATAACGATTGGAATATATTTTTGAAAGAATATTTTGATACTAATGTTCCCTTCAACCATATTTACTTATTAGTGTATTGTCATACTTACACTCATCGGCCACTTTAACAGAACAGAACAAGTGCTTGCTAACATGGACAGCCAATCAACCAATGAAATGGCAGCAACTCAGTGCAATCAGAAGCGTAGAGCCAGTGAAAACGACTTGCTGTGCTTAGTTGTTGGTGTCTGAGCTACTTTCATCATGAAGACACAACAGTAATACAATAAAAACAACATTACATGACAACATTAGGACATCAGGGGTATTTCACAACCTGCTGATCAACTGGGATTTTCACGCACCATCATCTCCAGGGTTTACAGAGAGCGGGCCCGAGAAGAGAAGATAACATCCAGCGAGCTGCAGCAAAGTGCCTTGTTGGTGTCGGGGGTCAGAGGTCAGAATGGGCAGACTGGGTTACGCTTCCCCTTTCCAAAGGCTTTCCACGCTTCCGGATGGATGCGTGAGATAAATCCAAAAGGATTTAGGAAAAGTTGCATCTGACATTCTAGGTTGAGACCCCATCACATCTCGTGGCGGATCACTTCTCCGCATTTCCACAAGCTATGACTCCTATAAATCGGGGGCAAGTAAGGTAAAATGTGATATGACCCCTCTCCCCCACCGAACAGCACTGCAACACTGACTTCCACTTGATCACTGGAGCTGTAAGTAATGTTTCACCATGGATGAGCAGGAGGAGGAGATGGGGGAGGTGAAGGAGGAGGAGGAGGAGGAGAAGAAGGAGGAGGAGGTCTGCCAATAACCCGGGCACTATCGCTGTGGACATATGCGCTAAGCATACATGTTGGGGTACATTTGCATGCATCCATGCTGCAGGGGGAAAGTAGATGAGAGCAACTGAAGGGCTATTAGCACAATCAGTGGGAGGGTGGATAAAAAGGACAGAGTCGTCGGAAGGGGGGCAGCTGTGTAAAGACCTAGCAAGTACCCGGCTAGCTGGGCCTGGAGCTCTCAAACAGTGGGTGGCACCAAAACAACAGGCAGTAGACACTGAGCGTGCTCTCACAGCGACACGCATATTGTGCGCCTCTGCCCTACTTCCATGTCTGCAATGCTTTTCCCTCCACTACCATCACCTCACCCTCCTCCCCCGCCGCCACTACATTCTCATGCCGGTCACCAGCAGCGTCCCGAGGTGGCGGCCGTGCACGAGGCAGGGCAGCCAAAAAGTTTCATTTCTTGACCGGCGGCTCCGCAGCTGAGCCATAATGGGCTCGAGCGCTGCCACTCTGCCACACACAGCAACTCATCTTCCCCGCCGCAGGAGCCGGGACGGTGGATCTCGGCGGCAGACCGTTCAGCGCGGGAGGATGTGTCTGCCGTCCCGGGGTGAGTCCAGACCTGGCCAAATGAGGGGAGCCTTCTATACCACATTAAGGAAATAACCAGCCTTTGCTGCACTGCCTGTGCCAGGCTGATTTTTTGTTTTCCAGTGGGAGGAGCTATTACACCCCCTGCAGGCACACGGGCATGTGCACGTGCATGTGAGCTGTCTGCCGTGCATTTTAGCATTTAGCTGAAACGATGAATTGATTAATCGACTCAGAGTGATTTAAAAAGAGAGTTCTTTCCCAGATTCAGCTGCCTCTAAACATGGGTTCCGCTGATGCGTTTCACAGGGACGCTCATTCTGACGCACATGACGCTGGTATAGATATTTTGTTATAGATCCTTTCACTTTTCCACTCTGCGGTTGTTGTTTAAGCTGGTTCTGGAATGAAGGACGAGGTGTCTTTCACATTTTACGACATACATATTGATATAGTCAAAGGAATCATAAAAAATAAATTCAAAAAATATTGACTTGCATCAAAGAAACCGATCGAAAATCAATCGCTGACAAAAATAATCTAAACTGCAGAGGCAGACACGCCCACGAGGAGCTGCTGATCTTGTTGAGTTCATGCGGTATCCAGGGGGAGGGAGGATTCACTTTTAGCACATGAAGCAGACTGAGGGCTGCTATTTTAGAGCCGATCTGAGCGCTCCATGGCTACACACGCAGAAGCGGATAGGATGTGGCATACAGAACTGTACATTGGCGTCAGAGAGACACACTCACTACTGTCACTGAGAACAGAGTCATGGCCCGGGGAGCTCACAGTCTGACTCTGTGTGTGCGGGTGTGCACTTAGCAATGCTTTGGAGACAGTGACTCAGAGAGGCAGACAGGAAAGGAAAGACAGACCCTCCACCTTTTTTTTTTGCCTACATGCACAGCCTAGCAGAAGCGTTGATTGTGCCACTTTTGAAGCCTGTGCTTTGCGTCCGCGAGGGTGTGAGAGCAAAAGAGGCGTTGGGCAACGGTCGTTCGCAGCGTGCGCGCGAGCGCGTGTGTGTGTGTGAGGTCGCAACGCTCCTCGTCAGGCTCTATTTAAGGGCCCAGACTCATGGAGTGCCCCGGCCTCTACAGACCCATTGGGCTAATGATCAGCCTTGGCAATTAAAGTCAATCTGTGAGTCAGTGTGGCATCAGGAGGGCCATCTGCTTCCAGCCCTGTAGCACTCACTCCGGCCTGTGGGACCACTTGCTGGGGTCACAGCTCACCCAGCTTGTGGAGAGATGGTCACAGGATCTGAGGGAACAATCTGCTGTGTAACAGTAGTAGAACAGAAACCCGCACCACTCGCAGCGCCGCCGTGGAGCGTCTCGCGAGTGTAGTTAGAAAAAAGGAGAAGCCGGGATCAGTCTTAGGGAGGACAATGGCGCTCAGACCCAGGACACAGGTAAGCTCCTCATCAGCTGCAGACCACTGATCCTCCTCCTGCTGCCCCAGCGCAGACGGCAAGTAGCTGAGTGCATCGTAAACCGAGATGGGAAATGCAGGATGTTGAAAACAGTTAAGGAAACTTGAAATGATGATGATAATGAGTGCAAGGCTCTCCCAAACTACAGGAAATAATGAATGAAGCAGCAACAGGAGAGTCTGATTAGACAGGAAGCCGGAAAAAGGCCCCGTAAGCACTTTTATTTAGCGAAATGGAGCGCTGCCAGTTTGCATATCTGGAGTCAGGGGTGTAGAAATGAATGAAAGAGAGTTTTGAAAGTCAGACACTAGCAGGATCCCGGGTTTTCCCACATGGTGATGAAATGAAAAGACATGTACGCCTGAGGGCTTTTATGATGAAAAGGAGCGAGAGGAAGCTCTCGCTTTAAAACCAAAATTTGGGAAAAAGGGCTTATATTTCATGCTTATCAGCAGAGCTCAGCGCACAGGAACTGGACGCATTAGTACCTAGTCAGTGGTAGCGCGCTGTCCTTGACTGCCGACCTCTCAGGAGCGCCACCTTCTTCAGAAGTATTTATGTAAAGTCCATGTCAACACCTTTCCGTCTCCCGACAGCAGACAGTTGCCGTACCCTGGGAGGCTAACTGGAGTTTCAGGCCAGTGCCCTGGTGTGACCTCTGGTGCATTGATCATATGCTTGGTTGGCGCTGCCCCAGTTTACGGGGCCATGCAACCCCGAGGAGCGCTCGCTATCACACTTAGCACGCAGGCCAGCAGCCTTCTCCTCATATGAGCCACTTGCTGAGGAGACAGCTGCTCCCTTTGCCTTTATACTGCTCTCCTACAGGGGAAAGTGGGGTCAAAAGGTAACCGGTCCCCTTAATGACGGATCTTAGGGGTTGCGGCGAGAAGTACGGACCCTCTACAGGTGTGACCCCGCCCCCAGCTTTAGCTCCATCTGTTACATCTCGTCTTTAAGTAGGAGAATCCATAGTGCCGAGGTTAAGATTTAATATTTAGCCATAAACATTTATAGATCAAATCTCAAATGGACTTTTATTGGGACTAAATGGTACGACGTGATTCAAGCAGACGTTCCGGAGCCTCAGCCTCTGACAGAGACCTTGTTTATGGGCGTAATGATTTTTTCATGAACTTAAGGGAACCCGCTACCTTCAAAACGCCTTTGAATTATTCCAAAATATACAATATGCACACCGGCCAGATGCAGGATCACATATGTGGGCAGGGGTCAAGTATCTTGAGTGAAGTAAACTCAAAAAAGAGCAAAAGTTTGTTCACATTAGCAAGTGTGGGATACTGCAGCACCATGTTGGGGACACACACCCAGTATCTAATGGACAAAAACAGATCCAACGCATGAACTGGGCATCACAACTAGACAAGACAAAAAGACCAAAAGGTAAAAAAGAGCACTCACACTCTTCCCTTTCGCACACTTCAGTGCTGTGCACTTACTGCATGGTGCACTAATCCTGGCATGTGCATGATGGGTTGCATTTGTGAAAAGTGACAATGGCTGAGTTGTGCCTTACTACGACGAGCCAACGAGGCCCACCCCAGCGTCCTCATTGTACCCTTGCAACATTTACCGCTGGCCTCTCCCCTCCTTAATCATCCTTTCCCCCTTCATTTTTTACCACTTAAGAGGCTGACTCACCGGACCTCAGTTGCTGTTTGTCTGTCATGACATCTGGCATCACCGGATGACTGAGTGTTATGTCTTTCTCTACCTCCGTCTGCATCTCTCCCCTGATGGGACCCCACTAACATCTTCATCGCCCCCTCCCCCCTTTCTTTTTTCAGTGTAGCATAATGACCTCCTAGTTGCAGCCCTAATGGAGCCATAATGGTCATTTATGCCAGGGGAGGCTCTGAGGGCACGGCTGTGGAGGCAGCCAGTCGCACAGGAAGACGGGCAGAGCGCTGAAAGCTCCTGGTTAAGTCCCTTCCACCTTCTTTAAAAACAGCTCCTAAAATATAGTCTCTATTGCTTGTCTGTGCTTATGAGTAAGTGTATTATAAAATACAACACATAGATATATCTTACTTTATGGTGTATTGTAAAACATTGATTTAATAAGACTGGTTAACAAAAGAAGGTCTGAGTAAATCCCTGCTTTTAATTTTCGCTTCAAAAGCTTTTGCCCATGCAAAACACATTTCAAAACCCTGCACATCAGATGAAAGGTTTCCTCCAAAAGCACATTAAAAACAGACTAATCAGATTCTCTTTTTTTAAACTGAAAATTAATCTACTTAGGAACAACTCAGTGCTTCCTACTGGTACAAGGGGTGACGTTAGATGAATGTCGGTGTCTCATGGCAGGCTGTGATTTGCCCTGGTGTTTAATTAAACTCTTATTAAAGCAAGTTGGAGGAAAGCTAATTAATAATGCCTGCTGAAAGTCTGTGGTGTCATTCTTTTGCTCTACTGTTAAGGAAAAAGAAAAAAGATCTGATAAAACTTCGACTACTTTAGCATCCACGCAAATATTTTTAGCTGCAGCAAGGCTTGCAGTCACTTCCTGTTTCCCATCTTTACCTTCTGGGGCTCTGAAGGGAAACTAGCCACAGTTGCGTCCTGGTTTTGAGTACAACTCAAACAGCTGCTTGACTAACCAATTCCCAAGACTGACTGAACACCAGCCACCACGGTTCATTTATTTACTATATGTGAGACATAAGTGCAAGCTTCCAATTTATGGACACAACCTACGTAAAGCCAGTCTTTTAATAGTTGCCTTCCCCAACATCTATATTTTTCTTTTTGTCGCTCAACTATACTACATCTTACTCAGTTTAACTTGACCTTATGCTAGAATATCTAGCCCTCTGCATAATATGGACAGCCAGGTCCTGCCACTTATACAGCCTTCTACTTGTGTGTTTTATGAGAACCAACAGTTTACAGAAGTGTGAGTCTTAACTTGCTTAGTTCCTCCAAACTAGATACCCCATATTTTAAATGCTGCACATCTTGCAATGTTCCCTTGGGCTCTGCGAGCTGAATAATACAGTAGCACATTTATCAGCTCACTAATGTTAATTAGACCGTTGCGTAGAAACGGGAATAATGTACAGTAATGTTTCTTATGCCTTGTCAGCTTCTGCTTCCTGTTTCAGCCAAAGACAGACTTGCTAAGTGAGTGTGAGCGGGGAGGGAGTTGGATAGGAGCTTCCTTTTTCATCTATCAGGGGATCTACATCTAAAAACAAAAATCTGATCGCCGCACGGCATGTTTGATAACTTCATATTCGCTTTTATACATAAGGAAAAAAAAAAAAAATTGTATTTGAAGAGCAGGATCAAAACGAGAAGCACTTCTCTCTTTTCGTCTACTATCACAGCATGAGGCAGGGATCCTAATTTCAACAAAACGCCAGTGTTTCATCTTCAACATATTCTGAAAATGTGTACAGTCCAGACTCTCTCAGCGGCGCCGCCGAGGGAATAGCGCGTTCTTTAATGTCTGACGGACTCAAAGTGAGTCGCTTTTATTCAGCTTTTATTTTTTTTAATTCAAAGCTACTTTTTCTTTTCAGTATTGCCCTTTATGGCCGGTGACACATCGGCTCTGAAGTCTGATAATGCAAGTCAAGCGTGATTCCTGTTGCGCTGTAATCCGGACCGACTGTCGTGGCACACAGGGCCCGCGTGTTTGCTTCAAAGCTTGTTTGGATGACGCAGCCATTTACAACACGAAGCCATAATTCTGTCTAACCTTCTCATAAAGTGGTTTTCACTGCACACAACGAAAATAATACGACATTATTCACTTTATTTTATGGTTTGGAGGTTTTGATGTGCAGGCGCATTTGTACGTTTTGATTGAAGAATGCAGCTGTCAGTCCAAATTGGATAAATGTCACATTAAAACACAGGCCTGCACTGAGACACATAATCAGCCCTGCTGTGCTGTGTTTACAGAGGTCTGACAGTGTGTGTGTGTGTGTGTGTGTGTGTGTGTGTGTGAGTTAAAAATGCTGGAAATACTTGACGACGTACGTCGACCACCCACCTCAGCTCTGGCTAAGTGATACTGATACCCACATTCACAGATGTGCAGCCCCCTGACATCCCGCTAAATCTAACTGACAGCAGGCCTTATGCAGGAAAGCTGCCAATCTTGTCACCTTGCAAGAGGAGTGAATTTATTACAGTGGATGGTAGTAACAGCAGCGGCAGCAGCAGCAGCTGCTGTTGTACATTCGGTTCATCCGAAGCACCAGAAATTTTGCTGGCATTTCATCACCATATCTACTGAAATCCCCAGAGTCGCATCAAGTTTAGCCACATTTCCAAACTAAAAGACTGTGAGAAACGTGTTTTACTGCCCGCCTAAAGCAGTGGCTAGTATAATCATGCAAATATGTGCAACCTTTCACTTTTAGAAAATGTCTTATTTTTAATGGAACAGGAAAACAAATAGTTGGCAGCAGAAATTACACCAAAAACAACCTGCAAAGCTCAAGACAGGAAGATGCTCAGTCGGAGGAAAAACATGTTTGAACTGCATTTTAAGTGGACAAAGTGAAATTAGCCCAGTAGTCCTGGATGAGTTTGGCACACCACTTCCTTTTTCAGTGCGCTAACCCCAATTATGCTAATGTGTCACTCTGACTGATTAACTTTACTCTTAGAAACAAAGGTTATCTGTGCCCTAAACAACATGTTTTTTTTCTAATGTATTTCAACAAGTTTTGCTTCACGCAAGAAACTTTGTGTGACACAATTCAAGAAAGCTTCTTTAACCAGCAAACAAAGCAACTGTGGATTGTACTTTCAGTATACATTAATATGTATATATTACTAGCCCTGGGACAATTTTATATTTACATTTTTTTCTGGAAATCACATTTCCAGACGAAGATGGTTGCTGACATCTTGTCGTCAAGGAAGTAACATACCAAACTCTCACACTCATGGCAACAATGTCTAAAGTTTGTGTCCTAAGTTTGAATTTATTTCTGGTACCAAAATACTTTCACACATCAGATTTAAAAGTTGCGATTGATTTGTTCTGCCAGTAGAACTAGTAGGATGTTGGGAGCACATGTGAATTATTACTCGAGACTTCAATTCCCTTCTGCTGTGCTTAACTGAAGCAGCAACACGACCTACAGTGTTTGTTGAAAGAACCTGTTGTTTGAAACAATCGCACGTGCGAGATGATGTCCTGGCGCTCGTTGCCGCAATTATGCAGAATCAACAGCACGGTTGCATTCCAACTGGGCACTGGAGCAATTTGAAGATATGAACGGCAACATTATGGGCGCAGCCAGGCTCTTTGTCACAGTCAGAGAGGCAGAGTACATCCACACCGAAAGCGGCGCCATGACAACACTGGCAAATCACGTCCTATATTCGTGCACGCATACATTACAGCCAGCCTCCTTCTCCACGACAAAAGCGCTGAACGGCGGCGTCTTGAAATGGCACTTTTCCCTGTCGAGACCCGCATCAGCTAACAGACAAATCAATGTAAAGCCAAAGGAAAGGTGTTACTTGAACACAGCAAACAATCAAGTAATTGCTTCCACCATTTAAAAAAAGAAAAGCACTGATTAGCAGAAAAACGGCTTGTTATTCTGGGATGCCGCGAGTCATTTCTAACACCTCCTCACCGTTTGTAATTCCAAAGTAATGGTAAACACTGCTGTCTTCTTGATTGTCACCACGCATTCAATATGCAGCATCTTTTTTTTCTCTTACCCCTTAATTCAGTTCCAGCTTTAGTGCGGGCACAGTGTTGAAACGGTGCTTGCACCAAGTAAACAGGCGGTGATTACAGAAGTGCATAAAACAGGGCAAGGGATTTTTAAACAGAAAAAAAAGAAAACAAAAAAAAAAGAACAAAAAAAAAAACAGAACACTTCAGCCCTCCTGCTGTATCACTCAGGATGTATTCTGCTATTGTTGGACAGAAATGCTTGAAATGCTGGGACCACAAAAGAACAAAAACAAGCAAACATTTGCTTCCTGAAACTTGGGGGCAGCAGAATGTTCCCTTAAAAAATTCAGACATAAACCGCCTTGTATTGGAGAAGAGTTATTTCTCTTAACTTACCATTGACATTAAGAAAAAGATAAAACGAAGAACCTTTTCACGTATTCTTTTCAGTACAAAACTCAGAACAAATTGCACATCCCACACACTCTGCTGGGTGGCTCACGTTGCAACTCTGAAATTTCAGCTTATCCATGTCGCCCAATCCAGACTGCTTGATAAATCAGCTCCCCTTTAATTGTGAAGAGGCTGCCCACCAGAGTAGTAGACAAACAGGAAAAGAGAAAATGACAGAAAAAGCAGCTGCAGCAAAACAGATTAATGTCACAGCGACGCATTTACATGTTTGTTCAGTTAAACGCAGACTGGAGCTGCAAATATTTGAATATTCCACCTTGTGCCAAATGCGATTGGCCCGTTTGAATGTAACGGACCAAAGGCTCGTCCAATCACATTTCAAGTTTTTCCTCTCAATCCCAAACAGTTCAATAGACTCCATAAGAACAGATGGGGTAGATGAAATGAATTCGAAGGAATTGACAAAACGCTCCAGCTGGTGTTCCAGGTTATGCTTTGTCTGTTTGTGGTGTAGACCAAAATGTTTTCCCTTCAATACATCACTCAAAGAACACATCTGTTAATGCTCGCTGTTGCTCCCCAAATTGCTACAAATTAGACATTTGCCGTCGGCCTGTGCACAAACAGGCCCGGCGTGTAAACGTGCTAATAAAGGATCGCTCGTTCAGGGTTTTCACAGACACGGGGTAATGCGATCGACTCTGGCAATATGCAAAAGGACCTTAGTGCGTTAAACGTCCCACAGTGTTTGTGCCGGGAATCGAAGGAACTTTGTAAGCGAGTCACGGAGCACAAATACAGACACATGAAATCGCGCCGTATGTGATCAATATCAAATGCACTCTGGGGTCGATAATGGAATTAATTGGGAGTGTCACCAGGACTAGGAGAGCTATAATGTCAGATACTGTTTAACAGCCTCTGAGCTGCTGACTGACAGCCCGACTGGCTGTGCTGAATATTGTCTGGCGCCTGCTGTAATTCTTTGCTTGGCCTCCATTTTCAACACGTGTGTCTCGGCGTCGGGGCTGTCGGCTCTTGTTTCTCTCTTCCTCCCTGCGTCTTATTAGGTTTTCTTGCTTAATTCTGTGTTTCATCACTGATCAGCAGTTTATTACCGTTTCATCTTGACAACTGGACAAATGTCGGACCACTTTCTTTTCCTTTTAACGGTCGATCCCGGAGCTTTACTGGCTGGGAGAGCCGCTTTAAAACGCTGCCCACTGTTTATGCCTCTTGGATGCAGCCTGGCCGGGCCCGACTCCATTTATTTATAGTGTTCCAACGCGGCTGTGTACAGTGAGGTGGGAGGTGGCGTGGGGAGGGAAAAGGAGCGTTTGATCTTAAATTGAGGACGCTTTTCACATCTCGCTGCGGAAGGACACTCGTCAATATTTGGCCCGGGGTTATTTAATTTGGACAAGGAATTTGATTCATACATTAAAAATTCCAATTACCCTGTCAAGAGTTGAGCAAGCCCAGATGAGGCTGTTTTAGTCATACGACTTTATCAGGCTCCAAATTGAGTTAAACATGGACACAATCATACATTCTGCCTGGGGGAAGGTGATATCTTTTAATATGCCCTAAACACCAACCATTAGAAAAATCAATGTTTAACTAGAATCACTCACACGGCATAAACAGGCATTTCTTCCTTCCCTGTGATTTTCCTCTGCCTTAGTAACACGCCAAGGTTGATTTTATAGGACATAAAAAATGGACAAATATTTGTCTATTTATAAATGTGGACAAATATATACAGCACGCAGTCCTTAAATCCTGCAGGTATAAGACACTGGTGTTCATCCACAGCAGAGGAGCAGGTGCCATTCCATTTCCACGGTAAAATAGCATGGTGGTGGTGGTGGTGGTGGTGGGGGGGGTCAAGTATAAATCTTGCATACGTCTGATCTGCAGGTGGTCACAGCTGGACCTCCTGTTTCACCATTCCTGAATCTATTTCACAGAGATATTACCGAGATCTGAGCGGGCTGCCACATATTTCCCATTCCGTCTTATCAGTGGAAGGAATGATGTCTGGCACGGCAAACAAAGTATGTGTAAAGTCCCTAAATAAAGCATGAAATTGACAGGACGCCTGGCCAAGTGAGGCACCGGCGAGGCACCGGCTCTGGCGTCAGACAGGGACAGCTGCTCACCTCCAGACAGCACGCCTCCCATTTGGGCTTCCCATTAAAATACGCCGGCGCTCAGCGTCAACACTTTTAATGCAGAAAATGACTTCATTCATATCCCATTATGAGGAGCGAGTTTTTAAAAACGTGGCCACACAAAAGCGGCCGGTTGTTCTTTCCGCCTCCTGCACGGAGGAATTTGCATACATTGGAGGAAGGGAAGGATGAAAAATTCCCCCCATTTTCAGACGCTCGGTCATGGTGGTGTCGCAGGACGGCGCGAGAAAAAGGAGCCAGCAATTTATTTCACTATATGTCAGCTTTTAAAGGCTACTTCAGGAATCCAGACACACAACATACTTATAAGCCTGCAAATTATTCCGTGCCTGACTTGTATTCTGATGAGCCTGAGCGCGCGAACACGGCCGCGCGTGAACGCGAGGTGTGCTCGCGCGGCAGGTATCGCCGGGCAGAAATGGGCTGCGGCGCTCGCTGATATTTGAACAAAAGCCTTTTCACTCACCGGGGAACTGGTAGCTGTAGCTGGGTGCGAATCCAGTGTATCCGCGGCCATATGTTGCCACAATATTAGGGTAACCTAGGAGAGAGATTAAAAGGAGATGAGAAACACAAACACACACTTACACACGCACACATGTGCGTTCATGCACGCTTAGACTTCTGCTTTGAGAGGGGAAACAAATCTCAGAAGGCTGAGAGGCTGTGAAACTCCAGGGGAGCCAAACATGCATGAATTCTAATGTTGTTTGATGGGAAAATCCACAGTGAACACTGGCCTCAAAAAGTTGGAATTGATCATGTTCCATTTGGAGAATTGTTTTTTTCCCCACCCCCTCCACTACGTGTGTCTCAAAAACCCTGTGGAACCTGGGCCGGCTTTGTTTAGAACTAAGTGCAATAAACAAGAAGGGATTTATCGTCGCGCTTTAAGGCTTAATAAAGTAGTGGCAGGTTTTTATGGCTCGTCACGCCGACGGTGGACTGTCGGCTGAAAAACACTCGCCGTGTGTGTGCGGCTTTGACAACGCGCACCACCCTCAATCAATGGCCGGCTGTCACAATTACATTAACCTCTAATCTCTGACACCCGGCTCTCGGTAGCTGAATGGTTTTATGAGCAGTGGGAATAATGATGACGACTCCAAACGTAAATCCCAGATGGCAGAAGCGTCTTATTTATAAGAAAACAAACCTACTGGCTTAAAATGTGACGGTTGCAAGATAGAAAAAAAGCAGCTATTTAGGAGAATCTTTCTTCTTACTAAAACCCGAGTCTGGGAACTGGGATGATTCTAATTTCACACACTTAAGGCACACAGCAGAGATTCTTGACTCATTTCTTCCTCATTCACTGAAATTAGATCATTATTACAGCCCGGAAATGTTGCTTGGATGCAAATAGGGGCAAAAACCCAAAAGTGCTGATTAGCTTACAAAACACTTGCTTCGCTGTTTCACAGCAGGATGTTTGTCACTTCTTTATTCATCCATGAGCTGCCTGTCGCTTTTATGGCTCAGAGTAATGACACTTTATAGCAGGGGCCTTGAAATGACGCCGGCATCTGTTTTTATCCTGTACATCCCCGGCATCGTGAAAAGGGTTTGTGCGTTATCATTGCTGAGTGCAGCTTGTTTAACAAAAAAAAAAAAAAAAAAACGTCGTCAATTCTCACTGAATACTCTCTATCACGCTGTATTGTCTAACACTATATGCTCTCTATTGTGTACTGTAATGTGATAGCAAACCTTTTATATGCTGGGCTGTTGTTTTGCGGTGTTAGGCTGACCAATGTGCACAATGTGTCTGAGCACATCACCTCCACAAAAACCCTCTCAGATTAGTTGAGAATAAAATAATGGCACATACAATTTGAACAGCAAAACTTTGACTAGCTAACTATATTAGAGGCAGCAGACCCGACAAAGTATTATCACCGATCCAAGCTGGAAAACGAAGGTGTAAAGTGTTTGGAAAAGGGATGAAAATCTCAGATTTAGAAAAACCCTTTGCTCATTATATGTTAGTGGACCAATCAGATTTTCTCCCACTAGTGAGGCCAGGTGGATACAGGTAGGGGCTTCCTATGATGTCAGGAACAATGTTAGACGGATCAAACCTCCCAGTGGGAGCCTTTTGAGCCAGGACTAAAACATCTTTTATGCAGAGAAAAGATGTAAATTGCCATTTGTTGTCCTTCTTTTAGTGCAAAGCTAGCATAGCACGCATGCTAATGTCTTTGGCAGCAGATCTGTCGCTCGCCGTGCTTCCTCTTTGTCTTCCGCTGCGTGTATAAAAGGAAAGCTTGCGGCACTCGCTTTCAGCTTTTGTCGCAGCTACAACAAAAAGGTATGAAACCATAAGACTCATTGAAAATACTTGTGATTGGAGCTTCTTTTTTTTCCCCCAAGATGATTGTCTATGATGAATTTCTTGCAACCCAGCTGCCCTGTAAGGTAAACAAGAATGACTTGATTGTTTGATCGAAGAGATTTTTGTTGATATCATATCGTCTGCATTATTTTATTTATTTATTTATTTATTTATCTTTGCAGTCTGCAGTCCCCTTTCTCTCTGCGTTTTCTTTTTAAGTTTGGTTCAGTGAGTTAATTGAATAGTTAATGAACAATCTGCTCATTCTTCCCTCTTTTCTGACAAATAAAAACCTACCATGTGCCACAAAACAACAAAACGGGAATATTTAGTCAAGGGTACTTTTGTTTAATTATGAAACAATCTTCCTCAACCAAGCTAGTGTGCAATGACTTGCCGAGGACGGCAAATGTCACCGCAACGTGGCATCTGTAAACCAAAGTCAAAGCCTGAGTGAGGCGACAGACTGGTTCAGACGTTCCCCGGTCCCTGGGTGGATGGAGCCTTGCAGCGAGAGCCCAAAGAGCACCCAGTGCCATTAGAAGAATTTGGGAGCAGCAGATGTATTGTTCATCTGCTGTCATGATTCTTATTACAAGCGGAGACCCACCAGTTAATGAGCAGGACAGTTTTCAGACAGAAGCAGCTGTGGGCAACATATTGAGAAAATGGGGTGTGAGGGGTTGAGGGGGCCACACAGCTAGGAAGTGGAATGCCAGACAAAAGCAAGCACACCCAAGAAGAGCGTGTGGGTGGGTGAGCCAGCAAGAATTTGAGCCCCATCAAAGGTAATATAAACATAATTAACCCTGTAATTATGGTATATGTCTCCATCTTTATCCGTTTCCCCCGAGCTATTATCACCCTCAACCATAAGTCTGCACTAAATTACCTAATAAGAGGAAGTCCTTTAGGCCAGGAATGAATCACTGGCACCAACCTTGATAACTCATTTCACACAGTGCAAGTTACACCTCGGAAACTGACCTCAGAAACCTCTATCAGGCCTAAACTGCTTGTTAGGAATGTACTTGTTTGATGAATTGTCTGCAGGGGGCTAAAAGTTTGGAATCAGGTTTTTTTTTTTAATTATTGTCTGCAAATTACTAGTGTAAAACAAATGCAACTATCTGATAAAAGCGCCAACACTGTTTTTAAAGGAATTGCAGTTTTGACATGCAGTTGGTCTCTATCTGTGTATCTCATACTGCATTATGTAGTACAACTCCAATATGCACTTGGATTGTTTGTGTGGGATAAGTTGCAATTTGCACTCAGTAGTTATCATACACTTAGTAGGAAGCGTCTCTGTGAGAACCTCAGAGGGTCACATGGGTGCAGCATGCTTCCATGTGCCGTCGACCAGGATGAGGTCTCCTGGTCCGTGCACGATCCAGAGACCACCACGAGCATCTTGCAGAGCAAAGAGGCCATGAATGAGAGGCAGGAGCTTGATGAAGCACCAGTATAGAAATAGTTTAAACATGTGCGCATTGTCATTACTGTCTTTTGTGCGTAAAAAATCTTTGTTTGCCGAGAAACATAATTTTCGGGGAAGGAACATAAACCACAGAGAGAACAATGGCGCGTAACAATGTTGCAATTATTTTCACTTTAGATAATGAATTTAGGTCCATTTACAATTTTTAATGTCATCAAGGCTGAAGGCTAAGGAGAACTAACTAAATTGTTATTTTATGTCCTTTCTCTTGAATTCTTTTAAATAACATTAAAATGTTTCTGGAAGATTTTTAAGCTAATCCAACCATCCACTTTAGAATACATTTGTTTCCTCTGTTTCGGAGCCAAGACCGTAGCCCAAGAACATTGGTACAAACTAAGACGAGGACCAACTCTATTGTCTGTTATTCCACCTGCATGTATGTGACTGGAGCGTAAATGGGATATATCTATCTTGCATGCTTACTTGTGTCTGAGTGTGAGTGTGTGAGTCATGTGAGTGAGTCAGAGTGCGCTGCATGTGTGTGCGAGTCGGATGAGAGCACGTGTGTTGATGCTCTGTTCTGTATGCCTCAGAGCCTGTGCCAGCTGGAATCAGAAAGGTTGACCTTGGTCATAAATATCTAATCAGTGTTTGCTGTCCATGAAAAAGTTCAATTTATTCCTGACCCGATGGGAAAATGCCTCTCCCGGACCCTTTCCCCTCGCTCGCAGACAAAAAGAAATCCAGGCCGGGGGAGTGGCGGCAGGATCTTAACCTGGTGTGGATGAGGTGGGACGGACGCTCAGCCAGAAGGGGGAAAAAAGGGAAAAGAAATAAAAATCCTAATCAGTGGCTGATGAGAAGCCATCACCAGGAAGCTACAGACGGATAGCTTTCACAAACACCCGCCGTATTGTTTGTTTGCCCTGAGAAGAAGTGCAATACGATACAATGAAAAGCCATCACAGATGGCAAAGTATTGGATATTATGTGTTTGATACTGCCTTACTGTCAAACCAAATAAATGCCAATACTGAAATTGCTGGCTTTGTACGCCGCTGCTCCTCGCACTCTCTTATTCCGACATTTTCTAAAATGGCAAAAGCGTTTCCCCCCTTTGATGTAGTGCATTACAATGGGTCTCACATCACAAAATGAACAATTCGCTGCCAGATGTGTGCGCCGAGCGTCTCGGAGGAGAGTGATAGAGCGGCATATGAGAGTGTTGGGGGGGTGGATTAAGATGCGTTTTGACTTGGGCTACTGCCACGGAAACGTCACTGTATGTATGTGCATATGTGCAATCTGCAGGTGTTAGAAGGTGTTGGAGTGAAGAAAGAAAGGAAGGAAGGAAGGAAGGAAGGAAGGAAGGAAGGAAGGAAGGAAGGAAGGAAGGAATGAAGGAAGGAAGGAAGGAGGACGGGGAAGTTGGCCCACTTTCTCTCTCGGCACTAAATGAAGCCTCGCATTGTGCCTGGCCTGGTGGCAGCCTCTTAGTGCTCTTATTTGCCTTATTAATATGCATGCTAATGTACCTATTTTATGGCTCAACAGTTCTGATTCACTTTAAAATCAATTATCCATCTGGTACACCCATACTTCGCCCCGGCTCAAATGTGTATTAATTTCAGCAAACATACATCGGGCACGACACAATAAAGATAAATGCCTCGATTAGAGGCAGTAAACAAAGGAGCAGGGATGGCTTTAATGAGATCTGGCACAAAAGGAGCTTACACTTTCTTAAATAATGAGCCTTGGGTGCCCCTTTTTCCAAATGCAAATTATATAAAGGAATGTTTCGCCGTCCTTGTTCCAATTTCATTTAGATAAGAATGTCGCCAAACAAGTTGGCTGTTAATATTCTCACATGAGCACATCGCTGCCTTGCTGCCCGCCGCCTCCCACCGGAGGGGCTGGAGTGCAGCCCTTGTCGCAGACACATTAGTCTGTAATAAGTTCCGAAAAGTTCACTGTGCTTGTTAAATGCTTCCATCAGATGAGATGCGACTGAGCGCCTCGGATGGAGCTGACAGGAACCACTTGGCCGAGCTCATCAGCGCCACAAACAACTGTATAATCAGTCCTGTGGCGGGAAGGCACAACGCCGGAACAGCCGTGAAAATGGTTTTGTGGCGAATAGATGGATAGATGCGTTGAATTATTAGGTTACTGCCTTTTAATAAGATCTCATCAGGCGCTTTATCTGGTACACCATGCCAGCACCCAGTTGGATCCTGGACTACTTTTATTCTTTGTGGCTTTGAAACAAAGTCCTCAGAGCTTTCGCTCCATTTTGACATGATGGAATCATCTTTGTCTGCACATCCATGAGGACAAACTCCTGCATTCTGCTCTCCTCTTGTTCTGGCAGTGGCCCAAAGCTTCTCTTATGGGCTGACATCTGGCCAGGCCATTTGAGTACACCAAACTCATTGTCATGCCTAAGAAACCAGCATGAGACGATTGCAACTTTCTGACATGGCATGTTATCCTGCAGGAAGCAGCCATCGGAATGACTGAATGACCGATGACAGATGGTCCACCACGGTCATAAAAAGTAGAGACGTGGTCAGCGACAACACGCAGCAGCATTCGACTGACACAGGCAGTCAGCGTGCCACGGAAGCACCTGATAAAACACGACACCAGCAGCAAGCTGAACTGCTGATTCCAAGCAGGGCGGATGCGTGTTTTCACGTTGTTTACGCCGGATTCACACCCAGAACCATCCTGCCGACTCGTCAGACCAGGCAATCTTCTAGTCTTCTGTTGAGCAATTTGGCGAGCCGGGAAGAATTGTGGCGCCGGTTTCCTGCTCCCAGCCGACAGGAGCGCCGCCCAGTGTGGTCCTCTGCTGCCGTAGCCCATCTGCCTCGAGGGTTGATGTGTTGTTCATTCAAGGTGGTCGATGGCGGTTATTTGAGTCACTGCTGCCTTCGGGTCGCCTCAGACCAGTCTGCCCATTCTCCTCTGACCCCTGGCAACAACGAGGTGCTTTCTCTGAGAGAGCTGCTGCTCTCCAGACATTTTCCCCTCTCAGCGAAGCCTAGAGAAAGACCCAGCAGACCAGCAGTCTCTGAAACACTCAGACAAGCCCGTCCTTCCTTCACAAATGACGTTTCTCACCCGCCAGCCATTTACTACATGCCTAAATACAAAGCTGACTGGGGATATTTGCATTAACTTGCAGGCAAACAAGTTGGACCATGTGTTTTTTTTTTAAGTTAAGAAAAAAAAAGCAAAACATTGTGTGCAATTGTGCCACGCTCTGAAATTTCAAAGCTTCTTTAAATACGAAGCAACCTGGCAGAGATAAAAATGCATGATGGCGCTTTTCCTGCACCTGCGACAAGAAGGTGGGGTGGTGGGTGGTGGGTGGTGGTGGTGGGGGGTGGGTGCTTGCGCAGCGAAACCAGTCGCATGCGATCAGCTGCGTGTCCCTTTTGCTTTTCAAGTAAAAAAAAATAAAATAAATCTTTGATGTGAGGGCAAATCCATTTGGTCGGGTCGCACATACAAATGATATGCATAGGAAATGAGACTGGCAGAGGGACGGACGTATAGATTGGGGGTTGGGGGAGGTGCCGGGAGAGACAGTGGGCAGGCGGCGAGGCAGAGAGTGCAACAGTGTTAAATAAAAAGGGCCACAGGCACTGGGCTGGATGGTAATGAAGAGGGGTGGGCCAGCAGCTGAGGTCCCTGTAGATGAGATCTCTCCCTGACATGTGTGTCCCCTTCATTACCCATTAAGGGGGGCACAGTGATGAATCCTTAATATGACATTACACCAATTTTCCTCTTCATTTAGCCTGATAATGTGCTGGTCTGCTACTATATGCCCAGGGGCTGCCTGTACCAGACTCCACCAGAAATAGAGCGCGGTGGCCGATGGTGGCACACCTTGAAGGAGCCTAATTAGGGCCAGTGCCCACCTAATGGGGGCTATCTAGACCCGAGTTTGCATAAGCAGATTTCCTTAAAACCAGCGGAAACTGAACTGGTGATGGAATGTGTAGCCAAAAATGCTGCATCTTCAGCTCCCCCTACCTTTAATGTTTTTCAATGCAACATTTTACAAAAAAAGCTGCGCCTGTGATTCTGACATTGCAAGCAGCTGGAGTCGAGAGTTCATGCGCAAAATCTTACAAATCCATCTTGAAAAACTGGCACCTATATCTGGTGCCAGTTGTGGAATTGGTCACAATGTGACGGTCGGTCAGCTTTGAGAAGGACATAAAACAAGGGGCATGGCTAGTGAAGAAATCTGATTGGTCTGTTTGAAAGTGACAGACAGATGATTCATCCAAGTAATTTCCAATTTGACTGCACATCAAGTTACCAACCCACTCATTCATTTCTTTTACATCCTGAATTCTTCAACAGTTTTTTTTTTGAGTTGTTTATTTCACACCTTTTCTAATATCCCCGGTGGATCGCCGCTGCCCCTGATGAGTTCACGGTTTTGTTTGAAATACGAGCCTTCCTCCGTGACGACTGCCTCTCATGTTTACGCTTGACTCGCCGTTATTTCTCTGCTGTGCGCATTTCTTCTTCCTAGATGCTTCTGCTTTTGTTTTGATGTCGGACTTGCTTCCACATGTGCTTGCTTTGTATGTGCAAACCCCCCTGTCCTGCACCCTTATATTTATAGGGACCTGTTTTATCTGCTGACATGATATACCTTTGCAGATTTATTTCAAGCTTTTTCTCTCTCCCCCCCACCCCGACTGGAGCGTGTGCAGGTTTTTCAGTGGACTCACTCAGCATGCCCATCCCTAGCATGAAGGCATCCATGGTGTAGGGCAGACCCCTGGCTCGCCCTCGTGTACCTGGTGGGAACATCACCTCCTTGGGCTGGGCCTTCTTACATTCTACCTATGTAGACAGACAAGCACACACACACACAAACAGACAAAGCATTAGACTGTGTAGGGTACACAAGCAGACAGATCTGACAGGCCTGTCTCGGCTCTTTAAGGTGGTTTTCTATTTGACTTGCACGGCGCTAGATGTTTTCCACAGAGGTGGAACTAAAGGGGAAAAAAAAAAAAAAAAAAAAAAAATAACACAACACAAGGCTGAGTCAATCTGAGCATCTCGCATTTTGGAGGGAAGTCACTAAGGAAAACTTACAATCACGCTCCTCCTGCATTAAAGCAAAGGTTACTGCTCCACTGAGCATGTGCCCAATGCCTCAGGGAAATACAAGCTTAATTCTTCTTTCCAAGAGTTTCAGAGACATCAAGGTAGGAGACTCTCTGTTCTGCAACGCTATTGCAACAGTCCCGCTGTGTGGCAGTATGTCCAGGTTCTTTGTGAAAGGCATCGCTCTCTTTATTCCTCCCTTTCAAACAGAATCATCTCAGAGGCAGAGGTATCTACTGGTAAAATCTTTGCCGCTGTTTGTTAAATTCTGCTCAAACCTTGCCAGCCGAGGGTGTTTCAAACATGAAGCCGGTTTATAAATGTGCTTTTACAGCCGACTTTGGTTGAATTCCCCCCTTTTGCTTTTCGCGCCTGCATTGTGTATCTACGCTGGGCTGAAGTCCCCCGGGCGCCCCGTGGTCCAATTCCACCTGCAGCGCTCATCTCTCTCTCTCGCTCTCTCCTGAATTCCTTTTCTCTCACGTCAGTTCTCACACGTACAGGTTTGTTCATTTCTCATCTCGCCAAGACTGACATCTCCTCCTCCTACGCAACACATATCAAATGAGGGATGTGACAGGGGCAGACGAGGAGAAGGAGGAGGATGAGAGCCCTATTTACCACATATCTATCCCATCTCAATGAATTATAGAGAAGCGCAGTTGGCTGACAAGGGTGGCACGGCCGCGTGTCTGTTGGTTGTTCTTTGCTAGGCCGAGTCTGTTCGCCATGCTGCACAATCTATTTGCTCCACTGCCCGCTTGGCATCAGCCTGTCCATCTGTTTGTCTGTTTGCCTCCTGGCTCTCGCCCGCTTCTCCCCCCCAACAGCCTCCACTTAAGCGAGGCCTCCTCGGCTGCCGCAATTCGCATGTCACACCGGCCTGCTGCACAAGACAGGCCCGGTGCACCGAGGGCTGCGTTCACCCCGACCCAGGGACGGCCCGGCGTCAGCGCACAGAGCCTTTGCAACTCTGACAAGGCAGCGGCGCATGTCACCGTCCGCACAACAGACTCGCCCATGCGCTGCACACACAAGCACGAGGGCACGATGGTGAAGAGGTAGCGCAGTGCTTCGCTCAGGAAGAGCTGCTCTGTGTAAATGATCAGGGCAACAGGTTCATAGATGGAGCAGGAATATTGGAAATAGATTGCAGATAGATAATAAAGTGTTTCAAAATGTGATTAACCGTTACATTTTTGTCAATGCACGAGGTAAGCTAAGGCAAAGGTAAAGCAGCTTGTCATTCCATTGTGGCCGAAGGTCTACGGTTTCTCTGCCACAAGCAGAATAAAGTGAGAGGTATAATTACGACTCAGACGTGCCCTTCAAAGCCCCGCTCGCTAAAAGTAGGAGTGCAAAAGTGGTTGACGGCAAACTTGTTCGAAAAGCAAGTGAAAGCCAAGTTTGTGGAACTGCGGCTACTTCAGCGAGTTTGAAATCGAAATGTGTGGAAATGTTTCGGGGTTCCTCGTGTCAAATGAAAAAGGAGAAAAATTGATGAACAGACAACAAAAACAAACCAGTATGCAGACACTGCAGTGCTGTGAGTGATGCACACCTACAGCAGTTTTCTTCTGATATTGTTCAGAGCTTGACTCTGTGTTTGTTTTGTATCCCAATGTACAGTAAATATGCCACTGAGCGCATCATATTGTTACATTTTGATATTGTTATGTCTCCTAATAAAATGATTCCTATTTTTTTCAGATTTTTCAGATTGCCAGCATCCCTTTCTTCAGAGGAAATACACTCTGGTTCTAGTGTCCTCAGCTGTCAGAGCTCTACCCAGAGAGCATGCTCGGCTGAAACGCTTTGATACTGTGGTGCTCTGGTGTTCTTCGGATCGGTGAGCGACCTCCCCAAACAAGGATAGGGGCGCGAGGACAAATGGGCCACTTAAAAGTGCTAGGCCGTGCTCACGTGGCCGGCTAATATATGCAGCCAGTCGCTGCCCACGACACGCTCTGATCGACGGCCTCCGCTGGCTCCTGCCACTTCTGCTGCGAGTCGGACGCCCGGCTGCCTGCTGGGAGCGAGACAGGCCCAGGGTGTGAGTCATGCCTACCGCCAACCAGATGTGGGTCTTTGATATTCAGAGAGAGGGTTCCTTGTCATGGATATAAAACCAGCCAGGAGCCACGGTGTGGAGTGTGTGGGTGTTCACCTGCCTCAAAGTACAAAGGAGTGTGTGCGAGGGAGTGAGACGAGAGCTTTTAAGAGAGACTAAGTCAACGCGAGGAGAACAGAGCGGACGGCAAGACTTATTCTGATCCTGACAATGGAGCAGAGCAAAGGCTAACGGTGCAGAATGCAGAGATTCAATTAGTCCCGCGAGGAAGCTTCTGCTCTTTGGATCTTTTCCCAGGAAAAACCAAGGTTGGAGTTGGAAATCTAGCAAAGTAGATCTTTAACTGGAGGAACGTACACGTAGCAAAGTATTAAAACACTATAATCTAAAGCAGGAGTATATGTATCTAAAAACGTTTTTTTTTTCTTTCTTTAAAACCATTTTTGCCCAAAAAGTAGAATAATTCTGAGCACATCTAGGGCACAGGTGCGTAGGTGGAAGCACCACCCTTATCAAACAATAGCTTAAAAAAAGGCTCCCTCATGCTATCTGGGGCAGATGGAATTGTTGTAAAATAACTCTCCCTCACTCTGGTCTTTTGAATTTTTCCTCATGATGTTTACTAGAGACTATTTTTCTAGACTGTTTTTAAGAAAATCTTTTGGACAGAACAGAACCCTTTTTAAAGATTCCAATTTTTTGTAAAATAAAAAAATTGGAATCAATTGCGCTCATTTATACATATATTTCTATATTTGTCATTAAATGTACTGTTTTCTTCTAAATATGTATTTTTGGGGTGCATATGTTGACACCGAAGAACTGTAGATAGCCTACTCTGACCTGAAGTGCATCAGTCAGGTGAAGCCTCCAGTCCTCCCATTGGCCTATCACATCCTCTTTGTTCATACATGTGAAATGCTGTGATGCTTTGTGTGTGCCTGATGAAGGTTGGATGGACCGAAATGTTGCTTTCAAATTTTGATTCATAAAATGAGAAAATTGTGAGCTGTTTTTTTTTTTTTTGTACCTTTAATGGCGAATTGACTAGCTTACAAGAGGCGCACAAACAGACAACACCAACTCCATTGGTGCAGGAAAATCCAAGCCCACTGACGCAACAAACAAGCAGCTTTGTTGTCACGCGCTAGCCGAGCTGAGGAACACTCCGCCGATGACCTTTCCAGTTTGTCTCTTATACATATTAACCTTGCAGGTGCATCAGGGGGGTGTGGGCGGGTTGGACCAGCAATGGCTGTCCTTCAGGGACGAGTGTTGTGGGTGCACTGTGAGCGTGTGTGGGCAGGCTGGGACGGAGGCGTGTGTGTATGAGTGTGTGCGCGCGCGCGTGTGCTTACTATTAAGCCGCACTTGTGAATGGATTCCATCAGTGGACTGGCAGAGTGAATAAAGGAAACAGTGTGATTCATTAACTGCAGCTCCCACTCCCAGCCGAAACAGTCAAAACACATAGACTGAATAGTTAGTAAATGTCATGGCAGCCACTGTGCAATACCAGGCATTGTGGCGGCGAGTGATTTCATTAAGAGAAAGCCTTTTCACAAGCGTTTGACAATGCGTTCATTCAAGCAACTGAATGACTGATAACTGGGTTAAAATAGTTTCCTCTTCTTCTTCCTTTTTCAAATAAAAACCGAATTGAAGTCCCCCGTCAGTGGCAAACGCGTGAACATTTGAGCTCCTCTGTGTAAAATGATGAGTCTGACACCGCGAGGCCGTATCGCGCTCACAAAGGCGTTTCCTTGTGATCACAGAAAAAAATTTGATTTTCAAAGGCCTACAAGTGTGATTTGTGACATTACAAATAGTTTTGGAAGCCAATCCTGGTCCAATATTGGGCGAACACAAGCGTAATATGCGGGAACTGGAAGCCGCTGGCGCGTACGGACGTCACAGTGAAGTAGGACACATCTTGTGGGAAGCAGTTACAATGAAAAATACTTCTATTGCACTACTTTGTAGCTGTCATTTACAAGGATGTGATAAAACATCTCTGGGAGGGATTGTAAAAAAAAAAAAGTGTACAAAAGAGTACATCACACAGCCTATTATTTACATTGTTCATTCATTCATTCATCTTCTATACCCGCTTATTCCTATTCAGGGTCACGGGGTCTGCTGGAGCCTATCCCAGCTGTCTTAGGGCGAAGGCAGGGTACACCCTGGACAAGTCGCCAGTTCATCGCAGGGCCACATAGAGACAAACAACCATTCACACTCACATGCACACCTACGGATAATTTACAGTGTTCAATTGACCTCACATGCATGTTTTTGGAGTGTGGGAGGAAGCCGGAGAACCCGGAGAGAACCCACGCAGACACGGGGAGAACATGCAAACTCCACACAGAAAGGTCACAGGTCCGGGCCCCAGAATCGAACCCACGACCTTCTTGCTGCGAGGCGGCAGCGCTAACCACTGCGCCACCGTGTCGCCTATTTACATTGTATATCTTAAAATATGTCTGTGGAGGAGCTTTTAATTCTTAATAAAAGTGAGGAAAAGGTCTGGTGTGGGACTCGAGAAAAAACATCCCCTCAAAATGAAGGACATGTTCGTGCATAAATACTTTAAAGGGTCACGAACAAGAGTGTTTGGATTTCATTTATTGGTGAACAGCAGAAAATTAAATTTTAATTTGTGTCTCCACAATGTGATGATTTTGCCTCCTGCAACGTTTCCCTACTGCACAGAGCTACTGACACCCTGAATAAAACATTTTCAGCATTTACAGGATGTTTTTTTTTTTCTTATTTGACACCACACAGTACTGCAGTTTCAAGTGGACTACGTGTCCTGAAAACATATCCTTTATTGATTTTGCTTTTAAGGTTTGGTCCAAAGGGGAGTTCTGGGATTGTGCTATTTTTTTTTTTGTTGCGCCTGGGGACTGTTTTTTATTGTTATGTTACAACCAACCACAGAATGTTAAACATTATATTTCTTGTATAAAATCAAAATAATGTTGTTACAACTATTATATCCCAAAAAAATGCTGCTGTTCAAGTAAATTGTAAGAGTTTGTGTGTAAACATGACCACCTATATGCTGTGGATTTTTTTTTTTTTAACAGACTCCAGGAAATATTATAAATCCTAAAATTTAACACAGATTTATGAGTCAATACACAAATAAGGTTTTAGGAAGAATTATTTCCTTCTGGTGATACAAAAGCTGCACCTTGTGTTTCTCTAAAGGCTAAGGCAGGCTACATCCTCGGAACAGTTTTATTCTTACTGCAAATAATAGTAAATAAGAGGTGATTGCCAGACATTATGGGCAAAGTTAAATGATGCGTTCAATGGTCGGCAATCTCACAGCAGTTATTATGCCTCCTTGCACGGTTATGTAAAAAAGCGCAGAGATGTGAGGTCACGGAGAGGACCAGGAGGTTCCCTGCGGTGCCAAAACTCTTCCCCTGGCCCGCTTCCACATTGCGAGATAATACTGTTAGCGGACACACCGAGAGACACATTCAAAGGTGATCATCAGGTGGACGTCAAATGGCTTCCATCACTTCCTCAATCAGCCGATCTGAACAACACAGGGCTTTCATGGAACGTCCTGGAGTGCAGAGTGCGAAGTGGATTTCCACCCCCTTCATCCCTCAAAGCTTTCCCTCTTCAAAGGAGGAGGGTAAACATCCAATTACTTACAGTCCACAACTTGGAAGGCAGCATTGCATGAGGGACTGAACGTCCTCTGAAGGGCGGTCCTACTTCCTTATTAGGCACTTGATGTTCAAACACTGTTAGGGATTTCCACTCTCAAAAAAATAATCTAAACAACCCAGGGACTTAAAGTTTGTGGGTGTTTTTTTTCTCGAGAAAACTCCTTTAAAATAACAGCAGCACCCTGAGTTTGGCGATAAACAAGGCCGTCAAGGAATTATTTGGAAAACATCAGACCTAAAGGAACACCTTGCGCACCTCGACTTGCCTGAACAAAAGGCTGTAAAAAATTTGTGTTTATTGACAGCGTAACTGATTGGTTTGCAGATTTGACAAACAGGCAGAACAGGTACAGCTGGCGGTGTCACACTCGGTGGGTGCGTTTAATTTGGGAAATGATGTTTGGTAAACCTGTCACAGCCAAAACGCTTTGTTGAGGCAGAGGGTGAAGGCTACAAACAAGATATAACGTAAGCCTTTATCTTAGACATAGAGTATAATATACATCAGGGTTCACCAACATGGTGCCTGCGGGTGACTCATGGTCCCTGGGGGTACCTGGTAAGTCATTGTTGTAACTACTGAGAACTCAATAACGTGATCAGTGTCGTCACACAGATCAGCATAATAAATAATAATATATAATTAAAGGCTAAGAGAGAAAAATTGTATAGAGTTTAGCAAACTGGTTTTCCTTCATATGACTCAGTACCCATGAAGCAGCTCTCAGGTTCAATAAGGTTGGTGACGGCTGATCTACATGGACTGCAGAAAGACGTTTGCTTCCGTGAGTCATCACGGAAGCAAACTAAACTAAAAAAAAAAAAGAAAAACATGAGCGTCTATCTAACTCATTGGACACACTGTTTACAGCACTTAGTGCTAAAGAGCTAACAGGTAAATCACGACGGACGTTTTTCTTTTTTTTTTTACGAGGCCTGCTCGGCGCCTTTTTCCCAGATGACTTACACACTGCATGGAGCAGGGAAGTTGGAGAAGATACAATTCTATCTGACTAGAATGATAAAAAAAAAGGGTAGCATGGCTCTGTTTAGCCAGACCCACTGAGCCACCGGCGTGCCTCTGCACCCTCAGCAACCCGCCGAGTCGGCGCTCGCTCCCCTCAGTGGCGCAGTAATTGGCCGGCCTTGCAGGAAAGACGCAGCGAGAAATCCACCACTTCACCCCCTGCCATCGCCGTCCGCCGGCGAATATATATATTTTTTAAATGACACATTAAAGAACATTACCTCCGAGCGCTTGACTCGAACCGAGTGGGTCCGTTTTAATGGCCGGCGCTTGATAGGTATTATTATGAATTAGCTGCGCGTGCATAGCGGGACGGGGAGAGCGAGAGAACGGCTCAGAAAATGGAATTCACAAGCTCGCTGTGGCTTTATTAAGGTTCCGTCTTGCCACCTATAGACAATCACGTATATGTGGAATCCGGCAGTGGTGATAAACTGTCAAGCTGTCGTCTGCTTATCGATTTTTTCTTCCCCTCCAAAATATTTACTGCTTTTAATAGAAGGGTAGATAAAGCCATAGCGAAAGGATGTCGGGCCCCGCACACAATAATCCATACTTTTATTACACCCAGCCACGTCAGGGCGGCCCCTGGGAGTGAGGGCGGCGCCGTCGGGAAGTCGGGGACAGCGGCGGCCGAGGCGGGATGAGCGATTCCTGCTGAGCTCTGCCGTCGTTTTAATTATACATTAGGCGGAAGTTGGCGGCGACAGCGTGCGGGTGCTCCGGGGAGCAAGGCCTCTGCAGCACGTGAACACAGGGTGACTGGCCCCAGTCGTTAAAAAGGTCCAGTCACTCACATCAGAGTTGGCGCTGACCCCCCCCCCCCACCCCCCCCCGCGCTGGCACAGCCCTCCGGAGATACGGGGCGGCGATAAGGTGGGCTGCCCTGTACATCCACAAGCCTCCCGAGTGGGATGGAATTTCTGTCCGCATCAATTATTCAAGAACCGTCTTAGATAACACTGGCGGATGGCGGACGGATGAGGTCTATTTCTGTATGGTACTTCATAAAAATGAAGACAGGAGGCATTTTTTATTTTCTGCGCCGGTGCTCGAGATGCTGGATAACCGGGACTCTCTTCCTCCTGCGCCGCCCGCCGCCAAAGCAAAGGCTGGAGCGCCTTTGAAAAATGCTCTTTACATGCCGCATTCTTTTCTCCCGACGTTTCAAAGATGTCAGCACTTTGTCGAGGAGCCGCTGAGTGCGCTTGTTCGCCTCACCCGCAGCATCCGCGGGAAATTTAACGTACAGTAGGTGCCGCCTGCAGGGAGCAGGCTAAGGTGACAAAAGCCTCTGGAAAAAGTGGCCTTGGCTCCGTCCCTTCTGTAAACCGACTCCATCCTGCAAAAAGGTGTCCGGGACTCCCAGGTGGGCCGCAAGCTCACCCACCTGGATTGTTTGTGCGTTTTTTTCAGGGGCTCCAATCTTTACGGTCACGCCTCGCAAATAGCAGGTGGTCACAATAGCAGGAAAGTTGCAGTCAAAAGGAGTGCAAATTGCAGGACGCAATCCTGAGACTGTGACACATCTCGGATGTAAAGACTGTCAGATGATGCATCAAAGAGCGCTTTGATGTTGCTGGTTTGAGGAAAAGAAGAAGGGAGGAAAAAAAGGAGCTGACAAAAATAACCTGAAATTTCCTCAGTCTCTTGACGAATACATTTCCGTAATACCTTTTTCTAATAATAAGTTGCAATGAACGGATGAGTGAATGAACGGCGGGGGGTGGAAGGCTGCGTTTTTGATGTTGAATAATTAATTAACTTGAAAATGGTGCTTGATCTTGTGCTCCGCTCGGAGGATAGGTAGCTTTGAAAGCCGTGTGTTGTCTTTGCGATCTTTAAAGACGTTGAGGTTTGATTTGGCAGCTCGACTGCTTTGAATCTCCTGGGGGCGGGAGGAACATGTGTTAACAAAATGAGGAAACCCTGTCCTGCCGCTAGCTCGCTCCGTTCATGCAGATGGACGGCCAAAAGAGGGGAAGAACGGGAAGACAGATTTGAGGCACAGAGGGTGTTTTGGATTTCAAACAAAACAGAAATTTACAAAATGTTGACATTTCTGCCTGGGATTTTTTTCCCCCCAAAAAATGTTGTTCTTACCCTTTATTTTACTTGCATTATCTCTCTTGTTGTCGGCAGGAACGCTTTGAAAACAGCTAAAATCGTTTACGGAACCTCTCGGCTCATGTTCAGCTACAAAACAACCAGGCCCTTAGGACAGCAACCTGCAGTTGGAGATAGTTGGGTCAACCTCTTAACGACCCACATCACTTCACTTGTGCTTTGTGTGTTTAGGTTCTGTTTGTTTAGAAGTGAGTCAAAATGTACCTTCCCTTAAAGCGGTTTAACGCATGAAGTTTAATAGAAGCAAAACAGAACTTTTAACAGGATATCTTGGTGTGATATGGACTGAAAAATGTCTGTTTTTAGTTTGATAAAGCCACTAAAAGTTAATAACTGTTGCATTTTCATTCACTGATTGACTGACACACACACACACACACACACACACACAGATATATAAGATGAAGTGGGACACTAGCAAACGTACAAGATTAGCATTAACTGTGATATGTTGTCTGGCCATGAGAGGGCACTAAACATTATACACTGCTTTTTTAACAGGCTGCTGTGATGCTTTGAGATGAGAAGATTTGTAGGAAACTGCCATAAAACAGTTGGGGATGAGCAATAAAATGATGTGACAAATGATTTGAGCACTGCTAATGATAATCAGCCTTGCCCAACTTTAGGTTCTCAATCCATTGGGGTGAAAGTGTCAGTGGATGGTTAATGGTGGGCTGGTGTAAAAGGCTGTTTTTGTTTTTGCAGTAACAACAATGTGCCATTGTAATCCCGAAAACGTGATGTGTTGCTTTTACCAAAAAACAAAAAACAAAATCAAAATAAAAAAACAAAAAACAGGTTGTGTGGTTTCTAACAAGTGGCATCATCTGCAGCCTTCGGTGGGCCCTGGAAACAAACGCACTCTGCGTGGTGTGCATCCACGCTTCATGCGGCCGTCTGATGCATGTGTGCTCATCGAGAGCGACGCCTGCATGTCAGAGGATCCCAGACATCTGACTGTGACAGAACGTCCTCCGCGCACACAGAGTTATTTCTGTCACACTCTGCTTGTTCCGGTCGCCTCCCTGCTTTTCTGCTGCGATGCGGCGTGGAGACACGGGAGGACACATCCTGGGGAGAGGCGCCGGGGCGGGGGAGGGGCGCTGGGGTCACACGTGACCTGGGCTGGTCCCTGCTGAACACAGTTCTACTACGCTGGTCCCGTCAGTCAGACAGCCAGTCAGTCAGTCTGAGGAGGGAGTGGGGAGGGGCGGGGGAGGGGCAGCAGGCGACGGGAAGGCAGGGCCTGCTTAGAGGGAGTGAAGACATGCACCGCGGAGAGGAGCCTGACTGAACAGCAGCGAGACAAGTATTCCCTCCAGTCAATCACGGCCCACAGAAATGCTCAATGATGCAGGATCTCTCCAGAGTCCCGCAGGGCGGAACCGGGCCAAAGAGGACCCAATGTCACACTCGCAACACCAAAGCCTGCGCCTGTCAATTATCATAAGAGTCATGACGACGGCTCCTGAGCTCGGCGGGAGGCGCAGAGATGACCTGGTGTAAATAAAAACAGGCCCACTGCGACTCCGCCGAGGGTGTTAATCCCTGACTAATGAACTCTGCCTCTGCTAGTGGCCTCGCTGCTGCATCCCTGGACATCCACCTGTGAGCGTGTGTGTGTGTGTGTGTGTGTGTGTGTGTGTGTGTGTGAGTGTGGTGGGGTTCAGAGAGACAGAGGGACAGGCTCCACTCTCCCGTCCCTCAGCCTGACAGGCAGAACTCAGCCACACAATTTCACGCTTTGTGGGCAGTGCACACCACTGGCTTCCCATCCCAGACACACACTGAGAGTCTGCGTGTGTGTGTTTTAGCCCCTGCGCACACACACACACACACGCTGGCACACATGCAGACACACACTTCCCCTGCTATTAATACTTGAGGAAAGAAGAAATCAAATATTAATCCTTCAACGCCCACCTGGAATTGAAAAAAAAAATGAGTGGACTTACCATTTTGTTATTGATTTCATGAAAATGAATTTCACAGACTTTCTCTACGATGTCTTCACTCTCAAAAGTTATGAAACCAAATCCTACACGGAGAGGGAGAGAGAGAGAGAGGGGAGGGAGGGAGAGAGAGAACGAGTTAGTGAGTGAGTTAGCGGAGAGCACTTTTCACAAAACTCGAGTGACTCAAAGAAAATGCACCACCAAGATGGAAGATTATTGGCAGCCGGATGGAGAAGCTGCGCAAGAGCATCTGCAGGGAGCCGCTTGGCCGAGGAGCAGCACCAGTGAGCGAGACAGACATTGTCCCTTTAAATCAGCACCATGATGAAATCTGCCACATTATTAAGGGCACTTGAGGACCTCCTCTACAAAGGGAAGACGGAAAAACAGCACAAAGCTCATTTAATGAGATTCAGGGATCCAGGGCCCGGCATCTGAATTTCATTAAATGCATTTTGTGTTCTTTTTCTTTTCTTTTTCTTTTTTATTGAAATCTCACTGTATAACAAGCCCTCATTTTTATGTTAATGCGGGCCGTAGAATGAATGCGTCGTTGACAGTGGGATTTCCATGCCATATTTGTAGGATAAAAGCTTAACCCCTCTTTTTAAACACAGAGACAGAGAGACGGAACGGCTGCAGACTTTTTGAACACGAGTGGATTTGGATGCTCTCCTCCGCGTTTCGATGAGACGCAACAAAGCAGCCCGGCCTGTGTGTAGCCGCGGCTGAAAGCAACGCTGATATTCTATTACTTTGGCAAAAAAAATGCCAGAAAAAAGGAGAGGAAACGGCACAAAAGAGCTACAGTTAGTGAATAAAGCGGCAAGTGGCGCTAAAAGGAAATGGGTTTTCTTTTCAAAGCAGCAAACAGCTGAAGATGGAGCAAAATCACCTCAGATTGAGCTTAAACAGCTGTCACCACACGCACACGCATACGCGCACGCAAGCACACACACACACACACACACACACACACACACACACGCACATAGGACAGGGAGGCTGACTGGAAACACGGTGGAGAGGCGGCGCGGCCTCTTTTATCGGAAGGTCAGGAAACACCTGAATGTGAATCACTGCGACACAATAAATGTTAAAGACCACTGAAAACATCCAGTTAGCGGAAGAATAAAATGTTGTTCCGTCTGCTACAATAAACACCGGCAGGCATCGCCCAGCGAGTGTCAAGACCGAGAGGCTGCACACAGAATAGAATAGAATAGAATAGAATAGAATAGAATAGAATAGAATGGGTGTATGTTATTGATCTCAAATTGGGAAACTATGCCCTTGCAGTAAAAAAACAATACAAAACTTCAGGAGGGGAGCTGCTGTTCCTTCAGGTGGCTACGTTTTTAACTCATGTATTTGACAGTTTTGCCACAATACAGCAGAAGCTCAGAGCCAACGGTGAAACAAGCAGACGACTGCAAGCGTGAAAACTTTTGCTTTGGCTGTAGCTCAGTCTGAAGTTACTTTGCTGCTGTTAAAGCTGCGCCAGGCTGTTTCTCAACATGTTTAAAGGCAATGAGTATTGACGCCCCAAGATCCTCCGATCGATGGCGATTTAATATATTCATGTTACTTAATTTTCTCGTTTGCGGGCAATCCCCACTGGCCAGGTTAAAAACAGCAACAACGTATCGATCAAACAATGTCAGGGCGTTGAAAGTGACTCACGGCGAGGACCGTGACGCAGCCCAGCGCGTTTGCCCCCCCCCGTCTTCACATTTAAATTTGTGCGAAAAAGGGTAAAACGTGATTGGCTGTGACATTCATTAGTCTCCAAAGAGGCTTATTCTATTAATTTATCACACGATCCCGTGACGGACCATCTCTTTGTTGGGGAGCCGCTGCTTAGCAGCCGGCTTGTCACAAACGCTGGCATTTACAGATCTCTCGTAAAGTCTTTATCTGCCGCGCACATATTTTTTTTTCTCCCTTTCCTCGTGCTGCTCCTCCTCCATAAATAACAGCCCCCCCCCCCCGCCTGCTACTGAAACCAGCAGGAAAATATCCAAACAGCCGGGGTTAGGGACCGATTAAACACGGACAACATCTAATCTGATGAGATCTCACTGGACAGAATATCAATTTCCACCGCAACGTCTCAACACCCACTTTTTTTTTTTTGGGGGGGGGGGGGGCACCACGTGTGTGTGTGTGTGTGTGTGTGTGTGTGTGGGAGATGCAGGGGGTTGGAGGGGGTTCTGCGCCGAAGACAGCAGGTAAAGCGGGGGGGTGGGGGTGCGTTTGGTGGGGTTGGTGGGGGGGCAGGAAGCAGCACCCCATCCCCTCCCCGCCACCACCCACCACCATCCCTCCCCTTCACGGCAGCGCGAGGAACACTTTTGACAACCAACAAATCAGCCGCCAGGAGTAATTTGTCACAGGCGACTGTGGGTAGAGGGAGTGGAGTCCACAGGGGTGAGGCGGCGGGGGGAGGAGTGGGGGTGGATAGGCGGCGATGAAGGGGGAGTGGGGTAGGTAGACTGGGGGGGGGAGAAAAAAAGTGACAAGGAAGGAGGTTAACACACATGGCCCCTGTCGCTACGCTCCTTCCTGCCGCTACAGGCGGCTCCTCCATCAAGTGACAGGACATTTTCCACCGCACCATTACATCCAGCGGGGTCATGCCGCAGCCAAACCACAGACACCGCCGCCACCGCCGAGGGGGGGGCGCGGTCACCACCACCGCATCTGTTTAGCCCAACAAATAAAGACATTCTGGCTCAGTCTTCACGAGCGGACCAAGAGCTGCGGCGGCGGCGGTGTGTGGGGAATCTTTTATCTGGTGGATCCATCTGGTGAAGCAGCTCATCCAAAGAGTTTCTCTTTGAAGATTTGTCACTGGCAGTTTACTCAGGCGCCCACGACTCCAGGCTACGTGTCACCTACTCCGTGGCAGCGTTCGCACCAATCAGACCTTGTGTGTGTGTTTGTGTGCGTGTGTGTGCGGTTGTTCACACCACAAATGCCATCGGACTCGTGTGTGAACAGTCAACGGAAGTGGAAGGAGGACACGTGGCGTCACATGTAAAAATTGATGATATATTTTTGGTGTATGTGTCTCAATCTTTAGGCTGTGCGCAAAATTCCGGCCAAATGACAAATAGCGGGTGTGCAGTGTGCACACAGCGCAGCCAAAGAGAGTCGCAACCAAACGCCATCCACCAAGAAAAGCCATCACTGACGTCTCCTTCCCCCTCTGATTTGAAAATGCCACCCAGTTCAGATAAAAACTGTTGCTACGGCAACATATGTGAATGTCAATTAGGAGCGTCCGGGCGCCCTGTCACTTCCTGTTTATCTCCTTTGTCTTCTTCTGCGGCGGGCCAGCGCCGCTCTGTGTACCTGGTTTTGTCACGACTAAATGGATGGCTGGGGAAAAAATGAATAAAAGTGTGAAAATGCTCTGTATCGGAGGCCGGCAAGATGGATGAGTGAGATTTCAGAGTTGAAATCCGAGCGACCCGGCTGCCATGCAGGCATTAAGCTACATCTGGTGTGTGTTGTGAATCCGCGCAGGAGGGAGAAAAACAACAACAACAACAACAAAGAGAAAAAAAACTCAGAAAACGAGCATTTTTCTGTCTTTTGGTTGGCACTTTCTTGTTGGGTCCCCCTCCGGACCAGCTGAACTTCTGGCCCTCACCATTACAGCGCAGTGTTTTGCTCCACTATCCTATTTTACAGACAATTACAGGCCACAAAATAGACCCAACAGAAGCATTCCTCCCTCCCGACCGCCTTCTGCAGGGTGTCAGCAGAGCGAGATTGCTCTCATATATACGCGCCGGCCCTTCTCTCGCAGCTCTCCTCACATGGCAGGAGTCTGACCTCCAGCAGACTATTAAAGACTGTCAGCGCCGACAGACGCGAGGAGAGAGGTGTCAACACACTCGCGCCGCACAAACCTTCCCGCAGCTTAAACAATACCCTGCAAATGGAAACACGCGGATGTCTGCTCGGACGGCTGATAATAGGTGTTGTGTGGCTACTGGCTCGGGCCTCTTGGCTGCACTTTCTCACACCTATTAGCGAGACGCCGGGCCCGGCCTCGTCTCGCCGCCTCGCCGGGTCGGCGGGGAGCCTGCTTTCACGGCCTTTTACCAGCTTCATCATGCTCGATCTTTATTTCACACTTATTTCAGCTTTCTCTGCCTCGGCAGCTTCGCCCTGCACTCCACACCCACCTCGCCTTCGACAGCGCCTCCTAACCTGGGGAGGGAGAAGAAAAAAGGAGCTGATTCTATCAAAATATAATGAGGGGAGAACTCGAGGCACGGTGCTGTAACTTTAACTGGAAAAAAAGGGAGAAGAAGCGGCTTGAGCGCATCATCCGTCGATGGGGAGCTTAATATTTATGTATTCTTTGTTTTGATGAGTTCCATATGCATAACACATATGCATACAATTCACATTTCTGTGAGTCTGTAAATGCTTTAGTTCAGGTGCTAAATCATTTAAAATAAAAGTTAAAGGCTGAGAAGGGCTGCATTTATGGAGCTTTTTTATTCTCTGTTGCATTTTAGTTCTTGTGAGATCTTCAACATCGCGCAGGGATAACATAGCCATGTAAAATTAATGCATCCACAGCGTTGAGACATCCCCCACCTCCCTAATGACTGCGGCTAAATATACTGTACACCAGAACCAAGGTAAAGCTCATGTGAAATATGGGTGCTACACTAGGCAGAGACCTGGAGCTCATTACACAATCCTTTCTAGGTCATCATATAGAATGGTGGGAATGGGGGGGCATCTGAATGATAGGATCGAAGTTTAAAGGGGAAGCACCTCAATAAAGGTATGTTTTGTGGTGCTATGAAAGAAATAAGTAGTGCATTGTATGCATCAAAACATCCAAAATTGTTCAACAAATTTGTTTGGCGCTGGCTAAACGGTGGCTCGTGCGGAGGCTGCTGCTGGGCTGCTTCCTTGAGCACAGAGGAAGGAAGTAGGGCAACCTGGAGGAAGTGTCAGTCGTCGTCCCCCTGGGGCGCAGCAGGGAAAGAGTGGAGCCCACCCAGACGGGCTCCAAAAGGTCGACACAGCAGGTGCAACCCACCTACGGTCACAGAGGCTCCACCCACGCTGCAATGTTCAGCTCGCCGTTGTCGTGCACGAGCCGGGCGCGACCAATCAGAGCGAGCCGCCAGTTCATGCGTTGCCTCTCTGCTGTCTGAGCGTCCCGGCCCCTGAGCAGAATCTCCTTGTAATGCAGCGTAGCAGACAGCGGCAGCCCAAAACACCCATGGCACAGTTAAAGGGCCTTTGATCAGTATTTCTGTCTGCTATTACCAGAGATCCAGAGCCCAGAGGCATTAATCCCCCTGTTTAATAAAGTTAACGTCATGAACTCCCAAACAGCGCGGGCGCACGCAGCCGAGAAGAGAAGGCAAGAAGCACATTTTGGAAAAACGCCGTCACCCCCCAAACGGCTCAATATTCACCAGTGCGCTTGAAAAAACTGACAATGCTCTGAGGCATTGCAAATGTATTCTAAAACTGTAAACACAACACCGAGGAATACACAGTGAGGGCACTAAAAAAAAAAAAAAAAAAAACTGACAGAAAAGTAAAATTCAGAAAGCTATTTAATTCAAATCATATTAGGTCACAAAGTGAGGCCATGGAGATGTGGGAGGCAATTGGACAGATTTGGTAAAATAATAAAGACGGAATGAAAAAGAGAGAAAACTCCTTCCACATGAAACCTGACGAGTGGCAACGACGCTGTGATCTTTATTATGCAATTGGAATAACCAATAGCCAAAAAATGTTTTCACTTTTTACAGTTTTGACATGGTGAATACACACTGATTGAAAAACTATAGTGTAGCGCTCAAGACAGAATGCACACAGATTCCTGAAGCTGCTCACGTTCGACAGACTCGGCACATCAAGATTCAAAACCAACACGGAAAAATAAATCTCTGACAACACCGTGAGCCATAAGCTCTGTTTCTGACAGCAGTAAGTCAATAAGACTCCTGGCCATTATATTTGGCTTATTTTTTTCTGTCCCAAGTTTGTGACATAACTATATCTGCTGCCTTTTGATATATTTCTCCTACTTATAATGAAATGCTTCCACGGATACGTTTTAAAGTTGGAAACTGTTCCCGACCTGCGAACAGTCTTGACAGCATACTTTTATGTAAATGTGATAATCTAAGTGTTTAAATTTAGCTCTCATTTTTTATTCATATATACTGCTCGACTTATAAGGGACAGAATTCCACAAGTCATGCAGTAGCCGACAAAATGAAAAGTACTGAACCAAAATATTACTGGCATTTTGTCATTAAACTTCAGGTTGTAAGTAAACACAAACAATGATTATACAACACTATATTCATTCTGATCATTATGATTTTTTTAATACTTTAAATGAAATGCAACATTTTTCACGTCTGCAGTCACATAAAAAAAGTTTCTCATTTAGTTTGGATGTCATCATTATTTTTTTATTGCATACCATCAATAGTAGGTCAGAATTTAACAAACAAAAGAATGATATCAGCAGCAAGTATTATTTATTAAAGACCCCAGACTGACCAACTATTAGTTGGCTCAAGGAGTCGCTGGAATTTCATGTATTCTCTGGACAACATGGGAATTAATCCCAGCGTCCTGTGCAGTTTGATTGGTTAATAATACACTGTACTTTTCAACAGTGTAATGCAAGCCTCAAGGCAGAGTTGTGGACTATTATTTTCACTTTGACTGAAATCTGAGGCTGTGTTCATAATGACATGAAAGAAGACAAAAGCAGGAATGAAATGTGCATGTATGTCGACAAAAGTAAAAATACATGCAGAATACCGCAGAGGGCTGCATAAACTGGAAGGGACGACAATGTGCTTTTACTAAATGATTGCAACCACATAAAATATGCTGCTTTCTATGCATTTTGCAACTGGGCTCAGCATGTATGCTGAGGGAACTAGTTTGTCTGTGCCTCTATGTAGGTCAGCTTTCAGAGCCGGCCATCAATTTCCACTGTCCTACTTTAAGAGCATGCGCGCGCACACACACACACACACACACACACACACACACACACACACACACACACACACACACACACACACACACAACACAAACAAACAAACAAGAATACAACACTCTGGTAACAACCTGGGCCAGTGGCCTGTTGTTAACCATCATACGCTGAAATCACACAACTTATCCTATTGAGTGCAAAAGCCCACGTGAGCTGACACTGAATGGCTTGTCTTTACACGCCTTTTTTGTTGCGTGGTCAGTCGCGCTGCGCCTCAAAATAGCATCCCCGGAGAGTGCAGCTGTGCGCTACGTGCTAATTTCACCGCCTCTGCGCCACTTTCAAAACACTTTCTGAAACCCTCATTAGTGCCAAACAGTACAATCATAAGTTGGAAGTTTCTCCCCACCTTCCACGGCTTGATCAAAAGGCTGCTTCTAAGTAAGCGGCAGCAGCAATTATCCAAAGAAAAGGTGACTAAAAGCATTGAAAGTCTAAAGGCATAAAGACCAGCTGATCAAGGAGAAAGTACATCTGAAGAGAGAAAAACGGGAGAAAAAGCAACAAAAACTGGAACTACTTTTTTAAAAAGAAGGAAGTTTTCCTGTAATAATAAATTATTAATATTATTAATTTTATATATTATTACAAGTCATTATTAAAAGTGTAATTAGCCTTTAATAATATTGTCCTTTTTAATTTTTGCCAAATCTGACCCTCTTAATAAGCACAATGTCATGAATACACCTGGAGAACAGCAACGTTTTGACACACTGCTGCAGAACCACAATGCTGAAAAACCCAGCGTTCCAGAGTTATTATTTAGCATCACATAATGACTTTTTGCAATCAATAGTAATCTCAGCGTACATGTTCTCATCACTCACATTTAACTTCAAGGTCATCAAACGCATCACAACAAACCATATGACATCTCTAACCCTGGCTATTGGTCAGGCATTTGCTTGAGCATATACTGCTGTAAGAATGCAAAGCAAACAATAAACAATATCAAAATAAATTCCCCCAGAATGCCAAAAAAAATGTTTTGGAGATCATGTTTATCTATTTCCCACATTTCAGTCCGTGAATTCAATCAAGCTCTGCTACCATTGACACACACAGCCAGAGGCATCAGTGACTCAGAGGTCAGCACTTGTTCGCAGCACTTTTTTTTATTCCCCTTTCGTATTTCACTTGAACCCAACCTGCGCAGTGAAGAGCACATTTCAAAATTGGGGGAGGAAACGTCCTTATTGTCCTTGCACACCTGACCTGGCACTTGGCCACGGTGATTGCGCCGTGAAAGTGGAGCTCTATGGATTTTTACGCTCGTGAAAACCGGTTTGTGCATTCCATGTCAGCCAGAAATGTCAACTTCCTGAGATTCAAGATGTGACAGGGGTGCTGGACACTGAAAACACAGGTTTATGGACACTTAAAGCCGCAGCAAGTACAGTCGATATAGTGCCAATCTGAGTGGCAAGGTCAACACCGCAGCAGCTTCCACTCATACTGCTCAAAAGAAAGAAAGTCTGCCAACTCGGTCTGTCCACATTCTTTTAAACTGCATTTCTTAAACAAGTGCCTCTATACAGCAAGTTTACACCTTATGCTGATGTCACAAAGGGCTTCTGGAGCAGGCAAAAATAACTTGTGAAAAGACTACTTTCATTGCCAAAGGCATGAAGTGTGCACAATTCCAGACACATTTTAAATCATTCTTGCAAATGATATCTATCCTCTCTTTTTGTTTTCAATTCTCACTGCGGTCTCGCATCAGTTTAGTTTCACAGTGTGGCGACAAAACAAAAAACAAAAAGAAAAAAACAAAACAAAAACCCGAAGAGTGGTTGCAACCTAATCGATGGGGGGAGGGGTGCTCTATCCATGATAAGGTGATGGAAAAATTAATGTTCTCTCTGCTGGAGTAATCCAATTCTGCTGGCTAATACCCGTGGCACAAACACACATTCAGACCAGCGGAAGACATCGGCGGGGCGGGGAGACGAAAACAGAGCCCGCCGTTATCCCGCCATCTCTTTGGGATGCCGCTGCTCTTGCCCGCAGACATATTGTACCTGTGTCGAGCATGACAGAGGCATTGCTCATGTGCCGAACACACGCAGCGTAAGTGGCTGCAGACGCGGCGGCCGCAGGCAAACGCCAGCAAGGTTAGGTAAACATCTCTGAGGGTAACGCGGCAGGACAAGTGGATAGAATATGATTTGGGAGAAGCGACCTGGCCGTGTAATTGCTCGCGCTGATGAAATTTTCTTTTGCGCAAATAGAGGATCGGCGTAATGAGATCCAAAAGGTTCGGAGCCGCCAGAGGATTCCTCATTGGAGAATGTCAGACTCTTTTGTGCCAAGCAGTAGGCATGTCTTAATGGATGTCTCTGTTTCTATTACATACAGTAACGACCAATGCGGGGGGAGGGGGGCTTGAGGGGATGGTGTGGGGGTGCAAAAGCCATTGAGACGGCAAGATGAATTTCTTTTGAGCGTGCGAGGCGGCAAAACGTGGGACTTGAAAAGAGCGAACACCTTTTGTGTTTTCTGACCTATTGATGCAGATATCAATTTCATTACGCTTGATTAGCATGTCTCATTCCTCGCGCCAGTCAAAATGACAGAGAGGGGCAAAGAGGAGGGGGTGGCGGACAAGGGAAAGTTGGGAGTTTGCACTTGGTGAAGTCTTTTTTGCGGTCGCGAGCAGCGGCGGTGGCAGGGCGGGATGAGGCCACCAGAATAAACCCCACATGCAACAAGAAGCTACCAGCAACCTGGTACCGGAGTTTAAAACAACAAAAAAAAAACAAAAAAAAAAACAGATTTAAAGCAAACTGGTCCTGAACGGTGCACGCATTGCCAGATTGTTATTAATATTTAAGCACGGGGCTGCATTTAGAGGCGTGACACACGGGCGGCTCGTCTGAGATGAAGAACACTGATGAAGCCACTTCGCAGGGGCCCATTACCATTTAGGGGAGATTGCTTCCTCTGAGCGAGCCAAACGCTTAGAGGCGGAACTGCCACTTGTGTTTACTTTACAGATGCCGTTATGGCGCCGCGTTCGGGAGAGAGAGGGAGAGAGAGAGGGAGAGAGAGAGAAAGCGCTGTTTTTGAGCGGCAGCCGATGCCCCCTCCCCCCAACACACACACACACACACACACACACACACACACACACACACACACACACACATGCATGCACAAGACAAAGAAGACGCGCTCACGGGGGCCGGCGCTCAAATCATGACATCATGGGCTCATCAAGGCGGGTGAGATGATGTCATCTTTACACTCTTGACCCTTATAATCAAGGCAGGCCTGGGCGCCTTGTGAACGCCCCTCTCACCCCTCCCCCACCCCTCTTCTGTCAGCCATCTCCCTCTGCTTCACACGCCGTTGTGAAAATGAGAAACACTTTGCGCCGAGCGGTAAGAAAAAAAATAAAAATAAATCAGCAGCAAGAGCAGCGCCATGCAGCCGCCGCAGCCACGGTGGGCTCGCAACAGCCCGGCTCTGTTTAATTGCTGGCCTGCACTGTAATTGGCTATGTAATCAAACGATAAACCAAACACAACGCGACGCGTCTTCACGGGATCACAACATCCTTTCATCGCAGCCCACGGCCAGTGATTATGAGGGAACCTCTTTGTCGGCGCCGCGCGTCTCATTGATTCCTGTTTATCTTTTATGTTGCCGCGACCAAAGGAGCACCTGAGGAAGGGCAAGGGAAAGGTCACGGTCTCATATTAGCATAGATACAAGAGGCCAGGGCGTAAGGAAACGTAACCGCGGCGCTGTCACTCAAAGCTGGTGGGGGGGACGCACGGCCAGACACTCTACACGCAGATGAGGCGCAGCGTCCCCGGACCCCCTTAGAGGGAACTGACAAGACCCGGACCACCAAGGCTGCAGCCTCAGCCCTGCTAATGTGGCGCTAAATAAGCCTTTAGGCAACCAGTGGTACGAACCCGCTAACAGCTAGGATTCAGTATTTGGAAGAACCGTCAGTCCTGCTTCTTTGGTTTAGATTAAATAATATATGAATCTTTCAAACATATCGTGTCACTCAGTTTGTATGATATGTGCATTTGGAATTATTGAAGCTGCTGGAAAAAAATGAAAAATAACCGCTACCATTTTGAAGCAGAGTGAAGTTAGTAAGTGACAGGAAGTGTTTCTAGTTCACTGTCATCATCTTAAATGAACATCTTAACTTTCTTCTGCATTTCTGAGCGGATAACAGTGACCTTTGACCTCCACGTTGCCATTGGTTCAGGCCAAAACACACTTGGCGCCACACTCACCACACAATAAAAAACAACAACAAAAAAACATTTTTACAACAAGTGTGAAAATGAAAAGACTGCATCACTGTTTGCTTTTCCTCCCCCCTCGCCAGCACCCTCACACCCCCATCAGTGCTGAAATTCCCTTCTTTTCTTTTCGACTCCGCTGCCACTTTCACAGCTCATTTCAATCTCAAAGCTGACATCTGTGGGAGCAATGCGCGCTCTCAATGAGCGCAACAAGGCAGGCGAACAGGAAGTGTTCGCCAGGCGAGAAGCCGAGGCAGAGGGAGGGGGAGAGGAAGAAGGGGGGATTAGCGGGAAAAAAATAAAAATAAAAATGACGGGAAAAGATCGGGGGGGTGGGTCTTATGACCTGGGCTCCTATCTTCCCCATCTGGAGCTCTGAGCTCATCCAGGGGCGAAAGAGGGCGACGGCGGAGGGAAGCGAGAGCGGAGCAGCTTTAGCCGCGAGAAGTTCAACATGTTTATTCATGCGGGGGAAGAGCTGAGGTGCTGGAGAGCGCTTCAAAGCCGAGCATGGCTCCGCGTCCTGCATGGCCTTCTCCTCTGGCCGGCCTCCCTGTGTTTGGCCTTTGACTGAGGGGCTGATCAATCCCCCAGCACGCTGCCAGGCCCTGGACCCCCCACATCACCGAGAGGCTGCTCTTTGAACAAACCCTGCCAGGGGTCACTCTCCCATCATCTTAAAGGTCAGCCACCACAAATGGCACGGAAGACACTTCTGTCCCCGGCTGGAGAAAGGCGGCGCTGATGGCCCAGAGCGTTGGGAGCTGGTGAGGCCGCCGGTGTCCGACCAGAGGCCACATCTGTTTATTTACACCAGTTTGAGTCGACGTATACAAACAGATGATGACACTCTTGTGTTGTTCTCTCTCCACCAGCAGGAACACTTAACAGGGTCTTTGAGACTCAGGAAGGTCTCCTGTGAATCCTTCAGACACTGGTTGCAAACATGGGTTGTTTGAGTTGCTGCTGCCTGGTCTCTGAAAGTCTGTCCAACCTGACCTCTGACCCCTGTCATATACAAGGCGTTTTCCTCCATACACTGGATAGCTTCTCTTACCTGGACTGTTCCGTGTAAACCCGAGAGATGTTTGTGGCGGTGTGAATATCCCAGTTGACCAGCAGCCCATATGGCAACAATAGCCACCTTCACCACTTTCAAAGTCACTTTAATCACCTTCCTGGTTTGCACTTCAGCAGGTCAAATTCACCCCAACTATATGTCAAAATGCACATGCATGCTGCAATGTGATTGGCTGATTGGCTATATGAGTTAACAAGCAATTTGAAAGTTTACCTAAAATAGTGGCTTGTTTGTGTATAATTATTATCAAATAATAAGAAGAACAAATAAGAAACACAACTGTTTTACTAAATAAATTAAGACATAAACTGAAAACATGTTAAATGAAAATATCTGTAGGTAGTGCAAAAAGTAGTGCATTTAGAACTATTTGCAACAAAAAATAATTTGTGCTCCCTGCCTGCAAACAAAAGGCTGATGCCAGTTATGCCAAAATGCCAAAAAATTGGCACAATTCATGGGGCAGAGCAATTATGTAGTCGACCTCTAGCGTCAGCGATCAGCTGAAAGCCTGATGCTTTGTCGTTTGACTGAGAGTTTGATGAGCAATTCAGCAATGACTACCACAGAATAATAGACTGTGTGAATGGATAGAAGCCGACTGGACGGCTGAAACATTTTTAGAGGTTGGATTGCCTTTCTTTTTATTATTATTATTATTATTATTATTATTATTATTATTATTTATTTATTCATTCATTCATCTTCTATACCCGCTTATTCTAATTCAGGGTCACGGGGGTCTGCTGGAGCCTATCCCAGCTGTCTTAGGGCGAAGGCAGGGTACACCCTGGACAAGTCGCCAGTTCATCACAGGGCATTTATTTATTTATTTATTTTTTAATTTGTATATTGATACAAGTCATTTAAAAGAATGGGTTGAATATATCACATCATTTGGGGCCTGGAGTGACTATTCAACAGAGACAGTGATCAGGCCTCAGTGACTGGGTTCGATGTAGAGCTGCTGTTCCAGAGATCCAACACTCCCTGCAGTTGCTTCCCAAAGTGCAGCAAGTTTGCACCACAAACGAACCTCAGCCGTTGCAAATTAACACAGCGGTGGCGGCAGATCAGACAACAGGGATCCTTCTTTTCACATTTTTGTTAAACCCACACTTAAAAGAAATACCTGTTGACTTTAATAATAGCCTGTCACCTCTTAAATTGAGCTGAAACAGCCACCATCGTTTGCCTTTCATAATAGGAGTTTTGCTTTTTATATAAAGCTGTGGAATATCTTGAGGGTTTTGTTTTTTGTTTGTTTGTTTGTTCTTAACTGGAACATCATACCCAAAATTAAATGTTTAAATTCGAGTGAAACTGTGTGCAATTTAAATGAGAACAAATCTTTTAGTATAATTTCCTTGTTTTTCTTACTCTGTTTTATATTTTCCCTGTGACTCTGAGCTCAGGAAGAAGCGGGTATTAAAAAAAATGGATGGATGGATGTTTAATATTTTGTTGATGGATTTTATTTTTTTTTAAAAAAAGGTCAACTAAATTTTGCACACAGCCACTGGTGAAAGACACAACTTTACCAGTGAAACATTTAATGGAAGTAAAATGGGAACTGTGTAAAGCGCAGCAGCGAGGCAAGAGATAAATGAAGGGAGGCTTCATCTGGACTAGCACCTGCATCTTTTTCATTAAGTCTCTTTACTTAAAATGACAGCTATTCAATTTGATGAAACGATAGCGCACACCTGGTCTCTGCCACTCCACGCAGAGATCAGGTGTGCCGCTGAACCATTTACACACTTCAGCCAGGAAGTTGTTCCCACGAAAAACAAGATGCACCAAATGGGGCTTTTGCTGTGATTAAAAAAAGAAAAGAAAAAAAGCTGTGAAACCTGTGAGAGTGAACCTTTGAGGTTTAGTTGGCCTCCGAGTCACCAGCTGAAGCTCATTATTATCAGCAGATATAGGAAAGGAAATTAGCACATCTACTTTTATGCAAATGCATGCAGTCAAAACCCCAAATTGTGATATTTTTAAGAAATGAATACATACTAAATACTATAAACCTACAACATAAAGCGTGTGGCTGTAACAGGTGAACAGGGACTTCTGCGTTTTTGTGTGTCAAAGTAAAAGATGATTACACACAAAACAAAAGCAAAACAAGCTGAAATTAGTATTGATGAAAGTGTGTGTAGGATGGTGAGTGTTTATGTTTAAAATTTAAAATGCTAGTGCAAAAATCACTAGTTTGACGGTTGACTGTATCAGCTAAACATAGTAAACTGTCTGTTGTTTTAAAGGACCATCAGTACATCCTGCTCTCAGTTGAATCTTACAGCCATCTACACTCTATTGCAACTGGAATGAATGGAACGCTGCCCTACGACTGCCCAGCGGAGGCGACATACTGCATATTTGCAGGTTTACAAAGGCGATTGCCAGGCAGGCAACCAAACCCTAAGAATCCATCACAAACAAGTAGCCTGTGAGTACTGAAGTCAAGATCCTCCCGTTTCCACCTGCCCACATATTTCAACAATAGATTTTAAACCCTAACAAGAAACAACAGTTGTGGCCATGCAGCGTTTGTGCTTGATTTCCACAAGGTGCAGCAACACCAGGTCACCTGTTGCATTATCTGGTGAGAGGATATCGTGCAACATTTCGATCGCTGTCACTCTCAGAACTGAGGACTGCAGCCATCCGAAGAGGCTTTCCAAACACTGTTAGGACTCACAAGGTGAGCGATTGTCAAACGCACACTTGCAGTGATCAAAACGGCCGTCGCATCTTCTGTTTTATTGGCTGCCGGGGATGATGAGGCCTATTGGCACCGAGCTCCGCGAGCCCTGACAAGTTTGGCCATCTAGCAGAGATGTGTGGTAATTATCTGGAAAGAGGCTTCTGTGTCTGTCTGGCCGACCGGCCGGCCCTGATGAAGTCACGCTGCCAGAATATTTACCTTTGGCTCTCAGGTCTGAAATAGGGGCCCCTGGAAAACAAGCCGCGACATTGGGGCGACGTCATTGCAGTCGTCTGTCCAGGAGACCCCAAGAGAGGGGGGAGGGGCTCCATCATCTGCTGCCGCAGGGACGGCGGAGGCGTGCACTGGGGGAGTGCACGGCAGCGGGCACCAACGCACGCAAGTGAACAAGACATATCAAGATATGTAATATGACATAATGTCTCCCCTGCTCGAACCCGCAGCTGCTCGCCCACATGCCACAGATCGCGCACCATGTCTAAACAGATGCTCTATCAATAATGCTTGCTTCAGCGCCACACACACACACACACACACACACACACACACACACACACACACACACACACACACACACACACGCACTCCCTGGTGGCCAAATTGGGAAGAGGAGAGATGGTAGAGGAGGAGGAGGGGAGGAGGAGGAGTAGGAGAGAGGCCGGGAGGGAAGGGGAGTGGGCAGGGACCCAGGAGCTGGAGTGACTACTGGGAGATGGATTGGACATGCCAGAAGAAGCTCAAGGACCAGTGAACCTGGGGATGAAGTGTCCTCCTCGTCCCATCTGCTCGGGAGCGGGGCAGCAGAAACAAATACCCTACTTTGTTTTAGTCCTAATCTAATATCGCGGTGCGGCCTCGTCGCGAGCGGGGGATCCTCGGGCGCAGATGAGAAGGATAAACGCGGGTAAACAGAGGAGACAGGGAGATTTACTCCGGGAGACGGATCCTCTTGCCGTCCACTTGCTAATCCAGATATTACGGCGTATCCTGTGTTTTAGCGGGAGGAATATCAAAGGTAAAAAATCCTTGAGAGGCTGAAAGTGGAGAGGATTCAGGTTCAGCTGCGAGTGCCGGTGTCCATTACTGACACTCATCCTGAAAAAGAAGCTGCCGCAAATTGATAAAAAGGCTCATTCTCTCTCTCTCTCTCTGTCTGTCTCTCTCTCTCTCTCTCTCTGCATACAAACAATGACAGCAAAAAAAAATCTCCATAGTGTTTTCTGTGCTGAGGCTATTTTCCCTCCAGTTTTTGCACAGAGGCTGCTCCATATTTCGGTGCCGTGCACAAAGTGTCTCACTGCCGTGGCAGCAGCTTGTGCACTGAGTCAGTGTTCTGCCCTCTGAAATGTTAAGACAGCGTGTGGAGGTCAGCAGTCTTGTGCAGCTGTTCACTCTCCGCCAGGGAAAAGCAGCAACTTTTGCTGCACCCCCCCGCACCGTCTCGGTGAAAGAGACACGGAAATCAACCACCACCGATGAGGAAGCTGAATTGAGAAGTTGCGAAATCGGTGTTGGTGTTTGGATGCTCCCATCCAGCCAATGAGTGTCAATAAGACGGGGAACAATTCGTGCCGTGCACCTAGACGGCAAATGGCCACCGCCACCGTATGAATGATATATGAATATATTTTCCCTCTCACGCGTTCCTGAATGAATCCTGCAGGTGTGACACAAGTGCAGCGGCATTTCCCGACGACGCCTTGACATACCCATCAGGCCTCTCTGCTTCCTGTGTGCGTATGTAAACAACATTGGTTAAATGCAATAGGCGTAGACGCGCTAGCTCTCACGCGAGCGACAAAACACATCAGCGCTGCTCCTCCACCGCCGCCCGTCTTGTCATCATCCATCATAATCCAGCTCTGCCTTCCACTGGCTGTCACAACCGCTCTGGACAATTCACTTAGACGGCGTCAGCTGCACCGTAATATTTTACCAGCCGCTGTAATGAGCGCTGGCCTCCAGACCCGTGGACACGAACACATGGCTCCCCGTTCTCGCCTTGGTCGTCGCGTCCATGACTTTGCCACAGTGAGTCCAATTTCCTCGCTGCCCGCGGCAATACTATTACCCTACTACGGTCGGCCTTTGCCAGCTGGGAACCCAACCTGTCAACCCACGCAATATTCTCCTTTTTCCTGAGACCTGGCATTACCACCATTGCCACTACGAGAGGAGAAAAAGCCTCTTGTGAAGGTTTCTCCAGATGTGTTATCGGACACACATTTAAATTGGCTTTTGGTTCATTGTTTTGTTTGTTTTCTGGTTTGTTTTTAAAAGATCAGGTATGAAACTGTCCTCCGTGGTTTTTAGGACTCTGGGGTCATGATGTGAAATGGTGAGTTTTGCCCGACCAGGAAACCTGAACTACTCATGAACGGCTCATCAGAGCTGTGTAACCGTGAAATGCGACGTGACCGGTAAAGCTTTGATTCAGACATCTCAGACATTCGTGTTGGCCGCTCCGGCTTAAACTGTTTCTAATCAGTCTCAGTATGTCATAACCAATCAGGGTCCAGATCCAGTTTTGACTAAAGCAGGAAGCTGTTGTTGGCTACAATTGACTGCCAAAGAGAATAGCATAGGTGCAGCAGCAGTGGCCATTTTATCAGAATTCACCCATGAAAAGAAGAAGACCAGTGCTGAGAGCTTTTCTCCATGGAAATCATGTCTTAGCTTTAATCGTGAATGGCTTTGCTAAAAGTTAAGCTGAGCATCTTGGTACAGCGCTAATCCAACAGGCCGGTTGACCCGCATCCAGTGCTGTCACTCGCACCAATAGGAAGCCTTGAGTTGTTGCTAACCGGCTGAACTCTTGGTTAAAAAAATAACTTTTGAAAAGAACCTCTCTTGTCCAAAGGGTTTCTAGGAGCTCTTTCCCTGATGGATAGATGGAAAAAGAATATCCAGGGTTAGTGAAACAGTCTATCTGGTGGTAAAGAAGAAACACTTCAGACTTCTCCAGAACCCTTGAGCAAGTAGTTGTTAATTTTGTTTTGCTTTGCTCTGCTCCGTCACGCTGGTCTCCCCAACAACTGAGTAATGTGATCTGTTGGGAGGCAATAAGCGTAAAAAGATGCCGTTCTTGCTGCAACTTTGTTCTTTTCATAGGTGGGAGAGCCGCCGCGCATTTCGCCCGTTTTTGTCAGCAGAATCTTGTGTGTCTTGGCTAAGTGCAACGTCAACAACATTAACTTGGAGGACAGTGGAGGGCACGGCACCACACCGAGCCGTGCACGGCGGAGACGGCGAGCGAGAATAAATGGCATCGCAACACACACTATTTTAATTATCCTCTTGTCTAACCTGCCCTCCAATTACAAACAGGGATGTATAATAATCCATCTATTGATGCATGAAAGGCGGGACAATAACACAGGAGCTGAGCACAAGACGGATAAGATGGTCTGTGAAAATTGAGCAGCGAGAGGCTCGGCGTGAGGTTAAGCTAACTGAAATAAATGGAATATCTGAGCTCCGATTCGCCGTCCCATCACTTCTTGGACGCCGGCGTCGGTGTGTTCCTGTGCGCTGGTGCGGCGTGGCAGGCGATGAAACGGCTCAGAGGCAGACTTTATTACCATCAGAGGCTTCAAGATAAAATACATGATTACATTTATGATGGAACAGTTAAGCGATAAAGACACTGCGGCGTGCGCCACGCTCCTCTGGGAGACGGGCGTAATGAATATGCTCTGGCTAATTTATGCCGGCTAATTTGTCTACATTTGGTAAATCTCTTTAAGATTGATTCTCTCAGATAAAACAAACCCGGGCGCAGCATTAAGTAAACAGCAGTCAGGGGGGTTCGCACTTGACGCGGCGCTGCTTGAAATTCGCCCGCCGCCATCGGCTCTCGCGTCGCTCCAGCCGGGCTTCATGTGCGAGAATTAACAGGCGGCGCCGCAGACACCTGCCATTTGTCTTCCTCCCGCTCGTGAAAACGCTACTTTAACCAGAGCAGCAGATGATTTTGTGCTTTATTGGAAGTGACACCATGAAAGATGCTCATATAAAAGCGGCGTCTGAGCTGCGAAAGGGAGAAAAGCAAATAGCCAATTTGACACTATGAGGATACGCTAAAGAAGACAGCTATCATATTTGCGATCACACGCGCGCCCGTGCACGCACACTCGCTTTTCTTCAGGTGCCTTTAAATTTTCTTCTTCTCTCACGCCATTGTTGCAGAGTCTGTGCCAATCCTGTCTTTCCCCGCCGTACGTGCAAACACCGGCGCTGTGACAACAGCTTAGAAAAAAAAATAAAGAGGGGGAAAAAGTGCAGTGTGAAAGAATCCTCTTAGTGGGGAGAGGCATGAAGAGCAGGAGACACGCAATATTCACCGGTTAGACAAGCTCCCGAGGCAGCGGGGACGATTCCGGGGTGGGGCGGGGATACATCTGTCTGCTGTCCGGCGCAGTCTAACTTATTGGCCCGCCTTGTTTGTCGCTTTCACAAACAATAAGCTGCACGTGCTCTTCCGCCCTCGCCGCATTGCTTCCCTGCCTCCCTTTCAGCGTCCTCTGCCCGCGCATGTCCAAATAATCCTTGCAGCGCCAGTGGCAGACGTCCCGCCGCGCCAGCCAGTTAACTGGTGCTGCGCTGACTTCCCTGGGGTGGGGTTTCCATCCAGGATCATCAACGGTCGATCACCGATCACGACCACGGGACACAGCCCATGCCGATCAGCCGATACCAATCAGGAAGTTCTATGAATACAAGCTAACAGATTGTTTGCAGCTCAAACAACCCCTTACGTCAGTTCTACAGTTATTTCCAGCAGCACAATTTCAAGGGTTTCCTCGCTCTGACGTGGACGACACAGCACTGCAGCATGTGCGCTTCTACTTTTCAACTGGATAAAACTGTGAGTGCGATTGAAGGCAGAGCTTTACTAGACGTGGTTAAACAAATATCGCACAATAGGTGGCTCAAAATATATAAAACTTTTATCAAACTCTATTATGTCTCTCTCTATTCCATATTTGCTGACTGCATCATTTGCACCTTTTTGGGATCCTGAAAATAAATACATAAAAGCCGACCTGGCTTTTTTTGACACCAATCAACACATAGTGACCAAGAACGACTGGTGGTCGATCAATCACGGCCTCGCTGGCTCCCATACAACCACAATAAAGCAGACAATGTCCTCATAATGCAGCTGGTCTTAGATTATGATAAATGCACTATTTTGTGTCATTGCGTTGCTAACCTGCCAATGAAAGTGTGCGCTAAAATGTGGACGCCAACCCCTTGTGACATCACAAAGGGCACATATGCCTCAAGAGGATCTGGTTTGAGCAGGAAACTAAAATGTAGCATTTTTGCGGGAGGCGGCTGTTTTGCAGGCGCTCTATAGATCCTTGTGGATGATTCATTGTTGCAGCGCTGCTCTACTGGAGCCTGGGAAGAAAAGACAACCAAGGCAATGGGTGGAATAGAGGACCTTTAAATACAGTATCCATGTCAGCGTCATTACTGTGTCATTTATTCCAGCTGGCCCCCGCAGAGTGTACAAAAACAGGGACTCTGTACTCAGTGGGATGAAAAAAGAAGACTGGTGAAATCCTTCACCGGCGCCCTGCCTTCCTGCGAGCGGGCCTCCACTCTTTAAAGCCACATTAATAACTTTGCCGAGTCAAACGCAGCCCGTGACTGCGGCTCCCCCGACAAAGACCAAGTGATTATATCTAATCACCGTCTCTTGGCTGCCTAACTATTCGGCCCCTTGTGTCAGGCCGTGTGCGAGTTCACACACATCATCCTCGCGCGCACGGCGGAGGAAACTCAGCGAGAGGCGGCTGTTTTTCAAGGGGATTGGGGGGGCAGTACATGACTTAGTGGTCCTCTCTCCGTTCCTGTGGGCAGTAAAGCAGACTGCGCGCCAGCGCTGTCTCCAAGACAAGTTAATAAGATGAAGCAGTCCCCGGGGGCAACAGCCGGCAAGCATTATCACTTTGAAGGCAGCCAGAAAAAGTGACACATAGCAGGGCACAACTCCCCAAAAGAAGCTATTAATTACCCCCCTCTCACCAGCCGCCGCCGCCACAGAAAAAGTTAATTTGACGATTTGGAAGGCCGGCGTGGTTTTGAAGTGAGGATTTTCCCCCCCGACTGGCTCAGGGAATCGTTTGCAGTTATTATATCTCCAACCCCTCGCCCCGCCCAGCCCCCCTCCCCCTTCGACACTCCTCTGTTGAATGCAATTAATGTATTTATCTTTAATTATCCGATTCACTCTCCCCTCACGTGTATTAACCAGGCGACTGGCATGGCTGCGGCCCGCGGGGCGCCGCCACACATATCGGCGCCGTGTGAACTGCCCTGAAGAGAGCGCCCAGCGCCGCCATGTGGCGCCATGAATAAATCATGCGGCAGAGAAGACCAATGGGAGAGAAACGTTCCCGCTCCGGAGGGCCAGCGCCTGTCCGCCCGCCCGCTCGCCCGGAGCCGCCCGACTCACCCAAACACCAGCATCTCCACGCCGGCGAAATAAGTCCATCCCACCCCTCCCCCGCTTTATTTCAGCCGCTGTAATTAAGATAACCGGGTGGTGGGGTGGGCAGGTGCACCCATCAACATTTTTTTTTTTCACCAATTAGCACTACAATAATATTGCCCTGGATATTGCAGATGATATTATTAGCATTTTGATGGAACACAAGTGCCTGCATGTCTGCACGCCAGAGAACCGTCCTCAAGTGGAATCTAGCGCCGGGCCGGGGCCGGGCCGGCTCCACCAGGGCAGAGTCACTTCTGGCGCCACAAGAAGTGGTAGAGGGGTGGGGGGTGGGGGGAGCAGAACACAGCATGGTGCACAGCCACGGGTAAAGGTTTGTTAAAAGTTTGGGAGAAAGTTTTTTCTTTCTTTTTCTTTCTGTCTACATCAGATATGTATGGAAGCCCTGACAGACAAGTGGGGGAAAAGATGATAATAATATGTTTTTCAATAGGGAAAAAAAATCTGTCTTTGAAACGGAGGAAGTTTTGGCAACCGATGTTCACACTGTGCATTTGGTCCTGAAAACCTTTAGAGCGCTGCGATGCAACATTAGAGGGATGCCCATTAATTGGTGGGCCAATTAACTCGGCCCATTTTTTTGGCATTTTGACATCATCTGCATCTGCCGAAGCCTGCCCCCACCAGGCCAATTAAAAAAATATTCGATATGATATCCCAAACAGGCATAATATTGGTTAAGTGTTTACAGATTTTAGCTAGTTGACAAAGACGCTAGCGGCTGCGTCGTTGCGTCGCTTCCTTTCAGATTTATTTCTCACATTTTAAATGGAAATTAACGGGGAGCGCTGAGCGTGTTATAAGCAAGAAAACGGGGACAAGGCACATTTTCACTGATGGAAACTGACATTGAACAAGTGATGTAACTGGACTATCCACGGAATAACTCAACTTAAACAGTCCTTTATGGTTTTTTTGTTTTTTTTTTCAGCAAAACCTGAACCTTGTGCCTCTTGCTGCCATGTTGCCAATAAACCGAGTGGAAGATCAGCCAAAACCCTCCGACTGAGCCTCGCCGTGGGAAACCGCTGTCACTGAGATCTGGATTCAGCTGCTTATTTGTCTCACTAGAACAGAGCCCCCCGACACACACACACACACACACACACACACACACACACACACACACACACACACACCTCCTCCAGCACGCAAAAAAAAGAGAAATACTTGTCAGGTGAACATAAATACATTTGGTCCACATAAAATCTGACAAATGTATTTTAACATCGGGGTGAGACCTGCGCGCTCCCATGCAGCCGCCCGCTCTCTTGTCAGAGGCCTAACAAATTGGTTCTCCGACCACTCGGGAGCTCGTCTGCGGCATGTGATGGTTTACCCCCGCGCAGAAGAATCAGAATCAAATTTGAAGCACTGAATTTCTGTGACACTTCTTACCAATTTGCTCCAAAGCATCCGCGCTGGATCCGAGCGTCTCCCTGTGACAAGGATTATCTCACGAATACCGCAGGGGGAAGATAACTGACAATTGCTTTGGGTGAAAATGGCTTTTTTCCCCCCTCTCTCTCTCTCTCTCTCTCTCTGTCGGCTTTTACAAATAAGTGTTAATGCTTATCTTCAATCTTGACCGGCTAAATCAAACCAGGGCCCATGACCACATCAAACAAATGCCCTGAACAACCTGATTACAGGTGGAAGGAAATTTAGCAGAATTAGCTTTTTGCACCATTGACACAGTTTTGCTATTAAATATTTACTGATTGTGTGTTGCTTTTTTCCAGTGCATTTTGTTTCTGTGTTCTGGCTTGCTGGTAGTTCACTCATTTTTTTTTCACCTAATTTTCAATTTTGTTTTTCAGAGAAAAAAAAAATTATCTTTTGCCCCTTTTCATAGAGAAAAAGTCACATAAAAGAACTAGACAAAATACATATGCCCTTAAAGACATTCACTTCTGCATACATCCAGCTGACTCAGATTTGACTTATTTGTCGTTCCTATGGAAATAAATATTACAGTGTGGCTGCTTTCCTCTGATTGATACCAAAGTGGCGTCCCACATCTGTAACGAGCTCACTGCGAGCAAGACAGAGACAGAGGATGAAGGGGAAACATAGGAAAAGAGACACAGAACGAGGAGAGAAGCAAGCAGGTAGGGTCAGAGACAAAGACGGAGAGACGGACGCGGAGGGGAAGACGGAGACAGAGAGATCAGAGAGCCGGGGACAGGGGAGGAGCCGCCGATAAATGAATTCCCAGGAGAGAAGGAGGGACACGGAGAAATTACAGAACAAAAGGAGAAGACAGAAATGACATTTCTTAAGGGACTGCTGTGTGGCATTTGTAGGAAGAAAAATGAAATGTGAGGGCCGGGGAGAGATGGAAGGCGGGCGAGGGCATGTGGAGAATGGAATGAGCAGGAGCAAGAAACAAAAAGAGAGAAGAGTGTGAGGGGGAAGACTAATTTATGAGAGATGAGGCCGGAGTCGGCCGGGCTGGCTGCCGGCTGTCTGATGGATTGGGTGGAGGTGGAGGTGGAGGAGGGTGGGACAGGTGGAGGCTGGTGGGCGAGAAGAAGAAGAAGAAGAAGAAGAAGAAGAAGAAGAAGAAGGAGAAGAAGAAGAAGAAGAAGAAGAAGAAGGAGAAGGTGCTGTGATATGGATCCTTTGAGGTGGACTCCCCCCACCCCTTCTTCTTCTTCTTCTTCTTCTTTTCAAAAGACAGCCAACTCGGCAGATGAAAATAAAACAAAAGAAAGAGAAATATCACTTCTCTTTGGAGGGGAATCTCCCCGACAGCCAGCTAGAGCGGAGAGAGGCAAAGGTGAGAAAGAGATTGGGCGGGAAAACAAAGAGAAGGGGGGCACGGGGGGGAACCGGGAGGAAGGGAGGGAGAGAGATGTGTGAAGTGACAGAGGCAAGAAAGCGAGGAAGAGATGATGGAGATAAAGCTAGATAAGAGGCGGCCGCCTTTGATGGCGCCGCTCTTCGGCGGTGGCAGTTTTGGAAAGAGGGGCGCACGCTGCTGTGCCTGCGTGTGTGTGTGTGTGTGAGCGGGAGCCGAGCGTATGCAAGTATATGTAATAAAGTTCACATGAGCATGAAATGTGGGGTTGATGATAAGGAAGCCGCTCATTTTGTCGCTCGTCAGGAATTCTGCCCCCACGTGCTCCCAGCGCACAAAACACGGCGAGTCACGAGCGCTCGCAGGCAAGAAAAAAAAAAAGAAGAAGGAAGTTTGGGGGGTGTGGGGGGATAAAAATAAAATAAAAAAGAGCCCCAGTGCCACTGGAGGTAGGAAGGAGCTCTCGGGGCTCAGAGATGACTCAAGGCTGTCCTCCAGACAGCTCACTGACAGAGGAGCCGAGTGAACCTCCTCTGTCAAAGGCAGCCGACTTTACTCGCGCTAGTCTTGCGGCGCGCCTGCACCCAATCAAAGCCAGAACACGCGGCTGCCGTGTGAAGTGCCATCACCGTACACGTCGGCCCCGCACGCACGCACGCGCGCTGGCTCACGACTTCGCCTGCTCGCGCCGTCCTGCTCCCTCGTCTCGTCTTCCATCTTCGCTCAACTTTGAGGGGAGCAGAGCAAGGGGAGTGAGTGTGTGTGAGTGTGTGTGTGAGTGTGTGTGAGTGTGAGTGTGTGTGTGTGTGTGTGTGAGTGTGTGTGTGATGAAAGTCGCTGATCAAGGTGAGGTGGTACAATACTCGGCACATCACACAGGACTCGCTGTCTTTTTAAGTTCAGGCTCTCTCTGAACACGGGCCCAGGATCGATCTGGACGCCCTCCCCCCCACCCCCCCAACCCTCCTATTTTTTTTATTATTATTTATATATATTTTTCTGGCCCGACTACTGGGCTCACAGTCGTTCACAGTCGCGGCGGAGCGGCGAGGACATCCCCGGCTCTCTGTATCGCTCCAATTACACCGGCTACAGCCCACGGAAGCCCAGTGTAAACAAAGGCGAGCGAGCGAGCGGGCGAGTTGAGCGCCGGGCTGATTAATCTTAGCACCGTCCCGCACGCAGCCCCCGGTAACCTCATGAACTATTGATGGGCTGCCGTATCAGGGGTCTTTTTTTGGTTAACAGCTGTGAGCTTTCTGCTAGCCAGAGCTGCAATTAGCCCCCCCCCTCCACCTCCGTCCCACCAAAAAAAAAAAAAAACAAAACCTAATGATGTCAGATGCCGACCCTGACCCTCCTAATTTCACAAAGACAGATTTATTGCAGATCGTCGTCCCGCCTGTTCTGGTGTTCCACTGGGAGGAAACGGTGCCCGTGCACGGGGCCAAACTTTCACTTCTGCTGGAGTTGAACCGAAGTTCTGGAAATGTTTGAAACAAGTTCAAGTGAAATTTATTATTATCATTATTATTATTAATGCGGTGGCGTCATGGCCACACAATTCCATAGCTATTCTCCAGTAGTGGGACTACAAATATGGTGGCCAATGAGTGATGATAGGTAGCTCCAGCTCTGAGGCGTCCTGTTAGCAGTTTTGCAGGTGTTTCTTTTGTATTGAGCCGCATGGGATTTCAGGCTGCAGTACCTCGAGTGACCAATGGAAAAAATTTGTCAAGCTGCAAAATTGGCCCTTCGGTATCCAGTTCTTATCGTACAGCCATGATTCCGTCACAATGTGGGCGTGTTGCAGCACTACTGCGATGGTTGTGCGTACTGTCGTGTTTGTTTTTACTCACAGTATTGAAGTGGAGCCCGTACTGCTACTGCCAACTACTGGCCAAGCATGTGAACCCCAGAATCCTCGGTTGTTTTCACAGAGATGCAAAGAAAAACACTTTTTGGGTTTTGGGGGGTTTTTGAAGCAGCTGCTGTGTGGACGCCCGCTGGACGCCTCGGTGGCACAGAGCACGGCGAGCCGGGCTTCGCAGGCAACCACCCGTTTCATGTGCCGTTCAGCACAGGGGCACTGCCTCCCTGGCACTGGGAAAAACACACGGCGCAGCGACACAGGAGCGCACAATTAAACAACACAGGGAGCGACTTGGAACCTGTCAAGTGCGAACAAACCGATGACAAGACGGCGACAGACGGATCCACTGAGGAGAGACGAGCCGCACATTCAACTCAATTAGCAACGTGCTGCCGCGTGACGCCGATGGGACACGGAGTCTTAGCATGACTGGCAACCTGTCAATCGAGAGTTAAGGAAATAACAAAAAGCAAAAAAAAAAAAAAAAAACAAAAAAACAAACGCAAACAAAAAGCATTGTGCGAGACGAGGCGAGTAAAAATCCAACGCCCTGATAAATAAATTCATTTGCGAGTAAATGGCGTAAAGCCGTCGCCGCATCAAGGAACGGTTCCGTCATGTGACCAGGGAGACCGAGTATCACCCCCCCCCACTACCCCCCGCTCCAAGAGTGCACAACACAAAGAAGAAGAGGCTGGCAGCGAGGAGAGAGGAAGAGGGGGAGGGAGATGGGGAAGAACAATGGCTGCTCCTCCTCCTCCTCCTCCTCCTCCTCTTGCTCACTCTCTCTTCATACATTATCCTGCCACGGTACCTAATGAGCCAGGCATCTCCGGCATGACACTTACGCTTGGCTAGGCAACCCTTATTACGCTGCGGGGGTGCGGGGGGTGCGCATATGCGCGAGCTCGTGCACGTGCACGCACACCACCACCGCAGGTGCGACGGCGGTGGCGGCGTTGGGACGCTGCCCGTATTCAAATGCATCTCCGCGGCCTGTCAGCCGGAAATTACGCCGTAATGGTTTTAAGCGTGTCGTGCCCGTGTTGTCAGTTACGCGGCTTCCACTTCCTGGTTCTCGGCGCCGGCTGAAGGCGGCGGCCGTATATGGGGACAGACGTGGCGCGGCCCCTCAGACCCGCCGGTTTATTACCCACGCTTCATTGTTCATGACGGCAAGCAAAATTGCTCTTTTCTTTTTTAAATAGCTACACACTGGAAATTTTTTTTTTTTTTTAAAAAGGAAAAAAAGAAAAAAAAGGAGTCCACCTCGTCTGGCAGAGCAGAGAGTACAGCGGCGGGATGTGCCCTGCCGTGCTGTGATTGTTTTGGCTGCTTCTGTACGAGACACTCCTCCACTTCAAAAAGAGCCTCCTACAAACTGTTGGAGTGGTTAAGCTGCACAGCTGTGGGAGGCCAATCAGCTGCGAGTACAGTCGGGGCAACACGGTGGAAGTTGGTCAAATAATCATCAAACGTCACGCAGCGTGCCGGGAAGGAGGAGGAGGAGAAGGAGGAGGAGGAAGGTTTGATTGTCCCCGATGAGTGTAGGTGGCGCCGCGTGTGTTCAACTTTAAACCTGTAAATGATGAGGACGCTCTGCCGGCAGCACCGGGAGCACAAGGACCAGGAGGAGAACCAGAGATGGTTCTTTTCCACTTTAATCTAAGATTAGATGGCTGGACTGCAGGTGATGTAATCTAATTCGGCTGCAATCTTTTCTTGGCAAAGTGATTGCCGGGGCTCGAGCAGCTGATTGTAGTCTTCAGCTGGCCGGCGTGGGCCATCGCGCTACCATCGCAGTCATGCGCGAGAGAAGAGAGAGAATTCCGAGGCAACCGCGCCGGAATCTGAGCCGGGTCGCATCGTCGTCTTTAATTGAGAGCCTGGAAGCACGCAGACCAGCTCAACAAGGAGGTGCAGCCATGTTCCGCGGAACACAGGCCAAGGCTCCGTCTGCATCATTCCATGACATGACTGTTCTAAAACAAAACACTGGAGTCATGATAATATTCAGCAAACAAGGCTGCTGAAAACATGTAGTCTGTTGTTTAGCGCCAGTAATGATGTTGACTCAAAAGTCTCATACATGCAGATTTTAATCACCTAAAATCAGAGGTGGGGAGTAACAAAGTACAAATACCATGTCACTGTCACTGTTTTTCAGGTATCTCTACTTTACTTGAGTATTTCTTATTCTGGCGGCTTTTTACTTCTACTCCTTACATTTGTACATAAATATCTGAACTTTCTACTTCTTCCATTGACAAAACATGTCTGTTACTTTTGTGCATAAAAGTGTTGAAAACATACAAAGTCTGTTAAAAGTAATTCACTGAGTACTATAGTCGCTCTTGAAGTGGAGCTATTTGAACTGTGTTGTTGTGTATTTTCAATATAAAACTGGATCATATTTTAGAGGGAGATTATTTTAGAGGACCTCAGCTTATCAACAAATATATCATTTGATCATTGAATGAAAAAAAACAAAACTTTTTACTTCAGTCCATTAGAACCTGTGCTTTTACTTTTACCACAGTATTATTCTTTTAACTAAGTATCCATACTTGCACTTAAATACAGAATGTGAATACTACCTCTGCATAAATTAAATTCATATGTTAACTGCGTGCAAAAATACATTTTTACGCTTGCATTGAAAAAAAAAAAAAAATGCCATGAATGTTTTTTTTAAATCGAGCCCTTGAATTGACTTAATGAGGAACGGGACGCATCTGTGTGGCGTGCCGAACCTGCCCGTGTGATCAGCAAGTTTCCCAAACGTTACGGAGACGAGAAGTGACACATTTTACCAACGCTGCACAACAGACACTTAGGTAATTCCCCCATGTGCTGCGCTCAGCTGTAAGACGCCTGGGTGGGCACCAATCACGCTGTAAATACAGGGGACGTCGCCGAGCGGAGCTTCCCCTTCCCCTGTCTGTCTCCGTAACGCTCTCCTGAACACTGGATGTGAAAACAATACTCCTGGAAGAAACAAAACCAACATCTCGCCACAACCCTTTTCTTTTTCTTTTTTTTTTTCTTTTTTTAAAGAATGTCTTGAGCGTGACATCAGTTGCTTATTATCCAGGCTTCACTTCACTGCTGCTGCTGCTCTCTGCAAAAATGGAATTTCTAACCCGAGCACGCGTGTGTGTGGCGAGGGGCGGCGAGCGCGACGTCGTGTGGCCGCGCATATTTGTGTGTCCGGGTCACGGTGGCGGCGAGCTCGCGGGAGGTTTAACCTTCGGTAAATCCACTATTAGGTGTAGCGGGAATGATGATGTGAGCAGTAGATCCTCCCCGATGGTTTCACTTTCCCAGAGCATCCAGCGGGTCACGAATGGAGGAGCTGTGGGGGTATTACAAGGTCAGGGGTCGGCTAACTCTCAATATGATGACAATCCCACGCTGGCATTTTCATTTCCTGAAGAGAACGATCCTCCTGTTGGCAGCTGAGGCCCGAGCACGTTTGCTTATTTTTGATCAAATAAGAGCGAGTCTGCTCGCCGAGAGAGAAGACGTGGCCCAAATACGCAGCTTTCTGCCTTCAGCCGTCTCCCCCTGCACATCCCGGGGAAAAAATTCCCATCACCGAGGCTTTTAAAAGGCGCACACATGCATAAAATCAGACCGCTCCTATCGTACACAAATGTGCCTTTCTGCGCTTTTTTTTTTTTTTTTTTTTGTGGCCCCTTTCATTTTGTCCTTCAAACGCCTTCAGAGGTGCGGCCGTGCAGCCAGGCAGTGGGAGTAGCTGATGTCTTTAATGGCGAGCGGTTTGTCTCCTGGTGGCGAGATAAACACGGGGGAAGAGATTAAAACCCCAGGCTTTCTTCCACAATCTCTTGTCTTCATCCTCCTTCGCCTCAGAATGGCCATGCCGGGCCTGCACAGCAGACTCTAATTCAGAACTAAACCCCCGGCGCTTGGCCAGGGACTCGGGAGCCGGCAGGCACACGTATGTGCTCGACGGGTAAGCACAGGCTTGGTTAGCTGGAGAAAAGGATTATCTAACACACTTTTTTTGTTTTACCCCCCTAAAATTTTATTTTAGATGCTCATCTTTAACTTAAGGAGTTGATGGGCACAACAGGAATGAGTTGTGACAGGAATAAATCCTGCAGACCACCGTCCACACACTCTGGAACTCTATAGCTATTTATTATGATCATTATTAATTTTTATTATTGTGTTTGACAGTTTTTACCAAAATTCTATTACAGGCGTTGCAGTACATTGCCATCTTCCATCAAACCAAGCAAACGTAAATGCAGCCCGTTCCTCATTTTTGTGATATGCAAACTTTCAAAAGATTCTGGGTGACGTGGACGCTTAGATGGACACGGTTGGGAGAATCCAGATCTCAGTGGGGAAATTCGTGACAAATTCTAAAAAGCTCGCCGTCACAGTGTGAGAAGTCGACGGTCAATGTAAACTGCTGTTAGGATGCCTTTCCTGACAGCCCCTGGAGAAGAGAGGACACCAGGCCACACAGACTCCAGGCGTCCAGCTCCACCCTGAGCACCGGCAGCTGATGAGCCGCCGCTGCAGCACCTATTAAAGGGTGGCTAAACACATCGTTTCCTCTGTCTGTGTGATTAGGCGGAGGCAAGGGGGCCCTCAGGTGGAGGTGGACCCGGGGCGTGTGATTAGCTCTGCCATTTCAATGACATTCACGCTAATCGCTAATATCAGCTCTGTCAAGGTGCGAGGACACGTCAGCTCCAGTTCCAGGGGGCTGAGGCCGCGGGCGGGCGGGGCGGGGCGGTGGGGGGCGTGGGAGGTGAGGGTGTGTATGTGTGTGTGTGGAGGGGGTGGTATCTGATCGCACTTGATGCGAACGCCGTGTCAATCAGTTAAGTCGGGCACGGGGGCTGATTGTTCTACTGCGCATCGGCGGTCCGGCGGCCGCAGAGCAGCTGAGATGTGTAAACAACGGCGGCTCTGCAGAACCAGCAGGGACTGGGCTGCTTAAGAAGGGCTGAGGGTTTTATATTATTAACCAACCACGAAGAAGCAGCCGCCGCCATGGAAGAAAAATAGTTGAGTTTCATCCAAGCGGGTTTTTATTGTTTTATTGGATGATAATAAATAAAAAAAAAACATGAAAGATAACATATGGGGACCATATGCTAGTGAAGCTATTTAGATGTGAAAGCAGTAAAAAAAGAGAATCCGTCAGCTTCAACATCTCTCTGTCTCTCTCTCCCTCTCTCTCTCTCTCTGTCTCTCTCTCTCTCTCTCCCTCTCTCTCTCTCTCTCTCTCTCTCTCTCTCTCTCTCTCTCTCTCTCTCTCTCTCTCTCTCTCTCTCTCTCTCTCTCTCTCTCTCTCTCTCTCTCTCTCTCTCTCGGGCACATTTCATCCCTGAAACTCTCGCCTTTTAAAACTCCAATGACCCCGGCGCTCGGCGCTCTCGCCCCCGAACAAAAGGAGGCATTATCAGACCTCGCTCTCGGCGGCGCGAGATCCATTTGGTAAACAGCCTGTGTCCTACAGTAGTAATCAGAGGGTATTTTTGAGGGATTTGCAGGCTGGCCAGGAGGCATCCGCTGGAGTGATCTCTAATTGCTAGAAGCGGAGACCTAGACTGCCTGGCGCTCTTTTGAAGCCATCGGCAGCAGCCTCCAGCCGGAGGAGCCAGCGGGGGGAGGCTACCTACTGCGCCACTCTCCCCCATCTCTCCCCCCTCCCCCCCTCCTTCTCCCCTCGCCACGTCTTTATTCTACTTTTCTTGCCCGCCTTCCTCCCTTCCGCCTTCTTCTCCTTCCTCCCCGTTTCTCCTCTAACTGTACTTGTTTCCTTGCTCCCCCCCGCTCTCCAGCCTCCCTCCCCTCCCTTCCCCCTCCCACTCCCACTCAGTCAATGAGCCAGCAATCACTTTGCAGACAGACATCCTCTGCTCAGTCGGCCATGTTCAATCCCCGGCACCGGTGGCTGATGAGGCATTGTGGTGACGTCAAGCAGCGGCCGCTTTACGGGGAGCAACAGTTAACCTGTGGAGGCGCCGCTCTGCTTCCCAGGTTACAGGACACATACTGGCAGTCTTTGTATAAAATAATGAATGTAATGTGCCAAAGAGATGAAAGATAATGGGGCCAATTATTTTTTTTCCACCCCCCCCGTCCAACCCCTTCCTCACCCATCCAGGCGGTAGAGGAGAGTTTATGTCAGATAGTTGGTGTATAATGACACCTAATACCAGCGAGGCCTTTGTTACTGCTGGAGCTTCTGTTTCCCGGTGCAGAGTAGTTTTGAAAATGTGACACGCACGCGCACCTGCGCACGCAAATGCCAAGTTAGACTCTGCGGTGTATTCAGAAAGCAAGGGCACGCTGTCCGAGGCGGCGACATAAAAGCGTGGAAAAATCCATAAAATGGACACAAAAGCTGCGACGGAAATTTAGCGCACGGGAGAGAGAGAGAGAGAGAGAGAGAGAGAGAGAGAGAGAGACAGAGACACGCATGTCATCCAGCCGCACGCACGCAGGCACGCGGTGTGTCACAGAAACACAAACAATTTTTTAAGGCTTTTCTGGAAGGCAGCTCGCTCAGTGTGACATTGACTTCTCGGTGCCAATTCCACACTGCTGGATGCACTTGCTAGCTTTGCTGCCAATCCAGGTAAAGAGATTACAGACACACACAATGCAGTCTTCTGTTTGTCTGCCAAGAAGGAAAACCAGCCTTTTAAGCCCATTGAGGCGGTGGGGGTGTTGGGGGTGTTGGGGTGGGGGGGTGGTGGGGCTGGGTGCTATGGACACATTCACCCAGCCTCTCCCTCGTCCTCGCTCACGACCAATCCCCTCCTTCACCAGGAACATGGCGGCTAATATGTGCCCCGCTTACACAAAGCCCCCTTGTGACTGAAACAATTCAGCCTCCCGCTCCCTTTTTATTCCGCTCCCTAATACTGTTGCGCATTACTAATACTTGCATCATACAAATAAAGGAGGAATTTGGCTCACAATCAGTCACACAGTCATTACAAAGCAACGCTAATGGGCGCTGTCTGCTAGCCGACCCAAAGTGTAGAAACAATACAGGGGCGGGAGGGATTACATAAGGATTTCATCATGTTTCTTAATGGGGGCAATTAAAAAGGTGAGAGCGGCGGTACAACACGGCAACGATATAGGTACCACTTTTAATATTTGCACTTGTGCTAATTAATTAAAATCCCACTCAAACTTGAAACCTGAAGGGCTGACGCTGACGTTTCAGCGGTACAGACTGTTTTTTTTCTTCTTCTTCTACTTCCACCCTCCCCTGCATGCTGAGGCATGCAGCTTTGACCCAATTAGTCAGCTACTTACAATCGTAAGAATGTAATTTAGCGTCGGGGTTTGGCGACGTGCTAATTTGCATTGTATATGCTCGTCTTTTCTGCTGGGGTTGGGGAGGGGGGGTTAGGGGTGGGGGCGGGGTCGCAGACGTGACGCTGGGAAGCAGCGAGGGGTGCGGCGCTCCAGGATGCCCCGAGTACAATTATGCCGCACGGGGATGCGTTGGGGCGGAGGGTGGTGGTGGTGGTGGTGGTGGGTGAAGCAGAGACAGAGGGGAAGAAGGGCTAATTATGGCGTAGCAGAGCGGCCGCGTTACAGACGACAAGAAAGAATTCATCCATCAGCGAGTGCAGCTCGCACTCGGAGACCAAGGCTTTGGCAGAAAGCGATAGCTGCCACTCTGTCCTCACGCCCCGCCCCCTCCCCCCCCCCAGCAGATGCCATTTCCCCCACCTCGGCAACACTCTCCTTGACACTGCCAATTGTGTTTGACAGTAAAATCACATCTTAGATCATAGTTAAAATGTCAGCCTGCGGGACGGGAGTAGGCAACAGATGACAGAATGATTTTGAGTCCGGGCGACTCCGAAAGCTTTTATTTCCCGCCCATGCAGCTCGTCCTGTCATGCGGCGGGGAGGCATGTGAAGTCGTGTCGAGGGCGGCGCCGCCCGATGACTGATAGGTGCAGTCGCGGCCTCTCGCAGCCTCGTCTGCGAGGGGGCCTGTGTTTTAGACCTCCCACGCCGCTGAATAAAAACCCCCGCTGGAATAAATTTGAAAACATTTTCTCCTGCCTTCCTCTTTTTTTCCGCTCTCCTCGGCCCTGTCGAAGAATGAGCGTCGGAGAAGAAGGGGAAGGTTGAAGGGAGGGCAGGGCGGCGGCGGCGGCGCTGCTGCAGTGGAACGTGGAACAATGGGCGCCCTCTGGCATCAACCTCTGGACAGCCCGAAGCGGCTCAAGCAAAGGCACTGAACTCTCCCACAATGAGCGGCGGCGGCGGCGACGGCGGCGGCGGGAAGGGAGGCTTTAGAGAGTTCAATTTCCCACACAATTGGCCGTATTCTACTCCTTTAAATGCCAAGGAGATGGTGTGCGCCGCGCGCCTTTTGTGAGGAGCTTTGCTTACACCGAGTGTCCTCTAACAGGAGAGACAGAGATAGAAAGGGAGGCGAACGGAGGGATGGGGTGGGGGGGTGGGGGGACAGAAATAGCGAGGAAGGAAAGAAGAATGAATGAGCCTGAATGTTTTTTTTTTTGCTTTTTTGGAGGAGGGTGTGAAAAGGAAAAGAGCAGAGGGCAGAGACACCTCGGCCAACCTCGCGGGGGTGGGTGGGGGGAGAGGGGGGGTTGTGGGGGGCGTCTGAAGGACAATGCCGCCACTAGTGGAGTGTGACGTTTGTCCTCCGTCCAATTCGACGGCAGGACCCGAAGAAAAACACACCCACAATCAAGTGTCCATCATCATCGATGCTGCGCTGCAAACCGCCGCGCATTTAGTCGCTAATAGACGACACAGCGGCGGCGGCGGGTCGGGCCTCGGTGCAGGAAATAAAAAGAGGTTTCCGAGATTCAAATGAGGCGTTGATGGCGAGGTGAGGTGGCAGCGAGGCCCAGCGAGAAGTGACGCCGCACTTCCTGGAGGAAGGAAGTCCGAGAAGCAGCACCTCCTCTCTGCACCGGCTTTAATTTGCCCGCAGTAACGCAATTATTTCCCACCTCGCACAAGAACAAGTAAACAAACGGGCGCCAGCTTTGGGGACATTTCGCTTCTCCTCCTCCTCCTCCTCCTCCTCCCCTTCCTCTTCCTCCTCCTCGCCACTAAGGCCCCAGTTTTAGAGGACTTGTCGCGCTCGGGGCTGCCGGTCTGAGCAGATTTGTTTGGCAACAATGCATATAAAGCAGACCTTACAGTGGTAATGTAACGCTTGTTTCCACGGCGCTAAGGATGAGCGAGAACAAAGTGGGTCTGGGGAAGAAAGGGAAAGAAAATGAAAAAGAAGAGGAAGAAGGAGGAGAGGAGCCAGGGCGGCGGAAACCTGCTCCTTCCTTCCTTCCTTCCTGCGACGCAACACTCAAAACGTGAAGCAGTATTTTTTTCTTTTTTTTTGTCATGGAGGGGGGACGCAATTACGGGATCGGCGCTGCGGCTTAAAAGGAAGAGAATTGTGTAAGAGTCGGGATTGTTGAATAAAGAATGTGTTATTTTTATCTGCTGGAGTGGCGCAGAAGGAATCTGGAATTATTTTTTCATGATTCAATCTGTAAGATAAAAATGAACACAGGTGGGAAATTGATTTGAGCGGCGGGCTGCCAGATGCTCATCACCGGATCCGTAGGCAGTGGTAATGTGGGGCCAGGCCTCGGCTCTCGCTGATATTATATTCAGTGTGTCCTTTCCAGCCGTGGTCACAGGGGCAGCTGAGCCATTAATATTACACAATCGCACCAATGGATGTGATAAATTATTCACATTTCCTTATGGCTCTGTGATAGTCGACGCAACTCATCTGGAAGACCTGTTTTTGATTTGGAGGCACAGCAGCCGCCCGGCGAATAAATGGCAGCGAGGCGGCCAGTGTTTCAGTGTGAAATCTTGGAACTGAAGCCCAACATTTCCGGTGATTGTTCATCATAAACACAAAATGATTGAAAGGAAATTTCGAGCACTCTGGAAAATGCAAACAAACTTCCCGCGGTGACCTTTTCCTGTACCATTCAGACAAATGTCGAGTTTTGTCTGATTGTTTGGCACAATTAGTGCCTAGAGAGAAACAACAGTGAGCGTGTGTTGGCGGGACAGTGTGAGCCTCGAGCAAAAGGTCAGCAAGTGACCTGCAGGGGGCAGTTTCTACTGCAGCCCACTGATGTCTTGGAGACAGAGACAGTGAACCTGTCAGTCATCGGTGGCGCTGTTGCAAACGACAGACACGACAGCTTCCTGCGCCACCGCCGGCGTTTGTTTTCAGTTCAAAAGTTCAAAATAACGGCCTCACTTTTGCATTCTGTGTGAAAGCACTCTATCCCTGGAAGCAGGCCGGGAAATATTTTTATTCGCATGAAAAAAAAATGCATCCACTGTGCAAAAGGCATTTAAGATGAAAGCAAAAAAAGAAAAAAGAAATTCCAGGTGGAACAAAATATGCCAAAAATGCAGGTTGGAAAGAAAGACCAGCAGCAGCAGCAGCAGCAGCAGCAGCTGTCCCCTGCCTCGGCGTCACACTCAATATAAATACGGCCGTTGTCATCAGAAAAATTGCCAGGGAGGCTATTTCTCCATCATTGTCTTCATTTGAAGGGCATTTTGCTGCCCAAAGGCAAAACGCCTCGCACACTCCCCGAGAGTGTCGCCCCGCACACCCTCCAGCAGTGCGGCAGACAGGAGAGAGAGAGGGTGGGGGCGGGGGGGGGGGCAGGGGAGAGAGGGAGAGAAAAGCCTTCCTCTCAGAGCTGGACCTCACACTGGGTTCTGTCACTAGCGATCAAAATCCCCTCAAAGCCATAGATCACTTCCACTATAGTTCACATGTTCCACACTTAGAAACTGTTTACCAGACTCAAAGACACACACACTCCCACACACGCACACACACACACACACACACACACACACACACACACACACACACACACACACACACACGCTGAGAGAGATCTGACGGTGAAAGAGCAAAACAATACAGCTCTTTCGATCTGAGCCGACTGCACTTAAAGATTTATACAGGCTGAGTTGCTCACCTGCAAAACACGACTGTTTACTGTGGAGGAAAAACAGCTCTCGGCCGGTTCAGTGAAATGCTGCCAACAGGGGAGGTGACTGGTGTGAAATATCATAAAGAAGCCTATTCTACAGGTGGGCCAATGATTCTGCCCACCGATGAATCAGGAGCTTTAAAGAACTATTAAAAAAAAAAAAAAAAAAAAAAATAGTATATTAATTATTTTATGTAATCCAATCATTATAGAGTGGGCAACTTTTTTTTAGTTATTTTCAAATGTATTTCTTGTTCCCATATTCAAAAATTATGATCAAACAATTTCTGTTGTTTCTTTGTCATAAACCAACCATCCATCTCCTGCCACTGCTGCTCTTGACACCCAGGGGTCACATGGTGCTGCAGCCTGTCTCAGGGGTGAAGGTAAGGTCACCACTCTATCACAGGGACACACTTAACGTCACATCTCCGGCCAGCGTCCGACCCACAACGCAACAAATGCGACGCAAAGTACAGATTATAAAACAAAAGTCTAGTTGCAATTACAGACAACGTGGCGTCAGGCATCACACAATTCTCGGGACACAAGCAGCACGAATCACGTGACATGGCGGGACGTTGTGCCACAACATGCAATCAGCGCTGAGTTTCTCCCAACCTCGGTGGACCGACACAGGAGGACAAAGATGGAGGAGAAGATTATCGCAGCTTAGTCTGGCTTCTGGTAACCAAACCTGTGTCTCCACTATGTGAAATTAATGATTCTAATAAAGATCCAGTGTGTAAAATTTGGCCTGATGTAAATATATATATGTGTGTATAAATACATATATAGCTTAATATACTATCAATAAATACATTGATAAAAGTGTATACTTACAGAACAATACAGTACAATAAAAGTAATATGGTTTGACTGAATTAAGCTCATTCTGTTTTTTCCTGCAATTACTTCTCGTTAGTTCTTTTATCTCAGACATGGCTTTATTAGGTTTTTATTTAGCTGACGTGTTTTGGCGCATTCTTCCACCTTCATCATGTGAAGAATGCGACCTAATAAACCCATGTCTGAAGTACTAGAGAAGTAATAGTAATATGGTTTCCCTACCCATAGAACGGTTCTTATTTATATGTAATAAAACACAGAGGTCACCTTGGTCAAATTTTGTCATCAGTGTGAATGTTACATGTCACAATGTCACATAAACCAATGAAGAAGAGGGTGGACGAGGTTTCCAGGCTTGGGTGCGCAGGCCACCGTACTTCACTGGCAAGCTCGGGAGAGCGATGGGAGAGAGGGTGAGTGTTGCAATTTTAAAATGTAGCCACTTGATGTCGCCGTTACTTCTCAAAACCTCCAAATATTACACACTCAACCTTTGAGGTAACAAAGTCGAATCGATGTCGACCAGATGACCTCCATGAACACCAGCGTCAGGCGACGTCACACAAGCAGAAACCCCCCAGCGGAACAACTTGCTGCATGACAACGGCAAGGTTACACACGATGCCGACTCGTGAGGTTATTTCTACTCGACCCCACCCCCACCGCCCGCCTCTGTGAGGATTGGCAGCCAATAACAGCGGCGGCGTCCAGGCGTCCACCTCAGCCGCTGCCTGCCGGCTCTTCAGTCGGGCCGCGGCTTTCAAACGCGCACCGCCGCAGTATGGCGCAGGGAGGCAAACCTGTCTTTGTGAAAGTCCTCTGCTTGAGAGAGGAACGTCACAGAGTCACACACACACACACACACATACGCGCGCACGCACACATCTAAGATAAGGAGCCGATGAGAGATAGCGATAAAGTCAGTGCTTCTCCTAGGCTTTATCTGATGCTGTTATCTGACTGCACAGCACCCTCCATCCCACAATCCTTACACCCTTTAAGCACCTCTCTGAAACACTCACACCAGCGCCATCGCACAGGCACACACACACACACACACACACACACACACACAAGCGCGCGCCAGCGAGCGCCACGCAACGCTCAGACATTCCAAACACCGTAGCAGCTTATTGATTACTTTGACACGCTCCCATTGTCGAACAGACGGCACAGCTAATATCATGCAAGATTGGAACTGTTGGCCGTTATCTCATGGGGGAAAGGACACAAAATGACTATTTTCTCACCTTTTTCAGAAAGAAGGAGCAGAAAAAAAAATAGGATAGAAAAAAAGAGAGGGGGGAGGGGTAGAAGGGTAGCAGGCAGACGTTGGCGAGCACTTACCTCTATGTCTGTTAGTGGTCTTGTCAAACATGAGCATGGCGTCATCAACCTGAAAGACACAAGAGCAGCGGCGGAATTAGCTTTGTCTTTGTCTGCAAAGGGTCTCACGCCTCCTGCTGTATTCTCACTGTGATTACTCTGAAAATATACATGTGCTGTTTTACCATCGCTCTTGTTTTTTTTGTTTTGTTTTGGGTTTTTTTCACCCTCGGCACAAGGGTCAGGTCACTGTCGCCGCCCCTCCCTGCGGCAGGAACAGTGGCTGCGCGAGTGCAAACGAACTATAATGACGAGTTGCTTTGGAGGCTGAAAAGAAGAATAAATAAATAAATAACTAAATAGAGATAAATAAATGGTATTGCTGCGTGCACAATATGTTTATTTTGATGAACACCATCGTCCGGTCTTGTGGAGGGTGACAGATAGACACATTACTCTTGGCGAGCGGGAGACAAATGGGGACCTTCCTCATCTCGGAGGCGGCGGTGGCATCCACCATAATATCATCCCTCATCATGTCCAATAAAGCCACACACAGACAGACAGCGCATGCCCTCCCCGACCACGCTTTGCACATCAACAACAAGCTGATCTCCAGATGCGCCCGGATTTCTAAAGAAATCTTAAAAAAGAGAGAGATTTGCTCATTTTGGTCTGTGATTTTTGTCCAAAGACACGTGGACTTGGAAGAAAGCAGCAGATAAAAACAAAAAGGTGAACGCCGCCTGGGATTGGACTCCAGGTGAGGGTGACGTGCTGAGTACGGTGAGATAGCTGCGGGAGGGGTGGGGGGCAGGTAGAGACAAGAATAGGGGTCTTGTTCATGTCGAAGTCTCTGATTGGATAAAGAGGAGTGGCTGGCAGCTGGGCAGACTGGCGCTGGTACGCCGCTGCCGCCGCCACGCCACCGCGCTGCTGCCGCCACGCCACTGCTGCCACGCCACCCTCCCGCCGCACATTTGGCAGCGGGGACGCTGGCATAGCTCGCAGGACCCTGTTAGTCACTGTACGGCTCACAGGCCACAAGCAACTCCCCGACACTCCATTTGTCCTGAGCCAATAGCGTTTCTTGCAGAATGTTAATATGGTATGCAAGGGTGACTGGGAAGGGAAATCAAACTGTGCTTACTGACATGACTACATAATATCTTTAATATTATCAACGGGAGCCAAAACCTGAATTTTAAGAAATTTTGGGGGATTAGCCATGAAATGCAGTTTGATCTCAGAGATTTGATGCCTGATCATTCTTGCTTAAATACTTTCTTTTTGTTCTGTCGCTCTTTGCGTCCCACAATCAGGAAGCCGCCAGCTTCCCTTAACAAGCCCCCAGGAGAAGAAATACAGGAAGCAACTATGAGCCATGCTAATGCTAATGACATTAGCGTGGACTCTGCAGTAGTGGCAGTTTTAGAGGAACCCGTTGGGATTCTGGCATTCAGAAAACAAGAACACTATTTCAACAGCGGCAAGTGACACCAGCAGGTTGTCTGAGGGTTCGGCTGCCTGCATACCGTAACCTGTGACTGCCCGGGAAGTTTGTTTGTGGAATGTTTGTCTCAGAATTTCCATTGTTTTGTTGCCAGTATCAAATCCGGGAAGCACATTAATGACACAGGGATGATACACTGCCTTTTTTTATTATATTATTAAACATTTCAAGCTTGGGCTGCACCTATATTTACCGCAGTACAGCCTTGGTGTGAATGCAGCCGGGAGAGCTTATTAAATCTTGCACTGAGTGCAGGCAGAAATGTTTTCAACTGGGGGTTTTGAATTAACGGCAGCCACGGTTGTAAATCTGCGAGTGCAACGGCGCCGCAGCAGCTCTCACTTCTGTGCAGCCACTAACAAAGTCAATAAATGTTTCTTTCTGTTGACACAACACAGTGACATAAAAATGCGGCAAAAATAATGACATTTTGTCTGTTGTCTCTGAAAAATGTGCTATCTGATGACTGCGCGAGAGAGGGAGGAAAAAAAAAAACAGAGGGAAGAAGTGTACAAACACACAGCTGCCGAGCAATATCGCCCGCGGCGACAGTTTTATAAACAGACATTTATAATGTCACACAACCCAACCTGTACCTCATGCCAGGCGATCTAATGAAAACCACATTAAAGTGAGAGTTAGCGGCATAACTGGAAATTGTGGAGCGGCGGCTTGAGGTTTCATTGCCTGAGTTTGAGGAACAAGGAGCTACTTGATGTTGCTGTTGTTTTTCAGCGCAGCCTTTTTACTGGCTTTATTGTGTGTCGCTTCCAACTTTGTGTGTGCTGAAAGCCGCTATATGATCATTATTATTATTATTATTATTAGTAGTAGTATTAGTAGAGGTGGCGACAGTATTTACTTGATTTTAGTGTTATTTACATTGCTATTGTCACACTAGAAATGTGGACGAATGAATCACTTATTCAATTTATTAATATTTTCCTCATTTAACCGTCTGCGTGCGTTTATCTGTGACAGAATGAGAGCTGTAGCGCGGCGCCGATGATTAAACGGCATGTTTACCAACGATGGTAAACGTTTAATTTGACAAGTGGGCTGACATCCGCAGATCATTCAAACGGACGGCGGCAGCGTACTGCTATTGACCTCTTCATCTAATATCAATTATCTGAAAGTCCCGCACGGAAAAAAACAAAACAAAACAAAAACAAAAAACAAAGCAAAGCCATTCACGCATCAGTGGAAGTGCTGACCGAAAAGCCACAAAAGGCGGGCGACTCTCGTAAACACGACTATTGTGAAGGAGATTAATAGCACACAGACTGGAGATGCGCACTTTGAGATTGAAGATATGAATTTCTTTGAAAGAAATCATTCAGATGCATTTGATGAAAAAAACAACATTCCAAGGCTTTAATTTCTGTTGGCAGTTAGTTTGTCTTGCATCTCACTTGCAGCTGATAGAACTGCGGTTTGCTATTGAGCTTTAAAGTCCCTTTTCAGATCTTCCATTTCAAGAGGAGCATCCTCGCATCAGGTCTGATCCAGAAGCAACCACAGAGCTCCACAAAGCAGTATGTTTAGCCCTCTGTTTGCAGCCTTCAAATAAAATGCTCCCTTTAGCTTTTCTGCTAAAACGAATGCCTTTTCAGACCTAACTGGAGGTATCGCCAGCAGTGGCCAATATGAGTTGCCACTGTGACATCACAAAGGGCTGACGTACAGGAGCGCGCGTTCCAGCAAGCATCCCCGATGAAAACAGAGCCAGCAGGAGTGAAGGATGGAGTGTGTGGAAAGTTCACTGACACACTATTGTTATTGTTAGGAAACATAAAGGGGATTTTGTAGCAACATGGACTTTGGCGGCCTGGGTTTTTTTTCATCGCTACCACTGCAGGGGCTGCACAGTCATTTGCAGACAGGGAGCAGGAAGTTTGCTACTTTGCAAAAAAGAAAAAAGAAAAAAAATGGAACGGAGGGGCTCTATTAAAAGGAAGTGTATTATATAAATGTGTGAACTGTGTTGTTGCGACATTACTCGTGGAGGACCATCCTGTCAGCGAGACCCACACAACAAAGAACACGGATTCACCGCCAAGCACTGATGGGCACTTTACCAAAGAATGTGCACATCATGTGAGAGTCACACTCCAGCAGGTCATACAATGCACTGCCTGCTTCTCTCTCTGCCACTTTCAGAGTCTATAGAACCATCTCCTGTGCTTCAGGGCTTTTCAATGTAGTTATTCAAGCAGAACACAACTGTGTGCCTCCATCTGATAGAAGGTTAAGGACCTCTTCACTGCTCACAAAAAAAGGGGGGAAAAAAGCCCGCCACACAGAGGTGAGGCCAGGCTCACCTCGGGGAAGAAATCTTTCTCTGTCCTCCTCCTCCTCCACCTCCTCCTCCTCCTCCTCTTTTACTCTTCCCTTTCTACTGGCTCGCTGAAAAAGAAAGGTTCAAAGGATAATGGCTGTCTTATCACTATGTAAAAGGGGAATGGGGGACTCCAGCGAAGTGCCTGGCCTTTTGTGGCAATGAAGAAAAGAGCAAAAGTCTATTTCGCTGCGGTATATGCACTGGAAGAAGTCTGTGGCTACTTAAAAAGAAGGAGCTTGATCAGTGGCTGCCGAGGGCTGGGGAGGCAGGCGCAGGGAGTCCGGAGGCACATCTTCCATTCAATGATAAAAAATAACTAAATAAAATAATGGATAAACGTTTGCTAGCATCTTTCAACCACTTTGAAGACAGACTTGGGAATACTTGACTTGACAACTTTCTAGTAGATAAAAATATTCAATAGACAGCGCGTTTGAAGTGTGATTTAGCTTTTTGATAGTTTTCTTTTTTAAATTCTTGGATATATAACAAGTTCAAGTGTCCCAAAAATCCAGTTTAAATTGAATGACCTTTTCTAGACCATCGTTATCTGACCGACGTCCGAAACGATATCGAAGCCAGTAATGAAAATTCATCTCCACCTGGAATTTAAATCATTCGCTATCAGTGAGCAAACGAGGGAGTAACAGCGTTTATTAATTTCAAAAAGCTGATTCAAAAACACAGGGTGAAGTGTTAAAATACATCTCTGCAAGCTAAAGAAACGGCAGAATCATCTCTCATCTTCAACATACACACTCGCCGAGAGATAAAAGAAAAACGATTGCCAACTTTTTAAAGCCTCAGTAACAGACATGACAGAAGAAGCAGTTAGACAGACAGTGGCAGAACCAATTTAAAGTTCTGTGTAGCGTTGGGCACTTACTGCGTACAAGTGGGCGGGATGGCAAGTAGGAGAGGAGACAGAAGTACGTCTGAGAAACACTGTTATTACTGTTGTTTAAAGAGGTTTCTTGAATTCTTGCAGGAGGCCAACTAGGATTTATGATGTTTTGATTTGGGTTTTTTTCTTCTTACTTTTATATAAGACAAACATGGAAATCATTAGCCTTACAGGGATTTTTGAAACAGTGTCTTTAGCCCTCTGTTGACAGCCTCCTACTGAAATTGATGCTTTGTTGTACCTTTCCTGTGTTTGGAAAGGGACAAAAACAAGGTGGCGATGACTTCCAGAACAATGTTTTTTTTTTTGTTTTTTTTCCCTCCGTTTCCTGACAGACTAGAGACCAGATTTCAACCTCAATTACAACGTTGGCTTTGCCATGATCGTTAAAACCAGATGACGGAGGTTAATTAAAAGGACCATTACGGTGCCATATGTCACAGGGATGTAGGGGGAGTGAACGCTTCCAGAACTGTTACGCCATGTTCCAGAACGGCCTCCGGATGCGTCCGGCGAAATCCAGGTTGGGAGTCGGGATTCGGCCGGACGCGTGTGCCTTTCCGGAACGGCTGCGCTCCGCTGGGTGCTCCACCGTCCGTCAACAACCACCGGCTGCCTCTCACTGCAGCTCTGAAGGGGGAGAGGGCTGCTGCACTGGCAAGACCGGCGAGATCCCACTCTGATTAAAGAATTCATGCATGACGCACCACCGTAGCAGTTGTTTTGATAAGAAAAAAGAAAAAGTGAGTGTTCTGAACTGGAGGAGAGGAGGAAGGACTGGAATGTCTGTCGGTCTGGGGAAATATATTGTTTGGCAAATGATTATTTGCTTAATTTTTAATTAATTTTGTTAATTAAATTGTAAGTTCAACCTAACTGTGTTTTAATGACTCAATAAGCTTTTTTTTTTTTTCAATATGAGAATTAATAATTGGGGTTCCAGTATCATCATAATTGTGATTATGAGTCCTGCCATACCTGGGCCGCCCACCCGAGGAACTCAAATAATATACACAGAAATACAAGCAGATATAAAATCATACTGCAAGCGGCGACTCACTGAGCACACAGACAACGACCCCCTCAAAAGATCCGTAGAAAAACCCTCAGAGACGTCTACAAGCATTTCGGTTGCGCTGCAAGGCATCCTGGGTATCGCACCGGCTGTGACATGTGTTGGACAAAAACCCCAAAAAACCTTGGAGCAAGGAAACGCCTGAGCTGTGTATCACTCAAACAAGACTCTCCCTGTCAAGCGGCGTCCGGGCTTAAAAAGCCGCGCCGAGCGCCATCCCACTGTCAGCATTAATCCGCGCGGCGAGCACAGGAGCACTCGGCACAGGACGAAATCATTCAGAGAGGAGAGGGGGTTAAAAAAAAAAAAAAAACAGTTGGCAAATGATGAATTATGTATCAAAGGACAAAGGCATCAATAAAAGGCTAATGTGCTCTGTTTTTGGACAGGAAAACAGCGGAGGTGCCCGCTGACAGCCGGAGATTTAAGAGCTCTGGGAATGAATTATGACGGCGATTTAGAGGGTGTCAAATACACATTTACATTCACCTCACGGCTGAAGGCGAGCGAAGGAGCTCTCCCCGCAATTTGGGGGTGACGCTGATACAGATCATATCTGAAGCTGCTGGAACACAGACCAGAGGCCCCGGACGGTGACCTGGGACCCGTCCTTTTGTTCAGGCTGTGGGTGGTTTCCCCCCTCAGGAGCCTCCTATCAGCTGTTTGTTTGGTTGTGAACTTTCACTTTTTTTTCCCCGGAACCACCTCTCTGCGCAGGCATGCGTGTGGCTCCCAGGCAGTTCCAGGGGTGTCGGGGATATCTGGGATTTCCGCTGGCGCAGCCGACACGGAGGCACGCGGAGCTATTTGCCTGGTAATGCTCGGCGGATCAGATCATTTTGAACAGCTTACAAACTCATTTTGTCAACGTGTGACTAATTCAATTTAAACCCTACTTGCCACTACCTGGCACTGCGCTGAGGCCATTTGAGTCTGCTTTTAAAAAAAGGAATTCCCCCACACCGACTATATTCTTCAATTAGTTCGGCTTCATCACCGCTACCTTAGCGGCTCGCCGATCCCATTCCTAATGCTCTGCAAGAACAGAGCTAAATAATTCTAATAAATCACTGCGTTTCTCTAATTTCTCCATCTTCTGAATTTGGCTTCCCACGAGTGTTCTCTCATCGGTTTATAAATGGTGACTCTCACTGTTCCTGCTCCTCCTCCTCCTCTAAGTAGAACCATAGGATTCCCCAGATTTGTTTTTCCATTCTTTACGGTCAGCAGGAACCCTTGGAGTCACTATAAATAATCACCTGCTGATATTTTGCAAAGAGTTTTATTTTCATATTCAAAGTCCCACATCTTTGTTTTTGCATCCCGGACTCCAGTGGATGAGCCTCGTACAATAGATCATCTAAAATCTCTCGAAGCCTGTAGCTTCCTGATAATTCTTGCTTTGCTTTGCCAAACCTTCCGCCACTTTGGGAGGAGGGAGACAGAGACAATGAGGAGGCCACGAAGCCATGTGAGCGGCGCTGGCGGTGCTGTGAGCAGCCTGGGAGAGGTACCAGTGACCTTTGTGACATCCGTCATGACAGTTTGAGAACTGTGTGTGTTTTAGCGCACACTTGCTCAAAGGCGGATGAGGCTCATGCAGGAAATAGATTTTCATTTCTGGGCAGTTTTCTAGGTCTTTTTTTTTCTTTTATGCATGATAATGGACCCTTTAGAAAAAATCCCAGCGATTGATCCCAGAGTTATTTGTCTAAGACTGATTGGTCAGCTTGATAAAGGGAGGTTGTGTGGTGCAGCTGCCTCGTTGTACCCCAGTTACACTCATGTTTATTTTTCATCATGCACCTGTCATGACACACTGTTGCTGTTATGTCTACAGTTGTGACAATGATGAGTGTGTTTTTCTCACCAGACACCCAGTGAGTGGCTCTGACTTACCAACCCAGCTAACACTGTGTCCACTAGGGAGGGGCGATATGGACTAAAAGTTTTATCACGATCATTTCTGGCATTTATTGCGATAACGATACAAGTGACGATAATAAATATAAAACAATTCAACTCCATGTTTTCGGGGTTTTTTTGACACCGCACTCGGGAAAAAAACGCAGACGAAGCAATATTTTAAAAAAAAATAAAAAAATAAAAAAAACGTTTAGATGGACACGCTGGAAACGTGAAAAGACGGTGTGGATAAACGACAGAGTTCAACGTCTGCTTCGGGTTCCTTTAGAACACAAAGCCTGAAAAGGTCCATGCTAAAATTGACTCGGAGTTGTGCCAGTAAAAGTTCGCTAACATTTTTGCGTTTCCTGCCTCAACATCCCGGTCCATTTTCTTTTGGGTCCTCCGACCCAAAAGAAAAAATAAAAAGTAAAACAGGATGTTTGCAAATCGTTTCCGTGGTGTTTATTTTCGCTTTGCACACAATCCACGATCGATTCTCGAGCACGGTGGGTACGCTATCGGCCCGTGCTTGTTATTGTGCGACACATGAGCTGCTGGCTGCCAGCAGCAAGTGCGTTGCGCACGTAATTACGTCATCAACACGAGTTTATCGTTATTATCCCGAGATGACATATTCTTACCGCGGTAAAAAAAAAAATTGACGATATATCGCCCATCCCTAGTGTCCACCTTGAAAAAAAGAACACGTGAGGTGTTATTGTTCTCCTTGCATGGGTCAAAAGGCTCGGAGTGCATGAAGCCACACCCACTACACTGAGGCACTGTATGCAATATGCAATCCGTGACTCTGGACCATATTAATAAAACTGAGTTGCGGTGAATTGACACAAGGACTAAATATAAGCTGACAATTAATTTCCTTGACAGGGTAAGCAGTCGGTGCTACTTCTACATTATGAATCACCACTTTATAAAACCCACCAAGCGTTTTCTGCGGCTGTCCGCTTTGCTTAGCCATCTTGAGAAAAAACGCAAAGCCTGAAACACAAGTTGCCTCACCACTAAGAGGACTTCACAGCATGAGAGATCGAGAGAGGGAGAGCACTGCTGCAGCAAAACCACTCATTTAGTTTAGATCAATGATATCAACACAGCATGTTTGAAAACATACTTAAAAATACACAGTAATACTTCTTGACATTTTGGAGCAAATAGATACTCTTTCTCTGTATTTAAAGGAGCAATGTTAACATTTACTGGGATAGAACGTGGGATTAAAAGCCCTCATTGGTGTGTTTTTAGTCGGAGAAAGTCACTAAACAACACAACTGTTGCCTTTTCGTTTCAAGCATGTTTATCAAAATGCTTTCACCTGGAAGGAGGCAGCAATATTGCGCCACAATGTATCTACAGTGTGCCACAGTGTGGATCTGATCAGGGGTTCGTGATTCTACGTTGACATCACAGCTGATATAAGGGAGATATCAGCCAAGGACGGCGGCCTTACACATGATAAAAACGTGCAAGTTTGTTTGTTTCCAGCACATCAGCTCTTAGGCTGATGCTAGATGCTGCTGTATCTCACACACACGGCCTTTGAACCGTGTCAGTTTGATTTATAACGTGCATTCACACTGGCTCTGATGTGGAAATCTGGTCTACCTCAAGTGGAACTAATGCAGGAAGCGGACTAAGGCAGGGCATTGTGGGAAAACTGAACTGAAAGAGAGGCTTGTGTAACTAAAATGTCTCTCTGTCTATCTATCTATCTTCAAATATACCACATACTATAAGCGAAATGAATGTCCAAATACTGCAATCTAAACAGAAGTACTTAGTACAGAAACAATGTTGTTAGTCAGTTTTGTGGGGATTGTCTCAGCATAATAAAACACGCTCACACGAGGACTGAGTGGGACTATTGTGGAACTGGAGGGCATGGTTTAAGCCCCCTTGTTGGCAAGCAGTCACGTTCCTCTCGAGTCTCTGGGCAGGGAAATTTCAACAGCGGCTTATGGGCCATGTCTCTGGGTAAAGGTGGTACTAAAAAAAGAATCCATGCTGGGATCAATGGAGTATCATCATCATTATCATCATTACCAGTGTGACAGATATGGGTCAGAGTCATGGAGAAAACTCTGCTGGCACTGGCCCTTCATCACCACTCCCTTCCGCAGCAGAGAGCATCGAATATTCCATTACAATGACGGCAATTAACAGAGAAATAATAGCGACCCAGTGACAATGGACAAATTTGTGACAACCCTTCCAATTGTTCTTCAGTAGAGGAAATCTATATCATTGTCTGGGAAACGTCGAGCCGCAATGTGCCGTGTCCACGCTTGAGCGCTTTTACAAGCGGTGGCTTAACGAGGAGCAGAGGGCAAAAAATTTTTTAACTCCTCATAAGCCCTCGCAATTACACAAGGGAGGGGGCGAGGTGAGGGGGAGGGGGCAAAGGGGACACTGCTCTTCAACGCCAATCTTGACGGAGACGGAGAAAGAAAAAAAAAAGGAAAGAAATTCAGATTGACAGCAGACGTGTGTTTGATCCGGAACACAAACCCTCACTGCTGAAAAGAGAGAAAGTCTTTATGATAAGGGATGAGTGGCAACCCTCAACAGATGTGATAAACATGCAAATGTTGGGTGCAAATACACACATGCACGCAGACACACTTACACTCGCTCAGATTTAAAAAATAAATAAATAAATAAAAATAAAGCACAGCACTTACGCTCGCTCAGATTTTTTTTTTTTTTAAAAAGCACAGTGATATTTGAAAAACACTCATCTGTTTGTCTGCTTTTTCGAACTTATTTGTTCAGTACTGTACAGTAAATATGCCTCGCTTTCTTCTCTCTCTTCAATCAGAGGCAGATTTGCAAACTGGTTTTTAAAATTATTAATCAACCGGAGTCAATTTGTATTCGGATGGGGACGGAATGCTTTTTTGGACAGATGGTGGCAGAAAGAGGAAGAAGAAACGGAGCCGCAAGGACACCCCGGCAACACGACTATTACATTTTTAATACAAGGAATGGCAAAATTAAAAATAAATAAATAACTACATAGAGAGCCACATATAGAGATGTAGCCCTGTGAGTGTTTACACTGTGAATGAAGCCCGCAGTATGGCGACAAGGGCATAATGAGCTTTGTGGCTTCACATACATAATTCATCCATTTCTTCCTACCTAATTACCAAAGATGAGAGTGACAGTAAAGGGGGATTCAAGTGTTTTTCTGCCTCACGTGACGGAAATCCTGCTGCATGTAATTATTAATGATGTACACCACGGGCTGAATGTCAACACTTATTCCGGTAACTTTCCCTCATGTTGACATTAACAAAATGGCTTGAGAGGAACACTTGAGGAAGACAATTCCTCAAATCTGTCAGGATTACATATTTATGAGGTTCCCTGCTCGGCATCCACGGAGGTCGCCATGGTGACACCAGCTGATGTATATTCCAGCAATGAACTCTGTGTGTCAGACGATGCCTCGGAGCGCCGTTGCAATGGTTACTACAGATCCGACCGGCGCGCTCGGCGCGGCTCTCAGATCGGCAAATACACAATTAAAGAGGCCGTCGTGCTGAGGCCACTCTAATCAATGTGCTGTTACGGAGGAATGTAATGAAAGGATGATGGAGCGATGCCTTCAGGAGGCTGCGGCAACGCAACGCCGCTGTGGCAAAACAATGTTTTATTAGCGCATCTTCAGCCCTCCCAAATCGCCCATCCTCCCAGCAGAAAGACGCTTAGAAAAAATAAATCTTTTCCAAGCCTTCACTTGTAAACAACCCTGGGAAACGCGACACTGCGGGCGCCGTGCAATAAAGTGGCGGCAGCCGGGCAGAATACAAACGTGAAACTGTCACCCGGAGCATCTTATTTTCCTACTTTAAAATTGTATTACAATCAGGTGCATCTTCTCTATTGAAGGTGCCACATTCCCAGAAATTTGATTTGACAAAATTTTCTAGCATGTGTCGGCTGCCTGTCGACGGACTCCCCTGACACGAAAAAAATTGCATCACTGGTTGCACTTGGTTGCCCTCCTTTCCGGAGAGGATGTGTGGTGAAACAAACCCTTTGTGATGTCACTTGAATCACTTTTAAGAAGCTAAAACCGAATGTTCCTGGAGACTGTGAACAGAGGGCTAAATGTGCCAATCTGGGATGAATACAGCAAAGTAGACCTTTTGTTCTGGTCATCATCGGAAAAAAAAAAGCAAATGCATTTTAGTAGAAATCCCTCTCCAAAACATTTGTTTGGGGTTCCATGCAGAGGGGTGAACTTGCTGTTTTCTGGAGATCCTCTTGATACATGTTAGTACTAGGCTGCCCGGCTGGAACAATAATAATAATAAGATGAAACATCTTCAAATTCATTTGATGTTGGACCTTTAAAAGCAAAGGTGCGCATGAATTTCTATGGTGGTCAATGGAGCTGAGATGCTTCGCAGCACCCACTTTGAAAGTGCCCCGCTGACCTCATCCCGCAAAACAGGAAACCATTTATGATACCACTTCCTTCCTATGCAAACGGTGCATTAGCATGTCGTGCGGTCTGGCCGCGTGTTCGGCCACATGGGGCCACGTCCGCACAGCCAGCTCAGTGTGCTTGAGGAAGTAGTCCTTGGCCTCGTCCATCAATCTGCCTGTCTTCCTCTGCCAAGCTGCAGGGAACTACCCATTATAGAGTCATTTTATTAATAGGGCCCCTTTCCTCTCTGCCACACTCTTGAAGAGTGCCTCCTTATTCTGTCAGAATGGAGTATGCCTGCAAGCCACCTTCCATGAAACGGCTGCACCAGGGCCCTCCCTCTTTCTCCCATGTGAAAGCTCTGGCTGGGAAATATTGTGCTTTCAAGCTAAAATACTATTTGGAGAGGTGAGCAATCCCTAAGCCCTAGAGCAAACAGTTTAACATTGAGGACTTATTTAAAATGATGTCCCTCCTTCCTGGAGAGCCAATCAGATTTCTCAGCCGGCGCCAAACACGGGCACGCGCGCACGAGCCTGCGTAGCCAGGCAGCCAGGCTGCCAGGCAGGCGGACACACGTTTTACATCAGCCGCCCCTTCCTCCCTCTCTCCCTCCGCCTGGTTAGAGTAAATATAGCCGCTTATAGCGCTGACTGGAGGACAGAAATAAAAAGGTCAGGCGCTAGGCTGAAGCGTTTGAGGTGGCTGCGCGAAGACATCATGACGCAGGGGTTTTTTAGAGGGGACGGCTTATCAAGGCAGAGCAGGTAATCATGTGAGCCGACACCTGAACAGCCAACTGTACACAACTGTTTATTTAACTCCGCTGCCCTTTCAGTATAGAATAGGGGGTAATTCACTTCTAATAATTCCCAGAGGGACTGTGTAATCTGGTTGGCTGTATTTCACATTCATATTTAATAGCTTCTATGAAAATGACATTCGCGGACAGCTGCGGTACGCTTGCCTGTTGCTGGTATGCTTCAGTCTTTAATTGGCCAGTGAAAGTTTGAACATGATTTACATATATATATATATATATATATATATATATATATATATATATATATATATATATATATATATATATATGTATGTGTTTAGGTCGAAAGCACTAGCTAATGAACTATAAAGTGTCATGGAAACGCGATGGCCACATGGGGGTTTTTGTGGCTACCCAAGTAACCCAGTAACCTTCATCTTGTCATCCATACACAAACAGATTTTTTTCAGGTGGTCAAAAAATAAAAAAGTAAATAAATAATATATTGTTATTACCGTTATTATTATTATTATTATTATTATTATTATTATTATTATTATTATTAGTAGTAGTAGTAGTAGTAGTAGTAGTAGTAGTAGCATGATTATTATAAAAAAAACAGAGCTTTTAAGAAAAATCCTTGCAGGGTTCCGGTTGTCAGAAAACCCTCAGTAGCATTTGTCTTTTGTTTGACATCATCCTTTATGTGCAAAATGTGCTCATACAATAAACTCATTTCTGCAAAGTGAAAGCAGACAAATAGTGGAAATAACCCAAATAGTTCAAGTTCTGACCTTTCTGGCCAGCCTTTTTCTCATGTATCTAAATAAACGTATATCTAGTCTGGTTTGAGCCTGCGGTGTTGTTGTTGTTGTCGATCATTTTTAGTGTGACCCCTGCTTTTAGCAGTTACATCGCCACCTGTGGCTGTGATATTGTTTTGTTGTGTAATATTGTCGATGTGTATTTTTCTTTTTATAATCCAGAGGGCTGAGAAAAAAAAAATACATTTGTATAAAAATCTATATGTGCGAGGCCTCAGTGTTTTCAGACTTCAAACTTCACATACCCAACGCAAAAGAAAAAAAGGTCAGAGGTGGGCCAGCTATATTTCTCGCTCCGTCTCACCATCTATCCATTTTATTGCCTTCTTTATAGTCTGCTATCGTCTGCACAACTAGCCAAGGAACGTTCAAAACGCTGCAAAATGTTTTTGTAAAAATACAAATTAAATTTTAACGTCAATAATTACAGATATAAATGATATAACAAATCAATGTCCCTGCTGTTGATATTCCAATTACAGCACGGCCAATAGAAAACTAGTAATAGTGCTGTAAAATACAGTCTGCCGTCCAATTTTATTAGGCGATATACGGGACATTCTGGTGGCACGGCGTCCTGAAACGGATCTGCTGCTCCATCACGCTCAGTAATTCTAAGAAAGATGCCTGTTAATAACGGTGCCGGGGGGAGACGTGGAAAAAGCCCATGCAGCCTCAGCAAACACGGAACATTTCAATCAGGGCGGCGGGAGCGAACGGGCATGTTCAGATTTCATCAGCTTAATAATGAAATGGGACATCTGTGCGCTGCATAGCCAAACACATAGACACGGGCTGGTGAGACGGCGGCTTAGGCAGGATTTCTCTCTGCTCGCGGCGTCGAGGAATGACGGGCTGGAACACGACACCGTCTGCAGGGGGAGCAGGGGCATCTTCCGCGATGGCATTAGCGCATTTGCTCCGACTCCACCTGTGAATCTGCACGACGGCCGTGAAGTGAAGAGGCAGATTTTATTTTTTATTTTGGCTCTTTGTTCGGCGCCGAGGCCGCTCGGGGATGCAAAATGGGGCTGGCGGTGCGCCTCGCCGACTGCCTGAGCTTTAACTAAATGACACGGCTGGCGACGCCTCTGAATAAGCAACTACAAAATAAAATCTAATAACAGACCTTCTGTGTTCACGAGGCTGTGAAAGTGCTCGGTGTCAGCATGCTCTAATGTTCACGGCTCGGCTGAACATAAATCTCTCTCGGGAGACAAGGTGTGTATTATGTACTTCGATATCAATAGGCGAACAAGAGGGATGAAATGAGCTGCTGGCTTGAGCTGAATGCCATTCATTTCGCTCACAATAGCGGCCAAGCGTAATACCTGTAGTGTTTTACTTAGATTAGGCTTAAGCTTTTTTTTGTTAAAGGCCATTTCAATAATTTGACATTTCTCCAGCAGAATGGGAGAGAATGAGCGCCGATAAAAACTTTCCCCCGCCGACCCTCCCCCTCTTCTTTTCATGCAAAACACTTTCATCTGTCATTTGGTGATAGCCCGTCTCTCTTTGTCAGCATAAATATGGGAGCCCCTATTTGAATATGGTTACACATCCCTCTATTTATTAAAGCTTGGATTAACATGACAGGAAGTTTTGTCTGGGGGCTCTTTAAGATGGCTCAGAGAGGCAATCTGGTGACAGTAATAGGATCCAGCTAATATACTTGACTGATGCTCCTTTCCCAGTGTTATAAAGCAGAACAATCCAAGTGGGGTTCGGGGAGTGAGTACATTGTGTTTTTGCAATAGCATGAGCGTGGGTGTGTATGTGCGCACGTCTGGGGGGACGGAGGCGCGCTAATAAGCCAGAATACCATCACTTAGCAAGTATAAGGGCTGAAGAAATAAAAACACTAAAGGTCACAGAGCAAATCCATCAGGAGGGCCGTGCAACAATTAACTGAGAAGACAAAGGCTCCCACATTGGCCAGAGCCTGCAATAATCTTTCACTCTATTCCAGGAGGTTGTGGGGGTTTGCTTAAAGAAATAGATAATCTTGCATGAAAAAGAATGAGAAACAAACTCAGTCGTCAGTGTTTGGTTGCTTCATTCTCTTTGGATTTATCTCACACATCCATCTGCTATAGAGACCACAGAAAGCTCTCATAGGAGAGGGGGAGATAGACTTGGAGGGTGATTGGACGGAGCTGTCCATCACACCCAATCAGACTTGTCACTGCCTATGTGGCCACATAGCAACTGCTAGCAACAGCTAGCACTTCACCGGTGCCGGCCCTAGCAAAGCACTGTTTAGCTAGACTCAACAAAGTAAAGATACTAAATCAGACATGTTTAACTGGTACAGATATCAGAAATATTGAAAGAAACACAATATTTTCTTATTGTGACATTTTTTCCCAGACATATTTTTTTTTCAAAAGTTTTCAGACTGCCATTAAAATCTACATTATCATTGAAAATCTTTGCGTTTTGACAGGTGTGACACAAACAAACGAAAGGGATTTGTCGCCTGTTTATTGTTTTATTTCAATTACAACAAAACAATGAAACTAAACTCTTAAACTTGGATGTGTCAAGCGTCATTATCTAGGTGAAACATCCAGTTTTGACCTGAATGGAAAAGGCCATGTGCAGAAGGGAGCACACAAACTGTTGGTAACTACATCCGGAAACCAAAGACTGACTCTGAATACAATATATAACAAGCACATGGGGTGTCCAATCCCCCATTCCCCCCCACCTACCCCCTGAAAAATGCAACTTCCTGTTTGTTTATGTTATGACCTTGTTCTTTTTTTGCAGTTTTTCCCTCTCTAACACACTGACAGCAGACTCCACTGGGATCTTTTCCATTTCGTCCACCCCAGAACCGTGGCTGCCACTACCACTATGCTGAAGTGCCCGCAGACATTTCCATAGGTCAGAGAATGGCAATAGATGTGGAACGCACGTGGCCCATACTTGTGCTTGCATGCCTACTTTTGTGTGTGTGTGTGTGTGTGTGTGTGTGGGCCCGGGTTTTCAGATCAAACACACATCTGTTTGCGAGATAGAGGTTGAATCTGCGCCTCTCTCTCTCCCGCCCGCCAAACCTCTCAATACTAATTAACGATCCACTGATAGTGGCCAAATGCCAACTGTCATTAGCACCCGAAACAACACAAGTACACAGATGTAGACGCGCGCGCACTCAAACACAGATGCTATGCGGTCACCAGCAACAGACCACCGGCAGCCATCTGTGAGTGTCGCGCATAAACACATTGCTCTCCATTTGCTCGATTCGCACTTCGGAAAGAACCTCCGGCAGGCAGGACGAAACCAAGGTGAAAATCAACACGTGTAAAGAAATTAAAAAAAGGAAATTGTTTCAAATTGATCTATCAATCGATATATCTGTATATGTATATATATATATATATATATATATATATATATATATATATATATGTGTATACATATACACACATGTACAGTGATGTAGTCTGCATGATACGCAGGTATACGCCGTATAACCACTAGAAAAAGTCCCAAATTACCGTACAACCACTAAAAAATGTGCAAAGATACGTATCAGTCTGTTTCTTTCCCATTTAAAAATGTGATTAAAATGACGTTTTATGTTCTGATCTTTTTGAGAGTCAGCCATTGCTTTAGTGCCGCTTCAGAAAATGTGTTTGTTTTTGCACTCGATTGGTGAAACTTTACTTTTTTTATATACGTGTGTTAATAATTTATTCATTTTTTCTTTAACAAATTAGTCATGTGATTGCTGTTCCTCTGTTAATAATAGTCCAGCTGTAAATGACTGTTATATATCTTGTGTTGCTAACAATACATTCACATTTAGAGAGTACGTCTGTTTTTCATGATCTCACTTATATGTGGCTGCAGACTTAATGCATTACTGATCATGATGGCGGGTTCTTATTTTGTGTTGTTTTGAAGCAGGTGGTGCTGGACAGATGAGTATGAGGCTGGGCCACTAGAATAAACTAGACTACACCTCTTTTTTATATTATATATACAAAGATAGACACACACACACACACACACACACACACACCTGGAGAGTTTTAAAGAGACTGCCACTGTGACACTTTCTAGCAGCCTGGTCAGTAAAAAGCACCGAAAGAAATCTTTGCTTTCATTTGGCTGCTACGTCAACTATGCCTGCGTTGTAAAGGACACACCACCCACACACACACACACTCGCCCTCTTTCCCTCTGCTGCCGTGGTGACAGGGTCAGAGCGAGAGAGTCAAAGTGGTGAGAATCGTGGCGCCGAGAGCAGATGAGGGTCTCCCCCAAACGGAGGCCGCGAGCACGACACCCGTCCTGTCCCGGCGAACCCAGACAGTCACCAGTTGCTCTGAATATTCCCACCCACGCTGGCACCGGCGGGGTGTCGCAGAGCCGCTCTGAGGCCAGAAGCTGACCAACTGACTGGCTGACCGACCAGCCGGCCGGCCGGCCTGCCTGGTGAAACAAATAAAAAGGATTGATGTCTCAACCCGGACGATCGGAAATCAAAGCCAGCCGTTATTAGCGTCCATTAAAACGTCATATTGGCCGATCACACTGAGCCACACGGCGCCTCCAACGGGTTCGTCTGTCTGGGGGTGACAGCAGACCAGACCAGGGCGAGGTCTCCTCATCTCCTCGTCTCTGCCTGCCTGGCGGCTGCTCCCGGCTGGCGAGTGCGGCGCCATCTCACGACGGCGTCGCTCCGTCTCCCGCAGCCCTCTGATCTCCACGTCAACGCGCGACACCGCCGGCTCGCGCTCCACCCAGCGTGCCTCACCTCATCTGCAAGGCAAATGTGGAGCTGGGGGGTTGGGGGGGAGTAGAGGGGGACCCTCTCCGAATGCATTTGCGAGCCAACTTTGGGTTCCGATTAACGCTGTGTTTAGGGGAATATACTGTAGGCGCTGATGCCTCGGCACCTGAAGAGGAAGCACATGAAAAGGCACCATCCTCCCGCGGCAGTAAATAGATAAATAAATAAATAAATAAATAAATAAACCCTGTGAAGGCTTCTTGCAGATATTCTTGACGAGGCTGGAAATTTACGAGCAGCGGGGAGGAAAATCACAGCGGCTGCTGACAGGTTCTGCAAACACAAAGATTTACGCAACTCATCAAAAAAAAAAAGAAAAACACGTTTTTCTTTTTTTTTTCCTTGGCGCCGAGCCATCTCTGCGTGTACCTCCACCGACGGGGGTCTATTAGTTGTCAGAGGGCCAAGTGGGCGGCGGTCCGGCCCACCGCTCCAGAGCCACGCGTCAGGATCCAAAGCGCTCGGCGGTTCCCCAGTGGAATTCAAATGTCAATCCCCCTGGCCGCCCGGCGCAATCTCCCTCCTTTTTTCCCCCTCCCTCCCTCTCTCCCTCTCGTTTGCCACCTCTCCCTCACTCTCTCTCTCCTCCCTCCGCTCTACCCCGGTGTTTGTCAGGGTTGGTGATTAGCTGTCACCCTCTGTAGAAGCAGATAACACCCCGCACGCACAGCCTGCTTCCCCTTCGGGAGCGTGCGCACTCGCAAGACCGGGAAGGCGCGCGCAAACAAATGCGCACGTGCACGCGCACGCGCATTGCATTGCTAAGTAAAGGCGTCTGAAAAGTCTGAAAATGTGAATCTTCAGCATTTTTTTTTTTGCACACTAAACCAGATTAATTTACATTCATGATTGCCTTCAATGTAAGTTCAGTATTATTTTTGTTCTAGTAAACTGCACAGGGAATAACTCAAGGGTTCCATGTCACAGCTCGTGAGGAAGATGCCTAGCAACAGTGGCGGATGCCGAGTTCAACTGATGAATGGGCCGCTGAGATGGATATAGGAATTCAATATGCCTGGCACTAATTCCGAATATCACACATACCAGCCGTTTATACCCAAACTCACATGGAAAAATCATACTGAAATAACACGATGTGACTGTAGCTAAATCACTTCTAACATGAATATCAACGACAGCAAATTCACTTTTCTTTTTTTTTTACCATTTACTCATGTTGTTTTGATTAATCTGTCTGAATGCGACAGCTGTCAATCTGGCTGAGCCAAAGACCCGCCTCTTCCCCCTGAGCTATCCAGCAATCACGGAATCTTCTGGAAGGCCGAGGAATCTGTCTGTGATATTGACTACTTCACAGACTTCATGTATAGGGGTACAAATAAATACAAATAAATAACAATAGATTAATTCCACCTCTTTCACCCACCCATTCCACACCATGGAGCCCATCTGAGGTGTTACAGGCTTTTCAGACAAGCTCACCAGGAAACCAAGCACTGGAGAAAAAAAAAACCCTCCCTGGGATGTTTGAGCTCAGAAAGCACTTTATTAGACTGGGTGAAAAAAGCCTCCTGATTCATTTTCAATCTTTTGCACTTCATCTCACACTTTACTTCAATTTTTTTCATTTCATCAAGAGAGGCCAGTGTGTGAGCAGGACACACAGAGGTGTCAGCTAAAAAGAAAAAAGAATAAAAAATAAAAGCGCTGAGTCTCACAAACTCTCATGCATCTTGTATTTACAGGTGCATAAAGCCTGGATGACTAAGGGCTGCTATTTTTGAATCAAATGTGCAGATCCTGACAGTATTCCACCAGAGCTACTGGAGGAAGGTGGTGCTCTCACTATCTCTGGGTGACAGGTGCTGCACTTGTTAAAGAAGATGTTGCAACCTTTGTGTATGTGTGTGTGTGTGTGTGTGTGTGTGTGTGCGTACGCGTGTTTGTGTGTTGTGTGCCTGCTGCGGAAATGAAGGAGAACATAATAGCAATGTGATAAATCAAACAGAAAATGTCCAAAACTGGTATTTTAAAAACAGAAAAAGAAAAAAAGAGAAATTGGTGGTCTAAAAACGATTAGAGGAAAAACCCAAAGCCACAGTTTACTTACGTGGGTGTCATGCCGCTTAGCCCCACAGGAGAAGTTTATTTTAGGAGGCCTTTTCCAATTCCAGCTGCAGATTTGGAGGAATAAGCGCACGCTTGACCAGCTCTTCAACCTTTTAGGTTTGTCATGGGAGTTTGCTCAACAAGAGTACATGCAGGTTTTTTTTCTGGGTTGAAAAAAAAAAGGCCAACGGTTGTGTCCACCCATTGAGTTTCAAAGAAGCGCTGTGCAGGACTGTAGGTTACCAGGGTCGCTGTTATGTGCCTTTCAGCTTCTGGATAAGCAGGCTGAGAGCTTTGTCTGTATTCACTACACAAAGTCAAATACGTTCCCAGTGGGCGCCGGAACTCCGGCAATCTTGCCCTTTGTCTCCGAGCTTGTTTCTGACATTTATGGACAGCATCACAGGCACAGGGAGGAGACAGTCCGCTTGGAGAACCTCTCGTGGTAATTTCACTTTTTGCAAGTTTCATGGTGCGGCGGGCATGAGTGACTGAATTGAGTTTTCTCAATTTGCAATGGAGAGAAGCTCGAGGGGAAGCTGACGCCCCTCTGAGCCCAGAGTAGCCACCTGAGATGCTCCCGACATCTGATGGAGTTGCCTTCAGGGCTCCTTCACTGGGAGCTTTTCCAGGCGTGTCCAACTGGGAGGGGACTGGGAGGAGACCCAGAAGTCACTGCTGGGACTGTGTGTCAGGTGGGCAAGGATGCCTGAGGATCCCCCAAGTGGTGCTGATGAGCACTGACTGGCAGTCATGGAAGGAGATGTGAATGTGGATGAAAGGACACACCTGGAGCCTCGGTGGGTTTTCTAATGCGCCGACGCACCTGCGGTCTCTCTCCATTGACATTACACTACAAACACTGTTTCCTCTATTTAGGGTAGCACCGTGGTTAGCAGTAGTTAGCACCGCCACCTCACAGCAGGAAGATCCAGGGTTTGATTATGATTGCGGCCCTTTCTGTGTGGAGACTGCATGTCCGAGGTGGTTCCAGTTTAAAGACATGCACATCGGGCTAATTGGCAGCTCTAAATGACGTGAAGGGCAAAATGTGAGTGAGGGGTTGCTTGGCTTTGCCATCAACTGGCAACTTCTTCAGGAAGTGACCCAGCCTTCACCCCACGACTTTGACTGCAAGATAACGGTGATGGGAAACGGGTAAATTTCTGCTTGACAAGGGAAGTCGCAATTATTATTATTATTTTTGCTTTCTCACAAGGCCTTTATGCTGAGCGGTTTGCCGTGCGCTAAGAAGACAGACATCTGGTTGCGGCAAAGATGTTCAACTCCTGAACCTGCAGACTCCCAGTGCACCACAGCCACAACACAACCGCGTGGTGCTTCATCTGCCTGGATGCAGGTGGAAGAACAAGGCTGAGGTAACCCCCGGTAACCCCCAGTACACGTGCACATCATAAAACACAGCACATGACAATTCTGCATGATCAAAAAAAGGTTAGCTCGTACACGTCGCGTGCGGCGCGGCTCTCCCGTCTCATCCCACTATACCAAAGGTTTCAACTTCAAATGAACAGATCAGGATCGGACCCCCTCCTCCTCCCTCGCTCGCTCCCTCCCTCACTCCCCCTCCTATCATCTGTGCTGTCACACTACAAAGAAGGATTGAAATGTAGCAGATAAACATACAGCATTGGTTTTATCGGCTGCCCCCTAAGCAGCTTTGCTCAAAGAGGGGTGGGGGGCTCAAACAATGATGGCTAATCACACATTTTTACGAGTCGACGTGTCATCTCGAGGCTGTCAAGAACAAGAGCAGCGACTCTCCTCGAGAGGTTAGCGGAGCAGAGAAGGGGGCTGGCGGGCGGGGCGGAGGGCCGGGTCCTCGGCGACGGAGCCAAAACGAGACAGGAAGACAAATACGGACAAAGGAAGACGTACAAGACTGCCACCGCCGCCGCTGGCTCTGTGTACATAGGGCCGGCGTGGCGGAGCAGAGAAAGACCAACACATTTAGATAAGCCCCTTTGCTCAGGCTGCCCTGAAAGAGTGATTTGGCAGCTTGGCCTTACGTCCGCTGGCAGCCCACGACGTATGGCCCCGAATCGCCGGCTGATTGCTGAATTACTGTTTGGCATTTTTTATTTTCCTTTAACGCTGTTTGATAATTTGTCAGGGGGCATTTACAGCTGACATATAGTTGGCTCATTCCACTCCACTGGCACCGGCGGCCCCTTTCCCTCACATCGTGGCATCGTCTCATTTCTCAGCATTTTTTTTTTCTTTTCCTTTTCTCTCCCCCTCCTGCTTCTCAAAATCAAACGCGCCACGAAAGATGCCAGGCTCTGTTGTGTCGCTCTCCCCTCTGTAGCGGCCCGGGCGCCGCCTCCTCTCGGCGTTCGGCGCACAGGAATTGATGATGATTTCCATGTTGAGGAACTACGTCAGTGAAATGACTTTACCGTCAGCGGGCTATTTTTACAGCAGACACGCTGTATGGCAGAAGCAGCTCCGCAGGAGTGTCTCCGCCATTCTGCCAGAACAAAAACAACACGTCTCTCCTCTGCCAGTTTTTTTTTTTTTTTTTCTCCAAGCAAGCTCGGCATTTTCAGGCTTTTCCTTGCATATGTAGAATTAAATTCAAGGCTCAGACTAAAACAAGAGAAGATTAAGCAGATTTACAAGTTTCCGCAAGCAAGAATACACATCGTCCTATCAGTGTTGGCGGTGGGTCTGGTCTGTCTAGAAGACCCCCCCACCCCCTCTGTCAGACCACCACCTTGACGATATGGAACTGAAGCAAACTGTCAGCAGGGGCAGGAATGAAGTGTGACTGTGACCAGACAGGAAAATAATCTACGTAATCCAGATCGAAGCCCTAAAGGCTTTTATAGATCGACGGCATGGATTTTCTCTCTGTCTCCATTTCTACCTGGCTTAGGTTTAATTCAACTCAATTAAATCAACCCAAGAGTCGGCGCATTTGCACAGAAGGCAATCATTCATCTTTGTGGCAAGGCACTTCTTCATCTGAGACCCAAAGACAGTGCCTCCCCTTTTTTTTTTTTTTAATAGCAATTTAAAGCTACCGCAAAGGTCCTGCATGTGTGTGTGTGTGTGTGTGTGTACAGTTCAGAATTAGCTGCAAATGATCCTGAACACAGAGTCGCACCTCCAGGTAAATCTGTTATCTCCAATAGGCACCGCAGCATCTATGTCCGATGATCAGCGCCAAAGACCGACGACGATGGAAATGGCAGTGAGCGATTGTCCTTGAGTGAACTTCTGAGGCGGCGCAGGACCCTCCCACCACCTCGGCCATCACGACTGTATCAGGTAGGCAGGCAGGCCGGCCGGCAGGCAGGCATGCTTTTAGATGGACACCCATTCAACAGATGCATATTTCATGAGCGACGGTAAATAGTCCGGCGCTCTCGCCATCGCCGGCACCACAGTGTCCGATAATACATTCGCATTGGATCGCCTAATGAATTGAACGCTAACCTGAATGCAGCGAAGAAAGCAAACAGCCGAAACTCAAATCAGAAATAGAATAAATGGAAAACACTGAAAAACATTCAGTTCTGAACGCCGCTGAGAAAGAAAGGAAGAGAGGGGGGGAAATCCGCAAGTATCTCTATCCGCTACCTCACCTTTGTTCAAAGGTCAAAGTTCCACATTAATAAATGCTTTGCAGGGGCTTTAATAGTCTTCTTCCTGATTGTGGATTTCACAGATGTGTAAATGATGCAGCGCGAGACGCTGCAGGCGAAGCTTTGATCTGCCGCTCCACGAGCCAGGTTGTACAACAAAAGGCGAGGGAACCCCAAGCTCAGACAAGCCACGTGTAATCTAGCAGAGCCTCTCCGTTAACGTCTGATCCCCCTCCCCCACCTCCTCCCGCCGCCCCGACTCCTCCTCACGTCGGGAACACGGAGAACACAGCTGGAACATCCTCGAACTGAGTGTCTTCAGTGAGAGCTCTTCAGAGTCAGTTCACTACAACAAACAGACAGGAGAAGGAACCAAATGATACATAGGATAAAATGTGTGTTTACGATTGTAATTTGATTAATTCTAATGTGTAGAGCCAGTTTTAGTCAGTAAATAGGCATGTGGTTCAAATTAGACGTTTTTTTTATGAAAATCCTGAATCGTGAATGAGATTTTTTTTAAACAGGTGTTCTCAACATGCAGTCCAGTGATGCAGCTGGAAGGGTATCCCTCAATGTGCCTCAAGAATAAAGTCACACTATTTGCTAATTTTTAATTTCTCTGGCAGAGATCTCGAGAGCTCACAGCAACCAAACTAATTCTGTTCCCTGCCATTATTGTGTTGGGAAGACAGCTGTTTTTGTTAAAAAAACAAAACAAAACATGCTGTCTAAAAGTAATTCCAGAAATTATTCACAATTAATGTAGTTTACACTGCAAATTACCACGACTCTCAACTTTTTCTGATCACTTTATGTGACAAAACAAGCAACCCGCAGAGGGAAACGGAGGATAAAATTGCCAAAAAGTCCAATACTGAGCCACATTAGGCACTCTTTGTGACATCACAAAGGGAAAGTACTTCTTCCTGAAAAGGAGCTACAGAAGTAAAGAATGGTCTTGTCTTGTTTTCCGGGGGAAATCCATTTATAGTTTGGAGACATTGCAGGTAGAAAACAAGATCAGAGTGAACTTTTGAAAATCGGAGACCTTTGAGTCAACAGAAAACATGAACGCCTACAGCTGCACAGTGGTGCCTCCAGGAAAAGGGGGCCGGCGCACAAGAAGGAGAGCAGAGCTCAGGTCAGCCCACAAAGCCTCAGGCTTGGACGTCTCCATGGGAGACTGACACAGCGATTAGAAAGGTGAAAACACCTCCCAGATCACAGTTGTTCACGATGGAAAACACCTCCCCTGCTGTGATCAACTGGTTCCCTTTAAAGTTTCCACTGCAACTCCATAAAATACTGATATTAAAAATAATAGTCTGATCGCTATACTATGGTTTTATAATTCTGTCACACTGGAGCGGCAACCGCCTGGAGGAGGGGAGAAGTGCAGGGCAGGTGGAGCCTCGTGAACCCCTTTTGATTTTTGACTGCGTTTGCAGAGTGCGCCACAGCGAACTGTGTCCCTCCGTTTCTGGGAGCACAGACACTCAACCCCGATCAGCGGCGGCATGAAGGCGAGGGGAGGGTGAGGGAGAATGAGAGTGGGGGGGGGCCCAACAAATCATTCGTGGGCGCCTCTCGACAGCTTTAGCATAGCGCCGTCGCTTAATTCGTGTCGGCTAATTTGCCGACTTGCCCGAACGCGAACATCTCTCGGCGTGTTCTGGTTGGCCGCGCGGCCTGATGAGATGGCGAGCCATTAGCCGAGTCAGGCTGCGGGGGGCAAGAGGGGAGAGGGGGCGGGGGGCGCCTTGCCTCGGCGTTAACCCTTGAGTGCGCGGCAGGGCGTGACCGGTTGAAGGGGGGCTTCATCTCGGGCCCCTTATTCAAGGGCTCAAGGGGGCGCCGTGGTCAACGACGAGGTGACGGCGCCGTGGTCGCCGCGCGAGAGGACAGGCAGTCGGCGGCGGCGGCGGCGGCGGGAAAAAAGCCGCGCAATTAAGAGCAGTATCTTCATAACACCTCCATTATATATTCGCAATCTCCATCAGAGTTGGTAATCACTTGCCTCAAACACTTTAATTACAGCCTGGCAATGACTACTTAATGTGATTAGATGTTATACCTTATTGTTGCGTGCGGCACATTACATCAATTACATTAAGAGTTTATTATTGTCGCGAGGGCGCTGCGCTGGCGCGCGCGACACTCAGGGAGCAGCCGACGGGGCTGAGTGACAGCCACTTCTTAAAGACTCCATTTTACAAATAAAGTAATCAATATAAGCTGGCGCACATCACGTCCTACCACACAGTGCGCTGTAAGGTCTTTTGCATAATTGCAATAAAAAAAAAAAACAGAAGAAAAAGCAGTGTATTGGCCTGACTGATTGAATTCAGCCTTGGTAATTGCAGCGTAAACAATGTAGTTGACTGTCACAGCTCGGCTGCCGCTCTGCTGTCAACAATCTACACTTTCATTCTTTATTTCTTTTTCTAATATTTCTTCCCCCCCTCACGCCCACCCCCACATTCCCCCACCCCCGCTGTCTTGAGGCGTGTCACGCAGACCCACAGCCTGCCGTGTAATGAGCGTAATTACATGGTGTGCACGTGTTACCTGTGGGGGCTAACGAACGAGCGCACGCTCTCGCATGTATGTGCAGAGCGGCACTTTTTTTTTTTAAAGTATATTACTAATATTTTTTTCCATCTCTTTGACCTGTCACTCAAAATCAGCCTCAGTGGAAAAGATGCCGGGCGTGTGCGGCTCCCACCTCTAAATAGGAAAAAAAAGAAAAAAAAGAAGCAGCAGCATTAAAACCTGCATCATTTCTAACAGCCTCCTAAATCCCTGCTGATGCCGCTCGCTGTCCATCAATAGGACCACCGGCGCTCCTGCCCAGCCCCTCCCCCTTCCTTCCTCTCCCCCTCACCCCCCTCTCTGGCTCCTTTGATCGACATTTACTCTGCGGCTCCTCACCGGGTGCCTCCCTCCGCTCTCCTCCTCTTCCTCGCCACCGGTTGCTCTTCCTGCCCAGCAGCACGGCTTCAGCATGCCCCCCCCCCGACCCTCTCGGCCAAGGTCGACGCCTGCCGCTTGTTCCCCGCCCCCCCGAAATCCCGCCTGTGCCACACGCACGGCTCCAGCGCATCGTTTTCAACGACGACACGGCCGACTTGACAATAAAGTGGAGCTTATATGACAACAGGCTCACTTTTCTGGAGATTCAGGGAGGTGGGGGTGGAGGGGGGGGGCAGTTGCACAAACTGACTGCTGGCGAAGATAAAATGTTGGGCTTTGGTTTCTAAATTCCACGAGAATGCCTTCCCCTTAAGTGAGCATTATGACGCCAATGGACCATATCATAGTATTTGTTTTGCTGTGGAGTTGTCCCCTGTGATTTATGTTCCCCGGGTGCAAATATTTCATGTCACTATACAAGCAATGTTTCTGTCAGGGTAGAACGCAGGGGGTCTTCGGGGGGCTGAATATGAGAGATGCGTGCACGCGGACGTGCACGTGCGTGTTTATGCATGCCTGAGTGTGTGTGTGTGTGTGTGTGTGTGGGGGTTGGTAGTGAGGCACTTGTGGCAGTGCCAGTGTGTGACTGCAGGCCCCCTGGCTGGGGAGCAGCGCCTGGAAAGGTTACCCAGCAGAGTGGCTTTTGTATGGTAATGTGACCTCCAGCTCTCTAAGGAGTCCCAACACCTGCCCACCCACCCCACCCCCCATCGCCCCTCATCTCCCCCCAACAGCCTGCCATCCCTCCCCGACATGTTAATGTTATGTTTTTTTTTTCTCCCTGATTGAAGCCAAACTGCTGCTCCGCCGTCATTTCATGTGATTATTTCATGGCGGATAGACACATCACGGCCACGGATGTAGCTGTGCTGCGGAAACAAAACTGTTGTTTCAAGTCATAAACAGGCGTGCAACGTCTCCACAATGCATTCAGATGCAGGTTTAGATGGAAGTGCCAACGATGTTCGAATAGCATCACAGAATCAATTTAGACCAATGAAAACCGAATCTATCATTAAAATACGAACCGTCAAGGTAATTGGCTGTGATTTCACTGAAGTTCTGTGAGAGGTGATCATTTATTTAAGGAGAACATTCTCCAGGAGGTGGCCGCCTGAGAAGCCAGCTACCGCTGCAAAAACCGCCAAATTCCTCACTTATCCCTCAAACACTGATCAGCCTCCACAGCAAGAAGGTCGTGGGTTCGATTCTGGGGCCCGGGCCTGGGACCTTTCTGTGTGGAGTTTGCATGTTCTCCCTGTGTCTGCGTGGGTTCTCTCCGGGTTCTCCGGCTTCCTCCAACAGTCCAAAAACATGCATGTGAGGTCAATTGAACATACTAAATTGTCCGTAGGTGTGAATGTGAGTGTGAATGGTTGTCTGTTTCTATGTGGCCCTGCGATGAACTGGCGACTTGTCCAGGGTGTCACCCTGCCTTCGCCCTAAGACAGCTGGGATAGGCTCCAGCAGACCCCCGTGACCCTGAATAGGAATAAGCGGGGATAGAAGATGGATGGATGGATGGATGTATAATATAATATGTAAAATATAATGCAAACAGGCCTTCTCGTACATCGAAGATCATTTTGCAATATCTGAAAGCCGATGAAGAAAATAAACTACTTTGTGGCATCCTTATCAGTCACCTGCGAGCTGATGCGAAGGCTCCATGGTCTGTTGACAAAAGACAAGGGACGCACTCTGGCAGTCTGACGGCAAAATTAAGGCAAAAGGGCGGCAAAATGAAATCCCGAGAACTTAAAACGGCCCCAACTTTACTGTGCATTAATTTACTGCAGTGCCATAATTTTTTAATTCACTCCGACTGAATCGTTTCGAGGCAACTGCCGCCTCAGATGAAGTCGCAGAAGCCCGCAAAAAAAGAAAAAGGAAAAAAACCTGCGCTGCAACATTACCTGCCCCCATTACCTCCTCCACCCCCCCAACACCACCCAACACCACCACAAACCTACAGATAACTGCCTGAGCATGGCGCGAGAGAGGGAGGGAGAGAGAGAGAGAGTGGGGGGGTGTGGGGGGGCTCTAAAGCAATTACAGCAAATTAAATGAATGCCCCCAAGTTAAATAGTGTTAATAGTGTTTCAGGGAGACAAATTTGAGATGCAACTCGCAGTGTGATGGCAAGATCCACTTAGATTGCCGAGTAGCAAACAGTAGCTTTAATTATATTCAAACCCTTTTAACAGCGAATCAATTCATAGCACGCTGAGGCTGCTCGCCGACCCTGCCAGCGCTGGCGTGCCTCACGACGCCGCCGCCGCCGCTGACGACGACCACGATGACGACCATGATGATGATGATGATGATGGCAGCGAAGTTAGCTCGCTCGCTTGCTTGTTGCAGCCGCCACCGCCGATAAACAAGCGCGTCCTAAGAATTGTTTTTACGGCGGTGGCCGTAAATGGTAAACAATGAGGCGAAGCGGCGAGCGGCGACACCTTCAGACATCTGCTGCGTGATTCAAGGTGACAGTGATGAAGATGGGGAATAACGCACGCCGCCTAGCACGAGATGATAAAAAGATGCGCCTCAAAAGATGGAGCACAGCACCCCCCCCACCACCACCACCACCACCACACACACAGACACACACACCCTCCCATCCTCCCGCAAAGCGTGTCCGTATTTTTATAATGTATTCATTGAAAATCTGCCATAATGCCTGATGATGCTCGGCGAGGAGGAGGTGGAAGTTGAGGAGGGGGAGGAACGATGGTGGCGGCGACGGGGAATACCGACTTTCCTGGCCGCCCCCCCCCCTTTCCCACAGCTGCACCCCGACAGAAGTCCACTGCAGCCTCCTGCTGGAGGTCTGCGAGCCGCTCCAGTGGAAGGTAGCCGCCCGCTGACCTCTGAGCACCATGGTGGTGGTCCACCCACTGACGGTAGCAGAGCCAGACATGTGTCCTTTGGGGTGGGGTGGGGTGTGTGTGTGTGTGTGTGTGTGTGTGTGTGTGTGTACCTCTGCTATGACTCACATAGCAGAGGTACCTGAAATGTGTATAGGGCTGTTTTTATTATTACTGAGTGCTACTGTGTTCATTGCGTGCTTTTGTTCAATGTTTTCAGTGTGACCTTATAACAGGCGGCCTGTCTGTCACAATCCCTGTGAATAAGAAGAGAGCAAACCTTCACCAATGTTAAATATCAATAGCAACCTGTATCAGCTTGGCCCTGTGTCCTAAAGTCAGGGTCGGGGTTACATGAAATTTATTCTTATGAGCATCTTGTTTCAGCCAAAACAGAATCCAGGTCAATCATCAGGTCAGGTAGACATGACATGCTGTAGTGTGGCAGTTTTGTACAACACCCCCCCCACAGCCCATCCCCACCCCTGGCCACTACTTAGCTCCGCCCCTGACCACTGAGCTCCTTCTCTGGACTCCTACCCCTCACCGGCCACGTCATTGAGCGCAGCTTGAAGATGCATCCGCACGCATCATGCGGGGAAAAAAAATGTGCTTCCCTACTACGCTTTGTCTATTTATTTATCCATTAAAAAAACTTAATTATGAATGAATGTCACGTTGAATTATTCATGTGCACCCCGCCGCTGCGGATAAATAGACGGTGGACCTTCAACTTCCTGCTCTCTTCGCTCTGCTGTGCGTTATTGGTCTTTCTTTGCTGTCCGCAAGGGGTTTTGCCCACTTAGTCCGCGTTATATATTCCTGTGCATGTAAACACACACGCACGCACGCACGCAGAGCGGGGCGCGCGCACGAGCCCGCACAGGCGGGCCAAGGACCGTCTGCCGGTACAAACCATTTATTAAAGCTGCTGTGAAGGTCCTGGCAGTCGGCCAGAGGGAGACATGACTTTGGATCCCATTCATGTCCACATCAGCCGAGTGAAATGTTTCTAGGTGTTGATCCATGGCAGCCATTATTGCCCCAATCCACTTTTATCACTGTCAAATTCAACAAAAAGGGGGGGAAAATAAGCCATTTCTCTGCACTTTAACAGATTGTCAATACAGTTGCGCCAATCCAAACAGCCGCCGGGGGAGTTGATTTGCTTCTGAAGGCGTGTTTTAAATAGGAGGGACAGAAGACCCCCACACACCCCTTGCCTCCCCACCCCTGTCATCTTATCACCGGGGCCACAGCCAGCAATAAAGTGTGTGAATATAATGGAAAACGGCAACCTTTGTGCAGTCAATTTTAAGTGTTTAGGTCATGGTTTTCCTGTTTTGGTTCAGGTTTTTTTTATTTTAGTGAGGCAAGAAAAATGCGTCAATTACTGTCCAGACATAATCAAACATGGTCTTAGTGTCTTAAAGGCTGCTGTAAGGTTGTTAAAGTAAAAGGCTTGATTTACAGAATAAAAATTAAAGTACATGTATCAGAGATGCAAAAAAGGCAAAGCAGTAGAAGCCCCAGCGCTGCCACACACTGGACTAAATCACCACTGGACAATTACAAGCATATTATTATTATTTATTACCTCCCAGCGTGACACTATTACAAATGGAAGTGTGGCGTTCAAGTGGCAGCGCGGCCAGCAGAGACGACCGCAGTGGACATCATCATTTTCACCACATCAGAATTAATTAACCACCGTCATTATCTCATATTATTACAAACCAATCACAGCTCAGACGTTTGGTTCTTTTGTAAACACACTTCCGCCATACTGACCACTTGAGCTGAGAGTCGCATCCTGTCGCGCTGAGCGTGCTGCAGCGTGCCCTCTTTGTAAACTTCCATCCTCAAAGAAAAACTTGTTCCGTCGCACCGGAATAACCACAAAGGCTGCGTCCACGAGCAGATGCTCAAGTGAACTGGTTTGTAAAATTACTTTCGGAAAGCTTTTCTTGGTTCGGAACATTTTAAGCGTGGGCAGCTGTCTAAGTGGGAACCAAATTAAGATGCAATTCAACCTCAAAATTATGATTTTTTATTTTTTTTTTAATATCTACACTGAAGCAATTTTTTAAAACAATCTTTCCCCAGAGACTTTCAGGGATGATCAACTGGCGCCCTGCAAAATGTCAACTGAAGGATTCTGACACGTCAGCGGCACAGCAACCGCACACACTGTAGAGGTGCAACTTTGAGGAGCCGCAAAGCACTTTCTAAATCAGCTGTTCCGTCGACGCGCACTACCATCAGCTAATTCCACCAATTTATTCCTCATTCACTTACAGGCATGGGCCGTATTTAACTCGGCTCGGAGGGCTGAGGGATGCAGCCCAGGGGCACCGTAATCATTACCGGGCGTGAAACTATACAATCCTGATTTACAACTTCTCCATCACCTCCGGTCTGTGCGGAGGAGGGGTGGAGGGTTGTCGGGTGGGGTTGCGGGAGGAGTGTGAGGAGGGGGAGATGATCTACAGCGAAGAGGGTCTGTTTCAGAGGCCCCAGCAGCTGATAGCAGCGGCTTGACTTGCAGGCCGAGCGCTCAGGGGCTGCAGGAGAAGAAGAAAATGCCCGAGCGCCTTGGTTAAAACCAGGGCTAAATGCTATCTGCTGCTTACATACTCGCTGATCCGAGACGCCCGATCGTTTCGGGCCTCGGCCCATTTACATTTTTTCACTTGACACGGTCACTCGTACTGTACGGCCTGGACCTTACACGAAAATCGATTGCGCAGCCGAAGGCCTGTGCGCCCCCCCTCGCCCCCCCACCGCCCCCCCTCCCTGCTTCCAATCCACACAGAGTGGCAGTCTTCAGCCAAGCCCTACCTGGATAGAGAGATACGGGGGATGAAAGGATTGGCTGCGCTGAGACCATAGCCGTGGGGGAGAGATTTTTTAGCGGCGCGGCTGAACATGTTCACGTAATGCTTTAACAGAGGATCGCCGCCGAGCCTCTCCGGGGAGGAGCGCCGAGAAGAATAATGCATCAGAGTGTATTAGCGTTTTTTTTTCTTTCTTTTTTTTTGGGAGGGGGGGCGTAGACTCTGGTTACGAGCCCTGGGCAACTCAAGCTCTCCGCAGCCACCCAGGCTGAGACATAGCACCTCCAGTTGTTCTTTAGACGCGAGGCCGACCATCCCGCAGCGAGCTAGTGATGTGCAGACCCATATAAAAATACTGATGCTTTCAATGCCTGATCTTTATGATCTAAAATCAATTCTCTAATCATAAATATTGATACTTTTCATACTTCAGTCACTTGTGGTCATGAATCACATTAATGGGAACAAATTGGACAGTTGTGAAACTATCGAGATCTTGTCCCAATGAAGGGTGGTTGATGGGACAGACACACACACACACACACAATCAGTCTTGGATCAATATTGCCGATACCAACCTAAAGTTTACTCAGTATGGGATCGGAAAGAGAGTGGGCGCTATCGAGCATCATGACCTGCAGCCCTGCTGGGCACCTCATCCTACCTGCTGGACCAACCGCTGTTTATCGGCCTTGCCGCGAAGGACCGAATATGAGCGCACATGAATATATGAATACAGGAGCGAGCGGCGATTGTTATTCGCCCGCACGAGCCCCGCACAAAGTCTTTTGTTTGCCGCCTGCAGTTTTTGCTGAGCTCGTGCTTTTCTGACAGAGCGTCTGAAGTAGGGCAGAGGGGAGCGGGAGCACAGGTGTTCCTGAGTGGCTCTTTTTTTTTTTTTCCCCCCCCTCCTCCTCTCTCTCCGCCCAGGAAGAATGACCTGTGTCTGCGGATGCCCCCTCCCTGTCCGTCCCCGGAGCTTCCTGCGACGCCCCCGTGCCCTCTTTCTTCGCCGGCTACAATGCCGGCATAAAGACCTGCCATTTGCCCAGATGGCAGCCGGGGGGGGGGGGCCTCGCAACTCCCACTACAATGACACACACACACACACACTTTTAGTTCGAGAAAATGCTGCCCCCCTAAGTGTGTCTGAGACGCAGCATCGGTCGCTGTGCACAGCTGAGGAGGATGGCGGCGGGAGCGAGCGGAGGGAGCGGAGGGAGCGGAGGGACGGGCGTCTGCCCGCAGCTCGGCGACAGCAGCCAGCAGACGTATAAAAATAGCCGACCTTCTCCGGAGCCTCTTTTTTTGGGGGTTGTCGATACACGTCAGCCTGAATCTCTTTTAGCACCAGGGCTGAGCATCGTTAGAACTCTGTGTTTGTATTTGTTCGATTTTGTGTGCAAATTCCCTCTAAGAAGTTAAATACTGACAGCAAATACCCAAAATGTAACAGTTTTTCCTGTGTGCCGATGCAATTATGCCTTGAGATCCACTTGAGATTATTTTTTTCATTCCATTATTTTGACCTAAATGAGATGGTAGTGTGCCCTAAATGACACTGGCAGCTTGTGGGTCCAATCACTCACTAGGTCACCCTGATAATGCAGCCTCAAGGGGGCGCTAAACAAGCGTCCTACCAGTACCGTTCCCCATGCTGGATAAACGCAAAGGTTTGTCAGGAAGAGCATCCAACGCAAGAAGGTAATGTAATTCAAACATGAGAATCAATTGTATATGACTCACTGTTGCAACCTCGTCAAGGAACGGCTGGGAGGGATTGCTATAAATGAGTCAAATTATCACATCTGAGCAGCCAGTTTCAGAATCAGGGTAGACACTGAAATGAAACTAATAATCAGTAACTCTGCGTCTTACTCTGAACAAAGCCACTACAGGCCGTTATCATACACGCCGTGTTCGCTAACCTTCTAGCATCGCTTGGCTTGGCTAGCACGTCCGTCTACGGAGAACAGGGAGCGGAGTCGTGACAAGTGCCTCCGAGCCCACTTCCATACATCAGGCTCTTCAAGCTGCTAATGTCATACTGACACCAGGAGACAGGTGGTGCCAGGGGTGAAGCCCACGAGTGAGAGGAAGGTCAGCGCCGCTTCACGACTGGTGTCGATGCCACAACGTGTACGGCTCAAGCGCTTGGCAGCGCATCTTAACGGCGAAATGTGACATTTTTAGAAGCTGTCAAATCGTGGCCTAAAAAGCCGCCTTGACTGGGGACTGAGCCGGAGGACCGCTGCAGGGCTTTCAATCTGCCCGTAATGGGAAAGATGGAGAGGAGATAAGATTCCAATTCAGCCGTTTCTGCACGGCCCAATGTGATCGCAGCCGCAATCCGACGGGACGTTGGGGGGGTCGAGAGAATTCTTTTAAAAAAGACGACTAAATATCTTCAAGGGGAGGTTTGAATCTCCAGTAAATTCCATCACTGCTCCCAACTGTTGGGCTGACAAGGACGTCTAAAAATATCAAACTGATGAATAAAACCAAAGGCAACTGATAATACCAATTGGACAAATTCAGTATTTATTCACTGTCAAGTTGGTCTCATTTAATTTGCCACTCACTTTTACTGATGAGTCATATCTGTTACATCGCACGCATGTCAAACTCATCCGCCATGCCACTTTATGCAGACCAGCAGAACTTGAAACAACGTTTATTGACCATAAACCACATTCCCCACAATGCATGTGTGGATTTTATGACCACAGGCTGGCTTCCCGCCACTAAATTGCAGCGTTTTCAGATCACCAATCAGCTGAGAAATAATCCAGAAACAACCAGTGAGAGAAAAGTTGAGACAGTGACAGCAAAGTAGTGAAAGTTAATGTGATAAATTGTCTAATATTATTCAATTGTTTGATAGTTTTCTTTGTTATTTACTTGAAAACTTTGATTAAGGGAGTAGTAATACACACACATGCACACACACACACACACACACACACACACAAACTTCATGAGTTTTCCTATAAAAAAAGATAAATGCTTTCCCAATCTTTTATGCAGAATGGGGCACCATGATGTTGTCCAGTGACATTTAATTCACACAACAGTCTGTTTTCTATATAATGTAAAAAAAAAAAAAAATGCTCACTTATTTGTCACCGTATCCCACCCTGATGCTAGTAAGCTGAGCTCAGACCCAGGTGCAGTTACACATATAAAATGTAAATGTGTGTAATGCTAAAGAGTCAGAGGCTTCACAGAAAGAAAGAAAGAAAGAAAGAAAGACACCAGGGGGACTAGATTGTGTACTGTGCGTTGCAGATGAATGGCTTCAGATAAACTGCAGCCAAACTCTTCACACACAAGGAGCAGCGCTTGGCTGGACATGAAGCCACGCGGCTACACACAAAGAACACACAAGCTGAAGATTTTTAATTAGGCACTCAAAGAAATTGCAATTCCTTATATTTGTTGCCTTTGAACTACTAATAATGGAGAGGGAAAGAATGAAAGAAAAGCTCTTTGCAGTGGCGCCACGCCAAAACCACGACAGGGTATCATGACTCGACTCCCCGTCCACACACTACGTCTCTCCCCTCGTTAACTATTTCTAATTAATCTTCAGGAGTCGTTTTGTGCCTTGTGTGTCTTTTTTGAACCGGCATCAAGAATGAACCTCAATTGCCCCACCACCAAAAAAAGCCAGAGAATGGGGAAGGGGAAAAAAAGCATCTTGCTTCTTTTTGCCAATCTAAATTCTCACATTTTTCTCACAAAAACCACGTGAGCCGCTGAAACAATACCCTCTTATCAGCAGCAACTGGGTAAAAATTTCCGCTCCGTCTCCCTTTTATTAGGCCACATTCAACCTGTCGCAACTGAGAACCAAGCCTGCAAAAAGCCGCTTTGTGCCGCGAGGAGATAGCGCTCCTTGGTTGCCGATGGATTTTCATTTTCTTTCATTTTTTTTTTCACCTTCACGCATCGAGTTGGGTTTACCAACACCGAACACCTGTTGTTTCATCGTCATCAGTTTCGTGCACGTCGATGCACGCTGATTAGCACTGGCCAAACGTTTGGCGGAAATAAGGGAGGAGAAGCTGGAAGCAGGACAGGGACATCCATTTCTCTAATGTATGAGGCTGCTGTCGACATCAAAGGAACATCGAGCTGCGGACGTCTTTCAACAATCATTGTCCTCTCAGCTCAGCTGCAGTTGTCACTGAAGCTTCCAAAAAAAGAACACACACACGAGTGTTGTGACATCACCTTTCCTTTTTGCTCTTTTTCTGCCCTTTAATTCCATCTTAAAAAGAAAAAAACACTCCTCCTCTATAAAGGCACCGCTGAACTAGCCTTCGCTCCTTTCCTTTCTTCCAGTTTTCACTCTCGAAGCAACAGGGGAAAGTGTGGCCTGCTAGCATGCCGATGGAGACCACCACAAGAAGAAGAAGAGAAAAAAAAAGAAGCCGAAGGATGATGATGGTGTCGGAAAACCATGCCGGCGATCCTGTTACTAAGCGTTTTAGTAATTTGAGGTCTCGACTTCTTAAACCAGGACCAGGATGTCCGAGCTGGCTGTGACTGCTCCTTTTTTGTTTTTTTCCTCTCTGTAACCAACCGCTCCACCACGTTTAAGTAATCACAAAGGCAGGGTTTGAAATGAGAGCTCAAAAAAAGGAAATGCATGTTCCTCTAATCTCTTTCAGATAGGGCTGCTGCTGGGGAGGGAGTGTGTGTGTGTGTGTGTGTGTGTGGGGGGGGGGGCGGGGGTAGAGAAAAGCCTGCTCAGTGTTGCATTTGGCTGCTTTGTGTTTTGAGTGAAGGATCAGACTGGAACTTCTGACAGTAGAAACACGCTGGCTTTTGAAGTCAAGAGGGGGGTTTCGAACAAAACAACATCAACTGGCTTTAACTTTGCCGGCAAACAGATTTGTGTGGGAAAGGTTGCACAGACATAATTTGAGGGGGAATTTCTTGGAAAAGCCAATTCCAAGTTGTTGTTCTCAATGCTTTTTTTTTGCTTGGTTTTTGAAGCACTATATTTCATGAGAGGCAGGCCGCCCAGTTGGCCGGAGACACATGACACATCCTGGGTTTGAAGGTGGACGGCCACACTTACAGATACATCAGGTACAATATTGTGAGACCCTGACAGACAGACTTCTCATGAACTTGCTTTTAGTCTGTTTTGTGCTTTCAAGTCCAGTCAAAACCATCCTACCCATAATCCCCTGCCTTACTACCCTCCTACTGGTGCTGCTGTTTCTCTTCCTACTACACAGAATCCTTCCCTTCACAAACACAAGCTCAGCTCTAGAACACCATCACTCTGAGCAGAATGAGAAATTTGAAAGTGTCCTCGAGATGTTTGAAGGCGACATGAGCCAGCGTGTTCAGCGCGTCAGTGCATCCCGGACGTCAATGTCCACGCTCCGGTAGCCTTGGCTGGATCACTGAAAGCTGAAAGTCGAGGCTCCAGACACCCACCCTGTCGGTGGAGAGTCGCTGTGAGTGGCGCAAACGGCTGAGCGGTTGAACTTCAGCCAGAACTTCAGGGTGCAAACACTGTGTCGACTTCAGAGTCGAGCCCAATTTATTAAAGCCTACCAATGGCTCACATGCAAATAATTACGGATGGCAAAAACAAAGTGACGAATAAAACTGCTGCTTTGCTAACGGCCACGGTTTCCGCTCCGACACGGCTAACCTATAAGAGTGGGAGCGCCCCAACTATATTTCCATTAAAAGGGATATGTTATTGTAATAATTCAAAAGGAACAAATCTGAATTTAATGAAATACCCGATCAAGCTTAAAGCAGCTAAAATGCCAGCTTAATATGTCACGGCGGAGGGACCACGACGACGGAGCGTCCCGACCGTCTCAACTCCAGTGGTGCAGTGGGTTTTTTCCCCTTGGCTTAATGCCTCGGCAAAAAGCAGTTTAAGGCGCCGGTCGCACGAAGGCGACCTTTCGCTTAAAGCTGCATCGAGGTTCACGTGAAGTCGTCGCTGTTCTACTAAAGATCCCAGTGTGTCATGCGACCTTTGAGTGCATCCTGTACATCCGGAGCCCATCAGCGCCAGCCGGCCAGACCAGCACGGCGGAAATCTGATACATCCATCGGCTGGTCGGCGGCTCCTTGGATGCGAGAAAGCATTAGTCAGGTATTTTAGGGAGCGCCGCCTCCGGGGTCATCTAATACGACACACTCGCTTATGGCGAGCGCATCCACTCTCTCAAATAAAGACGCCGCTGCCGCCGCCTGACAGAGTTCCTTAAGCAGTCTGCTTTTCCCTCGTACACGAGCGCATAAATATACAAAGGGAGGCGCTGCAATCCTCCGCACAGACGCAAACATCAATGCGCGCCGCTCACTCCGTCAGTCTCTTTCACAAGTGAAATTATTCCATCTCTCCCGGGTGCTGTTAAGCTCTTGCAAAGCCTCGCCGCGTACAGCAGGTAGATTGATTGTGACTTATTAACTGTGAGCGAGCCTAACCGAGTGCATTAAAACAAAAGGAAATGTGATATCCCCACCCATCAAGTGCTTGTTAGAGCTTTAATCAAAGCCCCTTTCCAAATCTGCATACCGACTCCCGGTAATGAACTCCAAATGGTGTCTTTAAAAACAATGGCCGACCGGAACCGCGGGGCCCCGTCATACAGGAGGGCCGAGGCGCTTTCACCAAGAACTCGCAGGGCCGCCCGAAAATTATAATTACAGTATTGCCTTTTAGTGTCACTTCAATTATTTTATGAAGGACAGTTGCGCGTGAGAATAATGATTCAATGTCTCAATGGCTGAATTGGTAAAATTATCACAATCGGGGGAAAAAAGAAAACGGCGCCAGTTCGCGTTGAAGAGGCAAAGCAGCGCGAGCCTTATTCAGCGCGCGACACGTGCCTCTCCGGGCCGTCGCAGGTTTAATTGGCACCCCGCCAACAAACAATGAGCAGCAGCGCCGGTGGCCTCACCTCCATTCACAACGGGCGAAAAACGGCTGAAATATTTCCAATCCGCAGCCAACGTATAATCTTCTCTATTCAGGCACAAAAAGGCGTGCGCTGGGAGAGGGCCGTTGCACAAGTTGGCCTCTGTGGGACGGAGAGTGCCGGACTAACACAAGTGACGATGAGCGGCGGAGGCCATGGAAAAACACTGCAGGTTAAGCCAACCTGTGAGGCCTGAAAACTGGAATTTGACCAGAGTGTAGACCAGGGGTGGGCAAACTTTTTGACTGGTGTGCCACAATGGGTTGTATAATTTGATCTAGTGGGCCGGACCAGGAGCAGATGGATGGAGTGTTTTGGTAACAAAGATCATAGGTGAAAAAAATTATGTCATGGGATATTCAGAAAACATGTGCTTTAATGTCAATTGAAAATGAACAAAAGTGTTACAAGAAAAGAACTGTCATTGAAGACCCACTGCATTTAGCTCTTTATTAAAATTACTCGTAAAACACTGCAAAAAAATATCAAATACAGCTATTTTCCTATTTGCTTAATATTAATATAATTGCTTTGAGTTCGGCAGGCCAGACTGAAAAGCTTAACAGGCCACATATGGCCCCCGGGTCACAGTTTGCCCACCCCTGGTTTAGGCTCAAGAGTTCAGCATTAACAGTGATAATTCTAGAGTGTCTGTGTATCTGTGGGTAAAATCGGCAATTTACAAGCTGTGCAACCAAGCGGCCTGCAGTCACATGAACTCCACGATATGAGCGATGGTGCAACAACACCGTCATACCAGTCAAACTGACCCCCAGTCCTGTGGTGTTGCCATGGAACTCTCACCAAGCGCACTCAGGAGCAAAGCGAAAGAGTGTCGTCCACCAGCAGGTCTGTTTGTTTGATAAGGCCACATTTTATATTACTTCTTCTATTACAGTTTATAGTGAAACCCTCAGAGATGTATATATACTTATACTGCACCGTTACGGTATGGCGGCTTTGAGGTGCACCGCTTTTTTACAAAGTAGATGCGTGAAGTCTGTTTACCCCTGGGTGTGCGAATTTTTCACAGCAGAATGAAGAAAAAAACATACACTTTTTTTCTAAATAAATCAGGCTGTTGATTTTTTTTTGAAAGAAACTTTTCAATGCAAGCCCTGCAAAAAAATCCATTTTACCTCCATAACACTGAGGGAAAAATGAATCCATCTCTAAAAATAAAGATGCGGATGACCAAGACTATATGTTGCTGCTTTGCTTGGTGCCACCAGGAATGCATGAGAAATCTTGTTGTTCACACACTGGTTTGTTTGTATTTTTTTGTATCATGTAAAACAACAAGGCTACTTTTGTTCTTCTGCAAATTTGAAACGTTTTAGCACGGCGGTTCCGGGTGACACTCTTGATTATGTAAATGAACGGGCTTGTCATTTTTTAGCTTTAATCTGGGCGAAGATTCACCATAAAGCATGATAAAGTGCAGGGGGGAGGGGCCCAGAGTTCTTCAGCGAACACAAGACAGGAAAGAATAACAGGAGCTGGCGCGGCTATTCACAACAAAGTTAATCAGGCTTGCCTGAAAACAACTGAAGCTTCAGTGGATGTCTAATTGGATTAAACCAAAACAGAGGATGTGTTCTGTGTGCTGATGGTGTGATGGCTCGACCTCTAATGCCCCACTCCCCACCTTTTCTTCTTTTCCTTTTTTTCATTTCTCCAGATCAGCAATGAGACCGAGACTAATGACTAGTGGCACGTCTGACGCATGGTGGCCGGGCAGTTTTCCCGAGATTGACTTGTAAGTTAAAAACTGAGACAGAATCGGTCAAGGTCATTTGGTAGAGAAAGAGAAAGAGAAGCTGAGCAGCTCCAGCAGCGTAAAACCAAAATCACAGTGTCTAGCTGGCCGCTCCCTCCTTCAGGGGACATTTAACCCCCTCTTACCGTGACCTCATCCCGGCAGAAGGTGCCATCACTTCAGAGGTTCAAGTGGCAACGTCCCAGCCAGGACAGCTGATGACATGTTTCAAAAAGGCCAGGGGACATGAAGGGGAAAAAAAGCAACCTTGTGCAATTAAATATCAACAAAACGCTCCACAAAATAGCCCTCTGTTTATAGCATCCTGTTGAAATGTTTCAGCTATTTTAGCTTGCCGTCTCTGTGGTGTTGACAGGCGGCAGAGACACAAATTAATGACAGGAAAAAAATTGATTTGTAAAGGGAATTCATCACGGGAAGTTTAAATCATGTGTTTGAAGGTTTGATGAAGCCACAATCATCTGTCCAATACACTACAAACTAGACACTAGCAACAAGTGAAATTGTCTGCGCTTGTGTCAAAGGCCAGAAAAACGCTGTGTCCAATAAATACAAACTACCCCCTTCCTGAGCCAATCAGAGCCTTGCACTGATTACTTAAGCATCAGAGGCAGGAACCATGTGGCTGCCACGAAGTGAAATTGAGCGAGCAAATATCTTGAGACCCATCCAGCACCCTATAATCCTGAGACAGCTACCCGTCCTGCCGTGAGCATTAACATCCTACACTTCACTAGCTGTTTACTAAATATACTATATTTAAAATGAGCTTCTGTTCAAAGTGGCTGTTTTCAGTTATTCAGGGTCTTGTGGGATTATCTAACTGTGCGTGTGTGTGTGTGTGTGTGTGTGTGTGTGTGTGTGTGTGTGTGTGAGCGGCGCATGCGTGTTTTTAGGTCAGCAATTTAAGCGCTGCCTATCATCTGAGAGGGTGAGAGCCATCAATGACTAATGTGTCAGTCTGTCACAGTCAAGGACCTACCATATGGTGCCAGTGCCACACACACACACACACACACACACACACACACACACACACACACACACACACACACACACACACACACACACACACACGCACACACATACACGCACGCACTTATACCAATGGGTGGGCTGGAAAAGAGCAGATAACTAGCCACACTCCCTAAGCTGATTGGTCTAATAGGGATGAAAATGTCAACGGGTTTCTTTATCATTGGCCATATTAGCTATTTATAACTAATTAACCATGACAGTCAAAAATGACATGACCACGTAAGCGTGTTTGGGCCTCCCCTCCCCCGCGGAGTGGTTTGTGTAACCTTGGTGAGGACAGTCTTTGAGTCCATCGCTGGGAAAAACAACACAACGGTAAATGTGTATTTATTCAATGATGACCCAAAGTCATCGGGATGATCATGGGTCGCTGATTGGGCTGATGTTCGATGTTCAACTTTTACGTTTACTAGCAACTCCATCGCAGTACACGGTCCCATGCAGTTGGTGGCCATATACTTTGGTTTAATCTGGACAGGAAGAAACCAGTTTGCGCTCACTGTTGATGCTCACTGGAATCCAGTGTCTCTACACTGGTGTTGATCGTTACCCTCTAGATCTGCCAACACTGACCCTCCAGTAGGCTTTGCAACTCGAACCCCAGCCCACTGGGTGAAACGTGGCAGTCGGCTGAATATTACAGCTGTGCAATTTATTGCCCGGTCACGGTGGTCTTGGCCTCCGCACCTCACCATCGCTAGCGTGGCCCAGTACCCGTGGCACCGTGGCCAAGACCACCTGTGCGCGGTGGCCAGACGCACGCATGCACACACGCATGCGCGCACACGCGCACGCCAGGACCCCCAAACGTGAGAAGAGAGCAGCCATAGTCTGTACTTTACATAAATGCCCCCTGGGGGGTTGGTGATGCTTTGTGCCAATTAGAGCCGGCGCAGACAGCTGAGGGCGACCCACAGGCCGAGCAGAACCGCGGCCACCTTTTCCCGGGAAGCTCCACCAATTACCACCCAGCAGGTGCAGCGGGCGGCTGACTCACAAGGACACGCGATGCGCACGAGGAACCTCGCAGATCCCCGGCCACGCTGTCCGTCTTTTTTGGCAGCCAGCGTCCGACTCCGTTCCTTCCCTCCCCGCCACATTTAATTGAATGTTTTTTGCCACCTGCCTTCCTCAGTTTGCTGCTGTTTCCCTTAAAGATGCCCACCCGAAGAAATTGAGAGCATCGAGAGAGAGGGAAGGTGTTTGTTTTGTTTTTTTAAGTCATTTTTTTTTCCCAATAGATCCCCCCTCCTGTTTCACAAGTGCTGCGTTGCTAGCCGGCCTCTCCTTTGTATGAGAGTCAGAGGCAGCTGACGCGCCCTAACCTTGCCACCACATGGTGACTACGGTGCCACCCCTACCTGCAGCCCCGCTGATGACCGTGACAGCCCATCAGCATCGCTCCCTGGTAGGAGCCACCGGGCTTGCTCTTTTGTTTTTTACCACCGCGTGCACCCCCCTCAACTCCCCCCACCCTCCCAAAGTCACTTTCAAAGTGTGCATTTAAAGAAGGAAAAAATAATAAGCAAGTAGTATGGCACGCTACGACCTCACAGGCTCACCTGTGGATCCAAAGCATCGTGGTGTCATGATGGCGTCAGTGAATTCTGACCTACAACGCTGTGTGATGCTCAGTTTTTTCATATTATTTGGCGTTACCAGACAGGACCTCCTCCTCCTTTGCAGCAATGTGTGTGCAATCCCTGTGTTTTTACTGCAAAAGAAACACACACGGCATGGCAAATAATGCCACAAATTCCGGGGAAAATAAGAATTTTCTCAGTCCTGGTGAGCTCCCAGAAAAGCTAGAGACTCGTATTATTTGCTAATAAAAATAGATTACATAAAATGGGCGCATCATCAGCAGTCACCTGGTTTTTCTTCCCAACTTCAAGTTCAGCAGCGGCACCGGGCGACCGTGCTGGATGAACCCTCTCTTTCCTTTGCAGGCCGAACATGCGATTCGTGAAGCAGCTCCGAGGCTCGTCCCCCCTCCCGACCCCCCCACCGGAACCGCAGGAGCAAGTGTGTCAGCCATGCAAAATGGTGTCGGCAAAGGGGGAGGGAGTGAGGGAGGGGGCGGAGCCACGGTATATGGGCAGAGTAATATAGTCTTAGGCTGCCTCCTCCACACCTGATGATATGGAGCCAATAGGGGCATTTGTCAAATGCAATCAGGTGTGATGGAGGGAAGAGATAGAGCGGCTGGGATGGCGGGGGAGGGGAGCTGAGGGGAGCGGAGGGGGCGGGGGCTGAACAGCTTGAGTGCTGCCAAACCCTCTTTGGAGCATCAGCTGTGAGCGGGGACAGGGACGGAAAAAAACACGCATTTAGTGGCTCGCGGCGAGCGCCGCTCCGCTTCGCTCCGAGGGCGCCGTTCGCAGATGAGATTGTTTATTAATCATTCTGCTTTTTCTCGCCCCGGAATCCCGAAATCCTGGCCGATCTGAATATCACGGCCCGAGCACGGCGGGAAAAAAAACGGGCGCGACCTTGTGCGCAAATTGCGTCCAAACGCGGCGAGGTAATACTTTAATCAAAGGTGAGGGACACTGAGCTCTTCATTTCGCCACCGACTACGGCGCCGTCCCTCGTTCTGCTCCTCCTCTCTGAGTGGATGAAAAAAGGCCCACAAGGTCAGAGCGGAGGGCGGGTACAAATCCCACGAGGCGCCCACTTGAATGGAAAGTCTGAATCTGATTTACACTTTGGCCACATGTGCCAGCTGCCATTGGGCGGGCAGCCGGCCACATGCAGTTGGAATGAGGCTGCAGGTAGAGATAGAGGGAAGAAACAAACACAAGAGCAGAGGCTCCAGCGTGAATGGCAGGGGCGACCGTTTAATATCAAGGAGCTCACATTTAATATCGGCGTGCCAAATGAGTATTGAGATGGGTGAGGTGACACAACATTGGTGCATGTGGGAGGTTTTTCTCTTAAAAAAAGAAAAAAGGAAAAACACTTATTTTGATCCTTGTTTGAGAGGCACATAAGACTTGAGAGTCCATTCATATTGACAAGCGCACCTCCATTATGTAAATGAAGGTTGCAACGCTTTAGCGTGTGTTTTATCCTCAAACCAGATGGCAATGTGGCAATTTAGTAAAATGATTCCTAAATAAAAGGGGGAACATCATTTGTGGAAAAATCTGCACAAAATAAATAAATAAATAAATAATCCCTCTTTTTTAAAAAAAAAAAAAAAAAGACAGAAAGAAACATCTTTTTCACTTTGCAAAAGCACAATATTAAACCAATACGCAAGACATAATTCTGATCTATGCGCCACAGTTGCTAATTTGAATCTGTTGCGCAGCAGGATGGAGCTCATGCTGCGTAAATACCATTCACTCTCCAAAACACATTAACTGCCATCATGTGTTTACCCGTTATTCTTCTTTTGGGGAACTTATTACCAAGGAGAAAATATGATTGCAGAAACATAAAAGCAAAAGGTTACAGTCGTAAAGACGGTAATAAGCCGCAGTCATGATATCATGTTAACTGGCTGCCACACTCAAAGGAGATGTATACCACTTTAGCGGCGCAAATCGCTAAACCGCATCGTACTAGCATTAAACAGCATAGCGAACGCTCATCACCAGACGCCCAGATTTTCAGTCTCCCCCCCCAGCATCAGCTGCTGGTGCTGATATTCAAATCTAATATGTACTGCGCACAAAAATAAAACAAGTGTTAAAATGCTAAAATGTGCCACGTCAAAGCCGCATAAACGGCAGGAAATTGCAGCAGAGATCCTGAAAAACCTGAATCAAAATTAGGAAAACAAGTTGGTGTATGGTTATTACGGCTACAACGATGCGAGTGGGGGAATAACACTCTGCTGTAATGAGGATGTCTCCACTGTCTTGCATTCTGTCTCCATCTAGATGGTCGGTTTCTGTGCAAACCCTGATTTAACAGAGGGGGGCGCTCTGCTACGTCTGAACTTTATTTGAATCGGCTATTTGTTTAAATGCAACCTTGTGGGGCGACTATGGCAGCATTGACATAGGACTGAAGCAACTCGATTCCACATATTTGTAAAAATAGTTTCATCTATTCAAAAGGCTAAAACCTTTTTTTTTCAGTTTTAAATAAATCTGACCATTGCTTCCAGTTTCTTTATTTCTGTGACACTGAGCAGATGTGCAGTGGTCTAAAGAGCTCTCAGGCATCTACATATCATTTCCACATTAATGAGTCACAGTGTTGAATAAATAAGCTGATGGTCAAAATGACAATTGCCACTTGAGCAAAGCAGCACAACTGAAATGCACAAACACACATTTGTGCTAAATGTCAAAAAGTGTTTCTTTTGCGCGCACGTCTACACTTCAGTATGAAGCATTTCTTGTTGGAAATACAGGAAACGTAAATGAAAGATCAGCGACCTAAAAGATTCATTTAACTATATATAAAAAAGAAACAGGCAAATGAAACAGTCCGACCCTGAACTTTCAACTGGAATTGCTCATTTTAATTGTAGCTAACAGGGTGAGGGGAAAAGAAAGCAATCTTCTGATACCAACGGAACTGAAAGGACATAAGCTTCTGGATCTCTCATTAAAATATTCAAACACTGTACAAAGCAAAAAGGGCCACTTAAGCCATAATTAATTGGACTTGACAGGTTGGAATCAAAAAGGGGCTGCACTCAATAAAATCTTTAATATGCAATTTAGAATTTGGCTTTATTCCATTCAGATGCAACTTAAAATACATAAATAACGCAATTGTAGCGCTAATTAAACAAAATGCTTTTAATGGGAGCAACATAGTGCAATGTTTACCAGCAGCGAGGCAGCCCTTGGTAAATTTCTTTTCTCATGAATAATGACTATTTATCAATTACCTTGAACCTGCTGGGAGTTTAAATGAGTCGCTCTCCGATGCTTTCAAACTCAAGTACAACACAAGACGTGCGCCACTCACGGAGCGAGTGCATCACAGCGATTGTTGACAGAAGGCAGAGAAGTATTGTTTTAGTTCTGTTTTCCGCTTCTCTTCTCTTATAGACGGACACTTTAAACATGTTCGACAGCCGATAACGCAAAAATCATCTCCCTTTCAGCAAGACGGGCGTGGTGTGGGGGTGGGGACTCACAAACATTTCCTCTTAGTCTTATTCCATCTGACTGAGGAGAACCTTTTTTCCCCCTTTTTTAATACACAAATATCCTCTTGTTCACACTGCAACTTGGCAGCTGGGAGACTTTCTGGCAGACGATTCAATGCAATAAAGCCGTCACTTGAGTGCGATACTGCCTGTCCTACTTTGTGCTCACCTCCTATTACATTCAAATCTAATTCAAATCAAATCGAATTTTAAAGCTGTTTCTGCCATTTTTCCCACAACCACTGCATCCAGCAGCAGCAGTGGGGGCTAAACACAGCATAGAGCTAACTGCCTGACGCAGCTTGCCTGCCAACACTTTTTAAGCTATGCTTCCAAAGTACACAAATATTAGAAAGGTGGTGCAAAGGTACAAGACGACCCTCTAACAATATATGTATGTATATGTATGTGTATATATATATATATATATATATATATATATATATATATATATATATATATATACATATATACATATGTATATATGTATATACAACATACATACATACAGTATATGATATTGCTTTTTTTTTAGGAGAAGCAAATGCAGGCTCACAATACTGTGAAGAGACACTAATGCGGTCAAGCTGATTCAATTAACTCTGAAAAAACAATTCCTGCTGCACTGACACTCACACCAGTTGGTCCGGATGTCAGAGGGAGGGAGCATTATCATATACCTGTGTATCATACACACAGCTGACTTCGCCTAAACCACTAGAGGGAGAAATAGGCTGTGATTTAGCTCATAGGACGCCGGCGAGGAACATGTTTTTTTGGCGGACGGTGAAAAACTGAAATGTACATTAAGCCGCGTCCCGGCGCACAGTCGACATAATTTCATATCAGAGGAGTAACTGGTCTTTGAAAAGGATTACTGCGCCTTGGTGGCTTTTACAATGTGTGTTCAGCTGGAAGAGGCTGATGCTGGGCCAGCAGTGGTCTTATCAAAAACAAGTTGAGGCAGCCCTCCAGGAGGCGAGACAGTGAGCAGGATAAAATCCATGCTTCTGCTCAACTAACCATCAAACCTAATTACCTGTGGATAGGACTTATGGGCCACATGTCGGGTTCAAAGTTTCCTGATCAGGAAGTGACTTGGGGAGGGAGCTTTGGAGTGTGTGTGTGTGTGTGTGTGTGTGTGTGCGCGCGCGCGCGTGTGCGTGCGTGTGCTCACCCGCGCGCATAAAGGCATACGAGGCTGGTCAATGCGTCCGTGACAAAAAGATTAGGACGGGAGACGAGACTTGGTGCCAGATCCTGGCTCTGTGCCATTAGTTCAATCAGGCAGATTTATTTAGCTTTTAGACAATTCGACCAGAACCCCGAGATACCACTTCAGAAAATAAGCCAAAGATTATTCATGGCATGGCGGCTGCGATAGGGATCTGTTGTCACTCACGGGCATCGTGTGCGTGTCGGCCTCGCTCGCTGCGCTATTCTTCTCCTGAAGGAGGTGCCAGCGAGTTCGGATGGAGGCGCGCACGCACGCGCGCGCACGCTCGGAGGTCGTGGGGAAAAGAGAATTAAAGCTAACTGCCAAGCTGACACGCACGTGTCAAACAGGCTAAGGCTGCAACACGACCACGAGATAAGGAAGCCCCGCTTCTCACCTCCAAAAGGGGGAGGGGCTTTTATTCCTATGAAAATGCATTTTTTTTTTGCGACAACATAAGCTGCTGTTTCCATCCGGAGGATAACAGCAGAATTATGTCAATAAGGTCTGCAGTCCACCAACCTTATTTTTAAGCTTTTCCATCTGTCGACGTGTTTGCCTGCTAATCAGATGCAAAATATATCTGCCCAGGCCGAGTTGATGGGCTAATATATCGCTGGTGTTAATGCTAATGTCGTCCCTTTGACCTCAACCGTCATCTTTTGCTGTCAAACAGAACCCCTCGCACACTTTCCACGCAAAGGTGGATTCGTAAGAGCAGCCCACGTTTTACTCATGTAACACAGCCGCCTCGGGTAAGAAATGGGCTTTTGTTAAAACCTGAGGGAGACTCGAGTTAGCTTCAATCATCACAAAGGCAAGAAATAAACACTGTGCAAGGTGTTACATATCACATTACATATCCACAATCTTTCCCCGGTCCCCTATTCCCAACAGTGTTTAGAAAAATGTCAGTCGTGCAATATAGCAAAACGCTGGTGTTGATGTAAATGTCGAAGCTTAAAAAAAATAAGCAGTCAACAGATCTGCTGGAGAGTTTTGTGAGGAGAAGCAAAATGTTGAGCGCCTGGACGAGCCGTCTGTCTGTCACATTCAGTTCAGGCCAGATTTCTAGCTGCTAGTTTATCCTGTTAGCTACAGGGCAAGGCTTCCTCCTGGCACGGCAGCCTTGAAGTCAATTCTCGCCAAAGACAGTTGGAAGTGAAAGGCAACAATGTAGTCCACTGAGAAAGTCTCTCTCTCTGTGTTTCTTTAAGTTGTTGCTCTTCTATCAGTGAGGATAAGCCACCGTGTTCTAACGTGCCTCTTCAGCCGCAGCTAGGCGTGTGGTCACTGTTTTTCTCATCTGTCATCTTCTGTCGCCTCACTGCTTCTGTCAAAGCTAAAAGAAAAGCAGACTGGTAAAACTGGTAAAGAATCCAAAAGAAAAAAAGGAGGTTGTCACATCATAACACAGCTATTAGCGGCGCATTGAACAAATAGCTTCACTTTGGAATGTTAACACACCAGATTTCTGCTGAGCGGGCAGCTAATTTCAGGTTCACGCCGCCCCTGGTGGGGCTACAGTGGTTTAATCACGCAGCTCATCTCGATTGTTCAAATGTTAAAGGAGAGAATTAGTCAAATAACGACGCTGACATCTCTCCTGCCTGCTAATGGCAACGTGATCTGGACCGCATGCTAAAGCTACCACCGAACTCACAGCGCTATAACATGTTGCTAATTAAAGAAAGCCAAAGCGGTTGAACGCTCCTACCGTCTCAAAGCGTTCAAATAGACAACTACTTGGAAAACAAATAGACATAAAGATACAAGCTTGTAAAAAAGAAGTTGGAGACCAAACTGAAACAGTTGCTGTGTTCAGTTTACGGCTGACATTATTTCCCTCCCCCCTTGCAATTACGCTACATTGGCCCATTTTGTTTGGCCCGCTTCCGCCGCCGTAACCAGGAGTAACGAGTCTGTCACATCCCAAAAAAAAAATTTTTTTTTTTTTTTATTACACCTGGGGCCTAACGAGCACAACTAGAAAATATCCTGCAGGACGGCAGAGCGGCATTAGATTTTAAATGGAGGTTAAACCTGAGGAAAGGAGAAGTCGGGCTGTACGGGGGCGAGCGTCCTGTGAGTCACGCCGGCCAAAACGTGTCGGAGCATTCACCTGATGATTTCAAGGAGGCAGCGCGCGCGTAGGAGGCGCTCTGGGCACGCGCACACTGGCGTCGGTCACGCTGTGGCAGGTGGCTGCAGGAGTGCAGGCAGCAGGGCTCCTTTAAGTCGTTTCTCAGCGCTGGTGCTGAATGGCCATTGTGACGCCGAGGCGAACAAAAGGACCAGCGTCCGAGCTGTCAATCAAAGGCCGATGCGCTCATATGTGCATATCGCCTCATGTTCCCTCGAATGTAAATGGGGGCTTTTTTTTTTTCTTTTTCTTAAAGGCTTATTTCTCGCACAAAAGGCAGCATATTGAAATATGATAATTGAATCTGCTTGCTGCCGTACTGGGAAATAATGTGGGGACGGCCGCGTGACCCGGCGTCCAGCCGGACGCCTTTATTTTGTGTCCCGCCCCTGTTTTGTCTAAGCTGCAAGTTGATCTCTCTCTCTCTCTCTCTCTCTCTCTCTCTCTCTCTCTCTCTCTCTCTCTCTAAACCGTTCCCTTCAGCTATGTTTATCGATTCATTTTGCCAACAAATCCAATATTAGAGGTGGCAAAGGCTGCCAACGCTGTGAAAAAGGCTGCAGACTGTTTACGAGTCTCGGAAACGAGTCCGTCCAGAGAAGCGCGGAAACGCCATTAGTCGACGTCTTGAGATCCATTAGGGCGCCGCGCGTCAGCTCGGCCCGCCGTTTCTCTGCATGTTTATCGCCGCGCCGTGCTGAGCCGCTTCCTCCAGGTGGTGCTGAGTCACGGGTCACGCTCGGCGCTTCCCAGTGCACGTGGAACAATGACAAGGCCTCGGTCGAGATCTGACGAGACTAAAAAGGGTCGTTTGGGTGGAAGAGTCAAGGGTTTTTTTTTCCCTCCTCCTCCTCCTCCTCCCCCTCCTCCTCCTCCCTCCTTCCCGATTCTGTTTTAAAGCCCATCACGGCGGAGCTGAAATTTGACACCATCGTTTGGTTTCTCATTTGGCCGCGACATCAAGGGCCACGAGGTCTGTCACTCACAGGCTGCCGCCGCCTTCTGCGGACCTCAATTCAAATATGTCAGTCTGTGCTCGCGGTGCTCCGGGAGCGCAAAGCCCGGAGCCGCGGCGAGGAAATCCATTGCATTTATTCAATTTGCCAGCGTTAGAGCAGCAGGAATTGGGCGAGCATGTTGCTTTTAATTACCAGCAAAGTAGCCGCTCAAGAACCACTTCGTCCCAGGCTAATAAATAAATGAGGCTCACACACGAGCCGCTATATCCCACAGTCAACACATCATCATCGGCTCTCATATTTGATCCTTGTGGGAAGATGCAGTCACTTTAATGTTTACTTAATCATTAATAGGATGCTTGGATAAATTATTTAGGCACCGGTTGACTCTTGACCCCACGGAGAAGGGAAAAAACAAAACAAAACGCAGATTAGCCGAGGATTACCGCAGTGAAAACCTGTTGCAGGGACGCCGCTTCTCCTTCTTTTTTCCTTTTTTTCCCCCTCACTCGACGTCATTAAAAATTGCTCTCTGACACCAGCCTTCGCTGGGCTTGTCTTGAATCTACGCACCGTACACAGGGGCCATTATGTGTAAATAAGAGTGAATAATGCTTTATGCCTGGCTTCACTTAAAGGCTCCGGCAAAGGGTCTCGGTGGACCTTTAGACTTCTAGCGGCGCTGTGCAGCTGTTTTTACGGTGCCTGTGCACCCGTCCTGTGCAGAGGAAGCAACATATTTTTCTCTTCTGCATGAAGGGCCAGCGAGGATATGTGTCGTGTTGATGGCTGCGCTACCAGTCTGGGCTCTGACGGGCCCCCTCTGCATGCTTGTTGACGTGTTTGCAATGGCCTCCTTTAAAGAACGCTTCATTCTTGTAACTTTATCCAAGTTTAGTATTTTCAAATAGTTTTAGCCACTGAAAAAGGAAGACTTTCATGTTGCTATGAAGAATTCTGGGACGCCTTAAAGGTGCTGAGAGACTAAAACAGAGACAGAGCTCACCATTGCAGTCTTCAATGAAAGCCTGAAATATTTGAAGATATAAATATATACATATGTATAGTTGAAGATATAAATATATACATATATATATAAATATATATATACATATATACACACACATATATATACGTATATATATACACATACATACATACACATGTATATATATATATATATATATATACACACAGACACCAATTTAGATATATATGTGTGTTTGTGGATCTGGATTCAGTTGTATTGCATTCCAGTGTTTGCAAACACACATACTGAAACACTGTAACACTTCGACAGTGGTTTGTAAACAGGAAGAAACAGCTGTCTGTCTTTTCTCCCCTAATTAAAACAGTCAAGCCAAAGCAGAATGATGATCAAATGGCAGCAAATCATCAGCAAGAGGGCTAATTAATATATTTACAAGCAGTTTATTTTGGTCGCTGAAGTTTTTATCTTTTTTTTTTTTTTTTTTGAAGATAAGGCAGAAAACTCATCCTCCTATTTTTTTTTTTCCTCCCACCTCTCAACCATTCCAGAGCAAAGACAGGCCTGATTTACGAGAGCGCCTTCTCTACGGTGAAATACTTCCTTCATTTCAAAGCCCTTGCAACATTTCTGGAGTTATACTTCTAATTTGCTCCAATTCTCCACATTAGCAGAGCTAAAAGTCCTCTGAACAAACGCACCGTCTCATTTCCGAGCTTCTCCCTGCACCGTCGCCAACGTCTGCGACGGGCCCGAGCCGCGCACGCAACACGGCGACGCTCTCACACTTATTGTTATTCCATATGGAATCAACTTGTTTTTTTTTTTTACATTTCCTGCCGCCGTTCTCGCTCCAACACGGGCTAAGATTGCAGTTTGCGAGGTGCGGGAGCGGAGGCGTCCACTTCCACACCAGCCAGGTGGTGAGACTGCTGCAAATTACTCATGGCACTTTCTCTGATGACATTTTTCCCAACATCCTCCCTGTTGATCCCCCCCCAACCCCCCTCCACACACACACACCCTCACCTCCCGTCAACACCTCGCCACCCCAATGCACATGTTAATCCCCCCCCTCCCATCCGTGTCACAATAGCGCGTTTCTGGAGATTGTTGCCTCCTGCCGTCACCTGATTGACCCTTTGAGCAGGTGCTGGATCCGATCCAATCACAGTCAATCTTCTTTAAACATTTCATTCTTTAAGCAGAACAGGGGCTCAAAATTCCATCATTCAGTGACCCGATCAGCCGCCGATAACACAATCAAGCCAATCCCGGCTTATCCCGAGGGAGCCATTTCAGGTGGGACAGCTGGGGGAGATGAGACGGCGGACCTACAGAAAGGTGTCAATCTCCGCTGATCCACGGCTCTCTTTTGTGAGCCGCCGCCTTCGCCGCGTCTCCTTGTCGGCGAAAGCGGCCGTCTGAAAGGCATTTCTGCGGGATCAGCGGCGGCCGGGAAGAAGTCCTTCTTTAAAGAGGGGGCCATCCTTTCTGCAGAAAATTCTAACCTGAAGGAGGGACACTTGCATTCTGTGTGTGTGTGAGAGGGAGAGAGACGGAGGGTGAGAGAGAGAGGGAGAGAAAGAGAGAGAGAGAGGGAGAGAGACGGAGAGAGAGAGAGAGAGGGAGCGAGAGAGAGAGGGAGAGAGAGAGAGAGAGAGAGAGAGGGAGAGAGACGGAGAGAGAGAGAGGGAGAGAGAGAGAGAGAGAGAGAGAGAGAGAGAGAGAGAGAGAGAGAGAGGAGAGAGAGAGAGAGAGAGAGAGAGAGAGAGAGAGAGAGAGAGAGAGAGAGAGAGAGAGAGAGAGAGAGAGAGAGAGAGAGAGAGAGAGAGAGAGAGAGAGAGAGAGAGAGAGAGAGAGAGAGAGAGAGAGAGAGAGAGAGAGAGAGAGAGAGAGGGAGAGAGAGAGAGAGAGAGAGAGAGAGAGAGAGAGAGGGAGAGAGAGAGAGAGAGAGAGAGAGAGAGAGAGAGAGAGAGAGAGAGAGAGAGAGAGAGAGAGAGAGAGGGAGCGAGAGAGAGGGAGGGAGAGAGAGGGAGAGGAAGGGAGCGAGAGAGAGAGGGAGAGAGAGCGAGACAGAGAGAGAGGGAGGGAGAGGGAGAGGGAGAGAGAGAGAGGGAGAGAGAGACAGAGAGAGAGAGAGGGAGCGAGAGAGAGAGAGAGAGAGAGAGAGAGAGAGAGAGAGAGAGAGAGAGAGAGAGAGACAGAGAGAGAGAGAGGGAGCGAGAGAGAGGGAGAGAGAAAGAGAGAGACAGAGAGAGAGGGAGAGAGAGGGAGAGAGAGAGAGGGAGAGAGAGAGAAATGATGTGAATACTGCAGTACAATTCTTCAGTGGCCATTTAAAAGCGATTCCATTGTAGACATTGCTGGGCCACTGGGCAAGTAAAGGTCAAGGGGGATATGAAAAAGTTTGTCTAACCCCCCCTCCCTCTCCTCAGCCACATGTCCCCGCAGCGCTGCCGCCGCCGTAGCCACATTCATAGGCAATTCATTTATATGGCCGTGCCCTTCTCCGCTGCTAGCCCCCGCCGCTAACTACAAGTGACTGCAATGAGATTGAAGCCTGCGGCTAAATGTGCACCGCGAGAGGCACATGCTCCATCATCGGCGCCGTGATCACTCCTTATAATCACTGGAACCAGACTATATCCCCGGCTGATTGGCCGAGTCGAGGCGGAGAGGAAACAATCACAGAATGTCAGGGATGATGGACACCGGGGATGCCGGCGTCGCGGTGGTCACCGCGAGCTGCCATGTAAATGGCATGCAAATGTGCACCTGCACTCCGCCGAGGAAGTGGAATGAAGGACTGTGGCCTTTTGATTAGGTTCCTTTCGCTCATGTTAAGTGTATTTTGTTTCCCCTCTCGCCAGCATTAATCACCCAAGTTTTGCTGTTACGGGAAAGAATGCGATGCCACGCGTCGCGACCGTCCGGCCGTCGAGCCGGAGATGAAATTAGAACTGATTCCGCAAATGCGGCCGAGATGATGTGACGCGGGCGGTTATTTAAATAAGACCTTCAAAGGCCTGATAGTAAAAACCGAGCCAGAGTTCCTCCTTTCCCTCCGTTCCGCCGTGGAAAGCTCCAAGGTCTCGAGCACTTGTGCAGGTATGCACAAAGAATTCATTGGGCCTCTATTGTCGCCCGCGCAGTTATTTTGCTCCCATTTATAAAAAATCTGAGGCCATGCAAAATGTCAGTCGGTATGAGATTACCGGAGGCCCAGGAAGAATTCCATGCCGGAGCGGAGGAATCTATTTCAGTTTTTTTTTTTCCTTTAATAATTTCCTCTCATCTGCTTCCCTCCCCGTTGAAGTATTTCAGAAATATGCAGACGCAGTCGCTCGCCAAAGGAGGGACTCAGCGGCTGCGGCTGCAGGCTCCTCCCCCTCCTCCTCTTGTTGTGACACTGCTCTTCCTGTTCAACTCGTCTGCACCTTTCTCTCCTCTTTCAACAGCCCACTGATCTCATTCTAATATGGGGACTGACTGCCTTGCCTGGCTTTAAAGGTCCAGTGTGTGAGATTTAGTGACGCCTAATGGTCAGAAAGCAGCACTGCAAATAATGTCAATCCCCTGTTTTCTGATATCTCACTTGATCTGATAGACTCTGGGGTGGTGCTGATGGTGGGCGAGGCCTCCACCTTCTCCCTAGCAGGCAAAGTATTTATGCTAGCATAAATGCTAATGAACGATAATGAAAACGAACTGATTTATTTTATTTCATTTATTTTTTGGTGCTTTATATCCAAAAATAAATGTTTATTTCATGCCATCGGATCCCTTTAAGTGTTACACAACAGGCTTGGACGGCTCACCGGTGACCTGCTGGTCCGTTTACCTTTATTCCCGTCGAGCCCAGTGGCAGTGAACTGGTTAAGCCCCTCCTCCTCATCCCCCCCCCCCCCTCTCCTCCTTGCCCTATTCAGCCCCACCTCCAGGATCTGGCTCTAGACCAGTGGAGCATGAGAAGCAGGACAGGCTGGACATAAAGGGGTGATTGTGGCAGCCCAGTGACATGGAAGCAAGTAGCTCTGATTAAACTAAAAGTCGGCTTCAGGCTTGCGCACGAGCGAGCGGAGGGCCGACGGGCGGAGGGGAGGGTGGAGGGGGGTGCGGGGGGTTGGTTGACTTGGACTCTCAGCCGAGCCAAATAAGGGAACTATGAGACGCACCCCTAAAGCCGATTACAATAAACCAATGAAGAAGCATTAGCCTCCACAGCTAATTATGCCTTTAACTGCGGGCAGAAGCTGGCGTCATGTCCGGGCAGGCCTCGGCTGGTGCGTCACGTCCACATTTAAAAGGTGTCATCACATTTCCCATCATTAATGAACTGCTTGCCTCAGTGGAACATGGGTGAAATATTAACACGCACCACAGGTGTGGCCCACACAAAACTTTGGCTTCAATATGAAAACTGCACTACGTCTCTCTCTCTCTCTCTCTCTCTCTCTCTCTATGTCTCTGTCTCTCTCGGTCTCTCTCGCCCTCTCGCTCTCTTTTTTCGCAGTCGTTAGAAGGTAATGCTTTGCAAGACACTGAATCCCTACAAGCGCATCTGCTGTTCTTTAGCCGTCGCGACCTCTGACCTCAGAGTAAGCGCCGCATTTAAAGGAGGGCAGAATTTTTAAAGGCTGCATTAAAATATCAGAAAAAAAATAAACCTTCTCCGCCCTCGGCTCTATTATTCAAGCGGCACCTCTGATATTACTCACACCGAAAACACAGCAGGTGAAATGCATCACGAAATACGACCGTTCCTATTTTATGAGACTCGGGGGGGCGGGGAAGGAAAAAAAAAGAAAAACAGGACAAATTTTCAGCTGCAGAGGAGAATCAAAGGAAAAATAAAGCCGGTGTTGTCTTCTGCTTATGAGCGTAAATCTGCACAGCGAGCCACTTCATTCGACTTGAGCAGCGGGCGGGCGGGCGGGCGGGCGGACGGACGGAGCAGCAGCCTCCAGTCAAGAGTCCTTGAATATAAAGGGTGACGGCCGGCAGCGCTGATAAGATTGTCTAATCTGGCTTGCAGGCCTGAGGTGCCGCGCGGTGGCGGCTGGAGGAGGGAGACAGACGAGGAAGGGAAGAATGAAGGCGGTGGGGTGGGGGTGGGTGGGGGGGCAGGATGCGGCCACTATTAAGAAGGTAATGGGATCCATCTGAGATGCATTAGAATCGCAAGGAGAGACGGACGGTGGGATGGATGACGGAGGGGCTTGGGTCGTGTTCAGCTGCTTCCAGGCTGCAGCCTCCTGGCCCGGCGCTGCGGCGGCGGCGGTGGCGGCGGCGGCGGCGGCGGCTGGACGCAGCTCGTCAGAAGTGGTGCCAGCTCGGCCGTTTGCTGCTTCCTGGCGGTGACGGCCCCGACACACAGGCACTGAGGCTGATGAGCACGAGAGCTGTCAGCCCAGGCCCCCCCCATAACAAATGCCATCTCTCTCTCTCTCTCTCTCTCTCTCTCTCTCTCTCTCTCTGCTCCCCCTACCTCACCCAACCCTGTGACAGAATGGGAGGGGGGTCGGGGGTGCAGACAGAACCTGTGACCCAATTGTGGCCACAGCAGCTGTTTCCCCTCCACTGCTTCCCGGCCGCCACCGTCCCCGCGGACCACATCCCGCTAATTGGCCTACGCTGACTTCCGCACACACACACACACACACACACACACACACACACACACACACACGCACGCCAAGCGGCGGCAGAACGGTGGCGCCCACCGGCAGCGGGGCCGCCTCGCCGCCGCCTCGAGCTGCGTCGCAACGATGATTGATAAGCGCCTCCAAAAACATCCTCCTCCTCCTCCTCTTCCTCCTCCTCCTCCTCCTCCTGGAAATACAAATGAGCGGCCGTGGTGTCGGGCGGCGAGGTCGCCCTGCTGCCGTAGGGGTGGCGGTGGGGGGAGGGGGAGAGGGAGTAGAGGGTGGACGGACGGACGGACGGACGGACGGACGGACGAGACAGTGGGAGTGACGACTGACACACACACTTACACCCAGATTTTATGGAGGGGAAACGGAATTAATTGGCTCTGCCTTCCATGGATAAGTCCTGCTAGTGTGTGTGTGTGTGTGTGTGTGCGCAGCAATAATGGTAGGTTGGCAGGCTATTTAATAAATCCTGGGATGTATAAGGCAGAGAGGAGGGAACACACACACACACACACACACACACACACACACACTAAACAGAGAGACGACTCTCTTTGCTCTGTATCCCTGACGTAGCCTACAGTGTCTACACTGATTACCTCATTGCCAGAGACACTTGAACCTGCCCCCCCCTCCCTTTCTCTTCCCATCCCTCCTTCTATCCCCCTCTCTCTCCCTCTCTCTCTATCACACACACACATCCCTAATCATGCACCTACATGAGAAACACTCAGCTGCCGCTGCCGCCGCCGCTGCTGCTGCCGCCACATCCGGAGCGCGGACAAGTAGGCAGCGGAAAGCAGGCCTGGCGGGGAAACAAGCACGAGATCTGCCTCAATCACTCTGATTTGTTTGTTTCCTCCTGAGCGTTGGAGGATTCCTCAAGGAGTCGAGGAGGGAGGAGGAAAGAAAGAAAAACTTTGTATAATCAAGTCAATTATGTCATTCAATCAAGTCGAAAATCATTTCGAGCCCTTTCTCAGATTCATTGATTGCGAAGTCGTGCTGGATCTCTCTCTCTCTCTCTCTCTCTCTCTCTCTCTCTCTCTCTCTCTCTCTATGTCGCATGCTGCATTTGCGTCGTGCAAATAATCGCTCTTTATTTGTGGCGATGGGCCAGGCCGTCTGATTCTGATGTGCTGTTCGTTTAAAACAGACGCAGCCCATGCTGACGAGCTGCGGCTCGTGAGTGTGTAACAACACGACCCAGGGCAGATATTTTTTATATTTTTTATAAAGGTCCCCTTCTGCAGGTTTGCGAGGTGAAGAGGGACGGACGACAGCAGCTGGATCGACCGGCACGTCGACTCCGAACTCCAGCCTTCCAACCCTCCCGTCTCCATCTGCCTTAATCTTTTATAGATTACACGACCAATCAGCGGCAATTATGACGCTTAAGTTGCAGTGAAAGCGAGTCGCAGCTGTGCCGGGTGGCTCCGAAAAGAAAGAAAAAAAAAACAACAAAAAACAAAAGAGAAAATACAGAAAAAGAAGCAGGAAGAGGAAGACGAGTTGCAAATAACCGCTGAGGAGATTCAACAGCGTCGGTTTCATCAGAACCAGGCGGCGCTTCTACGTAGAAGAGCAACAGGGGGTTGGGGGGGTGGGGTGGGGGGGTAAGGAGGGAGGAAAAGAAGAAGAAGTAGAAAAAGCGCCGCCGAAGGCTCTTCTGGATCCGACGTCGTCTCGCGGCAGCTAGCCGCGAGGCTAATGTCGCGGCTCCACGGGCAATCAATCTGATTGGCCGGCTTGATTGTGACAGACAGGAGGTTCGCCTAATCACCCCCCTCCTCCCCTTCCCCCGCTGCCTCCACCCTCCCCCTCCTTTTCCAAATGCTTGTGGAGGGCTCCTCCTCCTCCTCCTCCTCCTCGTCGTCCTCCTCCTCCTCCTCCTCCTTCTCCTCGCCAGATGAATGTGAGATAAATCCAGAGGATGGAGGGAAGCTGGAGTGGCGGGTTAAACACAGCGGAGCCGCCCCCACCGCCACTGATGGAGCGCACGCACACACACACACACACACACACACACACACACACACACACACACACACACACACACACACACACACACAGGTCCGAGTACTTTGCAGGAGAAATGAGACGGCGCTGCTCGCGTGCGTGAAGTAAAAAAAAAAAAAAAAAAAAAAAAGAGAGAAAGACAAAGGTTGCAGTTTCCATTGATCTCCAGCGGCTCCTGTGTCTCCTTCAGGACGCGGCGCATTATGCGCCCGTGGGAAAAAAAAATATATTAAAAAAATCCATCGGCGGCGGACAAAATTGTTTAAGCTGAAGGTCAAGCAGCGACGGTGGTGGCTGAAGGTGACCTTGACTGAGGCGGAAGATGACATGAGGGAAATCACGTCTCGGCGGGGGGTTGAGGGAGAGGGGGGAGGGGGAGGGGGTGGGAATTATCTGTGAAAACGCAAAAGCCCATCCTGTGCGTGTGTGTATATGTGTGTGTGTGCACGTGCTGCAGTGTGCACGCAATATGAAGTTTGTGTGCGTGTGTGTGCCTGTGTATGTACTTGTGTGTGTGTGTGTGTGTGTGTGTGTGTGTGCGCATGCGCGTATCATATGCATGTCCTTGCATTACAGAGCGCCCCTGTGCAGCGACATTTCCTTTCAGCAAGGTCTCTTCTCATCATTTTCTGTAACGTTTTGATGCCTTGGCAGCTATTTTGAACAATTTTCAAAAAAAACTATTTTGCTTCATAAAATATAACAAAAATAATAACTAGGAATAATTTAACGGAAATTATGGCATGCCAAGCATGAACAAAATGCATAAAAAAAACACTAAAAATACACTCATCTCACTAACAGTGGTTGTGAAAGACCTCAAAGTTCTGCATGGCTCTCGGGATGAGGTGGTTAAACAATAGCTTTCTTTTTATTTAATTATTTGTGATTGCAGTGTTGGCTGAGTCTCGACAGAACTTTGTCAAAAATCTCCAAGACGAGACCGAGACCGTTCAAAAGTGGTCACCTGACCGGTCTTGAGACCAAGAATACTCGAGTACGACAACCGCCGGCTGCTCTTTAAAAGCTCAAACTCCAAGACGGCCTTTAACAACAGAGACCCTGAAACAGCAACAACCCCAAGAAGATTTCACACGCTCGTGTTGCAGCGCAGCACAAAGATCCGAGAAATCTCATCCAGCTCCAGAAAGCAGCGTTTAGATTGCACCGTTTTGCCTGGAGGTCCCACTGAACGCAGCATGTTTTCTGGAGCTGTTTGGATTCAGGCAGTGAAGTGAAGCTGCCGGGCCAGAGGAATCATTAGCCCCCACACTTCTTGCTGCTCCAGCCACATGTTTCAAGAGGGTCAAAAAAAAGAAGATGTAACAAACACCCAGCTGGGATGATAGTACCGTCCTTGAGGAGAGGTTAGTGCCCTTTGTGACATCACGAAGGTCGACATCCAAAACCGCAGGTGACAAGTGGGGCAAGCCAAAGAAATAAAGCAGCGACTTTTTCTCACTTCTGGCCCGTTTGTTGACAAACGGCAGGAAACACATATATTATAGTTACATAACATCAGTTATGTAAAAGTGAATTCTGCATATCAGGGGGACCTGCAAGCCCGACTAATAACTCAAGACTGATCTAGTCAGATAACCACATTATATGAGAGATGCTGATCGCAGAGAGGGAAATCAAAGAAAAACCTTGTTTCTGTGGTTATTGTGACTCCGCAGGGTTGAAATATGTGTAGAGAAAAAAGATAACTCCTCTTACCTTCCCAAACTGTTCGAAATACTGCTTCACATCTTCCACTACCGTGTTGGCCGACAAGCCGCCCACAAATATTTTCTTTGTTCTTGTGACCATCTGGAAAAAAAGAGAGAGAGAGAGGGCAGGGGAGGAGACGGTGAGCGACGGGAGCTTCAAATGCGCCGCGCGGCAACTTTAATGAGGCTTCAAACGCGGCGAGTGAACCTGCACCTGCCGCGGGAGGCAAACAGGCAGGAACCAACACATCCGCACAAGTGCGGCCGGAAAAACGCTTTGTTTTAACCTGTTATTACAGCAAGGTCACCAGTGCCGCCGCGTACATTTTAGGATGATTTTTTTCTTCTTTTTTGTGGGGGGGCTTTGTGCATTTCTTTCACAACGGCATTACGAATTGAACCTCTAATCAAAACAGACTGTCAACGAATTAAAGGCCTCCGTTTCATACATAAAAAGTTTCTGTTTATCTTGGGAAAGAATAATAAAAGGAAAGAAAAAAAAAGCGAAGAGGGAACAACAGAAATAATTTATGGACTTTACAGAGGGGGAAAAAAAACAATTAATGAGTGCTGGAAGATGGAATCAGAGTGCATTAAAGCCTCATTTAGTCTCAAACGGCAAGAATATTAAGGATTATTACCCACGGCGTCAAAAAGGGCACCAACATCTGCCGCGGAGAGCGCAGGCTAAATTTAGGAGGACGATTTCTCAGGGAGGAGAAAGAAGAAAAAAAAAAAAACACGGTCACAGCTGAACACCAGCGTCAGCGCACAGACATCCGTCAGTGGCTATTTCCATTTTGCGCGCGATTAAAAATGTACACGCAAACTGGCGACCTCACAAGGCGACATTTAACGAGGGGTCGGCCTGTAAACATCCAGCTGCCGGAGAAATGGATGTTTCCCACTAAATCAAACCTGACCCTCTGACCCTCCACTCGGGGAGGGGTGTGGGGGGCACAGTTTCTTCTTCAGAAGGCACCACCCCCAAAAAACATACGCAAATAAATACAAAACTTTACATTTTCAAATGAAATTCACGTGCAGCAGACACAACTTGAGGAGAAACAAGGCAAATCCCGACATAATGGAGCATAAATGTAACTTAATACTGCACAATAAATAACTTAATATTGCACACATGCAAAATCAAATTATCAAAATAAATAAAATGCAAATAAAAATTGTCTGCCTCTCTTTTATTTGCAGCCTTCTTAATTAAATTTCAGCAGTAACCTTTTTCCATGAGCTAATAATAAAAAACAAAATAACAACAATGAACCAATTAAGTAATCGTAATATCCTTCAATTAATACCCTGTCCTCATCGATGTGCCAAAATACCAGCAAAGCATACTGGGATTTGTGTTTTTAGCTGTACATGTGCTGTATAATAGCAGTGGGCCAGCAGTGATTTTGTATTGCCTCACGGGCCAAACATGATTACACTGGGGGCCAAATTTGGCCCGTGGGCCAGAGTTTGACAACTACGGGTTAGCAGCACGCTAACACTAATGAAGTGCTCCAGAGTTCACTGGGGACCTGCAGTCCTGAGAACAGACCTGAGTCTGGTTTTTCAGTTCTCCAGGACTGACTTCCAACACCCAGACTTAGCAAACAGGGGAAAAAAAAGAGCCACAGTCTCTACTTGTTCCACGGCCCCCGACTGAGGTAAAGGTTTACGACTCGGCGCCTCCGTGCCACCGGTGCCGTGATTATGGTTATTGCTTTGGCCTGATCTGACTCTAGCTGTTGAATACTGTTGCCGAGCCTGTTACCGGCCGACCTCCGAGTAATCGAGGTGATGCCACCGTAAACGACTTAGCATGTTTTGCGCGGGCACTCCTCACTCGGGGCCACGTCCCCGCACAGTTTGAGATTGATCCGCAGCCCTTTAGCTGGTCGATGACAAGCCACTGATTTAAGGCTCTGAAAAAGACCAAAACAGTGAAAAAACAGGCGCAGCTGTCTGGCTAGATATCGGAGAACTAAAGGATGAGATGTATAGAGGCATAATAATTAGCATGACTTCTGCTAACGCGTCCAACCAACAAGCTGAGGATTAATCGTGGTTATGGACATGGCAACAAACTACATTGGTGAGAGTCTTGGCAAAGAAACGAGAGACAGCTACATGATGCTAGCTCAGAGCTTGATGCTAGTAGACGGCGGATACAAATATCTAAATAGAAAAAAAAAAACGCCAACGCGCTAAGCTACAGGAAGTTCCCGTTCAGAGCCGACGCAGAGGCATGAATCAGGAAGTCTCTTCCTAGCACGTTTCTACCAGGGAGTGAGAATTTACTGACGTCACGTGGCGCGTAACAATTTTTTTGGGACGCATCAATCGTTAATCTTACTGACGAAACAGGAGAGAGCGAGAGAGAGCTAGAGAGAGGGAAAAAAAAGGCCACAGGGAAACTCACAGGAGCCCCCGCGAAAACTCCCAGGGCTCGCCTGCATCAGACAGGAATAAATGAAGGTGGGCGCAGGATAAACACGCTCCAGAGATGCGCGGCAAACTATCAAGGAGCTTGATAGAGTCTACCTTGATCAGAATGCTGAGCGAAACACTTTGGGTTTATGAAAGAGGCTCGACGCAGGGAGAGCGATGGGGGGGGGACGCTGCGTTCAGCCGCAGCTCCAGCAGCCCATCTGTCAAGTGTGTTCCAGGTGCAGGAGTCTCGCAGGCACATATGCACGGGGCCTCCCACGCACGGGCCCTCGCTTGTTCGAGTGGGTTTCTTCTTTGTGTTCATTTAGCTTTCAGAGATGACTGCCAGACTGAACACGAGGCGGACTCGTCAAGACTGCAATTTCTTTTTTCTTTTTTTTTTCTTTTTTTTAATTACACGTGAACCAACGCAATTTTGACACCAAATTAAAAACTCATGTTCCCAGGAATCCAGGATCGCATCCCATTCACTTCAATGGAGTTGCTCACCCACCGCGTATGCCGATTAAGTTTTTGGCTTCCGCACTATTCGACCCATAGAGAATGCACGCTTCACACTACCCATCATGCCTCTGGTACTCCCGTGATACAGCGGGACGCATCAGCCAATCACAACGAGCCGAGGTACAGCATGTAGGACGCTGTGATTTAACTATTTTCTGCCGATTTTCTGGCTCATTTCTGGCCTTTATTTTTTTTTTTTGAAAGAATGAAAGACCATGACTTAAAAATGTACAACAGAAAGATTTATTATGAATCACGTTTGAAGTCGCAGTGGTCCTGGCAGGCATTTTAGAGGCGTTTCTCTAAAATGTATTGTGGTCTAATGGGGAAAAAGCTTTTTGAGCCATATGAGGTTTTGACTGCAGTACCTCGAGTGGCCACTGGAAAAGAATTGCTATTCTGCCATAGTGCAAGTCCAATATCCAGTTCTTATGACACATCCATGGGAATACATCAGCTAGCTAGCGGATAGTAGCGTGAGTTAGCACACCTGCTACAAGTCTGTTCAAAATTCCGCACTCAGTTTCTAGACATTTTTAAAGTACAATTTTTCAAATATTTCAAAGCACCCTCTCGACACTGAGTGTTTAATCCAGCGGGATTCAGTCTGGGCCGCACCTGTAGTCTGACAGCAGACTCGATGGACTCAGACGGCTGTTTTAGGTTGAGAGGATATGACGTGCAGGTGCATCTAGCGTTAAGCTGTCAGCAGAACGTTTCCGCAGCTCCTCTCACGGTCAATACTTCTTCCTGCAATCTGCTCAACAAATGACCGGGTTTCCCACATGTCGATAACGGCGAGGACGGTCCGCGTCGCTAATTCCAAACTCTGAGCGCTAATTTCAGCCCGCTGAAGTGCGCGGCTCTGGGAGATAACGGCTCGTCTCGCGTCTCGGCTGCTAACAAGATGAAGGTCTGACTATTGACTGCAGGCCGTCACCGCTACGCTAAAATTCAGACGCCCTGGTCTGGGCTAGCATCACCTCAGTCCCAGCAGACGCTCCCAATGCTAACGATCTACTTCCTGTCGTCGTCTCCTGCCTTGACCGTCACGGTGTGGGCGTCAGGCCGGTTTTGGCTGCCACTCTGGCCAAAAACCAGACACCCCTCCTCTTCCTCCTCTTCGTCCTCTTCCTCCTCTTCCTCCTCTTCCTCCGCTCGCCAACATCACACCCCAGGCCTCAGAGGTTATCAGCCGCGGATGCTGCCGCCGGCAACCCCCAGCCAGACAGCTGCTGATAAACTGGCTCGCCGACTATTTATCAACATCAATCACTTTTATCGGAGCTAATCTGTGTGGGTGGGGGAGCAGGAAGGGGAGGGGGGGATTTATATATATATACTTATATAAATAAACAAATAACCAATCCAGTGTTCTTCCTGCTTGCCTTTTTAAGCCAGCTTCCCTACCGGGCCACCTTGTCAAGTTTGTCTTCAAACTCTGACACAATATTTGATTATTTGCAGCTTTTATGTTGTGTCTGTAAACACAGAACCTGAGATTAGATTAGATTAAGATATGACTTAAAAAAAAATAAAAATAAAAAAAGGCCAGGCCTGACAGTGTCTAATCTCTTTGGATTTAAAAATGTATTGATAAAGAAAAAAAACATCAAAAAAAGAAGAAGCCCAAAGCAGGAATCTGCTGCTGCTTGTGTCTGTCTGAAGCCGGCAGAGCTGCAGCCGACACCGCACACATCGTTTTACAAATTACCAAAAAGTGTGTTTTCTTTTGAAGCAAACCGTGTACTGCAGCGCGTCAACTGCCAGGTAGTCGGAGGTTCCCCTCCCCTCGCCGCCTCCACGGCAACGTTTGCTCCGATCGCTAGCGCCGGCAACGCGCCGACTCCAGCGGGCTTGTTTAAAAAATGGACCGCTCTCCAGCCCACTTTCACCACCCTCTCCCCTCTCCTGTAACCCAATTTTGAAAACTTTCGGTTATTTTTGCCCGGTCCTAGGAGACAGCGGAGAGGAGTGCCACGAATGTGCGCGGGGCGCGTGCATGTGCCTGCGTGCACCTCTAATTTCTCGAGCATGCCAAACGTGTTTCGCTCTGAGAAGTGGACTAAAAGGCAAAAAGCTTCTGGTGCTCTCTCAAACTAAAAACCAAAGACTAAATGTGAAAGACACCTGATACAATGAGCAGCCGCGGCAGCCAGCGTGTGATTTCTGTCACTTGAGGAGAAGTCGGCGAGGAGGTCTGCTAAAGTCATGGGTTTTGGAAGCCAGAAATGGAAACCATCCATCACCTTTAGAGGAAAACAATGAATTAGGACGCCAGCTTCATTTGACTTTATTTTCCTTCAAGTCACTCTGAGCCCCAAAGCAAACAAAGAAAAAATGCAGACACGCCTGACAGAGCTTTGTGGAAACTGGCCCCTCGTGATGTCAAAAGGGGGCTTAGCTATCTCGCCACTCCATCAGCAGCCAGGTTTGTGCTGCAGCTTTAGCCAGCAACCTGGCTGCAAACACAGAGCTAAATCCACCAAGGTTTATTTTTTGTTACAATAATGAATGATGGATTGGATTTATACAGCGCTTCTCTAGGAACTCAAAGCACTTTACATTGAACCCATTATTCATTCACACTACATTCACACTGGTGGTGGTGAGCTACATGTGGCCTGGGACAGGCTGATGGAAGCGTGGCAGCCAATCTGCACCAAACAGCCCCTCTGACCTCCAATGTGGCTTGCCCAAGGACACAACGACAGCCTGGGCTGGAGCGGGATTTGAACCGTCAACTTTACGGGCATTGGACAACCCGTTCTACCTCCTGAGCCACAGTCGCCCAGTTACTGAGAAACTGCACTGGACAGCTCCAGCAGAGGAGAGCTCCAGGCGAGGCCGGCTAACCTGAGCGAGCGCTGCCAAGAGTTTAAAAATGAGGGAGCGGCATTAATAAGAAACTCAACAGCGAGTCGCACCTGCACCTTTGTGATCCGCTTCTCTGGCACCACAACACAACAAGGAGGCCGTGATGAAACACTGGCAGGGCGGTTTGGCTGCTCGGCCCTCTGCGACCCACAAAAGCCAGGATGGAGTGAACACGGGACGCATCGGGTTTTTATTTTTTAGCTCAAGCCAGGCGGCTAATTATCCAAGTCGCTCAGGACCGGCCCGCCTCACTTTGATGGCTCTGATCTCTGATCGGCCTGGAACGCCATCTCCCCATCACAGCCTCTCATCTCTCATTAAGTGTAAACAATGCACCTCGCCGCACTTCTTTTATAATCTTGTGCTCCTGGCTTAAGTGCGTGCTACACAGTGTGTGTGTGTGTGTGTGTGCGAGCGTGTGTGTGTATGTGTGTGTGTGTGTGTGTGTGTGTGTGTGTGTGCGAGCGTGCTTGCTGCAGAAGTTGAAAAACATAAGCCTGTAGCTAATATTGCTGCATGCGGAGTCATTATTATTTCTGGAATCTCTTTTTTATTTATTTATTTCCCCCCCCACTGCTGCTACCTGTGGCAGCAAACAACAATTCGGCAAACCTCAGTATTGCGCCTACAAAAAGCTATTAGTGTCGCGAACACGCGTGCAGAGCCGAGGCTGCAAAAAAAAACAAAAAACAAAAAAAAACAAAGAGGGAACGTTATTAACTCCCCAAGTAGGATATGAGAGAGGATGAATATAGTGTGAAACAAGACGGGGTGGGGGAGGGAGGGGGGGTGTGCTCAGGGTAAGAGAGGAGCGTCAAAGTTATTTATGCAAATTCTAAGATTTTGGGTTTTTTTTTCTTCTTCCTTACACGGAGCACAAAGCGGCTCCACCCAGAGAGGCAGAGACGTTTAAATGGTTTTACTGGTGACGTCAGCAGCAGCGGCAGCAGCAGCAGCAGCAGCAGCAGCAGCAGCAGATTAAGATCTTAACTCTCATCAGCCGCATCTCTTAAACATGAAAAGTCCAATTCCTCCGGCTCGGCGGCGCGGCTGCAGGAATTTCACAGCGCTAGCTGGGGGGTGGGGAGAGGGGTTGTGGGGGAGGGTGGAGGGGGCTTTTATCGCTCATTAGCATCGCCATCGTTCCCTCTTTTAAAAACTGGGAGACGCTCCGGCGTTGGGGAGGCCTCCCCCTCCAGTGAGGAGTTTAGATCTCTGGTGGGTCAAAGTGGCCTCGGATTTCATTACATTTGGAAGAGAAGAAACCTTAAGAAACTGCACTAAAAAAAAAAAGCGGGAACGCAGTCACATGACAGATATGGAAACCATCCCCAAGTAGAAATGAGACATACCAGGCATTTCAGCCACGTGTGTGGAGGAGGGTTTGAACTTAACGTTAGTTAATTAAGTTAAGTTAATAAGATAACGTTTTAACGGCTTCAGATCCATAAGGGGAAGATGCAAAGTCTTTTGTTTTGTTTTGTTTTGTTTTGTTAAGCACTGTGGGTTGCACATGTTGTGTATGAACAGTGCTATATAAATAAAGTTTATTATTATTATTAAAGTCACGTTACCGCGGTTACCGAGCGACTCGTATTAAAAACGATACTGTACATTAGCATTTCTCAGCTGGTGGGTCGCAGAGCTGTTTTGATTGGGTTGCGGCTTCGTGGACAGCAGGGTTGCCAGTAAGTTGCCAGTTCATCGCAGAGACGCATGGAGACAGACAAAGACAGACAAGCATTCACTCTCACACACACACCTATGGACAATTTAGAGTTTCCAATTCACCTCACATGCATGTGTTTAGAGTGTGAGAGGAAGTCGGAGAACCCGGAGAGAACCCATGTAGACACAGGGAGAACATGCAAACTCTACACAGAAAGATCCCAGTCACCCCAATTCAATTCAATTCAATTCAATTCAATTCAATTCAATTCAATAATTTCAGTAATTTATTTCCTAGACATAATAGAAAGTGGGCCAGCGTTTTTATTTTTGTGGAATAAATTTGGAGACTCCACCTAGTTGAGAAACACAGCTGTACATGACACACACACACACACACACACACACACACACACACACGTGGGCAGATGAACTGACGCGGCCGATCCAGCAGATGGACGGATGAGCGGCGGCTCTGGGAAGCACACGGTGGCTATCGGGGAATCCTGCACTTGGTCATCTCGCCCACCGGAGCGCAAACAAACAGATCTCGCCAGAGTCTGCTTGGACGCGGAGCCGCAGGTCCGCTTCGTCTGCTCCCTTTTCTCACAGCTTTTTTACAACTTTTCGTTCTGGCTTCAACCAACAACACGAGATGAGGAAAATGAAAAAAAAAACGGCGAGAAACATATTAGAGTTGAGCCGGCAAGTTGCAGCTACGTTGCTGATATGGAGCCAACGGGCTTTTGGAGGAGGTCCAACTGGTGCGTCGGTGCTCCAACACAGAGAGACTTCTGGACAACGTGCGCGCACTTGGACATCGTTCAATAGATGAAAAAAAAAAAAACTCACAACGCAAGCCATGAATAAAACAGAACCACAGGCAGGCGGTTTCACATCGCGCCTAATAAAGTGGCCGCTGAGCGTAGTTCTAACGAGCCGCCCGTCAGGTTTAGGAAATGCGAGCAATTTTGCGCCGCTGTTGCCTCGGACTGCTATTTTCCTGGCGAGAAAAAATAAACACGTGACCTTCTGACACAGCAGGCGCAGCAATAACAGAAGAAGAGAAGAAGAGGAAAAAAAGGAAAAGAAAGTTCCCTGTCAGGGAGCTGCAGGTCCGAGGGGAGCAGGTATCAGACCAGGGCAAAACACAAGACATCACGCACCGCGAGCGCTATGTGATGCAGTGGTGGGGGTCGGGGGGCGCCGCCCAATCTCTGGTGTGCTGCCATTTAGCAGAGCGCCGAGATGCGGCGGATCTGAGAGCCACGCGGAGAAACATCTCCGGAGAAACACGGCGGCGGCAGCTCATGCAGATCTGTGTATCGCGCAAAGATTGGGCCATTAACCTTGGCAGAGGTCTCGGCTCCCCGAGTGCCCTTCAAGTTAAGCCTGTTGCAAATTACTGTCAGAGGAGCAGAATCTAGCATCTCCTCCCTCATTCCCCCTCCTCCGCCTCCCCCGCTGCCTCTTCTTCTTCTTCTTTTTCATTTTTTTCCCTTTTTTTTTTTTTAAATCAGCAGGGTATAAACTAAGACTGCAGATGTCAGCGAGCCCGTTCTCCCCGTCGGGCCCATTTGCATAAAGTGCAGTAAAAGTAAGATTTGATGCCAGACTGTTTTGACGCGCGTTTGCACATGTCTGGAGAGCAGCAGACCACGAAACTAAAGGTTCCTGCCGCCCAACGCGGAATACTGATTCAAGCGGGCGGCGGCGAGCGAGCGAGCGCTCGTATTCATCCCCGTCACGAGAGGCCGAGCCGCAAGAAAGCACCCGCAGCCAAATGTCTGGCGAAACAACAAAAAAAATGAACAAAAAAATGTGGGCGACTCTGTAAAAAGCTCACAAGGATTTCGCTTTTTCACTGGCTGCTCCAAAGAGGGACAGCGAGGTCTTGAACGCAACTTGACACGCTGCCACGGGGAAGAAAAAACAAAACAGACCGCAACAGGTTTTACAACTGATTTCTTTCTTCCGGGTTTCACACTCAGTCAATCACTCACACACACACACACACACACGGTGAATTAATACTACACAAGGCAAAACAAAACATTTTTTTTTTCTCTCCACATTTTCCTAAATGCAGCAATAAAAACCGCTCGTGATATTTTGCCTTTTTCACTGGAAAACAACTTTTTTAACGGAAGGAGCCGGAACCAAACCAATCGCTGCTGAATCATAAAGTCGGAGAAATCTCCCTCTCTTTGTTCACAGTGTGGGGGCCATGGATGCAGTCCTAGTCCAACGCTAGAACAGATTTTTATCTTTTATTGCATGAGGCACTAAAAGCTCCACTTGGCACTATGAGATGCTTGAGACAGAATTCTTTCAGAACATGTCTGAGCAAAATTTGGTTTAGTCGCCACAGAAAGAAACAACTCCTTAAAGGGGTAATACACGATTATGATTATTGTCAGATTTAAAATACTATAGGCAGAACTTCAGTGGAGGCCTATCATGACTGCACTCAAACTCAAAAAAAATGGATTAAGAAATAATCATCCTGCTCATGCTGTGTCACCCAAGTCTTGTTTTTACCAAATGATCCACTGAGCCTCCAACACATGAGGTCCGTACACATGAGACTCGCTCGGTGTGTTAGCATCAAAGCTAACTTTCCTAAATCCCAATATTAAAGAGAACAAACTTCATAAAGGCCGAGTTGAACACGTCACCATGTCAGGATTAGAAAGGCCGACAGTGAAGGTGCGTTCAGGACTCCTCATCCAATCTGAGCTGCACTCTTTCTGCATCTTCAGGCCCGTTCCTTACAGAGCGACTGCTCATTCCATGTTGATAGTAAACACCTCTTTATGCAACCATCCTGGTAGCTGCACGTGGGGAGGAAGGGGGTCAGGGAACACACCACACACACACACACACACACACACACACACACACACCACACATGCACTTTGCACGTTCAGTTTTTCAGCCGCTTCCACCACCAAACTGCTGTGAACACGGAGGAAGCGCATGGGGAGCGGAGGGGGGGTTCGACTCTGATGTCATCCCTAAAAATAATGGTGCGTATAGGGAGGGGAGCAAAAAAAAGAGGAAGAAGCCAATCACACTTTGTTGTGCGAGCCACAATTGTCATCGCACGGACGGGAGGGAGGGGGGTGGGGATGGGGGGGCGGTTATAATTACTGACATTCAGATCCTGATTCTGTCTGTGGCCCCGTTCGTAAGCAAGCAGAAAAGCACCAGAGAGCATCTGTCAATGCAATGTGCCATGATCAAAGGGCTAGACGCTGCGCAGACACACACACACACACACACACACACACACACACACACAGCAGACACACACAGCAGACACACACACACACAGACACACACACACACACACATGAGCAGAGGAAAACACGGCCGGTCCAGGTAAACACTGCCGTGGCTCATTTGCATCAACTAGAGCTGACTCACAAAGAGAGAGAGAGAGAGAGAGAGAGAGAGAGAGAGAGAGAGAGAGAGAGAGAGAGAGAGAGAGAGAGAGAGAGAGAGAGAGAGCGCGAGCGGGCCAATAAACAACAAACAACAGCGCCATCACTTTTACTTTGGAGGGCTCGCTGCTGGGGTGGGCAGAGCGGAGGGAGGACAGCGCCACACGGCAGCCAGCGCGATGAGGTGGTTGGGGAGAGGCGGGCCATTAGCGGCGGGCTGCGCGGTGGGAGGCGGCCGGCCGGGCCACGCCCCTACACGCCCCTTTTCCCGGCCGCGGCCCAACCAACCTCGGCTCTCTGGCGCGCAGAAATAGACCTGTAATTGCTTCTTACAATACAATTAGGGCCAAAAGGAGATGAGGGGAGGAGAGACGCTTAGGACAAATGTGGAGTGACAGGCGCGAGGCGGCGAGGGCCGCCAGGATTACGGCCACCGCACTTGGTGGGGGGGGCAGGTAGGGGAGGTGGATACGTTGGTGGTGGAGGGGTGACTGAGGGGTTAACATCAGACACAGGGGCCGCAAGCTAACAGCGAGTCGGCCTCCAACTTCTCCCGGACGCCTGTGCAGCAGCAGCAGCAGCGGTGGTGGTGGTGGCACCAATCAAAGGTGTGACTGGGGCCGCCGCCCCCTAAATGACACACAGTGAAAGTCACAGGCCCTTTCAAAATAAAACCAAAAAATAAAATACAAACGCAAGAAAAACTGAGTTCTGTAGATTCTGTAATTCTGCAGAGAATTGGGATCTGGGGGAGAAGAGGGGCGGGGAAGTCGGGGGACGCATGTGTGTTTTGTGGGCAGCGGTTTGCATGCCAACCGGCCTGGCGTTGGGCCGACGTGGCGAGGCCGGTTAGAGCTGATTAGCTGCACCCCCCCCCACACACACACACACACACACACACACACACACACACACACACAAGCCACTACAGTTATGAAGATTGATAGAAGCAGCTTAGAGCTGATGATCGGGCCCAGGAGGCTCACGGGCTCCCGGAAGCAAACAGCAACGGCGTTCCCGCCGCATTCTACGACCAGCGCCACACGCGCCCGGGCGAGAGGCGCGGGCCGGGCATTAAAGCAAACGTTCCAGGAGTGAGGGAGTGAGAGGCAAATAAGAGAGACGGACGGAGCCAGAAGTGCTCTTAAGGGCGGCTCGCTAATATGAATATTATGCTAATTAGACGCTCGCTCGTGGCTAAACGTGGTGGGAGGAGGGGGGAGGCGCGACCGGGCGGACGCGCTCCCGAGCATTTAGCACATTTCCTCAACGGTTTATCGGGAACATGACGGGGTATCTGAAACTCACTGCGGGGTTGCGAGGAGCAGCTCGACTCCGTAGGCTGGCCGAGGTCTACTGAGCAGGAGGCAGCGCGGATTAGATCCTGTTTTGACACCACTTTGTCTTTTTGCCTCCCCCTGCTTCCCCTCCCCACCCCCCACCCCCTCTCCAGCCCCCGCTAAGCAATCTTTAGAATTTTAACGTAAGAAGCGGCGCCTGGGGGTTAGGGTTAGGAGGCTGGGAGATGAAGGCGGGGAGGTGGGGGGGTTCGGCTCAATTAACAGTTTGGTTTTAACGCCACAACAAAAAGCTTTAAACATCTGGAGTAAATTGTTGGAAGTGCTACACCGCTAAACTGCACTCAACATTTTAGTGGCATGCAGAGGGCCGACAGGAGCGGGGTTCACACCCAAGCCTGCAGGGGGCGGCTGTGTGTCCGTCCATCCATTTTCAATACCTCCTGCACTCAGGGTTGCGGGGGTCTGCTGGAGCCTCTCCCAGCTGTCATTGGGCGAAGGCAGGGTGACACCCTGGACAAGTGGCCAATTCACAGGGCCACATAGATACGCAAACAACCATTCGCTCTCACTTGCATACCTACAGTCAATTTAGAGTTCCCAGTTCAAATTGCATGCGTGTTTTTGGATTGTGGGAGGAAGCCGGAGAACCTGGACACAGGGAGAACATGCAAACTCCTCACAGGAAGGCCCCAGGGTGGGAATTGACCCCACAACCTTCTTGCTGTGAGGCGGCAGCGCTAACCACTGCGCCACGACGTCGCCCGGCTGTGTGTCCACAGAAGCTTTTATCAAACTTTATTGACACCACTTGTTTTGCGCGTGGCCGAGCGTTTTTGCCTCGGTGCTCGACGGCTGAGAGACGTGATCGGCAGCTGCAGCGTGATGCCAAAGACGCCAAAAAAAAACAACTTCCGTGACGTTTTAAAGGCAGCCAGCTGCTGCAGAAAACAAAGGAAAGTGTTGCGTTTTGTTCCATGGCAACGGCAGATTTGGTGTGAAATGGGCCATAGTTCCAGTCCGGCCCCTTCGGTCAAAGCTGCCACATTGGCGAGAGTCAGCCCGGACCCCGCGGTCGCTTTCAACACCTGTGTTCAGGAAGTGGGCCATCGCCACGGACGCGCCACCGCCTCTCGGTCAGCGTCGGGTCTCCGCGGCACCTCAGCGTATTTTAGAAGCGGCAGATCTGCACCGTGTTAGAAAGACGGACGAGGGGAGTTGACTGGCCAGAGGAGAAAAAATCCATACACACGATGACGAACGACTGATTGAAGGTCCAGACAGGAGCCACTAACAGGAGATGTTGTGTTTAGTGCTTTTATATTATGGAGAAGGACGGACGACATCATAAGTGTGCTGGAGGAAAAACATGGAAACACGTCTGCATTTTTGTTCTATTTTCTCCCTTCTCAACACGCAAACGTGTCCTCCCTCACCTGCCAAAAAATCTGTCACTTTTCCAAATTCTACAGACAGACGGACTGCAGACGACCAATAAAATGTCAATTCAACTTGAAAACCATCCTTTAGAAAATCTAACGGCACCAGCTCCCGCAATACTGGGGGGTGAAATATTTGAAGAAGTGGAGCAGCGGTGGACCAGCGGTGGAGCAGCGGTGGACCAGCGGTGGAGCAGCAGCGGTGGAGCAGCAGCGGTGGAGCAGGAGGAAACATTCTCCTGCCTCGGCTGTGCTGAGTGGCAGCCCGTTCACTGGGCGGGTGCCCCCCACCTACCCACCCCCTCCCCCTTCCCAACCCCCGCCTGACCCTTCACACCGACACCCAGTGTTAATTTTTTGGAACACGACCCCTGTCTTAGCCCTGACAGTTTGCACTGGAGGGGGAAAAACAAATGGGATTTTAACTTCCAATTACAATAATGGCTTTATATGACAGGCCCTCCAACCACACACCTTTCCCCTGCACACCTCCTGCTATCTCCCGCTCCATCCCACACACACACACACACACACACACACACACACACACACACACACACACACAAACCGCAGGGAAAACAAGGTGGCTAATCAGCCTGGAGTAGCTAATCTGGGAGAAAAAAGAACGCACCAGTGTGACTGTCACGGCGAGGAAGAGGAGGAAACAAACAGGAGGGGATTGTGATGAAAAAAAGGTGAGGTTTAAGATTTTGACGTAAAACGCGTGCGCTAGCTTGTTTGTTTGTTTGCATGCATGGTTTGTGTTTGTGTCGTTTAATTCACAAGAGATGGGTGACGAAATTTGGCAACACACCGTCGACAGCTTCCTTAAGAAAAAAAACATTTCACTTGGTTTAAGAATAAACACGTTTGTTCTTCCAGTTTTGTCACAGATGAGCGACAGCTGCAAAAAAATAAAACATTGAAAAAAACATATCTTGTCACATCTGCCGTTAACTTCCATCTCTTGGTATAGAAACTTTAAAAATGAAGTTACTCAACTCATCTCAAGGGTGTCTGGCCTGCTCTTCTTGTCTCTGCAGCGTCACACAACACGTGAGACCAACACCACGACTCTCAAACACCGGGGCCACTTTCGCGTCGCTACCACTCTTTCACAGTATTTCATTTCCACTTCAGCATCATCCTATCTATACCAGGCACGGGCAAACTACGGACGGGGGGCCGTTTATGGCCCGTCACGCTTTTAAATCCAGCCGAACTGCCGAACTTAAAGAAATTACGTTGATAGTAAGTAAGTGAAAAAATTGCTGTATTTCATCAATGTTTTCAGTGTTTTAAGAGTCATTTCATAAAGAGCTAAATACCATATGGCTTCAAAGACACATGCAAGGCTTTTATTCATTTTCTATTGACATTAAAGCAGATTTCCTACATATCCCATGATATGCTTACAGACTGATATACTCTGTCAAATTTTAGAACCCACAATGGCCCCACCAGTCCAGAAGTTGTCGCTCTCCTGACACGTCGTTCCAAGGGTCACGCAGCAGAGCCGCTGCTTCCGTGAGGCAAATTATTGTGAGGATGGGCGAATGAACGGTGACATTGAGAGGACAGCAGAGAGCACACGCGTGCACACACACACACACCTCCATAAAATGCCCACATTGTACACTTTCCTCCGTCCCTGGAGGCTCAACTCTGTGGCGACTTCACTCTCACACCGAAAATCTTTTGTTGGCTGTTTTTTCTTCTGGGTTAAACAAAAAAACCTGCAACATCAACGTGTCACCTTGAGCTTCTGGATTGTGTTGTTTCTTATTTTTCTTTTCTTTTCTTCCCGCCCGCCGACAATTACTTTGGGAGACGAGACAGGATAATTGATTGATCGGCAAAATAAGTGGGGGAATAATCAGTCATCAAATAATCGTTAGCCGCGGCCGCCGCGCCGCATTAATTATGTAACCATGTAAGCGCTTAACACAGATTCCACCCCCTCACCCCCCACCCCCACACTGGCAGTGGCAGCATTGTTGTCTAAATATAAACACAGCCACATGACTAAGTGAACCTTGTTAATCATTTACAACTAAAACAAACTCCAGGCAACTGCCAAGATGATGGAAACACACTTCATTGTACTACAGAGTTAATTGTGTGAATCATTGTTTTCCAAAAATAAACTCCCCAAGTGTGCATCATTATGCGTGGCGCTCCAAGGTCGTGAGGCAGCCGCCACCTCCAGGAACATCGCTCCGCCGCGTCACCGCCGGCGGGTTCTGGTGTCGCACGCGGTACTTTTCACCTACAGGACGAGAACTTCCGTCTCCCAGAAGAGCAATGGCAACATCTGGGGACGGGCGGCGGCGCTGTAAAGAGGGGGGCGGCGTGCAAAATCACTAAGGTGACTATCAACTGACAAACTTTATGGGCTGCACATTCTGCCATGTCTGTTCACTGGGTCACTATTTTTCATTTATTAGACCCCCAGGGGGGCATTTTCATTTTTACTCTGGCTTTAACTGAGTCAATCTGCACATGCATGCAGATTTTTTTTTTTTTTTTTTTCCTCTGATAGTAAAATTGACGGTGGAAACCTACAAAACTAAAACTTCTAATGCATGTACAGCAGAATGAAAACTCTTGACAGCGTAATGACCTCAAGCAAAAACATCACCATCTTTAACTTTGACCTCATTGCTGCTCTGAAACCTATTTTGAAATAAATGAGAAAAATGCAGCTTCGATTCATTTTTTCATTTTCATTTTTTGGGAAAAGAACATTGAGAGGTTTTAGATACTTTACTGAACCTTTAGGTCATGTTAGAATAATTAAACAAAATATGATATGTGTAACATTACACTGAACAGGCCTGAGGGCTTCCTGAGCTTCCTGCTGGACTGCTTGCATGTGGCAAAGTATTTTCTGCCTTTTGGAAAGTAAAAAAAATATATTGGTATGTCTTCAAACTGGAAACTGGGCCACAGTGAGTTGAACTGTTTACCATCACAGCTCATATGAGGGATTGTTCTGTGACCTCTGGGTGCAGCTGCAGTCACTAAGGCTTTGTGTTTTTTTATTCTTTTTGCCGTGGATGATTCCTAAAGCCAATATTTACACAGCTAATATTTGGTTCATCATTTTCTCCAGGCCAACGTCCAGAAAGAAAAACAGCTAAACTTCACTGCGCAAAGTGAATATCTGCAAACCAATTTAAACAAACTGCAAGAGGACAAAACTGTGCGCGTCCTTGCAGGTGGACGGTGGCTTTAAGTCGCAATGCCCCACTTAATTGATGTAATTAACATTCATGATGGCGAGTTTATTTTATTTATTTTTTTTGGCAGGGGGGAGCGACGTTTAAACCCGGCAGCCTCTCAGCTCCTCTCAGGAGGAGAATCGAGCGAGCATGAAGCACTCCACTTTTTTTCCTCTCTCTTTTTTGTCATGCTTCACAGGAACCTTGAAATGAGCGGCAGTAATTCCCGGCTCTTTGGCCGCGCTCAGAAGAACTCCGAGGTGGCGCTCGGGGCTAAGTCGTCCTCTCTGCTGGTGAATCGCTGCCGGGGCCGGCCGGCCGGCGTCCAGTTAACCTGGCCACACACACACACACACACTCTAGCACAGGCCACCGCAACACACAGCCATTTAGCCGCAGGTGATGCATGGCCGGCGCGAGCACAATGATCCCAAATAGATGTCATGTAAAAGGGGAGTGTTTACACCCTGTCGCGCTGTGGCTGTCTGCGTGTGACGCCGCCGATGCCTTGTACTGTCCTTGATGCACCCAGGTAGCTCCGTCTGGAGGTGACTGGAGTAGAGCGCAGGGGGGAGGGGCAGGAGCAGAGGGAAGAGGGAAGAAAAAAAGAAAAGCCGGGAGAAGGGGAGTAAAATCTTACTTTGTGCGGCTGGAGACATTCTCTTCTCTCATCTCTAGAATTATATAAACTGCTTGTGGCGAGCGGAGTCCTCAGCTGCAGCCGGGAAGGAAAAAAAAAGAAAAGAGGCCGACTGCCTCGCTCCCTAACAATCTAGTCCAAATCTTCCATTTCTGCCCCTGAGCAGTGGAAGAAACAAACAAAATCCTCCTCCTCCTCCTCCTCCTCCTCCTCCTCCTTCCCCCTCCTCTTCTTCTCCACTCTGGGGCTGTATTTCATTTCCTCCGGAGGAAGAGGGCTCTCTCTTAAAATATTCAGCCACTTCAAAGTGGCATGTCACACTGACCAGGCTATTTTCTTTGATGAGCTCTAGTCCTAATCCTTCAATGATACATCTTCTTCCAACTCCATCACTCGAGTGAGGTGCCCCACAGAATAGTTATTGGTTAAAGAATATGGTGGCGGAGGGAGGAAATAAAGAGAGAGAGGGGGAGAGAGAGAGAGATAGAGGGGGGTGGGGGGGAGACGCAGCTCTTCCACACATGAGGCGTGAAAAAGGAGCCGAGCGACACTTTGGTCAAATGGATTCCTCCACGCCGTCCGCAAGCCGCCTCCTCCTCCTCCTCCTCCTCCTCCTCCTCCCTAGGCTCTGCTCGGCCCACCCGCCCCACCCTACGATGTAATTTACTCTCCAGGCCGATGCTGGGTAGCGGGTTTGACCCCCGCGGCTCCGGCCGCCACTTACCGCTGACCTCCAGCCAGGTGCCAATGAAACATGTCCATAACGTGGCGAGCGGGACAAACTGCTTCACCCGGCTGAGCCGCCAGCTCAACACCTCATAAAGGGCACCTGACGGACTGACACAGGTTCGCGGCGCCGCAGCCGGACCCCTCGCCCCACCCACAACCCTCGCCCCACCCCCTGCTCCAGCAGCCCCAAAGAGATTCACCAGAAAATAGATGACGCCCATCGAAATGAATGTGGGGGGGCGAGCGTATTAATAAATAATCAAATAAATATGAGAGGAGAAGAATCTAAAATAATCCAGTTGGAGTTCCATTTTTGTAATCGTCTGCCCTGCAATTAACCCATGTGTTGGCACAGAATGCAGAATAATAACAGAAGGACACAGCAGGTCAAGTGCGTTTTCAGCCCGAGAACACGACGACCGTCCATCCGGTGGAATTCTTTCCATCCGGGAAACTCAAGGACACTTAAATTAATTAAGATTAAAAAGAGTTTCCGGTTTTAAAAAAAACTAAACTTTGAGCCATTTTTTTCTCTCATTCAAGGAAAGCTTTTCCTGATCCAAAAATCCATTTGTTCTTCCAGGCACATAAGTAAGACATTTATTTTTCACAACATTTTGTGGTTTTTAAAAAAACAGAAAACTAAACAAGACAAGAAAACATATGGAGCGCAATAGGCAAAGTAAGGTGATAAAGTTACAAGTTCTAGTGTTTTAAAGGCGTGCAGTTGTGCTAGACATCAGGACGGCTGAGATGCTGTCATACACACAGAATATAACAGAGTTTGTTTTTTTGTTCATTAATTGGATAGTGAAATGTTCACGCTGGATGCTTTGGCCTCCTCATCACAAAGTGGACTGGGACATAAACGTTGCACGCATGCATCCATCAGTTGGTGGTGACCAACAGTTTGTGCAATTAATAACAACTCAAACAGTTGACGTGTGTTGAGTGCGAACGCTGTTTAATTCTGTCCGCTAATTCTTTTTTATTATTATTATCTTTAGTTCTTGGTAGAATTGAACTCATTTGTGAGTCTGTGCTGTTAAATCATTGCAGCTTCAGAGTATTTTTGAGATCCAGAAATATTTAAACAAGCCCCAATTTTTGCAGCGTGATAAGAGCTTATTAGAGCTAACAGAGGGACGCTGTGATCTCTCACTCTGCCTTCATTATTTCTCTCTGCTCAGACAGAAGGTATAAGTGCCTTTTGGTCCTGGAAATGTTTTGACCTCATAAACTGGAACCTGTGCAAGTGCAGAAGAGTTCACGACTCCCCTTCCTCTCTCACGCCCCGCCCTTCAGCCTGCACCGCAATTTCATTCATGCAAAAAAAACAACAACAAAAAAAAAAGGCCACGTGACAGAGGGAGGGAGGAGGAAGAGCCGTGCCTTTGGCCCGATGCGAGTCTGCTGTCTGACTTGGAAGAAGAAAGGAGAGAGGAAAAAGCCGAGGCCGGGAAGAGTGTGTCAGATTAGAGTCCGTTGCATCGTGTCTCACGCTCGCTGCGGGAGAGTTTGGCCCGGAGCCCTGTCCCGGATTTTGGGGGGGTTCCAGGTGTATCCAGCCTATCAATCGCGCTCCATGACTCAGGCCTTCGCTCTCCCCTCACGGCAAGACAAACACATTTACGTAGAGGCGCAGGGGGATCCGACACAGCAAAGAGACACATGCACTGTCAGGCCCTCACTGACTTTCACTGACTTTAAACTTTTAGTGCTTTTTTTTTTTTATTTACAAGGGTGATCTCTAGGACTTAATGTAGTATAAACATTAGTGCTCCAGTGCTTTAAGAATCCTTAGTTTCAAAGTTTCTTTATTCCAGTCACCCTGCCTGCCTTCTGCACGTGCACGATTCCCTCCAAACTGAAACTAATGTTTCAGCAACGTTGTGGCCCTTGTCACACATCCATCCAGGGCAAGTAGTGGAGTTTAGTTGTTGCTTTTTATAGTTAACAATAAATAAAAAAAATAATAAAAAAAACATTTCCGTCTGTTTGAAAACTCATTTTGAAAAAACTGACTGAGACTACATCAAATTTCAAGGGTGCCCAAAAACTTTCGTCACCTTGATGTGATTAAATGACATCGTCAACTATTCTGCATATTAAGTAGCATCACGTACTATGATAATGATAGAGTGGAGACATCTTTGAGAAATAATTTTTAGGGGACGAGCTTTTGTAGCAGTTTCTGCCAAAATGCACTGTTGTTGACACTAACATTTCCCCATAAAAAAAAAGAAAAAGTCAGTAGTCTTGCCAAGGGTCACTTTGGAGCATTTAAGCCACGGAGGGTGTTTGGAAAGCAGCCGCCTTGAGAACAAGGGTCTGACTCTCCTGTCACTGTGCACACTATCCTAAACCACACAGGAGAGCCACAGCACTTCCTGCACCCACACATTTTTGTGTTTTTTTGTAAAAAAAATAAATAAATAATAAGGCTCACCGCAGCATTGAAATCACCTTTTCAAACTAAACCGTCACTGCAGGTGTATGTGATGCAGAAGAGTCCACACACACACATTCAAGATGCTTTCCAGAGATGGAGCAAAGTGTGAGTGGCAGCCTTTCTGCTGCGGCGGCTGGCGCTGCAAACCCCGTTTACCAGGCTGACCGCTTAAATGCGACCGAGCAGGATAATGTCATGGAGTTTATAGCGGCTCGCCATCCGTCCAGTGAAGGTTGTTGCTGTTGAAGGGCGGGAAGACGGTGCTGAGCCCCCCGGGCTGCTAATAACTCCGTGTAACAGAAAGAGTTTTCACAGCACAAACAATAAGTAAGAATCGCTGTCGGGATCATGAGAGCAGACAAGCAGACACACGGCCATGATGTTTCCTTTCTTCTCCTCACTATCTAACAGGAAATAGTGATCGTGAAGGAGGAACCCACTTTGGATTTGGCTTCACCTTGACTTCACCCAGTGGAAGGCTAGTTTGAAATTACATCATGTTGTTGCAAATGTAAATCATAAACAGGATATTTCAAGGTAACTGTCATGCAATCTATAAAATATTTGCCTTTGTTTTTTTTTTCTCTTTTCTGATCGGAATCATGTAAAATGCAAGTGAAGGAGTGTTTTAACGTGTAGACTTGACTAACCACAATTCATTGTTTTGTAGTATCGTCAAAGTGCATAAATAAAATGCTTGTGCGCAGTCTTTCCAGACAGACTTTAATCAATGTTAATATTATTTTCCAATGATAATTTCAATCTGCATGTGGAAACTATTCCTGTACATACTGACATACAATTTCTTTTGTTTTTAATATATATATATATATGTATATATATATATATATAAATATATATATATATATAAATATATATATATATATATATATATATATATACATAAATATATATATATATATATATATATATATATATATATATATATATATATATATATATATATATATATATATATATATATAAACAGCTAGAGTTTCTGCTCTTGCAAAGTCGGAGACAGATGTCAGGAAGAAAGAATTTGGTTATCATGTTACCATCAACTTCAAACTGGCTCACAGCGTCTCATTTCCAGGGGAGTCTCTTTAATGAATTTCCCCGTGCATAATAAATGTACAACAGTGCAACACGAGTGTGAAATTCATTAACGGTTATTACATTTATGTCGTCTGGCAGTGGCAGGAGATGTATGCTATCATTAGCCATTTATTTTTAACCTGCATTCATTGCGTTTCACATTAATAATGAAGTTTCCACAAATTTCAGAATGTTTGTACTTTCTCTTGCTTCTTTGTGTGGTTTTGTGTGGCGTAAGTTTTACAAACATGCTAAGAGTTACTACGACTACCTAATAGGAAAAAAATATTTTGAAATACCCTAAAAGGCCTGTTTGGTGAATCTTTTTTTTTCATTTTCTTCTTCTTCTTCTCGTTTTTTTCTTTCAAAGTGGTGAGTAGATATTCTGGCAGCCACTTTTTTAACTTCTAAGCCAGTGGCATTAAAATCATTAAAATGAAATTTATCCAACACAGGGGGACAGACTACTCGCACTTAGAAAGGAACTAAATGCAATGCGTGCATTTGTCACTTTAGGGCGGTTAGAGCGTATCTCCATCATCTGTCTGATCCCGAACCCTTAAAAAAGGGCACAAACAGGCGTGAAAACAGGGCCGAGTTAAGCCCTGCGATAGATTACTGAGCGCAACACATTCTCTTATTAATTGGACAATACACCTGTGGCGAACAATAATTGTCATTTGCCTTGCCGCGAGCGCTTTTTTGCCTCTGGCTTGATTTCATGCATTGCAGAACAGGTCAAAATAACATTTATTTTATCGCCGGGATCACGTTCTCCCCGCAGCTCCGTTTAGTGCGCTCTGCAATTTTAAATATAAAGTAGTAATTATTGCATCGGGATGTGTCAGAGCCATGGCACACAGTACATACAGCAGCATATGTAAAATCTCAGCTTAAGCCTCCGTTACGTGTTCGCAGTGCTGAATCTTCAAACTGGCGCGGAGTAATTACAAGGGAGTCAGAAGCTTTTGTGCATTAGTGGTAGCATATATAAAAGACCTGGTGAGCATCCAGTATCCCTCCCTCTTCGCCAAAGCACGTGCCAGCTCCAAACGCACTAATACAAAAACATCAAGCTACAGCCTGATGGTAACGGCCACGTGAGAAAAAAACAAAAAACAAACAGCCTTTTGCGCGTCTGTTTGCGCAGTAGCCAACTGTAGGCAACACAGAGCTGCAGAAAACAGGCTTAGACACACAGTTCTACATGAAAACCCTTCTTTTTCCGTGAGCTGATCCTTCTTTGTTCTGCATAAATGCCAATTACATAATTCTCTCTGGCATGCAAATCAGATTAGACGAGGCCATGGCAGATCACCTATACCGCTCAGCCTTGTGCGCTTCCAAATCCACAAGAATAGAGAGCGTGCGGGGACGGCGCGCTTGTGCGCGCATTTCGCTGTATCAATGAGCTATTAGTTTTGAGACGAATCGGACACAACTCACCTCCTACAAGCTAACTGCTGTGTCCCTGCTGATGGGTTTTTACGCCGCTACTTGAAAGCCAACTTGGAGCAGCCTGTCGAGACTGCTGATACATGCAGTGGCTGATAGAGAGCTTCATCACGCGTCGCAACAAAATCCCCCCAAGCTCAGTTTGTTGGGTAAAACCAATTAGCTTGTGATGGTCTACAGTGCTTTTAATTAGGACGCCGCTGCACAGACGCTAAAGGTTCCCGAAAGATTGCACAAGTTTCCATATGATCAGCTTCGAGCGGAGCACCGGCCAATTATGTGGTTGGCCAATGACGTGACTGCATTCGCGTTAAGGACCGTGGTTAGAGGAGTCGTGCCAGTTTTGATTGTATTTGAGATATGGAGTTTACACGTGCACGTGGAGACAAAGGGATAGACGAATCTCTGCACACGTGATCAATAATAGCGCTCAGGTCTCCGATTACTGTGTTTACTTTAAACGCTGAACTCGAAACCGCAGCGGTTTGAACGCAAGAAAGCTGAGACCAGCGTGGCTTACTGCAGATTTAGCACTGCTGGATGCCAACATCGTGTCGCACACGTGGCTTATCTGCCTCGATTCAAACGAAAGAAGAGAAGCGACAACATATATTAAACATGTTTTCACCTTTGACCGCTTCCAGGGTGTGAAGATATGCATCTGTGGATGCTGTTGGGACGGCATCATGGAGCGGACAGTCATTCTATTTTATTGTCACTCAGTCGATGCATGTTGTTGTTTAAAGCCATGTGTGTTGTGCTGATGGCAAGTTGGCTATTGCCACAATCCAGGGTCAGGAGTGTAAAGTCGACAGTATCCAGGATGAGGCCATAACTTGACTGAAATCAGGATAGACACAAAAAATACGAAATAGAAAATGAAAAACATGTACTTGTGAAACCCGATCATCACGAGGACCTACCAGTCCATGGTCTACCAGGCATTTGTTCATTTGTTTTGTTGGTACTTATGTAGAAAGCGCTGGCCGAATGACAAACAGCCATTAAACGGTCAATGGTGTCAAGTGGTCGAGTGTTCACATGCACAGCGACGGCAGCTAAACATAACATAATGGTATACTAGAAATAACAATACGTGTATGTGTGTGTGTGTGTGAACAATGTCCTACATAAACAATATTTTCCTGAACATGACATGATGGTAGATGTGGAACTTCAGATGTGAAAACTTCAAATAAAACTTCAAAAATACAACATTAGATGAATCTGTGTAAGATTTGTTCCCCCTCCTCATACTGGACTGCTCATCACAGCAAAAATCTATAAATGTATAAAAAACACATTTGCTAAAAAAAAAAAAAATACTTCATGTTTGCATATGGAAAGTTTAATCACGTTAATTTACGAAAAGAGGACTTACATAAGCAAACACGGATAAATTTGAAGAAAAAAACCCAGCACGTTCTAATTGTCACTGACACTCAAGCTACAACAAAAAAGAGGCTGAATTTCAGGCAGCACTGGCAAAGGCAGATGCTCTGATTTTGTTTTAAATTTAAAAAAAGAACCACACCGTTATCTAATCAAAATCAAGGGAGGAGGTGAACCTAAATAATTGAACGAAACAAATTTCAAGGGTTCGCCAAAGATGAAATGCTTCTAGTAAAACGTCACTGCTGAATTCCTAAACCAATCAAGCCCTTTGATCAGGAGACAGCCAGGTATTTTCCCATCATGCCCTGGGTGAGCAGGAGGCTGAATCTCGCAAAATTATCTCTGCATACGAGGGTCTGACATCAAAGGGAGCCGCCGTGCAGAGCGCCGACTGTCAAATCAGCCAAAGACGTCGAGTTTGGTGCCTGTTTTTTTTTTTTTTTCCTCTTTTTTTTTTTGTCTTTTTGCATGCGTTTTGTTAAGCGCCGCGACAAATCACGGGCTCTCGCGTTGACGGGCGACAGGGCGGCCGTCGCGCGCATGCACGCCGAATTTCATTCAATCATCAATCACGGCGAAGGAAGCGGCGGCTCCGTGTCTCGGGTGCACGCCGCCGCTATTCTCCAGCCTTGCCAGTCAGTCGCATGCTGGTATTTGATGAGAGGAAAAGGGGAAATTTGAAATCTGAAAGGTGAAAATATCAGGGGTGTTATTATTAAATGTTAGAAATGTCCAGGAGTATACGTGACACACTTGTATCAGGGAAGAGGTGGGGTGTTGGGTGGGGGGGTATTTGTATGCCGAGAATAGACAGTGACATTCAGCTCGTGGGCACCGATACCCGGAATCACGCTGGGAAGGGGAGCCGATGCAAATTAGCGAATGGAAGGGAAAGTGACACTTTGCTGTCGGCTGTTGAGAGGCGGCGGGCGGGAGCGGCGACGTTCGCGGTGTGCGCAGTCAAGAAAGGCACAGAAGGGGGGTACTGGGTGGGGGTTGGAGGGGGTGCTTGCTCCTCGCTACGCCTGCAACCCACGAGTGTGAGGACGCGCGCGCGCGCGTGCACGTGCACGCAAACACACACGCGCTCGCAGGAACACACGGGCGGGACACACAAGTGTGCGTTTTCAGCCCAGGGAGCCGAAAGAGAGCAGAACGGATCCGGAGTTGCATGGCAGCGCCGGGGCCAACCCAGTGTGAACTCTGAGGAGGCAGGGACAGCTGGTGGGGGGAGGGGGGATGAATGTGTGTGTGTTTGGGTGAGGGGAGGGGGGGCATTACTCATGATTTTGGGACGAGCTCGCGTCGAAGATGGCGTGACGCAGAGCTGCCGCGTGCGCGAGCGCCGTTTGCTTCCCCGCGTTGGTTTGGTGTGTTTGCGAGGCGAGTGTGCGAGGAGCGTGCGGGCCAGGCGGCAGCGGCGGCGACGTGCGTGTCAGAGTTTGCATTAATAGATGCAGTCCGGGTCCGCACGCTCCTCCCGGCTCTCTTTTCTTAATGCTATTATGGAAGCGCACAAGACCAGTGACATTAACTTGATATTCAGCCTCCGTCACGGCCGGCAAAGAGCTGAAAATACAGAGCGGAAAGCGAAGAACGCTGCATACGTTGAAATGGCTTTGAAGCCGGTAGATTTACAGGAGAGACCAGTTGGATTTTTTTCCGATGAAAGCATCAGGAGGTCAATCAAAGATTCAACGTTCTGCATATCTTCCGAAAAAAAATTTGCGTCTCTCGCTTGTCAACAAAGCCTCAAAAACCAGCTTGCTGCACTTGTAAGTTGTGTGCGCTAAACAATACAGTTCTAGAAATCCTCCTTTTGTGATGTAACAAAGGGCAATGACATAATCAGGCGTTTGGTCCACTCTGTGAAACCACACGCAGGGAAGCCAGAATTTTTGCTGGAAGCTATAAACAGATGGCTAGTTATAACAATGATTTAATACTATTTTTTGTTATTAAACAAGGATGTTTTCCAGGATGGGAACAACAATCAGAAAATATGAAATATAGTAAATAATATGGGAAAATAATATATACACAAATATGACAGTGTTCGAATAGCAGATGCACACACAAAAAAAAACCTTGTGATATTTTCTGCCAGTTGTCATACGTACATATGTACATACGTGTGTGTGTGTGTGTGTGTGTGTGTCTATATACACACATATATACACCTATATATTTCAATGATTACATTATATACATATATATTTATAAAAAACAAACACCAAAGGGACAGACCAGCACACAAGGGCACACAGACACCGACTGGCCAGTAATGTGATAATGTATTTGCTGCCTGTGCTGACTGTGTGCTGAACTAGCAGGCCAGTGTGTCCCTGCCAGGGGCCTGGCTGCAGGTCCCCAGCACCGATACGGACAGATACAGATCTATAACCTGCAGCACTCAGCCAGCTTAATTGATGCAGGAAAAATCGACATGACAGCCATCAGCCATGTGTGACAAGCTTTATCGCTTTGTCTTCTCGGCTGGGACGGGTTAAAAAGTGATGTCAGCGCGCACACACACACACACACACACACACACACACAGACAGGCACACACACAGCTCACTTTTATTTTCGTCCTTTTCTTTTGTTTAACTGTGTATGAAATTGTCACAGGTCTTTTATTTCCTTTCACTCTCACTCTCACTCTCTCTATCTCTATCTGTGTGTGTGTGTGAATCTCAGAGGAAGGCGGAGCCGCTGCAAATGGCAGTACACAGATTGTCGTACCAAATCCTGCTCGGATGGAGGCGAGTCGGCAGCGTGTGAATGTGAGACGCCTGCTCAGAATAGCCCCGCTGATCGGCGCTGAAATGTGTTTAAAAAAAAAAGGAAAAAAGAGAGAAAAAAAAAGAAGAAAAAATTGTGCGGAACATCTGAAACACAGATGTCTGGCGGATGTTTCCCATAACACTTCCGCCTCTCCTCCTCCTCCTCCTCCTCCGACACGGTGAGCCGTCTCCCTCCCCTATTCATATGCTAATGCTCAATCAGGCCATCCAATCCGGAAGGCTTTCCGTCCACCCCCCCCCCGCCCCCACACACACACACACCCTCCCTCTGCCCAAAGCAATCAATTTACCTTGGAGAGAGATAAAAGCTTAAAGAGTCACATAAGAGGCGGGCGGGAGCAAATGGTGATATGAACTGGAAAGAAGAAGAAGAAGAGGAAGAAGAAGAAGAAGAAGAAAAAGAGGGAGGATCCACCAAGACGGCAGAGGGCAGTTTTGGGAATGGCGGGATAATGTGGGTATAAACAGACAAGTCTGCGGCTGGGAAGGCTCGACTGAAGCCCCTTCTCATCTGAGCTGAGTTTCCCTCCTCTGCGGGAGGGACTTCCAACACCTTCAGCTGCAATATAAATGTTAATAGAGTTCAGGGAACGAAAACGAGGCGTAAACAAACAAATGTGGTATTCCGTGCTTTGGGGCAGCAGGAGGGCCCTGGCATTGAGCGGTATGCCTTTGTGTGTGTGTGTGTGTGTGTGTGTGTGTGTGTGTGTGTGTGTGTGTGTGTGTGTGCCCGCGCACATACGCACGCACACGCATTTATGCATGCATGTGCTATGGAAATGGAGGCCGACGAGGGAATAAAGATGGAGCTCTTCATGGACTCGTTACAAGCGCACGCAGCCGCGGTGGACCTCCAGCTGGGCGATCCCACCCCTCCAAAATTCCGGGCGACGCTACCGTGTCGGATCATTTTCGACATCCTAACATTTAAAAAAAATATATAAAAAGAAATACAAAAAAAAAATAAAAATGGAGGGCTGGAGGTTGAGTGGCTGCTCCGAGAGGAATTCCGCCTCTGCACGCAAGGAGCCCAAACAAAAGCAGGACTCCCCTCCTTTCCATTTTTTTCTGTCTCTCTTTGCCTACTGGAATATCAAAGCGCATGAGAAAAAAAAAAAAAAAGGAAGCACATCTCCGTCAGTCCTTTACAGTGCACGGGAGCGGCAGTGAGGAGAGGGCAGGCGGGTGGTAAACGCTCACATCCTCATTCTGAGCACACGGGCGCAGCCACGACTCTCCGTCCCGACTTGTTCAAAGGGCTGGCAACCTTCAGACCAATTAGACATCACAGGGCAGCCGGCACAGCAACTCGGGCTCTCATATAAACGGCTCCGCATGAATTTTTAATCAGCTATAATTTAAGGATTTAAATAAAGATCAAATTCTTCCGGCTGCACTCCGAAGAGGTGCAGCCGGACGTGCGCGCGTGTGTGCGCTCCATGCGAGTTCCTGTTTCTCTATCTGTGCATGCGTGCGCACCAAGTATGTGTGTGTGTGTGTGTGTGTGTGTGTGTGTGTGTGTGTGTGTGTGTCTGCATTTTTATGCAATCAAATGGAAGTGAGTTTGCATGAATGTGTTCATCTGTTTCCCTCTGTCACCACCACCCTTAATTTCTCCCCACCATCCCTACCACCCCCCCCCCCAACCCCCCCACCCCCCCCGCCTCTCTCTGCACCCCACCCCCGTCCCTCCCACCCATCCCTCCCCTCCCCCAATCCCACCTGCCACTGCTACGAGCCGAGGCGCAGCAGGTTGTCTAACCCGGAGCAGAAAATTTCCTGACTGACTGGTTGACTGGTTGGCTGCCTGAGTGGCAGCATGCGAAGAGCAGGAGACAGATCTGCAGGGAATCACTGACAGATGTAATTAATGAGGTCATACTCGGAGCTGGCAGTCCGCTTCGTATCCAATTCCTGCCGATCACAACCCAACACACCTGCAGCTCCGCCAGCGTGAAAAAAACAATGGCCCTTTACAGCGTGCGGGGGAGGGAGTGTTTGGGTGGGGGGGGGGGAGACTGGGACATATTTTTGGAACAGACTGTCCCTTTAGGATGTCAGATAGGACTTCACATGGCACAAATCCCAGAGACACTATCTAAAAGGCAGTGACACAGAAAAAGAGAGAAACAAGAGAAAAACCTTCTCATGTTTCCTGTTTGCAGAAATTTGAAACTGTAAGAATTCACAAAGAAATGTGTTTTATAGTCCCAGCTTGCTGTTTAAATGTTCATATTTTTCCCTGCAATGATTAGTTTTGTTTAATGTGATGCCATTTAATTTAAATTAAATTAAATTAAATTAAATTAAATGCCTACCGATTAAGCTTTATGAACATGTAATTTAGGGAGGGAGATTTACATTTTTTTCATCACCTTTTTTTTTTTCAAATTCACGTAGGTCTTGAAACATTGAGTCCTTATTCTTAATAGAAAATTAATGGTTGTAAGAATGAAAATAATTCAGAAAGCCTTTGATAGAAAATGTACTGAGACCAGTAATACCAGTACATCACCCAACCAGTGACAGTGGTCACCTGCTACCAGCACAACCTGAAGAAATATCAATGGACTTGCTTTAGATCATTTTCAATAAAAGCGTGTTTACAAAACTGCTTACAGCCGAGTGAAAGGACCATTTAATACAATGAACGGTCGTACCGGTCGGTTCAACGCAGCACCTGTGACAGCCATGCAGTGACTTAAACAGGGCAAAGGGAAGCCGGCCAACACTCAGGCTAAGTATTTAAGCGTATACAATTTGGTGTCTTCTGCACAGCTTAACCTGCTCCAGTTTGTTATAATAGTATTACACCAACTTTGTTAAAGTGGACAGACAGTGCTGGACTGAAAGCCAAAACTTACACAGCAAAAAACAAACAAACAAACCAAAAAAAAAACACTGGAAGCACTAAAAGAAATCAAAGTTCCAATGAGTTGCTCAATAAAATAAAAAATATACAGAGAGATAAAACCCTGTGGATGTCAATGTCTATGGCTGCTGTACATATGTGGTGAATCAATTAGGCCACAACGTTCCATGGACCTGCTCATGATGTGATTACTTGATGCTATTTCACCTCAGTTCCACTGGTGGTCCTTACACATCGTCACAGCTGGAATTAAAAAAAGCCTTTTTTTGGCATCTCGCTGGCCTGATTTCTAACTTTGTTGCGGAAAGTGTCGATTACCTTTAAATGAGCAGGAAAACAAGCTTTGCCACGTGTCACTGGGGCTCCCTCACTCAGCACTAATACGTGAAAATATGTATTCAGGTCAAAGATTTCAGGCCTTCCCCCGGGACCCTGTCGGTCTTCGCTCTCCTTTGGTGCAAACATCCAAACAAACACGTGTACCAAAGTGCCGAGCAAATGCTGCGCGCTCGCAGCAGAGCCACCGGAGCGGTGGTGAGCGCACGCACACGCGCGCGCACGCACGCGACGCGCGGCACAGGTGCGAGTTTTTTCCCTCACGTATTTGGAAACTTCAATGGAACCACTTCCTAACCCTGAAAACAAAGGAGGGCCTTGGCAGTTGCTCTTGTTATCCATCACCTCTTCAGTCTTGCATAAATAACTCTTAATAAATAGCATCATCATGTCAGAGAGCTCTCAGACGCGTGGCCTCCCCCGAAGCTTCAACCTATTTTTTCCCCGCAGTCGGCACTTTTCTACCCACACTTGTTTTGCATTTCTGCCTCCTTTAGCATTAAAGGGATACAAAATACTTGGAAGTGCAAGGTTAGTGCGACTCTTGGAGGATGCGCGGAGGGCCTGCGATGCACCCGTCCCCTCGGAGGGGGCGGCGCACCACCGTGAATTTTAAAAGCCCCTTCTGACTGACCAATTATGCCTTATAGCAAGGTATTAACAACATGATTAGAGTGGCCCATTTTGGGACGGCGACGCTCTTATCTGCGGCGAACAGTCAATCACTGAATGGTTGGAGGAGCATGGAAACAACCTGCCGACAATTTGGAATTTCAATGACTGTTTTGTGGCTGATTTGCATGTTGCGGCACGCGTAGCGAAGCCTACAGCGTTTATCTCGCCGCTCGCTCTCTCCCTTCCCTGCTTTTTTTTTTTTTTTCCCATACAGTCGTAAGAGAAGGGAAAAAAGAAGAAAAGACGATTAAACGCTCAGAGCAGGACGGGACGCGTTCGGCTTGATCAAACTCGATCTTAATACCGCTTGAAACGGTGTTTGGAGGAAGTCTGTTGCAATCAATAGAAGCTCTGTTTTTTAGACTAACCAGCCATGTCAGGTGGAATGTGTTCCCGAACCCTTTGGATTTATCTCACATATCTATCCCACAGAGGGAGAGAGAGAGAGCGAGCCGATAGGAAGAAGATGTTCAAATTTAGAGGCTGACTGAACTGTCCATCGCACTCAAGAGGACCAGCAGGATTGTTTACAGCCGGGTTAGCGGTTTCGAGGGACCCCGACGGCCACTCGTCCTTGCACTCTAGCTGACCGGGTCGTGCTACGCAGTCGAACTTTTATAGTTTGGCCTGTGAAGTGAAGCAGACTAAAGCGGTACCATGCTATCCACCAAGAAATACCTTGGCTGTTCTTTGTTCGAGTTGTAAATGCATTCCGGTTGCTTCTCCGCTTCTTTATTTAGCACGCGAGGCTCCCACTTGCTTCCCGTACGACGACTTCTCCTCTCATTCGCTTCCTGGTTCCGTCGCTGCTAAAAAAGGAAGCCGACTGGGGAGCATATGACCAAGTTAAATCACTCCTTATTAGAATACAGTCGGCAAGACGGACGAGCAGGATTTCAGAAATTTAATTCTCAGCAATGCTGCCGGCTGCCATACAAGGTGACTTCAGGGTTAATCTATGAAAATATATTGTCCAATGTTCTTCATACTGTAAATCTAAAATGAGTGCGACGCTGAAACTCAAACCCTGCAGCCAAAGCACACGCAGAATGGGCTGCAGAGTTCTTGTGGAGAGTTTTCTTTGTCCTGCAGATCATAATAATTTCTACATATTGGCAGACAAAGAGAGGAACAGTCAACTGACTCACATCTGCAATCAAATGACGCGCGTTTACGTCTCATTGCCAGCACCCACTACAACCCTGTGTAAATATAAACCTCCTTTTCCCTACATGTAGAGCGGTGCTATTGCGACTGTCCCAGTGTATCCCAGGGCCTCAGGCGTTACAGCCTGTTTGGGGCCTTTTAACAGGCAGCAGAGGGCAGTGCTCCAAAAAAAAAACTGGCTGAATAACATCTAGTGCAGTAATTAAACATAGTCGGTATTAGAACATTATTACTAACACAAGAGGGCTATTTAGGTCTAGGCCTATTTCACTGTCAGTATCACCCTGCTACAAAGGGCCAAATGATTTGTGTGATGGCGGCTGAATCGATGGTGAAGCAACAGCGGATAAAAACAGTGAGACTCCTTCATCTAACAGCCGCTGTGCTCGCTGCTCTGCATGTCTCATGAACATCACGGCATTAATATGTTTGGAATTTAAAAAAAAAAATTGTGTTCAGTGTCTTCAGATCTGTCAGGTGTTCTGATCATTTTGGCCGCCGCTCAACACATAAAGTGTTATCATTGTATTAACAAAGTGCTGGGCCGGCATTCATGTCTCCTCCTTTGTTTTCCCTCCCTCTTTTGCACTCTCCCTCAAAGAGCAGTGTCATGTGTTATCTGACCATCTCACACAGAGCCTAGAGGACCCATCTCTTTTATCTGACCACCTCTATCTACCCCTCTTTTTTCTCTGTCTGCCTTTTTTTTGTCAGCAAAACACACACAAGCAGACGCATACACACGTACCAACATCACTACCTTGGGTGGCCAGGTGGGGGTGGGGGGGTATCAGCGGCGGCAGCAGCGGCAAAAACAAAAAAAAACAAAATTTATTTCACGCCAGTGGCCGAGGGGCAGCTAGCCGTTTCCTTTAGTGGAAATAAGGTTATTAATAAGGTTATGGTGCCCTTCTAGGGAAAGGTTGCCTTGAGATGTCATGGCAACAGCCTTTGGAGAAGAAATTAAATCAATCAGCACTTAGGGTAGATGAGATCGAATGACAACAGAGAGGACTTTACAAAGAGTTTCAGTAATGCCATGTGGCTGAAATGGCGGAGACAACCTCGGCTTCACCTGGACAAGCACTCAGCTGCCTCCCCGTAGGCTGGCATTTCTCCCTCTTCCGGCCTTATATAGAGCTTCTTTTCCCCTTCGGTGGGGAAAGACAGTGGTTAAGCCCTCTTGACTACGCCTGGGTTATTTATAGAACGAGAGCTTCCACAACAGATAGCTGTTGTCCAAAGTAGGAGGCGGGGGTGTGGGGGTGTGGGGGTGTGGGGGGGGTGGTGTGAGGATAAAAACGGGTCATTTAAACCCAAAGTGGCCGTGCAACTCGGCACACTTAGCGCCTAAATCTCTTTGTTCACCAGGCCCCCGGAATGTTGCAAATAGATAACGAGGCCGTATTAAGTGCTCGACAATGGGGCTCCTAAAGTACAACCAATCCCGCAGGGTCCAGCTGAGTCCGAGGTTGTTAAAGAGTCTGTCCACTGGTCTGTGATGAATGATGGGGGTACCCGGCATGCTTTAGCAATGATAGCTTATAGCTCTATTAGCCTGTAACTACAGAAAAGGGTCAAAGGAAACGTTGAACTCCCTGGCAACATACAGCGCGCGGGCCGGCCGCGGCGGCCAAAAAAGATTCATTAATCTAAGATGATGAGTCTCGCAAAGTGTAATTAGGTCTCCTGACAAAAAGGGCCTCGTGCGGCGGGAAGAGCGCCCTCCAATGAGGTAGCGGCGGCTAGCTCGGAAACAAATGGAGCGGCGGAGCGGAGGCAACACCAACGACAAGCACATCCCGGTGTTTTCCTCCAGTGCAGCGCCGGGTTTTTGCGAGTTAATCATTTATAGGTGGCGAGGTGGCTTGAAGACACAAATGCAACTCTCGCTGGCACCGGAGCTGCCAGCATCACCCACACTTGCTATATATAACTCTTTTTCCATGGCCGGGCCATTTGTGGTGCAAGGTTCACAAGGACATTAGCCAGAGGAGACTTCTACTCCAACATTGTTAGCTGGACCTAAACACACATTGTACTTCAATGCTCTCTTTCATAAAAATAACACTTTTATCAACGCCCAATTTTTTTTTCCCAAGCATTTTGTTTCTCCACATCCCCACTGAGACTCTGACTCAGATGCTACTAGGGGAGTTTGAGAAAGATGACCAATGCCTTTCAGGAAGAAATGAAATAAACAGACATTCCTTTTAAGATAAGGAGGTGTAAAATGTGACAATTAACCACCAGGTGTCAGATAAAGTGGCAGATATTTAACTTTAGCAGAGACGCTCTGGCTACAGAGTCACAGATCAATCGGTTTCCCTCAATTCAACAGAGCCGCCCCGCCCGCAGGAATTATTTCTGGCAAATAAACAATGCAGTCTGTAAATAGCAGCAGAGGACAATCCATTTGGTCCGGACTTTGGACTCCAGGGCACCCAGATTTGAATTGATGGTGATGTACACTGCGGGATCAGGATGTGATGCCCTCTGTTTCAGTAAGCAATGCAAAAGGTCAACTCTGAAAGATCCTTGCAATTGCATTATTTACCCTTGCTGGATGAGGAATTGCACTATGCACTAGAAAAAACAAAAAAAACAATCAATAAATACAATGGTAAAGAAGCAACTCTCCAGTTAAAATGCACAGGCACATACAAAAAAGCCAGGTAGATTTCTTTTTAAAAAAATCTGAAGTTGGAAAAGACTCCAGGTATCTGCAATTTCTTTCAAACATGCAGAGCTTTGCACCTTCCTGAACTGCCACCAGATTCTCAAGTTACCGCAGCTGCCCGGTTACTGCCTGTGCTTGCGCTGCAGCGGTTATTGTAACTGGTGGTTCAATGAGGAGAAAACAACTTGTTTGTCGAGCAGGACACCTTGTACCAAACAGAGTGTGAGGAAAACCCAGGTGCCGTTTCACCCCGACAGTGATAAGTCACGATACGCTGAGAATTCGCTCAGCGATTGAGTCACTCAAACTTTGTAATTTTCCACAAAAGATCTGTGTTGTGCGCAACATTTAGGTTAGTATTTATTTCCAACTGGTTTATGTTGTGTTGACGGAATTGGTCTGAAGGTTTTCAATGGTGGAGAACATCCATCCATCTGTCCACACATCCATCCATCCATTCCATCCATCAATTCATCCATCCATCATCCACCCATCCTCCACCCATCCATTCATCCATCCATCCATTCATCCGTCCATCCATCCATCCGTCCACCCATCCATCCATCCATCATCCATCCATCATCCATCCGTCCATCATCCATCCATCCATCCTCCATCATCCATCCATCCATCATCCATCCATCCATCCACCCATCCATCATCCATCCATCCACCCATCCATCATCCATTCATCCACCCATCATCATCCATCCATCATCCATCCATCATCCATCCATCCATTCATCCGTCCATCATCCATCCATCCATCATCCATCCATCCATCCACCCATCCATCATCCATCCATCCACCCATCCATCATCCATTCATCCACCCATCATCATCCATCCATCCATTATCCATCCATCCATCCATCCACCCATCCATCATCCACCCATCCATCCATCCATCAATCCACCCATCCATCATCCACCCATCCATCATCCATCCATCCGTCATCCACCCATCCATCATCCACCCATCCACCCATCCATCCATCCTCCATCATCCATCCATCCATCATCCATCCATCCATCCATCCACCCATCCATCATCCATCCATCCACCCATCATCATCCATCATCCACCCATCCATCATCCATCCATCCATCATCCACCCATCCATCATCCATCCATCCATCATCCATCCATCCGTCATCCACCCATCCATCATCCACCCATCCACCCATCCATCCATCCATCAATCCACCCATCCAAGTCTGTTTATTGTCACATGCACAGTAGAAAGCACCATTTTTCCTTACAATGAACTTTGCAGTCCAGATCGCAAATGGCAGCATAAAAAGGTATAGCCGCCCAATCATGGGCAGAGTACCTGAACATTGAAAAAAAATAATAAAAAAATTCCACCAGCCCAGTGGCGTCCCTGCTGACCTCGACATGGCACTTCACGTGCCTCGGGGCCCCACATGTCGACATCGTAGTGGAGCTCAAAAGCCTCGAGAGCGGCCGAGGCTACTGCAGGTCACCTGGTGCGCCTGGATCAAATAAGATAAGCGAGGGGGCGGGGCCTGGGTGAAGACTGGGCGGGGCCTCGGCGGGGACTGCCGGGTATGCTTGGACACGGTGTTTGTCTTCATAAAAAGTAAATACCCGCAGTCTGCTCCGTTGATCATTTCAAATATGCAGACCATTTAGCTTTCTCTTTGATGCAAAATGAGCGTTCAGTCTCTCGATGAATTCATAAACACGAGCCCACTCAGAAGGCAGGGAGGGCGTCATGATGGAGTGTTTATGACTCGGTCCATCAAGGTGAAAAGCCCGACGGCGGCTCTGGGCGAGAGCACTTAGGGCCCTTTTTCAGCAGCCGTGGCCAGCAGCTCAAACTACTGGGTAGCCGCAGCGGGGTGCAGCAATCAAGGACCCGTTCCTTAAAGAACAATTAACAGGGCCATTAAAAACACGCAGCCCACACACTCAATTAACACATTCCACTTTTGCACTTTCCCCATTCTATTGTGTCCTAGAATAGGCCGCTTGAGTTGGCACGATTAAGCTGTGCCGGTGATGACTACAACATGGTGGGCCCTTGTGTTATTCCCACAGCAGCCACTCTGTTTGTAGCTCTAAAGAAAAGACTTAACAGCTTTAGGAATCACCTATCAAGTGTGTGTCTTTCAGGGGGCTTTAAATGAGTTGTAATTACTGCCTGCTTCCTATTTTTTTCTCTCTCTCACTCTCTCTCCCCCCTTCGCTTCTTCTTCCCCGGGAACCAGACGGTCGAAAATACATCTGCTTTACAAATGAAGTCGAACAGAACTTGAAAGACTGAGGCCTGCAGATAAGAAAGTAGCTCTTGTGCAAATATGTATTTGACGGGAAGGGTGTGGGGAGGGGGGGGGGAGAGGGGCTGCTTTCGCCTCTCCTCTGCCCTTGATGCCGCCGTGGAAGTTGAAAGCTTCGAATCAATATTTATGGTCATCAAAAAATCATCTTAAAGCCCCCGCGCCCCGGAACGGTGGCTGTCCCGTAGCGGCGCATCGTTAAACAGCGTGTCAGAATTGAACGGCGATCAGTTCGAGAGTGGAGTGACTCAACGGCGACACACACACGCGCGCACACACACACATACACACAAAAATACGCTTCCCCTAGTGCTCTCTAAAATGCAAACACATTGTCCTAAAAATAACCCTTATCTCGCAGCAGTCATTATCATTGGGAACACTTCAGAAAACAGCAGCCCCAGTGGTGTGTAAATAAACAGAGGGAAGCGGTGGAAGAGGGAAAAGATAACATACGGCAAGGAATTCTATCAAGAGCCAGGGTGGGATGACTCATGAAAAATAAGTGACTTTGAGTTTATGTGGGGAAGGACAATAAGGAGCTTTGAAGCTCTGAGATTACAGGGGGAGGGTGGCGGACGGAGCTGGGGAGGGGCTGGAGGGGGGGGGGGGAGCAGGCCAGCCGAGCGTCCGCTCCAGTACTCACTCTTCTGGAAATACATGTAGGGCACGGATTCATCAACCCCCCGGGGAGATGCAGCCATTACATTAACACAGCTCACCTAGCGGGCAAAGGGACACGGCTAGTGTCTCCGCTGCCAGCCGCGCCAGTTCGCACTCGTCCCGAGCCAATAGCCTGCCGTCCGCCAGCCATTTGTCATCATCAGCCGGCTGGATGCGTTCCCTCATAGGTTTTCCTTGGGAGGAGAAACCTTGTCGTAACTTTCTGGGAATGGTGGTGGTGGTGGGGAGGTGCGGGGGTGGGGGGCGCAATCAAGCCCATCGAAAGAGACGCCGCCTGTGCGACAATCCCGTACCGCTCGTTAACGCTTCGCCCGCCCGCCACGTGGATGTTTAAAGGAGCATCGGAGACGACCGACACCCTGGTGGTCCGTCAGACGGTCGGGGAGGGAGGGGGGTTTACGATGCTAAACCGAGGGAGGAAGCAACATCTGGCAAACACGCAGAACGGGTTGAAATCGCTCTGCGGAATCTTTTCCACAGCTGCACAGCCGCTTTGAAATCACACCGTTTTGTGAAGAAATGAAACGGTTAAATCAAAGTAAGAAGTTCTGGGATACATCAGTGACCCAGACAACGGACGATCAAAAAAACACAACTTCACATCAGCGCTTCAGATCAGTCAGTCACACGGTACTTTAAAAGGGAGACACGCGGCCTATCTGTAGACACTCACCTTGAGCAGCGCCTGCCGTGGAAAACTGCTGCATGCTTAGTTAATTAGTCCATTAATCTCTTAAGTGGTTTCCCCTTTAAAGGTGAATTCTCGCTGCTATTCCCTTTCTTGGCCACTGTAACAAAAAATGTCCAAAAAAGGTGCCCGTCGACATTTTTATAAGTTGAACTGAGAGTCGAAAGTCTTTTAACCAGCTGCTCTTTCTGGAAAAAAAAATCTATTTGTTTGAAGTAAAGCAAAGCGAGCTAGCAACTGTACTAGCAACTGTTGCTAGCTTGCCATCACTTTTATCAACACACACAGGGGCACCAACATTCAAAGTTCAGTTGCTTAATAACGACCGATTATGCACTTATTTCCAAAGACAAATAAAGGATATTTGTCTGTTTTCTTGTTAAGACAATAATTAATCATCATACCCCGGGCTGAGTGTCGAGTCAATCCGACCACGAGGTTTTGTCTTCACAGCAACTGGGCCTTGAACACACAGCACCTCGTGCCGCTGCAGAACCATCGCTCCCATTAAGCTGCTACGAAAAATTCAAAACGCAGACAAAATTCTTGAACTGTGATAAAATTTTCATATCGGACGAACGACGACGACCGAGAGAGGATTTCCTGGTGTTGCGAGTGCCGGCTCCGTGGGCCAGGAAATCCCACGGCACGTGAACCTGCTGCACAGCTGCAGCCCATTTGCAACCGGCAGCCGCACTCGGAGGCCTCGGCTGTGAAGCTCCGCCGTGCACCGTCAGCACGCGGACCTGCAGAGTGCACGGCGGAGGTCAGCCTCCAACGTGCTCAGGGGAGATTTTATCTTGTTTTTGGTTTTTTTAAGACTTATTTAAAGCCATAATGTCCTACAGCTCCACGTGCTGTTGCTGAAAGGGAAAGTGTGGCTTTGAGAATTATTAAACATTGAACAAAATGCTGTTGTAATCCTGCGTGTTTTATTTTTCCCTTTGAGGTTGCATCAGCCTCTGATTGAAAAGTTTCTCCCTCCATGAGCGACCTGCTTTATTATGCCAGCCTGTCGGAAGGCTGGAAGAAGGAACCAGTACTTTCCAAGACAACTGCCCATTTGCCCTTTAGTGCCCGATGACCTGAGGACATGCAACCGTCATGCCATCCATTCCCCCGCCCCCACTCCTCGCTCTCTTTGATGCTTTTTATAGAGCAGCCCTCCCACCCCGGTGGCTATTTTTGGCATTCTTCACTGCCGGAGCGAGATGAGGGGCTGCAAACTGCAGGCGCACACACGGCGCAGTCTCCCAGCGCTCGCCACGCGCAGCCAATGTGCGCACTTTCACCATAAATGTGCAAAACGGAGAGGATGACATTTTCACAAAGCGTCGGCCTGGCGTCGTGGAAAAGCGCTCGTTAGTGACCTGTAAGTGCTTTCCCGACCCGAGCGTGCAGCGTGAATTTCAAGGTTCGCAGCAGTACAGAAAAAGAGAGAGAGAGATAGAGAGTTAGAGAGATAATCGCAGATAAAAAATGATATGTTTGCAGTGTGGGAAATCTTCATCAATCCTTACCTGACACTAGGGAACAACACTGATATCAATCAAAATACGCATTTTTCTTATTTCTATATTTTTTTGCTAGTGATAATGACCAGAGAGATGCTTTAAACCAACTAGCCAGCCACCAGATGCTTAGCAGGGGGGAGGGGATCTGATGGCGGATGAACCGACGCTTTGTAAAAAAATAAAGAAAAGAAGGGAGAGTCAAGTGCGTGCGTCTCCCTGCGACGGCCCGGGGGTCAGCGCCAAGCGGCGGGGAGAAGGGCAGAGCGGGAACTCGAGACCGCCGGGTTCAAATAACAGGTGGCGTTGGGCTGCCGCGCAAACCGCCATGGAAGAATCTGTCATGTAAATGGATCAAGTGATGACACAGAAAAAGAGAGAGAGAGCTGAGAAGAAAAGAGCAGACTGAAGCGGCAGGTAGAGAGCGGTTAGATAAGAGGGAGGGAGACAGAGAGAGAGAGAGAGAGAGAGAGAGAGAGAGAGAGAGAGAGAGAGAGAGAGAGAGAGAGAGACATTCAGGCCGCAGGGCTCAACGTCACACGATTTTTCTGGAGTGCCGGGTCACGACGCTGATTGCTCGCCCGGCGCTTTTGTCCCCGTCATTATGAAATGACATGATGGCGGCGGAGAACCCAGCCGTGAAGACCCTTCTCCAGGGGGCGTCGCCGGGCAGCTGAGCATCATCGTCGTCGTCATCATCATCATCATCATCATCATGACATCATCTGGACGGGGCTGTTAATTGAGTCACGCTGGTTGAACTTTTCTTCTTTTTTCTTTTTTTAAATAAAAGCAACCCGGCAAACAAACGGAGCCGCGCTTGTGTCCGGAGACACGAGGCTGAACACAGTGGAACATCCATCCTGGCTAATAAGAAAAAAGTGGGAGGATAGTGGGGGGGGTGTTGGAGAGGTGGAGAGGTGGAGAGGGGCGGTGGTGGTGGTGGTGGTGGTGGGCTTGTGAGCCGGTACAAGGCAGTTTTATTATCCCTTCAGGGGAATCCTGCCCACCACGTGTGATAAAAACAGGACACTGCAGATAATACAATAAAAAAGCAATTTACATCCACTCACTAATGCCGGGATGTCACCCGAGCACTCATTACCGTGCGGCCCTCTGCACCCATCTTTTTTTTTTTTTTTTTAAAGCGCGCAGCCTTTTCCGCAGGAATGCCTTTAAAACGTGCAGCGTTAATGTGTGTGACTTGTTGCATGAAGCTCGCTCGTATTAAATGTCAACACTTGAGGGGGCGGGGGGGGGGGGTTCGATGAAACGGCGTCTTTAATAGTCGTTACAGAAAGAAAAAATGAAAAGTTCTTTACCTGCTTGGCGCCTGGTAACTTGACTACGGCCACAGCCAATGAGACAACAGAGTCGCTCGGCCACGATGCTCTTCAGCCACCGAGGGTTTCTGTTGTCGCGTCAGGTTTAAATAATAGCAATTTGATGGGAAAATCAGTAAAAATGGCCCTTTAAAGCATCATTCATTTGATTCCTAATTCCACCTTCAAATTAGAGCGCTAAAAGGGATTTGAACAAGGCGCGGGGGGGTGGGGGGTCGATGCGGCGACGTATTAGAATATCACAACATTTCCTCCCACCTAATGTTATTGATGCTCTTGCACCAAGTTATCAATATTTTTTATCAAACTAAGAGCGCTGTAAATGGATTTTCCCACAAACCAGCCGGCGAGCATTTCGGCCTTGAGCATCAGCAGCCCATCACTCTTCCACGTTGATGACGGGAGGATGAAATGAAGCCTGCGGCTAATTAACAAGCTGTGAAAATGGCAAATGAGGGAGCAAAAAAACATCAATGCCAAATTCACAGCATTCAATATGTGTTTTTTTTTTTAAAACCTTTAATATATAATAGAAATGCTTTGATGTTCTTTTTAGGTGCATGTTTGACTTTGTGCACCAATGCACTTAAATTCAGCCCTGAAACTTTTTCTTCCAGAGCTTTAAGTCAGGGCTTGAGGTCACGTTGATTAAATTTCGAGATCAGACTTTTCGGATTTGCTGGCTCAGCAGCTGCGAGTTTCAGTGCCAAAAGATGGCATTTCTTATCTTGCGTTAGTTTGAGGTTTTTTTCCCCCTTCCTCACAATTATGTTGCCAACCACTAAAGTATTCTGAGACCAAAAAATCTAATTTTTGAAGGCTATCTACAGCTCATCTCCAGTGTGGGCACAACAGAAAGGGGGGGAAAAGGGAAAGCATCAAATGTCGGGGGGGGGAAAAAAAAAAGGCTTTTTCATTTGCAAAGTCTATTAAATTTAATAAACCAAGAAAATAGATAATAAATAAATAAAATAGCAATTTCCTGGAGAAACATCTGTGGATATATTAAGTAGAATATTTTCTTTATATTAAAAGAAAAGCGATATCATCTTGACAGGCAAATTTCCTCCTCAATAAACCAGCCACATTCAAAATGAGGCATCCTCATACGAGAAAATAAGTTCCAAAATTATTGAAGATTTTTAATGTCAGCCATTTGGCCGTCAGCCTCTGGAAATGGCCGGTTGGAACTGCTGCGGTGTCGCTGGATCCGGTGTGAAAATTTCTGCCATTTGTTGCACACGTCAATGCGGCATCAGAGAAAAACCTCCGGGGAAGTCAGCCGCTCTTCAGACGGCGAACCCAGTTTCATAATTGCTGTTTCTTGTCTCCAGATAAATTTTGCGCGAGCGCGGACGGGCTGAAGGAAGCAGACACCAGGAAGCTCCAGCGTGGCCTCTGTCTGGAAATCAAAAGCCAGTTCCTGCATTTTAACATTCTACTTTCACTCCGTTTCTGAAATCAATCGCAGACACTTTAGCGCGGCCCGCGAGCTGCGTCGGCTGCACCGTGCGAACCGCTCAGGTTTCCTTGCGCTCGCCGCTCTCTTCGCAGCTCTACGGAAACGCCGCGGGCTCAACCCGTCCTTTTTGTTTCCCCCCCGTTCCCATTCAAAAGCATCCGAGGAGCCGCGGCCAGACAGACAGGCTCGGTAAACAAAGACGACGGCCCATTTTCTCATTACCGAGGTGCGTGAGGGAGGCCAAGGCAGAGAAATTAGCGGGCAAAACTGCAAGGGAAGCAAATCCGGCAGGTCATCCATGGCGTTTGGCACAGTCAAGGTTTTTAATTCCAGTGCCATCTAAGAAAAGAGAGGGAAGGAGTGGATTAAACCGAGGAGACGGCGATGAAAAATGGCAACCCCACCTCCCTCCTTCCTCCGCCCCCCCAATCGTAAAAAAAAAAAAAAAAATGCTCCGCTCTACCCGGAATTGCTGCACACTAACAACCAGCTTGGGTATCCCGTGTACACACTGCTCTCTCTCCACTCTGTGTGCAAACACACAGTGAAAATATCATCACTCAGCATTACTCAGTTAAACGGCACCGTTAAGCGGAAGATACTGTTGTGATAAAAGTTGCGAGGACACGACTGTGCGCTCTTCTCTCACGCTTGCTGTTGCTGTGCGGCTTGCAAGGTTTTCTTTTCTTTCTGCTGCGGTAAAGCAGAGCTCCCGCCGGCCTCGGACAGCAGAAAGTGGCGGACGGTGCGAGCGGCGAGCGAGAACCGTGGGGCCGCGACGTGCGAACAAAATCATTCCTATAGGCTGCTAGCTTTTTTTTTCTTTTTTTTTGCACTGACACTGAAGGTTTTTGAAAAAAACAACCTCAAAAAAAAAGTTTTAAATTTTTGCTGCAAAATTTCAACTTGAACTTGATACCAAGCCGCGAGACTCTGACACGACTACGTCCCTATTAGAACCATTCCATCCGCAGCACTCAGCTGTGGCTGACAGCGGCCTCGTGCCCCGAGACTCAGACTCCTGGGTTCCATCAGCCCCAGCCCGGATAAATGCAAAGGGTCGTGTCAGGAAGAGCATCCGAGGTCTGAGAAAGAAAAAACAAAACTTAACCAACTATACGCCCCTGCAGGAAACAGCTGAGAGGCTTGGCTCAACAATCTCCTTCCTATAAGTACACAAACTCCCAGCAACGCTGGAAAGACCTGCTTTCATGTCACGCGCCCGCTGCTGCCGAGCCCTCAGAAACAGAGCCAGGCGTTCGCAAAACCAACGCTGTGTTTTCGCTCAACACTGCGGCTAATGCGCTGCCAAGCTGCCCCCCACACCCTACCCCCTCCCTGGTGTTGTATATACACTCAGACTCTACCTGCCTGGGGTTAACTAGCGAGAGCCGCACGAGCAGCGCGGGAATTAGCTGCACTCCTCCAAGATCGCGCTGGGGGCGAGAGCGGCAAGATTCCACTTTGCCCCCCCCCACACACACACACACACACACACACACACACACACACACACACACACACACACACCCACTTCTCTGTTTCAACATTGCCCCACAGACACGGAGGCAAATAAGCCTCCTTGGCTGGTGCTGGCTCTGCGGTGGGTCCTTTTCCTTTTTAAACAGCCAAACAGATTGAAAAGGGAGACTGAGAGAAAAAAAAGAAAAAAAAAACACTTTTTATTTTTTTCAAGCAGTCGTCGCGTCGACCGTTAATACGGAGCGGCACCATCTGGCATTGTCTGGTGTGATTTTCCACGCAGCTCGCATGTTGGAGCGTATGAATATCAAAAGAATAAATATTGCTGAGGGAATCCTGCCTAATGTCGAGAGTGAATTGAGAGACGAGAGGAGCCCCGATGGAAGCGCTGCGTCCTCGTTGTGCGCCGACTTATTAGCTGGGAACAATTTCCACATCCCACTCGCCAGTTTTCTTTCTTATCATTGTTATTATTATTATTGCTTTTGGTCAATGTGCCATTAACAGCATCACCAACTCCCCATTCAGCAAGTGTCAAAGCGGTCTGAGAGGAGCCAGTTTAAAGTCACATCAGATCTCCTTAGATAAGCCCGGCTGACATTTATCCCCATCACACGTTGCACTATAAACTACTGCCGAGCCAAAAGTACGGCGGCGCGCGGGAAAGCCGGCGCTATTACATAGGCAGGCAGACACCCACCGCATCATTTATCCCGGCCATAAATCAGCCCTCGTGCTCCGCTGCACTAGCGGGCTGCTCTCGTCCCGGTAGATCTCTCCGACGTATCATTATATCCCATATACCTCCACTAAAATAACCTCTGCTGGGCCTAAGAGCCGGGGATGTGCTGAGGAGGAGACGCGCTCTGCCTCTCTGCGGCTGTCTGCTCCCATGATGCTCTGCATCGGAAGCATCAATAACGCCTGTGATGTGCTCCGTCGTTGTTTAAGCGCCTTCCATTCTGTCTCCGTCTTTTGTTCTCCATTAGTGATGTTTGGGCCGTGCGCAGCTCCGTGTAGCCTAATCATGCCTGCGATACACTGGCGCAGGTGAGAAACAGTGGCAAAATAAAAGGTCAGCGCGCTCCATGACCTCTTGAAGTATATATATCCATATATATATAATTATGTATATATATATATATATATATATATAAATATATAAATATATATATATATACATACACATATATATATATATATATATATATACACATATATAATATATATATATATATGTGTGTGTGTGTGTGTGTAAGTTTGTGTGTATATAAGTATGTATATGCGTGTATGTGTATATATACACATATATATACACATACAGTATATATATACATTATATACTGTATAAACATCTCGCTTCTTCTTATTATTTCAGGAGGAGCCACCACAACGTACATCAAGAGGAAGTCCATGAGAAGTCCTTCCTGTCAGCAGGAACATCTTTAATGTCAAGTAATGAAGGGGCAATCTCTTGCATCATGTGATGCATGTCAGGCAGCACCGTATCCAAGGCTGCGTTCACACTGCAGGCAGAAGTGGCCCAAATCTGGTTTTGAACAAGTGTGAACACCACTTCCTTGTGTGGTCCGAAGTCGGATACACATTTAGGATTTTTCTGATACTTCAGTCTGAACAGACACGTCGCTATTCATCTTAGAGCGCAACAGACGTCACCATTCTGCGCTAGAGGAGGACCTGGCAAGATCGCGTGATGCTAAGCTAGCTTCTTTTTCATCGCAACTTACAAAATCATTGGCATGAGCACCATCCATTCAGCATCAACCTCCATAAACACAGTGCTGCGGTGCGCAGACTTGTTCACACCTGATTCTGACAGCAATTGCATTTACACTGTCATGTGAACAAGCTAGAAAACAACAAACAAAGTCAAATGCAGATTTCACCTCGGGCTAAAGAACAATCTGTCATCAAAAAGTTCTAATCAAAGATCCATTTGAAGTTGGAAGGTCGATTCCTTTTATGACTCTTTAGTCATTAGAAGTTCAAGCTGTCAGCTTGCGTCTGTTTTTTGCCTCTTTCAAGAGACACTCGAAATTTAAAATAACACATTTTGCGCCGCGCACGGAAAGCAGAGGTGCAACGAGGCCAGCTGGACATAAACGGGCTGCGGAGACGAGTTGACTTTGATTTCTACGACCGAGTGCGACGAATAAAAAAAAAAAAAAAACAAAGCGAGTGCAACGGGGCATCATAAAAAAAAAAAGCAGTAAAATGAGCAAATGTCTCATCTGCCGATTGGAGACGACGTTAGCGGAGTGAAGGCTGCGAGGGTTGACGTCTGCGGGGATTAGAGACGCTGCTCATCGGGAGGGGGATAGCAGTGCAGCACGACTGGCTGTGCTCGGCCTCTCAGCGTGCGTGTGTGTGTGTGTGTGTGGTGAATGTCGGGGGGGGGAGGTAAAAGAGGCTGTCAGCACTCAAGTAAGAGAGAGAGACAAAAACAGACCTTTAAGGGAAAACACACACACACACACACACACACACACACACACACACATACACAGGTACCATTTTATTTCCCCAAACTGCACTCGCTAAAATGGAAAGAGAAAGAACTTAAGAAAACACACACACACACACACACACACACAGTCGTACTCAGACAAGAAAAAAAAAAAAGAGATCCAGGAGTCAGCGTCACTCACACACTCCGACATTAACTGGGCATAAAAAGACACACTTTTATTTTTCGCCCGGGCTTCCACGCTGCTCCTCTCCCCTCTCGGCCACCCCCAACCTCCCCCATTATTTCCTGGTGCCGTCAACCTTCCTCTCCCACCCTCCCTCCCTCCTGTCTCCACTTTGAAGAGCGGCGGTGTGTTTGTTTCGAGAAGCCTCTTGCATCACACCTGTTTGTTTACACCGCTGCAGACGACGGCGGGGACGGAGCGCGGCCGGTCTCCACGGGCTCCCCGCCGTTGCCAACGACACAGGCCTCCCTCCATCCTCTCACCCTCCCCTCCCCTCTTCTCTCCTCTCCTCCCCTGTCTCCTTTTTATTTTGCTCTTCCTAAAACAGGGAGACGCACCGACGTCTCTGTGATAATTTCACAGCAGAGACGCTAAAACAATGCCGCAGCCCCTCAGCTCTGAGCCTCATGGAAGAAAACAGAATGCACCTTGACTTGCTTTAGGTTGATTTATTAGACCAGGGGTGGGCAAACTTTTTGACTGGGGGGCCACAATGGGTTCTAAAATCTGACGGAGGGGCCGGAGCAGGAGCAGATGGATGGAGTGTTTTGGTGACCAACCACATAGGAGGAATCAATATATGTAGAAAACGTGCTTTAATGTCAACTGGAACATGAAAAAAAGCAAAGTTACAACAAAATCAGTGTCTTTGAAGGTATTTAGCTCTTTATTGAAATGACTCTTGAAACACTAAAACATAAAGAAATACTGTACAGCTATTTTATGACTTACTTACTATTAATATAATTCTTTCAAGTTTGGCCGGATTAAACAGTTTAACTGGCCACATGTGGGCCCCGGGCCATAGTTTGTTTGTGCCATTATTAGCCCAATAATAGCGGAGGAGGTGGGCGGGGGAGTGAAAAAAACAAGGTGATCACAGCTGTGCGTTTCTTATCACCTATAAATAAATGGCGCCGTCAAAGCCCGACAGACACCAGAGCCCCAGCGCAGGGCTGCTAATCCACTGTGAAAAATATTTACCCGCAGCCGTTTACAAACAAATAAAGAAAGAAAGAAATGTAAAAAAAAAAAAAAAATCACCCGTCGATCTGAGCAAGCACCTTTCGATCCATACCTCCGCACGGCGCGATAAGCAGCCCAGATGCAGAATTTATTTACCAAAGAAAATGCCTGGTGCTCCCGATTTTACACTCACAATAGGTTACGGATCAAAGCTCTGCTATCAGCGGTCAACATTACGCCCCCCCCCCACCACCACCGAGCCGGCCCCGGCACCCGCCAACCTCTGCTGTGCATGTCTCTCTCTCTCTCTCTCTCTCTCTCTCTCTCTCTCTCTCTCTCTCTCTCTCTCTCTCTCTCTCTCTCTCTCTCTCTCTCTCTCTCTCTCTCTCTCTCTCTCTCTCTCTCTCTCCACACGTAAGCAAAGAATTTAGAGTCACACGCGCAGACAATCGCACACGACGAGAGCTGCAGGGCACGAGCGCACAAAGGGCAAAGTCGGCTATTTTATTCATTTCTTTTTTTCTCCTTCTGGCCCACGGAGCGACAAACCAGCTAAAAAGGGGAAGTCAGAGATTTTGGAGAGAAATACACGGTCAAGGTTATTATCCTGCTTTTGTGAGGAAGCGTCTCTGCGGGGCTGCGCCCACAAGGACTGAAAGGTCCAGAGTGACGAGGCCGTCGCCGGGTCGTCTGAGGGCGCCGCCGCAGATAAAGTCCAAATCATTCAGCGGGAAATGTCAAAAATAGCAAAGCGTTGCAAGACGTCCCTTTACATGTCCCGTTAATTCCAATTTAATTGCAACATCTAATCTGTGGGGTTTGTTTGTTTAGCTCTGTGTTAAACTATGTTTGCGAACCATCAGTGAGTTTAAAGATGTTACCATTAGTTTCCAGAAATCCTATGAAAGTGTGTTCGGTGGTGTCAAATGTGTCTGTTTATTGGTTATTTTTTCATTGGTTGGCTTGTTTATGTTATTTCGGTATTTATGGAATATTATGTTATTACTATATTATTGTTAAGTGAGTGTGTCTGAGTGAGTGTCCTGGAATTCCATGTGGGCTGGGCTTCCTTAGAAGCAGGATGCTTAAATCAATGAAGGATAAATCAATCAATCAATCATCCCATTAATGAGCATTTAGAAGAATTTTGATTTGGAACATTTATGGACACAGCATCATTTAAAACAACGTCCTCTAATTGGCAATAAAGTTATTATACTCGCTTGAGGTGGTTTTTCAATGTTTAATAGAAGCAGTTGTGTGGCATAAACTCTGGCGTAGCGAGCATCTACTTTCCCCAGGTGTGCGTCGTGGTACTTGTCACGCATGGCTTCACACACTGGATTTATATGACAATTATTTTGTCTTGCTCTAGAAGCCGGATGTAGGAAACTCATGCTAGCTAAGCTAACCTGCAACAACAATTCCTACTTGACCAACTAAGAGTTTCTCCTGAAATCCTCACGCAGACATGGACGCACAGGACAGGAGTCTGCGGCACATGGAGGCGCAGGGATGCGTTATACTTTCCGTCTGTCCGTCTGTCTGCTCTCTTTTGGGGTGTTTTTTTCTGTTTTTTGCAGCGTGTGCCCCTTCGCTCCGTCTCCACCTGACAAGAGCGGAATTGAAGTCAGATGTGTGACCCCCTGGGGCCTCTTTTTCTTCATTGCGTGGGTAAATTTTTTCCCTCTAAAGATGTTGTCATTTGCCTCCACTGATGGACAACTTCACAGTGGTGGAAAAAAAGAAAAAAAAAAGGAAGAAGGCAGCGAGGCCTTTAGCACTGGTGTAAGGCCCAGCATGGGCCGGAGGCTGACCTACACTTTGAAGCTGGAAATACCAGCCCAAACTCAGATTTGTTTTCAGCATGTGTCGAGGTGTGAGAGCCCAAGTGTGTGTGTGCGTGCACCATTTTTTTTCCCAAAGGATGTGGTACCTGAAGGGTAAATAACATATTTGCGGCGCCGGTATTAATATTCAGCCACAACATTTGCTCTTATGGCCGCCGCCGACAGAAGTGTAAATAAGCCGTTTGCAGCTTAAACATTTTTAACATTCAACGGTTCCCTCGCCGCTTGACATTTGGTGACTGGGCAGGTCGATGCGCTAAAAAGATCCGTCTCCCCGGCGCTGACGCGGCTTTGACACCGAACTGACGAAGCGGGTGGGGCGTGGGGAGGAGCTGATTCTGCCAGAGTTGTTTATTTTGGTTTGAGCGACGACTTCCACCGGAAAATAACCACAGCGAGAGCTCCTGCAAAGCTCTCTGGAAGCCCCCCCACCCCTCCACACACATCACTTCCACACGGTTCTTTGTAAATCAGCCGAGAACGACTCCCAGGTGCCTTTTCCCACCGTCCCTGCAGCTCTGCCTCCACTTCCAGATGTGAGTCAGTCCCATCAGACAGCAGCTTAGCATCATCTGGCACGGCCGTGGAGCCGCCCTGGATGATTAATCATCCCAAAAACTCCAGAAATGTCAGTGTACCATATTTAGCCCGCTGTTTACAGCCAGCAAGTAAAACACTCTGTGTTAGCTTCCTGCTAAAACTGATGGTGTCGGGCTTGCCACATGTTTGGAAGGGTAAGAAGCAATGACAGTGGTTGTACCAGAGGCAGGAACAAACATCTGGCAACTGTCAGGCAGCATTAGTCATCAGTGCCCACCGTGATGTCACAAAGAGCAGAGTTTGGGAACTTTCTGGTTTTGGCGCTCTGTTTCTAAAAGTGGTGCAAGGAGCAAATGAATGCGGCCACAGCGGAAAGCAACAGTCGAAAGGTTTTGCTTTAGAATCGTTTCATTATATTTTTCTCAAAGTTATCTTTCCAACTCTTGTAAAGTGCTTTGAGAATTCGCACTCCACTTCGACGAGGTGTTTTCTTTCTCTTGCTTTTAACTTGTTACCCAACTCAAAAAGAGGCCCGCAAAAGAAATCCAATGTGCCTGGAGTGTAAATAGAGGAAGCAAAATAAAAAGAATGGAACCGTCTTATTTTAAGAAAGTCCTCAGTTGAGAAACGTGTCCCTGCTTGAAAATGTCGGCACAGTTTCAATACCTCATATTTGAGAAAAAGAAGTTTCAAAAATCGATGAATACAATTATTATACAAGAATTCATTCAATTCCAACCTTGGAAGAAATAACGATGTCAACCTGGATTTCCAGAAAACAGCATCAGCTGGGCTCGGGGTTGCCGTCTCACTAACTAGCTAACTAACTAATGAACTTAGTGGTGGTTGTGGCGGCGGCGGCAGGGTCTCCTCCATCCTCAAAAGCTGTGGCCACAGACCTCAGCGATCCTCTTCGTCCTCCCTCCCCTCCCAGCATCACGAGGCCCTTCCCACCACCACCACCACCACCAGCGGCGGTCTGAGGGAGAGGATACCTGCGACCGCCAGCCAGTAACATGGCAACCGAGTCAAAAGGCCGCTGCGATTGTTGCACGGCAGGGCGCTGGCATTTACTTCCACCCCGTCCGCTTCTCCGTTTCATCCTGGCGGCCCCCCGAGCTGCTCCCTCGAGGCCCAAAGAAAATGCACCGTCCCTGCTTTCTCAGCTGCCTCTCTATTCCCGAGTCGGAGGGGGGAAAAAACTCACAATTCCACACGCACGCACACATAGACACACACACGCAAAAAAAGGAGCAGGCCAACTTCCCGTCCTTTGGTCCGTTTCTTCCCCGGGACAAAGGTGTTGTTTATTGCACTCCGCTGCGTGATTCCCACATCCACACACAGAGTCTTTTTGATGGGGAATGAAAAGCAAATATGTCGCTTATTTTTTTATTTTTTTTTTTTTTTCACAAACACAGAAAAGCAGAAGGCATTGTGTTTGAGCCGGTCTTTGACCAGACGCCTGTTGCTTCACAGTGAGCGGGCGAAGATTTGCTGCGGGGTTTAAAAGTGGGTCACATTCCGACCAAAGACGTTGGAAGTTCCTCCGCCACGGCTTGTAATCTGCACGCCTCATTGTTGTCGTCGGGGAGGGAAATTATTTTGTTTGCGGTCCCCAACCGGCTGCATTTTCTACAAATGATGTTTCTTTTTTAATAAGTCTGTTAATGTTAATTGGATAGCGCGCTATTCTTATACGTGGTCTGTGGGAAACTGCACAACGGCACACAAAAAACTATAGCCAACGTGGACAAAATGTTATTGCCTGCTGCATTAATTGATTTTCTGCACGTCGCGAGGGGGAGAAACATCAGTGTTTCCGTGTTGATTCTAGAAGTTCTGCTTCCTTATCAACATTTGTCTCTGACTTGAAATGACAGCCGGTGTTTTGAGTTGATAATGGAGGAGATAACGGCTCTGCCCCACTCCTACTTTCTAAAAACACTGCAAAAGTGTCCATATTTGAAGCTTTGCTATTTGTCTCTCCTCCTCTGTAATTACAAGTGAAGAGATATATTTTTTTTAATTATTCTCTTTATCGGTTTTAATTGAATTTGCCAGCGCGCCATCATTGTTTTGTGCCTTGTTCTGTAAATACTAAAGGAGTGGTTGCCGCAATCAGGGTATTCTTTTTTTTTAAGATCTTAGACTCCGATTAGACAATATGTGCGCAAACTGAAGATGGACTAAGTAGAAAATGATGTCCCGCCCTAAAAAGTTCCATTTATCAAGTTATCTATGATCAGACCAGCCGGGACCAAACGTCGTCTGAATAACAAAGTAAAGGGGCTGCCAGTGCGGGTCCTAACGATTTCGAGCTCATTAGGTCCCTGCAATGCTTTATGAAGTTGCATTTTACACTCATATCAATCCATAATTTGGCAAACCCTTAAAATTACTCAGTTAAATCCCCCCCCCACACACACACACACACACACACACACACACACACACACACAGCATCAGGGGTTTATATCCACGCTGCCTCAAAATCAAAGTTAATCCCGATGACTCACTTGAAACCGTCGCAATATTTTTCATTAGCGCTCGATAATGTCACTGCAAACAGTCCTCCACCGATGCTTTCGGGTGGGCGGTGGGATGGGGGTTTTAGGGGGGGTTCTTTTTCTTTCTTTCTTTTTATGTTGGATGTGAATAAAAAAAAAAGCAATATTTTCTTGCACTCTGGAGCAGCAAGACCACACGACAACAACACCTCGGTGTCATTAAAGGGAAGCGCAGGCCGCATTATGTCCCACTTCCAGCGCACATTTACATATTCAATGCAATCAGCGATGGTGATGACAAATCAAAGGCTGCCGCCGGTGCACTTGTTGCACTGTGCACCCCTGTTCGCGTTGATGGCTCGCACCGCTCGTGCCTACTGGTTGGCGGAGAGGTGGTGTGTGTGTGTGTGTGTGTGTGTGTGTGGGGGGGTGGTGGCGGCTGCGCCTCATATTCTCGCTGAGGGAGACGCTAACCTCGCCGTGCTGTCGACTTCCCCGTGACAGACGGAGAAGGACTCGCCCGGAGTGAAGGAGCCGGTGGCAAGCTCATCGATCAAAGACCAGGAAATGTCAGGCGCCAAGTGCAAGGCAGAGGTTTTTTTTTCCCCCTTCTTTTTTTTTTTTTCCTTATAATGCGAGCGTGGCGTCTGCCGCAGCCGTACCACCCAGGCAACTGCCGCCATGAATCAGAACTCTGTCTCAAATGCACAATTAAACAAGCGGCGTCGCTCGGCCAGGCCTCGGCTTTCACGCCAGCTAATGCTATTGCTCGGGTTTGTTTGGGTTTGGTTTGTTTTTGTTTTTGTTTTTTCACAGCAGGACATTTGATGAAGAAAATGAATCTTATATAAATAAATTAAACTAATTAGGAATCAATATTCAGTGATGGAGAAGAACAATATGATTCCGTGCCAATGCGTTGCTGTTTGTGAGACGCGGCGCTGTCTGTCTGTGGTCTGCTTGCTCCCCAACAGGCAAGTTCAAAGATTAATGCCAACAATTAGTCCGAAAACATACATTTCCGACTGAAATAAAGACAAAACAATTCCTGGCTGGAGTTGGATGTAATCCGAGTTTGGGGATAAGGGGACTGCAGGCCATTTGTCTGTTTGAAGCCAGTCAATCCCGCTCCCCCTCCCTCTAACATTCATCACTTTGTTTGTACAATTAAATACTGCAAATTAGTCACAGCTACAGTTCCTTTTGTCCCTCCTGTTTTCCAAAAACTGAAGAAAAACCTGAGTCAGCCACTCACAGCGTGGGGGTAGGTGGTGCAAAAAAAAAAAAAAAAAACTCAAGATAATTGCTAGCTGCAAGTTAACCAGGCCAAAACCACCTGTCTAAGCAGCGAAAGAAAGAGCTGAAATTATATCCAAATAGAAGCAAAAGGTGAAGAACTGGAAGACAACAATGTATTCATCCTTCCTTTGATAGAGAGCAACACACCTGGACACCAGCTGCACGTGCTGTACAACTATACTGTTTATTAGCCGCTTAGTCGTGCATTTGTCAGGTGAAATTAGCTGCAGTGGCAACGCAGCATGAACAAATTCGACGAAGTCATGAGCTAAGACTTCTGGATCGCACACTCCTGCGCTCTGTGCCAAGTATTCTTGTCATTCCAACGATTGGAACACTTGGAACGCTTCACCCACGGAGAGAATGCCATAATAGTGACGTAGAAAAAGTAGAGTGCTAGCTAGCATTGCTAACTGCAAGATAGCAAACTTGCTCAAGGTCAGAGCAGCCGAAATAGACAGAAAGTCGGAGGTGACGTTATTAATCCCCAAAGAGAAATTATGCTGTCACAGCGGCAGGGAAGTTCAATACAGGACATATAGGACATGTTCAAGTATAAAAGTAAAGTGAAAATACAGAATCATGTAGAATATGTTCAAAATCTGATTGTGCAGAGTTAAAGAAGCACAGGTACAACAGCTGACCTTTCCTCCTTAAAGACTGACACCGTTTGGACCCTCAAAATCCCCCCAAATCCGCTAAATCGCTGCATTACAAAACGGCAAATGAATTACTCTGTGGGCCTCTGGGGGGAAAAAAACAAAAAAAAGTGTGCAGCACAATGGAGGCGAGGAGCCACCGCAGGACGCCATTCATTCGCCCTTCATTATCGACATAAACAAGAGGCAGAGACACGCTAAAGGAGGACAGGATAAAGGAGTCGTATTACTGGCAACAGGCAGATAAGAAAGTTATAAAAGCAGCAACAATGCGAGAGAAAGGAGGGCTCGCTTCTTGAGACACAACAGTGGGGGAATATTGTTCGGGGGAAATCAATCAGAATACTGTACAGAGCAAGGCAGTGGGAAGGCTGCATTCTTTAGCGAGTGCTTTGATCGGTCAAAGACAGTTAAAAACACTCAAATGTATTTACCGAAAAATTCATATTTCTCTACCAACCACAAAACACACACACACACACACACACAGTGATCGTAACTCGCTCTGCGAGAGAGTGAGAGAGTTCCGTGCGAGAGAGCCATTCAGGAGAGTTTTTTAAAAGGCATTTAAGAGGCTGTCATGCAGCACAGTGTTTTCAGTTTCATTTCGCCTGCCACACAAAAGTCCAGGTGCTGCTCTCTCTTCCGAGGCCTTTTTTGCATATGAAAAACAGCAACAGCTGAGTGCAATAGATAGAAACACAACATTCGCCAGATCTAAATCCACCCTCACCTTGCCCAGCCGCACTCATTCTCCAGCTTGTTCTCAACCTTTGCAATTAAAATCAGGCACATTGTGCAGCGCTGAACCTCCTGTTTCACTCCGGCTCGCAGGGAGCACGACATCATTCCAGGGGGTTTGTTTGTTTGTTTTTTACTGATCCATGTTATCAATATTTGTGCATGTAAACTGCTCACCGTCCTTTCCATCAGGATAAGGTTGAGCTGCAGAGCTGGAAATGTCTCTAAAAGTTGAAAAAAAATGTTCTTTTTACTCAGAGAATTAAAAAAAGGGGGCGAGGGAAGGAAAATATGTTCCCTGCAACGTAATGGAGCTTTTTCTGGCTAATGTGTTAGCCTGTGGCTAATATGCCTCATCACAAAAAGTGAGATGAGTCACGCATGCGAGGTAGGGCTGCGAGCACTCTGGGGGAGAAACATAATTTCTGTCGCCGGGCACCATATTGTAATCAAACAATATTAGGCCTCACGAAGAGGACAAAAAAAAAAAAAAGTGTAATGAAGGCCGCGCTGGCTGATAGCGCCGCTGCAGCTGGAACTCAAATGGCAGAAGATATTATATTAAAACCTCAACAAGCCACCAATATTGTGAAGAGCGACCCCCGCTGAGCTGACCCACGTCGTCTGAAAACGCCGTCAATTCCGACGGAAACGGCGGTCGCTGAAATTTCACCGGCGGAAGGTGGAAGGAGGAGGAAAGTTAGCGGCGACACCAGAGACAAAAGAGGCCGGCGAGGCTCCAGTGACGGCCTCACGCGTTTTTTCAAAGAGATAAATAAGAGATGATAAACAGGGACGAGGAGGTCTGCATCCTCTAACGCCTCGGTTTTTTTTTTAATCTCAGTCCCGCCGTCTTTGAGAAATATGTCTCTAAATTTAGCATCAAGGCACCGGCAATCCGGGGGAGGGAAAAGAAAAGGAAGGGGCGGGGGGGGCTTGGGAATAGAGAGAGCAAAAGGAGAGAGACAAGGTTGAAAGGTATCTAAAAGACAGGTGCAGCAGACAAAAAGATTGAGGCTAGTGGAGGAGTGGGGCGGGGGGGGCATTGTCTGTGAGATCCTGTCCATCACCTGCCACTTTCAGAATGAAAATACATCTCCGCTAATATCCGCCATGTGCGCGCACACGCACACACACACACTCACACACACACACACACACGGGCGCAGCTTAAGGCACGCAAGGAGAAAAGAGATGTGAATTTCAATTAAGCAGGTAAGGAAATTAAACTAGTGTTACAGTTATAAAGTCAACCGAGCAGATAAAGACTCCAATACTGCAAAGAGGGAGGATAGATGGGATGTTTGGACAAAGGGACAAACTCATTCTCACACACACACACACACGTACACACACAAACAACACAAAGGACCCATTTCTAAACAGCAAGAGAGGAAAACAGAGCGAGGGGGCCAGCGCGGGGGTCAGGGGCGAGGCAGCCTCGCCTTAATATCCACTTCCTGTCTGGGAAGCGTCTGGAACGGAACGGCCGGGGTCTCATTAGCCGCCGCCACCGCCGCCACCGCCGCACATTAACGCCGGCGAGGTTCATGAATTTCTCCGCCGGCGTTTACCTCCGATGCGTTCGCGGAAGGCTCGTGTTTTCCTGTTTATCACCGCCGGCCGCGGCCCCCGTCTCCCTTATGCAAATGAGGCCGACGTGATGTTGCCACTCGGCGCTCGCACCCCTCCCCCCTCCAAAAAATGTCTGCATTCTTGGGAGGGAAAAAAAAAACGCTCAGATTGAGCGGCTGCCTTCATCTTCTTCACGGCTGAATTACCTTTAGACGTACTGCGACGTACAGAGGAACCATTACGCTTTTCCTCTGTCTTCCGGAACAGCGTGTTTGTTTAATTTGGAGCCGACAGGATTCGGCTTGCTGACTGTCTGCGGGCCATTGAAGTGATATTTGCCGGTCAACTTTTAGTAGCGGGGAAGTGCGCGGCATTACGGAGTGGTTTTACGGCAGCAGACAGGCTCCCGTGGCTGCCCTCCATTGAACTCGTCCATGTGCAATGAGTCCAATGTTTTGACTCAACGGCCTGTTTTACAGGTGAGGGTGAATTTAGCCCCGCTGCTCTTCCTCTGACCTCCGTCAAAATGGACTTGCATCAATTTTACACGGGATGCAAACAGTCCACGCTGGCTTTTTTTGGCATTCACACTGATGTTCCGCTATTATCCCGCATATGACAGCAGTGCTAATTTGCCACAGTTCATGTTAACAGCATATTCTGGCTGTTTTGTTTTGAGTTATTTTTGTTAGTTTTTTTTTTTTTTTTTTAATTAGGTCTGCTTTCATTGCATCAGTCTGGGTCAGTTGGTTTCTTCGCACATTTTGGGAAATTAGGAAGGAAACAAGGAAGTTTTGCATCACACACCTGTTTACGGCAACAGCCATTGCATTAGCGCTCGCTAGCGAGGAGTGTTTGGCAGCAGCTGCAAGAAGAACTGCTTGAAGAACATCATCATGCAAAAAAAAGAAGTTGGAAAAGGGCAAGCCGACTGCAGTCTGGCAGAGTGCAGAAAGCCCCTTTGCGCCACAGTCATCTGCAAAGGCAGACAGCCGCACGTAAACAGGAAGGGAAGGCGGAACATTCGTTCTCATTAGCCGTGGAAACGGCCATCGGAAAATTGTCCTTTCCGGAAAACGGGGCAAAAACAGCAACATTAAGTGTGCACGGAAAACGCGGTGACTGGAAATGTACCTTCCAGCCAGGTCCCCCTGTGACGAGCGCACGGTCACGGGCTCCGGCACGCTGCAGCTCCGTGCACGTCAGTGTCGCAACGAGGCGTACAGGCTGCTTTTATGCTTTTTAAAAAGTCAAAGGCCTGTTTGGCCAACGCTCGAATGAATACTAAACACAGCGTCAGGTTAGAGCCACGTGCAGCTTGTGTTTATTTAGCTGTATGCAATCTGCTCAGTATTACATGGGAGATTAACTAGTTCCATATGAAGGATTTATCCAAGTCAGTGTGCACCTGTGCACCCTAATGACGTATGTAAGGACTCCCACTCTTACTCAAAGTCGACTAAGTGCTTGTTATGGCCTCATTCCACAGAGGTATTTTCATTATTCACCTCTTTTTACTTAACCATTCTATACTGCACCAGCCATTTCAGGAAAAAAAAAACTCTCTGGATATTCATTTCAGATTATGAAATCAATAAAACAATTAAAGTAATTATCAAATTGTTTGAGTCGCACCATTTTCACCCAAGCCCGTATATGGATTAAAGCCTTGTAAACGCCCGCATTCATTTGACTGGAAGTTAATGAGGAAAGGAGGTGAAAATAATTTGGAGCAATATAAATGCAGAGCGAGCAGAAGGTCAAAGTTGGACTAATTAAAGTGCTATAAAATTGTCTCGTGCTATAAAATTTTGCGGCGAGCGCCTATCAATTAGAAATCACAAAATGGTCCTCGGCGGCGCGGCGCGCGGAAATGAATCTGTCAACACTTTTCATTATTGTATGATAACACGGGGAGAAAATGAAGTCACAGAATAACGGTTACAAGCCGGACTTGACCTGCTTCTGCCTCACCCAAGTTTGATTATTCCACCGTCTCCACCGCGCTGGAAGGGAGGCTTTTTGTGCCGCCTTTGTTGCCTTGTTTTTGCATTTTCCCCAACCAAGTGTCACAAAGGGGTCTCCTTCTAATGAATGAGGGTGAGAGCAAAGGCAGCGGTGTAATTTCACGGCACAGCCGCATCTGCCACTTGCAAGAGCAACTCCTTTTTAAAATATTTATTTATTTATTTATTTTAAAGGCATCCAGAGATGGTGGCGCAGCCGTGGCACACCTGTGGTGCGGCCAGGGGGGGAGCGGGGAGGGGGCGGATTAAAAGGAATAAATTACGGGTAGATGTGGCCAGGGCCAGTGTCAATCACAGCCAATTACATTAGGTCCTCTCATTCCATTTAAAAGCAATGAGCTCGCTGCCATGTGGCCAAGACAGGCAAACCGTAAATGACAGAACTGGCTGCATTTGAGGAAAAAAAAAGAAGAAGAAAGACAAGAAAAAAAAAAAGCTGGCTAGAAACACAGTGTTATATTCTATCAAAAGTACAATTCATTTGATTGTAAACAATAAAACATTACAGCTGGCGCGATAAATCTAATCTGTGAGCAGCCGAGCTCGACACCGACATCGACTTGAAGTAGCTGTGAGAGAATAAATTCTGCGCGGTAATTACTTCAGTTTTGTCCGGACTATAATTAAAAAGACTGCACAAGTCCTGCGCGGAATAATAGTAAACACGTCCGTTTGTTTGGAAAATACACTGGCCGGTTTTTTCTCCCTAGGATCAGTGGAGTGGGTGGCAGTGTGGTCGCACTCAAAGGAAAGCGAGCTGCATGACAAGGTCACCTCCACAAAACACTCTTGCATCAATGGCCGATGCGGTGCATGCAGAAATTCTGAATGTTGCTTTACTTTGTATTCCAACACTGAGCACATTCAGAGAAAGAAAGAAAAAAAACAAGCGTCATCAACAAGTGTCAAATAACAAGATATGTTTTCCCGTCCGCAACTGCTCCTGCTTCCACATTAACTCTGACATCATGAGGCCTGAGGCAGCTGCATTGTGTTTTTTTTTATTTATTTATTTATTTATTTTTTTATTTTCTTACCGGAATAAACAGCCACAGAATGACTGCTTTTGTTACAAGGCCCATTTTGTTGTTTGCAGCCGAAGCACTCAAATCTTAACCAGTTCCATTTGTGATTGTGTAAGGCCGGGAGTTGTGGCAGCATGCTGTTCGGGGGTGTCACTCCGGAGACCGGGGGAGGAAATTAACAACATTTTTGGGGAAAATTTTGGCCCCCGCTGCATAAAAAAAAAAGAAGGGCATTTTGAAAATATTTTGGGGCCATGGAAAAAAAAAATTGTAGTTGGAGCTTAGTTAGCTCTACTTTTGACTTCTTACTGAAACATAGAGGTTTTTGTATATGGACAGAAAATTTAGATCCATCCGTATACTTTTTAGTGGGTCCGGTCAAAACAGGTCAGACAGTCAGACATTAAATGTTCTGTTTTTTCCTGCCACGGTGTGGATCCGGGTCGCTGACTCGTTCCCCAACTCACTCCGTAACCACTCACCTCTCTACATGCAAACGGCCCCTTTGTTCATTTCACACGTATCACTCATCTAACGGTGATATATGTATCCCGCCACCGCCGCCGCTGCCAGATTGTGTTTACCACTGAATTTGTTTTGGCGTCGAATTGAACACAAAATCTAATCTCTGGGGCATGCACATAAACAGACAAGTACAAATTACGGCGAGCCCACATGCACACGCGACACAAATATATCAAATATGATGTGGCTGACATTGGGTCCGATGAAAAATTATTGGCATGAGCCAACATGTCAGCAATATAATCATGAATGATGCGCGGAAGAGAAAGGTCACAGCTGAGGACCGGGGCGTTAGGTAGAGGAACAGCGAAGCTCTTCAGCACCCAGGGACTCGGGTGCAGCGCGGCAGCCAAGACCTGCCCGTGTCTTACACCATCACGCATTTATATGTTTGCCGTGATGCTTTTTGTTGTTGTTGTTGTTGTTGTTGTTGTTGTTGTTGCCGTTTAGTTTTCCTTCCACAACTGGTCATCGCAACACCCGCTCAACCTCCGACAAAGCCTCGCATTTCATCCCTTGTTCATCTGAGCAGATCAAAGGTACATTATTAAAGAACTGAATGACAGAACACCCGGCGAACGACTGCGGAGAAAAAAAAAAAAAGAAAGCAGGTAAGGAGTCCGCAGCACAAATGTGGAGCTGTCTGTCTGTCTGTCTCTGTCTGTCTGTCTGTCTGTCTGTCTGTTCTGCCCGTCCGTCTTGCCTTTGTTAGAGCTCAAAGCTCAGATGCTATCTGGTCCTTCCTGTTATTAACAATGCAGCGCAGGTTTGCAGCCACCGGGGCCATTTCGGAGCTATTAAACAGCACCTAGGCACAGTATATGCACAGCAGTTGCTTTTGAGTGGATCTCACATGGGCTGGAAATCACCGCAAAATGAATAAATAAATAATAAAAGAAAATAATGCACTAAGAGGATGCTTATCGCAGGTAATTTGCCCACCTGAATGAACTCATACTTCACAACTTTGTATCTGTTGCATTGTTTTAACTATGGGCTCTTGAAACACTTTAATCCCGTCGACCTTTTTATCAGGTGCGATCTGTTGAAGTGAGGGAAAATGCTCAAAAAAAGGGGGGCACATTTTTAATTAACCGGCGAAGGATCGATGCTCGAGATGCTTTCAGTTGATTGCGTCAAAATCTGTATATCAGCATGACAGGCTATGCGCCGCAGTCACCTTTTGTTGAGGTATTTTATTTTTTGCTGTGACACAGAGCGATGTATCGAAAGCGACAAAGGAACTAATGGATTAAGTCATAAACACAACACAAAGTGTGAAAATACTGGGTCAGTTGGTTATTAGTGCACTCATGTCCTATAAATAAGAAATTCAAATCAAATCTAATTATTTGAAAAGAGACCAGTTTGTGTTAGCAAGGTTCGCATTAGATCTGGCAGCTCAGTGAGTATGCAAAAATATATTGCTTACATTCACAATGCACACTTAAAAAAAAAAAAATCAGGGATGCAAAAACTACTACACGCTTCTACGTAAAAGTAAGCATTAAAAATGTAAATGGTTACATTACTAGGAATCCAAACCACAAGAAAGTGAAAATTGTGTCTGCTAAAATAGCGAACACTGTAGAAGAAGCCTAACAGAGTGGATTGAAATTTGCTGCTAATTTGCCGTTTCTGTTTGACCAGTTGTGTTTGCCTGTGAGAACAGTGTTGCACACTGCCGACTGTGTGGGGAGAGTGAGTAAACACAAGGAGTGGGAAAGACAGCACAATGTAAAAGAAGTCGAATTGTTTTAAAGGAATAAAAATATTCCAATACTTGGCACTGAGTGATGAGGAAAAGAAAATGGTGATATATCACCATTTTACAATATAGCACCATACCTCCATAATAAACCTGGTAAATTCTGATATGAATCACTGTCACATTTGCAAACACAGCATTTATAACCAGTGTTTCTGAAAAGTAACAGATGTGACACCGTGTCAAGAAAACAACAGAGAAAATTTTGCAATGCTGAAGTTTACCAGTATTTTCCTACACCGCCGCAGTATTTCAAAGCCCGCCACAAATACAGTGACATATTTCAAACCAGCAGTTGCACCAAGAGGGGAAAAAAGGTGGCAAAAGCTGCTGGCCATCACCATTAATCACACAGCCTACAATGGCACAACTAACAACCTGACAGGCTTGTCTTGCTAAAGGAATATCATTCCTAAACTCCGAACTGGGCGCTACAGAGTGAGCGGGAGACGGAGGGGGAAATAAATAAATAAACCCACAAAGCACGAGCTGTCACACAATGTCAAAGTGAGGGAGAGCAATCTGGCCTGCGAGACTCCAATATCTTACTCCACAATGACAACTGGATCCAATCATGGCAGAACACTTTAGCGAGCCGGGCCGGGCAATCCTCCCATCGGACAGACACGCCCAACACAGAATGATCACAGGCCCCGAGCTTTACTTTGGCAATTACAAATGTACAATAGATACAGTCACATACAACAGGATTGATCCCTAGTGGAGTGGACGGCAGAAAACCAACCAGACCAGGCAATTTATCTACGGCTGTATACACTACCAGCACAGAGCTGGAGGAGCCACTGTATCCAGGATTAAATCTTTCAAGGGTCTGGAGTCAAACTGGACTTCAAACTAGAGACAAAGAATCCTCAAAAAATGCAGAAATTTGCATCTTTTGCTTGCTCCGATTTTAATAAAGTGGTCACCAAAGCAGGAGAGGGTCTGAAGATAAGCCATGTGTGATGTCACAAAGGGCACTGATAAGTCTCCCAAGTCAGAAGGGATCGCCTCATCACACACAGAAAATGTGGAAGGTCCCACAAAGCATCATTTTTAGCTGGAACTTTTGTTTGCTACAGGAGGCAGTAAACAGAGGGCTAAATGATACAGTTACCTGGAGAGGAAAAGATTTTCTCTTCCTTGGATAACCAATCGGGAGATGTTGCTCTGCTGGAGTCTGGCATCAAAAATAAAAATCTCAAAATGGGTATGACAAAAAAAAAAGAGTTTTTCATATTTCATGTGGCTCTTCCTGCGTCTCGCCCCTTCAGCTCCTCTGACCTGCCAGTCGACAACCCACCTGTGCTCCTTCTCACTCACATATTACAAATTACACCTTTGATAATCGCTACTAAAAGCCGGATGAAAGAAAGAAAGAAAGCAGTGATTTTAAATTAAATTTTGAAAAATCAGGAAATGAATGGTTATGGGGTCTATTTTTAAAGCACAAAAAAAAAGATTCTCTTTTGTCCAGACGCGTGGTCCCACTGCTTTGACAGCCAGTCGAGTCCAGGACAATTACAGGGGAGAAGACTGATTCTTCTCTGACCTTTCTTACAATAGATGCGCGTCCTGTATAGACAGTATATAGATCTCTCAGTGTGTTGGTCATAATTGCACATATCTTGACACACCTGAGACTCTGTTTCTGTGCCGAAGGTGCATTTCACCGTCTGCTGCTATTCTGGATTTGAGAAGTATAAAAAAAAAAGAATAATAAAATAATGAAATAAAAAAAAAGGTCAGTGTGAAAATATTATCAATGGTCATCGTCCTCTCCGCTCAAAACGTTCTGTGAAGTGATGAATTTCAAAGTTAAGTGCCCCTCCGCTCCATTCACAATCTTACTTTTTTCACAAACCGACAGGCGGGAGGCTGCGGAAGGCTTGGAGGAGAAAGATGTGCATATCATGAAAAGGCCAAACACGAGTGGGCTAATCCAGCCGTCACGTAATCGCAAAACAGTCCTACAGCTGCGCGGGGGCCCAAGGTCAGAGCCGCTGCTGGTTAGTGCTGACCCAAGCCACTCAGACTCTCGGTGACATTGTTCTGTGGGGGAGCACACGCTGGTTATTTTATCTGCACTCGGTGTCATTTGTTTTGCCTTGTACATATTGACGCGGGAGAAAAATATATTGAAAACATTGCCGGTGATTAAAGAGACGATACAAGCGCGATCAATGTGTAAATGAAACACCTTTTCTTGGTTTTTCTTCAGGAATGCCCTAATGTTATAATCAAACAGCCTTACTGGCCAGTATTTACATTTCTAAGCACTATTACCCCCTCTCTCAAAAAAAAAATGAGTTGCTGACAAGGTGGCTGTACATCAGACCAAAAGTGATTTTCCGACGTTTAATTTTGAAAGAACATTGTTCACGTGAAACAAGGTTATGTCAAAAGTTCTTTCATAAATTTGCAAGATTAAATTTGTGCTCGATCACAAACAGTGCAGTCAGAGCCATTGTCTTCTTGGCAGCAAAGGGGAAATAAATAACAACAATGCAGATGAATTAGGTTCTGGCTATGCACATCAGCTCATTTAAACACTGCAGCCAAACATTTGTCCCACCCCCCACCTGCCCGACGCCGTCAGAGAGCCTCTTAGCTAAGGCTACCAGTTTCATACAAGTCATTCAAGGTCATTTTCACACCTGGCAAACCTGCAGACTGGATCCAAACATTCAGACAGTCCCACTTTGCTTTCAGACAAACCAAACATCTTAGAACAGGCCTCCCAGCCTGTGGTGGCGCTACACGAGGAACAGGACAAACCATGAACAAGAGACCTCGCTCACCGATTGGTTAATCCAGGCCAGGAGTTTGTGTTTACCCACAACGCCCTGTGTTGCAGTCCGCTTCCTGCTTTCTGATCACTTCTTTTCACCGCATCAGTCAGCCTGCATGTGCACGCCTCACCAAACCAACCAGCCTTGCCGAGCAAACAAACCAGAATTCCATTTATCAGATCTGCTGTGAACGCACCCTTCAACACTCACAATTAAAGCATATTTTTTTGAGGCGTGTGATTGAAACACTTTTTCCCCACCAGCTAAACGGGAAACCACCAAGCTGCTGCTCCTGCTGTTGCTGCTGATACAGCAGATTTTTTTTCTCCCCCGAATGGACACAAATGGGTTTTATTTTGGGTTTGGGCTGATACAACCAAGCTCCCGTGATGCATTTGCTTCCATCTACCTGGACACTTTAAAACATAGGCTTTTTATTGTTGTTGTTTGTTGTTGTTGTTTTTTTTACACGTGTGCGTACGTGCGTGCGGGCCCGTGTTGTTTGTATCTCCGAGAGTCCATGAGTGCGCACGGAGGCTTTGATAAGAGGTCTTGAGAGGTATAGTGGAGGGCCGTGCCCTCCTCTTCTCTCTATCCTGGCGAGCAGGCTGTCCTCATTACTGTCAGTCAACATCAGGTTTAGCAGTGCCAGGCTCTTGCACAGCCCTCTGTCCTCTCTCTGCCCTGCCAGCACAAGCCTGCCTGCCTGCCTGCCTGCCTGCCTGCCTGCCTGCCTGACTGACTGCTGCCGTTGGTGAGCATTGTGAGAGCTCCTCAATCCGTCCTCGAAAAACCTAATTACTCTCCACCTGCAACCAAGAAGACCGGAACAGAGAAAGGGGGAGGGTGGCAAAGAAGAATCGCGAGTGCATGCGTGCGCCGTTTATTAGCACCCCGGCAATTATTTAAACACGGGACGAGAACGTCTGTGCAAGATCTATGCTTAAAGAAAATAATTACAAGAGCCTTTTTTTTTTCTTCCCCACTCTGCAGCAGAGCGTTTGTCTTTCTGTCGGTGGAGGAGGAACGAGTTGGGGGAGAGGGGGGGTGAAAAGGAGAGCAAAGACACGCAAGGAAAGTGTTAACGCCGCCCGCTTGCGCAAGCACACGCCGATCAAAACTGAGCGTCGCTTTGACTTCCCCTTAACTAGGTCACTCGGTTGGTGATTGTGTCCAACTGCCAAACAAACAGTCATTCATATGTCTGCGCGCTGGCCCCGTTTTCATCTGGAGCAGTTCCACAGAGGCCCCGCTGAAAGCCAAGGAGCTGCTGGGGTCAGGGATTTAAGGCCGTCTCCTGCCTCGCCACACTGGCCATTACCGCGCTCCTTGTGTCGCCCTTTATCTGCGGGTGGGGGTATATTTATGTCGGGCTGCACAAGTGTGTTTTTATTTCCAGGGGTGAGAGGATAGTGACAGTGAAGAATTCCCATCGACGGCCCTGTCACTTCACCAGCACCGCCTCCCGTCCGACTGTTCTATCCTGCTTGGACACACTGGCGCATTTGGCGATGTCAGTGGGTTACCAAAAAAATAAAAATAAAAAATAAAAAAAAGAAGCCAGTTCCAATTTATTTGGAGGAATACGGCAAATATCTCTGCGGTTCGCCGGGACAGGACCAGCGGCGGCAGGTGTCGATAGCGCCGTGCGCGACGTGGAATTTCTCCCTCTTTGTTCGGCGGCATGTGCTATCTGCCCGCTGGGAATGCCTTCAAATATGAAACGTCTAATAAGAAATAACACCCCCCCCCACACATAATAAATATTTGGGCAGGCTCATTGTCGTGAACTGTAAAGCCGAACAAAGACAGTGATATGGCATCCTGCTCAGTGTTAAAGACTTTTTGTCCTTGAATTTTTCTTTCTGGCTCGTGCAGCTGTGCAGATCTGAAGCTGGAACCGGGGGAAGCTGGTGCTTTTAATAAACTCGCAGGGACATTCAAAGGGGCTGGCAGCTACAGAGGTTTCATTTTCCCAGCAGTGAGCTGTGTCATTTAAAATAAGGATCATTTTGAGAAGGGGGGAATATCACAACGCTAAATCTAGATCAAATAACTGAGCGAGGTGTAAGGCTGGATTTACAAGGCTTTGTCATCCTGGAAGTCATGGGGGTTGGGGGGTGAGAAGGGGAGGTGCGGTGAGCGGAGGGAAAGTGGGAGGGAGCGCCAAGAGAGAAGGGAGTGAAAGGTGCGAGCGAGAGATAAAGTTAAGGTGAAACAAGAGAAGTTTGTTTTGAATCCGTGTCTCCAACACGCTCGCCGGTGCCTGGATTACTCAGCCGCACCGACTCCCCAAGAAAAAAGGCAAAAAGAAATGTTCTGCTGCATACAGGGGACAAAAGATAGCTGTATTAAAAATACTTCCTGTGCTTAAACTCTGGTTAAACATCCCCCCCAGAACAATAAACTAACACTGGTATGTCACTCCTTTCTATTCCACATTTATTTCAACATAAACAGCCCGGTTTTTGGGAGAGTTTTTTCGATTTGTCGGCCTCCTCTTCGACGACGTTTCTTTCGTGGCGTTGTGGCCACCAAACAATGTTAAAAGGCAACAAAGTCAAACAATGGCACGGGCAAAAGCTAATTGACTGAGGCGGCCGGCGGACCTGCAGCCCCTGTGTTCCGCTCGGGCGAAGGGATTGTTTTTCATGGAGGCAGTCAGATAGCTTCAGGGAGAGCGCGGCGAGACATAATGGCTTCAATTTCCCATCGGCCACTGTAGGTAACACGCCGACTGTTGTTAAGCACCTCTCGCCAAGGCCACTTCAAAACACAACCCTCCCTTTTTAATGCAGTCAGTGTCTGAGGGAAAGCTTGAACTTTGAAGGCGCGCCTGCCACGAAATGCATGTTTGATTCTCGCAGAGGCATCTCACAACTTTCTCCAAAGACGTCGTCTTGGTCTCCAGCCTGACGGAGACCAGAGTGAATCCAGAAATGCGTCCGCGGTCCACTTTACAGGCGTATCGCATCGCTCCCACTCCTCTTATTTGCGTTCCTGAGCAAATAAGCTCGACCCGCGGGACAGATGCAGCTAAGGCTAAATCGCTTAAAGATCACGGCCGGCGAGTAAATAGCTGTGCAGACAAAACAAACGGGCCTCATTGGGCTCTTCCTTCGCTCACCGTCCGACAGCTCGCCACAGAGCGCCAACAGAAAAAAATGAAGGCTTGGAGTTGAGCTTTAGTTCATGAGGATTTTTAAAAAGATGGAGGGGAAACAAAAATTCTAATTATGTTGTTCTTGGGGTGAGAAGATGGTGGGTTCAATTCCAGGCTTGGGGCCTTTCTGTGTGGAGTTTGTACGTTCTCCCTGTGTGTGCCTGGGTTCTCTCCGGGTTCTCCGGCTTCCTCCTACAATCCAACAAACACGCATGTGAGGTGAATTGAAAACTCTCAATTGACCGTAGGTGTGTGTGTGAGAGAGTGCGAATGATTGTCTGTATTTCAATGTGGCCCTGTAATGAACCAGGCGACTTGTCCACGGTGGACCCTGAGCAGAGCCCCACGGCCCTGAGTGCAGGAGGAAGCAGGTGTAGGAGATGGACCAATGTTGCGATGTCTAATAAACAGATTTTGACACCGTTCTCCTGCCGCACAGAAGCAGCCCCTCCTCAGAGGCCGTCACACGTATGTTGGCTCTGTGTGTGTGTGATGGAGGTGGTGGCAGTGGGGGCGGAGGCGGAGGGGCCGGTCACTTTGCCATTCGCAGCAAGCGGAGGGAGATAAAGGGAAGGGGCCGAATGGAAGAGTGGAAAAGTGACGTGCAAAGACAGAGGGGTGAGACAAAGAGGGAAACAGGAGGGAGAGAGAGGAGAGAGAGAGAGAGAGAGAGCTGCCAGAGATAAGCAGACACTAACAGCAGGCCGCGAACAGGGAAGCCGCAGTCACAGCTGTCACAGGTCCGAGTAAAACTCTGCCGCTTTGATGGTCCTTTTTGACTGATAGCCCAGAAACCAACTCAGCTGGTAAACTGGCGCCGCTCTCCCCAACCCCCCACCCCACCCCCACTCCCTGACGTTAACACGAGCAGTGGAAAAAAGAAAGAAAAAAAAAAAAGCGGGCTGTTTCCGGAGGGGAAACTGTCACGGCGAACAAAACAAACGGGATCTAACTGCGAGCGTTGTCACAGCTGCACGGCCCGGCGTGCTGCTGCTGCTGCTGCTGCTGCTGCCTGCCGCCGCTGCCGGTCCAACCGTCCGCTCGGTCGACGCCGGCCCCCTCGAGCAGCCGCCCGGAGGCTGGCAGTGGGAAAAAACAGGCTGACAACCTGTTCGGGACGACGGAGCACTCGAGCGAGGTGCACGCCCATCGCTCTGCTGCCGAGAGGTCACCGCGTCTTCCTTTCATTCCGCGTAACAAGCCATCACAACTCGTCTCCCGCTGAAGTGGCCGCGGTCCCCCCGGCAATTAAAATCATGCTGGGACATGCCACGCTTGTGATGCCACTCCATTGTGGGAAACAAAGCCGGTGGTGGCGGCCATAAAGACGGCGGCAGACGAGCAGCAAATCTCGAGCAGTGTCGGCAGGAAGCGGCGCTTTGATTCCTCCAGGAAACTGAGCGCGGGCCTCGTTTACATCTGTCAGCGTGGCCTTCGCTGGGAGAAAAAAATATATCAAACGGCGGAGACAACAAGAAACAACAGCGCCTCTCTTTCTCCGTCTTTCTTCGCGACCACGATGCTTATGCCGGCGCACATGAAAGGTTCCGCCGCGTTACTTTCCAGATCCTCAGCCTTGTCTCCAACAGGCTCCGTGTCTGGACACAAAACTGAAATGTTTTCACGTGACGCAGATTCCAGTCGGAGTTAAAGGGTGGGATCACGTTTTTTGACTGCTGCTGCATCCTCTTCGCATCAGTGGCAAAGACGAGACATGACAGATTCTTGGGGTTTTATAGAGTGACGGCCAAAGTTAGATCTAGAAAATACCAGGGAAAGCTGAGTATTAATAGGCCAGTCAGCAGCATCTTCAAGGATCTATTCACATGAAGTGAACTGAAAGAAATGCATTTGGTTTTAATAGTAAAGAAAGAATAAGAATAAAGTGTCAGATTAACCTGTTAGGAGGCGGCCATATTGCATGTCACTAGAGCAGCCCTGGATGTTTGGGCTGCTCGGGGTTCTGTGATGTCACCATGACATCACAGCTCACGTGAGAAAAAGTGGAGATCGAGAGTGACATAAGAAAAGTGTGATCAAGCTAAATCTTACACGCTGGCCAACTCCATTACATTCTATTTGCTTCCATCCAACTTGAAGACAGATTGGGGTGATGAACATTCATAAAACAAATATATAAGGGATGCTTAAGCCTCAAAGTAAATGAGCAGCGGTGCTGCATCTCACATCAATGGGCCACATATTTAATGAGGTGTGCGAACGCTGGGCTGTTGTCGATGCGGCGAGATAAGATCCGTCCGCTTCATCTGAAAAAGGTGTTTTAATGGCAGATCACATCTTACATTTGCTTCAAAGGCGCTCATCAAAGCGGTGTATTCCCATTCCAGAAAAGAGTTTTAATGGTTAGAAGCTCGTGAAATCTGCTATCCAATTTCCCCGGGTCACTCTTGTCATGTTAGAATCCTATAACTCATCTTCAAAAAAAAATTGAATATATTCCGTGGCTATCCTCGCTGCACAGCTCATCATTTCCAGAAATGAGCTCTGGCAAAATACTTCTTCAAGGATGGATTAATGTAAGTTGTTGCTCCAAACAAAATGGACCCAAGAATAGCTTGTTGGGGAAAGTCATCGTTGAGAGATGCTGAAACATTAATGCGGAACTCCTCACTTGTTTAAAGCCCCTTTTAGCCGCCCATCTAAGAAAACTACAGCCAACCGCAGCCGCGCTGAATGGGCTGTGGGAGCCCGGGCACAAATGAATGTGGATCAAAGCGCGTTGCATCACATCATCATTGTTTAATCCTTTCATTCTGGTCTGTCAATCATCTGCAGATGAAACTTAATCCCTGAATATTTGTGGGCGCGCGTGGACTGATACCTTTGACACGACTTGGGAGCCAAGCTTCTAATTTTAAATTGTCCACTTCTGAGATAAGCCCCCCGGTACGATGATATTATTCATTTGTGTGTGCGTGTGTGTGTGAGAGAGAGTGAGAGAGTGAGAGAGAGAGACGTTTGCATCTCCTGAATGTGTTTGCTTTTGATTGACAGGCTGAGCGGTTATCTCCGATTTGTGCCCTTTACCGATATTCAAGCGCAACAGTCACAGAAAAACACCCAAGATGTGAATGCAAAGCTGCACATCTTGGCAACACAATGAAATTCTTCTGAAAAAAAAAAAAAAAAAATCATCAAAAAAAAAATCGCTAATGATCATTTGCTGCTTAAATCCGTCCTGGCTGCCTTCAGGGCCCCTCTGCACTGCGGAGGTGTCCGTGTTCCGGGCCCAGTGTCACTTATGCCTGCCGATACAAGTTGTTTTCCCTGTGATCCTGTCATTCCGCCGCAAAACACCTTCACTTGTTTACAGTCAAACGTCCTCTGTGTTCACCTTCACTTCCTGTCTGTTTTCCAACATTAGCCTACGTGCTGTACATACTGTATGGCTCGGCTGCGCTCGCCGCACTCCGCCGAAAGGGAGGTCGCTGGCAGGGTTAGGCGGCGGGTCATCGTTAGCCGTGAGAAAATTAGCGCTGATTGGTCTCGTAGCGGCTCGCTCTCGAGGGCCCCCCCGTGCCACCCTGGCACCTGCCAAGGCGAGCTCCTTCAATTGAGAGCGAGGCGCCGCGTTCGGCCGACAGTGGGGATGAGTGGTGGCAAAAAAGAAAGCAAATGCAAAACAGAGAGACTTTCCAAATGGGAACCATTAGAACGGGACTTCCTTTTTTAAAAAAAAAAAAAAAAAAAAAAAAAGGTCTTAAATCAATTGAACGGAAAGTACAAACCCATGCAATGTTAATCTATCTGCCGTAATCCCATTGCTTTAAGATCCTTTATAATCCGCAGTCAATACGGCCATTTTTCCCCCTCTAACAAGCTTGCCCTATAGCCATTCTGGAACTTATTGGTACAATGGTTTAACAGTGCCACAGATTGTGTTGCGGGAGTCATTATTTCGCCTTATGAATCATGCAAGCTGGATTGATGAATGGGTTTAACAGCGCCGGAAAACACAGCGTTTTTTTCTCGATGTGTCACGGAACCCAAAAAAAAAAAAGAAAAAAATAGGGGAAGTGGAGGCAAAGATTAACGATTAACACCGAGGCAATAAAACAGGAGTGATTTTTTTTTTTGTTTACTTAAAAATTGGAGGCATCATCAAACATCTGAACTGCTTTATTGCGCCCTCCAACTTTATGGGTACGGCGCGGAAGTTAAAGTGATATACTCGGCTGGTGTGCACGGGGGGGTGGGGGAAACACTGCTAGTTTTTCAACCAGGCGTCGATATCCTTAAGTCGCCATGTGCTCCGGCTTTGAAAGCACCGCGCCGCTGCCAATTCTCCATTTTGAAACCGGACCCACTCTTCAACAATGCATCACTCTCAACCAGTGGGGGAAGGAGGGAGGAAATCTATCATCCAGTTCAACCTGGTTTAGGCGGGGAGAGGGGGGGCAATGGCGACGATGAACAGCGGCGCCACTGGACCGCGCTACAGAGGCTCGAGCGGGGGGCATGTCAACAAAGCCCTTGACTACGCGGCGGCGCCATCTGCGCATCTGCATAGAGCCGCTCGAGACCGGTAATCAAGGAAAGGGAAAAGATAATGCGCATTATGAGGAGCTCACGCGACACTTCCTGCACTTCCTGGCTGATTGGAGCTCGACTTACTTCTTCAATCAACAATTCCTCTCCCCACGCCGATTGTGACTGTTTGCCGTTGCGCCACAATTAGGCACATTTCTGCGTCGCTCCCGCCACTCGTCGCCGTTCAGCGCAGACGCGCCCGCAGAAAGCGACTCGACGGATTTTCAATTCACCCCGGCGGATGTAATTCGTCACTGTCAGCGGCGGCGGCGACACTCGACAATCAGCTCCAGCGAATTCAGCCCAGCTAATATCAGACTAGTTAGAATCACTCAGACACTTGCCGTGTGAGCTCGTGTGCAAATCTCCAAAAAGAAAAAAACAACCTGGGATCAGGATTCCAAGCTGGAAAACTCACATTTCCTAACCGCCCCCCACCACCACTCCCTCATCAACCAGCAGGAAGCATTCCACAACATCGCGGCACTCGGCCACGTCCGCCGTGAAGGGCCAGAAGCAGACGAGCTGCAAGCGCAGGTCGCCGTCACCATTTGTGTGCTAGCTTGCAGTAAACAGACAATGAAGCTTGATTTTGTTGCCGACTGTAATTGGCTCCCTCCGTTGTAGCAGCGACACTACGCGACAATAAGACCAAAAGCGCATTTCATAACAGACATTAAAAAGTAACAACGGCGATCCAGCGTGCAAACGCAAAGATAAGCACAAAAGCACCAACACAGATTTTAAAACAACAGGGAAATGGGGGTGGGGGGGCACAACTTCAATCAAGCTGAAAATTTCCTCTAAGTGCATTATGTCCAACTTTAATTGCTTTGGTGAAACAGAAGTTACAAAGTAAGAACAATGCAGCCAAATTGGCCGTTTCTCTATAATAACACACAGACACAACCGCTGCCTCGTTGTGATTGCTGACAAAATTAGGTAAGCTAGCGACATAAGACATAATCATTTCCTTCGAGCAGGGTTAGTGACCAATTTATTCTTACCTTAGGCTGGGCGCGACGGGGAAAGGCAACCTTAGGATCAATCTGAGAATGAGAAGAGAATAGCAAGAGAGCTGTTACAAAAGGTATTTTACTGCTGTGGTAGGTCAGTAATAAAAGAAAAGCCAAAAATGCTACTTTCATAACAGTGGGGTCAAGAACAAAAGAACTAGGAGACAAGAAGAACCCACATAACCGCACTTCATTTCCCTTTGTGCTCAGGCTCTTCTTGTATAATAGTTTCGTTGGCACATGTTTAAAGTGAACTCATTAAAATTTGAACAATCAAATTGTAATCAATCTATTAAATATATGTTTTAAAACAGCCTGATGATGAAATCCCTGCAGAATAAGAAAGATACATCTTTTGTTACAACTGCTGCCTCAACTTTTGAAATTGTGTGTCAATTGCAATATCTACATTGTGGCCCTGTATGATGTCACAAAAGGCACTGACACCTGACACCCTCCCACCAGCGAAGTGTGTGCTCTATCCTTCCTTTAACACGGAAAAAAAGTGACCTTGTATTTCTCGCTTTCCACAGAACGTGGAACACACCGTCACTTTTTAGCAGTAGGCTGTAAACAGAGGGCTAAATGTGCCATCTGCCGGAAATCTAAAGAAATTTTATGTTAACTAATTACCCACAGATGCTCCGCTGGGGTTTATGAAAAAAAATAAAGATTCAATGTGATATAATGGATGTGACATGAAGAATTTCGGGCATTTTCAGAAACGTCACAATAGTCAATACAGTCATTTTACATATGATACCAGATTCAACGTTCATGATAACGTAATAAAAAAAAGAAGAATGATTCAGCTAATCCCAAGTTTGAACCTTTTTTTTCAACTTTCTAATTGTTTCAACACACCGTTGGCCTATTTTACCCGTCATTGTTCCATTATTCATAATGCAGATTTTGGCTGAATATCAGCTTTGATTAAGTTGCTCGAGTTCATCAGGATTGTCGCTGCTCAGACCTTTGGCTTCAAAACAGAATTTATATCGTTGGCACAGACTAATTGCAGGTCACGCTTTGCTATTACAGGAAGGTTTTTGAAGACTGCCGGCCAGCGCCGCTGACCTGCAGCAAATGCGGCGGAGTTGAATGAGACGCTGCGGACGCAGTGTTCCGCGGCACAGGGCAATGAGCTGGAGGACACCGGGCGCCAAGTGCCGCTACATGTGAATTAATCCGCTCGCCGAGACAGAGGGAGAGAGCGGCGGCCGGCCGCGCCGTCATCGTCCTGTCGCTCCCGCTCGCGACAAGAGTCTCGCCTTTTATTTTCGGCAGGAATGGCTGATTGAAAATGACAGGGAGAAAATGAGAGTCTGAGGTCGATGACGCCTCCAGATATTGCCAAATAACCAGGAGGATGCATCAGATCTGCCCGTTCCTCCAGCCCGTGCTTGTTATCTCATTAGCTTCATTCTCCCTCGTTAATTTCACCGGTACGAAGGTATGTGTTGAGGGTGGGGGGCTGCTCATCAGCTTCGCATCTACGAGAGAAACCATCTCACAGCGGAAAATCCCGACATAATTTGTGCTCGTCGTCCTTGACGCTGCTGAACTGTAGGAGAAAATTCGGCCTCTCAATATATTTACTAGAGGCACTTCTCTTTTTTTTGACACTCGGAGAGAAAGACAAGCCGCTTGCCAGCTGCGCTGATGTATGTACAATTCGCACGACGATTCTATGCATCCGTAAGGGTTACTCCTCCAGCACAGATGGGCCCGTTCAAGAGCGAAGATATCGTTTTCCCGCGGTGGCGAAAAAGAAAAAGGGGGAAAACAACGAATGGAGGAGCACAAGGACAAAAAAACACGCCATCTGCACCGATCAATTAAGCCAACGAGAACGAGCGTGTTTTAATGCGTTTGAAGGGAAACCATGATGTGCAATGTCACTGTCATCCTCTCTGTCGTTCTCAATTATCGCCGTTATCTTTCCAAATCAGGTCAAAATGAGAAATGAATTCAATAACACCTGGCTACGGCGGCACCGCTTCTAATGAATTTCATTTAAAGATTTGTTTTAGCACTTAGCCCGCAGGCACAACCGATTCAAACTCAATTATTTTGGGCGCCACTATTTGAGCGAAGACACCACATTACGCTTTGAATACCGGAGCCCTATACTCGGTAATGCATCTTACTCTCGCAAGGCCGTGCAAACCATTTCAAGCCGCATTTCATTACGAAGCATAAACTAATTGTATTTCAGCCCTGCTGAGAATTCCTATTCGCTCGGAATCGTCCGCTTTTCTGCGGGAGCCTTTCACACGCAGTGCAATGGACGTCACACAGCTTTTTTGCGCGTCGCAAACATTGGAATGATCAAAAATAGGCTGTTATATGATCGGAACCGTGTTTAATGAGGCTACTGCGGATTGTTAAATCACACTCGCAGCAATGCACCCAAATTAGGCAACGAGGACTTAGGAAGCAGGCCTTCAGAGAAATGCTGCGGAGGCACCTTTTTAGGTCACAACTTATGATGAATGACTCCTTTAAGAAATGTGAGAACTGCCAGGAGGGGAGACGTCGCAATTGTTTCCCTTTAGGTTTACCCATTCATTAGCATGTGATTTTAATAGTGCCTTTGTGATTCAGAGCTCACCACCTTCCTCTCTGGACAGGCAGAGATTCGACACTGCTTTCACCTGATACTTCCTCTCTCAAACACTTCTTGTTATGCAACGTGCGCATACCATTATGGTTTGGGTGTGGGGCGGGGGAGTCAGTCAACCGGACATAGTTGCCCTTGTGTCAGTAATCCTACTCGCACACAAACGCACGCAGGTAGACAGCTCTTGCAAACGTTATGTTACGTATCAGTCTCTTAAACATTGAATTTGCATTTGACATATCTTGCAGGCTTTTCACTAAATGGACCAGAGGGAAGGTAAATGCTCCAGTTACTAAATTTGGACTGAAAGCAACATGTTAACGGTCCCATATTATACCCATTTACATTTTTCACCCCAAACCTCGCATGATTAATTATCCACAGAACTCTACAGATCCCCAGAAAGCAGCGAGTTCAGCTCTCGATCTCAAGCAGGAGGCAGCAGCGCTCGCTTTCACTAAAGCTGATGCTTTGTCGGACCTTCCCCATGTTTGGAGGGAGACAACAAAAAGAGGTGGACTGGAAGAGGTATCAGAGCCATCTGTGACATCACAGAGGGCTAAAGTCCAGAGTGCATTTGTTGTTGCTGTTTTCTGAAAAGTGGAACAAGAACAAAAGCAAAGTCCGGGCTTTTCTCATTTCTGAGCAGTTGACTGACAAAAAGTAGACTCTCATTACTGTAGGAAAACTTGCAGGAAAGTGAATTCTGCCTGCTATTAATTCCTTTATGAGTGCTTTGCTTGACTGGAACACACATTAGGGGCATTTTTGCACAAAATAGTGCCGTGGTGGACTGAAGAGACGAAACAGCAATGTTAAAAAAAAAACTAAAAAAAAACAGGTGGAGTGGTGTGGTTATCACCTGGTAGCAGTGAAAGCCTTTTATTAACCCCCCTTGGCCCCCCACAGGAAATGTCTGTATCATACCAACATCACAAGGGCTGCAGACGTACTTAGCAGCCCATCAATATTTAGAAAGCTGACTTTGAGCTGAGGGAGCGATCTGCTCAGAATATAGACGCGCTCTACCTTTGAAATTAAGTTTTATTTGTTGCTGGATTAGCAGCTCACACGAGTGGAGCAATATCAAGAAACGGGCCGACACCTGGTTTGTGTTATTTTCACAGTGTGTCTGGCAGTGTGAAGGTCACTGGGACGGTAAACGTTGTTAGCAAACAACGAAATGGAAATGTAATCAATGATTTCAAACTTGCTAAGCTACGAGGTCCATTGCCAAGGCCAGTTCTTTACGGTTACATTACTTGAGCACGGGAAGTGGCCACCTCTCTAGTATCAGCTTGTAACTGCACTGACTATTATGTCATCCTGCTTTTTCAAAGCCCTCTGACCCACTAGCTTTTAGGCTAAATATTAACAGAAATGTCACCAATATGCTCAGTCCCAGTCAAAATAAACAAAATAAATAACAACAAATAAAGTTAACCTTGAATAGCAACTGGATCGCTCAGATTCAAGCTAACTCTGGCTCTTAAATATTTTGTTGTGACAAAACCAGAGGGACTTGCACTAGCTTCTGTTGGAAGCCCAGGAGGAACAAAGAGAAGCTACGACTGTCTGTGAACAATGGCCACTGCTAAAGAGATTAGCGTGGATGCTGCTACAGCAGAGGGTTTATCGGAATTGCGTGGCACTTTCACATTAACACAAGAACAAATCGACTGGCACTGAAGGCTCTCCTCGCCTCACTCCTGACTGCCGTTGGCAAGGGTTCCCTTAAATCCCGACCAGCAACAGGCGGCGTCATTCGACAAGAATCGCACCTCCCACCAAACTGACAACCTTCACCTGTATCTTGCCTTCAGTCTATGGTCCTGGCTGGATCAGCATTAACGAACCTGACTGGTCTGCTTGAACCTGATGAGCGGAGGCTTGGCTAAATAACACTTTAGGTTCTGCCTCCCTTTACAAATAGGGTCTTTACCTGAATTAAATGACTTCAGGTAGCCTCAGGTTAAGGGAGGATTAAAACCAGGTCACATCCTCGACAACAAAAAGCATCTTCCTTGCACATCAGCGAGTGCACTGTCTAGAAAAGTGCCACATGTCACATCAATACAGAAAATTTGTCTGGAAGGAGCTGAAAAACTCCTGCCAAATCAAATCTGACAGCTCTGTCGTCTTGCTTTATTTTTTGTTTGGGGGGTGGGGGCACTTTTAACATCTCAAGAGCACCATGTTCCAGCAGAATTTTCTTCTCGATATGCAGAGACTCGTCCTTTAACACACATGCGTCGCAAAGCTTTAAGTGATTTAGGTCCAGCTCAACCAGCTGACGTACGACAATAAGGTTTAAGGCCATTATAGAGTACGCAATGACAATTGCAATTCGCCGTGTGCTTTCAAAAAGGGCCGTCGGTTGAGATGTGCACGTCATACAGACCAGAGGCACCTTTGATCAACGGCCTGCTTGGGAAAAAAATGCTGGCACGGTGTGTAGAGAACATTAAGAAGGCAAGTGACAGCCCTGCACTTCCCATTTACACTGCACATATGTTTACGGGCTGGAGGCATAAATGAATTATCTCATGAGCCGCTTACGGCACAGGCAGAGCAAACGCACATAACGTCAAAGGAGCGCGGCTGTGTCATGTCGGGAAAAGCGCGGGTGACGCCGCAGCCTGGCTGTAAATTATCAGCCGAGCGCGTCGTGGAGGTTTCTGTGTTCTTCCACCACGGACCAAATAGGAGAGCCAGCAACACCAGACTAAAATTACATGTTAAAACAAACGCAATATAATGAAACAAAGCTTTTTTTCAGCATTATGACAGACATATGATTAAGTCTGCACGCTTCGCATAGCGCATCTGATGTCTGGCTGCCATTTTTGGTTGAGTCGCATTCTCCAGTTTTGGAAGGAGGCAGAGTGTTTAAAAAGGCATTCTAAATTATACGTGCACGAGACCTATGGCTGCAAAATGTGTGATTAAAACAGGAGGTGGAGAAAAGATGACACGGAGAGAAAAGTGACGCGCAGAGTTATTTTGAGCTTAAATGGGGGAAAGATGCGTGATTTTGGTCAGTTGGTGCCCTATTCTATCACATTCCCTTGACTAATGTTTCCCAGCCAGTCTCCAGCCTGACTGTGAACTCCCCAAGGTGCGACAAAGTCCATCATTTGCTTCTATGGCAGAAAATGTGAGCATTACTGCAATCAGCCCTTTGTGATGTCACTAGTGGTGTTATGCAGCCACCTGGCCACCTTCTTCTGTCCCCATAGCAAACAAAGGCTCAACTGGACATGAGCTTCAGCAGTGTGTTTGGAAGTGACTGTAAGCTGAGGGAACAAATGTTTTCCAGTGCAAAGCTGCAGCAGATTTAAAAATGGGTGTCTGACAGCAACTTTACCCTCCTTTCAGTCTGTCCGGCTGTTCTATTCTTCCTGTGAGGAAAATAAAACGGCTCTATCCAACTGTTGCCGGCTGGCGTTGACTGCGACTGCCACCACAGTCTGTAAACCACAACTGTCTCTGGATGTATGTGCTTCTTCTCTCCATTAAACAAATTACTGTAACCCTCTAATGGTACCTGTTATGTACCTGTAATGCGATGTCATTTTCAAAGGGCTCTGCAATTACGCCGTGTGAGCCCTCAGCCGAGCGGCCATCTCATATAGAAATCTCAAGCATCTCGCCGGGTTTATGCAGTTCATCACGCCAGCCAAGGTGCCGCAGCAAACGACCGGTTGAGGGAATCTCACACCATCGTCACTCGGGTGTCAGCAGCTTTTTTTTTTCTTCTTCTTTTTTTCCCCTCTGCCATCTCCTGCAAAGCTCCTATGAAGTATTTACTCATCTTATTGCCTCTTTGCATCAGCCCGACAGGAAGCGGCGCCAATTAACAGCTCGGAACACTTCTGTTGTGTGATGAAAAAGGGGCTCGAACGCAAACGGAGAGAAAAATGGATTCGGTGAAGACATCACACAACCTGATATGTCAAGGTAATAAATGAGAGGAGCAAGAGGAATACCCCCGTCCCCACCCCGCCGTCTTTTATCTCCCGCAGCCTTTTACCACGGGGTCTCCAAGGGCCGCTTCTGCATGCGACTGTGGGAGATCAGGGCAGAGAAACAGCATATATCTGAAGTTCACATCTTACAAAAGGATTTCATACATTAATGCGGCTCCTGGGTAAACTCTCTCTCTCTCTCTCTCTCTCTTAAGACGTATCTACACCGCCACGATGATGTGCTGTTTAAACTAAAAGGTGGGAGGGGGGGTGGGGGTGGGGGAGCGGAGGAGAAAGAACTTATCAAAGGCCGCAGCTCCTTCCGAAAGTGCGAGCGGGTCCACAGGTGCGGCGCTGCGATACCGAGAGGGAGGGAGGAGGAATTAAAACGTACATGTTTCATATCTGGCCTGTCAATCTGCCGGCCAACTTTGGAGACGGGATGGAGCATCTGATTTGAGACGCTTTGTTACGCCCCTCAAATCAATAATGAGAATTGTATCTGTGTCATACTCCACGAGAAAACTCTCTCTCTCTCTCTCTCTCTCTCTCTCTCTCTCTCTCTCTCTCTCTCTCTCTCTCTCTCTCTCTCTCTCTCTCTCTCTCTCTCTCTCTCTCTCTCTCTCTCTCTCTCTCTCTCTCTCTCTCTCTCTCTCTCTCTCTCTCTCTCTCTCTCTCTCTCTCTCATTACGGGGATAATCGAGATTCGCCGGCGTTCGGCAGGATCACATTACTGCCACTGACAAAACAGCTGACGATGGCGCCGTGCGCTGTATGTGCCGGCAGAGTCGGTGTGTGAACTAATAACGCCTTCAGCCATAATTAACTGCAGAAGACGGAGCACCTGCTATACTTAAAAACACGGGCGAGTCAGAGTTCAGCTCGCCGATTTCACTTTACTTCCAAATCCTTTCTGGTGAATGTGATTAAAGACGCCCCCTCTCCCTCCACGATGAACAGCTGCTCATCCTCGCCATCCAAACCAACCCGCCCCTGCCCCCCCCTGACCCCACACACACACACACACACACACACACACACACACACACACACACACACACACACACCTCACCAAAAACATTGGAAGTGTATGTCGGGGTTGACCCAGGGTCATTTAATAAAGGCTGGATTTACCCAAAGACTGCAGGTTTATCTTACAAGAAAAATAATTATACACGACTGAAACCACGTTTACGCCCATGAGACGATGTGTGGTATCACACTGATGGACAAGTACAACTTTCAGTAGTGTGTCGATTTGTGTGTGTGTTTTCACAACTTATTTAACCAAAACAATGCGAAAAAAGAAAAAGGGAAACTTGGAGGGGGGCTCTGACTCGCTCGGCTCGCAACTGTCACCTCTGAAATGCAAACCGGTGTTCTGTGATCTCCGCTGTACGCAAGACGCAACATCTTTGGGAACAGATGCTCCGAGTTGCACGCTGCTAAACTGAACAAAGCGTCATGAAAAATGGTAAATATGTTCTGAATTACCAGCATGTGTGTTATGATGCCTCGGGCTGTGCTTCCCCCATATGTCTCGCTCACATTCATCCCTGTCGGAGCATTTTCATCAGGGGGGAAAAAAAAGGAAAGCACAAAGTGGAGCAACAACATAAAAAAAAAAAAACTTTTTAATAAAACAAGACCATAACAGAAGAGGAGCACTAAAGGGATCTGTGCTCATCCTGCCGTTTTGGTGGAAGTTACCTTGATACAGACGGATGCACAAGAAAATAGCCTCTTTTTTAAGCCAATAGTCCAGAGACTAGAAAAGCTTCATAGCCTTAACCCACACATCTCACAGTATAGACAAAATAAAATGAGGTGAACACAGATGCCGCGGTAAAAATGCAAATGTGATGATTTTCGCTGGCCCTTTTACGAACATGATGACTCAATTCGTTTGCAGCCACAGCTCCTGCAGCCACTGACTCCTTTTCAAGGTTACCAGGGACGAAAACCACTGGTAAGGATCCATTCGGGCAGCAGGAGCAGCAGGACTGAACCAACAACACAATACCACCCATCCGCATCTCTCTCTCTCTCTCTCTCTCTCTCTCTCTCTCTCTCTCTCTCTCTCTCTCTCTCTCTCTCTCTCTCTCTCTCTCTCTCTCTCTCTCTCTCTCTCTCTCTCTCTCTCTCTCTCTCTCTCTCTCTCTCTCTCTCTCTCTCTCTCTCCAAGCATCTCTCTGGAAGGATGTGATGCATCCCAAAGCAATGCGATCTTGATAGTGCGAGCGTTAAGATATACAACAGCGCAGCAGATATAGCCCAGTGACTAATAGTGAGGAAAACTGCACAGACAGCTGCCTGAGGTTGGTAATCTACTATAGCCTGCTGACGGAAAAAACAGCGCTGCATTAGCGGTGAGGAAATATCAATTCCTACAATGTTTTCGAGCCGGCTTTTGGCGCAAAGGCGAACCCTCGTTCGGCTCCTGTGTCCGTGAAACAAAAAGACAAAAGAACACACACACACACACACACACACACACGAGGACTGGTTTGTGATAACGCTGTGGGCTATTTCCATGATTACCAGCGCGCAGCATCATCAGTTCACGTCAGATTTGGAGAAAACAAAATAAAACACCAGACAGGAATCCATAATCTGATTTTTATTCGTCTAGATCCTTTTCAAGATTAACCGTGAAAGAAAAAAAAAAAAGTCAACTTACAAACTTTCGATTTGGGCCAGCCAGGTGGCCTGAGGGTTTAAGATGCTGCCCGTGTAATCACAATATCCCCTGATCGAGTCCTCTTTATACACTCATTTCCTGCCGGCTCTCCTGCTGCATACCATCTAACGAAGGCCCGGGCAACCGGCCCGAGATATCTTTTTAAACCAACTCCGTCGGAAAAGCTGCGGCCAAAACATTTTGGATTCTTTCTAGAAAAATATATCTAAGAGCGGCTTGTAAAACCTGACAAAACGCGAGATCCACGACCCTCCTTGACTGACTCGCCAATTAGGTGGGGACAGATGCGAAACAAGTTTGGAGAACTCCGTGGTGCCTGAGCACTACAGGCTACAACTCAGAGAAAATAATGATTGGATGTCAGACCTTCAAATGTCACTGTTCAGTTCTCAGGGTAAAGTGTTGTCAGGTCTGAAGAGGACGACATAAGTCTGCCAAACGCGAGCGGCGGCCGGCCATAAGTCTGATCTAGTGCCATTGTTTATCTACATAACTGTAGCGGCTGTATCTCTTGCGAGATATGTGTGGCACTCACAGATAGAATTTGAACATTTTCCCTTGAATCGCAGAGCCTTCGCTTCAGAAGAGCGGTGAACGCATTTATGGCGCATAATGCATGAGTGGAAAGGCCAACAACGCAACACTTTGACTGGAGCCGCTGGCATACAGGAAACGTCGGGGGAAAGTTTTGGCGACTTTGCTTTAGGAGTAGATTTGTTTTCCTAAGAGACGTGTTTTACGATCAGCTAAGCCCACCAAATAAAAAGGGCCTGTTTGAGACTGTAAAACTGTTTAAAAATGCACATGGAATTTAACTCCTGACTGCTGCCACTACTCTGAAAATGCCCTCGGGCAAGACACCAACCCAGTAATTGCACCATTTATCACCAGTAAAGGAGTGGAGCCGGACAAGCCAAGTCACAGGTATGAGTCCATTTTTTATGTGCCGCCCTCCCTGGCATGTTTATAAACCTGCACTCAGACTGCCACACAGTCTTTCATCAGTGGCATCACGTTTTAAGCACAATCCAAGCCAGTCAAAGTGTCTTTAAATCATTAACCCTCAGACATAAACAGACTCCACCATTACCCCCCTTCTCCTCTAAGATGCCCACCTTCTCTCAATCCACCCATTTAGCACAGAAGCAGCAATAAACGCCTTCCTGCACTTCGTCGCAGAGCAAAATATTCAAGCCTAACAACTGAAAACAGACAGAGAAACACTAAAGCAGCTTCAGGCTGCAGCCGGGAAGTGACCCACCTGAGACTTTAAAAACACAACAGAAAGGAACCATTTTTGCACCACTATGCATTTCCCATAAGGCCATTTCAGGAAGCAAATCCTTTATCACCGAGCCACCCCCCACATACCAAAAAAAAAAAAGGCAGAAAGCTCAACACTGCAGAATAATAATAAACAAACAGCAACATCGGCGGCTCCAGAGAAGCCGATGTCACCGCCACCCAAAGAGAAAATCACCAGCGCCCAAAACGATGACAGATAACCAAGAATAAGGGCAGTGATTCAAAATGTCTCCAAATTAGTTTATCAACAATTTATCTGTGGATGGTGGAAGCCGACGGAAAATGAAATCTTTCTCTTTTTTTTTTGTTTCCTCCTCGCCTGAATCGCAGTGCCCGGGATGCACGCAGACACATCATGCTTACTGTCATGTGTAGTCGCCCCCCTGGGGCCCATTTCTGAGCCCGGAGAGATCCTGGAGGTAAGCAACACATCTTAAACGCGCATTACTCGCGATATCCAATACAGATATGGGAGATTGTACACTGTCACCTAAAGTGCAAATTATTTGTCTTTCACAGTCCTTAAAAATATGACTCCATCAGCAGTCGCCTTCAGCCAAGGCAACAAAGGCCGTGCACTTTCCCCACTTGCAATATTCCATCTTCAGAACAACGTGGATATAACCGGCTCAGATATCTTTTATTCCTCTTCACTTTCATGGCATGGCTTTTGCTTAATCATGTTATCCAGGTCACGTTGTGCATTTTATTTCTACTGTAAAGCACTTCTGTCATTCTATCCATTGAAAGGTGCTACCAAAATAAAGTTTCCATTATTTTATTTTTATTATTTTTATATATTATTATTTTATTATTATTATTATTATTATTATTATTATTATTATTATTAATACTATTATTATTATCATTATTATTATTAACCAATGAGCACATAAATTACGTATATAATTCGATCTGAACTATGTGTAATCCATCATTGTGGTCCTTTATACAAAATCCCAAGCATCATTAATTATTCATCTACTGACAAATTCCTAAGACGCAAGTGGAATCCAAACTAGTTCGAGATGAGTGCATCACCTTAATCACCATCACCTGTTAAAGTGCCTGAAAAATGCAGGTCAATTCCAGCCAGTCTAAACCAGATCATACCTTAAAATTTTTTTAAATGTTTTAAAAAAAAATGTTTGTTGTTGTTAATGCACTTAAAGTAAGTTGGTTGACTCAGTTTTGATTTACTCACTGTCAATGACATGAGCGCAATATTACTCTGAAAAGAAGGTGTAACCCTCTTATTCACACTTATCAAACCAACACAATGCAATCCTGCGTCAAATACGCTAAACAGGGGGCAGCACAGCTGAGGCGGCGCGTCCTTCACTGAAACATGAGATCTGCTCACGCTGCACATGCGGCTGCAGCCGAGAGAGGGGGGCGTGTCAGCGACCATTCATCCACAGCAGTGAAAGTGAAAACACCATGTTGTTGTTGTTGTTGTCGTTGTCTCTTTTGTTTTACTGTCGAGCCCACCGCTAACTTAGCCTAAATTCTTTGACCTTGATCTACCTGGGAGGTGTTCCCCAACGCGCCCTCGGGCAGCCAAAAGTTACACAATCGTGACGTGGCTCGACTCGAACAATGTAAACACACGACAACACATGTACACCGAGGCGATCAGAAAGAAAGAAAGAGAAGATATGAACTCACCGTCTTTGAGTCTAATTCGTGGTGTTGTTGAGCTAAGACTTTATCTACGCTGGCAGCATCTGTAAACGTAACAAACCCAAATCCTCTGCAAGGAAGAGGAGACAACAAACACAATGTTTAGGAGGGGGGAAAAAAGCAGAGACATAATAAAGCAAGAAACACAGAAACAGTTTTTGAAAAATGACTGTAAACAGCGCGACTCCCCGGCAGACTGCATAACAATGGGCATAATATTGCCGTGACCTTATTATTTTTTACAACACCACGCGCTAAATGTGTTTATAATTCGCATTATGGGCGTCGCGGAGCAGATCGGAAGACGGGAAAACTGAGCAACGCGGCTGCATTTGTATTTCTGTTTTTATTTATTATTATTCTTTTTTTGCGTGTGGGGGTGGGCGCGGGGGGTTTACCGCGCTCTCCCCGCGTCGAGCTCAGCGTTACGGCAACATTGTGCTGCAGTCACAAAGTCAATGTCAAATTGCAATCGGGGGCTGCAGCTTTTTTTTTTCCTACAGCGAGCGAGCCAGATAAGCTTAAATGCTCGCTCGCTGTGGAACCACACGCAGGCGCGCGCGCGCACGCACGGGGGGGGGACACGTGCGCGCGCGCGCGAGCGGTCACACACACGCGCGCGCACACACGGAAAGACGCGCGCGCGCACACACACACACACACACACACACACACACGCTGGATTTTACACCAAACACGGACAAAGTGAAGCGACGTCGCTTACATGCAGCGGAGAAGGGAAAAGTAGAGGGAGCCGCGCATTCATTTACCTTGAGCGTTTCGTCGTGGGGTCTCTCATCACCATACATTCTCTTATCTCTCCGAATTTACTAAAATAGTCTCTAAGGCTGTCTGTGGATAGAGGAAAAGGAAGGTGGAAGGGGAGGACAGGAGAGAGAGGGGGAGAGAAGAGAGAGAGAGAAAACATGTCGGGTCATTTGACAGAAACATATGGCCACGCTGTTTGTCACTGTATTTCAAGAAGGAGGAACGACCCCCGCGATGCGTGTAGGGGTCGAATAGAGGACTTCACATGGTCGGCGGATCAAAAATAACATGGTGCGCGCGCATTCACGCGCGCACACAAACACATACACATACACACACACACACACACACACACAAGCAAACACACACGGGGCTGACATATCCCATACAGTCACACTCCTGCACGGTGCACATTTCGCACATAACGCCGCCAGCAGAAGCAGCGGCGGCGGCGGCGGCAGCGACCAGGCAGCCAGGCAGCCGAGCCGAGCCGAGTCGCGGCGAGCACCCGCGGTCCCGGCGACAAAACAACACGAAATACTGACATACGCCGTAAAAGAGAATAACAGTCTCACCTGGTGAGGTTTGCCAGCTGAGGCCACCGATAAACATTTTACTGTAAGGGGAAAACACAACAGAAGTGAGTCCAGATGTCAGTTCGGCCATTTTGACGACTAACTACTTCTAAAAGCGACCTTAAAGGATAAAGGAAGACTGTGGGAACACATTGGCGCTCAGTTATTACAGTCTGTCTACATGTGAGAGGCGACTGTCGAGGTGGTGGTGGAGATGGTGGTGGTGGTGGAGGGGGGGCAGGGGAGGAGGAGGAGAGGCCACTCTCGCTAACGAAGCTCGGGTTCTTCAACAAACTGCATCTGGAAACGGAGCCGTGCACCGTCCAAGTGCGGACCGACGAGAGGAGGTGGAGGCGGGCGGGCAGGAGAGGGAGGGAGGGGGGCGCGAAACGAATCCGGCAACGGCAGTCCAAGTCTTCTCCAAGATGTTGTAACACGGAGAAAATATCATAATAGTGAGCCACGTACCTTGGCGAGACAACGTAGGAAAAGATTCTTACCCCGGGTCATGTTGCGAATCGTTTAGGCTTCCGGATGTGGCTTGACTCCCGTCTCCTTCCATATCTAGCTGAAAAAACTATAGGCTGGGACTACAGTCACAGTGACAGACACACACACAGATACGGGCAGGAGATATGCAAAGCTCCGCTATGAGAATATTACTGAGCCGGGAATGAAAGCGTCACACGTGGGATCAGCTCAGCCCCCTGCTCCCTCCTCCCCTCTCGCAGCGTGCTCCTACCTTGGCCCACAGGGGGCGGAGCCTGCGTCTGTCACCTAACCAATCCAATTGACGTCAATTCAAGCAGATCTGCGAAGCGATCCTTCGATTTGTCATTTAATTAGGAAATAAGCCACTGGAGGTGAAGGTGGCTTAGCGCTCGGCTAATTTACAGGACACAGCAACACAACTTAAAGAAATAAATGCGCGTATGCGTGTCGCTGTGTGTTTTTCTTCTTTCTTTTTTACATAGATGTTTTTCATACCAGCGTGTCGTCGGCTGTTTTGTATTATGATAATAGCTTGTTATTCTTTCACAGTGTCATATAGTCCCTGGGAAAGAAGCAAAAAAGTAGGGCAGTGCCAATTTATGCGTGATGATATTTAAATGAATTGGATTATTATGGTTCCCAAGCTATGCATCAAGCCATAAGCAGCGTTTTCTCTGGACAAAAGTTGCATACAAGATGAGGGGAAGTGAAATGCTGACATAGGAAATAATAAGGGCAGGACCCTGATGTATTCAAAATTGGATAATTATTTACTGTGTAACAATAAACATAATGTGTTTTACGAGGCTTCAATTGCTTCTGTAATACTTATGTCTAATATTTAGTCATTTAGAGGTGTTTTTTGAATCCATTTTCATATATAATTCACTTCTACATCGAGATTTAGATACGTCCCTTGGGTTTAAAATTGCCAAGTACAATTGTGTTATTATAGGAATAACAAAGGTCTTAATTTATTAGCCACAATCTACAGTGTATTGCAATAAAATAAAAACATTCTCAGTGCAGCTCAGAACACTCAGAGGGCCGTTTTAAATGGGCTTAAGGGGACCAGTAAAGGCTGAGGTGGGCTGATTATTAGAGAGTCTCTAACCTAAATCAAACAGCCTGTGTTTCAGGCAGATTTAAACGCTGCTGAGACTGCACTGAAGTAAGACACTGCATCTCTGTGGCTGACCCCAAAGCCTAACCTCTAACGGCTATATTCATTACGAGAGCCAACAAAGAATTTTCCTATGAGAATCAATAAAGTCTGGTCTTCCCTACATACGGTGGAGTAATTATAGATCTTTCTCATGTACGTGACCTGTAATGAGCTGCCAGGCTTGCCCCCCCACGTACAACGTACACGCAGATAAGCTGACTTTGCCCTCGTACGACCCCCGCAGAAGACAAAGGAGGAGGAGAGCAATGATCAGAAATGAATGACGAGAAGCTGTGGGAGAAGCAATATTTTTTGAACATGCAATGTGGGCATGGCATACTATCGATAACACATAAAAGGAACCTCGCACAGCCCATCCTTTAAATGATGCATTGCGTACTAGTTGTGCGTCCCGCCATTCAGGTCGACCGGTGAGACAATGCAACAGATACAAACCGCAGTTTTCATTCATCTTTAAATGAGAATACTGACAATAATGCATGCAAAATGTGACACGATCTGATTTCCTCATTGCCATTCAGCAAAGTTTCTTCTTATTTTTTGTGAATAGGCCTCTGTGCTGCGACTGTTCTGGGCACCACCAGAGGGACTCTCTTATCTGGCCGGGCAGCATGTTTTTGAAACAATGAGTTAGATAAAAAACCCAACAACAGCGTTTTTGACAGTTTAACAGCTAAAACTCTGCCATTAGATAGGGGACACCCCCACGCTGCAGCTGTCTGTCTCCTTGAAACAAAAGGTATAGAGGCAATTGCTGGCAATTCCTCGCAGCGCAGGAGTGTCAAGGCAAATGGAAATATGACACCCCATGTGAAACGCTATTACTTTCTCTCTCCCCGCGCCACTGTTCTGATGTCCCAGGCCATTTTGCCACACGCAGAAGCATTATTTGCCGGGGCTGTCCGCATCTTGTGTACGTTGTCATGGGCGAGGCAGCGTTCCTACGGCACGGTACTGCGCGGTACGGCCTGAATCGTCACATCCCGTCACGCCGCTGCAAGGCAGACAAGCGTGAGGGAGCAGGGAAATCGAAGTGCCGAGGAACAGAACCCTTTCAAGTTCATCACCAGGTACACAAAAATCACAGTGGAGCATCCTGTGCTGTTTTCTTGTTTTGTTTTTGTTTTTTTGCATGGCATTTGTGAATTATTCTCACTTCCCTGCGTTGTCATCAAGGCCTCGCGTTCGCCGTCGCATGCGCCAGGGAGAGAGGAAGCTCGCAGTACCTTGGGTGTGATGTTTTGAAATACCATATCAAGAGATGTGAACCTGATCTGAACCCAAAAAGGCACCGAAGCACTCACACTTTTATTCTTTACGAAGGAAAACTGTTACAACGCGCGCATCAGCAGGCAATGTCTGCATTCTCACTCTGATTGAAGGAGAAAAATGTATAGATTTTTGAAGTTGGCGCGGCACTCGTTTAATCCGAGCAGCCACCGGTGCCTGATGAAAGTGCCTCCAATGTTTATACTTCTTTAAGCAAACCTTTAGGCGCCGTGTGACAGGCCCTGCCTTTTGGAGAGGCCGCGCGTGCGGGCGGCTCGCCGAGGAGGAAATAAAAACGTATTTTGGGACAAATTATGTATGAATTCATCTCCTCAGAAGTGATGCTGATCACACGGCAATCACGGCTTGGGGAGCATGGGTAATGGTGACAGCTGTGGAGGACTACTTGATGAGTGATCGGATGAAGAAAATCAAGGAGGAGACAGATTTTTTATGTACTTTGAACTCGTGCGCCGCTCAATCATAATTCACTATTTGCTTAAGATTCAGTTATTGCAGAGATTTCAGGAATGGTGGTGAAAATGTGTTGAGCGGCTCCTCGAGAGAGAGCAGCAGAGCAAACTCGCCATGGAGTAGGGTGTGGGGTGTGGGGGTTGGGAAGAAAAACTTGTAACTAACCAGGCATTTGCATGAAAACTTGTGGATTTGGGATTTGGGAGAGGAGTAAAATTGATAGCGTGCGAAGCTGAGGGCGGGAGTGGGGAGAAGAAAGTGAGAGAAGCAACTCACTGGCAGTGTCATGAGATGCTGCTTGGAGAAGCATCACGTTTCCTGTTGCGCTCGTCATGTTACCACCTCGCAAAATTCTCTTGAATTTCTTCCATTTCTCCCCATGGCGCATTCCTTCATGCAAATCACAAACCAGGGGTCCTAAATTTCTCAAAAAAAAGAGAGAAAACAACAGCAGTAACATCGCTGAGAATATTTCCCCCCGTCAAAACTAGAGTGTTAACATTCGCAGAAAGAGAAGAGCTGTAAATATTTTCAGATATTAAATAGAAACGTGAAGTCCCAGGAGATTAATTATTGCCTTACCTAAAATTGTGGAATTACTTTTTGGTGAGCATTTGTGGATCTTAAATATGCCACGTTGAAAACACTCCGTACAATACACGCACATTCGGTGGGAATGCTCTTTAAATACTTATGAGATGTTATCACACTCATCCTTTGGTTTATTATGAATGATTTCACATTCATCCCTGCAAGTCAAGTGATTTCCCTGCTCCCCTGGAAGGAGTGAGAGCTGCCGGGGAGGGTGCAGATGTGAACAAATTGTCTCCCTCTAGTGTCCTCTTCCTCTTTGCTTCTTTGACGCTGAGCTGAAGCCCTCTCTCTCTCTGTCTCCCTCTCTCTCTCTGTCTCTCTCTCTCACACACACACACACACACACACACACACACACACACGGTTGGGGGAGGGAAGAGCCTGCGCCGAAAAAACATGCATAATTGACAGCCCTATTTCAGGAATTAGCCAGCCGCCAAAACTGCACCGTACCTGCTCTTTCATCTTGCCTGGAATAACTTAGCATCTTATAAAAGTCAATTTCCGATACGTGGCGGGGCTGTTTTCTTTGCAAACCAAGAGTTACGCACGTCTTTAAAAAAAAGAAAAGGAATGACCTTGTTGCTGTTTTTTGATCGCCGCAGGTGGCCGCCCACGAGGCCGAGGCTGCCGCGGCGACTGGTCCTGATATTTTAAGCTTTCCTCGGCCGTGGACCGTCGTCACTGCTTCGTTGATGAGAAGATTCCCGCCTCCTCCCATCCCCCCACACACCCTCCTTCCCCCGCCCTCCTCCTCCCATTATGCCCTCTCTAACTAGGCGGATGAGTTAATTAAGCTGTGCCAAAGGCTAGCCACTACCGTCCCAGGTAGATGGGCCACTATGATATTCACACATCCACATTATTAAGAGATGAAACCGTAATATTGACTTTTTAAAATATCTAAAATGCATTAGGATTTTTTTTTCCCTCTCGCTCTCACTGCTTAAAAAGATTATCCTTACTAATTTGAAGAGGGGGAGCGTGGGGATGGTTTCTCTCTGCTGTGAGTCGGAAAGACCCCGGAGGTACCCCCAAGATTCCCCGGCAGAGAATCCGTACTGGGTTCTTAACAACACGGGCCGAGACGGCGTCCCCGCGCTCTTGACCTTGCCATTAAAAGACCATTTTGCATGCGTAGGGGGGCTCTTTAGGCCAATCAGGCCTCAACACAACTGGATGATGACGACATCGTTTACCTGCTCCACTGGGCTGGGAGATAAGCTCTCGCCCCTGCTGCGCTCCCGGAATGTTCCGGCTGCTGTTTGCACGACTCCGGAGAGAGAGAGAGGGGGAGAGGGAGCGAGAGAGAGGGAGTGAGAGGGAGAGAGCCGTGTGTCACAGATGATGACGAGTGGCATTAAAGCACCGCGAGGAGCCGTCCTCTCACCTGTACAGTCAGCAGCGACGGGTGGGGGATGTGCACGTCGGCCTTGTGGAGAGCCTCGCTGAGACGGGGTGTGGGCGGGGGGGTAGTGGTGCTTGGTGTTCCAGGGAACACAGAGGTGTCCCGGCCGGGGGAGCGCTGCTTGAACAAAAAATTCCCCGTTGCAATGGAATTTGCTTGTGAAAGTCCCATATTATGTCCAAATTTCAGAGCTGTATTTTTCATCCAGTGGAGCAGCCTCGTATACTTAATTCTTCAAAATATTTCAGAAAACAGTCCATTTTAGCCCTCTGTTTCTAGCCTCCTGCATAAAAAAGTATGGTTTTAACTTCCTGCTGGACCTTCAACATGTTTGGACGGGGACAAATACAATGCTGGCACAGGAGGGTGGAACCAACTAAGCCGACTAAGGGTGTTGTCAGCAACCAGGGAGAGGTACTGGGCAGTCATCCGTGACATCACAAAGGGCTGTTTTCCAGAACGCACGTTCCCTTTCTGAAAAGTGGAACAAGCAGAAGAAGCAAGGGATGGACTTTTTTTTCTCCACATTTCTAATGAATTTATTGTCCGTCTAGAAACTCAATTTATTGTTTAAGTCACTAGTAAAATTAGGGGCCAAGGACCAACACCACCACCTCCTTCTTCCACCAATACCACAAACTTGTGCAGCCCTGTTGAAATCTTCTGCGGGGCAGCTGTGCACCACACTTTCAGCTTACCATGCAAATTTTTTTTCAAGAAAAAGATTTCCTCTTTGTCACGGTATTAAGGCACGCTCATGCATGCACGCAGCTGCATCCCTTGCTAAAATTCGGGGGGAAAACCCAGGCACAATGAGCCTGCGGAATACAAGCTTGAACAACTCCTCTTCTCCCTCATATATTTTAAAATCCGCCGGCACAATAAACAGGCCTCTCTAGGACACAACAGCTGAGCTGTGCTTTCTGTCGTCCACCTCATTCTTTGTTTTCTACAAGCCAATTCTCCCCCTCTCCGCCCCCACCTCCCATCCCACCCCCCTCTTTCTGTGCTAACTGGCTGCCACCATATATTTTCTCAGTTGCCAACCACTTCCTATTCTGCAACCACTGACCTTAACACTGACCTTGCCTCGTCTGTGCCATTGAGACGAGAGCGGGAGAGATACCGTACCCTCAGCCTCCCCCCACGCTGCTGCAGGCTAGAATTTTGCCTGTCTCATCAGTCTTCCGGCTGCTGGAGTACACCTTGTTATTTCTACACATTTTGCTTCTCAGCTGATCAGAGCCCGGACCGGAAAGGAAAAAAGAAAAACACTGCTCTGGGCTCAACAAGACAACTCGCATCGGCAAGTACAGTTTGCTCTCGGTGAAGGCGGGCAATACATTAGGCCTGAGGGGTCGCTGGTTATCCACAGTAATTGTCCCGGGAGAGAGTTTATTTTAGTGTCGTCCTTTGCCTTTGGGTTTCATTTTTTCTTTTTCAGTATTATTGTAAATTTCAAAGAAAGACCAATAAATTGTGACTCTACTGAGCTTAAGCATGTAAAAAAATGTAACCATTAGCGGCATGTTCAGGGTGTAAAATGATGTCAACTTGACGTTGCAGTTAACATCATTAGTCACTTTAAAACTTCTGTGTTTCACCTTTTGCCATTTGCAAGAATGTCATGGTCGTCTCAGGATCCTAACATTGTCTCATTTTCCTGTTTCTCTTTATTCTTTTTTTTTTTTTTTTTTTAAGTTGAATAAACACTCATTACTCTGCCACCACCACAAGAGGGCACATTGAGCATGCAGCAGTGATTAAAAGGAACTGATGTCATCTCTGTTTGTGTACATACGCCTCCTCGTCTGATCCATGTGGGAGGTTCAAAGTGAAAGGCCTGCTGTTTGTTCCTTTTGGGAGTGGCGAGTCGGACTTTTAACACCAGGCTCAACCGCCAACCGTGGCCTCCTGGCCTCCCTTCGCTGAAAGGAAACACTGTTTGTGACGTCCGCACTAACAGGGACGGCCAAAAAAACAAGCCCGCACACACACTCTCAGAGCAGAAGTGCAACTCGGAGCTGACTCCGATCTGACATTGATTTATTTAACCGGGAAGTCCCATTGAGATCACAGATTTCTTTTTTTTCCATGGGTGACCTGGCCAAAGTAGCAGCCATTCAGAGTCAACACAAGTTCCACAAACTGAACAATAAAGCAGAGCGACAAGTATTCACAAGAAAACCTATAACACTCCTCATTGGCTGCAGTCTTGAGAATGCTATTAAAACATTATTGGATGTGAATGGTTTCAGATTAAAGGGATAGTTTAACATTTTGAGTCCGATTGTCACAATGGCCAATCTAACAACTGCAAAACACTCTTGTGGGCAAATTAGAACCTGCACATTCACTTCGCTCTAAAATAATGTAATGTAATGTAATATTCCGTAACATTCCAACACATGAAGCACTCGTGCACTCTACATTGCTTTCTTGAGTAAACCACTGGTCATAGTGACACAGTCCCTCCTCGACTTCTTCTCAACAAAAATATTGTTTTGATGACGGGAACAGCTGCACTAAACATCATCATGAATGTAGTGGTGGCCTTGATTTAATTTGCCTTGAAAACAAGTTTGTCTGTTATGTAAATGTTTTTATTTCATCGCGTTAATGTGCAGGTCACGACTTTAACCTATACGTCACCATAACCACAATCATAACCTTCACCTACATTTATTTTTATTCTGGATTCCCCCCAGGTCTCAAAACAAACAGGCACTGATAATTAAAGGGAATGTACCTACTCACTGGACCAAAGAGATTATGGCAATTGGCCAATTTGACAAAATGTTGAACCATCCCCTCAGAGCATTTTTTCCTCAGATTCTTCCAACATGATGCATGGTAAGACAGCTGAACCAGTAAGAGAACTGTTAGCCTTGGAAGTGCGCAGAAGCAGGGCTCTGATCTGTAACCCGCACTCTTCAAAGAAAAAAAAAAAAGAAAGAAAATGGACTTTCACTGCAATTCAAACGCAGAAGAATCACAACGCAAAAGCGCAAACCACAGCCCCCTGCAGCAGGGCTGTAATAGACTGTGTGCTATTAAAGCCATACGAACGCGGCAGTGTATAAATCTGACGGGGACTTAAATGAACAAGGACACAAGAGGGCAGTGGGCTCGCCGGGCGTACGGAGGAGCGTGGCGAGCGTGAGTGTTATTGAACGCGGCTCGGGGAACAGCTCACTCACAACAAGCCCAGCTGGGGGAAGATGATGAGGGGAGGCATGGCAGCAGTAAATGATGCTCGCCTTCCACACCTTGTCAGTTATTAGGAGAAGCCAGAAGAGAAATCTGACACGGCTCTGTGTTGTCTACAGAGAGAATAATTGGCAAGGAGGCCAGCTCACCGGCAACCTCTGGAGTTCTCCAGCCAGAGAAGTTCTGAAGTTCTGCAGCTCAAAGGGGGAGGAGGGAGTGTCTGGGAAAAACGGGTCTACTTCACAGACCTGTTGGTGGGAGAGAATCGTGACAGAGGAATAGAAAGGTCGGATCATGAACATGCTGAAAATCTAGTGGTAGAAATTTGGTTCATGGGGGCCTGCAAGTGCTGCAACATAAAGACAAAAATTAGGGTGCTTTTCTCTTGGCTTTTTCTTTTTACATACCATCATATTCTACATTTTAAGATGCAGAATCCAAACATGTCTCTTATCACTTTTCTACAGAAACGCACCCATTTTCTGTTGGAGTTTTGACTCGGGGCTGAAATGAAACACAGTTAACTCTCTGTGAGCCCTGAATCATGCTTATAAATAAACTGCACTCCAACCGCAAGTTGTGTGTGTGTGTGTGTGTGTGTGTGTGTGTGTGTGTGTGTGTGTGTGTGTGTGTGTGTATGCGTGCGTGCTTGCGTGCATGTTTGTGTGTGTCTGTTTGGCTCCTGCCACAAAGCTATTTATACACACAATTTATTCAGCAGGTGTTCTTGGTATCTGGTGTGCAGATAAAGAAACCGTCACTTACAGTATGTGCACTCGCTCCTTCTTCCTTTCACTTCCTCTGGTTCTGACTCAACCTGAAGGCCGCCATGCGGCATTGCTGCATGACAGTCACCGAGGTGAACCGCAATTCAAACGTCTAGTTGGAATTCTTTCTTTGTTTTTTTGAAATTTCTCTGTCTTTCTAAATTTCCATCTGTCACTTTTTTTTTTGCTCGCTGTCTTGGTATAATGCAAGGTTTTGCATCAGATATTTATTAGTCACACTTTTGGGTTGGCGCCCGTACGGACCCATGTTGCTCCTCCAGAACGATTCTCGGGGTCAGCTGCTCGTCAGGTTCACACGTTGGTGCATTGCTCAATGTCAAGACCGAGTCACCAGTTCCTCCCGCACAGACTTTCTGTCTGCTCTTCACAACACGGCTGAGAACGAGCACAACACTGGCCTCGGGGCCTGAACACATCCCCTCACCCAGCAGACTGTTGTTTTCATTTTAGTCCAGTTTAAAGATAAATGAAACATTTCGTAAGCGGCTGCTACTAACTAGCCGCAAAGACTTTGTTAAGAATGGACAGTTTATAAAAAAAATAAGAAAAAAAAATCTTGACTTAGAAAAAGTCCTTTTCAGCTGAATGAACTTCCTTTCAATAAATAAACAAATCCACGCCCGCTAATTAAACCGCTACCTTGGCTCAGATGAGGGTTGACACTGTGTCAAATGAAGAGGTTGCCGTTGAATACTGAGTGCCAAAAGTTGCTGTTGTTTCCTTGACCTCTGCAACAGAGAGCACATTCAAACAAGCCGAAACGTGGGGGAGCAAAGACCGCAAAGTAACTTCACTCCACTAACCTACCACAACTGTACACAAAATGTTTCTCTCATGTTGATGCAATGGTATAGAAGCCCGCTAATGTGAATATCTGCAACATTTCTGCACCTTTGGTGTTGCCAGAGGCCGGATTGATATCTGGCAAAATAAAGAAGACTTCTGAGCCGGCACATGCTGTTATTTATGCTAAATGCAATCACGAGTGGAATATCTTAACATTTGATAGAAAGTACGGTGAGAATGTCTGCGCTTCTATATATATTCTGCAGTGGGTTGGCATTCCTGAAAACCTTCAATCACCATGCAAATCATTTTCTACAAGTGCCACTGAGTCATGAAGGACACTTAAGTCTGAGATGTGATCGAAATGCAGAGGCGACGCTCGGCACTTGCAGTTTGTTAAAGGTAGTGATGCAGCGGCAGCGGCAGCGGCAGCAACTGTCCGTTGATTTCATGCCACTTCACGTCCGCAGGCGAGGAGGCTCACACTCCGTTATCCCCAACGCGGCCAAAGTCACGGCTTGTTACATGGAGACATAGAGGTGAAAGTCATCATCAGAGTGGAACAGAAGACACACCACAAGAACACTTGGACTTGTGTTTGTGATTGAGATTTAAAGATAAAAAAAAAAAAACTGAAGAAATGTTGAGGAAATGTAGCTCAAATGTAGTGAGTGGAGTTTAAGTGCAGATTTATTTCTTTTTTCTTTTAAAGGACATAGTTTTTATTTTAACGCTGTCTTTTAAAAATATGATTTCTTCGGGCTTCATCGGCCACGCACATATCCGGTAGCTGAATGTATAGTGCCATCATGTGCTTACTTGTTGTCATTGCACTTCTTTTTTTAAAAAAAAGTAAAAGAAAAAGAAAGAAAAAAAAGAAAAAACAGTGCTTGTGAGATGAGGCTTCTCAAGAGTTTGAAGAAAGCAATATTTTCCTTGAGATGTGTGTTACAAGCATATCTGTGAACATGCTCAGAAATGCATGAAGTCGACTTTCCATATTACACAAAACTTACTTTCGCAAGGTTTTTCTTTAAAAAAAAAAAAGTTTGTGTCAATGAAATCTTCAGCTTTAAAGGAAATTCTTGTTGGACCTCGTTTGGGTGCTCCATGAATCACAACACGTGTGATTAAATAGCCCCCTGTGATGTCACAAAGGGTAGCGGTGCCTCTTCAAGGTTAGTTATCCCTCCCACAGCGAACAGCACCAACAATGGCCAGCTGGTGTTGTTCCCTACTCAACATGTAAAAGGTACAATAAAACTGTTTTAACAGGAGGTTGTAAACAGACGGTTAAACACACCCTGTTCTAGTGACGTCTGGAATATCTTTCAGATAATCAAATCAGGAGCAAAATAATCTGAAACTGCTATAATATGGAACTTGTTCTTGGCCTGCTGTTGAGCCATAACTTGAGTGCATCTGTCCCAACATCGCAACACTCAATATGCAGACTCAACATTAAGCAGTCTGCATCAAGTCACATGACCAGCCACATAATGAAGCACAGCAGGCCCAGTTTGTGCAGCAGGGGGTGCGAGGAGAAGCTGCTACTGCTGCTGCTGCTGCTGCTCCCAGGCTGGTTGAGCCTCCGCACACTCCTGGTGCGGAGTGTGGTGGTCCTCCTTGTCTGGACGTTGGCTCTCTCCGTTCCTGGCGTGAGGAACTGGTGTGCGTCCAGCGTCAGCACCGCCATGGGCGAGCGAGGCTCAGTTGGAGCAATGCGCTCCGTCGCAGGCGGAGCAGTTTCTTGCGGCAGGCTGGTGACAACTTGCTGTCGCTCTGCGCTTTGGTCGATGGTCGCTGCGGTGACGCCGGGACCGGGTGTGTTCTGACTCCTCCTGGTGATGCTCGGGTCCGAAAGGTCCCAACGGCCGGTGGCGGCATCCTCAGTGGGCGAGGAGGTTAAGCGCCCGGGTTGCACGCCTCCACAGACGGGCTGACTGTGGCAGGGGCAACCCAGAATCCGAGCCGAGGTCTGCCGGCTCCAGGTGAGCAGGTAGTTCACATCCCCGTCCTGCAGGTGGCAGGCCCACGGGTTACCGCCCAGACTGATGACACTCAGCGATCTCAGCTGGTCCAGCACTCCAGCGGGGAGCGCTGACAAGCGGTTGGCGTGCAGGTAGAAGCGATCCAGCAGCACCAGCTGGTCCAGGGAGCCCGGCAGAACCTTGGCCAGCAGGTTGTGGGACAGATCGACGGTGACGAGGCCGCCGGGCATGTTGGTGGGCAGCGTCCAGAAGTGGTTGTGGCTCAGGTTGAGCATGCACAGGCTGGCCAGCGTGTTGTTGATGAAGACGGCGCGCTGCAGCCTGTTGCCCGACACGTCCAGCACTCGTAGGTTCCACTGGTGCGCCGTGTCGTCCTTCTCCAGGAGCCGCAGCCGGTTGAAGGAGGCGCGCAGCTGCCAGAGGGAGCGCGGCAGGCCGGCGGGCAGGCGGCTCAGCTGGTTGTGCGACAGGTCGAGGAGGCGGAGGTGGGTGTGGGCGCTCAGCTGGCCGTCCAGGCCGTGCAGCCGGTTGTGGGAGAGGTCGAGGGAGCGCACGTTGTGCTGCAGGCCACCGGGCAGCTGCCTCAGGCCCCGGTGGGAGCAGTCCACCTCGCGGTGGCCACCGCTGCACGAGCAGGCGGGCGGGCAGGCGGCCAGGGAGCAGCAGCAGAGCGACAGGGCGAGCAGGAGCTGCAGGAGGGTCCCGGCCAGGGAGGGGCGCCGGAGGGACACGTACCTGCTGGGCGGAGAGAGAGGGAGACAGGAGAGAGAGGGGGCAAAGTCAGGGTCGGGCTTACACAGCATCCCTCCGAGCCTCCAGGGGGCGCCTCATTTGTGGGCATTAGGACCAGAGAAGGGCAGAGAAGCAGAGAAGCAGAGGTTTTCTGAGCAGCATCTCGGAAAATCTGTTGTTATGCCCCCCTCCAAATCTCCCCTTACACCCACACACACACACACACACACACACACACACACACACACACACACCACCCATCCCCACTGTGCCTCTAGCACATACTGTGTTCGCTCGCTGCATATGACTGAACCACGGTGCGTTTTGATTTCAAATCAGTTTTAAGAGGAGAAATAACTTGCTTTCCGGATGAGGATGTTTCCAGTTGAAACATTATAAAACACAACAATAATAATAATAATAGTATTAATAATAACAGCACATCCTTGTTGTTACTAGAGCAGGACAAATCCCCGCAGTTGCCTTCCACCGGCATCACTCTGAGTCTTCAGTCAGCGGCTGTCGTCAGAGCAGCCAGTCCCCTGCTCTCAGAGGAGGATGGGCTTTTATTAATGGCTCCACAGAGAACTCATGCATCAGCAGGCAAGGCAAAGCAAAGCAAGGCAAGCTAAAGCAAAGCAAAGACACATGCGGGAGCGAGGAGCTCTCCACTGCAGCGTCGGCCAGAGTCGGGGCGTGGCTGCAAGTGCGTGCAGTGAGAGACAACCTCTGTGAACACATCAGCGAACACTCACCTTCTCATCTTATCATTCCAGTCACTTTGCCCCTCTCTCCTATCGGCTCTTCGCCTCCTCAGCTGAATTTGCTATATTAAAAGATTTTTTTTGAAGTCTAAACTCTTCCTAGCTGCAATCTAACCTTGGCTCGCTGGTTTCCCGGTCAGGAGTTTTCTGAAGTTATCGCAGCTGCTCCCCTCACAGTCCTCTGCACCTCACACACACTCTTTTTTTTCTTTTTTTTTCTTAGTGTGATCATGAGGCAGTGCAGGCTGGTGCAGTTACGCCGTGCACTGGAGGAGAGGGAGGGCTGGTGTGGGCGGGTGGGGTGGGGGTGGAGGGTGCTGGCAGGGGACTTTCAGTATTAGGAAGGAGGAAAGCGCTGGAAATGAGGCACATCCAGCGAGTGGCTGCTACAAGGGAACCTCCTCAAGCAGCGGATCTGACAGCTTCGGTGGTTCTCTTTCTTGCTGCTTCCACTGTTGTTGCCGTTGGATTAATGGCCTGATTGCACTCAAAATAAATTAAACTGTTATCACAAAATCAATATCAGCCCTATCAAGCTTATCAAGCTGCAAACCAATACAGGGCCCTAATTGGTTGTTATTTTTCCCTGCATAAATGCAGACTCCGCCACTTCATTCTTTGGGACTTATTGCAGAGCTAATACACACTCCTCCCAACGCACACACACACACACACACACACACACAAGCCACCAGCCCAGTCTGCAGCAGCTTCCTGTCATCAGCAATGCAGGCTGAGTCAAGTGCTGCAGTGCTGCACCTATGCAACTGTGAGCAGCCTGAGCGAGGGCTTAGCAGTGACACACAGGAAGATCAAGGGGGTTGGAAAACGCTGGAAATGATCTTCAACAAAAAATTTTTAAAAAGCGGGCTTTACTACAGAATCCAGGCTTCCTGGGTGGCAGCAGCTGAGGGAGCTTGTTCGCTTGTAATCATACTTGTCTTTGCTCAGCCGTCATGTAAGCACGCTGATTCTCAGGCGGGGGGTGGTTTTGGGGGGAGGCGTTGTTCCCCAAGGGGTAACCCTGCTGTTGCCTTGGGAAATGTGAAAGAAGAACTACAGATTTAGTCGAGCACAACAATTCAAATAGCTGTTTCCGTGTGTTGTAAAGGCATGTGTGTGAAATCCAGAGCATGTTTGGTTTTCAATGAAAGTGCTTTAGTATTATTACCATCTTTATTATAATCATTGCAGCAGATATGCAGATGTCAGCTAGATGTGCAATAAATAATCAGAAGTATTTAGTGGAAGGTCTGATGGGCAGCTGCTGGATGCACAGCAGTCTTACAGCAGTGCAGCAGTTTTATAATACAGACAAGAGGCAACTAAAGACAAGAGGGATTAAACAGCAGCGGCAACACACTCATGTAGCATATACCTACGTGATGGTAGCGGCCATTTCCATTGATCAGAAGTGTTTTTACGTCGCTCTAAAAAAAAAAGTCACCCTTCTCGCGGTCTAGCGTTTATGGTGGCAGCTTTTTCCGACCCTCAGAGTCACCTCTAACTATAAAGGAAGCTGGTTAAATAGAAACCTCTGAAGTTTTACAATATACTCTATGCAGAGCCGTGTATCAAAAGTTGTCAAGATGGGTGAGTCTAAAGTCAGGAGGCGGGATAACAGAGAGCTTAAATTAGGAATTGTGCCCCATCAAACTTCTATGGTTTCAAAATAAATATAGTAGTGGGTTTTTTTTAAAGTCACTGGATGCAAATATCAGACTGCTGATAAATGACATGTGGTTTTAGGACCTGGTGGACACAAAAAACTGAAAACAGAAAGAAGAACAGCGCCGGTTGCTTCTGTTATTTCCACAACTCAGAAGTAGGTTCCTGTCTGAGAAATATCCGACATCCACTTTCACTGAAGACCCAAAAGTTGTCCGCCAGCCAGAGCTGTTCTTGAAGTGGAGAAAAAAAAGCAGAAGGGACAAACTATTCAGGCTTTTTCTGTTTTGTTTTAAATGAAAGGCTCACGTCTGCTGTTGCGTCACAAGTAAGTCAGTGCACAAATATTGGAGCAGGACACAGGAAGCAACCACGTGTGTGTGTGTGTGTGTGTGTGTGTGTGTGTGTGTGTGTGTGTGGGTGTGGGTGTGTGTTCAGCCCCTGCCAAAGTGAAAAGAACTAGCCATAACAGGCACATCACCCGCTTGCAAATGAAGCAGACTTTTCTTTTCCTCATTTGAAAAAAACACATCAAGGGGCTTTTACCAGATGCACTCTAGGGCCAGAGCCACAAAGAATGGAGCGTAGCCGTAAATTGCGGCGGCTTTTGCTGCGACTTTGCGGCCGTAATCTCCGCCACCTTTGCGTCGTGTTTATTCGTGAATGAAATGCAGGCTCAAAAACGCCCAGAAATGCAGCACCTGAGGAGTCAGAATCGCAAAGGTCGCTCTGGTAACCTGAGTGAGCGATAGATCGTCAGATATTAAAACGTTGGTCCACACCTCAATCACCAGAAGTTGAATTTCTGACGGAATACTTTATTTTTGTTGTTGTCCAATAACATTGGCATTGGCTTTCTCCTGAACTCACGCCAAGAAAGAAAGAGTTGCACACACAGCCCTGCGCCCAGCACACACACCTTTCCGGGGTCTCTGTCGTCCTCTTAAAGGGGAAGTATAAGACGTTCGCCCCATACTAACAGCAACACGTACATTAATAAACAGTGGAACACATACAAAACTGAGGAAGTCAGGAATGTTACGATATGATTGCGAGTGTAGTTGTGCGGCAAGAACGAAGCCGAACCTTGGAAGAGTTTTAATTAGCCTGATTTCAAGAGAAGAAACTCTGGCGACCCTCAGCGCTCCTGTGCGCTCCGGCCATTACGACCGCTATCATGCTGGGAAGGCAGTCAAGTCGTGTCAGTATGTTTAGATATTTATATTGGGTTATATATTGTGGCGGCCGGCAGGAAGCTGAATGCTCCCCTAGAGCCGCAAAGGATTATGGGGGACGTTGTGTGGGGGGTTTATTGCGTGTTGTGCTAATGCGAGAGTGTGTGTGTTAGAGTGTTCCTTTTACTTCTTATGTGCCAAGTTTTGGTCATTGTTGTTAGCACCGTGAGTCACTGTGGACTCTTGTTTGAGTCAGGCCCCAGCTAGCGGTACGTAGGACTGTGATAAAGTTCAGCATTGCTCAATAAAAACTGTCGCCGCTGTGACGCACTGGAAGCCAGATCCGCGTGACTAGGGGTTCACACAGGAAATCGCCACCTGAGTGCAATTTATAGCTGTTGAGCGGCAGATCTGATCGAGTAAGTGCAGGTTTCAAGAGTAAGTGAACTTGTAACTAATCAATGTTTCTTGTTCTTAATCAATAAAAAAAAACACAACTATTTGCACGGATTTTCTGGCGTAGAAGCCGGGCAATCATTTGTGGATCTGGCCCTTAGTTTGTGCTTGTGGTCCAAACAAAGTACAAAATAAGACACAACAAAACATCAAGACAATTGTTTGGGCCTTTGAAACCTTTAATCTCTGATTTGTTCCTCCACAGCGCGACTCAACAAGGCATCTCAAAACCAACAAACAAACTGCCTTGATTAATACACTCAGACATTTTGAAATTAAATTTGCACCATGAAGACAATATAGCATGTCCTATCTTATACACATTGTCCTAATCTTTCAAGCCAATTAAGCAGTGAAGAAACTTCTCTACAGGCCTCAGGGAAACAGCATGTTTAGCCTTCTGTTTATGACCTTCTGCAGGAAAGAAAAAATAGATACAGGTAAGGATGGACTTTTCTCATGATTGGGGCTTTCAGTGGTACACATCAGACACATGTTTGACAAATGGGGCCTTTAAAATGTATACTGGTCATTATAAAAAGTAGCCATCCAGTGAAAGGGTTGTAAAGATTTGGAGACGTGAACGTTGTTACCCCAGAAATTCTCTCTCTCTCTCTCTCTCTCTCTCTTTCTCTCTGTCACACACACACACACACACACACACACACACACACACACACACACACACACACACACACACACACACACACACACACTTTCTCTGTTTCTCTCTGGCCTCAGTCAGCGGTGGCCGCTGCTTCAGGCTCAGCTGGTGGGCTACTGGGGGCGTCTTCCTGAGGCTTTGTGGAGGACGACTCCTCAGCAGCCACACTCAGCTTCTTTTCTCCTTCCTCCTCCTTCTTCTCCTCCTCCTCCTCCTCCTTCTTCTTGTCCCCATTGGCCGTCACGCTCTCCTCCTTGGCATCGCCCGGCTTCTGGTCGATCTCGTCCAGCAGTACGCTGTCCTCTTTGTCCTCCGTCTCCGCCTTGCCCTTGGCCTTCTTGGCCTTCCCCGTCCAGTAGTCCGAGCTGCTGACCAGGTCGTCGTCGCTGGCCAGCGCCTTGAGGCGTCCGCTCAGGTGGCACACCTTCCACGCCAGCATCAGGGTGGAAATGAGCAGAATGGCACAAGCGATGATGAGTCCACCGGTCAGCATGAGGACGGGGAGGCAGTGTTTGGTGTCAATGAAGTCGTTGCGTGAGTTGTCGTCCGGGGCAGCTGAAGTCTTGGGCGAGTGGGAACTGGTGGGGTGGGAGGTCCGCTTGGTCAACTGGGTGCCCCCGGGGGTGCTCACGAGGGTGCTGGCACCAGTGGGATAAACAGATGCATGTTCTGAGGTGTTCTGGTTAACGTTTGTGGACGGCTGATGAGATATCGTGCTGCTTTCGTCCCCCCACGTCACAGTTAGCATGCAGCACAGCAGGAAGAGGAGGCCGGACATGTTTAGGATCTGAGGGGTAGGAAGAGAGGTGAGCTTACAGACATTTTCATGATAGAACCTCACTTAGCGCTCCATGTGGGAGCTCTTTACTTTAACTGTAGCACAGTGTTCCACATGACATCTGCGCAACGTAAAGTCAACATATATATACATATATATATGAAAAGTTTGAATCTGTGCTGAAACTGATATTATAGAGAGAGAGTAGTTCACTGTATCTACAAGATTTTCATTTCTGACTTAAAAAAGAACTGATGAAGAAATTAAGAATTGCACAAGGCACTAAAGTGTAAAATAAAACTTAAGTCTTAATGTCTGCTGGAGCCTATCCCAGCTGTCATAGGGCGAAGGCAGGGTGGCACCCTGGACAAGTCGTCACTTCATCGCAGGGCATATACACACGGAAAATATATCTATGTAAATATATATATATGTATATTCATGAATATATATATATGAATATTCATGTGTATGTATATATATATATATATGTGTATGTATGTATGTATATACATGAAATCTCTAAATAGTGCTGAAACTGATATTGTACACAGAAAGTAGTTCACTGCATCTACAAGATTTTATTTTCTTACTTTAAAAAAAGAACTGATGCACTGAGCACCAAGTATGGAATAAAAGTACGAATTAATATAATTTCTGAGTTAAAAAAAACAACGAAAAACCCAAAATATTTTCAGCACACTCAATCAAGTTCGAAAAAAAAGCTTACTACAACCTATCAAAGACACACCAAGTGAACAACGCGTTTCACATGTTGATTCAACATCGCTCTTGATTTCATCAGCTGTGCTTTAAAACAGACAAGGCATAATAACAACCAGAGATACAACTACAAAAATACATTACTCTCTAGAACCTATATAAAGCTGTCAAAGAGTAATACAAGAACTTTATTATTATTATTATTATTAACAATAATAATAATAATAATAATAATAATAATAATAATAATAATAATGATAATAAAATTCCTACCTTTACAAGAAATGTGGAAATAAAATGTTTTTACTCACAGGCGATCTTGTCCAAGGATAAGAAGCTTTGGTTTGCATTCACAGTGAGGTGAAGACCAGAAGTTCTAAGAGACACTGACTGTCGCCAAATTTACCATCATCAGTGTGTCTTGTTCTTACTTCTCTATTTGAGCTATAATAAGATAAGGAAGTGGTTTTTGTGTTCACTTCAATGCTGATGTCTATCACGCATATGCAACACCATCTGCAGCAGTGGCAGACTTTTAGATACCAGAGTCTTGAGTTTAAACATCCTGCTCTGACTCGTTTTTTCCAGTTTTGTCTAAATTTGAAATTAATGCAAACTGCAGACGTTTGCACCACTGGTCTTAATGGGAGAAAATTCCCATCCGGCCTCAATCCAGGCCGCCATCTGCCTTGACGCCACTTATATTACATGGGCAGATTGCTTTTTGTTTGTTTGTTTGTTTTTTGTTGTACGCTGTAAAGCACAAACTGCTCTTTTCTTCAGTTTTCTTTTCAGCCTGTCACACGCTTCTTTTTTGGAAAAGCTGAGTTTATTATAACTTTGTCGTCTTGCGGGCGCCCACACGCATCTTATTTGTCACTCTTGGCTTGTTAGTCGGTCTCGTTCGGTCATCTATGTATTTTAGTCAGAAAAAAAAAAAACAGACCACCTCATGTTCCTGTAAGGCGCTGTGTGAGCAGTTTGAAGGTTTTTTCTGTCACTTTGTCACTCTACTCTATGTGTCAAGGAAACCATTTAACCCGTGTGTTACGCAGCTGCTAACAGAAAGGAATGAAGTTCCTCCTTGCATTTCCTGCTTTTTCTATTTATGTCGGGCGAGATTTAAAGATTTTTGTATTTGTGGTGTAAAATGCTCTGATAGTCATCCCACCCCCTATGATGACATCACTAATATGGAAAGAAATTCCCTCACACTGCCACTAAACCTGAGCGTGCACCTGCCCTAAAGGGAAAGGACACAAATTTGAAAATAATCTATTAATATAAGCAGTAAAGGTGTCATTATCAGTATCATTGTAGAATAATAATAGAAAAGCAACACCAGCTGTAAATTCACCACATCATCTTAATACACCCATATTCACATCAACATTTTCGTCTATCAGTGGTTCATGTTGCAGTCTTGCACCGTTAGGTACATATAAAAATATGCATAAATATATAAATATGTTGAAATATCCATCTGTTTCCAGTACCTATATCTGTTGCCAACTATCTCCACTGGGAATTTAAAAAAAATCTGATTGGTCCGCATGAACTGTGGTCAGTCAATCACCTTCCTCCAACTCAACATGCATGACATAAATGCAGGGAACCTTCATCTAGTGTGCCAGGTTATCTTCTTCACAATATTGTCTGGAGACTAGACTAGTGCTACTGTTTGAAACTGACCAACCTTCTCCATTCTAAGTAATTAGTTTTGGCTTCTTCCTTTGCCATTGCAGGCCAGCTTGGCTTGGTTTTGCTGCTGCAGTTTTAAACTGTGTTTCCCACCTGTCAGAATATAAGGTGCCATCACAGATGTGCATCTTTGACATGTTGTTGCTGTCAGCCTTAGGCTTCTTCTTCATGCAAGGGACAACACACTAAATACATATAAACACTGCTGCGTGGCTTACCACATTGGGGTGCCGCCTTAAAACTAGCAGTTGGTTTGGCTTTAGTATAAGACCATATGGAAAGTCGGGGCTTTTTAATATGGATGTGCAAGATTTTGAATTTGGAATCTCATATCCAGTTGCATTCCACAATTAGCTGTTTTTACCGACGCAAACAAAAGTGTCTGAGACCTTGAACTGTTATTAAAATGAGAACTAACTTTTTACTCCAACTCTGGGAAGGCTGTCGGCAGGAAGAATACTTCCTTGATAGATTTCTGCCTGACGAAGCCAGTGCAACAGAGAAGAAAGGAGCTTGTATCCTGTGTGGTAATGCACTCCTGCCAAAAGCTCTTCGACTCCAGCTGGTACCGGATCACATGACCCTGGATCACATTGGTGAGAGAGACAGAGAGTTCGTAAGAGTTTCCTCCAGCCTGGAGGTCACACACAGTTCGGTTTCCACCCCTGTAAGGCAGTGAAAGAAAGTGGTCACAGTTCCTGTTTCTCAATTTTTGTCTGACCGTAGAGCAAAGATATTCAACAGCGATGACGTACAAACCGGCTGAACATAAAGGAAATCCAAAGGTGGTCGGAAATTACAGAACTATAAATGACAAAACATTTCCCCTACTTGCCTTAACTCATGCTACTGCGCTGCCGCGGATGCTGATAATCTTAGCAGTAAAGCCACAAGTCTTTTTGTCAAGGACGATGCCTTGCCACATGAACCTCTGTGAAACACTGTGACGTCTCACTGTCGCACGCTGGCACTTCCTCCCCTGCCTTTTTTTTTCTTTGTTTTTTTAAGCAGCGACTGATTCAAAAACGCGAGTGCCAGCATTGATTTCACCTCCCAGTCGCTGCCACGTCACCCAACTCCAGCCCGACCCGGGCACGTTCTGTAACGCCGACCGACCTTGCTGATAACAAAGACCACACAAAATGAGAGAATGGCTCTCCGCAACCCCGGACTGACGGAGGCTGATAAGAGCGGCAAGGTCACCCAAAGGTTTGCCTCATCAGTCTCTTTAGAACTCCTAAACTCAAACTTCAGATCAGAGATTAAGGGATGGGTGCGATGTTAATGGGCACCCTGCTGCAGAAGCAACTTTTACAGTCATCCAGTTGCCTCTCCCTCCTAACCACAAGTTAATTGGAAGGACTTTTGATGATATTTGATAGAAACTGATCTGCAAACAAGGTCAGTTATAAATGCTTAAAATGGATAATTCCTGCTGTGTGTTTTCAAGCTTCACTAATATTTATATTTTGGCATTCAACAAAAATCAGAATGCTCCCATTTCTTCACAGCCACCTGCGCACCAGTGTTTCTGTATTATTTCTGTAAAAAGTAAATCAAAAGGAGAGAGGCCACAGTTACATTCTGTAGGGTCTTTATGCCACCTAGAGGAGCACAGGGGTGATTTATTTTATGCTGTTGGTAAAATTGTCTTTGTTGCACAGGGTTAGTCCCTTGTGCAAAGTCTCATCTTTTCATTAGTAGATTGGGGAAAAACTCAAAATCTCAATGTTTTATATTTTTGTGTCACAGCTGATATCCCTTCAGATTATGCTTTTTATTCAATCCTGCAATTTCCCCCAGAGAACAAGGCATCTTCAGATTTCTTGATAAATCCATTTCCCATTTTTCACCCTTGAATGCAATTTTGAAAAGGCCTAGATAGAAAATTATAGCGTTAAAATTGAATCTGGTTGAAAACTGGAATGGGGCCACTTCAGAGACACAGTAGGTTGCTGCCACTTCTCACCTGGGGCGCCAGACATCAAACCTCAAAGCAATAAATAAATAAATGGGCCATCTTCATCCCTTCACCTGTGTGCTCAGCGGCATGCATTGAGTGCAGAGGCTTCACCGCTGTGTGACTCGTTGCATTTAAGTCGGGAAAGGCTCTATTGGGGAGTGAGAAGGTATAGTGTAACTAAGATAACAAAATACAAGGGAAAAAATGTAAATATAAAGTGTCGATGTTTTTTCATAACGAAAATAAACTGATGGCACAAATGAATAAATCAGCTCAAAAAAAACGAAATACAAAACACTGGCATATGAAGGCTTACCTTTGAACCTTGAGGGCTCTGACACTTTCTTGGTTGTAATCAACTCTGTGGGTCATTAAACTTTACACAAATCACCTGGAAGGCATCACATTGTGGTACAGTCAAGTAGTGTTGAATGACAGCACTGTCTGTATTCATGGAGCTCTTTAATTCCCAGTGTGCCCTTTTAAGTTTTCCCTATCAATGTATAATGTAATCCAACTGCAGACACATGTAAACTGATCTATATATATATATATATATTTGTATATATCTGGAAAACACACACACGCACACACACAAATTTATAAAAGGCAGGACCCATTAAAAGAGAAAACTTGAGGGACGTTGGACAAACTGTCAATCATATTCAAAGGAGACAATTAGAATTAGATAAATTAGATTAGATGACTAAATTAGATTTGGATTTCTGCCACTGCTGATTAAGCCTGTGAGTAACAGCACATGACCACAATTCACCCCTGCATTTAGATCACCTTGCGCAGAGCACAAAGGTCTTCTCTGCCAAGGAATCCTTTGGAGTCATAACATGTTCTTCTCTTTAGGCAACGCTCATCCATATGGATCTCTATAAACGCAATAAAGTCTTGCAGCATTTCCTCTTCTGTGGTGTTAAATGTTAAATAGCAGCTTGCATCGGTGGCTTCCAGCTACCGAGATTGACTGTAAACACACCAGACTGGAGCTCGGCAATGTGGACGTGCAGAAGTGAAAGTCTGCAACTGCGTCTTTGGTTTAGCACGACCAGGAAGTGAAGCAGCAGCGTGACCAGTATTGTTACATGACAAGCCTCATTTTTATTGTCTTCCTTGGATGAAAACAGAAACCGTGTGTACAGAATGGTAATCACATGCAATACAAAAATATGAATTTTTACAGTAACATAAAAAACATGTATTGGCCCGTTCTTTTAAAAAAATGTACAACTTCTTTTTTTTTTTTTAGTTATGTTACATGAAAATATATAAATATATATATTTACACATCTGTAATAGCCATAGCAGTACCTAATCAAAAAAAAAAAAAAAAAAAAACTGACGTATTTTACATAGAAAATGTTTATACAAATAGAATCAGGGGATCATCTGCTGTACATTAAATAATGTGTATTCACAACATACCATCGGCATCGCAACACAACATTTACTGCAGTCTTTCACAAAAATACACACAACACTACTATGTTTCCTACAAGGTACACTCACTTGGACGCACGCACGCACGCACACACACACACACACACACACACACACACACACACACACACAGGACAGGTAGACTCGTGGCTTCCAGCACATCGATCGCGCACGAGAGGTAATGTTTTCAGGATGATGTAGGACACTTTTGCACCAAGTTCCTGATGTGGAAGTTTTTCGTTTTTCTTTTTTTTTCTTCTTGATTTTTCCTCTTTTTTTTTGCGCCAAGAATGATATTGCTCGGCTTGGTGAAAGGAGGATCTCTCCGGGATTCATTGTCATAAGGTGCACTTTACTCTGTAAAAGTTGGATGTTGTTAACAAAAAGTAAAAAGAGCAAAAAAAAAAAAAGTTGTATCATACATCGACAGCATCTCCCCACCCCCCCATACGGATTAAGACTGATGAAAAGGAGCATTCCACTTCACTCTCCTTTTCTACAACTTCCACTTAACACATGTTACTCTCCTTCTCTGCCCCCCCTTTTTTTTATTGAAACGGGTCCCTTCAGCTGTAAATCAGTGAGTACCCTCAGAGTAAACATACGAGACTGTATCATGCTGTCCAAGTTTCCTGAGGAGGGGGAGAAAAAAAACCACAGCAAATACGACTGAGTGCACGATCACTTCCTGTTGTCGGAGTGCGCGTTTTGTCTTGACACGGCGCCACCTGCCACCCGCGGGAACATTACAGCGTGACGGAGGGCGGTGGCGGCGGGGAGGCAGCAGCAGCAGCAGCAGCAGCAGCAGCAGCTTGTCAGAACGTGCGTCGACCCCACGGGCCAGGACACAGACAAATGAAGCCGAGCGCTTGATAGCCGGCCGGGGTCCGTTTTTTTTTCGGTTCAGCGGTGAGGTTGAGAGAAAGTGTGTGTGTGTGAGTGTGTAGCAAAAAAAAATAAAGAAAAGAGAAAAATAAAAACACACACAGACCTCACTCACAGCAGCAGGCTGAGGAGAGGTCAGCCAGTCAGAGTGGGAACAAAACGCCGCGAGCCGGTCGCTCCAAAAAACATTCTCTGAATCCCGACAAAAACATTTTTTGAAAAAAATTTGAAAAAAAGACAGGAGAAGAGGAGGGCGAGGAGATTGGAGACTGACAGGAAGGGAGGAAGGACATCCTCGCCACCTCCCCTATTTAACACAAAAAATAAAACTAAAAGAGTGGAAGATCAGACGGTGGATTAGTGGAAGCGGCGTCTGTTTCAGGCAATGCTTTGATCGGTCCTGCAAGAGTTAAAAGACACAGGAGCATGCAAAGGCAGACCCAGGCTTTGTGTTTTTGTTTTGCATTGCTTTGCGTTTTCAGAGAGGCTGCTACAACCTAGATTAGGAGAGACAAAGAGGGAAGGAGGGACGGAGGGAGAGAGGGAGGGAGGGAGGAGGGCAGAAAGAAGAGCACAAATGTTAGACACGTTAGTTGCGCAGGAAGCAAACAGCAGACAAGCAGCAGAAGCAGATTTTTTTTATTTGTTATGTTTTGTGAAAGGTCCTGTTGCATCCACTGTTGATTGTTGTTTATAACCCTGGACTCCACTGGAGCAGCTTTCCTCAAAACTGCTTATTTAGCCCTGCGTTTACAGCCGCCCGCAGAAAGCGATGCTCTGTCGGGCCTTCGTGTTTGGAATGCGGCCGAGAGGTGGACACACCTGGCTGGGCAGTCGCTAATCTGGGAGAGCTTTCAGTGCCCTTTGTGACATCACAAACTTTGTTCAGCACTCAGGCAGATTAAATAAAGGATGGACTTTTCTCTTTTCAACTACAGACTGGAGACACTTTACTGCTGGTGTGGGACCTTGAAGAATCCAGGAGGCCTTGTTTGAACTGAAAATACAACTAGCGGTCTAGCTGAGTTACGGAGTGGTTAGAGCGAGAGAGCAGAAAGCCAGGAAGGCAAATTCTACTGATGTGATGTCAGCAGCTGTTAACTGGCAGCAGGAGGTATTGAAACGGAAGTGAAAGTGATGTCTGACGGTCAGACGCAAAGAGAGAATAAGAACCAGAGAAGACAAACAGCTTGAGAGCACTTCCTGCTACTGAAGCCGTGAGGTCATCGGCCCACATTCTCCGCAGGACCTTGACTTTCACACTTCATAAACTTCTACTGAGGGTGGAGCAGCAAAAAAAACCAAAGCAAATAACAAAAAAACCCTCAAAAGATATTCTCCATTTCTAGCAGAAACCTTTAAAGGCAGAGTCTAACATTCAACTAGCATCTAATAGGTAGAAAACATTGCAAATAACGTCAAAATGAATTTCTCCAGCAGCGGTGATGTCAGGGTCAAATGAAGACACCATGAGCAGAGCCACATTCTGGGCTACTGTGGATACACGCTGACCCAGTGTGTCTGCCTGCTTGAAGTGAACCTGCTCTTGAGGTCAATAGAAATGATTATTAAGGATAAACAGTGACCTCAACCTAAAGAATGTGTAAACTGAAAACATATTTTGTTTCTTTTCCCTTTAGAAGTCACACAGTGGAACTTTCAATGAGGACTTTTTTAAACTCTGCCTGCGTGACAAGAAAGTGTGTCCAAAAGCAGCATTTATCAGTGTCGTGGACTGAGAGACTTCTTCTAAAAATAAAATTAAAACAAAACAAAACAAAACAAAAAACTTTACTTCACATTTTCATATGTAAACTTTCAGTTCACACTTTTTGGAATTAGCTTGAGCGATGACACACCGTGACGGATGATGTGCAGTGGAAAAATGACATTTTAACGGTGAAAAACAAAGACAAAGCGAACGTGACCCTCGAGCTGAACGTGAAGCCAGAACCAGAACCAGAGCCGCTGCACCGCAGTCAACACAGTGCACACCAGCACTGGCCCGTCTGTTTCTGCCCCGGACCTTCGCGTCTTGGGCCCGTCCTGGATACCTACTCTGCAGACTTCCAGAAGTGTCCCGGGTGGGAGAGCCTGCGGTTCAGCTTGGGCAGCTTCTCCAGCATGTCGGCCAGCTGAGTGAAGGTGGGCCGGTCCCTCAGGTCGTACGACCAGCAGGCCGAGAGGATTTCCTGCGAGCACAGGCAGCAGCAGTGAGCGAACCCTGCGGCCGACCCCGACGCAGCCGCCGCGTTGGCTCTTTATCAGCGGACTCGTCAACTCACAGTGACCTCCTTGCCGAGGCTGATCTCTGCCAGGACCTTCCTGATGCCTTCCCCGCTGCCCACCTGCCAGATAGTGGCCTCCACAGGCTGGTTGGTGATTGGCCAGTCCCTCGCTTGGAGCTCATACCAGATAGTGCTTTAAAAAAAAAAAGTTGTTGTCAACCTGCTTAGTTAAGAGACAAGTTTATTTATTTATTTGATTAGGACAATGCACATCAATTGACATGTCAGCAAAAGCATCAATGTAAATATGCCGGAGTTAGCATAACTTCTCATTTTAACCTGTTGTCCTAAGGCAGATTTTTAGAAACATAGAAACAATAAATTATACAGTATATACACAATACACTTTGACAAGTAGATGAAACATGCAACGATCTTACAAACAGAATGAGTTCCAATTCACATAGAAAAGAGAAGAAGATTAGTCGCAAGAGCAGGTCTGACTTATTGTTAACCACTGCTTAAGGGTCTTTTAAAGGTGGTGTAGTTGCGACAGCTTCTGTTGCAAGTGAGCTTGCATTTGACAGCACTTCAAGATTCTCTGACGATACACTGATTGTTATAAAAGTCACGGAGGCTGAGATTTTTGCTGGCGTGACGCAGTTATAAAACTTAGTTTGGACTGTTTTAAGTCTTTCTCTCATTCTGCTGTTTCAATAACACCAGACATGTTTAACATCGTCCTCCTCGGTCGAATGGACCCATGTGAAGGTTGTCCACAGCCAGTCATTGCACTCTCACTAACACCGCTAACAACAGGAAGCTGAAGATATTTACGAACCCTGGTTTCCCTGCCTGATGCGGTGAAACATGTTTATTTTTTCTGTTTTTAATACTGAGTTTAAAAGTTGAGACAAGAATGACAAGACAGTGTTCACTCACTGTCAGAAAGACAGAACTCTAGTTGTGTATTATTATTGTTATTATTATTATTATTATTATTATTGTTATTATTATTATGAGTTGAGATGAGAAAAGGAAGAGTTTCATGACCACGATCCAGGAAGCAGGGTTGCAAAACTAAAGATTGCCAGTAACTGTGAGTGTGAGGGAGTGGGCGGGGCCTACCCAAAGGCGTAAACGTCGGCCGAGGTGGAGAACGGGAGGTTGTCCTCGTTGTTGCCGGGGCTCATCCTGCGCACGATCTCTGGCGCCAGGTAGCAAATCCAGCCGTGCGGCAGCTTCAACTGGTTCTCCCTCCTGGAAACAAGACAATAAAATAAAAATCCTGTGCACTATAAGCAATCTGACCTCTTTCAGACAGAGGACAACTAACCCCCCAAAAATGAAAAGTTGTTAAAGGCTGACGTGAGCAGAATGTGCTGGAGCAGCGAGTTTGTACGAGCGCTGCAATGGAACAGAGGCGGACAAGGACAAGGTGTCTGCAGGCCTGCAGCCAAAGTACAGCTCAGCCATTATTCCCAATCACAGAGCTCCCAGAGGAAACAGCAGCGCAGCAGCGCTGCAGCAGCTTGCGTTGCCGAGGTCTCTCCCCGGGTGCCGGTTCCTCACCTGTCCTCCTGAACGACTCCGGAGATCCCGAAGAGGCCGAAGTCTGTGATCACCACTTTATTGGTGTCGTGGAAAACGTTCTTCGACTTCAAGTCCTTGTGCACGATGCCTTTGGCGTGCAGGTATCCCATTCCCTGGAAGACAAACAGCAGCGGTTCACAGAGTGCACGCTGACCAGCGTCGCTCTGTGGCTTTCCTCTGTCGTTGACGCATCGTGCGGCTGCCGGGCATGTTTCAAATTAGAGCGGACCTGCCTTCAAGCTCCGCAGCAAATAAAAATGAAACATATTCCAAAGCCTGCAATAAACTGAGTTATGTTCAACGTCTTTGGAGTTCCTTTTAATAAAAAAAAGAACAGCAAAACATTTCCTGCTCGCAGTTGGAACGAGTCACTTTGGGTTTTCAGTGATGAAATTTTGAAAATATATTAAAAATAAATTACCTTGACAATCTCCTGAGCGATTTGTCTGGTCTTATTGATATCCAGTGTACTTTTGCTGTCTCTGACAACTGAATACAGTGTTCTCCCTTTGCAGAAACTGCAGAAAGAGGGGAGAAAACGACAACACGCCGGGGTTATTACTATGATTATCAACGGAAGAATGAGAATAATATTAAAACTACATGTTGTACAGGCAAGACAGTGCAAAGTGCTTCAAAATGAGACATGAATCAAACCATCTTTCAATCAATGAAATCATTTAAATAAATTAAACAAGAATGATAGAATCTGGAAACAAATAGAATTGAATTTAATGAAAGACAACAACCACTTTGATGAATAAAAGTATTTTATCAGCATATTAAGATGGATTTAGGGTAAAGACCTTCCTGATATCTATGAGCAGCTTGTTTCATCATTTACGATTTACTGGCAAAAGCCGTCTCACCAAGACTCACTTGGCTGCGACGAGGAGCCTTTAACAAAAAACAAAAAAAAACAGCTGCAAATGACCACAGTGTTCTTGAGGCTGAGTGGCTAACAAGGCAGTACAGCTTAGTCATTGTCCATTGAGGTCTGTGTGTGTGTGTGTGTGTGTGTGTGTGTGTGTGTGTGTGTGGGGGGTGCTAAAGGAGGGTGTCTTTACTGACAGTGTCACAGTGCTCCAGGAAGCAGAGCCACTCAAACTAGACTGATGTTTTTCTCCACTTTCAGCTTTTTAAATACACATAAACTCATATTAGTCATTGATGTTTAGTTGACTTTGAAGTGAAAATCTGTGGAAAATGTAAAATGTCTGTGCAGTTATGAAAATTCAGAGAGCAATTCAATTCTCCATCTCAATGCATTACAACTGAAGCTGACAGCAGCGGTCAGTAGGAGGGACTTCAGAAGTCAAATGAAATTCACCAGTCAACATTTATCGCGCATTTCCGGTGCATTCTTAAGTTTCCACGCCGAAGCCGAACATCCTCTGACGTTCTGCGAGTGCTTTGCTGCTCTGCGCTCCCTCACCTGGTGATGATGGCCAGGTGTGGTGGTGCCATGCAGGCTCCCATGAAAAGCACCACATTCTCGTGCCGGGTCTGTCGGTAGTTCATCACCTCCTTCTTGAAGAGCTTCAGGTGGTCCTGGTTGTTGCCGTCAATCTCCAGCAGCCGGATGGCCACCTCGCCGTGCCAGCGGCCCTTGTGCACCCGGCCCCAGCGACCCTGCGCGCACACAGCGGGTTCAGCCAAGGACGAAGCAACAATTTTTTTTTTTTTTAGAGCTGTCAGTGTTAACGTGTTAACCGCGATTAGTTGATTGCGATCCATAACGTGTGAAATTTGTTTTAATGGCATTTCAAACGTGAGGCCGGGTTCACACCGGAAGCGGAAGCGCCGCGGGACGGAGCACACTTCCTTTCAGCGCCCCTGTTAACCGATGGTGTCGGTAAGACCAGACAAACACACATGAAAGACAGCTGCGACGGCTGCGGCGCCTGGTGTGAACCCTGCGTAAGCCTTTTTGTCCCTTTTACTAACCCGTAGTCGGCCCCTCTGGCCGATCTCTGTTTAGAAATACTTTACATTATGGGGTTAAAACTGCCGCGAAATGCAAAATAACAGAATTTTACAAATGCAATTCAAACTGTGATTAATCGCAGTTAACTATGAAGATTCTGCGATTAATCATGATTAAAAAATGAATCGTTTTACAGCCCTAATTTTTTTGTTTGTTTGTTTTTGAAGGGTCCTCACCTTTCCGATGAGTTCTCCTAGATCCAGCTGCTCGAAGGGGATGTCCCACTCCTGCAGGTAGACGCTGGTCTGACTGGCCTTGCGTGAGATAGGGCCCTTCCACTGGTTTCCCCGGGAGTTGGGCAGGTCGTCCAGCTCGTCGCACTCGCCGTCCGAGCCCACGTTGATCCTGTATTCGCCCCGGTCGTCGTCGTCCTCGTCCTCGTCGTACGGCTCCTCGTCCTCGTTCTCCTCCTCGTCCTCGTCGTTCTCCTCCTCCGCGTCTGGTTCCTCGTCTTCCACCTCCAGCTCCTCCTCCCCTTCCTGATGGGGCACATGGCGGACAGTGAATGGGTGAGGAGGAGACGATGTGTAACAATAAAGAAAGATTTAAAGATGGGGAATCTCATTTTTTTTTCATTTTTTTAGTACTGTTTAAGTAATGTTTTGCTTTTTTCATATTGTTGCTTTTGACTTCAGTTCATTTCATCAAAAAAAAAAAAAAAATTATCATTCATCTCGGGCAGCATAAATTGTCCACTACTGATTATATGACTCCGACAGGCAGCCTGAAGCTGTGGAGTCAATGTAGTAGATCCACAGATTATTGACACTCAGAGTAGTTCCAGTCTAGCCAGTTTTACATCTTTATTAATTCTGCACCAAACCATCCATCACCCCGGTGATCTGGGGTCACCATTGGTTGGCCTCATCCTTGCAGCCCCGCCTCCCACGGCTGTTTGCACCGCTTATTACTCATCGGGCTCCGTACTGACCTCCCAGTCTGCAAGTCTGGCGGCTAATTTTATTGCTTTTGACTTTGACTTCACTGGATGGCAATTTCATCCACAAAAATGGACAGAATATGAGATCCAAAATGAATTTTAGGCAATAACAAAATAAAAGACAAATTTCACTGTATTTTGTTTTCTCCCCTCTCACCACGACCACCATCACCACCACAGTTTGCAATGTTACCTCTTCATCTTCGTCCTCCACCAGATCAGCATGGATGTCGTCCGTGGGCGGCTCGATCTCACTGCTGGGACACAGAGGACCGAGATGAGGGAGGGTTGAATGAAATGAAGGCGGCCTGAACAGTTTTTTGCTTCCATTATTTCGACAGTCTTACACAGTGTCTTGGAGGACATCGGGGTGCAAATGAGCAGGACTGGAGACGTCTGAGGAGAAAAAGAAAATAGGTTAGCCAATAATTGGGACCCCTTGAAAATGAGATGGCGCATCTCAAGGTGCTATCCCATAATAAATTCAAATTCAAATTAATAAAAGATTTATTTTCTTTTATTTTAACTTTTTTATAAATGGCCGCAGAAAACAAATCATCAAAAAATACAATCTAGGTTCAGGCAGAAATTATTAAATTCCAAACCAACCAATGAATGGCAGCTGCAGGTCGCCCATCATGATAAAACAAGAAGCTAGTGTTTACTATAATTAGCAGAAGCCTATTATTATAAAGATCATTTTATTGTGAAGTGCATTTTAAAGTTAGTTCCTTTTTTGGTAGGTAATTTGGTGTCATCTTGTAGTAAAAAAAAAAAAATCAAAGAAAATTTGGGTCTATCCCTTTAAATAAGAAACTACTGGGGTCCTTTTCGTTTATCAACTGTTTTGCACCTGCCATGCAGTTGCAGCTTCCACCAGCAGATGGAGCCACAGAGCCGAGCAGGCTCGTCACGCTACCCGACCCTTGCAGGCGCACTGAGGGACAGTCTGACCCAGAGAGCGCGCATGCAGAGGACGGAGGGAGCTGCTGGGGACAAGCGCGGTGGAGGGTGACACGGTGGTGGGAGGATTATGGCGCCGAGGCGCGACGCTCATGAGCCGTCAAACTCACCGGGGAAGATAAACTGCTGTCTGTGCTGAAAGTAACAGGCGGCTTTGTGCAGGCAAGAGAGGAAGAAGAGCGGCGGCCAGTGGTAGGGGAGAGAGCATCAGTTAGTGGAAGCTTTGCATTTAAAGAGTTGAAGAGCAAACAAACAAAAGGCATGTAAGCGTTTCAGTGTTAATATCAAACAGTAAAAGAGAGGAACGACGACACGGCGCTAATAATTCAGTGAAGTTCAAAGGACGACTCTGCTTGCTGCAGCTCACCGGGGAAGTTGAAGCGGCTGTCCCGGTGGCCTTTGGGCGAAGGGTTGGGAGGCGGGGTGGCGCTGGGCGGGTTGCTCTGCTGGAAGGGCGCTGGAGAGGAAGGTGTGGACGAGGTGGTGGAGGACGGGTTGCTGCTGGAGTCCAGCTGGTTCAGCACCGGAGGGTGATCCTGGCGGAAGGAAGAAGGACGCACGCTAGAGTGAGGTGTCTGACGGAAACTGCTCTGATTGACTTTTATTTTGCATCACACACAACGGTTTGACTTGAGTCATAACTGGACTGAGACTAGGTTGGCAATGACAAAGCAGCTAATGTCTTAACCATGCATACAGGACTGATCTGGTAGGGATGTTTTGATCTTACCTGCTATATACAGAATACAGTTTATATACAGAGAGCTGAGCATCATTTAGGGGCCGTTTACACAGAGTCAGATTATTATTATTTTTTTGAAACCGCACATTTTTGAAACCGCACTCGGGAAAAAAAAAAGCATTTACACAAAGCCGTAATAACCAAAAAAAAAAAAAAAGAAAAAAAAAATCCAGTTTACACGGATACGCTGGAAACAACTGAAGACTATGTAGAACCTATGCCAGGCCTGGTATGGCGGCGCCAGTTTACTTCCTGAAGGCGGAAGAAGAAGAAGAAGAAGAAGAATACCTGAAGAACGCCATGTTTAAAAAAGCAGCAGCTCGCTAAAAACAGCGCAACAGAAAGAATGATCTCTTGTAAAAGGACGGTATGAATAAACGACATAGTTGAACTTCTGCTTTGAGTTATTTTAGAACACAAAGCCTTGAAAAGTCCATGTTAAGATTGACGGGAGTCGTGCCAGTAAAATTTCAACAACTTTTTGTAATTTAGGTTTCCTGCCTCAATATTCCAGTCCGCCAACCCAAAAGAAAATCAATAAAAAGTAAAACAGGAGGTTTGCAAATCGCTTTTTTGTGTTTGTTTTCACTTTGCACACAATCCACGATGGATCCACGAGCACCGTGTGTTATTGTTCACTATTGTTTGCGGTAAGAAGTTCGCTGTCCGACGTGGTTGTTGTTGTGAGTGGTCTTTACCTCACCGCCACTCAGGTTGCAGGCTGGGGGAGGGGTTTAGAGCTGTGACAGCGTTTCCAAAAAATATCGTTTTCGGCGTTCACACGAACGCAAGTGGCATTTTAAGAACAAAAACAACCTGAGGAGCGTTTTCGAAAAAGTCCGGTTTCGGTGAAAAAGCCGGCTTCGTGTAAACGCAAGGCCGAGCCGCAGAAATATTTGTGCGGTTTCAGAGAAACCCGTCGTCGTGTAAACGGCCCCTTAGTTCTGCAGCCATTTGCCATGATCTTTGCAGGGAAGTGAACCCTGGTAGGTAGCAACACAACAGGCTGCCACTGTTGGGATGATGTTCTAATTAACGTCCTGCTGTCAGGTCTCATATTAAACTAATATCACCTCACTAATGCTTTCTACTGATGAAGTGTTTCAAGTCCTTTATTTCTTTGGCTTGTTTCATTTTTCAGGGCTCTGAAACACAGTGCTGATGACCTCACAACCCAGCCAGGTTTTAGCCCCGCCTTCTTTTTGTCCGCAACAAAAGTGACTGCGGGAGGCAGTAAGCGGAGGGCTAAAGAACCTGTTTTCTTAAGACTGTGAAAATGGGTGTGACGTTGGACTTTTTACACTGTGCACGTGCACTTTTCATTCAGGACATCTCAACCCTTCCCAAACCCCTTTATTTACCTTTTTCGTAATGGCCTTTGGTAGCGTGCCAAACTGCGGCGCTTCAGCCAGCCGGTCAACAGGGTTGTTTATATCGGACGGAACTGATTCAGTCCTCCTGATTTTGGCGACTGGGGAAGAACATTGCGCATGTAAACACAGTGTACGTGAAGCACGAGTGCGCAGAGATGCCCACGAGTCTTTGATTTAGAGTCCGAGTCGAGTCACGAGTCTTTGACCTCGAGTCGAGTCAATTCTCGAGTCTTTGAGGGGGAAGACTCATCGAGTCGCGAGTCTTTGATCTAGAGTCCGAGTCGAGTCACGAGTCTTTACACACACACACACACACACACACACACACATATATAAAATGACATAGCCTCTCGCTGAAATACAGCGAGTTTCTGCAGTGCACATGCATGCCATGGTCGGGTGCAAAACAAACTACATGGCATTTATAATAATAAATAATATTAAATAATCAAATAAATAAAGTAGTAAAACTGTCTGTCCTTTCCATAGGCATTAACTGTTACTAAACTAACCCATGTGTGGAGGAAAAAAAAGAAAGAAAGCCTCCAAGAAGGTGAACTGGGTTATATTTAAAAAAAAAAAAAAAAAAAAGATTAGGCTTCCTCTCAGTGGCTGAGCGGCCGCGTTTCTGAAGCGTCCCAGAAGCAGTGAAACGCGACCCGCTGGAAAAGAACGCCACAGTTTATTCTTTGACGCTTGCCGCGTCCCACCTGCGTCAATCGCAGCAGGTAGGATCGTTCAGACAGGAAGTCAATGGCGTAAAAACACAGTGGATCCGGTTGATTTTCATCATAATACACAATGTGCTGGATTTTGTATTTATATGTGCTGTGCTTTACTGTGAAACATCAACGTGACGCATCGGCTTCTACGCTGTTCAGGTCGGCCGTCAAACAAAAACAGATTTCACTTTGAATCTCAAACTATGATGAACAAAATGCATCTACACTTTAAACACCTGCATTTTGTATGATGCCAGCAGTTCGGTTTATTATTATTATTATCATTATTATTATTATTATCATTATTATTATTAATTTACACACATCGATACTTCGGGACACTGTTGGGACAGTGTCTCGAAGTATCGATGTTTTGTTTCATTCCGCGGCGCCATTCTTGCGATCCTCGCGTGAACCGATCGAGCCGCTGCGCGAGCCGCTCTGCTCGTAAAACGCGTCCTGTGAGACAGGCTGCTGGAGCGAAGCAGAGTGTGTTCGCGGTCGCTCTGCTCTGCACGTTTGATGCTGCGTTTCGCGCAACGGAGGTGGTTTTGTGGGAGAGGGAAAGGAGGGGAGTGGAACAAATGTCCCCGGCACACCGCCCCAAAAATAAATAAAGAAATGAATGAATATATAAAAAAATAAAGATTGCCCACGAGTCTTTGATCTCGAGTCGAGTCAATTCTCGAGTCTTTTAGGGTCGAGTCCGAGTCGAGTCGGGAGTCTCCAAAAATGCGACTCGAGTGCGACTCGAGTACGAGTCTTTAACTGCGTCCGTTAACTCCTCGCTGGCGGCCGAGACTGAGATCTTACTGGGTAGAAAGGAGATCCTGCAGGACGGGGCCTCCTTCGTACACTTGTTGTGGCACTTTAACCTGCACACACAGAGTTGCGTGGAGAGTTACGGGACTTCTCGATGACTCAGATCCTGAGGGATCAAAGCTCTCGACTTACCGACAGTGTTTGCACTTCACCCCGAACATCATGTTCTTCTGGCACACTTGGCAAGTCTGGGACAGCCAGGACTTGGTGGAAAACCTTTGACACAGCAGAAAAAATATCAGTCTCTTAATTCATCAAAAGATATTTGTAGCTCTGCAGAAATCACTCCGTGCAGGAGAACAACAACGTACCTGTGCGTGACGGCCAGACCGATGTCCCTCCTCACTGCCTGCGGGGAGCTACGATGCACCGCGATATTATCTGGCCAGGGGAGGAGAGGGAGACGAAAGAATTATTGTATTGTTTTAAAGAGAGAACGGTGTAAGAAGCAATATGGACAAAAAACAGGGTCAAAGCAACAGCTGTGATGTCATTCCCTCCAGGCAAAAACGTTTTTTTTTTCTTTCTTTTTTTTTTTAAGATGTTACAGAACAACTTGTTCAGTCAACAAACACAGAAAGCAGCAAGTTGTTCGGGGTAAAGTCTCGCTGCCGAGCTTCGCCTGGTCACGTCGGCAGCCTCGTCTTTCCTAGAACTTCGGCTAGTATTTCTCCCCCACTGGAGAGCACGTCCTCCTGCAGGACTCACTCTTCATGGTGCCGTGCTCCTCCAGGAGGGTGGGCGTGCCCGGCAGGTTGTAGGGCGTGGCCGTGGCGGCAGGGGTCACTCCGGGGGTGCGGGCAGACAGGACGGGGTAGCGGGAGGGCGAGTCCTCGCACCCGTTCCCGTTGACTTGCATATTTAGGAGCATCTTGTTCTTTTTAACACACCTGGAGAGACAGACAAGGGAGGAGAGCGGGTTTGCTGAGGCTGCTTTGCAAGGCCGCAGGGTGAAAGTCTGAAAAATCTGCCCGTTAAAAGCCTTTTCAATCGGCCATTTGCTCAGCGTGGCCAATGGATGCGCTCTCAGTTGTGGGGGGAAAGCAGGAAGTAACTCACCGCCCTTTATGACCTCAGAGGAAGATGGCGAGCAGCTGTAAGTGCGATGAGAGTGGATGCAGCTGCGGCGGCTGTGGTAGTTTTCACATTAAAAGAGGACGCCATGCCACTTCCAGCAGGACCATAATGGCCATCTGATGTTGCTCCTCATACTAATAATAATAATAATAGTAATAATAATAATAATAATAAATATAATGAAAATAATGATAGAAAACCTTTCAGTTATTCCCACCTGGCAGAGGACCGAAATCTGACTGGCCTGCTGTGACAGAGGATTTGGGACACTTTCCAATGTTTTTGCTTTGTTTTTGTTTTTTTGCCTCCCCTTCAAAACATTTGAAGGGGAGTTTTTTTGTTTTTTTTTTCAATCTTCTGGGTTTGTTCGGCGTGCAACCAGACGTGAGAGGCTGCTTAAAAACAAAGCAGGAAGCTTTTTGCACGTTATTGAAGTGCTGCTTCTGGGACCTAAATAGCAGCGAGACGGGACGACCTGGCTGACGTCTTTCACACCCAGACTGCAGTCACAAGGACCAATGCGCCGAGTGCTGCCAGCACGCACGCACGCACACACACGCACATGGCTGCACGTGACATACAGTGAGGGAGGGAAGAGACAAAAAAAATGAAAGAACGTGTTTTATGTTGGCTCGGCAGCTGGAGCAGCGACCTGCTTCCGGTGGCTGCAGTTTGATCGGGTCGTCCGGGTGAGCCGCATCTGTGTCGGACGTATTTACTCATACCACGCCCCCCCCACCCCCTGAGGTTTTCCACAAACAGACAGGATATTATGGATAAACATGTGGCTTGTTTGTGCATGTGCGTCTAATCACAGTGCAGAGGGAGATGGGGAGGGGCTGGGGGGAGAGAGGGAGAGAGAGAGAGAGAGAGGGAGAGAGAGGGGAGGAAAGCAGGAGCGGAGGAGTGAGTGAAGGGTTTGGTCTCTGTGTGTGTGTGTGTACGTGTGTGTGTCCTGCCACCTCTGAGCATTAGGCCGAGGAAATACTTCCTGTTTTGACATGAGTCATAATCTCTGGGAATCTGTGCCGGGATTAGCTCCGCTCACACGGGCAAAGCGAAGGGGCAGCAGGAAGCGAGTGAGGGAGGGAGGGAGAGAGTGAGTGAGGGGGAGAAGAAGAAAGACACTCTGCCTCTGCAGCAGCGGTGGCCTCCTGGCGGCGCTGCTGCGACTGGAGGCCTCATGTCTGTCAAACAACTGCGATGAAACCAGGATATTTTTTTTTTTCGCTTGGTGCCAGCGCCCACTGGAGCCCATCCCTGTTCCTCCGCTGTCTGTGGGCATTTGACAGGATGTCTAATTTTAGTCCTTATGGCCATGTTGGCTTTGGGATCACTCAGCCACTAAACGTTGTGAAAATTTCACAGGAAAAAAAATTGCTGACTTCACACCAGTGGTTGCTTGTTGTTCCATGTCAAACATCTTGATAGTTGTGTGGTTAACTAGCAATGATATTTTTAAAAGATCCTCATTTTCATTACTGGCCCCAGCGGAGCAGCCTAAAAATATTCTTTCTGAAGACAACAATAAACAGAAAGCAGCAGGTTTAGCCCTCTGTTTACAGCCTCCTGCTCAGACATTCAGTTTATCTCAATAAAACCGATGCTTTAGAAGGGCATAAAAACAGGGCTGCTGTGAGGCGACCTCAGAGGAACCAGGTGTGATCACTTAGCTTTTGGAGAGAGCAGTGCCCTTTGTGACATCACAAAGAGTTGATTTCCTTAACTGTGTCTGGTAGCTTGAACTTCCTGAGGCAGACCAAGTGGCAGAGGCCAGACTTTCATCTATTTCTGGAAGGATCTCAAGTGAATCCTGCATTATGTGGAAGCAGTTTGTTCCAGTCAGAAGTGCATTTTAAAGTTAGTCATCGGATTCTTGGAATCAGATTCTTGGAGATCTGCTGAACAAAACAGGGCCCAGGAGAAGAAGAGCGGATTTATCTTAACATCCTCTGAGGGAGACGCGCATCGACCAGATTCGTCGAAACACGAATCCGCTAAAGAGCCGAGGCGACGCCTGCACGGCATCTTTTTATCTTGAATCTGCTTGTATAATAGGGTAAGAAAGAGAGGTGGGAGAGATAGAGAGAGAGAGAGAGAGAGAGAGAGAGAGAGAGAGAGAGAGAGAGAGAGAGAGAGAGAGACGGAGAATCAGGTGGCAGCCAACCAAAATATCACCACGGCTCTCCTCCCACGCCACCCTCCCCCGCACTCCCCCGACGCCTCCCGACCAGTGCTGGGATCTCTTACAACCGCAAAGCGATCTGAGATTCCCATTTAGTTGTCATAGGTCCCACTTGCAGTGTGACAGAGCGACAGACAGAACGGAACGCCGCTCACCTCTCCTCAAAGGGGAAAAGAAAAGAGAAGAGAGCTGCGAGGTTCCTACTTGTTGGTGGGCGGCTCCTCGATGCGGTTGCCCAGCTGGGACTCGTGGCTCTTGCTGCGCGTCAGGGTGATGTTGGGCAGCAGGTGCAGCACCTTGCGGGACGGCGGCGGAGGCGTGCACGGCGGCTTCAGCCGTGTGGCGTCGCTTGGAGGCGGCGTGGCGGGCGGCGTGGAGGTGCGGCCGTGCAGCCGGGCGGCCCGCGACAGCGGCGCCGGGAAGGGGTCGACCAGGGGCTCTCGCCGTGCACGGGGACGCCAGGGCCTCGGGCGTGGGCGCCGCCGACACGGAGCCCGAGCGCCGGTGGGGAAGGTGGCGCGGGGTGGAGGGCATGGAGTGGACGGGCGGAGGGGCGGGCCAGCGGCGAGGGGCTGTCTTGCCCGCAGGGGCGTGGCCAGGCCGGCCAGCTGGTCGGCCGTCGGCAGAGAGCCGCTGTCCCGCCTGGAGGGAGGCTCGGACAGCCAGGAGCCGTCGTCCCTCAGCTCACCACCTGGGGGCAGAGGAGTAGAGTAGAGTAGAGTAGAGGAGAGGAGAGGAGAGGACAGGAGAATAGAATAAAATAGAATAGAAATAGAAATAGAAATAGGGTAGAGTAGAGAAGAGTAGAGTAGAGTAGGATGACTTTATTAATCCCACATTGGGGAAATTTGTATAATTACAGCTACGGTATAGTACAAAGAGAAGGAAAATTATATTAATTAAAAAGACACAGAAAAAATAAAATAAAAATATTTATAGAGAAAGAAAGAAAAAAAACAAGACATTTACATATTGAACAGTTGGATTAGAAGGAAAACAGAAAAAACAGGAAAAATCTGATTTCAAAAGGCCCCGATTCTACTCCTTAAGGCATAGGTGTCAAACTCTGGCCCACGGGCCAAATTTGGCCTGCAGTGTGATTACATATATACACCAAATGACTACTGGCTGGCCCGCCGGTATTATACAGAACATGCTGCTAAAACTACAAATCCCAGGATGCTCTGTCTGTATTTGGCGCATCAATGAGCACAGGACCCATAAACATGCTCTCCTCTGTTGTCAGTAGTAAAGTAAGCAACCTCATGCTACCACCAGCACCGTGCTACCCATCCCAAAAATGTCAAAAAGAAAGGCAGAAAACAGGAGGTTTTGGACAGGCGGGAGGCAGAATATCTGTAAAAAAAAAAGAAACATTTGTAAAAGACAGACCTGTTTGTCTTGTATGTGGAGCCAACTATAACCAAAGAGTACAACATTCGACGACACTATGAAACCAAACACTACGACAAGCGCAAGGACCTGAGCATAACTCAAAGGCAACAGAAAGTAGAGGAGATGAAAAGAAGTTTGGTTTCACATTTTCTTTATGTACTTTCCCTTGTACTGCGTCTAGTGGCCATGGAAAAAAAGATACTGTTGAAATTTAAATCAGACGGCTGCAAATAATAAGAGGCATATGACTTTTTATTTACAATAAATTTTTGATGTATTCTTTGATGTATATTTTGATGTGTTTTTTATTTGAATTTTAATTTAGCACGTGTGTGATATTAAGTTATTTATTGTGTAGTATGGCCCGCAATCTAGTCTGCCCCCCAGGGGAACTTATATTTGACGTCAAAACATTTTTCACGGTGGAACAATTAACAAAAAGTGTTCAGCCACTGTGTAGCTAATAAAAAATGACAAAGCCTGTGTTGCTCTTGGGTTCACAGTGAATGTGGCAGGAGATGGGGAGCGACCTGTGTGTATTTAATGTCTGAAAACTCTGGCAGCTGACAGTATGAGACCCAACCAATTCAAAAGAGACTTAGGGTCAGATCTACAGAGCGACTGCCCGGCTTTTGCTGCAGAAAATCCAAGCAAACAGGACAAAAAAAGTGCGTCCTATCCACAAAACGCACGCAAAGGTGACAAGCAGCAGAAAATGCGCCGAGACACAGGTAGCGCCAGGGCTGCGCCACTCATTTGAATATATTTAAATGGGTCATTTCGCGCAATACGACACCCCCTTCTATGCAAATATGCTTCATTCAAAACACCTGATCCACAAAGACTTTGCGCTCACGTCCGCATGTACTTTGACAGACGTAAACAGCGGCAGCCAAAACCAGGCGCAGTTTTCGTCCGTTAGTGTTTCTGGCGTCAGAACTACTCTCTCCTCCCTGAAGTGCTGATGATGAGGTGCATGTATTATAAAAAATATTATTTACACACACACATACCTGATCGCATAGAAAATAAATTTGAAGATCAAATTTATTAAGGCCGATTTATTAATTCATGTGTTAAGAACGCGAAACATTGATAAGTTACAAGTTGACTTGACACTTGAAACCTGCATTTACTCAATCAGATCCGCCACTAAACAGCTACAAATCGCACTCAGGTGGTGGTTACTGTAAAATCTACATTATAATAAACAATATATATTTCTAAATATACTGACCCTTGGAGACATCACAATCCAGCCACGTTAACAATCCACTTGAGTTTTTCCAGAGAAAACTCGCCAAATACCGCCAGCAGGAATATAGCTTTGTAAAAGCTTCATCAGTGAACAGCAAAGCACTTTTAGCATGATACAAAGTCACATACAGAACTGCACAGTGCAAGAAACCAAACACGACAGCAGAGGAGCTCACACTCCCTTCAGAAAAGCACAGAAAAATTGAAGGCGGTCCCTCTCTCCAATGACACAGTTGCAAGACAAATATCTGACATTTCAAATGACCTTGAAATACAACTTAATGGGAAAAAAATGAAGGACAAAGTAAAAAAAACAAAAAACTATTATGTCAGGATTGGGGGAGGGGGCATGACAGAGAAAGTTTGAGAACCACTGCCTGAAGGTGTCGGGTGAGCGTCGACGTACCGGATTCAGCTGCGCTTTTCAGACAGGAGAGGGCAGCAATGAGCCGGGCGCACTCCTCCGAGCTGGAGCCGAGTCGTCGCATGGTGTCTCTCACCTGAGCGCCGGTCATCTGCAGCAAGGCATCCAGAGACAACTTGGCTTGCAGCACCTGCACATGGTGGGAGGGGGAGTGAGGGTGGGGGGGCAGACAGACAGTCGGAGGTTTAACAGCTGCAAAACAATCACAAACTTTCACAATCGTGACGGAAGCGCTGAAAGGGGAAACAAACCAAACAGAAACGACAACAACAACAACAGTCAGCCGGTACGGCGGCAAAGAGAAAATCCATTGCAGAGTCTTTCTGGTGGGAACCCTGTCTTGTTTCGGAACAAGACGTGAATTTGTTGTGTCCTACATGTAAAGCGGCACAAGCGGGCCTGTTAAAAAGGCTGCTGCGCTTTAAAAAGAAGGAAACAAAAAGGAGCTCTGTTGTACTATTTTTAAAATAAAGAAATGATGGAGGCGGAGAGGCGGTGTTTAAAGGGCAGCACGGCTGGCTGTTAAATGGGTCACGCAACCTCTGACTCTCCCTGTTCCTGGAAATCAGTTTAATCCTGTTTGTTTGGGACATTTCACATACCACTTCTGCCGTCCGTGCGGGAGATGAGAGCAGATTACACAGTCGTACGGACACGGTTTTATTACGTGGAGTTGCGACGGGCGGTCAAAAGTGAAACAAAGAGGAAGAACCCTCAGGACAGGTCTCAGGGCGAGGCCGCATGAAACCCACCAAAAGGCCACTTCTGGTCGAGGAGGAGACTCTTCATATCAGGTTATAAAATCAGCCCAGGCATTAGCTCTGCTCCTGAAACGCACTCGGGAACTTCTAATCACAGCATAAAAACATAAAAGGCGGATTAAAGAATAACAGGTATTTGGACAGCTGCTGCTGGAGGTGTAGGATGCAGTCTGGGTAGGACGCAACGCAGCGGTGCGCAGGCTGAGTGGGCGGCAGACCGGCTCACACTGGTGGGCTACAGACGGCCGGAAAGAAAAGACACACCGGGCGGCTGCCATCAAAAGCTGCCTGCTAGTGTGCAAAAGTGCAAGTGCACCTGTTTTAAACGGGTAACAGCCCAGATACAATGCAACATGACTAGAGAGCGCTCGGACCTGCTGCGATCGTGGTGATATCCACCGGTTTGGGCAGATAGAAGAATGGATTTCACTTTTCTGCCCATTTCCATCACAGACTGGTTAGTTAAGCAACTTTAAATGTCTCAACCACATCTACAAGGAGTCGGGTCCCGAGACCTGCGCTGAGAAAGACAGGCAGAGAGAAGGACAGTGCTCCGTTTGAACTAGTTGTTATCATCTGGTCTAAATCAGCTGAATTTACACTAATGTTGCCTTTTAAGGAAGGAATGCTTCTCCAGCCCAGGGCCTGTTCACTGTCCACGTGGGCAGTAATATCACAGCTACTCAATTTGTCCTAGAGAAAAACACAGTTTTTCCGCAATATTTTCCGACAACAGATGATCCCTTTCATTACGACACAAAGCCATCCTCTAATTGATGAAACAAATCCAAGCTTTAGTGAAGCGCAGACATATCAGTCATTACTTCACTGTGTGAACTGTGTTTCTACACAACTAAAGTACACAACAATTGTGCAACACGTACGTACAACATATAGAACGACCACCTCTGGGAATTCTTTCACAGAATGACGGGAAACAGAGAACTAAATATTAACCAAAGCTCTGTGTGCTCGCACAGCTGCAATATATTTATTGTTTTAATTTACATCCAGCACAAATACATGGATCACAGAAAGGAAACTGGAGAAAGTCCAGTTTTTTTTTTCTCTCTTCTTTTCCACCCTCAGGATGTTTTTTTTTTGGCAGGGGAAGTACGCGGCAGCTTATCAGTCAGGTTAAAAACCTTGCTCCGAGAAGGCAAACACTGATCAGAGAAACTGGGGCAGCGTCCGGCTTGATGTGCACTGCGTAAGCAAACAGACAAGTGCGCTGACTCGGGCACAGGGTTGAGCGACGTGACATCCACGCTGCCGCGCCTCCACCATGACGACGCCAGAGTTTCTGCAGAGCTCGCACACACGACTCTGTAGCTGCACTCAGAGCTGCGGCTCTCAAATGATAAAAAATTATTATCATCATTCATGGGCGACACGGTGATGCAGGGGTTAGCACTGTCACCTCACAGCAAGAAGGCCGCAGGTTTGATTCCTGGCCTGGGACCTTTCTGTGTGTAGTTTGCATGTTCTCCCTGTGTGTGCGTGGGTTCTCTCCGGGGTCCCAGGCTTCCTCCCACACTCCAAAACCATGCATGTGAGGTCGATTAGGAACCGTAGGTGTGTGTGAGAGCCAATGGTTGTTTGTCTTTTTTATGTGGCCCTGCGAAGAATATAATAAATAATAATAATAATAATGATAATAATAATAATGATAATAATATGTTGCAAGTATTATTATTATTTAGAGATATTTCAGTTAGAATTGTGTAATATCGAGCAACAACAACCTTTGAATTCTTTGAAACGTTTTCACAGTTGTCGAGTTTAAAAATTTAAATTCTATTTGATGGAAATGCTTCTTGCACTTGTGCCGTGCAGTAACCAGTTAGCATTAAACTCAATCAACTCATTATGTCCGTACGCTTTTAGTTTGCCTGTGCCACACACACAACAACTACCAGGTGTGAAATAATAATATAATATTGTGTACACATCCCGTGGCTGGACGGGAGCGAATGCCTCACTAAGTGCTACCAAACACACAGGGACAAATTTGGAGGTGAATAAGTGTGCACAGATCCGCCGTGCGCCTGGTTACTGCTGAACCTGCCGCCGCGCTCACGTTGCGGCAGCACGAGCCGCCCTGGCAGCCTCTGGTAAGGTGCGCTGCGGCTTAATTGAGATGAAGCCACTGGAAGGAGCAGCGGACAAGATTAATTGGTTTACAGGGCGGCCGCATGGTCGGCGACGTGCTAATACGCGGTTACGTAGTCTGCTACGGGTCGTCTGGGGTGAGGAGACAGAGCAGGGCGCACTGGCAGTTTGGACAGCAGAGCGCTGCTGCTTAACGTGGCTGTGATGTTTTAAGGGACGGCACGTTACATAACCAGAGGCCTCGCAGGCCTCGCTGAGGAGCTGCGCTGTAGGTCCGACGTCACAAGGTTCCACGTCGTGTTGTTTTGCGGGATGAAAAATGTTCCTTTGTTTGTTTCTTTGTTGGACGTCATCGAGGCCCCTTTCTATCAGAGGGGAAGCAGACGACTAAAAATGTTAATGCAAGACAAATAATCTGATGTGATCGCACGGAAAGCACATATTAAAGCATCTATATTAAGAATAACAAGTGGCGAAGGGGGCGAAATGAGCAAATCCCACCACAATGAGACAAACACACAGCAGCCAAGAGGGGTAGGAAGAGTTTCCAGCAGCACGGGGAAGGAAGCTGGCTGACAGAGAGGAAATTACACAACTGTATAGAGGAAGAAAAAAATCATGGGAATCAAGGAAATGGACGCGTCTGATTGAACTGTGTCAGGTGTGGACAAGCAGTAGGATGTTGGCTTCTGGTTTGGTGCATTAACCTGACTTTGCCGTTGCTTTTGGCGAGCAAGAAAACTTTTATTTAAAACATTATTTAAGCAGATAGAAAAGTTAGTTTACTGCAAGTATTTTCTCAGCTCCCTGTCTTTATGAGGAACGGCCTGATCATTTGGGTTGTGTCCGGCAGGGTTTCTGCAGGTTGCAACAAGTCAAAGTCTTGAGGTCCCTCATGCACGGCAGTCATCACCTGCTGCTGCGTGCTCGGACCAGAAATGAAGAAAAAGGCTGCAGGAGTCCAGTTGAAATCTAAACAATGTCCGACTCAAAATGCAAGAAAAAGAATATGTAGAACTTTTATCGCTCTTTTAAGTTGCCCTATTTACTCTATTTTAAAACCACAAGGTCTACCAAAGCTCGTACTCAGGGTTGGGTTACTGTTGTGAAATTTTGCATGGCTGTGTTCAGCATCTGTCTCTGTCACACTGTAACACAAATTCCGATGTCATTGAAACAAAAACTGTCTGACAAGGGATGATGAGTGAGCCGAAACACATCGGCAAAGCTTTCCTCCATGGGGGAAGATTGAATATTAAATATAATGAAATCATATTGTGAGGCCTCTTGTTAATACCAGTGCGTGAATGAAATCTTGTAATGAGATCTTTGTACTTGTACAAGGACTGCATGACAGCAAGATAAATAAACCTTACTTATTACTCTTAGTACTTTTAAGATTTTTTTATGCAATAAGACATCGTGTTGTCTTGTTTCGACAGCAGACGACAACATGATGGTGTTCTTGACCAGAACGCTTGAATTTCTTTTTCGAGCACAAATAAAGGTTGCCATCAATTTTATTCTATTTGATTTGTTTGCACACAATATAAAACTATTGTTTTCACTCTTATTTGCACTACAGGCCTGGCTCAAGAACCACAAAAAATGCTAAACACAATTTTTGTATAATCTTACCACTTATTTTATGTCTATTTTTTTGCATAATTGAATAGTTTTTTATCTGTTGGATCAGAAAATATTTGGCCTTAATCTCCATGACAGAAATGTGTGCCTGGGAGAGAGAGACAGAGAGAGAGAGAGAGAGAGAGAGAGAGAGAGAAAGGGCGAGAGAAAGAGAGAGAGCTGTCGGTAATGTAGGAAGACTGTAAATGAAAAACGAGAATGCACACAAAAATGGGAGCAAAAATAACTCGGAGTTCTCACAGTGTTATATAAAAAGGCTCTCTCCACTTTGACAAAGTTGGCCCAGGGAGCAAACAGAAGTAGGCTGGGAACCACATTTTTAGACCACCAGGAGGAATTTGTCTACTGAAGAGCACTTTATTTTTGCCAGAGTAACGGAGCAGAGTGACTTTCCTCACTAAATGAGTCTGCTGAAGCACCACTGGTCCGAGGTCCTTGACATTACGACGGTGAAAGAAACTCTTTGCCACCGTTTACTTCGAAACCAGCGGCTCGTGTTCAAAACATTTCTCAGCTTAAAGCTCGCTGTCACCAGACGGAGCCACCTGAACCCGGGGGTCGGTCGAGGATTTGTAGTGCAGACGTGGCGGCGAGCACGGAGGCCTACCTGGATGAGCTCCGGCCGCAGGTTGATGGTGCGAAGCCAATCCCGGAGGTGTGGGTAGCTGTCCAGGGCCTCGGGCCGCTCCGTCTCGGGCACCTTCTGCTTGCACTGCAGCTGCTTACAGATGTATTTCATCAGCTTTACCTGCAGGGAGCAACAGAGGCAAAGAGGCGAAGCTGAGTGGCAGGAGAGGAGACCCGCAACACGACACGACACAACACAAAACGACACAACAAGACACAACACGACTACAGCTTGTTACCACATCGACAAATACACACGCTCAGTTCATCCTGAGCAGTGGAAAACAGCCGCTTCTACACAAGTGAACTCAAAAGGTCCCCAGTGCATTGGTAGATAGATACAGAATAAACAGATATAGAATAGAGATAGATAGATAGATAGATAGATAGATAGATAGATAGATACTGAAAAGAACTAGATAGTTATAGGATAGACAGACAGCTATGTATATACAATAGAAAGATAGGTACAATAGAGATAGCCAATAGATATAGAAAAGAGACAGATAGATATAGAAAAGAGACAGATAGATAGCAACATAACATTAACAAAAACGCATCTACGTCGAAATCAAGCCCCTGCGTGCAATGACTAATAAGCTGTTGTGAACGTGTATGTCGCCGCATTTCCATTTACACAACAAAATGACGCAATCAACAGAAAAAGACCCACATCCTTTAATGTGGCACGAGTTGTGTTTTTTTCCCACCCTCCGCTCGGCGTACCTGAGGTAACCGCTTTTGCCTTGTTTGTTTGACCCGATTTTCTCAGTATCCGCAGTGCACAAGACGGCTAATTAAGTAGGAAGGGCTATTATCATAGTGAGGGACAACGAGCTGGTCATCTGCTGAGAGCATCTGTGGTGTCACCGCGGCAAACTAGTGTGTTTGGAGCGAGTGGGCAGTCTGGTGACACAGAACAGTGCCATATGAACAGAGAGTTCAGAGGCGGCGCTCTCTGCTCCCCACCGCCACTTAGGAGTGACGGCGAGGAGCAGAGACGATGGCAATGTATCGGTTCCCAGGTCAACAACAGCCAACTGATCCAAATCTCATCAAACTGGTTTCAAACTGTGAAATTCTTGAGATGACAAAGCACGAGAATTTAATTCTGTCTTTGTAACTGCGATGCTCATGTATGTGATGTGTGGACCAGTGGACAGCAAAGAACATTTCCACACTGGAGCAGGGAAGTAAATCCAAATGCAAAATTTGTTTCTTGCTCTGTCTGGTGGCAAAATATAAATTAGAGTTGCAGCTAGGGCGACACGGTGGCGCAGTGGTTAGCGCTGCCGCCTCACAGCAAGCAAGAAGGTGGGTGTTCTGGGGGCACCTTTCTGTGTGGAATGTTCTCCTGTGTCTGCGTGGGTTCTCTCCGGGTTCTCCGGCTTCCTCCCATCCAAATGTGAGGTCAATTGAACAGTTAAATTGTCCGTAGGTGTGCATGTGAGTGTGAATGGTTGTTTGTTTCTATGTGGCCCTGCGAAACTGGCGACTTGTCCAGGGTTTCACCCTCTAAGACAGCTGATAGGCTCCAGCAGACCCCGTTGAATAGGAATAAGCGGGTATAGAAGATGAATGAATGAGTTGCAGCTATCGATTATTTTTTATAAAGGATTAATCTATCGATTAATTTATTTGATTTGACATGGGAATATGCACTGTAAAAAGGCAAAAATAAAACGACTTGTCCTTCTTTCCAGAGCCAGCTTAAACAGCAACTGCAAATAGTGAATGGATGTGTAAAAATATCTATATTAGCGTCATGTGCGTCACAATAAGCGTCCGCATGAAACGCAACAGTGGAACACATGTTGAGAGGCAGTGAACTTGGTGAAAGGAAGCCTTGATCCAGGAAAACTTTAATCAAATAAACGTTTTAATCGATTTGAGTCAATGAATCGTTTCAGCTCTAACAAAACCTTCTCAATCTTTTTCCATCATTCCAACTGTATCAGTTTCAAAAATGACTTACTTGTGAGTTAGACTAATGAGCTGGCGTTAGACCTTCATTTCACAAATCCGACATGAAAACTGTCCAAGATACATAAAGTTGGTTGGGGTCTGTGATGGTTGGGGTGAAGTCCAACTGGAAGTACTGGCAGTACACAAGTGAATACTTCGGTGTTAGTTTGCAGCTGCTCATCAGGGCCCGTCTAGTGTGTCTCCTTATCTCGCCGTCGATCTGCGAGAGTCCATTACAGCGAGGCGGCGCCTTCAGATGAGTCGCGCGACACCAGCGAGCACTCGACCTGCCCCGCAACCTCTCAAGTGCCTGAGCCACAAAAGGAGCCGGCGTCTTTCTCCGCTCATTCAGCCTTCCTCCCTAACACATGCACTGGCGCTACGCAGACAGTGAAGAGAGAGAGCGCGCTGCTCTCAGAAAAGTGTGGCCTTGGGATGGTAAAAAGGCAGCTGAATAAAAGCCTCGTCGCTCTGGGCCGCCGAGATGAAAAAAGAGCGAGTGGAGAGGCTGCCGTGGAATTAAATGCTCTCCGTGTCGACTCCAGCTGCTGCTCTTTACTTGTCAGTTATCCGCGCCACAAGGAGCATTGTGGACCTTTGTCAGGTGGCGCGTTTCAAAACTTCCAGCTACCACGACAGGAGCCTTGTGTCTGACTGAGCCGCCGTACGAGTCCAGGAAGTGTGAGGGATCCCCGTCAGTTAACAGTTAGTTATGTAGGTAACAACAATGTCTGGGAAGCTTCTCAGTCAATGACAAAAGTAATTGTAACGCTTGAAGATTAAGTTGAGGCAACTAGACTGGTTTTGCTATGTTTTGCCTCTCATTCGAAAGTTTTCTTCAGTTCGAAAACACACAAAAAAAAAACTGGTTGTGGAGTCCCAGGTGTTTGACTTGGAGCAGGGCCTGAAGGCTGCTGGCCCACCGAGTCAACAAAAGTGTTTTATTATCCTAATAGGGTGACAATCAATTTCAAAAGATGACCAAAGTGCTTGATGATATCACTGAGAATATAAGAAGAACAGGACATCCAGTAACAATGCATGAAGTTACTGCTGCAAGATACCAAAATATATTCTGAAATGATGCATTTTATAAAACTAATAACAAACTGATGACAACAAATATATCAAGACTTAAATTGTTTTTAAAGTGGGTCGATCTGACACAGGTATAAAACTCAGAGTCTAAAGTTGGTTCAGGTAAAACTCATCAACACCCACTTGAGCTTTGACACTCAAAACCTCAAGGACCCCTTCAGGTCCACTTTTAGAAGAACCTCCTCCCACTCCGTAGTTGATTGCATCCAGCTCATCGTGGTTGATGCAATCGACCTTGTTTACAGAGATGCCGCACACAAAAAAACAACATGGCAGCAGATGAACATGTACATTAACGCGAACAAACTGAGCAATGTGTGGCTGCGGCTAATCGATGACGAGCCGTAGCTGAGAGCAGCCGAGCTTCACAGAACGTTCGCTGTTCTTCACAGTGTGTGTGTGTGTGTGTGTGCGTGCATGCGCGACTTGTGTGGCTCGGGAGCCTGAGCGCTAGCATGGCCTTTCGCTCAGTGTGGCTAATGAGCTAGCTGCTTCAGCTCCCAGCACACACAGCAGAGCGGCGCAGTGCCGTGACGTCAGGTTGCCCGGCAACGCCGCTTGTGAGTCGTCAGCAACATTTTAGTGGGATTTTCCCATACATGTGAAACACGGGGCCACGCACGCAAAAAAAAGAAGGAAAAAAAACATCCCCAAATGTCACCATGACCTCCAAAGGCCACACTCGGTGTCGGTCTTTGGAAAAGGCAACTTTTTTATATATTTATATTTTTCCAGTCTATTTCAGCAACGTGACAACGTTGGCTCTTGCCGTGATCGCCGTCACCCTTCTGGGCAAACAAGGCAGGTGGGAAATCACACGAGCGAGCAAGCGTGCCAGAGTCCCCAAATCCCTCCACTGATATCCGTGTGTTACGTGCGCGCTCGTCTGCCGGGGTGCAGTCAGGCTCACGTAAACAAAGCGGCAGATAATAACAGGGAGACGCGCACACGCGTTATTTTGAGCACAACGCAGAGTGAGGGAGAGAGAGAGAGGGGAGAGGGAGAGAGAGAGAGGGGAGAGAGAGAGAGAGGAGGAGAGAGAGAGAGAGAGAGAGAGAGAGAGAGGAGAGAGAGAGAGAGAGAGAGAGAGAGAGAGAGAGAGAGAGAGAGAGAGAGAGAGAGAGAGAGAGAGAGAGAGAGAGAGAGAGAGAGAGAGAGAGAGAGGGGGAGGGAGAGAGAGAGAGAGAGAGGGGAGAGAGAGAGAGAGAGAGAGAGAGAGGGAGAGAGAGAGAGAGAGAGAGGGAGAGAGAGAGAGAGAGAGGGAGAGAGAGAGGAGAGAGAGAGGGAGAGAGAGAGAGAGAGGGGAGGGAGAGAGAGGGAGAGAGAGAGAGAGAGAGAGAGGAGAGAGAGGAGGAGAGGCGAGCGAGAGAGAGAGAGGGGAGAGACGTGGGGGGGGGGGGAGGAGGGGCGATGGAGGGAGGGGGGTGGCGAGGGAGGGTGTGGCGTCAGAGCCCACCTGGCAGCAGGGCTAAACGACGCCATGGCAACGGCCTAATGCCGTGAGTGACAGGAGGCGCGTCGGTGCAGTGAGGGGAGGAGGTGGGGGAGGGTGAGGAAGGTGAGGAGGGGGTGAGGAGGGGGAGGGGCGGGCAGCGTGTGCCTGCCTGACACAGCAGACTCGGGGCAGCGGCAGATCCCGGCGCTCCGCTCCTTTCCTGCAGCGTCTCGCTGACACAGGAGCTCCGCTGCACCTGCGAGGGAGCCCAGCAGGCCTGCAGCCCTGCAGCCCAGCAGCCCTGCAGGCCGTGCGGCTCCATCCAACCCCCCGACACCCCCTCACCCCCCATCGCTCTCACAGGCGGCCCGGTTTGCGTCCTCAAGTCCTGGAGACGGTGTCCACTGTCCACTGTGTCAAACGACCGGAGATTGAAATGTTGCGGCCCCCCCGGGACCGATGCAAACTCTGAATCCCATTTTAATGATGCAGGTGCAAACAGAATGTGCTGTTTGGTGCACAGCACCACAGCACGGACACAATGAAAAGAAGTGTCCCACAACAACAACAACAACAACAACAACAACCACAGCAAAGGCCCAGTGGCCAGTGGAGGAGGCTCCTCCTTCATCAGCTATCAGGGCAGCCAGGCAGGGTTAATCTGGGCCAAGAACCTTGGCCTAGTCCAGGTTTAGCTGCCTGCCCTTTCACTGAACCAGTTAACCATTTGCAATCACCCGCCCACCCCCACCCCACCAAGCCCAGCCTTTCTTTTTAAAATAAGAAGCTAAAACAGACCGAGAAATGACAGAAGGTAACGCAACTCATTCCAAATCAGCTCAAGAAGAGCTCCAGGCTGCCTACACCTGTTTCCACAGGCCGCTGTGACTGACTGCAGCGAGAGGGGGTGGGGGTGAAGGGGGAGGGGGGAGGGAAACAGACACAGGGTCAGCATTGCTTCAGTCGCTAAACTTGTGTTTCCTCTCCACACACTGGCGAGCAACGCTTTCTATTGTCTTCTCCTTGGGCCTCACACACACACACACACACACACACACACACGCACAGACGTTGTCGTGTCACCAGGAGCAGCGCCACTGATTGGCTCCCCCTAGCTCTCCCCCGCCTCACGCAGCCTCTCTGCGCGTCATTTGATTTTCTTATTTAACAACCAACCCTGAAAATGCGTAGGAAGAAAGGCGGCTAAATATAGATGCAGTCACAACAGCTCGCAACCACGAGTGCACAGCAAACTCTGCCCTCCACCCCCACCGCCGCCACCACCGCCACCGCCCGCGACACAATGAGGAGACAAAACAGAGCGACGCTCGGCCTTGTTTGCTGATCGTTACTGGGAGCAGCGATTAGGAAGGATAGATAGAGGCAGCGGACGGCTCATTGGGTGTAAAAAAAAAAAAAAAAGAAAGACTCAAACGATATCTCGCAACACTTGGCACTTCTTCGGGTGTTACGTAAAGGTGCGTGGCCGCAAGCAAACACACTCTGGTTTTTATTAAACGCTCGCAGGGTTGATTTCTGAACCTTTGCGGTTTTATTCACGACCAAATGAAAAAGAAATAAAGGAAAGTGGAAAAGTGGATGACAAAAGCTAACAATTCATGGAGAGCGGCGCGGAGGCCGAGTTGAGAGGGATTAACACAACCAAAAGTGAAGTGGCAGTTAGCGCTGCGTCTGAGAGGCGAGTATCATTATCCTATCACTAGCAAGGCGGGAGGAAGTGCACGGTTCAAGTGGAATAATAAAGCTCTCTCGACGAGAGCGCAACGCCGGCTCAAGCCTCTCTGGATGGCACTTCAGTGCGACACATGCGGAGGCCGCGGCCGCTTAGGCCACGAGTTGAGCCGGATTTATGGCTCCGCGTCTGAACCTGCGCGTCGATGGAGCGGATGCTGCGAAGCGCGGCGGGGCCTTGGAGGCGCCGCAGCTGGAAACGCAGCTCTGACTTGTAGCTAGCTAGCTAACTAGCTAGCTAGCAGGAGCCTGAGGGCCGAAGAAGAAGCTCTGCTTCTGTTGGTCTGAGTTGTAGCTATACACAATTTATTTTTGTGCATGCACATGTTAATATTTATATACTATATTTTTCAAGATTTGAATTATATATTTATATCTATCTATATCTATATGATGAGAGCTCTCTATGTAATTGGTTGTTCACCCTGCAACGCACTCTGGCCTGTCTGCCACTCTGACTTTTTCTGTCTCTGTCTCTCTCTCTCTGCATTTTTTGTATTTCCTTTTCACCCACACCGGAAGCAGATATCTACCCTCTGGACTCCAGATCTGCTCTTAGGGGAGCTTTCCCTGGCCACTGCTGCACCTTGCTTGATCTGGGTGGGTTCAGTTGGTTTTCTTCTGATTGTACAAAGTGCTTTGAGACGCCTTTGGATGTTATTTAGCGCTGTACAAATAAAAGTCATTCACAAATCATTGATTGATTGATTTGAATTCAGTAAAACACATGCCCTTGTCAACGAGTAGTGTACACGAAATTTACAGGTGTTACTGCGACTTGCATGGAGCTTCACCTGGAGCCTTAATGAGTCTTGATCAGGAGTTAATTTGACCCCAGATCGCTTCAGTTGTTCTCTAACCCGGAGCTCCGGTGGCCCGGACACACCAACCCAGGAAGCTTGCCAATGTGCGCGCCGGAACTGCGAGACTGTCTAACGCCCTCGCACGGAGTCAGGGGTCAAGTATCAGACAACACAGAGGCGTTCGGAGGCGGCGTTCAGGGACACGCCAGGTCTGCAGTGTCTGACACGGCCGGCTGAAATCCGCTCCGATCGCTTAGCAAAAAACCGCAACAACCGATGTTCGCAGACAGCGGGGATTCGTTCGGAGGCCTGCGAGCGGATGAAACCTCAACGCGAGGCCAAAAGCGAGAAGTGAAAGTGCGTGCTTGCGGCAAGGTGTTGTTTCAAAACAGCGTGCCAGTAAAAACAAAGGAAGTCAGATTGCTGATGGAGACACTATCCCTCGTTCCATGCCAGCTTTATTTTGAAGCGTGGAGAAACTCTAACAGCAGGCCTCAGCCCTGTGACGGCTGCTATTTGTTTGGTCCTTCGAAGATCGAGGCCCAAGACACCGTTAGTCTGGCAACTACTGATCAATTTCAACAACTACACGTGTTGTCACTAAAAATACACAGAAATAAAAAAATCTACACAACATCCACAATTTAAAAGTGAAATATTTACAAGAATTCTTCTGCTTAACCAACTTTCAGACCAGAGATTCTATCTATTCAGATAAATGACAGTAAACATCCTGGCAAATTCAGCAGCAGTTTTATATTTTTCAGTCTGAAAATGTGTCATTTTTGGCAGTGACATTCTGAATTGATCTGAAACCATCAGCGGACGTCCCGTTTTATTAAGCTAGCCGAGTAAAATTTGAAGGACGACGTTTGTACTTGAAGTCTGTCACATTGTTTGGGTTATAAACGGCCGCAACCCACTGCAGTCGCGTCCCATTGTTGCCAGTTCATCGTGGATAAGGGTTGCATTTCAACTGCCGTCTCTCTTATCTGTAGGAGGTAGCTGAAACTTTTGGTTCGAGGAGGGAAATTGTTTCTTCCGCGAGTTTGCTTGATGACTGCATGAAGGAAATAGCGAGGGGAACCATTCATACATTCTCCACTGTATGAACGCCGCACAGGAAAAGTAAAGAAAGATAAGTACGACTGAAACTGCACAACGGTGCTGGAGGCACCAGAACTCATCCAAAAAAATAAGGAGGCGCAGCTACAACGGAAAAGAGCAGTGCAGAGTCCCGCTGGAGGAACTACTGGCAACTCACCAGTTTAAAGGTAGTTTACAATCATCGGTATTATCGTATTGCATTTTATGTACAAACAGTAAATACTGAAACTTAGATAAAAATCAAACAAAACCAAAAAATCAAACAAACTTGATGCCACTTTTTTTTTTTTTTGCATTTCTTGACCTTTATAATGGCCTCTAAACTCAGGGAGGTTCGCAATAGCCTTTAAGAAACACGTGAGGCCAGCCCAGCCTTCACATTGTCGTGAAGAACAATGCCAGAGACGACGTACCTCAGGAAGTACTCTGCCAGATCGCATCCTGTTCCGCAAAGCGGCAGGGTTAGCATGACAGTGGATGAAGACGCCTTCTCGCTGCATTTGGACAAGAGTGTCTGAAAGCCGCCTCACCCAAGTCCTATTATATATACTGGACTTCTTTTTTTTGAGCCTGTTAAAACTTTCCTCACAGCAGCAGCTTGCCAGCCGGCACTTGATGCCTGGCAGCAGGCACATTAGCTGCAATATTACAGAAAGAGACGCAGAGAAATTGCAATGGGATAAGGAGCGAGTTCATAACGCTGCCCTGCTGTCTAGTTTGTACTCTAATGTGCACCTTCATTCCAAAAACAGAATAGTTGAGCAGAGGATATGGCTTCACCAAGACAAACAGTCCGATGGTAACAAGATTGCCTTAAGGAGCTGCTTCTTTCTTTCTTTTTTCATCGGCCACAATTCTTGACCACTCTGAAGGTCACTTGCGAACCAGTTCGTCGGGGCTACGGCGTCTCCCTCCGCCTGCCTGAAACTGAATGCCTGGAGCTTTCTGGAACGCCGCTTTATCAGAGCGACGGCGCAATTGTTGTACGGAAATAAAACAGACATGGATAATTGATAGGCTCAAACCAATTAGGACTGAGTATTCCTTTTATCCAAGGTACACCGCCTAAATAAACAATGAGCCAGGAGGCAAAAAAACACAACATTTATCATCTATCATATCCTCAGTGTTGTGCGTCTGTCCTTTTGCAACGATACACAATCTGCCACTATGTGACGTCGTTTGTTGCGGTTTAATACTGTTGTCGGACTTTGCACGTGTTTGGAAAGAGGCATAAACAAGGCAGCAGTGAGAAGGACTGAGAGGATGTGCCCATGACCAGGCTGGGGGGGGTAATGGCCAGTTAACTGAAAGACACAAAGACACAGGCCCTCTGTGACATCACAAAGGGCATGCAGACAAAAAAAAATCCAGAACAGTGCATTTAAGAATATACTTTCTGAAAAGGGGCGCACACAGTCAGATAAAGAACAGCTTATATCTTGACTGGGGAACGTCCCTGGAATTCTAATGACCGTTCAGCGGATTTTGCAAAAACACTGAAAAAAACCAACAAACAAAACAAACGCAGAGCCTCAAATGAGTTGCAGGTCCTGCTGTCCCTTTGTGGCATTTAACACAAGAAACAAGATGGTCTTTCCTAGGTGAATTTTCCTGTCATATTTCCTCATCTAGATCTGAACACATAGGAATCCCATCTAAATACATTGCAAGAACAAAATGTGCCTGAATAGGGAGGTTGGGGACGGTTGAGAAAGGGGTTAATATAAAAATGAGAAGTACATTTTGAAAATGAAAAAAAGCCGGGGAGGAAGGGGGGGGGGGGGTATTCTGCTGATTATGCTTTATGTAGTTCCGTAAAAAAAAAAAATAAGGGGGCATTCGAGGCCCCGCATTCTTCCACAGCATCGCTTAATTGAAAGAATGCAAGGCGATCGACACTGGGCGCATCCTCCTCTGCATGCTACCAGCCATGCCTACTGCACAGCCAGGACACGCCGAGGCCCGACAAGCCGCGGCTGCTGCTGCTGCTGCTGCTGCTGCTGCTGCTGCTGCTGCTGCTTTTTTCCCCTCCTTTCTTTTCATTGCGCAAAGCAATGTCAAGTGATTGCCAGCACAGCCGAGCTGCATCTCAATCCAGATGCAGATTTGGGGAGAAAAGAAGCGCATCAACGAGAATAAAATAATAAACGGGCCGACGAGTGAATTTAGCAAAACAATATGTTTGTGTATGCGGGCACACACGGCATAGCGCATCCGCTGCACCGACAGAGACAGGGTCGTGCGCGCACCGAGCGAAGGCAAATAAGGAGCAGCATGTAGATGATAGAATGTGTGCCATTAGGCCAGGCTGCATTCAGCAGCGCTGCACGGTGCTGGTGATAAACATCCACCTCGAGAAGGAGGTCATGCACACAGTGGGATGGGGGAGCGCTCGTCTTTCCACCATACTCGTGGAAAAATAACTCAGGTCCCCGCGAAAATAATGATTTAAAAATATATATTTATTTATAAATATGTAAAAGCCACCTCCACCTCGATCCATCCACCCAGAGGTGAAGCTCACGGGCGACGAAACGCGTCGCTTGACATCCGCGAACAGGGCGCCGACGTTCGAGGCGGACATGGGGGGCTTCATGACTCCGCATTTTGACTCGTCTGCTTTCGGCCAGCGGGACGAGACTGGGGGCGCTTTGACGAAGCGACGGACAACAAAGTGGTGTGTGTGTGTGTGTGTGTGTGTGTGTGTGTGTGTGTGTGTGTGTGTGTGTGTGTGTGTGTGTGTGTGTGTGTGTGTGTGTGTGTGTGGGGGGGTCTCTTCTTACCTCAAAGTGCGTATCTCCTGCTGCGTGAGGTCGTTCGACGCGGCGCATTTGGTCCGTAGTCCCTGTAAACTCGAGATGGAGATTTCAATCATGTTCTGGATGAGTTCGCACTGATGTAGCGCGGCCATCGCTGCGCCACCGCCGCCGCTACTACTGCTGTCCCTCTTCGGCTGCTCATCGCTCTCGACCATCTTCCCACCGTTAGCAGACACACTATCCATTCCTCAGCATCGGGCACGGCTGGAAAGGGCTGGAGTCAAACGCCTGAGCTCGAATAGAACATATGCAGCGGTCCACCGCGACGCAGCGACCTGATGTGGAAGTTGGCTAACTGGAAATGTCACCAGGTCCCGCTCTGGTTCGTATGTAGATTTTTTTTTTTTTTTTTTTTTTTTAAAGAAAGAAAAGGAAAGAAAAGAAAGAAAAAGTCGAGGTGCAAAGCAATTTTTCGATCAAAACAAAGATGCTCGACGACAACGCAGGAGGGGAAGCGGCTGCGCGTCCGGTGAGCGGCTCGGTTGAGACGGCGTAGCCTCCAGACGAGAGGCTATACTCTCTTTACCCCGGCAGAGCGAAAGCTTTCGCCGTCTGTCAGCTGTTGGGAATATCACGGGGCGCGGTGCAATGTGGGAAATGAAGTCACGCGGTTCACGGCTCCGCTTCTCCACGCTACACATCCCTCCCCTCATCTCATCCCCACCCTGTTTTCCGCATGCACACACGCATTACGAGCAAACACAGCGACACGAAGCAGTGACAGCAGGACGCTTGGAATGACTTTGTTACTGTAAAGATGGGGGGGTGGAATAATCGCCGTAAAGAAAAGAAAGAGTGTGTTATATAGTGTCGGTCTTTACACGCATCGGTGACAGGTGCAGAGACACATGTCGGTAGTAGTACACAAAATCATACACGAAAATAAATCATACACGAAATACTTTTATGGGGCAGAGTCTAATTGAATTTAGATTAAGGCAGGAATAACTGTATAACTTATTTGGTAAATTATTCTTTTTTTATTTGTTTGTATATTATTCTATGACATGGAAATGAATCGGGTTAAAAGGCAAGCTGGCTAAGAGCCAATACAACAAAAATTGTTGGGCGTAATGTTCACGTTTGATCAAATTTTGGGATGGAAATTCACAAATAAACACTTAGATGAAATAATGTAGAAAGTGTGTAAGGAATTTGTCTGAATGCAGAGTCTGAGAGGGACACTTCCACCTCACAGCAGGAAAGGTGTAAATCTTCAATATGTCAGTGGATGAATTCCACTTAACTGCTTTGGATTTTGCGGATCTGTGTTGCGCATGTTGCCGGCTCGTACCTACCACACCAAATCAGGGCCCGTCAACACTGAACAGCCCAATGTGGTGCTTTCACCTACCAAAATGTTTCAACATTTTCTCTTGTCTTCCTGTTGCAGCTTGCCCAACGTCTCGCTTTGTACAGGGCCAATATACAATCCATTTACAGTGAAGTACGCACAACATAAAGACCACACAGTCAATACCATTTATGCTTGCATTACATGCGCTCTGGAAGCGACTCAGCAACAGTATACGGCACCGCTGCACAGAAGCAAGGGGAGGCTGATCCGGTAACAAGGAGTGATGAGCCTCAAGTATAATCACCACCTTTCACCCCGACTCGGCATCATGCGCCTTGTCTGTGCACACTGTTTTAGGGGGGGGCGCGGGCAAAACAAATGCACCGTGTAGCCTATCATGAAGTCGTTTTAGCGACGAGATTATAAAGTCCCGGCTCCTGAATCGGTTCATCCACTCATGCCACCAGTCCTCACAGCCAACCTTCTTCTTCCATTCAAAAGCAGACCGTGCACTTTCCACAATAATGGGATGTTTGCTGTGAAAAAGGGTGCTTTGTGACCACAGTGCCACGCCTTAAACAGTTTAGGCCGAGGCTGGTTATTTACTAACCATGGTCTTGAAAAGTCCCGTTCGAGAAGACTAAGACCAAACCAATCACCTTCCTGAGTCCACATTCAGTATCAAAAGAAAAAGCAGGGAGAACTAAGATCTTTGTCTTGATCTTTGACAGCAGTGGCACACCCTTGTATGATCAAATATCCAAAGACCTGCAAGTTATCCCGAAAAACAGCATAATTAGCCCAGTGTTTACAGCCCACTGCAAAAATGCTTGGTTTCAGCTTTTTGTGGACCTTACAGGGGATAAAGGGGGGATAAAAACTGCAAAGGTGGTCTCAGAGGACACAACAAAAACTCAGTCTTGTCTCATCTTGTCACTAATCTAGGAAAGTGACCAGTGCCCTCTGTGACATCACAAACCACTGATTTACAAAAGTGTGTGTTTCAGTACACATTTTCCAAAAAAGACAGCAAGCTAAAGGAGAAATTGATGGACTTGTCTCACGTCTGGAGACACGTCAATGTTGAAAGGCCGACAGTGATTTTTGTTTGTAATGAGGGACTCTTAAAAGCTCCATCTCACATTAGTTTTGTACATTCCTTATGGACGGTGGTGCGAAGAGATTGCAGGTTTCCATCACCACGAGGCAACAGTCCACATGGCTCATTGCTGCAACGAGGGTGTGATGTTCCTTCCTTTAATATACCCTGATTATACAATAAAACGTGACTCACGTCTCATGGAACCCTGCGTCCCTGCTCTCCATCTGCCCATCTGTCTCCTCTCATCTTTGAATTTCTGGAGGACTCGTGCTGTATCCTACAGCGGATGGACGAGCTCTGGGTCAAACGGCAGCACCGGGCATCAGAGTAAACAAACACAACTAAAACCACACTTGAAACAGTGACGTGACCTTGAATATAAAATCCTTTGCGATTCAGTTGTAGCAGTGATTTAACGTGGAACTGTGACCTGAAGTAACTGATAAGCAGAGAAACCAAACAGACGTGAGGGCGACTTTGAATCACAAGCCATTTATCGCACTGGTGGAGTACTTCTCCTGTTCGGATGCATTAGCAGCACAGATTTGACGGTGGCGAGCCAGCAGGATGGCACTGGCGCTATGAAAGTAGCTCTCAGAATCAAGTTGCAACAGTGGTGTTAGATTAAAACTGCCATGTACTATTTCTCTAGTGGCAGGAGCTCTCCTTTCACATCAGTCACATACAGCATAATCCATGCACATGCATTATATACATATATGTATATATATATATATATATGTGTGTATATATATGCATATTTGTATATATATGTACATATATACACATACATATATGTTATACAGTATGTACATACTTCGATATGACATTCAACGGGAGGTATGTCTGTTTTTCCTTGAAAGTCTCTCACCTCTGTTTCCTTCTCCTCTTCCTAAGAGTTACATTTCCTCTTCAAAGATGTTCAAAGATTATTGCCCTCTTCCAAACTGGCTCTGGAAATGATTTTGAAAAACAAATAAACAAACAAGCAAACAAAAACTGTACGGGCACTTGACAACTTTTTGACACCGACCGCTCGGCTGAGGATGACAGGATCCCTTTCACCGGTCCGGCGCTCCCTTTAAGCCCTTTAAAACTTTCGCACTATTGGATGGCAGAGGCGCTGCAGCGTGCGCACACGTACGTTGGCTTCAGATTAAATGAGATTGTGGACGGTCTGGTTCCACCCTCTTTGCTGGATGGGATTTTCAGGAGCAAACCTCTTAAAGTCTGCAGTGGTTAAGCCCGGGACAGGATGATCTAACCTTTGCAGTGCAGGTGACTGGACGTCACGTCACGTGAAAAGCCTGTCGTCTTTCAGATTTGATCCGTTTAACTTCTGATTCGTCTGTGAAAAAAGTGGCAAGAGGGAAAAATATGTGACACCGAAGGCCACGCAGGGGCAGACGGCAGTGTTTGGGAGGACACCGGCCCCCCGCTCTGCAGTGAATTAAAGGATGCTGCCAGTGTTTTCATCCACAGGGTAAACTCACTGGCCGCCTCGGTCTGGATTAGAGGACTATAACGGGAACGATGGCGTCTTTTAAACCTAAGCTCCACGCGGAAACATAGCGAGTTGTAAGTGACTCAGACACTGCAGGATTGTGGGACTTGCTCCAGTAAATCGCTGATAACCATGCTGCTTCGCCCTGAGAGGACACTCGTTGTGTGAAGTTTTCTCCAGAGTCTGTTGCTGTAATTTTCAAGAAAAGAGAAGAAAACATTTTTATGTATTTTTTTTAAAGGATCAAACTGCAGTTGCGCTCAATGTTAGTTACTTTGGCTCGACTGGAAGCTCAGCTTTCATCCGAGCAGAAATCTCGCTCTGACATCTGTTGGGGGTGTGACTTGTTGCTGTTGGAAGATGATTGTAGAGATGTGAGAGAAAGATCGAGGGGTGGAGGAAGCACTTTGGAGCCTATTTTGTTTCTGAAGATGTAGCTGATTCCAAGCGTGGAAATGAGCCCCGAACACAAGAGTTCTCCAGAACAACTACTGACTTTGTTCTAAGAACTAGCAGTGTTTCTTTTAGATTCTGATAATGTGTTTTCATAAAAGCTTGGCGAGCGAGTCTGACGACACACTGGTTTCTTTCTAAAGTCTCACGGTGCATACATAATGACACACCCTAATAGATAAACATGTGGCACAGGAAAAGACACCAGAATTCCCCTTCGAGTGCTGAGCCAAGCAGCCGTTCAAGTGGTTCTTGTCATGTGTTGGCCAAAGAACAATCACACCTGTGTCACAGTTTTTTGTCACAGCATTATTGGTGCCACATAATATCTGTTTTGCTTGTTCCCACACACCACACTGCCTCTAAGGTCACCTCGTCAATCAAACACAAACACAGCGAGTCCAAGATGCCGCATGGAGTCGGATGTCACATTTACTTTGTTTCCCCAAGATGCTAAATGCTGTCCATTGTTTGTTTGAGATTATTTAAGAGGAAGTAGGCCTCCTGTGAACGCCAGTTGAACTCTCCACCCCGCAGAGCGGCTGTGAGACGGGTCAGTCTTCCAACCCGTTAGGCAGAGGCAGAGGCAGCGGTGGTGGGGTGGGGAGCTGAGCAGCCGGCAGTCAGCATTCAAAGTGACACTGTCTAGTTCCTCTGCCTCTGAAAGATGCTTTCAAAATCCTGAAAAAACCAGACATCTTCAGGATCACAAGCAAGCTTCTCGTGATCTCTTCGTTTATCCCCCCTCCAAATGTATCTGGCTGATGGTGGAGACAGTTCATCAATGGCCTATGTTCTGAAAGATTAGAAAGGCCAAGCAAGTAATTGTTAGCATATTTGGCCATCTCTGTAATGTTTCTATTATGCAAAACACTCCCCTTAACCGCTTCATTATTTCATGAAAAACCGCCTGTAGTGACTCTGTTGTGATTGAATAAAGGGATCATACCAATCAGGGCATACGTTTTGACGCGATGAGCACTGAGGAAGAAAACCAACGCGACGCGTGCTCTTGACACCCAACAGTAAAATATCCGTCAACAGCACCATCTGCTGGACAACTCTGGCGCCAAAACATTAAATTGCATTAACTCGGACGACAAAAAACGACAAATACGCCACAGATCTCCAACTAAAAGTATTTAGCCCGCTGTTTCTAACATCCCTGTAAAAACTTCCGGTTTTAGCTTTTGATCAATTTGATGCTTTGCAAAAACGTCTTCTTAATTTCAACTCAACACAAGATAAAAAAAAAAAAGAAAACAAAAAAGACTCCTTTTCAAATCTGTTTTTTCCGACCATAGTAAACCCTCATGCACTACTTGATCCTGTTGTCGGCTTGGCAGTTGTGCTTGAATTCAGTTTGGCCTATTAAAGCAAAATGTCAATCCATCCAGTTGACCACCACAGATCAGCAGTGTGTGGGAGAAACTAGCTTGGCAAAAATGTCAACACAACAGAATGACAAAACACATTTAGATTATGCCATACATTCTGCATTTTGGGGTGATAGAATGATACCTCAATACAATAATAATAAAAAAAAAAACTTCTTCTACTACTTTAAGCTGGATTCTTCACAGGGTCTGCAGAGGCCAAGGCTCTGCAAAGAGCACTCCTTTGCTGATACTGCTTAAGACATTATGTTGCAGTTGGTGAAACTGACGTTTTCGGGAGCAAGGTAGAAAGTTGAGCATTAATCACTTGTGAGCTAGAAGTGCACCTGCGGTATAATGTCAACGTTGGTACTGCAGAGCAGGCGGGACGGAGCCGCTGATTGAGCCACTGAGGAAGTGAAGCTGAGCAGATGGAAGATGATTGGCCAAACGCAAAGGCCAAACCAGTACCAGTGCAACACAGTCATGACTTGGGCAAGAAAGAGACAAAGGACAGCAAAGAGCACCTGGAGGCCCATCGCTGAGGAAGAATGACAAGGACTCAACCTCAGAATGTGGAACATAACTTAATACATTAAGCACGTTGGATAGTTTTCTTTTATTTAGACAACCCAAATAAAAGGCACATAACGTTGCGCATGTTTATGTAATAATTTGACAAACATACATTTAAAAAAAATGTAGGAATGTTTGACCTTTCTGCTAATCAGAAAGCCTAGCCTCTCATATATACAAAATTACCATTGTTAATGATCTAATACAAAAGATTTATAAAAAAAGGTTATCTTATCTTTCACATCTATTGTAACTACCATATCCTTGGAACTAAAATAGTTTTGTACAAAGATATACATTCAACTGCTTTCACAAGGGTACTGGAATTTCCAATTATCAGTTTTCCTTAAAAATAAGAGATGTTCAATTCCACAAATGAAATGTTCAATTTTAACACATTACTGTATCAAATTTGGCAAACAGGCTATCATAGAGTATCTACGTAAATGCATAAGAACAAAAATAAAGCTACACTAAGTTTCTTTTGAACAAAAAAAAAGGGGAAAAAAAACAACAAACATGCATTCTGCGCTTTTTTTTTTTTTTTAAACGTAGAAACCGAAATGAGTTTAAGAGCTGCAACACTGTTGAGATCACATGGCATTCATTTAAAAAATAGTTAATGTTCAGGGAGTACAGTGTTCAGGCGGGGGGAGGTCATGCAACATCAACTTTTTTCCCATTATTTTAATGGACACAAACTTGCATTTTATCAAACATATCCAGATCTCAGCGTCACACCTCTGCAGCCAGAGCTGAACTCAAAAGGCAATGTAGGGAAAAAATAAAATCAGGAAACTTAAAAAATAAAAAGGTACAGCATGTATGCCATTGCACAGTAAACGATTATTTAAATGGACGGTTAGGGTTAAAAATTTATTCCTGCTCAAACTGTTATTTTTTCTTTTTTGTAGCAACTCAACGCCAAACGCTTAAGGAAGTCTAAAAGAAAGTTCATGGAGTTTAAGAATCAAGATACTTGACATTACCAATTTTAAAAGGAACCAAATTCATGAGTATGTGTGTTCCCTGAGAGAGGGGTTCTTAGTGTCATCTTGGGGCTATGACAGAATTCCATAAAAAAATAATAATTAAAAAATATATATTAAAAAAAAAAAAAAAGAACAGTGTACAGAAGAGTCAGGCAAAACTAATTTGTCACCAATAAGATGGCAATAAGCCTGAAGAACGCGTCACCACAAGGCCGGGCCTTCCCATGGTCGGCCACTAGATGGCCCTTAAGTGCAGGCTGGTTTACCAAAAACACTTAAGACTCGAAAAAAAAAAAAATAAAAAAAATTTGATCTTTGATAATACTGCTGTTCACCTGTACGTAGGATATGCTTTCAGTGCAAGACTCGTTCCATTCTGACATCATGAAGAAAAAAAAGAACAATAGGCAACGAAAGACAAAAACCTTTGTGTTTCCATACAAACAGAAAACAAAAGTACAAATGGTAACTCGTCAAGGGGACGATGCCGAGACGGTCCGCTCGAGCGAATAAAGCAAAAACAAGTAAAATGCTGACATGAAAAATACATTACTATGTCAACTGTACAAGTTAGTCACTGTACCTCGAGAGCATACCTACAATCTGAGGGGAGGAAAACAAAAAAAAGCTATAGCACTGTGAAAAAATATTCTTCCATGCGAGTGGAAGCTGCTGTCCCTTTTACTAGACTCATTTCCTATAACATTAAATAGATAGTGATTAGCAGGCTATAGTTAAAAAAAAAACAAAAACAAAACTACATACAATGAAACACCCAGAGGCTTCAGGGAGAGATTTCGTAAAAACATTGAAAAACAGCAATTTGTGGTTATTGCTTCAGTCCGTTTCTCATCTCCCTTTTACAAGAGCACAGGTGTGTGTGTGTGTGTGTGTGAGAGAGAGAGTGAGTGTGTGTGTGTGTGTGTGTGTGTGTGCGAGTGTGTTTTTCTTCCTACAGGGCTCCTCAACAAGGTGCTTGAGGGATCCTCTCCTCTCACTCTGTCGTCTCACAAATCACAGTTTCATCTTTCTAACCGACTACGCTAAGTCTTACAGTTGTCCTGCTTTTTTTTTTCTTTGCTTTTTTTTTTTAATTTTTAAAGATCGATCCTACTCGTTATCTAATCGTGTCGCCAGCCGCTCGGCTCGGCGACTCTGCGACCTCCTACCGGCTCGCGCAATGGTTTTCAAGTCAGGCCTTGAAGAAGAGGGTTAAGGGACGTGGTTGGGTAGGTTTGGGGCGGGGGAGGGGCTTTGGGGGCGGGTTGCCGTACTGATAGGATAGTACCGGCGGGCAGGAGTCTCTTGGTTTACTTCATTTTCCCTTTCTTTCTGGCCAGTCCCCAGCTTTCTCTCCCTCCTCACTGCTGTTCCTCAGCTCTGCTCTACCACGGCGGGGAGGAGGGCAGGACTTGGGACAGGAAGGACATGCTGTCCACCGGCCTCATGGCGATGTTGAGCGGGCCCGCCATGTTCATCGGCATGGGGGTCGTGATGGCCACCGGGTGGGCGATATTCATGGGCGCCGAGGAGGGGATGTTGACCGAGGCGATGTTGACGGGCCCGGTGATGGTGACCGGGTGCTGCAGGCTCACCGGGGACGTGATGTTGACCGTGTTGGTGCTAATGTTCATTTGCGCCGCGATGGTGACCGGGTGGTTGTTGACGCCCCGGTTCATCGCCGAGGTGATGGGAGCGGATATGCTCACGGGCGTGGCCGCGGCCGAGTTGCACACGCCGTTGCCATCTGAGGGGGGGGAAAGAAACGCGGGTCAGGTGGCAAATGACAAAACGTGTGCGTGGAATTATTGCGATTACTGGCAGGGAGAGAACACACAATACCACATGTTTAGGTCACAATACTGCACTATGGTAATCCTGCTAATTGACAGTTCATTGAATTAGCCCCCAAATTTAGATATTAGCAGTCACTGCCCTGCTAAGCCAACACTGCACCACTGGCACTGCTAAGTGACTATTCGACATTATTAATGTCATAAGAAGGAACAGCAAAAATCAATTGTGAAATATGCATCCAACACATCATCAATGAAATCAATCAATAATGCACTGAAAGTTATTGCACTGCCCTGCAATATTGCTCAGCAGTAAAACGAAAGAAGAGGGTGCCAACTTAATACACACATCCTGCCTAGTGAGGTGGAAAACTATAAGAGAAGCAAAAGAAATAAAATAAAATTGGAAAATGTCGTAAAAACAAATGAGGGCATTAAAAGTGTGTTAATGTGAAACACTATAAGACATCTAGCAGAAGTAAATCAAATCATACTATCCAACGTACTGTCACACATGTGCACGTTTCAACTCTGTGTGAACGTCCTTCACAAATATAAAACGTCTCATTGATTTTTCAGGTAAATTTACAGTTACTAGCAACAAGGCTGCCAAATTGTGCCAGCAGGGCACAGCGTCAGTCTACCTGAAGTGAATATGTATCATTTTGCCCCAACTTCACAAATTTCATGAGAAAAATGTGAAATCACGCGGGGTGTGAACCTTCGTCAGAGACGTGGTGGATGGATGAACGTGAGGGCAACATGGGGCCCTACAAATCTTGCTAGCATGGGGATGTGGCTCAACGGCCAGCAGCGGGACTACGATACAATGCGTGGATCACAGTCGGTGAGCTCAGATCTCTTTGGGACGTTCAGAGGCCGCAGGAGAAGCGGCTACCGAGGTGGGACTGGCGGTACCTTTGTTACAGGAGTTGAAGTTGGTCTGGCCGTGAGTCTTCAGGTGGCTGGTGATGTAGGCGGCGCTCAGCATCTTCCCGCAGATGCTGCAGGTCACTTTGCCTTCGTGTCTGATCATGTGTGAACGGAGTCTGTCTTTGGTGGCAAAAGCAGAGGTGCAGGCCTGCAGAGGGGGAAAAAAGAAAAAGGGAAAAGGATGAGAACGCTGAGGAGGAAAAGAAGTGCAGAGGAATGCAGCGAGGGGGAGAGAAGAGTTTCAGGCCTCACCGTGACTTGACATTTAAATGGTCTTTCTGAGGAGTGGACATGCTTCACATGACAGCTCAGGTGATCTGGCCTGAGGAGGAGAGAGACAGAGCAGAGCAGCAGCGGTCAGGTCAACACTCTGAGAATCAAACGTTTCCTCTATACCTTGCCTGTGCAGAGACGTGGAGGCATATGGATGTGCTCTGTTTGCTCTGATAATGAGGGGGAGCGAGGGGGTGGGGTGGGGGTGGGGGGGTGAGGGGGTCCAAGTCTCAGTCAATGGCAGTTAATTCTTCATGATCAATCGGGCATGAATTAGTTTGACCTAGTTTCGCGTCACACTCAGACGGTAAATTAGTTTGTTTTCCACTTGTTTTTTTCTGGGGTCGTGATGACGGTTTGATTTTTAAGAGGCAGTTGTAAGAAAAGAAAAAAAGAAAAAAGAGACAGAGACAAAACAAGCTCCCTTCAGACAGACGGAGATTTTCAGATGTTCCGACTGAGTGTAATGTCAGTGAAGATTATTTTATAGGCTGTATTTTTGTGCTTACATCAACTATTGTGTTTTTAATCAACTTTAGAGGTTTTATGTACATCACTTTTGATTTAATTACCACAGTGCCATTACAGCTTATTACACTGCTTGCCTGTTTTAATATAAATCTGAGAAATCATCTCGACAAACGAGGTCCAATATGAAATTTATGTTGCAATTCTCAAACAAAATTAAAAAACATTCACAAATTATTATTCTGCATCAAACTTTTCTTCTTTCACCTTAAACTTAAACTCAAGTCGCCAAACACAGAAAAAAGAGACACTCCTGCGAGGATCAGTGGACGGGAACGGCTTGAGTCACACAGTGATCGATACGGGACCCAATGGTGATGTGACACACACACACAAGCTAACAGTTCTTTGAAATCGTCCCTCAAGTGGCTGCCGGTGTAGGTACAAAATCTGTCCGGACTAGGAGATGTGTCCGGGGTCCATGATTTCAATGACGTGGCAAACTGTCATTGGCTAGGTGGTGTCTGTCGGGCTAGCAGATCTGTCCGGGGGTCCAGCGACTGCCCACAACGTCACATACGGCAGGTCTATTTCGACAAACGATAGACAGATTCTATCTATCTATAATATATATAATATCTATCTATCTATCTATCTGCGATGCAGTTTGTCCTAATAGAGTTGCCGTCAGACCCCGGACAGATTGTGTACCTACACTGGGAGCTTCACCTCTCAGCCTGTAGGAGAGCAGCAGCGACGTCACGAGGCTCCGGCAGCTGCTTCCAAAAGCTTAACTTTCATGCTGCACCCCCCCACCCCCTTTTTGGGGTTCTTTCTAATACAAACAAGAGGAAGTCAAACAGAGTTCTCCAAGTGGTGCCTTGAACCAGAATCAAGTTTTTTCCCCCACTCTCCTCTCCTCTCCTCTCCTCGGCTGGCTGGGGGGAGCAGAGACAGCGGCTGCCTACATATCTGACGGAGTGGCTGTGACTCAGTGGCCTGTTATTCAGATCCCATTCTCACTTCCCAGTATGCAGATGAATCCCGGCCGTGGCGTCACAGCGTTTGGAGGCCTGCCTGAAACTGCCCCCCTCTCCCCCACCTCTCAGCAACCCCTGCTGATATTGCAGCCTCGGCTGAGGAGCTGCTTGGCTGATGCGCCTGATGAAGTTGTGCGTCTCTCGGGAGCTCCTCCAGATGCTGCTGCTGCGGGTGAACGTTACCCCCGCGCCGAGCCAACGCAATACTTATCGGCGGTGTGGTAGACGTGTTGACCCGAGCGCGGACGCACGGTTCACTGGATTCCCAGGGGGCCAAGGCACTCTGTGACACGCTGGCGGGAACTGCAAAGTGACAAGCGACGCCCCCCCCCCATCCTTCCCTAACCACTGCTGCTCTCCCATGTGCGACTGTTTAAACATGTGGTTACGACGCCAGGGTGAGGGGTTGGGGGTGGGGGGGTCAGCGGAGGCACAAGTCTTAACTTCAGCCAGACTATAAATACAGAGAAAACAGCCACGGGGACAGTGAGGGGGTCACAGCATCAGGCCTGGCGAGGAAGCTGAATCATTCACATTCATGTCATGCAATGAGCAAGAGGGTCGCCATTCACTGATCTGGTGGAGGGAGAAGAGGGGGGTGGGGGGTAATCTGGTAATTGCATTCCTTGTCCAGTTGTATCTTCTCCCTGCACTCACGCTCAAGACTCGTTTCTGTCAACAATTGCGAGCATCAAAGCCGAGGGAAAGAATTCTCTCACACACACACACACACACACACACACACACACACACACACACACACACACACACACACACACACACACACACACACACACACACACACACACACACACACACACACACACACACACACACACACACACACACGAGTCCCCGGAAGTTTTCTTTGATTTTTTTTTTTGGTGTTGACTATTTTTTCCAAAACCGCACGCAGGCAAGTCGAGACTTTGCTCGGCTATGCCGAAACGCCACAATTAGAGAGTGAAATGATTTCCTGGCGCGGCAGCGAGCGGCGCAGGGAGATTACGGGAGCTCGCTGCTGTTGACAACGGCCTTGTAAACCCGTTGATACTTGTTGATCGAGAGCTTTATGCATAAACGGGAGCGGTTGGGGAATCCTGACGAGAATCCGCACTTTCTCACCGCTGCCGCGCTCGCCCGGCTCTGTGATGTGGCTGCACACCAGGTGCAGGAAAAACAAAAACACAACTACAGTACAAGGACAACACTGTCTCAGCCAATTTTTTTTTAAACACAGACAGAAAAAGAGCCTCCAGTCCACTTAAACTTTAAAGATGCCGTATAAATCTGTTTTTAGTCTGGTTGTCTAGCAGCAGTGGTGAAGAACAGCCTCGTGATTGATCAATAAACTTCCCTTGATCTGAACCAGAAAAAATAAACTTCCCCTGACCACTGAGAAACAACTTGTTTAGCCCCGTGTTTACGCCCCCCTGCTAAAATGCCTTTAACTTACCTCTGGCAGTGATCTTTCAGTGCCTAACACAGGTTTGGAAGGTGACAAAAACAAGAGTGGCGGGGTGAACCAAACCCTGCCAGGAGGGGGCGCCGTCACTATACTTGACTGAGGTATCAATGCCCTTTGTGACATCACAAATGACCCATTCCCACATCAGAGAAGGGCTTTTCTCATTTCTGGGGAGTTGAGCGACAAACACTCGTGTTCTTGCTAGAAAACACAGAAGGTCCAGTACATGTTGTCCAACATGGGACCAACCCGAACCCACCTCAGGCTGCTGCTACTCTGGCTGGACATAAACCACGCTCGCCGCGCGCTGAGTGACGTGCCGAGTTATTTTTATGGGAGTCCCAGGCTGCTGGGGACTAAAAGGCAGGTTTCATGCATTAAGTGAGTCTCTGCTGTAAATGATTCCTAAAATAGATGCCGCAGGATGTGCCCGACGACGGGGGAATTTATGGGATTCCACGTTTTCACCTCGGGAGAGCCGACGGTGAAGTGACTGATCCTGCTTTGTATGATGAAATCTGTGGGCAAGCAGAAAACCATAAAACACACACGCAAAAAAGGCAAAGTGCTCACGAGCCTTTGGGAAGCCCGAGTCTGATTTTACAGCCACTTCACTAGTCGGTTAGCACATGAAGGATGACGTGCGTTTTTCCGCCATTATGCTATTCTAGTCGGGAACATGACTTATTTCTACACCTCGCCGGCTATAAAAAGAATGCAGAAAGACATTTGAAACGGGTAATATTACACTCCCACGAAATCCGCTGCCGGCTCCCAGCAGCCAATCATAGCTGTGTGTCTTTGCCAGTCTGCCTTCATCCTGACAGACGTAACCGTCTGGCACCGCCAAGGAAACGTCTCAGTTAGATAAACAAAGGGGTGAAAATGCCTTTGGCCCTTTTCAGCACTTTTTGGGAAGTGTTTTGCAGATGCAATCAAACTAGATGATGACTAAGCCAGGGCTCCAGACTAACTTTTTTTTTTTAAGCTCCACAAGGAGCACATTGGCACCTAACTTAGAATTTAAGGGCCGCAAGGAGAAATGCAGAAAATCCAGGGGCACACCGTAAATTTACTGCAAAGTAATTTTCAATGTAATGCTGACAAATACTTTGACAACATATACAGAAACAACGCTGTTTTAAATTTCCAAACTTCTGATCTGCAAATAGATTAGAAGTTTGTCGGCAACAACATATCTTCCAGTGATGAATATATAAATATACATATAGAAAATGTACTTCTAATGTCTCAAATTTTAGGGGCCAAATGTGGCCATTTAGGGGCAGTGTGGAGTCCTGGACTGAGCAGCTTTTCACAATAAGAGTTGCAGCCTCTGAGCGACCTTTCGGGACATTTTAATCCACACGTTTACTTTTCTTATCTTTGAGGTGTGTAATACATACATTAAAAAAAACAGTCAGGGGTGATTACCTGGAAAATCCTTTCCCGCACACAGAACACACGTAGGGCTTGTGCACTCCGCCGTCGTGGGAGCGGACGTGGTAGGTCATGCGGTCCTTCCGCTTGAAGCGCTGCTGGCAGATGGGGCACTCGAAGGGCTTCTCGTCCGAGTGGGAGAGCTTGTGGCGGTTCAGGTGGTAGACGTCGCGGAAGGCCTTGCCGCACATCTCGCAGCCGTGGTTCTTCTTGACGGGCTTGGGCGGCTTCTTGGGGATGTTCTGCTGCGGCAAGTTTCCCATGGCCGACGACGTCATGATGCTGGAGGAGACGGAGGTGGTGGCCGTGGAGAGGATGCCCGCCACCGTGGAGATGTAGGAGGGGTTGCCGTTGTTCTCCCGCTGCATGGAGGAGATCATGGGCACCATGGTGGGCGCCGACTGCGCCGTCTTCTTGGGCCGCGACACCATCTTGATGCCGGTGTGGCTGGACTCGTGGCGCCGCAGGTGGTAGCTGTCGCGGAAGGCCTTGTTGCAGTAGCCGCACACGAAGGGCGTCTTGCCCTTGTGCTCCTTCTTGATGACGGGCATCGGCGGCCGCCCGCCACCCCCGCCGCCCATATTGTCCTTGAGCAGGTCGGCGGCGCTGGTCGGGGGCTTCTGGTCTAACTGGATAGGCAGGATAGGCTTCTGGTCGATGGGTTCGGCCCCAGCGTTGAGGAGTGGCAGCAGGCTGTTCTGGGCCACTTGGTGCTGGTGGTGCAGGGCTTCATTCGCCTGCTGTGGAATCAACACACACACACACACACACAAAAAACAAAACAATCAGGCCGAGCTGCGCGGTAACTTCAAATGTGTCGAGTCGGGTGCGAGGTAAGTGGCGACACTGCTGGGTTGAAAAACCCATTTTGGGGGGATTTGGGGCTTTCAGAACAAATCGCTTCACTGTTAGTTCTCTGTCTTTCTCCCTGTTATCATGAAGCAGGGGGGGGAAAAAGATGCAATGCAGCTGTCATTACGAATGGTGACGCAGCACGGCCCCGGTCCAAAAGTACCCAGACGCTGCACGCTAAATGGCAAATGATCACATTGCCACGGTGCTGATTCAAGGAGCCAGAGAAGAAAAAACAAGAGCCCTGCAGACTGCGGTGCCGCAGACTGTCAGCTCCCACACACGACGTAGACCCACAATCCAACACTTCCTACAGCAGAGCTGACACAAAGTAACGACTCCGCTGCAAACTTGCATATGGCTTTCATTGTGGGAGAGCTGCGAGCCATTTGGAGGTGTCTGGGTTCGGCATAGACCTTGGAATGTCACCAAAAGCTGCATTTTGACCGTCGCACGGTTCAGAAGTCGGTGAAACAAATTAGTTTCTAAGCCGATGAGATGCCTTGCGTTCCCCAAACCCATGTGATTCTTTGCCGACACCAGCATTAAAAATTTAATTAAGGCAAGACAGAATAGCCAACGAACAAAATTCACAAAAAAATGCACATCAACTGGCAAATAGTTCAATTTGTGTTTTAAATGGGGGAAAAAAAATCGGTTGCTGCTGTTGTTTGGGCAAACGGACGCAGTCAAGACAACTATGTAGTCGGCTACGGGCAAGAAAAGGGAAAGGTGAAATGCTTGACCTTTCCCTTTGAGGTTCAATCATCCATCGACGCAGGCCGGCCCAGAAAGGAGTCGCAACAGAGGAGGCGGCTCGGAGAAAAGAAAAATGAGCCGCACAATGTCCTCCTTATGTCATCCAGCCCATTGTGGGAGACACAAATCTGAGCAGTGATGCCTCAGCGGGGGATCTTTGTATGCTCATCTTCATTGATTTGGCTCATCTATTCATGAGACGGGGACATTGTTTACCGACACACCACTCCACCAAACTAGCCGTCCTTCTCCTCGTACGCAGGAGAAGAAGAAGAAGGAGGAGCAAAAAAACCCTGCGACCTGGGAACTGGCCGCAAATGCCACCGAAAAAACCCACACGTCCGTTTGTCTCAGCACCTGCTCACACTTGCCACCTTCCTCCAGGATTAGTCATCGTCGTGCCAGTCCACTGGCAAGGGGGGCAGGGGGGAGGGGGGGTGTTGGTGGTGGGGCTTTATGTTTGGGTGGATGAACCCTCTTTGTGAAGCTGGCGGGCGGCAGACACAGCCGCCGCAGACGGCCTGCCGCTCCACAGAGGTGCAGGGCCTGTAAGCTGCTGTGCCTTCATGCAGCTCTGACCATTTTGACACAAATGCGCTCTGACAACTGGGGCTGCTCCCTCATAAATAACATCAAAATGGAGGGAGTGTCCTGATGGCTCCACGGGCCACTGTAGACTCGAGCTGAGCTCATGGTCTGAGTCAGATTATGCGCTGTCTCTCTCAAATCCTTTGTTGCTCACTCTACAGCTGCTTGCCGTGATCTCAGATTAAAAAAAGAGCCCAACTAAAACTACAATACAGACACAGATTTTTTGGGGGGAATTTGGGAAAAACATGACAGCTCTTCACCAACACACACATGCACAGACCAAGCACTTGCTTTATTAATTTACTTTATACTACTACTCTATAGACAACTTTGGTTTTGGTTGATCTTTTCCACAGTGTGATATTTCTGGGACAGGACCTTTACAGATGCCACAAGTTAAAAAAAGAAAAAAAAAAAAAAAAAAAAACACTACTTACAGTTTGGAAACTTTGGATTTTTCCAACTTGGGCTTGTTTGTAAGAAAAACGTACAAGCAGGGAAGAAACGGACAGCTTTATAATACCTAAGTAGCACCCTAGAGGGTCTGGCATCAGGCCTTTTATCTTGACTTGATATCTGGATTTTGTAACTAAAACCAGGATGCATCCATCCAAAATGGGCAATTGTTGTAGCGCTGTGTTTTTTGGGACTGAATAAAACCCTGAAGCCAAAGGCTACTGGCCTGATATGGACACTGGCAGTTTCTCTGCAAATTAAAATTGCTTCAAAGTTGCAATAAATCAAAACAGAGCAGATTTCTGCAGCAATCAACAGAACCATTTTGACCAGACAAAATTCAAAACCGAGTTACATAAAGTAATAATGACGCCAATTATATTGTCATGACTACAGCTGCTATGAACACTACACAACTTCACAATACATTTGTCTTGTCAACTCCACAAAAGGCACAGGTGTAGTTACAAACATTGAAAAGAGCAGCATTCCATTTATGTGAGCCATCTTCAGGTCTTCGTAATTTCACATGTGGCCTCAACCGGGAGGCTTTTCCGACCGATGCTGAAACACGGCACTTTGTCGTCCGTTAAAAACCTGCTGAGGTTGAGGGAAGACAAAAGGTTTCAGGCCAGGCATAAAGGTTGTATGCCTAGCCTGAAACTTCCACTGAAGTCTCAAAGCGCCCTTCTTCTGCTTTGGAAAACTAATCTTTGCAAAAATGTATTGGAAAAAATGCATAAGCCAGCACAGGAATGTCAGAGATGTCCCCTTTTCAGCCTATTAAGCTGCAGTATGTGAAGCCCTTTGAACATTTAAAGGCATGTCTGCCACGATGCGACTGGCTTGCAAACAAGTGCAATGAACGATACCCGAAATAAGAGGTGATCTATAGAAAAGAAACTATGGAGGGAAACTTCAGATACAGGGTCACAGGTGGGGGTAGGTTCATTCATGAAAGTTGTTCAGCGGCGCATGAAGCCAAAACCAGTTGACTTTCTTGTATAAAATTACCTGACCCCTCCACAATGTGGAGCTACTGGAGCATGTGCCCACTGATTCAGACTGCTTGAGTGGCTTTTCATTTAGAATGAGCAATGTGCGCTGCTCAACCTTCCTCTGACAAACACCCAGGTGTCTCACCGAGTACAAGTAGGCTGAAGTGGATTTTTGGAGAACTATTGAGGGACGTTAAACCAAAGCAAGGTCACAAATTATTATGTGTGTGTGTGTGTGTGCACGCACGCACACAAACACACACAAATTGATGGGTATTTTATTTTATCTAATGTTTGACAAAAACTTGGCAATAACTTCCTCTAGCTGCTGTGAAAGCCTCAGGAGGGAGTGCAAGCAGTTATGAAACATTTTACGAGTCTTTTCAGGAGTTAGGAAACAGTATAACCACAACGCCAAAGACATGTCAGGCAGACAGCTACATGTATCCTCAGCATTTAGCTATTAGCTACTGGTTGCCATGCCAGGTTTAATGAGTGACTTTCTGTCCACATTGCCCATATCAATTCCAGCAATTTGTTTATTGTAAACAAAAAAGTCAACAAAAATGCCTTTTGATTGCACAACAAATCAATAACAGCTTTTTTTTTTACTTTTAAAATCTAAAAAGGTATCTAAAGTATATATTGTGCTTTATTTAAGAAATCTGTTTAAGAGCAAAGTCTTTATTTGGTGGGATTGACAGAATAACTTAAACTGGGTCAAAAAGATCAGGGGGACTCTGATAACCTAATCAATCAAAAACTTTCTCTAGCCTTATAGTTGCAGAGGAAGCTGAAGTTGAGTTTACGTTATAAAGGAAAAAAAAAGAAGATCCTTCTAATTCTAACTTATCTCCATATATTGTATAGAACTGCGAGCCAAAGTCTGTGCATCGTGACCCACAAAGATCTAAACATGAATCACAAGAGATCTTCACTGTAGCCTTAAGGATGTTGGATTATTAATATGTTGCACATTAATCAACAAAGGCAGAGAAAGAGATGTACTTATGGTAATTCTCAAGCTCATTTACACAACAATGTGGATAATGTATAAAGGGGCTGACAAAGTGTCCAAACAAGTATATGACAATCATCTATTAATATGGCCTTGTTTAAAAAAAAAAAAGAAGGAAAAAAAAAACTTTTCTATGTAAAAAAAGTAGTGCTGTAAAGGACTAAAGCACTAAAAGTAATTGACGGCTGGGCAGCTGAATGAATTATTGCTACACTTGCGCCCTGCTCCTGAATGCTAACCGTGCTCAGATTTACATGAGACTGACACAGTAACAGCACAAGGTACATAATACATGCAGAGCTTCTGGCTAGACGCCAGATACAGCCGCACCATCCAGCTGCCTTCTTCCACCCCGAAGAAAGTGCTTAAAGAGATGTGATGATATGATAAATCTTAAGGCAGTTAAAGCACACGCTCCAACGGAAAGGCGGGGAAAAAGAGTTGGTGCAACCCAAGAACTGTGAGAAACAAAATAAACTTCACTGCATGACCATAAATTGTACAGTGCATTTTCATAGTTATTGTTTGTAACACTAGGCGAGGAAAATGTAGTCTTTTGTACCAACTTGTTCTCTTTGAGAACAGAGCATCTGCTCCCTGACCAAAGGCCGGCATGCGAGTGCAACTTTCCTAGATGTCACACATGACCTAGTCCAGTCAGACATCAGCCCCACGCCTCGTTTGACACAACCGTGCAGTAATTGCCTCACTTTTTATCACACTAGACAGCAATACATGCAGTTTCATAAAACAGACTAAAAGTAGAACTAATGGCCAACACAGGAATTTATTTTACACTGGCTATCAAGTTTTTTTGTTTTAGTTTATTTTATTTATTTTTTTTTAACTAGGACTTAATACATCAAGAATGACTGATACGAAACCGATGACTATGCGGATCTGACACACTTTCCCCAACTTCTGTTCTTCCCAAATATTAAAGGGATGAACTGATTAGGAAAGCGAGTGAAAGCGAAGTTCTAAGCAGTCTTCTACGCACACTTAAACCATTCACGGGACCATCGTGCACGATAATATAATAAAAAAAAAATAAAATAAAATAAAATAAAACAACACTAGTAGATGTAGTACATGAACAGGACTACAAATCACGACGGGGTTTCAGGCAAACACACGTCCAAATTGAGCTAAACCGCGTCGGAATAAAACAAAAGATTTCGCGCCAAACATTTAATCTTTTGAATGGTGCCCTCTCCTCAAAAACTTGAGCTCTTACATTTCCATGCGCGCACCGGGCTCGTTTCTTTGATGCTAACTAAGGCCACGGGAATAAAACATTTCATTCATTTCATTGAACAATAGACGTCCATCTTAGTACACGGCGAAAAGCACTAAACCGTGGCACCTAGCACTCAACAGTCGCACACGCTCGGCCACGGCGACGAAAAGAAAAAAAATGGATTTACAAATTGCGTAATGTTGTTGCTAATTTCAAATGCGCCTTTTCGTTGCTAGTGTTAGCTTCGCATAGTTTAAATTCCTTCCCACCGCGTCTACGACAATAAATAGCTGGTTAATAAACAGAGGCATGTAAAGATACGGCGCTGGTTGCGTGAACGTGTTAACGTCTGTTTTGCGACCTTGCTACGACAAGCCTCGCCCAAATTAGGCTGAATTAGCCAGGAGTTTGGAGAGGGCAGCCTAAACATCGGTAGCTAACTTGGCTAGTTACGGCTAAACCGGCTGAGGCAAGCGGAAAGTTCACCGCGGACTTGCAAATATACGTCCGAAGACTAAATCTCAGTAGCTGAAAGTCCATCGTTGAACTTATCCAACCACGCCGATCTTGTGAGGTTTCACATTATTTTAAAAATGCCATTTTACTTTATGATGATAAAACATATTGTTCAAAATCTCATTAAAACACGGCGTCCGATCACAGTCGTCAACCGGAGGAAAAAAACAGCTCTGTCTCGATTGTAACGGTGCAGTGGCGTCTCCAGCCTTTACTTCAAATGATCCCACATGTTTTGCTGGCTTCGACATGGGAAACAAACTTTAAAGGATCGCGAATGCTGTCGAGCGGATGGACGTTTGCCACCTAAGCACGCGCACAAAGGGACGATGGAGCACATTTTTCGAACACTCGAGTGGGAGAAGTGATTTTTTGTTCTAGCGTCATTCCCAAGCCTCACAGCTGGAAGCCTGGATTCATATACCATTGTTTTGCTCGGATACTTCAGCTTGGTATTACTTGCTCAAAAACTGGGTTTGCCGCCAAAATATCCCGTGCGCGCATTTTTAAGTCGTCGCTCTACGAAATACGCCAGTTTTCTTCCACGAGAGTGAACTTACTTGAAAAAGAAACGTACTCCAGCTCGGCTCCATTTCCACACTCACTAATTCTGTAGGAAACCAAGTAGAAGCCTACAACAAAGCAACCAAACATGGCAGCTGAAACAACTTCCGGTAACCTCGAGGGCTGAACCACTTTTTAGGGGGTGGTGTTAAATTTAGTCCGTTGTAAATTAAGAAATTTACTACTTTACATCATCAATTCGAGAGAGTCAATGCCACAGGGAACGTTTTTATTCTTTCTATAAAGAAATAAAGTCGACACGAATTCATTACGGTGTGCTTCCTCAAGAAAGGACCTATTTTATGAAGTTGATGTTCTAAAACACCCCTAGAAATGGTTTTCCGCTGATTTTGCGAGGGGCATTGGTTGTAATCGAGCACTGTCGCATGTGGCTGAGATTGAATTTCAGCAACCATACGTTTCTTGAAAAAAAGAGAAGGAAATGTTAAATTTTGTTAATATTTTATTTTTGCTCAACGCGAGAAACGGCGGTAATAGGCGGTAATGTTTCGGTTCAAACGCAGAGAGAAACCCATCCGCTTATTTTGCTGTTGATGTTCATTCACCGCGTGGGGATGAATGAAAATCTCCGAAACCGAGAAACATTCATTCAGCCTCCTTCATGAGGGTGAATGTAGGGCAAATGTGGAACGTGTATGAGTAACCTGAAAATAAAAACAATCAAAAGCTTTACCGAGCCACTGTTTTTACGGACAAAAGAGGAAAGTTTATGACTGGAAGTCGCACTATTGGCGTGCAAAAATGTAAAAATCTAAATTTAACATGTGCATCCGGTCATTTTTCTTCTTCTTTAACCCTTTGAGTTAAGCAGTTGACAACCTAATGACATTTCATCGCATTGAAGAACAGGCGATATGTTAATAAATCATTATCTAAAACCTGGTGCAGCCCTATGTTTACATCAGCAATATCGAAATGGTTAAGGACTAATGAGATGAAAAGTGTGCCATGATCAGTCAAATCTGTTCTGTGAGTGGTGTTTTATTTATCACAAGGCATCATGATTGTTTTAGATGCAAGCAAGACACGTAAATGGTTTGGTTTTTATCTGTACACATGTTTATTTGCACATTTTACATATAAAACAAATATTTTGGACATCTGGTTTCACGAGTGTAAAACGATGCAAGGTAACAACAGTGAAACAGCTACAGCATATGCTCAGATATGGTGAATTAATACATCATTTCCCTATGTTGTATAATACAGCTCAGCATGTACACTCCCCCCATATTATATGTATATATATATATATATATATATATATTGAGTGTATATATATGTATATATATATATATATATATATATATATATATATATATATATATATATATATATATATATATATATATATATATATATATATATATAAAAGCATATTTCAATAGTGGCTATTGTTTGTTTTTCTCTTGCAAAAGGAAAAAAACCAACAAACAAAACATTTGTTACATAAACCAGCACAAATAACGGGGGGAAAATTACATGTGCATTGTTACATTGTTACATATGACAGTCTGAGTTAAGTTCATATTGTCTTTCCAGTCAAAATAAAATCAAGAGCAACCAACATCTCAAATAATGAAGGAAAGGTTGATGAAAGTGATGAAAGGATTTCTTCTATTAACAGTGAATTGGAAATCCCTCACTATACTGACACCCAATAATATCATAGACCAAAGTAAAAGACAGAATTGCATCCTTTTGGAAAAAACAGACTTGTGTTTCAGCTCTGAAATTAAAGAGGACACAGATCCATGCTGGAATCAGTATTGTCCACACTCTTTCCAGTATGTTCTTTGAACTCTGCTCGCCAATGAATGGCTGTTCAGTAAAGGTGCCCCCATTGTACTTTTCAATCTTTGTCCCACTGTATATTGAAAGCCTTTATTCACATACAGTGCAATGAACGTTTCAGTTAGAGTTGGGGAATATGTGTGGTCAGCCCATTCTCCCCCCATCCAGCTCAAAAGACACGATAACATCCCGCAACGGGCTCCACTTGAAAATACAGTTATGCAGATTGCTTCCTCTGATACATTTCCAGCTGTGAATAAGGAAGGCTCTCCAAAGGTAAGCACCTTCAGGTGACAAAAACATCAGGAAAATCATTGAGCCAGATGACTTTTGACCTACCCGCACCATTTTGTCATATCACGCAGGTTGTTATCATCTGAAAAATGATTTTATGTATTGAGTGTATTGCAATGGTACCTTCACTCATTGTCGTAAAAACAAACAAAAAAACAGTTTTTGGGGTATTTTTGTTGTTGGTGTTTTGGTATTTTGGGTATTTGCTTCGATGCTTCATTCATTGCTTCAGGTGAATATTCAGTCGAGATCATTTGTGAAAGCCACCTGTGAAAATATGTCTGGTTGCACACACCTACTTCCTTTGTTCTTCTCCTTAAGAGAAGATGTTGGAGATGTTTGAACTACCTTTTGGTTGAGTTACTTAAAAACATATTTATCAATCTAACTTTGAAACCATTGTATTTTTTACAGAAATGGGAGACTGGTCCATTCTTGGCCGCTTCCTAACGGAGGTTCAGAACCATTCCACCGTCATCGGCAAGATATGGCTGACGATGCTCCTCATCTTCCGCATCCTGTTGGTGGCCTTGGTTGGGGACGCCGTGTACAGTGACGAGCAGTCAAAGTTTACCTGCAACACCCTGCAGCCTGGATGTAATAACGTCTGCTACGACACCTTTGCTCCGGTCTCACACTTGCGCTTCTGGGTCTTCCAGATTGTCCTCGTCTCAACGCCCTCCATCTTCTACATTGTCTACGTCCTGCAGAAAATCACAAAGAATGAAAAGTTGGACGTCAAGAAGGTTGTTGTCGTGCCCAGGGCTGCCACTTCACTTGAGAGGGAGAAACGCGTGGGAGGAGATAAGGAAGTGACGCTGGAATCTGGTGGACCTTACAACAGAGTGTATACCAATGAGGAGTGGAGCTCCCAGGAGGATGAGTGTGAGGAGAGGAGCCAGCTGGACGAGGAAATGAGAGAGGTGGGGAAGGACCCAACGCAGCTCTCCAGCCAGGTGCTGCTCATCTACATCATCCACGTTCTGCTGCGCTCCATCATGGAGATAATCTTTCTCATTGGCCAGTATTACCTGTTTGGATTTGAAGTCCCGCACCTTTTCCGCTGTGAGACCTACCCCTGCCCAACCAAAACGGACTGCTTCGTGTCTCGCGCAACGGAGAAAACCATTTTCCTCAACTTCATGTTCAGTGTCAGTCTCGGCTGCTTCATCTTGAACATTGTGGAGCTGCACTATCTCGGCTGGATTTATATTTTCAGGGTGTTGTTCTCAGCGTGCTGCACGTGCTGTAGGTCGGATCAAGACCCTGTGCGTCAGGTGGAACTATATTCGGACAGCAACCCGCTGCTGCTCGAGCTCAAACACTCCTTACGTGGCAGGGTTGTTCTGCAGGCCACCTCTGCCATGTCCCGGGACAAGAGCAGCACTGTCCCCAGTCAGGCACCGGCCATCTCCTTCGAGACAGACTCTACACTGGAGTGCACTTCCAAGAGAAATCCAGATGAGAAGGAACGCACTAAGACAAGACTGCATAACATGGCCAAAATGGGAAGAGGCAAAAAGTCATGGCTATAGATGATTTGGACCTTTTCTCTACTGGGTTGGTTTTCATTTTTTTCAGGGATGGATGAGTTGAGGAAAACTGTTAAAGTTAGTGATTGTGGAAATGATGCACAGGATTTCACAGTATTTGACGTACTTGGTGTATTTGATTTAAAGGTGCCATATTATGCCAAATTCAAACTTTTTAACAGTTTTATACAAATCTAGCCTGTCAATGAACATCCCTCAAGACACATCACTAACACCTTCCCCAGGTAATGACAACACTCACAGTCAACTGTCTGCCCTACGCTCTGCCTCTTGCAACACATGTGAGAGGTTAAACAATCATCAGTTTTAGTAGGACGCTATAACTGAAAATTTGGCAGGAGGCTGTAAATAGGTGGCTAAAGACGCTGCTTTTTGGAGATCTGTGTTTTTTGCAGGATAATTGATCATCCCCACTGGAATCTGGGATAAAAAATAGAAAAAGATCTGACAATGGATATAATGTGGACCTTTAAATCTCACAAATGAATGCAAGCTTTCTTATCATTAGGATATGCACATTTTATGAAATTATTTGATTTTGCATTTCCAGTGAAATTTTACATTTGCTCAGTGTATTGTGAAGCGGAATTGCTAATATTAATGTAGCACAGCATTTTATGAAAATGTCTGTGTAAATAGACTCAAATCAACGTGTTTGCTGTGATTATTTGAACACCTATTTACTTGTGAAGTTACAATACTAAAACAATGTCACTGTCAACATGTAACATGTAAACATGTTTCGTCATACTGAAAGTCTTTCACTGATGTGTTTTCAAATTTTGTTTAATTTGTAAGACTGTCAAAGCGTGTAAAATGACTGAATTGAGGCAGTACATAGATTTACATAAACATTGATGTAACACACTGCTTTAAGTTCTTTAAAGACTATGTCACATCTCTTAATAAAGGCACGGTGTGTGTTGCTGAGCTCTTTAAAAAATAAACAGGCAGCAGTACTTATCAACTGTGTTATATTCTGTCATGTACCTGCACATTTAACGTCTCAGGAAGCTGTAGTACCAGGAGGGGTCACTGCTGTCCAGGTTACAATAATGCTACTTTCAAGGACTGTAGGAATTAATACTTGCGGCAATAGCAAAGCGTCGCTAACGTCCTGTGGACGCATTGGACAGGTCAAATATATCTTCAAGAGCTTTAAAGACTATCACACATGATGTTCAAGATGGGTGAACGTAAAAACAAAAGTAAAACAAGTGTATGATAAGCCTATAAACAGGCTTATCTATTGCAAAATTAGATTAAAATTACTTAACAGAGATGAACACTTGTGATATACTAAAGCAGTCAAATACCAATTCTTTCCCATTTCTAAGATTGAAACAAATTAGAAATAACAACGCGTGCATAATCAGCGTAGTTTCTAAAGTCGGACTTTACCGGTGAGCATTTGAAGGCAACACAAGTAATACCTCGCACCTAGTGTCAATACCAGGGAAGGAAATGATGAAAACTTGGCACAAGGCGACGACGCTGCAAACGCAGGTAAGTTATTGTCATGTCTAACTCGCATCAATCCAGCACAGGGTTTCATGTCAGTGACGTGTTTACAATTTACCAAAAGTGTCTCCAAAGGCCGTCTGTTCTAAAGAATGAGGGCAAAGCAGCTTAAAGGGGATATTGCGTCCGATCTCTGGTCCAGCCGTCGAGCAAACATAGCTGCACCATGCGTGCGTCCCAGATAACGTACGGTTGTTTTCTTCTGATTTATTAAAAGACAATTTCCAAACGTGCTGTATTCAAAATTGACTGACAATGACAGCTTATAAGTCACCAAGCCTCTGACCTCTGATTTGTTAAAAAAAAAAAAAAAACATCATGGGCTAATAACCTTTTTTCGTGTCGACACTAATTCACGCGTAAAACATATGACATTGACAGAGAATGGCAATGCCACAGCTGTCGAAGTGTCTGCAAGTGGGACAACTTAACTCAGGCTCAGATGAACACTCATAGAAAAGAGAAGTTAAATACTTCGTCTATTTTATATTAGGGTGAAATATTTAGTGTCATTTTTATAGCTTTACGACAGAGAAAGATGACATGCAATATATAGTTACTTCTGTGTGTTTTATTTGTGTAATTTAGTTGGATGAATATGGCATTGTTTTTGCCACATGACATCTCAGACAGGCCTTTTTAAACCAGTATAAACCCACATTATAAAACAGCTGACAGTAAACTGTGAAATTCATTTGGTTTGAATTTCAAAAAGAGGGCCAAATATGGATTAGGGTGGATCTTGAAGGATTTACTGTATCTGTTGTGATTTTGGCACATCTGTCATCATCCTGCAAGTGCAAATCTGCATAGTTCCACTCAAGTGGTTAAAAAAAGGCATTCAGAAATATTATTTTAACAGTCCAATTCAGACTGATCCAACTTTATTCCTAAGGGACTTTGAACCAAGTTAAGTCAATAAATCTTTATTTTCCAATGACCTTCAACTTTGTTGTAATGAACAGAGGTATATAAAAACACAAAGACCAAACACTCCATACTGACAAATGTTATATAAACAGTAAAGTCAGTAAACAAATAACAGTAATCAGTTATTGTTGATACATTCTTTGATAAATAATGGTGAATGTCATAAGTCATTTGCCATTGACTAAAGCAGCAGGGACAAATGAATTCTTCAATCTGTTTGTCCAGCATTTTGGGCATTTTATTATTCATTTATAACCTTCGGCTTAATTGAAGCAGCGAAAACCACCTAAACAATGAATGGCTTGACTATTAAAATTGTTTTAGCTTTTTTCAAAGATCTTCTTTGTTTGTCAGTAACAATGACCCAAACTGGCAAACTACAGAAAGGGAAATTTTGCATTTTTTGCAGCTTTCATCAACATGGAATTCTAAGATGAAACAACCACATAGGTTGTGCTTGGAAAGTGAGCAAAAATGTTGCCAATTGTTCTTTTTTCTTCACATCTTTTACAGGTTGTGTGATCGCGGCGCATGTAGAGTAGATGCTCTCACCAGGAGTTCCTCTCACCATCCTTTTCTCTAAAAGTTGGCAAAAGGCCTCTGAAAAGCTCAAGCATGTTCCACCTCATGAAGAAAGATAAGGAGAAGGAAAAGGAAAAGGAATTAGGCAAGAAGGAAAAGAAAGACAAGAAGGAAAAGAAAGAGCGAATGTCGCAGGCTGAGCTCAAGAGCTTGGAGGAGATGAGCATCCGCAGGGGCTTCTTCCATCTCAACCGAGGAAGCTCCAAGAGAGATCCCAGGTGCAGGCTGGAGATCTCTAGTCCAATCCCAATCAAGGTTGCCAGCAACACGGAACTCAACCTTACAGATCTGGACGCTGAGCGCCTTTCCAACACCCTCGAGCAGGACAATGACCAAGGCGATGGTGGCACCTCTGGTGAAAACCTAAGAGGATCTGAGGTAGGGCTTCATCGCAGCTCCGTAAAAGAGAGAGCGGCTAAGTTTGGGGAGCTGGCTAAGGTCAGTTCGGGGGTGTCCTTTTCGCTGAAGATCAAAGAAGAAGATGGTCCAGCCACTTCCGATCTTCCGGGACGCATCCGCACCACGTCCTCTGTCAAGTACCACCTAAGCCTGAAAGGAACGGACGTGGCCCACGTTCCTGAGATGGTGGAGAAGACCTTCCCAGGTGCCGATTTACAGCTACCGCTAGTTGTTCCTCCCCCAATACCAGATCCAAGAGAGCTTGATCTCCAACGCCGCCCCACTGGGGATTTTGGCTTCTCTCTGCGACGGACCACCATGCTGGACAGGCAGCCCGACGGGGAGGTGTGCCGCCGGGTCGTGCACTTTGCGGAACCAGGTGCCGGGGCGAAGGACCGGGTGGCCGGCTTGGTCCCTGGGGACAGGTTGGTGGAAATCAACGGCGTCAACGTGGAGAACAAGAGCAGGGACGAGATCGTGGAGATGATCCGTCAGTCGGGGGAGACGGTCCGGCTGAAGGTGCAAACGATTTTGGAGCTGAGCGAGCTGAACCGCAGCTGGCTGAGGGCTGCAGAAGGCCAGCGCAGAAGCACTTCACATGTAAGTCCTGCCCTGTTGTTGTTACTGCAAGCAACCCCCGGCACGCACAGGGCTCGAAAGGCTTCAGTTGCCAGAGCTACAGAGCTGTTTACGAAAACATCTATTCATCTCTTTCAAAGAGAAGAGGAAAACTTAAGACCACTCAGGCACTCAAGTTGTTTTGAAAAAGCAGAGCGGTCCAATATTTGATTCATTTTCACATTTTTATTTTTCATCCAAACCTTCAGTGAAGTTGCCCTGCATGATGGATAATTAAAAAAAACTCACACAAAAGAGCATATCTAGAATGAGTAATTAAAACCTCCATCAAAATGCCCAGTTAAAGTACAGCTGGTCAAGATTGTGTTGAATTGAGGTGGCCTCTTTTAGAGGCCAAATCTTAAGGTCAATGGTCACATGACTACAGGTTGTCATGCTTCTTGTATATCAACAGCTGTTGAACCAAAAGTTACAGTTATCTGGCAGACCTCAATTGAAACATTAACTGCTGCAATGTTTTTGTTTTTAACCACATTGAACAACTATTGTCACTACTAACTTTTTGTCAGTATTAAACAACAACAACAACAACACACGTATTTGCATTGAACAGAAATATTTTATCTAAAACAAAATGCGCTTTGGCTCAGAGTCAAGGTTGACATCTCCACCAGTGCCAGCGTCTTTTTACATCTCACTCTGGGACTGGTCTCATCTGAATGTGAGATCTGGCGCCCACGTAAAGTGGATTAAAAACATCTTGATGGTGGGTGGAACGGCAATGATACTGGTGATGTGCTATTGTGCTCGGGGGAGTCTGTTGGTGTGTGTTTTGAGAGCGCGAATGTGTTCTGGTGTACATATAATCCCCCGGCTCCTTTGACACCAAACAATGGGACGCTGACGGAAACAACGGCCCCAAACACACCACCGCAGACCATGGCCATATGGTCTTGGAAGACTTGGCCAGCAGCCCATTCAGCTTTTTCCTACAGATAATCATGTGCAACACGTAGAGAGGCATCAAGTTAAACTACTTATTTGCCAGAATTTGGTCTGTTGTAAGGGTTTTAGTCTAATGGGGGTTGAGCTTTGGACTGGAAGTGTGCAATGCCACGTCTTGTTTAACTGTTGGATGGGGGACAAATCAGATGTGGGAGGAGGTTTTTTACGCTAACCCTCATTCCAGTTTTCTTTGGGTGGGCGCAGTGCGTTTGTATGATTCTGCCTGTCCACAGTGAATTTGCTACACTGCAGAGAAACACATGCATGAAAATAAAATCAATAGAAACAGTTGTCCTGGTGGGTCTATAGTACATCTGCAATACCGTGCCTCAATTGTAATACATTTTAATACATTAATTCAAATCATATTTAACCTTTTAATATTGTGGGTTGAAAGGTTGTATGTTATGCACAATTCACTTAACCAATGTCTTCTAGCAATAATAGATGTTTCTTGTGTCTCTATGAACTCTGCACAAATGCTAAAGCACATAGTTCTTCGAAGTGCCCCTTTTTGACGTCACAAAGGGAAGTGACACCACACTGATAGCCCTAGTGAGAAAGCTCCCATCCAGGTTTTGGTTAGGTCCTCTGAGACCGCGTTGTTTCTGTCTATGTAACAGTTTCAGCAGGAATCTAAACAACAAGCTGTCAACAGAGGGCTAGATATGTTGGCTTTGAAGGTTTTTTGTTTGACTAATGTTGCAGGCCCCTTCTCTGGAGTCTGGAATGAAAAATAAAGACACAATAATGGTTAAAACGTGGGACTTTTAAGTCAGTAACATCATTTTCCTCTGTAAACCCCGACGCTGGCCTGGTTGTGAGACACAGATCTATTTCGCAAGGCGGCGCATGAACGGTGACCTGATAAGTCATTAACAGGCTGGGCAGCTAATTAAGTAGCTGAGAATCCTTTCTTTTAAAGCACGTGGGGGCGGGGTTGGGGGGTTGTGACCGGGGTCAAGGCAGACATAGGCTGCAAAATGTGTTCTGCACAGGGGGGCTGTTTTACAACCGGAGAGTGGAGACTATAGGCAGCAGAGACTTAAGGCAGTGGCAGTTGGAATGATAATGATGCCAATGTTACAAGTGTGATTCTGTGGGGCTGACTTTTTGTTAGAAACATATATCTCCTCTGACCTGCCACGGCTACTATTAAAAACACCACTGAAACAGGCCCACCAATGATTTGATAATACATCGGACATTGTCCACCCTCTTTGTACATCACTTTAATTTTAAAGTGTGCCCATAAATTGTAAACAGAGACCCATTTCTTTACTTTGTCCTACATTCTGCTCCTGATCGTCACAAGACAGGCCACTTTGGTTAAAAAAAAAAAAGAAAGAGAAAATGTGCATGTGAGCGTGACCTAAAACCAACTGGACTATTTATAGGTGGTTTATAATAAGAGATCTACACTCTGGATCTAGACCTCAGCAACACAGTTTGATTTGTAGCGCGGTGTATTCAAGCCACATGCATGTTGTCTGAATTTTGAGGTTGCTCTAAAATACTTTGACGACTTGGTGATTTAAATCACTCCTATGTATATTGTGCGCGAGACTCTGAGCTTAATTCTACTACTGCTACTACTGCTACTACTATGACTACCAGTAATTATAATAATTACTATTATTATTAGAATGATTCCATTTTTCTTTTTGCATGTTTTATCGTAACACCTATTGGTGGTTAGAGGGTTAGAGGGATTTTTGTTTTGTAATACTGTTTGGGAGGGTGAAATTCTCAGAGCTTAACTAACTACTGGCAGGATTTTTCTCAGAAACCAGCAATTGGCTGTGTAAGTGGAGCACTGCAGTGTGAATAAAGGTTCTGTTATTGCCGAAAAATAGTCATACACTTTAATCTTCCCCTGCCTCTGCTACTGTCCGCTCTCCTGTGCCAAATAGTTTCCGATTGCAAGACAAGACAGGCAAATTATGATTCGTTGAAACCCCTCGCCATGTCCAGTTCTCCAAGTAAATATTATCCTGGGAATTCAACTTTCAGGAAAACTGAACATTATTAATTAACAGTGACAAAAAACATCAATTGCATGTTCAGAGGAATAACAGGTGAGCAGATGAAGAGTTTGTCCATTGGGTGGCAGTCATTGCCCACATTTCCCAAGAACAGTACACCACAATAACCAGACACCCCACTGTCCTGCTATTATGCAGCTCTTAACTTGTTTTTAAAGTTCTGCTGCAGTTGATTGATTTTTTTGGAGTTGGTATTCATACATTTTAATATTATTTCAGTCACAGTCTAATCTAATCTACTTGACATGTCCATCTTTCATTCTTGTGCTTCCTTCCTTCCTATTGCAGTCCAGACTCATTTTCTCATTAGGAAATTAGCAAATGGTTTAATCTTCTCCCCGGGTTGCCTGATAAAATCACGTCACTGCCTTTTCAGCTTGGGTGACTTGACAGTTGCAGACAGTATTAGCGAGGGCGTGGATTAGGAAGAGGCAGAACTAGTGCAGATACGGTTCACTAAAGGGGCACGACTTAAAGTGCCATTCCCTGTTTTTATTTTTGTAACATTTTTATATTTTAGAATTTCTGATCTTCATCACAAATTTGACTACAAGTCACATTCAGAATCAAAATGATTTATTGATCCTGTTAAGGATGGAAGCACAGGTAAGGGCTACCTTACGTTGCCAGTGGGGTAGTTGCAAAGTCATCAGCTGGGAGCCACCCTTCATTGATGTTTTGCTCCATTATTCCCGGAACATCTCATGGTGGTGGAGCAACAGCAGAAACGTCTCCCTGTCGCCCCCTGCAGCTACCCCTAGAACCCTTATTTTCCCCTCGACATGTCCTTCCTTCAACTTCCTTCAACTCCTCAACTGACCCTTTTTTACAAAAGGGTCAGTTGAGGAGTTCCTCAGGAGGCGCTGGATAGACGTACCAATAAACTGCTTACCTCCACAGTGCAGAAAACTATTGACCACCCTGCCTCTCGACACTCAGCTGCCTGCTTGCCGTATTTCTCCTTCTTCTTTTCAAAAGCTGCCTCCATTCCTCCCTCCTAAAGGACTGTGAGCTCTGCCAGGGTCATTGCTTTGAGGGGGACCTCAGGATGCTGTCTGGTCTCAGGGAGGTTGTGGTTATCTCCGGCGGGAACTTGAGCTGCTGATCAAGACCCACTCTTGAGTTCCAGTCACCTTCAGGTGTTGATCTTCTCTCCCTCTGGGTGAAGTTCTGAGCCTGTACGCCTTGTCCAACAAAATGGATCAGCTTCCATGCTATTGAAGGATGGTCTTTGGCCACTTGCAGCCTTCGTGCCTCAAGGACTTCTGCCAGCTTCAGCAGGACCTGGTCGTGCCGCTACCTGCACCAACCCTGAGCCAAAGCTGTCTTGCAACTGGACAGGATGTGCTGTAGACTTGGGTTTGAAGCGTTGTACAGATGACACATTTCCTCAGAGCCGGACCACCAACTCATATTGCTGAGGGTGAGAAGGGTGTCGTAGGTGGCCCCAATGACCTAACCCCTGACCTGACCCCTAATCTTGCTTGAGGCATGTCGGACCACTTGATGGTCCTGTTGACCACTCCCTCCCAGGTTGTCCAACATCCTTGCTGCCGCTGGCTGAGCGTTCTGACCTCGTACTGATCCTACTCACTCCTGACCACCCCTTCAATCACCAGGTCTCCCTGATTGTGTCCTGCCAACAATTTCTGTGTGCATCAGCCTGCTGATGGCCTGGTCGACAGCCTCTTCGGCCCTCCACTTGCGTCCCGTTTTAACCAGTGCCTTGGTGTTTTTTTTACAAAAGGGTCAGTTGAGTCTCTAAATTCTAACGAGGGCCTCGCCTCTCCTGTCTGTAGCCCAGGTTGATGGACTTCAGTGGCAGTTGGAGTGTGTTTTTCCCAAACAGGCCTATGTTGGAAAGCCCCCAAGGTAAGCCAAGCCACTTGCGAATGCACTTGTTGGCCTTGGCATCCATCCTCAGTACTGTGGATGTAGTGATTTCACACAGCTTCTGGGGCCACATCAAGTGCTGCTAGAGAGTGAATTGACAGCACCAGTCTTTGAGCTTCCCTGGTAGGTGGCTCTTGTCAATCCTCTCTAGGCTGTCAGAGAGATGCTTCATGACAGTGGCAGTCATATGGATGTCAGACAGATCGGCCGTAGAAGGAAGGAAATTTGGTTTGTTTGGTTTGTTGTTAAGTGTTAGAGAGACCACAGAATATTAAAAGTACACAAAATATAGAGCCAGAATATGTGCCAGAATTAAACCAAGATGCTGCAGTGGTGCACCTCAGCATCTGGAGCGCAGCACCACTGTGCCTACTGTTTGTTCAAACTTGGAAACAGCTCTTGGGGACGACGGGAGACACCTCACCCAAATTTAAAAACACATTTTCCTGCTTGGCCCACTTTAATACAGAGGTTCTAGGTCCCAGGCCTATTTACTATTACTGACTGAAATCTGGAGCGTGCTGTGGCTGGACTTCGAGGGTACTACTGAGTGGGAAAAACAGCATTATGTTGTTTTTATTTCAAACCAAACGGTGGTGATTTGCTCCTAGTTTAGCGATGAACTGTTATTTTATTATATGATCCAATCACACTCCCCTGAGCTCCTGCTCGGTGCAGGAAGTGCAGTCATGTTATGAGTGATGTCTTCAAGTCAGATTTCCCCTGAATTTCTCCAAAGGCTACAATTAAATGTGGTTATGGTGTAGAGCCCTTTGTCTTTGTTCTGCAATGGCCAAATGTAGGCCGACAGCCAGCACAGTGTTCTGTCCTAGTAAGTTTCTCACGGGATTCAAAAAGAGTGGCTCTGTCTTTTCTGAGTGATATGTGAAATATGTCTTATTTAACATCAAGCTAAAGACACCAAAAGCTGTAATAGTCTTCGCATAAGAAATTACTTAGTATGAGTATGCATTATTTTTTTCTTGCACTGCAGTAACTAATTTTTTCTGCTTAAATCATCTCTTGATAATGCTGGCCATCTCTTTTTGTGTTTTCCCAAAAACTTGAAAAAAATAAAAAAATGACTTAGGCCATTGTTTTAATAGGGTGATGTAATGTGAGTGTATTTTAGGCATGTGCTTTGATGTATTTAAGTTTAGACCCATCTGTTGCATCACTGTATCAAATGCTAAAGTCTAGATGTCTCAACATTAGTTTGTTGTTTTAATTCATTCTCTGTGTGGCACTTTCTGTCTTCAAATTACGCTATGAATGTTTTTTTTTTTTTAATCAATATTTAATTTAATGTTAAATACTGGACAGTGCACTCTCTCAGACCACGTGCGTTAAGAAATGCAAGTACAGCTAATTCCTTCCAATTTTATTGAACTTGTTTATCAATGAACAAACGAGAATATTAAATGTAGGTCAGAAGTGCGTTTAAGTCGATCATTGATTAATGGCTCCCTCTTGTGGCGTAGATGGTGCAATGACACATGGGCCGAAAAACACCGCAAAGATATATGGAGTCATGGAGCGGCAGAGCCTCAACAAACTGTTCAAAAATAAGTTGGCCACCTGCCATGACGTCCAAATGTCATCTTTTAATATTTTATAATAGTGGAGCTGCAGCATAGTTTACCTTCAATGAAAACGAGACATCATGTGAAATTAAAGCCACCTGAAATCAAAGGCCACCATAGTCAATTAAATATGGCTAAGCTTCTGGGTGTAATGGACCAGTTCACGGTCCCACTGCTACCAGCCCCTTAAACCTCTTTTTCCATAATGTAACGTTGTTTAATTAACAGGTCTGACTACAACATGTCTGACCCACTGCATCCTACAGGCTGTCTGTACAACACAGCCATATTTAGAATTTGCTTAGAAATAAATGAAGTGAAGTGCTTGTGCTTACTTACTGTAGCAATAACATAAATAATTGTAATATTGCCATTGAATGCAGGATGTAGTCAGTTCGACATTAGCTAGAAGTTACTGCAATCTTGGACATCATAATTTCGTCATTAAAAGAAGAAGACAGAGTTCTCAGTGCTACGCCTGAGTGGATCCGGCAAGAGTTCAGGTACATCCTGCCGACACCTCCTGGCACACTGTCGCATGCTGGGGTGATTGCTAGTTAGTTGCTCAACAGCCGATGAAAAAAGACATTTGTAAGCTCTGTGGTGGAAAGAAAGTTGTTGTGATGCTATTCTTGTTTTGAAAGGGCCGCTGCTCTCTCTCTAAATACGATTCTCTTCACATACGGATCGGTGAAAGAGACCCAACACATTTGGGATCTGTTTTCCACATTTCAAACCCAGCTTGTAATGCGGAGACCAATGGACCTAGTAGATGGTGATAGATGAAATCGTTTTCTTAGGTTTCTGGATCTCTTAATTGCATAGTTGGCTTTCGAGGCCCTCTGCAAGGTGCAAAGGTCATGTTTAAAGTGTTTTGCGCGCCGCTGGGTTACAGACTCCCTGTCTGGAGCAGACCTGGGCTGGGGGTGGGGGGTTAGGGTGGGCGGAGTGTGCGACTCAGCTGACGTGGTTGCGCAGCTTCTATTTAAAGGCTGCCAGTGTCCCCAGCAGCTGTCCCCCTTCGATCTCCTTGCCCGCCTCCTCTCACATTCCCCACTCTCCACTCCCCGGGCTGCGGAGAGTGGCTCCCCAAAGCTGCGCCCAACTGACTTGTGACCCCGCCCACCGGGGGTGTCCTCCTGCTCGCCCAGTAGGGTTGAGCAGTGTGCTCCTCGCAGACCCCTGGTTCTAACCCTGCCTCCACCCAGACCGCACTGCTCCCGCAACCAAAGCTAAATACTGGAAGTTTAACCAAGCTTAGAGAGAAGGTAAATGGGCTTTGAGTGTGTGTGTGTGTGTGTGTGTGTGTGTTTGGTGGGCAGTGTTATCTGTTGGGGGAACTCACATGCCCAGTGCAGCAGTTCCAGCTGGGATCTCATGGCGCCTGAGAATGGCCTCTTTTTCCTGCTGAAACTATTTATAGTGGTTGACTGATGAAAGCGGCGATGGCGAAACATGTTGCTGCGCAGCAGTTTGAGTGCAGCTCCTCAGGAAGAACCTCCTTCACGTTTCAAAAACAGCCATAAAAAGTTATACAAGCCGTGTCTGCCTGTTCATGAAGGGAGCCGATGCATGACTATTACACTTTGGATCATTTTGATCATAGGCATCGCTGGCTTTAATAGTTTGAATGTTTCTTCCTGACAAGACGCTTGGTTTACTTTGTGTTGTTTTGTTGTTTGTCTGTGCGACCATTTCAGTGTGCTGCCTGAAAATAAGGCCCTCATGTTTCAAAGCTTTATTCTAACTCCCACTGTGTTGGTCCTGCAATGTCTACATATGAAAAGATTTGTATTTTTTTATGACCTGGACTCCAGTATTAAATAATGGACAACACAGCCATATAATAGAAAACTTTATTAATGTCTATAAAATAGCATATTTAGCCCACTGTTTGCAGCCTCCTGCCAAAATGCAGGGGTTTAGACTCCTGCTTTGTAGCGCCGTCGTCCATATTTGGAATGAGACAAAAACACAGGATGTTGTCAGAAGGGGGAGCAATCACCTGGATGGGGGTGTTTGTCACTAAGCTGAGAGAGGTATTCCACGCTCTTTGTGATGTCACAAAGGGCGCTGATTTCCAGATCTATGTGTTTTTAGCACAGGCTTTCAGAGCGTTATAGTGCAAAGAAAAGACCTAGAAGATGGACTTTCCTGATTAGTGGGAAGTTCAATAACAATATAGGGACTCCTTTCATGCTTTCCACTGTGTGCACCATTTCATGATGTCTTTCATGTGTCCTGTCTGTCCTCAGTGCTGCACGGTCTCACTGCCCTGTCGCGTGCAGAACAGCTCAAGTTCCCGCTGCTTCTCCCATCACACTTTTCAGAACGCCGCTGCTTTTACTCTCATTCCCTCATTATTCCCAACACTTGTACTCGGCACCCGCCAGCTCGTCCCATGACTCCTGGCCCTTCACCATGGCATACAAATCTCGCTTTTCATTCTGGGAGCAAAAGGGAAGTCTCTTCCTTTTCACAGTTTTTTTTTTGTTTTTTTGCTCCCTCTTCATACCTGCATGATTTTATTAAACATTTTTTAGTCAAATTTATGTAGTGTTTCCTCGTTAGGATGGTAAAACTTTGGCACTGAATGCTTTGGTTTGATTCCTCTGTGTTGTTGCTCTCTCTTGTATAGGTTAACGTTAGGAATAAGCCAGATGTAAGTTTCATCTTATGCTTGTCTGCTTTTGGGGAGCTAATTAAACTAACCAGCTGGTGTGCTGTGAGACAGGACAAGACCTGGACTTCCAACCAGGCTACTAATCATGCCGACAATGTTTTACAAGCTATAGGCTGAAGATGTTTAGACCTGAGAGCATGGACATGAGGAAAATAATAATTTCTATCCTCCAAGCAAACTTATAAGCACTACAATGTGTGGCCCTGTTTTGCAGTTTGTTGATGATGGAACCTTGCCTAAGGTGGTGAGATAATGCCTGCAGTGATGTTTATCAGCATAACAGGACTGCAATCACCTGATTGTGAACACTTAGCATCATCTGTCTCACCATTTGTGGCCTATAAATCATGTTTAATTATAAACATGATGAAGTACTCCTCATTTCCACGCCAGGGAGTTGTAAACATACATTACATTACATTATATTGACGGTAAACAAGCTCCATTCTTGGAGAAAGACATTGAATGATCAGGTCTGATTGAATGCACCATAGTGAGTTTTTAAGAATTGAAATTCGCCCATTTCTATCTATCTATTCTTTGAAAGGAGGACCTGCTGTGGCGTTCTTTGCCAGTCTATTCACACACGGTGTTGTTTGTATCCAGCCCGATGTAGATACCAGCTCACCTCAGGCAGTTGCTAATCCCAGTGTGGAAACTGCAGTCGTTGCCCAGTCGTCTGCATCATCAGCAGCTGAGGAGCTGGACAGCAACGGCGACATGCTCAATCCGGACTCATCCAGGGAGGAGCAGGTTTCTGGCGGTAAGAAGGTGGTGAGGGTCGTGAGGAGGGTCGTGAGGCGAGTGATCCCCGCAGGGACGGAACCACCGAGCCAGCCTGTCGTCCCAGAGGCCACGAAAGCCGCCGAGTCCGGGATGAAGGCAGCCAGAGCTGGAAACGTGGACAAGGACGACATCTCCATGGGCCTGACCAGCCTGATGGGCAGAGGTCGAACCAAAGAGCACAGGCCTCGCACCAGAACCCAAGACCGCAAGGAGGAGGTGAAAGAAGAGGCGAAGCAGGAGGAGGCTGAGAAAGTAGAGGAGGAAGAGGAGGAAGAGGAGGATGAGGCAAAAAAACCGCTGAGGTCACATCAGCCAACCTTCCACCAGCAAAATCAAACCCCATCGCACCTCCAGCACCCAAGCCAGACCCTCTGGCCCCACCTGCTGGATTCATACCTGCACCCAAGCAGAGTCTGTTGACTCCTCCGCCAGGTTTCATCCCCAGGAGATCCAGCCCGGTGAATCCACTAGCGAGACCTCCGGGATTCATTCCTGTCACCAAGACGGACCCTCTGGCTCCCCCAGCAGGGTTCATCCCCAAGCCTCGTCCAGTCGCCATGAAGAAACCAGAGGTACTGCCAAGTGCGAAAAGTTTACGCTTGCCCCTAAAACTCTGGTTGGAGCATGTTGACAAACAGAGTGCAAGGTTAACCTAAAAGAACTCTTCTGAGATACACTTCTAAATATCAACCGAGGACTTTCTGACACAACTGCAGGCCTCATATGGACTTTTACTCCTTTTCAGAAAATAATAAGTCACAAGTAATAAGTGGCTCCTGAACAAAAAACTGGCCCTGAAATAATGAAGGCCGTCCGAATGAGTGGAGCAGGGAAGGGTGCACGGACCAGCTCATGATCACACCTCATCAGTGCGTGTGAGAGTGCACTCGCTGCACCCTGCTAGCCTGCTTGGATTGAGTTGCCCATGAGCACTGAGCCGTCCCCTCATTACTGTCACTTTGTGCAGGTCCGCCTGCTGCAGACACCGAGATGGACATTGGCACTGGAGAGCACTTCCAGGGAAAAATTCTTGGTGTTGAATTCATAATTCAGTGGACCAAAGTAGTGATTTGTTCATGATTTCACCTTAAAAGAAAACCAGTAGTAGAGTGAACGAGAGAGGCAAGGTGATCTTTTGCAAATAGCATGAACAGAGTGATTAGATGTATGATTTGGTTTAGCACAGGCTAATATGTGCCAAAAGATCAACCTTTCAATGCTGCTGGATTCCCTAGTTATTATTTCAGAGACATTATGCCTTCATGTTGTCAGCTCCCTGGTGGAAGCCAGCTATAATATTCAACACCTAATAATTAGCTTCCTTTTTGACAAAACCAGAAGGTGACTGTTGCTCGCTGCCCTTCAATGTTTAGTATTATTGGTATTTGGAATGTCAAAACACGATTCGCAGTTGTCTGCAGTTTGGGTCTTCGGCAAAAGACTGGAAGATCTTTTTCTTGGAGACACACTTGTTTTTTTGATTGCTGTAAAGAGAGATTTATCTCTCCAAAGCTGAATGCTGCAATCTCACTTTTCCATTTTAATTGGAGAGTCAAGTAAACAAAATAAAGAGGTAAACAATTTCTTGGTGTGAGACATTAGCCATTCTCTGAGATACAATCAGACTATCTCCTAACTATATTTTGAAAAATAGTTTCAACACACAGCCGATACTTGAAATATAATTTAGATTCCAACTGCAGCAGATATGAGGCTGGCAAATATCGATCCTGTGTGCGATGACTGCATACAAATAGAAAGCAAAAAGTGACAGAGTCTGATGATTACATTTCAGATGCTGCTCCCACTCCGCCTGAATGCAGCTGTGTTCTGAATTCAGCTGGGGCGAGGATAAATGATTTTATTACTTGCAGCAGATTGTTGCTTAAGAAACCACTGACAAACAACAGCCTTGAACCATTATTCTTCTGCCACGGTGCTTAATGATCTGTTTTCTCTTATGGTTGTTTTCTCCTCACTCATTTCCTGGTTGAATTAATTGGAAAATTGGATTGGACGACAGGAATCCCCCTGTGAAGTGGTGTCGCATGTGTGCACCCAGAGTTAAAAGGAAAATACATTGAGATGGAACCTCAGTCTCATTGGCTTTGTTGTTTCTGTTTATGTGCTTGAAAGCCTGTACTAAAATGTTTCTATACATATAATGTTAAGGTGAAGGAGAACCCTTGCCCCCCTGCTGCCCCTAGTGGTAAGCCGTCCCTTGTTGCACAGTCCCAGGCCCAACCTGCAGCAAATCAAGAGGTGTGTGGGATTAAAACAGGCATGATTGGATTGTGTCAGTGTGTGCGACCTGCATAGTTGACAGTTTTTTCAGCATTTTTGGCAAATAACTCTGGATCCTTGAGATTGTTTTTGGCAACTTATAACGCACTGTCCATCATGCCATCCAAAAATAGGCAGCCCAACTGATCCCGAGCGAGGAAGACCACAAGCGTGTGATGAGGATCTTCACCATTGATGGCAAAGATGTAACTCAACCCCTCTACTGTCACCCCTCCATGCGTTTCTGTTTCATTTGCACATGTCAGGTTTAGGCAAAGCTTTGACTAGCCTGAGTCAGAACGTTAGCTTCACCAAGGCAGGGGGAATCTTTTTTTTTTTTTTTTTTTTTTTTTTTTTTTGAAGTATTGGATAGCATATGGCATTACAGCTGGCAGCTCTTATTTGAAACACAAAACAACGACAAAAAGGCAATAACATGACAGGTCACAGGAGAAAACAGCAGCAGCAGAGTAGCACGCTAATCTATCACATCAGCGTCAATGAGCAGTGTCAGTAGTTAGTAGGCTATTTGGCAGGTTAATCAATATACAGCCACTTGAATCAATGTTGTCAGCCTCAGTGACTATTTATTATTTGATGGAAGTTGTGAGTTGACAGTACAATATTTGTTTGATGGTGGGATTATCTGAGCTAGCAGCTACTAGCTTAAATAAGTTTTGTATCATTTCTGTATTACTTTCTTCTCTCTCTCTCTCTCTCTGTCTCTCTCTCTCTCTCTCTCTCTCTCTTTTTCCTCGCTCTCTTACTTTGGTTTAATTGTCAACCGCACAAACCTGAATGTCTCTGACGCTAATACACTGATTTAGTGGGGCCACCCTCAAAAGTGGATTGGCATAAAGAAATTGATGAAATGAAATGCTAGCGTCCACCCTAACGACGCCATTAGAGGCACTTCTTTCAATGCTGTTTTCATGCTTGGTTCTCCTGTGTCTCATGCCTCTACTTCTTCCCCTCTGCGGGTCGCTGGATGCTAACTCGCTGCTGCCCTGTTTGCTGTTTTCGCTGCCAGAGCGCCAGGGCCCACAAATCCTCTCAGGTACACAGCCTTCCTTTGCCCACCTGCTGCGTTCCCTCGCCTGCGGTGTGTTGGTTGGTTTGATCCCCTCTACTGACCTTGAGCCTGCAGTGCTTTGCTTTGTCTTCCCACTTTGTCCCCCTCCGTCTGTTCTCAGCGGTTCATTGTGGGTTCGCGCGCCTGGAATGATAATGCATAGTGACGTACACCAGCAGTCCCTAAAGTTGGGTCAGGGGTTCTTGAGCAGGCACAGGGAGATTTCATAATAGCTTCACTGTGGCACTGCATGCAGTGTTGAGGTGCTTTTCTTGTTTGTCTTTGATTGTTGTGCTGTATGATTTGTAAGAGGCATTTCTCATGGACAGGACAATGTTTTGCATTTTTATTATTATATAAAACACAATATGGTTGTAATCTCCTGTTTCTTGTCTTATGGCTCGCTGCATTACACCCTGCATTTATGCCTCCGCTTGTAATCGTATTCTTGCTGTGTGAAGCCAAAAACTACATTAAGAAGTTCTAGCAGCTTTGTGCATTAATATTGTCACTTCTAAACTGACTGTCATTACGGCTTGTTTTCTGAGGATTTTTCTTTGCATTGTTATGCTGCTATTTAAAACAAATCTTGTGAACTGTTGCAACTCAAATTAACTTTTCCTCCTGACCAACTCTCTGATATGCAACATAATTTTCAAGACACAATCAAGTTTGAATCAACACTGTTTAAAGGAACCATTACTTTTCAACTAAAATAACTGCTGCTTGGCTTGCTGTTGTGTGTTTATTTGTGACCTGCATGGTGAACTTCAGACCCACAGTTGGACGTTGAATTATTCACTTTACGTCATTAAAAACACTGATGCCTATGTTGACTTGTGCTCCTGTCTGATATGATTCCAGCTGGTTGAAGACCCTGTGGCCATCCTTCAGGCAGCGCACAAGGCTGCGGCTAAGGTCTGACCGCAGTCTGATTGTAGCTCTGGTTGCCTCCCCGCTGCCCATCAGAGTGATGTGTGTCTGTGTTTTTTGCTGTGTGATGAGCTAGTAAAAGTGGTGCTGGGCAGTGGTTGAGTAGCTAGAGAGCCACATGCACCCACCCACAGGTTCTGTCTACCTTGTAGCCATAGGTGTTGTGGTGTGACTTACAGTAGACCCATGCCTTTGACTTCCTGTGGCCCCTGACATTTGGATGAGATGAATCCAAACAGACCTTTGTAAATTCACTGATGTTCAGCACTGCTGCACTCACAATGACTGACTAGCGGCCAACTGGCACTGGTGCACGTTGACTCGGGACACAGATAATCGGTGGGTATACAGTATGTATCACGCGGGACATGGCTGCCACCTGAATCATACATGAAATAAGACCAGCAGTTGTGATTCAGCTCTGTTTGAAAAAAACTGTTTAAACAGAAGCTGCCACCTATGCAGAATATTTAGTTGTCAGCAATCACAGTTCAGACTGAAAGACAATTGTGATTGTTGCCATTGACGACCTTGTTAGAGAGCAGCATGTTCTGCAATATGTTCGGAAACACTGAACAGGTAAAAATGCACTCAAAATCTTAGAGAAGGTCAAATTAAAGATGATCATAAAGGAATGGAACGCATTTCAGGTGCGCTTTTCAGAGTTTTGTCAAACATTTTTGAGGTGTTTCTCCTTGTTTATCTCCCTTAAATCAATAATATAGCGTGGATATGCCTGTAAAATATATTTTCTTAAAATCATTCATTCATTCATTCATTCATCTTCTATACCCGCTTATTCCAATTCAGGGTCACGGGGGTCTGCTGGAGCCTATCCCAGCTGTCTTAGGGCGAAGGCAGGGTACACCCTGGACAAGTCGCCAGTTCATTGCAGGGCCACATAGAGACAAACAACCATTCACACTCACATGCACACCTACGGACAATTTAGAATATTCAATTGACCTACCATGCATGTTTTTGGAGTGTGGGAGGAAGCCGGAGAACCCGGAGAGAACCCACGCAGACACAGGGAGAACATGCAAACTCCACACAGAAAGGTCACAGGCCCGGGCCCCGGAATCGAACCCACGACCTTCTTGCTGTGAGGCGGCAGCGCTAACCACTGCGCCACCGTGTCGCCCCTTCTTAAAATCAATTAATCATTAATAAAGCAGATTCTTTGTGGCCTCCAAAAGTGGTGTTAAAGTAGATCTCTAACTTTATCCTAAGGCTTGTTGTTCCCTGCTCAATAATTATATTAATCCTGTTGTGCCTTAGTGTGTCTCATTGCTCTGAACTACATGAACAACCTTTTCTTGTGGTCGTGTCATTTACATGGGATCCTTGCAGAAGACAGACAGTGGGACAACTTGAATTTGTGACTGCGCGTTTTGCTCTTCCAGGGCAAGACTGAGGAGCAGATAAAAGCCGAGAAAGCCTGGTATCACACGGAGAAAGTATGGCTTGTGCACAAGGATGGATTCTCCATGGGTGAGAACAAACCTATGCTCTTAAATCTCAGCATCAAAGCCTTGTGCCTGCACATCTGTGAAGTCAACTCAACTGCCTGCGCCGCCAGCGCTGCTCTGTTTGTTTCTGGGAAGCGCTTTTCGGATTCTTAAAGCGCGGCAGGGCCCCAAGGAGAGGGCGGCTAAAAAAAATTGCTTTGGATTCCAGGCAGCACCTGACTAGACTGCTTAACCCATCCGGGAGATTGATTCCGACGCTGCTTGTTTAGTTTTTATTGAAGCTTATTACTCGCGGTACAACCGCCGCTCATTTTCATGCGCGCAAGATAAGAAAAGCGTTTGCTCCCAGGATCGAGATCACGTGTCGTGATAAATTAACTCCGCACACTCGGTGTGTTTGTGATGCAGCGACCCTCCTGAAGACGGAGCCAGGCGGCATGCCAGATGGGAAGGTGAAAATCCGCCTGGAGAGTGACGGATCTTTATTGGATGTGGACGAGGATGATGTGGAGAAGGTATTTAATCATCAGATCAGCTCCGGTGCCTCATCAATTACGGATGAGGCAGATGCGTTTGTGTGTGTCTGTATGCGTGCGCGTGTGTGTGTGTCTGTGAGTGAGTGACCGCTCCTGACTTCCCAACTCCAGGCAAACCCGCCCGCCTTCGACCGCGTGGAGGACCTGGCCTCGCTGCAGTATCTCAACGAGTCGAGCGTGATGCACTCCCTGAGGCAGCGCTACGGCGGTAACCTGGTGCACACCCACGCCGGGCCCAACATGGTGGTCATTAACCCCATTAGCGCCCCCTCCATGTACTCCGAAAAGGTATCGCGGCAGCCTGGGCATGCAAATCACCCAGTCCGAGTCTAATCAGGGAGCGAGGACGCCTGATTAACCTCCTCTTCCTGCTTCCGCTCCCCTCGCCTCTTGAAATTCCCCTCAGGTGATGCAGATGTTCAAAGGATGCAGAAGGGAGGACACGGCCCCTCACATTTACAGCATGGCCCAGGCCGCCTACAGGAACCTTCTGACCACTCGTCAAGACCAGTCCATCGTCCTGCTGGGCAAAAGCGGAAGCGGCAAGACCACAAACTGCCAGCACATCATCCAGTACCTGCTGACCGTCGCTGGCAGCGCCAACAAAACCTTCTCAGGTATGTTTTGAAACAGGCCCAGGATGCAAGGTGAAAGGCTCTCAGGGGCGTTTTTTTTCTAGCTTGACGTTCTCCATGTTGTGTGCAGTGGAGAAATGGCAGGCAGTCTACACCATTCTGGAGGCTTTTGGGAACGCCTCCACCTGCATGAACGGCAATGCCAGCCGCTTCTCCCATGTTGTTTCTTTGGACTTTGACCAGACTGGGATGGTGACCTCAGCTTCCATCCAGGTAAACACAAGGCTTTTTGTATTAATGTCATTGGTGCAAGACTCCCAAAGCCGTACGTGAGGTTGATTATGTTTTTCAAGGCCCCTTATCATACACATTTTCAGATTTTTTTTTTTACCCCCCAAAAGCTGCCCGAGATTACTAGTTATTTAAAAAAAATTCTAAGTCAGAAAAAAGATTTAGCCCTCTGTTTAATTGCTAGGTTTTAGCTTCCTGCTAAAACTGCTTTGTTGTACCTTCCGCAAGTTTGGAAGGAAACAAAAACAATGCAGGCATGAGTTACAGAGGGTGGACCATCGGACACCTGGCAGAGTGTTGTCGCTACCAGGGGAAAGGTAACTTGCCCTTTGTGACATCACAAAAAGCAGATTTCCAGACTGGTGCGTTTCACTTCTCAGATAGTGCGTGAAGCAAGCAACAGAAATGGAAGGATAATATACACACACACCATAGATTGAAATCATTGGTAAAGGGTCTTTGTGCATTAATGTGGGACGGTTAATAAAAATACTGGCTGTGCTGGAAATACATGTAAATCCTGCTAACATCCTGCTCTGCTGTGGCCTGGCAGACAATGCTCCTGGAGAAAATGAGGGTGAGCAGAAGGCCGGAGGGAGAGACCACCTTCAATGTCTTTTACTACCTGATAGCAGGAGTGGAAAGTTCCCTCAGGTTTGGAACACATCACTATTGTCACTGTAACACTGAGTGCCAGCGAATTGAAAAAAAAAAAGAAGAAAAAAAGATGCTTCCCGCTCATGTGATTTGACAGCCTGTAGTGGACATGACAGTTGTTTTGTCCTCCGCATCCTCGACTCTCTTTCAGGAATGAGCTGCACCTGAACCACTTTGCTGAAAACAACGCATTCAGAATTGCACCTCAGACAAAGGCAGGTCCCTGTTTGTTTGTGTCCTGTTTTTGCACAACCACAATGCAGAAAAACAAGCAAGGGTGTTTGCATTTTAATGCAGATGTAGATTCTGTTATTGCCAGAGCACATGCTGGAATAATGGAGCAGTAGCAACAGCAATTCCAGATCTAGCACTGAAATAATTTATCCCGCATTCAATTTACACAACACAATAAAAGCCAACTGACATTTATAACTGCTCAGCTCATTTAACTGCACTACACGCTCAACATATTCTAATTATTGGCATCTTTGTTGCCTCCACCCATTTGCCAAATTAACATTTTAACAGATATGTCATTAAATCAGTCTAATGTTTGGTTCCTAGCAAGCACTTAGAGGCCCAGCGTGTAACATTTAAAGGGTTCTATTGGGATGAAAATGGAAATGAACAGAACGGAAGAAAGGAAAATGGCAGACAGCAGGGATTAGCATTCGAATTCCTTGCATTACAAATTCTGCACACTAGATGGTGGTAAATTTCACTCATTTGGCCTTTAAATCGCGCTGTTAGAACACAAGTTTTAAAAGATGGCGGAACCTCTTTCGCCACTCAACATAATGAACGGTGCAAAATCAGACAAGGTCAGCGATGGTGACTGTGAGTGTTTGTGCCACCTACCAGCCGGAGGACAAACAGCGGGCCACTCAGCAGTTCTCCAAGCTGCAGGCAGCCATGAAGGTCCTGGGGATCAGCGGCGACGAGCAGAGGGCCCTCTGGCTCGTCCTCGGGGCCATCTACCATCTTGGAGCTGCGGGAGCCACCAAAGGTAAGCTTAAAATAAGCTTTTTTTCCTGTTGAACAGATTTGAGATTGGACACATTTGCCTGTGATATAACCGTGAGAAAGGGTGAGTTGGATCGGCCCTCACCCGCGCAACGCGGCGGCGAGAGCGATTGCAGCTGTTTGCCAGAGTCGTTCCGACATCAACTGATGCTATCTGCAACATATCAGGCGCGCAATAATCACGCCGGAGGTAACATCGTCGGGGTGATGCAAGACGGCTGTAATCCAGTAGCTGAATTATTCATTTACATTTTGGATATGTGTATTGGAGGTCAGTTGGGAACGGTTTTTAGAACTGAGTGGATGCTCACAAGGCCTGCACTCATTTAAGATGACTTCCACTGATTCATCATCGCGATGCTGGCTGCTCTTACACTCATACGGATATTAGACAAACTGATCTTGGCCCCTCGCTGTTTCTTTGTCATGATGATGTATGTATTTTTTTTACCACAAGCAGCTCACCTAACAAACGTGGTCTTTAAATGCTATTTATGGGTTGACACTTAATAAGGGGCCTTTGTCAAACTCAGTCTTTCCCCCTTGTAATTACATTTTTTTTAAATTAATGATAATTCTTTGTTGTTTATATTGTTGTATGATTGGCTTGATAACAAATACACTTAAAATGTATGGATGGATTCCGCTGTGTTTGAGCAATCAGTGAGTGTTGGGTGACTAAAGCTGGATAAACCCAATCCAATCCTTGAGAGGCAAGGCTCAAATTTTACACTATTATAGTTATTTTTTTTTTTTTTAAATACTGCCAAGACTTTTTCGCAGATTCTGAAATGAATAAAACATAACGATGCGTTGTTTGCTCACAGGACATAGTGCCAGTTCACGGCGCAACACAAGAGGGCAGCACTGATCCCTAGTTTAACAAGGAGTTTAAATTATGCCAGGAAATGAACCCGGCTTTGTCTGTGTGCTGTCATGTCAATAGTTCTATGAAACAGCATATGCAGTAATGATAATCTGCAGGCATTTGCTCCATGATTTTACATATGGGTATAAATCTCCAGGAGTCCGTACTGGCAAACTAAGTGGTCCCCATTTCCTGTGTTTATTTAAATAATTGCGGCAACAGATATGCATTGAACGTAGACGGAGCCAGTATTGGAATTAGTTTCCTTCCCTTTCATCCGTCCTGCTGAGACACACGAGACACCAAGCTGGGGTCTCCGCTGATCTGATCAAACAGATAGAGCCCTGTTACTGTGTGCCATTCCCCAGTTTCTCTTGGAAGATAGCTCTTCATGGTGGATTAAAACTCATGTCGACACTCAGATCAGAATATTTCAGTCAGAAAACAGCTTCTTAATCACTGATCTGATGGGAAACATAGTTTCCTCTTCCTATCTCGTCACTGACCTCTTCAAAATGATGACTGGAAGTTAATTCAGATTAAGATTTGTTGCTGAAAGGTCCAGTGTCATGCAGAATCTACAGATGTTTCCCGACATTATCGTGTTTTCGACTGCTTGATGAACCTCCCACAGAAATTGGAAAGGGCAATGCTTTACTTCTTCTACCACCTCCACTGACTGTGAAAATCTTCCCCTTCTGATGTCACAGAGGGCAATGATACTTCTCCTTCAGGTTAGGGAGACATCATTCCAGTCTCTCCCTTTATAACTATTTTAGGGCTGCCTTGTTTTTTTGTTTATCCTTCCAAACACAGCTTATCCAACAAAGCGTCACTTTTAGAAGGATTTCAGCCAATTCCTGAATAAAAGAAAAAAATCTGTAATCGTGGCACCTTTAAGGTAGGACATGAGCGCTTATTCGTACACCTCCAGTATTTTGAAACCCTTTCAGCGTTTTTCGACATGATTTCAGTCGACTGCTTCCTCCAGCACCATCACCTGGACTCCAGCCTGTCAGAGACACAACGTCCACCTGGCTGGCTCCGTGCCTGGGCTGAGCTTTGGGGAAGTCACAAGGGCTAATGGCGGGTTTTTTTTTTTTTCATGCATGCGTCTCAGCTGGCAGAAAACAATTTGCACGCCACGAGTGGGCCCAGAAGGCGGCCTACCTGCTGGGCTGCACCCTGGAGGAGCTCTCCTCCTGCATCTTTAAGCACCAGGCCAAGGGCACGCTGCCCAGAACCAGCTCGGTCCGCCAGGCGCCTGACGAGAACGGCACAGCCGACGCAGGTATTCCACACATTACCCTCGTGCCGCACTCGCCTCTGGTCCCTCACACACACACACGCACGCACGCACGCACGCACGCACGCACGCACGCACACACACACACACACACACACACACACACACAACATGTACATGCACACACAAGCGTCTGCTCATCACCTCAGGGAAATTGCATGCTGCGGAAGAAGTAAAGCTTATCTTCGCAGTGAATAGCGCAGCTTTACACAATGGCTGTTGACAGATAAGTACACGCGCACTAGTCTGGGACAAACAACTTTGGATCCACTTTTCATTCAATGTCCTTGAAATCATAATTGCCTCGCATCGATTTTTCTCCCCTCCCCGACACTCACAGACACACCCTACACGTGTGCTGGTCTCTCCTGACTTTGGTCCGGCCTGCTACTCAGTTTGAAGGTCATGAGGATACGGCTAAAGAAAAGTCCCTCGCAGTAGGAAGGTCGACCCTGATGCACGGTCAGACACGAGAGCGGGATGTTTGATCCCAATACTTCAGAATCATAAATGACAAAGGCTTCAACACCGTATTTCATTCTGCAGGAAAATGATTCTGACCGGAGCTTTTACGCTGCCACCCACCTGCATATTATTGTACATTGCTGGAAATCATGATTGTCTGATTTATTCTCTGTATTTGCTCACTCTCTGCAGCAGGATCCAAAGCCACAGCCATGGAGTGTTTAGAGGCCATGGCTTCGGCCCTCTACTCGGAGCTCTTCACCACCCTTGTTTCTTTTATAAACCGGTGAGTGTTTGCGATCAGGCCCTGGACCTGGGTCACGTTGAATTGAGGAGGTTATGGCTTGCTGAAATGCTCAGGAGAATAGTCTGTGTTTAATGCAGCTCGACGCGTGTAAAACTGATTGTCATGTTTTCTCTCTGGCCTCAAGGGTGCAACCCTTGGGTGTCCTCCCAGTGCTGGTCCCAAGGCTCGGATAAATTCAAATGTTGTGTGAGGAAGGGCCATTGAAGTAAAAACCTGAAGCCAAACTAGCCATGCAAATCAGTTTGCTTTGGCAACCCCTGAAGGGAGCAGTCAGTATAGATTTACTTATATAATCTTGATTAAAAAACATACATTACTGCATCATACTGAAAAAAACCCTTTGGATTTATCATGCATCAGAGCCCATAGGAAGCTTTTGGTTAGGGGAGGATTCATGCTAACAGTGATGTTTCATTTTTTCATACCCTGTCAAGAGTAAGGTGATAAATCACTTTAGTGCCTTTCTGTCTTTTTCTAATAATATGAAAACACCATTCAATGACAGAACTACTGCAACGGAAGCAAATGGCTTGGCTTGCCGTCACTTCCCATCTTTCTGCTTCACCATCTACTGTGAAAAAATTCCCTAAAAGAAATTTGACTAAAAGGACACTATTTGGTTATAAAAATTCAGCGCAAGCAGGACAGGACCATCGCAAATTCCTGTCTCTTCGAAGTTGAGCTTATATTTGAGAGCTGGAATCTGAGCGATCCAGCTGCTGCTCGAGGTCATGCCAGAGAGTTAAGAGCGCGTGTCATGGTTGCAACCTAAAGTCGCAAGATTTGGTTTCAGAAAGAGCCGAGTGCCGGCATTTAATGTTCGGGGGTGAGGAGCAGCACGGAGCTGAGGTTAAGGCTAATGTTTTCTCGCTGCGAATGCAATCGATGGAATCTTGCCTGGAGTGCCGCGGTGCCAGTGTGTTTTGTGTGCTACGCTCTTACACGTTTGGCCTGGTGTGGCTGCAGGGCCTTGAAATCCAGCCAACATCCCCTGTGTTCCCTGCTCATCGTGGACACCCCGGGCTTCCAGAACCCTCGGCTGGCGAAACGCGAGTGCGGCGCAACCTTTGAGGACCTATGCCACAACTACACGCAGGAGCGCCTGCACAGCCTCTTCTACCAGCGGACCTTCGTGCAGGAGTTGGAGAGATACAAAGAGGTAAAGACGCAAGATGTTGTTGTCTCTCCCTGCCTCCCACCTCTTTTCCAATCCCCCCCCAGCCCCACACACACGCACACACATTATTTTATCCGCCGCACTCTCTCAGATGTATCGGCCCCCATTGCGCTTGCTCATCAGTCTCGCTGTCCCGCCCACCTGTCATCAGCGGCGACAAGCCGGGTTCACGCGTCCGGCCCGCTCATTAGCGATGCCAGTCTTCACCTCTTCCATCCAGATCAAAGCAGAGTTACTCACCACCGACGGCCGCTCGGAGCAACGCACCCAGCTGCACCGCCGGCTGCGTTGCTCCCAGAAAGAAGGAGCTATTTTTCTTCTGCCCACTTTTTAATTTCTCTCTGGCAGTGCTGAAACGCAGCCCTCAAGCGCTCACCCTGAACGATATTTAAAGTTTGAGGGGGACGGCTTCTGTAAATACCCTGCAAAGAACCCCTAGGAAGCCTTTTGAAAAAGGGAGCACCAAGTTGCAAGGTGATTGGGCCAACCTCTTTATTGCTTTCAAATGGGACAATATTTAGTTTTTTACTGCTAGCTAAACTACGGTTGCTACAGCTGGAGGTGTCCAACCAGTGTTAGGGCTGACGTTAGCCACATTTTTATCACCTTAAGCAAGCTGCCATAGTGTTTTGGTGTTTTACTGAACTCTTCAATACTCTCATATCTAGCTGGGAACAATGTCACGTGTGCTTTTGTAAAGAAGTAAGAATGCCATTACGTTCTAGTTAAACAGCGACTATTTACTATTCACTACACCTTGCTAGAAACATTAGCGTCAGCTGCACTCGCTTTCTGTTTATCTTCAACTGCTGTTGCTGTTAAAGGCAGCTAGCAGGAATTTCTTCCATCTTTTGCCAGAACTGAAAGGAACTGAATCTGCTGATATTTTTCAAAATAGATGAGTGAGACTTCTGAATCAAAATCTTTGCCATCCTACTAGAGTGCAAAGTTATACCACACACTTGTCGTGCGCTGCTGTACCTGTATTAAAAAGTTTGCTGAATGCACACCAAAGTTAAACAAATTTTTTTCCTCATATTACTTTTAAGACCGAGCAGAAGAACCTTGGGATTTCCCACCCACGGTCCCGCCCACACCTCCTGCCTGGAACAAAGGAGAGCTGTAGCGATGTGAAGCACTGCATAAATTTCTATAGTGTAATTCTTGCCGGTGCACCTTGAAAGTAAACTTGTGAAGAGCTGTCGTTGAAAACTGGGTCACTCTTGTTTGAGGAGGAATGTAATGTCAACGGTGGAGAGCCACAGAAAGGGCACGAGCTTTCAATCTTCGAATTAAGCACTTCCAGTGCTGAAACGATGTGCAACGTTTTTGTGTTTACCCCTGTACGCCGACTCGTCATGGCAGACAAAAAAGAAAAAAAAGTTGCTCTGGATGATTCAATCCGCAGCCGTTTAAGCACTGGCTCCCATCACGGCTGCACCATTAGCACCACCTCCTTTCCCGCCCTTACGTTTGCACGCCTGTTTTGCTCGACTGATTGTAATTGACCGTCTACAATTCCGCTCAGAAATGCCATTCCCTGCTACGGTAATGAAATCTTTTCGGGTTTCCATTTACTTCGAGGAAAAGCAGTCTTGGTAAATGCCAGAGACTTGTTTTCATTTTAGATGTGTTGTTTTTTCATCAATGCATCTATGACTTCCTGAATAGAAGATTTCAGATTTAGAAAGCAGTTGACTGTCGGTAATAATTACAGACACTGGAGGACCGAGTGCCTAGAGCGTCACATGTTGCCTTTGCTTTAATTGCTTGAATGTGCTAAAAGCTCGATTTCATAGTTGGGACTGTAAAACAATGTTAAAATGGAAATGAATGCTGTCATACACAAATCAGTGCATTAGCGTTAGCTGAACAGCTAACGTAGTGACGTCGAAGACTTACCCACTGGATCAGATCGTAGGCCCATCCTGTGTTCGAATATCCCAACTCAGTTATTTCATCAGTCAATACCTGTTTGTTAAAGTTGAATTGAGGGTTCAGCCTCGAGACCTTTCCATAAGCCACTTGAGCTTCTTACGTTTCCTTTTATTTGCTTTACTTCTACAGTGACATTCTCTCTTTTTTCAAGAACATAGATGGAACAACCTGAAGCGCCTGCTCAAACCATGTCAGCCACAGACTGGACTAGTTCTAAAAGTCACTCTGAAATTTAACCCAAGCACATTTATTTTTCCACTCCACCCCAAACACAATTTCCAAGTAGAAAATGAGCTCTGTGCGTCACCACGGGGCCTTAAAGAGCCTGTCGATTTGCCCTTCTTCCCACAGGAGAACATCGAGCTGGCTTTAGATGACACCGAGCCCAGCTCCTCTCGGTCTGTTGACATGGTGGATCAAGCCTCCAGTCAAGCGCTGGTAAGTCTGCCGCCGTCATTCCCGACTCGGTCCCGACTCGGTCCCACGGATGTCTATGGTCTATTTTCCGATGGTCTCCAGCCGCAACAATGATTATTATCTCAAGGCATCAGAAGGATCTGGATTTTAATATTAAAGAGGTTGTTTGTTGGAGGCCGACAGGAGGGGGGGCAGGAGCGGTGGAGGAAAGGTTAGAGAATTGACTTGAAGAAAGAAAATCGATGCTTGGCCTTTGCAGCCTGTGACGTGCACCATGGAAACAGAGGCTGGCAGAGCTTAACGAGTCATAGATCACATTGTGATAATTCGAGTGCGTTTGGTCTGAGCGCCGCACTTTGTAACGGGCCCACGCTCTAATGGGAATGTCATCGGAGGCATCGGACTGGAGTCGACAAAATCCGAAGCGGGAATAAAAAAACCCTGCACCGCCTCATCCAAGCCGTTTTTTTTCCCCTCCACGGAGCGGAGCGACGGGAAACTTCTCGAGCACCGTTCCTTCGGGGGCGGCGCACAGATTTCTTTCCTCACGTTCACCCGTTATCGCAGACAGTGTTAGCAGCCGTCGTTCTCGCTCATCTCCACTGCGCTGATACTCGTCTCTGTGCCGCTTTTGAAGTCGGTGCCATGTGCTCTGCTGATAAGGACGTCTCCTGCGTTGTCGCCGCAAAGCTGCTGGGACACGTTTTGCTAACACGAGCGCTCCTCACGGAGGTGGCTACCTCGTGGGCGGATCTCACTGTTATCCCATAAACAATAGCGGCTCACTCTCATTGTCCTCAGACAGAATACTAATCTTTCAAACTTGCAAGAGCAGTGTGCAAAAGCAAATCTCTGTGAAGTCACAATCACCTGTTCGCAACCATCACAGAATTTAAAGGGTTATGTATTATTTTGTGGTCGTGGTAATTGTAATAAGAATGAACTTTTTAATCCCTTGCAAGCCTTTGTTTTCCCATAAGCCTCTGTTCTTGAAATTCCAATTAATTGAAAATGCTACCTTGATCCCCAAAACTGCTGGATAACGCAGCAACAGGAAATGTTTCTTGTTTATATTTTCAATGTGACAATAATACGAGCAATAAGAGCATGTTAGCGCTAAAGTTGTGTCAATTTGCCAACTATCCCAATTCCCTGCCAACTCAGGAGGTAACTATGAGCATCCACATCATTTTTTTTATTTAATTCACATAGAAATAAATTTGAAATATCCTTATTCACAATGCAGCTTGTGTACTCACGTTAGCAGCGTTAGCCTTTTTTAAAAACAGATTTGCTGACTTAACTTTGATGTAGCAAACCTTCAGCTCATGTGACGTGTCGTCTCAGGTGTTGTTTACCTCTGCTTCTTTCTTGTTTGCGGTGTCTCCAACTAAGCTTTACGAAGTCTCGTTAATTCGCTTGAATATTTTCATCTTGTAAGCCAATTTTTCAAAAGCTTAAACTATAAATTCACTGAGCGTCGTATGCAACTCACCAAATGACACTGACAAGGACTTGGAGTCAAACAGAGCCTGGTTTGCCCCGAGGGCCTGTGACACGATTGCCTTTGTGCGTGCAGGTGCGGACGGGGCGGACGGACGAGGCGCGGGGCTTGCTGTGGCTGATGGAGGAGGAGGCACTGCAGCCAGCGGGATGTGAGGAGACTCTGCTGGGACGTCTGTTCAGCTACTACGGACCCGCTGAAGGCGAGAGCAAAGGCAAGGCGAGGGCGTGCATACTAAAAAGACACGTAGCTCACGTCTTTGTTTTAGCTCGCAAAGACTTGGATTACATGAAAGAGCTCCACAAAATCACAGATTTTACCCGCCGTTTAAGACCTCTCGCTGAAAAACCCCCCCACAACAAGTTTTAGCTTTCTGCTGAAACCGATGCTCTGCTCTGTTGCTTGAGGGAGAACAAAAACAAGCAGGCCCAAGAAGGCAGAATGTACACCAAGCTGGGGAGGTAGTCCCTAACCTGGTAAAGTGAATGGTGCCCTTTGTGATGTCACAAATGGTTCTTTTGGAAAACTGCACATCTTAGGAGCAAATAAATTCAGTAAAGGACAGACTTTTTCCTCGTTTCTTGAGCGGCTCACTGACCACACACACACAGGAAGTCTGTCCTTCATGCTTGTTTCTCTTTGTCTTTTGCAATCTCCTCTGCAACAACATCCATATTCAACGCTCTGCAATCCGTTGGAAGTCCTTTGACTGAGTTCCTATTAAGTATGACGTGTTTGTTGTTGCGCCATGTGACCGAGCCTTTAACCATCCATCCATACTGTATATTATATTAGTCAGGGGAGATGTGATGGAAAAAATGAAAAAGAAACTGCGACCTCACTGTTTCGCAGGCGCACAAACCTTGAGGCGCTAATTACACTTCGGATAAAAGACCTTCAATGAGCTCCATCTGACAAACACAATGCAGATGAGTCATGATCCGCATTCTGTTTACGCAGTGGGGAAACTCATCTGATGTTGTTTGGCAAAGTTACCACTTACCCTGAACATTTTAAACACCCCACGCTGCCTGGTGGGGATGTGATGGTATCAACGTCCCAGTGCACACAGCACAACAGCATATCAGGGGCAAGTTTATGTTATGAAACATGATTGCAGTGTTAAAAAAGGGAAATAAAGTCTTGGGGAAAGGGCAGTAGTTGGTGTTTGTGAAAGATTCAATTTACCTTGGAATGCTGCACCACCAGTATAAAGAACAAAAACTTGGTGCACTGATACCCCCCACCAAAAAAAAGGTCACTTTGCGCAGTTTTTTCTGCGCGTGATTAAGTAGTGCAAAGTATGATGGAAAACCACGGGGCTGCTCTGCTTTGCTGAAGGTAAATGAAAAAGAAAAACAAGGGGTCGTATCTAACCACCCCATGTCTATCAAAATGTTGAGATGCGTAAAATTGATGATGCCGTCACGTCCCAACAGCCGAGTCGACATTTCATCGTCACATTTGCTGTGCGCGCCCAGGCCGATCCACAGCACCTCATGCATCCTCCTGAATTTACACCAGGTCACACTTTCCTCCTGAAGAGCGAAAAGCCTGACCATTTCCTGCTGGGCCACAGTCACGGCACAGACTGGGTGGAGTACAACACCAGCGGCTGGCTCAACTACGCCAGGCAGAACCCCGCCTCCGTCAACGCCGTGAGCCTCCTGCACGACTCTCAAAAGTGAGTACCGGCGCAGGACATGACTTTTGGGCATGTTCGGTTCATGTTTTCTGCAGCGCTGCTGCGTCTCTTTCAGGAAAATCATCAGCTCCCTCTTCATGAACCGACCTGGCGGAGCCGCGGTCCTGTCCAGCTCCATCGCTGGCCTGGAGGGCGTTTCTCAGCTGTCCCTGCGACGAGCTACCAGCATGAGGAAGACCTTCACCACGGGCGTGGCGGCCATCAAGAAGAAGTCACTGTGCATCCAGATAAAGCTTCAAGTGGTGAGAGGACGGGCGGGGGGGCGAGGGGGTGGGGGGTCGGAGGCGGGGCCCCCTCGGTGCAGATCGCACCGGGAGCCGACGTCCTCGTTTGCACCTTCAGTTGCTTCCTGTTTAATTTGCTCAGTGGCTTCCAGGGGAAACGCAGCGGGTTTATACAACAGACACATCACTGCAACCTGCCGCGAATCTGTAATGCAGTGCAATTTGCACCTCAGCGCGGCCTCCAAACTGTTTAATTTAGCTTTAAAGAAATTGGATGCGTGGAAAGGGCAGTAATTGGCTTTCACCCCAGACACAGATCTGAGCCGCGGCGGTCGTGTCTGGGAGGCCGCTACGCAGCTGTTGTTTTGCAACAACTCTTATCACACGAAAGAAGGGCTTTTATCACTGAATTAGCCTGCAAACCAGCCGGTTATCACAGCTGATTTTGATAATGTGCACATTTGCAATCTCGAGGACGTTCATTGTGGGTTCTGCACTTAAATATCTATTCCTGAACGTTCCGCTTCCCTCTCAAGGCTCCACTTTTTTTTTTACAAACTTGTAGGTGCTGCCATCCGCGATACTGACATGAAAAGGTGAAAGATAACTAGATTAAAAAAACGACAACTTTAATCACAATTTCAAAGAGCGACATACAGGTCTTGAAACACACCTTCTTAGTGGGCCTGAGACTGGGAGTTTGTGGGTTTGATACCTGGCTCGGTCATACCAAAGACTATAAAAATGGTTTCCAGTGACTTCCTGCTTGGCAGTCAGTATTTTTGTTTGGCCATTGCGGGGTTAGATCACCCACTGATCCCCGAGCGTGGAACTGCTGCTGCCCACTGCTCCTTCAGGGGATGTGTATGACAAATTTCACATCCTTTGGGATCAGTGGGGCTTTAACCTTTACCAGTAATAAAAAAAAAAATCACTCAGCTGAATGAATAGAGTTGAAAATTCTATTTGCCCAATGTTCCTCTTAAATGTTGTATTTTGTGTGTAGTTTGTGTGCTTGCAGCTCAACAGGTTAAGCCACTAATTGCTTGATGCCGCCAGCGTCGGCCCTCACCCTGCGCCCTCTCTCTTCCAGGATGCTCTCCTTGATATGTTGCGGAGGTCCAGGATTCACTTTGTTCACTGCGTGTTGCCCAAGGCGGACGCCCTCAAGGCTCTCAGCGGATCCCTGTTCAAAGGCGGGGAAGGCGAGGCGCAAGGGGAGCCTGGAGATTTGGGCCTGATGCAGCTGGATGCAGCTTTGCTCCGTGCTCAGCTACGAGGCTCCAAGCTGCTCAACGCGCTGCGGATCTACAGGCAAGGTGAGTGAGCTGCTCAAATCCCACGCTGAGGACGGGGCTAGAATGGCAAAATATAACAGAAAATGTACTCATTTTGGAAATCATGCTTCCCAAACGCGTAGGTTACCCCGATCACATGGTGTTCTCTGAGTTCCGGCGGCGGTTTGACGTGCTGGCGCCGCACCTCACCAAGAAGCACGGCAGGAACTACATTGTGAAGGACGAGAAGCGAGTAAGTCAATCACACAGAGAGGAGTCGACCTGCCGAGCCGAGACTGATGCGGCGGAGGAGGAGGCGGCGGCTTCATTACGCCTGCTGCTGATCTGTCAGCAGCCAAACTGACAGAGAAATAAAGCCTCATTCATCAGAGCCGTTGCGATGATCTCATCCACTCAACCTGATAAGCATCGCGCCTGGTAAAAAAGGCAATGCTGCGTTGTGGCTTTGAAACTTTCCCCTTCCCACCGCCTCCAACCTGAAGTTAACAGTACGAGCAGGTGTGCTTGTGGATGTCAAGGTTATTCCCAGGGTCTTTTATAGTAAGCATGTTTTTGTTTTTTTTGTATATTTTAGATTGTTTGAAATGTTGCCCTGTGGCAAATTGGCGTTTTATCCAGGTTGGGATCCCGTCTTTGCCCTTAGATAGCTGAAAAAAAAGACATGATTGCGGGATAAGCAGCGACAGAAGATAGATGGATGGATGGAAACTCAGTGGTATAAATATTCTCTAGAGGGAAACATGAAAAATAAGGCCTTAACACACTGATTTGTGATGGAACACAAAAATGTGAAAGCTTTTGCTGCAAAGATCCAAATTACTCACAGAGACACAAGCATAGAAACACAAAATAAATAAATAAATAAAAAAGAACAATACGCTCAAGCCAAGGTATTGTCCTCAACATACTCTGGGTCCATCTACTGCTTCAAGGCATTTATAAGATAATATAGATTAGATAACATATCCCTCTTTTGCACTTATTTTCACACAAGTGTTCTATTTAGCAAATTGGCAATAAATTAGAAGAACAAAGTAAATTACAACCAATAAAAATAAAGATATAAAAAGTAAAAAGTATACCAGTGTATATCTACCAGTTATAATGTGTAGTGGAAGTGGAGTATTGTCCATGTAATGGAGTTGTATTGCACATATCAGAATCAGAATCAGAATCACAAACACGTTTATTGCCAGGTAGGTTTATAAACGTGTTTCCGATTCTGATTCTGATTCTGATATGTGCAATACAACTCCATTACATGGACAATACTCCACTTCCACTACACATTATATATGTTGTTGTTGGTCTACTGGGAGCAGATGTGATTGTGAAGCCTGACAGCAGAGGGGACGAAGGACTGGCAGTACCTCTCTGTACCTCTCTGCATAAACATTGTCCGTGACCACAGGATGAGGACTTCAGCTATGAGACTTCAGCTACAGGACAGACAGAGCTCTCTGCACCAGTTTGTTGAGTCTCTTCCTCTCTTCTGCTCCAGCTGACCAAATCAGAAAAAAATACCAAAAATGATAAGAAAGTTTCCCCCCCATGTAAATCTAAGGCTGGCCCACATTTTCCAGGTTGTCGGAGGCAAACCTGATTGGTGGTTAGTTCCTAGTGTAAAAGTTCGACCAAAAATTTTTCATCCTGAAAAATGAAAATGCTTTCTTTTTGGCAGTGTGCGAGGGCAAAAAAGATATTTTCAACCATTCAGCAATCCCCAAGGAAAGAAATGCATCCAGTGTGTAAAAAGCCATAAGAGTTATTGATCAGCCAGGATGCAACCACACACTGTAGGTAAAGAGAAAAAATACAAAAATGTTTTTTTTTTTGTGTGCAGAGAAATTAGAGACGGGGAGAAATAAAAGAATGGGGTCAAGAAAAAGAAAAGCTCTTTTCCCATGTGCTGGCGCTGAGTTTCTGTGGAAACGCTGGCAAAACAAAAGCCCCTCAGTGCTTGTGGCAAATCTGTCCTGGGGAAACTTAGACGTGAGGTGTTTCAGGCAGGAATCTCAAGTGGAGGGAAGAGAGGGCGAGGCAACAATACGACTACAGTGCAGGCAGAGGAGCTCCAGCTCGGTCTGTGGAACGTTCCTAGACAGGCTTTCCAAAGCTGCACCGGGGCCGGTGCGATTAAGCAGGTGGATTCTGAGTGAAGTGTTGTAATTGGTTCGTGGTTGGGTTGGGAGGGTGGGGATGGGGTGGTGGTGGTGTCGGGGAGTTTAGAGAAGCCCTTTTTGTTTTTCTTTTCCTCACATGCTGGCTGACTCACTTTGAAATCAGAAATTCAGCTGGGACTGGATTGTGACAGAGAGAAGGAAGGCTGCACTGTGCCATTAGTTCACAAGTGTGAGGCTGTCAGTTCAAGTTCCCACCAGAACCAGAAGTTGTTTAAAGATTCTCTCTCTCTCTCTCTCTCTCTGTCTCTCTCTCTCTCTCTCTCTCTCTCTCTCTCTCTCTCTCTCTCTCTCTCTCTCTCTCTGTCTGTCTCTCTCTCTCTCTCTCTCTCTCTCTCTCTCTCTCTCTCTCTCTCTCTCTCTTTCTCTCTGTCTCTCTCTCTCTCTCTCTCTCTCTCTCTCTCTCTCTCTCTCTCTCTCTCTCTTTCTCTCTGTCTCTCTCTCTCTCTCTCTCTCTCTATCTCTCCCTCTCTCTGTCTCTCTCTCTGTCTCTCTCTCGCTCTGTGTACATGCACCCTAGGCCGTGGAGGAGCTCCTGGAGTCGCTGGATTTGGAGAAGAGCAGCTATCACATGGGTCTGAGCAGGGTGAGTAAAATAAAACAAGGTCGTTTTAGACAAACGTCTATCCCCTCCTGGGAAGTTATTCCCACTTCCCAGGAAGAGAGTATGTTATTCCAAAGGTTGAGTTCGTTTGACAAAGTAAAGCGTTCCTTGTCAAAAGAGGAGAGTGTTTTGGGTCAGTTCACACCTGTAAAGAGTTGATTAAAGAGGGACTTTCACAGAATAATATAAGAGCTGACGGCGTACCACAAGTTCTTGGCAGTCTGAGGCGAATGTGATTGGTTGATGGGGTAATTCTCAGTGTGAAAGTTTGACAAATTGACTGCAGTTATATAGCACTTTCCAGCAACTTCGTGGTACCCCAAAGCGCTTTACAAAGCCTCTCATTCACCCATTCACACACACACTCACACACCACCGAGTAGCTGCAGCCATGCAAGACGCTGCCAGGCCCATTGGGAGCAATTTAGGGTTCAGGGTCTTGCCAAAAGGACACTTTGACATGTGGACAGTTGCAGCCGTGGTAGCCAACTCTTCGCCAACCACTCTACCAACCAACTGAGCCACAGCCACCCAGTAGAAATGAGAAATCCAAAAGATGAAGAGTGTAACAGTAAAATGAACACCCAATCATCAGTCTGTTTATAAAACAACAAACAGTCATCCAGTGAGCAAAAGGTTGTGAGAGTTATCAGTCAGAGTTCAGAGAGCATGTTCCAAAGAACTGTTTTGTTCCCACAATCCCGTTGTGACATCACAAAGGGCACTTCTCCAAGGTCACCCATGTGTTCCTCTCATCAGCTGAGACCACCTCGGGCCTGTACCTCTGTCGATCCATGCTGCTATGTGGAAAACACAATGAAGCAACAGCTTCAGCAGGATGCTAAAGGCAAACATTTAGCTGAAGGCTGTAAACAGATGGCTAAATGGGCTGTTTTCTAGAGATAAAGAGGGCGTTTTTTTTATTACATGGTTGCTGCAGTCCTTCCTTGGATTAAATATGAAGATCTGCTATATGATAAATAAATAAATCAGGGACCTCAAAAAAAATCTGCAGCTAGATTTATTCCTTTTGAAAGTCAGAACACGTCTTTGGGGCAAGACACTCGCTGTCTGGAGGAGGAGGGGGGGTGTCAGTCATTAAGTCCCCTCGCTCATCGTTGTGTGCTTCACTTTCCTTTTGGAGAGATGCCCAACCAACACCCCCTCCAACACCCTCCCCCGTGCCAACGCAACCTTCCCTCACTCCCCAGCTCTATTTTTCAGCTGTTTAGAGCAAATTCTCACAAGCGCTTGTCTTATTTGCTTTTCGCCACGACCGTTGCGGAGGCATCGTAGGAAACAATGCCTGGCGCTGGGTCTAATCTTGTCAGCCGGGAAAGGTGGCCATCAGCCCAAGGAGGAAATCAGCGGGAACTGAAATGTACAAAATGGAGGCACTTGTGCTCCCACATATGCTGCACTCGCTGCACTCGGCTCACCTCGCTTTTTTAAAAAAAGAGAGCGAAGAAAATGACACGAGTGGGCCTGGGTGAGCGGCGGTACACGGCGTCACACTTTGGAGTGTGAAATGGACTCAGTTGCGCAGTCGGCCTTTCACAAAGCATTCTTCCCCGCGGCTCCCTAGCAACCTCTGCCGCTCGCATGCCAATTACGCCGACCCCGAATAACCCCTCAGTGCAGCGGACGTGGCAGAACTCACCCGAGGGTGCAAGTCTGCCGCCGGTGACGGCCACCTGCGATAAAACCTGCCGCATGCATGAGAGCGGCACGTGACGCTTTTGGTGAGGCAGAACCCACCTCCGGTGAAAGCGCGATAAGAAACGCGACTGATGTCATTGTCCCGACTTCTTTGCATCACTCCGCCCCGAAGGTACGCCGCTCTGCGGCTCCTGCTTAGTTATCTGGCCGCACGTCTGTCGTCTGTACGCGAACGCAGAGTTCAAATCAGCCAATCACATGACAGCAAGTGAAAGGGTTTAGCCAGCGTCAGGATGGCGAAGGAAGGGGATTGAAGTGACCGTGAACCTGGGTCATGGTTGTTGTTGCCAGTCGAGCTGCGGGTCTGAGTATCTCACGCACAAACATTTCAAGGGTTTACAGAGAATACCACAAAGCGCAAATAACATCCAATAGGCTGCATTTGTGTGGAGGAAAGTGCCTTGTTTATATCAGGGGTCAGAGGTCAATCTGGGCATTCTGGTGGGAGACCATGAAACACAAAAAAACACGTAATTGTTACAACCGAGTTCTGTAGAAAACTTGTTTGGAACGTCTTGTCCCTCTGTAGCTGAGGAAAACCACTGTGGCTGCACTTCCTGTCTGGCAAGAACACGTAATTTCAGCTTCCTTTTTCGTCTGCTCACCTTATTTTTTGGCCCTGATCAGATGCAGCCAAGAGAAATTGTCCTGGAAAAAGACTGAAAGAATAGTTTAGACAAGACTCTGACTACAGTCCACAGATTACATTGCATTGCATTGCTAATGGAAGGAAAAGATTTTTTTTTTCTACCCACAAAAAAATATTGTAATAATGATAATAATAATAATAATAATGATATAATAATAATAATAATAATAATAATAATAATAATGATAATACATTTAAGATTTTTTAAGATTTAATTAAAACATGTTTTTGAAGCATCCCCCTATGCAAGGATCAGAAGACCAATATTTCAAACAATTCAAACATTGTGACAATGTTTGAATTGGCCCTTCACTCACATAGATTGACTGATCTCACCACTGAAAGAACAACAAGCTTTGACACTGCTGCCTGTTTCTCAAGCAGGTCAGCGTGTTGCATGTAACAGGATTACAAACAGGTAAGAAGCTAAATAGGATTAGGCAATAAAATATGTCCTGCCATGAAGGATGGGAGGTTTTCCCACAGCAACTACATATTTGCAATTTATGAAGTGTGGGTTTGCTCTCTCAGCTGGGATTATTGTTCTGTTTGTTATCTCCCAAATTAGGGTAATGCAATCCAAAACAAAGCCCGAGAGTGAAAGTGAACGTGTCAGGGAAGATTCGCTTCTAACTCTTTCTCAAAAAATGCATTGAAAAACCAAAATAACAGTGGTCATTTTATGTGCTATGTTGACGTTTTCATGTTCAAGTGCGAAGTTATCAATCATTTATAGAACATAAAAAAATGAACTGATGCATACTTTCATCTCAGATGAATCACATCTGTCCTAAAGCAGTTCCAATATAGATGCAGCCATTTGGAAATTGTTTTTATATAAAGAATACTGCCTTGAAGTTGTAGTAAGTCACAAAGCAAATGATCTGTCTGTCTGTATTTGTATTGTCCATTATTAGTTACCATTTTGTCTGATGATAATCTGTGTGTGTGTGTGTTTGTGTTGAACTGCAGCTGTTTTTCCGGGCCGGCACCTTGGCTAAGCTGGAGGACCAGAGGGATGAGCAGACCAGGAAGAATCTAACCATGTTCCAGGCTTCCTGCCGGGGCTACGTGGCTCGGCAGGCCTTCAAGAAGAGGAAGGTGAGCGACACGCCACGAGGGAGAGATAAATCGATTCTCGCCATGAAAAACACAAGGACATACACCTCGTTTCCACCACAACATCCGGAATTCTTCTGAACTTTGAAGGAGCAGACTCGGTCGACACGGTTCGTCGCGAGAAACAAACCGACAATGTAACGGAAATCACACACCGGTCGCAAAGGCAAACATCATTAATATTCATGGCTCTGATTGGCCAGTGTGCGAGCCCACCTGGATTTGGGCCTCCCTGCTTTGAGCTTGTGTTGTGGCTTGTGATATAAATCTTAACTAGCTGTGCGGTAAATCTCCACCTCATTATGAAGGCGTTTCTCAAATCCTCCTCCAGACGAGATCCCGCGCTGGGACGTGTGACATCGACTCGTCCACGCACATGTGCTGCCTTTTTATTGATCCCCCCCACCCCCCCACCGCCCTCCCCTCCAGCCACACACACTCGGCTTCACCCCGACGCGCCGCTGACTCACACTTCCCATTTACTCCGGCCGCCTTCCGTTTTTCTCCCAGCGAGTGACGGCTACATCTCTGTCCACCTCAGAGGCCCCCCCCCCACCCCCCCCCCCCCCGCCCCCACCCCCGCCTCCTGGTGATGTATGGAGCGCTGCACTACCTCTCTGTGATTACTGTTTAAGTGAATGTGCCGTTCCGGGCCGGTCGACCGGCCGGCCGGCGGTGACAAAGAATCAAGCGTGCTCGGCAGCAGCACTACATGCTCCCAGTGAGTAAATACCTCGTCCGCTGGGACGCTGTGCTGTGCGGAGGAACTATTAAATTGTCATTGCTGAAATAAGGGGAATCGATGCGGCCGTTGATGTCGCGGGGCTTCCGTCCCTCATCCCTTATTAGCATTTTACAGATGGACTAATGGGCCTTGGGGATATGAAACTGGGGTTGGGGGGGCATTTTATTCCCTTATTAGGTCCAAAGGGCATCACTCACGCAGCAAAGTTCCTGCAGCCTGCTGCTTGCTCTGCCCAAACCTGAAAGTACATCAGGAACTGGGAAACCATTCAGCTTTGCCATAGCAACCGTGCAATTAGGAAATCCATTAGCAAGGAGACCCCCCTCAGCCCCCATAAGCCTCAAGCAGTCCCGATCTCATGCAAATGCATCTCCTACAGAACGATAAGAATTTATTTTTGTCATGGGACTTTATTGCTCTTAAACTCAGCTTAGGCTGGAATTGAAACACAATTACAAACGTAACAGGTGTCACCGGAGATTCTATTGTTTGGTGGGTGATGTAGTGAGTGCAAACAATAAAATGACTTCAAGTCACGTGCGTCCGTCCACGGCAGGGTTGAATGAATGCAGCGAATCAGAAACTCACCTCAGGAAGAGATGTGTTTCCAAAATCTGAAAAACAGCCTGTAAAAACCATTATGGGGCCTAATGGAAAGAAGTTTGAAAAACTGGATGACGATTGTGTTTGTTGTGTTTAAAATGGACCAATCAAATTTTGAAGAAATTTGATTTTTGTTTTTGTCAGCGGTCTCATCAGACAATGATATTGTTTTTAGTTTTTCAGCTTCTTCCACTCGCACATTGTTTAATGGTATGCGGCTTCACAGTCTCTGCAACAAGACTGCTCATCTTAAATGATGCCTCAGGGGTTGCTAACTGACCGCCTTTTTGAAATACACTCGCTGTTTCATTTTTGTTTGCCAACCTGTTCTTTGTGTTGGTTTGGTTCTAATTTAAAGGTCACTGAATGACTGTTGAGGACCAGCTAAAACGTTGAGCCACAGGCGGAAGCTTGGCAAGGTGAACGTGCGAAATTTCAGCGTTCACGTGTCACAAATCCCGGCTGCCTGCCCAGGTTGGGGATGACTGTACTAAGGCCAACAGAGCGGATAAAGTCCATAAAAAAAGAGTATGCAAAAGTTTGCACATCAGCAAAATCAGGTCTTGGAATCAATTCATCATGGTTTAATTAAAAAAAGTAAAGATAACATCAGCGAGTGAGGTTGCTGATAAGATAGTTGGATTAAAAAAAAGGACATTTTTGTTGGAAACGCACAGTAAACAAGACTTCCCTGCGCTGTCAAACGCCACATTTTTTCCGTTAAAGCATGACAATGATTTGACAGGCCGTGACCTTCAATTATCAAGAGCATGTCAATAATAAGAATACAACAGTATTTGTAGGTTAAGTTATGACTGAAGCTGAATTTCCTCTCTGGCGGAATCCTTTCAGTGTTCCACCTGAGATAATTATTGATGGGAGGAGGCGGCGGAATGATTTTCATCTCCCCATGTGCGGATTGTCGAGTGCGTCGTCGGCTCAGTCTTCCAATAATCATTGTGCGATAGCATCCAATTGGGTCCTCGCTGCTCTCCTGTCATCCCTCCAGTGGAAATTGATTGAGCTCCAGTGTCTCTTGGCCTGCGTGAAGTATCCACTCCACGCAGCTACAGTGGCTGATAATTTGCCAGTGGTAGAGCGCCGGATGAGCACTGCCGCCGCCGCTGCAGGAGTCTCCTGGACACTTGCAGGAATGTATGCGGCTTTTGACAGAAAGTCACAAGTTGCCTGGATTGATATTTCCTGGCGCGTTACCCTTGTGAAGTTTTAGCCCGAGTCGAGTGTGTGACATTAAATCAAAAGCAGACTTTCTCTTGCGCGCCTCCCTCTTCCCTCACTCCTCCCTCAGCTGTCTCCTCAAAGCGACAGCCTGACATTTAGAAAAAAAGTCTGTTATTTTGCCTCAGCAGACACTCACCACTTTGGGAGTTTTGTCCTTGAGGTCCCCAGTGAATGTTTTTTTTTTTTATTATTTCAAACGAAAAGGAGAAGTTATTTGCACTGAAATCATTTTAAATGAGCACATGTAAAGATAGCAACGCCCCGGATCCGTTTGAACATTTTTCCTTTGGTTGCAGCAGCGCGCTCCCAATGTGGAGACAGAGGGATTCCGCATATTTCATCTTTTTAAAAACATTCTCTCCTGAAGTTTCACCTCAGAAACAAACCTACAGTGGTGCAGCAGTGGACTGGCCTCTACATCTCTTAGTTATTCTCCAGTACAAGCGCAGCTGATTTTAAAACTGTGATTGACAACTTGAGATGCATGTAAATGACCACACAGTAAGATAACTATCTAGAGCTAACTGCAGTCACTGAAGTTATTTATTTATTTAAAATATTTTCTATAAGTCTTTTGTTATAGTTTAAACATAGTGAACAAAAATTTGAACACTAAACTGAGGACAGATTTACTCGGATATTCAGGCTGTGACTAACATCTTAAGACTGGGCCTCACATTGCACTTTGTGTATTGACAAGGAGTGTATAAGTATATATTGATTACCACCATTGATTACTGCCTGGCTGGGAGCAGGATCAGGCTGATTTGGTCACAGGGTTTTTTTTCTTACTTTCTTTTTTAATCGGGTATTGCTTCATGCTATTTGTTATTTGAAAAAAACAGATCTAGCCACCAAGAAACCACAATTTTAGAATGATATGTTTTTATTGACTACGTTATTCTTAAATATACTGGTGATGTTTTCAAAAAGCCTGAGTAGCACATTTCATTCACTGTTTTCAAGAGATCATTTCTTTTCACATTTCTGCACACTGGCATCTTGAAAATGTGGCTTTTTCTAATATTTACAATAATATGAAAAGGTTTCTCTATTTACTCGCGACAATGGCTTGCGAGCTTGAACCCCGTCTCTTCAAATCTCACAGCTCTGACAGCTGTCACAACCTTCCACTGTGTCACCGTTGCCAAAAGGCTCATCCACGGTGCACACTGAATATAATCTTCTCTTTGTTTTTCTATTTCTTTTAGACGCGACTTGACAAGCGAAACCCGCCTAAACATTCTGCCACAGATTTACCACGTTTTGTTCCACGTTGTGGATTCCCCTGCGTGACGAATTCTAATTGGTCATAGCGACTACCTTGCGGGCAAAGTGAACCTGATGCTGAGAATTGTGTTGCTCTAATTGGGTTTCGCACTGTAATCTGCCTCCACGGCCCTGAGAGCCTCATGCATACGCAGCATGGAAAAATGTGTAATACTTGAAATTAGCTGCCGACGTGTTTGATTTAATTAATCTTACAAAAAAAAAAAAAAAAAAGCTCCCAGCCTTTGGAAGGCGCTCCGCAGAAACAGTCTCCAGTCCTGGGAAGCTGCTAGCACATGCAGATGCAATAAAAGACAAGAATGAGGAGATAAATGCCTTTCAAATATTGTTTGTCGGCAGCGAGGACGACCAGCAGAAGAGAAGTTCTGTTTTTTCATTTTTACTGTAATGGGTTTGTTGCTCTCCGAGACATTTGCTGTGGCATGATTTCTCTGCTTCTTAACCATTTGTACTGTAATATGGTTGGAATCGCCCAACATTTCAAGTATCATAATTGCCTTTGCTCTTTTTTGAAGGCCCGATGGTGAACATTTGCAGACATCTATTGGCAGAATGCAACTAGAAAGCTTCTGTGATTATAAGAAAGGAGATAAATTAACTGTTGTGGCTTCAATTTCGAACAACATGCATTTAAATTCACATGCAAATTTAATCTGCAAAGAAGTGAGGCTGCCAAATTGTGCCTCCAAGTTGCAAAGCTGGAGTGGTACAAGTGAGCTTAGAAAACCAGAGCATTAGCACACTTAAGTCCCAGCAGTTCACTCACCACTGCCACTAGGCGCCACTAAATCGTCCACACTGGGCCTTTAATGCATCGATTTGTGCCACGTCGTCCTGTTTGCCGACTGCCGTCTTTCATGTGTGCCTTTAGATTCAAGATCTGGCGATCCGGTGCATCCAGAAAAACATCAACAAGAACCGCGGCGTGAAGGACTGGCCATGGTGGAAGCTCTTCACCACGGTGCAGCCACTCATAAAGGTCCAGCTCAGTGAGGAGCAGATGAAGAGCAAAGACGTGAGCGAACTTTTCTTTCTCATGTGTCCAAGTACAGTGATTACTTTTGGGTTTATTTTCCTTACCAACTCCTAGGAGTGGCTCTGGAACTTCATTGCAATAGTATTTTACGTGTAACATCACATGAAGTAGCTACATGCTGTGTTCTAGGAGGAGATCCAGCAGCACAAGCTGAAGCTGGAGAGGGTGGAGAAGGAGCGGAACGAGTTGAGACTCAACACCGATCGACTGGAGAGCAGGGTGGGTCGCCACTCTCCTCTTGCCGTAGAGTTGATTTTTTTTTTTTCAGTTTGGCCAAGATGCTCCGTGCCAGCCCCCTTCCTTCCATCACGACGCCTGTGGTTTATTCCAGATTGCAGACTTGTTGGCAGAACTGGCCGACGAGAGAAGCACCAGTGAGTCAGCTTCGCAGCTGCTGGAGACGGAGACGTCGGAGAGACTCCGCCTGGAGAAAGACCTCAAAGACCTGCAGGCACGCACGAGCATGCACGCCAAAGTCAAAAAAGCTTGTCGTTTAAAAGAAACCGTTTGAAATGACAAACATCTCCTTCCAACTGATTCGGGTCCAGGCGAAGTTTGACGGCGCGAAGAAGCAGCTGGAGTCGCAGGAGATGGAGGTGATGGAAGCGCGACTCATGAAAACGTCAGAGCTCAACGGAGAATTGGACGACGACGATGATGACGCCGGTCAGTACGAGTGGGTGGGAATATAAAAACAAACAAATAACAAACAAGCAAAGCATTATATTGGCAGTCTTCTGCGCGTCATACTGTTTGAATTAAAATACAAAAAGAAGTTGGGGTTGTTGTGGACCACTACAACAAGCTCAAACCTTTTTAAAGAAAAGTTGTGAGATTTAATGGGTGGGAAGAGGTGATGAAAGGATTCGCAATTCACATCGCAATACTCACGTTGACGCTTTGTCAAGCTTGAAACTGCAGGTTCACTTAAATTAACCACAGACACATCAAAAGCAGATGCAGAAATGGAGAAAAATGTCTATTTTCTCATGTGAGACGCAAAATCTATCTTGTGTCTGGTTGAATTCATCACAATTCATCACATCGTCATTTTTTAAAATAATCTAGTTAGGCCTCCAGTCCCTGGAGGCTGTCACACAATATCACAATATCAGCCTGCAAACATAGGCTAGAAAACTCCAGCTCCACGTTTCAACAACAGGGGCCGCTGACTTGACCACAACTGTAAATATTTGTCTTCAAATCCCCCATAAACGGTCGACTTTGCAACTCCCTTAATGGGGTGTCAGCTCAGGTCAAAAGCATCGTTTTCAACAACATTACGAGCACAGTTTGAGAAAAACCCCTCAGACTAATTGTAGCTGCGGGAATGTTGCGGGCGGTTATTGTTCCACGGCTCCGGCGGGAGACTCCTTCAGTAAATGCCATTAGCACACGAGCACCCTCAAACTTTGGGCGTTTGCCGCCAAGGGATTAAGATGCTCCCCTCCCGGGCAGCAGCTAATGCCTGTTGCCGATTGGTCTCCACCTGCTGGGTTAGAGAGTTCCCACTGAGAGCGTCTTGCCTCTCCTCCTCCTCATCCTCCCCCACCTTCTTCTCTGCAGACAAGCCATTACGGCGCATATCAGAATTCTTAGATGAATGGGAAAATAATCGGTCAGATCGGCGCCGGTGGCCCTGCGACTTGTCATTATGCTATATATATGCTAATGAGCGGCGCTGATGGAGGGGGCCGCTTGTTTCTGAGCCGAGCGAGGGAGGAGCGGATGATAAGGCCTGGAAATGAACCCCAACCTGAAGGTCTGGCTGGCTGCTGTGATCCCTCCGAGAGCCCCTGACAGCTCCAGAATTAGGGGTCGGCTGAGAGCCACTCAGACGTGTCCCCCTCTAACGACCGTTGCGCCGCGTTCTGAATTCTACCCTTCAGGTTTATCCAAGATTAGAGCTGTGACACAAGCAGCCGCTTTGTGTTCCCCCCCCCCCCTCCCCCGGCGCGGCTGCCTTCAGTTTCAGAATCTTCCGACACAATCTGTGCGAACCCTCGTGAAGGAGCCTGAATCCCCGAACGTCCCGGCGGCAGGATTTTCACGAGCTGAAACACTTTTGTCCTCATCATCCCCCTCCCCCTCCACCCAGGAGGCGAGTGGCGGATAAAGTACAACCGAGCCGTCCGCGAGACGGACTTCGTCAAAAAGAAGCTGCAGCAGGAGTTTGACGACAAGCTGGAGACGGAGCAGCAGGCCAAGAGGCACCTGGAGAGGAGGGTAGGGACGCAAGAACACGGCCTCCGACGCTGCTCCTCCATCCAGCGGCGTCGATATGAAAGTGAAAGTGGGTGGAACTGACGTGTGTGTGTGTGTGTTTGTGTGTGTGTGTGCCGCAGTTGGCCGAGCTGCAGGCCGACGGCGAGGACGTGCAGCGCTCCGTGCAGCAGCTGAAGAAGAAGTGCCAGAAGATGACGGCCGAGCTGCAGGACACCAAGCTGCACCTGGAGGGTCTGCAGAGCCGCAACCACGAGCTGGAGAAGAAGCAGAGGAAGTCAGTCCCAGTCTCCAGTCCCCCATCCCCCCACTCCCACCCTACCATTGCATCATCACACATTTTCGCACTGCACACCCCTCCCCTCCCACCGCCTCTCTCTCTTGCCGGCGCAGACACTTGGACCTACTCAGCAGAACGCTAATGTTTTCCTTTCATCTGAGCGGCGACTCAAATGTTCCTGTAATCTGCCGAATTGCATTAGCGGGAAAATGAGTTGGACTCGGAGCACTCGAGAGGCCACCGCCGCGGCGGAATGCGATCTCTCCCTCGTGGCTAATTGAAGACGCTCCATGGGTGAAATTATTTTCGGGCCGCGTTTCGAGAGAGAGAGAGAGAGAGAGAGAGAGAGAGAGAGAGAGAGAGAGAGAGAGAGAGAGAGAGAGAGAGAGAGAGAATTGCAACGAGCTGATGGCACGAAACACTGGGCTGTTAAGTTCACTAACTCTGAGTGTTTTCTGCGAGAGACAATTGAAGAGATCATTCCGCCGCGTTATTGCAAACCAATTGACTGCAAATGGGTGGTTGGGGTGGGGTGGTGGTGGTGGGTGAGGGTGGTGGTGGTGGGGGGTGTCGTTGATATACAGAGCAACCCCTCCGCCTCCCTCCCAGTGTGCTCAGCTCTGCCTGAGCAGCACGAGCTCCGAAGCGTTGTTGTTAGTGTGTGCGGTGGGTTTGTTGTGCCGCCGTCTGCATCACCTCATTAAACCCTGAGGACTGACACTGATGATCAGCGAAAACCGCCTCGCGAATAATCGACACCAGGACGGCAAAATGTTTTCAATGTGAAATCATCTCTAATGGCTGCAGCCCAAATTTGAGACAGTAGGAAACAGTTTTACGCGACGCTCCAGAGGCCGAAGAGGTGAAGCTGCACCAGGTTTGGTTTTGGAGGCGTTTCGGCATCTTAGCGGGACAGTCTGAGGCACTTTCACAGACGTCATCTCCTCCTCTCAGAAGACAGGGCAGCAGCTGCTTTACTAACTGACCACTACCTATTTTGTGAGGTGAAATGTTGTAACCTCTTGTTAACACACATTGCTGCCAACGTACAAAGCATCAGGAGGAGGATTTAAGTGACTTTGAACTTTGCACAACATGGTTTTTGGTTGCCAGACAGGTCTGATTTGACTGCTGATCTACTGGGATGTTCACACTGGCACAACCACGTCTAGGAGTTACAAAGAATGGAAAAGAAAAGAGAAAATAACATCCAGTGAGCGGCAATTGTGTGGATTAAAATCATAATACAAAGTTACAACCAGGGTCTGCACAATAACATCACTGAAGACACAGGACCTCCTGCCTTGAAGTGATGTACACATATACTCTCACCAGACACTTGATTAGGTACTTGGACTAGCGCAGTGAACCTAATAAAGAGGCCGATGAGTGTAAGGCGCAGAGCATCAGCTTGACAGCATCATTAGAGGCCGATGTGATTCCTCCGTGTGCAACGCTTTTTTTGTTGGCGGTGCAGAAAGAAAAAATCAGCTGCTACCTGAAAAATGTAAAGGGTTGCTTTAGGACAGTGAGATATTCGCAGCCGTTTGCCCCGGCAAAAAAGAAAAGAAAAAAAGCCTCATCTGGTGTGTAAAGGTTTTAATACTTAAATACATCTTTAACCTTTGACCTTTAAAAGAGGCTTAACGGCGTTCCCTTAATTACACAATCATTTTGAAGCGGCAGCGATCGGGCGGTTAGTGAGACCATCGCCGTGCGAGGCCTCTCAGTGTGCGCTCTGTGTGTCGGCGCCGAAGGTTCGACATGGAGCAGAACCAGGCTCAGGCCGAGGTCCAGCGAGAGAGGAGCCAGAGGGAGAAGCTGGCCCGCGAGAAAGACATGTTCGCCGGTGAGCTCTTCAACCTCCGCCAGCAGCTGCAGGTGAGAGCCCCTCCGCTCCGTCGCAGCGGGAACCCCCCCGCCCTCCTCCCGCAGTCCAGATGTGCACTCTCAGCTGTGCTTCTCCCCCCTGCAGGACAAGGACATGGAAGTGAGCACGGCGAACCTGAAGCTGCAGCAGCTGGAGGCCGAGGTGCAGGACCTCTCCTCCCAGGAGTCCAAGGACGAGGCCTCGCTGGCCAAGGTTAAGAAGCAGCTCCGCGACCTGGAGGCCAAGGTCAAAGACCAGGAGGAGGAGCTGGACGAACAGGCTGGAAGCATCCAGATGCTGGAGCAGGTGCTGCCGTCTTATAGCGCAACAGAGAAGCATTTCCCCCCCCCTGCGAGAAGCTGCTTACACTCATCTGCAAAGTCTTCACAGTTTTCACAGATTGTTCATATCTAATTTTAAACCAAAAGATCCTTGTTGGATACGGCCCCGTATGCTGAGTGCCTCTGCGTGTGGGTGCGTGTGGGTGTGTGTGTGTGTGTGCTTGTGCGCGTGCCATTGTGCCCTCAGGCGAAGCTGCGGCTGGAGATGGAGATGGAAAGGCAGCGGCAGAGCCACTCCAAGGAGATTGAGAGCAAGGATGAGGAGGTCGACGAGATCAGGCACTCCTGCAGTAAGAAGGTAGGCGTTGCCCGTTCCCGCACTCAAATCCGCGGAAAGGTTCTCCGAACGCACGCGGCCGCGCAGCCAAGACGTGCGTTCATGGTGTGTGCTCAGGGTTTAGATGTGCCAGTTTGTTAGAGACGGCTTCACATCCTGATTTCTTTCGCTCTTGTCCGTTTTCGGTATTTGTTTCTCGCGCTACGCAATGAAAAAAAAAAATCAGTTGTGAATTGCGAGTTGACGAGGAACCGCGAGCGGGCGAGGTGATTCACTCCTCATCTCATCGCTTTGCCGTTGGTGTCGTGCAGCTGAAGCAGATGGAGGTGCAGCTGGAGGAGGAGTACGAAGACAAGCAGAAGGTGCTGCGTGACAAAAGAGAGCTGGAGTGCAAATTGCTCAATGCCCAGGAACAGGTACCCATCTCCACCCCCAGACCCCCACGCCCCCCCACACACACACACACACACACACACACACACACACACACGGCCTTTTGATCCAGGGGCGCCTTCTGACTTCAGAGAGGTGCGACGGGCTTTGAAGGAGATGCGGCAACGGCTGCTCTTTGTCGCTCAGGTGGGCCAGAGGGACGTGGAGACAGAGAGGAGGCTGAGGAAAGATCTGAAGAGAACCAAGGTCCTCCTGGCAGATGCACAGATTATGCTGGACCACCTGAAGAGCAACGCCCCCAGCAAGAGGGAGATCGCCCAGCTCAAAAATCAAGTAAGTCACCCAATTAAATATAGTGGTGTGATGCCTGGAGGTTGACCCGTGGCCAAATAAACACGTTTTCCCCTATAAACCGTCCGAGGAGTCCAAAATCTGATCCATTTCCTGAAACATTTGTCCTACTTCTCCCTGTTTCTGTTTTTGTTCCAGCTCGAGGAGTCGGAGTTCACCTGCGGGGCCGCAGTGAAGGCCCGAAAAAGCATGGAGATTGAAATAGAGGATCTGCACATTCAAATGGAGGACGTGGTCAAGAACAAGTTGTCGGTGAGTTCCGACTCAGATGTCGTTGTACGATGTCTTCTTTCATTTCAGTGGAATAAAAAAGAGTGGGGGAAAAATGTTGCCTTTTGTCTGAAGTTGAGGTTGTGTTAACATCATTGGAATCAGTTGATCTAACTTTCAAATTAAAAAAATCACGTTATACAAACTGTTCTCTTTTAATGATGATGATTATGATGATGATGATGATCATGATGACGATGTACCGTGTGATGAGGATGATATAGTTTTTGAAACAAGATCCAATTCTGAATTGAATCGTGAGCCCAAGAATGGGAATCAAATTGAATCGTGAGTCAGCCAGAGATTCACATCAGTAAGTAGAATTAATGTGGGACGCCGCGTCAGGAGCAGCAAAAAGTCCCAAGTGATGTCCCTCTGTCTCTGCTTTTAATGTGAAAAACCCCTGCTGCTGTTGGAGGCGCCATGCTAGTGATGAGCAGCAGCTCGGTGTCGTCCTCTGCGCATGTGTTAGTTTCCTCTCCTTAACAGAGAGCTGCTGCAGATGCAGCTTCCTGATTTCATCACAACGCCAAGGACACTAATTGTTTACTCAATAGTAAGATCGATTGAACGTGCTTTGGACTGGAACACGGTGAGACACACGTCTCAGCCGAGGCACAGGGTGAAGTTCCATGAAGTTCTGGACGTGTGAAATGCAATAACATTTTCGTGTTGCACTGCATTTTGCATTTTGTGTGTTAATATATTCAAATTGCGTTTTAATGCGGGTATGGAAAAATGTTTGCTTTTCAAACCCACCTCTTCTATGAACAAAAAAAAAGTAAACAAGTTTAATTAATGCAGTCCATTTGCGAAATGGCACTCTTCGAAGTGCAGTGGAGCTCTGAAAATTAACATGCACACATTGCAAGTCATGGAGAGATATTAAAATAATAAATGCCCTTTGGCATATATCTGATTTCAACATTTTGCCCTAATGGATGAGTTCGCGTTGTCGGATGCCCCCCCACCACCACCCTCACCCTCCCCACAACCAGTCACCTCGTTAATGGGCCTCTCATGAGAGCGCTGTCTGCGTTTCAGGCTCGCAGCCCAGGATGTTTGTGTCTTTTGGGGATTGCACACAGGCAGTGTCGCGCCTCCGCCCGTTAATTGCCTCAGCTATGGCAGGGGAAGTTCTCGTGAATGTCGCAGATTAGAGAGCGCGCAAACACACAGGACGAACTCTAAATAGGACGCCGCCGGTGCGCTGCACTGGCCCGCGCAGTTTCCCACTCAAATGAGTCAATTGATTATCTGCAATTGGTCTCATCCTGCAGCCAGAACCTCCATCTGGGTTGTGCTCCGGCGCTGTTAGACTAGATTCCAGAACTACGGCAACCTAGCTGGCTAATGGCCATTTATCATATTCAATAGCTCATGAATAAATCCTGCTGAAGCTTGCATGCCCTTGTGTGTGTGTGTGTGTGTGTGCGGGTGCGTGTGTGCATGTCTCTGTGTGTGTGTGTCTTTCTCCTGATGCTCCAGCTGGAGGAGCAGGTCAGCCGTCTGCAGAGGGAGAAGAACGACCTGCAGTCTCGTATGGAGGAGGACCAGGAGGACATGAATGAGCTGATGAAGAAACATAAAGCTGCAGTTGCCCAGGTAACACAACCTGTCGAAAAACCTCACTGAGCTGTTTCAAAGCCCTGGAAATACTCCTGGCTGAATCCTCAAGTAAATCGATGCTCAGGCCTATGCTACACTGGTGAAACTGTGGACCAGTATCATAAAGAAGCATGGTGCTCCTGTCTTGCTGTTAAAACAGCTGTTACTTCCAGTTATAGTGTATTGGAGGCGAATGATGTTCAAATAATTGGTATTTATCTTTAAAATACAGATACTACATGGTACTACACAACAATAATTTTGATTCATTTTTAAGCATATATATATATATTAGGAAATACGATAACTGTCTAATCCTATAAACCCAATTAGTTTAAGTAAGTTAGGGTTAGATAAGTTTGAACAAGTTTAGAATGACTTATAACTGAAGGTCTAACTGTGATGTGATTGTGCTCACCAGTCTGCACGGGACCTGAACCAAATCAGTGACCTGCAGGCTCAGCTGGAAGAGGCCACCAAGGAGAAACAGGAGATCCAAGAAAAGGTATAGAACTGTACATGTTGAACCACCTGCTGCGAACTTTCCACACTTCCTTCTGATTAGACCCTCTGATTGTTGCTGCTTACCTCCCAGCATGGCAATGCAATTTGCATTAGAAACAGCAGGAATCAGACGACAACTTAAAGCCGAGCAGCGAAATCGTTCACTGACGTGTTTAACGGATGGTAACACGTGAGACTTGCTTTTTGTACCGGCCCTAAACATGGTCATCTATCACAGGGATCTATCCTAACTGTGGACTTGGTTGCCGTTCCCATGTCCGCAACTTTCTTTTATTTGGACGGTTTTCAGTCAGAGCCAAGTGTGATAATATAGCCAGATGACAGGCTCTGCACACTGGACCATTTAGCTGTTCTGTGCTAAAATGTGCTAATTACATATATTAGCATAACCTTGCTACACTACATTTTTATGCGTGACTAATATGATTATTAGCAACTGCAAAAAAAACAACAACAAAAACTGTTATTTTAGTCACGGACATGAAAAGGCGCCTCTGAACGAACACTCACAGCTGAATCACAAGCCAAATGTCAAACTGGTTTGGTCCTTGAGATGTGCTATTGTAATAACTCAGGGCTCATTGTTATTGCAGTGTAGACGTTTTAGCCCCTGATGACGCTCAACTTTTTTTTTCTGAAATGCAAATTTTAAGAATAGATCACTAAAAAACAAAGATGATCAGAATTTGAAAGCACTGTAAAAATGTGTGTTAGACAGCAATCCGATCCACTGTTTGAGAGATTACAACAGCAGGCTAGTTGAAAGGCACCACTACACCAACTTTACCATTGTTATTTTGCATCATGGATTGCAGCGACGTAGCTTCACAAGATTAATTAACCCCCCCAAAAACTTGATGTCTCTCCAGAAAACAGCACATTCAGCCCTCCTGCAAAAAAGAGTGCAGCTCTTTGTTATGGCACAAAGGGCCAATTTCTAAACTGTTTGTCAGCATGGCCAAAAGAGTTAAGTGAGTGGGAAAAAAAGTTGAAAAATTGAGTTTTCTCATTTGTGGAGAGTTCACTGACTCCTTAGAAACATGTTATTGTTAAAGAAAACAGTTAGATAGAGTTAAGATGGAACAAAGATGAGTTACTGAAACATCTGCACTCAGGGTCACGAGGTTCTGCTGGAGCCTATTCCAGCTGTCATAGTGCGAAGGCAGTGTACACCTGTCCCAGTATACAGTTCATGGTAGGGCCACACAGAAAGACAAACAACCATTCGCTCTAACACACACACCTACGGTCAATTTAAAGTTCCCAATTCACCTCACATGCATGTTTTTGGACTGTGGGAGGAAGCCGGAGAACCCGCAGAGAACCCACGCAGACACAGGGATCGGAATCAACCCCACAACCTTCTTGCTGTGAAGCGGCAGCGCTAACCACTGTGCCACCGTGTCACCCTGTTACTGAAACATTCTTCATTGAAAACAAATACCAATCACTTTGTTTTAACATGTCTGGTGCTGATCAAAGTGTCAACAAAACTCCCACTGGCTGGACTGCCATGGCTGGAACAATCATGTTACGCTTTCCTCAGAATACAAAACTTTAAATTGCTCTGATGTGAAAACAGTTTCAGAGCTTCGACTAAAGTATGGTAACAGTAAATAACCCCAGTACCTAAGGGAAGTAAGCCTTCACAAAAAATAGCTTTCTCAAATCCAAGTGTTAGCGATTCAATCATGAGCCCGTTGACATGAGCGCGCTGCGCAGTGTTTTAATTAATCCGACAGCCGCACAGTTACACCTACACGCTGTAATTTATCCCGCTTGTGCGCTGATCAGCTCAGGTTTTGCACTAAGTGCTTGAGCTGTCAAGCAAAATGATTGAGGCTGAGCGCTGATGTGGTACGAAGGTTAAAGCGTAAAAATTAGCGCCCCATACCGTCGGGGCTTTTAGAATAATGGTGTTTTTCTGTTTAAAGCGCGACCTCTGGTGTGTCAGGTGTGACTTTTTATTTATAAATGCACGCGTGTTGCGTCGGCTGCGTTGCTCAATCTGCAGGTTTGTGGCGGCGCTCGCATGCACACAACACAGACTCGGGCTTATGTAAAAGGAAAACCATCTGCTCTGAGCGGAATTAGACTCAAATATAATTTCACCAAAGGACACGATTGAGTCCTTGCCGCCCTCCAGCAGCGCATCCTGTTTCCCATTAAATAAAGCTACATGTGTGCTAAGCCATCGATAGGCCCGACACAGGCGCGGCCGGCCCCACTGGAGTGTTTTGGGCTCGGCTTAGAGATGCGCAGCAGGCAGCAAGGCATTGTTAAAGTCTGCCAGAGAATCGCGGGCGATAGCCATCAAAAGCGTCTGACCTTGAAGTGGTTATCTCATCTCCCAGTAGGAGGGCGAGGCTGCCTGCTTCTAGTCCCATCAAAGGAGGCCTCCAAATCCTCCTTGTCTCAGATGCAAAGTCCCTCATTAGGTACCACGTTACCCTTCGGGCCATTTTTTCTTCGTCACGTTTCTTTTCCCCTCCCTTTCTTTCTTTTTTTTCCATTTCCTCCTCCTTTTATCGGCCATGAGAAAAACGAGTCGGACGGCACACAAACCTGCTCCGCATGGAGCTCGGCTCTCCCCCAGAGCCTGTGAAGCTACGCCGGCGAGGCGCACCCCCACCCCCGTCCTCCTCTGACCCCGGGTGGTAGACTGACTGGGCTCTTATCTCCAGCTTATTATTCTCTCTGGACGCGACGTGTTTACAAGTTTGTGCCTAATAATAAAAAACTACAACAAACAGCTTTAAGGCAATGCTGTTGTTTCAACAAGCACACGATTGCGGCAAGTTTATGTGCTTTGTGTATGTGTGTGTGTGTGTGTGTGTGCGCGGCAGCTCCACTCGCTGCAGAGCCAGCTGGACTTCCAGGAGCAGTCCATGGTGGAGAAGTCTCTCGTGTGCCGACAGGAGGCCAAGATCCGCGAGCTGGAGACCAAGCTGGAGTACGAGAGGACGCAGATCAAACGGCTGGAGGTGAGAAAGAGCAGCCGACGCTCTCGCTAGCAGGGGGCGGGGGAGCAGGGGTGTCCCTGGGGCCGAGGCTGCTGCCGGTCTCCAGTGGAGAAAAAAAGGATCCACTGGGGAGTTTGAGTCGTTTGAGTTAAAATTAGCATCGGGTCCCAAAAATAAAATCCTTCTATTTTTTGTTTGTTTGGTTTGTTGGCAGAGGTTTCGCCTTTGAGAGGCGCCACATGGAGAAGGTAAAAAGAATCCGACAGCTGCCGGCTTTGGCCTGGATTTATGGCAGAGTGGAGCTCTTTCAGATTCTAAATACGCTAGTCGCAAACCGTCAAGGGCTTATACGACTTTCTGTCAGGTGGAATTTCTGGAAAAGGATCCGGTGATCATGACAGCAGGGCACACGGAGGCAACTTCTTTATCTGAAACAACTGCATGGAGAGACAGCTAACAACAGCGGTGGCTAGAGCGAGTCACTTGTCTCGCCGTGTGACCTTCGTCAAATGTCATGTTGGTCTCATGATGCCAGAAGGATGAGTCTTATGTGCCATAGGCAATGAAACAGTCGGATGTTTGCGTTCAGATGTTTCGAGAAGGTCAAATTCAGTGAAAAAGGATGGCGGTGCATTTTTAGGTCCAAGAGCCACCGAGCAGTTTCCCCTGTGCGAGTTAAAATGCCCACTCCCCTGCCGTCCTCAGGCTCTGGTCGGCCGCCTCAAGGAGAACCTGGAGAAGATGACCGAGGAGAGGAACCAGCGCGTGGCGGCGGAGAACCGGGAGAAGGAGCAGAGCAAGCGCATGCAGCGGCAGATGAGGGACATGAAGGAGGAGATGGGCGAGCTGTCCAAGAAGGAGGGCGAGGCCAGCCGCAAGAAGCACGAGCTGGTGAGTGTTTCCAGCGAGGGGCCCGGGGGTCGGGGTTGGATTGGCTGGCGTCGTGCTCTGTGAACTGTGAACCGCTGCCACTTCACCAGGAAATGGACATCGAGAGCCTGGAGGCGGCCAATCAGAGCCTGCAAGTGGACCTGAAGCTGGCCTTCAAGAGGATCGGCGACCTGCAGGCGGCCATCGAGGACGAGATGGAGAGCGACGACAACGACGACTTAATCAACAGGTACGCCGGCGTTTTTCTTCCTTTTCTTTTCTTTTTTCAAACTCCATCCTCAGGCCCGAGCGCAGCCGAGTCATCTCGACTCGCCACATTCTCCTCTTATCCTGAAGCACGTCAATCACAACTTGCTTTTTTTTAATGATTTTTTCCCCGCAATTTCCTCCAGAGCACATTTGTTTTACTCTGCCAGACTTGCTCATCCAAATTCACTCACTCGTTTCAATTTGACTCTACGCTTGTCATGTTTTTTTTCCCCATCCCCCTGTGGGGTAACGGCAGCACTGCGTTCAGCAAGGTAAACACACGGCAGACCTCCGCGGCGGCGAACAGCTCGCGCTTTAAAGAACGAAGAGGACGGTTTACTTGGTTCTCAAAAAAATAGATTTTTTTTGCTGTCATACATGATTTTGTCCCTCAGAATCACCCTTGTTTCTGAGTCTCTCGTTATTTGTGTGCAAATGTTTTCTTTCTCTCTCTCTCCTTCTCTTCCTGGTCTCTTCCACACTTCTGGCAGTTTGCAAGACATGGTGACAAAGTATCAGAAACGGAAGAACAAAACGTGAGAACGTATAAAATCTTCTGCATCCTTCGTCTCCCCTCGCTGTGCTCGCTCTCGTCTTTCCATCTTCCCCCTGTTTTCCAACCGCCGGAGAGAATCGTGCAGTATTCTTTATCCAGGCAGATTTATGCCTGTCTGAAAAACACGGCGAGCAAAAAAAGTTCCTTTTGATAAACATCTGTAACCTTAACTTTAAGAAAAAAAGGTTATGACGTGACAACTTGCAACTATAAAGTGAATCACTATTACTGCTGCAGTGGTGATACTGCATCATTGTCTCCATTCTCTATCTCTGCCTCGTATGCTCCAACATCATACTGTATGTCGCCGTGACAATTTTATTTTTATTTTTTTTTTTTTTTTTCGGACTAGCGCCGAAGCTGCCGCCTCCCTCTGCAGATGCAAACAAGCTCAGTGAGTTTACACAAGGGTTTACTGTCGCAGATCATTATATTTGAGCACGCCTCCCTGCGAAATTGAAATATCAAAAACAAGCATGAACACACAGAGGGAAATCCCTGAAATGGAGGCAAAGCGTTTTCCAAGCCCCCGTAAATTGTTTGAGTTTATTTGCTTGAAAAATGAGAAGATGTAAATTGAAATGGAGAGCTGTATGAAAAAAAAAAGTCTCTAAAATTGTAAAATTATAGCAAAAAAAAAAAACGTTCCATTTCAGAAATATTGACCTGCTGGGCTGATGCGCGGTGACGAATAGAAGGTTATGATTCATACAGTAAATTCTTCAAATGTAATGGATCTCCTTTTGGAGGCTTTGAATGAAGAAATAACCTCCGTTGTGCCCTTTACACACACTGAGCAGAAACACAGCAGACAGAGGCGTCGGCGCGCCGTGCGCTAATGAAATGTTCCCGCCATCTCCGAAAATCTGTTCATTTACATGCATGCAAATGCTCTAGCTAATCTAATCTCATCACACGGCGCTGCGGAACATTAAGCAGGAAGACGAAGCAACCTCGTCTGAGCTGCTCCGTCACCGACTGTGAACGTTGAACACTTTAAATGATTGAGCCCCGATTTCTCGATTGCTTTTTGTTTTTTCCTTTTTTTTCCGAACACGACGAACAAAATGTCTGCTCGGCCTGTTAAATAATTTCAACCTCCGCCAGAGCATGTGGATGACATTAATGTATACCGCCGAGGTGAATATATCCATATATCCAACCATAATTACACAATTTCCTGCTTGACCTCAGGTTTGCCTGATGCGTTGCCTTTGTTTGTCGTGCATTTTTTCTTCACACTGCCCCGTCGTCTCGGCGCTCTCTCTCTCTCTCTCTCTCTCTCTCTCTCTTTTTTTTTTTTTTTTTCGGACTGGGGCTTTTCAGCAAAAGCCCCCTGATTTCCCACGGTTTCCATGATTGAATTCCTCTCTCTCTTTAAGGCGCCAGCAGGCCTGATGAACAATAATGGATGGTGTAATTTTTCTGTAAATCCGCAAGTGATTGAAGAGCTTTCAGCTGTACGTTAGAGGAAAAAAAGATGTCTAACAACACTTAAACTTCGGCTTTTTGTTGTTTTTTTGTGATATGTAACATTTAGCAACATTTTTATAGTTAATAGAGGGTATTTGAATACAGAATGAGTGTATTTATTCAATTGAAAGCCTGGCTTGTCGTTGTACTTTGCAGAACAACGAAATTCAGATTCAGATTTATGTGGTTTATTTTACATTTCGCATGCAACTTTGCTCTTTCCCGTCAATACGTTTATTAGCCTACAGCGTGAAAAATACGCAGTGCTGGACCCACCAGGGCCAAAGTGGTGGAACCAAGCCGCCATACGAGACTTTGATGCTGAGTCTAAGCTTTTGTGACAAAGATTTACAACCAGTGCGGGCCAATTGTCAGAAGCTATTAGCGTTCACCTCTGAATTCTTGGGGCTTGTTTATGTCTGCGAGCCTCGGGACCGGTTAGCTTGCGGTGCGCGGCCAAGGACAAATCGCTTGTGACACCGTTTGCGTGGCGCTCAATTGCAAAGCCACCTTCTATTACACACATGTGTACGTACGTGTGCGCACGTGCGCGCTTGTCTGCCGCAGCGTGGCTTGGACTCTGTTTTGTTGCGCGATACATCACGCTTAGAGTCAAAGGTGTCAAAGAGATGACAAATAGGCAACATGTGTAATCAACTCTCTGGTGCTAATGAACCTCTGAGTGTTTTTTTCCTCTCTCCGCTGTGGCTTCTACCCGCTGCGTTCAGCACGAAGGACACTGGAGGGAAAAATTGCAGCTGATCCCTGAACATTTCCCTTTCGCGGCCACATGAAGCAGCTCTCAGGTTTGGGAAGGCGTCGCACTAAATCATATAATCAGGCCATTTAGTCTCTATGAAAGCATCATTTCTTTCCCCTTTCCCCGCCAGCTGAAGGGTTCCCTGATGAGTAAATATGTTAATGTCCTCGCTCCATCACTGCAGTAGTTTGGCAAGCAAGATCAGGACAAAAATATGACCGGACAACAGAATTTAGGTCATATTTTGGTCTAAATAAGTAATTCATTTTATTTTTTTTCTCTGTAAAATAATAACAGTTTACACCAACCTTTCATACCTAATAAAGTATCTACTTGCATAAGAGCGTCTATCAGTGCTCAGATATGTTATGAACTTGTGTACTGTAAATACTAAGATATATTGTGACCAACTTCTTGTTTTCATTTGTTGTCAAGAAATAGGAATCAAGTTATGTAAAATTTGTGGGATTAACACAAAAGAAAAAAAGAAACCTGTTTACCATTCAACCAAAGCAGACAAACTACCAAACAAAACTGCTGAAGGTTGGCAAAACAGATGAGTGAGACTTCAGAGCTGGAATCACTCTGCAAGAAAATCATAGCAGTTACGCACACAAAAATAGACTGTTACTTTTATGCCACCGCCACAGCAGGAAGTAGATAGGGACAATTTGTCCTCGGAGACAAACATGATTGACTGCGTGCCGCAAAGCCTGTTGACAAAGTGAACACTCTTCGCCGAGACACCCGCGTAAATGGATGTGTGTGTTGTTCAGCCAAATGACAGAGCTCAGCAGTCCACCCGTCATATTGCACCGCTTTAAATATCACATATCGCGTCTCACAAAGCGTTTTTCTACAACGCAACTTATCTGTTCCGAGGCTCAGATGGATTAGCTCGTCCGGCAATCGATATCTGCAACCTGCATCGCTGTTTCTCATTTGTAATCAGTCAGCTGTCTGCTGATTCTGGAAGAAATATTCTCAGATTTTTTTGTGGGGAGGAGGCAAAAATGATGCGCAGGCAATATGGTAAATAATAACGACGCAGAGGCTGTTGTGAAATCAAAAGGAATTAAAAGTGCAGCTCTTCTCCGGCTACGCTGTCAGCTCTGTCAGGACTGGATTGTGTTCGACTCAACAAACAAAATGGAATATCGAGAAATGTTTTCCCTGACAGCAGCTCACTGAGCAGACGCAAATCAGATCTGGTTCACGTTTGTAGAACAGATGAATGCTGGTGCAAAGTACAATTTGTTTTCCTTAAATGTCACGCAGAAGGGTTCGGCTCGTGTTGCAAAGGGAGCCCAGGTTTCTGAATGCACTGTTGGACGAACACAAGCAGAGGATTATTCACCTAACACATGTCCCAAATGTTTCCTTTAGGCTTTGCATGTGATGGAACAGAATTACTAAAAACTGTGATATTGGGATCCACAGGTCAACGTTTTAGCGATTACCTTGTGAAAGGCTCGTGGTTGAGATCCAAATGACAGACGGTCACAGCCCAGTGGTGTCATGACATTGGCCACATCTCCATCCTGACAATACAGTGCTCCACTCATCCACGCCTGCTTAACATTTTTCAACCTGCTTCAAGTGCTGATTTGACTGATTCAAACATTGTTTGTCTGCCGTCTCTCTGGGCCGCCCGTCACTAACAGGATGTTTTGCTGTGTGAAAACTGACCTACATTTTCTCTCTGTACTTCCCGGAATTTTGAAATATTCTCACAACAAGCCATTAAGCAAAGTCCTTGTTTGAATAACTCAAAGACGATTCTGACTCGTCCCAGCAGGCAGTTGGTGTTTCAAGTACAAGGAAAAAAAGAAGAAAGGCAGGCAAGAAGAGAGAGTGGGGATTTAGGAAAAATGTTAGAAGAAGTTCATTAGCATTAAAAAAAAAAGAAAAAAAGAAAGGTTCGTCCTTCTTGATGAAATGATTTGTCAAGAATTTAAAGCTGTAAAAATGTCTTGCTAAAGTAAATATTCCAAATTTCTGGGGCCTTTTAGTACCAAGTACTTTACTGAGTTCGAGGCAGTCAAGTTGTGAATCAGGCTGACATCGCAAGGCTCTGCCAGCAAGGCAGAGGAGAAACAGCGAAACCTTTTTTTTTTGACAGCCATGGAACAATATACAATGAAATGACATTACAATCATTTCAAATGTCATCTTTTGTTAACAATGTCACAATGATACACAGTCACTCTAACATTGCCGACAAATCATTTCCGCCAATCAGCAGTGAGGTCCAAAACACCCCAGGCCCAATCAAAACTACTCCCTGTGGAAATGCACCCAATTTTTGGAAAGATTCTTGGTTTCAGGGGAAAAGCCCCCCTTGGAGTGAAAGTGTCTAAACTGACCCTCTGCTTTCAACAGTGGGGATGACACAGACACTGATTCTGAGGTGGAAGACCGGGTGGATGGGGTTAAGACGTGGCTCTCGAAGAACAAAACCAGCGTCAAGATGCTGCCGGAGGAGAGAAGCCCGAAGAGCACCAGGTTAGTCCTCACATCCTTTAAGCATTATGACGCAAAACCATGCGGGTCCCCCTGTGGTGATGCAACAATACAGCTACCCACATTCCCAGGCTGACAAGGCCCAGGACTACCTGGGGCACGATGAAACAGAGGGATTGGTATTTCATATAATTAGGTGTCATCTCTCTCCCCCTGTAATCTGTCTAATGACAGGAGGCGGAAGGGAGAGGCGGCTGCTGTCAAATTTATTGAAGTGGCCCGTGGCCAGTTGGCGCGGGCTGCTAAATGACGCCTCCGCTGCAGTGAGACGGATATTCTCACCAGTTCACTGCCTCAATCTCTATTATGCACATTGTACGTAACAAGCTGTAGCTGTGGGCATTGTGTATGTTCAGTGACTCTTGACTGGCCCCAAGGACAAAATGAAATTGACGGATGGAAAGACAGCGTTGTTTCTTTTCATGGCACAATGTCTGCTTGATCAGGCGGGGAAACATTTCATTCATTCTTTAAAGACCAATGCGGGTTAGAGACTGTTGTCTCTCAACATATAGGGAATTATGTCAGTACCATATTTTCCGGACAAGTCTGTTTTTCTTTTGTTTTGGAATACTGCTGCACTGTGGCACAGACGGAGCAGGGCCACACTAGGGATTGGACGTCCAACCGTGCCATAAAAACCATAGAAATGTTAACTGGGCGGCAGGCTGAAATTCCGGCGGACGCCAAGGCGTTGTCGCTGTCGTTATGGCCCTCAAAGGCAGCTTACGGCAACCACAGCACCGATGGCTGATGGTTGGTGTTTGCAGCTGCTGGCAGATTGCGTTAGCTACCAAATGGCTTGGCATCTGCTGCTGCTCCCATGATTTAAGCCAGCTGTCTTTCTACCAAAGAAATATGGAGGCGCTAACGCTAGCTCAGCACCATAAACAGAAGAAAAAAAGACATAACGATGCATGGATGACTGTCAAAAATACCCCATACACTGACTATTGACTACCTAGCTGGTCGTTATGACTCTATTACTTTAACCTGACCGAAGTGTCTATCTGTTGATCGACAGCTAAGACTATACTGATCACTATGGTTTCTCAGTCAGATGAAAGAGGTAAATTATACAAGGAGTACCTGCACTGCTAATGATTAAAAATCAACATGATTCTTTATCGTTTTCTGTTGGTTCTGATTCTCATTTCACCGCATAACTCTTCAGATACTCAGCCAGTGCTGACGCCAAAGAGGCGAAAGACGATAAGGAGAAAATAAACGAGGGCGGTAAAGACGCAAAGGAGGTCGAGCAAAGTAGATCGGTGTCTGTCATGAGCTCCCTGAGCTACAGGAAGCGTGCCAACCTCAAGGACTCCATTGGGGGTAAAGGCGACGAGAGCTCCCTGTTCAACACCCTCAAAGAGCAGCCCGACACGCCTGACCACGCCTCGGTCCGCAAAGCCAAGTCCAAGTCCGGAGACGTCTTGGACGACTGGAAGAAGAGCCAAGAGCAGGAGGACTTTGACGACAAAGGCTCGGTCATCTCCCTGGCCTACTCTGAGGCCACCAGCAGAGCAAGAAAGGGTTTGGAATCCCGCTGGACCTCCCGCAGCAGTCCTGAATTTGACAAGGACTCCATGGTGTCCTCTGTGGCCCCCAGCAGGATGTCCAGCAGGCGCGGCATGATGCTGGACGTGGATGACGACACCAAATCCACCATTAGCAGCGTCAGCCACTCCTCCCCACGGTCACTGCGCCGCAGCTCCTCCTGGAAGGACGACAGACGCAGCAGCTCGCGCCTCTCCCTCGCCCGAAGCTGCGGCCTCAGTGAGTTCGGCCTGCACGTGGGTGACGAAGATGATGACGATGACGACGACGGCGGCAGGAGCGTGGCTTTCAGCGAAGGAGGCACCTCCTCATTCAGCCCCCGCTCCCTCAGCCGCAGCTTTTCCAACCCGGCTCAGCCACGCCCCTCCAATGGCAATCCAACCGACTCGTCCGACATCAAGACTGTCACCCACCGCAACTACTTAGACCCCGACTTGGAGGCCGCCATCAATGAGGTGCTGAGCTTCAAACCAATCAAGTTCAAGCGCAGCAAGCTCGACGAGTCAAGCGGTGAGGACGACGATGACAAGAGGGGGCCGGGAGGCGAGGACAACCGGAGGAAAGGCGAGGACGACGCACTCGGCTGTGGCACGTCCCGCCTGCTCAGGTCCGCGTCGGGTTCTGCTCTGGACAATCGGCCATCCAGCACGCTCAGCAGCACTAGCGTCAGCTCTCGCAGCCGCAAAGATAAGAGAGGAAAAGTGTCTCTTTCTGATGACTCCTCGTCCGATGACCATCGCAGCAGGAAAAGCTCGAAGGGGAAGAAGAGCAAGAAGTCCAAGAAGAAAACCAAGAGGAAGCAGAGCGAGTCCGAGTCCGAGTCCTCATCAAAGACGTCGGAGTCGTCGTCCTCCGGCTCCACCATTTCCTACCGCAGCTCCAGCAGTGTTAAAAGAGCCCCGAAACAAGGGTCGGACGATGACAACGGTCCCTCGGGCAAGAAGGACGGCAAGAGGAAGCAGAAGAAAATGGATAATTTGGTGATGAAGTACCTCTACAGGGCTGACAGTGACTGACACCTCACAGCCCGAAGGTGATGCTTGGTGTGATAATAACGCCAGGAGCATGAACTAAATCATACATGAATTCTCGGCTGACAGCATTAGTGCACTAACCAGTTTGCTGTGTGTTTATCATTTAGGCTGACGATGCATGATTTTGGGAAACTACTAATAAAGAAAATGGCACACCGGATGCAAACAAACAAACAAAAACTGCAGCAACAAAATGAACCTTTTGAGCAATTTTTCAAGCAAGTTTTCCAGGTAGAAGACACCTGAGATTTTATCACGTCTTTAACCCTGCAGCAGTTTACACTGTGGCACTGCGAGTGAAGGAACAGCAGGTCGACATCGATGAAGCTGACCATTAAAAACAAATTCAAAAAATCTCGTCTGAGACTGCACGCTTACGCCGCGCTACTCTGAGAACCAGGGTTACACTTCGTAACAGCAGGATTTGTTTTAGCCCTCGGCGGGGAGCGGCCTGATACATTGAAAAGCCTCTCTTTATGTTCACATATCTAGCAGCGCTATCACACCTCGACGGTTAGCAGGATTTTATACAGCTCTGAGAAGATGGACTGAAAACGATTAAACCTTGAAAAAGGAAGAATCGTGGACCAACTTTATATGATTTACTTTGAAATCATGGTAAGATACATTGGAAACAGCTTTGTCTTCATTATGCTGGTGTGACAAACTTCTGAATGACATCTCTTGAGGGCAAGGGGATGACAGTCAAGCCCAGCGTTGCCGTGACAACATAATCCGATTTAAATTACATGTTGCGTAAATTGGTGGATGTACCAGTGCTGTATATGGAACCCACCATCCTTCCATCCGGAGCTTGTTGTTTGAATTAGATCCCAGCACGGTCTGTGGCTTGACATTGACCTCACCAGCTGCTTGCATTGCCCGCTAACACGTTAGCGTTGCCTCAGAGCGACAATACCAAGGCGCGTGCGGTGTAATTGCTTACCTACTTTGATAGCATGCGTGGGTGAATTAATCTTGTTAACATTTTCTGCAAGGGCAGCAGGCGCCCTCGTTGACCCCCGGTGGGTGAGGGGGGTACCGCAACAGCGTTTCCACAGACACGCAAGCTTACCTATCAAGTGACAACCTTTGCCTGATGCGCGGCCTGAATTGCTCACGAAAAAATACACAAATAAAAACACCTCCGTAATTAATGGTGCAATGATGTGTGTGTCTGACCCCTGCAGCCCTCTGGAGCTCACCGGACATCTGGGTCGCGGCAGATTGAGCGAAGAGGACGAGGCGGACAGAGAGGCCGGCCATCCGTCGCAGAGGCAGAGCGACGGTGACAGCATGCCGGCGAAGAACACACCCTAGCACACAACATTCACACACAGGCTTTTTTTTTCTGTCTACAACCCAAACCACTGCAACTATTTTTTTTGACTGCCTAGGCTTTTTATTTCCTCCCGATGGCTGCCAATGTACTTTTCCCCCCACATCAAAGTCCACAAGGTAATATTTTACAATTTTCCTCTCAACCTATTTTATAAGTAAGTTGAAAAAGTGTCAAGGCGCCGTCTTAAGAACTTCCTGCCGTGACTTTTTTTCATAATAGCTTCTTTCCAGGCAAATTTAAGCACTCCTCTGTGCCGTTCAGATAGCTGCGCCAAGAGGATTTAGATAAGCCCGCCCTGGCAACTCTTCCTTCAAGAAGGTCTGACCAACTATTAAGGCCGTCCTTATCTCTTCCCATTAATGTGGACTAGCGCAGTGGGAGGAATTAACTCATTTTTAATTAATTATGTCGCTGGAAGGTTACACGCGTCTCTTGATTTGGCTGGAGATAGTTGCCGTTTGGTACGATGCCCCGACGCCACGCGGCGGTTTGCTGACATCAAAAAATATTTCAGATTAAAGAAAAAAAGAAAAGAAGAGAAAAAGACGATTGCAGTCGCAGATGCGATAGATACGTTTCAGATGCCGTGGCATTGTTGTAAAGGCAGTGCTACAAAGTGAAAGTGGAAACATAGATGACAGCAATACATTTATCTTTACATGAAAGTGGGATTTAATTTAATTACGCGTTAAAGATGACAACTGAAGAGTTTTAATAATATAAGCATTCTGGATTTGTTTGTGACTTTGGTGTGTCAGCTTCTGTTTTTTTATTAAGCTTTTATTCAGACTTTTTTTTGACTCAAAGGGAATTAATTCAGTTGTTATTTTCTGCTCTTGTAGTGCTTTTTTGATGTAAAAATAATAAGTAGAGGACTTGCACTGAATATGTTAAGTCAAGGCTCTCATGATGAATGAGAAATAATCTTCAATGTTGTTTTACTTCCTGTAACAGCTCTGCGGTGTCCATTTCATTTATTTGTTTGTCGTCATATTGACGGACTCAGACTAAATTTTCATGTTTTGCAGTGCTGTTTTTTTCTCCATCCAGAGGTGCCAAAGACTCAATTCAGCAAAGTGTTTGTGAGACAGAGAAAAGGTTTAAAGTGGGACTGTATGAAGTGATTATGCACAGGACCATCACTGAGGCGACTTTGGCCTTGTCCACGTTTACGTGGGTATTTTTGTATTTTAACACTTAAAACAGGTCTTTGTATCACTACGTAGAGCTTCTTGGAACAAAATTTTTCTGAAACAACTCCACTGTGTTCCAATGTTGGACAGGTTTTCTGTCTTTATAATTTCTTTGACATATGGGACATTAGCTTCCGTGACCTCATCGCCTTAAATTATGCTTTTAAAATACCTCATGTATATGTGGACAAGGCCGTGTATCCTGGAAGGAAAATCCAAGGATGTGAATGTGATATTTTTCATGTTTTTCACCACTGGAAGCAATTTATTCTGCATTCCCTAAGATACCACACTGCTGCCAAACACAAATACACAAAGGGACAGTTCGCACAAAATTGAAATGCCACTGACTCATTTCAAACCAATGTTAATGGAGATCCAGGTGACATTTAGAGTAGCTGTGTCATAAACCTCACATTGGATGGTGGTCCAATAAAGCTGTACGCTAGATGTTAACAGAAATTGTAAGATGACCACAGATCCTGTATAGATCCAGAACCATGTGTACACTGCAGGAAATTTTGAGTGAACTGTCCCGTTAAATTAAAGCTAGTCTCCTCTAATTCAGGGACAGGATGTGACTGAGAAGCTAGCTGCTCCCCTTTTATGGTTAAGCTCGCAGAGTAATGTTTATGTCCTCCTCCATGGAGGAGTATCTTGTGACGCACACCACAAAGAAAAGCTTGAAACATCTGATTCACCATTTGCATATCTTCTCACGAGAGGCTAATCTGCATCTCGTGTCTTATTTTATGTTTTCTTCCCCCTTCCGTCTATGCACAAGAATATTAATGCAGAACACAGGCAACTTTGATGTCACTGATTTTGAATAGACTTGCTAAATTTAAAAAACAAACAAAGAAAACCAAAACACACCCCTTAGTGTAATAACTTCTGCTGCATTTGTGTCCTTGCTGTGGCTTTTTGCGTCACATTATAAAGGTTTGTACACCTCATCCTCGGTTTTCTACATTCTTGTCTATTTATGAGATTTGTAATCGGAGTGAGCTTGGAGTGCTTTGTGTTTTTGGTATCGAGAATAAATGCTGCTGTTTGTTCTCAGAATTGATGTGGACTTGCTGTAATTGAACAGAGGGCGAACCGTATGCAGGGTGTTTTTTTTTCTTTTACTTTCTTGCTTCATCAGACAGCAACCGGGTGGGCGGGGGGCCTGGGAAGAATGGCGGAACATTTTTAGCGAAAACATGCCATTGATGTGTTTGATTAATTTTAGCACCTCCGCCCCGATTTCTCCATGTGTGTTTTTTTTTCCCCCCAGGGAACTACAGAGGAAACAAGCTTTCCACTGAAATGATAAATTCTGCCGCCGTTCAGAGACTCGATGATTCTCGCAGCAGCTCAAACCCCTGCGGGTTGTTAATATAACTGTTCTGCGGCTGCACGGTAGCAGAAGAACCAAAAGCTCGGAGGCAAATACGGGAAGATCAGAAGGCGGGAGTGGGCGCGGTCTCCCTCGCCACATCGATCTCTGTTCCGCAGCTTCAAAAGGGATAGATGGTTTTAGATTACCACCTTGGTTGACATTCACACTCGGCATGTCGTGCTTCTATTTATCCAACCAGTGTGTAATCCTCATTTCTATACACAACCTGCTCTGATGCCTGACTTTGCGCCGGAGAGCTTGTGGGGCAATTTCCATCGTTTGGGCGCCTGGGTGTTTCTGCTCAGAGGCTTTCCATTGAGTGACAGATTAAATTCTGCACTCGTTTTTTTTCTTTAAAAAAAAGAAAAAAAAAAGAAAACTTATTTTGGCTCCAGCGCTGTTTCACAGGCCACTGAAGCAGCAAGTCATTAGCTCGGAAAAAGTCGAGCAGGCCTGAGTTTGCAGTGCCATCCCTCCCTGTTATTTCCTCGTAATGCTTTGGACACAGCATATTGGATATTTGCTGCACCTCCAGGACGGGGCTTCCCCCTGCACAAGTGGAGAAGGCCACAAGACTTACAGGTCCCATATAAAGGACATTTTCAAATTTTCGATTGTTAATCCTGAACTTCAATAGAGAAGACCTGCTCTGCATAGAGTTTCTGATTAGCTCTTTCAAAATCCAGAAAAACTGCACTTTTAGCTCTCTGTTTTGAAGCCCCCTGCAAAAGTGGTTGGCTGCAGCTTCCTACTAAGAATGAGGCATTTTTGGGATCTTTCACAGCTTTTGAAAGGCTGTCTAAGAGGGTGGGAGAAATATCTGGTAAGAGGTGATGCCACTAACCTGGGAGAGGTGGCGCTGCTCTTTGCAACATTACAAAAGGATGATTTCTCAGAACTTTGTGTTTCACAGCGCTCTTTATGAAAAAAAACAAACAAAAAAAAACAGGAGGGAGAAAAGACGTGAAGGATGGACTGCGCGAGTCGACCGACAAGCTACACGCTAAAATTCCAGCTAATTTGCTTATCTACAGTGTCCCCGTCAGTCACATACAATCTGAAATGGCTCTGAAGCTTTCCACCGTGCTTGATGTATTCATGAAACACTTTTAAAATTACAAAACAGATGGACAGCATCCAAAATGAGTCAGAATTGACTCCTCAGTAAAAGCCCTGCGCTGGTTTTTCCCCAGAAGCAAACCCTTTTTTTCCTGCCAAGCTGACATTGTGACCTTGACTAGAGGCCACCTGCCAGGCGCTGTGTATATACAGTACGTATACGGGGAAATGCATAGGGGAGGGGGAGTGTGTTTATCAGGCATCATCCTCCACCATTATCGCTCTGTGCTTTCTGTCGGGTGCCTACTGTCAGTAAAGCGCTGATTGGAGGCGCTGGGACACCGCCTGCAGGGACCAGGTGAGGAGGCTGCATTCATTTGCAATTTTTGAGATGAAAAGGCACAGCAGTGTGCGTGCAGCTTCGGCGCCTCTCTTTGTTTGCACATATCATTTCCACTCTAGCAAACACTGCACAGTGGTTGGTCCCGCTGCGACACGGCGCAGAGGCTCCAACATTGCTTACATTTTGCATAGGTGTGCACGGCCCAGGGCTGTGGGAGGGGAGACACGAATTACATTTTCCCCTTCTTGGACCATAAAAGTGAGTCCATTCCAGCCCCCGCAGCAGTCTGAGGGAAACTGTCTTATTTTTGTGTCCAGTGACACCTCTTCTCGCACCTGGAAGGCAGATCCAAATGCTTGGAAGCAAACGGTGGAAATCCGAAAAGTGGGGAAGGGAAGCGATGTGGAGTCTATCACCAATTTCAGCCTGGGATTTTACTCTCCACTCTGCTTGGCAGCATGCAGGTGGCCAAAGCTCCCTGCTGTGCTGAGATCTGTTCGGTGCTTAGTGTCCCTGCCAAAGAAGAGTTCCTGCCCCTTCACTTGTCAGTGTGTGCGCCCCTGCCTGCGTGTGTGTGTGTGTGCGTGTGTGAGCGGGGAAGTGGAAATGAAGAGTCCAGGATGTCCTCTCCAGTCACCTGCTTAAGGACTCAAAAGGGGCACAAACGGCTCTTCCTACTGGCCTCACAGCGGGAAAATGTTGGAAACATTATTCACTGTTGCTCACATCACCGAGAGCAGTGATGTAATTTCTGTTGTCTGCCACCTTACAGTGCGTTTTTTTATTTTTTTTTTATTTTTTTGGAAAAAGGACTATTTAAACAAGAGGTGTTGGTTCAGTCAACATGGACATTGGGCTTTGTTTTGATCTGTGCAGTGGCTTCTTCTGCAAGTGTTTGTGAAACGTAATGTTTTGATTGCACGAGTGTAGCCTAGCTAGTTGGCTAATCTTGCAAACCACTACATTCTATTAGATAATTCATGATTACACACGGAAGTTCCTCGTAAATTGACGCCTCTAGCATTAGTGTATTATGACTGTCGCAGTTTTGCGGATGGGTGTGACAAGCTGCTACCACTAGCAAGTCGGACGTACGATGACGAGGTGATGAAGAGTCTCCTCCTCTCTCTAATATACACATATAAAAAACCTGCAGATGTTCTGTTTTTTAATTATTCATTCCACTGAACACCTATAACAATGAAAATAAAAAACACACCAGAAATTGTTAAGAAATTGTTAGAAATGTCAAAATCAAAAAGGTAAGCAGGGCAAGTACCTAAACCAGGTGGAAAAAATAGTAATACACACTAGATACAAGCTCAGCACAATGAGCGAGCTGTGGTAGTGTAATGAATATTAAAGGGATAATTTACGTGAAATTGGCAAAAAAAAAGTAAACAAGGTATACGCTTTGCACATATGATGAGTGATCAATAGTGACTGCTCGGCCCTTTTTCGGTGCCAGGATTTATGGCTCCCCATCAAACGCGCCTACTCCCAGATTTGGAACGACAACTCACCACCTGTTAGCATTTGAAAAATCCCTACCCCTTGGCCCACTTTTGTTTTCAGGCTGCCGAGTGACGGAGAGCAGAGCTGCGAGAGAGAGAGAGAGAGAGAGAGAGAGAGGGGGAGAGAGAGAGAGAGAGAGAGAGAGAGAGAGAGAGAGAGAGAGAGAGAGAGAGAGAGAGAGAGAGAGAGAGAGAGAGAGAGAGAGAGAGAGAGAGAGAGCGAGTGGTATTCAATTTTCCCGTCGCTTAAGAGCTTTATTATCAACCCAAATGGCCCGTGACGAAGCTGGGATGGCGCCGTGAATCTCTGGGATCTCTCTCCTTTTTCATTTGCTCCTCCCTGTTGTGAAAATGCAACTTTATTGTCCGTATTGATCTGTGGACTAACAGATGGGGGTGCTCGTCATGGGGCGAGGATACGTGGCTCAGACCTGTGTGGGAGGCTGTTGCTGCTGCGGCGCTCACGCTGCCTTGGACGTAGAGTAAAAGATTAGGAGGAGTCTGAATCACGGCTTCCTTGGCTTCAGAGAGAAAATCCGGCGCACATTTGTTGGGGCCGGGCGAGCTTCTCTCGTGATTAAACCCTCCTCCTGGTTCGGCTCCGCTCATGTGTTAACGTCCATGTCTAATCACCCCTGAATCTCCACATCCTGCTTCCGACCAGGAGACCCAAGTTGCTTCCCGAGAGCTGCCGCCGCCGCCGCCAAGCTGTCCAGTTTCGCTTGACGGCAGCTCTCATTCCGCCCCAAGGAGTCGTTCTTATCCTGAGAGAAACCTCGTGAGGCTGCAGCTAATTATTTTAGATGTTACTGAGACAGTTTCATTCACTTCAGCCGCTTTTTTTTTTCTTTCCAGATGAAGGGAAAAAAAAAAACGAAAACGCATTAATAATGCCGGGGTACTAATTAACAAAGGGAATGAACGAAGTTTAGAAAGAAGTGTGAGAACACATCATGCCGACTCCAGCGGACACGTTCTCCCCCAGCACGAGTCACTACGCCTCAAGATAAAATGTTCCTGACTTGGTGCCAGAGCCTGACAGCTTGCTAGTCTTTGCCACCAAACTCAGGAGCAATAAAGTGATAGATAGTGAGAATTAACTATGAGTCCGATTGCAAGAAAAAAAAAAAAGATAACTCAGCGAGCAGATGGAAGTCACGGGTGCACTTGGAATCACTTTACTCAGTCTCCACGGCAATCGACTGCGTTCTCTCAAAAGAGGCATTTATTTTAACAGAGCATTTGGCTCCTGACTGCTTTTGTGACAGTGAGTCCTGGCAAGAGTTGAGTTAGGAGAGTAATGCTGGAAGCCTCTTTTAGACGGGTGTCAGTCACCGTATGTGCGTCACTGCTTTCACGTATAGGACGCAATGGACAAAGTGGCAAAAAAGGCCTTTATGAAAAACAGATGTTTGTTTTTTTATTTTTAAAGTTGTCATTTGGGAAGAAACTTTTCAGAAATCAAACTAGATCAAGATCTGTTTGAGGCCAGTTATTTTTAATGATGCAGTTTCAATGCAAATACTCAAAAGAGTCAAATTAAAACGATCCCTGCACCACTGAGAATTTAACGCACATGTCTTGCTTAACTTTTTCAATCAGGCTCCTATTTTAATCTCTAATCAGCTTTGTTTGGGTTATAATGCAAGCTGGAAGGAAGTGCTGCGAGCTGCTTTCCGAAAACCACAGAAGAAGAGGAAGAGCAGTGGCTGCTGAGAGCGTAGCTGCTGCTTGGGTGCAGTTAGCAAACGGCATTTTCACATTGCAGAACAACATTTTCTCTTTCACCAACATGTCCTTTGGCAAAAGTTCCGCCAGACAGCGTTGCACACGTTAGCCAGCCACAGCTCATTGACTTGTGGCCAGTTTTGCACAAGTCAATAGGAAGCCTGTGGCTACTTGGCAAAGCAGGAAGTTGTAATTGTAACAGGCTTATTTGAACGTGAAAGACCAGTCGAGCCAGGCAAGTCATCCAACCAACCTGTCAACCAACCAACCCACCAGCATATCCATCAATCAATCAATCAATCAATCAATCAATCAATCAATCAATCAATCTGTATCTGTAGATTAACTTTATTCTTTTGGTTGAGTCCTGTCTGAATCTGAAAGAAATCTTTCTCTCTCCATTTCCACGTCGACCCTCCGAAATTGGGGAAAGTTATTCGAAGCTGTGGCCCTTTGAAAGGACCGTAAACAGCCGCAGCGGGAGAGCCAATCATCATCCAGCAGTGATATTGAACAGAGATAATCAGACACTGGGAGGGATGTTTCAAAAATGCACAAAGTGGCAGAGCAGCGCTGCGTGGACACTGTGAGTCAGACAGGATACTAATGTCCCTCCTGTCATGAGGTCCTCCCCTCTCTCCTCCCCTCTCCTCGCTCATCCTCTCGCTCATCCCCTCTCTCCCTCACGCCGCGACTCTCGGCACTCCTTTTGGGACTGAGTCTGAGTGACAAGCCGCTGACATTTACAATCTCTCAGCTTCAAAGTGCGGACGAGCCTGTCTGCATCCAAGTGCGATGGCAGGAGACGCTCTGAGTCATCAGGAGCGATTGTTTGTATAATTGGCAGGCGTCACTATATCACTGCTGCTCATTAGTCTCAGCAGTACAGTCAGTGCAGCCTCAATTTGATGAATCAGTTTTGAGTGCACACATGAGTGACTTCTTTGAGAAAAACAACATAAACAATTTGGGCCGGGCAAGAGTTAAACCAAACAGAAGGGATAAGATGAGCTTTCGACTGTCGCAATGCCAACAAACGCATCGTTCACCAAGCATAACGGCTGCCGCAACAACAACGACGAGGGTCGGCAAGGTCACGGTGTGTCTCTGTCAGGCCTGGGCCCAAAACATTTGAAGGGTCCCATCAAAACCTTTTCATGAATTATTCTTCCCACATTTCTGTTGAAAGACTGAGAAACGCGGCGTCAAAGACTTTCAACCGGGACATTTTTAGAGGCCTCAGAGGCACTGCGATTTGGCAAACATGAGCGCCGAAAGGGACAGCGAACTCTCAATTATCCAGCAATATTTTGATGCAGGACACAAATATGACGTGATAGTCGACATGCTTTCGGCACTTGTGTTTGTCGTCTTCTCCTTCTTCGCATTTCATTTCCGGCAGCGTAGACGGGAGAGCCTGTTTAGTTTCCGGGGCAAAGGTATCACTTCCGTTTTGGTTGATGCGTTGTGTTTTCTGATTTGCGGTTGTGTTTTCTCTTTTGCGGTTGTGTTTTGCACTTCCAGGCCACAGTACTAATCCCTGTTAGCTCAAATCCCACCTCGTGTCTTATCTTTCTTACATGTGCTGGACTGTCAGGGAAAAAATCTGAAGAGATCAATGTTCTGGAGGTTCTACTCTTAGAAGCTGCTGCTGCTGCTGGATGTGGACATCAGCTTCTAGTAACACCTCCACTCACTCAGTGCACTCATTATGCAACTACTCTTTACGTAAATATAAATGATTATAATTGGTATAAACAAACAAACATACAAAACAATTACTTGCTTTACATGACACCAACTGGAAACATACTCCTATTCCATTTCGTACCAACAGACCCTATGAGGCATTGCACACTGGCTGTTTCAATGATGACAGAAGGTTATATAAGGAGTGCTTTTTTAATCTGCTCTAGCTCAACATCCTGCAACCAAAAAGCTGCATGCGACAAAACGCCCACCTGATCAAAAAAAAAAGACGAGTGTCTCGGAGCATTCTTGTCCAGGTAAATGGCAGACTAATAGGCAGTGAATTATTCAACATCAGTACTTGGGGTGGCGCGTTAAGAAAGGTTACATCAGCGGGCAGGGTCTCCTTTCTTCCAGAGACCTTTGCAAAAGCAAATGGGCTGCATCAGTGAAAGTTCATGTGCCGCCTTTTATGCGTAGCACTCCGTCACCCTCGTCCTTTCTGCGCTCCTGTTCCCCGAAGGCCGTGCGGCGCACAAAAGCCCTCGTGACTGGAGGCGAGCAGCTCTGAATCTCCCCTGTGCTGGAGGTTGCAAATTAATCTACAGCGCCTGTGCACCTGCAAATCACATCGAGCAGCACGGGGTGGCGCGTGCATTCATTTCGCCTCCTCCTGCGGGGGCCAAACATACAGAGACGTTTAATTTAGAGCTGTCGTTTCTCGCGATGTGCAGCTTCCTGGGCCAAACAGTGCAGAATTTCAATGAGAGGCTGTTTACGGCAAGGCAGGAATGGATCTCTTCAAAAGGCATGAGAAATGAGACCGTAAATCTCCTTTGCTAGAAATAATAAAGAAAAAAAATGCAACCACATACTGATGTCTGGGGCAGGTAATGTACACATTTTATGTTTTTTATTTATTTTTTTATTTTACTTGGCTAATTGCTACTTTGCCAAGTTTCGTCACGCGTTGGTAGTGAGTAGAGCAATAAATGAGGATGGGAAAAAAAAACAAAATAGCAGATGGCACACGTGACAAAACTGAGAGCCGCAGGGCATCTCTGCTCTTCAGTCTGTCTGTCTGTGTGTCTGTCTGTCTGGCTGCTGTTATTGTGTTCAGGCAGCCGGGGTGTTCAGTCAAATAAGTGCTGAAGGTGCAGCGCAGGGGAGAGTATTTGCTGGTGGTGCTTCATACTGAAGTATGACGTGTCTCAATGCTGAAGTGCACATTTTTAATTTTCAAATGCTTTTTTTTTGGCCAAACTTAAAGCCATTTTTCACTATTATTATCAATAAATTCTTGAAATTATTGAAACTGTTTTGAATGCATTTGGTGGATCGTCTCAAATCAACTGAATGAAAATTAGATAAACCTAGTTTTAGATAACAGTGGGTTTTTCAATCCAGGCAAAAATTAGGGACTATCATTTAGCCCTGCTTGGTATTTCACCTTGTCAGTAATTACAGAGTGTTCTGATAAAATGAGTTTAAAGTAAATTTGATCTGCCAGATTGCCTTTCATAACCCAAAGTAGAATGTTTAAAGCATGACAATGCAGTTTTCCTACCTTAAAATTATAGTTTTAAAATGCATTTTTACAAATAACTGACTTGTCAATGGATGAAGAGCGCCCCCACCACTGACCCGGTGCATCAAACGGCTTTCATTAGGACTATGTAACTAGTGACTGTCCTGACTTGACGGGTGTGTCCTGATGAGAAGGTGCTGGGCAGCCAACCAAAATTACACAGCACTGTGCCGAGCTCGCTGGGAGAGTTTTGTCCCTGGCAGGGCTGCCATCATCCACGTTACAGCTCAATGAAGAATGAAAGTGAAATGAAGAAACACTACAGAGCAGTGCTTAAATGTATAAATTTGCCTTGGTGCATCAAAATGTCAGAGATGAAGTTCCTCTAAACTGAGGTCCTTTAGTAGGGAGCCTGCCAGTGGACACCATGCAGTGAAACACCATCAGTGTTTTTTGTCCGTCGTCCTCTCAGCCTGGACTTCTTCTCCCCAGAGTCGCTCAGCTGAGCAACTCCTGCCATCAGCACCGCCTAACATTAGGAGCCTGGATCAGCGCTTAAACACCCTGAAAAATGAAAATTGCCATGTTTAAAATAAACATGAGCGCCCTTGACGCTTGGCAGCTCGGAGAAATTGCCCCGTCTTTTTATGTAATTTGGCTGCCGTTTGCTCGTGACTCCGTCCTCAGTTCTTCCATAAACACGCGAGCAACAGCTCTTAAACCGCTGCCAGATTTTTTATTTTAACTAAAAAAAAAAGAAACAAAAACAGAAAACTTTGCCAGGGCTTAGTCTGAATAAGGCACATAACCAAAGTGTCTGGTTTTCTCTCTCTGACTAAAAGTAGTAAAATAATGACCACAAATGCAGTCTAAGACCAGGATGCACGACTGAAAATCAGAAGCGGCTGTGCACTCAGACTGGTCTACCTCCTGACCTTTGAGTCTAACTTTCGAGAGCTTCGCAGTGTATTTGTGGAAAGTCTGTGTCACCAGCTTGTCCCTCCAGGGCCGGTGCCTGCGACAAATCACATAGTGGCTGCCTCAAATCAAGCACTCCGGCTGACAGATGGCCTTTGGCATGATGTATGGTTGCTGCTTTCTAGCCACGGGCCCCCGACATTGTGTTTGCTGTGCTTGGGCAAGTGACCTCCGCTTCCTGTGCGTCGCTGCGCCTCCCTGGAGTCCTGACATGCTGCCCGGGTGCAAACACAATCCATATAAGGTGCAGGTTGAATGATGGGAGTCATTGTCTACGGGACAGAAATCAGATTCTCTGGAGGTTTGTTGTTCCAAACTTGCTGCTGAAGTGCCGCTGCTACTCACAGCGTTGAATGTTGCATTAAATACTGAGGAATGATAAAAAAAAACAACCCTGACACACCAAATAGAAAGTTACCCAAATGTGTATATCCACCTGAGAGGGAACACAGAAAAGGAATTTGGACGTTAGAAGTGGCAATGAAAAACCACAAAGGGAGGAAAGCAAAGGGCTGGGCTTTCAACTCTGTAAGCTCCCACATCCATCTTGCCAAGCTCCAACATAAAATGTTAACAGTTTCTCTTGAGAGTTCCGTCCCAACCAATCGCAAAACCAAGACGCTACTGATTCAACAGTTTTTTTTACCAATAGAATTCAGAAAATGCAACCAATGGATGTCTTGGATGGTATGTAGCTCGAGGCCTCCTACTGGTGCAAGGGACGCTAGCTGTGTGTACCACCTGGTGCAGTGTGAACCTTCAAGGAATGATGTGCCTTATTCAGGTTATTACTACTCTAAGAAACACACATTTTGTTATGTACAGAGATGGGCTTCATGACATCTACAGAGCAAAGTTACTTTATCAGGTGGTAAAATGATATCAGATTAGATTAGATTAGTTCTTCATTAATCCTGTAGGAAATTCAGTTCCTCAGCTGCATCACAGTTGCACATAGTGCATAAAGTGCATAAGAACAGTATCAAAGAATAAATACAGTATACAATAATAACTGATATCCTAAAAAGCCAAGGTAGGTGTCAGTACATCTGCCCGCTTCCTACTCAACTCCAACCCTCCCCTGGGCTAAAAGGGCTGGAAACCACCGACTGGGAGAACATCAGCAGACGTTGAAGGATGCCAGTCTCCTCAGGAAATGCAGCCTGCTCTACACTTTCTTGTAGACATAATCAGTGTTAACTGAACAGTCCATGTCGTACCAAAAAGTGATACCAAATCTATCTCTGTATCTTTGACGCCACCAGCTCTCAAACATAAACTTTATCTTTTTTTAAGTGAAAAATGTGGTTGCTGGTTTCAGCTGCTTTACAGCTACAAGGACACCTGCTGTCTGAATAAGAGAGAGACATTGAAAAATACCACAGAGTGGTTGAAGTGGATGTGCTTTGCTGGTTTATAATGAACACACATCACTCAGTCATCTTTACAAAATTGCATTTATCGAGAACAAGCCTTCATCATTCTTCCTCCTAGGAGGTTTCCCGCTCTGCCATCCAGCACTTCAGCGATTCTCAGGTTTTTTTTTCCCCTGCCATGCACAGTGTGCACAACACCACTAAATAATGGGTCACTGAACTCCCATAACAGAGAGGGCTGCCAGGCGCTGACACAATACATTTTTCCCCGCAATAGCTACTCCGGTAAATACACACAATGAGAAATTAGATTTGGCAGGTCTTTCAACTCCCCCCCCCCGGGGATCTTCAACTTTGCCAGAGCATTTTTTCCCCCTCATCCTCGCGGTTTTTATTTATTTATTTAGAGCTGAAAAGCACACATTTCACCTCAAAGGCTTTGCAGTGCTTTCTGGGGTTTGACCACGTCCTTCTGATATTTCCAGGCACCTGGAAAGAGAAGCTTTTAGCTAGGCAGATTTCCCTCCTGACAAATTGCATCCCAGACAAGCCTGCGCTGCAAGAGTTTTGTTGATTTGAGCCCCACATTTAATTAGATTATATAAAAAACAGACATTTGGGAGGGCTATTGAGTCACAATGATGAATCCGATACGATTTCCTTTTATATCACGTTACGTGACTCTGAGCGAGCAAGTTATGAAACGCCGCAGTGTGCCCACACTGACGTGACTGTGCTGCGACATCCTCCTGCTGCACTCCGCTGGTATCAGGCCAGAGCTGGTGGCTCCGCTGACAGGATGAAGCTGCAGCTCTATCAGACTATTAATGAAGGTCCGCTGCAGCTCCCCGGACGTCACTGCGGGGAAGGATCCAAAAAAAATCACACGCTGGCGCCCACGATGCTCCGAGCTCTCTGGGAAAACACGCACCAGGAGAGACCTCGAGCACAAAAAGCACGAGTGTGCTGTGGAGTGAGCTAGTCATGAAACACTCAAACGGGCAACAAAAACGCTGGCGAAGCGTCAGACTGCGATCCCCTGACGTCCGTCAATCATTATTTGGCCTTCCAGCAGCTCCTCAGAAAATCTGGACGACAGTTAAACTGAATGGCAACCAGATGAGTCACCAACAATCTGCTCACCCCTCATATTTTTCCTCAATTAACTACTGTGTTCCGGACTAAAGTGCATGACAACCAATGAACCTATGTTCAACCTTTCACACTTTATTCTTCTCACACATCCGACGCTGACGTACAAAAGTCGTGCACATCTCGCACATACAGTAATGTCTAAACAGGGCCGGCGGTGATGGATTGGGGGGAGGGGGCATTTTCTTTCTTGTCTGATCTCTGCTGTGAAAACACAGAGACTTGAGATTTAAAGTGATTTAGAGGCGAAAAGAAAAGAAAAAAAATTCTTGTGTGAAAAAAAAAATAAAAAATCTCATAACGTGTGAAAACCGCTCGCTCCCTGTTCGAGGTAAACAGGAGAACTGTGTTTGCTTTGTTTACAGCGGAGATGGGACTCAGACACAAGCGCACAAACACACACACACACACACACACACACGCGCACGCACCCGCACAAGCCAGTGTGTGATTTGAGTATGAAGTGGAAGGCGCCACGCTGATCTTCCAAAATTGCATTCTGGAGGTGTAAAAACGTGCTCCGTGTGAAGAGAACACCGCGCAGGTTGATTGTGCACCTGCTTGGCTTTTATTTATTTATTCATTTTTTAAACCACAGGTGCGATTCATGCAGGCGGCTGCTACCTCCAAGGATCCCTCCCAACTCACAAAGTTTATGTTTTCGGATGTCTTACCACTGAAAGCATTTCCAAATCGAACCCAATTAGTATTAGAAGTGCATTTCTTATGAACAGGTGAGCTTCATTAACTTTCCCTGGCTCTGATGCTCTGGCAGGACTCCCACTCTATCAATTTGTTCTGAAATGTAACAAATAATTAAACAGGTTTTGCATGAAATATTGACTTTGGACGAGCCAGAGATTATTTAAGTAACATACCTCAGGACACAAATTAACTTCACTGCCGTGTGGTCTTGAATTTGTCTGAATATTATTACCTGTGAAGATTGAAAAAAACAAAAAAAAAAACTTCAGACTGAAGCGATTTCAATGAATCAGCTACAATCATTTTGATGTTTTGCTGCACAGTTTTGCAGCAACGCACAACACTGTGTGTTTACGTGTTACAGATAAATGACATCAAGTGCACCCAAGTGGTCTGTTTGATGCCTTTCGCTTATTTTTTTTTGGTGATACTCTGCTTTGAGTGCAAATTAGATGTCTGTCAATGTAAATAGGTGAGACACGGCTGGGCGCACAAACAACACAAAGGAAGCGCAACGCAAGCAGCTACAAATGCTCTCTTTTCTCTGTGTAGACATAAGAAAAGAAAATCGACAAAAACACATGACTCCAGAAACTCAAAATAGCTACAATGCCTTTCATGAGAGTTGCAAATGATATCCATTTTCTTTATTAATAAAAACATTAGGAATTTATCCTGAATTGTAAAAAGATTTCAAGTAAATAGAATAAAATTAGTTTTATTCATCAATAAAGAGAAACATTACTACTACTATACTACTACTACTACTACTACTACTACTACTACTACTACTACTACTACCACCACTACTACTAGTAATAATGGTAATCTTCTTTTTTTCTCTTCACCAGCATGTTTTGGGTAAAAGACACCAAAATCCAAATACATCCAAATAAAAGTGTCATTGATGACACACATATATATGCACATTGGGTCATCATGGCCGCGGTAGCAGAACCTTGTGTCTTGAAAGCCACTCCAAAAGTCACACCTCTCACTTTGGGACCAGGTCAAACAGCAAATCCCCTCTGAATATTAAAACACATGCAGGTTGCTAATGCGCGTCCTTGCTTATGAATAACTTAACAGTCATGTTTAATGCATCAGACCGACTGTTGCCTGCTTGCTGCGCTGCCGTCGTCTCAGCTGTGCTGTTGGAAATTATCGGAAGAAGGAATTTGTTTGTTTGTTTGAATGTCTAATATCCTCCAGTGCCCGGAGAGAGGTAGCCTGGCACGCCAGATGGAACGTTTCCCAAATCAGATTTATTTCATGTATCCATCTGTTAAAGAGCCCTAAGAAAGTGTTCAGGGAAAACCTTTCCTGAATAAAACTTGGAAGCTAATTGGATGAACCCTTATTTTGTTTACTGGCTCACATATTAAATGCGTAAAGGTAAAAAGAGTACACGGAAAGAATTTTTCATTTTGCTCTCCAGCAGAAAGTGGAAAAACATCGCAAAATAATCCAATGCACAACTCTTCCTACTGTTTCGTCTCTGACCCACCTAGAAGTTGTTGTGTTACTGTATGTCCACTGTCTTTATTTCTTTCTTCCTGCCACCTGGTAACAGGTCAGGATTTTCAGTTTGTTGCAGGTGTGACAATAGATCCACATGACCACGAGAAAACCTTCCATTGTTTTCTTTTTCAAAAGAAAATCCTTCTTGTGAGGGTTGCATGGGCAGTTTGCAGCTCTCACTGTTTGCTTTTTGCTAGTGGTACAAGGACACCGATTGGTTTTTCGGAGACTGCAAGACTGGATTAAAAAGGCAAATGTTTGGAGCTTCCTGAAGGATGATGGATGGTTTGCAAATGAAAGAAGAATCAGTGAAAAAAAAGGTCTGTAACATCATATTTTAGCCACACAGAGAGAAAATGTCCAAACATCCGTGTCTCTGGGCTACTAATTCACTTCTTGACAGCCGGGTATTGGGTATTCTGCACCAGCACTGGCTCCACTCCGTCCCCGTCCTCTGTGTGTGTCTCATCTCCAGACAGTGCCTTGCAGAAGGGAACGCTGGCGAAGTCACGGAGGGAATATGTGAGAATGGCCAGAGGCTCTGGATTGGTAGCTGCTAGCTCCTGCTTGAGTGCGGACCCCCCCTGGGCAGCCCCTCCATGGAAACAGAATTTTTTTATTTAATCAACCTCCAGGCAGGGGGAACGGCGAGGACTTAAGCAAAACGCTGCACACGGATTTGTTTTTCACGTCCTCCGCCTTTTGCGGGCCCTTTTCTGCCGATTGATTAGTCGGCTCATCGATTTGAGGGACGGGTGTCAGCGGGAGATGCTGTTAGTTTGCAGATAAAACAACAACAACAACAACAACACCAAATGTCATTGAGCTATTCGGCACGGATAAGCAATTTGAACTGTATTCATTCTGAATGATGGGGAAAAAAAATCAGCAAGCCTGCATTGTGTTTGTGGCCAGTTCTGTCTTGTGATGGCGCGTCCTGCCCCATGTTGCGAGCGCTCCCGCAGTGCTGTAATAACACACCTCAGTGCTGTCTGAAATATTCATGGCCAGGTAGGCCCAACGGCTCCGAGCCAGTCACATGGATTTCTTATTATCGCCCTCCCCTCCAGCTGCTTTACTCCCCCAGGTCACTGTGCCCAGAATGCTGCATCCCACTCACCTCTCAGCGCCTGGCGGCACAGCGCTGGAGCCTGGCCTCAAAGTGCCACCCTCTCTGTTTCTATTGGTTCAGGCTGAATTGATGCCATTGTGTGTGATTGCTTGGTTGTCTGTTTAGTTCTCTGGCTGAATTCCTTGTCCGTGTTTAACATATGGTGAAAAGCAGTTGGACTCACAGTGCAGCCGATATCCAAAGTTGAAACTTCCTGTCGAAAGTGTGTTTTCTGTTTGTTTGTTTGTCTTTTGTTTTTTGAGGTTTCAGCAATGCAACCAGCAGCCATTTACACACAGAGATCCCTCACCACCAGCCGTACAATAGTTCCCCAATGAGCTGGCAGACACATTGATTTTTTTGTTGTCGTTGAATTGGCCTCACGTCTCTCCTCAGAAAGTTCAATCTGTGTTTCTTTCCAGGTGGAAATGTGAAATAAATCCCAGCGATTTGGACCTTCTCGCACATCACTATAACAATTATCATTGTCTGTTTTTTCTTTCTTTTTTTTGGAATTGTCCACTCCTTGTTCCAGAAAGGATTAGGTGTTTTCATTTATTTTACCACACCACAAGGTGCTCCAGCCAGCTAACATGACACGTTCCTCATCGGTGTGCCATTCTTTACTTCAGATTACTCTTTCCATTTACACCACTGCACTCTCCATCCATTCATTCTCCATCACTGCTTCTCCTGCATTAAGGGTTGCAGTGGTGATGGAGCTTTTTGCCAGCTGCAGATAGGAGGAGTTACCTGGACAAGTTGCCAGTTTATCGTACACAGAGAAACAAACAACCATTCACACTCGCACTCAAGCCTGCAGACAATCTAGAGTCCTCAACCAGCCTGACGTCCACGTCTCTGGACAGTGGAAGCAAACCGCAGAACCTGGAGAGGACCCACATACACACACGGACCTGAGAATCAAATGTGCAACCATTGGGTTGCCACCTCTGTGAAGTGCTCCTTCAAACCAAACCCTATTTGGTCTTCATTTATCAGACACAATTTACTCTGTTTTTCAGTAGGGGAGTCTGCCCTCCCTTGTACTGGATTGAAAATATATCAATGTGTGACTTTGGTGAACAGATACTCAGCTGCTGCTGCAAGAAACAAACACTGTATGCACAAGAGCACTCGCGGTGCCATGTTTCAAAATTAGAAAAATAAATGCCGAATGGCCCCCAGCTAGTCTGTGGATACACGTTATTTACCACCTACTGCTTCGGCGCCTTCTTCACTTAAACTCTGCTGCCAGTAAATATGTTTATGCACATGTGTGGAAATTGCATTTTCCCTTATCACCATTTACGCCCGTGGCTATGTTTATGTTATTCTGACTGTCAGGTTCGCGAACGGGGTAAAGTGCTGCGGAGCACAAACCGTCTGTTGCAAAGGTTTCATCAGTGTTATGCGAGAGCAAAGGGGCTCCGTGTTAAATGTATATGATTTGTTTTGACCTAAAAAAAAAAAGAAAGAAAGAAATCTATCCTCTTTAACCAGTTGGACAGATTTTTGCATGATAAATTCCCTTTGCAAGTTAATGTTTCTTCAACTCTTTACTTTTTTCATCTGCTATAGAGGTAGTTGGGACAATAGGCCCTTGGTGATGTGACAAATGGCAACCTGACACCTCTCTCAGGACAGCGACGACACCCCCAGTGTAGCGTTCGGTTCAGCCCTCTGAGACCTCACAGTCTCACAGCTGTCTTGTTTGTCCGCATATGAAAATGTGGAGGCCACAACACAGCAGCGGTTTCAGCAAACAGCTAAAACAGAGACTGTCAGTCAACTTCCCAATAATGAGAAAGTGTAGAACGGCTAAATATCCTGTTTTGTTGTGATTTATAGATTTATTTTTGCTATTCTCTTGTGGAAGACTGTTGCAGTGGAGTGGGGAATAAAAACAAATATCTGAAACTAAAGGACCCAAGTTGCTCTGCATGGATTTGCTGCTTTGTTGCAAGTGAAACAAGCATCAGGAAAAGTGAAGAGTGCGGTGAGAGTTGAGTTGGAATCCTAATATCTAAAGTTTTTGATTTTTCTAGGGGCAGGGAAAGCCAAATATTGACAAATTTCTCATTTAATAAATCTTGCCAAAATAGGTCAAGGCGGCCAGAGTTCAGCCCTTCCAGCCAGCGGAATTCAGATACGTTCAGTGACCAAACTGCCCCGCTGCCCGTGGCCCCGACAACGGAAGCAGCTCAAAAGGTCAAAGTCAGCCTTCACTGAGCCTTCGCTACAGTCACACTCCGCCAGTAAAATATGGACAGCGTATTAGCATAGCATTGATTTCTCTTCTCCAGCTTGCTTTTCTTAGCAAACCAAATATACTGTACGCGGCCCAGCACCTGGGAGCTCCAGAACAACCGCCAACAACTTCTCGTTCCTCGTCCTCTACCGAAGTTGTTGGCTCTGGGGCAACACATTTATCGACTTCCGTGGGTGAACTTTTGGGGTCATCTGGAGAGCCTGGGCTCGAGAAATACCGTAATCATAGCTGCAATAAAAACACTTGAAGGTGATCCATGGAATGTCACATGGGGCAATGACACGCAAAACCTCTGAGGGAACCAACAAGGTGCAGCTAAACCTGAATCAATAGCTGGAAATGTCACAGTGGTGTGCCCGACGAGGTGTATTTAATCTCCAAGGTGACTGTTGATGTTGTTTATGGAGGCAGGATGAGAACAGCTACCAAAAGAGAGATGCCCCCCCGCCCCTTTTAATAGAACGTCATTGTTTTGTCTTGTTGACTTTTTATCCTTGTTTACAGTTTAACTCTGGAATCTTGGCTTCATAACACATCTGAAAAACACTCAGTATTTCATCAGCCCAAACTTCGCCGTATTCCTCCTTGTGTTTCCTTGTCGTTTTGGCTTTTTCATTTTGTGCTGGTGCAATTTGGAGACTCTCTCTAATGATGTTTACTCTACTGTGTCGCCTCGCCATCATGTCACCATCGGCACAGTGAGCAAGCAGACTCAGGGCTCCTTTGTGCGGTGCGCTGGATGCGGATGAGGGAATAAAGACTCAGATACATAAGAAGAAGAAAAAAGAAGCAGAGCCGATCATCCTTCTGTTGACTGTCACACGCAGCCGAACATAAGGAGGCCATTAACAATGCTGGCTTCTCGCACACTGAGGGAACATTAAGGCAGACGGCTGAGCATGAAAAAGACAAATGCAGCAGGCAGTACGGAGCACAGAGCTTTCTGCTGAGTGGACAACCACGACAGAGAGGCTTTGCAGCAGAGATGCCGACAAGAACACCAGTCAGAGGCGAGACTTTGGGAGTTGTCTGTGTTTCGAAAGTTCAATACGATAATCATCATTGTCACACCTTTATTTTTATCCAGGACTCGAGGCTGAGCAGCCTCACATGATAAATGGTCCTTCCTCATGTTTGGAAGGGGACAAAAACAAGGTGGTCTCAGAGAGAGGGACACTGACACACACACAGCGGCCACTTTATTTGGCACCAAGGTATCAGGGTGTATCTAATCAGGGTGGTTGGTGAGCGCAAAGGTGTAGTATCATCTCGCTGCTACACGTTTGTTATCAGAGCACAAAATTATATATATATATATATATATATATATGTACATATATATACATATATATATGTACGTATACATTTTTTTTTCTTGCAAGAAAACGCCAGTAAAGTTCATAAACAAATGATAAAACATTATGTGGGACTGTAAAATTTAATCAGGGAGGAGGTCAGGGAGCTGGATATCCGACATGCTAACACTTGCAGAACTCTTCTAAATGAACCGTTAAAAGTAATTCCCATCTGAATCATTTTGAGCTGTAGAGTGTATTCCAGGACCAATCAGGTGAACTTGTTCTGTGTGTCTACGTCTAAGGCTCCAACACTCTAAAGAATAATCTCACAACAAAACCTAAAGTGGTCATGTCTAATACACTTTGTGCAGTGCGAAGATCATCCATCATCTGGACAGTTCTTGGGTTAAGTGAAGGCATTAATACAAAAAGGCCTCAGAAGTGTCTCAAGAGTCACTCACTCTTATTTGACCCTCCTTTTTTTTTTTTTTTTGGAAAAATCCACAGCCATGCTGAAAAAGGCAGCTGTAAATAATGAAACTGTGTCTCCAGCTACACTCTAAAAAAAATGAATCACCTGTAAAAACACTTTATTAACGTGGCCGCCACAGAGAGCAATAGAGTAGAAAAAACTACAAGAGACGCACATCCATTTTCTTTGACATTTGGTATTTCTGAAGCACTGAAAAGAGTTTGTGTACAAGCAGGAGCCTTGATAATGCAGCTCAGGAGTGCTTTTCTGTACAACAACATGCGGGGAAAACAGCCATTTCAACTCTCACGCTCTCAAGCTGTCACTTTGTAAAATACTTACTGCAGATAATGACAGCATTTCATAATTTCCTTGACAGTGAAGTACATGTGATTTTTATGCTTTCACAGTATAAATGTAACCATCTGACCTTTAAATGGTTGATTCAGGATTTAGATTTCTTAGAACAATAACTATGAAACAAATGCAGAGCAGATGTAACACTGACAAATCCGAAGAAATTGCACATTGTGAAATTGTGTGTGTGTGTGTGTGTGTGTGTGTGTGTGGGGGGGGGGGGGGGGTGGACGGCGATGAGAGAGATCAAAAAGAGAGCGAGCAGAGGAGAAGGTGTATTTATTTTGTTTATATTAAAAAGCACAGTCTTGCTTGAGGTAACAAAAGAAATCAAACTCTGTGTTAATTAAGTAAAATTCCCATTTAAGCCCATTAACAAAGATTCCACATCAGCAATGTGCCTCAGACAAAGGGAAAAAAAACATAGATGTCATATTTGATTCTGATTAAAGTGCCTCTAATGGCTACGTCGCCACCGCGAGTCAGAGAGCCGAGCAGGGAACGGAGAAGGAGGCTCCTCAGCCTTTATGCTGGGTAGGTGGGATCAGCACAAGCGAATGGAGGAGAAGGTGGTACACAGTGCCGGTGAATGCTGAAGATGAGATGGCGAGACTTTCCGTGAGTCGAGGGCTGTGTGGTTTAAACACAAGACACAGGGCGACACACAAAAAAAAACCAACAAACAAAACAAACAAAAAAGGGACCCTTTTACCACAGACGGTGGATGCTCCACTCAAAGCAAGATTCAGATTCTGAGTCAGGAGCACAAGACCACACTATACAATGAACCCGTAGCTAGCATAGTTCGCAGGTTGTTAGCTGCTGCTGTTAGCTGTCAGCCTACCTACCATAATCCTGCAATTGTGTGATGTGATGATTTGGGTGTGATGACAAAAAAATCTAAAACATATTTATAAAAAAATGCCCAACTATAGTACACTGGTTATTCATGTGCCCACTGTGCATTCAAACCTATTGGTATTGGTGGGATTAATAAAGTTGCCTGTGTGTGTGTGTGTGTGTGTGTGTGTGTGTGTGTGTGTGTATGACACGTTCGTCTCGTACGTTGCACTTTCATTTCTCTAATCTCTAATTTCTCATTAGATGCATGCGGGACTCAAAACAAGAACCTGTGACCACGAGCCACCAATGGAAGCAGGGGGGCGGGGGTGTTGGAGGGGAGGAAGGGGGGCTGTTTGCGTGACTTGTTGTCACTTGTCAGGTAGTGCGGCCACTAGCCTTGAGATACTCGGCCGTTGTCTGCGAGCACTTTATCATTTTGATAAATGCAGCCTTGGAGCGGTGCACTATCAGCATGCTCAGGGGCATGAGACGCACTCTGACTAATGAAAAGAGAAGGTCAAGGAGAGGGAGGGGCACACGGCGAGCCCGGGGAGAGAGAGTGGGCAAACCAGGGGATGTGAATGTGAAATACGGGACGATGTGTCACATCCTCTCTGAAAGATCTGCCCGCGTGAGGCAAAGGGCGCAAATATGCTAATTTCCAGCGGCGAATGGACCTCCGTGCACGGTGCGTGTAAAGGAGTGATTGAGTGTTTTGTGGTAGACGACTCTTTCTGCCTTGAGAGCTATATTTTACCTTTGGAGTGAAAGCTTCATCCTGCGCACCCTCGTACCACTCATATAGTGGATATCGCCGTCAGCCGAAAGTAGGATTTCTGACTCGAGCAATAATTTCTTGATGTGGCACAACACATGGAACGTTTTCACAGTGAGATAAATTAAATTCATTGTCATAAAATTGGTGTTTTATCTGTTTGGTAAAGAGCTCAAAGAAAACACCTAAAAAGTGGAGGACCACAAAACAAAGCCGCTTCCTGTTGAATTTGAGGCTGACAATCACGTTCAGATTTTTTTTGTCCTGTTGAGCCAGTTGGTTACAGTTCAATGCTAACTTTTAGTAGCACAGGTGTCTCACGGTGAGTGAGTTTAAAAATCTGAGCCAGGGCAGTTTAAACAAAACAAATCTTTTTCACTAAAGATGTATGTTTTCATACAAAAAGCACAGATTTTTTTTCTTCCTTTTGTTGCGTCCATGTTAATTCCTTTCGCGGCAGGTGCCTTGACTCTCTTCCGCTCTTCTCTGTTGTTTTGGGGGGCTGCTAGCGATGGTCATTTCCTGCTTTTAGTCACAGCTGAGCGGAAGCTGTTTGATTACTCAGTGGCTTGATAAGCAGAAAGAGCTCTTGAATGGAGCTTAGCAAGATGGACGTGCAAGATTTCAGACCTATAACTTTCAGCAATCCAGCTGCAATGCCAGGGCTCTAAATTTCTCGCCTGACCCTGTCAAAACACCCTTTTGTCTCTCATTAACCCCCACCCACCACCCCAAGTGGCCTTCGTTATATTTGACAAGAGGAGTTACACCGCTTGTCTTGCTCAAGCATTACTGAAATATTCCCTCTGTCTTTGAGCGTTATTATGGTCGGTGCTGAGAATTTCAAGCGCCGTGTTAATTTTGGACTCATCAAAGTGACAGCGCTGAGCTTCGGGAATGCTTTTGGGTTCATTACCATAGTCTGCAGAATCTATCGGCGGGGGTCCCGCATGGCCACGCAGAAGATGCTCCAACCACAGCCGTCAAATAGAGAGAATGAGCGGAGGTGGGGGGGAGTTAGCAGATGCTGCTCGTTGTTCGGGGTCACACTCACTCAATTCCCACCATTGGGACTCAGACTGAACACAACAGCCGTGCACAGGAGGAGCAAAAGGAAAAATAAAGAAATAAATAAACCCCCCGAAAAGAATCTCTCTTCAGTTCAGATTGTCTCCCAAACCTCTTGTCTGTTTGTCACAAAATCCACGAGGCGGTTTGCTGAGATTCATTGTTTGAGGTCTAAGGTCGGACACGAGGGGGGGACAGAACCGGGGGGTTGGTTTAAATCACCACCCTCTTCTTTCTTTCCTCTTCTTTTTCAACAGAAAATTGATTTTTTTCTTCTGCCCCTGAAAGCTTTTGAAAAGCGTCTACTGTGCAGATGACTTGCTCAGAGGGAGCCCCTCTCTCCAGTGCATGGTAATGAGAGATGTGCAATTAACTGAGCTCGGTGAAAAGGAGGAGCACAACAACAGGGATGCGGGTGCTAAGCTGCAAAATGTTTGGATCTTGTACTTTGTGGTAAAATGTATGAAAAATGCAAAATCCTAAGCATTGAGAGAGAAAAAAAAAAACAGTGGTGGGTATACCACCACCACCACCACAACAGAAAATGTCAACATCTCAATAACATGTCAGGTGACCTTTTTGTGATGTGTCACCTTGGTTTTATGGTGTCAAAATGAAGACAGCTGTTTAAATACTAATCACCACTGAACCAGTCCAGGACACTTGCTGGTGGGTTCACGGTAAAGTTTTCAGATCCATTCTGAAACTCCTGAAATAAAAGCTGAATATTCCCAATTTTCCCAGGACTTATTATTATTATTACTACCATACGTTGTCGTAGGAATGTTGGTATTTTGTTTTATTGTCCTTTTGTTTATTTTGTCTCTTGTTGGTCGAACATGGCTCGGCTCTGAGTCTCAGATAATGAGCTTCCAGCTATTGTTTTGTTTTGTTTTTTTGATGTTGCTGTTCAGGGGGAACGCAGCGTCTGTTCTGTGCAATTGTGATCGAATGATACATTTGTTTGCAGAGTGAAAGTTTGGGAAGCTAAGCCCTGAAGCCAAAAAACAAAAGGTTTGCTTTGTCGCAGCACAATGCTTGCAATCTGTGTTAAAATGAACATGTCCAATTAGTGTTTCTCTGTGCAAATGACTTGCACAGGGGGAAAGTAAATGTAAATGTAAAGGCCTTTAGGCAAGTGCATGGCCTGATTTTTTTTTTCTCATGCTTGGTGTTATCACATTCATTTTTTTTCCCAATGTGTGACTTGGATTAATTTATTTTGCTTTGTATATGTGCAGCTGAGGGGATTGGTTTGCTCAAACAGATTCAAAAGTGAACTTTCATATTTACTAGTTTGACTTTTCACAGAAGATATTTCGCACATCAGCTAGCAGTTAGCAGCATGCAGTGCTTGTAATTTGTGGCAGAGCACAAACAGGAATATTGGCAGCGTTAAAAAGTGACGTGTGACAGCGAACTCAGGACTGGACACGTGTAGGCGAACATTGAGCATCCTCGCTTGTTTTGTCTATGTTTTTGTTAAACACAAAAAAAATAAGACCTTATTTCATGTTTTAAAATAAATCAAATGTAAGTTTCTGGGATGAGTGAGGCGTTGGAGTGAGCAGAGTGAGGTGTTCCTGTTCGGCTGTTATTTTTTTCCCTCTGATCATCGCGGATACGGATTATACGCTTCACGCTCTCAGCCTGTTTTCTGCTGCTCTGTCTGTTTACGCCTTCTGAGGTGACGGGTTTTTTTTTTCTTTTTACCGGATTTGCGCGAAAACAGAAGTGTGCCATTAAAGTGAAGCCGGTCTCGACAAATGTTACATCACTTACAGAATGTGTGCGCTCAGTGGGAATTGCACACTACAACGGAGGAGGAAAAAAAGAGCCGTGGAAAACATGACTCCTTCTTTCCATGCGTCTCCACAGTTAATAGGATCTGACGAGTGTCATTGGTGGAACAAAACAATGGAAACAAAATAATGTGAAGCTCTGTGATTGTGTGTAACTGGAAGCTACTAATTTCACTTTCATGGAAATCATTATCACGGTCTAGCGTGTCCAAACAAAACATGAAACAAACATTTGGCCGTGGTAGAAGGGCCTCAATCCTATGTTGTTTTCAGAAAGCGGCAGCGATACAGAAATGTTTTTGAAGGAAATCAGTGCTAACCTGCCTCATCCAGGCGGAACATGGGAATATACTGTATGTCATGTGTTTTGTCTGCAAAGGACCCATTCACATCAATTGCAGGTGAAACTTGGAAGGAGATTGCACAAAGTCTCCGTCTGTGGCGGATCAATCAGATTGTTTTTAAATGCCAGTTCAGTCAGGTTGCAGCAGCTTGAAGCCTCTGATGAGTGTGAGAGGTGACATTATTTGCATGAGACTGCCCTGCGGCCAACCTCTGCACTGTGCAGTGCAGTGTAGCGTTCAATTAAACTTTGGGAAAAGTCAAATGGGAGCAAACGGAAAAAATCTTTCTTTGCATCCAGTTTATCCCATAAAGAGACACACATTCAGCGGCCACTTTATCATGTGGTACTGGGTGAAGAAGGAGGACCTAAAACAGTGGCTGTTTGGTAATCAGCAACTCAAGATCTGGAGAGCATTGGCGTAAAAACATTTCATTGACAGGAAATGTGAAAGCAAGTACCAGTTCACCAGTAACTGGTACCAGTCCTTTGCTTGTGAGTCCACAAAGACATGGGGTTGCAATAATGAGGTTACTTTGAAAGGTCCAAATCAAAGCTACTGTTTACTTTGTGTGTCAGTATCTGCTTTGCTTTAAAATGCTGTTTTGATTTAACTGTGATACTAAAAAAAAAAAAAAAACTCTCTCCACATACGGTGTTCATTAAACAGCAGCAGGCTACTTTTCCGTGCTATGGAGTTTAGCAACACAAGCTCTGGAATCCGCTAAAATTTTAAGACCAATTAAAGCACGGCGGATAAGACGGATGGCCGAGACTCCTAAGCTGAAAACCGGCCAATCGAGCTGTGCCGAAACTTTAAATCAGTGCATGCTCCCAACAAACCCAGACAGCTTGGTGAAACCTGCAGCTCCGCTCTCTCTGATGAGACCCATTTGAATATTTCCAGCCGTGAAGACTCGCCGCCTTCCGCGCTGCCTCAGATGTGGAGTAACTGCTGCTTACTGTGCTAATGCGTGGGACATTACCGGCTAATAAAACCTCCCGCCGCTCCAAAACAGTAAATCTTTGTCCTTCTGCCGAACAGCGGACGCCTGACTGGCACGGCCTCGTGCGGGGCACAAATAGCAGTAAATCACAGCGAGCAGTTTGGGAGGGCGCTCTAATTGCGATAGCTGGCCGAAAGGAGGCTACAGTCAGTCAGGACGAGAGGTGCACCGACGACGTGCCCCACCCCCGCGCGATCGGAGAGTCCTTCACCGTCGCTGTCTGTCGCCGCAATTTGAGCAGTAATTTGTGGCTTGTAATGCGACGTGGGCAGAGGCCTCATTGATGGCGCTTGGCACGCGGCGGCCTCGCTCCAGTGAAGCACTCAGCCGAGCCGCTCCATTTAAATATCACAGGCCAGTCAGTGGGAGCGTGTTTGTTAGCCGCGCACGCGGCGCAATAATCACCCCTTATCTTTGCAATGTACATTCATCAAAATACAGTTCTTGCGCGACCCTGCCATGTCACATTACCTTAATGCGCGTAAAAAGGCCCGCCGCTGACGTGTGCCTCATTACCTCGGAACATTGGTCATTTCATTTCGAGGGTTTGATTTTCATTAACTGCCCCCCCGCCTCCACCCCCCAACCCCGCCCTCTCTCCCCCACCCGACCCATTAGCAGAATGAAAGCTCGGCTGCAACCATCTGGCTGCCAACCAGACCTCCGGGCTGTTTATGGCTCCGTCGAGCTTCACTAAAGGGGAAGTCGCATCCTTCCGCCTTCATCCTCCCCTCAGATGCAGGGAGCAAAGGAGTGACGCAAGGAGTGTCCCCGCGCTGTGGGCGGAGTGGAGGGCGGAGTGGGGGGCGGAGTGGAGGGCGGGGGAAGAAAATAAAAAACAAGACAGATAAATTCAGGGAAATAAAGGAGAGACTTTGGTGCAGTGACGGGACGAGGCGCACAAGTAAAGTGAGGCAAAGTCAAACAGATTCGGACAGAAGAGTCAGCAGTAAAAACAAAACCAAGAAAAAAAAAAGGGTGAGGGGTCGCGATGAATCTCTGTACTGTGGGATGAAGACTCTCCTGGCAAACCGTAAACTGATGAAAACGTGTCTCACTTGGAGAAAAAAAATTAATCTGTGAAGTGATGATCACACATCGCCGGAACACACCTTCATAGCTGATGACAGAAAGATTTGGCTGCTCCACTGTGCTAACCTCCCACAGTGGCTGGGTCGCTCGCTCCGAATTTTCAAATTGATCTTAAAATTTGAGTGAATTTCATCCTGCTTCTCCTCTGGATACAGGAGGCCTGAGGGATGAGATGAGAGGTCTGGTTGTGCCAAAAAGTGAGAGGCTTCTGTTGCAGCTTTATCTGCTACATAACAAACACAGAAGAAGAAGAAGAAGAAGAAGAAGAAGAAGAAGAAGAAGAAGAAGAAGAAGCCATGACAAGTTGTAAATGAAAGCCACTGCTAAGACAACAGAAAGTCAAACAAAAAGCGCAGACGACATGGACCAATAGGAAGCCTTGAGCTGGCCCGGCCTAGCGGCAACAGGTTGAACATGACAGACACACGGTTCGCTCAAACATCTTCGGGTTGCCTTTGAAGAAGATCCAAGTCATGATGCCAGGTTACCGCTAAGTGTTTAGAAAAGATTGGCCTTGCGCTGAAAGGGTTTTTTTTTTTTTTATTCCTGTGCAGCCAAGAAGCACCAAGTCCAATTCTGCTCCAGTGCTTTTATTTCCCCGCTGCCGTCCCCTACCTCTATTTCAGTCCCTTTAATTGCTTTTATTTTGCACTGTTTTGCTCCGCCTCACATGGCACAACCACCCATCAACCTGCTGTATTTTCTTCCTATTCCGGCGACAGGACGTAACACAATGGCACAGCAAAAAGAAAAAGAAAAGAAAGAAAAAAACCTCACACATCCTTATTTCTCCCTGTCAGCAGCAATACAGCGCTACCGTTCACGCATCGCTTGTCTTCAGGGTGCAACCGACTGGATGAAGAGAATGTTGGCCTCTCACAATTATTTTTCTGCCTGTTAAGCCTTTCTTCTGATACATCATGCAAATATGACCCACATAACTAAAGTGAGTGTAATGATAAAAACAGCAGATAATCACGTTTCAACAAACTTATCGTACTGTTTTGTTTTTTTTTTATTTTGTTTTTTTAATCAGTCATAATCTCTTTGTTATGCTGGCTGGATGGTACATAATGAAGGACAGCCACATCGAAACAGATTCTGATGAAGCCCCCAATAAATAATGCTGAAATAAGTAATTAAAGCCACTCGAAATGAAGCACATTAGTCAAAACTGCATTTGCAAGTCAAATGACAACATCCAGGTACATTGTGTAAATTTCTGCCATCTAGTGGTCAGATTTTAGATTGCAACGCTCTTTCGTTCACCCTCCCTCTCTCAAGTTTGGCAGTGTACTACAGTGGCCTGTGTACCAAACCTGGTCCACTCTCTTCTTCGTTGGTTTATTTGAGGATGCGAGCATTCACCCTAAATACAAACCGTGCTGTCAGGCAGCTTGATTGTCCACACCAGCTTTCTTAAAAATATGGTGACACAAGATGACAACTAACTGGGAGCAACACTCTTGCTCTCTATATCTCCTTACAAATAAATGAGAAGCATTCTATGGGTAGGAAAACCAAATGACTTTTATTGTACTGCGAGTATACACTTTTTTACACATCACCCTGGTCATATTAAAATTGAAGTCGCTGAGAGGTTTTTCAAGAAGTTGAAGCCGGAATGCATGGACTTTGGAAGAGAAAACTGTCTCTCGTGATTCAGCTTCACTTCGTCAATTTCATAACTGTGTTCTGTCTGAAAGATCGATTTAAAAAGTCTGCAATGAGAAGTGGGCATATTTCACTCATGCCATTCAGACAAGTTACACAGTGAGGTCAGAGGTCACGCAACAACATGAAGGCTTGCAGAGTTTTTACTCGTGGGTTCCTCTGTTTTCTCTGTGTCTGCTTCATGGAGACCGAACGTGGGCCCGAAGCGCTGCTCTCATTGTTCATTATATTTCCGTCACAGTTTTGGCTCTGGGCTGCAGCACCGCTCCAAATACTCTATTTACTGGCCACATTGACAATTTAGGTTCTTTCCCACAATTCTTCGTTAAAATTCAGCCGCAAGGGCAGGCAGCAGAAAATAGATTGGAGAGACAGCCCCGAGACATCAAATCAACCTAAAAAAGAAAAGAAAAAAGGGGACCAGAGAGAGAAAGAGAGAAAGAGAGGGAAGTGTCCTCAGAGACTTCGAGCACGGCATGATTATTTCCAGCACCTGAGCAACGTCTGCCCTCTGGGCTCGTCATGCCCAGCAGGGTCAGAACCTCACTGAGGAGGAGGAGGATAAAAAAAAAAACTTGGCCACTTTTAAAAAGAGGAAAAAAATACCTCTTGAGGTTAGGTCACCAAAACCCCTTCCAGGAGGACGATTTTCTAGGAAATGATACATGATATATTGTTGTAACTCAGAAAAAAACTAGAGCCAGTTTCAACCTTTCTACGTGAAGGTTCCCCTTCTCTCCTGCTCAGGAGAGTTGGTGGCACACTCAGGCGCTTTTTGTCATCTTTATATTCCAAAAGAATATTGAGACTGGAATTGCACTGCCCTCGCCAGACAGTCTGCATGTGGGGTTGTTTTCCAAAGAGATGATTTTAAAATCTGCTTGTTTGTACTGAACTTTTTTTCCCTTAACATTGAGTTCAGTTTTTACACACACACACACACACACACACACAAAAGATATCTATTAATTTCGAATATTAGAACATGACATTCGAAATTAATAGAAATTCTTCTGATAATTGCGTAGTCTACTTTACTTAGAACATCTCAAGGATTATTTTTTAAAAGTGATTTTATTCATGAAGGCCTCTTCCCTTAAAGCCTCTCCACTCTGGCGCTTTATCATGAATGGTAAATTGCCGTCTCACCCTTGTGTCTCGTGTGAAAAGGTGGGCTGGTTGCCTTGACAGAGAGGAGTCGCATTCAGGTTTTTTTCCCCCTTCCTGCATGTAAACTCTCCTCAAATTACCTCTGCTGTCTCTGAATACATAAATATTAATAAAGTATTATTACTCTGCTCCAAGCAACACAGAGCTGACAGTTTGAGGTAGAGAGTCATTTATGCTGCTGAGTGTCTTTTCCATAGTGTGAATCAGTCTGTTTTGAGCTTCAATCGATAATCTGCCACAAAAACCTGCCCCAAGAAACATATTATGCCTTGAATATGAAGCAATTACTGAAGAAAATGGCTGAATAAAATTCAAGGCCCCACAGTTCTGTTCCCACATAGTTTCTTTGTGGCAATTGTATTTTTCCGTCCTGCAGCCGTGGCCAGCAGGCCTCGGTGCAAGTTTATTTCACATTACGCCGGGCTAATTTGTGATGCACAATGCACTTCAGCAAAGCTCCTGGAGTGCTGTTGGTGTCACATGACCCCCCCCCCCCATGCGACAAAATAAGATAAGGCTAACATTGTAACCTAATCCTTATCAAAGTTACAAAGAGCAAAGGGAGAATTTCACCAGAAATAAAAACTGCCTGTTGTTTTGTGAAGAACTTGATGACTTGACAGTTAAAGTTATCAACCTCACAAACGATCAGAATGTTAGTTTGCACAGGGAACACACGCAGGCCCAACTGAATTTGGTTGTGGTCCTCATTGTTTGTTGTTACTGCTGCAGGAAGGCAGAGTGAACGACTTACGCCAAGCTGAGGGGTCATTGCTTACTTGAACTGAGCAACCGCAATACTACCTTCAGATAGCTGGACAGTCTTTGCTGAGACCAACTGGATAAGTGGAATGAGGAGGTTATGCTGTCGTCACTTACCTAGGGATAGTACAAGTACTGTTTGTGATGTCATAAAAGGCACGACACAAATTTCAGATGGGAAGAATGATTTTTTTTTTTCAATTGTCACTCACTGACAGACAAACAAAATGTGTGCATTTTGAATAAAACGGCACATTTGAACAGGTTGAAAGTTGAAAAAAAAAAAAAATCCTAGGGTCGGTTGCCTCTTCAGGCCAAAATGCCCCTCTGCATCCTCCTCTCCCACACCAACAAGCTTAAAGTCCTCGTTCAAATCATCAGAAAAGAATGAATATTTTTTTGCCTTTTTCTTTCTCTCTTTCTTTTCTTTTCTTTATTTTTTATTATTTTTTTTTTTAGTTTTTAAACCAATTCTGTGTTCACCCTTTGCGTTCCCTGCAGCCGAGAAAGCCTGTCAGCGGCAGCAGAGGAGGAACAGAGCGGAGGGAAGAGCCGCCCCCCACCGGGGAACCGTTAAGAGAGCTGTTCCAGCAGCTGACGCTAGGAGCTGTCCGCGGTGCTGAAGCTCTCGGCCGCCTCCTCCTCCTCCTCCTCCTCCTCCTTCTCCTCCTCGCTCCATGTGGCCGCCGCTCGGCGCACACAGCGAGCCGAATTAAAACCTTGGGACCTCGAGCGCTCGGCCACAGAGGCAAGTCGGCTCTGCTCGTCTCGCCTTTGTCTCTCTTTTCGTTTTCACGTTTTAAGTTGCAACCCTCTCCCGCTCCCGCCTCTGGAAGTACTCTTTTTGTTTCGCCAAAACACGCACGGAGCCGTTCCCCGTCCGCCCGTCCGCCCGCAAGCCGCGAGCGACCCTCGACTTTTATCCGCCATGTGCGCCCGACAGGACGGCCAGTTGAAGAAGCTCCTGGCGGTGCTGGTCGCGGTGGTCGCCGCCGCGGCCGCCTCCACCGCCGCCGTGGCTGACGCGCACGGACAAGGTAAGAACTTGGCTTGTTATGCGCACTTTTGTGACCCTCTCCACCGCTACTTGCTTCCGAAAAAAAGCGCCGCACGCGAGGCGGGGAGAGATGTACGGACAGCTGCCGGCTGATCTACAAGTGTCCACGGAGGAAGAGCCGGTGGAAGTGAGCAGCGGGAAACGGCCTGTTTCACCGTTAAGTTTGTGCACTGATTGTTGTAATTAAACAGATCGGATGAAGCTGCTTTGGTTTTGTGAAAGTTTAGACTCAGGCAGATCTGAACCTGCTCTTGAAGGCAGATTCTAAAAAAACTAGACCCAGCTTTTTACTTCAGTGTGTGGCAAATCGTTGTTTAATTTTAAATCACAATTAATAACATATTGTGATTTGTTATGTGCAGTGTTAGACAGTTTTCTCACAATCACACATCAGAAATCCTCTTAAGGGTTGCTTGTATAGCACACTCTGGCACACAAATCACACTATAGTAAAGTCATCCAACGTGGAAATAGAAAATTTAACATGACACGGGCAACCTGGGCACAATTCCAGTGCCATATTCCAGCTAAGGGGATGGATTTTTGCGAGTGACATGTTGGTAAACAGTCAGGGAGTGACTTGCTCGGGCGCTGGGGTCTGTGCGACAGACGGTGCTCGGTAATCAGACTCTAATCCGCAGGAATTGCTGAAGATTATTGACCAAGCTGTTTGACACAGTTGAGTGCTTGTGGAAGGATTCATGCACTGGGGCCTTGTCCTAATTATTTCTCCATTGTGCATCTGCCCCCTCTTTATCATTATAGCTCTGCTGCCCTGTCCGTGCCCTTCTGCGTGTCAACAGTGTGTCTGCATTTATTCATTTGTAAAGTTGTTGAACATCAGGATGGACAGTTTTGCAGCCTTCAGGCTGCTGGTTGTAACTAGTAATCAAAGTTAAATGTGCAGTTTTAAGGAGAAAAATACTTTTTTTTTTATTCAACTAAGTTGACAGTGAAACTACAGACCTTGAGCTGAGCTACAGCAAATCCTTCCAGACTGAAGAATATTTTTTTCTGCGTCTCATTTTCATGAGCGCGGAGGCCTGTTTCATGTTCGGAAAAACAGGCGCTTTTTTGAGGGGCAGAGCGATGACTAAACAATGTAATAATTGCTAGATTAAATTTGCATTGCCTGAGTTGTTTGACTCATTACATTGCAGTACATAAAAGTATGTGGACCGCAGCCTGAAACAGTCACTGACCCCGTCAGCAAAGCATCGTCTTGCTGGATGTGAAGTGGAGGCGAGACACTTTAATGTCCACTGTCAGAATGTTTGGAGAGGAGCAAACACTTGTCTGATCCAGCAGCATCACTTTAGTCAAAGCATCATGTGCACTGATTTTCAGATGTTGACGTTGTACCGACCTGCATTTCCAGCTATGCAGCGTATGGAGTTGGAAGTGCTTTAAAAGTCACAAAATCACAACATCAGCATCGGCTCCCTGCTCAGACCTGTGGGAGAGGACAGAAACGCCCAAGCCATAATTTTTAGAGCAAAATAAAATTTAACGGCTTCCATTAGCCAATTCTCTGCTGCTGCTGCTGCTTTGCCAGCAGACGCTCACATCTCCGGTCGATCCTCCAAGGTGAACCCTTCCAAGTTTTGATTCTGGGGCCTGTGTTGATTTTTTGCTACACTGCTGGAAGTTTGAGAAGTTGGCACGTGGCTGCAGTGAAAGAGGCAAAAAGCTCTGATGCCTTCATTTTGTTGCCTGCCTTTGTCTGTTGACGCGCAGTCGCGCACGCTTGCACACGTGCGGCCGTCCACCCGAGCGCCGTCCAAGTACAGGAGCGGAGATTAATTCACGGAGGTGTGCCATTAATTCCCCATTTGGGGCTTGAACATCAGTCATCCAGTCACACAGCAGACGTTCGACAACATTTACATAAAGGATGTAGGGATAGATTTAATTTCCTCACGTTTATTTCTGGGCAATATTAGCAGAAGTGGTTCATCTTGGCGGTTTTGCCTCGCTGCTCGGCTTTATACCTACGGACTGATTGTTTCTTAACTGCTGCTCTTTTCCGTTTTATTCAAATTGCTGCTTTTCATCCCGGCAGGCCCTCCCCGCGTTTATTATTAGAAAGCGACACGAGGTTACAGTAGCTGATTATGCACTTTTGTTTCGGTGCTGGTGCACAAGACAAAAAAGAAAGGAACGGCAGAAAAACAATAATGAAGAGGAACAAACAAATACACTGGGATCCAGTGGAATAAAATGTGATCACAGGACCATGGGTGCAAAGTTGACTTATTTAATTAATTGGTCAAATAATTTTAAAATGCGAGTGAGTGAGGTCTTACAAAGAAAATGAGGAGAAAAGGGAAAACGTGTTATACTGGAAGGAGGGTCTGTGAAATTTCCGATCAGAATGTTCCCTCTTTATTTATGTACATTTATTTATGTGCAGTGTAAATAAGGTGAATAAATTGGATGGTACATAAATCGGCCTGCCAGCTCTCTGTTTACAACACTTTGATTCAGCTTCTGTCTCCCAGACTTGAATCATGTTTGGTTTGGGGACGTGCAGACTTTATTTTATGCATTTGCACAATTAAATGGGATGAAAAAGTGGGCCGTGCATCCAAAATATGTGAACAGAGCAAACAGGTACAGAGAGCTATATCAAAATGACAAACAGCTCCTAGTCGACGGGGACAATCAGGGTATCAGTGGGGATGTCTCTGTGCGTTGTGAAAGCCTGTGTGGCAACATTAATCAAGCCCGTAGATTCTTTTTTTGAAGATCGTATACATCTGTGTGTGCGAAAGCACTACAGGCCTCAATTATCTCGGCGCAAATCACCAGGGGGACGCAGGGAAACAACATGTTATGAACGTCGACTCGGAAACCCGAAGGCGGCAGCTTGAACTTGTCTCGAGGAGTATCCGTCAAGTGCGCGCCTCGATACAAAGCACATTATCACGTCTTGCCAGCGTTTTTCGCCTTTATTAAAAACAAAAGCTGCAAAACTGAAGAGACGATCAATCGCCCAACAGAAACACGACCAGCGGAAGTTATTGCCCACAATAGCAGCTTGGCAATAATAACAATTCAATTTTACATCCAAATTAGCATGTCTAATAAAATCCTGATGCGCATTCAATAGCTAATCATGCATCCTTTTTGTGGAGGGTTTTTTTTTTTTGTTCTTTTTGTTGGCCCCGCTGCAGCACTTCAAGCATGGCACTATTTTCTTTTTTTTTTTTTTAATGGTGTTCGCCGGAGCCTATTATCTTTACGCCGGCACATTATCTCCGACTGTTAACAATGATCCGTAATGATGTGGGAGTCGCAGAGAGGGATGTTTTATGTATCCTAAAGCTCATTAAATGAGTTACGAGCTCCTCCTGGGTGACGGAGCGCTCGCAGACAGGCCTCCATTTGGCTTCAAGCGTGCTATTGTGTGAGTTCCATCCCGAACCGTATTTGCCACGTTTTGTTTTGACTCCGACTCTGAATACCAGCAAAATATATTCAATGCTTTCAAAGACATAGTGCAGGGTGTAAACAGCTCTTCTGCCTGTCATGGAGACCGACATTTCCTCTGCCTGATTAGGCCAGGCTAAAACTAGACAAAAGCATTTTGCTCCCAGGTTGTTATTATCAAAAGAGGGGCAAAGTGACTCTATGCCAGCTATTTCTACAATGAACCAAATATCAATATGAAAAAAAATATAATATATCAAAATTAGGAAAGTTGTCCCACATCAACAGCGGCTCAACTTCTACTACTTTTCACTGAGGTGGTTAACCGCAAACAGCCGGTAAAGATTTATTGCACATAAACAAATTGCACAAAGCAGCGCTAACGCCTGATTAAAATGCACTGTTGCAACTAACACGCTAATTCATTACATCCCTTCCACCAAGTCACAAATATTGATGACCTTTTGTTGCTAACTTGTAAGTGTGAACACACTTTGCCATCCCAAGACATGAAGTCTTGTGCACAGGAAGTTGCAGTTTGCCACACCATCAGCAGGGTGATGGAGGTGCGGGCTCCATACTGCCGTAGTGCTTTTGTGCCCACACCTGTGGAACGAAGCCCATTCATTCCCAGCTATGGCTCTCTGTTACACCCTACTGCACGCTCATCCTGGTCTATTGTTTGCACCGACGCTACAGGTTACCACACTAATCTTTGTACGCCTGCAACTGAGCTGCTTTTTACTTTCATGAAAATAACCAGAACAAAGGGAGTGAAGCTGCAAATCTGAGGGAGATTGTTGCCTTGTGCGGCACGCTGACAAGTGGGAAAAAGAAGAGAGAGAAAAGAATTTTAAAAAGAGGAGTCTGAGCGCGATATAATTTCAGAGGATGTATCAAGAATCTTTCAACACCTGTTTTCTTGGATTGCCGGTGATTAACTTCATCAAAGGCTATTCAGCATCTGCGAGCTGTCATAATTAGTTTAACTTTCCTGAGGCCTGTCAATGGTAAATGAGAGTCATTATGCCAGAATGCCCCTCTTCAAGGCTTCGGTGCCTGCCTGCCTGCCTCGGTCCCTCTTTGCGCCCGTCTCGGTCTCTTTCACTGCCTCCTAGGTGGAGCTCACAGCTTGGCTGAATGCGACTCATTTTCAACTCTTCATGTGCAAATGGCTCTCTCGCTCGCTGCAAATGTTCTATGCATTCTAATTTGAGCCATCGCCTCATATATTCTCCCTCTCTCACTTTCTCTCTCTCTCTCTCCCAAAAAGAAGGGGAAAAAAATGCGCTGCTTTGTTTGTCAAAAGATGCACATATTTTTGCAAGGATCTTTTTCGGATTTCATCGCTGTTTTCCTTGGCTATGGGGCTCCAACAGCTGGGTTCAGCCTAAGGAAAATGACACCTGCTGCTTTAACTCACTCAAGGCTGCACTTTGGTAAATTCTACTGCAAACTCACGCAAACGGGTTGGGCATGGAGTTTATTTTATTTCATCTATTTCGCCTGACAGCAAGATCATAATGTTGCGTCGGCCTATTAAGGGCGTGAGCAAAACAAGGTTTATTAATGGCGGCATTTGTCTGATTTCCTTCACTTTTGCCCATTTTGCATTCAACGCTCAGTGTGCATGTTGAGCTGCAGGTACATTCAGACGTTGCGTTGTTTCAGGGTGAACTAAATAATTCAGCGAAAATGGATTTTGTTCTGCTGCGTTTGAATATATCGCCCCGATAGTCGACTTGTTTATTTATGCCTATTTTAAAAATCTGGCATTACAATATTTACTATAGAGGTAAACAAATAATGTGGTAATCAGTCAGTCTGAATTCTTCTGGTAGTGTGTAGTTGTGATACAGTATAAAAAACAGCTTGAAAAAGGACAATTGCTTGTTGATTTTGACGGGTTTATAGCAAGATAATATTTCTGGTCTAAATTCATTGAGTCTTTTTTGGCTGAGTTTCAATACAGATCATGATGATGAAAAATACTTAATTCTTTTTTTTCATCTTCTATACCCGCTTATTCCTATTCAGGGTCACAGGGGTCTGCTGGAGCCTATCCCAGCTGTCTTAGGGCGAAGGCAGGGTGACACCCTGGACAAGTTGCCAGTTCATCGCAGGGCCACATAGAAACAAACAACCATTCACACTCACATGCACACCTACGGACAATTTAGAATATTCAATTGACCTCACATGCATGTTTTTGGACTGTGGGAGGAAGTCGGAGAACCCGGAGAGAACCCACGCAGACACAGGGAGAACATGCAAACTCCACACAGAAAGGTCCCAGGCCCGGGCCCCGGAATCGAACCCACGACCTTCTTGCTGTGAGGTGGCAGCGCTAACCACTGCGCCACCGTGTCGCCCTATAGAAGATGAATGTTCAGATATAGTAGAGATGCTCCTGCAAGTGAGTCAAAAAAAAAATTAGAATGCTCAGAATTACTGAGCTTCTCCATGTTGGAGGTGTAGATGCAGGTATTTTATTGTCCCAAAGGGAAATTATAGTTTTGTGAACTGTGATGGCGTGATGTTACAATATAAAGGACATCACAATAAAGCCATCACAGCCAGCCAATAAACAAACAAATACATGAAATGGCAGTGACGGCCATGCAGTGCACATATGCCCTCATAACTTCATGGAAAAGGAACACGGCAGGATTGCAAGTGCTTAACCCATAATATAGAATTGGAAAGTTACAGAGCAGAGATCCATCTGCTGGAAGAGACACAAGATAGTGAATAAGACCTAAATCCACCTCAAGGTTTCTGTCAATGTTTTATTTAAGGATTCGATTAGTTTCTGTACAAAGCAGCCTTGAGTCTCATCTGAAAAGTGGGCATCTGAGATCTGATAAGATTTCTCGGTTTTGTTGAGGGACCTGTATTGTTGCAAAGACTCGCAGGCCATTGGAGCTGGTTGATACAACGGTTCAGCTTAAATAGGTGATGAAAGGGTCTAAGTGGTAAGCCATTTCCCACGCGGAAAGCATCAACACATTCAGGAAAGGTCTCTGCCTCAGGAATTTAATGCAAACTGAGAAAACTTTGAAGGTCGCCACATTCACTATCAAGGAGCCAGTTATCAAAAAGAAAGAAAAAAAGCCAGGGAGAACCATGATTCGCAACTGCAATTAACTCCGCTGTGATCTATTCAGCAGATATGGGCCTTTGCTGGTCTGGTGAAGGTGGCGCAGGATGACTTTAGTGAAAAGCTTCACATCAATCAGTCACGAACCAGAGCCTGTGTGTCATTATCACACAGTTTGTCTCCCTTTGTCTTCTCTCCTATGGAAGTTGTTAATATTTCATTGATTATCTTATAATGAGTGAATGTACAGTTTTGTTCACAGCGCCTTCCATCGCTCCAAAAACAACAGACAACACATGCAAACACATCTCTAGAGGAGAAAGGACTGAACCAAGTCTTTCATCACAGTGGCTTGTTTGCCTCCTATCCTCTTCCAACAACATTGACTGGACAAAAGCGTCACTAGTAGTGAGGGTCGAGTTCACAGCTTTAAAGCAACATTTTATACTGAAGTTGGACCCTTGTCTTCTCAATGAAGGGGTGAAATTCAATCTGAACACTCAACTCTCTTAAAGTTCCACCTGGGTGCCCATGAGGTGGTTATAAAACATGCATTTTCATCTATATATAAAAGGTCAGATTATGCCTTAAAAAAAAGTCTTTGACACTGTCAATCAGGGTGTGGCTGGTTTACTTCTGTCCGCTTGGACTGCAGACTTGTGCCTTATCAATTCACCCGAAGACGGAATCAGCTCAGGCCAGATTTTTCCGGGCCGATCCTCCTCTTTACGCCTTCCGTGCTCTACCTAGCCGTGCACGCCCCTCTAATCAGGACTGGCGTGCTGCTGGGGCTGCAGTCGGGATGGCTCTCCGAAACGATTAGGACCGGGGACGGCCGCGGCTCTCTTCCCCTCGACTCGGTGCCACATTCCATCTGCAAAGCATTTCATCTGTGGTGGAGCTGGGGCTTATGTGGGGTTGGAGAGCGGCCGCGTGAAAGGCAGCAAGGTAATAGGCTGTGTAATGTGTTTGGAAGAGTCTTTTTTTTTTTTTCTTAAGTATTCACAGTTACCACTGACCTCTGGCAGGCTGGGCCACCCCTGCAGTAAATTCCTCTGAAAATGTGTAATTGAATTCATCAGGACGAGTAAACATATTATAAGTAAAGAAGAAAGATAACAATGTTGTGGGCAGATGAAGGGAGGGGATAGTCGCAGCGGCAGTAATTGGAAAATACTCAAAGACAAACCTAAAGAAAGTGCGCCAGATGTTGAGGAGACTTGGTTTCGCTGTGTAGTTTGCACTGTTGTTGGGATTACCATAAAAGTAATCCAACTACAGATTACTTGTTTAAAAAGTAATCCAATTACTTCTTTGACTACTTTGTTTCATAAGTAATCAATTACTAATTACTAATTAGTTAAAAAAAAAAAGTGGCAGTTGAAAATGTCTCATCTTGTACAACGAATCAAAATATTCTTTGATTTAGATGAGATGGACTCAAAATAATGTTTGTATTTCCAGCTACAAATGCAATCCCTGTTTTTTGGGGGTTTTTTTTGCTGCCGCCATGCTTGTTTTGGTGCGTTGTCGCATATCAATGACTTTGCATGCACGGTTGCATCATGAATCTACGACATTGTTGTTTTTGGTTGTTTTTCTAAATTTCAGACATTTTGTGGGTAATAAGACATTTTTAGTTTGCTTGATTGATGAATTGTTATATAATAACCAGTTTTGCCACAGTAATCCCGCTACATTACTCTGTTACTAAAAAAAAAAAGTTGTTTCATTCCAGTAATGGATTACTTCGTAATAGATCACTTGCCAACACTGGTAGTTTGATCCTTGTCTTTGCCTCACTGCTACTGCCTTTTACAACCTAAGAGACCATGACTAAACACTCTGACACTGGCCTCACTTTTAATTGCTGGATGAAAAAGCTGAAAAGTGACACATTTCAATTAAAAAACAAAACAAAAAACGTTTCCTATGATTTCGACTTTGACCACCTTGGCCTTCCTTCAAAATATTGAACATTGTCAGTCCAAGCAAGTCGCGGGCAGTCAGGCAATTGTCTGCGAGTTATAATTCTATCCTCTGCCTCCAACTCCACTGGTGATGGAGAGTGGCTGCTCTCATCAGTCAGAGCGCTGAGCTGCCTTTAAAAAAAATATAAAAAAAAGGAGAAGAAGAAGTAGGAAATTCTGGGGAACAGCTGGAGCGCTGTTCGACCCACGCTGCTGATTGCATGGTTGGAGCTTTTAACGGTGAGAGCTGGTCTGTGGATTCCTGACATTTCTTCAAGAGAAGGTGTGAAATATGGCTGGGGTGGGGGTGGTGGGCTGCATTGCAAACTCCTAATGGATGAAATGCTTTGAAAGCGAAAAAAAAACCTGCACAGTAAAAGAAAGAATGAGATCACATTATGTTTCTTTTCAATATGACAACCATTTCAGTGATGAGCGCTGTTAGATGGAGTTACTGCTAAACTGAGAAGGTGCCGATAAGTAAACAAGTGCAACCACTTTGACTTACCCTATAATGGCATAGATTTAAATGTAGGCAAAAAAAAAATAAAAAATGAAATGCACATTTCCTGTTTACTTTTGGTTGTTATAGACTCTGATTGATAGGTTATATTTGAAATATATGTAGCCCACTGATTGGCAAAGATTCCAGCCCGACTCCCTCAAATCCCCTTCTCTCCCATCATTCCTTGCCACTCTTGGCCACAAATCAAACGTTTCAGTCGCACTCTGAATCCAATACGTATAGACAAATATTTAAGATAAAAATCCAAACTTGACTCCATATTTAACCCAGGCTTCCGTTCTCAAACACCGCCAGCAGAGTTTCTGGACTGCGAGTGTATTCAGTCCACGGAAGCCTGGCTGTGTGCGCTTCAAAGGATTATATCTGTATTATGAGGGCAAACAGCGAAAAAAAAGGAATTCTGACTGCCACAGAGTGGAGTTTCATGAGGGGCCCTCTGTGTAAAGTCTTCAGGAAGTAAATTAACAGGGATATTTTTATCCCCTGAATGCCACTACAGCTAGAAAGAAAACAACATAGGTGGAACCAATCACATGGCAGTAGTGATGTGGTCTAAAAAAAAAAACTAAAACAAAGAATCACAAAAAAAGCTATTTAAAACAGAGTCATTACATTTATTTATTTTTTTCTTCAAATATGTTAGATGAATTGCATTTGATTTTTAAAGGACAGGTGAAAAGATTGTTGAGACTGTTGAGAGGAAATAAACAAGGAGTCAAATCAGAGGGGAAACTGTGACTGAGCAACGACTGTAACGAGCTTCAGCTGGTGACTGCTGACGAGCCTCAGGTGTGCAGGCCAGAGGAGCACTGAGCAAGTTTACATGCACGGCAACTATTAACATCATACTCTGTCAAATGTAATCCCAGTTTACTTGGCTAAAGTCATCCAAGCCAATGGCAGCTACATTTATTACACATGGTCAGTTGTTAGTATCTAGTTTTTTCAAACCCCAAATAAAGGCCAGATGCACACACAAAAAAAAGTCAAAGAAATCTTCAGCCTGTCACACAGATTGATAAATCTGACTTATAATAAGGTACAAATACAACAGACAAAAAATATTCAAATTCCACTCATCTACAGCTTATTATTATTATTATTATAGTAGTTTTTATTTTTAAATACAACGTTTGGCCATCAAGGACTGGGGGATTCATTTTGGTAACATTCATAAAAGCTCTTCTTTAAAGCAGCTCTAGGTAACTTTTCGACCACAAACTTATGATTCCAAACTCAGTAAAGCGGTACATAACCGATTAATAGGATCAACGGTGCTGCCTCGGCAGCGAGAGGGGGGTTGTGCCAGCTGTAATTGCACTGCGTAACTTTCAAGCGCGACTCGACACGCTGGACGAACCACTTTACACCAACGTCACACGTTTATTTAGAGGCGGTTTTACATACTACTATTACAAATACATAAGATTATAAAATGACGGAATGGAACCCAATAATTAACCTCGCTGAAAGACGAAGTAATAAAAGTGTTGAACATTTGCTATGACGTTATTGTCAATGTCTGTTTTGCATTTCATATTGGTGTTTTTCCTGAACACGTACGAGCGCACCAGCGAGGCCACTATTTGTATTTTCCCACATCAATAAACTAGCGCTGCAGTGTGTTTACTTCATCACTTCGCCATTTCCACCGAAAGTTGTCTAGAGCTGCTTTAAATACATATTGTGAATGATATTCAAAAATGAAATAGCGGTGAGTTAAAAGCAAAGCTGCGGCTCGTCCACAAAAAGACACAAACTCTGAAACTCTGATCGACCTGGGGGTGAGGGAACGTCACTAAACACTGTGCTGTGTCTGTTTTATCTCAAATAAAAGGGAAGCCTTAATGGGACAATAATAAATAAAACAAAAATATATATTTCGTAGAGCCACAGGAATGCAGCAGCGTGAACGTCTCACGCTCCTTTTGTTCCTGGAGCTGCAGGAAAAGCGAAAAACAAAAAAATGAGAAAAGAAGAAGAAGCAATAAAGCTTGTCAGCACGGGGGCCATGGAAAAAATGGAAAAGGAGCAGTTCGTCTTCAGTGGGGGGTGATTTAGGGGCGTTTTTCCAAACAAAGTGCACACACAGCTCTGCGCATCTCCTGTCCCCTCCCATCTCTGTTTGCAAAAAGGCTCGGCTTCAATCCCGGCTCTATAGTCGGGATAAAAGGAGTGAAGCCGCCGACAGCTGCCAAATTAATGACTGCCTGCCTGCCTGCTTCCTTTCCCCGCCGCTCGTTGAGGGATACTGAGTGATAGCGATTTATTTCTCACCGTGGTGCCCCCCCCCCGCCCCCCCCTCCCAGCTCTAAACTCTTTGCAAAAAAAGTTGATGGTTTCACGAGCTGGCAGCTGTGAAGGCTCACCCTGCCTCTTCCTGACGGTGGAGAACGGCGCCTGGAGTCGACCGAGGTCGCGGGTTATAAACAATCTGACGCGGAGGAGGAAGAGGAGGCGAAGAAGTGGAGAAAAAGTTACCGAGGCGGAGGAGAGAAGATGAAGCAGAAAGTAGTGGCAACTTATCAGCCCAAACTTGAACCGATTCAGAGTCGGCAGAGAGGAGCTCTGGGAGCAGTGGGTTGTGTTGATCAACTGATCCAGTAGGCCTTTACAGGGTTATAAAATTAATCAGCTCCAGATCTCTTAATTTGTCCCAAGCTCCTTGAAAGAAAAAACACATCCGCCTTCCTTCCGTGACACAGTTTTGTTTGAACTATCACATCGATTCGGCAGGCGGCTCTGGCTGACAGAGTTCACGCCGAGTCCGGCCCTGCATCAAAAGAGTTGTGTGGAGGTTGCACAGCTTCGGATCTGGTGCGATCAATGAAAGAGGAACAGGGAGAATCCACGCCCATGCGCATGCGCCCTGCGATGTAATCTTACGCTTGCGGGTTCATTGCGCGGGCCAATACACCTGCTGCGGACACCTGCATTTCCTCGAGGATTTTTAAGCTTGTGTTGTCATTAGCGGTGCTGTGTCATCACCACCTGAACTGATTGGACGGCAACTCCTTGCACAGGACTTACAACAAGCTCTACACACAGAAACACATACTGGGGATCCGTTTTATGCAGCCTGACTGCAGCCGTTGCTTTAACTCATACCTTTACCACTTTGCCTCTAACCTCAATTTTGAATATATAGTATACAAAAAGGGAGGATCTGCTAAAATGCCCTACGTCAGAGACTTAAAAACTAAAGGAAAAACTCAGTCTACTGAAGCAACTAAACTTTTACTTGTGGCATTCTGCACCCAGAAACAATTCATTATTCCTGTGCAATGCAATCATTCTGTGCACTATAATCATCTGTGACACACAATCATCTCTGAGTATTAATGGCCCAGTGCACTGTAATTATTCTGTACATGTCCAACAATATTTGATATTTTAAATTTTTATCATTCCGTTACCTTCAATTTGCACTGTTTTGTTGGACTTCATCTTGTATCTTAATTCTGTTTTGCACCGAAAAAATGAAAAACTCTCCAATCTCGCAGAACACTGTATTTTCTTTATCAAAGCACTAACTAGTGTTCAGTGCCTTTGTTTTTTGTTTTTTTACTTTGATAGGGTATTGTGTCCTTTGTTTTTCCTTTTGTTTTTGGAGATATTTTGTCTAATTGCTGCTTGAGGAATGGCAGGTTTTTTGGAATTTTTAAGGATTTCAAACAATATTTTTTGGGGAAAAAGCGACATTAACCACAAAAGAAGACAGGAACTGTGAAAATACAAATTTTCACTTTTCCTTTTGGAGAGTATTAAAGGGTCCCGGCTGTATCGAGTGTCATGTTTTTTTGTGCCTGGCCGTGTGACAAGTAGCCGGTCGGTGGGTAAATAGCCTGTGAATGTCAGCGGCCGCTGCTGCCCAGAGCTGACATGTTTGTGTTTGTCTGAACTGCAACCACCTCCCTGTCAAAGTAGTTGCATCCACTGGGTAAACAAATCTAGACAAGGTTTTAGCAAAGCTGAAGGGAGAGAAGAAGAAGAAGGAGGAAGAGGAGGAAAAAAAAATCATCCAATCACAAAAGCGCACCGCTTGGCTCCAGCGCAATTACCTTCTGCAAATGAAGGCCTGTCCTTCCTGCCAGTCGCTCACCCTCCGCACACACCGTGTCAACAGCAGTGCAGCGCGGGCCTCCGCATGGAGGGGACGCGGCTGTTTACCTTTGTTGCCGTGCGGATTGATGAGGTGGGCCGAGGCTGAGGCAGGGCCGCCATGCGAAAAGCTGGGAGCATTAGCGTGGAAAGAGGTGTGCCCTCTCCCTGGGAGGCGGCTAACTCAGTTTGACGAAGCAGTTTCAGCCAAAGGTCTGTGGGGACCCTCGCTGGACGACAGCCTCGAGGCTCGGCTCCGCATGTTCAGATCACATTTAATGTGTGATGAAAGGCCGAAGTGGCAGCAGGCAACTATATTATCAGCATATTAAATGTAGCATGAACATACTGATGACGCTAACTTTGGGGAGATAATTAAAAGGTAGGGTAAACAAATTTTTTTGTCTACTTCATGGCTGCTTTAGATTTTATTTTTGTGAAAATGATTGATCAAACTGGTCTGAAAGATCTCAGTGACTATTATGAGGATGGGGGTGACTGCAGCAAATCCAGAACTGCCTGATAATTTGAATGAAATGTTCTGTTCTTATGTTTCGTATTTGCTGTTTGGGATGTTCTATGTCATCACTGGAAACTCGAATGTTTCAGGTCACGTCCAGTATAAAATGGCTTGTTTGATTGTGAGGGTTTTGTTTTGACAACTGAACTGAATCTCCAACCCTTGAAAATTAATCTTCTGCAAACTGAAACTGACATTTTTTTTTCTTCAAACCAATCAAATGAAAAATGTTTTATGTAACTATTTTGTCAGTCAGTTACAAGAGTAAACACAAATGCTAAAAAAAAGAAAAAATCAGGGAGTGAAAACATTCAACGGGCCATTTTTTGGCCATTTTATAAACTACATCAAACAACAAAAAAAAAAAACATGTTAAACTTTTTTGTGCAATCAAGGACACATCTCTCATTGCCTACTGCTTGTTTAAGAGCCTTTAAAAAAAGACGTGACTGGCTGCGAGACGACGGCACGGAGAAGTTGTCGTTGCCGTCGTCACCCTTTTCATTGACACATGAACAGATTCTCGAAATAGAAGTGTTTAATAGATCCTCAGGGGGGAAAGAAATCTTGTTGTTTCCATGGTAATATGGGGTGAACAAAGCATGGAACAAGGTGAAATAGTGGCAGGGAAGCCACAAGACCAGCCTGTAATTTTGCCTTGGACCGCTCGTCATGAACAGGGTTGGACAATAACGAAACAATGACAAGTGAGCTCAAAATAGAATTCCGCCATGATTACAGGAACAGAGAGGTGTGCGGTGCTGGGTACCACTGAAGAAGGAGGTCAATGCACATGCATACACAAACACATACACGCGCATGCACGGCCCGATGACAGACAGGTCTGCCATTACGCAAATGGATCTTGAAAGGCACTTCACAATGTTTGCTCTTTGTCTCGGCCCGCCCGAGGATTTGGTGAGCTGGAAGGCAAACCGCCCCTTGATCTGAAAGCTCGGAATAACAGAAAAAATAGATCAAAGCCTTTCCCTGTCCTCTTCGAGATGCTTCCGTTAGATTTCGGTGGGGGAAAGTGGGGAGGGCTTGAGCAGGAAGAAGACAACAGAAAGCGGAAGATGAGAGGGCAAAGGCTCATTGTGAGTCATTAGGAGGTTTTTGTGGAAAAAAGCGTCGGGGGAGGGCGGCGGATTGTTTCAGGAGAGCTGCCGATGTAAATCCTCCCCGTTTTTGTTTTTGTTGATGTTGTCGCCTCAACTGGCCGCGATCTGCTAAGATAAGCACACTCCTGTGTGTCATGTGACTACGCAAGTTCAAAGGACCTATAATATACCTCCTCTAAAAGCGCTCTCTAGTTTGTTTTTAGTTTCCTGCTGTAACCGATTTCTTGTTAGACTTTCTGTTTGGTTGAAAAAAGTAGATAGTAGATAGCTACAGGCATTATTAAAACATAGCTGAGGCCTTGAATGGTGCGTCACATTGTTTCCAGGGTTCCATGCAATTTGGCGCCAGCCCTCTAAGCATGCTGGGAGAAACGGTCGGCCCTGATTGCGATCACAATCAATAACACATTCAGAAACTCACAGGTTCTTGGCCGTGTTCTGTGCTCAGCTAATGATTGAAAAGAAAGGCGTCCTTATGGCCTTTATTTGAAAAACGTCCTCTGAGGGGGGTTCATCTTAAAATCATTGTGTTTGCTTTAATGAATAATTAAGCCATTGGGAAGATAATTCAAGCCACTGCGCTTGCTGGGCGAAGGCTGCTCCGTGCGATGGGCAGCTTTCACGTCGGGGGTGTGAAATCAGAATCAGCCAACAATTTGCCGTCTGTTCCATCCGCCGCGCCGACAACAAACATTGTCGCCGATTATGTCTCGACAGTGGCGCGGCGCCGCTCGCCGATTGTACGGAGGTTGCCCGTGCGTGAGCTTCAATTGTTGTAGGGCTTTTGAAATCGCTGATGTGTTATTGATTGGCCGTTTGCATGAGGGCGGTGAACAAATGTTTATTGTGGCAGAATGCGTAGCAACGTGTCAGAAAGAAGTTGGAGCAGAGCCATAATTACATTTACTGACTTTTCTGTCAGAGATGGGACCAATCTGATATCAAAATCTGGTGTGATAATGATATGATTAATTTATGCACGTGAACTGGATAATGCTGGTCCACATAGTTCACACTGGACCATGAAAGCATCACAGGGAAACCTAAAAGTGAGCTAGACGCATCTTAGCCGTTAGCATTAACTCAGTCTCTCCACCGTGTGGAGATAGTTTACCCTAAAAATTGCAAAGGCACTAGACAGCAATGTGTGCATGAGTCAGGGAGGTGGCTAGCAGGAGAAGCCGAGGCAAACAAAACCAGCAGAATGAAGAAAAAATTTCTTGTAAATGTGAAGTTGAGGAATATCAGCTAATGATCTTTGCATTGTATTTAAATTGGCCAAGTATATATTGTCTACATACTATATGTATGTACTCGGCATGCAACGGTACAGTTTTCCTACGGTTTGGTATGCATCATGGGTTTTGGGCCACGGTAACAGGACGGTTTTGATTTCTCTCTCTCTCTCTCTCTCTCTCTCTCTCTCTCTGTATGTATGTCTATATATATATATATATATATATATATATATAGACATACATACATACATATATATACATATACAAGATAAGATATATATAAATATAAAATATAAGATATCAAAACCACACATATATACATACACACACACACACACACACACACACACACACACACACACACACACATAAATACACATTGACCAAGTTGGAGTTTTATTTATTATTATTCTGAGGGTTGTTTTTTGCTATTCCTTTCCTTTTTTTTTTTTCCTTTTTCTTTCGATTGTTCTGACTAACACACACACACACCTATCTTAGATACATTCTACCAGGACAAACCCTGTTGACAGTTTCAATTTTGCCGCCGCCGGTGATTTATGGACCCTATGAGTGAGAGACAAAGACAGTGAGACAAACACAGAAGCACACACACACACCCTCTCTATCTCCTTGAATACCCCCCTTTATGTCCCTCCTTGTTATAAAGACTTGCCAAGAAATCAGTGGCTCAACAGAGAAAGGGCAAATCCTCTTCAGCCAATTTAAATTCTTCTGAGCACATGCTGCAGACTATTCCAAACTAATTAATAGACATGTCATGAATAAAAACACTTTGATTATGAGAAGAGGTTGCCCTATGCCTCCTTTTAGGCTTGTCATTAGTATGAGGACACATGTGGTGAATAGCTGGAGTGTTGGTACCAGCAGCCTGAGACAGCCGCAGATGCCCTGTCTTGATTTGATTTTTTTTTTTTTTTGCTCCCCCACCCCGCTGGCTGCCCCATGTTTTATTCAAGAATGACTGCACGGACCCGGCACCACACTCTCTGATTAGCTGTACCTGCACCAAGGGCCGGCAGGACCGGGAGGGCACGGCCCGTACAAAAAGAGAAGGACACAAAGACACGCATTCCCGCCGGGCTCACTCACACTCCTTTATCCGCTGTGCCCTCGGGTCAAAGCGCCACCGAGCACAGGTGCACTTCAGCTCCGCGGCTGTGAGGATGCGGCCAGATTGAGTACAACTCCCATTGGCGGACATGGAACCCTGACAGCTCGACAGCGTTTGCCCACTCGTTTTGGATTAATTACACCCTTTTTGCACTTTTTTCCCTCTTTTTTTCCTGTGACCTGATGCATTTTAACATGATTCCCAAAAAGCCTCTAATAATGATTTTCTAGTGCTGAGAAGATAAAGGGCAAGAAACTCCTTCCTGACCGGTAGAAAAATGAAGACAAAATTGCTCAGGATTGTAACACTCTCTGTCTTAATGCTGGAACAACCAGTGAACACACCAGGGTTTAGCTGCCTATCACTACATTCTTTGCTGTTGTTTCTTAAACTGAAATCCCTTATCAAAGCACAAGTGAGCAACAATGCATATACATCAGCGTGATCATCGTTATATATATATAAGGTATAATTAAAAAATATAAGTGAAAGATTTTATGAGCCTATACCACATCTAACCACCAGGGCCATTTGTGGTGTTTTTATGTGCAGTCAGTTGTACGCACAGGCATATTTTAAATTTTTCATATATTAAATATAGAATGCCTTTTTTATACAATTAATGTGATTAGATTGAAAAAAAATATTCTAATAATGCATTTATAATTCTTCCAGTACAATGTGCATTTATAATTGAGTGTGAATTAAACAGGAGGAGGGCCTCCTTCATTAGATAAAGTGGTTTCAGTGCCGTTTCTTCTTAAGTATATTTATTACCTGCACAAGCTGTACCCTTCTTTTAGCTTGTTGCCAGCTGGGATGGGCTGCACTTCCCAGCAACCTTGCAAGAGGATAAAGTATAATGGATGGATGAGAGTGAGGGCTATTCTGTAACACTGTTGGCGAAATAAACCATCATGACATTTTTCATGAAAGTCTGATTTAATGACGGCTCTACTGGCACTTTAAATATTTCTACTATTCATTCTTAAGTTTTGAAATGCAGAACTTGCATTTTCTTGTCATTAACCACGTCTTAAATGTTTTTTCTTTTGTTGGCTTTGTCGAGATTACAGTTTCCAGAGGGGACACCTCTCATTAAATACAAGTATGCACAGCCTGGAATGGCTGATGCCAATGTTGCCGCTGTTAGTGCTACACTCTGCTGCTTTATTGATCTTGCGGTGCTGGTGGAACGTCTCCGAAATGCACACGGTCTCCAGGCAGCCATAGACGGCTCCGCGGTGCCTTATGTTGCGCTGCGAAGCTGCTCTGCTTGTCAACATGTGGTCCTCGGCCCTGCTGACTCGTCCCTTAAGGGAGCCGAACCCCCTGCAGGAGCCATCTGTATCCCCGACAAGGCTATCCATCATCCTCACCACAGAGCTCAATTTGGGCTTCTTCACCAGACGGCGTTCGGGCGGCGGCGAAGAGCTTTTACATGTACGTGTCTGTAATGAGAGCCCTTGAAACCTGCCTAGTGGCTCTCTGAGCCGTCCTTAAGGGCTGAAGGGAATCGATGAGTCGATCTCTGGGACTGATCCCGCAGCCAATCCCCGACAAGACTGCTCCAAATGCGGGCTTTTTCTTTAAATGTCTGCCTGTTGAGGCTGCAGCAGTAAATTAGGGGGAGAAAAAGTGGTCTGTGTGTACGGTGTGCGAGCGCAGACGGTGCTACCGATTTTTTTTGTTTGTGTCTTTTTAATTGGGTTTGTAGACTTATAATACAGTGTCTTTTTTTTTAATGATTTTGTAGTTGGTTCAATTTTAATTTCACACACCCTTAAGTGTTTTGAACAAAGGGGCCTGGTCTGAACTCCCTAACTAAATATTAACATAATGTGAACAGAACCAAAGCAGCCTTGTCTATTAGGTCTCACCAAACGTAGGAAACTCAACCTGGAAAAAGCTCCTGAGCTTTATGGCTTATAGAAGCTTCTCCTCTCAGCCAAAATGAATAAAACTGTATGGTTTTCTCCACCAAGGGCTGTGGGTGCAGTAAATAGAACAACAACATCCATTAGTGCTGGTAGTTTGCTCATTCCTTCTCAAAAATGCACCCTCGCACTGAATGCAAGGCACTAATGGATGATGGAGATTTCGCTGGAAGTTTCCATTATTCTTTGACACAACATACATTGACACAGATTTATTTTATATCCTCAGAGCTAGAAGGGCTGAATTACACATAATTACGCTCACTCATGCTTGAGGGTTCGCCTGCTGCAACCAACAGGGAAGTGCTTCTAATTAATTTCCGCGACCAAACTTCCTAAGCAGCCGCCAGTAACAAGCCTCGTCTTCCGTAACCTTCGGCTACCCGCCGCCTCATTGCTAGGAAACAAACACGTTCTCGTCAAACAACAAGCCCTGCCTTTGGCGCGGGCGCAGGAACAGGAATGCCTTTGTAAAACACACAAAAAGTGCCGGCACTTAGCGGCAAAATGTCGGGTTTTGTTTGTGCTTCAGCAACAAGCTGTCATTAGCCGAATTCAAGGCGGGGAACAAGTGACAATCTCAGAGACGAGCGGAGGCGTAGTCGCCAACTGGCGCGCGGTTTAATGATGTCAGTCAACCGCCGACTGAGTGAAAAGGCGTGGCCGCAGGGATCGCTACACGACGGTGGAGCGCCAAGCTGAAGGTTGATTTCTCTAAATCTAAAAGGCAAAAACACCATGAACTCATCTCACAGCTATACAATCAGACGAGGCCTCAGGCAAACATCATTTGCTAACCTATAAACATCGGCTGACAGCAAATATAGCAGCACATAAAAGCAAATCAAAACACACAAAAACTGCTTGACTGTGTAAAATCCTAGTAAATTCACTGACTCAACACACCCGTGGTTGTTGTTGTTGTTTTTTTCCTTTTTTGGAGGGACAAGAAGGGAGAAGGATGTTCTTGGCAGGGGGTGAAATGTCATAGCCTGCTAACCCGGCCAGATGAGGCTGGGTTACACGCCGAGTTGGCGGCTCAAGACATGATAGTTGAGGCTTATCATTTGTAAGCCTGGGGGAGGAGAGGCCGCTCGGGGCGCTTACATTTGCTCCTCTCATATTACGTCTGCATCTCTACATTACAAATCTCATTTTTCATGCTGCTGCTTTGGGCGCTCACACAGTTTTTGGGTTTGTTTGTTTGTGTTTTTTTTCCCTTCGCTCAATAATCTCACGGGCCGGTCGGCAGCACATCTAAATCCGCCGCCTACAGGTTCCCAATTCCATGTGTTCCACCTGCTGTGATGTTCTCCGAACCACGCGGACATGCGCGAAAGCGGCATGAGCTCTGTCCACACCACCATAGCAAGACAGATAAGGGTTATTTCCCCCACCCCCCCTTTGGCCAAGATCAGTATGTCCATGCTGCACAGTGCTGCAATCGTAGGTGAGCCTGTAGGCCAATACAGCAGCTGTAGCAAGTTTCGAGGGACTGATCCCAGCCTGCTTTGTGAAATGGTAAAAAATAAAATAGGCTTTTTTAAACTCTGTGGGAAGATTGCTTCAGCAAATGTTTACCAAGTCAAAACTTGATCCCACTTGATAGCTACAAGATTTAGGGGAAGATTGAGGTGGGTAAATAAAAACCTTCACTGCCAAAGAGTTACTGCCCAAGTACAATAGAACAAATTTAATCAAAACTGGTTAAGAATTCAATGTTGAAGAAATTCGATTAAGGTTATAACTTACATTTGTTCTTTAGCCTGTTTGCCCTTGGAATCCTAGCATAAAGAGAGATAAACCCAGATGGAAGTGTGTTCCAACTTCAAGGACAACACCTGACAGAGGTGCTTGAACAATGTCGACCTTGTATGCATTGAATGTGTTTCAGGCAGAGTGAGGCAAGGTTATCTGGATGCAAAACACCACTTTACCTTTATATGTGTTACTGGAAAGACTCGGCTTTGCTGCAGCAGCCGCAGCTGTAGACACGGTGGCACATTTTACAAGGAGTTCCTTTGAAAGCAGCTCAGTTGTGTTTCTATCACATCATTAGGTTCACAAGCTCTGCAAGTAGATGCGATTCTTTCTATTCTTAGGCCGACAAACCTCAAGAGAGGCCCTCGCTTTTATTTTGATCACACTGGAAGTTTTTTATTTCATTTTTTCCTTTTTTTTTTTGTTATTTTCTGCAGTAATGATCACCGTCAAGATCATCAGCAAGGCTCCTGGTAGACAAGCAGCGGGAGTCGCGGTGGTGGAAATTACAGACAACGTCCCAGCTAGCAGCGTGTAGCTACATGGAAAGCTTCACTTTAAGCATTAATCATGAGCTTTGGCACATCGGCTCTCTTCCTCCGTGGGTGCAATTCCACCAATTTGCGATACCGACCCACATAATTGCCACAAAGCCACACTGTCCTTTCGCCGGCAGGTCCCCTTTCAAAAAATGAATGTCAAGGTTAAGCCTTCAGCATGTCTTATTTTACCATCAGCTGCCAGTTTCCCGCATGGAGATGAAGAAATTCACTCATGAACTACATCATTGGCTTTGAGTCAGGACTTTTTCACCTTGGTTGGAATATGTCAGAGTGCCGAGGTGCTTTTCTCATGCATGGTTGTTGTGCATGAGAGTCGGCAGGCGCATGTGAACATGGAGGCAGAAATATTAAATCTCTTAGGATAAACATATGGAGATTGCAGGCTGTGAAATTAACTTTGGGCATTGAAATGAAAGGCAATGCCCTCAGAGGTGCTATCTCCAGTTGTTGTGGGCTGTGTGTGTGTGTAAAGTGGGGGGATGCACTGCACTCCCAGTTTATACACGGGAACTCATTAGCGCCCTTGATCCTTTTTTTTTTCTGGCACGTCTAATGCGGTGTGACTTTGCGATCTTGCGGGTGAGACGGCCGTTCAATCTTTGCGAGTTGTTTGATTTATTTGTTCATTAGAAACTCTCTCAGCGGACACGGAATTCTCATCAATTCACACTAGGGAAGCACAATCAACGGACGTCCACTGCAGCCAGAGGGGAAATGAGTGAAATCCCACACACCGCAGCCATTGATAAGGCGCTCCCCTGCCAACGTTTTCAACTAAAAACGTAGTGTGGTAATCCCGTCCAAAGTGGATTAAATATTAAATAGTTTGGTGAGTGTGTGTGGAGGGAGAGCTGGCCAGTGAAATGGCGAGAGGATTAAGTCAAGGCGGATAAAGTGTGCGCAGCAGAAGCGTGCTAGCCGAGAGTTGCAGTTTCTTAATAATAGAAATGTCAGGGAAGGGGTATGAGGACGGTCGAGGAAGGCTGAGGAGAATGTCCAAGCCGCCAGTGTTGGAAATCTGCCGTGGAAGTCATCGTCAGTTCTCAAAACTCACATCCATTTTTTTCTCTTCGAAAAAAGCATTAACCTTCACTGTTGAGGGAAATAAAATGCCACAACCGCCGCTTTAATTCAAACAAAGTACTTTCATTCTAGTTCAAAAATTAAAACCACAGTGGAATTATATTCCAGCGCCGTCAAACTTTCCTGCTAAATTCAATCTTTTTTTTTTACCCTCACAAAGCATTAACACCCACACATTTTTTCCCCCCAATGAAATAATCCACAGCAATATCTTAGCAAGCAATTCAATTTGCCGAAACAAACATTAAAAACAACTTCGCCGTGAGGAGGAAGTGTTATTCACAAACCCTTTCATACTTTATTTCTAAACGTTTTATCTCTCTCCAAGCAATCACTTTGTCAGCATCAGTAATGCCTATAAATCCTACTGTGGAGCAGATTAGTCTGCGCGTAATGCTGCTGCCTGCAGTAATTAAAATTCTGCTGGTTGGCGAGGGTTTCCACCGCCATCATCACCCCCTCCAGAAATCACTATGTGTCTTTCCATGGCGTTGTCCTCTTATCCTTCCAATTATGTTTTCCCTTCCGTATAAAGTCTTTCAGATGTCAAAATATGTTTTTTCTTTGATCCTAAGTGGGTGCTCAGGAGTCAGTTAGACCTCTTGGAAAATCAAAACCATATTGTTACGGTATGGCAATTCTACTTTGCCGAGCTTCAACTTGAGGCGTTTCCAGCACTGAGGAAGCAATTAGCATCCTTTTAGTTGTGGCAAAAGCAGCGTGTGGCTGTTAAAGGCTGCCCTTAAAAGCCACAGAAAGTGGGCAAAGAAAAGAAAAACGGGGACTGAGAGCCGAGAAGATTGGTGTGGAGGCTGCAGTGATGTTGGGTTTTTCTTTGTGAGAATTTTTGGAGTGACGCGGAAAGACATTGTTTCACTGCGGCCTTGCGTCTGTATTGTTAAATCCTGCAGCACTTTGAAGCTCGCCACTTTGTGGTGACACAAACCTCACACCAACAGAAAGCTTTAAGCACGCGCAAGTGGTACTAAAAAAAAAATCTCTGAGAAGGGACAAAAAGTTCCACGTGTTGGCTCTTTTTTGTAGCGCAAGGCAAAGCCAAGTAAAGCAAAGACTTTTGGGATGCCCCATTAATTTTGAATTCTGATGATACCCTTGAAACGCAATGAGGTTTACCAACTCTCATTTTCTTACATAATGTAATCTTTGTCTGGCATGGAATAAAATGGAATTATGCATCTGCAATAAATCTAAAAAAAAAAAGAAGCAGTTTTTACATCAAAAATTGTTTCAGGGACACCTCATTTATGGCTGGTCCTCGTCGATCCATCATCATTAGGGTCACCTCAGACAGAGGTGGGTCTTTGCTGACAGTACGCACAGCCTGAGACTTAAAGCCACTGTAATTAGTGCACAGCTGAGTCTCTGGATGAACTGCACAAGAAAATCACAGCAGGGATGGGGATAAAAGTTTTTCCTACACTGCATCTGTTCGCTGCCCAGCACGTCTGCTCAGGGGGGTGTCTGGGGTGTGGGGGGGGCTCCGCTGTTTGTTCCAATCCCTGTCAGCTGCATGCTGAAAGTGATGATGTTTTCCTGCAGGTGCGATCCAGGGTGGGGTTTTTTTTTTTTCCTTCTCCGATTGCAGTCAAAGACAAAACAAACAGAGGAAGATGCTGTACGGCTAACCGCCTCTTATCTAAATGTGCCAGAGGGCTCTGCTGCCAAACAAGCGAAGCTCAGATGTCTGCACACATCTTTGAAGACAGCAATCACCTGTTTACCACTACCACTTGCGTGTTCTTTCTCCCTATTGAGCGACCCTTTGGTTCTGAGTTATACCGATGTTGCCGGCTCCTCCTTTAAGGCACGAGCAAATATTCAGACTTTTAATCAACAAGCGAGCCGACCCCTGTCACCGACTGCAGTTGATTATGGCTTGGCCGACCTTTTAAAACTCCCCTGGTGCCAATCTCCGTGATGGGTTGGGGTCATCACCTCACCGGTTATCTCTTGGCTGGAGCAGCAGCGTGACCTCAACTCTCCGTCCTCAGCCATCCGACGGAGGGAGATAGACGACTTTATCTGCGAACGTAGTGACGGCACTACACGTGCTGACATCCATTCCGAGCTGATAAGAGGGGCCACTTTGCTGGCAAGTCGGCAGGCTGCGGCTGCTGCGTTCCGCTGTGCAGCAGCATGTGAAGGAGCGGGAATAAGGCTGCTGAGCTGCCCAGTTCATAAAATAATACATCACAAATATGTATATACATTAAAATGTTGAAAATTGCAAAAGTTTGAGGTTAAAAAACATCTACAATGCACGAATGGGTGAATTATGCATAATTATCATTAAATGATTAATGATGATTTTGTTAATACTTCTTAATAGCACTTTTCATCCAAACTAGTTGACCAACACACAAAAACACTTGGCCATGAGAGCTGCATGAGAGTTGCATAAATACCCTGAATTAGTAAAGTGAGCAGCAGACAAGTTGCCTCAGGCAGGAGCCACAAACAATATTTGAGCTTTGATGCAAATGGCCCAAGACAACGAACAGCGCAGATCGATTAATTTAGATTAAATAAAACAAAAAAACAAAGTATCGCACCAGCAGAAAAATAATTACATCTGCCAGCTGAACTGAACATTTTGTTATTTAATTTAGCATGATCATCCATTCCATTCTTTGCTACTCACCTCCATTTTTTTTTAATTCTCTCGAAAGCGCCAACCCAGGAACACTGCCCGCGGGGCCAGAGGAGTGTAGGCATGTGTTTGCGTCCTGAATATCTAAACAAGAATGACGAGGCCAAATGCCTCTAGGTGATGTGGCTCTGCTTTTATTTTCCCGGGAGAAGCGTTGAGACAGTGATGATATGCTGCCACAAAATAAAATAACAGTCTTTCACAGTCGCTCAAAGAGCGGGATTTTGCGCGGCAGGATCTGCGTAGTGCCTCGGCAAAAAACGGAGCTCGTCGTCCTTCTTCAACCTTGGCGCTGGTGGCGCTCACGGCCCCGACACGCCGATGTGTCGGACCGCTCGCTTGCTCACCGCCCTCCGGCAGGAAAGCGGACAGGTAGCCGGGGCAGTTGCGAGAGTGCCGCCAGCCGCCGACTGCGACTTTCCCCTGAGTGTGTGAAGTCACCGGCCGCTTGTGCCGCTGCAACCTCGGGCCTTTCTGACGCGTCGACCGCAGAGGCACTCGTCATATCGCATAAAACCCGACACGCTGCGCATTTTGCAAGAAATAATTGGACGGGAAAGCGGCACGCTATCAGGTTTACAAACTGGCATGCCAGATGGGCTGTTTTTCTAAGGCTGTTGCATCGATTTTTTACAAATCCACCTGGCAGAGTGAAGATAGAAAACATCTGTAAAGAGGGAGTCCCGTTAGAATAAGAAAAAGCCAGGATGATGATTTGAATTGCGTCTGTCGCGTTCAGAGGGATTAATAAAATGTCTTACTGCTCGTGTAGTTAGGTTGCAACAGCTTCAAATAGCAGCATTTGTAAAACTTCAGCGCTCTGTGGAGTCACAATGTGTATTTTTCTTCTCTGTCTTAGTCTGTGGTTTATATGGGCAGATTGCAGCAGCTGCTCCTCCTGGTTTTGTCAAAACTACAAAGAAGCTGATAAGTTATGGAACGATAAGGCCGACTAAAAGCACTTTGCACCGCAGCTTGGCAAGACGGACGGCTGAGGTTTAGTAATTGAAAACTGAGAGTTCCAGTTACTGTGCAAAGCTGAAATGGTTTGATTGGCTCCTCAAGAGTTCCAGGCCTCGGCATCAGTTTGTTCACACTGCAGTTATTCGTCCGTTTCCCTGACCCCTGTCCGACATGCCACTGCCCTCAACTAGACGTGGAAGCACTTTTCACGGGAGGCTGAGCTCATCAAACATTAAACAGCGAGACATTGTGTATCACACAGTATCTCTATCCAGTAAACGCTGGTCGGGATGTTTTTTCTGCCCCCTGCGCTGCCAAAGCTGCCAAGATTTGGGGGATTAGAGCAAGGTTTGCATTTTCTGTGGCTCCACGGACCGCTTAACCTTGCACTACTGTGACAGCCATTTTCCACCCAGATTAACTGCAAAATGTACACGTTTAGCAGATTTACTACAGGACAGTAAGCATTTGGAGCCCTGATCCTTGGTGAACTGAACCAGTGACCTATGAGTGTGCTTAAAGAAATAAAAACATGAGAGATTTGTGAAAAACAATATGGTAATTGGATCATGGATTCACAGTGGGAGAGGAAATACCTTTTAATATATTCTGTGATATTTTATTTTGAAGCATAAATAAAGTAGTGCAGTATAAGCTTTAAGTAAACACAGTATAATTAAATCCAGTTTGGCGGCAAAATGTTTTCACAAACTTTGACTCTATGTAACTGTACAGAATTGATTTCCTAATTACTGAAAGGTTTTTTTTTTTTCTTATTCATGAATCCAGAACTTAAAGCGCTTTGTGACAAAAATGAATGTGATGATTGGTTTTTGACAAGACAACAGCTCTATCGCTCTATCTATCAGGGTGCCGAGATGACTCATGACTCCTCAGGAACTGAATGTGCAGCGTGTCGTGCCGGAGATCGCTTCATAACATTTGCTGCTTTTCAAATCAAACTTTTCATCTCTGACCTTGGCTTTTAGATGTTAATGACATGCAATGTGTTGTTGCCCGCTGGGCTTCTGTGCAGCTTCTCTATTGAGATACAGTTGCAGCTTTTTAACACCCGCCTGCCCCATAACTTCTTTTTACAGCTTAATTTAGAAGCAAGGCAACAGATTTCGCACAACGCTGGGTAGGCAGTCAGTGTGTTTCAGTATTAATAAAAGATTACAGTGTGATATGGAAAATTGTGTTTTTGCCCTTTTAAAACCTTAAGTCGAGGCAGTGACATACGGTTGGAGACGGGGCTATTGAATATGCATTTTCTGAGAAAAGATCACATCCCCTGACATCAAGAGAACTTTCTTGCAAAATGTTATTGAGATTTATTTCAGAGGTTATTCTTCCAGTACCAAAATATTTCCACTTTACTTTGAAATACCAATGGACCAAAAATCCAGTCTGTCTAAACCAATTTATAGTTCTCATCGCTGGCACGTATCTCAACCATGCATACAGCTCTGCAATAGAATTTAATCTGTTTTAATTTCAAGGTAAATTCTTCACCAATCAGTTTCCTTTCTATAACTAATCAACTTCCTCAAATAAGAAAGGCTGCCGCTAAAAAGACGGCATTAGCATCCACATTCACATTCATGGATGAAGCTAAAAACAGCACCTTGGAGAGTAGCATGTTAGCCACATGACAGTTTTATCTTGTCATAGCCAATCTGTCTTGTCTGCTTGGATGTGACAGACAGAGTGTTCACCCAATCACCTCCTGAGTTTTTCCTCCCCCTTACAAACGCTGCGAGATCTTTCCCAGATGTGTTTGATAAATCTGAAGGATATAAAAATGTTCCACCTGGCAGGCCGGGTCACTTATATTTTTGTAAAGCTGAACTCTTTGCAACAAAATGTCACTCACTCTCTATCCGGCACTGAACTGATGCCTTTTTTTTCCAGACCTTTGCTAGACACATCTCATCCGCGCGCCTTGTGCGGCGCAAGTCGGCGGTGATGAAAGATGACATTTGTGATAAACGCACTGACCATAAACTGTCAAATCATAGCAGAACCTGCCTGCTGGCCGCTTCCACAGTTACACTCTGTACACTTCCCCCCCTCCGTATCCGCACAACTCCCGCTCAGTGCAGCGCTCGGCTGCCGCGTTGGACGCACTCGGTCAGAGTTCACTTTGACGGGAGCTAAAGTGAGTCACATTGTGGCCGAAGGCACTAGAAGCCAACATTAGTCACCATTTCCACTCCACCTCTCTCCCCTGTATCTGTTTTTAAACTAGAAATCTCTGCCTTGGCTGCCGCTTCTATCGGTTGTGACGTACTTCGCCGGAAAGGAAAAGGGGCGATGGCGGTGGCGGGAGTATGTATTTGAGGTACTAAACAGGAAAATAAAGAAAAGGGAGGGGGAATAGAACAGCGATTGAGGCGATAAATACCTCTGAATAGGACGGCGCTGAATGGTGGATGGCACCGGGATACTCATGCGTGCCAGCACACTTTTATTTCCTTCATCTCTTATTCATTTTCCCAGTTTATCTCCTGCTGACAAGTTGTCACTCTCACAAAGTCTTTTGTCCTTTTAAAAAAGTACAGTGAGTTATTCACAGCGCTCCATGTGATACTGCGGCTGTCAATCCACACGACACGGCAAAGGCAGATAAGAGGGAAGTTTTGGGGTCGTGTTTGCGAAAACCTGCCACACGATAGTCATCAGCGCTGATAAGATGTTTTTTTTTCTTTACTTTCTTTTTTTTTTTCTTCCAGATTTATGGATATAAAGCCATTACCAGATATTTTAGTCTAAGCATCAGTGCCTGAGCTGTTCCAGTAAAAACTCATTCAAAACGACAAGAAAAAAACAACTAATGTACTGTGTGTGTTTTAAAGGAAAACTTCAAATTAGGTCAAATTCAATGTAAACAATTCATGTTGAACTGTTTTTAACTGTGAAACCGTATCAACATTTTTGAAAAAAAAAAAAAAATAAATGTATACACACACATACAGTATATATACACACAGAAAATTCAGAAAAAATAAAGATATGGTAATATGTTCTAATATACTGTATCAAATGGTTTAGCAGCATACAGATCTAATGAGTGACCATCCGGACGGGACTTGTGTGTGTTCAGGACAACAAAAGACGTGCGTTTCCACCGTGTTTAAATTGGGTGCCATTCATCCTCCACCGCTGCACAGATATGGAATAAACAAACAGCTGAAGATGTGAGTTTCAGCTTTGATGCGTGTCTCTTATGTGCCAAAGCTGCACAGGGGCGAGTGGCGGCGTGGGCGTGAGCCCACCTGCAGTCTTTAAAGACCTGGAAGAGCTGTGATAGATAGTTCAAAGAACAGCATTCTGCAGAGAAACATAACAAGGTAAATGGGAATATGAGCTACCTCAGTGTTGGAACAGTCAGATGAAGGCTGTGCGTTCCCGCTCAGCTCCCTGCAAGAGCTCATGTGTTCTTTCACTCGGCTCTTTCAGTTCACTATAGAGCAAAAGGAGGCAGGGTCGTCCCTCACTCCCAAGGAAATAAGAGTTTGGAAGAGAGCTGATCAAATCTTAAAAGAACGATACAAAGAAAATGTAAAAAAATGACCTCATAGAAAAATATTTTTGTGAAATTATTTTCAGCTGTTTTTGAGCAATGTCTCGTTCAGGAATATTTAGTCCAAACTTTATATAAAAATTACTTTAAAAAGAACACAGATCACGTGTGCCTCAGGAGTCAAAAAGGCAATCAAAAAGGCCTTGCATGGAAGATATTCCTAGTTTGATCACATTGTTTCATGCATATTTTTGGAACACTGTGGTGCAAAGCAAAACAACTTGGGTGGTTTTGGGTGGTAGGCCGTTTGTGATTTATCAGTTAAAGACTGAAGGAATAAATCCGGGACAGAAACACATTTCCAGAGGAAAATAAAAACTGTACAAGCAGCAGTCGAGAACCAGTGTGATGATTGTTGCTGACGTCTCGTCAGGTTTCCCCTCATGCATGGCAACATGTTTGGTTGCAATAAAAACAAAATACCCAATTGAATTGATTGTCTGGTTCCTGCAGACCATTGTCCCTGTTCTCAATCTGCCAAGTTTGGACGGATGTTCGCTTCTCTGCAATCTCTCCTCTCTCAGTCGTGTTCTCAGTCCTAAATTGCCCATAACAACATCTACCAACAAAACTAGTTTAGGTTATCTGCTTCATCATTGATAGCAACACAAGTAAATTTGAAGAATTGCTTAAAACTGGGATGAAAATCAGACTGTGTGCACAGTAAGATGCTGTTCAGGCAATTTTTTTTTTTTTTTGTCTTTTTCTCTTTCTAAGCTTGTTGTCAAACAGCACAATGAGGTCTAAGCAGTTTCAGCCATGCTGTTCATCTAAGAAAAAATTGAGATCCTTCCAAATGCTTTCCAAGTATCTCTGACAAGCCCTCCGGCGATTCAGTGCCGATATTGGTGACAACTGAGATATGAACCAGCAAACACAAAGTCCTCACTCTGTTTTTTTTTTTTTTTTTTGTTATCTCTTTCCATCTTTACCAGAAAGTGAGAGCCAGAACCTCTGTCAGGGTAGTACCGTTTTTTCCCCCGTATTCATTAATTTTAGCCGCACTTAAAGCACCATTTTTTATTGAATCAGGTCCAGTGTTTACGTCAGTCAACTCCTCAATTGGATTTTTTACTGTCTTAACCCATTAGGATTTTACAAGTAATAGCAATAGCGCGCTAATGATATTGCCTTCATATTATGATTCAGTGGCCATAAAACCTCTCCCTAACACTCGAAAACACATCCATATGGCTCTGCCTGCAGCCGTCTGGTGCAGGTTTCCGAGCAATTTGTCGGGAATTCTGTATTTTTATGCCTTTTCTGTATTAATGGCCACAGATGAAAGCCGGGCTGAAGCTTTCCATCAGTGAGAGCGGTGAAATATATTGAGGAATGCAGGAAGAGAACATCCTCATCATGTCTATTGGATTATGGCCTCTCTCTCGGGGGGGACAGAGCATATCACAAGCTTTATGATGTGGTGCTTTATGAACAGTGTCGACTCTTAAAGGCCTTCTGTGTAAGACTTAGTGCCATCTCATGGTCAGAAAACTTATTACAGTTATAATTATGTCAGAATTAAAATCTCAAAACTCTGACAGATTCATATTCTGTGCTCCTGGAGATACAAGCTGGCCTTAAGGTGTTATGTCTAGTTATTATTAATATTAATAGTAGTAGCAGCAGTAGTAGTAGTCGTAGTCGTCGTACTAGTAGTATTGTACCTAACTAAAAACCCATGTGTATGTTTTTACGGACAGTTTCACGCTAACAGATCCATTTAAAATGTTACACATTGGACCTTTAACCCACATACAGCACAAAAAGTATTTCATTGTGTCACCCAGCAGCTGTACAAGCAGTACAAGCAGAAGTCTGTAATTAAATAGACGAGGATCAATCCCACATTCTCACCACTTCAGCTGAATTAGACAGAGCGATGGTGAAGCACCTGCTGTTGGTGATTTTCATAAAATTGAAACACAGAAACTATGACAAAAGCATGTGAACATTGATGTGAAAGGGACGGCTGAAACCTTCACTGAAACTCCAACCTTAATTTGCGCTATATTTAGTTATTTACTGGAACGGGCTGCTCTCTCACACAGATCCGTCACCGCACCGCATGTGTTTGTAGATCCTCTTAGAGTAGCAGGGCTTGAAATCCAATTTTGGTGAGCCTCTAAGTCACAGCAGAACAAATACTCAAATAAATAGAACAGAAAGTTCACGGACTGGGGTGATTCAGTCTGTTCCGCAGAGGCCATTGGAAATGGCTTCAGCCCAGAATGACACACTGTATGGAACATATCCCTAAATGGAAGATGTTTCACATTTCCAACTGGCTGGGAGTCTGTAGAAAACACGTGAATAGTGAAAAGGCCACTTGTAGACAAAAAAAACTGCACGTTCTTCTGATTCAAAGCACATCAGTCACTTTTTTGCTTTTTTGTAGAGGTCACTGGAAAATGTTCCATCTTTAGAGACTGTATGACAGGTAGCACGTCGTTTACATGTCTTTCACACATCCATCTGGAAAAGAGCTCACAGAAAAGTCAAAAAGGAAAGGTCTTCCCTTAATTACATTTTTGAATCAAAAAATGACATTTTTGGAAAGTGATTGTCTGTCCATCTTATTCACAGCACACCAATCACATTTTACTGCCAGTTAAGTGTCCACGAGAAGGCATCGCACACTGCGGTGTTTCACTAAACTCTCGCTACTGCCAGCTGGGGGTAAAACATAAGAATCTTTTTACTCTGTTAATGTGAAACTGCCATCAAGTTCTGATAAAACAGAACCTTTATTGCCAGTTGGCCTTTTCTTCATCTTCTCACTCTTGGTTTGTTTTGTGCAGCAGTTTCTTCGTACTGCTCTCACAACTGAAAGGGTGTTGATTGGTTCTTTGAAATGACGTCCACTTCGAGTGGTGCAAATGGGAGGTTTTTTATGTGGCCTGTGTGAAATGTCAGGCTAATTGTTAGCAATCCAGCTACACTGCGAGTTTACTTTTGAGCAGGGGCGTGTAAGCGGTGCATTTATCCTTAAAAAACAACAACAACAACTACAACAACCACAACAAGAGCAGAAGGTTGCTGTGAGATTCCTCCATCCTCCATGGGTTTTGTTTTGCCATCTGCCATGCTTCAATTTTACTGGATCTATTGATGTTCTTCAATTACCCACTATGGTAATGTCGCTCATAATAACCTGCTGCTCCACCGTGAGGCGGCTCCCTGTTTTGTTTTCTTTATTTTCTTTCCTGAGAGAAGTTGAAATCATATCAGAGCTAGAATATTTGCAGCGACTCAATCATGTCACCGCGCCTCTGCCAGCTGGAGATTATTAAAGCAATACGAGGTGCAGCGTATTGTGGCTATTTAAAGAGGCCGCAGCGAGAGGTCTTCTAAGGTGATGCAGCGCCTTATACTGCAAATTGGAGGATTTATTACGCAGAAATAACAAAAGGAACATCAACATTTTTTTGTGGTGTGTTTTTAACCAGCTGTGAAAAAAGTGGCGCCTCGTAGGAGCCAGGTTTTTATAAAGTGTTCTCATTTATGATCATGCTTCGATTCGGGCGAGAGCGCAGGAATTTCATGGCTCGCAAACGTGCTGAAGAACACAACATCTACTTCAGAGATGTGTACATAATCCATTTGGCAAGGAGAGAGAGAAAAAAAAACATGATTGAAACGCAAAAGCCGGAGGAAAAAAAGTAGAAAACATCACAGCACGACCTCTGCCCCGGTGTGTTTGCAGTCTTTCCGTGCGCCTCGCAGCACTGCAGAGTCATCGCGTCTGCTCTCATCAGCAATCATGATTTCTTGTTTTATTTCAAGTTTACATCTTTCTTGGCTTTAACTCCTTACCCCCCACTTAAGCTCTATGTGCGCAGAGTTGGAAGAGAATCACTCAACAACCCCCCACCGCCTTCCCTCAACCACCAGCAACAACAAAAAAAAAAAAAGGAAAAAAAAGGAAAGGGAAACAACCAAAACTGGTTGCTTGATACAATGAATAGAAGTGTTGTAGCAAAGAGGGGGGAATCCATCTACGGGGCAGCAGCAAAAAATAATAGAATTTGTTTTTTGGAGTAGAGCTCTTGATCTTCCTCTTAGCGGTTCTTCTCTCTGAGAGACCAGCAGAAGAATTGAGATGATGGTATTGTAAGGAATGAAGCACGCACTCGCTACCACAGTAGGCTTTCCTCTCTCTGTTGTTTCTTTCTATCCTCAAACTACAGTGTCAACGTTTGTTTGTTTTTGTTTTTACTGCAGACTTGAGAAACTTAAATTGCACTGTGGACAAATTGCCCCATCAAATGCATGTGACGCAGTGGAGGAGAACAATTTCTAGTCACGATGTTCATTGAACCATTTGAACAGAATGACTTTGAACTTAAAATTCAATTAACGCGTCTAAATACCAACTCAAATCATCATTAATTCAATGATTGTTGCTGAGTAACTTTTAATTACTGTTCAATGACGATTCAATGACGACACATTCAAGCATGTCCCCACTGCAGAGGCACAAAAATCTCCAAACCAAGGACAGAACAGCACATCAGTCGTTATTCTCCTTCATATGTATATATGAGACATGCAGGGCAATTTGAGGCACACTAGAAAATCCATGAATCTGTCACCTAACATTCGTGTCACTTCACCATGTAACGAAGCAGCGCATAGATGTCTTGAATGTAACTTCAGCAGCCCTATCTCACATAAAACAAAGACAAACACGCTTAATAAAGCCATTCGTCTTGATGCAGAAAGTTCCGCCACTTGCATACGGCAGCAGCGAGCGCAGCCCTTGTAAAAAGGTGCGCGGACTGCACCTTTTAGATGAAGGCTCTCCACTCTGAAGTGTGCTGTATCTATCAGCCCTCTGCAGGAGGCAGCACCATCCATCACTGTCACAGCTAATATTGTTTTTCCCTGCTCGCCTCCCGATAGGCAGCAGCGTGTTTTGGTTTGCAGCATTTATGTTTCCAGACTTGTGTACTCACAGGCCGTCACCTGGCTTTGCTCTCTGGCACTCCCCTGCCAAAACACATAAAACTAATTTCAACATTACATGCAGCCGGCATATTAAAAAGTGCCGCCGCTCTGAGAATTCTTTCTCCATCCTTCTCTTCCTCCACTTCCTCACTCGCTATTTCCTCCTTCAGGACTGAGTTTGTTGTTGTTGCTGTTTTATATTCTGCTGCTTCTTGGTTCATAAATGTTTGGCAAAGGAAAAAAAGGTTCTAAAATGTGTGTGTGTGTGTGTGTGTGTGTGTGTGTGTGTGTCTGCAAACGTTTGATGGAGTTGAGAGAAGATAAACGTTTTGTGCTGAAATCTCCTTGAGGCAGAAGCTAACACCACCACTGCAAAAGTCCTTTAACAAGTGTAAAGCTCACAACTGAAGTCCATTGTAGTCTCTGCTCTGTTTGACTCCCTTTATGAGTAAGCAACCTTTAAAAAAAAGACAGGACAGGATGTTTTTGACAGGATAACCGCTCTTGGACATAGAGATATTTTGCAATAAGCCAGAATCCGTCACAAATCAAAACTATTGTGTCTGTCATGTTTGGAAGTAAACAAAAAAACACAGGGACCTCTTAAGAAAAGCAGCGCATTCATATTCCTACTTATTCCTATCTATTTGTGGTTGTATTTGTCTATCGTCAAGACCCTAAACTTCACAGATCGTGTGATAAAAACAATGGTTTGCAGTGAAATGTTGTGAGGTTGGGGAGATTAAAGCGTTTCTGGTTTTATTTCGTCAACATCTCTATCTGTAATCGACTCCGCCACGGAGTAAATGAGAAGAAAATGAAAAGATAAATGACTCTAATGGGAGGAAATGAAGTGTGGGAAAACCAGCAGTATTTGCTGCGATGCAGCACGTTGGTAAATTGAAATGCAACAAGACTGTGACGTCTATAGGAGACGGATTCCGCCCCGATTACGTGAAATGATCTAATTTTAATGCCATTCATTTGTACAACTAGACACAAGCTCATTCGTTTTCGAGTTCTCTGCCAAAAAAAAAAGCAGAAAATGTGGAGAAGATGAAAACCAAGAATTTGTGGGAGCGACAGGAAGGAGGGACACTTCCAGAGTGCCATATGCCCATGATTCACATGCCGGAACGATTCAAAAACTGAAAAATATTTATCCCGTTGCCATAGAGTCCCACTATTTCAAGTCTCGCTTGTTTGACCCCCTGCAGCTTGAGTGCTCTGCGGTGGATTTCATGCACCAAGTATATCAGGGCAGCTCAGCTTTTGTTCCGCTCCGGCATAAAGGTCAGCTATTAAGCGCTTCCGAAGCTCCATTAAGGCACAGTTTGCTTAAAGTCAGTCTGAAGGACAAGGCTCAGTGAAACGGAACACGGAGTCGGCGTAATAAATGGAAGGGAAAAGTTATGGTTCCACTCAATGGAGTCAAAGGGTGGTCGGAGGAGAAGGCCGTGTCTCACCTCCATGCACCGCTTCCTTCAGGAGGCACCATGAAAGGATAATTAGAGGCACTCCGTACGGGAGTGGGTGCAATCTTCTTGTTTTAGCACCGGAAACGACGGCAAATGCTCATTTCTTTCTTGTCTTCAGTCAACTGCTCCCTTTTAATTAGATTTTCAGCCTTTTTTCACTGCTTGCCTCTCTCACCGTGACTTTTTAGGAATCCAAACCGGCCGCAAAACAAAATTTTAATCATCAATTCATTAAGTTAACTAATGGAATCACCTGAGTGTCGTGCAAATTATCTCCGGCAGCCATCCATGCTCCATGCAGAGAGCCGTGGAAACGGCCGCACGCTGCAGAATTTGGAGGAAACGTCAGAGCTGAGATGTATCAAAACCCAAATCACAGCAATAAGTTGGAAGCACATTCACCATGAGATGTTGAAAGTGCATGAGCTGTTCTGCTCAGCCTTGTAGTGTGTGCGCATGTTGTTATTATCACATGTAATCTTCACCTGAGCATTCCTTCATGTGAGCTGCACTTTAATGACGGCACAATGCCATCAGTTTTCCACCTCCAGCCAGCTGCAGCCTTGGAACAGGAAAAATAAAGTTTGTATAGAAAAGAAGCAGGGGGAGTTGTTATTAAGCCGATTTTTCAGAGTTGCAGATAATAATGTCAGTTATTTAAACTGATCTGTGGCGATCGCTGTCGTCCGCTCTTTTCCCAAGGTGTGAAATCACGTCTCTCGCCTGCCACCTTTACTGCTGTTTCTTCTCACAGAGACAGCAAAACTCCTCCACAGGTTGCATTTAAAACTCACCAGAGCACCGACAAACTTTGTCATTCAGCTCCCCATCGCCACTTTCGCCGCTCTACTGATCTCTCTATGGATCTTTATTAGCAAGCGGGGCCCAAAAGGGCACACATGGGCTGAATTACTGCTGTCATTTCCACGTCCCTCCGCTATGGCTCAATACAAATAAACAAAAACAAACACGACTGCGCCTTCGGCCACGAAGATCAATCATTTGCAAGTCTCACGAGTGTACAACAACATCCATACTCCACTGTCACTGGTACCGTGAGACTGACAACACCATTACATCCCGAAGGATAACCTCAGGTAGCGGGACGGATCCCCTGGAAAGGAGTCGTGCCGAGTGGTCTGAGGCTTTCATAAGTGAGCCCAACAGGAAGCTGCTTATTGATCTGCTTCTCCGGTAGCTCTCTGTAATAATACGAAAATAAAGCCCCTGAATATAAGGAGATTGATGCCAATCAGCGGGCCGCCTTGAGTGGAGCTTGTCCCATCCTATTAGCGCTCTCTCCATGCACCGAGTGCTCACTGATGACTCCATTGATATGCAGCCGGAGAGAGAGAAGGCTGTCTGTTTCCATCTTGAGGAGGACCCCCCAGCCCCCATCCCCGCCACACACATCCCATGATTGCTCGTTCTGTCATCCAAGACAGTGCGGAGGGAGGGATTGACAGGGGGCGTATAGATTATCAGAGCAGAGCGCAGGACTGTTCCTCCACTGTAATGTCACACGTCATAATTACGCGTGACATTTCAGCCACGTCAGAACAGCCCGGTCCATGAGAGAGCCGACGTGCCCAGATAATTTTATTGAGATCCGCAGCGAGACATATTTTTCTCCTGCGACGTGACTACATTTTTCTCCTACGACGCGCTCGCCGTGCAGGGGGAAACAAACGAGCACCCCCGCATTTCAGTTCAGATCTCTGTTTCCCCTCCAGAGGAAACATTTTTTCCCCCATACAAGTCACAAAATGCTTAAAAAAGAAAAAAAGAAGAAAAAAAGAAGCAGCTTAGAAAACCAACAATAAGACACGGAGGGAAACCAAACGTGGATGTGTTATTATCAGTGGTATTATTAGCAAAGAAAATGCCCATGAAGAATGAGGGCAAGGTCACACTGGGTGAGGAATAAATAGGCTATTTATAATGTATTACAATTAAAAGCTTTGTCATGTCAAGAATAGGAAAGAAACCTTTGCTTCACCCTTCAGCTGGCAATGATCTTGAAAGATTTAGAGAAGGGCTACTTACTGTGCAGCAGGTTTTAATAAAGCACTGTGGTGCATTTTGATGATGGCACACTGTCAGGCAGATTTTTCTGCACCTCCAACAAGATGTAAGTATTTAATTAAGGATTTCACTGCAAACAAAGGGCCAACGAGGCGTTAACTGGCGCAGGTCACCCTTAATTTGAATGTCACCAATTCACAACTTGCTACAATGTCGATGCTGACATTTTCTAAAAACGTGACAAAATTCTATCTAATCCGGCTACAATAGAAGCCAGTGATGGACAGAGACTCAAATGTAAAAGAGCCAACAGAAATAAGCCACCACCATTGAAATAGAGTTGATTGACAATAACTGAAAATGTATTTTTTGTGAATTACGTCTTTAAGGCTTTCTCAGACTAAATGAACACAGTTCAGAAAGCATTATACAAATTCAATTTCTCCGAGGCAGGCAAATGTTTTTTTTTCAATTACATTTGCGAGATAACAGCAATCTCACTCTGTCATGGTAACATTAACCTCTAATTTATGAATTACCACTAATTAAGTCTCTCCGGTGTGCCGCCACGTCGTGTCCTTACATGCTTAAGCTCTTAAGCGTACCTCAGCTCCCAGCCCTGCTGCTGTAAATTAAGTTGAACGGGGGTGTAGCCGGGCTGAGTATTATATATACCATCAGCCCCTTCACCTAGCAGTCACTTGCACTCGTCATGCGCGAGAACATCTCCAAACACAGAGTGCAATAAAAAAAGAAGCATTTCTTTCACCAAAGCTCACATCAGCCATGTCTCCGTGAATTTAGCCGAAGTTGGCTGCAAGTCGCCGCTACTGAGGAAGCAGGACAGGTTAGGACACATTGATCTGAAAATTGGTTTGGTTTGTTCTGCAAATTTAGAGTTTTGCGGTAGAGTGTGATTTCTGGATGTGTGGATTGAAACAGTGAGAGCACGGCTCGTCTGGATAGTTGTGATTCCGGTCCATTTGGACATAAAGGACCAGGATCTAAGCTGTCGTTTAGAGCTGTTGTTTTGTCAGAAACTCCAGTGGCACTGCCTTGTGTGTTAGTCCACTAAACCAAATAAAAACCTCTAAAGATACATGTCCAACAAGGTTTTAGCCTTCTGTTTAAAAAGTCCTGCTAAAAATGATGCAGCATTTTCCACATGTTCAGTCTTGGAGGTGTTGAAGGTGTGTACTGTTGTACACCTTCTGCTTATTTTCGAGTTACTAATTGAGGACCTCTGTCTGCCTGCTTGTACCAAACAAAAAGTATCAGAAACAAATGCAGTATATATGTATTCACGATCCCACTTAAAGAGAAGCACATAAGTAAAGTAAATTGGACTGATGATGATGATACTTCATTCAATGGGAAGATTCCTGATTGCTGGAAATTACGTAGTCTTTGTTTGCTTATTTCTGTACTATATTTCACAAGGTCATTGTGTAATACAATGACTCATTTTCCAATGAACGGATCAGCCATCTGAATTAGAAAAATTAAATAAAAATATTGATCTTTGCTATCAGAACAATGCATCCGTTGCCATTTTCGTGACCTGCTTGGAAATGCTTTTATAATGGAGTTTGAATTTGAAGGATGTTAGGTTGGCAAAAGTTGTAATTCAAGAATAATCTTTATCCCTTCTATGGTTGGGTATATAATCAGATATTGTTATTGCCTTAGCTTTCTGTTAGCAAGAAAATTGGATAACCGAGATAAAGCACACAGCTTACTGTTCCACATCTTGTGTCGTGTGCACTCCGTCACGCACGCACATCAGCTGGAACCTCAGATTTGGTCAGGATTCCGCTAAACACTCATGTGCTATCACAGGGATGGATGTGTGTGACCTGCTGACCTGAGATCTTTGGTGCTTCTTTAAAAAGCAAATATCTGATAAAATACTCACATTATGTTGTTTGCTTTAAAAAAAAAAAAAAAAAAAAAAAAAGTCAACAATCGTTTTCAATTTCTTATCATTTGTTTTTAGCAGGAAAAAAAAGTTCAAGTATATTTTAGGTTTGCCATTATTGTGTTGGAGGGGTTCAATGAATGCATATTGTTACTAAAATAATCCATCCTTGCACAGACTCGGAATCCTTCTTTTGTCCCGACACAGGCTAAATACTCAGTTCAGACTGCACAGTTATCGATCAACACATGAAAAAAGGAACAACCAAAAAAAACAACAAAGACATTCAAATAGAGCGCCCGTATTCTGAAACACTAATTAAGCCTCAAAGAAGAGATCAACCGGGGCCTCTCTGTAATCACCACAGCCAGGTCCTAACCTGTACACATTGATCTGGCATCGATCTGTGTATGAGAAACTCTGCTTCATCACGCTGCTCCATTCTCACTCTCCACGATCAGTCAATACCCCGACTGAAGGGCAGCAACAAGATGGTCAGAATCCGACCTGATGGAGACAGAGATTAGAATTTGAGAGGCTCGAGCTCAGCGCTACAATCTCTGCTCCCAAGCCTTACCCAAAGGCAACAGGGAGAGAAAAAAAGTTTCCTCTTCTTTCATTTTCAGGAGCAGAAGGAGCGGAACCAGCAGTCAGTCAAAGAAAGACAAGTCTATTACGCGGGCAACAGGCTAAAAGCCAGCAACCCACATCATAAAAGTGAAGTTGTTTTGACAGAGAAGCTAAAAAACTTAGCTTGGCCCATCACTAAAACGAAGAAACCACATGTAAGCGCCATTCCTCCTTAGAGGAAAAAAAAAACATTTGCGAGAAGCAACCATAAATCGACAGAACTGTGGCCAAGCTTATAACTTAAATATAATAGCTTATAACTGCTGGAGTTTAGATAGGAGTGCCAAGCTAACCCGATACATTTATTCAAATCCTGTTTTCTGTTCGGTATCTGAAAAAATATTCTCTTTGATCCCATAAATTTGACTTTGACAAAATCAGTTTTTCAGGAGCAGAATGTTTCTCTTTGTGTTTCAAAGCAGCGGTAATGCTAATGATGTTAGCACACCCCAGAGGTTTCTAGCCCATTTCAAATGAGCATGTGTTTCAAAAGGATCCACGTTGTGCAAAAGCACCATTTTCTTTCTAAAAATACTTTGTCGCCATGGGTATTAATGAACCTCCCAGGAAATCAGAAAAGTCCATCTCTTTACTTATTTTGCTTGCTCCACTTTTCATCAAGTGTGCACTAAAACGTACAGCCCGGTAATTAGCATGTTGTTGTGTCACAGGGGGCAATGAGACCTAGGCTGGAACGTACAACAAAGGCTGGAATGCAACGAAATGACAACTTTATTGAGATAAAAAATACATTTTCTGAAAATAATGAGCTAGGGAAATATATAAGAAATAAAATGATCACCTTCACATCAAGTGAATAGAGCACCTGCAGCTAAGATGAGGCAAAGAGCTCCAACAAAAGCAGACGAGGGAGTGTGGTTTCGAGACACGATCTTAAGCTGGAAAACAGAGCTAACCTGAAGTAAAACTTAAAAACTCTGAGAGAAAAAAAAAAACACTGAAAAGCGCCATAAGTGAATCCTACATCTGTTCTGAAGGCGACGGTGTACTCGCACTGGTTCAGCGGGAAGCTGGGACACTCACCATCAGGATATGGATCTCACTCATTTTCCGCCTGTCAACACCACCCTCTCATCTACAAGCGTGGAAAAGGTCTGCTGGCAGCTTTTCTTCCTCATTAAAACAAACTGTCACACTGCGTGCGAGCTAATTAAGGTGTCAGAGCCGACGCCATTGTTTTCATGTAAACACATGCACACAAACAAATAAGAGGATTATAAGAACTCCCACGTTTTGTGTGTGCGTGTTTATCTTAGCAGCGACAAAACCCATGAAATTGTTTTTTGTTTTTTTTGCGAGTGAGACGTTGACTGTCTACCCATGTATATCCAAACTGGCAGATGCAGTGAACACTGAAATTTACAGTATAATTCAATGGAAATATAATAAATTAAACAAATAATTAAGAAAAAGAGAAGACAATGGCGTGTGCTTCCATTAATGGAATTAAGACAAACAATGACAAGCGTAATATATTAATGTCTGCTGTCAGCTATCCTCTGCTGTCCTCTCTAAAGAGGGATGTTGTGTATCTTATGTAGCCAACTGCCTTCTTCACCTGAAATTATGATGATGATGAAATGTCTCTACAATCCATGGGACATATTTCACATGTCCCTCTGGAAAAGACGAAGATTGAATTATGAAGATTTAAAATCCATCTTAAAAACCCTGGTATAAATTTTCTTCAGTTAGTCTAGAGCGTAGCCAGCATGCCCAATGCCAACGGTGTCCCTCACACAAGGATTTTTTATTATGCCTCATTCTCAAGTGATAAGACACAACTCCTCCTCGTCGGTACCAAATCCATTTTATCCAAAGCCAACAGTTTCTCCCTCACCATTGACAGCTCCACAGTGTCCCCCTCCCCACAGCTTAAGAGTCTGGGTGTCATCCTCCACAGCTCGCTGTCTTTCCACTCACACATCAATGACATAACCCGCTCTGCACATTTCCACTGACGTAACATTAATCGTCTCCGCCCATCTCTCACCCCTAACTCCACTGTTGTCCTGGTCCACAATCTCATCACCTCCCACATTGACTACTGTAACTCTTTGGTAATTCTTTGGTGCCCCTCACAAATCCCTTCACAAGCGCCAACTGGTCAGGTTTAGCTTTTAACTGTTACGTTCCTGTAAAGTGTCCTTAGGTGCTCAGAAAGGCGATTACAAATAAAATATATTATAATTATTATTGTTGCTGTTGTTATTATTAAGTGGATACCTGAAATGAATCGACTGGATTTGGGAAGCGCTCCAACTGGGGTGTCAATTAACACAAAGTTGGTGAGTCATGGCAGCTGTCAAAGAAAGAAGTCTGGATTCTTCACCAGCATCATTGTCTTTGCAACTAGCCAACATTTCCTCCTTAGAAAGCCAGTTCGCAATGACTCAAACATTACCGCACTGTTTCTGTTCATTCACAGGCACAGAACTCTTTTAGTTGTCAGGCGAGTGTAACTCACAAGCAGTAAAGAGGAAAGCATCTAAGCAAACAGTGAAATAGTTGTGAGTATTATTTACAATCTATCAGTCTAATAAATTGTGTGTGGACACAGGCTGCCTCACACGGAATTGGATTCCATGCTGTATTTACAGCGTAAGTGACGGATGTTGCCGAGACAGGTGTTGCTGCATGGATTTACTCCATGCTTGCATTTAATTGTTGGTTTATTTTCTCCCTATTTTCCACTTGATGAGCTGCTTCCAATGTTTCCGGATTTTTGTGGACCCCGTGTTTAAGTGAATAATCTCGATACAAAACTCTGACTAGATTTACAGAACTTTGTCTGTTGTGGAAGATTGAACCACATGATAACAAGTTAAAACTGGCTATTGTTTGGCATTTACGACCACATGGTTAATTTAGCTCTTCATTAAAAATGTAACTGCTGCCTTCCCAGCCCTCTTGTATTACCAGTGGAAGCCCACTCATTAGTCAAGTGCAATAGTCCATAAAGAATATATGATCTGTGTGTGTGTGTGTGTGTGTGTGTGTGTGTGTGTGTGTGTGTGTGTGTGTGTGTGTTGTGTGGTTGAAAACATGGATGACAACAATAGGCAGAAATTTGAAACTGGCTGCGTGTGTTCTTATTTATTTATTTATTTATTTATTCAGTCCAAAAAGTTACTCGAGTTTTTCTGCTCCTTACCTCTGCGCTCTGAGATTTACCTGCCTCCGGCCAGTGATTGTGAAATTTGCCTTTGATAATAAACCGACTTTCTCCGAACTCCCCCTCAACGCTGTCAGGATTAATCGGCGCAGGATCCTGAATGGAACGTCCCACAGCTCTGTTTGGTTGTGCAAATTTTTACTCTTAGCTTGGCGAAATGTAACGGTGCTATGTGCTGAAATAGATCAGCTGGAGGTTCCCGAGAACAACATGTTTTTCACATACAAAACCTTTTAATTACATCATGCTGACAAGCTGTAAATCAGACTGATTTGCCGATCTTTTGTAATTTTGATTCCACCAGCACAATCGCAAGAGATGCAATTCCACATGTAATTTCCTCATGAGGTCTGTCTGTAAAATGTGGCCTGACTCCTCTACCTCTTCGTTCTCAGGTGCTGTGGAAAGCAGCAGCTTTGGAAGGAGGACGCTGGGCGGGCACAGCGACTCTGTAACACCAGACTTGGAGGGGGAAGTTCAGTCCGTCACTACTGTGTCTCCGGTAAACATCCCCAACCACCAGCCGCTCTTCAAGAGCCTGCAGTTCCACGAGCACCTGCTGACCAGGAACTTTGAAGGCGACCAGCACTTCTTCAGAAGCGATGGCTCCGTGGCTGCGTATTCCACCATGCCTGGCTCAGAAGCCAGAGACCCCGTCACTGTGCTGGTGCCCCACGAAGACGCTCCCGCGTTCTCGGATGTTGCCACCACGGCCACCGCGGCCGCCACCTCCCCGCTCACCACGCCGTCTCCGGCAACTCCGAGGCTGCCGCTGTCCCTGCCTCAGAAGACGTCTAACTCAAAGGAGAGGACCAGGGGAGAGGAGAAGGCGGAGCCGACGACCGCCCCCCTCACCACCCAAGTGTCGCTCAACAACAGAGGTTCGGCGGTGTCACAAAGTTGGAGCGGTTTTCCAGCAGGGGGACGTCTTGGGCCTTCCTCCACAAGGACGGACAAAGGAGAAGACAGGGGGACAGCGCTGACAGGCAAAGGCAGCTGGGGGAACCCGCTTGCCCACCCGACTCTGCCATCCAGAGAACAAGGTATGACACACCCTCCAAGGGCATTCCACACCAATAGCAGTGGCTTGTGTGTACAGTTTCCATGAAACGTCAGCACTGCTTTAGCAGAGTGTCCAAACCCCTCAGTGGCACCAATAGAGGCAGCGCAGTAAAAACTGTCCTCCCGGCAGAATACCTAAGGCAGGTTCGCCCCAAAAATCCACCACACCAAATCCAGAGGGAAGGAAAAATTAACAACACTGTTCAGCCTCCAACGCTGTGTGCCACCATTCATTCTGCTGCCAGGGACAAACAGACTTGGTCACTTGTCAAAACAAGGGCGGGGGGATGGGTCTATCCGTGCTGCATCCAGTTCTCGTGCACGGGCCACTAAAGGCTGAAGGCCAAGATGAGCACGGTAAGGGAGGAAATCCACAGGGATGGTTAGAGGGATACAGAGGCCAGATACTGGCTGTCTGGGAAGAGCGAATGACTCTTCTTTTCACCGCCTTCCACAGAGCCGTGTAATCTGAATTTCACTGACCCCGAGGCGAACATCGAAATCCTGCTGCAGCTCGACTCCGGAGTGGAGTGCAACTACCTGATTACTGTCTACCTGGGATATGGCATCGAGGTTCAGGTCAGTGCTTTGAATTGTAATGTATGATGTGTGTACTTCACAGTATAAAGTATAGACATAGAATTATTCAGTTGTGTGTGTGTGCGTTCCATCTCTAAGCACAGCTGAAATCTCCTTCCAGTCTTTACATTTAATGTGCTGCTTAGGAGCAATTACCCATTTCTGGCTCATCATTGCTTGTTTTTGTCTTTTCTTGCATTCAGTGCAGCAGGATACAAACTCATTAGCCAGCTGTTAGCTGTTAACATTGCATGCGCAGCATTGTTTATCTCCACCTAGTGGTCTGACAGATTAATTGAGCTTTTGTGATGGTGCCATGTGGGCTGAGGTTCTTTGTCAAACCCTCTGGTGAACAGAATAAACACTTAACAATACAAGACATATACATCTTTTATTCCAAGTTGGCACTGACAGCTGATTTACCGTGTAGTTGCTGAATTCCACGCAGTATTGACAGGCCATTCATAGCTCTTTACTAAATAGTTATTACTATGGAATCAAAAGGACGGAAACGTATGCAAGAAATGTGTGTCAGTGTAAGTGGAGTTGGACTTTTTTGTCTTTACTGCCTGTTGGCAATTTGTTGTAAGAACATTTTTCACAGACAACAGATAAGAAACAATTATAAACCAACTATCATTCAAGGCCGTCTAAGGTGAAGTTGGTGTCCCACACAATAAGTGCGGATTATGAATGTTTGCCATCCTGCAACCAAAGCAGACTGCAGACTAAGGTAGTTCAGTCTTAACATCTGTCCCAGCACTTGCAGCTCTTGTGTGGGTTTACTTGGATAGACGGGCACCAAATTGCTTAGCCGAGTGGGTGGATGGGGACACAAGTGATGGTCTCTCAGGTTGAGTATTTGCAGGGTAAGTCTTTCAGTAAAGGTTATTAAAATTAACTGTCAGAATGTGTGTGTGTGTGTGTGTGTGTGTGTGTGTGTGTGTGTGTGTGTGTGTGTGTGTGTGTGTCATGTTGCCCCGCTTTTGCAATTCCTCAAACGCTTCATTTACCACCGGGGACTTCAGAATGTGTGAGCTTTGTCTCGCAGCCTCTGGAGGGCCGAGATAAGTCTTGACAGAGTATACGTTGGAGAGTGTGTTTTCCTCCAAAAGCACTCCTCCGAGAAACTCGAGTCAATCCCAAAGCGCTTACGAGCGCAGACACTTCCACCTGCCGCGTGCTCACGCAAGGCGTTTTACTTTCACTCCGTTCCCAGAGCAAACTTTCTGCACTAGACCTCAACTTTCACTGCCTTTTCTTTGGGCGTATCTGTCATGCGACTGCAAGGGAAGGCAAACACAGAGATGTTTTATCATCGGCGAGCAGGTTTGCTGAAGAAATGGGAACGCGGTCATGTGTTACGCCAGCCAGCGAACAGATGGGGCCACGGTAGACATTCCACCTACAGCTAAAGTGATATTGATCTCATGGCCAAGTCGAGAGACACCTGCGTGGCCCCGACTGAGTAAAAATGAGGTCTCCGTTGCCCGCGAAGACATCAGACAACTCAAGATGGAAAGATAGAAATTGAAGTCAAGTGTGTGTTACACCTTTGCATCTGCGATGTGTGAAGCTCCTCCGCCAGCAGGCTCCCAGGTGCAGAGCTTTTACAGAAACGAGGGAGATCAGAAGGGAGACGGCTGAAGTAGGAATGTGAGCAGAAGCAGCCTTTCTGTGGTTTTTCATTTTTTCGTTTTATTTTTTTTAGATCATAGTTTTTGTGTCAATGTGATTATACCGATCCATACTGTCTGTTTTGCAACCTCCTCACACATTTGTTTTCACAGGGGATTGAGTGTTGTTTTTTCCATTAGCCCTTTGTAATATTTGATATTACAAACTGAGGTGAACACCGAAAGGTATCCATGGTTTTATTGAAAAGATAGGATGTGTTCTTCAGGGACTGCACGACAGATTTTGCCAACTGCAATACATGTCTTTCTACAATGGTTTGTCCTTAAAAATGCCAGATATTATGAAACGGTGCCTTGGACAAAATATTCGCAAAAGGAGAAGAAAAACTCTCTTTTCGTTCCTTGTGTCCTGCAACTACTCACTGAATACCACTGGCAACAAAAAAAAATCAATAAATAAAAATTGCACTCTCCACATTCAGAGCAGCGGAGCAGATAGGGCTGAAGTGTGCATGTTCTGAGCTTGTACAGTACTCGTATTTTGAAAAGAGTTTTTATTGCAACGGACAAAACAGAAGTTGACCAATAAATACTGTGCCGGCCAAATGCGGTGTTTGGATTTGGTACAGTGGAAGAAAGCAGACAAGAACATTTCCAGACTTCAGGCTCAGCACCACCAATTTTCACAAATAAAGAAATTGTTGAGGAATCGTAACTGCTCTCTGCTCAGTCAGTTTTCATCTTAGTAGTTCAGCAGCGTGCACAAAGGAGTGGCTGAAAAATGTGTCGTATATGTATGTAAATGTATGTCCAGCCTTCAGCCTGAGCAATCAAAGCTCTGCGCCACAGCTATTGGCATCAAACTGCTTTGTTCAAGTTGCTGATTAATAAACAAATAGTAGAACACTATCGTAACACCAACACACAATACAGCACCGCAATCAAAGCTGAGTGTCATTCATTAAAAAAAAAAAAACATGAATAAGGTGTTGCCCTTTCTTCATGCTCATGTTCAAATGTGTGGGATTGTGTGAAATACAAACAAGTTTGACGTCAGGTTGGGTAAATATGAGTCATTCTGAAGCCAGAAGGAGTGACAAGCTTACGCCATGTTGCTGCCTTTTGTCCCTTAATTATCTCAGTCCTGTTATCGGGAAGAATTCTTCCAACATTCTCATCAAATGTTATTTTCATCTCTTATTTTCCACAGTCACAAGACTGCAAGAGGGTTTTAGGAGAGAACAGATGGAGATTTTCCAGAACTGGGGCGTGGCACTGAAGTGCTTCAAATCTTTTTCTGGGTTGTTTATTTAATTATTTATTTTTTATTTGATCAACTAAATCTGAGGGGGTTAGCTAGAAATCAGCTTCTTCCAGGCCATCTGTCCCACTCTGATTTCTCCGCCTCTCTTCCACTCGCTGATCTACCTGCTAGCCAAAGAGCTAGTGTGCAGGTGAGGCCGCGCCCTGTTTCCTGGCGGACACGTCTGTGCACTTTTAAAATAACGTTATGTGTTGGGAAGGACTGGGATCGGTTGATACGTTTGAAGAATTATGAGCTCAGTCACGGCTATTTTCTCTGTCAGCCCAAGGGCCGACTGGGGGAGAGCTTCTCTTTTCTGACAGGTTTAGGGTGGTATTCTTCAACGAAATGGCGCGGGAGGATTTTTAAGGTCAATACTGTGAAACTCATTTCCTTCTCTGACCCTCTCTCAACTCCTCTTCCTCTACCCATCTCTCATCCATCTCCCATTTGTCATCTTTTTTTCATTTGTCTCGCTTCATCCCTTTCACAATCACTTCCACTCTTGTGATACAATGGATAAATTAAGAGAACACGGGAGCGATTTACGTGTCCTCGACTCCTTGTATGATTGCTCCCTCCCCCACTCATTTTCTCATGAATGCCATCAGGCAGGAGAGGAAAAATTGTTTCTAGTGCAGCATTTCAATTAGAGATGTTTTTTTTTTTAAAGCCACAATAATAGGAAACATAACATTTGATGTTTGATCAGAACATTTGTTCAATCCAGTCCACCCTGATTCCCACTGTGAAAAAGTATTTAATTATCCATCAAGTGAGAAGAATACATAAAACTTTTCATTTGTTTACTTTGTTAATTAAAGCCCCACATAAAATAAAAAACTAATTCTCAATGGGTGCTAGGGATGGGAAAAAAAAAAAAAACACAGCTTCCATTATCATCACACTCAAACAACCGGGTATTGTTTCAGACGATTCCAAACAAAGCCCCACGTAAAGCCCCACGTCTAATGAGCTCAAGGCAGCGAGTTGTAATGAGTTCCCACCTCAGGAGGGGATAGAGAAGTGTCAAGGTGGATCTTCAGTGAAGCACTCCTCCAGGGATTGAGATGTTACAGAGAATGCCAAATGCTTATATCTAACCCTGACTCGCAGGTTAACGATCGGTATTTGATGCTGCCTCCGCCACAGCACTCCTCTGACTCCGATCAATAGTCATGTTAATCAGCAGCGCCGACATTTGATACACAGTCTCCTTGCCACGCTGGCTGAATGGCTGTATTGATCCCACGCGCTCTCATTTTAATTCCAGTATTTCCTACAAAAGAGGCAGAATGCACTCAGCAATGACCCGAGCCGAGTGCAGATAGCGAGGGAGGGAATTCAATTTCATTTTGTTGGTGTTAGGTGAAGGCTAGGGCTCCACAGACCAAAGGTCAATAAATACAATACAATTCTGAAAACTTTTTTCCACAAACACCACCAACACATTCCTATTCATGTCCAACACATATAATGCCGTTTTGGGTATTGGCACACCTTTGAATTGGGACCAACATCCAAACAAGTGCTGGTATTGTACTTGTCCAACCAGCTATAATTTGATGTTTCAGTTTGGCACAAACACTGAAAAAACCTTGAGTGGTGTCATTATGAATGGGCGACTGGATTGCCATTGATTTTGCTCTCACTGCCGCTAACTTAAAGTTCAACATGTGTTTACTGCTGCCGTATACCAAGCTTTGGTATACAGACATTGCTCGACCAGTCTCTCGCATCTCTCCCTCTAAGACTCTTACTATAGTCATAGCTTTTGTTGTATTTGCTTCACATTATCAAGGTCCTGTCTTCAGTTCCCATGTGTGGAAGTCCTTTGTCTGTGTCCTCAAGATGTGCAACGATTAATAACATGAATTCTAGCCAGTCTGCACCCTCGGGAACCCGGGGACCTTGTCCTGAAGTCTGGAACTAATTCCCCAGTGACACGCATTGTCCTCGCACTGCTCCCCAGAAAACGAAAGGTCAAATGCAGGGAACAGATTTCAATTTATATTAATGTGTACATGTGACAAATAACTGTCGTGAAAAGTTCCAGTTGTTCAGCTGGCCTTGCTGACGGGGTTCAACACAACAGGAGAAGTGTCGACAAGTGGAAAATTATTGTTTCTGCTAAAGCAATGTGTGTGCAGTGTTGCAGCTGCAGTTGTGGCAGCTTTAGTGCAACTGGATGTCACGGTATTAAAAGGAGAATAAAAGTTTCTAGTAGAAAATATGTAGTAGCAGTTTTCTTTACTTTATTGGCTTTAATAAGAGTTTAGTTAAACACCACTGTCTGTCTTGTGTTGCCCTCCTATTTACATGAGGCCTGGAGCTGTATTGATTTTGAAATGATAGAAAAAAGTTTAGTAGTTCTGTCAAAACATGGCCATTGCCTTATCAAATACTTTTATGGGCTCCAACTGATTTGAAAAATGTTCCATTTGACAAGCTGAGTCTCTTGGACCAGAATTATAAATTTATATTTTGTCTCTTCCTCCCCCAGTGTGCTTAAGCTCACTTCAACACCCCTTGACTATGTCGAGTCATATTTCAGACGGCTATCGGGGTGAATTGGCGGGTTGCAAGATGGATCTGCAATATTTCAGATTTAAGACCGTTGCAATCCAGCTGCATTGAAAGATTTCTAACAACGAACTGCAGACACTTCAAGAGTTGAAATCATCCAAAAATATGTATATTTTTTTCAAACACCAGACACACCAAATCATGGTTGTGTTACTTTAGCAAAATTTTTACACCAGTACATTCAGTTAATCCAAAACTCAAAAGTCAAGCGAGTCCAGACCAGCAAAGGGAGGTTGTGATGCCTCGTTCACTGAGCAGTTTACTGATGCTGATCTCTACGTACCCAATGATTCAACATCTGGAGAGAAATATCCCAGAGTAACTGATCAGAACTGAGGAATGGAGGCCCAGACAGGCTTCCTGCTTTTAATCAACTTGATATAAGGCAGGATGAAGCCTTCACCACGCCGCGCCTTCAGGGGCGAAGGGGAATGGCAGGACATAAAGAATGATCTTGATGAGCTTTTTAGGGTGTCAGGGCTCACCCAGATGAGTTTTCGCTGGGACCAGCCACCCTAGTAGGAATGCTTTCAGGTGACACTAATTGCTCCTCCACCCACCAAACCCTGTCAAAAAGGCAGAAGGGGAGGAGGAGAGCTGCCGTTCTCTTCCCCAGTCATCCAGCGTCATGACAAGGGTGGCAGGGGGAGCACGCGCTCAAGAAAGATGAGCAATATCTGAGTTTGAACTAATGCAGAAAATGCTCATTTTGGTAGACAAAGGCTGAGGCGATTGTTTTCTTCAATTTGATTTGTTTAAATGACTATTTCGATAGGCAGGAAAAAATTGTATAAACATGAAACGAACCAGTCTAAAATATGACAACTTGTCCTTTAGGATCAGCTGAAACAAGAACAAAAAGCACAACAGCAAAAGGAGAAATAAAAAATCTCTATCTTGGCGTGTCGCAATGTGGGAAACAACAGAAGAAGTAACGTTTCACTGCAGCAATAAAGAAGCAGAGTTTTGATTCAGGAAAAATGCAATTTCATTTTTTTTAACCAATTTGAGTAAATCATTTGATTAATTCATTACATATACACACACATACACCAATATACATACATATATATATATGTAAAACTTTTGAGAAGATGATTACTATGTGACATTAACATTTGATTAACATTCGTTAGTCTCTAGAGCTAAAACTCCCAGACATCTCAAACATGTCGTGCCATGAATGAATGCCAGCCACACATATTCTATTCAGCCATGTTGGCTCCAACTCATTAACGTTCGCCTTCTGCCATCTGCCGAGGACGTATTGTTTCACACAGTGGGGCAAATAGGAAATGGCCTTGGCAGTTCCGCACGGAGGTGAATGTTCAATTAAGATAACATTTTTTCATATAATGAATACTGGAGGAACTCTTTTCTTTGTGGGAAATTATCAGGAGATGCACAAAAAGGCCCTGCTGGATGTGTTTTACCAAGATTATTCAACTGCGAGCCTGAGATTCGCGGCAACGCGGAAGGTACACAACCAAGTGTGTTCAGCTGCACGGGCCAAAGCGTTTTATCATAGTAATGATGACACTGCAGCCGCTGCATCCAATGGCTGCTGATTTATAGCACGGTGGCGGCGGGGTCATTTAATTTCCATGTATAGTGGGATCGTTCTGATTACACACCACGCGTCCCCCAATGTCTCTTGCGAGGCAGCGTAAATGTTCGTCTCCGAGCACCGCCAGATGCTTTTCACCGGTGAATTATCAGCGAGAGGCAGCCTGTGTGGACGGCTACCTCACGCTGTGCACGTGTGGATGAGTTAATAAATGATGAACGCGCGGCACTCGTGACAGGCGGCGTTTTGTTTGACGGACTGTTTATCCCCCAGTCACCACAGGGAGTAGTTCTCCTTTCCCCGTTTTAATAGCGTGAAGCCCATGATCGCGTGACGCTAATTATTAGTACATCTTCAATGCGTAGCTAACTGCGAGATGCTAGCGACGATGGTGCTGCTGCACCAAATTAAAAAAGTGCACCGGGCTGCTTCCTGTTTTGTGGCGATAAGACGGATCTTCAACCCTGCTCAGATAGTTTCCTCCAGCAGCCTGCTGGAAGCTCCCCCGTTCTCAAAGGTCAGAGAAAAAATGTGGGGATCAAGGTTCTCATCGCCGCACGCATTGTTACAGGATTTATTTGGTAGATTTTCTTCTTCCTTTATATTGTACTGTCCCAGACCTGAGGGCTTGCCGTGGCCTTGCAGGACGGTCCGTTCATGATGGAGGTTTGATTGAAAATACTGGAAACCAAGGAAAGAGCCTCACTGACACTTTGATTGGGTTGGGATTGGGTTCGAGAGATGTGGAACTGGAATCAGCAGATAGGGAAGAATAGCCAGAGAGAGACCTCAAGGATTCAAACGACGCGCCGCCTTAAATTGGTTCTGCTAAATTCAAAATATAAATAGACATTCTGTCACAGAATAGACGCAATTGTGGAAGCAGTGCAATAGCAAGCACGTGCTTGGCTAGCCAAGTTCCCCAGTGTGTAGAAAACGGGCGAGGCGCTGAGATTCCAGCAAGCGGTTACAGTACAGCCTGCTCTCATTAGCGTCCAGGGGAATGCATCAGCGTGAGAGCGTGCGTATGAGAGTGAGAGCGAAGTAGGGGGAGAGAGGGAGAGAGAGAGAGACACACATGTGACAGGAAGGAGTCCCCGAGGGCGTTTGGCTGTAGCGCGGCCGAAGATAAGGCGGTCTGATGTCTCCTGACAGGGCCAATGATTCATAATTGAGGTTGGACAGCTGTTGCTGGCTGCAGTGACAGGCCCCGGGGTGGGTGACAGATGATAGAGCTCTCTGGGGCCCAACTATCTATCAGCCCAAATGTTCACTGTCCACCCTCTGCTCACCTGTCCTTCACGAACCTCCCTGGTATATATGTAAACCACCGCGGCCGGAGAGCTGACCGGCCTCAGGGAAGATCAAACGACAGGCTCGTGACATGCGTATCGATTGGTGCAGCAGACACGCTGCACAGGTGAATAAATGTGTATACAAGCAGATGTAGATAGATAGATAGATAGATAGATATTTTTATATTATCTTGAAGAACTATACAATGCTATAATACTATAATGAAACATATTATTATTATAAAACATGATTATTATTATTATTATTACTATAGATATATAAACATACACACTTTTATTGTGAAGTTAGTAAGTGCTCATGATGCACAGCAACACTATTAATTTTCCGAGTGTTACACAAAGCCATCAAAGCAAAAGAAAAATGGTGAAAATACTGGCTGCTTACATTTGGATTGGTCCTTTAAAGTTTATTGCTGTAGCAACTAAATTCTGTGCACCAGGCTGGCGTTGCACTAAACTCGACTCTGCCAGCATGGACTTCACTGTGTATATGAGATGGACAGAATTGGATCACAAGGATTAAATCAATTTAAAACTGTGTTTGTCTCCCGCTGCTCCAGCGAAGCAATATAACCTTGTTACTCCAAAATTGTCGTCCAATGAATAAACTCCTGACTAGTGATTTTAGAAGGGGCCAAGTCAGTCTGATCAAAGTGCTGATGCACTGACGGGGCAGAAAAGTAATATTTGTAAAGAATGTGATGAATATATATTCTGGAATGTTCTTTATTTAATAGAAACACAAATGTACAAAAATAGATCAGTCAATCTATGGATAGATAAGATTGCAGTGGCAGTGAAACCAAGTACTAATGTAATTTACTGCCACATTGCAGCGCAATATTATTTGCAATTGGCCCCAAACTCTTGAATGTGCTGGGTGAAGAGAAAAAAATATTACAATAGCTGCGCTGCACTGTAGGTGGCATTATGAAATTGAGCAGGTGCAGTAACCTGATTTGCAAAACACACACACGCAAGCACAAGCGTGCACCGTTTGTATAAACTCTGAGAAGAAGGAGGCAGAGGAAGAAATAAAATCTGTGCCTGAGGCTTTGTCATTGCCGCTGCCCTTGAGAAACAGAGGCAAGGATTCTGTCATCATGTGACACCTCCTTCCTTACACACACTGGGACACTGTTGTTTGAGGCTGCACTGAAGGTGTGCCAGAACTGCGTATTATCAGCCCCTTATTATGCAACATTGACGCTGGGAGTGTCACCTAACCCATTGGTGAACTCCCCAGAAAGGGAAAAAGTCCATCCCCCTCTTTTTTTTCCACTGATTTTTTATTATTATTATTCGCAAGTGCACCAAAATAGTTCTGGCAAGTTCTACAGTTTACAGGGAAATGGGTCTTTTGTGATGTCACAAAAGGGCACTGACACCTTGGATACCTCTGAAATGTTGGTGACAATACGCCCAGCCAGGTGGGACAGCATTGTTTTTTCTATTTTTTTTAAATCACCAAGTTTAAGGTAGAAAAGATCAGTTTTATTTGAAGAAACAGCACTCAGCACTAGCTTTGGAGGTAAAACCGTAGAGGCAGCAAACACAGGGCTAAATATGCTGCAGTCTAGATATATCTCGGTCGGTCAGAATGACAGTTTCTTTTTTTCTGTTTTTGTAGTTATAATTCTTTAGACAATCAAATACGCTAATCTGGTTCTCCCGAGGCCCCGCATTGAAAACAAACTTTATTTGTTTTAATGACCTTCAAAAAATTGGGTTCAAACATCTAATCAGAAGTCAGAGGAGTTTCCTGCGGCTGACCATTTTCACTAGTCGACCTAAAAACACCAAGAGGACGTGTGCTACATCCTTGTCATAAAATGTAAATGGAATTGCCTGGCCCCACGGATCAGACTCAGACAGAGGTCACCTTTAAATTCTGCCGTGGCCGCCAGCGTCTCCGTGCGCTCAGCGTCAGCTCTGACAGGCGGAGTGACGGTTAGTCGGCTCGGCCAATTTCATTTCTCCTGCCACTTTGTGTGCAGCGTTCCCAGCCCCCGAACACCGCCTGAGCTTTTCCGGGCTACTGCGCTAACACCGCTACACACATATTACCTCGGGGACACCGAGGCTACGGAGGGCAATCCTTTTTCCACCTCACGGAATACCTGAGACCCGGGCCCAGCGCAGCGTTCGCCCCTTTGGAGCGTATGATGAATTTCAGCGGGAGCTTAAAATAGACGTGCTTGAATTAGCTTTGATGGTGGTGCTTATCTTTAAAGCCATTTGTGGATCTGCCGGTGTCTCTCCCTGGGCTGCATCCTTCTTATCTGTGTGCTTGTGTGCACGTGCACGAGCAGCAAGTGACGGTGGCCTACGTTCTCGGGACGCACGACAAATGTTCAAACCCAAAGGCTAAAAACAGGATAAGGCACAAAAGCCTTTCAGTGGGCTGCCCCGTCTGCCTGGAGGGACGTTCAGGAGGTTGCCAGAGTTCATCGCTTTAGAGTAAAAATATTAGAAGACGGAGAAAGATAAGCTCCACTGGTCTTTGCAACCGCTTGCTTTCCTCTTAACTTCGTATTGATTCCTGACTTTGTATATGCGACAGAGTGTGTCAGGTGCATTCTTCTGCACTGTCGTAATATGGCTGCTTTCTCAGCCCGCTCGCTTGTCTTAAAGAGATTTTAATCTCAGAGTTGTTTTTTTTTTTTGGCTAAACAAAAGGCTATAGATGGATACTGACTGCTTGCTGTCAAGCTGGTTAGAAAGAGACTGACAGACGGAGCTCTGAGTCCTGTTCCAAACCATTTTATCAAATCTCACACCTGCTTCGCGCAAATGCTTTTGCTTATCTTAATCCACAGTTGCATTTGTTGTTTTTTTTTGTCTTCAGAGGAATTTCCAAACAGGGAATGTAAGGCAAAGAGAAAACCTTAGACGTCCAGTGGTCAAAAAAGACCAAATCAATTTCAGGCTTCATCACGGTCACAGCAGAATCTTAGAAAAATTCCTGGTGCTGCTGTGACAAAGAGCATGACGTGATCGTTTCAGGCCTTTGCGAAATTTCCTTGAAGATGAATAACTGAAGTATCTAACTTCAGTTCCAGGTAAAGCACAGCAGATGGAAAGCAATTATCATCATTACCCATCATTCCTTGCTGTCAGCCCGCCTTTACAGATTTCAGCAATTGAGCAATAGTTGCTGGAATTGAGTGAGAAAATGTTGCACAGGTTCTACTGTGTTTTACTTCTGGTTTCCGCATCTGCCAGTACAAAAGATGGTGACACAAAAGCAGTAGATGGACCCTAGAATATAACTCAATAACTATTTTTGAAATGTTCTAGTTGAAGAAAATACCTTACTAAACTGAAAAAGATGAATAAATTCTGCAGTAAATATTGCGCAATACACTTATTACTGTGGTATTACAGCACCGTGAGATTTTCATGTTGTTGCATCTCTTTTCTGTTCTGTGTGTCCAAAATGTGGATTTTTATTCATTACCCAGCAGCAAATCCAACCGTTTCCTTCACCGGGGTCTGAATTCAACTCAGACACACCGTCAAGCAAATAAAACCACCACCAGAGAAGCTTTTGCCCGCCCATCGCAAACATGGACAGGCCATCAGTGAATTCTGAAACAACAAGGAGTCGTAAAGCGCAGTGTAAACACACATACAGCAAATACCCGTGCAGCTGTGTCAGCAGCTGGTGTTCCTTCACAAAAAATTAGAACAGCATTTTTAGATTAAACTGAGCCTAAAAAAGGAAACAGCACCACAACAAAACCCCATTGGTGGTGATCCGATCCCCCTTAAGATGAGTTACATCAATTTACCAAGAGACAAAAATGGATGCAAATGTGCAACAAAAAAAAAACTCTTATTTTATATGGAAAGAAGAAACACAGCAGATGATTTGGAGCAGCAAATCCCATGAGTCGGTCTCTCTTTCCACAGGTGCTCAATGTGAGTCTGATGGAGGGAGAGCAAGTGACGGTGGAGGACACGGGCGGCCGAGAACCCTTCATCCTTGCCAACGAGTCGGTGCTGTTGAGAGGACTTGTGCTGCGTAGCTGGAGCAACCAGATCTCCATTCGATTCCACCGGGACCAGGAGGACAAGTTTGGCTCCATCCAGCTGCATTACCAGGGTAAGCCAGTAGGGCCGAGATGTTCTGCCCTGTTGTCGATTCCTTTTACTAACTCGAGGTTCCTCGCTAACTCTCAGCGACTTGTACCTGCAACTGCTTTGCTAGGATGCTTGAGAAAACAGCCCGACATCATGTCATTACTGTGCGACCGCTCCTCTAACTGCATTTGTGTAAATGTCAAGTTAATAGATGTATTAGTCCTGTGGGAAAAGCAACAGCTCTGCTTTCTTGTGTCAATTCCACCTTTTGGTCATGAGGTTCAGCTGTGAGACAAATCACTCAGTGGCTCACAGTAGCCCGGTCCCACTCAACAATTGAGCAAATCAATCATCTGCTCTGGGAGTGGGTGGAGCTTGTGTTCACACATGGATTCTCACACACTCTGGATGACTGACTGATCGCTCATCATCTGGTTCAACAGGACCAAGAGACCCAGGACACCCAGTTTAACATGAATAAAATTGACTGAAAATGAAAGGTCATTCTAATATATTCTTCTAAATGACGTAAAGCGTTTTTAGTTGTTTTTCTTTTAACGTGAACTGTATCACAAATCAAAGTCACTCTCGATTAACATCCGTCCTAATTCTGCACAAGCAACAATCACGAACCAAAACAGATATTAAGGTGGAAAGTGGCCCCTCTGGTTCTGAGATGGATGGAATCTGTTCATCATTCCACTGCTCCTGGCTCTGATGCCTCTTCCACACACTGAAGAGCCGTAACTGCAGTACACACTCCTCACTCATCTCTTTATTCCTCTCCCGTACTTGATTGGCCTCGTGCACCTGCTGCCACTGCATCACAGACTTAAAAAATGAAAGTGCACGTACCCACATCTGTGCCCTCTGTGTCCCTGTTTACTTTGGCCCGCATGTGACACCAGGATGACAAACGACTGAAGTCCCTGATAGACCGAAAATAAGATCAATGGTTGTTGCGCAATCATACCTATAACACAGAATTTAAAAATAATACAAATACGTGGTGACAGTCATTTTTCTGGAAAAGAACATTTGAAAGACAGTGCAAAGACGTGCGTATTAGAGTTGTTCATTGCCGTTTATTCACTTTATCCACGCCATTGTTGAGGTGAACATCTTTTTTGATGCGCGCAGCCGTAATGAGGAGTGCTTTTCACAGCGGGGCCACCTAATACGGCACCACGCCGGCACCATCTGCATAATGTTTACCATCCTTCTGTCACCTTCCGCATTTCCTGACACGGGAGGAACCAAAGTGGCGCCACGCGTCAGATTTAAAGTTCACTGGAGCAAACGTTGTCACTCCCGCCCCTTTGGATTGCATACACGTCTGATCGTCTCCCCGCAGGACTACAGAGAGACGTTCAACCAAAACAGCAGCATATGTTATTCTTCTTATTCTTATTCTTATTCTTAATAGAACATTAATACAGAGCCGAGAGTGGCAGGTTAGTGAAGCTATAGTGAAGCAGATTTCATCCCTAGAACGTTGTTCTTCTCTCCCTTTCAGCAATTGAAGCTGATTTTGTTGGTGAATTGCAGAGCGCTAAGGACAGTCTGCACAAACAGGCTTATGGGAACTGGGAGAGAGAGAAAAAAAATCACATTTTGTTCAAATGACCCATAATTTCAAACATCATACGTCAACATCAAAACGCCATCTGACAGCACGCTTCTGCAAAATTAACAACACAGTTACCCGCCTAGCAACCCAGTGGCGGCCAGATCTATCAGCAGAGACATTTATTGTGTTCTGTCTGTAAATATGACGGCCCATCAATTCCACCATGTCCGCTGCTCCTTAGGCGCCCGACACTGATTTCCCCTGTCTGCATCAATGTCTGTTTATCCTCGCAATCGCACAAAGTGGCCGCCAATTACACGGCCCATCGATTTAAGATGATGGTGGGCTGCTGGACAAAGCGTCCCTTTTCCAGCGAGTTGCGCTGGTGCTTTTCTGAGCTCGGGAGGGGGAAAAAAATGAAAGTGTCAATTCCAAAACAGCGCTGTTGACGTGAGAAGGAAAAATTGCATTCATATTGAATTCCTAAACATGGGCTTGCTTTGGAGCGGGATGGTGCCAGCGAGGGGTCAGTGGAGATGACACAAAGTGATGCTAACTCGGGGTTAGATTGCAGCGCAGTTTTCGAAAATAAATTGCAAATTTGTTTTTTCTCCCCCTCCCCTCTGTGAACTGTGTTTTGGTCTTAATGTTATTTTTCGCCACATGTGCAAACATGCAGGCCAGACAGACGCCCTGCGGTGATTTCTGTAAATTGAAAAAGCCTGATTCATCCATTATTCCACGGTTCCTGGTGGATTAACTCTATAGTCCCACTGCACTTGACGGCTAGCGCCGAGAAGCCGACTCAGCAGGGAAGGCACACTAACTGCTGACGCCAATAATATTATTAATTAAAACAGCTGACTGCTGCTTCTGTTGTGACCCACATGGCTTTTTGCCCATGCTTCATCTGAAAATAACATAAATAACCAAGTAGTTTCTTCTGTAGAATGCAAGCATCATGCAAAAACACAGCAGGAAGCTGTGTGAGAAGCTCCAGTGTGTAGACTGGTTTATTTAAATCAAAGGTGCTCAGTTTTAGCTCAATTGTGAAATCATTATACCTCTGCATTTGTCTTTATATGGCTTTTAAGTTTAAAAATAGTTTACTTTTTTCATTACAAAGTTGACAACTTTATGAACCAAGTACTATTGGACCAGGTAAAAATTGCATGCAAAGCATTTTCTAAAACAGCTTGTTCCCCATGATTTTATTTACATAATTTAAGTCATTTTTTAATACATTTATTACGGCAATTTATAAATTCTAAATCTTGGATGTGCCCAAAATATGCAAGCATCAAGTCCAAAAATAAGATTACTAGCTTGTCATGATCATATTGTCGAAAGAGAGAAATACTGCTCTATTCAAAATATTATTTTTTTTAATCACACACTGATCAGATAACTAGTGTAGAATAATTTTTACTTTCTTGAGTGCATTGGTAACAATTCATCTTTATTTGTTGCACGGATTGCTGCTGTCATGATTTTAGCCTCTGATGCCAAACTAATCAAAGTCATGTGTCTGATTCTGCACTGACAGCTGCATAAAAGAACACTTTGCTGCTTCAGTTTGTTTTTCATCTGTGCTAAATTTCACACCAATCTGCTGAAAGAAACGGTGATGACGGCTGCCGCAGCCAGCACAGAATGAGACCAGCTGACTCAAACTTACTGAATTATTTTGCCCTGAATTAGATAATTTCCCCAATGGAGTTGTTTGCCCAAGTAATAATTAATAGGGCATCATCCTATCTAGAATTTAATGTTCTTTCGATCTCCGGTTCTGACGGGCGACTCAGATTTTCACTTCACTTCCAGATCCCATGGTATTGTCCTTGGTCTGTCCACTGAACAAACAGTTTTGCCTTGAAGTGAAGGCGACAGACGCAGGCGCACTAATGAGAAAAGATGCATGGAGCAGCTTTCCGGGAGACTAGACATATTGGATGCGCGCAAGATATTTCAATTTGCGTGCCTCCCCTTGGTAAGCCGAGTATCACCTTGTCCTTTATAATGGGCTGTGAGAAATGTGATTGGACAAGCATGGAGAAGGAGAGAGCAGGCTGCAGAGAGATGGATCTGGGCTCGGGGTAATTAATATCCGTAGCAGCGCTGGCAGACTGATGGATGCCTCCATAACCTCGGCGCTGAGCCTGACACATGGAACACGGCCGTCGCTGTGTTTTACTTTTGATATGTTCCCCGAGGGCGGCGGTGCCGGAACTCTGGGCCGGGGGAGGGGCACGGCACGTATCTAGCGCGCCGCCGTGTTTTCCCCCACAGTGCACACGTGCATGCGTGTGCGTCTCCGTAAAGAGCGAGCGCTCCCCGTCCTCCCAATCACGCCCAGCCGCTGCAGCCATTGTGGGGGGGAAATTGCACGCGAGCCGCTAACAAACAGCCCATGTAGCTCAAATGAATGCATCCCGGGCGCTGACGACCCTTCGTCGACACCGGAGTGACTTCAATTTCAAACCCCAATTATATCATGAGGGAACGAGCATCCAATATTGCAAGCACCCTCCCACCCCCCGCCTTGCCCAACCACCCACCACCCCTCAACCATTTGCCGCTCTGCTGTTCCATTAGGACAGTCCTCATCACGGTGCCGCGCATGCAGGTATTAACCTTAATGCCATCAGGAGCGTTTTTTTTTGTTGTTGTTGTTGTTGTTTTTTTTACATTGACATTTATTTATTTGACGTAACCATCAGGGAAAAATATGTGTCCTTTGTTTCTTCACTGCCAGGTGAGCTGCTGCTGTGTTTAGTCAAACGTATGCCAAAACCAGCAGAGAGTCAAGTACGAGTGTCTTTCTTTTTCTTCTTTGAGTGCAAAAGCTCCAACCAGCTCCCATTCCGAAATGCGGCTGCTGCATGCTAATCTCATTAGCGCCAGCAACTTTTGGCTCTCTGAATCTTCCAGTGACTAAGAAACTACACTTTACAGAGCCTCGGTAATTAGCACTAAATTGCTTAATGGAAAGCTTGACGCTCACGATTTATTGGAACGCAATAACTGACCAACTGCGCTCAAGATGAATATTAGCAGTCCATCTGACTGAGAACCCTCCACTTGGATATTCAAAATAAGGACTTAACAAGGGGGAAACGTCCCATCACCATTCTTCTTAATGCATAACGGGGGAATAATTGCGGTGATGGCATGCAAAGGAGTTTTTGGAGAAGATTCCACTGGAGCAGTTGAAAGGCGGGCTTTGACTTTTTAAACAGGGGTCAATGAATGCTGCCGTTAGAGAAAGAAAATCATTTGCATGCATGAGCGTGGAGGTTAGCAGTAATTAAATGTTACACCACACATGCAAATGTTCCCCCCTCCTGCCTCCCCCCCCACCCCTCCAGGGCCCAATTCCAATTCGGCAGCATTCTAATTTTTGAACAAAACTGAACCACGGATGGAATTCAGCCGCAAGCTTCTTGTTACTTGGTCGTTGGCACCATTGACATCATTTCTGACCCGGCGGATCTCGAAGCCGTGGCTCCAGGACTCTGTAAGGCAAAAATCGATGGAGGTCATGTTTTTACAGAAAGCACTGAGTGTGTAGTGCAACCAATAAGCCACGTTGACAAGTGAGGATGCCGGAGGCTCCGTCTGCCGCTGCCTTACACCTGCATCGACGCGACATCTCCCGACATCTGTCGTTATTCATCTTAAACAGCCCATATTGAGCTTTCTGAACATTTGGAATTGAGTTTTTAACTGAAGCACACGAGCGGTAATAAGCCATATTGGGGGCAGGACTGAGGCCCTGCCTCGGCACAACCGAATCACTTTCCCGGAGACAACACTATCGATCGCGGCATTAAAAGTGACGCTCCGGTGCACAGCCAGGACGGCAGGCAGCGCTGAGTCGCCCCGTCACATTGCAGAGCCGCTGTCACACTCAGCGACCTGGAGAGGAAAAATTATCGCTCCCATTTCCCCCCTAAATATTGATGAACTTGTTATTCCTCTCCGAGTATGACGCATTTATACACAACAACAACAACAACAACAATAATAATAATAATAATAATGAGAGCAACACACTTGTCATTTGCGTCATTCTTTTCCCGGCACACTCTTTTATTGCCTGCCGCTCCTCGGCCCGCTGTTTCACAGGCTGAAATTGAAATGCATCTCATTTATTGGTCCGAATATATGGCGGCTGGGTGAGCGACACTGGTTCAGTGGAAACAAAGTGTGCGGCTCACACTCATGGACTGGAGCGTCGGAGCAGGTCGAGCAAATGACTTCTTTCTACAAAAGATTTTTCGACCGCTGAAACCTGCAAACAGTGTTTATTTCAGTGAGATGACGCCAAGTTGAGGACAAGTTGTCGCTTCCTCATCGGATGGAACTGAATAGTCTCACAAATGTTTGAAAGGGCAGGAGACCAAATCTATACGAGTTGTAAATAGCCCATTGAGAAAGAGCTATGAAAGGAAACAAAAAAGGTACAAAACACCTTCAAGTGCCGTCTACTGTTCACTGTGTCAATGCCAACACAATGTGCCTCTATTCAACTCTGAGTCAGATCCCACAGGAAACCTGGATTTTAGAGAATATTAGACTAACTATAAAATCTGAATCAGAATGAACTTCATTGGCCAAGTTAGTATGCGAAAAAGAAAAAGAAAAAAAACAAGGAACTTGACTCATGTACAGTATCTCGGCTCCCTGTGTAGGGTAGTTTGAAGAATCCCGGTATAAAAAATATCAAAAGAATAAGAGTCCAAAAAGGTCAGGCCTGGTTTTAAGAGACTACAATTATTAGATCCCTCAATAATGCAAGTTTTTCCTTAAGAAAAAAAAAAAAAAAAAAAAAAAAAAGAGAAGGTTTCAATCATTGAAATAGAAATGTAAAATATGTTGCATCAACACTGAGTTAAAAATACTAAAGTCTTCTCGAACCCTTGGTTGAGGAGTGCAGTAAGTCGAGCAATCACAATTGGGCAAGATGATTCGAACCACTGACGGCATCAAGTTCAAAGTAACAATGCAACAAGTGGAGCAGAAATCAAGCAGCAGGCCGGACCGCTGCTGTGGAAGTGTCCTCCTCCCCGCTGACCGCTGGCTCTTCTCTTCCCCCGAGAGCGACACTAACTGGAAACATCTGCTTCCCGTCATCCCAACGGCCGGGCTCCCTGTCTCTCCACACCTCAGATCCATTATTTGTAATGGTAAAACAATCAGACTTTATGACCCAGCAAAGCGTCGACTGGGATGGAGGCAGCGCGTAATTTAATACTTCAGGAATTGACTCTACAATTTTTTTTTTCGCCCGAGGCTCTCCCACTGCATGCTCAATAGGGATGTAAATGCTGCTATGATAATGGCAATAACTAGGTTCAGTGGAGCTGGTGATAAACTACAAATTGAATGGATGACCCAGGGGTGGCATACCTCGTCCCCGTGGCTCACTGATTTAGTGCTGAGGGGAGGCCCGTTTCATTACGGAGGGGAGCCGGCAGCATGTGTTGGAGCCAGAAACAAGCGGTGGATTAAAAAATATTGCAGATGAGGTTCAGTTTCGCCAGCCTTTACGGCCGTTATGCACTTAGCACGGTTTTCCCTCGAGTTCAACGAATGAGAGAATCCCATTTTTTTCTTTGAAAACTCAATTTAACTTCAAGGTAATGCCGGGGAGATCGGAGAAAGTGTTGTTTTTCATCTGCAAACGGCTGGCTGCCATGAAAACAGCCCCGGCTCGTCTCGTGGCAGAGTGCAATCTTCTCCTGTGCTTCACCTGTTTAATCTCAAGCTGCCGAGCATCCGTGCGTGTGTTTGTCAGCTCTCCACTGGTTATTCTGTCTCTGGCGGCGCCGCGTGGGAGGACCTTCAGCAGTTTGAGTCGCCGAGCCTGCGTCATCACGTCACGTGAAAAAAAAAAACATGAAAAATTGTCTGTCCAGTTTCTGTCACTGCTTCTCCTGTAATCACGGTCACATTGAGCCAGAGCCTTTCTAAGCACAATTGAGAGTTGCCTAATGGGTGTCTCAGGACTGGGGAAGGGACAACGGACAAAGACACAGGAAGAACATGCAAACTCCACACAGAAAGGCCCACAGCCTGGGACTCAAACCCACAGCCTTCTCATTGAAAAAATAAAAAGATTCTGCTGCCTGAGACACATTAATAAAATCTGAACTAATTAACATACTGGCCGACCACACCCATGAAAACAGATAGTGTTTTGTACTTGTAGTGTGTGTGTGTGTGTGTGTGTGTGTGTGTGTGTGTAACAAGTTGACCAATACAGAAAAAAAATCACATTGCTGTCAACGGGCAGGAACACATGACCCCTCAGCCAGTTAAATCATTTTCTGCGGAAATTTTCTAGAGGCCCATGCTCAGCCTTTCGCATGTTCAAGGACTTCTAATCCCAGAAGCTGAAACATGTTCAAAATTTTTAATGTCAAATCAAGCTGCGATCCAAATGGGGAGGCTAAAAATCAGACTTTACGCGCCCCACAGCGCAGGAAAACTCTGTTCAGGTCGTCCTCGCAACATCGGGCCTTTTCTGAGTTTGACTGAAGGTCCAAAAGTCACATTATCTGAGCTGGTACCACCCTTGAGTATGTTTTGAAAACAAAAACTTAAGTGCAGATAAAATGCACTCTTAGACACACCCCATTAGTGCCAAGAAAAGTGCGGACTACCATTTAATATTTAATAAGAGCAGTGGAAACTAGAGAGACAGGTATGAAATCATCACGGACAAGCTTTGACTAAATCGACCATTAAGGATGGAGCTGAAAAAGACTGTAATCCACTCTCTAATTCTTTTGACGCCCAATAAACGAAATCATATTAGCATAAGGAGATTAAGGTGTTTACACTACACAGTCGGCACTTGATTATTATCATAATTGCTTTCAGGGCTGCAAATGCAATCGGCCTGGACAGGACTTCCTTCCTGCACTCTCCTCCTCTGTGCGATCCTTCTACTAGCTCTCGCTGACGCACACACTCCATTAAGCGAAATCACGACTCGCCACGTTTTCGGCCCAGTTGCTCTTTTAAAAAGCTTTCCGCGATTGTGCACGCCAAGCCGAGGCCGGGGTCCAATTACGTGGCTTGTTTTGTTGTTAAGACACTTGGAAAAGTTTTAAAAGTTGGAGTCTGGTCATTAAAGCTCCTTCGCTAATGAGGTAGAACAATGTGGTTATTAGACAGAAAAGGAAGCTTGTTTAATAGCTTCCATTACGGAGTTGGTTAGCTCACTCCATTATCCACGTGAACTCCGTCCCGTCCTGCGCTGTTCGTTTAAGAAAAAAAAATACAACAATTCAAAGCCGGTCCGCTGAGGCATTGATCTTGGCCACGGCTGGAATCACGACTCTCTGACAAACACCTCCGAGGCAATTCCTCTTCCTCTGCTGCCATATTACAGGCCCCCCATCATGTCTGGCCAATCAGCAACAATTCTATTTGCATCTGTGCGGGCTCGGCAGTGCACGAGCGGGTGGGGGTGGTGTTAATTAGCGTAGCGTCGCAAACATGTCACTCGGGTGCCGTGTGTACCTGGAACCTCCAATTAATTTCAAAAAATAGAGTGTCTATAAACAAGTGGGAAGGTGGAGGGAGTAAGGCATCTTTAATTAAGTGTGCGCAAGACAAAAACAAGACAAAGAAAAAGATATACACACCACCCTGGGAAAAAAAAAATATATATATATAAAATAAATTACTGTATTCGAGGGAATTTCTGCAAATTTAAGAGCACCACCAAGACAAGTGGAGTTATAGAAGAGACAACATGGTCAACAATGCAACACAACAGCAGTAGCAACAACAGTTTCGGCACAATGCAGGGCCCAGAGGATTTTGTCGTGCTGCCAGCCGACACCCTCGGCTGCTCGCTTTGGCAAGGAACCCACTCCAGTTGAAAATAAAACATGAAGTCCTTGGCAAGAATTTCACCCACCAACTGAAAAGCTGCCGTCGTGGCTGCGTTTGAAATATCCCCGGTGTGCCGTTTCAAATAGCGCAAAAATATTTTGAATTCCGGGCAGGTCTTTTAATAAAGTGCTTCATTATCAGAGCCTCACAGTCATTTACATTGTCAGAGACAATAATTATTATAATAATTAACAGTGTTGCTGCATAATTGAATAGAACCATAGCGGCGGTGTGTCACTATCGGTCCCCCAAGTGCAACGGGGAAATGCACCCCGTGTTAAAAATGTGTTTTTATAGCAGCAAATTAGCATGTTTGTCAAGTTTATTGATGAGGCTGTGCATTTGGAATTTTTATATATGCAGTAGACGGACCTAACGAGTACATCAGTCGAAAGTTAGTCAAGTACAGGTGAAAGTGCTGGTTTCAAAATGAGTTCACATCATTCTGAACCTCTTTACAGTGATGGGAAAATGAATAAAACTGCCAAAATCTTGAAATTGGAATGAAGCTCAACTTCATCTTCTGGAAATCAGTGAAGTTGAGGTTTCCACCAATATGCAGTGATAATGTACTACATTTTCAAGACAAAAAGACATTTTTCCGGTATTGTTCTTGTATCAACACAGCACTGTGTCAAAACTGGTCAAATGGAAAGAAAAAATAAGCTGTACAAACATCAAGCAATAGTTAGTCCACTGCCCACTACACATTGTTATCACATTCTACGAGACATTCAACTATGACAGCTGGGCTAGGCTCCAGCTGACCCCGTGACCCTGAGCTCAGGAAGAAGCTCAGGGTCTGCATTATTCCATGTAATAAGTGCATTACATTCCATTGCCACTGTAGGACATTTAAATTCAATCATTCGTGTTAACTCAAACAATTCAACACATATTGGTCTGTGACAGCACTCGCACGCAGTACACATGTAGACATATGAGACAGCAGAGGAGCACAAGGTGGTAAAAGATAACAGGAGCTTTAAAATCAATGAAGTCAGTGAGCTTGTCTATTTATCAAAGATTTATACAGTTTACAGTTGTTGGAGTTACATTTACACAATTTCACTCACATTTGCAATGAATCTCACCTACAATTTCAACTAATTTATAATAATAAATCCGAGTACGACTACATGTTGGGCTTAATTGATTTATTACATTTCAATTAATTGCGATTGTTTCAGCAAAGCAGCAAGTGTGTATTTTTTGCACTACTTCAGGGAGTCTGCAAAACTTTTTGTCTGTTTGTTTTATGACTGTGGTGTTGTGTCCTTCTTTCCTATTTGCTCCTTTTCCACCTCAGCCAGGGAAAAGGACGCCGCTCTCGTTGCTATAGTGAATTGATGAATCTGAGCTCGGTCTGTTGAAGGAAGTCGCGTTCAGGATGGGTTTCACCTCATTTGATGCAACCATGTCTGCTCATGCTGGATGGGTCTTTGTGCAAGCGATTAAGTCTGGACACTCGTGTTTGGATTGGTTGAACTCGGCTTAGCCATTGATCCTGGATGTCGGAATCCCACTTTTGGTTCCCAGAACAGACGGTTCAGCTCAAGGTTGTGTTTGATGACAATGATGACGTTTAAGAGTGAAGCACCATCAGTTTATCCCTTCCTCCGTCACACTGCTGTGCGGTGGTCATACGGCTCTGATTAAAATGCCCCCTTTCCTCTCTGTCTGTCCGTCTGTCTGTCTCCCTTCCAGCTTTTGTGTTGAGTTGCTCCTTCCCCAAAGAGCCCCCTGGTGGAGAGGTCACGGTCACTCACCTCCACCCCGGTGGTGAGGCCTTCTTCCACTGCTTCACTGGCTACAGGTTGCAGGGCCCCAAGATGCTGGCGTGCCGCAACGCCACCACGCCGTACTGGAGCGGGAAGGAGCCCCGATGCGTTGGTGAGAACGTGACACGTCCTTATTTTTTCTTTTCAAACGTGTTTGTGAAATGCCTGTAGAGCCTGGACACTTTTCAATAATTATACGCTGCATTAAGAACACCTTTCCCCCGCAACACAAGAGGTATCGATTGGGAAACATCGGAAGCACTCCCACCCCACCCCACCTCTGCGTTGATTAGTTACACTTGCGAGGATGATTGAGTGTGTTTGCTGGAGATTGGGGGCACGCAGGAGCTTTTCTTGGGAGCCGGGGAGGAACAAGAACCCGACTGCCTTAATTAGAACTGGGCCACACGACTCCTTCTCCTCCTCCTGTTGCTGCTCGGGGCTCATCCTCCGCTCCCGGCCTTTTCTCTGCGCCTGCCTGCAGCTGCTCTGCACTGATAGCGCCGCCCGCCACCGCCCATCCCCGTTATATTAACCCATCACATGGCGGCACCCCCAACCCTCCCGGTCACCGTTCAGCAGATTTTTGATGTCATCTCTCCTAAAACCTGTACCACTGTACCCCCCCTCCCCCGCACTCCCAAACCCTAGTGTTTGACTCTATCTCTTGTCTCCCCCACAACCTCAGCATCCTGCGGCGGCATGATAAAGAACGCCACCTACGGTCGCATCATCTCTCCGGGCTTCCCTGGCAACTACAGCAACAACCTGACGTGCCACTGGGTTCTGGAGGCCCCCGAGGGCCACCGGCTCCACGTCCACTTTGAGAAGGTGGCTCTGGCCGAGGACGATGACAGGTGGAGCGTGCACGCACACACACACACACACACACACACACACACACACACACACACACACACACACACACACACACACACACACACACACACACACACACACACCATCAAAACGGAGCAAAACAATAAAATGCGTGGCTTTTGTGTTTGTCGTCATCTGATAAACGGCGCCGGGCTTTAAACTCATTTTCCTGGATGACAATATGCCTGTGGGCCCGACCAATAAAAAAAAAAAAACGAAAAAAGGGGCCCTATAAATAACCGAAATCTTTAGGGAGCGACGGATGAATTTGAAAGGATCTTTTATCATGATAATCCTATCACGGCGTTCCACCGGAGCGAGCGGAATGAAAGGACCTCAGAGGGGAGCAGAGAGGCGGGAGACGGCGACAGCTTTACATTTCTCACTAAGCCAGGCGGCTATCATCTCTCCTGGACATTCACCTCATTAGGAAACGGCAGAGAATGTTATCACAAAGACGATTACAGCCGCGGCCGTGGCGACGCGCACGTTCCCCCTGATAACCTGGAAGCACTTTTAAAGCCTCTCGCGCCTTTCAAAACCCCGCCACCGTTTAGAATTGTTCCTTTTTTTATGTGTCATCTTTCTTTCTTTTTTTCCTTTTTTTTTTAGGCTGTTGATTAAAAACGGTAACAACATCGACTCTCCCCCGGTGTACGACTCCTACGAGGTGGAGTACCTGCCCAACGAGGGCGTACTCAGCACCGGGCGCCACCTGTTCGTGGAGTTTACGACGGACGGAACGATGACCTCGACTGGAGCAGCCATCAGATACGAAGGCAGGTTGATCGCAGCAGTGCAAGTGTTTCTTTCCCAATGCCTTCACTGCTATATCCCACCATTGTTAGCTACATTTTCTGTATGAAGTGGATTTCCATTAGGGCCTGTTAATGCACTCAAGAATAAAGAGAATAAATGAAGAAAAAAATACAACACAGAATATCGGATTGCAGAATTTATGGAAAGACCCAAAGTTGTAACAACTTCCTCTGTACGCCCGCTTGAAGTGGTTTCAGTCTGAGCTGCTGCGGAAATGATTTAATGCAAACAGGCCAACTTATGTAGCGATCACTGGCTTCTCATGTGTGCCATCAGGAGAGCTCAGAACACATCATATAGCCTTTGATTCATTCAGTACAAACAGGAAAGGCTCAGCAAGGCTTGATTCTGCATGCAACCTTACTGACAACAAAAGGCGTATTTTTTTTTTTTTTTTCCTTCTCACTTGAACCCTGAGCCCGCTCTGGTGTCCTGCTCCTCAGCTTTCGCCCAGGGGATGTGCTACGAGCCCTTCGTCAAGTACGGCAACTTCAGCAGCAGCGACTCCACATACGGCGTGGGCGCGGTGGTGGAGTTCTCCTGCAACCCCGGCTACACGCAGGAGCAGGGCTCCGTGGTCATCGAGTGCGTGGACGCGCAGAACCCGCAGTGGAACGAGACGGAGCCAGCATGCAGGGGTGAGTGGGTCTGCGGCTTCCAGGGGACAAGGAGTGCGCTGCGGTCGGTCAAGACCCTTTGATTGACGTGAGAACCCAAAGCATCCGAAAGGTCATTTTTTTCCCCACTAGAGTGCTAAAGTTGGCTGCTTCTTAACAGTCTCCTGCTAAGCTGCTTTCCCTCTGATCCATGATAGATTTTCTTTAAATTATCACGCCGATTTATTTTTGACACGTGCGCTCGCCGGGCACATTTCAGAAGAGCTTAAGATTAAGAAAGGCACACAATAGTCGGTCACTGCCATTTCTCAGCACTCCGCCCCAGAGACCTCCTCTTATCCTCTTTCTTATTCACGCCCTGCCACCCAGACACACACACACACACACACAAAAACACGATGACCCCGCTGCCGCTCTTTGTTGCCAGGTCGCTCTGGCACTGTATAGCTCTCCAGCAAAGCCAGATATGAGGAAATTTAATTTCTGCCACTGCAGGGCCTCCTTGCCGAGCTCAGATCAGAGCTGGTGCTCTGTTTGAGAAGATTTATGTCAAGAAGCCTGCAAACATTACAGAGGGCTTTTTAAAATACACACACACACACACACACACACACACACACAGTTACGTATGTATATATAGAAGTGCTGGATTTCACACCGAGATGAGTCCTGCATTCTAGGAGCTTGCACATTATTTTGTGTGCACTTTAAAGGGCTAGTTCACCCAATGATCAGACACTAATAGATCATAGCTGATCTCCAAACAGCTCTGGGTTCATCCTAAAGATTTTAATGTCACATGTGCATAAGGCATAACATGAACATGCTGCTGGCCAGAAGGTCACAGTGGAGATTTTGGATAAAAAATATTGGTAACGACACAATTTCATGACAAATTACAGCTGCTGAGTGTTTCCGAGCCGAGATGGCACATGTGGGTTTTTCTCTTTCTGTTGTTGATGTTGCAGTACTTGGCCATAATGGACTTCCATTTGGAAGAACCCTATACTCTCTTGAAAACTAGACTGGAAAAAGTCACCACGGCCTTTCACTGACTTGGGGAGGAGTAGCAAATGCTTGAATTTTCAATTTCCGTTGATTGGTTAAATGATTTCCGGTTCAGTATAATAGTTTCTTACCACTTTCACCCTGAACTAAATAAATATTTGTTTTTCTATGTTTTGATCACTACAGTAAAAAGTATCTCTGCAACAAAATAACAATTTTGCAAGACTTTTTACTTTTGGCCGTCTGGCAGCCATCTGGTTGGTTTTCCCAATTTAACCACTACCAGCTGTGTTTGTTTCGGCTTAAACATGTCGATGGAACACTAACAGCAGCCCACCAGTCTCTTGTAAACTTCACAGTGACCACAAAGCCCGAGACCACCTTCACAAGCCGTCCAGGCATGGAACGATTGCGTTCACACACATCAAATAAACTGGACTTTTGGGGCCAAGTGTGCTCTGATCCACTGCCACAGCCGCTGAAGTGAAAAGATCCCCTTTGACTTTATACACATTTTGTTGAACTGACCCATGTTTCAAACGCTATGTCTTGAAAATCATTTGTTTCCAGGTGTGAGCCTGCAGTGTTTTTTTTGTGTGTGTTTTTGTGCAGCCGTGTGCAGCGGGGAGATCACAGACTCGGCCGGCGTGGTGCTCTCTCCTAATTGGCCCGAGGCCTACGACAAGGGGCAGGACTGCATCTGGGGCATCCATGTGGAAGAGGACAAGAGAATCATGCTCGACATCCAAGTGTAAGAGGCCGCAACTCAGGTGGAATGGCACACAGGAGGTCGGGGGTAGGGGGGGAGGGCGGACGGACTTCGTGGCGGTAAACACTTCAGTCTCCATGCTCGCGTGCAGATTTCTCGCTCATATATTCCCTGGCGAACGTAGACTCTGTACAACACGCACATAGGGAGGTGTTTCTGCGGTTGCAGCCGCTAATTAGATTTTTTTTTCACTCCCTTCGTCCGCTACATTAAGAATTCTGTGTAGCTTCCAGCCCGCTCTCTGACCAGATTAGCCAGTAAGCCTCCCTTGCTTCCCCTTCCCTGGTGTGTGTCTCAGAGTTGGCTTTGAAATAAATATGCTCTGGCAGTGAACTACTCTGAGCCACTTATTCAGCCTTCCCCAACTGTAATTCAACAAGCACACGCACAGATGTCACAGTCGACGGATGTAGGGTGGGGGAAGACCCGCGCCGCTTCTCCTGCGTTCTCGGCCACAGCAGTGCGCCGGCGCCAGCGTCCTCTCGCCAGCGAGCCCACGAGAGGCTCTGACGTCTCCATTGTGTCCTTTGTCTTCTTTAACAGCTCGACGTCGATTCAAACCAAACAAAAGGATTGAAGCGGACCGCATTTGCATTTCAGTCCTAGTTATCTTTAATTTTATGGCCGCTTCTGTTTATTTTCGGTTCCAGCAATTCCCACAGCAATTCAGCGGACACGAGATCCTGAGGAAAAGAAGGAGGGATGAAAAAAAAACAACAGCATAAGTGATTTGTGTTACTGCCTGAAGCACTAGCACACAAGTGGCTGCAGAGATGTTCAAATTAAACCAGTGGGAATTCTGCCTGGGGTTGAGGAAAATGGAGTTACTGACAAACCTCAAACAGAGGCAGCCATCGGTCACAATGGTCATCTTCATATGCAGGCGCTCCTTCCCTTCAACGCATGTTTGGCATCCAGAATCCGTCCGTGTTACATGTGAGAAATTAGGGTTTTACCTTTGGGGGTCGTGATCCACTGTTGCGTGCAGACCAAAAGAGACTGTAATACACAGCCGGAGAGCACTTTGAAAGGGCCAATGAGGGACTACTTTCATGATGAGACACGCTGGTTTATCAGACTTTAGATCGTGGAGGCTCAGATCAGAGGGCAGACAGGTGGAGTGCTCCTTTTTTTCCCTCTTCAGGATTGCTCATTTTTCATCTTGGAGAGCAGGCAGTTGAGAAGCCGTGCACAATTAACTTATCCCCCGAATCACAATGGATCTCCAGGAAACACCATACTTGGCCCTCTGTTTGCAGAGCAGAAACAAGGTGCTCTCAGCAAGGGGGGAATGAACAGCTGGGTGGGAGTCTGTCTCAAGCCCGGGAGAGATATTGGTGTTTTAAAGATTTACAAGTTTACAATTTACAAACCGATTTTCAAAACTGGAGCACCAAACATCTGCATACAAAAAAAAAGTTATTTGGTTGGTTGGTTTTTTAAGTCTGGCAAGTTCATTTGGAGAGAGAAAAAAGTCTGTTTGTTTCCTCATATCATATGTGTTTGATGCCCTTTGACAAAAGGGATTTTGTAAGAGGCATGAAGTAGTAATTGCCAAGGCTCAGAGTCTCGTCTCGGGTTGCTACCTCCTCTACATCTCCGCGGAGAAATTATGAATTGCCTTGTTGCAGATTAGGATTTAGCTGCAGACCGTGGAGGTGAGTTTATCCCCAAGATCTCGAGCATAAAGCGTCTATGAAAGCCATGGCGAGTCAGACAGGTGCAGTGGGGACGCTTTGGCAGCACTTCAGGTGTTGCACAGAGAATGAATCTCAGGGGTGTTGTGACCAGCGGATCCAGGATGAGTTTTGCTCCATATGGTGTGTCTGCCGTGGTGGTTTGTGAATCTGATTAGAGTGTCCTCAGGGTAGCCTCGCTTTGGAGGCTTTCCAGGCTTCTCCAGCAGGGAGGAGACCACGGGGGTCGCCTTGGGATTACACATCCCCCTCATGTAGCGGGACACAGAACACTTGGCATCCTCCTGAGGTCTCATCACGCCTCATCTCTGCTTCAGATTTGTTTTCTGAGAATAAAAGTGGCTGCTCTGGGAGCTTGTTAACTGAGTAGGCCACTTTTGAAAACGCTAAGCTCAAAAAAGCATCAGTGTGTAATCTTATTGTTCCTAAAAGCATTGGTCGGACTATCCTTACTCTGCTAGAGGCATGCACGGGTCAACACAATGATCCAACAGTCGTGGGAAAGCTTCATCAATTGTGCCGCGGTGGAGAAAGAGTCCTTTGCAAAAGGTGGACCCAAAAAAGTCCCATTTTCTGTCTGTGATATTTCAGCAACTGGAGTTAAAGGCAGAAACCTTTTTTTTAATTTTATTTATTTGATTGATTGCCTGCTTGTTTGTTTGTTTACTGTGTTTTCCCCACTACTGGTCATTCAACCCTGATGTCAAGTGTAGAGTATTCATCCAGAAAAATTCCAATCAGACTTTTTCCAAACTATCAATATAATTCATGACTTCTCAGGTGAAAGCGGCTGAAGGTTAAGAAAGTTTACAAGCCAGTGCATGTTTGTAAACAAGGCAGCATTTCAACCTGAAGTGAAGAGGCTTTTTCTCCCGACTGGTTTAGACAGGAGTTCAGTCAAATGCACTGTGCCACATTGTGCACATCTACACCGGGCCATTACACGTGTCAGGGGTCGCTCCTCCATCTAATTGGAAGCTTAGTACTGTTACCAACTGGCTCAGCTGGCAGTAAACAAACCCAGCCTGCCTGTTTTGTCCAATCACTTTTCACCTGGTGTATGAAGATAACGAAAGTGAAAACTGTGCAAAATACCACACAATGTTTATATACTACCTTTGGCTTCGGCTTTGGCTTGGGATCAGAATTAAAATCGGTGGTATTGCGCATAACTATTGGGGTAATGAACAAAAGTACAAACTGGGATTCAAATCAGAAAACAACTTTTACGACTATACCCATATTTAAATTCACATGAAGCATCAACATATAGTCATTTAACTGCTGCAAGGCATCAGTGCTGTTTGGAAAATCTATGATTTGTATTCCGCCACATGATCGCAAAGCACATTCTGCCCCCAGACATTATACCCAAGGCTGAGAGCAAGCGAGACAACAAGCCATCACTCAAATGTGATCCTCAGATCAAAGAGGCAATAACAGCATTAGAGGATGCCAATAATACACAACCGCAAGGCCGCACAGGTTTGTGTGACCCCACTTGCCTCCCTTTTGTTTACTGGAGGACTAAGTGATTAACGTCTGCGAGTCAGCCGGTGCACCTTGGGTGAAGAACAAAATAAAGATCAGAGGGATTTGTCTGCTGTACGTGTCTTTTCCCCCTCCATTCCATCAGCAAACAAGTTTGATTTGAGGTGGGACGATTTCCATTTGGAGACCCCTTTTGAAAATAAATTGTGTCGGCCGCAAGTTTGTTTAATCTTTAAAGCCTTGCGAGGGCGTGAATTAGGTGTTTTGCTGGCCGGCCCTGCTGTTTATTTCTCACGGTTGGTCACGCATGGAGGAAACCACAGCTTGTCCGATCCCCCCCAGACTCTCCCATTACCCCCAGTGCCTAGCACGTTCATCTGCTCCATTAAAGCCCTCAAAGGTTCGGTCAACATGCAATTTGCGAGAGGGTGCGTCTATGTGCGCACGGCAAGGATGTTGAGGCAGCGGAAAGGGCCCGGCTGGTGAGAGCTGTCTCATTATAAACGGTGGGCACAGTCTTTTTCCGCATTAATGAGAATGTTTTCTATATTATCATTCATCACTGCGCCCGTGCTGGCAATTATGCTGAAGCGGTGTGCATAATGAGGACTGATTAATTAATTTAGGCCAAACAGGGGGGCTGGTTCTCCGCTAATTAGTGTGGAGCATGTCTCGAGCAAGAGACGATACAAGGGTCTACAGCTGATACCTGCACCTGTGGATGGGTACCGGGTAAAATTGTTCACACGTGGGTTTTCAAACATTTGGCTTACAGTGTGAGAGGCCTCCCATACCGGCAGTGATGTGTTTGTCAGCCTAGGAGCAGCTGTTTAATGGCACGCAGAGCCTGCAGAGTCCTCTTGTGGACACTTTGGGTGTTACATTCCTATTATATCATATTATTATTATTCCTACATACAATAAAAGGGGGGTGGGTTCCCAACTATTTTTTTTTCTATTTCTTTTTAATTAGAAAGGAAAAATCAGCTGTCAACTATGTCAGCCTTGAATGAATCACAGCTGTTCAGCTCTTCTGAGTTCAAACCACTGCATGGCGCAGGGGTCTTCAAAATGTGATTAAGAAACAAACAAAACTAATATACACCCCAATCAAGAAAGCATCTATGTAATTTCAGTTGTCATCTCAAAAACATTATATATATACATATATATATATATATATATATACAAATCATAATCACCCTCATTGTGCCATCGTTGTGTTTTAAATGTACCTCCATGAAGCCCACCCAACACCCTCCCATCACTAATGTGCTTTCAAAGTCTTTGATTCTGCATCTTTGCCCTTGAACGTTTCACAAAGAACTTAAACTGCTTTAAAATGGTACAATCTCCATCATTAGCCTCATTTCTGAATCTCACACTCCACGCTGGAAAATGTGGATTTATTTTTTTCTATCTGGATTATTTAATTCTGACTTTTGTGTCTTTTTATTTATTTATGTATTTATTTATTAAAGGACAAATGCGGCAGGGGAACATTTTAAGTAAAACATATCTCCTGACCCTCCTTGGTGATGTGAAAAGAAAGTCTAAACTCAGGGACATGCTGAGACAAGGAGAAATTGTTGCTCTGCGGGAAGGAGAAAGCAGGTGGGACGACATGTGGGCGAAGTGACTGCCAGGTTGTGCGGTGACAGCAGCCGATCAACCTGCGGTTATTCACCACGCGGTTCTGCTCCGAGGGCACTCAAGGCTTGGCACCATCTCATTTCGGCCACCGGGATTTCGAGAACACTTCAAGTACAGACTGGAGGTGAATGGTGAATGTGAATGAGGAGGAGAACAACTAAAACCGAATGCCGGGAGACACCTTTAAAGAACCTAAAGTAATGCTTACTGCATGCAAAAAAAAAAGAATAAATTTAAAAAAAAAAACATTGCGAGAGCAGCTGAGACTTGTGAGGTGGCCACAAAAGTGAACTGATTGTGTGTCATACGTTGACATTCTGAAGCCCCAGACCAGCAGGAGGTGTGAGGATGCAGTGTGTTATCTGGGATGTTGCCATGATGAGGATTAGAAGGAGGAGCAGGGGCTTTTCTTTTCCTTTTTTGGCGGTATGTGCTTATCGGGGTAGAAGAGCAACAGCATATCAGCAAACAAGCTAAAACCATTGCAAAAAAAAGACAAAGAGAAAAAAAACACGCAATGTCAGATTTCCAACGCCACACAGTCGACAAGGCCTCAGACTGTCCTGCGTGTCTGGGCCGCCGCTTTGTGCGGATCCAGCTCGCTGAAAGGAAACCGGAGGCAATCACAAGTTCTGATTGCCGACAGTCAAGACCATGCCCGACGCCCCCAAACACCAGCACCAGCACCAACACCCCCACCCTCCCGTATCTGACAGCAATCTGAATGCAGGGGACCTTCGGTTGGCGATAAGGGGTTGGGGGGTGAGTCGGGCCGGGGTGGGGGGTGTTTATGGAGCGGCGATAAGGTGGACTAGCTTGTTGACAGCAGCAGCCAGTCTGGCACAGAGCTCGGGGAGAAGTGAGGCGTGAGATTTGGTGGGGGGGAAGAAAAACGGCAAACAGCGGTGGCTGCCCTGATGGGCAGAGCTGTTTTATTGCGACAGCAGCTGCTGCCGCTGAAAAGAAGAAAGGAAAAAACTATGTCAGTCTTTGCTTGTAGCGAGGAACTGGTGTCAGCTGATTATTGTAAATGATGCATTGTTTAAAAAAAACTAAGATTTTTTTTTTCTTCATTTTAAATGTTAGTCATCAACAACCCCTCCAAAAAAATGGAATTTTAGCCCTCTGTTTATGGCCACAGAAAATGCTATAAACTCTGTATTTCAGAGAATTTATTGACGTGGCTTCGACTTCTTTTCGCACCTGATTTTATCTACCGGTAATCCCACAGAGACGGGGCATTCGAGAAATGGCGTAAGTGGCAAAGGGCGATAAAAACGCTGTGGGAGAGACAGCTTGGAGAGGAAGGAGTCTGCACAACCTGATTTGCAGTCATTGCGACTTGCCACTTTAATTCATGCAAATTGCACAGAAACAAAAGTCTCCCTGCCGCTATTTTGGGGACAGAAGTGGTTTCCCTGTGAGCTGCCGTGCGACTGGTTGATTGCTTGATCGCACCAAGTAAAAAAAAAAGAGTGGGGAGCACACGTGGGCAGGTGAATCACGTTTTTATGTCATTTAGTGATTACGTCCATTGGCTTTGTGTGGGAAAAGGCGCAGTCCTGGTGAGGTCTAGTTGGTGAAGCTGGTGAGTCGGCTATGAAAGGCCTCTAGTTTGTGGAGACTGTTTTAAAGGTCAGCATTCTTTCATCCCTGACCGCAGTAGAGTGGTCACTTACTATTCATTATCCCAAAACAGCATATTTATCCCACTTATGGCCGCTTTAAATAAATAAATAAATAAATAAATAAAACATTTCATTTTAGCTTCCTGTTCAAAGTGACGCATTATTACGATTATTATTATTATTATTATTATTATTATTATTATTATGTGTGATAATTTACATCTGTTTAAATTATTCTTTCATAAATATACTGCCAGACAAAGCAAATTCACATATTTTGCTCATGCACTTGCAAAAACACCCTTTGTAACACATTCATGGGTGCAAAGAAGCCCGCAAGATGAATTATTTAGTGTTTACTTCACATCGCATCTATCCAATATAAACAGAATTTCAAATTTCCCTTTTTGCTGACGCAGCCTCATGTCATCATCTTTGGCTTTCATCAGTCAGGAGAGAAGGAACTTGGCACAAACAGAGTTTGCACTTTCACTTCAGATATTACAGTCTTAAAACCTCACGATTTAAGAAGCTTAACCTCACATTATTTTCTTTTTTCTCCACCATCTTTTGTGGATTCCAGTCTCCACATCGGCAAGAACGACCTGCTGACCTTCTACGATGGCGACGACCTGACGGCGAACATCCTGGGGCAGTACAGCGGTACGCGGCCCCACTTCAAGCTCTACACCTCCATGGCGGACGTCACCATTCAGTTCCAGTCCGATCCTGCCACCAACATCTACGGCTACAACAACGGCTTTGTGGTGCACTTCTTTGGTAGGAGTCTGGCTTTTTCTGCTCCATCCATGTGTAGACCAGGATTAAAAAGAAAGAAAAACAAACTACGAAAGGCAGAAACGATCAAGGAAATCAATCAATGCAAGATGAAAGCAAACGCTGGGACGGAGCAACAATTCAGCAGTTAGAAATAATGTGTTTACCTCTTCCTTGCAATACCTCTGAGTCACTCCTGGTGCACAACAAGCAAACAAACTACAAACACAGACGCACAACAAATCGTCGGCACTTCACAGCTGAGACGTCAGCTGATTTTACCCGCTGCTGTTGTGCTGTTGCCCAGTTACTGGAAGCATAGACCAACTGGCTCCCAACCACATGCTGCTTTTGTTCATCATAAGCTTCTATTTACATTTTTCCCTCTAAACTGCTGCTTTAGTTCACACTCAATTCCGTGAAGGAGCCCCAATGAGTTTCTATGCAAACATGATGAATGAAAACCTCACAGTCTTTTTTTTTCTCCCCCTTCAGCGTGCAAACAATGTACTCTGCATTTCTATTTTTCAATGTCTTCCAAAAAGAGGTGCAAAGGAACGACACGTGCTCTGAGCTGCCCGAGATCACCAACGGCTGGAAGAGCACCTCCCACCCCGACCTGATCCACGGCACCGTCGTCACCTACCAGTGCTACCCCGGCTTTGAGCTCGTGGGCTCCGAGATACTGATGTGCCAGTGGGATCTGACGTGGAGTGCCGACCTGCCCAAATGTGCAGAAGGCAAGAGGAGGCCGCAGCATGTTTCGTACGGTTTCCTTAAAAAAAAGGAAGGAAAGAAAGAAAGAAAGAAAGAAAGAAAGAAAGAAAGAAAGAAATGCAAATTCTTTACCCTTCTGTTCCAACTGTTCCACTAGTCGAACAAACACAAAAAGCATCCATCAAGTAAACGTCAATAAAGTTCCTTGTTTGCGCAGGTCCTTTTTGTGAATAAAATCAATTCAGAGCCTCGACAAGAAAACAGAAAACGAAAACAAACCTGGAAAAAGAGAGAAAAGCAAACAAAACCCATTTAAAGCCAAATGTATGAAACATATTTGAAAAGCTATTAAAATATTTTCCTTTGAAAAACTTTCTAACTGCTAATCTGAATTAGTAGCATCAACATCATGCCAGTAACATGAAGCAATTAATGCGCGCGTGTTATCCCCTCTGTGGCTCGTGGCACTGACATCTTTTGCTCTTCTTCTTTCTTCTGGACCAGTCCTGACGTGTTCGGACCCCGGGAATGTTGAGCACAGTCACAAGGTGTTCGCAGGCAGCCGCTTCACCGTCGGCTCCACCGTGCAGTTCGTCTGCAACAAAGGCTACATCCTGTCCGGGAGCGGCGTGCTCACCTGCTACAACCGAGACACCGCCGCGCCCAAGTGGAGCGAGAGGCTGCCCAAGTGTGTCCGTAAGTCATCGCGGCCAACGCACACACACATGCACACATACAAACACTGACACTCAACTGTTGTTTAAAGACTTTTAAGGCACCAAAGCATCCCTATGCAGCGGCTGGATCATTATCATTTCAACTGAGCCAAAAATAAAAAAAATACATTTTAAAACTTCCGATTAAAAAAAAGTAGCATTTCCAATGAGTTTCATTAGCCCTGCTAACCGATTAGCCTCTGTTTAGCTGTGATGAATGATGGGGGGGGGGACTGCTGCTAGCAGCAGCTAAAAAGATGAAAGAAAACACAGAAGACGACCAAGAACAAAAACAGTAAGTGACTTTGAGCCGAGGTTTGCTTATGTGGTACCAGCAACCGTTTTAGAAAACATTCATTCATCATCATTCATTCATTCATCTTCTATACCCGCTTATTCCTATTCAGGGTCACGGGGGTCTGCTGGAGCCTATCCCAGCTGTCTTAGGGCGAAGGCAGGGTGACACCCTGGACAAGTCGCCAGTTCATCGCAGGGCCTTTTAGAAAACAATGAAATTTATTTATTTATTTATTTATTTGTGTGTTTGTTTGTTTGTTTGTAGGCTTCATTCAACAACGAACCTCAAGCGTAGATGTAGCTAAACTAGCAGTGGTCTGCTTTGATTGTAATAGAAGAAAAGTTGTTTTATTATGTTTTGTTTTGTTTTCAATTATTCTGCCTCCATTTCACAAACGAACTATTTTGAACAGATGCTGACCTCCACCCCCTTTGCTCTTTATCTAGTCAACAGCCTGTGTGTGAAGCAGTTCCTCAAACTCATAGTATAACTTTCGAAACAGTGTTGCATTTTCTTGTAATCTTCTTCTCATCTGGGCTCGGAAATGTTTCTTAGTCGTGGAAATAATTGTGCATTTTGGATTTAACAGCAGCAGTAGCTCGGGGAAGCCATTTGAGTTTTCTGTCCCATTTTCTGCTGAGGCGTCAATCGTTCATTCTATTTTTTTTTTTTTTTTGCATCTGGTTTTTCCCTCCTGGCAGCTGAGAAGTATGAGCCATGCCGGAACCCCGGCGCAGCCTCCACCAGCATGCAGAGCACTGAAAAGGCTTTTTACCAGGCCGGGGAGACGCTGAGCTTCTCCTGCCAGCCTGGCTACGAGCTGCAGGGCCAGGCCACCATCTACTGCATCCCTGGGCACCCGTCGCAGTGGAACAACACTCCACCCGCCTGCAGAGGTACGGCACACCAACACGGCCAAACAATGCCGCAATTGGAAGCACGCTGACTTTCAATTGCGACTCCTGCCCCGACGCTCATCAAAGTGCTGTTTGCCTTTGCAGTGTCAACGGCCCAGTACGTGAATGAACGCAAGCTGGATGGTGAGTCTTCAGCAGAGTCCCACTTTATAAGTTTAAGAAAGTGTGTAAGTTGATGCACGTTCAGGTTGAGAAATCACAGCCGATGATGATGTGAGAATTTCGAAACAGCCGCTTCAGGCGAGTTTTAGGGCTTGAATGACTTCATGCCACTGACTTTATGACACAGAGCTACAATATTATGGCAGGGAAACTGTCTTCTTGTTTCTCCATGACCAGAAAATATAATATTTAGAAGAAAATCCTTGAACCTTTTTTCTTACTAATGACAAATGAAATGAATTTTGCATAGCCATGAGATTTTGTGTGACATTTGCATTTAGTTCACAAGTTTTGCGCATTCAGGTGTTTAAAATATGATGTATTTGGTAGAAAAGTACTGGGATTTGGCACTTTCTCTTTGGCACCTCATGTATTTTTATTCAACAGATGCATTTTTTGATCTTTTCTAATAGTCTTACTGACTATTTCCTCTTGCAGTCGTTAACATGGATTACGCCATGGAGGAACCAACGTTGCCCTCGCAGTTTTTATTCCGACCGCAGTCATCTTGGTGGTCGTCCTGGGGATTTACATCTACTTCGCAAAGTGAGTAGTTAAAATCTAAAGCCTTGACTTATTGCAGTGTACATTCAAACGTTTGCCCCTCCATGATGTTGTTTACCGCTCTTCCCCCACTGCAGGCTGCAGGGAAAGACTATCAGAATGCCGACGTCCTCGCCACCGTATACGACAACATGACAGAGGAGTCGGCTTTTGACAACCCGGTGTACGAGAGCGGAGTAAGTACGGACGTCACGACGAGCGTGAGAGACGTGGACTCACAGAACACCAGCGTGCTGTCCTGATGCACCCCGCCTCCCACCTGGCCGTCATTCTGTCCTGTCAACTCACGGTTCACCAGCAGAGGGCGCCCTATGGCTTCATCTTTCATCGCCTGTCTGTCAGACATTGTGGGTGCTCATGAAAACGTTACAGAGGGGAAAAGGACATCTTGTCATGTCATCGTGACTTCCGTCATTGTCATTGTCAATTCTGACATCATCTCCCTTCCTGAGCTTGAAGATCATCAGCCTCATGTTTTGTAACTGATGTCACAGGATATTGTGTTCATGTCTGTGTGTGAAGGTTCTCAGTCATCCAGTTCATCATATTACTTCAAGAGAAAGTTAAAGCACTAAAACCAGTTGCCTTAACTTAATCTTCAAGTATGAAATTTTGCTATTTTGTACATCGAGCATGTGTGGTAAAGATGTGCGTTCTCTACACGGCTGGTTTTATGTGAGTGAGATTTTGTTTGGAATGTGAAATTATATTTTTATATGTATTTATTTATGTATTTTACTAATAGCTGTTAGCATAAAATTAGAGTATCAGAACCTTTTCATTGTTTTTAATGATTATCATTATTGTGTAGCTTTCACTAAAGACACATATTAGTTATTCCACCAAGTAATGGATCCAATCTACAGAGTTAATGTTAAGTTTTTTAGCCACAGCTCAAATAAATCAAGGTAGAGGAACTTCTACCACTGAAGTATCACCATTAACAGTTTTTTGAATGCTTGAACGTCCACAGTGCAGCAGAAATGCTCTTGTGTGAAAACTTGACAGGAAGCCGCTCCCCGCACTTTGTTGTGTTTCATGACCTCAGTGTCCTCTTGTATTCTCTCCCTGCTCCTTCAGCACTGGCAGTCTAATTCTAGATATTAAATTCGGCCAGGAGCCGCCGTGCCGCTGAAGGACCTCAAGGTGAGATGTGATATATTCAGTGACTTCCTGGAACTAGGTGGCAGAGAGCACAATCAGCATTTCTTTCTTATTCTACTTAAAACTGACGCCTCCTCTCAAATTCTAATTATGTTCTTCCAGAGGCCAAAACATTGTCCACTAGTGCTGCCATTATTTTTTGAAGTAAACATCCAGTTTATTTTTCATCCCAAATCAAAGCATAATATTCTCCAATCTAAACATGCACTTAGAGTGTAATGGCTTGATGCAAGTTCTGCAATGTGCAAAATATGTGTTTATTTGTTATACATTGTAATGTGCGTTTCACTCATGTGAAACATTATTTAACTGACAAATGTGTCTGGTCTTCACAGGACAAATAAAAAACCAAACATAAAAGATTGAGAGGTGTCCACTTGGGAGACCTGAACGCAGGAATTGCTCGAGCTCTGCCTTGGGACTCTGCACTGCTTCAACCTTTGTCCCTCAGTGATTTCTCTCCATCTTTTGTGTGGATTACTGTATATATGTTGGCTTTGTTTCTATTTTCTTTTTTTTGTCTGCCCTTTCTCTCTCTCTCACGGCCCAGTCTGTGAATCTGTGGATCGCCATGGTGATATTTTTATAGAGTAAATTGCAGATAATGAGCCGCTGGTGATTGTACGCTTCGGGGAGCTTTTTCACCCCCTCGCTGAGCCAGCGGCGGTTAGAGACTGACTAACTGCAATGACTGTGGAAAAGCGTTGGATACAATTTTCCCCATTACCCAGCAGTCTTTGGGATCATTAATTTCTCTGTGTGCGTGTGTATGCGTGGGGTGTCGGGATCTGTTATTTGTAAATAAACTGCCTGTCCAATAAGAGTGCCTCACAACTTACTATAATCTGAGAGATCACATTTTTTCCTCATTTACCTTTTGTTTTTAGTGACTTTATCATGTGTTTTTGTTTGTTTTTCGTAACACAGAAATAAACACGGCAGACAGTGTTTACTTTTACTCTAGATAGAAGCTGACAGCCGACATGCTGCGACACCGATTGATCATTTATTGTTGATCATGAGCAGGTTCATGTGATCGTGCTTCAAGACGTCAGTGCCAACAGCACATCAGGACTATGTGATCACACCAACCAGCTCTGATCATCTTAATGAAATTATTCTGTGATGTCGATCATAATTCTGGAATGCACACAAAATATGAAAAAGTAGAGAAAATCTTGAAGAATTGCACGTCCCTTCTCGGCTTCTATACTTTGCAGCTCCCACCGCCGTGCAGCCTACACATATTTTTTATCTCTATGCATACCTCACCTCTCATATGTAACAACTCGGTGTGTTAGGATGTGCCAGGTTATGTGACTGCATTAGATTTGGTGGTGGCGTCTTAGCACACTTTACAAGTCAGCCACAGTATTGAATTCAATAACATCAACCATCTGACTGCAACCAGTATTTACAATGAGGAATTCCCAGATCATGGATCTACACAGAGACAACCATCGAAGTGGCAAACCATACTGAAGGAGAGTGATTTGAAGGTCAAAGTATCTAATCTGGGTTAGAGCTACAAATAGGTGACTCAGGATAATGATAAGAAGAAGAGCGGGTTAAAATGCATATATTTTTTTTTCTTTCAAAATTTTGGAATGAAAGTCTCAGTGTGTACTATTTCAGACAAATGTGTCATGAAAGGGAATAGAAGAAAGTACATTTTCTGCTTTTTTTGTTTGCTGACATTCTAGCAATCCTAATATTTGTCATTTTTTCATTGTAACGTGCTGTCAATCAGATAAGATCAAAGACCGAATGCAATGGGGATTTAGAAAACACTAATACTGGTTGCAATGTGCTCTTTTACCGTTAGATGGCACTAAGTCACACACTGGGCCTTTGAACAAACGATCTGCTTGTTGTTTCACGTTCCTCTGTAATGAAGCTACAGTCCTGCAGGGGGCACTACAGGTGTGCCATTCTTCAACAAGGCCACACATTTGATCCCCAGCTGGTGAAAGTCAAATACTTCTGAGCTTATCCAAATAACATAATATTATTATTTAAAAAACAAAAAATCTGAGGGGTTTTTGTCATATGTTTGGGAAAAATACTGAATAAACACTTTATTTGCAACCTTTTGATCACCCAAGGAATCGGCTGCAGTCATGAGGTAGTTTATTTTGTGAAAGCGAGTTGTTTTATGCTCTTCATGGGTCAACCAAAACCCACGTGACCACAAGGACCTACTAGTTCATTGTACCTCAGCCACTGTTATCTAGAGGCGGCTTCAATGTTTCAATGTGATCACCATCCAGGAACCACACTTATTATGGGGATGATCTCAAAGTTGCTGATCCGAACTTTGACCCGCTCACGTTGTGACCTTGCATTCCATTGTTTAACATTTGTCAATGCGCAGTAAGTCCTTGGCTGAGTTTATGTCCTCACTGATCTTTCGTTTCATTACCTGAGAAATGAAATCACCCTTAATTATCCCCAACACAATAAAATGTTGTTTAAAATACCATTGCCGAGTCATGAATTACTGCTGAATAAAATCACTGCATATTTGTACACACTTTTTTCATAAAGTTGAAACATAGTAACAAGAGACTTTAAGGTTTATTGGAACAGTTTATAGTGGACTGCAAAATATGTGCTTTGAAACATAACATCTCTGAAGTTGATAACTTCCCTACATAGTGAATATCTACACAAAAGCAAAGCTTCATTTTCTGCTAATTCACAACTCTATTTACATGCACGCACACACACAAAAACACATGACAAATGAATAGAAATTGTAATAAACATTTTTACCACTAGATAGAGCAATCATACCACACATTTTCCAGCAGCAAACACTGCATATAGAGTAGTTTGCCTTAATATTATGGAAAGCTCAACAGAATATTGAAAAGGGGACATGCACAGAGTTAGAAATGAGCAAAGGTTTGAGGAGAGAACGGCCAGCTACAAACACAGCGGAATGCAGCACGATGACTGCTGAAACGCATGGATCATAATTGCAAGAGAGGCAGATTGGTAAATTAATAAAACCCAATCGAAATATGAACTTATGCACAAATACTGAATTCCTTGCATGGCCAAAAGCATAGATGTGATTTAGATATTAACTAAAAAAGCAAATATTGTGACTTCACTGAACCAAGAAAGTCAACAAATTCACACAAATTTGAATCCCATTAAATCAGTGAAGACAACCAGGGTCATTTATCAGACTTCATTGTCCTGAAACGTTGTTGCCACTGGTGCCAGAAGGTGGCGGTGTACACCCAGAGAGGCCTGCTAGAGCTGCCACCGTGCAGCCACGCTGGGCGGCCTGCTGAGGGGGCGGGGTTTACGGGCCGGAATGGCTCACAATTAAAATAAAATGCCCTCCTCACAATCCAGTGGAGACCAGGACATGGCAATTAACCCACTAATACAGGAGACCATTAGACCCCCCATCGTATTGTCTGCAGCCCGAGGGCATACAGTACACTAAGCAAGGCGCTCAGGGATGCATATTATGGCAGATAGTTTAATGTAATGACCCATTCAGAGTCCTACTGTCGCGGTAGAGGATGATTCAGGAGCACTGTATCCTGTGTGAAGGTCCAAGTGTTTGGTGGCTCAAATTTGGAACGAACATTAGCATCTAACCAAAAAATTGTATTTTTGTTTTGTTTTAGTTTTGGTTTTTGTTTTGCTTTGTTTTAGTTTAGTCTTGAGTTTAGTTTAGTTTTTATCGCTAGGGCTGCACCAGGGTTGGTGGATCTGCTGATGCTGCTAAAGCTGAACTTTATTAGCAGAAAGCCAGAGCGCTGAACAAGGAACAAGGTTTCTCATTTATCGATGGTGTTAATACATTTGAATATTATTCTGATAAAATAGGATTTTTTTGTTTGTTTGTTTGTTTGTTTTACATTCTCTCATGACCTTTTGGTGATTTGGGGGCATCTGGAGATCAAATCAAGATTAAATATAAAATTATGATCTGAAATATGAATGCTTTTTATCAATAATTAAGTAAGCTGTCATTTTTAAGGCTTATTATAAACTGTAACTAAACACATTCAAATATATCCATCCGTCCATTTTCAATACCCGCTTCTTCCTGAGCTCAGGGTCAGGGGGTCTGCTGGAGCCTCAACCAGCTGTCAAAGATCAAAGGCAGGGTGACACCCTGGACAAGTCTCCAGTCCATCGCAGGGCCACATGGAGACAACCAACCACACTCACATGCACACCTACGGACAATTCAGAGTTTCCAATTTACCTCACATCCTTGTTTTTGGAGTGTGGGAAGAAGCCGGAGAACCCGAAGAGAACCCACGCAGACACAGGGAGAACACGCAAACTCCACACAGAAAGGCCCCAGGCCCAGAATCGAACCCACAACCTTCTTGCTGTGCGCCACCGTGTTGTCCATTCAAATGTATTTTCTCTTCATTTTTATATCAGTCCATTTAGACACACTCGTCCTTGAAATCAAACCTCTCAAAATGCTGCTTTACGTAACTAAAACAATCTTGTTGCACTTTGAGCAAGTATTTAGTAGAACAACCATTGACCACCATACTGGGCTGTCTTGACAGTCAGAACTGGACCTGGCTTTATCATTCAGTCGTGCACTGGTACACCTGTCTTGGTGAAGTTTATTTTTAGTCCCAATGAAGGGAAATTTGTCACATTGCCTGCATTGTGTTGTATAACAACTGATATGTACTGTATTTGACAAGTATGCTTTCGCAGATCCAGCTGCAATGATGGGGTGATACTCTCACAGTTTTACTCCAGTTTTACAAGCTAATCTGACAGGGTAACAGGTAGGTTAAGCCTAACTACAAACTATGGCTTTAAGAGGGTTTATGTGCATGTATGCGCAACAGCAAATTTGTGTATGTACGTGGCAGAGCCGTCACCCGCGTGCATTATCCGAGCTGCGGTGAGACGGGAGATATTTTGCTTCCAGGATGCTGGGCAGATTTGAGATTGAAGGGTCTGAACAGAAAAGGGACAAAAGCAGGCGAGCCAGAGGGCGAAGGGGAGTGGATGAGCTGCCGAGATGATAATGTGGCATGACACCTCTGAAATGAATCCCTGGTTACCATGGCGAAGGAGCAGGATGGGACAGTCTCTCAGGGGCCTCACATAAAGCCGGCTGTAAATGACATTTGATTAGTATTTAGATCATGTTCTCGCTTGGCAGAGACACTGGCAAACTGTGCCGATGCTGCACCTACACGTATGAAACTCATTACAGTTAAAAGAATAATGTTATATTTGGAGAAAAAAAAAATTTGTTTAAAAACATGAGTGTAATAAGAAACTCCAGTAGAATATTATAGATTTTTTAAGCATTTTCTGCAGAGTAAAATTAAAGCAGGGAAATAGGAAAAGAGTTTATTTACTCAACATTATTGAAGCCTAAAAGCAACGTAATCAGCACAGTGTGCAGGTGCACCTGGGTACTCCTGCGCGACCTGCCCTGTATGTAAATGTTGCAGCGGACAATTCTGTTTGCTAGTAGCTTAAAACCCAGGAGGGATCGGCCTCCCAGTGCAAATACGGGGGTGGTGGGTGGCTGAGCTCATGCACCTCAGCATGTTAAGCAGATTATAGTTTTCATTAGTTTACAAATGGGCCGCATATTTTTTGCCCACTATTTAGTTGTTTTAAATAAAGCTGAGAAGGCTTTCATACCTAATCAGTTTGTGTAAAACCATATGACTTTTGTTTGATTGTATAGACTAAACACACTAAAGGTCTGAGTCGGTGCTGTTACGTGCACTGCGTATGAAGTGCAAATCATTCATAGGAGTGTACACGTCAAGCTAATGCGGAAAACGTCACTGATAATAAGTATCTGCACATAGAAAGGGAGAGAGAAAAAAAATGTTGGTTTGTAAAAGAGGAAACTTAACACTACTACTACTGTGGACTGTGGACTGCTACTGTGGAGATGTTTTTGTGCTGAACATGATCTGCTACAGCCGTTTGTCCCCGTATCCAAACAGATAGATTATTTCCCACTGCTTCCTTTGCACTTTCTGCTCTCTCTCCCTACGTGTCAGCCGGGCCCTGGCAATGGACTGCTTACCTAGCCAGAACTAATCACATCTGACTGCTATCTGTCACTGTCAATTACACACCACATGGCTCTTGCCCTGATGCCGCCGTGCAGTGAAAGAGATCCCCGCACTCGGCCGCAACAAGGATCTTTTGAAGGTGGACACGATCACAGCTGGCTTCAACAACTGCTTTCATTCAGTCAGTTATTTGCCATTTCATGTCTATTAAAAAAAATAATTGGTTCAGCTCATTTAATGCTTACTATCATTCAGCTGACAGGAAGGTCAGTAAGTTTTGAACCAAAGGGGGAAAAAAAACAAGTCAGGATGTCCAAGGCATCTTATTCAATGTACAGTCACCCTTAAAGAAAATCATTCAAAACCATCATCACCACTGATGTGATGGTGATAGAAAGAAATGTTGTCATACTGAGCTAAATGCTAATCCACATCGATTCTCACCTCTGCGGTCATGAATGGATCCATCATTTGTGTCGGATCATATTGACGGAGAACTCAATACTAATTAAGCTCAAATAAAAATCAGTGCCAACTGGAGAAATGTTGATTTACCCAGTGCAAATATTGCTTCTGAATTCTGCTGGGGGAAAAAAAACGCATCTGTATATTCAAGGCAGTGAACCTTTGGCAAGACTCAGTGGGATTCACCTCGTGATACACGGCGCTTACATGCACAATTGTCAGACATCCAAGACCCGGACCAACCAACACCACTAATGATATACCTAAGTATCTTAGAATTTGCTGGTCTTAAACGTAACACAAACAGTCAAACAGCATGTAGACGTAGAGAAGACGACTTGCTGATAGCCACTGACTGCTGTTCACCTCTTTACAGCTTCCCCTGACAATCTGACTTTTTGATCTTAATCTAGTCAAATTTGATATTGGCCATTTTCCTCTCTTCATCCTCTCGTCTTCATCTTGTTCACGGTCTGTCCACACATGTGGTGAGCGTGTGACAGAGACATATTATTCAGTCTGTGCTTAAAGGTGACTGCCACCATTCCCTCTTTCGCTAAAGGCGCGGCGGATCACTGGGATCCGCTGCCGCATCCTGCCGCCACAGTGCAAAGAAAGAGAATGGGGGGAAAACAGGGAAGGAGTTGAGGAGGGAAAAGGGTGGAAAAACGAAGGATGAAAGATCACGGAGCCAAAAGAAACGATGAGGACGGGAGCCGGAGCACTGACGAGCTCAGCCGCTGGTCGCACTGAGTGGGGGGCTGGGTAGGCAAATGAATGGGAGCCATTAATCATTATTGGCTCATACCTCTATCCCCTGCACAACCTGACACCCCTCTTAGCTTTGACATAAATCATGATTTCTTCATAATAGATCCCCTTCTCGCCGTGCGGGGGAAGAGAGCTATGATATTGATTTCAAACCTCCATCCCACAGTTGAGCCTCTCCCAGTGGCGCTCTGCCGCTACCACATGGTGCCCATGAGGGATTTGCGGGATGTAATGTTGGAACTTTGTTTTCACGCGACCCCACAACACTGAGTAAATAACATTGAGGCGTTGACGGCATTTAGCTCATCGTTCCCGCTGGAGCCACCAGGAGAGAAAGCAAAACAGTGAAACTGTGGATTAATGAACCTGGCAGGCAGGACAGAATGTTTCCTAAATGTTTTGGATTCAACTCATGGATCCGTCTGGTAAAAATACCATAGAAAGCATTTGCAAAGTGATAGATGATGCTTGGAAAACTCTTCTGACGACGGTGTAATGCAAGAGAAACAACTGTGTTCCGGCCAGTTTTTGCCATTTGGCGACAGAAGTAGCTTCCTATTGGTGAGAGGGGCCATGACCATGATGAACTGCAGTGCCGAAGCCAGTCAGAAGTCAACCAAAACTATGTTGCTCCCTCTGAAAGCCTAACCTTCTATTTCCATCTGAGTTTAATGTGAAAGTACCATCAACTTCTGATAAATCACTCTAGCATGTAAATATCTTTAGCTACAAACACTGCTTGCAACATATTTTTTTGTTGTTGTTTATGTTGTTTAGGGTTTTGGGGAATTTGAGCTCTTATTCATGTACAAACCTTTTCATCCATAAATTCAGTTATATATACTAAGTTGATATATTATAAATTAGTAAAGTCCAAAATCTAAAAACACAAATAAATACAATAGAAAAATACAATAAAATTGGACTGAGAGTGCTATATGTTGGATGTTGGCAAAATGGATGAGCTGGTTAAGCCAGTCAATTAAACATAAAGAAAAGTGACTTAAATCTGGAGCAAAGCGTCCCGTGAAGCTGAGAGGAGATACCTGGCGGCAGGAGATGAATGGAGGAGACGGATCGCAGTCACTCTGCATGAAACATTAATAAACCTCTCGTCCATCTGAAGCTCAAGCTCATTTGTCAAGCGTATCACGCTTAAAACATTAGCACAGGGCCACAACCTTGTAGCTGATTCAAGAACCAACAGACAAACAAATAAATGCTATTACTTATGACGTCGTTAAACAGTCCAAGGTTCTCTGAAAGCCGCCCAAAAAAATGATTTTTGTGCATTTTAAAGCTGCTAAAAAACACAATTAAATCATTGTTGTTCAAAGGACGCCGCCGCAGCATACACACTCGAAAATTAGACTCCAAATTACTACCTGAATCATTGAAAGTAATAAATATTTAATTTGAGGTCTTTTTTATAATTAAACATTAAAGTTTAATACCTTCTTTAATATGTTAACCAGGAGGCACTACGGGACTATATTTTACAAATGTCTTGATTAATTACTTACCGGCAAATGCATTTTCAAATTATACTCTAATTAGTCATTCCCGACTTTGGCTGACAGTAAATGAGTAAAAGCTGTGGAAAGACGGAAGGACAAAATTCCTCTCTGGGGACGGACAATAGAAGGAAAATTCTATAAATAAATCAGTGATAAATTGTGCGTTTGTTTGCCGTCAAACAAATCTTGTGACTTTAGAAAAATAATAACAAGGCAATGGCTAAACAAATATCAAACGTCTAAAAACGTGATCTCCTTATGATGTGGAAATGTTGGCCAGCTTTGATCAACTGACCGACACTGCTGCAGGAGGTTCTTGCTTTCATCGCGTCTAAAGAATGCTGATTGGTCGGCTGAAATTGATTTTGCCGACAGCGATCCAGCTGAATCCTTTAGAATTTTTGGGAAAGGTTTATTTTTGGAGAAACATGACTCTGGATAGAAGAGTACAGAAATTCTGCCATTAAATTGGAGAGGTGGACAGATTGTTGATCCCTGATCGCAATGACTATACAGATAGAGGACTATGGAGAAGATAAGTTGAAGTAGATTCATGACATGTCTTCTTAATGATCCCTGATTTAACTACATGGGGATTAAGTAGCGTATGAGGTCCATACAGATAGAGCCTAAATAAATGATTGGAGGGCTAATTGCAGTGTTCTCAGAGTTTGATAATGGACTATACATGCCTAATGATAAAACATGAGCATCTCCCAGGATCCTTCACTTAAGCTTGACTGCAGATGAGATATAGCCCACTAGGCAGGGAAAGTCTTTCTGGATTCATTCAGTCTTATGATGTTGTCAATAATGTGGAAAAAAGGATCTGGTTCAGTCATGTACTTTTCTATTACAATGGATGTGTGATTTTGTGCGATCCCAATACTGACAACCGACTATCGACAATACACTGATAAATTACCCAGTTGATTATGCATCCTTTACTTGTATTGACGTAAAAATCGTAAAAAGAGACAACAAACACTATTTATCACTCACGTTTCATAGATTTTTTTTTTCTTTGGGGGGGTTGTTTCTCCCACAGAAGAGTGCAATCATGATCGCCTTGTTGAAAGTCAACAGAGTAGCAAATGCTCGCTAACGTGGCGTCCTGGAAGAGTTCACGATCCAGGAGAGACAGGCACTCCACTCTCATTAGGTACATGGTGTGAAGTAGGGACCTCTCACTCCACTCGCTGTGTCTGTGCTGGACAGAGGAGCACTTTGCTTTGTGAAACTGTGCCGCATCAGAAAGTGGCCCAAAAATTAAGCTCTCTCAAAATAAAGTGCCCTTTAAGAGGTAATGATTATCAAGAGATCCACTGTTCGAGATGATATGTACTTGGGGCCGCTTGGTTGTGGGTTTAGAAAAGCACACAGCTTTCTAGCTTACAATTTGCAGATTCAGTTCAGTTTTGTCATAAAAATGTAAGGAACAAATTCAGATCCTCGTTCCTAAATAAAACTGCACACATTTCTAATGACAATGTTAATGTGTATTCGGATTTTAAAAAAGGATCCTGAAAATATATACCAATCAGTATGTACTAGGTGTGAAGATACAGTATCATTTGCAATCTGAAAAAAGGAGGTCCCTTCTCATAAGGATATTTAGCTCTTCTGATGGAAGTTGGTTGGATGCACTGGAACATTTTTAGGGCACAAAGCTATCAACGCTAACATGCCAAGGTATAAAACTCTGATAGACAACTGAGCAAAAATTCACTCTAGTCTATTGCTCCGGGCTCAGAGCCACGGCAAAGCGTCTCCACACTGCAACGGCATAACTCACCTCAAGCAGTCACAACAGCCATAATATACGGCCAGACTGAGAGAAAAACGCAGGCAACCAGATCCTCTGCGTTGCAATCAGAGTGAATTAAACAGCTCAGTGCCTCCAACTCACACCGCACACCGAGTCTGTTGTAGTAGTGGACTGACTCCCACCCCCACCCCATCCACAGATCTATTTCTAAAACATTTCTGTATGGTGTCGGTAAAAACAGATTGGTTGTCCAATTCTAAGACTTACTGAAAACAGACAGATGCAGTTGAATTGCAAGATTTTAAAAAAAAATCTCATCTTCAAATGACACACACCAATGACACACTTTGACACACTCACAAAGTCTGTAAGTCCAAATATGTAAAATTAATTTTTTGACTTGTGATCTGCAAATTAATAGATGAGAAAACGTGAGATGAGGTGAGAGAAACTGTGGCTACATTTCATTCCTGAAAATCTTTGCAGCGATATTGTATTGTGTCTGAAGTATGAAAGCAAAACAAACGTGATGCAAGGAGTGATCAGTGAAATCAGTGGGAAGCGAAGTTTTACATTAACCCACCAAGTGTCATCTCAAGACGGAGGCCATGCTACCAAGCATGAATGCTTTCCATAGAAAAAACACAAAACCGATGGGAGGAATAAGTAACGCACAAAGTTTAACAGCAAGTAATGTTCCTGATATGGATAAAAACATAAGTGGCCCATCCGGCGTTAAGTGCTGAGACTGTCAGAGTACTTCAGGCTCGGAGCAGAATGGGAGGAAGGAAGTGCTGGTGAGGCAGGGGAGGGTGATTATGGCAGATTGTGGTGACTAAAGCCTGTTGCCTCTCCACCTGCTCACCCCTAATGACAGTTTACTGAACGCTTATCCACAAGTGTCATAATTTGCCCTAACAACCGCAATTATGCCATTTATTTTTCCACAGACGGCGCATTAAACCCCAACATCCCCCTTGTCATAACTCGGATTAGACGCTGAAGAAAGGACGCCGGCTGAAATTGTCAAAGGAAGGACGCCTCCCTTTTGAGGGCGGAGCCCACCTTCAGTGTGTGTCTGGCCACTGAAAGTAGGGCGAGTTGTTAAGAGTTCACACAAAGCGGCAGACGAGTGGGCAAACAAAAGCGAGCAGGAGAAAGGCTTGTCGTATGAATGGTGTCCAGAATTTTCCCAAAAAAAGGTCAATTTTAAGGCAGCGGAAGGACAAACACAAGTGCTTCTTGTTTGGAAACAGTCTCGGTTTTGATTTGTTTTTGAAATTTCTCTGCATTTGACTTTGAGGCAATTAATTGCATTGGAAATTAACCTCAAATTTAGCCACAATCAAAAAGTTTCTGCCTACAAAACAGAAAAAGAGGCTGGTCCTTCAAAGAAATATGCTTTACTTACAACTTGTACCATCACTGAAAAACTACCACTGTCTTTGCTAACTATCTTTTTTTGCTTCACTCCATTATTTTTGGGTATTTGTCACTGACCAATTTATCCATCAGTCCATTTCCCATAACCTTTTTTTCTGCACTCAAAGGTACAATGTTGCAGAAACAATCAATGATGAAACACCTCTTACCTTAAAAGTTTCCTTGAGGATGATGTAGTCCAAAGCCACCAGAGATCAGTTTCACCTGAACTCTAGGGTGGAGAGTTTAGGTGTGTTGCAGCGTGCTCGCCATGCTAATTTCACAGTCCAGGCAGACAGTTGGTGGTTGGTCCACCTGTAAGAGAACAGTTACAGTAAGTGGCAGCAGTGCATGCCTGATGTCAGGTTGCTTCAGTTTCTCAGCAGAGAAAAAGGAAGGGACGGAAACAGATGTCTCACTGTGACTCAAGTCCACAGACTATAACAGCAGCATCACTCATGAAAATCATCATCATCATCAGACAAAATTAAGTGTGTTTTTTTTTTTTTCTTGTCAGACACGATCAAAGTATTTCAATTTTAGCCTATACGATGACGTAAGGAGTGGTTTCAGAACCACGGACAGAGTTCAGTGAGGTCTTCGAGGGCGCACGAGGGAAATGGATTTGTTCTATAAAACTAATCTTGGTTTTTACTTCCAGCCTCTTGCAGTGATGGATGCACAGGTGAATAAATTACTGAGAATAACAACTATGGTATTCATGACACAAATTAAGGAAATTGAAATTAATCAAATTACACACATTTTTGGCTTATGGAGACACTTAACTATTTTAATTTTAGGGGTCAAGAAAAATAATTCATGGATTTGAGCAGGGAGGGGAAGCAGGGAAAGCATTTCCTCAAACTTCAGCTCAAAATCAACAACAAATGAAATATGTTCATGAGTAACACTACTGACACCATGCCACAATACAACAGCCCCTAATGTGACGCGATCAAACATGTTATTTAATTCGATTTTGATGCGTGGATAGATTCGTTCACTTTTTGTGAAGGATACACCTTGCATTTCAAATGCTGCTCCAAACTATTCTCAATAGAAAGTCGATCCACAATAGCCTCATCAGTGTGTGCGGATTCATTCATTCAGAAGCTCGGACACAAAAGACAAAACAGCGTCTGGTTTTCTGGTTTTCCTCTCACAGCCAGCCACGCACAATTCACAGGTTTGCAGGTGTGAAGACCTCGGTGATCCGCCACATGTGTCGGTGCCGTGCATGTCACAGCGTCACGGCGCCGGATCATGGCTCAGCCGGACTGGGTTCCTCCCACGCAGGACAGGGGGCCTTTATGCACTCCCCTGATCCTTTGCTCTCTTCCCATTTGCTCGCCCCTCCCCCCCTGCCATGACAGCATGATTAACCATCGGACACAATGGGAGGGCGCGTGCCCCCTCCCGGCCATGAGCGGCTCCCTCCGACCTGTACAACCTAATGAGGATTAGGCACCAAGTTAACAATGAATGGAGAAGTCCTTCAGGAGCGGCTAATTCCATTCTGCTCCGTGTCACTTCTCATCCGGAGCCATTCACAACCCTGTTATTGAACATGAGCTTTAATCCTCTTAAATATCAAAGGTGGACAAATCATATTAATTTAGACATTGCCTCCCCAGGACCGAGGACGCATTATGCACTCAGCACAGAGCCGCAGCCTCCCCATCTGCTCCGCCCTCAGTCTCTGACTGACAACTCCACTCAGCCCTGACTTCAGTTTTTTTCTTTTCTCCTACATTTAATCCAGTCATTTTTCATTGCCTTTAAAGATACAGCAAAGAATATTAAAAAAAAAAAAAAAAGCACATTTTAAACACATTGCTGATTGGTTTTTTTTAATCTACATATAAGACAAATTGGCTGGGGTTGTGGAAAAGAGTTGAAGCGCAATGAAAGAGTGTCGGCAAGAATGATGTTGACATTCTGATGTGTTGACATCAGAATGCTTGACAACTCAATTGGCCGGCTTGGTCACATGGGTCGGCGTTTAGCTGCCAAAAATGCGTGGATCAGGATATGGCACGGTCACCACCAGCCTGTTCATCAGGACATATATAATGGGACGAATTCTTCAAAGACACACGATGACAACAAGATGACACTTTTGATTCAGAATCAGGTGAAAATCTATATTGAGCATCTGGGCTTTTGCTTCGACCTCTCACCAGTTTGACACCAACCCTGCAGTGTAATGAGCCTCGTTCTTTCTTTTTATTATTCTATCTTCACTCTGCAGAAAGAGATCTCTCACACACCAACACGCACGTACACACACACACTCTCTGATACGAACCGGCCCCGCGCTGACTGATGCTGCTTCACCCTAGGGACTCTTTGTTCAAAGGGGCCTCATTCGCACCACTGTGTCTGCCTCGGTGTTCTTCCGATCCAAGATCTGCCCTTGTCACTCACCTGTCTGCCAGATATCTGCATTCACCTTCGTCTCGCAGGAAGGTGCTAGGAATGTCAGACGGAGCAATTTGCCACGAAATGTGCGTAACATGAGGCCTCGATGAGATATCATCTGAGGTGGAGCAGTGGAGATCTGAGGCGTCCCTCTGGTTCTCCTCAAGCACTCACAGATGGTCGTGCCACTCGTTTTCTGTCTCTCCACACAATGAACCCGGCTCATTAATGCTCTATGTCCTCCACCAGTGACTCACTCCACTGCCACCCTTGAGAGCACAAGCTGCTCATTTAAAGGCGTTGGGAACAATTACTGTACATAGGGCACAATGTCAATCTTACTGCATGGAATGTTGCTTGTAAATTGTTTGGAAGTCAGCAGATGTCATTTCTCTTTAAATAAAAGACAGCACTGTTTGCCAGCTACCTTGCAAGGCTGCAGCTTTGCTTGAATCAGACAGAGCCGTCATGAAAAATTCCCATATAAATCAGTCGGACACACAATCGAACCAGTCGGCTTGTTTTGAGGACGAAACCCAGAACCCGGAACATGCTAACAACGCAGCATAGCAAATGAAACAGTGCTACAGCCTTTTATCTACTACAGTCTGGCCTGGGTTCAAGGTTAGTTAAAAACCAGGGCGTATGATGGTCGGCTGTGATTAATTGGTGCTCTGAGCAATCGGCTCCCCTGAAGGCTTCTGATTAACTGTTGTGACAGCGTGGCGGACAGAAGTTTGAGATGCTGCCTGTGAGTGTGTTGCACTTTTATAAACATTTGGGGTGGAGGGTGGGGAGGGAGGGGCCTTTATGAAGAAAGAAAGAAAGTGAAAGTGAGAAGATCACCTGATTTCACACGACTTGTGGTATGTGTAAGCCTGGAGATTTGGCTGTCATCAGTAACTGAATTCAAAGCATGGAAGATAAAGATTTACATAAAGAGGAAGGCGATACATAGACAATCTTATCAAAGCTTTGTGCACAAGATATAACACTTCACAGGATCATGGTATGCCAATCATGGATTATCTGGGGCTCACAGTGAAAAGAAACTGAATGACGGGCGGCAACAGTTTGTGGATGAACGGAGCGCGAGGTGTCGCGAGGCGCACAACAGATGCGGCGCTACAAAGTAACCTAATCCGCTGTCAGAGGAAGAGAATTATACATTTTTGGAGGATTATCAGAGAATTAAAATGAAAATCTTATGTCTTTCAAACTCCACCTGGGAGAATATCTTCTTATAAGTAGAGATTCATGGATTCAGGAGACACAGAGGGTAAACTGATCAATACGCAGCAGAACAGCAAGTTTCCAACACAAACACCTCAACTAAAGGCTGCATCCCCAAGCCTGCTGTCACCCTGAAACAACCGTATCCTCTTATTGTTCCCTCCTTTCCACTGAGGGGAATACGGCCAATGTGGAATTGATTGACCCACACAAACTGGAGACATTGATTTTCTCTCTTTTGCAATACAAAACAAAGAAACCAAAACAATGGCAACAACACACAAACACTGAACAAGCACACTGGATGTGGCAGTTACATGTTAATGTTGCACAGCAGGTGGATGAGCTCAGATTTAGAAACTTTGGTTAAACAGTGCCGTTAGCCAGGGGACGCTGACTTGTGGCTAAAGTTGCACAGTGACGCATCTGATTGGTTAGTGGAGTCACCTTCACAGTTTTTCCTCAAGTTTCCAAATACTTTCTCTGGGCTCTTGATCACATGGACATGTTGGAGGTGTTCCACATAAGTCTGCCTTTACCTTAGGATACTGTGAATAAGTCTGCTTCACCAGTCAATTTGAGCTTTCACACACACCCAAAGACTGAAGTCTGCCAGTCAGCCCTGCATTTTTCCCTCAACACTCGGCAGGCTTGGTGTTGATCACTGACACTTCCTCAGAGAATGCAGTGTCATGGCTTTTCCTTACGTCCGCCGTCTTCCCGGGGGAGGGGCCAGTCGTTGAGGCACGGCTAAAGGGCGGTGGGCGGAGCTGGTCGCAGCCTCAGAGACGTCAGGCGAGGTCAGATGTGAAGAGGCACCGATTCACGCTCCGTCCACTGGTTCCTCTCCTTTTAATTCTCACTAGGTCCTCTCGGGAGCCAGGAGATGTCAGCGGATCAATGGCTTGAAAATGGCTTTATTGACATGACAAATGAAATCTTTTGCATTGAAGAGCCCATTCAGTCGCATAGTTGGCACATTAAAAAGACTACGTGTGGTTCTATGTGTAGTAAGGGATTGAAAATCAGTGCAACACGATTGTGTCTTCTAATTGTACCATCACTCGCTGCCATGCAGTTTTATGCATCTTAACTCAGTAACCCTGATTTTTTAATTTTTTTCAATAAACGCAAGACAACAAAGTTCAACAGAATAGAATGGAAAGAATTATAATAACATAACTGAAACGCACCTAACATGTGAGCATGGCAACAAAACAATAATTACATGGACCTCTTATAAAGCTATGGCTTTTTGCTATGTTATGGACTAGATATAAAATATCCTCCACTGTCATCATAGATCCTAGAAAACATTTGTCTTTTATGAAAATATGAAAATGCAATGTTTCATAAGGTGATAGAAGGTTGAGCTTTTTAAAATGATTGGAAGAACTTTTAAAAAGATGAGATTGTGGCTTGAAACTGAATTTGAAGGCCTCACAGAAGGCCTCCTCAGTCCCTGACTTGCCCTCTGGCCTCTCCTACAAGTGCTGGGCGTGGAGTGTGAGACTGTGGGGGGTCTGGATGGAGAGCAGTGAAGGGTGCCAGAGCTTCGCGTGAAGATGTGCTTTGTTACGAGTATATATCTCAGTCAAGAGGTATGAAGAGGCACTGGGCTCCTCGCTGTCGTCAGCTCCTCTGCTGTGTATTTGCACTCTCTACTCTGTGCACCTCCCACCCCCATCCCCACCCCGCTGCTCGACTGCTTTCGGGCAGAGAGACCCGGTAGGATGGGAATATATCACAGTGGGTATCACTCCACTGTCACCTGCAGGTTTCCCCACTAAATACTTTGGATTGATTTCACTCGTCCACCAGGGAAAGAGCCCAGAAAACACTGGGAAAGACGAGGCCCGTTCAAAAGCAGGAGAAGCTTGAAAGGTAAAATAATTCAGGGAAACGCATCAAGATAAAGAGAAATTGTTTTCCAGTATAAGCAAAAATAAATTCATTTTGATAGACGATACACACAATAACATGTATAGAAAGAAAATTTGAGAACTGACTGCATGAACCAACATAAAAGCAAAACGCATCCATTTTTATTTCCAGGTTGCAATCTTGGTTAACAATTGATGAGCCGTATTTAAATAATCCAAATCAGACTGAAGCCTTTGTGACTCCCTGGGTTTAAATGGACTTTTGTCAAAGCCAGTTGCAGTAAAGCACCAACATCTTTCCCTGCTCTCGCTCTTTTTAATGTAAAGTGTCCATCCAGTTACTATTGCTGTGATCTCTTTCACAGGGACCACAGGCGCTAAAACTGACTCCCTGAATCCAACTAATAGCTTGTTATACTGAAAACACTCACAGAAAGGAGCTTTTCAGGTGGATGTGTGAGGTCTCAGACCTCAGTTCAGGTAAGAGGTAAGGATCAAAATATCTGGAGGGGAAAAAAATGTAATGTAAAATAGTTGTAAGATGTGTTTACATTAAAATGAACTGTCTAATATGAAAGTAGAGCAAAATCCAAAATATCCTTGTTCTTCTCTTTCTCCGCTCCTCTTATCTGGTGACAAAATAAGGAATTTATGGAAAGACTGGAGTGAGTGTGCGCGTATGCGTGTGTGTGCGTGTGCATTTGCGCGTGTGTGGCCGTTACGGTGTGTGGAAGTGCCCTGGGGCTCACTGAAAGAGAACAGATTAGCACATTAGCAGGGCTGGAGCTGAATGAAGAGCTCTGCCTCAGGGGCTGCTGTCACTTCCAGCGAGCGCCGCTCCCTATCATCACCGGACATTTATCCAGTTCTCTTGCTAAAATAAAAAGGAGCTTGAGGTTAAACTCTCTCCGCAAATGCTGGTATTTCTGGATCGCGTTTATAATTAGAACACGCTGTAAGCTGCCAACTTGCCACCTAGGCCCCATATGAGACCCGTTTCGTCTTCATTTTTGTATGTTTTCCACCCTGGACGGCGACGCCAATATCAACAGAGCTCCAGAAAACAGCATAGGACAAAGCCCTCTGTTTATAACGTCCTGCTATAATTGATGCTCTGTTGTACCTTGCACATGACGAACAAAACCAAGCGTCCACGAGGCTGTTACACTGGGCAAAGTGACCACCTGGAAGAGGCAGATGTGGCAACACAAAAGGCAGATTTGCACACCGGAGCATTTTGAGACACACATTCCGAAGAGTGGAATAAGCCATAGAAGAAAACAAGAAAGACATTTTTGATTTCTAGGGAGTTTGTTGACAGGCTAGAGACATGTTATGTCAGAAAATATTGGTAAGTAGAATTCTGCGTGATGTGGAGCCTTTAAAAGAGAATAAAGAAGGAGCACTGTTTGACATCAACCTGCATGCTGCCTCTGAATAGGAACATACAAGCATGCTGCTTCTGAACGTCCTCTCACCACCCCCCCCCACACCCCTCCCTCTCTCTTTCACTCCAGTGATATCGACCCTGCCGGTCCAGTTCCGGTTGGCTGCCCTCTGCAGAGACGTCGGGTGTGTCAGAGGAAATATACGGCCCTCGCCTGGAACCCAGGTGTGCTGAGGCACAAGTGTTAAATTTGCTCATTACTCCTGTAATAGTGCTTTTTTTTTTTTTTTTCCCCCTCGCAAGGGTCATGTGTGCAACAGCCCCAGCAAGGCCTTCACAGGGGGCTGCAGACAGAGACGTAGGGCCGAGGGTCGTCAAGCGGACCCACGCAGACGTCAGGCGGAAGCCTGCTAAAAGCCAACCGCAGACCAGGAAGGTCTGCCGGGGAGGCAGCGATACCAAAAGAAGGACGATGAGATGAACATCAAGGCTTTGGTGGGACAAGTAATCGGCACATGCATCTCACGTTTGCTGGTGGTGTTTGTCTGCAAACTGCACAAAGCAGAGACTGGGCAGTCTGGCAGGGGGAGGAGACAACCATCCTAATGGCCTTTTGATGTAAATGAATGATGTACAGATGGCTCACTCAATATATATATATGTGTGTATATGTATATATATATATATATATACATATACATATATACATTTACACATATATATATATACATATATATATATATATATATATATATATATATATATATATATATATATATATATATATACACATACATATATATATATATATATATATATATATATATTATATATATATATATATATATATATACATATATAAAAAAATACATACATAAAAAAAATAGCAGGTTCAGACAAGTTAGAAAAGTTACTGGTTGTTTTGGTGGAACTAACAACGAAACATTAAAGATTTTAGGGTGTGAATTCATTGGACACCCCAGAGGATTTGCACAGAGACGCTGGTGCTGAATTGCTGACGGAGACGGATGCATGTTTCACACAAACATTCTCTGAAAGTCCAGAAAAAACCTGCCTCAGACTTTTCCACAGTATGAATTTCACTTTCTGTGTGAAACCACCAGATAAGCAGTGCTAAACACGTGCTTCAACGTGAATTCAAATGCATTCAGTGTGCCAGAACGTTCCCAGCGAGCCTTGGCACAAACATGTTTGTGTTTGTTTCTTTAAAATGACAAAAAAAAAAAAAAAAAAAAATAGCTCCAAGTTGTAGTCTTTTGAGGATTGGAAACAATATATTGTCTGAGAAGGGAAAATGATTACTAAGCTGCCTGTTTTTCATCTCTTACACAGCCTTTAATTTTCTGGCGACAATAAATAAACACTAAAGCCTATTTGCGCTGTAATTAGCCACTCTGCTTTGACGGAAACACTCCGTAACATCAAAAGAGAAACGCGAGCGCACAAATGACGGTAAAACCATCAAGTGACAAAGGATAATGCGAGGATATCCAGAGCTGACGGGGGCCGTCGGGGGAGAAAAAAGCCTCTGGTGGTATTACAACTCTCCAAGATCCTGCAGTCGGGATAGTTTAGGTCTGGGGAGATAATCCTCTTCACTCTGCCATCTCAGTCTGCAGACAATATCCTGGAGGTAAGAGCTGCCAACAGATTCCACGCTATCGTGTTCTGCCGATGTAAATTGTATTTACCCACGATTCACCTTTCACACCGGCAAGGAAAGGAAGCCAAAATAGGATTATGCACGTGAAGGATTAATCCAGACATGAGCACAGGGTAATGTATGGTAATTATCCAACGGGATATTCTTACATAGCGATTAGCATATCGGGGAGGCCAGACGGGGACGGGCAGGGCAGCGCAAGTGGAAGTAAAGGACACGGCGGCTGATAAGGAGCCTGGTTTGGGTTTTTTTTTTCTTCCTTGTGTGGGTGTGTTTTCTTTCTTTTAAGACATTGATTAAAAAAAAGTGGATGGTCTGGCTACAGGCATGTGCGTGCTCTCCTCCCTCTCCCTCTGCTCCGTTCTATCTTCTGCAAGCACGCACGGTCCCAGAGGAGAGGGGAGAAAAAAAAAATCAGAATATGCATGCACACACACGGAGACAAGGGTCTTATCGGGGAGGAGGCAGCGAAAATTAACAACGGAAACACTGGATTTGAGAAAGGCAGCGGGCAAAAAACTAAACTGGGAAAGAGGTTTCAGATCAGGTTTACCCACAATTATTCTATCAGGAACCGACAGGTGTGTTTAGATTAGGGTTCTAAATCGTGAGGAATCCAAACCATCACCTGCTGACTTGTGATCTTACACCAAAGTGGTGCAAATCAGGCAAAATGTTAAAACAGCTGATCTGAGGAGCCACTTGATGGATTTCAGGCTGTCTCATTGAAAACAGTTTCGAATGGGCCAACTTTACCAGCTGGATTCATAAAATGATGATTTTTGTTGTCCGGAGAGGTTTTCCAGCTATCCAACTGTTTTCTCAGTGCAGAGTGAAAAACTAAAGGCCACAGCGGCTACAAGTGTGTTGGAGCATGTGGCAATGGCGTAAGCAACAATAGTGTAACGCCGCTTTTGTTGCAAACACAGGAGATCCACACCTCACAGTCATGCCGATTAATGAAACTGAGCCGCCCCTGCACAGGAAAAACAATACCTTAACACTTTTCACACCAGTTAGCTCTCTGTCTGTCGTCCTGCGTTGCCGTTTTCATTCTTTTTGAAAGAAACAACGAAGACTTTCCAAACTTAAAGCATGACAATGTCCATTCAGACGCATCCCATTTCTAAATGTTTTCTATGGGCTCCGTCTCAGATGTGTCAGTGAGAGAAATTTAATGCTTTGCACCACATTGCACATCACACATCTACAAAGTGCCTCTAAGAGAACAATTAAAAACAACATTTAAAGAACATGGAAAAAAAAAACTTTGAGCAGAAATAAAATGTTTTTCCTCTTGATTATTAAATTATAGCAGCAGCAGCTTCAAGTTGACTTCAGTTGGGTCACTGGAGCTTGTGAATGCCCCCCTCATTTCCCCTCCAACAATAACAACAGCTTTCAACTTGCATCATCCTTTGTCGTCTCCACTCAGCCCCTCGTCCCCTCCGTTTCATATCGCGGCGAGCGTGAGCCACTGTATCAATCCTTGGCTGGGGCGTTTAGGTGTAATCAGGCATGCAGGACACCAGCTTGCCAAGAGGCAGCGGGCCTTTTGTGCGACGGCCCATCTGTTTAGTGCACTGGGACGGAGCTGGTCCCAGAGAGCTGCACCCGGGAATTGAAAGAGGGCGATGATGAGAAGGCCCAGCTGAAGGGACGCGGGTGGGCGGCGGCCGACCTGTCTGCCCCACTCGTGCACGCTCGCCACTCATTCTGAATGCGGCACGTACGGCTAGCCGCGCTCGCATACAACTCAGAGATCAAGAGGCTGGCAGATGTGTCGGGCCCAGCCGGGCCCGGTTGCTGTGTGTCAGTGCTTTCATGCATTGCAGCGTCTGTGTCTGTTAATCTGTTGGGCTAATATTTTCCCACCGGCTCGTCAGGGTACGTTTTTTTCTCTCTCTCTCTTCAACCCAGCAGGTTGAAGAGAGGTGTCCTCTCAACGTTGAAGCCTGGGGTCGATTCATACAGCGGGGCTCTTGCCGCTCTTTCCTTTCCCGCCAGTGGCTGGGTGGTTGGACGGGCCTGGCACAGGGAGAGGAAGCGATAAGCTGCCACAGAGCCGCTCCAACTGATCGCTGAGCTGATCCAGTCGTTGCAGCCCGACTCATTCTGGCTTCACCGCCCAGCTCGGGAAATAAAGCTGCTGTTCTCCAGACTGAGACATGACCGTCTCATACTTGTGCTACACTAGAAATATTTGGAAAAAAATTTGACTTCCAGATACTACTGGTTCACTTTAGAATTGTATAACAAAAACTATTATTATTCTTAAGTATAAATACTAAGAATATTAAAGGCCCCTATTCGGCATTCCGTGCATATGACAATAAACGCTTTGAATTTTGAATAAATATCCTGGCTAAATGACAACACAATCGTATTCTTCTGCAGGTGTCCAGAAAACTCACGCTGAAAATAACAGCCTCCAGTTAAAATACTCATCACCTTGGCGGAAAACTAGCTCAACCATCTGAGTGATGGGAAAAGGACAGAATGCAAAACCTGGCTGCCTGTGTTGCAAGTGCCGTTAATGCCCTTTGTGACATCACAAACAGTTTCTGAGAGTGTTTTGCATTTTTTTTTTTGTAAAATTAAAAAAAATAAGTTGAGCAATAAAAATAAACAAGAATGTATTTTTTTTTTTTTTGGAGAGTTAACTGAAATTCTGGAAAAGGTGTTTTCAGTCGGTCTAAGTGTGACGTCATGAAGAGGACGTGGAGGAGACCCCTCTGAGCCCATCAATGCACTGAGCAAAAAAGGGAAATATGTTTTGTTTGTTTTTTTGCTTTGCTGACTTCAGCAGTGCACTGCCACAGGGCAGCTAACACCAGGCTAAATCAATGCTGGAAAAAAACATGGGCAAAGTCAGATTTGCACAATACGGGACAACTGCTCCGTGTTCCTTCTCAAACTCTAAAACAAACAATCGGCCGCCCACTTCTGGGACCGTATTTCTCCGCTGAGGCCTGGGGGGCTGCGAGGCGGCCGAGCAGCTTGTGGGAGACTGGGCATGTGTCCGTTTCCTCCTGTTGTAGCACCATATGCCTCCTGCTCCTCTCTCTCTCCCTCTCTCTCTCTCACCCCCAAAAGAACTTCCACGCACGCAGCACGCTCCTTTCAACCATCACCCGCCCCTTTGTAAACACTCGCTGGCAGCTGACAGCAGCTGCGGCGGCCAACACAATGCGTTGGGGCTGGAACTGAGAGGGAGGTGGGGAAGAGGTCGGGGGGGGGCTCGATCAGCTGGCCTCACCCATCCCCCAACCCCCTCGAAACCTCCACCCCCCCCCTCACCCACTTGACACCGGGTCGACCTCTGGCTCCTGGCCCTCGTGCCCGACTGCAGCCTCGCACGGTCTGCTCCCTCTGAGTCTGCAGACACGCCCAGCCAGCGGGAGCTTCCTCGGGGTCGGCCGGGTCAATTAAATTCAAATTGGGGATAAATGATTTGCAAATCATGTACCGACGGGGAAGTTGGGAGAAGGGGAGCGAACGGCGCCGCCGCCGCTGCCGCCGAGGACTCGGAGAAACCTACCCGAGTTCCCCGTGGATCCCTCGTCAATATCTGCTTGTTGACTTTCATCTACTCTCCCTTGTGCGGATCCATATTTTCCCCCCTCTTGCGCGCTCACGTGGAGAAGAAAAAGAAAACACACGTGTGCACAATCGTTATCCAGAATGAGGGGAAAGTGAAAGGCTTGTAATCGCTCTGCTCCCTGAGGGGCTGATGACAGTAAACCAAACAGAGGCAGTGTGTGTGTGTGTGTGTGTGTGTGTGTGTGTGTGTGTGTGTGTGTGTGTGTGTGTGTGTGCGCACGTCAGGGGCCCTTTCACCCCTCCCACAGCCCCCTCCCCTCACTCCCCCTCGCCATCCTGCTCCTTTACAACTTTACAAAATAGCCTTTTAATTTGCTGCGGCGTCTGGGGTGTCTGAATTGTGGCGGCATCAATCACCATCATCACAGGGGCGCTCTGACTGAACGGGACCCTCGGGCTCCATGCTTTCTGCCCCCCACCCACCCACATATGTGCGAGTGTTCACCCTTCTGGCCTCGACCTGCGACTCATCCTCAGCCATCCTGAGTCGTGCTGACAGCATCAGACCCAAAAACTGAACATTCGAGGTGTCCTTGTGTTTTTTATCTAACAAAAAAGGTTGTTGTGTTTTTTCTCCTTTCAAAACATCACTTTTTTAACTAGAGCTGTTTGATTTTTCTATTCTTTTAAATATCAGTTTGATCCAAAATTCATATCATAGAAACAAATTACCTTTACTCTGTATTTGTGTAAAGATACGCCATTTAAAATTATTTAAATGACGCATCTTGTCTTGACTGCTGAATGCAGGGGTGAATGTGACAAATACTGTAGCTGGCACCACATTCAAAACACCATCACATCACTTTTGCAATGAAGACCCAAGAAGGGCCTGCCTGAGATGTTTATTGTAATTTATGTACAAATTCAAATGAACCGAACAAGTTAAATGATAGAAATCTTAGAATAAAGTTTCGGCCTGGAATGAGCACAGAGTAAAAGTAAATGTAATCTGCACTAGGTTCTGTTGTTTTGTTTGTTTTTTTCCAGAAACTGCAGAGTTTAAGCGTCTCTGGATGTAATTTAAAACTGTCATCACCAATGTTTTTTTATTTATTTATTTATGTATTTATTTATTTATTTATTTATTTATTTATTTTTAAAGCAGATTTCGGTTTCCTCTCATCCATCCGGTTTCAAGATTCAAGTCGGATCCAGCTGCCTGGTAAAACAAAATTCCCACATTAAACTCCATTGAGACAGCAAGACAAACCCAACATACAATTCACAGTACATCCCAGCGTGACCCTGGCTGTCCGATGTGACTTCTCTTTTTAAGGAGAACAAGATTGGAATAGAATAATCAAATCAGTGACTTTGTTTGGTCTGAGGCCTCTTCACTTAAATTCTGTCAAGTGTCAAGTGGTGCTGACCGGGAGGTCTGAGCTTGTTGCCAGATATGTTTGTTATGCCTCCCCGCATGTTGCCAGGTATGTCCCTCCACTCCACAACTTTCCCCATTCCGCCACTCTCTAATGTGCCGTAATTGCCTTTTTAATTAGCAAGTGGTAATTAATTTTGTTTTCCCCAAATTATTTGTTGCAAACGCTCCCCGTGGGTGGCCTGTTCATCTTGTTAGGGCTAATTAGCTGCAATTAACACACACTAATGACATGCTTTTTTTTCTTTCTTTCATCCTTCCAAAACAAACAGTGTTCGCCCTGCCAGATTCCTCTTGTGTGCTGGAGTGGTGCAGAGGGGAGGGGTGGCAGCCATCAACACCTCTAATGAACTAATACAAACCCAGAAGGAGACACTTGTGCACACAGCTCACACTAAGACTTGTGTGTGTGTGTGTGTGTGTGTGTGTGTGTGTGTGTGTGTGTGTGTGTGTGTGTGTGTGTCCCTCCCTCTGGTTCTGTCATCACAGTCCTCAGCCGGGACATATTTAGGCAAATGAAGGAAGAGCTGAGGGACGAAACAGGGTCAGCCCTGTTTTTTCACCGCCTTACTGAATTAACCACATAAATCCTGAGCCATAACATTGCATTTTTTTCAACCCCCCTTTATGTTTTCAAAACAGGGCTTTGCATGTCAGTGAATTTCTAAATATGTGCTGAAATTATTTTTATTATTGACTGTTAGTGGCAATTCAGGCAGCACCAGAGAAAAGTCAGGTTTTGCTCAAGTTTCAGGTTGTCTTTGAAGCAGCTTTCTGCAGCTTCTATCCACATGCAAATCATTAGAGGGCAGCATGGCAACCTCCATTTCAGATATATACTGAAATGAATAGGAACCTGTTTTATAACGTGTGTAAGTGAAAAAAGAATGATGTTGATTAGGCAGCTAAAATGATTGACCACACACACCAATCACAGGATGAGGCTGGAGCTCTGCCTGTTAATAAAAAATGAGTGCAAAGGGGAATTCAGTTGTTGTTGTTTTTGTTATTGTTTTTGTTATACGCTCAATGTCTCAATTTATTTTCGACAGACTAGTGGTGGTCGTTTATCCTTGCACGGCCAGCAGGCTAATTGTGAGAATAGATTAAGAAAAAACACTGAGTATTTTTATTGTCAGTTTTGTAGATCATGACAAATATGTTGAATAAAATCCATGTTTGTATTTAAAGCAATACAAGAAAAAAAATGCAAAATTAACATTTAGTCTCAATTGTTTTAAAAATGAATTAAAAAAAAACAGACAACAGGCCCTTAAAGGGATATTTCGTTTGTTTGTTTTTTATTTGTTTTTACGTTTCTTTAATTTTTCGGCTGGAAGTCTAATCAACACTGTCATTCAGGTCACTCAAGACAAAACGAAGCAAAAAAAAAAAAAAAAAAAAAAAAAAAAAAAAACGGTTGGTGAAAAGTTAGAATAAAGACATGAAATCCGTCCCCTGGGAGCTGAGATATCAGGCTGTGCCAGAGATGGAGAGACCTTCTATCTCCCTTCAGTGAGCCACCGCGCTGCGATAACATCGGAGCCGGGGACAGACCACCATTAGCGATCCTTGTCCTTCCCGCGAGAAATGAGGAATAATGCCGGCGACCAGCATTAATCCCTGTGTGTGTGTGTGTGTGTGTGTGTGTGTGTGTGTGTGTGTGTGTGTGTGTGTGTGTGTGTGTGTGTGTGTGTGTGTGTGTGTGAGAGAGAGAGAGAGAGAAAAAAAAGCCTGTGTTCGGCATGTTCATCCGTCCTCTCTGCGTTGTGCAGCGGACAGGCCCGGCCGGCGCTCGTCATTTGTCAGCTGCCACTGATGCAGTTTCCCACACGGAGGGGAAGCTAAAGGGGATCATTTATTCATGTGATATCATCAATGAGACTCGTCGGGCTATCCTGGAGAGAAAGAAACTGGGAAAAGTGGCCCAAATGATGAGGGAAATAAGAATATTATTCTGCCTAACTGTTGGACTATCTCAGATTGACTATCATTATTTTTAATGTTAAATGAAAATATGAGTTATGATGCAGTGTTTTGTTTCTTTTTTTTCAAACGACGCTCCCATACAAAACGAGAAAAAAATGAACAAAAAAAACACTTTATTGTCGCAACTGTTACAATTTAAACTGAAAACTGTTTAGTAAGAATTTAATTTTCATTTACATAACATGAAAACATCTCCATTCATTTAATTCCCTTTTCCAAACAACCGTCCACCAAATACTGACGTCCATGTGGGAGAAAAAATAACGATAACGAGAACCTCCTCCTCATTGGCTGTTCTATTGGTGACGTCGCCGCCTCCTTAATGGGCAATAGGCTGAGCTTTTAAAGAAGGTGCGTTCGTTTCTGCGCTCACGCCAAACGTGAGAGCTCGCCGCCGCCGCCGAACTGGGATACACATGCACGTGCTGAGCGCGTGCCCACTGCCGTTTCCCCCGTCTCTGCACGCGGGACGTGTTCTGCAGAGCAGAGACAGGCGGCATTTTCTTCTCTTAAAAAAAAAAAAAAAAACTCGTGTCCGGATCGTGACCGCGATGCTGTTTGTGGGATGCGGCGGTTCTCTGAGCAGCGGTGCCGCGCGGCCGCACGTGGATGGTTGCTGACCCGGAGGAGCAAAAACACCCGCGGGTTGCTGCTGATGACGGGACGCTCCTGATACCTTTGGACGCGTTGGATTTGTGAGGTGATCAGGACGGTGTTGTCGTCGTCGTTTTGTGTTTTCTGGGGGGATTACAGCGACCACCTGCAGGCACGCGATGCTGTTCTGCGCCAGCTGTGAGAAGCCCATCGTGGACCGGTTTCTGCTCAAAGTTCTGGACAGGCCGTGGCACATCAAGTGCGTCCAGTGCTGCGACTGCAAGTGCACTTTGACGGACAAGTGTTTCTCCCGGGAGGGGAAGCTGTACTGTAAGAATGACTTCTTCAGGTGAGACACGAGCTGCACCTGCAGCAGCACCAGCAGCAGGGATGCTATGTCCAAATCTGGCTTGATGTTTTGATTTATTTTTTTTAAATCTATTTATACGGGGGAAAAATCTATAACGATTGAAAAACAACTATTTCATTCCAATTAATCGTATCCAAATCTTCTAATAAAAGATTTATACATGCTAGACGGCTGTTATTCCTGATGTCCAGGGCCTCTAACGGCCTTTGACGCTGTTCTTGCATTTCCTCGTTGAGACAAAAAGAATAACAATTCAGTTAAATTAACCACCAGGCGCATGCAATCAATATCTCACTATTTTTAATTTGACCTCCGGGTTTCTTTAAGCCCTGAAAGCCTTTGATTGAAACAAACCTCCAAACGGGCAGCGACACACAACAGTTCTGTGTTCTCCAACAGGAGGTTTGGCACCAAGTGTGACGGCTGCGCCCAGGGGATCCTGCCCAGCGACCTGGTGCGCAGGGCCAAGAGCAAAGTGTTTCACCTCAGCTGTTTCACGTGCGTGATGTGCAACAAGCAGCTGTCCACCGGGGAGGAGCTCTACATCCTGGATGAGTTCAAGTTCGTGTGCAAGGAGGACTACAACAACAGCAACGGGAAGGACACCATCCTCCTCTCGGGTCAGTTCCCAGCCAAAGAAACCGTCGAAAATCGAAGTGTTTTATTAAATAAAAAATAAATTAAATTAAATAAATGCATTTATTTTTCTAGACTTGACATTTTTTGGTGTTATCGTGGGGAAAATTTGTTTTGGACTAAAATTCCAGCACACATCCAGAAGAGGAACAAAATATGTAGACGGCGTAAACAGGAACATAGCCTGTAAATTGCACATTGGCCAAAAAGCGAATCGTAATGAGCGAGGTTGAAGAACATAAAATCAAAATTTGAAGAAAAAAAAAATGCACGAATCTATAAGAGTAGCTATGAATAAATACATCCTGGTCTTTGGGTTAATTGTTGTTGGCTGCTGCTGACTGAAAAATGCAGTGTATACACTGAGATCATAAGGTCAGCCTCGTGTTTACAGTGCTGAATAGATAATCTATCATTTAATTCAATGTATAGTCACGTGACTTTTATTTCGTGTAATTTTATTTCATTAGTGTAACAGGGAATTAACCATATGATTGTCTATGTCTCATCTTTGTTTTTACATAAAGTAATACGTCGCAAATTGGCTTTAAACCGGCCACAGGGCTGCTGCATTTTTCTTCACACAACTCGCATGAATGACATCACTTTCTATACTGCGCCATAAAATGTGCGACCCTTTCTCCGCGCGCAGTGACGACGTGCAGCGAGCCGAGCCTGTCCCCGGACTCCCAGGACCCGCAGGACGACGGGAAGGACTCGGAGACGGGCCACCTGTCAGACAAAGACCCGGGCAGCAACGACACGGACGAGCAGAGCGCCGTCGGGAAGCGCCGCGGCCCTCGGACCACCATCAAGGCCAAGCAGCTGGAGACACTGAAGGCTGCGTTCGCCGCCACCCCGAAACCCACCAGGCACATCCGGGAGCAGCTTTCGCGCGAGACCGGCCTCAACATGAGAGTCATCCAGGTAGAAATCAGCCCGTGTAGGGCCACTAAACATCCGGTCAATTAACCCACGACGAGGACGCTTAAAAAAACGAGGTGAAAAGATTATAGCAGCCGAGCAATGGGCCTTTTAAAATGTTTTTCTTTTCTTTTTTTTATTTGTAATCTAAACGGTTTAATTTTCCGGTTCTTTTTGTTTCCTCACATTGCAAATTAAAATTTCCACCACATTATTTCTACTCCCACCGTGCTTTAAACCCACCGGAAATTTAAATTTAATTTAATATTTCCTCCACGGTGCATCTACAACAGAAATTAACGCGAAAAAACAATTATTTCAAACTATGTGTGTGTCCATATATATATATATTTCGTATCTGATCTGACGGTTTTCAAAAGATCTTTATGAAGGATGTGATTTTTTTTCTTATTTATTTGTATCTTAATCTTGCAGTTGTTCATTTCTTCTTCTCGTATTCTTTGGAGAGCGTAACCTCGCCTGATTATTTGATGTTGATCATTTATTTTATTTACTTTGCTTTTTGAAGGTATGGTTTCAAAACCGGAGGTCCAAAGAGAGGCGCATGAAGCAGCTGAGCACCCTGGGCGGCCGCAGACACGTCTTCTTCCGCGGCCAGAGGAGGATGAGGGCGCTGGGAGACCGACTGGAGGCGGACGAGCTGGGACACTTCTCCTACTACGGAGGTGAGGAACAGTGGAGGAGTCAGCGCCGATCGCTAGTCTCTCTCCCTCCCTCCCGCTCTCTATTTTTGATGATGAACGAGCTCACTGGAGTCAATTAAACGACGCTCTGCAGGGCTGCTGTGTAATTAATCCACCTCTTCTACCAGTCTTTTATGCTCTGTTGATTCAGAGGTGGGAGGGGAGAAAAAAAACAACACACAGGCTCTGTGAAAATTCCTACGCATATTTTGAAGTAACGCTCACGAATCTGGATTTTTTTTTTTCAATGCTGGCAGATTATCCCAGCGACTACTACGGCCCAGCGGGGAACTACGAGTACTTCCAAGGCCACCCGCCCTCCCAGGCTCAGACCCCCGCCGACCTGGGCTACGTGCCCTCGTCCGTGCCCGCCGGCACCCCGCTGGGGGTCATAGACCACCACCAGCACCACCAGCAGCACCAGCAGCACCAGCAGCACCAGCACCCGGGCCACCACCGCCCGGGAGAGCTGCAGTGCTTCTCCGACGGCCACCACCCGGCAGACTCGCCCAGCCCAGAGCCTCACGCGCCGGGCTCAGGGCGCAGCATGTCCGGGGAGCTGTGCGGGCCCGGACCCCCCTACACCAACAACGTTGGCGCCCTCAGTGACGGCGGGTACACCAACCAGCTGTCGCAGCCCTCCTCGGAGATGAGTGAAGGCACCGCCTGGTGATGCAGGCCACGGACAACTGCAAGGACGCCGGATCAAACAGTTCCCTATTTATTTATTTTATTTATTTATGTATTTATGTATTTATTTATGAATTTATTTATTTATCTAATTATCTATTTATTTATCTTCCACTTCTGTCCAACCCTCCTGAAGTATTTACAAATCTCTATATTTCTATGTTTGCTATAATTGTTTATTGACCAGCCAGTCAATGGTGTTTCAAGTAGATCGTGTCACTCCTCCTCCACCTCCTCCACCTCCTCCTCCTCCTCCTCCCGTCCGAACATTCGACGCCAGGCCTCATTGGCAGAGCAATAAACCAACCCATTTACAAGTCTGTTCTGTCACCCTGGTAGTGCAGTAAAGGCCGGGCCGTGCGACACTGCACTGCTTTTCACCTTTTGGTGGTAAAAAGAAAAAGTGGCGGAAAAGCATCCTTCACAGAACTGAAAGAGTTTTTTTGTTTAATTCATTTAAAAGCCGGAAAGTGGTTGCAATGTTCAAGGTGTTTGACCAAAAACCTTTCTCAGGAAAGCATTTTTTTAAAATGGAAATTTAATTTCAGACAGGCACTTCATTATTTATGACTATTCTTATAAACCTAAAACAAATCTTTGCCTTTAAAAGGAAACCTCTAGCAGTTTGCAATATTTCTTCACAAACACGACACGGGCCCAGTTGTGTATGATCAGTCGACTGTTTACTAAAACCTCCAGCGTTCAGGGGTCAAGAAATGCAGAAAGCTGTGTTTTAGTCATGAAAGTGAGGGAGGATTCTGTGATTTTATTTGGGGACAACCACGAAAAACTTTGTTTTACCTATGTGATCAAAACGGCAGCAACAGCGGCTGCGGTGATTCTTGTTTTGGTTTAAACTCCTCGATTGTTCCACCCGTGGCACTGACGTTTACGACCACCCACTGTATAATAAAGCTCATAATGATCATTGTCATTGGTTATTCGCAGTTCTCATTTCAAGTCTGACAGTGTTTGTCTAGTTTGCACGCTGATCGCTGCATTGCTGCTTAATATATCAAAACATACCTTAAACAAATCAGACGAAATATGCTAAGATCACAGCCATATGCACAAGTTCCATATGTTTGTTTTGGAGTCTAATTTTTGGGGGAGTCAAGATGAACTGTATTTTCAGGGTATTTTGATCTTAAATTAACTGCCAGCTTTAAATCTCAAGTACATGTAGGCAGTTGTTGTTTTCTTTGTAAATCTCTTCAAGGATCATTTGTTAATCAAGCAAAAAAAAAAAAAAAAAATAAAGAAAAGGCAAACATAAACACTTTGATTTAAGTCCAAAGTTAAAGTCAATGTGTCCCATTCACTCCTCAGTACAACCCACCCATTTAATAAACAGTTTTCCTTTGATTAACAATCCAAGAGTGTGAAACCCTTTGCACAAGGCCGGTCTCACACGCTCCCCTGAGGAGGTGTCAGCTATCTGTCCGCTTCCGCACTGTCAACAAAGCTGTGGCCACACCCTGTGTGCTTAAACAATCTGAAAAACAATCAATAAACTTTCAAATTGGAGAGCGGCTGGTCAGCACTCTCCTCACACCACCGTGCAAATGTTAGCGAGCCGTTAAGTTAATAAAGTGGCTGGTGTCTGCTCACCACCGTGAGGGAGAAACACGTGACATCACTCGAGTTTTCACGTCAAAACATTAGGAAAAAAAAGAAAAACAAACATGCTCATTTCAATGACGATGGCAAGAAATCTGTGCGTTCATACTGTTCCTGTCAACATGGAATTGCTCCTTTCAAATATGTAAATACACATATAGATACATCTCACTGTGTGTCCATCACACATCAGATGGAGTCACACGATATGTTTTCTTTCCCCTGGTGGCTGATGGCAAAGGAAGGAAGAGGAGGGGGAAGCACAGAAAGGAGGGCTGGACGAGTCGCTGACTGTCTGAACAGTGAGCAGTGAATTGGTGGACATGAAGGGGCAGGTCAGAGGAGCTCTCTGGGGGAGGGGCCGAGCAAGAGGAAGAGGGTCTGGAAGCATAAATTGCATGCACACATTCATTTTGAGTGTGTAATCCCAGCCAAAGGCTTCCATAGGAATGTGTCTGGGATTATGTTTGGTTCTTTTGACGTCTCATCTGTTGGAGGCCAAAACAAGGAAGCCAGCAGTCATGGTGGAATGAGGTGAAGGAAGGTCAAACCTTTAGCTGAAGGTCGCATGTTGTGTGAAATTCCCTTTTGCTGCGTTTTCTGACATTAATGTATCTTGACTGCCAGCAAACTCCCCAGATAAAAGTCCTTCTGTTATGTATTTGTTTTACTGCACTTTGCAGAAAAATGTGTGCTAAAACGCCCAGTTGCAATGGAATGGCCCTTTGTGACATCACAAACATACATTAGCTCTCCCATATTAGAGAAAGCACCGCCAGCCCAGCCAGGTGTTTGTTCTCTCGGCCGACTGCGAGCACCAGTTTCAGCAGGAGGGGTGCAAAAAGAGCATCAAATGGGATTCTTTTTTTATTTTTTCTGGAGACCTACAGGCTGCTCAACTGAGGTTGAGATGTGACAAAGATGTAAAAAATAAATTGCAATTTAATTAGGAACTTTTGGACTACACAAATGTTACAGTCACACATTCTGGAATTATGTAAATAACTGACCCCTTCTTTTGTGACACGGCCTCTTAAACCCTCCTCAACCAGCCCATGCCGTCACAGTTATAAAACATCCTGTCCTGGTTTATTCTAACCTGACACTAAGGTGAAGCAAAGCAGTCAACTCACTCAGCCCTGGTTGTGCAGGACACTTTGAATAAGAAAATAGAGTTTCCATTCCATCAGAAGCAACTGATAAAGTGAATTCATGGTGTTTGGTTCATTTCTATAGCAGGAGTTAATCCTTGCGGATAGTCTGTTTTTTATTTATTTATGTGTTTTTAAATCTTATTTACCTCCCTCTTGCAGTTCAATGTAGGAATATTAAAAAATGAAAGTAATTAAAGAGTGAGGATTAATAATTATCTTTTTTAAAAAAAGCACTGCCTGTGAAAAAATTCCAGACATCCAAACAAAATGCACCTTTGATGCTTCAAACGGCATCATATTCTGTCGATCAAAGCATGTGTCCAGAGCGACAACGTGTAAATGTTTGGAGATAATGTTAAGCCGTTAGTCCAGTTAATCCCTGTTTATCTGAACAAAATGCCGTGATTAAAAGAGATTTGCAAGTCAAACAGCCGAGCCGGTAAATCAATTTAAATCTAGATGACAGCGATTGTGGGGACTGTGGGTTTTGTTTTTTGTCCAATAGTGAGTGATTCTGCAAGTTATGGACACATAGTTTAAAGCTCTAAAGTTCATGTTTGGAAAGTTATTTTTTTTCCACTTCTGGAAACAAGTCATCACTGCACTGGAACAACTGTTTAATCAGACAAATTCCAAATATTACATTAAATAAGCACCTTTCCTTCGGTGGACTCAGCTCAGTTTCACACAAGCAATTCTAATTTCAAAACTGGTGACTGGGAATCGTGCAGGTTTTCAGGCAAAGTCAGTTGCAGCAAGAAATTCATTATGCGTCACTGAATTTGCTTCACTCTCAGGCTGTATTCTCGTAACACAATTATCAAAAGAGAAAAAGTCAAATGTAAACCTTTTTGCATTTAACTTAGAATTGCTTTTCCCCTGCCAGCGTGAAACAGAGTAAAAACTGTATCAAAATTAAGGGACAAAAATATTGCATAACCACAGAAATTACATCCCCTATGAAGGATGTCTGGGGCTTCTTCTTCTTCTTCTTCTTTTTTTACATCACAGCTATTCTCAGACTGCCATGAAGACAATGCAACAATAGAATGTGCAAATGAATAAAGGTCACAACACAGAATGATGAACACAGAATAGGTGCAAGCACCAACTATGCAAATCTGGATGATCTGCGCTGGTAAATATTACAACAGGCCTCTGTATTCTCATATTATACCTATTTTCAAATCTAAATCTTACTTGAACTCAGATTTGGCCTCTTCGCTCACTGCTGTTTTCTTTGGCGTCCCTCGCACAATCTGGCCTTATTCCCTAATTTCACTCTTTGTACGCCTTTTTTTTTTTTTTTTTTTTTTTTGCTCCAGGCTTAGTCAACCACTTTCTTCATGAAAATCATTCACACATACAATTTTATAATCAATGCCCACAGTAATAGGATTCCTCTGGCCATGGGCAATTAATACAGTTTTTCCCTTTTTTTCCCCCTCCATCCCCACCCTCCTCCTCCTCACCACCTCCCCCCTCGCTGATCTCAAAGCTACGAGACGTTGGCTTCCCCTCATTTACATATTTATTGCATTGGACTCAAATCTGGCGAGTGATTGATGTGGAGCCTGCCTCCTGAATTTTTAGCGGCCTATTATTATGAGAGAGAGGGAGGGGGCCGCTGCACGTCAGTGTACTTTTGATTAAAGTTGAAGAGGACAGAATTGTGAGTGTTCCCCCACCTACTTTCCCCCTTCCAACTGTGCTCTAACAGCAGGACCACGATTCCAGCATGTTATTGATGTTGACAAGTCATTTGCTTGCAAAAGCCGGCACGGATACGCCTCTTAAGATTGTAATCTGCCTCTCCTTGCTTGCTTGTTTTGTTTTGTTTTGTTTTGTTTTTGGGGGGGGGGTTGTTATTGAAGAGTGTGCAGTCTTTTTTCTAAAGGTTAACACAAATATTATTAATCAATTAATTACTAATTGTATCCCCTCAATTCATGAGGCATACTGCACTCAATTAACTTATAGTTTTACGAGCATTAACAATCAGACTTACACAATTCTGCCGCTGCGTAAAAAATTACACCATAGTCTGTATTGTCACTAAATATAATTTCAACAATGCAGTATTCACAAAAAAAAAAAGACCTGAAATAGCATGCTTTAAAGGCCCAGACGATTTAATGACATATGAGATTGTCATGTGCTATGATACATACTCCGGACAAGTGGACCTGCTCTTTGTATGAATATAAATATCTGTCTTATTAGCAAATAAAAATAAAACTTTTACTTGTCGTTAATGCCCACATGGATCAAAAAACATAAATGTGTGTTCTCTATTTGAGTTAACGCCAAATGGATCACTTTAAATGTTACACACTGGGCCTTTAAATGTCACCTGGAGTTATAAAGAGGCATTTGTTCCATCCAATTATATTAATAGTATAAGAGACATTTTCCAAACCGAATTCTCTCTCATGACAATGGTGTGGTTACATGCATCATAAATAATTGGATTTAAATATAAACAGCCCAACCTGAAGTATCAATGGTAACATCACGGTGCACAGCATTATGGGAACCCACAAATTAACCTGATCACTTAATGTAAGTGGAACAATCTGATCCCTCATTTTGAAAGAGTTCAATCATATTAACAAAAAAAAAGATAAAACCATGCAAATGCAGCTCTTGTAAAGACAGACACGCAAAGCTCACACAAGCAGACAGTTATCAATCAGTGCAGAAAGTGTGTGCACATGTTTCTGTGACATGGTAGACAGCCAGAGGGGGGGAGGGGGGTGTAGTAAGACTGCTCAATAAACAGCTCAAGACAGAACAGCTACAGCTCAGCAAAACAGCCTCAGTTTTCATCCACATGTGTTGCATTCAGTTTTAAAGCACTAAGTAAAGAAAGCACATTTGACTTATCAGGAGAAGCACATCTACCTGAAACGAAGGTCTTCTTGGGGCCAAACAGAAGCCGGTTCAATGTAGTCACTGAGGGTACCTGGATAGGAGGTCTGACTGGAAGCCGGGCTTGAATAGTCCTCTTAATGCTCCTTTTGCACCTCAAGCATTGAAGGAGGTCAATGAAACCAGGAAACACCAGTCCAGCACTGTCAAACTTCTTTGGTCTTTCAGTGTTTGTTGAACAACTTTAAGGGACGTCAGCGCCACCTTCTGACCTGGAGTATGAATCAAAATACGTAGATCTTGGTCTATGTTTCTCTCCCAATCTTTTGCAGCATTGCCACTGCTGAGACATTTAATTGGTAATTGGTGAGATCTCCTAATAAACGTTGACATAGTTTTTTTAACCACCAATCATACTCTCTGACAAAGCCCTGTCTTCATCTCCAATGGGAAGTGACTCTTATCTCCAGCACCTCCATCTGTCACTCTTTCGTTAGTTTTTGAAACTTATCGGCATCACTAGCAGCTGGATTTAAATGTGATGTCAACCCCCTACCCCCTTCCTCCCGGTTTGATACCTTTGTCCTTTAGAACCAGAGGACATTGCTCCCAAATAAACCCATCCACGGGCCCTATGAGAGGCAGTAAACCAACATTTCCATAGGGACTTCTCCCCTTTACACGGTCCACTGCTGTGTCTGTAATGCATGCATTTTAATGTGCTTCACCTCTCCAAACAGGCGGTCCCAGCCCGACCGCTGTTTGCATTCAGATATAGACTCTTTCAACTGGCAACTCTATGCACAACATAACTCATCATGAGCATACCAGTGGGGAGTCTGGAGAGCACAGCGACCGGTTAAGAGAAGAACCATCATGGCTTTACAGTCTCAGACGGTTCAGAGGGAAACAGGAATGAGTGAGGGCGGCTTCGCTGGTTACTGAAAGGGCTTTAACTGCCCACACAAGGTAGAGGAAGTTTCTGCACAAACAAAAGCAGTTGAGCCATCACCACCTGCAAGTTCTGCAGAATAATCTATTTTTCTAACTCTATTGAGCCCAGACTCACCGCAAACATGGACATTGTTTTCTCAGCGCTGAAAATTGTTTCCTCAAAGTCTGTATCCAGGAATTGCTGTAAATCTGTACTTAGGCACACATTAGATGAGGCTTTGCAAGAAAAGGCCTTGCTGAGTGAAATGTTTCACAGTCAGTTGATTACTGATTACCGATTACTCCTTTTAAAAAAGTAATCTAATTACTTCTTTAACTACTTTGTTTCATAAGTAATCAGTAATCTTGCTTCCTGCACATAGCGTACAACGAACCACAATATTCTTTCATTTAGACGAGATGAACTCAACATAATGTTTGTATTTCCAGCTATCAAACGCAATTGCTGTTTTGTATTTTTTCCGCCGCCATGCTTGTTTTGATGCGTCGTCGCAAATCAGTGGCGTTGCAGGCACGGCTGCATCATCAATCTGCGACATCATTGTTTCCGGTTGTTTTCCTAAATTTCAGACATTTTATGGATAATTAGACATTTTAGCTTGCAAAATATTTCAGAAAAGTAATTGGATTTGTTACTTGATAAAGTAATTATAACATAATTACCATTTTTGCCAGAGTAATCCCATTTATTTCCATGTCAAACATAAAAAAAGACATGTAGTAAAAACAAGTCTGAAAGTACAGGGAGCTCCTTTGCGCAGATTCACTGGTACGTAACATTTGTGCTTTTTGTGTGAATGAGGTAAAATGACAAAGTGTTTCTTAATAGCGCTCATTATGGTAAACAAAAGCCTGCCCTGCTAGCTCGTTCTAAAACACCCAGACATCCAGTGCCAGTCGACTCTGACCGCTGACTTCCCTGCAGCCCGGCCTTGCCCGCTTCTCCGCTTGTGCCATGTGAGCCTGTCATTACTCCTGTAATTTCCGAGCCAGTCGCTGACCTACAGCAATAATGGTGATATATGGCTGCTGACCTTTCCCTCCATCCCATACCGGGCAACCTTCAGCGGCGCGCCAACACGAGCACCCCGCCCCTCCCCTTCCTCCAACCATCCCTTATCAGCGCCTCCTCCCCCCACTTCTTCACCCACAACGCTTTGCGCCCCCCCTCCCCCCTCCCGCCGCCCCATTTCGTCTTTGGCTCAATGTGCTCGCCTCGCCACACTCCGGTGGCTCCATGAATGTTAATGTTGGGATGGCGGATGAGGGAGGGGTGGGGAAGGTGGTGGTGGTTGGGGTGGGAGAGCGCGGGTTGGGGGGTTGTGCATGTTGCAGCAGCATCACCTGGTCTCCCATGCACAACTATGAGGAACCTTTTGCATAGTTAAACTATGTTAGCTGAGCATAACAGGAAATCTGTTACCATGTGCAGGCGGTCGGGAAGCGCAGCTTTTAAACAGAAGAAAAAAAATAAGACGTAAATATATCTTATGTATTGAACACAGCTTTGCAGTCCGCTTGTGAATTAGTCCTCCTCTTTGCCGTCCCAGCCTTCCTAGTCAGCCTGTGTCTACCGCAACTCTGACAGATTGAGAATGTGTACATTACGTGGCAATGATCACCAGGCGCCGCCGTCTTTGACCTCCGGTGGCACGTTTCAAATGCAGATGGAAGATTAAGCTTTTCATGCAGTTGGCTGACAGGCGGCCTTCCTGCCCCCAGAGAGATCACTAGGCCTCGGCAGGTCCCTCCATTTCAAACACAATACATTCATTCAATTTGTGGCCAACGGTGTAGGTTTGCAGAAAATCCGGTTCATTATTATGAGTCTATCATACAACTAGTGGAAGTGGTGGGATTCACGGTGGCAAACATCACCCTCCGGCATGAACTTAACACAGGAGAAGGTTCAGATGAAACTGCCAAACCAGGACTCATATACCTTTAATGAAACATTCTTCTAGGAAATGATTGTAATTGAAATTAATTATTTTTATTCCGTTCAATTTTCTGCCTCATTTTTCTAGTAATTGTGATCGTTAAAGGACTTTATGTTCACATTTTGATTTTACATCCAGATGTTGGCACCACCACTTCACAGATGACATTGCAATTGATTTACCCTCTGATATAGTATTTCAACTCTGGTCAGTAGGAATATAAAAGAAGGAACTCAACTGGCATCAAATCATTTTCCAGTTATCCAAAATCTTGAAGGTTAAGTTAGGGCAGCTTGTCTGGTTTGTTTCGCCTCTTGAAACATCTTCAAGACATGCACACACACACACACACACACAAAAAAAAAAAAAACAGTCCATTTGCCTGAACATCACTTCAAGACTACAATGACCTGAATGACTGAGAACCATACAAAAGTGGATAAAAATGCATTTAATAAGTTAAATTGTGTCTATGCAGTATATGGGCAAATGCTTTTTGGTATGAATGGCTGCAGTACTGTAAGTGGCCAGCGGAATAAATAAAGGGCCACCATATTGGAAGTCCGTTATCTTGTTATCAAACGTCCATGGACCTTACATGTCGTCTACAGTCATTTTAATGGCAGAGAGCAACAGTACTCTGTGGGTTCATCAGCTCTTACCAGGTCACATTAAGAGGCAGTGTGAATAGCCTGCTTGATGATTTCCAATAGGTTTGAAATGTTAAAAGACAGGCAGGCAGGCAGGCAGACAGGCAGGCAGGCAGACACACAGAGATGAGATGAGATGGGCTCTTCAGGCTCCTCCACCCAGAGAGATGGAGAGCAACTCATAGTCAGCCTGCTCCTCATCTCCTGTTTTCAGGCAGTAATCAGACAGCCCCAGGGCTCAGTGAAGACCCCCCCCCCACACCCTGCACCCTACCTCAACTGTTGCACGCAACCCGCTAATTGGAATCTCACAACTGGGTCACGGGCATTGTCTCTCAAGTGCCGTCGAGTCATTGAGACTGGTGAATGTGGAATTACGGTCGGCTCAGACGGCTGATTGGGCCCCGACGCTCCCCGCTATCTTAAAGCCTCGGTTTCAATCTCATCGCAGACACTGATTTGGCTTTTATGGATTCGCACTTCCTGCTGCGCTCTGTTGGGAGGAGGCAGCCTGAAGGGACAGTGAACATAGAGATGCAGCTTTTTCTTTTAGTAAAATAATGAAAAGAAGTATTTCAATCAAAAGAATTACAGCATTATGCAAAGTTAAACATTTTTTCACAACCAACCACGTGTGTCTGTAGCAGCAACATTGTACCAAATAAATTAGCTCTGGTGAGCGAAGAGTTTTTATCGGATGATTAACTGTGCGAGGCTGCGATCCCAAAAGAAGGAAGGATGCACCTTCTCAAAGTTCACGCAGGCGTGTTCATTAGAACAAAGACAAACAGTTTAAGAGAAGAAAGCAGTGCACTTAAACATTCAGGCCATTTCCATTTCCTGGAAGTCCTCCCAAACACTTTATTTCCCCACCGATTCAGTGGCTAAGAAAAAAGCCGATTTTGAAGTTTTGTCAGTGATTAAAAGAAGAATTAGGAACCCTTAGACCCAACAACAAATGAGCTAAAAAAAAACCTCTGGTAGCCCATAGAGACCAAGCAAGTCACAGTTCCAATTATCTTACCAAATGACTCATTTTCTTATTGGGCCTTCTATAATTGTGATGGGCATTGGGTGCATGCAACTCAATTTGTCTTACATATTTGTTGGTGGGAGGGTAGAGGAGTTGATGGGGGTGAGGGGATGATATTAAAGAATTATACCAAATAACAAAAGAGGAGACGACAGATCCCTCAGTATTTGTTTGATGTGCTTCATCCTCTTTAATACCGTTGAAGTTTAAAAGCGGCAGGAGGAAAACGGCGCTTTAATCATCCGTGGACTGGATTTTTTTCTCCCTGGCAATCACACAAATGTCCTAAAAAAAAAAAAAAAAAAAACTTTGTTCCAAGTGCTAAAAAAAATTAATGAGGCTTCAAGTGATGTTGTTTTCCGGTTCAAGGATCATCGGCACATTAGGAAAATTTGACAAATTAAATTATAGCTCAGAACGTCCGTCGCTGGAAAAAATATATAGTGAGGATTAAAAAGTTTTGAGGTAAAACGCACTTCCGAGTAAGTTGGATAAGCTTTATTTAATTTTCAGACACATTAAGAGCTCATTTACTAGAAATTCTTGTCTGTCGTGAAACAGAAGCAACCAGTTACTTATAAAGCAGCTGGACTACAAGTCAGTACAGGCACATGTATTGCAAAGTACAGATGGAAGGCATCTCACATGGCTAGAGTTGCTTTTTTTCCGGCAGAGGACACAGTGTGACGTTAAGATCTAAACATTACAGTTAAATTCTGTGTTGTTTCCTTTAAGAAGACAGCTTTGCAGCTGTTTGTCTGCCAGTAACAAGAACGGAAGGTTTTTTCCTTTGTTATTCCAAAAAACAATAATATAAAACTAAGTACCGTTGGACACACACACACACACACACACACACACACACACACACACGCACACACACACACACGCACGCACGCAAAAGTATAAACCTTAAATAGTTAACAGTTAATTCAGGTTGCAGTTGAAAATAAACAGAAAAAAAAAAAAAATACCAATCCCAGTGAACGTCATTGTTCTCACATTAGAAGATTTTGCCACTGAATTCAAAAATATTCTATTTTAAATAAAAAAAAAAAACAGCTCAGTGTGATAAAATTAGTTTAGAAGCAAAATACAACAACAGCTGTCAAGTTTATTTCCCACAATTTCCTACGTCCCTAAAAAAGCGAGCGATTAATCCAGAGCAGCGACTCTGGGAGGAATGTCGAAGGGGAACCGGTCCACAGTAAAGTGCACGTGAGGAAGTGTGAGTGTGGGTGTGTGTGTGTGCATGCGCTCACCATGACGGGGAGTACAAGGAGGAGCAGCTGTGCGTGTTGTTGTTGTTCTTGTTGTTATTATTGGTGAAACCAGCAGCAGTGTCGCTCATGGCAGGGCCCAAACTGTGGAAGTGCCTCTGCCCCCTGCTGGCCACCGCTTTAGTGTTCAGTAACTACGTGCGCCCTCCTTTTTCACTTCAGTGCCACCTTTAGCTGCTGGTGGCCAAAGTGATGCCAGATTCGTCTGACAGATTAAAAAAAAAGTACTAATAATTGTAACAAAGTCACGCCGGCTCCAGTTTGATTGAAGGCCGCTGATTAACGTGGAACCTTCGACTCGGGCCGGTAACTCCAAAACCTGTCAGTCACTTTGAATAGTTTTAAAGTGTTTTGGATGCAATTGCACTTGATTGCGATATACAGATTTATTTTCTAAACGAAAGTATAAGACTTTTTTTTTTTTCTTCTCTTTGTTAAAAATCTTGGAAGTCGTCTCGCGAGAGAGTCACTGCCGACGGTTCATCGGTGACTCGGCCGCTGCTGAGGTTCCTCACGTCGGCTCCTCCAAGTTTTTGTTCGTCTGGCGGCTGGGCGCGGCCGGGAGCAGGAACGGCCATAGCCGTCGTCCTGCAGGAGGAAAAGGGAGGGCAGGGGAAGGGGAAGGGCCAGGCTCCTCCCACCTAGGAGGAGGCCGAGGCCTCCATGGTGGACAGGATGCGCACCACCTCGGCTCTCTGCGTGGCCGAGATGTGCTGGGTCATGTGCACGATGGAATCCATGGCGACCTCTGGATTGGCCTGGACGAGGCTGCGAGTGAAAAGGCAGAAAAAAATTCAATCATGATATTGCCACAGTTTGTCAGGTGGCTTGAACGGTGGGAGACGATGGCTCGGCCAACTGCCGTCTGCACAGAGTGTTGGGAAAGATTACCTGCGGATCTGCTTGAGGATGTGATCTCGGCGGATGTACTTGATGTTCTCGTCGATGACGGACCTGGCGCCCTCCTCTTCGGCCAGCTGCCTCTCCAGCCACGCCACCACCTCTTCGTTGTTGTCCCACAGATAGGCCTGCGAAACGGGAGAAGAGGAGGTTAGTTCCGTGGAGCTGCAACGCGTCGGCCGACAGTGACAGCTCAGGCGCCACCGTGCACTCGGCTGGGAAATATTCAGAGAAATTAAAATTTTAAAAAATGAATCTATGCACATCAATCGTTACAGATGAGGGACATTCGGCTTCCTGGTGAAATAGTTTGGAAAAAGCAAAAGGTTCACGCTGCAGTGATGATACATCACGAGAGAAGGACATTTCCTTCAAAAAAGGCAAAAAGCGAACAACAGCGGCTCAACGGCTCAATAAGTGGTCATGTGACCTTCTTCGTCTCGGTCTCATGACGTCGGAATGTGAGCAGCATGACGTGGAGGACCGTCTAGAACAGTCACCAGTCATTGTTCATGGGTGTTGCGTTTGTGATTATTGAACATAATTCAACAAATATCAGCAACAACAACAGACACACAAACTGGTGGTCTGATGTTGAAAGGATGCGATGGCAACATTAGTATTCATGAGCGCTGACACCTCTGATCCCAAACAAAGCCGGCCTGGAGGGCTTAGCAAAGATTTGGGAGGAGGGGGTTTTAGATGGGCTCCCTTTTTTTTTTTTTTTAAACACAGAGTCCTTCTTGAGGTCCGCAGGAATATTTAATGCCCTTATTAATCATTTTTAATCTGTTTGCTTTTAATTAAGAAACAGTGTGTTGCTCTCCTATCTGCATGTGCCAGGGCTGTGATTAATTGTGGCTTAAGACCGCCGGTCCTGATCGGGCCAATGTATTAGCTAACAAGGAGGCCACTTTTCTCCTTCTTCTTCTTAAATAGAGGATCTCAAAAACGCTGGGCGGGATCATTTCAGCCCGGCGGCTGCTCCTCAGGGCCTGCGCATTTACACACATGTTAACCTCTGTTTCAGCGTGTGAGTGTGTGTGTGTGTGTGTGTGTTGCACCTTAGAAGAATGAACCTTGCAATGTAGTGGGATTGCTGAGGTTTCAAGTCACAAATATTGCTCAGTTGATTATATTTATGTATTTTCAAGTTGGTTTTAGTATCAAGGAACCAATCATTGGATGTAACTGCTGCCGGCTGCCATTAAAAACCACAGAAAGAAGACCAATGAGTGAGATGCATTAGGAGCACTAGTGAACATAGAGGTTGTTTTTTTTTTCTTGCATGAAGAGAAGAGCTGATTAAAAAAAAAAATGGAATTAAAATATTTCCTTTGCTATCTGTGCTTTAATAACCTTGGTCTATCTTGGACATTGCTCTCTTGGTAAGGAGATTTCTGCTCTCATTGGGTCACTGTCTTGTGGTGGCGATTCACAATTAATGTCAGTCTTCTTACTAAAAGGAAGCCTCAAACTGCTGATTGGTCCAATTTGGATAGAATTCAATTTGGACGAATTTGGACGAATAACCTAAATTAAATAATCTTATAAACAATTCCACCACCAAAAATGTCACTTTGTTATCTTCAACATTTTAAGATGATGATGATGATAATAATAATAATAATAATAATAATAATAATAATAATAATAATAATAATAATAATAATAATAATAATAATAATAATGATGTGATTTTATTTTTGTTGTCTCCACACTTTTCCCTCAAAGTGGCAGAGGGCATGTTTACCTTCACGGCGCCCTCGGCCTCCACGAACCAGCGCCGCAGCATCGCCTGCACCTGCCCATCTGTCAGCTCGCAGTTGGCCGCTTGGATCTTCCTCTTCACCGTCTCCTCCAGCAGCAGGCGCCGCAGACGCCAGTAGAAGAACTGGCGCGACGTTTGCCACTCGAGGATGTCCTGGCGGGGCGGAGGAGAGAGAGAGAGAGAGAGAGAGAGAGAGAGAGAGAGAGAGAGAGAGAGAGAGAGAGAGAGAGAGAGAGAGAGAGAGAGGACAGGAAGACACGTCACTCTCCAAACACTGACTGAGTGATGATCTACAATCCCTCATAATGCGGGAGCCTGATTCAACTGACGGGTGTAAATCGTCATTTTGTTGTGGGCGTCTTTACTGTCACAGTGCGGACTGACGCTCGAGGGCTCCTTGGCAGCTGATTTCTTTGTTGATGCGGTTTGAATTAAACTGCGTGCAGCCTGTCATCCATCTGTTAGAGCGCCCCCTGGCCATGTGAGCAGAGTGTCTACACGCTTGTGTGTGTGTGTGCGTGTGTGTTGGTGGGAGGTGGAGGGAGAGGGAGAGAGACGGATGGGACGTGCCCGAGGTGAGTGACCAGGGTCATCAGGAGATAATTACGGGGGACAAGTCTCACAGTCTCACAGCCCGCTGAGGCCAAACATTATTCACAAGGCAGGTAAAGACCCGGTCTACCTTGCGGGCTGCTTTCCTTCTCCACGCTTCTGTGCCATGACATTGCTCAAAGAAAATAAACAAATAAATAAACAAATAAATGAGCACTGAATGGCCTCAAAGTAGCTGCGAGATGCTAAATGTCTGTATTGGCCAATGCATTGTGTGAGACCCCACTCTATTTGATCTAATGCACTTTCTGGAGCTCTATATTATTAACAGTTTTAATTAGGAGTTTTAGTCTTCATGGTAGATTGCTATTTATATTTATTGTATTCTTTTTATATAGATCATGCATTTATATCGCTATCTATACGATATGCATTTATGACGTGTGATTGTGTCATTGTATGTTTTTGATGTTTTACTTTGTGGGGTCCTATGAGCTGCAACCTAATTTGAATGAATGAATGAAATAAACTGAAGTGAAGTGAAGTGAAGTAAATGAGAGCTCACCGTGATGACTCCCTTCTCCTGCATGCGGCCCGGTGTGTCGTGGAGGTCTGCGAACTGCACGGCCACCTGGTGGTAGATGGGCAGGAGGAACTCCTCGCGCTCCTTCAGCTTGGTCTCCAGCTCTTTGCGGTCGGGTGGACTCAGCTCAGGGGTTCCTGTCGGCGGACAAAGCCACGGTGTCATCAAACAATGCGGAAGAATCCCCCTTTGCACCGGCGGACGAGGCGCTGAAGGCGTGAGGAGAGTCAGCGCGACCAGGCTCTCGCTCAACTCCTGCTAACGGCTCTCGCTTTTGTTTTCCTGAGCTGCCGGTCAATGTCACATGAGAGTGATTTCTGTCAATTCCAATCTGAAAGCCCCCCCCCGCCTCCCTCCACCCACCCACTCCATCGGTTTCCCTTATAGCCAAGCAGCCTGGACGGCATCGGGCCGAGAGGTCCCTCTGAGGACCTGGGGGGGAAATCAATGGGCTGCAGGGGAGATGGCAGGAGAGGCGGGTGATTGATCTCCCAGCAGGACGTGATTGACGCCTCTCCCATCCGCTGGCGGGGTGGGGAGGGGGGAGGAGGGGGAGGCAGTGCGCAGGAGATGATCCCGTCAAAAAGCCAAAGAGCGCGCAGACACCAGCGCAGCAGTGAGAGCGAGAAGAGAAGAGGCCAGACTCACCCAGCCTCTCGGCCAGGCCGGTGTAGACCGGATCCACTCTTCTCATGGTCTTCACCAGGTCCTTCCGCCTGAACTTGATCTCCACCGTCCCCTCTGGCTCCAACACTCCACCTCTGGAGCAACCCATCACAAAATCACCAATTGCCTGCTTTGATTTTCTCTCTCTCCCTCTCCCTCTCTCTCTCTCCCCTCCAGTTCGATAATTCATTTTCTCACCGGCTGTCCTTGTCGGCGTACATCTCCATGTGACGGGGGTTGATGGTGGGATCTATGACCACCCAGGAGCCCCCCCTCAGCTCGGCCTGTGGCGGGATGTACACCAGCACCGGCTGCTTGTACTCCCTCAGGCCGTCCACGATGTAGGCGCCGAACTTCAGCACCTGGTCGTACATGTCTGGAGGGAGAAAAACAAATGAATCGCATTTTCATTAGATTTGCTGGTTTTAGACTCTACGCCACCTTTGGCTGCGTTCAGACTGCAGGCAAATCTGATTCCTTCTCAAATCCGATTATTTCGGCTGATTGTCCACACTGTTTTTAACAAGTGTCCAAATGGGATGTGGCTCTGTTCAGACTGGGCCACATTATTGACCCATCTGACAGGTTGCTGTAGCAACAACTTCGGAGCGGAGGCGTCGTCCAGCACGTGTGGTGTGTGACGTCTTATAATTGCGACAGCGGCAAAAACTAAATTGACTTGTTCTAATACCAGCCCTGGAGCTTGGCTCAAATGGAGCTATCTCCTCACAGACTGATGAGGCAATGAGTTTCCTCCTCTGTCCAGGGACTGCTGTGTTCTTCTTCTGTCTGCTCCATTACGTTACAGCTCCGCACCTGGAATGGCGCTCTCTGGTGGCGCACTGGCTCTTGCATCACGTAGAGTGATGTCACGGACAGTCAAAACCGATCGGTGTGTTCGGAGCTGTGCAGACTGAGACACATCTACCTCCCAAAGGTGGTTTCAATCCGTTTTGCAAAAATTGGATTTCATGTGATTTGTGATTGTTCAGACTACAAAAGAGCCATCCGGTTTCAATCTGGATGGGCTGAAAATTGGATTTTGGCTGGCAGTCTGAACGCAGCCTTTGACTGACTGAGTGCGGCTGGGTACCTTTCATGCCTCCGGAGAAGCCCCTCCAGTTGGCGAACACGATGAGGGGAAGCCCCTCCCTGTTCAGGTCCTTGATGGCCTGGGCTGTTTTGAAGGCGGAGTCGGGGAACCACACCTGTCCCGCTTGCTGAATGATCTGCAGACGGACACGTCGGAGCGTCGGCGTCACAACCCAGACACTGCCCAGAAACTACAGAGTGCTTGCAGTGCAGAGTCATACCTTGGCCTCAGAGTCTAAATTGGCTGGATCGGCGGGGATTGACAGCTCCACTGACCTGGTTTCCACGGCAACCACTCCAGTAGGAATCCCTCCCAGTCTGCCAGAGGAGGACATTTAGTACTGATTAGTGAGGAGCAAAACTCACTTTTGACAGCAGGAGCTTTTCTATGCAGCAGAACTAGGTTAAAGGTTTCACACATTGCGCTGTAACGAGGAACCTTATTATATTATATAGGTTGTTTTGACGTGATGTCACACGGCTGGAGATGGAGGGCAGGAGGCGAAAAGTAGGTTCGTTTCTGAGGATCTGTAACATTGAAAAATGCAGATGTTTTGTGTAGTTTAGAGTTGGCTCCAATCGCAACTCCATTTCTACTTCCTGCCCTCCATCTGAATCTTTGCATGTCATGACAACCACATGACTGAAACCCAGCTTTTACACTCACATCTAAAGAGCTTCACATGACTTATTATTCCAAAAGAAATGCCAAATCTGACCCTTTTTTTCTCAAACAGTGTCTACTCATGTAAAACCCGTGCAAATGAAAAAAAAAAAATCGTGCAATGCAATGAATTACTAATTGTGCTTAATTTTATGTATTTATTACTGTGGTTTGGTGGGGTATGTTTAATGAAATGTTGCCACTTTTTTTTAACTGCACTGACTGACATTTTTTTTTAAATCAGATTCAGATTCAGATTCAGATGACTTTTTATTGCCATTTGTGCAAAAGAAAAAAAAATCTCGTACCTGTTTACGTGTTGCAATGACAAATACAATGACTACTACTAAAACAAGAAAAACGGGACAGGAGAGTGCGCTAATGGAATGAAAACCCGCCCTTCTGCATCATCTGCTCCTCTACTCCAGTGGAATGAGCTCACCTGGCTCTGCCCACCACCACGCTCTGGGCCCAGGGCTGCATGATCTCCATGAAGGAGCCGTGGTCAAAGAAGCCGCTCTGCCAGGAGCCCTTTGGCGCTTTTGGGGAGGAAAACAGAAAATGTTTCACGCTCGCGGAAATTGGAAGTGAACGAGTCCATCTTTGATGTTTCCCCACAGCACAGCGCCTTTGTCCCCGGTGCATGTCGGACGGCCCCCGCGTTTCCCTACCGCACGCACAATCTGTACTCTTGGCAGCGACCATGATGGATGGCTTTATAAAGAGGCGTGCTCAGCTCTTTTTCTGCCTGCACACCCCGACAAACATGCCCAGTCGACGAGGGTTACCGTTCAATTAAACCTTGCCACTCATCACTGGGCCGACACGTTGGTCGGACCCCCCCCCCCCTTCCGCTGTTCCCCATAGCTGTAATTACACTGATGTGGATCCTACTCAGTCCTGACCCGCAATGTAATACAAACTGGATCCATTTGCTGTTGTTGTTCTGTTAGGTCTGCCGTTCCCCCCAGGGACTTAAAAGGGCGCTGCTTGCCTCTGATAATGAACATTCCTGAATTTAAGCTCACAAGACGTCACAGCTGAACAGGCAAACCTTCATATTTACTTTAAACAACACAAAAAAGTGACTGATAGAGGAAAAAGCAATGCCAAGATTTCACATTGTGCATTTGAGATCAGATGAGCAGCAATTTGTTTTATAGATGCCTTAATGTGAGGACACCAAATCAACTAGATTCTCAGTACACTCACTGTGGCTGGGACGTCCTGCCAGCATCCAGCGCGGGTCATAGGGAGCCTTGGTTGGCACAAACTCCACTGGTCGGTCTATCGGGTCCTTGGCATTGAGGATGGGCACTGGACTGTGTTTACACTGCATACACGGATACGCTCATTAACAAAAACCCACCTCTTGGATTGTCCCAAAACCAAACAGCAGCAGAGAGATAATGTTTTAAAACAGCAACAGCAGTAACAACAGTAATTTCACCATGGGCATGTAGGACAGCCACTGCAGGATGGTGAAAACTCCCTCGAAGTCGTCGCAGACAGTGTTGTGGGTCACGCCGTTGTTGTGCATGATCTGGATTCCACCCAGCTGGTTGTTTGATGTGTACACTTCCCTGCCCAGGACCTGCCACGAGAAAAAAGACAGAGGAGAACTGGCTTTTACATCAGGTAGAGGAAGATGAAAAGGACGGAAGATCCTTTCATCCGTGTGATCCCAGACTGACTGTTGATTATTTTCCACTTTTGGCAAAGGAGCCCTGGAAAGAATTTTCCACGCTCATTATTCCCAGATCTTTAATTTTCATCTCACATTTGAGTGAAGCAGCCTCATGTCTGTACACAACTAGCATATTTAGCCTCCACAGAAAAACCCAAAACACCCCATGTCACACTCGTGTGTTCTACGTGCGGCCATGTGGCGATCTCATAGGCCAGAAGGACCACACAGGAGCGGTGTCGCTGTGACACTGGTGACATCACATAGGGCTGATACCAGATCTGTGTGTTCTGGACTTTTCTTATTCATACATACAGACTAAACGACACAGCAGCTGCCAGGAGACCCTTTAAAACCTGAATCCATTATTTAACTCACCTGGTTTGCATGTGTTGTCATTTGCACAACAAACTCTCTTTTGACACTATTGATGACACAACATCCCACAGAGTGAATTTCCCTCCAGAAAGTGTTCTCCAGTAAAACTCCACTGCCAAAGCCGGCCGCGACCAGGTGGCGCCGCTCCCATTACAAAAGAATCAGAAGGGAGCTCCATCTCTTCCCCTCAGCTTTCACCTTTTCAGCCATCATTTACTTTCTTTATTACCATTAATGGTTATTTATCTGGCTACAAATCAGGGCCACTCTCCTAAAGCTGTCAGCGAAGCCCACAGCCCTGAGAAACGCTGCAGTCACCTTGACATACACAAGGAAAAAAAAGGGGGAGAAAGGGAAAAAAAAACCCTTGACGCCTCTGGCCATCGGCGCCTTCATTTGGATTCTGCGGCGTGGAGAACAGCAGGAGGATGAGATACAGGAGCAGAGGGAGCCGGCTGAGCTGGGAGGGAGATGGCGGCCAATCAGGACGCAACGGCTCGCTGGGGTATTTATGCCAGTAGTTACGATCCGCCTGCCATGACAAATCTGGACGCTTCCCAGCAGCTAATGAAATGATGATCTCTGGGTGGCGGCGTCCTGCTCGCCGGCAGCTTTCAGTTAACAGTCAGGACGCCGCGCGGCCAAGGCTTCTATTTTCTTTCCCACGTTGCGGAATTAGTTTTCATTTCCAAAAACACAGAGGCGATTCGCTGTAAACAAAACACAAAGAAGCTGCGACACGCCACCCCGCAACCTATCGGGCCCCTCGACCCACGCGGAGCTGAACGCCAGCCGAAGACGGCGGAGCCGCCGGGCGAAGAAGTTTGCAGCATTTGCATGATTCTTCGTGTCGCAATCTGTCATCTAATTTGAAATGGAGTCATCTTAACGCACCGACAAGGACAGAGAACGGAGGGCGACACAGGGGGAGGTGGTGGAGCGTCGCACGCACGCACGCACGCACACACACACACACACACACACACACACACACACACACACACACACACACACACACACACACACACACACACACACACACACACACACACACACACACACACACACACACACAAATCAACTGCAAGGGGGGAAAAACAATCTGCCTCAGCAAAACTTTTCATTTAGATTAAAAACAAATGATATGGATGTCCTGCGCCGCAGCCTCGGGCGTGTCACTCCATTTCTATGCAAATACAACTTCATGGTTCACTTTCATTTATTGGGCGATGAGTGGCAGGCGGGCCTGTGGCTGGGATTGCAAAGGGAATCCTAGTAGAACAGAGCGGAGGCGTGATCGCCGAGACGGAACAGAAATGGCGGGACACTTTTTTAAATTTCTATTGTTTTGATGTTTCAGTTTCCCCAATCCGTTCACATTTTTTTCATTTTCTCATTGATTAGAAAAGGAGCAAAAAAAGAAGGACGAAACACTTACTGCAAACACGCACAAACCACAAAGCTCCTTCAATGGATGAATTTGAACACTTAAAATTTAGAGAGAAAAAAACCCCAGTGACTGTTTGAATGCAGTACTTGCTAGAATGAAGGTGCCTCGTGTGGACTGGATGGATTTAAAGGCAACTTGTATGGGACAAAAGGAGAAAAGAAAAAAAAAAAAGGTTTCATGTGTGTTCATGGGACAGAATGAATTAATTCTCAACATATTTGGGGAAACAAATTCAAATTCTTGGGGAGATGAACAGAATTTCTCCTTCTTTCTACTTAGGCTAAGTATTGATGAGTGAAATGTGAGTTTGTTAAGAACTCCATAACATTTCTGCATGACGCTACGCAACACTTAACTTAATGGAAGCAATTTCATTTATTATTTTTAAATGTGCACCTAATCTGTTTTATCACGTCTGGTATTGATTTTATCATAAAAAAAAAACACCCATTCATTGTTCTCTTCACATCTCTGGTTGGCAGCTATTGTATTTTTTTTAAAAATATTTTTTGGTTGTTGGCTTGTGCAGTCTGCTACTGCTGCACTGTAATAATATCTTAATAATAGTTATAATATCTTTAACTGCTCCGTTCTGCCACTCATAACCTGAGGACTAAAGTCAGTCGTTATCTCACATCCTGCATCACATTACCTTGTTGAGTGCTCCAGCTCCGGTGAGTATAATGTGCGAGTTGTCCACTTGAATGGTTCTCTGGCCGAGCCTCACCAGATAGGCTCCGATCCCTATGGCTCTGCACGTGACCTGCGGGGCCAGACCATGATGTTCAGGTTAAGCGCTGGCTGTGGCCTTTGCTCTCGAAAGATCCTCCTGATTGTGAAGCTTGCGGCTTCCGTGTGCAATGCGTGCGTGCATGTGTGCGCGCTCTGGAGCGTGCGGGTGTGCACAGCCACTTCAGCCTCACCAGGTTCATGGTGATGATCTCCTCGTAGGCCAAGGACGACTCTCCAGCGATCATGCCGGAGCCTTTCAGATTCTCCACGCCCAGCCCTTCATCTTTTCCGATGATGTCCGTGATCTTGTACCTGCGTGAGAAAATGTGCGTTCAGTCCTCGTTGGCATGTGTCACCCTCCAATTTCTACCATGGCAACCGCCTGGCAGGTTCATTTCTGCACAAAGAATATTTGGACTCAAGAGATAGAAAAAATAGAAGGGTACCTGGATTCTCCCTCGTCTTCCACGTGCTCGCAGTGCACAGAGTTTAGAGCTGAAACCTTCTTGTAATCCTGAGGTGTGAGGTACAGGTACTTGAAACCCTGCAGGAGAGTGAAATAGCAAAGCGTGCTTAGCTCGAACAACACTGAGCGACAGAGACAGTAAAAGTCTCTGTAAAAAAAAATATAAATGATGCACCCATGAAGTGCGAGAGAGGGAAAAGAAAAAGGTAAAGCAAAGAGAAGAAGGGTTGAGAGATCTGTGCAACAGACAAAACAGCCACCTAGTGGTCATCTGAGGTGAGGCATCATTGCGCAGGAAAATAAAACTGAATGTATTTACAACAAACTTAGAGGCTTGAGGATAAAGCTGTGTTGAACAACCGGAATCTTAAACTGAATCTGGTTTCATGTCAGAGTGGCTGCCGACCTTATAGGGGTCCGCGGGGTCCTGCCAGGCCACGTGGAACATGTGCCTGATCTCCTCTGCCAGGCCGATCCGAGCGCCGCTGTTGGCGGCGATGTAGATGCGGGGGATGCCGCACTCCCGCGCCATCTCCGAGGCTCGCAGGAACAACACGTCCTCCTGCGGCCCGAACGAGCCGATCTTGTGCGTGATGTCGTTGCTTATGACGATGATCTCGCGACCGCACGGGAACTCCGGCGTGCGCAGAGTCATTCGCCAGGCCACCATGCCAATCTGCGGGATTAGTGGGGAAAAGCTGCTGTTAACGACCTGGTGGAAATATTCTATTCAAAGGTGAGTTTGATCATTTTATGTTACATTGCATTACAGGTCCTCATGGGTCTGTCCAAACCTGAAGACTCACACTGGGAACCATACTGGTTTAAAAGGCTGCATCAGAACCAGGTCAGGTTTTAATGCAACAGTTTTCCCAGGTGTTTGCAATGTCTTTTCATCATTACCACCTGAAGGGTCCAGGGGAGGTTACTTACCAGTGATTATTATTTGTATTCTCCTTGGACTCGGACACAAAAATAGATTGATCAAAGTGAATTTTGTTATTGTGTTGTGTTTTATGTCCATTAGCAGGCATGTTAAAGCAAACATCAGTTCAGCTGAGTTCAGGCCAGTCATTTCCAATAACAACCTTAGCTCTGCGCTGCCATTGAGCCATTCCTGATGGCTACTGATCCTGGTTATAAAATGCTTGCTTGGTGTAATCTGGGGTCGGGTGGTTAGAACCATTTCCAGATTCTTGGAAGTGTGATGACGTCTGTGCTGCTTGAGTTTCTAACACCATCTTATTCTTGGTTTAAATTACCAGACACTTCTAGTATTTCACAATGCATTTTGACTCAACTAAATCTTAAAGAAACACAGAGACACCTACAGGTTAGAAAGGGAATTGCACACGCCGAGCCGCTTGATCGGGGAAATTGCTCCGGTTTAAAATTAATATATTGTGAAGACCGTAAAAAGAACAAACGGACCTCGTTGCCACCCGGCAGCCTGTTCATCTGCACCAGCTGACCCTGAGCATCCAGAACCAGCTCTGTGAAGGTGAGCAGCTCAGAGGGGAGGGGGATTTTGGGCAGGTGAGCGTAGACCTGGGTGGAGTGCCAAAGCTTCTTCAGAGACTGGAAAAAAAAAAAAGTAAAATGTTTATTGAAAAAAAAAAAAAAAGGGAGGGATTTACGTAACGATTTTTTTAATGCGATTAACAATTTTTTTTCTTCCCCAGTACCTGTCTGAACATCTCTGGGAAGTCGTAGACGTAGGTGGTGCCCAGCGACTGCGCCTGGAACCGTTTGGACTGCAGCAGGTCCTTGGTAACGTACGGAGTGTTGATGAGCATGCCGTGCAGCGGCCCCTGCTTGTCCCCGTATGCTTGGAACATGATCTAAGAAAAAAGCAACAAAAAAAAACCCCCACAGAAACAGGGTCACTTTGTAAAAAGCGTGACCTCTTTCAACCTGTGAAAACTGAGTCAGAAGAATGATGGTGATTATCTACAATTCAAAAGCTGCCAGACTGATGTGAGCGGAGGCTGTGCCGGCCCTATTATTAATCATATAACACCTACATAAAGAGGCAGTGAAAGGTGGCATGAGTAATGCATTGTGAAAATGGCCCAGACACGATGAGGATGTCAAACAGAGTGTTGCAGCCACGTGGACATCACATGGACAGGAACTTCTGATCCATTCCAAGATCAGGACTTGAAGTCATTTAGTTTGTTCTACTCGGTGTTGGGAGTTGGAAGATGATGATAGGATGGATGGACACGCACATGGCTGAATGAAGATTAACTTACCTGATCTGCTGCGAGAAGTTAAATTGCTAAAATGTTTTGTCCATGAGGCAAAGGGCCAAGACAAAATACTGGATTTCTAATCGGAGGGAAAATTCTTATCATTCTTATAATTGATCATTTTACTTTTCTATGAACTATACAGGTTTTCTGTTTTATTCTATTATTGTTTATTATTCTATTATTTATTTTTTTTTTTTTTAAAGGCTAGTACATCCCCTCCAAGGAGTGGGTACATCCAGTACGGTGCTGAAGCCCTTCGCCGGGAAACTACACGGTGAGGAGATCAGATGGAAAATGGATGAGTGCCCCACCTGTCGGTCTTTGGGCCCCACCTGTCCCGTTCGGGAATCGGTGACCTCCTTGTACAGGCTGATGTCCAGGTAGTAGCCTGACTCGTTGGTGAGGAAGAGGCGGATCGGGATTTGCTTGCCGGTCGGAGTCAGGCGGATGTTGATTTTCAGCTCGGCCTGCAGCACGCGCAGCTTCCACAGGCGGCTGCCGTAGCGCATCACCATGGAGCGCACCGACTCCTCAATCTGACAGATTCAGAAGGGAAGTAAAGTCAAGAAGGACAACAAGAGATGCGGTCATATGCTGGTGCTCGCAGGCATGTGATGGCTTCACGTGCCTTGGATGGATCCATGATGACAGTGGGGACGAAGTTCAGGAAGATGTGATTGCAGTCGGTCCGCACGGTGGTGTTGTTGAACGCCACCTCCAGCTCGTCCATGGCTTCCAGCAGCAGACGCTCGGCTTCGTTGTGCAAGTATTCAAAAGACGCTTCCTGGTTAAAGGAAGACCAGGGGGGAGGGGAGGGGGTCAGAATTCCTCCACGTTGGTGAATATGAAGGCAGCTTCGGGTCGGCACTCACCTTGGTGACCAGGTCGGAGTGGCGGATGATGGCCCGCACGAAGAAGCGGTAGTCCGTCACCTCGGTGCCCACCTCCACACGGGCCGCGCCCAGGTACAGGTGCATTTTGTGGTTGGCGCACGGGATGGCAGTCAGGGCAAAGTTGCGCATGCGGTTGAGCTCCAACTGGAAGGCCAGCGCCGGCTCCAGGTGGCGGTAGATCCTGTCCTCCTCAAACTATACAGGAGCATTTTCAAGAGTTGGTGGAACAGCAAAACAAACTACTGATGGTTGTCATTGAGTGAACAGTTATGATAGCGTGGTTTAGGGATGCAAATTATCGATTAATCGTTAGTTGATTTACCTTTTAGATCAATTAACCATTAATTGATAAGCGGTGATTTTTCCTGAGAAGCTAAATTTCACAATGCAAAATGTGTGAGGAACCATTATTTAACCCTTAAATAATGTTGAGCGTCTAACTTGTTCTAGGTATATTATGACTATCACAGTATCTGTAGGTGAATTGCTCTTTCCTGCCTACACTGTTATAATGATGTTAACTACCCGTGTAAAAATGTTTCAATTAAAGGTGACTAATTTAATTGAATCGATTAAATTCTTAATAGACAATTAATCGATAATTAATTGTTAACATCCCTAGCGTGGTTGCACAGCCGGTATAAATGCTTTAATCTTGTCTGTGAATGTGGTCATGTCTACAACCAGAGCATGTGTAAATGTTTTAAAATCTGCCTGTACAGTATCCAGGACATTCTGTGGCATGCAGACACCAACCTTATCTCTGGCACGGAAGGTGAAGAACTTGGGGAATTCCCTCTGTGACAGAAAAGCGAAGAGCAAAATCAGAATTGTCTCCAACAAACAAAGAACAAGACATCAGAATCAAACAGGCGTGTTAGAACTTTAAACCTAGTCACTGCAAGACTTGTTTGAATTCTTTTGTGTTAAGCAGCGGCAATCAGGGCCTCGTTCTCTCAGCAAACTCTTCTAGACAGCTGTAATTAAACTATCAGGAGAATTTCTGTTTCTTCACTCAAGACTCCAGGATTACTGCAGAACTGCACTAGCTGGGTTTAGGTTTGCTCAGTATCCTCATTATTGCTGATAGTGGGTTAATCCTTTACAAACATCAAACTGTTGGTCCAATGTAGTATCTTACAATGTTAATCTTACAATGGGGTTTATGATTTTATCATCCTTCTTTTTTGTCCTTAAATTCTGCCATGCAAATAGTTTACATGAACACAGTGTTTATGCTCCTGCAACATTTATTAAGGCATTTGAATACTTGGGGAAACAGGAAACTGTGGTTTCTAATGTAAGAATCGAGCAGCCGTTCCAATTGATCTCGCTGCCATTAGGAAATGCATGTGTCCGTTTGTTGAAATCAGGCATGCGAGCTGTCCCTTTGTCTTCCCCTACTTACATGAAACCTTTGGTCCACCTCACAGTTGATTTGCTTCCTGAAATCCTGTCATCGTAAATGCAGCGCAAAGCAAGGCATGCAGGAAGAGATACAGAGACAGACAAACAGGTCGGTAAGATGAAAAAAAATTACTTCAAATGCAAATTACAACGCGGTCGGTTGAATTCACAGACAATTAGTAGTCATTGAAAACTGACACTTGCATATAGATAAGAGTCATTTGAGTTGACAGTTTGAGACATGCTGTTCAAAACTGCTTAACTGTGAGCATGCAGGGCAGCAGACTGTAGAAACCGCAAGATGACCGTGATATGTGAATTGGAGCCCTCACCTTCTGAGCCACAAGGAAAGTAAGCCTACGTATTCCATGTTCAAACAGCAGAGATTTCTGCAGGAGATGGATGAAAACAACAGACAATGTCAAGATCAACGTGTCCGGTTCCTGACTGCAGTCAGGGAGGGGTTTGGAGCCGTGTGGAGGGGCCCACCTTTGACTGAGTGAACTCTCGGAAGCTTGCTGCAAGGCCGTCGTCGTCCGTGTCGCTGTCGGTCTTGATGGCCACGTTCAAGATGTGAATGGGCTCGTCCAGCACACTCTGAAAAACAGCCACGCACAAGCATTGGTGGCACAACCCGTCGATCATATCAGCCAAGAGTCATTGTGTTGACACTACGCTTCCATGGTAGCGAACTGGAGGAACATGCAGACGTCACGTCCCGCACAACATGGATATATTACATAGTGTGCATACTGTTTGAAGTTTAATGTGTAATATCAGCAATATTCCAACTATGAATGAAAGAATCATTTGGTGGAATGATAACATAATTAATTTGTAATTACAGTGCACATCCTTGGCTGTTTCATGTCACCGTGAAACTTCAATTTGAAACAGTAATAAACTGTCAGAGCTTCCAAGACTCACTGAACAAATTCAACTCAATGTAATAAAAAAAAAAAAAAATACTTTGTTGAACTGAAAGCAGCCATGAAGTGACAAGACTAGCGGCTACCATGAATGACCAAATCAAATACTACAGTTTCTTCCAAAATGCATCATCTTCTAAATGGAAGTACAGTGAAACGACTATCAATAACAGTGAGTATCCACTGATTGAATTGATCATAAAAATCAGCAAACAGTGGCACGGCAGAGTTGGTCATGAGGATAGCAAACTGATTCAAGATGGAAAGAAACCTTTTACATTCATGCATCCATTTTTTCCCCCTTTTTTATCTAGGTATCAGAGGCAAAAGGTTACATCTGTCAGGCTGAAGTCATTCAAAACAGGTGGCAGAGGTCTTTCCCTCTCACCTTGTTGTCCTCTTCTCCATACAGGACAGGATTCCCTCCCTCCGGGAAGGTTGGACTCGTCGGAGGAGAGTCGGAGAAACAGCTCAACACGTCTTTTATGTTCCTAGTGAAGACAAACACAATTAAAACAAAGAAACACATTCTGCTTGTCTGTCCTACAATCCAATGGCGCTAAAAGCAGCAAAACGCACCTGGTGAAGTCCTGGAAGGAGCGGAAGGCCACCATGGCTCCCATGCGCTGGCAGGGTGGTGTGAAGGACGTGTCGAGCAGGACGTCGCTGACACTGGCCACGTGCACCATGCCGTAGTGGTTCAGGTTGGATGAGAACGACATCCTGTGATAATGACAAAAAAAGACACAAAGAAAATGTTGTTTTTTAATCTGTGTCGCACAATGTACACATCAGTTACTCAGGACTTTTCTGAAATCAGTGCATCATAAAAAGACAGAAGCAGAGGATTAAAGTTTTAAACATGATGTGATTCCAATTAAATTACTCTGTCAATGTCCACCACTCACTTTTGAGAACCTCACAACAGCTGCGATCCAATTATATGACAGGAGAAAATATGAATGCCGACACTTTAATGAGAATGATTTAATAGTCGGGGACTTGACAACTGAATGAGGTTCCAAACAGAAAGAGAAATTAGTGATTAAATGACCGATGTGTGAGTAAAGTTAAAGCACCTGTGTGGCTTGCAAAACATTTTCACAGACCACCTGTTAGTCAACTAAAATTACAAAAAACAAACACACACACACATAAAAAAAACACTCCTTTTATGGGAGCATTTAAAGGGGAGAACCAGAAAGACACTTTGGATGCGCAGTGCAGTGAAACCGTCCCAGTGATTACACCCGTTCTCACAGCACTTCTTGGTTTTGGGTGTCAAACCTGTCTTTGGCTTCCAAATCGGGTTGACTTTTCTTCTCGCCGTTCTCGTCCTTAGATTCGCTACTTTGTCCGTTACGCTCCTCGGGTTTACTTTCCTGCAATATACTGTCCACCGCTATCAAACACTCCATTAGCTGGGCGGACATCTTCCTGGTAGGACAGCCACAAGCTCCGGTTCAGACGCATTTTTGCTCGACGGCGTGAAATGATTCCCCAACATTTAGTCCATTTTCAGTAAATGCGCACCGCGGCGCGACCCAAGTCAGTGTGGATGTCACAAATACATACAAAAGTTAGCCATTAAAATTTCTTTGACAAACAAACAAACACACACACACACATTTAAAATTGTTGAACAGACACACAAACTGACCATGAAGTTGCCTAGGAAATTAAACAGCAGTCTGAGCCAGACTTACAGAGGCAACAAACATTCTCTTGACTCAGCAGCAGCAGACAAATTAGTGTTGCACACTGCTTTGCCCATGCAGCTAGCTAGTCTATTGACAGAGCCTAGACGGCAGTCTATACAAGAGGAAGAATGTTTTACGATACCTGTTAAGAGTGGGGATGTTCCCTCTGCAATCAAACAACATGGATTACTAAATGGTTAGTGGCAGGCTTTAAAGGAGAGGGAGACAGGTCAAGCAACGTCTGCATGTGCGAAGGAACACTTTGCACGAAATATTGGATTTAGTCAATGTCTCCACGTCCCCGTGCAGGTGGAAAGTCGGACAAAAAATGGCTATAAGATGATTAACTTTAGTAGGAGTTAATAACATGCATGTTTGTTTAAGACGGTGAAGATTTGTTGGCATGTTGGGTGGTTCGGGAGGTGAGCTCTGCTAAGCTTCAACCACTTACATTTTTTGTGTTACTATTGTTTTTATATTTTCATGCAAGTTAGAATATGAGCATATAAGGCTCTTCAGCTCTTTCTGACACTGATCCGACAGACTTTCCATCTGTGTCAGGGCAGGGAAGACAACGACGTCAGCGACACTTTAGGTGGAACTGCTCCAGAACATGTTTTCTAAAATTGCTCCACAGCAAGAAAGACATGATCAATGTGAAAAACGGAAGATAAAGGAATAATCAAAGAATTTTTAATCCTGAGATACTTTTACTTTATCAGACAACCTAAAGACTTAAAAGACTTCCTGCCCTGAAATTACACAGAACAAAGGGGAGTGAGGCCATTTCACATCATCATGCCTCCTTCAGTGGACAGTGATGAACGGAGGAGGAGGAGGAGGAGGAGAAGGAGGAGGGACGGTGAAGGCACAAATAGCATTAAGCGTAATTCTACAGCAAACTGCATCTAGAAGCTGATGGCGGATAAAACTACTTGGAGGTAGAGGGGGTGACAACAGTGTAAAGGTACACACAGACAGTCACACACATACACACTATACACACGCAGGTGTCACAAGCATGTACGTATGAGGCAAGACATGGGCGTCGCATTACTGGGGTTATTTGGAAGCTTTGGGTGCAAATGCATCGGTAAGGATGTTCGGCTTCTCTCGGTTTGTTTGAAAAGATGCCCCGACTTCTTATCAGCGACTTACGGAAAGGAAAACTCTTAAAGAACTTGGTTGCTCATTGCAATTGCAACGAGCCAAAACAAAAATCCTGATTAGCAGCACCTTACATTGCACACGAACAGCAGTGGGGGAACAGATGTGAGCAGGGAGATGCAGTGGGGGAGGGAGAAAAGCTGCGGCACCTTGGACACTGTGAGATTCTGAAGGCTGGCGATCAGAAGTACAGTAGTGTTACTGTGGATGTCATGCGTGATATTACGATATTGAAAAAGTAACTGAGAATCAACATGTTTGCAGCCTTATGGCCTTTAAATACTGGAGGCAAGAAAATACCACAGAAAAATCAAATGTCTGATGCTAACACACAAAAAGTAGCATCACACTGTGACTGACGAAGCCACTTTACTTTCCATAAACTTTTGCATTTTTAACCATAAGAATCTGTCCATGGTACAACTTTTCCATGGCGAGCGCAAGCTCAACCTCGCAGTTCCTGCTTTTCCAACTGCAAACACTGAAGAGTTTTGATGCAAACATGTGGTTTATTAGGTTTTTGAAGAGGCCTTTAGCATCGAGAGCGTAGTTCTAGCCAGGCCAAAACAATGCAGCGACAGGGCAGCTATGTAAATGTGGAAACAAAATGTATTGTTTATTATTATCAATTAATTATCATATTATTTACAGCCTTAAGTTCTAAAGAGTGAGGTTTTTGCCGATTGATTATAAATAAAGAAATGCCTTCAATCCTGTCCACTGTGCCATCTGGGGTGGGGTGGGGTGAAGTGGGGTCGGGCAGGTACGACAACAGCAAGAATGTGCAGCACAAGAGCATCATGGGAGTCCTGCATGCGCATTACCTGTTTGGGTGCGAGGTGGGCAGCATGAACTGGAACTCGACTATGCACGTGTTGTCCTTCAGCTGCCGATGCTGAACACTGTTCAGCTCGTACGCGATGTAAGCCCGCCGGACGTACACCTGGGGGAACCAATCACAGGTTGACACCTCAAGAGTCTCAGCAAAGCCACCTGGGGATCAAGATGAAGGTGTTCTCTCACCTCGAGGGCAGCCATTCGTACCACTTGATTGCTGTGGTAGAAGAAGTTCGGCAGGACGTCGAAGATGGACGTTTCCGAGAGGATCAGTTTCTGAGAGATGAGGGAGCGAAACGCACGCACGTGAGAACACTGTACGTTTTCAAATGACGCTCGAGTCAGTCGGGACGGCTTTTCCTTCACCACTGACCTGCAGGTTCTCAATGCAGAACTGGTGGCCGTACATGTCGATGGCGGAGAGGAAGATGGACTCCACCTGGTTGTGCCGGAGCTCATAGGAGGGGAGGTGGGAGGCGATCAGCACCTGAACACAGAGGGTGAACATTAAGGGACCAGGTGTCTATTTTGAATCACATCCTCAGTTAGTCAACGTCGAGGCAGAACAAACCCGTTGATGGAAAAAAATTAATTAAAAGAGCAATTAGCTCACCTGCCGAGCACGCAGTGCCACCTTCGCATTGGTGGTCTTGCTGAGCTGGGTGAGTTCGGTCAAGATGGTCATCAGTTCATCTGTCAGGGTGGGATCTCGGCCACAAAGCTGGTCCTGCAAATTACAGGCAACATTATATTAGAATATTAAAAAAAAAAAATTAAAATCACAACTACGGTGAATTTTCATTATATATTCAGCCCAACTAGCCTGAACAGCAGATCATGTCTGATGCTATTGAACTCACATTTTGTCATGAATTGTGGAAAACTATCCACCACAAGTCCAGGGACTAAAGTGAACACTTTGAGATTCAACACTTGCAGCAACAATAAACATTACAAAACAAAACTAAGGACGTGAGGAGCAACAATGACTGTTGCAACAGAGTCTGAAACTTACAATCAGCATGGTAACTAGCAGGTTCTTCTTGGTGACTTGAGCGTGGGAGAAGATGTAGTTGAGCACGTTGGCCATGTCGCCCTTGTTCTCCTCACGCAGTGCAAACACACACTTGTCATAATGTCCTGATGACAAACACGACGAGCAGGCAGTGAGGTTTCAGCATGAAGGCAATAAAGGTAGGAGTGCAAAAGAGCACCATCATGTGGCCAAACTAAGCGTGTGCATTTAAAAAAAATGCATATCTAACATTCACTAAACCAATGTGTCCTGTCAATAAATGGTGTGTGTGTTCTACAACAAGCAATTTGCAAGAGTATCAATGTCAATACAACAAAGCACCTAGTACCAACAAGCATTTTTTACAACAGGCAGTAAACAGGGGGTTAAGTATAATGTTTCCTGGAAGCTCTTTCTGACAATGAATTGTGCTGCTGGAGCCTCCTTCAACATGTCTACACAGAGAAAAAGGCTGCAGCGATCCTCACCGTTCTGAAACTGGATCTCAACTTTCAAATACTGCCTGAGCAAGTCCATCACCACCGCCTTCATGTGCCCTCGGATGCCACTGCGATACCTGTTGGAAACAAAACAGTCTTTCTCGTGTGACACACAAAATAAACTAACTGACTTCATCAGGAACTGAAGTCTGTCGGAGAAGTTACAGAAAGCAGGTCTGACTCACTTCTGCACCAACTGCACGATGCTTTGTGTGTTCATGAAGAAGACTTCCCTCTCGGATTTCTTGTTCAGAGTGGCAGCGTGGCTGTCGAGGATGTTTGCAATCTAAAAAGCAACAAACGGGACAATAAAAGCATTCATTTTACAGGCTAAATATTGAAGTGTCAACAGTCTTGAATGTGTGCAGACCCACCTGCTGGCTGGGAAACTGGCAGAGCACTGAGGTGATGTTGCTGGCGTACTGCGCCATCTCCTTCTTGATGGCCTTCTCCACAGCAGGTGGGATGCGGCCCGACACGCTCGTCATGATGTCCTGAAGCTCCAGGAGCGGCAGGGAGGGGTCGCGCATGGTTTTCATCAACCTCTCCACCCACTCTTTCAACTACAGCCACAGCACAGAATTTACAGTTTTTTTAAGCACTGTCAAAGCTTACAACGTTTTAAATAGACGCACGTGTGAGAAGTCTTCTTCACCTTGACGCTGAAAAAAGGCTCAGGCAGACAGAAGCCATTCATGATGTGCACGAGGTGGTCCAGCGTGCTGTGGAAAACTCTGTGGAGCTTCTCTCCTCTCAGAGCCACCGCCTGGATGGAAGGCAAGGCTCCTGTGTGCAGCTCGGCCTGGGGAGGAGGGTAGAAACACATCTTTGTTATTACACAATAACAGGTCACACTGACAGAAAGGGCTGTAATGTACACAGTCTGCCAAAATAATTTATACACACATCAGGAAAATAAAAACATGCATAAATATTTCATTTGTATAAATACTTCTATACATATAGATACCTCTTTCAAAGTTTGATTAAATTACGTTCACACTGTAACCACCTCTTGTAAATTTAGAGGTCAATGGTAACGTGCAATAATCTTGTGATGTACGAACAAATTTGGCATTGAAATATTAATGCAAGCTTTTTTTTTTCCTGATGTGTGTACACATTATTTTGGCTGACTCTGTACATGCAGTGCTAGAGGAGGGAGACATGCATCAGACCTCAGTAAGGAAAAAAAAACATCCATGAAGGACTTGGCTGTTACGAATGTTCTGACTCCACTACTGAACTGCTCAGATTTTCTGTACCTGCTGCACTCTGCTTGGGTCGTCCAGCTGCAGTTTGGCAATGACACAGCCGGGCTCCAGCGCCGCCCCGGCTCTCTTCACATAATGGATACAGCCAGACTCCCCAGCAGTCAGAGTCATAACCATCTTCATTACCTGGAATCAGAGAAAGAGAGACAGTGGTTTAGAGCAGCGGCTCTCAAAGTGAGCGTGACAGCAGGACAGGGGTGCCACAAAATATTCATATTCATATTAATAAAATTTTTGTATCTCTTAAAAAAATATTATTTATGTATTATTAAACTTCTACGACAAAGCCATGTTCAGATATTCATTAAGCTAACTAAGATGGATTATCTCAACTTTTCCTGTCTCAGGAAAAATAATAAATAGACCCGGCAAATGTGCATGAATTGTACGGGTGAGGTTACACGGAGAAGTCATCAATGTTAAAATAGCGATGAAAAAAAGGGATACAGGAAAAAAAGAGGTTGTAATTGTTGAGAAGAACTGGTTTAGAGGAAGTGGCACTGAGGAAAAGACAGAAAGCAAAGCTGGAGGTACGAGAGTGTAAAAATGCTGAGTTTGTCTTTGATTGATGGATGGATGGATGGATGGATGGATGGATGGATGGATGGATGGATGGATGTACTTTATTAGGAATAAGGGCATCAGAGGCACACTGCAGCCAGAGGGGCCAGACTAAGATGGTTTGGACATGCACAGAGGAGGGACTGTGAACAGAAGTATTTGGAGAAAAGGAAAGACTTTGGTCACTTTACAAGGGATTCCACACCTCGATTTCAGCGTAGCACTGGCCGGAAAACACGTGGCCGCCATCCTCCACTGTGTACTGGATGAGTTTTCCTGCCGAGGGCGATCGCAGCAGCGAAGGATCGTTCTCCTTTTCAAAAACGCAGGTCTTATTGCCAATCGTGATGCGATACCTGGGTGGGGAACAAGGTCAAGTTTGGTTTTAACAGGGTTAGAGAACCAAGACCGAGTCTCAGAAAGGCATTCTCGTCAGAACTTAGAGCACAAGCCTCTTTCCACTCACCTGTCCACCTCCTCCTTCATGTAGGTGGTGTAGCTGCTTCCATCGTAAGACAGCAGCAGGCCCCCGTCGCTCAGCCGATGGACGTCCACCTCGGCGGAGCTGTTGTTCATGATGACCACGTAGGAGTTGGGGGACTGCCGCGTGACCGTCAGGACGTACTTGGTGCCTTCGTAGATGAGCTCCACGTCCACGGTGTTGAGCAGCGTGTGCGCTGGTAGCACCTGGCCCCTGGTGGAGGCAGGACAGTCTCCGTTAAAGACAAGAGTTCTGTTGTTTTAAATCCCCGGGCATCGACCCGACTCCTGCGATGTGCCGTGTGTTCACCTCTCCAGTGAGTGCAGGAATATGGACACGCTGTTCCTGAGGTTGACATCTGCCACGTGAAGAGCACCGCTCACAATTCCCAGCATTGTGTCGGGACGCTCCGCCTGCACACAGCGCACAGCTTATGTTATACAGGACATATAAAAAAAATTAAAAATCAAAAGAGTGGACTGGGCAAAAAGCGAAAGGTCCCAGAGGTACAAAACAACCACAAGGTGTCAGTGTATTACGGCTTAAATATCTGTGCGTACCTGCATCTTCTCTGAGATGAGCCGATCCAGCCAGCCGGTGTCGATGCTATTGTGCTGGAAGCTTTCAGTCTCCAGCAACTTGATGAGGTATTCAACGGTGGTTCGAAAGTCTCCTCTGATGGACAGCTCCTTCAGAGCCACGACCATGTTGCTAAAGGAAAGGAAATTGCTTGACTATAAATACCTCGGAATAATTCTAGATTTCTGCCAACAACATAGAAATTTGCACATCTTCGTGTAAGCAGCACTATTTTTCTAAATCCTCGGTGCACTCACGAGATGGCTTCTTCTCGATTCTCTCCCCAGGAGAAACAGTGTCCGAACTGCGAGTCGGCAAACTCGTGCAGGCCTCCAGCTGCAGCCACGCTGAAGTAACCCCACACGTTCTTGTTGCTGCGGAAGTTCAGCTCCTGCACCGTCCCGGAGCTCGGCTTGAAGCCCTGCGATGACACCACGTATGAATGTTGTGATAAACTGAATGGGAGTGAACAAGAGCCATTTTAACTGTGATGTGTCAACGTTTTAGAAAAGGAGCAGAATAAAAATACAGACGAAACACATTTAAATGTGGGTCTGATGAAGCTGCGCGCTGGAACATGTGAAGTATATGTATTTCATTTACCACATTAAACCTGTATAAAGTGGTTTGTCCCCATCTAATCAAGCTGAGATGTCTGCTTTTAAAGATTTTTTTTTTAAATATTATTCTGGGTTTTGCACGAGACAGACAGAAAAAAAAGTCAGAACAAAACTCCTTTCTTTCATATGATTTTAACTCCAGGTGTTGCTTTTGCTAATTGCTTTGAAAAGACTTTGCAAAGGGAGAAATATTGTCTTCCAGGCAGGAGTGTCTGCTTACCTCGTCGGGATTCTCGCTGGTGATACGTGCAGCGATCACATGGCCCCGAGGAGAGGGTGCAGTCGACAGCCCCTCGAAGTCGATGGCGGAGTCTCCCCACGGCTGGACGCCGTACAGCATCCTGATGTCTTTGATTCTTTGGAGAGGAATTCCCATGGCAATCTGACAGGGAAAGAGCGACACCGGCTCAGTACAAGTTTTGAGTCGTGTTGCTCGTTCCAACAGGCCTCTGACGACCATGTTCCCAACTTCACAACATATTTACCTCGTTTTTCCTTTTAAGGTTTCATCACCAGATTGTCGACTTACTAGACAACTGACAACACAAACAGCAGCACAAAGATAATGGCGCCCCTGCCGCTCATGGGAAATGACATTCTTGCTCACTGTAGCAGAAAGAGTGCGTCTGGAAGAGAAGGCCGCAAGGCCTCCCTGGCACGGCAACACTGGCCTTCAGTGCGATGGATGACCTATTTACACACAATCCTGAACACTGCAGAGCTGCACACCACGCCACACAGTGCTGCCACGAGGACGGGGGGGGCATGCGAACTCTGCGACACAAGAGCCTGAGCGAGGCTGACCTGCAGCTGGGCGGCGGGCAGGTTGACGTCGGCCACCATCTCCGTGCAGGGGTGCTCCACCTGCAGGCGGGGGTTGAGCTCCAGGAAGTAGAAGCTGCCGTCCTGGCTGTACAGGTATTCCACCGTGCCCGCACTCACGTACCCGACCATTTTAGCCAGCTTCACCGCACACTGAAAAACAGAGGGTGGAGTTGCAATTTGCAGATTTATATTTTTCTTTTCAAAACTGACAGTAGCTGTGTTTCCATGACAGTTTTTTGCTGAATAAAAGTTTCCATTGAAAGGTGTGAAACGCGTAAGCTGTAATTCTCGTAACATCTCGTCCCGCGAGATTTATGTAATTTGCTTTTGTTTGTTTACGTTTGTCATTTCTCATTTTGATTACTTGCTAAAAAATATTCCGTCTTCCCAAACATAACGCGCCATTCTCACTTGAAGTGAACTGGTCACATGACCCCGTATGGCACGTCCGACAACGCATAAATGTGAAACAAGTGTTTCTATGACACTTTTGTGATATACCTCTATACCGACACGTCTGAAAAACCACCTCATGAGAGCATCACAACCTTATAGCCATATTTGAGAGGTTTTTCGAAATTCAGGTGTTTCCATTGCCAGTTTTTTATTGCGATATTTAGGTTTTGCACAATTCTAGGTGTAATGGAAAGGCAGCTAGCGACAGTGTAAAGCAGATGCAAAAATGTGGGACAGGCCGCACGTTTTCCATGTCTTCGAAGATGTCGGACGTGGCGATGGTAGCAGGAGCCTCCTCTATGATCTTCTGGTGCCGCCGCTGCACGGAGCAGTCTCGCCCGAACAGGGAGATGGCGTTACCGTACTGATCGGCCAGGATCTGCACCTCCAGGTGACGAGCGTGCTTGGCGAGCTGCATGACGAAAATGGGCGAGCCGGGAACTTCTGCCTGCACCTTTAGAACCAAAGCGGGAGGGAGAGCGTTGAGCGTAGAAACAGTGTTTCCCACTAAGTGGACATATAATTGGACTGCACCATATCTCAGGCCAGGACCGGCCAGTGTTCCCACTTGCCTGTCTGAAGAGGTTGGGGAAATCATCGGCACAGTTGACTTTGCGGATTCCTTTTCCTCCACCTCCTTCCGAAGCCTTGACCATCACAGGGTAGCCGATCTTCTCAGCAGCCTGGCAAAGGCAGAGAGAGGGTGTTTCAGCACAGACGGTAAACTACACCGTACAACCGACGCCACACCAAAGAGGCGTTCTTACTTTGAGACCATCCTCGACGTCCTGGATGCAGCCGAGCTCATACACGTCGTTGGGGACGTTGATGGCTTTCTTCTTCTGGTTGTTCTCCGACCACTCCACCGTGAGACCTGAAGGCAAAGAGACCGACGCCGGACGTTTGAGACACAGACGCCGTACTGCTAGAAGCATCACTCGAAGGGGTAATCCACCACTTTGACCTACCTATGCCGCTCCACGGCAGGGTTGGAATGCCGGCGGTCTGAGCCACGATGGAGGAGGCGATTTTGTCACCCAGAGCCCACATGGCCTGACTGGGGGGTCCTGGGGAAGCAATCAGGGACCAAATAAGAGCATTTAGATCATCTGAAGGCTGAACACAGGGAGGGAAAGAGCAACCAGGCTTTTCGTACCCATGAAGGCGATGCCATTCTTGTGAAGCAGCTCTGGGAGTTTGGGGTTTTCTGAGGCGTGGCCCCAGCCAGCCCACACCGCCTGGAAGGAATCACATCACGGCACAGGTAATGATCAACTGATCGGCAACTGTGGCAATATCACAGACCAAAGAGGCTCTGTTGCTGTACCTGCACAGGTATGCGTTTAGCAATGTCCAAAATGAGCTCCACGTTAGCGTAGTTGTTGTTGTTGGTACCTCCTGGCACGGGCACGTAGTGATCTGCCATTTTAATGTATTCTGTAGAGGAGAGAAACATAAGCAATCAGTTTCTCTGGCTGCATGACTGCATATGATATTTGAGTCGTCTACATTATGTCAATGATTTATGATGATACTTTGACTCTTTAAAGGAGGTGAAGACCATGTAAGTCCGGGTCACTCACCTGCATTGGCCTTCAGGTCCTCTGGGGTGACCATGACGACAAATCGGATCGCCCGCTCGTTACGAAACATCTCGTAGGCCCAACGGCGGATGGAGCGCATGCATTTGACTGCTGCGATGCCATTGTTGGCAATAAGTACCTGGGTATGCAAATCAGGGAGAATGTAGGACATAATTAATATTGCCCGGCTGTTTTAGAGACCTTTCTCCCCTTTTTCGAAACATGGGAAAAATTCCTACCACAGATTAAAATACACGAGGAAAAGAAATTTCCACCTTTTCAATGACTTTGTTGCCACCGAAGCGGGTCACAAACTCAGCCGGAGAGGCTACAGTGAAGTCCCTCTGGAGGTCAATACGCCGGCGATCCCTGCCCTGCTTCACCAGATGCAATCCTGACATGCTCGGCCTGTTTTTTGTTTTTTCAGAAACAGAAAGAATGCATGTTATGTTTCTTCAAGAGACCTGCAATTCAGGGACAAATAGCATATGAGGCATATTTTCAAACAACAAGCACCAGTGAACTCAACATTTCTCCTCTGCAGCCATGCGATACAGCATTTAGCAGCAACTTTAATGGCAGTAGATAAAAAAAAAGAAGAAAAAGATAGCGCTGTCACCCTGCATTGATAAGAAACCAATTCCTGCAATTAGTAAACGTAACTCCTGTTTCTTATCTTAAAGCTGGCTGATTAACTTTAGCTTCTTCACAAATCATGACCTGGAGTTCATTAAGCTTAGAATACAATACAATTGGCTTGCTAGAAACTGTAAGCTTGGCATTGCTTTGTGTTCTTTTTTAAGATGCAGAGAAGAAAACTTTCAGGCAGGACATAATGTTTAACATGCTTGGGCCATGCTGCAGCACTTTAGTCAGCAGGGCTGTTTAGATGAAGCTCCACCCTATAGAGGAACCAGACGGGGGTGGGGAGGGGTGTGCAGTATAATACAGGTGGAGGGATATGAGCGTGTGCTTGGAGGGTGCGGCAGTGCTCCATCTCGTTTGGCTGGCTGGGCTCCCGTCGCCTGATACTGAATTATTGCATCACTGCCGGGGTTACTGACAGGCAAATCCATCAACACAGAGAAGGCTGTTCCCATCCAGCTGTGGAGGCGGGAGAGTAAGAGTGCGCGCACGTTCTGTAACAGTAAGGCGGGCGCAAGAGTGGGAGCCTTCCAGCAGCTCAAGTTGAAGAGTTGCCGCCTCCTCTCAATTGTGCTTTTCACACCTTTTAAGTTCAGGTGAATCGAAACACTCAAGCCTCACCAAGATGAAAATATACATCGAGTCGGAAACTGCATTCTGTGTTTTATAGAAAGAAACTCAGCTCAAATGGCTCAAACTTCAAACATGCATCTGTATGTTCTGAAAGGCCCCTTTAAATGTTGGGATTGGACCTCCTGCATTGGTACATTCCTACAAGTTCAGCCGCCTCCGCCCCCCCGCCCCCCCAAAAAAAAGACTGATTGTTTAGGCACTCTTCCCAAAGCCAGCTTCCCAGATTTAGAGACACCCAGCAAACAGAGACACCTTTCAGTAGTGTGAACCAACTGTACCAGAGCCACATTTTTTATTCATGGAGCCAAACGTGGCTGCCGGCAGGAGGAGGAGGAGGGGGAGGAGGAGGAGACTGAGCAGTGTGACTCAGTTGTACAAGGCAGACTTGCTGCAGAGGGGAGTAGTCTCATAAAAACAGCATTTTATAGCGAAGGGCTTTGCATTTGCTCCTCGCGCTTTATAGCCAAGTCTGAATTAAATCAGTTGCATAAAATGAAAAAGATTGATTGAGTAATAAACCAGAACAGGAAAAAAAAACATTCAGGCATCCAAACATGACAAATGCACAATGCTTAAAACCGTCGTGCTCGTGCAGAGAAGAGTTAATAGAAATTCTAACCTCAGATTTTGCATGGGGCCGTCAATGTGATCGAAACCCATCTCACAGGTGCTGTCCGAGCTGCCGGAGGACGGCGACAGGGACCGGTTGTCCTTCTCATCCAGCTGGATGTCCCCCTTCCCTTGGTTCTCATCCTCGGAGTTCTCTTCCGACACGGACCCCACGATGAAGCGAGAGTGCAGCGCGGCAGCAGGGCCGGCGGCAGCAGGCTTCTTCTTTGCAGCACCTTCCTGTTGTGCCATGGCTGGACACGAACAGGCTGCGAACGCTGGCGAGGGACACAAAGGTGGACGAGACAGTTATAGGCAAGATATGCAGTCGAGCGATAGGAGGCAAAAGTCCAAATATCAGGGTACAGTCTGACATGATGTACCCTGGGCCAACCGTGTGCCGCCCTGTTTACCAAGTTGCAAAAGTTTGTGTGATGGAGCAACTGAAGTTGCAACACATCTGTTCGTTTTGTGATGCTCACTGGACACACCATTCATACTGTAGCTAAGAAAAAAAAAGTGTTCAATGTTGATATAATAATAGTGTGTTGTGCATGCATTTAACATCAGCAGAGGGGAATACCTGCTGGAAAACCTAGAAAGACTTTCAACTGAAACAATCTTGTCATTAAGGAGGATTGAAGCAAATTAAGAATCATCATTAATAAATCATGATATTAAATCATACTTTTGAATTTTAATGATTACCCTTTAGATTGAAGGACGTACTTTAACAAAGTGCAAATAAACAGATAAGCTATGATAAGTGCCACATATTACATGTCAGATTTAAGTCGGCAGACCGACAGTACCTGTTAGAGGTTTGGGCAATACCGTCACATCCTCTGTCAACAGCCCCAGCCACTAACGTTCCTTCGTGATAATAACCTGTAATTTAACTGCCTGGCGTCCTGTCCGACCTGCCACTGCAAACAGTTTCCCCCTCTCAACTCTGGCTGCAGATACAGACAGCAGTGACTCTCAGGTGAGCGAGGCACACCTTACCTATCGCTAGCTGCTTGCGGGACCAGAAAAACAAGCCGAGCACTGTAGCGGCGGCGAGTGTGAGCCATAGGAACATCTTCCAAAAAAAAAAAAATCGCAGTGTCGCCAGTGGCATTCACATTTTGAAGCAGACCGAAACGGGCGTGATGAGTGCCAGAGTTGGGCGAACAGTCTCCTCGTAAACGTTAGTCAAATGAAGTTACCAACAGCGGTATCTTCGCAGCCAAAGCTAGCTAACTCAGGGCAGACACGGATAAACTCACGCACTAATGCCGCAAAGCGTTAGCCTGCTTAGCAGACAATAGCTAATTATAACAGCAACGAACCCCATCAATGAACACGATGCAACCGGGGTGCACCGCATGGCTACTGTACACCTGCTTGCCAACAGTGCCCGTGTAGCCACGATTGCATAACATCTAATCTGAGATAAACAAGTAAGCTAGCGACTCACCGGTGGAGATAAAGCGAAGCGTAATCCTGGGAGGGGGAGAAAAGTTGAGCCCGAAGAGATCGATAAATTAAGCGCGCCCCTCAGACATTACTGTTCCCCGTGACAGACGGAGGAGAGGGGGGAGGGGGTAATCACATCATGATGAAGTCACAGAGTTCCCTCGGACGCTGAAACAGCAGAGAATGGGGTGATGTGGTGATGCGCAGGCAGGTTACTCCTGGCCAATGACCTATGACGGCAGCTTCCGCTATAGAAAATTATCACATAGAAAACTCATTGAACTAACGGCATTAGACTCCGGAGAATCTAAAAACGAAGGTTTTGTACTCCTTTTTATTTCCCTTGAATTCGCTCAAGGGAAAAACATTACTCCGGCTTTGCCACACTGATCTAATTAGTATTTTCTAGATGCATATCGACCTCACCAAAATATTTTATTTCATACCTCTATTTCTCCCTAGGCTGATGAGTGTATTCCATTTAAATCATTCAACATCCCCATGTCTATGTTTGGATTATATCCGTGATAGAGCATTTAGCCCCAGTCGTTACACTGCACCTAGCGCTGTTGCTCCAGCTTTGGATATCTATGTGGCCAAGATCTAGCATGGTTCAGTTGGAGGAGAACCAATCATTGGCTAGACCGACTTTTGTGGGCGGGTGTTGCGGGGTTATGAGCGGCGGGCCGAACAACGGAAGTCTGCTACACACGAGAGCCGCATGTGCCACAGCTCCGCTTGTCCTGTCTTACTCATTGAGGAATGCACTAGCACTTGAGCTTTTAGGTGGAATTTGTTACCTTCAAAGAAATCAGTGCCACTAAAGTCAGGTTTTAGTTGACACATCATCAGTAAAGAGCACGCAAAACAAACCAACGCGTAACTAGCTCTGTAAAATTCGTGCTCGACTTTGAAATACACTGAAGTACAAATATATTACTCAGCTTAATCGATATTTGAAGATTGTTTTTTTGTTTTTGTCTAACTCAGAAAATAGTTGTAAATCCATGGCAGATGCAGAGTATGTCTTTTACACTACCTATGTTATTGCAATTAAGATCCACTAGGTGGCCGCAGAGAATCAGCATAGCCATAGATCATTGTCAACCCCATTCGCAGCATTCAGGAAAGTCAAGTCAAAACCTTAGTTTTTGCGTCTGAGCATCCACTTCCCATCCTTTCCCATTGCTGAAATGCTTTCTATGCATCACATGCGCATGTATTACTCTGTTTTGTAGAAAGGTCTAATTTTATATTCACTTGCTACAATGCATTTTCTCTAATATTTGGACTTTTACATTAAACTAAAAATAAACTAATTTACTACTATATGTTTACTATTTCTTTAAAAGATGCACATAACAAAAATATCTGGATCTAACAAGGGAAAAAACATACTCAAAGATAGCATTAATGTAGCACATGAGAAGAAAGCGTCATCAAATAATTCCTTAGATCCCAACGGAAGAAAACTGATGATAGATGAAGTTGAGTTCAAAAGGAACTTTAATTATCCCCATTCTTGTGTTTTGAGTGAAAATCTTTACAGAATTAAAAAAAAGAAGGTAAAAATCATAATAAAGCTGCTTGTTTAGTATCTTTTCTTTCCAAAACAAACAATAGCCATCTTTAATTCCAGTATTATTATTACAACTATTCCAGATTTATGTAGACATGCAAGCTTATTGCTGAGACCTATGACATGTTTTCAGAGTTCTACCACACAGATTCGGACAAAACATCTTCAGTGTTAAATGTGTGTGACCTGTCTGTTTACCCAGCCCACCTCTTCTCATCTCATCAGACAACGCAGAAAGTCAAGTCCTCAAACCAGATTATGGCTGTTTTGCAGTACATTTTTGGAACACTTAGTTGTTCTTTTTCGGCGAAGCAGTCCTCCGCCTGGCCTTGTGATTCACAGACACCGGACGCGACTCTCTGCTCTCAGACAGCGAGTTTGACCTGCTGTTCAACCTGGCTGCAAACATCTGTTGCCTCAAGGTGGTGGCGGCAGGGATCAGACAAGGGCTGAATCGTAACCTAGGCTGAGAGCTGTAGGCAAAGTGGTTTCTGGACAGTGTTGAAGCTGAAGAGCAGGTAGTGAGAGCTGGAACATTGGTCACATAGGGAGCCGACAAGTAGCGATTAGGATAGGAGCACAATCCTCCTAACCGAGATGATGAGAGTCCCTGGAAAAGAGAAAAGTAGGTTGCATTAAAACAAGAAATCACTTTTTAAAGCATGAACGTGAGGTAATAATGGTGAGGTGTATACATATGGATTAAATACTTGATGCTGTGAGTAATTCTGGTTTGTGGGAAGAAAAATAATATTTTTCTTTAGAACGATTATGGTTATCACTGGACTTAATGTGCCCCCTAGTGGCCGTTCTAGAAAAGTTGTTCTTTTTTTAACTAGGAGGATAGGCAAATCAAGAAACGCTGACCACCTTTGAACAATACTGACATTTAAAGCTCGCCAGTTAGACAGACTAGCTCCTCTTTACCCCTCGTGTAAACGTTCAACAAATGGTGTGTGACTGTCTGCAAGTGTTAACACAGGTGTCATTCTTCAAAAAGATGCCAGAAGGATGTTGCTGCTTTGGCTCATATATTATTATCATTATTATATTTTTTTTATATACAGTTTAGATTATTAAAAATGCTTTTACTTAAATAAGTGCATTCATCCATTTTCAAAACCCGCCTGAGCTCAGGGTTACAGGCAGGGTAATTAGGAAATGTTTGATCAGAAAACTGTTATTATCATCACTGTTCTGTTTTATTTTTAAACTTTAACTGGTTTATTTGATCAAATGGCAACAAATCCATGTGACATCAACAGTACAAATCAATGATCTTCCATCAAGTTGGTCAACCGAAAACACTTTACCTTAAGTCTTTAAAAAGGACATTGATAAATTGTGGGCTTCCTGAAGCATACCTGATATTCCAGTACGTCTGGAGGCAGCTGGTATCCAAATGGAGGTAACAAGACGCTTTGAGAATGAAGGCCTCTGTCCTCTTCGCTAATCAACCCTGGTATGAAAGAAAACACGTGCTGCATATGCATATCCGGCATCCCTGACAAATGTCTTGGATGAAACGATGACGGTGCCCCAAGCTTCGAAAACGTGTGGCAGGAATCTGAGAGTCCCAAAGTCTGAGGTTGAGTGCTGGAGGACGACGACAAAGCCGGTGACAGTGGCAACGACACAGGCTTCTTCTCATCCTTGAGTTTGGAAAAGCTATAATCCACACATGAAGAATCATGTGACGTCCTTGATGTTCTCGCTTCCATTGGGTCCTTATGAGGATCCGACATCTCATCGCTTTTCACACTGCTTCCAGTCCTGCAGAGGCTGCTCTCGGAAGAGTCCACATCTAGAAGATCAATGTCCGAGTCGCTTTCAGTGTCATCTTCATCTGCGGGAGGGGGGGTAAGGGGAGAGGGGGTTGAACAGTCACCATTTTAAAGTCACATGAAGTTTTATTGTGTCTGCCTTGTACTGTGTCAGATCGAACTGGGCACAACAACAAGTAACGTTGTTTCTTTCCGTCATGCATAACTTTTTGCCGATTCCTCAGTTTTTAAAATACTTGATGAGCAGGGAGCAGGAAGGAGATTTCTCAGTCAGTAAGTCGCATAATGTGGGTTGTTTTCAAAATGACTCACTGAGTCTCTGATGACATGGAAAGACTAAACCCACCTTGACAGGTTGACGTTAACTTTTCTGCGCTGATCGCCAGCCGTTGAGGGGAAGAGTTCAGATCACGCGTGCTGGGTAGCTCACATGAGTCATCAGAGTCACCAGCACAGTCTGAGACAGCTTTGCTTTGGTTGCTGCGCAGTCTGTTCCTTAAAGTCACAAGCGCAGTTTATTCAGAGGGTGAACTCTGCACGAAGTCCATCATCATCATCATCATCATCATAATTTCCTCTACAGGGAAAGCATGTACCTCTTTTCTCGTTTGCCATTTCTCGAGTCCCGGAATCCTTTGGCAAAGGGATTGTTCTCGATCTTCAGCTGTGTAATCTGAATACAAAAAAAACAAGAGAAGAAAACAGGTTCAACTCTTTGTGGCAATACAACATAGAATGAGAGCATCTTAGATGTATCCATCAGATTGAAAAAACAAAATAAAACATCTGAACAAGTGGTAAGAGTATGTTCAGATCCACATACATGCAGGTGCATCCTGTGTGTGTGTGTGTGTGTGTGTGTGTGTGTGTGCGTGCGTGTGCGCACGTGGTTACCTTTTCATTCTGATAGGCAGTAACTGCGATAAACTCAGTCTCTGGGAAAACATAAGTCCGGAAGGTGCTGAAGGGAAGCTTCATTATGTCGTTGGTTTTTACAACGTGGAATCTAGGTTGGTATTTGTGCATTGAATTTAAAATTGTCTGAAAAACAAAACAAAACAGCGACAATGACTTGAAAATTGTATTGTTGGCAAGCAGCTGTCATAACTATGCAGCAAACAGGTGAGAACAAGTACATTTTCTCAATAAAATACATTTTTAACCTTAGATCAGAACAGGATAATCATAGAAACATATTTGCAACTCACAAATCCGTGCTTGTCCGCTACATTATTGGTGAGCTTGAGTTTATGAAAGGCAACGGGCTTGCTCATCCACTGACCCCCTTTGGATGGGCTGTCCGGGTGGATGTACAAGCGCTTTGGCATCTCTAGGTCAGCCTTCCCTGCCACCATCCAGTGGGAGTTGTGAAATTTGTAACGGCAGTCATCCACAGCCACAATGTCCATCAGCAGGATGTACTTTGCTGTCTCGTCCAGGCCTTCTACCCGCACTTTGAACGGTGGAAACATTCTCCTATTGGTGGATAATTCAGAGGGAAAAAGATAAGATCTTAAGAAAAGATAAAAAATTAGCTTTAGGACAAGCGGACAGAGACAGAAAATTTTTATTTCATTCAATTCGTTACACTTTGTGTTGTGTCTCATTGCTTACGTAATGTTGTGCTAGCATTCTAATGCTTTTTGAAAATGTTCCATACAGATGCACAATATAGCTCCATTCTATTTCTTTGTTGTTATTAAATAAAAGACAGAATAAAAGCAATGACGAACAAACAATTCAATGACTACTAATGTAATACTGTAACACTGTCATTCTTAGGCCCTGAATTTTTCTTTCGTGTATTTGCATTCACTAGACAGACAGGCAGGCAGGCAGACAAAAAAAAATATAAAAGTATTAACTGCCAAATAATTAAATATTAGAACGTCACAAATTATTTTTTGTATTTAAATTAATAAATAACAGTGTCTAAAATGTGATATTGTCTATGATTCAGTAGGTTTAAAAACATGAATCGATAATCATGTTGACACTTTTTTGCACTGTAAAGTTGGAACAAATCAATAAATACGTCCAATGTTTGACCCCCTACACTACCGTCACTCTCACGGCAGTTGTCGTACCTTCCTGACTTCGTGATCACCATCTCCGTGCCCCTTTTGTAAAATTCACTCCACAAACTCTGCGAGTCCAGCGTGACTCTCGGGTTGTCTCCCAGCGCCTCCTCCGGCTCCACGGTCTTAGACCACCGCTGGCCGCCCTGGACGTGATGGCCGCGGAGAGACGCCAGCAGCCCGGCGTTGGCGGCAGCCTGCTCCGCCAAAGGTCGGGCGACATCCGGGAGAGACAGCGGCCGGAGAAACGCGGACGGATCGGCGGGGTTGAAGCGGGCTGATGGGTGGAAGGCGTCGGGTCCATGGACGCGGAAGGGATGGTGGCGATGCATGTCAGCCTCTGATCGGTCATCCAACTTGATGCAGCTTCTCTCAAAGAGTGAAACAGTTGTCTAGCAGTGCAGGAAAAACAGGTGGTGTCCACGTGCGAGGAAGGGCTTGAGGTGGTGTCAATTCAAAATCTGCAGCTACACTGGATGAAGGCAAGAGAGGTGCGGAGTGACGACGTTGTCGCCAGTGAGCGGCTGCCGTCCTAGCTCACTAGTTCGCACAGGGCGGTGGGCGTGGTTTCAAAAGCCTGGATTAGAATGTCCAACTTTTCTGGTCATTAAAGGCAGCAAGAGGACAGGGGAACCAATTATCCAATCATCAGATCTCATAGCTCAGGTGCATGGAGCTAATGGACAGCCTTTTCTAATGGAGTCCAGCCTTTTCCAGCCGCTGGACGGAATAATAAGAAAGAAAGAAAGAAAAGGTACTGAATACAGTGGAAAACACACAAATCAATTACCATGTGTGTGACCAGCTTCCACCAAACCAGGCGGGATCGAAGGTGCATGATGTGCAAAAATGCCCCTGAGACAGTCCAGCACATCACAAGGGAGCGGTTGAGAAATCCAAATTGTCGTAGGTCCTGTTGCTGCTGCGTTCTGCCTATCAACTTTTGTGGGATTGGAGAAAGTAAATGACCATATTCCAAATATCAGGATGTAAATAAAAGTAGTATTTGAGCAATGAGAGGCTTGACTGTAAACGGTTCATGTGAAAATAGCATAAAATAGGTACACTTATATCCATGCACTTTTTAACAGCCTAAATTACTTCACACCAATGCCTTCAAATCTGTCATTTTGTTATTATGCCATTTCATATAGGCATCAAAATTCCAATGAAGTGAATCATGTTTAGCATCACTATTGTGCACTGTTCCAAGGAAAGACACAAGTCAGAGTGTCTCCATTTTATGTGCTGGAGGGCTGAGTGTGTGCGTGTGAATAGATGGCTGTTTATTCATTGACTTCTTAGACAGATTCCTCATGAAATATGAGATATTTGGGTTGATCAATTGATTCGTGACAGCTTTGAGTCCAAACCTCAAGTGCCTGGGAGTGAGGCCTTATTATGACTAGCGCGGCAGAGACACAAGCAGTCAAAAAAGGAGGACGGAGCAATCATTCCTCTTGTAAAGAAAGTGTTTTTGTTTTTTTTTTGCCACTAACTTAATCGTGACATGATTGACACACTTTGCAAAAGGGGAGAATGTGGTACAGCAGCTACATAACAGCTAACAGCCATTTAAAAAAAGTTTGTTTTTCTCATGCAGTGCAATTACAAAATGGTTAAACTCCCTGAACAAGCTGAAGATTCAACTGGCAGACAGATTATTTTTGGACACAAGCCAAATGCCTCCAAGAAATGAATCCATGACGGCGCAACCGCGCCACAGTCACTGTTTGTTCACATTTCCTGGGTTTACTGTGAGATGCGTTTTACTGCAACTTTATTTATTTGGGTGAGAAATTCCCTAAAGTAAATCTTTGAAATAAGCACTTATTCACACTGGAAGGCTGCCTCAAGGAGGAAGTCTTAAGGAGATTGTTTGTGCAGAAGTAGAGACAAAGTACTGTTATACCACTTCCTGCCTTTTTTATTTCCCTCCATGACTTCTTTTAAAGATGGGTGGGAAATTACAGCAAATTCAGGTCAGTGGGCTTTTAGAAGACCAAGCAAAGTGTGCAAAAAAACTGGCTTTAATTTGATCTTAAAAGAATAGTTCAACAGTTTACCAAATTTGCCGATTGCCATAATCCCAATGAGTAGATATATTCCCTTTAATTACCAGCACCTATTGTTTTTCAGCAGATTCAGCTGCTCATGCAAAATTCATCATATGCCAACTCCAATCATTCAAATGGCAATAGGGGTTATGGCAATAAATGTAAGAGCCCTTCAAGGTGTCAACTGATAAATGTGTTTCCTAGAACAGAATGGTCTCCTATAAGAAACCAGTCAGTTAGGTGTAACTGAATGTAGCCCACAAATGGATGTATGCAACTGCTGAAACTCTAAGATGTGGTCAATAAACCCAGTGTGGCACCACACTGTCTGGCGCTTATGGGAAAATATGGACCATTTCAATTTTAGTTTAATGCTACAATTTGCTTTGATGCCGTGCATGTATCTTCTGTAATTTCTTTTGAACTAATGGCATGCCACAGTTCTTATATACAGTACAATGCATGCACACCATAGAGAAGCTATGGCCCATAATTGGCATGTATGTAATTGGGAATTATTTTGCATTTGCATGGTTGGTCAGTAACAAATTACCATTATCGCATTAAGAAACTATTTAACAGCTGCATGTGCTGCTGACACTTGCCTAGTTTTTTTTTTTTTTTTTTTTTACTTGCAAACGAGGCTACTGTTGCAGACACAAGAATCAGGAGCGCGGTGCATCAGTGAGTGCAGAAGAGGTCATAGAAATGAGATGCGCGAGTTAAGTTACAAGCAAACAAGTTTTGTAAGTCTCAGACGTTGTGATCCAGTTGTTGTTTTTTTGCCACCAGGCTTAACAGAATTAAGCCGAAATAGAGTTACTTCTCAGTATCGCAGCAGGTAATTTGTGCAATGTTACGGTTCTCAGGTCCATGAGGACAGATCATCAGGACATGCATCTTTGCCTTGGGGGACTCACCCATGATGACCTGGCTTAGATCTGAACTTCTTGTTAAAGTGATCTCCATGCAAGAACAATTTTTTTCCGCTAAATTCACACTTCCTGTTTTGCTGTTGACATTTTAAATGTTTATTTCCTGTGTTAATTTCAGCTGTTACTGCTGTTGTTGCATTACGAAAGCTACCAATAAGCTCTTATTTCCTCTGTGTTGTATGTACTGGGCAAACACAAGTGTAGCAGTGACTGTATTTGAGTTGTTTGTGGTATTAAAAAAACACAAAAAAAAACAAAACAAATTTAATAAACTATTGTGATGAGAAGGACATTTGGCACATTTTCATTGCAACTTCACCCATTTGTCAGTGTTTCCAGCAAATATATGAGCCTCACCACATGGGAGTCATGAGAGAGGGAAGATGTTTGCAGGCTTTTTATTAGAAAACTTCGTCCCCACATTATTTCCTCATACTCTGAATAACAGGGGGTCTTGAACCTGCATCAGCATGCTCTTTGAGTGTCCCACATTAATGCTGGAGAGACTTTCTGTCTGCCTCCACTGCACAACACTGCTTAAACAGTAAGACCTCTTTCCACCCAATGTTCCATCCAACATTCTTGCTGGGTGGATTCGATGGCATGCAGAATTCATAGAACTGCATTTTGCATTCAGTTGTATAGGTCTACTTGTCTTTTTGTACATGTGCTGCATTTGTGTATGGGTTGTACAACTGGCCTCGGCTCTCCCTTACTGCTGGTTGCATCGTACATGTGGAAGTGTTGATTTTAAAAGCAGCAGACACGCCGGCACTGATGGAGGACACGTTGGACAGCTCAGACGCTCCAGCGCGTCATCCTCCCATTGCCGTCACCTTAATCCAAACTGAAAAGACAACACACCCCAGCACAATGCATTCTGCAAATACAGCTGCCTGAAAGCTGCTGTCATCGCAGCCATAGAGCAAAGAGAGAAAAAAAAACAAAAAACAAAAACTTGCATCCTTGTGCATTTGTATATGCATCTTTATTTTCTGTTTCCGATGTTAATGATGATAGTTATTGAACGTAATGAATGCAGGTAATTCAATGTAAATAAATGTAACTGAAAGTAACTGAATTAAGTAATTCATTCATTCATTCATTTTCTATACCCGCTTATTCCTATTCAGAGGGGTCTGCTGGAGCCTATCCCAGCTGTCTTAGGGCGAAGGTAGGGTACACCCTGGACGAGTCGCCAGTTCATCGCAGTGAATTAAGTAATGCAATGTAATTAAAAGTAACTTAAAGTAACAGAATGTAACTAAACTCAGTAATTCAAAGTAATCCAATGTAAATTAAAGCAACTGAATGTAATTGAGCGTATCTGAAGTAATTCCATGTTTTTGAAAGTAATTGAATGTAACTGAAACAAATAATTCAATGTAAGTGAAAGTAATTCAGTGTAATTGAAAATATTCAATATGGCCATTGATGTACATCATTCAGTGCAATTAAAATAATTTCATTGTACTTGAATTGAATTGAATACTGTTATCATATCCTCTGCTGGAATGTAATTCAATGTAAGTGAAGGTAACAGAAGCAAGTAACTCAATATAAATGAAAGAAATTCAGTGTAATTGTCACCACCACTACCACCAGTAACAAGTGTGTGCTGCTGTGCCAAATGCGCTCTAACCTCAAAACAAAAAGAAAGAAAGAAAGAAAAGGAAGAATAAAACCGGCCTCTTGACAACAAGCGTGAGCGGGTCTTAGTCAGGTCTCATTTACTTTTTGGCAACTGATGCAACATACAGCGTGTTTTCTGATTCATGCATGTAAAAGCTTCCATCCATCCATCCATCCATCCATTTTTTTCTATTACCGTTTCAGCTGGAGCCTGTCCCAGCTGAGCTTGGACAAAGCAGGGATACATCCTGGAAAAGACAGTAGTTTATCATTAAGACACAGAAAAAATGTGCATTAGATGTTACATTACCACTTATTATATAAGTGGCCTATTTCAGGATAGCTGTCACATTAAATCTCTTGCTTTAGCTGCCTCATTTATTCTTCACCCACATTCTCCTTCATGCGCGCCTTCTTGTGTTAATGAGGTGAGAAGGCCTTCAAAGTGACTAGCGGCACTAGCTACAAAGGTGTTTAGAAAAGAACAGGAGCACTTGGTTCCAGAAGAAAAAAAATTCTCACATGTTCATTTTGTGATGACCCTCCATGGTGTTATAATCCAGGATTCGGAGGTTTGAGCGGAGTAAGGCTCTTAGAACAGACAGGAGGGCAGGTGCGCGGTGTCAGGCAAAACACCTCTCGTGTCTGTTTTTTTCTGCGATGACCCTCTATGGCGTTATAATCCAGGATTGTGGGGTTCGATCAGAGTAAGACTCTTAAGTCATCTGGGCTCCTCACAAGCAGCGTTGGCCTGGGGGGACATAAGGCCAAAGGATTTGTCACAAAATGCATAAAAATAGGTGAACCTGCTTCTGTTCCAGGCAATTAACTTCACAGCAGGTCACCCTCAAAAGAATAATTACTGTGGCACTCAGACAGTCTGAAATCAATGCCTACTAGTCATGGTCAGGGGATTTTGCAGTCTGCTGTCATATTTTTTCCATTTCCAATAGCAGCTGATGACCATATAATACATTATTTTCATACATTGTACTGCATCAAGTTTTGATAAATAAACCAGTTTTCTTCCCATTAAATGAAGATAAAAAATAAACACAAAACAAACTGAGGGTGATCAGTCTTACAACTGTTTCAAATGTCAATCAGCTTTTAGCCCACAACTTCATGTGAGGTGAGCAACAGCTAAGAACCTTAACCTCAACAAACCTCTAAATCCAGTTACAAAATGGGAACGAGGTTCGAAGGACAAGCTCCTCAACGCACGATAGGCTTCATTTGTCAAATTGTGCTTTATTCTATCAGTCTGCGGCAGTGGCTGCACCAAGAGGCAAGTGTGTTAAAACTGACATTTATGCAAATTAATAATATAGGGAAATTTAGCAAAACAACTTTAATTGAAGCAAGTTTCTGCAACTATTATCAGATTGTTGCTCAAATTAATACAGATTTGCATGTAGGCTATGAGCATATAGTTTAATTTAAACCTTGAGAATCGTTCTGACATGTTATTGACACTTGCATTCCAAACAAGCCACATCTAATGCATGTTGACGTAGACCAGTTATCTAAACATCTTCGTCTATTTGCAGTGATAAGCAGTGAGTTTGTGAGCATCTTTGCCGATGAGCTAATTATGGGCCATGGGGAAAGAAGAGACTTTGAGCACTGACTAAAAGAAAGCGTGGGGATTGTCTTTGGGTTGAAGATATTGTCAGTCTGCGCGAATGACTCTGATCTGAAGCCAAAATGTTGAAGTCCCTCCCACCCCCGATTGTGAGAATCACAGACCACACACATCACTGGGTCGCTGAGCTCTAAAACCGTGGAGACAGATCTTGTGACCTTGTACAAAAGGGAAGCAATTCAGCCGCAACAAGTGACCTTATTGAGCGACTATCATCCAGATCCAGTAACAGACACAGCCAGAAGCCTTCTGAGTCATCACAAAATGGTAATAAATAAATATCCAACAGGCTGCTGCTATAAAGCAGGGTACCAGTGAAACATGTTGACGTTAACGATGATAAACAGATCAGCCTAATTTCACAATTGAAAGCCACTTTTATGGCGGGCCTAATTTGATCCGGCCTTCTTTCTTTGTGTCAAAACAATGAGAGAGAAGGAGGGCACGTCACCTCTGATCATGTGGAGAAGTCTTCTTGCCCTGCAGCGCTCCCGAGCGTGGCTGAGGGCAAGGCATTAAAGGCCTGCTGGAACACTCCAGACACTGCTGGGAGTCAGACAGGAGTCCTGCGAGGAAAACTAGTTAGGCACACACACAAACATCAGAAGACTCGGCTCTCAACGGGAGTGGGGAGGGCGACAGACGAAGATCAGGCAAATCGATTAATCCCACTTGCTGGAGAAACAATTGCAGTCTTTGGAGGTGTAGACTTTTTTTTTTGTTTTTACTGCAGGCAATTTACAACAACAACAAAAAACGGCAGTGTTAAAATAGTGCGCTCGCTTTTTGAGGCCCCTCAGAAAAACGGGTGAGACGGTGCATGGTGACGCGCCGCAGGCTGATGCACAGTGACAGACTGTCGGCTGTAAGTGGGGATTGTTGTGTGTTCGTCAGCTCAGCAGATGGCAGGCTGACAGCGAATAAAATATTCAAGTCAAGACATCGCGACTGTGGATCTGATGTAATGTCTCGGAAACGCGGCAGAGAGTCGTTTGGTGGCACCGAGGAAGGGCGTGTGGGATGTCACTGGGACATCATATCAGCAGGAGGGAAGTCTTACTGTGGAATGGAATGGCGATGACATCAGCATAGACTTCATTCATTCCAGCACTTTCTTTGCTGTGATGTCTAAACAGCACGGTTTACAGCTTAAACATTTGATCAAAGAAATATGATAGTTTGCTAAATAGTGACATTAACCAAATAATCTATTTTGTCAATACAAGCCATAATTAATGTGAAAAATTAATTACATTTTTTAAAGGTCCCACAAATGAAAATTAACTTCAGGTTTGTTTTTTTTTTGTTACAACGTGACTGCACATCAATGAACTCTTTAAAAAAAAAAGTAGTGTGTGCGCTCAGCCCTTTGGGATGTCACAGAGGGGAACAGTGGCATAGCCGGTACTGTATGTTGGGCGGGCCAGTACAAAACTGAACTGAACTTCTGTTAACTGTAAACTGATTGCCGAACAAACTAAATTCATAAACTGTGGAAATTTACACTATAATAATATGAACTAATATTCTGTATTACAAAGGCAAACTGATTGAGGACTTTAGGTTTGTTTTCAAAACAATGCCTGTATATTGCCACAATAGAAAAACAACCAAAACATTCTGCTTTTCAATTGTTGTTATTGTCCCAATATCATCTCAAACAAAATAGCCACAGCGGACCTCTGGAATTCCTTCAACATTAAAAAAAAAAGTCCAAGCACAGCCTGTGCTGCAACATTCTTTACAATACTGCCATCTGATGGGAAAAAAGATGCAATTGCAACTGAACAAAGGTCTGAGCATGTGTGCCATTTGCACGTAAACGACACACATCATCTGCAAGCGTTTGCATAAAGTTACATGTCACAAAGACAATCAGGACGTTAGTTTAACATGTTGGTTACCAGCAAAACAAGTGTCCCATTTTAAATGACAGAGGCAACAAGAGCAGAATGGCACCCGCTTGTAAAAACAAAACTTTATTACAACACAGACACTGTAAAGCCAGCCACTTCGTGAAACAGTTAGTCTTGTAAAACTGGCAACGCTGCATACGAAAGTCCAACCCGAGCACTGTAATTGTAAAAACAACAACAACAACAACAACAACAAGAACAACAGCAACAGCAACAGCAACAACAACAACAACAAAACAACCTCTAAACCAACATGCCCCAAAACATCCACAGCCTCTGGACACGTCACAACACACAGACTAGATCTGAGCATGCCACACGCCTGGGAGGGAGGGAGGGGGGATCTCCATTTACGTTGCATAATTATGTACTGTACAAGTTTTCAATTGCATATTACTGTACAAAACTGTATTAGAACTTCAAAAACAGGATAAAACACTGAGGTGGAGTGTGATGCAGTGCGAGCCGTACAACGTTATCTGAAGGTGCATGATAATAAACAGTACATATATGGGCTGAGCATCACAATCACTCTCAGACTTGATTCTCAGCTGCTCGGTCACAATCAAGACAACATTTATTAAAGCACATCGGACTTATTTGTGCTAAGGCAAATTTGATTTTTTCTTCTTCAAAAAGGCCAACAATAATCTAGCTGAGCTGCTGATAAATCAATAAAGGTCAACGCGATGATTGCTTTGGTGAAGATCACAGCTCAGGAACTTCCTGTGCTCCATAAAATGCCAAATTTTTCTTTTTTTGGTGCAGAGGAAAGGAATCCATTTATATTGGAGTAATAAATAAGAAATCAAAGGAAGACCAATTTGTAAGCTTGTCGCAGGAGGACAGAAAAGAAAAAGCTTCTTTCAGCCTCAAGTGCCCGCATTTATTATTGCACCAAGTGGGCGAAATGTCCCACATTCAATAAATACAGCACAGCAGTAGTTTCACCGGTCAAACCATAAAGGGGGTAGGTTTAAATTTGAAATGACTCCTTGCTGTAATTTAGTCCCCTCGCTGTGACTCACAAAATCATTTGTTTACTTATTTGAGACCGTGCTGGGTTCCTTTGAGGATTTTCATTCTTTCCTACTTGTGTCTGAGGTCTCTGGATGTGCAAAGACCTCTTTTAAAACCTCAGAGGGACGGACAATTTCATTACGAATGGCGTACAATTCAAACGGTCTCGCAGGACACCATGACATGTCACTGATGAAGACACATTGAAATCAGTACCTTTCACAAACACCTCGCACCCACTGCTTGTGGACAACACATTCCCATTAAAGGGATGGTTCGCTCAAATTGACATTTCACCAAAATTGAGGATGGAGGCCTCTTGCGACATGGCGAAGAGGCTAAAGTGGATATTTGATTGTATGAAGTAGTGTTAACCTCTCAAACTGAGGAAGAGGAGAGTGATGGCTTCCCCCTATGAAACTCTAGAATGGTTATGTGGATTAGAAATTTTCACCAGTGCCTCCATCAACATCAGGTAGGGAAGTGAGCAGGTGAAAAGTCAATTTTTGAGTGAAATCTCCCTTTAAATGGAATTAAATGCTTCAATGAAACTCCAAGCACGAGGTCTGAGGTATGAAACAAATAATAATAATAATACATTATGGCAATTAAAACAAGTCATAATATAAAAGAGTTCATTAATTTGGTAAATATCCAAAATGGAAGATTGCATTTGTCACGTTTCATCTGAGCTGACGTTTCAAGATTGTATCCACCCTCTACTCTTATATCTTTTGGATATATACTCTATAATCTCATACATATGAAAATAGACTGTGTACATTAAACGGATCTAGAGCTTCAAGTCACGCTAAAATTCAAGGACAGGGCGAGGGGAAAAGCAATTTAAAAAAAAAGTTAAAAATACAGCAACACATTTACAATCCCAAAGTATTTACAAAAAAAGGAAATGGAATTTGTATTAAAAAAAAAAAAAAAAAAAAATGAAGTCTAGGGTAAAGTCGAGGGAAAAGGCCAGAGGCACTCCTGATACACGAGCATACGATGCTGGGGAGAAAGGAGGAGAAAGGAGGTTTAGCACACGCACAAGGCAGAGTTGTGGTTCTGCGGCAGGATGCTGTGCTCCTCCGGGGAGCCTCGGTCTCCCTTCTGCCCGTGAGCCTCGTGGCTCTGGTCACTTCGAGACCTTTTCACCGGAGGAGGGGGAAGAGGAGGAGAAGACGAAGGAGAGGCGCAGTCGGCCTGGGCCGAGGAAGGGTCTTGCTTTTCGAAAACGTTCGCAGTACCGTCTGAGGCGACCGCCGTGGCGTAGAAAGCCGGTTCGTACAGGCCGAACGCCTGCTCCAGGGACGTGGAGCCGTCTCTGAACGGTGACGGAGCGTTCGCTGCAGCGCTCCACTGGGAGGAAAAAAACAAAAAGCAATTGGAATTAAATTAGACCGGTTCTCATCTAGCGAAGAAATTTGATGGCTTTTACAAATAATATGTTAATTATCTTGAATTGAAAACAGGACATACAGACAAAATGATCATGACGCAAGTGGTGAGTCGAGGAAATGCAGCTCAAATAATGCTGAAGTTGCTTCTTTTGTTTCTGGTGTCAATTTTCTGAACGCCTGAACTAAATATGCAAATGTTATGACATTGTTGTTATGGGTGTTGTACGTTTTAATCCAACACAATCTTCCTACACAACACAGCAACCTCTGCAAGAGGCGACTGGCACTGACTTTCACATTTCACTGGCGGTGCATGTGTTTTTTTTTTGCAAAGAACTGTGTCAGCATGTGCATCGTGGTGCAGCCATGTTTGCCATCAAGTTTCCTTATTTTAATTAAACGGAAAATTTATCATTAAGTGGCATTCCAAAATGTAGATTTCATGAAAGAAAAAAAAACAAAAAACCAAAGCAGTGTTTTCACTGTTGCCCGACCGAAGGAGGTGGTGAAACGCCACGCTGTGGGCCAGACACAGTGTGTGAGACGATGATAAAGATGTGAACGCAAAAGAATGGAAAAGTTTAAGTCGTCTGTGAAGAAAATCCAACAACATTTTAAAAGGGATGTTTTGATGAAGAATAATAATCATTTTTTTCAGCAGGGAAGGTTTGGGGTTAGTAGATGTGGGGAAAAGGGTTTTCACTGTTCACATAACTGTGGTTCAATCTACCTTTGACTACACAAGCCTGGCAAAAGCTTTTATGCTGTCAGTTTCAACTTCCTGTCACAGTGTGGCAAGAACTACTTGCGGTGAGAGAAAAACTTTTCGGCAATGAAGTTGATATCATAACCAACAGAAAGCCTTATTACCTAATCTGATGTAATTTAACTGAATAACCAATGTCATGGATAAGACTTAAAATCATCTTGCTGTAAAGCAACACTACAGCAAAATGATTTCAGTACTGTTTCAGTACTTGTGTGTTTATCCCCAGTTACAAATATATGGATGGGAATTGTCTTCCACTAGTGGATCAAACTTTCTGGTAATGACACATTTCTCACTTTGAGGTCAACAGGACTGTGTAGAATAACCGACCCATCTACCAATAATGTGGTGGAGAACAACACCACTGGTTGATGCTGCAGCTGAAGACTAACCCACTGTTTGAAGCATTTTTCCTTTACAGTCATTTGAATATCCACTGGGCAAGGCACGATGCTGAGAAGACTTTTCGTTTTTTTTCTTGAAAAGAACTGAACATTCACCTCGCTACAACTCCAGGCACGACCATTCCTCATGATCTTCTCCAAATATCTCATCTTCTTCATAAAACATGTCATCCTCATGCTCCGCCTGTTGGGCCCCGGGAAAACAAAAAGTGAGTGGATGAGAGCGGCCGTCGGTGTTGGACCGACACCTTCATTAAATTTTCACTGGTGAGTCTGCTGCACGCAGAAATGAATAAATAATGGGCTGGAATATACGATGCAGGACAATACAGTGAACATCAGACACACGTATAAAAACACAAGACTATCGAGGATGCGTCTCCTCTTCTAGATCCTTTTCCAAAGCTGGGATCGCCGTTCATCTCTTGCTACGGGATGAGCATGGCCTCTCTGACACTGACCTGCGGGACCTCACATGTGTTGTACGTAGTTCCAGGGAACGGAAGGTGGTTGACGCCCGTGGCCATGTCGACCACGATCTCGTCCTGGTGCATGGGGATGGCAGGGCCTTCTCGCTCCTGCAGGGCCAGCACAATAACTGTGGTGTTGTCGGCGCGAAGCATGCGCTCCTTCCAAAACAGTAGCGCTGTGCATCCGAGGCGGCGGGCACAAGACATGCCCTTCGGTCCCTGGAGAGCAGCAGGAGAAAGAAACGTTTCACGGTGTGCAGCTTGGAGTCGCACCCTTTGAAGTCACTTTTTCATAATTTTTCTTCTTTTATTTTTTATAAAAGAAAAAATTAGCACCGCTAGCACAGTAGCGCTTACCACCATTTTGTCGTGGCCGTAGCACATGTTGACGGCGTTCTTGGGCGGCATCATGTTCCACAGGCCGTCGCTGCCCAGGATGATGTAGCGGTGGCGCTTGGGGTCGAGGGTCATCACGGTGGTGTCGGGCTCGGGAGAAACCACAAACTCGCCGCTGTAGAAGTCGTAGCTCCACAGATCGCCTGGAAGTGAAGAGAATATATAACAGGGCCAAACTGATGAAAAACTGATGGGGCTGCCGGAAGATCTCTGAGAAACTGGTGGCACACTGTGCTTAGCCCTCTGTTTGCAGCCCACTGCAATATCGCTTGGTTTGAGCTTCCTGCTTAAACTGACACCTGGGTGCATCACCATCACGTTTGCATGGGGACAAGAACAAGGCAGGCAAGGCTAACACCTGGTTGGGGACATTGTCACTAACCTGGGAGAGGTTTCACTGCCCTTTGTGACATCACAAATGGCTGCTAACCAAAACTACTCCAGCATAGACTGGCGGCAGTCTGTGTGCACAGTGCATTTCCAAACACTTCTCAGTGTGATGTGATGTCACTTTGGCTGCTCGTCTCCCCATTGTGGTACTGCAAACCGGCGATATGTCCAGTGTGTGACCCAGCCTTCGCCTAAAGACACCTGGGAACGGCTGCAGCAGGTGACCTGGATACCCGGACTAGGAAGGCTTACCGAGGGATCGAGCCACAGCCAGGAAGGGAATCTGGTCGATGACCGTACTCCTCCTCACGGGACCGTTGTGGGTCAGCCTGGGCCTCTTCCACACCACACGGTTCACCCCAGATTTCTTCATCACGCTGCAATCCCAGGATCAACACAAGGTTTTCCTCACATTAGGAATAAAAAAATCAGGGCAGATGAGTCAGAGCTTCTATGACCCACTCACCTGCCACCAAGCCGCTCAATTCGCTCTTTCTCTTTGGGCAGCTCGGGCTTGTGGTCCTGGGTGACCTCGAGAGCCTGCAGCGCGATGTCGGAGTCGTTTTCTTTCACGCCGACCACGACTGCGGAGTCGCCCACGTGGGCTACGTACATTTGGACGCCACGGATGACGATGACGCTGGCCGTGGTGCCTGACGTGCTCGGCAGGCCGGTGATGGTCTTCGGCCACTCCGCTGTCGGGGGAAGAGGACACAAAGGTGAGGCGATTTTAGTAAAACGTTGCTGGTAATACAAAGACCTGGCGGCCTGGTTTTATGTTCAGTTTTAATGCTGCAGTGTTTGCAAGAGCTGCGGAATATTGCGCCATCTATCTTCGCGCTGTTTTTAATTTTATACCCCTGGTGGACAGAAAGCAAAACGACTTTTAGAACGACAACACATTTTTCCTGCAGTATGAGAAGCAGAGAGGTGGTTACCTGCCTGGCTGCTAAAGCCTGCGATGGAGAAAACATGTTTTTTAGTTTGAGAACCAAATTAGTTGTGAGATATACATGCCTGATTTTTCCCCATAATGATACTCCAAGACTGAATCAACTGCTTTCTAGTATAAAAGACTGCAAACTATTGGAAACCAGCACCACACAGCTGGCATAAAAGCTGTAGAAACTAAGTTAACCAAAAATTGCTAGTCATACATTGGTTTAGATCTACAAGGCGTAACAATTTAAATTTTCGACACTCTGTTTCTAGACTTGGTGAAAGCAATATTGAAAGTTCCAAATGAGATGAAATCTACATTGCTGATGTTTCCGAGTTTCAGTGAACTTCCCAATGAGAAGTCCATCATTTGCATCTTTTACTTTGCTGTTGACAGTCCCAAAAAATGAAAGGTAGTAGCACAGAAATTGTTTTAGAGGGTTTCTGGATGGTTGATCATGCCAGGCTGCTCCCCTGCAGTCCAGGATGAACAACAAACAAAAGATTGCGGCCTGGAACCTTTCCATTTAAGCACTAAGTTGCGTCTCGGATGTGACACATTTCTAAACTCTATTCTGTCCAGCTGATTCAGGTTAGACCCTTGAATGAAGTTGGACAAGCTCTGCGGAGACAGTTTCTAATCTATTTAGACGTCTGTATCAAGTTGATGTGGAATGTGGAGCATGAAAGGTCACCCATCACATCAGCAGTCATTCCATCTGGGGGAGGGTTGCTATTTATTAAGCGTTAGCTACCACCTAAACCCAAAACAAATGTTCATCAGAGAGTGAGTATGTTCGCCTGTCCTGGCTCTTTTATTGTTTTATTCCCACATTCTTCTATCCCGCCATTGAAAATACTGCGGCGTGAATGCTGGAACGCAGACTGTGGAGGTAAGGCGAACTTTGGCAGACGTCACATGACTCTTCGCTGCAACTCATCCGCTCCAGGACAGGCGATCGCACTGACCCTATGACGTGTTTTATTTTCTGTTTGCAGTCACGACCAACGCGCCCAAACGCAAAGCTTACGCAGCTCTTTCCACATGGCGTGGTGACAGGCGATGAATCCTTTCCGGAGCGCGGCGCACACCTCGCCGTCATCCTTCGACCAGAAGCCCCGCTGCTTCTTCAGCAAACCCCACAGATGCTCCCGGGCGAAGTGCGCCGCTTCCCGGCCGCCGTGGCCGTCGAACACGGCGAAAAACGCCACGGACTTCCGAGTGTCGACTGCGTGTTCCGACGCCGTCTCGTCCGATGCCGGCTGCGCGTCGCCGTTGCCATTGTCCTCGCCCGGCAGACTCTCGACCCACATAGCAGACACCGGTCCGGGTTCGGCACCAGGTTCTGCTCCGCCGCCGCCGGGTGTCGTGTTTTCAGTTTTTTCGTCCGCTGCATCCTCCTCTGCCTCCTCTGCGTTTTCGGCCCCATCGTGTTTCTGCGACTTCGGCTCATCCTCGACCGTCGGCGCCGTCGGCTCGTACTCGATTCTTATCTCGACAACGTCCTCCATGTATTTTCTCCCTCCTTGCGCCGAAAAGGCGCTCATACGAAACACGACCGACTCATCCATGACCGTGAACGCCTCGCAACGATTCTCCGACCTAGGCGAAAAAAGACCACATGTAGACGTTAGTCGCAGCGTGCAAGCTGGATTGTTGTTTTGAACCGATTTTTGCCGCGGTCCTATGGCCGAAGGCTTCCTTCCTTTTTGTTTATCTTCTCCAAGACGTTCCGCTCTGCGTGGTGGCGTCACATGTTTTCGACCTATCAACATGCATGCACCCTGAAAGCGTCGCGGGGCACGCACGACCAATGACAACGCTGCACTCCCAGCACTCCAGGAATTACACGCTGTGTAAAAGCAATTAGCTTTTAAATGTCTTCTTCCCGCGGGTTTCCCATAACTCTTCAGGAATGCTTAGTTTGTTTGTGTTTGCACTTTTACCGTAGAGTTGGCCACAGTTTCATTCATTTACAGCAGAGAACTTTGCATTCAAACTCACATTTGCGTCACTATTTTCTTTCAGATTTCGAAAACAGGGCCCCGATTTTCAATAGACTACACACAATTAACACTACCATGCTCACAGTAAGCAGAACAATCATGTGCAAAACGAAACATAGACTCAGTGTAAAATCTGTGCAAAAAAAACCCTTTACATTAACTGTACACTAACCATCTTCGAGACCTGCTTTGCTCTGCACTCAGGGTTGGGGGTGTCTGTTGGAGCCTATCCCAGCTGTCAAAGGGTGAATGCAGGAGTACATTCGGACAAGGCAGCAGTTCATTGCAAGACCACATCAAAAGGTGTAAGGATTAATTCTGTCTGAATCAGTTAAACACTTTAACTGAAAACACTTTTAGCAATTCTAACTTTTGCTTAAACTGTTGGCTTGAGGTTCTCTGAGTCAGATGGCATGACTGGCCAAATGGCCATGTTTATGATGTCTCTCTATTGTTTTAGTCTGATTATAGAGCCCATTTACCCTTGTCATTCACAGCCTTCAATCATATAAATGTAAACATATCATTATACATGACTCAGGAAGGGCCAAAGTGTTGATATGGTGCATACAATAAAATAACAGTGAAGTGTTTCTGTCACTGTTGATGGATTTCCTGATATATTCTCTTGTCAAAATGTCCATACGGCAAATGCCAGCGTAAATCTGCGGAAATTTGGTTGAACTCTTCAGCCTTCCTTGGTATCAATCATTGATTCACAACATGGTCAACTTGAGTTGCATGAATGCCTGACATAAATATTATTTGTAATTTTACAAGGGCAGAGAGGCTAATGCAGAGAAAAAGCGGTGTCTTTTACTACTATAGGGAATATATGAGTGTAATAATACTTCAGCTTTTGTTTTTGCAGTAGCAGGTCTTGAGAAGGAAAACATTTTCCCCCTTTATAGTTGATTTGCTAAAACGAACAAAGCAAAAATTGTCCCTGCATCCTCCAAAATAAAAAGATGATTCATGCAAATATTTTGAAAGATCCTGAAAAATGATGTGTGTCAGATTCTTACCAGTCATGAAACATTTTCATTTTAAGTTGTCAAAAACGTCTTGTCTTTACTGTACATATGCATCGGTGAAATATAATTTATTTAATTATGCCCCCTCTGTCCTCTTGTCTCTTAATACCCTGAAGTGCTGACTTAGCCCATTAACGCCTTTCTTTTTCTTTCTTCCTCTCTTTCTTTCCTCTCCTCTGTATTTGCTGTTAAATGTCCATTAATAGTCTGGCCCTCAGAGAGGTCCTGTCTGCAGACAGGCCGCTATTACAGATGAAGAGGCAAAGTGATTTCCATGTAAATGGTGTCAGAATGTCATTTTCGAGTGAAGCTTCGGAGAAAATGAATTTCTGAAGACGAGAGAGATTACCAAGGGCCAATGACACCAGGATTGCATTCTCACACATTCCCCATGCAGCTCTTGTACAAAAGCCCATCCATAAAAATAGGTTTGTTTGTCTTCCTGTCTGTCTAGAATCTGAAGTGTCAGTCAACCCGAGTGAGGAAGACAGAGGAACTGGGGGTTCAGATATTACCATATAAATGTATGGTAATAGGTCCAATGGTTTTTATTTGATATTAAAAAAAAAATCTGTTATGCCGCAGGAGTAGGCATTTGAGAGAAAGAAAGTGAATGTTTCGTCATCTTTTTAAAAGTGTGATAAAAGAACAATATAAAACTAAAAGTACAATGTAATTTAATAGATTGGTATTGCTTCTCAGGGCCAGAATTGATTATAAGATGCCTAATATACACAATAAAAATACACTATAAGACTGAGAATCAACATGTCATCAACACTCATGTACTGTGCGTTGCAGCTGAATCATCAAATAATATAGTTAACATACATAGTAAAACGTAATTGGTCTTCAGATTTCTGTGGATTCTTTAACCGATTGGTTTCTTTTCACCAATCAGCTTTCTTCACAGAAAAAGAGGCGAGAGCTATGAGAACCATTAAATGACAGAAGACAGACTCCACTGCTGGAGTTTTTGTTTTCTTCTTCTTGACTCCCTTAAATACTGTAGCGAATAGTGACTTGCCACAAGGTGGTAACGTACATCAAATGTTGGCCACGGCACTAATGGGAAGCATGGAGCTGGTGCTGAAAAGCTCATCTCAGATGACCTATTTAGCAACAGCTAATGATGAGATGAGTCATGTTGTTGTAAAAACAACAATCTGATTTGTTCAATTTAATGTGAAGTTTGACCAAATACTTTCAAAGTCATTGAAAGATTTTTTCAAATGTTTTTATGGGCTCCTTAAATGGATCCTGGAAACTTTCCACCTGGTGTGCCAGATTAGTATTGATTTAACGTTGGGGATTTGAATCAAGATGAGGTTTAATAAGGCAATGACTAAAGGCCAATGCATGTGATGGTTTTTTAAATGGCTTTTGACAGCCAATAAAACAACATTACAATCAAAAGATGTCCTTCGGTCTCACCCCACAGTTGAAAGCTCAAGCAGTCGGGGTCACCCTGACCAGTTAAGCAGCCTCATTGCTGAAGACCGTGTTTTCCTCTCCTAGTGATTATCTTTCCAATGTCACACTCTCCACTCTGCCCCCGTCAGCGTGATAGATGACCACGATATTGACTTGAGGTTGATGCAGGGCTGCACTGCTGTGTTCGATGAAGGATCTCGATAAGAGCCCTGTTGATAAGAGTGGAGTTGAAAAGAAAATTGTCCTGGGTCACATGCGCTGACGCCCCTCTCGGTGCAGCAGCCGTGGCAGGAATACCAAGAGAAAAAGGTTGAATGCACACAAATATGTGTCTGGATCTTGAGTTACAGATGTTGGTATTTGCTGGCCGAACATTCTTTGGTTAAACCGTCAGCAAAAAACATTTGAAGATCATTCTGAAAATGCACGGACAACATTTTTGTCAATGAAAATTTTAATCGGTAGATTTAAACACAATCTATTCAATAAAATCTATCTGGTAAAAATGATATGGACCTTAATTACATTACCATTTACACAATTGGTTGTATTAAAACATCAGGATTGCTGAATGTTGCTCACTTTTTGTGGTTTGTGAATATGTTTATCTTTGCTATCTTGGTGATGAATTGAGTGTTTTGTGCAGCCATTTGCTTGGGCTCCTCCCCCAACTCCATGCACCAGAATTGGTGAAAAAGGCAACAAATTCAAATAGGCGAGAAAACCAGACCAGTTGCTCTGATGGAAAGAGACTAGAAAGGCTGTACGATTCCCACACACTACTGTAAAGCCCTATAATACAGCAAGAAGTACAGATATAGCTGTACTTCTTGCCATTTCTATTCTACTTGTCCCTATGGCTGGGAGGCTTGTTTTGGATGAAACCAATGTTGTCTCCGAATTCTATGTAAAAACACAAACAAATAACAAAAGGTTATTTGCAATGTAGAATGTGTTGGTGGTTATAAAGTCTTTTCTTGGTGTAAAAGAATGTAGAGAGCTGACTTTATTGCTGCTCTGGTCTGCAGACTGGAATGTAGCTGGTCTGTGGTGGCAAAAGGCAATAAAGAAAATGCATATATCCAATTTTATCTAAAACGTATTTAGATTAATCACACCAATGATGAAATTCACCACTCGCCTGAGGTGCTGAAGTGTGAAGTGTCAGACTTAATCCTTAGGAGTGAATTGTCTGAGTGTAGCAGCCTTAGGACCCTGAGGATATTGGACCGAGGCTGCTGCAGAGGTATGTGATTTGTATGCACCCCATCTGATAGCGTCTCCTGGATCACAGATGGATTATTTAGGCTTTTCCTCCAGCACAGGCTCCCATTTTTGGAATTTTTCCCTTCGTTTTACAGATTCACATCTTGTCTGCCTCTCTCTCCCGCCTCTGCTCTCATTGTTTTGCACTTGGATGCCTCAAAAGCATACACACACACACGCGCGCGCACGCACACACACACACACACACACTGGCAGTGGTTCGGCTTTGCCGGAGAAAAACGACAGAAAAATGCTGAAGGAATAACCTGGAAGGGGTGAGTCGCAAAGTTGTGCTTGTGTTTTTGCGATGGCTATTATGCATTGATTGATTTCAGTGTGGGGAGTGCACATGTTGCAGCTCGGGGAAGGATTGAGTCACTTGATTATGACTGGAGAAGATGCATGCTGGCCACGTGTGGCGCTGCTGAAAGTTATTAGTGGCTGTATAATATGCTCATTTGTATTTCAAAGTGTGTTGCAGACCAAATACTGATTTCCTGTCATCCTTTTCAGGTATATAAAGAGTCAAATCTTTTAGCGTATGGAATTGTCATGCATTTTTTAAGCAATTGCTTCCTGCTTCTCTGTCAGTGAGAGGGGGAAAAAATAAATAGTATTATTTATCTTGCAAGAAAAAAAGCTGATTGAGCTGATATTTCTAAAGAGAAACATTGCCAAATACATGACGACACTGTTGCGAATGGCCTTCATTAATTTTGGTAAAAAAGAAAAAAAAACATTTACGTATGATTTTTCTTTTTTCTTTTTTTGTCTTTCGAATCTAGGTTTCTGGTTTACGCTGATGCTCTGTCCTTCCCCCTGGTTTGAAGAAATAATAAAATCCTTTAGTGGTTTGAATCACTCTGAAGGGATTAAGGTGCCGATGTTAAGAATTTGCATGGGCAGCATGAAAAAAAAGACAGACTAAATGTCTTGAGGGTTTAATTCAGCTGCTGGATTTAGTTTATTTTAGGGTCCTTTTGGCATCGGATGTAAACCTAATTTTGGAGAAGAAATGAACTAGTAAGGTCATGCTACAAGTTCAGGAGGGCTGACGCAAGAGCTACATTATCTACTGTATTTTAAATATTACATATGTTACAAATCTTCATACAAATACATAATTGCTGCGTATATTTAATGGGATATGGCATTTTCATTAAAGTGTAGCTGACAGCATGTCTTATATTAAATGCCCAGGGTCAATTATGTGGCAGTGGCCTTGTGTGCCTGCCCCCTTGTGGCTAATCTATGCCATTGTACTTTTTGGTCACGATGAGCCCTGAAAGAGCGCGAGGCGCCTTTTTTTCTAATCACATTTTTGATATTCTTCTGTCTCGCCCTAAAGGCTCCCATAATGCATTTTGCTGGCAGTGATAGAAACTCAGATTTGCCTCGACACGCTTTACACCCCTCCTCCCAGCAGACCTGACCGTTTCTCTGCACTGCCTGCAGTCGAGCAGAACTCTCCTCACACGGAGAATCATAAGCAGGTGATTTGTGTGTATTTTCTGATTTCCACACGAGTTCGTCTGTGAGCCTCTTCCTCCTCCACATACCCCCTACTGCTGCCTTGATTTAGATTTCACTGCTTGTTGAACCCCCCTGCTTTCCCTCCATCAGTACTCGGCAGCCTGCTGGTGTTGTGCTCCAGAGATACAAAATAACAGTCACAACTGGACTTTATTTTTTCTAGAGACTTAAACCAATACAACATTTACGACATAGAATGAGTTGAAGGCCCCATGTGTACAAAATTAATTGTGTTTTCTTTAGAATGTCAATGAACTCCCCAGGAAGAAAAGTCAATACCGGACTTTCCTTTATCCAAACATTAAAAAAAGAAGAAGAAGAAAAAAATAATAATCAGGAAATCCCTTTGTGACATCACTAAGGGCCCCAGCACCTCACTTAACCCCCCCCCCCACTATCCCCCTGGTTAACAACCCTAGCCATCCAGGTGTTTCTTATGCTGTGAGAGTGCCAACCACGTTAGAAGGTCGAACAAAGTGCCAGTTTCAGCAGGAAGCGAAAAAAAAAATGAATGTTTCCCTTCAGGAAGTTGCAAACAGAGGCTTAAAAATGCTGCTTTCCAAGGGAGAAAGAGTGTTTATTTCTTAATAGCTAATCCCCCACTTGAGTCAAGGATGAAAATGGAAATCTAAAAATATGTACGGTACAGAAGCTTTCAATGTATTCCTGCAGATGCTGTGGATGTATCTGATATGAACATGTCGGTTCTACTTCTGGTACATACATCCTGACAGCGCGTGCCTCGTATAACATATTGAATTGCACCTGTCGGCTTGAATACATGGGGCTGAACTGAGGATAAAGATGGGGAGGAGGAGGCAGGGAGCCCATTCTGTTCACGCCTCAGCGCTCCCTACAGTGTGATCGGTGTGCTCCGGTATAGGGGTGGGAGCTGCTGCTCTGTCTTATTGACAATATGTTAGATGGTAAACTGTGATTATTCTCCAGCTGGCGCAAGGAGGAAGGGGAAATCAGCACTCTTGTCCTGTCTCTTTTGCACACGCTGCCCACTGCCTCAGCAGAGCTGTCCGTTTCTCTCACTATGGAAAAGCTGTGCGGGCTCACCTTCCGGCGATGCTGCAATATTTTAGACACAGTATTTGCAAGGGCGTGCGCTTGCTGCATCTAATATTGATCACGTAGACTGTGCTCTCGACACATGCACTCCCCTCTCCCATTAGTCTGCTTTTTCATTTAATCAGCCCTCATTTTTACTATCTTAATAATATTTATTATCAGCCACAAGGTCCGCTTTACTCTTACTCCCTCCTGTATCAGCCTCTTCAATAAAATTTAACATCACAGTGTTATTACCATGGTCCACATTTAATATTCAGGATGCTACAAAATGCAATCTTCCCCGCTCATCACGCCAGTAATATATCCCTGTGTAAATGTTCACATCAGCAGTTTTCAATTTGAATGTAGCTCATATTGAGTGTTACATTCCTACGTCATATAATGACGCAGGAATTATATTCATTCAAGCAATTTCCTTGAATGAGGAAAAGATTCAAGCACTTGGACATGTTAGTTTTTGTTGAACATATTTTTTTTATTTTTACGATACAGTCAAGCAAGCTAATATTCCAAGGTTTATAAACTCAGTAAGACACGGTATTATGAAACATTTCACATGGTCTGGAGCAAGTGTTTGTGTAAAATAAAGAGCTGGTCCATGATTTCATGAATTGTCACAATATTAACACTATGAATGGTATTGTTGTATGAACTTGGGGAAAAGATTTGTTCTAAGATGCTAAAGAGTGCTACCTGTTTTATTTGCAAGCATTGCAAGTTCCGTTGGTGTTCAACTCTTTTTTTGATCTCAAAGAAAAAGTGCGTTAAACTGTTGAATGGAGCAATTTATTAGAAATCCCTGGTTTGCCCTCATATTACGAACACCTATAGCCACAGCTGTATTTAAATGTCAAATGCTAATTCAGGTTACAAGCTTGTAACAGTTGTTTAATTTCACATTTTCCATGCTCGGTGTACTGTTAACTAATAGGCACGTATTCGGTGCAGCTGTACACTGGCTTTATGAGTTGATGACACAGTTCTTGTGGTGCCAACAACGTTGTCTGAGTGCAACAACCAGGTTCAACTTTCTACGCACAAAAGTAAAAGTGAAGACAGGGAACAGGACGCTGCGGCAAAATACAAAACCCATAAAACAAAAGACACATCTAAAACTCATGAACTCGGTACGGACATTAGAGCTCATCAGAGAGTCTTTTGTCGCCCTCAGGCAGCTTGGTACATTCCAGACAAACCACAACCGCTTCCTTTGGTTTAACAAAGTCATCATTCCAAGTTAATCACCTCATCCATATTAGTTGAGTACGGGAGCTTAAGCATTCACTCTAGCAATAAACTATGACACACACTCAATAAATCATCCAAGATCAGCTGCTCCACCCTGTTGACTCACTGTCACATCCGACCCCTCTTTGCAGCTCACAGCTATTTTTCACCAGTGTCTTCCATCAACATCCTGCTTCAAGATGTATAACTTTGTTCATTAACAGCTCTGACATTTGGATATTCAGTTCCTGCACCAAAACTGACTAAATACTGTCTTTCCTGTCTTGTGCACACTGTTGTCTGTTGAACTCCCTTTTGTTTAAATGTGGGTGCTAGACTTACCACCACGCTACACCAAAATCAAATTCCACAAACTCAACCCAACTGACTGAAATGACTGCTTGATGAAGCCATCAAAAATACTGGATAATCTAATGCTTAATCTTTAAGGCACCCTTTAAAGGAGCTTATTCTTGAGGTGAAGATGTAACACAGGTTCTTCCAGAATCAAACTGCAGTGAAATCCGAGTGATTCAGTTGAGAGCAAACTGACCATTTTGAAACAGGTGTACAAAGTAACCAGCATAGAACTGTGAATGAACACACCTATTGGAGGCCACTTAGATGGAGGAGGCGTGGCCAAGGAACCATAATATTCACTGCCACGTACTTAAGTTATGGTTCTTGTGCTTCTTGTGGTTGAGCTCTTGTACCTGTTTTAATATTTAAAGGGTGGGATGAAGCAATTGTTTATTATCAGTGTCAATCAATGGTCGGATTAAAATAAATCCTATACTCCATATGTGTAATCTTAACCTTTGAAATCACAGCCTATGAAGCATTCTCAGTATTAGATCAATTACATTGTGATTTTGACCAATTCACTAATCCACTAATTCTGTTGAGTGCTCCTGATCTGACTTCTCTGTCTTAAAAATAAGAGTGCCTTCCTTCTGTGTCCCTCAGTGCACAGTATACTCACTTTTTTTTTTCTTTTCTCCTCACTTAAGTTTTTGGCGCGCAAACAATGTTGGCTGCCGGTGCGCATTTCTCCCTACAATTAAAATGGAGCACGGAGCCGGTGGCCGCAGGGTGCCAACACATCCCAGGAAATCTGGCTGTCCGTCAGACGGCGAAGACGAGTCTCAAAAGCCGTTTTGTGCCACAGATGGCTGATCGGCGCTGCCGACTTCTCCTCTCCGCGGCCTTGGCGCTGTCACCGCGCCTCATCATTGTTCCCACTTGAGAGCGAGGCGCGTTGTCTTATGTTGCGTGTGCGCATTGACATATATTAGCTTTTGGGGCTGGGGGAGGGGGGCGGGAAGTTTGTGTGTGTGTGTGTGTGTGGGGTGGAGGGGTGTGGGGGGGGTTGAGGGGCGGTGGGGTGGGGGCTCAAGCTGTGATGTGCAGCAGGTAGATGCGATGATCTCTACAATGTATGACTGCACGAGCCTGTGACGGAAAGCTTTCACGCAAAATGTGCACATCCACACAGAGGGGTTTTCACATATCCGCCCGTCTCCCCCACAAAGGCTCACTCGTATGTTGGAATAAAACTGGTAGTGTAACGCCGAAGCTGCAGTTGTATGCGTCTCCTTGCTATGTGTGGATTGGATCAGAGTGAAACGGACAGACTTTGGCGTGCCGGGTGGGTTTCAGAGGAAAGTCCATCTGTCCTCTTCTCTTTTCGTAGCAGTGTAGCGGCTGTACGTGGCGCCCACCAACAGGAAGGACAAGGAGTCATTGAGAATTCGCTACGTGCGTGTGTGGGGGGAGGTGTGTGAGTGGGGGGGGGATTGGTAGAGCTCCAGTAAATATTAAGTATGGCAGTGTTGATGCTAATGGACGCTAATCATGAAGGTCTACTGTTCTCTTGGTTCCAGGTTTGTTTAGGGCCCACCACAAGGCAGGCTGGGCCCACTGGGACCATGCTGGCTCTACAACCCCTCTTCCCTTTCCTACTAACCAGCTTCCTCTTCGTCAACCAGCTGCAGCAGTGTCACGCCGTGTACGCTTCAGGTGATAACGTCTTCTTTGCGTGTTGTGTGAAGAAAGCTGTTGGTTTGAGTACATCCTGTAATACAATGTTGAAAGAACTCTCAGTCATTGTGCTTGTGGAGATACAGATACAGTTTTTTAGAAAATAAATTTCCATCTGATATCTTGCCAGCTGGGCACTTGTAATGTCTCTTCTATGGTTCTGGACAGGTGTCTGATTTTGCTCTTGAAATAAGTATTGGCCTCTATTGCAACTTTGTTGCCCTCTTGTGGCAGAACACTTATTGTTCAACCTTGTATATATTACTGACCATCAGGTAAGGTATTCTTAACTTCCCCCCCCTCCTTCAATTGAGTGCAAGGTTACTACTGCCGTTCATTGAGGAAGTGTATGAAGACAAATTTGTAAGATTTAGCAGCATCTAGTGGCAAGAAAGCATATTGCAAACAAATGAATCATCCATCTATCCATTTTCTATACCTACTTCCTCCTGCACTCAGGGTTGCAAGGGTTTGCTGGAGCCTGTCCCAACTGTCATTGGGCAAGGCAGGGTTACACCCTGTACAAGTGGCCAGTTCATCGCAGGGCCACATTGAAAGACAAACAACCATTTGCACACCTATGGACAATTCAGAGTTCCTAATTTACCTCATGTGCATGTTTTTGGACTGTGGGAGAAAGCCTGAGTACCAGAGAGAACCCACACAGAAAGGCAAACATACAAACTCCAGGATTGAACATACAACCTGCTTGCTGTGAGGTGACAGCGCTGACCACTGCACCAGCCCTGCCCCACTGTGTCTCCCAAAATGTGTCATGTATATTGTTTTTGTCTATTGCCACGTTGTCACTCGGCAAAATAAGTTACTATTGAATCGGAAGGCCATCCCAATTATCATTGTATATTTCTCTCTCATTAACAGTCTGGGAAATATGACTATCTTTAATATTCTGATTTTGATGTCACATTTGTTTAAAGTCTGCTGGGGAAAAAAAAAAATTCGCAAAACCCAGAGCACATGCAAGTTCTTGACTAGTTATGTGGCAACGTCGTGGCATAGCAGTCTCATTCCAAAAAGTGGAAGAATTCAGATGTATTTTATTTCATGTCATGCTAAAATTGAGTGAATAAATGAAAACGTAGAGAGTAATATATACACTTTAAAATTAGGAAAAAAATAATAATGATAAACGCTTACATTTTTTATCAAGTCATTATCTCAACAACGGACGGGTCTTTTCATTACAACGGCGCCACACACACAGTACTTTTAAAACATGCTGATGCTACCCTCTAGTGGTGTACCTTAACACAACACCAATGAAGCAAAAGTTGCTGCTGGGCACCAAAGCTCTGCATGTAACTGCAGCCGAAAATACGTATATAATAAATTACAGTACTTCCTGGTTGCACTAAATTAATCATTATGACGCACAACTCGTCAACCAACCGGCTGAAAAATGAGGACTTTTGCCAAAGGTTCAGTGCCTGCTCAGCTTTTTGTATTTGCATGCTAGCATGAGAGGCATGTTGCATTGGATTTATTTTCGTGCTACCACCACGCGGGAGAGATCATATTCCATCTGAGATAAAGACCTTAAAGCTGTGTACATCTCAGCGTTGGCACACCTAAACGTGCTGGCAGTGCACAATTCATTTTTATTGGCAAGGCAAGAGCTCTTTTTTCCAATTTATTTTTTATTGGCAAGGGAAAGGCTCTCTTTTTCCTATTGTATCTAAAAACAAAACAAAAACAATTGCAGCCTAACTCCAATTTGATGAGTCACCATATTGATTAAATTTGAATATCATTCTCTCTTTCCATCTCAAAGAAACGTTCATAAAAAGTGCTTTGTTGACTTGCTCAGTCCACCAGGGAACAAAGTAATTTATTCAGCCAACGCCTCTTTGAAATTGCTGCTGTTATGCAACAGTTTATACATATGCAGAAACCTTTTTGGGGGATTCTCGACCTGTTTATTTGTTCTAACCTCGAATTTCTTTCATCATTTTAATAAACACATTAGATATTAGCTTACAATGAATAAACTTGCAAGTTAAAGGTAGAAAAACATTGTACATCATCAATTGGTGACTTTCCTTCTGCACTAAAAGTAGACCAATGTTGATGTTGCATTGTTGCATTGTTCATTTTGTTTTTCTGATCGCGCAGACACAGACAAACAGAGAGGGGGCCTTGAGGTTGTCACGCAAACACCCTTATCTCAGACAGCATCTGAGGAAGACAACAGCCTGGTATATAAAGGTACTGTACACTCTCCTTCCTTTTAAACATCCAGTGTTGGGGGAAATTAGATGAATTTAATGCATTTTATTAGTATGAAAATACCTGAAACCGACAACTGTTAATTTCAGTGAGCTCCTGCCATTTCACTCAGTGCTGCGCAGGTTTTTTTCTTTTTCTGTTTCAGAATCATAAAATCCGTCTTGCTTGCGGTTTTGCTTTTTGACACACAGTCAACAACATGCCGAAGATATGAAACATAACATATCCAAACTATTTCCCCTGTGTTGTATGTATGGAGCAGCCACACAAGATTGAGGTTTTGGAGTTTTGAACCACAAAACTCCCAAGGGAAGTACACTGAGACCTGTGTTTATAACCCAGTAAACACTTGATCTTAGCTTGCTGCTAAAATTGATTTTTGGACAGTGGGCAATAACACAAAGCTGCCGCTCTGTGGATGTGCTGTTGTCTCAGTAGCGGGAACAAACACCTGCCAGGGGCTGCTGTCATTAATAGTGCCCTTTATGATGTCACAACAGGCTGATTTCCAGAATCATGTGCTTTAGCACGTGTCCTGTGAAAGTGGAGCAAGTCAAAGGAGTCAAAAGTTTCAGATTTAGTCGTAGTGTCGTGAAGCTGTTAAGATACTAAAGCTATGATTCAAATTTGTTTGGACTGAGCTTATTAAACGAGACTCTCAGTCTAAAATGAGCAGAATTTCAGGGACACCTGTATCAGCCCAGAGATGTTGAATAAATGGCTGCAATGACAGACTTCTGTTATTCTTCAGCGCTTGTCACATTGTTTATTACCATTTCCTATAGCAGGTCATCCATCGCTGTATGTAGACAATCAAGTGCTGCACCTTCCCTTTTAAGTCAAATAATACCCGTTGCATTTAACTTCTGCCTAAATAAATGTTAGTGTTGGCTCCTAATAGCACCTGCTTTTCCAATTATTGTAAAGTAGTTTTCTATTTTGGAAAAAAAAAACAGCTTATAGGAAACACAGAAGAAATAAATAAATAGCTTAAAAAGTAAAATGCCATGGTGAAGCTTGTTGTCTGCAAAGAAAATGTGGTTTGTGCTTCTCCATTTGTCCTTTCAGAGACACAATCTTGAACCCAATTTTCCAGGAAAGAGGACCGTGTTTCCTTTTGCTGACAAAGGCTATAATACCACATAATGCCAGTTCAGCAGCTGTAGCCCTTCAGAGCCGTGTCCAGAGCCAGCAGAGTTCAATCCTCCTCTCCCTTTTCTTTGTCACTTAAGTACTCAGACGTTGGGCTGAAAATTGGCGTACAGCTGGGCAGTACCCTTTGAGACCCTCAGGTCCAATTTAGTCCATCTTTTACTTCTAAACTTGCATCAGTTCTGGGAAAAGACCTTTGTGATGTCACAAAGGGCCCACATATACAGCCCATGATACTGACAGCCCCAAATTATTCTGCTGTCTCAGACCACCGTGTTTTTCTTGCATTCTGGACATGAAAGCACTGATTCTAGCACAAAACTAAAACTGAGCGTTTTTGCAAAATCCTGCAAACTGAAGGCCCAATATGCTGCTTTTTTGTAGACCGTGGGATTTTTTTTTCTGATTCAGAATAAAAAAAAAAAAAATCTGAAAATGGGTACAAAGTCTGAAAAAAGGAAACCTCCCTCTAGATCTCCTCAGCAACCGTTTCCCCCCTCTGTAGTCTTTCATCCTAATTGGATGAAATACAATTGTTTATTTCCTTTTATAGAATCTCAATTGGTGCTTTTACTGGTGCATCCATATGGAGCTAATGATGGAGGGAAGGGTTCTTTGTCAATCTGCCTCTTTTTGCGAGGTTGGAGGTTCATTTTTTTTTTCTTTCTGCTCAAAAAGCCTTTGTGGCCCAGCGGGGAGTGAGAAAAAAAAAAAAGGCAGCGAGATTCGGCGGAAGTTGAAAGGAAGCCAAAGACTTGGCGATGCGGGTGGCTGTCAAGTTTCCCAAATTGGAGGGAGATTGTGGAGAACAGAGGCGCAGGCCACTGCATCGGTTGTCGCGGCGGCATCGCAGCTGAACATGAAGGCTGTCTGTCATATTTCTCAGAGTCTTTTGCATGAGCCCCAACTCCCCCTCAGCTCCCTCGAGAAAGTGCGCTGATGTGCCACGAGAGCCGCCGACAAATAGGCGAAGAAATAAACAAGTGGATGGAAATGAAAGCGCCCCGAGTGCTGTCACAGATAATGGGCAGGAGGGAGAAAGGGGGATCAGCAGGGGAAATGAAAGCTGGAACTGAGAGGGGAAATAATGCCGGGAAGAAGGTGCAGCTGATGGCTGTGATGCATTTCAGACACTCCCGCGCTCGCTTGCATCCTCACAACTAACTCAGCATCCGGCAGGGGAATACAAAAACTGTATTTTTTGAGGGGCAAAACAATCGACAGCCACGACAGGAGACTGTAGCCGAGGCCAAGTTTGCTGCTCCGCGGAGATTCCAAATGATTTATTCCTTCCTAAACATTTGCTGGATTTTGGCCGTGTTTTTTTTTTTGGGGGTGGGGGGTAGCCCTTCCCTGCCGCCTGGACCCAGACCAACTTGGAAAGCAGCTTTGGAGTGAAATAAATAAATATAACTAGGTCCCCGTACTTGGCACCGGACCCTTGAAATTCTCGCCGTTTATTTTTTTATTTGCAGCGTTGCCATGAAGACGCGCGTGTCTTTGTCCTCCCCACCACCCGCCCCACCAACCTCCCTGCCCACCACCACCACCATCTGTTCCTGCAAGAGACTTCTGTTGGGGAGATGGCTGCGGATCACTGCCGCTTGTCAAATGCACCACAGAATTCACTTGCGAACACCTGCGTAAAACGAAGCATACTGTCTAGCATCACACTTGTGACACTCAAGTATCAATACTTTTGATACCAGATGTGTCCCTTTTAAGATCAGTTGGAATAATAAAGTATCTCGTGGCAGGGCAAAGGGCGCCGGCACACAATGCTACACACATCACACGGGATGAAAAGTATCGGCTTTAATATCGGCATCAGTATCGGCAATATCGCCCTTGGTTTCACTTGGTATCGGACTGAAAGGGATATCAGTGGTATCGCACATCACTAAAACGTCAACCCACGCCTGGCCATTCCCTCATTGTCACCTCTGCTGTGGCCCGAGCATGAAGACGGCCTATTTGCCGCTGTCACCGTCAGGAAATGCTGATAACGGCGTCATCACAGGACCAAGATCATGTTGTCCTCCATTGTGGCGTGGCGCTGTTTTAGTCAAACAGTGGCTGCCAAGTGTAGCTGACAGGGGAAAACGCACACAATGCTTGGATGGGAGGAGAGGACAAACACAGACCTCTGCCGATTGCCTTGCTGGGAAAACACAAACAATTAAAATGCAAAGAATAGAGAACAAATTGCAAATGATTTGGGCGGCAAATGGGGATGAAACACAATGTTTTGCTGCCACTATTTGGCGTTTGGTGAGCCACAGGACACTCTAAAAAAGAAGAGAAAACAATGTGCATGTTTTATAAGGAGAATTATGTGCATGTGGCAAAGCAGTAATTTACCCTATTGTGTGTGTTGTTTGTTGCGAGAACTGTTGTTGTTTTGTTGAGAACTGACTCCTTTCAACAGAGCCACCAGTTGTTCAGAACGGGCAATTACAGCATTTATCCAGTGCTAACAGGAAGCTAAAATAACAAAAGCATTGACACTTTTTACCTCTGATGTTTGTGTGAAACCGTGAAACATAACTGGCATATTTTCTTTTTTCTAGCTGTTTAAAAAACAAAAACAAAAAAAAACATAGCATTTTTTTCCCTTAATATGAGACCTATCATGCATATTGATTTTGCTTGGTTGAGCCTTATACAAAATTTATTTTAATGGAGCTTTCTAACAATAGTTTGTAAGGTCATCCTCTCTTCTTTTGCTAAAAAAAAAAAATAATGCATGTCTGGAAATCAGTCACAAGGGGTCGTGACACCTGCCCCAGTTCTGTGCCAACACCCCGTTCCCATCCTGTTGTCAGCACACATGGAAGGTCAAACCATTCCATCAGGGAGATAAGACTGATGATTTCTGCAGGATGCTAGCAGAGGGTTAAGTATTTTTCTTTTTTTTAAGATATAAGAAATGTATACATTTCTTTTTCAATCAAAGGAAACCGTTACTTCACCCAATAATTTGGACTTGGAGACGCGAGTGCGACCCCTGTGGCAATCAGTCACGCAGCCTGCGCTACGGGCTTGTAGCCAGCAGAGGGCGCGCTGTCCTCCTCGGATAAGCCAGGCAGTGTAAACTCCACCGGGGACGTGGCCCAGCCTGTGGCGACTCCTGGTGACTCACCTGATTGCTCCAACTTGGCTCAACAAGTACTTCAAGGTGGCAGAATTCTACTTGGGGATAATTTGACACTTTCAACGCGCTTGTTATCAACACGTGACGCGTTCTGCAGCGCACTTACTCTCGTGAGATAATGAAAGGTGAAAACTGAAGGAGAAGACAGAAAAATAAATCAATACTGGTCATCGAAATGAGAAGGTAAAGATAAAAGGCGCTGTTTCCAGCCTCATTACGGACGCAAGTAGCACCCAGAGGTGCCAGTAATGAGACAGTGAAGCGCGAAGACATCCGCCTTCAGAGATTTTTTTTCCCCAAAAGGGGGAAAAACAAGGGATGCATTAATCATTCAGCAAGGTCAAACTTTGTTCACTTCCAGCAGCTGACGCCTTTGAAACATCAACACATCTGATCGTGATGGACACATTAAACAGAGCTGGTGCAGCCATTTAAAAATGCAGAGTGTAGCAGAGACGCGCGCTTCACTCTTGGATGCTGCAGACAGCTCGGTTATTTTCGTTTAGGCATATTTCAAAAATAATAATAAAAAACGTCAAACGGGCTCTACTCGGTGCCAGAGCTGGTTTGGAGCTTCGTGGCGTGAATGCATGCGGTTGTACGGTGCCTGACTCGCAGGAATCCCCTCCTTCTCAGCCACCAGCACCACCAACCCTCCGCCTCTGACTGGCTAGGAGAAGCAGAGCGAGGCTGCGCGCAGAGACGCACGGCGCCTCATCCAACCAGCGCGGCTCCGACTCAACCGGGCTGAAAACTAGGCGTCTAAGCCAATTTTAAAGTACGAACGCAACCGGGCGCGTCTCTCTTCTCCTCTCCGGATACACTTTATCCCGGCGGCAGGAAGCCCACCATTCCACCTTTAAAGTGGAACTATCGTCTCGCCAAGTTGCCCCTGCATTTGAAAAGGGTGGAGTTGCACAAGGGACGGAGGAAAGCCGAGGAGCGCCGAGGAGCCATGTCTCCCACTGATGCAAACTTTGATCCAAAGTAGGAGATTTTTTTCCCTTGCCTGTCAGAGGATCAGCTCTGCGCCTTTCCAGTTACGCGAGGAGTTCCTGAACTCTCCTGCACCCGGACAACCTCGCATCGGTCCTGCAGTGAAGTAGTTGCGCTTTGGATGAAAAGGGAGGGGGGGCGGGCAACGAGCATTCGGAGCGGATTTTAAGCTGCACTTGAATGATGCCTGCCTGTCTGACGGGGTTTTACTGTCTCCTGGCACTTCTGCGGATTTGTTCAGGTGAGTTTTGCAACTACGGTTTTGTACCATCGTGACTTTTACGCATCGAAACGGTAAGAAGAAGAAGAAGAAGAAGAAGTAGTGATGGAGAAGTAATACAACATATGGATGCGAAAAGTTTGATCCAGGGAGGCCCCCCTCCCTGCGGGCATCAGGGCCACATGTCCTCTCACCGGGGCCAATCAGCGGGACCCCGTCCCACGCTGGCTGGTCCCCAGCTGTGTGATGGAGCCATCCATCCTGTAACACGATTCGCTCCTCTCGCAAACTTGCTCTCATCATTCTGGCAGAAACGAGGCGCCACGGCGAGCGCAGCGGGGAGACAAAGGGAAGATAAAGTCAGGCTTACGCGAGAGCACGCTGTTTCGGTGTACGGGGGATAAGATCAGCTGCGCCTCGGCGCACGTGAGAAGAAGGGAAAGCAGCGGGGCGGTGTGATCGGGTTATCACCCGCTCGTCCCCGCGGTGGGGTTCGCAGGCATTACACGGGTAGCAGGTTAATGAGGAGCAGAGGACGCCTCCCTTGGACACTCCCTTTGCATCAGGCAGAGCGAGGGTGGGGTGGGTGGGGTGCAACTGGTGCAGAGTGGGATGAAGAAAACTGCTCCATAGTGCCACTCGCTACTAAATGGGCTGGAATGACTGATTTAGGTCTTAATTGTTTTTGGAAAGACATGCAGACTCCCCTGTGTTGTGCAGTTTGACATTGACTCAGGGAAACCTGACATTCACACCTGGAAGTGAGGCAAAGAGCGGAAAGCTTCACGCACAATTGTGTCTGGCCGGCCGTGGCTGCTGGGTCTCCGTCGGAGGGTCAAGGATGTGGTGGAGGCTACAGGGCATTTTCCACATGCACACAAAACCTCCCTAATTGCAGGTGTATTTAAATTGGGGAGTGGGCGGAGGGGGTGATACCTTGCCCAACAGGAACAGAAGAGCCCATGTGAGGGCCTTGAGTTGTGCTTGTGCAGAACTCTTTGACCGCTAGCTACGGTTAAACCACATGCACAAACCATGAGTCGACGAGTAATGGTCCCAGTTTCTGATTTAATCCACCCTTTGCTCCGTTTACTGTGTTCCTATACCAAACAAAATGTAATCAATCAGTCAGCTTTTATTTGTAAAGCGCAAAATCATAGCTAAAGGCTTCTCGAAGCGCTTTGTACAGTCAAGAGAGAGCCAACTGAAACCCTCCAGAGCAAGCAAGGAGTGACAGCGGGCGGGAAAGTCTCCCCTGTAGGAAGAAACCTGGAGGAGATCCGGACTCCAGAGTGAGTCAGTAACCTGGAATGCTGCCTCCATTTGGTGATGAGCCATTAGAAAACGTTTGATGGAGGTTAGGAAACAACTTGAATCACTACTGGACACAATTAGAGGACCAATCTGTTTTCTTGAATGTCAGTGTAGCAAATTATCTAGATTTTATCATTAGCATTAATCTGGTTATAGATTAGGTGAGTCATGTAGTATCTATGTCATGCAGTTTGCATGTCATATAAGTGCTGCAAATGCAAGCAGCCTGATAGTGCGGGGATTCTCTCTCTCTCTCTCTCTCTCTTTTTTTTTTTTTTTACAGTTCCACTCATCCATGAGCTAATACCCCAAGTTGTGGTGAACTTTTGAAAGATCCCACTGTTGTCAGCATTTCCTCCTCTCTGACAGACAAGTGTCATACAACAATATGTTGTCACCACTGCTGCTCTTGTACGTTTCTGGCAGTTAGTGATTTCCTTTACCACTGGAGTGCCTTTTTGACAGCACTAGAGGAAAATTTCCTTCCAAGTATTTTTTTTAATGCACTCCCGGGATTCTCAGCCCCACTTCAGAATTTGTTGATTTAGCATAATTCTCAGTTACCATAACATTCTTCAAGATAAATATATCGTGATGAGCAGTTTTTATTATTACTGCATAAACTCTCAACGGCGGAGGCAGGTTTAGCCGGTGGTTTTGCTCCTGTTCAGCTACCGAAGTGGCGCAGTCTGAACAAAATCCAGCTTTTCCTTCATTTCTCTTCAATGCCAGTCAGCATCCAAAAAAATGATACATGCTATAGTCTGTTCCTGTCCAGATAGAGAGCATAGAAATGTAAATGAATTTCTGAACAGGCAAATTTGCTAACCTCAACGTCCAGAGGTTCAAGAGTGTGCTTGGTTAAAAATTTCCATCCATCCCTCCATCTTCTGCCACTTTATCTGGAGTCTGGTCAGCAGTAGTTTCAGCAGAGATGACCAGACTTCCCTGGCCCCATGTCACCTTCTCCAGCTCATTCGGCGGGACCCCAAGGCCTTCCCAGGCCAGCTGAGAGACGTAGTCCCTCCAGTGTGTCCTGGGTCTTCCTTGGGGTCTCCTCCCGGTGGGACATGCCCTGAGCACCTCTCCAGGGAGGCGTCCAGGATGCCTTCGAAACAGATTCCCGAGCAACCTCAGCTGGCTCCCCTCGATGTGGAGGAGCAGCGACTCTACTCCAAGCTCCTCTAAGGTAACTGAGCTCCTCACCCTGTCCTCAGGGTGCCCAGCCACTCTATGGAGGAAAGTCATTTTGGCCGCTTGTATCCGCAATCTCGTTCTTTCGGTCATTACCGAAAGCTCATGACCATAGGTGAGGGTATGAACACAGGTCGAGTGGTAAATCGAGAGCTTCGCCTTTTGGCTTAGCTCCTTCTTCACCATGACAGATCAGTACAGTGACCGCATCACTGCAGACGCCGCACTGATCCGCCTGTTGATCTCGCGCCCCATCTTTCCCTCGCTTGTCAACAAGACCCAGAGATACTTGAACTCCTCCATGTGAGGCAGGGTCTCTCCACAGACCTGGAGAGGGCAAGCCACCCTCAGCCATATACTGTTGTATAATGATAAAGGATTTAAAAATACACAATAACACGTTTTATTGATTTGAAATCAATAAAACTATATTTATTTATTTTGATCGATATTTTCTTCACTGCTGTTATTTGTTTTAAAAGCATCTTGAATCTCATTTTGTCGTATTGCTTTATCTTTCATTTTAAGTAAAATGTTTTTGAGATTCAAGAAGGTGATTAAGTCTTCTCCTAAAGCAGCCGAGGCAGCAGCAGCAGCAGCAGCAGCAGTCTTTTGGAGTCTGCCTGTGTTTTTACCACATGCTTATTCAGGGATTTTAACTGGGATAGCCGCCAAGCTAGCATGCCTCCCCTTGAATGTGAGCCATGCTTTAACAGAGTCCAAGCAGACGACTTCCCCATTTGTTTCCAAAGCAACTCTTCCCTTGTATGCACTAATTCCTCTGTACAGTGCTTCTTACGTGGACGAAATCATCCATCATTAAAACAAACACATCAGCAAGGAGCTTCGTTGTCGGCCAGTTTCATCCAACAGCCGCAACTCCCCCGTTGAGAGTTAAACCTCAGCATAATGAATCTGCCAGCGGTAATTGGGTGATATATAATAATTTAAATGATAGCCATTAAAAGCATACGCGCGTGTCGAGATTTCTTTGTCCCTCGCATCCTGGCCATTTAAAATTATGCCCCCTGCCCCGCCACCCCCCACCACCGAGACGGCCTGCAAACACACAGCCACAAAAGCGGCCACGGTGCTCAATCAAACAAAAAGGTCCATCCTGTTGGTCTCTGCAAGGACGATCGTGGCCTTGCAGCTGTAGCTTACGCACTGCACAGGATTTAATAACTCGGCTAATTACTTTTCCAATAAGTGACCAGGGTCCCCCGAGGCTTGTTTATGCTTTCGTGGACCCTCACACACGTGTTGTTGGGCAGGGGTGAGCACAATAGGGAGCTCAGAGGGCCAGCAGAGCACGCTTTAATTTCATCAGCGCCCCATGTGGAACAGTTTTTTTTGCCAGCGACATGTGGCTGACCTGCCGGGAGCTCGCAGCGCAGAGCCGGTCAGAGTTCACGTGGTCGTCGTGCGCTGACTGCCTCCGTGACTGATACTCATTGCCTTTACAAGAAGTTGACAGTTTTGAGCCAAAATGCCGCCCGGTACTTGTTACAGAACGCCGGACTTTAAGTCATGATGGCTTGATTGGGGGAGGCCGGCCTGCTGCCGTCCCCTGAGCTAACAAGACTCCCCGTAGCCTTTTTGATGTGACAGTGATGAGCCGAGTCCCGCGGCTAATGAGGACTTCTTCGCCACGGATGATGGGGCTGACAGGATGTCTTTGTATTGGTTGGGTAGGTGGGGGGGCTTGGAAGGGTTTTCATTGTCTGCTGTAAACTCAGGCGGATATCTTACAGTGGCTGAGGCAGGAATTTCTTTTTTTTTTAAATCACAAAATGTGGTCTGACGGGGCGAATCGCCATCCCAGCAATTAGGAATTCAAATTTATGCAAGTCAGGGCCGTATTTGTTCACCATATGGCTTCCTCCCAGATTCCTTTTTGGGTCCACAGAAACATTTTGTGCCACGGAATATGGCATCTGCTTGCAGTTGATGGTCACTGTACTTACTGCATTGGAGCTAGCAGGGATGTCACATGTCCGTTTTGCTATGGCAGTGATTTGAAGCAAAAGAGGCAAAAAGTGGATTATTTTTGTGGAAAAGCTGAACAGAAGGAAGTGGAAACTACTGCTGACGTACCCATCAGCATTTGCAAGTGAAGATTCTCCAGTGAGATAGAAGTCTGACCCATGGAAGCAATTTACACATGAAAAACAATATGCAGGCACTGCGGGGCCATTGCATATTTTGACATTTTTACACGCCGGTTTGTTAGACATGTTTATCTTCATTGGAGTTAAATTATTTTAGGGTGCAGCAGGGTAAGGATAGCCTTGTTTAATGGGTCAAATTTTAAAATAAATTTGGTTGTGGTGCCACATAGCTATCAAGACTGGTTGGCTCAGATGATTTGGTTTATTTGTTGGAAGAGGCCAGAATGTGTTTAATGGGCAGGTTCCCCGTGCTTTATTAACAGACCTCGGAATCTGCTGATAGAATGTTTTGAAGAAAGGTGCACTTGCTATTTTCTACTTCACACGCATGTCTCCTAAGAGACTTGGATTTTTTTTGGGTTCACCCATATACAAGTAAAATTTTGTGTTTGGCACTATTATATAGCAAGCTCATCCATTGAACTTCATGAGCCCTTAGTTTGGTCTGAAGAAAAATAAATCAATTTCTGCCTGTCCTTGAGGATAATGAAACTATTTGGCTGTCTGTTATGGAGTATTATGACCAAATACATAAAAGAGCACTTCCATGTTTCTTTCAAAGGTGTTCATACTGGCTCCAAGAATAAGCTAGTTTTATCTTACAAGCTTGTTGGACTGGCTTCATTTTCACACGTACAATGATTTGCAAAGAACTGCACTCGGAGCCTTTGACCTGTAGGTAATATGTTTTTGTGATTGTCCTACAGAGTGCCACAGAGTGAGCCTTTGTAAAAAAAATAAGGACATAGCAAATGAGCGCTGTTTGGCACGAGGTGCTCTGAGAGCGGTTATTATTACCTGACAAACACACATGGGAATTGTGTTCACCAGGAAACGCTCCGGCAGAAGAACCAAGACTGTGCGTTTTCTGCAGTTCAAACCCCCGCAGATGCTACCGTGCTTGTTTGGTTCCGACTGCATGTGCATAAATGCATACGTAATGGTGTTTGCCGCACAATGTGTGCTTTCGGATTTGTGTGCCGAAAGCTGTGATTCATGATTGCTTCCCCTTGTTTACTCGCTGCCTTTCCCGCCGTCCTGCGAGGCTGCGAGCGGTTGCCAACCGTAGGGGGAATTGGAAGCTACCGAGGTGTTTAACAAGTGCCTCTGGGTCCGGGGTTCACAGGTCACCGCATCCTCACACGGACGTGCTCAGAAATGCACACTGGCACATAGACACGTGCTATACTCGCGGCGCCTTATTTTGAGGAGGATCGATAGCCATCCGCCCCCCGACAAATGGTGTGGGCTCCTCGCCTGAAGGGTCCTGCTACACCCCCATATGTCCTCCTTTAACCTTTTCCTCTCATCTCCGCTAAAATGAACTGCGGAGTTCAGCCGCTTCAGCTGCAGTGTTCCTGCTGCTGTTTTCACCCAACAACCTCTCAGCTAAACCACATAAAAATGGTAAAATGTAGCTATTGAAAGAGTTGTTAGGGAATAGCATGTGATTGTTGAGTACATTGTCATGTATTTTGTATTCCATTCATAGCCAAAGTTTAGTACAGTTCAGTTCAGGTAGTTCAGGCAAAACAAGTTTTTTGCTAGCGCAGTGTAATGCTCAGTCTTTCAAACGCTTAAGAATCAAATGTCTTTCCTCCACAAATCGCTAACTATCTCACCCTGCCTTGTTATTGTACCCTGGTTTCTAACTGGATGTAAATGTAGGGTCGAGATGCGTTTTACAAATATGCATAGGGTGTAGCAAGCTAATTATACTATACATCATTTAGTGATCGCAGGCCGGCAGGGATTTGGCCATTAAGGTTAAATATGAAACGTGGATCTAACGTTATCAGGAGGCACATTAAATGGAGAAATGAATATGATTTCCTACATCTAATGTTGTTTCATAAAGCTGAAATCATTGTAACAGATGCAAAAGCATAAGTAAATTAAAGGAACTCAGGCAGTAACCAATTACCCCCCCTGATCTCAGAAACATAATAAATACTTAAAAGCACAAATAAAGATTTAATTATAATCAGTGCTCACAGTAAAAAACAAAACAAAAAAAACTTGCATTAATGAACGTTTTCTCATATGAAATTAATATTGCTTGCTCCCCTGTCGTTACCCAACAATGTGAGGTCACGCAGAAGAAAACAATGAAACCCCCCCCCTCTTCTTCAGCACTGAAGAAGGGGAAGCACAGAAGTAATTAACATTACCTTCAGGGGAAATAACGTCAAGCAAAAATGGTAAGAAACGATTTGGAGGGCGGTACACACTGCATAAACAAAATACAAGGGCCTAATTAGGATTTTTTTTGTGTCATTTAATGCCGATTGAGTCAAAAGGGTCAAGCTAATTGGGTTCCACCCCCTTCTCCAACAAGACACAAGCGGCCTGACTGAACGCGGCTCAGTATATTGGCAGCGGAGTCATGCAGAAGGATCGTTCAGTCCTTCCTCCCGAGAACAGCTGCTGTCCGATCTTACATTGTTACAAATGTAATTGCACAAACAAAAGCCTGTGGAGCTCTTAGCTGCTTTGTACAGATGTTTATGTTTGGACAGCATGGTGCTGTAGTGTTTAACGCTGTGGCCTCTATGCAAGGAGGTCCAGATTCAAGTGCCCGGCTGGCTGGCTGCCCAGGACCTTTCTGTGTGGACTTTACATGTTCTCCCCATGTTTGCATGGGTTTCCTCCCACCAACATCAAAAACATGTCAGATACTTTGGTCGAGTTGGCCCAAAGTGGTGTTGTGCTCAGTTCTAGCCGCTAAGGGCTAAAATTTTGCTTGCACATAGTGTATGAAGACAGTAAGGCTGCTTTACCTTATTTATGGCTTTGTGTTCTGTGTTAGATAACGATAGTAAACACTGGCAGCTGAGTTCTTGGTGTAAGCTAGCTAAATAGCGCGATAAACATAGGTTAGTTTAGCGTAGTTTAGCGAACGTACAAGCCTGCTGTAAAGTTGTCAAATGCCTGTATTGGGAAGAGCGAGGGCTTCTCTTCATTTTTAGGTTATATTTTTTGCAAACACCCATATTTTGAGTGTAGCTTTCAACATGCACACTGCAGACCTTCCTGTCCACTTCTCTCTGACTTTTTTCCCCCAAAGAATTTCACAGCATTTTCTTCAGAATGCAACTAAATAACTCATGGAGTTGGGAACTCCCTGCACCACAACGGCAACACAACCGGAAAACAGCTACAAAGCAACAATAATCGATGGGGGCGGGACTTAAAGGTCAGTTTTCAACAAAGCTCTTAGTATTGATCGGCAGGCAGGCAGCTCTACGTAGGCAAGCGTACCGAGTCTATCCTCAGGATTTGTCTTCTTTTATTTTTACTTTGCCGCTTGTTTTCTGTTCTGTTCTGATCAGTGTCTGGCCAAGTGTGCACAGTAGACGTTAACCAGTTGTGCTTTAGAGTCTCTTGTCACACACTTATGTGTGAAGAAACTTCTCATGCACTGTAATAAAGTCAATGCCAGATCATCTTTTTTTTTCCTTCAGGCAAACTGTGCACACTACAAAGGGTACTTTCCCAAGTTAGTGACAACACTCTAACTGGTGATTGTTCTCTTCCAAGTGTACCTTGTTAGGTTTTTATGCCATTTCAGAACATATCAAAGGTTGTTGTTGGTGGTGGCAGGAAACTAAAACAGAGAGTTTTTGCTGGAGACTGTAAACAAAGGGAGAAATATGCTGTTTTCTGTCAATCTATTGAGTTTTAAAAAAAAATATATATAAATGAATGGTGTCTGGCAGTTCCACTGGAGTGCAGGATAAAAAACAATAGCAATAAAAAGTGACTATAGGACCCCACAAACAACAGCAACCACATACGGTCAAAAATAGCATCAGTCGTTTGTGACAGCCTGTTTGCTTTTCACATTTTTGTCGTGTTAGTTTTGGTCCTCTCAGATGTTGCCACTGCGGCTCACAGACGACTCTTCCCTCGCCTGCACTGCAACTCCCAAGTGTGCTGCTGGCAGCTCTCGTCACACACTGCAGCGGTTTCTCCCGGCGTGCCTTTGCTATTCTTCAAAAGTCTGGATTCTGAGAGCAACCGGGAGACTTCATATTTCCAGAGGACGGCCTTAAAGGTCGCAGTAATAGCGTGACCTAGGAGGCGCTTCTGAATATTACCTAGGCGGGAGTCATCTCCCCTCCAGTCGGCCGGCTAATAATCAATGGGATCCATATGCTCCCCGTGACTTGGGTTATTGAATCGATGAGCCGGTCACTGGGAGCCACTGATGCTTTCAGCTCAATTGGGTGTTAAAGTAACGAATCAATACTCGAGGCATTCCAAAAAAAAAACAAAAAAAACATTCTGTGTTTGATTTCATTCAGACAGAATATATTTGCAATTCCAACAGTCAAATTTATTCCGGCTTCAAACACATGTAGCTCCTCCTGAGGATGAGGATGAGGAGGAGGAGGAGGAGGAGGAGGAGGAGGAAGGCTAATCCGAGCGTACCAAGCCCTCAGGACTGACCTTGTTATTGAGGACCTACCTAATGTTCCTTCATTAGATGGAGGCCGCCGTCGGAATGCAGTTTCCCAAAGCATCTTGGGTATTCTGACAAGCAGTCTCATTAGCTGGTGCAGCAGCCGACGGTGCATACTTGTACCCAGCTGGAATTGCATGACGCTGCGCCCCAGTACGGATGAAGATTTCCAAGGAGATAATTGGCCGGAACAAATACATGTCATGCGTGTGTTTAAACCCTTCCTTTTCTTCTTTTTTCATTTTAAGAATTGCAGTTGCAGGTTTTAACCTGTTGGTCAGACACTGGAAACAAATTGGAGGCTCTTTGGCGTATTTCACGTGATGAATCAATGACTTGCTAGGGAAAATCAACAAACAGCAGGTTCCAGCTCATGGACCACATCATTGGTCGAAGGCCCGTCTTTGAATAACAATGGAGAGGTTGTGGATTCTGATTTTTGAATTGGAAATGTTATCCTATGCGTCACATTGATTTTTGTTGGCATTTTCTACCTGCTATTGGGAAATTAAATCTTTACAGATGCTTTTGTGATTAAAATGCATAAATTATTCAATAGGCGCGGGATCGAGGCCTCCCAATTCTTATGTTCTCTCCCTCATGCTGGACTGGCTGGCAGAGTAGCCACAGGCCCCTTATTTTCTGGAGTCCGTATAGCTTGAGGTTACGCTGTCAAATGGCAGTCGTGTTTGAAGAAGGAGTTAAAAAAAAAAGAAAAAAAGAACAGAAACCGCCTCGGGGTGGTAACGTCGAGACGCGAGGAGTGAGTGCGGCGGAGGGAAAGTGTCAAGGTGCTCCGATGGCGTTTGGAAGCTGGGTGACATCTGCAGCCTTTGAAGGCTCCGTTACGAAACACGGTAATTAGCTGGCGTTCGCGTCGTTGGAACGTGGAGATAAAAGAGCAAAAAGACATCAGAAAGTCATTAATCTCGCATCCATTTTGTCCCGCCGCCTGTGATTTTCAATACGAATCGGGGGAACGCACTTTACTTCCAATCAGCCGCTTTTTGCTGCGCCGCTCCAAACGGGACATGAGAGATTGGTATCAGGTGTGGAGCGCAGCCAGATTTTAAAAGCACCCTTGTCACAAACAGTGCAGTTTGGCAGGGAGAACTCCCACAAATTGTTGCTTCCAGCCCCACTCCCCCTACACGAATCATTAGAATTGCATTGAAGTGTCAAGAAAACCTTTCAATCTGCAGATTATCACAGTGTTTGTCAAGATTTCTTAGAGACCTAACGCCGAGTGTTGTCCTACCAAGGGTGATTTATCGCAACATGCCAAATGAAATGAACAACATCTACTTGTTGAGAATAGTAAATGCAAACTCGGAAAAAAATCTTTTTTTTTGGACTCTCATTTTTAAAAGCCAACTGAGCAAACCCTGGGAAGCCAGACTTTTAACGGCACACGCTTTCCAACATCCCAACCCAGAGGGCAGCGCCAATGGTTGTGATCAACAGCAATGGCAAACATAATGCCTTTAGCCAAACAAAAAGCTGTTCACACAGATAAATCAGCCACCAACTGCTGGATGAGCGCTTTGATTGCTCTCAGAATCAGTTGGTGGAGCTCGTGGACGAGCTAGCTTTTAATTTTGATGCGATAAATGGTTTGAGGTATGTTTTTAATTAGCGGTGTAGACACAGATGTTCTCAGAAACCTTTATTCAGCAATTAACTCTCTGACTGAGGATTGGTTACAGTATTCTGCTTGTTTATCTTGTACCCATTTTCAGGTTTTAATTTTTTAATCATCTGGGACTTCAGGGGAGCATCCTCTGTATTATTAATTATCCCCCAAAAAATTATATTTACAGAAGCAGCATATTTAGCCCTCTGTTTGCAGCCTCCAGCAAAGACACTTTAGCTTCCTGCTAATACTAACACTTTATTGGACCTTGTTTGTAAGGTTGTGAAAACATTTGGCTGGGGCTGTTGTTTCTAAACTGGGAGAGGCTTCCACGCCCTTTGCAACATCACACGGGTCTGATCTGCAGAAGTGCAAATTTAACTTTATGAAAAATGGAAAAGCAAAACAAGTAAGAAAGACTGACTTTCTCATCTCTGATGTGTCCTAGAGATGTATGTTGTTCATCGTAATGTTTTTTTTTTTCTCAGAAAGGGTCCTTCAAATCCTTTCAAGCAAAGTAAGTGAAGGAAAACTGACCAGCAGCAGTTTAATTCCCCAGTGGAGTTAACAGACAAAGACAGGTTCGCTCGGAGATAAAAAAAAAAAGAAATAGCAATACGACGAGGACATTATCTTGTCCCAGATGCTGGTTTTCATCCCGACTAAACTCTGACTTCCTGTCTACTCCCACTGCAGTGCTTCACTGCCACTCAGACTCCTGCTCCCCGCAGGTGCTCTTGATAGAAGAATGTGTGGAAAAGCACAGACGCGCTGCAATGTAAGCTTTGCCCCCGTGCACACCAATTACTGAGCTGTGCTGCTATCAAGCGATCGTGCGGTGATATGAAAATGTGCCCACTGGTCTCCCGTCGCACGCTGCAGCCCGATGAAGAAAGACTGGCAAATAGCTACCAAAGGCCTTTGATCATTTGATTTCTTTTATGCAAGTTGAGGCAGATCTCATATTGAACGTGATGATGGTGTTTTTTTCACTGTTTTCTCTCTCTCCCACTGCTAAGGTAACAAGCTAGCAGCCGTTGCAGCAGGCATTAGTGGCAGCTGTGATTTCCATTTGGTTTCTGTGCTCGTCTAATTTGTCAGCCACATGTCGTTGACTGAAAAAATGAATAAAAATAAAACAAAAAAACAACGGCAGCTGCTGCTACCTTCAAATCTGACACCAACCAGACAATTCAGCGATTGGCACTTGAACATTGTGTTCCAATGACTGGTGCAACGGAACAAGGAGTGTGCACATTACATGTTACATTTCCAAAGTGCTGTGTTTGTAAAACTCCAATAGTTTACCCATTTTCCAATGTTTTTTTTTTTTTTGGCAGGGGGTGGTAGATAATCCAGTTTCCTGGGTCTAATAACATTTAATCCCGCTAAAATGAGATCGTCGGCACATTTCCCACAGTGTCACCCTGACGTGGTGTCGACACAGTTCCAGTCACACCTCCCATCACGCTGTAATAATCTTTTACTGAATGCCTTCCGTTATTTACGCCCTCTAGGGTTATTAGGCAGGTGCTGCGATCACTCTGTCTGTCGTCTCCAAATGTTTTCTCTCTTTGTTCCTGCACCAGTGATGGAATCACAGCGGCTCTTCGGAAAACCGACCTGCGCTCATTTTGTTCGGGGGGACGCGTGTCAGGGTGCGGTGGCACGCACGTCAATGGGGAAACAGGAATTTGCAGACTTTTTTTTTTGTACTGCACTGTGCATGAGCGTGACAGTGAAATCTCCGCCCCCACCTCCACAGTTGGACCGCACTTTCACATCTGTGCCGCCGCTACCAGGGGCACAATTAAAGGCCAAAATGAATGTAGGTCACACCGGCTCGTGAGGCGCAGAGACAGTCGGTGCCTTATTAACGTGCTCATTCACTGTGGGCCAAAGTTTTAGCACATCCGAAGGGTAGATCCTTCGCTTGATTATACGTGGACGTATAAATAGCGTCAATCGAATGTTGCATGGTTTTTATGCAAACTTTTGAATGGGCAGCGAGCATCAGGGACACTCCTTGACAGTCAGTCGTTCTTGACTGCCTGTCAGAAAATTTTCCGGACAATGCGTAACCATAAACTACAACAAACTTGCGGTTTTGTTCCAATGCTTTAGTGCCACTTTATCAAACAGACTCTATTTTTTCCCTGTGCCTTTATTTGTTGCTTTTGAAATAAAGCGTTGCAACCGGGACACCTCGTCCCGGCAGATAATCACTCACCTACAAGGCCACTTTTTCTGCCACCTGTGCTTGAACCCGAGTGAGGATAAGCCTCTCAGAAGCGCTGCTGCCCTCTCTTGCCTCTGCATTATAAGAGGTCATTCTCAGTGCGACCATAGCAGGGAGGCGACTTGCAGCCAGACAGCTTTACACCTATTTAAACCACACTTGGGGACCACCGGTAAGGTGGTAAGCAAAGCGGACGGTGACGTGGATTCGGACCGTCTGTGAACTTTACTGCAGGGGGAAGAGCCGCAATAGGAAATGGAAGGATAAACACAATACTGAGGATTACAATTTTTTCCCCTTTGTTTAGTTTCGGGCTTGATAAACAAACAAAGACACCGGCTCTTGTCCCACTGACATCCGGATGGAGCGGTTCAGCAGCTGAAGTGCCGCTGTGACCCACTTGGCTCGGATGCGCCGACTACTCTGACTGCCCCGCAGCCTCGTTTGCCATCACAAAGAGCTTTTGACAGCTGGCAACTCAAAGTACATATTATGTTACAGCACCACAATTAAACGTCAATGCTATGTCTTGATTCACAAATAAAATCTCTCGTTGTCCTTCCATCAGATCATACTGTCTTATTTATTATTAATTCAAAAACTCTTTAGAACTCCAGGAATAAGCCCTCTGTTTACGGCCTCCAGCCCCCTTTGCGATGTCACAAGGGGTGATTTGCAGAAATCCAGTAGAATCAAGCAAAAAGCCAAAAGTCAAAGATGGAACTTTTTTTTTTTTTTTGTTTTTATGGGAAATTCACTGATTGGAAGTTCACTTGATACACAGATGATTTTTTAGAAAACTGTGACCAGGGGAATTTTGCATAATTTTGGAACATTTTCAAAATAAAAGCATTTTGTTTTCTTTTCTTTTTGTTTTGAAGTACAGTCAAATGTGGACTGTAAATTCTAAAATGACTTTAAATACAAACAAAAAAAAATTGACAGAAAAATAAGGCTAGCTTAGGATAGCTGCTAGTGTTGTAGCCTACTGCTAAAAATTTCCACTTGGCTGGTATCTCTCTCTGAACATCTGGCTCTGCGGTCTGTGCTGCGGGAGGTGTTATCACATCCGTGACCTTGACTTTCCTCCCTGGAGATTTGCCTCGCTGAGCGCCGTATTGTTGGTGGGCTGGCGAGACAAACTTTTTCCTTTTCTTTGCTGCGCTGTTACCCAACAAAACCTCGACATCCGTAAAACAATTTGCGAAAACGCAACATGAGAAGATTGAATTTGGCAGGGAGGGGCGTCGACGAAGACACCTTGTCTGGGCCACACACAGACAGAGACGCTCACATTCCTTCCTTGGAAAACTCGGGGGCGAATGACAGTGTTGAGCTCCTCCACTTAATTGTAGTTTATACAGCCTCAGAAAGAATGCCAGGCATTTATTGGGTGCCTGTGTTTTAGTTCACAAATAAATGTGCATGCATGTGTGCGTTTGTGCGTGTGTGCGTGTGTGTGTGTGTGTGTGTGTGTGTGTCAAGGCTGAGTATATATAAATGGTTACCAAAGAGTCAGCCCAGTGTTTGGGGGGAAACATTCATGAGGTTTGGATGATTCAGTTAATATCACCCTCTTGTTTACAATAAATATGAAGCTATAGCTTTTAATGTGGCTGGGCTTACCGTTGAGACTGTAAACAGAATGCTCGCCTCTTCCTGTCAGTCCATCACGGACAGCCTTCTCTACCTTTAGCGCCCCGAATGCGCAAATTAAAATGTCTGGTCTTGTTTGCTCAACTGCTCTGAAGTTTGAGGACAGTGGAGGAAGAAAAAAAAGCTAGGAAACGGGATTAGTCATGTTTAACCGGGGGTTATGGGCTAGCCACTTTTAGTCGGCTCTTCTAAGCTAAGATCTTCAGGCGCAGGCTTCATATTTACATGTAAAGAGTTCAAATCTTTTCTCTCTGCAAGAGCAAACATGCAGGATTTAGTCACTGTAGTCACTGACTACTGTCCTCACACCTAAACTGTTCCACTTAAATCTGAAATCCTTAGCCCAACTTTTTTTTCCCCTTACTTAAATTGTGAAATATTACATGGATGCGTGCTGACGTTCAGTGGGGCAATTCAGCCAGAAGGTAAATATCATCTCAAACAAATGGTTGCACAATCAGATTTGGGTTAAAGAGCTTCTGCGGCTGAGGGAGTTGTTAATGAATCCATGCAGCCATTTGGTTAGAGCAAGAGGAGCTAATCCCTCTTAATGAACACATTAATGAGCAATAAATGTTAAGCAAACACCTGCAAACTGGGAAGGTTGTGACGGAGAGAACTGGAGCTAATGGTGTTGACAAAGTGCAGTTCATGGCGGTTGTGTCTGGAAGCGTGAGGAGCGAGCAGAGCTGAAAAGAGTGCAAACAACTTAAGCTAACTTGCTAATACTGCAGCTTCTTCAGCTTTGGCATGTTTGTGCATGTTTTTTTTTTTTTGTTGTATCCAGTTATCGTGTATGAATAACCTTTTGAGCATATGATTTTCCCCGGTGTTATATAAGGGTCTTTTTTGACGCTTAATCCTAATAAGTCAGAACCTGTCCTGAGAGGAGAGGAGGGGATTTGTCAGATGTTTTGCTGGCAGTTCTGTATAATTAGATGTGTTTAAAATACTGAAAAGATAGAACGGTGAGGGAGGAAAACACTTGCATAATAATGTCACCCACGCTGTCATGCAAAATCTCCGCTGTCTGGGCTGCAGCCTGTGAAGTGACTTGCTGACAGCATCTGTGAATTCAATCTGTGCCACTCAGTTGTGCATGATCTTAGATTTTTGCGTAATTGTAATGCACTGCACATAAGGCCAACAAGGTAGATGAGTGCCAAACATCCGTCTGACATCCAACCCCCACCTCCTCTTCCACCTCCTTCTCCTCTTCCTCCTCCTCAGTGGTTGTTTAAAGTTGACATTTGTCATTTCAGGATTAAAGGAAAACATCAAACAGCTTCTGCACTTTTTTTATTTTGCTTTTTACTGTTGCACTCCCAGATGCTATTTTCATCCCTTCGTGGCTTGCCTGTCTGTCAATTCACTAGGAATTCAACAATGGGAAGTTTTGGTCATTTAGCTATTGTATCCTTGCTGGCGTGTCCTCAGATGCATGTCTGTCAAGCAAAAGTGACCTCGGAGGGTTCGCGAAGAAAGTGTCCGTCTTGTCAATAAAAAAAGCACACTTTGAGCTACAAAAGGAAAGTCAATGACTGCTGCATGTGAAGGCAAAGCGTTTTTTTCTTAACGAGGCGTAGCTGTTTGCCGACTGCACTCTCTTAAGCCCTGAAAAATCTGCCCGCTGCTGTTAGCCGTGGCTGACTGCAGCTCTGATAATACTCCGGCAGTGGCGCTGGCCCTCAAGCCCAGGTAATCCGCTGGTGCTGCAGGTGGAGATTTATCATTTCCACCACTGTGGTGCCTTTGGTGTCAGGGTCTCGGAAAAGAAATTGACTGTGTCACAGAAGTGTCAGCAGCAGTAACAGCGGCGGCCGAGGGTGGCAATCCACAGCATTTTACGCCTGTTAAAATCTCCCACTGCTTTTCAGACAGGTGCTGCGTTTTACTAGCCACACACCTGAGCATTATCAAGTGTTAACTGAGTTCAAAACTTGAGAAATCATGGACAAACAACAGTGACAAGTGACAAGTTAAAAACAAAAAAAAACAAAAAAAAAAAAAACCGGCACAAAGTGTGATCAACGAGCTGCAATGACATAGTTGTAGTTTTGGATGCTTTCTATATGCTGATGCGTTTTGTGTTTATCATTCTCTCTCTTTGTTTAGAAACTCAAAAAAAAAGGAAAAAAAACTGGTAAATGGATATTAATATGGGTGAAATCCTGGATGAAAACAGATCTTGTGCGGTTTGGAATGAAAAATGTCTTGCAAGTAGCAAAGCGTTGACACTCTGACTTCTCCTGTTTCTTATTAGCGACAGTATTATAGCTTTTGGCTATAAAATTTACATTTACGGCCCTGGAATCCAGCTTCAAATGGTCTATTGTGCGGCCAACGTTGACCTTGGAGAGACAGAAATTAACCTTCAGCGTTTTCCTGGTTGGAATCGAGTGTGATTTAAAACCCTGAGTTTCCAGGCTGTTAGCCTGAAATTTGTGCACAAGGATGCAGTTCGACCTGCCTGGAATGTTTTACCGTCTGAGTGGGTCGTTTTTTTACCACCAGCTAGAAACCTTTGCGCAGCGTTTCTAATTTGATGGTGATATATGATATATACACTGTATATTTCTTCGGTCCGATCCCAAACAGTCTTGGTACTTCCTTTTTTTTTTGAACAATAAATACATCCAGCTTTGCACTTCGTATGGCACCGGGGGTCGCTCGACCCAAGACCACCAAGGCTGCGGTAAATTACCCTCATTTTTGTCACAGCGGGTTATTAAAATTTCCATCGTGAGGCTTTATTATTTTAAAGCCTCCCCACTTCCTTTCTTGTATCATCCCCTCCATTCCTTCTCATTATACTCTCCTATAATTGATCCCCTCTTCCCTTCCTTCGCGAGATGTCTTCGAAGCTCAAATAAAAAAACCCAGACGCACCTCGTTATTAAAACATTCTATGGATTTCTCCCCTTTTCGGAACAGTTGCGTTGACTCCCCGGGGAGGCGCGCAGATGTGGAGAGAGTCGGCTTCCTCCCCACCTCGCTGACAGAAACTCCTCTTCCTCCTTTCGCCTTGTGCGTGCGCGTTGCTGCTCCTCCATCTTCACCCTCAGCCCAAATCCGCGCGAGACAACAGGAGCAGCCGGAGGGATGGCTCAGAAATGAGAACATGTTTGTAGAGGCACAGGTGCTACGAGTGACCTTTTGCAGTTCATGTGTGTACTCCATTGTGGCTCCTGGATGTGTTTTTTTTTCTTTTTTTTGCATACTGATTGTGTGCTTGCTGCTGGCCCTTTGCAGATAAAGCCTGGCCTTCTGAGTGGCTGGGGAGTGGGGTGGGGGGGGGGGGGGTGATATTGCCTTTCTCTAATGCCAGGTGGCTTAGGGAGAACGCGTGGACCCTTAGGTGTCGGCCCCACACAATTAAGAAAAGGTAGGCAGCATGTGTGTCCCGGGCTGCCGTGTTTGTATTGTTCCATTGTCGGCTCGAACGTCTAGACAGTGTACGAAATTGCACTTGTATTAAATGAAATGCTCACAATTACATGGGTGTCGTTTTTGTTTTTTTTCCTCCCTCCCACCCCGTCTCCGTTCCTTTTGTTTACGGTTGCAGTTTGTTTTGTTTTAATGTTTTATTCAGTTTTGGACGATTTTTGTCCCTCGGTTTTTGCATAATTCAACATTACACGTGACGGGTGATTTATTTTTGCATTTAAGGGGTGGCACGAGAATTCCTCCGCACTGAAACGCTGCCGTTCTGGGTTTTGCCGCCTAAATTACATTTCTTTCCTGCCTCACTAGTAATATTAGCGAGGTTGGTCGCTTTTCCGACACCCACGGAGTCCAGGTGTTGAATAGGTATTTTTTGAACATCAGTTTTGAAGTTTACTTTAAGATTTTGCCTAATCAAGCAAATGCATGACATGGCACACATTGCGCGAGAGGAGACCCAGTTTAGGTGTTTGTAGTAGCTGTCGTAGTAGACCTGCAAGGTGGACTCCTCCCCAAATCCATTGGATTGAATCCACACGTCCTTCTAGGAGGGAGGTCCTTTCAAGAAAAAAATAATAAAAAGCCTTGGGAGTTGATCAGACACAACCAGCCATCTTTTCACGTTCAAAGCCGACTGCTGACGCTTCTTTCACTGCCAGCGGAATCGGTTGGTAACAGCCTGAGGATTTGCCGCCGCCAGAGGCGACACTTGACAGGTGTCATCGCCCCGTGGAGAGCCTCGAACGCCAGTGTTCAACTAAGCTCTTCCCAAAGCCAGGAGAGAGCTGGGAATACCCTCTCATGCCATTCTTTGCTCTTCTTTTAGGGCTGGAATGTTGCAGTAGAAACTGCAAAGTGCCGTCTGGTCCAGGCAAACACGGTGGTGCTGGCGTGAGCACTGCGGAGAAAGAGGGTTGCGGGTTGGACCCTCACTCAGGCCTTACTGTATGGAGTGTGCATGCTCTTCCTGTCTCTGTCTAGCTTCCCCCACAGTTCAGAGACATGCACACTAGGCTAACTGGCAACTCTATTTTAAGAGACTGAATTGTTAAAATTAATTATTTATCATTATATTATTATTATTGATAAATTATTTTATATGTGTCTGATATCTTCATAAAATAATCCATCAATGTTGTCATTCACTAAAGGTAGAATAGTTATAGTAGGAAGGGACATAGAAAAAGTTACATGTAAAAAGATGACAAATATAAACTGCGCAGAATGGAAATTAAGAATGAGGTGCCATGGATGATAAAAAGTTCCCACAGTCTCCACACAGGACCTTGTACCTTCACCTCAGGACATCTGGTCTGGGCAGCAGCAGTGATAGAAACTGGATGGGGATGTGCACGTGTAGTCCTTGTCCAATAAAGGGACAGATTAACCTGGGCATACCCCATGTCAGACGGGAGCTATTCAAGATGGACACTCACTGGTCTCAGTGATCCTTGCAGTCTTGCAGGTTGGGGGATGTCCAAGCAAAGGGCCCTGACTTTCTGTAGCTGCCAGTAACATAGCTGCTAAGGAATAACACTTAAAAAGTGCTGAGATACAGTAGTGAGTGGGTGACTGATTACCTGTCTGTCTTTGTCAGTCTTTACCTCCATTAGGATGCAGCGCTCCGTTAGATCCCCTGCCTGATGGCATTAAAATAAAAAGAGAAAATGAGCAAATACGGGATGGGGCACTAGATAGTGGGAGGACCAATCGCAGCTGTCCACATCCATTTAGTCCAACTGCTACCATCTCTGTAATTGGAAGCTTTTGCCAAACATGCAAATGTCAGCATACATATCTCTTTTTTTCATATACTTTATTTTTCCTGAAAGCCTTTTAATGTTAAGCGAATGGGGGTGTTCTCACTAAAATTGCATTATGACTTTCTAGGCTGTGGGAAAACAAAACAAAACAAAAAAAAGCCGATTTGTGAAGAAAAATACACAGCGCACCTCAGCGGATCAAATTCTCGCCCGGTTCCCAGCGTGTGAGGTGTTATCTATCTGGGTAAACACTTGTCTGCGTGGGATTTATTGGTTGCAGCGGGAGTGTAGGAGCTCATCACTCTCTTGCACGCCAGTGATTATCTGCTTTACGGGGCCATTGGCACATTAAAGCGTGACCCGCAAAAGGAAGAGCGAGATAGTGTTTGCTGCAGCTTGAAGGAGCAGGAAAGTGTTCCCACAGCAATAAAACAGGTAAACAGCGCTTGCGTGTCTGACATTATGCCCCCCGTGCTCACAACTTCCCCCCGGCCCCCCACCAGTCTCAATCACAGTAGCCGTCCTCGTTTTTCGCTCCCTCCGTGAGCTCATCCTGCTAAATGTTTTAGATAATCCAAAGCAGACTTTGTGGCACTCGCAGAATACCGATGAACAAATAATGGGAGAGATGGAGCCAGCGCGCAGACGTGGTTGGAGGTGGCCTGGATCGACTGTGTCAGCCGGGGTAACTGGGAGGGGGAAGAATGTAAGACGCAGGGAGGCGCTGGAGTTGTGAGCCTGGATCTCATTAAGGGTGGTTGGCTTTGTGCCGCGCCTCGCAGGGACTCGCTGTGAGACGGTGTCTTTGAGGCAGTCCGGCGTGATTGACGTCTCAACATGTGCATTGGGCGTCACAGGTGATTTCGTGGTTGTTAGTCGCAGGGTGTCGGGAGGTATCGATTCATATCCTTAACGATTTCGGCAGCAGCAAGCATCACCAAGCACAATGAATTTATAGTCCTGAATGCTGTAGTGAGAGACAGTGAGGACAAACGATTCCTCCTGACTTCTTGTGGATTTGCGCTGAAATCCCCCTTTATATCCTCTTGCTTTGCTTTGTTACATTAGTCACAATACACGTGTGACCTCCACACCCGTCCCCCGCTTGTTGCCACACTAGTACAAGTTTTCAGATGCACAAAACACGGCTGAAATTTCTGAATCTGAATAATTAAAATCGTCGGGGAGGTCTTTCGCATTTTGCTGCTGGAACTGCAGATAACACCTTAATCCCATTTCTATTCAGCCTGGAAAGCCTTGAGACACGATGGTGTGAATGTATCTTTGCAGAAAACGTGTTCTGAGGCCAGACGTGTTTTTCCAAAGATTGCGCTTCCTGAGGATTTCGCATTAGGCCGTTGTTTTGGTTAAATTGCCATCCCTCGCGGGATTTCGTGGCAGCCCAAATGTACGCAAAGCACTTCACGGGCGACATGTGATTGTCTGGTAATAATGCTGTCAAACTGGATCATCATTAATATGAGGCACTTGCAGAGCAATAATAATGTGCCACGTCTAATTCCTTTGGAGCCGCTGCCGTTTTGAATATTGCTACTCTTTATTGCAGGGGCGGATTATGTGATTAATTTCAGTATTGTGCCTCAGAGGGCATGTTTTTAATTCTGTTGGCGTGAAACCTCACATTTTCAATTAACAAGACAAGAAATAAATTTTCTTTAATCGTCTTGTCAACTTTGCACCCCTCAGGGTCCCGTCTCCGCCAGGAAGACTCCCCTCCCCGCATCGTGGAGCACCCCTCTGACCTCATCGTGTCCAAAGGGGAGCCGGCCACCCTCAACTGCAAGGCAGAGGGCCGGCCCACGCCCACGGTGGAATGGTACAAAGACGGCGAGCGCGTGGAGACGGACCGCGAGAACCCGCGCTCCCACCGCATGCTGCTGCCCACCGGCTCCCTCTTCTTCCTGCGCATCTCCCACGGACGGCGCAGCAAACCCGATGAAGGCAGCTACGTGTGCGTGGCCCGGAACTACCTTGGGGAGGCCGTGAGCCGGAACGCATCCCTGGAAGTAGCCAGTAAGTGCCGTCGGTGGCCAAATGTTGGAGGCATGAGTGCAAACCACATCACAAGAGTGTCATCTGCGAAAAACACAAACCATACATAAGGGTGTGGAGGTGCCCAAGAATGAAGGGGAGCAAACTCAGTTCCACTGAGTCCCACATGAACCAGTTGATGGAACATTTAATTATTAAACTACTATATATGCACACATTACAAGTCCTTTCATGCTGACAATCCCAGATTACTCTGTCAAGGATCAAACCATTTGCGCAAATAAGATGAATATAATCAAATGTTCAGTTTTTGCATGAACTTTTTTGTTCACTTTTTCTCATCTGGGACACTTTGGCATAATTTGTGGGTGTTTTTCTGAGCTCCACCTGTCAAGGAAAAAACAAACAAAGAAGTGCTGATGTGGAAATACTTGAATCTTGTGGTCGTTCCTATTTAGGCCGTACACACATTGTGCCAACTGTAGTTCATGGTCAGTTGACTCTTTAAACCACCACAGACTTCATCTTGATAGATTTTTACAATGCTAGAAGTGTTTCAGAAAAGCGAGATTCATCAGCAAGCTTTTAGGAAATAAAAAGTTTTCTCTGAGGTTCTTTTTAAAACAATAAGTCTGGGAAGCATTTGCTCAGTTTAAGCACTTCCCTTGTAAAACAGCCAGTCACTTTTTTTTTACTTTTTAAACCTTAACTCTAGGCATTGATCTAATTATAGTTATTATGTAAAAGTTGTTTATTGGCCTTGTTCTCACATGGGTTACTTTTATGGCTTAAGGACAGGTGGAGGTTCACACCTGTCAGACAGACAGCAACTGTGCGTCCTCTTTGGTCGCAGGGGTCCAAACAAGTCCTGCATGCGATCCTAACAGGTGACTGTCTGAACTCGCTGAAGCTGCGAGTGTCAGGCGCAGTCGGACAAGCCTTTCACTGTGGCGTCTGTCGCCGAAACCACCACAATCTTGGGTGCAAACGCTTGTCCGCGCGGAGGCCGACGTTAACTAGAGTGATGGATTTGGAGCCTGCAGCCGCGAGGGTGCGAGGGCGCGGGGTCAGGGTTTACGACCATCACGAGGCGAGCGCAGATGGTCTGCGAATCCTCTGCGGGTTAAAGGTTCCGCAAGTCCAAAAAGGCAGGAATCTGGCGAATGGCGGTGCCTTCTTTCAGCGCATATGTGCCTAAGTGTCGCTGATAAGGGTTAACAACCGAAGCCGCGGCCTCACCTCCTTGCACAAGTCCATTTGTGAAGGGTGGAGCTCTTGCTCAGCTTGGTCAGCACACACGACTCCGTGCTCAACGGCTCAGGCTCCTCGGGAAGATATTTCTCCAAGGTCTTAAAATAATAATACCCTTTACTGGTCGGCACCTCCCATTTCACCCTTTGAATTACAATGAAAGGAGATGGCCGCACGGTAACGCAGTAATGCTGGATCAGCACCCTCAGCCAGGGAAGCGCAGGCCTCTGGGACAGCAGAGTCGGTGGAGAGGGGTGGAGTTTAAGACTCGGAGCCCTCTAAATTTTCTGTCAGGTTTTAAAGGTTTGAGGGAGAAACAGAGAGGGCTTGTTGAAGCTGCCCGGATGAGTTATTTCAGCCACAGAGGTCGCACAGATTCATGGGTTCATACTGAGGGGCTGCAGGGAAAAAAAACAGAGCTCCCTTTGGTAACAGGCTGCTGAGTTAGGGAGTTTATAAAGCAGACTGAGAGGCTGGGGAGTGTTAAAGGGAGCCAGCGGACCAAGGGACCGCATCATTTGTCTAGTCTTGTTAATGGAGTGGTTGTAAATTTTGTGTGGTGTTTAATTGCTTGCAGGGCTCCTTTCATGTTAGAAAAACAGTGTAGCTGCTGTAATAAGACCTTGTCCTCATCTATGTGGCTTTTCTCTTTTTGTTCAGACATGGATTTTTCATTTAGTTTTGACCAGATTTGTAGGTCACTAAAACTGGAGTTTATTGTTCTTGTGTGGATTGTCTCTTTTGTGTGACATCCCCTAATATTTGGATTTACTCTAACTCGTAAAGAACCCAAAATAGATAGACAAGGTAAAATAAACCAATAAATACCATCCAAAGTGCCAACAAGTGCTTGGTTCAATCTTGGTTGCAAAACTTTTCACATGTGCCTCGACAAATAAATTGACCAACAGAATGCAACTTTCTTAACAGCCTTACACAACATTGCCAGTGTTGCTGGTTTTGATTGAGAGGTGCCTCACTGCTGTCAGTGTGCGTGGTTGAGCTATTCCTAATTTTTTCCCAGGCTTTTGATTGACAAGTGTGACCTTGCCAAGCGTGAGCTTTGCCTCCTTGCTTGGATGAGAACTTAAAAAAAAATCATGTTTTGATAAATCAATCTGTGCAGGGATTGTTTTTAAACCGACTGCAACAACATAAGAAAAAAATAACCAAATGTGTGTTGACAAGGTTTGACTTTGACTAGATATTGGAAATGAGACTTCTTATTTTAAAGGATTTTCTGTTGTAAAAAGCAAAATAATAGAAGAAAAAAGAATTTCACATGTATTGATGATTCGATGATTGTGCCCATTTTTAATTTAAGTTAACTCATAGCATTGATACTATGACCAGTCTGCGCTGATTTGGTTTTACCGAGTATTTTTTCATCACAGTTGTGTCTTTCGCTGACCAGGGTGCATCAACTTCCAGGTGTGATCTGTTACATTACATATGTCGAAACCGCCTTGATTGTTCTTTGGTCAGTTTTTTTTACATCACTATTAGTCAGGTAAATTCCTGAAATATTTTGAGTTGAGTGTGATTTATTTCTAATTTACTGTACAGTCCTATTAGTTTTTCTTCTCTCAGCTGACACTCGTGCCCTTCGTGTTCATGGACATGGCCACAGAAAGTCTGTGTGCAATACGCCGTCGCAACAACAGCCCTAAAAGTCAAAATGTCAAATTGCCAACTTTTGTGCGCTAATTAGTCGAGGGCACCGAACGCATTTAGAAAGTTAAACACTACTAATTTGCATAGACTGCCCCTGGTAATGGTGCGCATCGTTTGATGAGTGTGGAGTGTGTATTCACAAGGGTGCGATACAGAGGCAGTAACACACACACAAGCTCACACGGTTATATTTCCGGGTGTAGCTGCAACAACGCTTCTTTGGCATTTAACAGTTGCCCGAAGGACCTGGAAGCAGACAGCAGATGGAGGGAAATGTGGAAACTAAAGGAATGTCTTGAACAACAGCTGATGGCTGGTGAAAGGGGAGGCTCGGGTGTGCGGAGGCATGCATAGAAGAGCTGCAAAACTTAAAACATAAAAAAATAAATAAGCACAACCTTAAAAAAGTCATGAAGAAACACCAGAAACATGCTGAGCTCCAGAGGTTCCTCTGACCACCTGCGGTCAATCGAACAAGGGAATGTAGAAAAGCCCTGGCATCTCATACTGCCGTTGATTAACTGATGACACACAGGTAAGTCACCCAGGTGTGCAGCTCCTGCACGCCACAACCTGCTCCAGAAAAACCTCAGAATACACACAAACAGTATTTAAATTACATTAAATTTGCTACAGTACATTATCACCGAGTGGTGTCATATGAAAAAAACCACAGCAAACTGTTTGCCCCTCCTGTGTCAAGCCATTCCAGGAAGCACGGTGGTGGATGTTTCATATTTTGGCAGCTTTACTTCCATCACAGCAACTGCACTCGCTGTTATCGAGCTGTCAGCTCTTTTCGCTGGGGTTTCTTTCTGTGCGAGAGTTTTTCCGAGTTGAGCAAGATATTTTTCCCAAAGCCTCTGCAAGTCTCCGTCCGTCATTTCTGCCAGGAGATCCTGATACACGGCTGCATTTCTCTGCTGTCTCAATCCAATACGGCGATGATTTTCTATTAAAGAAAGATTTCTTAAAAAAAATATTATTGTCCCCTCCGCTGACACTGCGTTTCATCAAGTGACCTCTCAAGGCAAAAGAAGAGCTCAGAAATTGGTGCGATGGCATCATGTCACCGTTTGTTCTTTTTGTTTTTTTTTGCAATGCATTGGAGTGTAATTGAAGTTGAATTTTTCCTTTCTATTTCCATTTATGTTTCTATCGTTGGCATTTTATTGTTGAAATGAGTTGAGTCTGTACTTAACGGAAGTGAACTCTATGACACACTTTGATGGTAATGGCAGATTGGATCATAAGCTGCTCTCATTTTCCCATAACAATAATGATTATGATGTAAAAAAAAAAAAGTACAACTACAGGAATACTAAAGGAAAAAACTATGAAAATACACTGTTCTCAACATTAAGGTCAAACTGTAGCGTTTGTACCTTGCAGGAAGCGTGTTGGTTGTGATTTAGTTGGTTAACTTGTGTGTTTCCGATAATTATCAGATCAAAACGTTTCCAGGTGCGGCTCCATTGTGTTTTGGCTTGCTTGAAAGGTTCTGGGAGCTTCACCCCATATACGCTTTTAGTAAATTCCTGGTCGATATGTCCAACTTTAGTTCCTCTAGATGCATTGACTTGACTGAATAAGAAAACATAACAAAAAACATAAAATGTCACTATAAAATACCTGATGAATAAAAAAAAGGTTTTCACAAAATTATTTAACTGGCAACATTAGCACAGAATATTAATGACTGGATATCTTATCAGCAAAGCCAATGTAGAAAACTCAGTGAAAAATGAATTACCTATTGCTAAAAGCCTCCACTTGGCTCCAGCGACCCGCCACAACGTCTTCTGCCTCCCTCCTTTTGGTTTTGAGTGAAATAAGAGCCGATGTGATGAAAATAAGCGCAGGGGATGGCTGACAAAATGACGGGGCTGGCAGAGGCGGAAATTGCCGGGGAGGCGGAGGAGAAGGGGGCGACAGAGGCGGACGGGAGGGAGAGGACGAGTCTGTCCTTCAAGGCGAGAGCGAGACGGGTTCGGCGAAAAATTGAGGCGACGCGGAGGAGACAGTGACAGATGTAGCGCGAGCCGGTGCCTGAAGCGTGACCACGGGGTTGAAATACTGTGCAGACACACACACTCACTCACGCGCACAAGCACACACACACACACGGACAAGTGCGGCCCCTTTGCTGAAAGTGAATGGGAGAAAATGTTGGGGGAAAAACACACAGAACTTCCCATCCAATAAATGTCACCAAAGACACAGCATATATTTTTCTTTTTGTGCGCGTGCGTGCATGTGTGTGTGTGTGTGTTCGGGTGTACGCCTGCAGGGACCCCAGAGGACCCTGGGAAATGAACATATGTCCTATTGACCTCGGCCACTTGATTCAATCATGGGGCGCTTTATTGAGGTGAAGGCAAAGTCACAGCCCGGGTTCTCTAAAGGTTATGGGCTAGCCGAGCTGGTTTTTAGGTTCGCTAAGGCAGAGGAATTAATGACGGGCTCAAACTAAGTGGACATTGCCATTTGCCGGGGCGGAGTCAGGTTCACGGCCGGGCCGAACATTTGGCACCGATGCTGCGATGGAGTAACGAGCCAACCTAAGAGTCGCCGTGTGCACCCCTCATATACGCCAAGAGAAGTGGGGGCCGCATAAACAGCCTGTCGGATTCATAAATTCATGTAGATTACAGTTTATTTGCATTACAAATCCGTTTTGCCCATCACACATGAGACTGTGAGGCAGCAACCAAGGCCAAGAAGAGCAGATTACATATTGAATACATTGTATTTCGATGCATGCTGCAGAATACGGAATTTTATGCAAAGTTTATTGTCTTGACCATGAGCTGTAAAGCTTCTTTTAATTTATTTTTAATGACACTACAGTGGTGCATTGCATCCACCCTTTAAACATCATTTGAAATAACTAGCCAAACCATCAACAACCCAATTTTTCATGCAACAGTGAAAACTGTTAAAATCATGCCCAGGTCAGCATTCCTGCATTCACTTCTGCTCACACAGAGAAAGGCACACAGTCGCTCTGGCTCCGGTCATTAAGCAGCCGTAATCAACAAGACCGAATCCTCACCGCCCACTTTTAATGGCGACATTCCTCACCATTTGGTAAACAGGGCTAGTTTTGTTCCCCAGTGTGTGTAACCTGCTTCTGTGCTTCTACAATTACACACTGAGTCGCCAGACAGGCTTGGTCTCCTTGTGCTCACGCCCATCCTGTCCACACTTGCTGTGTTTTTTCAATTGTTTTATTTTAAAAGCAGGTTAAGCACAATGACAACACCGAAAAAAAAACTATTGAAAATCAAAAGTGCCAGAACTATTTTCACGTTTGTCCCTCGATTACCAGCCACTTTCTTTCTCTGCAATTTGTCTTCACCATGGTTTGTGTGATTGGCTGTTAATTACAAAAAGCAATTGAATATTGTGCCTAATAAAGTGGCCCTTTTGGTTTTCATGAAAATAATTTGACAGAAATAGAAATGATACATGGATGGATGGATATCATGTTATTTTTTTGAAGGCCTAATAAATACATTTTTGTGATAAACGGTAAACAAGCATAAAATTCAAACCGCTTCCACCCAACCAACAGACACTTTGCCGAGAAGGACCCATTGCACCAACACCACACCAAACTCTGCCATGCAGGCTCCCGAGCCACCTGATCTCATTATATCAAACCCCAATGTCCACTCTCAAGTCCCCGTTCATCAGCCTTGATGTCGGCACTTTTGTTTTCCACCATGGAGAGAGTGACGGCGGCGGGAGATGCGAGGGGGGATCGCAGCAATTACCTGAACGCGGCGGCTTCAAGGTAACTCCGCACCCTCTGAAGCAGATCATGGGATGCGCGCCTCTCGGCCCCACCGTGTGATTGACAGCTTGAGGTGGGACCCCTGGTCCGTCTCCTGGTCCCCCCTCCCCACACACACCTCTTTGATTATAATCCAGCGCTGGGAACTAGCAGGGGAAAAAAGAGGGGTGAGGTCACAGGGGCCGGCTTCCCCTCTTTCCATCTCCTCTACCCACCAGCCAATGGCTCCTCACTCTAAACACCCGACAACACCCTGTTGTCGTCACTCCCGGTGGACGCGGTAAAAGATCTGAAGTGGTGACGGAGGTCCGCCGCATGCAAACTCTCTCCATCCACGGCAGCGGAAAGTCGCATCACGCCGCTTAATTCCGGTAATTGACGGTCCTGCGAGCGCCACGCCCGCCTCCCTCCACCAGTCTCTCTCACCGAGCCCCCGGCTGGCCCGCGGTTGTATCAGTGGGTGAATGAACCCCGGCGCTCGGGGGGGACAGCTGGTTTGTCCTCACGGCCCCCGGAGAGAGTGGGCCGAGTGCACTGCGAGTATTGTCTAAACAATTCCAGCGCTGTGTTCCCCCCCCGGGCCCAGCGCTTCCAAGAGCCGGAGCATCAAGAGGAAGGAGGGGGGGGGTGGCGAGGTGGCGAGAGACAGCCTCGGCCTCCAGCGGCACAGTGAAAGAAGGAAGAAGAAGTGTTGTCAGATGGAGAGCATCAGCGAGCCTCCCCAGCTGTGCGGCGATACAACCACAGCGTGAACTCTGCCGTCCCGCCTGCGTCGGCACCTAGCGTGAGCACCGTGCGTGTACGTCAACCTTCGATGGCGGGAGACAAAGGACTGACCTTCACATCTCGGCGTTTGGCGGCGGGTTACTGAATCATACCATGAATTATGATTGCCATTTTCCCTCTTTATCGTTCTTTCCCCCACAAAACGCTTCCCAGCCCCCTTCACAGAAAATAAAAAAAAGAAGCCGTCTCCGGGTTTCTGAGCAAGTACGCACGCCCAGGGGGGATTATCTGCATCAATAAACTGGATGGAGCTCCATTTTCTATTCTGTGTGTGTGTGTATATATACATAGGCATGTGTGCATCTGTTATTATTCCTCCTTGCTATTCTTTTTTTTGCTGATCTTTGGTGTGCAGGTTGCTGACAAGGAGAAGCAGATGAGCCATAACTGGGGGGGAAATGGGTGCAAAGCAGCCTTGGAAAGTCAAATGAACATATCTTGGTGGGCAGATAGACGCTGGGCGTGCGGCATGCTCCCGTGCACGCGGCCGCACCCCGGTGACATTAAGCATCTCCGCGTTCTTCACTCTTGGTGACACATTAATTCCCGCCGTGTTACGCTGCCCGCGTCTTGCTGGAGACGCGCAAGGCTTCACTCCTGTGTTGCTTGTTTGGCTTGGCTCATTTCACCCGACACTAAATCTTTTTCCCGCTCAGTGTGGCGGCCTCTTGCGTTTCCCCCGCGGCGCGTTTTCACCCATTTCCGATAAAGAAAACCCTTACTTGCTGTGTCAGGTTACTCTGATGTCATGCTCCCTTTTGTCCCAGTACTGTCTTGCAGCACGCAGGAGAAACTTCCCAGAGGGCTTTGTGAAATACGCCTTGCACAGCTAATTGCTAGGCAGCGGGTTTTTTTTACGGCTCGATTAATTAGTGGTGCAAACCAATTATCAAGTCACGACGTGCAGCCCCACTTTACAGTCATAATCGATGATGTGTCTCGCTAGTAGGTTTGTCATTGTGAAAATATTCAGGGAAACACGGATTTTGCTATTTGGTCTCCCAGCTTGGGAATTTCCCGCATCCATCATGACAACCTCCAAAGTTTTCAGAATTTCATCTACAAAATGTAGTTGTTTCTGTAACTTCATGGCTTCCTTTATAGGCAAAAGGTACAAGAGTGGGAAGCATCAGTCCTCTTTGAAAAAACAAAAAACAAGGGACTCTCTGACGCTAACGAGATTAGCGTGGATGCTGCACTGGCAGTAGATGTGTCTGAAATAGACACAACAGTAGGTATTTTCAAATACCAAAAACAAATATCATCTTTTCCTCAGTGGACAAAGTGTTTTGGCAGTTACCACCGAATGGCAAGATATATGTTCATAGCTCATGGCTCATTTTGCCCCTTGCACGGGAACTGAACTAGCAGTGTCAAAACCGATTGGTCCTCTCTAATGTGATGGACAGATGGTTTGCATCTCTTCAAGACATTTCTGACAGTCTCTTCTGTGAGATAAATTCAAAGAATGTGTGAAACATCCCGTGTGGCGTGCCAGCTAGCAAATCAGAAGGTTTTGCTTTTTCTCAGCTTACTGCCTTCATTCTGCCTCACTCACAGCACTGCGCTCTCATATCTGTTCCCAGACTAACGCCGTCTACGCTGCAGGGCCAAAGGTCGCGTCAATTATTCAGTTTTTCATTTACTGGTTGTTCTGCCTCGCTGCACCGTGTGGCATCGTGCCAGCTGATAAAAGAAACTGTCATAATGTCTGGGGAATCAATCCAAGCGGACCTTTCTGACATACCGACAGAGTAATCATTTGATGTTGGAGGATTATTTGTTTCTTATGTAAATCATATTGATCTGTTGTGTCAAAATTTATACTTGAAGTTATTATGAATGATTAATGTTCTCAAATGACTCCAAAACCCAATTCTCTTTTGTTAGCAGCTCATATAAACCCAGTCAAATAAATCAAGTTTTTAGTTGCTCAACACACCTAGCAGGCAAAAATCCAGAATAATCAAATGACTGTATGCATTTTAGTAATTATATACGTTTTTAAATAATCCCACGTGAAAAAAGTGACCTGATCACATCCATTAAGGTAGCTACTTTATAGCTAATTAAACAGCCACCATAAGCCTGCTGCAAGCTACACAGCTCAGGTTAAGTTGCTCTGTCCTTCCCCTCCACACGCCTGCCTGCAAGCTGCCAATCAGCTACAGACACGAGCTTGATAATTCCAGCTAAAACCCTTTTATCTCCTCCAGACGGCTGTGGCCACTGCTAACTGACTGGACCACCGAAAAGAAGCCCAATCGTCTTCAAAGGGTGGACTTCAGCAAACATAACAAGTGTGCGGCTAACGAGTTGAAAGCGTGCTTTACCTGGAGGCCAGAGCTAATATCTTCTGCATAGAGCTGAGTGATAAGAGAAAGTTCAACCGTTGAGTTGTAGCAACCTATTAAACATCACTCTTCAAAGGGATACTTCAAGCTCAAATGGTGATTTTTGCTATTTTTCATGTCTACCTGGGCTCATGTCAATGCCACAGTAAGATTTAAATTGCTTCCTTAATTATTTAGACATTAGCAATCCCCATAGACATCCAATCAAATTCAAACATCCGGTTAGACTTGAGTCCTTTTAATCTCTTTCTCTATCTCTCTAGTCTGAGGTTTTCATCATCTTTCAAAAAGTTATTTCATTTTGTTAATATATTACGACTAGTGGTTCTGTTTTAGGAAGCAGTCCCGGTTACGCATGACTCAAACCACTTTGTGTCCTCAGTGGTCAATGTGTCAGCTAACAAAACGTTTTGCTTTAACTTTAGCATTGTTGAAGAAAGAAAGCATACTGCCAAGTTGACTTGGGTGCTAAGAAGTAGTTCTGAAAGTCAACTAGCTGATAATAAAATAACTTTTTGAGAATTTACATTAGAAAGACTTTACCGAACGATAGACAGACGTGTTTTAAAAATGAGTCTAAATTGAAGTTTGAAGTTGAGCTAATATATTTTGGAATAGAAAGCGAGACCTCCCTTTAAAATTGAGCATGGAAGCACTGCAGGAAAAGAGTGTGAGACTACAGTGAGACCAGATACTGCATCACATCTCAGTACTTCACAGAAATTAAACCCACGAGGAGAAGCGGTGACAGACACACACGGTGTGGCAGCGCAGTAAAAAAAAAAAAATGTTGCTCCTGCTGCTTACCCACCACTACCAAAGAGTCTGGCGTCTCCTCTAATAGGCTGCAGATGTGATGATTTATGATGTGCAGCAAAAGTGGAGGACGGGGAGTGATGGGGGAGTGGGAGTGGTCTCTCCACCAAGAGCTGAATAATGAGACGAGCCCTTTCCAAAAGCGCTACAAGCAGCCGTGCGCCTGCTCCACCGTCAGCCCTGCATCCTCTATTTTCTGCCATTTTCCTCTCGCACCTCCTCCTCCTCCTCCTCCTCCTCCTCTGCCACCTCCTCCCCCTCCTCCTTCTGGAGCATCTCTTCATCTCTAGCCCTTTGGGAATACTTTGGAATGCGCAGATAGGTTCTGTGATGGATGCTGCTGCAGTTGGAGCTGAGAGCTGAGGGCTTTGATGGCCAGTGATGTGTTGCCCGCTTTTTTATTTATTTTTTTTTTTTTCCATTTGCACTGTACACAGATCTCATGCAATATTGAAAAAAAAGGGTGTGTCCCTCCTTTGGCTACCTTAGTGTCTAATTCTTTGAAATGTATGTAGAGAAAATGGGAAGAAATATTAAATTACCATTCATTACTGCATGCAGAACTAAATAATAAACACTGTGTGACCTTTCTCATGCATCACTTTTCCCTTTATGCCACCATATTCTGACCATAAAGAGCGTTTTTCTGGCGTTGAAACGTCACAACGTTGCGGAAACAAAAGCCTTGTTGCTCTTTTCTCAGCCGACTTCTTTGTCTGCGTGTGGACGCTGAAATATTTAATATTCACCGTCTCTGATTAGCCCGAGGCTTCCGTCTCCGCACCAGATACTGAACTCCCTTTATTTTTTGCTACAAGGTCAATGCTGAGACGCCAGACGCTGAAAGAGAATAATTCAAAGCCTTCCCGCTCTGCGACACGGCACGAGCGCTTTCAAACGTCCGTGTTGTTTACAGGTAGACACACTGCACGGAATATTCTAAAAAAAAATAATAAAGATAAAAAAGATATAAAGATTCCATTCAAGCCAAGTCTCTCTGCCAATGAAACCTCCCCTCTTTGTTTGCCCAACGCCTCCCAATCAGTGGCCCCCTGCTCCTGGTGGAAAACTCCCAGACTTCCCAAGGCTATCGCGAATAGATATAACAAATACAGCCGGCATGAGAGGAGGCAGCTGACGGGAGAGGGCGGTGGCTGAGAGGTAAACCAAGAGACGAGGGACTGGAGATAATTAAAAGGATCTTCCAAGCGATACGTAGCCCTTAGTGCCGGCACTCCTTCACTCATTTACACACATCTACGTAATTGCACCTGAACACACACACACACACATGCATACAGCCACTTAAAGCACCTCAAGCTATTTTCATTGTATTTTATTGTACTGGCATCTTTACCTCCAGGGTTAAGTAAGTGCGTTTCCTAATCTCAAAGCTAATATATTGCGGTTACAGGGGAAGAAATGAAAGAGCGCTCCATCACTGCTTTGCAATTCATTTACATTTTTCTTCCTTTTTATTTTAATTTCTCTGAGCCTAATTAACTCCTCTTTTGACAGAATGTCACGGCAGGCTTTTAGCGCTCCGTGGTGCTCGGGGCCCGCAGTGGTACTCCTGTCCCGGGTCCCTCAGGTCAGAGTGGGGCGGACAGCTGATTTGACTGTTTGACAACCCGTCAACAACTGCTCCGCTGTCGGAATAATATGTGTGCACTAGTGTCAAGGAAAGAATGAAGGAGTGGAAGATGAGACAAATTCCACCTGTTCTTGCTCCTGGAGGGAGCATTTAGGCAGATACGTTTATATTTATATCTGATTGGTTGCCTTCTCCTGGGCAATAAAATGGAGATCTGGGATTGTTTCCATTCCAGTGTGCAGAAATATAATCAGCAGAGAGAATAAATCACAGCAGTAGTCGATAGTCTCACAGCTCCTTGTGTTCTTATGATAGGGAGGTGAATCGTGGCTGTTTGCCAGGCGACTGCAGAGGAAACAGGCTTCGGTTTGGTTTGTGTTGTTTTGTGCAAGTCCACCAGTTACACATGGCACACATCAAATGCAATCTTTTCATAATTATATGTTTAGGACTGAAAAAGGGGTTTTGCATAACAGCTAATTAAGCACTCACAGGGTATAATGACCTGGACGACTGAGAATCTGCACACAATCAAATCAAACTGCTTAGATCTGATGCGTCGGAAAAAAAAAAAAATCTTAGTAGTGAAGTGATTAATTGGAGCAGAACAGTTAAAAATTGGCCGAGGTTTTTCATCAGCTAGTCCCTTCTCATTGTCTGACCTGGACCAAATTTTATTGGATGACCTGATTGCATCTCAGGTCAAAGGGTGCACATAATTAAGGGGACACAACACTCAGAAAGCCTCCAGCGGAATGTCCTCGAATTTAGCTCGAATTTATCTGGGTTCAGTAGGGGCCTGGAATAGATTCTAGGGGTCAGAGGTCAAGGTTGCCCTGATGTACAACACCAATTTAACGGATTCATCAATGTAAAATTGAAATTTGGAAGCCATTTGCTACTCACCATTCCGTGATGACATTTTCTGCTGGAGTCTCAGTCTGGTCACATGCGGTCGACATGTATTCTAATGTGGGAAACAGCAGAAAAAATAATGACATATTTCATTTCTCATGTGTGGACTCACAACTGTAGACAGGGCAGAACCAATTTGTCTTGAAGGAGCAACATGTTTTCAGCCAAAATATCCACTGGAGCCTCCCCTTAAAGCCTTCCAGTCTTCCCTTGTTAAAATTCAGATTCATGCTTTTGATTAAAAACATGAAGCTCCTTGACAAACACACATCAGCGCATGTTGCAGCCTTTTCGCAAACAATCCCTTTCCAACACAAGTCCAACACAAATTCGTCAACTGTGTTGTTGTTGTTGAGCGTCAGGTGTTGTGTGACTGCGCCATTGAACCAGGTCCTGTGTATAACAAGCGTCACGCTGGCACACGGAGGCAGTAATTACAGTCAAAGTGGCGTTTAATGTAAAGGTTGACGTCGGAAGCTAAAGTCAGAGCATAAAAGGCGCGGCAATCAAGCAGCCATTACGTGTTGCCACCTTTAATTAATGTACAGCGTCAGTCAAACAGAAAATTACATGGATTAAAAAAAAAGAGAGGAAGAAGTAATGACACGCCGTTGGTGGCAGCAAAGAGCACTGAAAGCTTTATTTGCACTGGGCTTCCACACTTATTTTGTGCCTACATTATGTGCAGTCAAAGATGATGATGATGATGACAGGGTCCTCCTCCGTCCAAACACTCATATTTTCCTCCGCTGCCAAGTGTTGAGAGGGTTTGCTTTCTCAACATTGCAATCCATATGTTACTCTTTGCCCGCTGGTGATACTCGGAAGCTACTTGGGTATATATTCTTCTGTATATGAGAACAGTTCGAAGGGCAAGGAAAACTAAATCACTTTTATTGTTCTGCAAGTATACACTTTTATTAATGTATTTATGGGCAGTATGTTAAACTTTTACTAATACAAAAATCAGAAATCAAGTCAAATTTTACACGCTGGACCTATAAAAGAAAGACAGCCTTAGTGTGTGAGTGTGTGTGTGTGTGTGTGTGTGTGTGTGTGTGTGTGTGTGTCCTTACGTTTGCCAAAATGGCTAAATTTGCATTTGCGGAGAGCATGATATTATGGTTTAGAGCCTTTAATTAATTGTTTTCTGCTTAAGGATTAAGGTTTTTATGAAATTTTTTGCAAATTATTTGATTTTCTGTTGGCGTCTCGGTTATTCACATTTACATATTTATCACTACATGTTCAACACGCTGACAGATTTTAAGGTTCAGGGTATGACTTTGGACGATGGGAAACGCTGACGACCTTTTTCCCAAATTTTGAGGTCGTACAGTCTAATAATCCTGTTTATTCATCAGATTAATTGGCTAATACTCACCCACCATGCAGCTGTGCATTGTGGGCCTGAATGCGTCTGATTATTGATCGCAGGCGCACGGCATCTTCATCCCAGGGTTTTGCATTTCTCATGAAAAATTCACAGATATATGTTTTTCAGACTCCTCTCAAATATGTTATTCCAGCGGCTCTCCTTGCCGAGCACGCTAATTATAGTCTCACTGAATATTGAAGCCAAGATTCATAGCGGGAATTGTATTGACTGGTTACGGAGATACAAAGCTCTCCCTTCCATTGATGTTTCAGAAGATGCACTTAACCTTTCATCAAAATATAGGCTTGCATGTATGTTTTTTTTCAGTGTGTCTGCATATGTTGATAGCCTAAAATAATTAGCTCATATACCGAGTTGAGATGTTGGCACAGTACAGTGAGATTGCAACGCAGCTACATTGCTAATTTGCTAAATTTCACTTCTGCAATCCTGCTCATCCTTCTCTGAAAGAATTTCCAGATGAAAAGCTTCCTCTGAATTGTAACAAAATCAGGAAACTCCTCTTCAAGTCCTTAAAGAATGCAAACAGTGAGATTAGGAATTTGTTTTTATTTTCCAATCACTTTTTACAAGCTGAAGTGCATACGCTGCGAGCTAGCAAATAACTAAAAGCTAACGGACAAAACAAAACTTCACCAATCGCAGGCGGAGCTGCAACTTATTGGCCACTCTGCATTTAGAGAAGCCGTGAGAATCTTCTCAAAAATTTAATTGACAGCTGCTTTACAAACTGCGTCTCCTCAACTGACACACGAGCAGGTTTTTTTTTTTCTTTCGCACTAATAGCCATTGGACACCTGCACATCTTGTCACTTTCTCCCCAGAGGTTTGTTGACAGCATGTGCGGGGACAGACAGCGAGTGTGATGTAGGACTGCCGTCAGTCTGATGTCTTGTATTCTCGCTGTCACATGCGCTCCATCACTCACGTAAAGTGCCGTTTATAAATAGAGCGCAGCCCGAGTTGTGTGTAGTTGTTGGTCTTTGTTGCCGAGCATATCTTTATACGTGCACATTTCTCTCGCAACTAAATAAAAAAAAAAGAACAAAACAAAAAAAATGAGATATGATTAGATTTCGAGGTGTTTTAGATTTCTCTGTGCATTCTCTCCGCGGACTCATTCTCGCAGCAAGCCACATTCACTCACTGTTTTGTCTCCCTGTTTTCTTTGCTCTCACTTTCTCCCACATAAGGCCGCCTCCCTTCCCCCCTACTTGCCATGGAATTTTAATAGCCCGCTGAATCACAAATAAATGGTAAAGTGTGAGGAGAATGAAATTCCCTCCGCCAGGACAAAATATTTTGGTTCAGGGAACGCATTTTCCCTCCCCTCGCCAATTCTCTTTCGAGGTTTCTCGCCTGTTTGCGTGCAGAAGTTGGCCTTTGGTCTGCCTCCCTCCTCCCCCTCTGTGTGCTGCGGCTCTGTTGGCATTGATTATCTCAAACCTGAGGTATCTACTGCGGGGATTGTGTGTGTGTGTGTGTACTGTATGTGCGTGTGCATGCACAGCACTGTGCGTGCGTACATCTGTTTTCTCCGTCTTTTCCTCGGCTGCTTGCTGAGAAGGCAGATATGTGGAGAGGTTCCGTAATAGAGCGGATACTGTTTCCCGCCTCGCCTCGCCACCGGGGATTTGGCCAGTGCTGAGGAGAAGGGTGGTGGGTGGTGGGTGGTGGGTGTCGGGGGAGAAAGAGGGGAGAGGGCAACAGAAGAGAGCGCTCTCGTGTACTTTGAGATATGAATTAAATCACTCTGATTTGCTCCTTGACTCCATCGGCCACAAACACCGCTGGTTTCAGTTTACTGGGTGTTTTTTCTTTTTTGATCTGGATCTCTATATTCCGTTGACCAGGTTGTGCTATTTGTTATTTCTGGCTTATCTATTCAATTTGTGCTTAACTCTAAAACACAGATAATACGCCTGATTTGATGTAAGTCCTGATTCCGTCTCTTCCACCACCTGGCCGGGCATTACATACAGTACATAGAGATTAGATTGAAGTCATTTTGTCTCACTGTAATTGGAAAATACAGGAATGTGCTTTTCAACAACAATTTTCGGAATTTGTACAGAATCAAAATATTTTTCCTTTGACTCTATGTGATTTGCTAATAGTGGAATTAACTTCAGTGGGAGTATCACGATGTAACTTTAAATTGATCACTATAAACTTACTATAAAAGGAAGAATGGTCACACTGCCATCAACACATTGCCCACAACTGGCCTGTTACAGGACTGAACTCCGTGGTTGCCTGCCGGGCAACCAGCTATCTTTCTATCAACTATCAACTGACTTTCTCTTCTTCTCTTTAACACCACCCTCCATGCTGCTGTCTCTTGTAGGATTGTGCATATTTCAAAACCATCAAAAGGTTGAAAAACTCCATGTATTGCTTTAAAGATTAAACCAGTGCCATGCACATTTCTAAACATGATTCCAAAAACATGTAGAGATTTAACATTTTTTCGACTTCTTTACACCAGTAAGATAGAGTGAATGAAACCGATAATGCAGTGCCAAGGTCTAAATATTTATGTAAGTGTTCACTTGCTCTGTGATGAAGTGGCCATTTGCCAACAACAAGGTGCAAATGCTGTACAGGGAAATGTTTAGTCGAACAGGGAATTGACTTATAACGGAAACAGCCATTAATGCCTCCTGACTGAGTGCAAGCGTGTGCTGAGGGGGCAGCAGCACAGCGATGGCTCTTGTACCAAATTGCCTTTGGGAGTGAGAAGTGCACGGAAAAAAAAAGAAAACTTCCCGCTCCCGTGAACGCACAGCGGGAAATGCGTTGCACATTGTTTACAGCTTACACAGCCTGCTACGTTTAATCACCCTCCCTGTCCCGCTTGCTCGAGCGCAGAGACAAGTGCACAAACACGGGGACTTTGAAGGCTCGTGTGTTTGTCAGAACATTTCGACGGATGCTGGTAGACGTGCGCAAACTTTCAGCAAAGACGCCTGCTGAGCGTGATTACAGGCTTTGGTCGTTGGTAAATCTCCTTGTATCGCACCTTGTAAGTTCCTTGTAAGACTCTTGCAAAAATGTATGTTGGCCACCTGGCTTTTCGTCAAAACCCTCCCCCTCCCCAAGCGGTTACATATTTACGACAAGCGGAGCGGAAACAAAAACGGCAGCCAACAACAGGCCAATTAATTCAGAAACGTGCTGCCGTAACAGAGCAGGAGGCGAAATTAGAAAAACGGAAGTCAACCGGAACTAAAAAAGAAAACCCTTGGCATAATGTGAAGCTGGGGGTGGTGGTGATGGTGCAATAATAAGGTGGAGATGTTGACACCTCATGCTGATCTCCAGTATTTCATCGTGACTTCATCCTGACCCCCCTCTGCCTTCTGTTTTTCCCTCCCGAGACTCGCCGGGGCGGAAAACAAACTCTCCACAGACATCGAAAGGCAGCATTTCTTTGACTTCCTCTGATTCCTTCAGAATAGTCCTAGCAGAAAAGGTTATCCATCACTGCCCTCATTTGTCATCGCTTCTGAAGCAGCCAGTGCTGAGCTCCGTAAGAGGAAGACAGCTGGTGAGCTAATTATGACTTATCTCTCTGCAACTCCAGTGGATTATACTTTTATTCATGCACAGCTTAGATTAGCAGCAGAAAAAAAATGGCTGAAACCCACATCATGTTGCATGGCATTCACACACTCACTGGCTACTTTATTACGTTAAGTGTTTAATTGCTTGTTAACACGAACAGCTAATCAGCTAATCACATTGCGGCAGCCTAATGCATCTAGGCGTGAAGACGTGGTGAAGATGACTTGCTGAACTTCAAATGAGCACCAGAGTGAGCAAAGAGAAGGAATTTAAATGGCTTTGAACCTGGCAAACATGATTGTTGGTGCCTGATGGGCTTTGCAAATTTTGCAAATGCGAACATGGTTGTTAGCGAGAATTGACTTTTTTCATGTTGGCACATTAATCTTGAGGGTGTACAGGGAAAAAAGAGAAAATATCCAGCGAGCGGCAGGAAACATGTCTTGTTGATGTCGGGGGTCAGAGGTCATAATGGGCAGGCTGGATCCCATATAAAGGCAACAGTAAATCAAATAAACACGTTGCAACTGAGATCTAAAGAATACTGGGCCCTTCATTAAGTATCCGATATGACCAAACCCTACCTAATAAAGTTGCCGGTAAGTACCTATGGTTGTGTATATACAAGACACTGAGTGCAGTGTGACAGTTTAAGTAGCTCTATCATGATAAAGAACGACTAAACTCCATTACCAGTATTGTGTTGCAGCTCTCTGTGCAACATGGACGACTCCATTAGTCTCATGCACCGTGTTTTCTGTTGAACGGAAAATGAGGAAATGGCTTGGCTCATACAGGTTGCAGATCAATCGTTGGTAGTAATTTCGATGGGAGTGCACGATCTGGCATCTGCACTGGTACTAAGATGACAAACGGACACTGAGTGGAATTTAAAATACAAGGTGCGACAAAGTGTCATCGATTCGGCGATGAGTTCCCAGAAGCTGTTCAACTCCTGTTATGAGAAGCTGTTTCCAAACATCATACCTTCCCATCTTCATTCATTTGCCTTGGTGCTGTGAAGCGCCATGCGGAGAGGGTACATATGGCAGGCTGCACGTACTAGAGTAGATTAGGACGCAAGAGTGGATGGAATTCTGAGACTGAAATCGAACATGACATCCATAATTCTATTTCCAGTCAAATGTAATCATCTGAAACTGGCAGGGCATTATCCCTTTGATTCCTTTTAAAGGTTCCGGGCTCTGTGTGTGCAAGACACAGACGTGCATCATGCGTATGCATCGGCTTCCCATACAATGGATTGATGTCAAAAATCCCAGAGTGACTTTGATTTCTTTTTGTAAACAAATAAATCCTGAGCCTGATATAAAACAAATGTTAACCAGACTTTAGGATATTTGTGCAGCCCAGAACGACGGTGTTGACAGAGAAGCTTTGATGCATCCTGTCCTGTGGTGTCCCTCAGGGCACAGTTCCTGGACCTATGTTGTTGTCATTACATAAGCTGCTCTGAGACATCTTATGGGAGCTCTTCAGGATGTTTGATGGGATCAAAAAGACAAAGAAGATCTTAGTCAGACCTTTCTTGCATAACATGAGTCTGAACTGAACATTTCAGAAACATTTCTGTACTCTAAATAGTTCAGCTATTTATAAAACTGAATGACTATGCCTCTGCTTGGCTTAATTATTATAAAGTACTCTCAAAAGTGTCTACAAGTGGTCCAAAAATCCTGTTGCGTTGCTGAGCTTTTGAGAAGGTCTCATTTTACACCTACTGTTGAGTCTTTGCACTCAATCCAATTAGAATCAGGATCCTATTTTAAAAGCTTGAGTTTGCTTCTAGAGTGATGAATGGTTGAGCACCTGTTTGTGTCTAAGAGCTGCTGGTGCTGTGAAATGGCAGCAGGACCCTGAGGTCCTTCGATCAGCGGCTGCAGATTGTTTGCTTGCATCAAACCCTAAATAAAGGAGACACACAGTTGAGTACCCATCTTTTTTAGAACTGTCCCTTTATATTCTCTAGTTCTCATGTGGAATTATAGGCCTTTTAATGTTTGTTTTTATGAAGAACTTTGTGCCCTCTGGGTCCTCAAATTTGCTGTATGAATAAACCTAATAAGAGGGAACACACTTATTTGTGAACAATAGGATTGTTTTCTCTTCACAGTCTACTGGCAAAAGCATCCTAAAAGTGCAGAGTTCCATCTCAGGAAGACAGCTTGGAAGACAGAGTCGAGTGAGAGAGAGTGAGAGTGAGAGAGAGAGAGAGAGAGAGAGTAACATTCCAGATTGAGTCATCTCTGGCCTCGGCCTCGTCAGACCCCAGCAATGTGTCACTTGAGACGGATTCAACTGGAAATGAACGACACCCAAAGTGATTATTGACAGAGGAGAAGTAGCCAAAGCAGCCGAGGCGACAGAATGCTGTTTGTCAGACTTGCTGTTTTTTTGTTTTTTTTAACTCTATGAAAAAAAAAATCTATTTAGCAATATGTTCACTTTGCCTCTCCCTCCTCCTGCCTGGCGGAGCAGCTGTCTCTGCACACACGGTGCCAAGCCAACCTTTACATTTCTCTTTGCACTGCTACTGCTGCTGCTGCTGCGAAAAACCAATTAAAATTACAGCGAAGGAATCACCTGATTACAAAGCACCCCCTCCGCTCCCCGACCCAATCCCCTTGCCTTGCCTTTCCACCCTTCTGGCGTGTGTACTCATGTGTGGATCCGTGTGCGCGCCACCGAGGGGGCAATGTTAAGAGCCGATCAGGTGGGAATGTGACATAGTTTCTGCTCGTGTGGGCGCCTGTCTCCTTCCTAATCCATTTGGGCGCAACACTAATTAAATCCAGTGGCTCAGCAACTCACACCACTGGCTGCTCGGCAATTGGAAGAGCAAGAAGAAGAACAACAAGAAGGAGAAGAAACCCAGATTGGAACAGTTGGCATTCTGTCAGGTTGCGTGACGAAAGCTGCGCAAGCAGTTGCGCACGTGGGCGTGTGTCAATGTCACTGGTGGTGACGGTGGCGGGCGTACGTTTGGGCGGATGTCCTGCCAAGAGAGAAACATTCATTGTGGAGATTGTGCAGCAGCCAGGCTCACGTTTGTCAGCAGCGTTAATCGCGGCCAGTGACACCATGCTCCAGCAGAGGCAGAGGCCTGTCTCGCTGCCCCCTATCTGCTGAGTCCGGTAACTTTGTGGCAGAAAAGCAAAGGTGGGGAGATGGATTTGACTGTTTTTACTCCTTTAATCCAAGTATGCATGCACATTCCAGCAATGGTAGTTATACGCTAATCTGAATTTGATTAGCGTACAACTACTGAATCAGACGGATTCAGACGAGGAAGTGGAGATTACAAAAAACAATATCACTGATCAGAGGCATCTAGCGACTTGCCTGTCTGTAACTTCCCCCGTGTGAATAGATTTCTCCACCAAATATATAGAACATCTTCCAACCACATTGGTCTGGAAGTCATTTGCCCTTCCATGAAAGTTCATTTATTCTGCTAACTCTTCCATACTAACGTCACAAAGCACACCCCCATCTTCACAGCGAAGAAACTGTACTAGGATCTATGCAAGATGTGAAAGGAGTGCTGTTTGCCTGGACGTGGCTATTCCATGATGGAACGGCGGTGAGCATTGACCTGATATTGATCAGATACCAATTCCAGCCCACCACTTCTTCACAGCAGAATCGTATTTTTCCACTCCCAGTGAGTTGCCTTGAGCCTCAAATTCTTTCTCCACACACCCCCTCCGCTTTTCTTTCTCGGAATTGTTTACCAAGATCTTTTTTATGAGGTCATGTCTGTAGTGTGATTTTCTTTTTAAATGGTCCACTTGATGTGTCAGATGTTCTCAGATATTCCACACCCAGAGTTGTTGACGTCCTTCGCTGAGGACGCGCAGCACGCATGGTTGGTGGTGCTAATGTGGTGGTTGCCGTAACAACATAAAGATTTATGGAGGGGCACGGCGACATGGTGTCCTGTGGTCCGCCCGAAAGATAGGTAAATAAATGGAAATTGGGTCCATTTGTCACTGCCTGGGATGACCGGGGACGCCTGTGTACCCGTCTGGTACAAAGACGTGACATCCAGGCCGCAGTCTGAGTCTTTTATCGGCCGCCTCACACATGTGTCCCTGTGAGTTTGTTCCAGCATCCCCTCGAACGCTGCAGTGGTTCCCTCCTCTGTGCACTGCTCTGTTTGATATCCCGCTGTTTGTGCTCGCCGCCTTTGAAAAAAACAAAAAAAAAACATTGGTCGGGTTTGTTTTTGTGATCAAACGCCGCGGAGGGCTTCGAATCTGCGTGCTGAAAGAAAATGAGAGTGAAAGTCCTGCTTTGGGTTTGTTTTTCCTCCAAATAAAGGCGCGTGTGCAGCGTGGATGTGAATATTTAACGAGAATCTGCAGTTGCCGCTCGGCTCTTGCCAGTCTCTTCCTTCGCCTTCATTTGAGTGCAGTACACTGAACAACTCATTGAAAGATATGTGTCAGGGCAGCTTGCGGTTGAAGTGGCGCTGATCAGACATGCAACATCAAGATTTAAACAGGAAAAATAGATCACATTTCCCCCTCAGATTCAGTGAACGCTGCAAATTGAGACTTCTGGTTCATGTGTGACACTTTAACCTGCGAAATAAGACCATGTGTGGGGTCGGCGTTATGGAAACGTACACGTCTTTGCATCATCAACAATCAAATCAGTGCCTCATTGGGTTTCAACACTGTGAAAACCCATTTTGTGCATCAGAGTGACTGTTGTGTTGTGTCTCATTTATAATAACAACCTGTGGAATCCTGTATTCTGCATGCGGTTTTAGGGAAGGGCAGCGAGCAGCACTTTGTTTAATGCAAGGAAGCACCGCGGCTTCAGCTTCATGTCAACGGGGTAAACGTGTCCCTTCAAGTTTTTTTTTCCCCCCACAGGGTTTAATTTTCACAGCTCTCCGCAAGTTTAAAGTAAAGCCTTCAACTTTTGCTTTAACCACAAGAACATATTCTGGCGCAACAACAAATATTTGAGGAAACCAGAACACGCATCAGCAAATACATTCAGCAGCAGTTGCGCAGTTTTGTCACCTACGTTGCAAAGTCGCACGTCTACAATTTGAGCCAATCACTTTGGGTTTTCAAGAAAACCAGTTTAATTCTACAATTCTTTGTATTATCAACATCATTCCTACGTGTAAGTTTTTTATTTTTTCATTTTTTTTTTTAAATTACCTATAATTTTCTAAGGGTGAAAAGCTCTGCCACAAAATGGGAGTAAAAAAATCCTCCCATGCAGTTAAAATGCCGCGTTCACCGCATGCAACCTCTGCCGATTAGGAGCAGTGGCGCTTTTTTCATGTTTGGTGACGGGAAACTTTCACAGAGCAACTGAGCGAATGCTGAACTTTTGAATGGCTGCGGCTTGTTGGATGTGAGCTTTGAGGACTGACAGAAGACGGAATGTGCCAAGTCTGAGATGTGACAGGTTTCGCTGTTGTTTCGGGAATCACTTTTCTTCAGATGGATTTTCTTTATGATTGGATTATAATGTCATTGGGCTTTGTAGCCATTTATTTTATTTTTAATATGAAGCCATTTCCTCTCCTGTGAAAAAGAAACAGGGGCAGATGACAGACGAGGAGAGGCAGACGTGACGCCACGGTGCAGTTGTGTGGTTTGCGCTGGTATTCTGCTGACGCGGGAGCCGTTAGGGGAGGTTTTTCAGGGGGATTGTGGGTGGTGTTTGGTGACGGCAAGACAGGATTTGGGCAGAAAGGAAAAGAAGGGAAGCGCACGCGTGGGCCTAAAATATAAGTGGGGGTGGTGGTGGGGGGATCTGAGGGTCTTCTAATCTAAAAGGGTCTACGGAGGTGGTTTGAAGCAGGGGGAAGGCGAGGTGGAGCTGGAGGAGATGGGGGGGATACCTCAGACGAGACAAAGGAGAGGAGAGGAGGCCGGGACTGAAGCCGGGGAAAGACAGGAAATCACCGAGGAGGGTGAAACGTGATGAGGGTGTGGCAGGGCGGGGGGATGGGGGATTGGTGGGGGGGTCGGAGAAAACTATTTTGTGTCGAATTCACCAAACCTGACGCACTCTGCTGACCCCGTCGCATCTACACCGTACCGTACCCCCACACGCCCTTCCAGCCCGATGAGTCACCTGGTGTGTTTACGGAGAACTGAGTCACGGTGCGATAGGTGCGTCTCCAGCGAGCTTATTCACGAAACAGCCCCGCGTTTAATGATAAGGCTGGTGGGTGTCTGATCCCAGACTTAGTGATCTTTCCTGTGGTGCTAAAATGATAGCCTGCATTCCCCTGTCATCACTCTGGCCTTGCACGGCATCGAGAAAGAAAAAAAAAAGGCGGAATTGCAAACACCTGGAGGCCGCATCCTGCGTTGGTCTTATTTATTCGCCGACAGACGAGCGCTCGCTGCCACGGGACCGAGCTTTAGCGCAGTTACACACCGAGGATGTAGAAATAGGCAGGTGGGGGATGGTTGAAGGGGGACGTATTAGCTTTATTTCCTCACAGCGTGATCGTGGTTGCACGTCGGGGAACGTAATTAACTTGCGTTTCCGAGAGTGTTTCTCACTGTGCAAAACTGCGCAGGGCCACGGTTGCACGGTCTGGCCGCCACATCAAACGGACGAGGGCCAGAGTGCCACGGATGGAGGTTTTTTTCCCCTTCCCCGTGCATATGCCCCATTCGTAACGGGACCCCACCCCCCTGCACACACACACACATACACACACCGGCATACGCACGCGCACTCCTATCCATGAAGTCGGCTCGTCAGAAAGACAAATCACCCGCTGGGCTGCTCTCTTAGCTGTGCTTTCTGTACAATAATCAATTTGAGCGAGAGAGGGAGAGAGTGCGAGAGAGAGAAAAAAACCTGAATTTATTCATCTGGGGTCTTTCAGCAGAGAGGAGCCGTGGAGGTGTGGGGGGATGGTAGGGGGCTACCTCGTCCTCGGCGAGATAATTAGGGGAGAGGACCAAAAAAAAAAAAAAAAGGGAAAACTACAGGCCAGCAGAGGGAGAGAGAGAGAGAGAAAGAGAGTTCGCTAGAGGGGTGGTGGTGGTGGTGGTGGTGGTGGTGGGGGGGGGTTGATCACGGTTCATGCCAGCTCACTTTTGTCGTTTGTGTTTGGAAGTGTGGAGATGCTGTTTGGAGAGTCGTCCCAGCAACCGGCCGATACACAGGAGACGGCAGAGCAGACAGACAGCCGGCGCTGCTGCCGAGTGAACGGAAGAGCTGAGGGGGGTGGGGGTGGGGGGTACTTCGCTCCCATGGAGGCGTTCAGGAGGAAAAAAAGGAGAAGCGCTAGGAGGGGGAGGGAGGAGGAGGAGGGGGCACTTGGGGGTGAGGGGGAGTAAGGGGGGAGGAGGGAGGAGGCGGGGCCTCTCTGGTGGTGGGTGTTTATTCTGAGACCTCTTGTTTCCTACCAATTAAATGGGTTGGGGGACTGCTTCAGCACAATCCTCTCCTGCTCTGCCCCCCCGGTGCTCAGTCTGTCTCCACTCTCCTCTTCCCCTCTCCCGCGATGTTTGCTCCATCTGTAATTCCTCGACATGTAAACCGCTGTCAGAGCTCGCTGGCTGTCGGATTTAACCCTCAACTCCTCCTGCCTGATTTTCTTTTATTCCCCCCACAGCGCCAGAGAGAGCAACCCTCTCACCGTGTCCCTCTCTGCTTGAGGACGACAGCACTAAATAACCCCCATTATGTCCACTTTGTTTTTCGTTACATATAATCGTCCACGATTGCCCCGTGTTTGCTCAGTTATTTTATTTATTTATTTATTTACCCCCAGTCTCCCACCCCCACTATGCCCCGTCTCCGCGCTGCTGCAATGGACCTAATTTCCCCAGAGGGATCATTAAAGTTTCATCTTTCACCCCTCGTTCATTTCTCTCCAGCCATCCCCGCCCGCCGCCCTCCAGTCCGAGGCAAACAAGCTCGGAGTTAAACTCCACTTCTCCGACCTGCTCTGAAATAGGCAAGGCTCCAGCTCGCTCTACTGCGGCGAAGGCTGGGAGCAGCCGCCGGTAGCATGTTTAAATATGCCGATGACGTCGTGCTGTCCGAGGCCATCCTGCCTCGCATGTTCTGGAAACGTTAAAAAAAGTGTTTGTTGGCCACAGGAAGCGACGCAAGGTTTGTCGCGCCTGCAGAAACGTTATTTACCCCACGCTTTGTTAACGTGTACGGGGCGTCAAATGGAGCCTCGGGCGCGTTTCCTTGGACTGGTGTGTGATTCCACTATCTGCCCCCTGCGCCGTCAGCATCCTCTTCTTCCTCTTCCGTTGCTCGGATGCAATTTTCTCCCCCTGAATAAACGCATTGTCGGGTAATGTTGTGCATCCCGACGCGACACACGCCGCCTGTCAGTCAACATAATGTGCGGAATATATTTTGCTCTCTGGCATTAGCATGACTGGAATCTTTGTCTGATCAAAATCTTTTTTTTCTTCCCCCTGTTGTCGTCATCACCGCCGCCGTCTCTGTCATGGCAGAAAGCGGCAGCGTACCTGCAAGTTGAGCACTCTCTCTCTCTCTCTCTCTCTCTTCCTCTCTCTCTCTCTCTGGGCCTGCAGATAGTCTCGCAGATTGATGACGGGGTGGGAAGGTTCCTCAGGGTACGCATTGGGATTTGCAACGTAGCCGTGCAGGGCCACGATTTGCATTTGTCCAGGTGTGTGTGTGTGTGTGTGTGTGTGTTATTTTTAAGGAGCTTCTCCCGCTTCGGCAGCGGAGTTAGCGCAGCGCAGCACAGCTCAGCTCAGCTCAGCGAGCGGCGAGCACCGTGGCTCTTTGTTTCTTTGTGTCTGCATCTCTGTTCCTACCTCGTGCTTGTATGTCTTTGTCTCGCTCAGGTTTCTTTTTGTTCGCGCGCCGCCCCAGCAGCAGCTCTTCTTCCTCGTATCTCCTCCTCCTCCTCCTCCACCTCCTCTTCCTCTACCTCCTCCTCGTCTCCATTTCCTCCCTTTGTGACCTCGGTTGTGCTCCTCCCCTGGAGTGCGTCTCCTGGGCTTTTCTTGCTCTTTATTATTATTATTTCTACCTCAACTGACTTCCACAAACAAAAGCCAGGTAGGAATTAGGGTGGATAGTCATTTAAACAGAGAGCAGCCTGCTGAGCTGCAGATTGATGCTCTGTCTGCAGGCTGTAATTGCACGTAGCCCAAAGTTCGGCTCCACTTGCTTTTTTTTTGTGTGTACAGTTCATAGAAAGTGCTCATTTAGAACTCAACCTAGCCCAAGGTGTTTTTCCAAACTCAGTAACTAAGGTCTCCCCTCGCAAGCAGAGGTCTCTATGAGGCAGTGTTGTGTCTCAAGGTCTGTCTGCTTCCCAGCTCCTTTTGTTTCTTCGAACAAAGTGAAAGCCTTCCATGGAAATCTTTCTCCTTCAGGCGGCGGATTCATTGGCCTTATTAGTGAGGGGATCTGGAAATGTGTTGTCTGTCAGTGCCGGAAAAAAAATTAATTGACACTCGTGCGGGCACTCAGTTTCTTGCGCGCGTGCTTTCGTCGCGCTAACAATATTTTATCTACTCGTTAATGTTCCCAATTACTCTGTCAAACACCGCCAACGTTTTGCAGTGTGGCGCGCTCATTGAAATGGAAATGCAACCATCTCAAAGTGAAAGTTCTTTCATTTGCCAGCTTCTAAGTGGATTTATTCATGACAATTTACTCCTCATGCACAGGATTACACTAATGAGAGGGTCAAAGGGCGCCGTGTGTGTGTGTGTGTGTGTGTGTGTGTGTGTGTGGCCTTTTCTCTGCTTCCATACGGAAGGACTCTTGCCCTGTATGAAAAGGTCCATCTTAATGCAAGCAGTATGTGATGGTGTGTGTGTGTGTGTGTGTGCTTAATATCATTTAGAGGGTTCAGATATGTACCGTTGTCCAATTCAACTCTGTAAGCAGCTTTTTGGATGTCTTACAATAGATGTCAATCATAATTTTCTCAATGTCCTCTAAAGTGAATCAATGCATTAGTTCACAACTGGAAGAGGCTTTAAAGTTGGTAGAATGGAAAATCCCAAGAACTTTTTCATTTGCTGATAAAAATGTTGTGCTTAAATAAAACTTATCAGGTCAAAACATTTACCTTTGAGTCAGTTGGCTGACCAAACTTAAAATGTTTGAGCCCATAGCGTCGTCATCTACCTGTGAAATACAGAAGAGCAGAATAACGGCACTGTGACTTGGAGGTGGGAATGTTGTCGACAGCGGCAACGGTTTGTGTGCCACTTGGAACAGATTATAAGTCATCTCCTTGCAGTGAGGTCAGATCCCAAGGGGTTGCTATTGTTATTGCGGGTCTCAGCATGTAGGTCATTCAGGTGTAGCCAGGTCTTGTCTGCGCTTTATTATGATTTTAACCTGCTACTGTCAACACCCTGTCATGCACCTCCTGTCTTTCCCTGCCTGTTGCTCGTTAGCGTCACCCGCCCAGCATTCTCACTTGTTTGTTCCTATTGTTACCCCTTACGCAAGGATGCATTCGAGTTTGGTTTGGGATTGTGAAAGGGGTTTCTATTTTCTAATGGAGGACTGTTGTCTACACACAATTCTGAATTAAAAAGGCACACCTAATAACAGACATACACCGGCAGCTTCAGTTCACACACAAAGTGTATAAAGATGATGATCTGCAGCTTCTCCTTTTACAGGAGTGATGCTAACTTATTCTGTATACGAGTGCTGCCATTGTGGAGCCAGCACCATTACTTGGATGTCATATTTTTGGACAGTAATTGGACTTGTGGAGGTCTCACCTATCCCTGGTCATGTCAATGATCCATTAACAACCAAGCAGAAGCGCTGTCGCATTGAGTTCGCTGGACATTTCAAGATCCCATTGCCTTTTTATGCATGGAGGGAAATATGAGGAAATAAATGGATTGGAGATACAGTTTTGCAAAGGTTCTATGAGCTGCTTGGAAACAGGAAGGGCTTCTGGAGTGCTGGACCCTTCCATCAGGGGCGATCACAATATTTTGGGTTATTTTTTTATTAGATTTGCACAAAAGATGCGATGATGTAAATTGACATAAACAAATAATTGGACTTTAGAATCTTTTTTTATGAACGAAATATTTACGTTTAAATCATTCCTTGCAATAACCAATTGCATGGAAATACATCGAGTGCCATTTTTCTCTATACTCATTCCACACGAGTGAGAGTCCTGAGGAAGGGAAACTGCTTTGCACCGAATGATTAAATGGCTTCGGCTGCCACCCTCAGTCTGATTTACTTTCCATTCATTTACTCCCTTTAATACAAGCTTGATTTAATGGAGTCGTAAAACCACAGCAAATTTAATTAGGTGAAAAATAGTTAAAAGCGATTAACATGTGTGGCAATTTGAATGATTGCGTTAAACTGAATAATGCTATTGCAAATAATAATGACATGCATAATTTGAAACTGCTTAACACATGGCTTGGATTGGATTAATCAGCGTGGAACTGTACGCTGGTCGAAACTAACACATGCTCCAACAAGAAATATTTAAATAGATTACCAGAAAAAACAATAACTAAATTAATTAAACAAAAAAAAAAAAAAACTATGAAATTCACAAGCAAACAGTGAGACACATGATGGACAACTACCCATGACTGATGCGCAGACAGGGTTTTGAATACACAAGGGGCAGATTACCTCATAGCATACAGGTGAGATTGCAAACACCCAGAACAGCAGAAGATAATTGAGAGCAACTGAGACTAATCAGGACAATCAAAATGGTAGAGAATATCAGACAGAGCCGGTAAAGGAGTTGAACCTTAAGCTAAAACACAGACATTGGAGCTTAAAAATAAAAACAATAAAGAAATAATTCTGCTGAGAAAGTCCCGAAGACAATCTGTAAATCGGCTTCCGAGCCAGAATTTCCATTGTGGGATTTCTGTTAACACTGTCATCTTTGCGCATTTAGTCAGTGTTGAGATTTAGAGGAGAAAGAGAAAAAATAAGGAGTGAAGTGACAAGGCAGGCACTTTACCTTGTGACCGACAAGCAGGAATGATAAACACTGCACTCTGTTGTTGTTTGCCATGGAGCTCTAAAGGCACAATCCCTTTATATTTGTTTTTAAGAGGCCTCCCTGCTCCAGGTAATTTCTGTGGGCTTTCCTACATGACTGTGAATAATAAATCCACCAAATTTAGAAAATGTTATATCTGAAGCATTTTACATTTCCCTGTTGGTTGAGAACAGTGCTGCATATCCATTTTCCTGTAAATTAGATAAATGGACCGCGCTATTCCACATGATACCCGGCAAAACCCGAGCTTCCCTCAGCTGTGGGAGGCTGAATAATGACGGAATTTAGCATTTTGGCGCTCCTTTATGTATAAATGCATCCATGCCATTAAGGATGTGTCCCTCACCATTTTGCGCGTCACATTTCCACTGTTCCACGCCGGGCTGCATGCAAAGCACATTATTGGAGAGCAGAGTGTCCTCGAGCGTTCGGCGCCAAAGCCGGTACAAGGCATGCTGCCATTTGAACAGCGACATACGACAGGTAAGTGGTTCTCGGCTGGTGCAGTTTCATTTTTTTCCCTCCCATCATTTTCCATCTCTCGCACCTTTATCCTGTCAACCCCGACCGACTGACTGCGCACTGTATGAACAAGTGCAGCAGCCTCTCGTAGAGGCGAACAAGCAGGCCGGCATGTGTCATGTATCACATACACGTGTGGATCACATTCCATAGATCGGCCCTGTGAGAGTTCATTTTTCTTATCGAAAAACGGGGGAACAAAGATGGATTAAGTTGTGCATCATCAGCGCGGCGGAATATTAATAATGTCAACCGAAGCGATGGGACAGACAAGGGAGCGAAACGTGTCCACGCACGATGTGCGACATGCAGATTTATGCTCCGCAATCTTGTTCCGCTGCTGCTTCAAATCTCCCGGAACACTAGCTACGATTTTAACCTATCCAAAAAGATCTTGCTCACTGCTGGTTGCTGCTTTAGTCACATGGCAAAGTGGTCTTTGGTGTAAATGTTCTTTCAAATGAACAGAATAATATTGCTCTGTGGAGTTTGGGCCAGATTCTAATGGCTACAATGCCTACTGAAGAGTATTTCAAAAACCAACATTCACTCAGTGGCCACTTTTTTTAGGTGCAATGCTCAATTGCTTGTTAACACAAATAGCTAATCAACCAATGGTAGCAAATCAGTGGCTTCAGGCGTGCAGAAGCGGTGAAGAAGCTTCTTCAGGTGACTGTAGTGAACATGGTTGTTGGCGCCAGACGGGCTGCACGCCTAGGAGTATTTCGCAAACTGCTGCTGATCGACTGGGATACACCTGGAGCAGTTACTGTATTTGCCAGTGTCTGGAAAATTAAATGTTCTGGATATAAAGCAGCATATAACGACTTGATGGCACAATGAATGCACCGGGTGTGGTGGAAGTGGCACCTGTGTTTGTGGAAGAGCAGGTAATGACGGTCATTAGAATGAGCTGGGGGTGCCTCCCGCTTCATCACCGTGAGTGTTTGCACTCTCCACACTTCAGGCTTCCACATACCAAGGGATGGTATGGCAGTAATCATTTAACACCGTCACTGAGCAGAGAGAAACAGACTAGCACTGTCGGACCTGGCACACACGTATTTCTAGGCCAAAGCTCGGGCATCTGACGCTGAAGGGGGATTAATGTAGCATTCTGTTGCAGTACCAATAGGGATTTTACAATAAAAATGAGTGATGCTTGGCAGGTGTGCTTAACAGGATGAATTATCTTGTTGAAAGGCGGATCTCAAAAGGCCAAAAGTGCTCTCATTCGGCTGTGGCGAAACGGGCTCACGTACGGGGATGTTTTGAATAAAACAAAGTGAAAAAAAGCGCTTTGTATCCCATAAACAAAAGAAGCAAGAGCGTGTGTTTTCCCTGAGTGGATGTGTATCAACTCGTCAGCCTGCGTTTCCCCTCGGCCTCTGACAAACGAGTGCACCCACTACAGTTTTCTCCACCTCATAAACATGTCCGGCCACACTAGATAGAACCTCAGACCTTAAAAGTCTTCTGTCGGCAAAGTTGTTTCACACCTTGCCTTGTTTGAAGACTAGAGGATTCTTTATCTTATTAAAGTTGAAAGTAACACCCCCTCAGAGGTGAAAATGCAGCCGTTTTAAGTCTCTCTGCGATCGGAGGCAGCCTCAACCGCGGTGAACCCGCCCGTCGTTAGTTTGAGCCCTGCGAGGTAAATCGAGGCTCAACAAGAATTTGAACTTTGAATCAACCTTTTTAGACGTGGGCAAGATTGACAATTTTGCTAACCTTATCAGAGCCGCCCGCCTTCCCCGTCTCTAATTCTCCTAATCTGCTTCATGTCCATCATGTGTCTGCGTGTCTGCCCTCTTCCCTTTCTGAGAGAGCCTTTGCCTCTTTCTCATCATCGTGCCTGCGTTCTCGCGGTGGGACGGGATGAGCAGGGGAGATTAAAAAAAATGGAGGTTGCACAATCCCTTTAGCTGGTTTTAATGTCTGCCCCTCTCTAGTGATATGTTCTGCACGTACATCAACAGGATTAGGGTGTCGGAGCATCCAAGAACTTGTGAACTTGTTCATCAAACCTCTTGCACGTACTCACAAAGCATCAGACAAAATGTAGACTAACCAAGGTTATGTTCAGACTGGAGTTGCCTATATGTGTCCGATCTTTTAAAGATGGTTTGAACAAAACAATTCTGATTTTTTCTTTTTTTTTAAAATGCAATCCGGACCACTCCCATATGTGGTCCTAGTTCCGAAATATATCTGATATTTTGTAGTGTGACTTTGAATTGTGCATCAAGAGCTGCTGTGCAAACATAGCATATTTCTCTACGTGTCTGCTGACCCATATATGTGAATGCTGATGCAAAGTAATGCACATCTAGGTCAGTTTGGAATCTCGCTCATCCATTTTGCCAGCCTACGATTGTTTTTGTTTTTTTTCCGTAACCTATATGCAATCACTGTTCTGGATGACAGAATGACTGTTGAATGTAATTTAAGAATACTGGTGTTTCTGAGTGGTGCAGCTGTACCTAGCTAGCAATTTTTGCACACCTGGATGGGATTTTTGCATCAAATAATCACAACAAAACATCATAGATGTCTTGTCTAGATGTCTTCTTGTTGGACATCATGCTTTCCCTTCACTCCTGACTGGCTCTGAAAAGAGTCCAGTCAATCACAGGCTGCATGGCGGCAGAATTGCCCCTTGCAACAATAGGAGCCTTTGAGTTGTTGCTTCCTGGCTAAACTGGGATTGAAAGATTGATTGTCTGCCAGAACGTGACAGTTTTGCATGGTTCGTCTCATCACGCTCCAAGTTCTGCCTCCCCTTTCTCTCCCGGGGCTTCTATGGGTGCATGAGGTAAGTAAGTATTTCTGAAACGTTCCGTCTGGCTTGCCAAGTTAGCGCTGGTCCGTACATGTAAAGGCAAATATAAATATATCCCCAAAATTGACTCAAAATATTAAACTATGAGCCACAACCCCCCACTGCTGCACCAAAGTTAAAGATCAAACACAAGTTGAGTTCATGGGCCTGCTTGCATTAATATCTGGTTGCCCTGGGACTTTTTGTGAGTAATGACTTCTTTGCAGAAAATGAAATTCAGTTAGGGGAGTTTAGGGAGGAAAAGCAAGGAAATTTCTCTTTTGTTTCCTTTGTGTGCGGCACTTCCCGCGGTCTGCCACACTCCTCTGCATATCTCATGTGGCGTAGTTATGAGACAGCGCTAATGTATGTGTCCCAATTTGTGCGTGAAAGGCCTTCATTCTTTTCCTTGATTTGGTTGGCTGCAGCTTGTAGTATGTGGTTGGCCTCGGTCTGTGCTTATTAAAGGGAAACAGGGCTCACTGGACCTTGTGTGTGAGTGTGCTACCTCCAACCAATCCATATGCCTACCTATACAGTGCACAGGCAACATGTACTGGGATTCTTCTTGTCTGCAGAGCAGCTGCTTCCCCTGCAGCTCGCTGTCTCTGCAGACTGCAGCGCGGGAAAGGAAGGGGTGAGGGGAAGGCGGTGGAAGAGGGGAGCTAACGGGGAGAGAGGTCAGGAGATAAATTGTGAGAAAGTCAAGGATTTCATATCTGCTGGGACTGGGCTGGTGCTTTATTTGTAAGGTTTGCTTTAGGTATTCATCATGTTTATGTATTTTTTTAAGCCTGTGCTCTGGGCTGTTTTAGTCAAGAAACTCTGGTCTGTATGCTCACCCAAATAGTAAAGGCATTAAAACTTTAGTATGGTGTCATCGATGCCTGTATTTATTTTTACTTATTACCTCAGTGCAAAAGGAACCATTATTTGAGTTTCCTTCATATTAGTCTGTTGAAATAAGTTTAATTAATTAATGTTCAAAAGTCATAGACATTGCTGCTCCAGGTTCTTCATCGCAAGCCCTCGGAGAGAAAAACAACCAGACCGCACTCACACCTATGGCCAATTAAAAGTTGCTAGTAATGTGCATGTCTTTGGACTGCGGGAGGAAGCCAAGAGTGAACCCATGCAGACGCAGGTGCGAACATACAAGTTTCACACAGAGAGGAGGCAAGACCCAAGCCCACAACCTTTTTGACATGAGGTGACAGTGCTGACACTGTTTCACTTTCTGCTGAAACCATGAGGAGATCTACAAGCTCACACAGGAACTGCTAATTGGGTGACAACAACAATCATTGAAGTTATATCCTGATGTAAAAACTGCATGACATTTCTCAGAATTAATTGTGTGTGATATTTAATTCAAAAAGTCTAGTGTGTAAAATTTGGCCCAGTGTGGACAATCCAGCTCGCCTGATAGCATGGTTCGTATTTAGGGTGAACGCTCGCCTCCTCAACAAAAACAAGCAAACAAACAAAAAAAAACAAAAACAAAGAAGAAGGTGGACTAGGGATTCAGGTTTGTGTGCACAGGCTACTGCAGTACACTGGCAAGCTTGGGAGAGAGGGGATGCGCGAATGAGTGCTGCAATCAAAAATCTGACCACTAAATGGCAGAATTGGCAGAATTCTGGCAGAATTTTACACACTGTAGCTTTAAATTTAAATTGCAAAGTAAGTACGTGGATCAAGACAACAACAATTGGTACATGCATTACTTGAAAATGTGTGTTTTTAATACCCCGTTAGTTATGTGAGTGCATGGATTGACGCCGGCTAGGAACAACAGATGCTTGTGGAGAGAATGCAATGAATCGGGGTTCGGCAGATTGCGTTTAGAAGAATTTTACACTTATTTCCCACCAAACTGTACTTGATCATGCTTTAATTCTGCAAATTTGTGACTTTGTCCAAATGTGGTCTTAAGGTTGTTGGAATCCAAACCTTTGAAATAATTCTGATTGCTATTTGTAGTCATCCAGTTGAAGGGGAAGCAGCTGTTTTGGGAAGCCTTTCGCAACGAATTGGCCACTAAACTTTTGTTAAAAATGGACATGCACAGTGTTCAGAATCAAGGCAAAGGCTCCTTTGGCCAAACTGACCAAAGCTGCCCAAGCTTCGTCATGAAGCTGCGCATCATGATAAAGTTCCTGTGTTCATCATCCCACCCCTGTCTTTAGGGTTACATTGTGTTCCTTTTTGGTCCAGTTGGACTCCGAAGAGAGGATTACTGTAGATTGGCTGCAGTAGGCCTTTCAAGCTCGGGCTCAGGCTCCAGAGGACTAACAACAAGTCAGACACTGTCAGATCCAGGGCAGTGAGGCCCCGGGCTGAGGCTTTGAAGTGGCCTACGAGATTCTCATCTGGAGGGATCAGTTGGAAGCAGAAAAAGGAGACAGCAAGAGTTGTAAAGCTCCGCCTATAAAGGCGAGCTGGGTTGGAGCTGGGTTGGCTCGAGAGGTGGGATACGCTGTTAGAAGTGCAGTGCCCACATGCTTTGGGGGAGGGGGTGCTGTAGAATTTCACATGGGCACAAGTCAATTAGCAGACAATAATGGGAAACTTGCAAGAGACACATTGCATTCCTGAAAGTGTATTAATTAGCAAGCAGGAAATGGAGAAGAACAGGATTAATTCATTACGTCAGGAGATGTGTTGCAGCTGTTCTGAAAACAATATCGTGTTGTTTTTATTCATTTTGGGATCTACTATATCTATCTTTGCCAAACTGTATCTCTTCATTTAAAGGATAGTCGTTTCCACTTTCCTAATGAGTTAGTTCACGGCCACACAGCGAGCAAAAGTGGTGTATTCACATTTATTTTGAGATCGGATTCTTGTACTCTAACCTCCTTCACTCTTCACTCTGGCTCTTTGAGCCACTAAGTGATGCCAGGAGAAGGCATTCCTGTGAAGAGAAGGCATTCCGCGGTGTTTAGACAACTTAGCAAAGTTTGGGTCTCGATAATCGCCATGCTTACACCGCGTTGTGCTCTCATGGCTCTGTACGTCAGCGCGCACAATTCCTTCAACCATAATAAGCAGATGTGTTTCTTTCCTCCGGTAACGTAATCAGTCAGCTTTACATAACACGTGTTCCGGATTATTTACGTAGCCAAGCGGCGCAACAGGGTAACACTGATCTGATCCCGCCGCTTCCTCGTTCACGTTCAGTCGTAAAACAGAAGAAGATGAGAGAGAGAAAAAAACAAAAGAAAAACAGGCACCCTTGTAAGAGCATTCTTGTCCAACCTCCCTAATCCTCCTCTGCTTATAATTCTTATCTCCCCCACTCAACTTCCGACACTCAGTCCAAGGCCACAACCAATAATAAATCTTTTACAAAACTACTGGGAAATGGTCCAGGCCTTTAAGATCCTGCAGAGACACTTGGACCTCACACGATAGTAAAAACAGATGTGTAAGCCGATTGCTATCGGTATTGTAAGATCATATCAGTCGATCAATCACACACACTCTGACGCACACACACACACACACACACACACACACACTCAGACTGTACGCAATGGTTGCGAAGGTCTCACTTTCTTCCTGTCTGCTGTAACCTGCCTGTTGTGTCCCACAAGAAATGCCTTTTATCATGTGACGCGGCGGCGGGGGTGCTGTTGAGAGGTGGAGTGGTGAGGGAGGGCGGGGGGCGGGGTGGTGGATTGGGACAAGGGGGAGGGGGGGTGGCTGTCCGACAGCTGTTTCCCATCAGCACTCAGTCAACTGCAGCCAGCCGGTCGCGGCCTCGCAGGGCCACAGCGGCAGAGTGCGGCTCGGAGGAGTGCGGGGGCCAAAAATACCTTCAATTAGAAGGTCATCCCAATTTGTTTGGCCATATCCGTGCAGACCCCCTCCACCCTCCCGGCCGTCTCGACCCTTCATGCTCTGGCGTTATGTGCAAATCCGTGGCCAAGAGCTCACTGTTCCCGACACCATCTGGGAGCCATTATGCCTTTTCCTCATTGTTTTCCATCTTTTCAGTGCCGGCTCCGCTGTGTTCTGCAGTTACCCTCTGCCTGCGTGGGGTTCAGCTCTCTTGGCTCGTTACCCCCGCCCCCCCGACTTGTAATTTAAGACTGGCAGTGCTCAAAAGCAGTCATTCAAGCACAGGCGCCTACATTAGCACATGTTCCTCACCTCTTCAGGAGCAGAAATTTGCGCAAAATGGTTTGTTTTCATTTTAAACATGCACTACTTTCCTTCATGTCCAGGCCCTCCTCCCAACTGCACCCATTTTTAGAATCTCTCGCCACTCCCCAGGCAACCCATCCTCTCTCCACTGCAAGGCTCTCATTTATAAATGCAAGCCTCAGACAAGAGGGAGCTGCCTGTGGCCTGGAGAAATCACACCTCTACGCTGGGCTCCGTGGAATGGATGCAAAGTTTGCTTTGTCTTCAGTTCAGCTCTCGTCTCCGCGCAGGCTTCACATTGGTGGGGAGATGATAAATTGCTGCGGTAGCTGTTCGCTGTGCACTAGCCGAGCTGTCTGGATCCCGTCTCGCTGACGGCCATTCACACAATGGGCTTTCTCAGCAGCTTTGCTCGCTAGATATTCAGCGCGTGGGAGCGTCCGCATGATGGATTCTGGCAGGTTTTGTCAGTCAGAATGGGTGTTGAACGACACACAGCGCCATAATAGACACACTGAGGGATCCTCATGATGACAGAAATTAGGGTTTGAGTTCCTGCTTTTAGAATATGTGAAGAAAAAGCGAGGCAAATGTAAAAATGTAATTGATATGGTCTCGTCGACATGAGACAATAAGGTAATAATGATCCCACTGTGCATGTAGCAGAAGTCTGTTGAACATTTGTGCTTGGGTGACACTAACAGCGCTTTTACCTCTGAGTGACTGGGGCAAAGTAGAGCTGCTTTGTTCACACAGTAGTGGCAATCGTTCTGCTTTTGTAGAGACTGACTGCTAAAAAATGAAAAGTATTTCCCTCGGTTCTACCAATAAAAGTAAACATCAGCAACATAATGAGCTTCAAAAGTACCCGCCAGTGATCTGAAATTGCATCCTCCTGTAGTGAAAATAAATACAACCCTGCCAGCAGCAAGGGCAGATTTTCTGATTTATCATCATCATCGAATCGCATGCAAACACCATTAAAATGTACTTGAATGTTTTCGTTTCTCTGCCTTTCTCTGTGCTCCAGTCTTACGCGATGACTTCAGGCAGAACCCAGTGGACGTTATGGTGGCAGTGGGTGAGCCGGCCGTGCTGGAGTGCCAACCGCCCCGCGGGCACCCGGAACCAACCATCTCGTGGAGAAAGGATCGCGTCCCCGTCGACGACCGCGACGAGCGCATCACGGTAAGAGTTGCATCCAGTCACAAGTCAGTTTTTGGCATGTAGCGTTTCTGACCACCTGGGGCACCACGGGTCTTCCCAGATACTTTGCACTTGCCTCATCCGTCCATCTTGTAAAGGGCTCATAGAAAGCATTAGCAAAGGGGAGGTCAAATTTGAAAGGTGATTGGAAGTATTTTGTGTTTATCACTCTCCGGTGGACCAATCAGATATTTTGCTGCATAACTTCCATCAGCTGCATGTCTGCAGTACTGAACTAAACCATTGCCATAGTTCATCAACCAAAAAATAAAAGCTGTGCACCCAAAGAAGGTCCTCAGCATTGTTTTACTTTCTCCCCTTCATGTGAAAATACCAATTCAATCGAACAAAAATGCTGTGACTGCAGCATCATTTCAATCATTTTGCATGATTTGCAGGAAGCCACTTCTTTCATTTTTTGTTTGTTTTCTATTGGGTGCTTCAATAGACAGCTGGAGGCAGTTGCTTCTTTGGTTTCATCCCAACGTAAACCAAAAGAATGCCGTTATGGAGTCTATGAGAAGTTAAGACAAACAGAGAATGCTTTCTTATGAAGATGAATTGGTAAGATGGATGGGCCAGAGTGTAAAGTGTTAGCTGTTCCAGCTGCAGTGCAGGGTTAGATTTCTTATTCACACACACATGCACACGTGTTCACATGCTCTCACACACACAAAACACAGTAACTAGCTATCAATGGGGATATCCCCTTGACTATGATAGCTCTTTCTGGCAAAGTCAAACCTCTGACATTGCCATTTGTCTCTTTCTCATTTTAAATATCTATTCAACGTTTACTGTAGCAGTTTTCCAACATGTGCCAGATAGCTTGTCATGCAAGTCAAAACACAATCTGAGAACTCCGCTCTGGGCTGAATTGCCTGATGAAATTGAGGGCATGTGGAAAAAGAATTTCAATCTCAATAGTCATGATGCAGTAAATAAAATGCAAAGAACGAACGTCTACAAAAAAGTGACGGCGACAGGTTGCGCCACGAGCGGCGGCGTGCTCCGAGTCTGATGCATCATGTTTCATCACGGCACACATCACTCGCCTTGTTCCCGAACAAGCTTGTCACTCCATGAACTGGGATCACGGTTCATGCTCGTCCGCTGTGCCGCGCTGCACGCGTGTGTTTTCTGAATTGTTTACTTGAGCGTGCTCCTGGGAGTGCGCACGAGCGGATTATGAGCTCATGTTAGAGCAGAGTGACAGGTAGAGGCTGTCCGGGGGGGCGCTGTGATGGACAGAGCAGCTACCTCTGATTTAAGGATTGGCGTGGATCAGAGCCGGGAAGGAGAGGAGGGTTCTCCTCTGGGGGTTGGGGGGTAGATATAGAGGCAGCCGTTTGCTTTGTACTTCCTGCGTGCTTCGCTTTGTCATCCCTAATCATCTTTTCTGCATGAGGACATGCCTTTGCCACGAGAGTTCGACCAAAGGCATGATTTACCATGCAAAGACCAAAGGGATCTGCCACTAGTTATTAATAGCCTCTTCCTGTGGCACCGTAGTTTCTTGACTGATGAGCACAAGAGCTGCTTTCCATAACATTATCATCATAACAGCAAAAAAAAAAAGGCTGGGCTTTAGTTTAAAAAACACAAAAACACTGAGGGATATATGCAAGCACAGCAGGCTGCTGTGTTCTCTGTGTGTGCAGACAAGAAAAGAAGAAAGGGCATTTGTTTCAAAACTGGTGAAACCGCACTTGGACTTTCTATCACTGGAACAAAAAGGCAGCCAGTCCGAAAAGCCAGAAACAGACCTTTATTTAGCAGCTTAGCGCTCTAGAGTAAACTAAAAGAGCTGAAATGCAATGTGAGCCGGTAGCGTTGGTCAGAGTCGGATCATATTTGCTGTCTTTTGGGAACACTTTCCGGGCATCGCTGCTGCCTCGCTGCTGGCCAGTTCATCACTGGTCTTATTGCACAGAAGCAGCGGTCTCGGTTTGTGCACTGGTATCTGTATCCAGGGTTCACATGGGTTCAATTAGCTGGTTACATTATGCATTTAATGAAAACATCACTGCTAATCTCTGTATTCGTGTGTCCCAGCTGCATGCTTTGGTGCTAAATGTTTAATACTCCCAGAGCATTGGCGTCAATTGCAATCACACTGGTGGCTATGCAAAAACGCAGTGAAGTGCACTCAAAGCAAGTGCACCAAAATATGAAGTGTGAACATGATGGACACTTCAGCCTCTCAGTTATATCTAACGTTAGCCATGACTAGCAGGCTAACTTGCTTCCAGATATAACAGCACATTTTCAATCAGGCTGATGTGTGTGTTTGTGGTTCATCATTCATCACTCATCATTGACATCTTGACTGTCTTTGCATCTGCTTGCAATCGCAACCAGTTGAAGAGGAACAGAAGAAGAAGTGACTTAAACACTGTAATGACTCGCAGGAAGTGTGCCACCTTTGTCGAAATGAGCAGCCCGCACAATAGATGTACTGTTTTTAAATCTATCGATGGAAGTGAGCGGATTGAACATGAAGCTTTGGGCTGAATTGTTAGCCAACAGTTGAGTTGCCCTTTGTGTGAGTGGGGTTTTGGACGGGATTGACTATTGTGCAAGTCCATATAAATCCAGATTGAACAGCCTGAATCTGCAGCACTGTCTCCAAAAGACCGTCGCTTGCTCCCTGCGGTTAATGCTGCTAGCTAATGTCTATGAAATATACAAACCAGTCACACCAGTCAGTCAAATCTGAAGCTATTTGCAATGTATCTAAAATGTCAGCCAGCTTTTTAACCTCCTCATCTATGAAGACTAGGAGCTACTTGAGCCAGGAGGCTGATGACTGGAAGACATTATACTCAGGGTGTGTTTTTTTTGTGTGCTTCATTTTGACGTGTTTTTTTGTTCATTTAGTTGTTTAGTTAGTGCTTTTACATTCAGCACAGACTTTCCATTGTGAGAAAGCGATGCAATTCCATTATTTTAATCACATATGCGATGCTGTGAAAGCATCTACCAATTAGCGTTGACAGCGCTCGGAGAACACCTTGCCAGGTCTGGTGCTGCCAGCTCATATGAGGACTACATATTATAATTTGTCTGCAATTTACCTCTAATAAACTGCCAGGTGGTGTTTAGGGTCAACAGGCTCCCGGTAATTTGTCCTCCTGTTCCTCAGAAAAGGTCCCCAAATTGTCCCACTGCACTTTGAGTTCCTGTATGTGTAGGCAAAACTCTCCCTCTCTGTCTCTGGCTTGAAGAATTTTTTTGCCTTTTTTTGGCCAGGAGGATGACAATATTTTTCATCAATGCTGGAGATCGAGGACTCCGTCTCCGTGACGGTTGCCTCTATATGCAGTTATGTTGCACTGTGGCAGAAGGTTTTCTGAAACTTCTATTATAAATGACAAAAGAAGAAAAAGAAATTGCATCGCTGATGACGTGAAGATGCAAAATTAATCGTCCAAGAATATTAGGGTTTCAATTTAGTTCGTTCGTTCATGATGCACAGGGTTTTGAAGTGCCCTCAAGGCCTGATTTAATAGTGCTTTTCAGCCATTTCTTGGCTTGGAAAGCGTGCTTTATGGGCACGATAGTGTAGTCAGGCTTGACCTCTGACCTCTGTTCACAGCAAACAGAACGGAGCCATTACTTGGCGTTCATCCTCTTCCCGCCTCTGAGACCCTACAGCGCGGGGGAGTGCTGTGCTCAAAAGTTTAATTGAAGTTGTTCTGAAAAAGCTTTCAGATGTTTTGGTTCGGGGGGAAGGCGGCGGCGTCTTTGAATCAGCGCTCCCGCCACCGGAGCCAGCGGTGAGCAGATGTGAACCGCCGGCATCTGGCATCGCCTCTGATGCCCGGGTAGCTGCGAATCAGTGCAGCGGCTCCAAGTCAAAGAGAGCCACCGCGGCCCGCGGGGGGCGAAGGCAGGGTACGCAGTGGTAAGATTATTAAAAGAGCTGAAACAGTGTGGAGCGCCTTTATCGCTCAGCGCTTTGTTGTTCATGCACGCCCGAGTTTGTGCGCGCAAGGTTAAAAAAAAAAAAAAAAAAAGTTTAGGAGAAGCAAACCAGTGACGGCGGAACATCTGAGGAAGGTCTCTGCAAAGAGGAGGTGCCTTTTTTTTTTTTGTTCCCACGGTTCTGCGCTAATGAAGCGCCAGATATGAATTATGGAATTATAATGGGTGACCTTGTGAGCTGCTTGAAAGGCGCGTCTCGCTGCCTCCTGATGAAGGGATGCATGCAGATGCTTGGGATGGGCATGGGCGCATCATTACGGTAGGTAAGAACCGGGCGGGTGGAGGAGGCGACACGGGGGGCGGGACCAGGTGACGATGCTGGAAGTAAATCCAGGCCGCCGTGCATCATTTTCAATCACAAACACCCGATTTAGCCTCGCGTCACTCTGCTTTCGAACGGATGATGAGTGCCAGCGCTTGAACAGCTGCGCAAACATTCCTCTGATGTGTGTGTGTGTGTGTGTGTGTGTGTGTGTGTGTGTGTGTGTGTGTGCCCTTCCAGATCCGCAGCGGCAAGCTGATGATCACCAACACCAACAAGAGTGACGCGGGAAAGTACGTCTGCATCGGGACCAACATGCTGGGCGAGAGGGAGAGCGAGATCGCCGTGCTCACCGTGCTAGGTAGAAATGTTTAACCATCGTTGGGAAAATAAAAGTTTATTGTTTTAATTTTTTTCCAGTTTGCTTTCGTTTTTTTTTGTTTTTTTTTCGTGTAGAGGGGCTTGCCGTTCAACCTCTCCGCACAAAAGCAAGCCTTTGAAAGCATTTTCCAGCCTTCCGCTCTCCAACCAACCCCCACCAGGTGCTTCCCATCAGAATGGAGCTCTTATCGGTTTCACAAGCGTGGACGACCTTGGTGGAGGTTGGGGAGAGTGGGGAGCTGTTCAAGGCTGCAGGGATAATCTGCCGAGTGCAGACCCAGGTCAGGATATATTGTTCAACAAGTGCATAAGAAATGGCCTGATGGAAGCTCGAGTGAAGGAGGTTTTCTTTCTCTCTCTCTCTCTCTCTCTCTCTCTCTCTCTCTCTCTCTCTCTCTCTCTGTCAAAAACAGATATTACCTCTGACTTATACAATAATTTTCTGCCCCCTTAAGGAAGCCATTATACTATCATGTTATTCAGTATTTTTTTCTATTGTTTTAAACCAGGATGTGACACTATCAGAATCTTCAAGGTGTGATAATAAATTTTCAAAAACAAAGATTTTTGAAAAAGACTTTTTTGAATGTTCCATCATGGGCAAGAGCTGCCATACAAAACACAATCAGACAATCTTTTACATTAAAAACTCAATGGACATATTTTTTCCATTCCAGTTGGGTGGTGGTGCTGACGGGAACTGAACTTCACAAATTCCTCGAAGCCGAAATTTTAATCTTTCACATTCTAATTATGTCAAAACGACAATTCTGTTATTGCAAACCCACGAACAGCTGATGCTTTCACACACTGACTGAGTCAGCAGTTATAGAAATAAGTTACAGCTGAAGATACCCAAATTAATGAAAGTGACTTAAGCAGCATAATATACTGTGGTAGATCGCGCTAACGATAACGATTTAACAAAGGGAAACCAAGTCTCTTTTGTGTGTATCTGTGTGCAGACATTCTGCCACCTGCCCAGCACAAACACAAAAACAGACGTTGTCGTTAGCGTCCCTGACGACAGGTTTATCTTCCAGAGCGCCCGACCTTCGTCAAGCGGCCCAGCAGCGTGGTGGCGTTGGCGGAGGGCAGCGTGGAGTTCCACTGCGTGGTCCGAGGAGACCCCGTTCCCACTGTCCGCTGGAGAAGAGACGACTCCGACCTGCCCAAGGGCAGGTAATCTACAAAGGCCGAGCAGCTAATTGGCCATGCCGAGCGTGTTTCAAGCCTTTCCTTTCATCTCCTGACTCCATTTGCCTGCCCTGCATACAGATTCGATATTCTGGAGGACCACACCCTGATTGTGCGCCAAGTGACCTCCTCCGACGAGGGCTCCTACACGTGCGTGGTGGAGAACATGGTGGGGAAGTCGGAGGCGTCGGCCACGCTCACCGTGCACGGTCAGTCCCATCTCCCGCGCACGTCACACGTCCTCTAACTGCAGACGTTTTGTTCCTTTTTTTTTATCAATGTTAGCGAGGTATCATTTTCCAGCTTCCGCCGGAGAAGCAAACCCAGCCTGGTGGCACCACAAATTATCCAGACAGACTCTCACCTCGCCTTTTATCCAGACCTAGTTTTCATTAACCTGCCTCAGGCTGCCGTTCCGCTCAAGACTCCGCAGACGGGAAGAATTATCGAAGGGGTTTCTGTGTGTCTCTCCTGCAATATCTGCACAAGAATCCGTTTCCAAACCGACAAGCGGGTGCAGAACCTGGCAGAGTTCTGCAGAAACGTCCCGCTTGAACTCTGCAAAGCCTGCAAAACATCCGTGCAACCCCCGCAGAAAAAAAAACAAAAAAACAGATTGCGAGTCTTTCCTGCCGCGGTGGCAACTGCCAGCCCCTAAATTAGTGGCGAGGAAATGAGCTGCGAGACGCCTCACAGTTCCAGAGGCGAGAGCTGCACCGTGTACAGTATACACGTAAGGGCACAGTGGGTGACTCACACTGTAAGGACACTAGAACTTAATTAAAGATAAGGTTGGGCCGGCTGCATGCTGGGAAATGACACGGTTCCAATTACACTGTGTTCCTGTCCCTCCGAAAAAGCAAGAGGCAGAGAGACGGAGCTCCGAGGGGTCCTCGGCTAACGTTCGCAGGAAGTTGAGAGGGGGCCAAGAAGAACTGGCGGATTAGTAGAAAATGCATCATGGCAGGAAACAGAGGACCGTGTCAGTGAATAGACGTTTTATATTTAGAGTGAGAGAGAGAGAGAAGTTTTTCCCTCAGAGGCTCAGGCTTAGCCAAAGAACCAACCACAGAATAGCTGAACCGACGTGGAACATTTGGCTAATATTAAGAAGTTGCTATTTGAAACAGATGTCCGGGGTCCTGAGCAGCTTCGTACAGCAGCGCCAGGCTCTCGCTGGTCCCTGGTGGAATTATTTGATTCTCTAAGTTTCGTACCGTTGCTGAGTAAATGATGTAAAAGATTTATGTCAAACACAACCTCATGGGGGGGAAACAGCTGCATAAATAAATAACGCCGCCCGTCATGACGATGGTATTTTTTTCCCTTTTCAGACGGTGCTCTGAAAGGCTAGTTTTGTGCGCCATCATGTGATTTGGATTAAAAAAAAAAAAAAAAGGAACTGTTCAGTGTAAAATTCATTTTAAAAATCCACAGCGCACTCGTTCCAAAACCAATTAGTTAGCAAACCGTTCAGTTTCCCAGAAATCAAATCCATAGATGCCAAAGATGTTTTTATTTTGAAAATGTGCGGTTGTATAGCAGACTGCTGTAATCTGCATGTAATCAGCACACAAAACTTCTTAACGCCGTATTAACCCCTTCAGGTCAAGGACACACACACTCTTCGATTCAATCAGCAAGAGCAAAACCAGATCTTTTTATTACAACACATTGCTTGTTATGGTGAGAAGCCGCTCATTCCTGCAACCTCATTTCACTTTAATTTGGAATTTGGTTTTGTGATACATCATAACACCTACCTACCACGGATGCATGAATGAGTTCATTTTTCTCACTATTTGCAGAAATACAGGGAATAATAATAAGAACCGACGGTTGGAAAATAAGCTTGGGGGGAAGACGTGATGCAAATTTTTGAAAATGTAATGAAAGCATTTAGTAAATACAGGCTGTATGTATGGAATTATTGAGTGCCTCATTGTGTCATTGTGGTTCCATGTTCCATTCATCACTCACTGCACTGCTCTCCTGTGTGTCTCTCTTTCTTTTTAGTCAACGCTGGTAAGTTGTCATCCATCCATTCCACATCCATCATCAGACAGCTACAGGAACCCACGAGCCCACTGTCATTTTCCTCTCTGGCGCTGTTATTTCATCCGTCCATACTGTATGTAATGCGCGTTTTGTCCTCTTGCCGAAACAAAGAGGTAATAGCAAAGTCTCCAGAAAGAATTCATGCTGTCTGGGTGGAGTTGCGGTGAAATGTGTGATGCTGCTGTGTAATTCGAGAAATATCTATAGATTTTTTTTGCCTTTCTCTCTGCAGTTCCCCCAGCTTTTGCCATCCGGCCCAGGAACCAGGTGGTGGCGGCGGGCAGGATGGCCATCTTCCAGTGCGAGGCCACTGGCAACCCGCAGCCTGCCATCTTCTGGCAGAAAGAGGGCAGCGAGGTGAGGCGGACCCTCCTCCGCCGGCCGTCGCGCTGATTCACACGGGGAGAACGTTATTAAAGTGTGCGATTCTTCCTCTCTCTCTCCCCCCCCCCCCCCCCCAGAGTCTCCTCTTCTCTTCCCAACCTCCGCAGCCCGCCAGCCGTCTCTCAGTGTCCCAGACGGGCAGTTTGACCATTACCAACGTTCAGCACTCGGACGGCGGCCTGTACAGCTGCCAGGCTCTCAACATCGCCGGCAGCTTCATTACCAAGGCCCTGCTGGAGGTCACAGACTGTAAGTGATGGGAGCAGCGTTGCAGTGCAGAGTCTGTTTTTGCTCTGAAAAGGCCATTTTTTCCCCTCTGTTGCAGCAGCAGCGGTTCTCCTTTTTCTAGCTAGTGCATTAGACGAGCAGCCGACCTCGGCTGGAGGCCGGGGCTCGCCAGTGTCCTTTGCAGGTGTGGTAGTTACAGTAACTGCCATGGGAGGCATTTCAGTTGGGGAGGGGTTGCAGTAGGTGTTGTTCACACACACACACACACACACACACGCACGGCGAGCTCAAAAAATGCTCTGTTTCCATGGCGACGGTCTGGAAAGAGCGTCTGGCCTTATCTCATTTAACATCAAATAATCTTAATGAAGAGGACGAGGAGGAGGAGGAGGGAAAACAAGTAATATCCACGCTCATAAAAGGCTTTAATAAGACACTTTATTATTTGTGTGGTTTGACAAAGAAAAAAAAAAAACAGGGTTGAAATGTTGACACACGTTCTTGAGTCATTCCTGATTTAAGGCTTGAAAATGTGATTTTTTTTTTCTTGAAAGCAATTTAAATGTGCTGGGAGGCGCGTAGTGGTGATTAAACACCACCAGCAGAGTGGTGGAGCTCGCAATTAAATTACCTGCACGGACGTGCACACATGCATGTGTGGCAACTTTTTTTTATTAATTTTTTTTTTTTTTTTTTTACCATGAATGTCAAATAAAAACAATCGCCTGGGGAAGAAACAATTACTGCATTTACACATTAGGGCGTCCACTCAATCTGCCACAGGTAATGAAAATATATGGAGGTTGTGGATTTTTTTTTTTTCTTGAATCCCCCTGCACCCTCCCCCCCACCGGTGGTCTCGGCGGCACCTCTCTCTGACTGCTCACCCCTCCCTTCCCCCAGACTCTCTCCATCCCACCACTCTCCTCTCATCCCCATTTGGAGTGGCGCATTTGTATGGAAATAACTGGTCCGCATCACCTCCGGCACTTTTCAAGGCGCGCTTCCATCAACCCCCTCTCTCTCTCTCTCTTTTTTGGTGTTTTTTTTTTTATTAATCTACAGACCTTCCCCCACCACCATCCGACAGGTTTCAAAATGTGCGAAGTTAGACAGAGAGTGAGCGAGAGAGCGAGAGAGAGAGGAGCTGTGTTATCTAAGTGGGATTGTTATTAGTCGGGCCTCGGCGTTGTGATTGGAGTTTGCTCCAGCAGAACCGAGCGAACGATTAGTTGCCCTCCGCTGGAGGGGAAAAGGTGATTTCTTTTTCCTCTGCTTTCTGCACCGCCACATAAACCCATTGTTCACTTTTAACCAATTCGCCTCTCTGAATCTTTCACATCTTATCTTCATTTTTTTTCACATTTGCCTGTTTTTCTGGTTGATTTTCTGTACTTTCATCTTTTTTAACTTTTATAATTTTTTATAATTTTAACCCTAACCCTTCCAACAGTAAAGTGCATTTATAAAGCTGCGTTGAAATAAATAGTTAACATGGATGAAATGACTACGTTATCTCCGCAGACCTCGACTCACTGGCATATTTCGCCAGGTTTTGGATCTTCCTACTCCTAAAACTAATGCAGTGTTGGACTTTCTGCATGTTTGTATGAGGGACAATGACAATGGTATACTGGGGCGTTTACTAACAGGCCAGAGAGGCACAGCGTTGTCAAAAAGAACTGATAAAGCTGACATATTTTGACATGTGGCCTATAAATTCATCCTAATTTAGCAATTAGCAAATTCTACATGCAAACCAATTTTGAGGTGATCTTTGTTTCATTTTAGCCGGGTTGGACCATCCCCCTCCTGTGATCAGACAGGGTCCATCCAACCAGACAGTGCCATTGGACAGCACAGTGGTCATGGACTGCCATACCACTGGATCTCCACGTCCCACAATCCACTGGAAGAAGGATGGCGCGGCGTTGCCTCTGGTGGACTCTCGCATGTCCATCACAGACAGCGGCGCCCTGGAGATCCGTTACACCAAGGTCACTGACGCATTTTTGAATGAGAGGAAACTATTCTGTGAGTCAAGGCCTCTATTCTAACATCTTCCGTTCTTTCCCTCAGCACGTGGACACAGGCTTCTACACTTGTGCTGCCTCCAGTCCAAATGGAGAGGCCTCTTGGACTGCATACTTGAAAGTAGAAGGTTTGAAAACAGATCCGATTTTATTGTTGGCCTTTGACCTCATGCGTTATAGATAGACACCGTCACACATTCACACTTTCCAGCATATATTAATTTCTCCTCACAATTTAATGCCAACGCTGCACTTAAAAAAAAGCATTTCGCTTTGAGTAAAATAATACATGTATTGCACAGCGTCTCCTGCTGGTTTTTTTTTTTTTTTAGTTCATTGTTCTCTGTGGTTATGGCTCTGGGGTAAAACAAAAAAGCATTCAGGAATCGTGTGGCGCTTGTTTTAATGGATCTGTATGTTTGCCGGAGGGCAGCAGTTGGAGAAGTTGATTGGCAGGATGGGAAGAGTCTTTGAGGGCGTAACATGACATTTGCAGACTGGGAGATGTGAAGATGTTGTTCAGGGTAGTGAAGAGTGATGCGGTGAGGCGCTCTACAGTTTTTAGAAATCTCTGCAGAGCCTCCGTGTCCGCTGCAGAGATGCTCTTGTACATCACCAGGATGCCGTGAGATGCTCAACTGAGTGTTGTTGAAAGGTAGCTTTCTATCGCCGAGTTGGTATTAAATGTGATGAAGGTCCCAGGGAACTTAAAGCTCGCTACCCTACCCACTGCATTGCCATTCATGTATGGTGGCGTATCTACATCCTTCTTTTTCTCCAAAAAGTCAGTTGTGTGTGTTCTTTACTGTAAGATTGCTGTCTTTTCACCACACTCAGCCCTCGCACTTCCTCCTATTGGACAGACTCATTGGGCTAGTTGATAGACTTCACTGTTGTAATGTCACGTGTACATTTGATGACAGCGTTGGTCTGTTGTAGCTGTGTAGAATCCCGTGTACACAGGGAGTAAAGGAAGGGGCTCAGCATACAGCCTTGTGGGACTCCTGTGCTATTCATCTGACTTTGGCTTGTTTGTCAAAAAGGCCTTGATCCACAGACAGGAAATTTTCTGTATCTCCTACCTGTAGTTTTTCCATCCCTGATGCACCTTGCTGCACTCGTCACTTGTGCATGTCACCTGAAAAGAAATCCATAGTGTGCTTTAGTGGAGAGGTTTTTCCTCACTGCTAAACAAATTCCTCCCTATCTGGATTCTGCAGTACTGTTAACTCCATGTGCTTACGTGGCCGACTAGCTCGGCAGCCTCAGCCAGTTTGGTGGGATTAAGTCGTGGATTGTGGCGGAAGCTAGCTCGTGCCTCGCCGATTTTGGTTGCGCTCTCTGGCGAGCTGTGGGAAAATGCAGCTTTCAGAATTTCAACTCATGGTGAGAAGTTCTTGTCGGCTGTGTTTAAACATATGCCCAGGCGTGAGTGTCACCCGGTGAGAAGTGAACTAGCAGCGCACTAATTAAAAAGCACCAATTGCTGGAGAGCCAAGCAGCTGCTGCGGGCATGTGTGCCGCCATAACTAGAGCCATGTCGGTAGGGAGGTCAAATCAGACTTGTTCCTGTTAATTTAGCTGGAGTCTTCCTGCTGGTGTGAGCGCCAACATTTGTCACACCACCCCATGTCTGGCTGTACAGTGGCGTTGCCAAAGTCAGCCAAGAGTAAAATGAAAACATGTTCCGATTGAGAAAAGCCTTCTGTGGCTGTGGCTTTTCCTCCTGGCTTTTGTCACAGCAAAACGTCCCTCACAACTCATGTTTCTTCATCAAAAACACAATTCTGTGATTTGTTATGGAATACAGTAAAACATAGGATGGACTTGAAATATTTACTATCAGAGGAGAGATCTGAGCTACCCAGCTCCACTGCAAGTTAAGAGAAAACGGCTTCTTTAATGCCCGTTTCTTTCTTCTCCCCCAGAATTCGGAGTTGTTCAGTCCAGCCAACCGGTAGACCCCAACCTGCTTCCAGCCGCTCCGTCCAAACCTGAGGTGACCGACATCAGCCGTACCTCCGTCACGTTGGCATGGAAATCAAAACCCAGTCCCAGCGCAGAGCCAGCGTCGTACCTTATTGAGGCATTCAGGTTGGAAACGAATATCCTGAATTTCAGGAAACACCAGCTGTCATTTGAAGGGACTAGCCTCGAGTCTTTCTCCTTTTTCTGTCTCTGCAGTTACACACTGGGCAGCAGATGGGTGACCCTGGCTGAGCACATAAAGAACCAGAGCTTCGTGGTGAAGAACCTGAAGCCGGCTACTGTCTACTTGTTTATGGTCAGAGCGGTGAATGCCTACGGCCTCAGCGACCCCAGTCCAATCTCCGACTCAGTGAGGACGCAGGGTCAGTGCTGCTGCTCTACTTCTTATTGAGCGGAACTGGAAGAGCAGAGCGGCATCTTTGTTTTATTTTTGAAAGCGTCGGGTCAGTGTCACCGCTTTATTTACTCTCTATTCATTTTGCACCTGCAGACAGCGTCTCCACCATGCCGGGGGTGGATCACCGGCACATTCAGAGGGAGCTGGGAAATGTGGTCATCCGCCTTCACACACCAACCGTCATTTCATCTTCTGCCGTCAGGGTGCAGTGGACGGTAAGGGCACCGCGGTAGTCCACGCTGTTATTAACTTCCCCACATATTTATATAAATGTGGAAACTTTTTGAAAGAGAAGTGTGCACTTTTGCATGTAAACCCAGAGTGGATATTAATCGGTTGTGTAAATCCAAAATAAAATCCCCTGAGTCTGCCCTCTTTAAATTTGCCCTTTCTCTGAAAAGAAACAGGAAGAGGTGTTAGTTCAGTGATGAACGCTGCTTGCGGAGCTCCAAGAAGTCTAAATTCTTCCAAAAAGGGAAAAGCACCTCAGATAGAAGTTGCTCCCGTTAAAGCTGGACATTACACAAGACTTATGTCACGCTGAAATTCCATTTGGATTTCTCTCTAAAACATTATTAAAACTAGCAGATAATAAATCAGCTGCATTAGAGGAGTGAATATGTGGCACGCTGCTTTCCGCTTTGCTCTGCAGGAACCTCTCGAGGTATTCTCTCTCGTAATTATGCGCTAAGAATGGAAAGTGGCTTGATTTTTACCAGAAGTCTGCTGAGGGGAAACTATTAATAACCTCATATTGTGGTTTACGGTGAGTTTTGGCAGATATGAGGAGATATTAATGCGCATCAGACTGAAGGCCAAGGGAATGAACCGAGTTTATCCCAATATATCAGCAGGATGTTCACACACGCGCACGTGCACACACTCACACACGATTATCCTCCAACCACCATATACAGCTGGAAGTTGCGTGCAAAGATGGACGGTGAAGCTCAGACCCTGATTTAATACCAGATTGTCTGTTTTCATCTCGGTCATTTGACCTGACATTTACGCCGCATCCCTCCGCCCTCTGCCTCTGCCAGGTGGAGCAGCAGTCGCCGTACGTGCAGGGCTTCAAGGTGCTGTACCGGCCCTCGGCCGACCACGGCCAGCCTGAGGGACAGTGGAGCGTCAGGGACGTGCGCGCCCTGCGGGAGGAGGGGGTGGTGATCGGTCAGCTGCGGAGAGCCTGCGTGTATGAGTTCAAAGTGCGCCCCTTCTTTGACGAGTTCCAGGGAAGTGACAGCGAGGTGATGGTGGCGCGGACGCTGGAGGAAGGTAAGTCCGCCTCAAACGATGAATCCTCGTTGCGTGCGTCCCCCAGATGTTTGCGGCAAACTGAAATCTTTCGCCGTCCAACTGCATTCGATTTGAAGCAAATGCATCTTCCAATAACTCGCCCTTACTGCTCTCTCTGTGAGACTCTGCAGGCCAGATGATGGATATCAGCGAGGACAGAGACACCTTCTCCCGCATCTCAGATGTGGTGAGGCAGCCGGCGTTTATCGCCGGCATTGGCGCCCCCTGCTGGTTGGTGCTCATGATATTCAGCGTGTGGCTTTACCGGCACCGCAAGAAGAGGAGCAACCACAGCAGCACCTACACCGGCATCCGCAAAGGTGCGTGTTTCTCTGTTGTGTGTGAATTTTAGCGAGGCGGGTAGATGTGTGTGCATTGTTCATGTTCAGGAAGTGTGAAGAAAACTAAAACTAATAAACTAAAAACAAAACATCAAGGTCTATCACAGTATTTGTCAGAATCTCAAGTTGGACTCCTCAGAACTGATCTCATCATGTTCTCCATTAATTCTTGAAGTTTCCATTTTATGTGCCTCTCTTTGATCATGAGCAGAGAAATCAAAGAACACGCTCTATCCACCTCAGTCTCACCCCAGAACTCGTTTCAAACCTGTGGGTCGATCTCAGGCTGATCAAGTCAGGAGCTTCACTAACAGCGCTCACTGAATCCTGTCCCTGACGTTTTCACAGTGTCATCATCCACTATTAGAAACAGCAATAAGTAATAAATGGAATTTTACAATAGTTAAAAAATGTACAGATGATTACAGTACTGATCCAACAAAATCTTAATGATACTTAACTAAAAGGCTGGTTATGAAAATAAAATGAAGAAAAGCAAAATAGATCTGACAAATAACAGTGAAGGCATTTTATTGCACTTTTCTGCACTAGCCTGACTTGTCATTTTCAAATTTATGACGCCTCAACCATTTGCACTTAAAACCTCCGAAACATTCAAAATGAAACGGCCACTCCCTCTAAGGCACAACTTGGCACCATCAGGCATTGCTGCTAGTAAGACATCCTTATGCAAAAACATTCATGACAAGCTACAGTGGAAAGAAACAACACATAATCTGTCTCTGATCTTCAGATTACAAAATCAGATTGGACCTCAGATTACATGTTCCCGCCTCTTCTGGAGTTATATTATTCACTGCAGTCATTTCACTCTGTTTGCAACTATACCACCTTCAGTGTTGCTAACCTGGATACCAGACCTGCCTGTCACTTCCTCACCTCCACTGAGGTCTGCACCAATCACCACCCTCTCACCTCTGGGGAAACCCTGCATCGCTCGGTCTGACTCCCTCTGCAGTTTCTCCCGCATCTGACCTCTGGCGCATGACCGCTAGCGACACTGAACATCGCACCTTCGATTTCAGGCCTCAGACCCATCACTCTCCAGAGCACTCCAAACAAGCTCCTCCTTCAAAATGACTGCCTCTCCAGATCTCTTCCAATCCAAACTCAGATACACAGTGGGACAAAATTTCAAACTTGGACAAAATCACGGGACAACATTATTCAAAAAATCTTCCTTCAGATTTAAAAGTGAATCTTTTTTTATGGACCCAAACAAGTTTTGCTTCACCACTGAATATTGAACGAGCAAAGCTTAGTACTATACAATAAATAACTTCATATTGCAGACATGCTAAATTGAATTAAAAAAAAAAACATATTGAAAAAGAAATGTGAATAAAAATCGTATGCCTCTTTTTATTTGCAGCCTTCTGATTTAAATTCCAACAGTAACCTTTTTCCACGGAATACTGACAACAGAGGAGAGGGTATTTATGGGGCCTCTCCTGATTTACGCATGAAAATACCAGCATTCTGGGATTTGTAGTATTAGCAGTACATGTGCTGTATGATACCAGCGGGCCAGCTATAGTAATTATTTGGCATTGCCTCCCAAGTTTGACACCCATTGGCCTTGAATGCCCAGCTACCTCCTCTGAATCACGCCTCTGCAAGACTGCTGCTGCAAAATATCTTGTGTCTTTGGAGAAAACAGATCAGGCAGAATAGGAACTAAAATGAGGCTGAAATGAGAATCGCAATTCCGCCTTCCGATCTGCGAGTTTGAAGCGGCAACAAAATTTCCCTCTGACTTTCAGTCTACTTCATCTCGGGGACATTCAAAAGAGATTTTCAACAAGGGTGACGAGCGCGCCACATCAAAAGGGTGAAAAATACTGTGGAATAATCTTGCCGCGACACAAATACTGGAAGAAGACGCAGACAGTCAAAGGCTGACCTTTCTGCCGCTCATTTGTCGAGTGTCATTTTCTCCTCTCGGCTCACAGCCACAAACCTGTCAACCTGCCATTACCATGTCTTGCTGCTACAATACAGCTGTGATTTTTCCAAACCTCCCGCTCTGACTGCCAGCCACCCCTATTAACCCTCAGCCGGGCACTCGTGTCAGGGATGTCAGCAGGAAGGGAAAAAAGGAAGACGTGGGCTTTAATGTTTGTACACATACGTTTTTTTCCCCCCGTTACACGCAGAAGATCACAACAAAGCAACAGTGTTCAGTTACTAATATTCATTTGAATACCCAATACTATGCAGGGTAGACTTTACTAACCTCTGTCTCCATTTTGTCCAATGAACTCACCAGAAATCATCTTCATCCTCAACTCCTCTTTTGTGATGTCACAAAGGGTGCTTTTGTCTCTAGCCTCCAACATGCCTTGCTTTTTTTCCAATTGTGTGGCAGGCAGTAAACAGAATGCTATATAGGTCTTTTTCTGGAGGCCGAGCAAGAATTTTTAGCATTTATTTCTTAATATTTGTGTGTATAAGTCAAACAGGGATTGTAAAACAACAATGCAACTATATTATAGGACCTTCAAATAATAATAATGATGATAATAATAAAAAACGACTATGTGAACCAAATTTGATGATCTCTTCCTGCCTGTTTTCTCTTTCTTACAGTCCCGTCGTTCACTTTCACGCCGACAGGTATGTACACCATTTTCCATCTGCCTGCCTCTGTGATATTTTATGTATCTGGCAAGTGAATTATTGAAGAGTTTGATATTTTGTTCGCCTCCGACCGCGACGGAAATCAGATCACATCCTTTGATGCATCTTTGAGATGTCATGTGTTGGATTAGGGGTTGTTGTTTTTTTTTTGTTCAAGGGGAAATGGAAAGGTGGAGATACACAGCTAAAAAAAGATGGTATGGAAACTAAAGGGGAGGGGGGGTGTTAGAGAGTCTCAGCAATGTCTCTTGCACAGGCATTGATGAATGGAAGAAAAAAATCAAAAGACTTCTAATGAATCAAAATACAAAAGAGTGGGAATACAGTCTGTTACGTTTGCAATGCTTGTCTTTCATAAGACACATACTTAATTGTACTTATATTTACATATACATTATTGTGTAGGTGTGCGAGTCACTAAATGTGAGATCACACTGGCTATTAAAAGGAAAGCATTTGTTCTTGCATAATCATGCCAATAGATTCGCAAAGCATCTGCTCCCAGGTTTGATCACAGTGGAAGAAATAGAAAAGAAAGATGGTGCACAGTCTGCGGAGCCCCCCCTCCCTCCACCAACCCCTCTTTGTTTGATGGTGGAAGAGAAAGTGTCTGAAACAAGTTCTCCTGCGACGGGTAAAAGGCACAGGCAATTATTTGTGCTGCCTCTGTGCACATTTAAAACCCACAGAGCCAGACTTTGTGCCCCATTGATTGAAACGGGTATTGAAGAGAGTCTAGACTTGACTTAAGAGCTCTTTCATGGCGTCACTCTCTGCCTTTGGCACTTCCTCTTTCTGACAGCTCATCAAGGTTTAATGTTTTCCTCTGTCTCTCTGCAGTCGCGTATCAAAGGGGAGACTCTGGATGTAGCGCTGGCAGGTGAGCGATATTTTTATTTCTCTGTTATCGGAAAAAAAGAAAGGCCGACAGTAGATATGCACTTGCCTCGGTCAGACACTAGGGGGAGGTGTGTTGCCACCTCAAACGCTGAGCCCGTCAGCGTCCTCGTGCTCCCTCTCCCAGGGAAGAAAGAGGGGATTGTGGAGGTGAGTTGGAGCAGTTCTGATTGACAGCCGCGTGTCCTTCCTCGATGCAGACCCGGCCTCCTCAGTGTGGGTGAGCCTCACAACCAGCTGTGGCTGCCAGACAACTGGCCAAACGCGTGTGCCAATCACAAGGACTGCGGCATCAGCAGCTGCTGCAACAATGGCAACGGCACCAGTGACAGCAACATGACAACGTACAGCCGCCCAGGTGAGTGCAGTAATGAGTCGGCGAGGCGTCCTCGAGAAGGCCGCGCGCTGACGCTGCGCGTCTCTTCCCGCCATCCGTCACAGCCGACTGCATCGCCAACTACGGCAGCCACGGCGAGAACAAGCAGCAGGGCTCCGAGGCTGCCATCTACAGCGACGTCAACCTCTCCAACAAGCTCAACGAGATGAAGATGTTCCCTGGCTCCGGCCTGTGCTACGCCAGCCCCAGCGGCGACTCGGCCACCTATGAGCCCATCCCTTACGCCACCACGCAGCTCATCCAGGCCAACATCAAGAACAAGGCAGGTGGTGGCGGTGCTGCTGCGGCCGAACCTCTGGACCTGCCGTGTTGGAAACAGCCTCCCAACTTGCCCCCCATCCCGAAGGAGATGGCAGCGCAGATGCAGTACAACATCATGGAGCAAAACGGGCTCAATAAAGGTGAAGGTTGCAGTTTTTTGGCACTGCCTGAATTGAAAAGAAGCGCGCTGATGAAAAACTTTGTCTTGGCAGATCATCTGCAGGGGAGCGAAGGAGCGCTCCATCCCAAAACTCTCCCCTACAACCAGGGCACGGGAGGCTCGCACAACAGCTCTGACAGAGGCAGCAACAGCACCTCAGGTGAGGCCGGCAGCAGCAGCAGCAGCAGCAGCAGCAGCAGCAGCAGCAGCAGCAGCAGCAGCCGTGCATTCTAAACACGTGAGCCATACATCCACCATTACCTTGATGTTTCCCTCCCGACCGTCTCTTTTCTCAGGCAGCCAAAATCAAAGGAAGCCAACTCGGGCCCCAAAGATCCCAAAACATACCGCGGTAACCTGGGGAGAAAGCCAGTCTCCTCCTCCTCATGCCAGTGCCAGAGACTGTGATGAATACAGCGTGCCTTTGGATAAAAGGTGAGGGGGATGTGGGGGTTTCTGACGGGGGTGCAGGGATGTGCAGCGATTTCAGCAGTGGTTGCGTTCCAGGGTGAGGCTAGAAAGAACTGAACTTTTGCTCATTTCCCACCAAAAATTGGACCCTGTCAACTCCTCCTGCGTCACACTGGATCTCTGTTATCAAAACTGCAGGCTTATGCTAGGTTCTAATCTGCCGTGCGACTAATTAACCTTGCACGGGAGCCTCAGAAAGCATTTTCAGTCAGCCAGTCTGAAAACTAGACTGGATTCCATGAGCAGCTGGCTTTTTTTCTTTTCTTTTTTTTTTTTTGCTGTGACAAAACAAGCGACAGCTGCTGGCTGCCCTCGGAAAGTCACAAGAAGGGAGGCAGAGAAGAAATGGAGGAAGCGACGGCGAGCTTAGCTGCTGCTAAAGAGATTAGTGAGGACGCTGCAGTCGTGGTGGTTTTATCACAAATGGACGGCGACGGCAGTGAGCGAACAAAAAAAAAAAGAAAGGCTTTTCTTGGGGATGATGATGATGATGATGATGATGATAATAATATTTACACCTTCCTGGAGACTGGTTTAGGCAAGTGTTCAGTTAATGATGTGATTTTCACCAACGTTCTGAGTCTTTTGAACAACTCTTGAACAAAGTAAACTGAGTTGGGGTAAATAAAAACAAAACAATAAAACAATAAAACCAAAACAATGAGCCATTATTTTGATTCTTGCCTCTCAGAAATGAAGGGAGCCATGACATTCGGTTCCCTTAAAAAGGGGGCAGATAATCCCATCACGATCAGTTAAGAGCAGCAGTGCATAGTGCAGCAAGAAGCAACTAGAAGCCCAATACTGGGCTGCTAGCAGTGACAAATATAATTGGATCATTTGAATCTTCTCTTCTCTCTGCAGTTTTCGCCCAGAGCAGAGAATAGAGAGCTGCCCTGCTCCACCAGTCAGAGGCGCAGTCTCATCCCCAACACACCCACCCTTCACACCACCGCAGGGTGAGCTGAGCAACGGCCTGCAGGACGAAACTGAGCAGCTCAGGTAACCACATTAAACCTCAGCAGCACAGGACTTTTCTTTTTTCTGTGCCTTCCTGCAGCCAGACTGCAACATTATTGCTTTTCTTTTAGTGTATCTTTCAGCCAACACACCACCAGCAACCTGAGCCCGCTTTCCCCAACGCACACCTACAGCTCCATACAGCACGATGAGGAGGACGAAGAGGAAATAGACGAGGAGGAGGAGGTGGGGGTGGACGAGGAGGGGGAGGAGGAGGAGGAGGATGGGGAAATGGACGCGCAGCTCGCGGGAAATCGCTACGGCCGACAGCAGAGCGGGAACAAGCGCAAGGCCCAGCTGCACCCCTCGCAACACAAGCTGCTCCTGCATGGCCTGGAGCAGACCTCGGCCGCCTCCAGCACCGGGGATCTGGACAGGTCAGTGGCAGGGTCCATGGTGAACAGCTGGGGCTCGGCGTCCGAGGACAACATCTCGTCAGGCAGGTCCAGTGTTGTCAGCACCTCGGAAGGGTCATTCTTTACAGACGGCGACTTCAACCAGGCGGTGGCCTCGTCGCGGGACATCATGGGCCTGCGTATGTGCAGACACCCGGAGGAATCAGGTGAGGAGGAGTTTTACTGCGCTGATACACATGAGTTAAATCAGAGCTGTTGGCCCTGGGGGGCGGGGCTTGATAAGCAGGAGCACTGGGTGGAGGGGGCGGGAGGGGGGTTGGTGTTCAGTCAAGGGCGGGAGCGGCTTGAAATGTATCATGGAGGCTCGATGGTCGATGATATCACTGTGTTTCGACTCCAGCCGATCGAGTCACCTCGTGGAATTGCAACATTTTAGCCTGTGGCACTGATTGGAACATGGCACACAAATGGGCCACAGAAATGGGCAGTTAAAAGGGAAAAGCAGGCGAGGCAGGAATTAAAAACATACGCACGCACACACACACACACACACACACACACACACACACACACACACACAATACCAACAGGCGCAAGCACTATAGCTAGCCAAAAATCGCAGTGGGATTGTCAAATGCTGAATGAAGATAAATGAGCAAGGGTCTTTGGCAGACATGCAAATAAAAAACAAATGTTGCCTGCAAAACATGAATTGTGGTTTGCATTAAGGCAATTTAGTTTTTTTTGGAATTAATACGATAATGTCGAGGGTTTTTAAAAAAAAAAAAAACAGCATTACTAAGCTGCAGAGACGAGTGTAATGCTGCAGACCTGCATAAAAAAAAAAAATGTTTTCTCTTTTTTAAATATGTCTTGCATTCAGAGGTAAAAGGGGATGATGTCATTTGTTCAAGCTGAAAATGTGACCATACAGTTTCTTTGGGTGGAGTAGGTGGGGACGGGGGTTAAGCAAAATAACATGACACAGATTCAAATAAGCCACACGCAAGACACTCCTTTCAGTTTTAGGTCACAAAATAACCCACTTTACACAAAGCCATTGCTGTTTTGTTTCTAAGGGCAATGGTGAACAACTCACCCTTGTTCTCCACGTGAGGGAATCACTTTTTCCTTTCAACTAGCAGCAACTGCACCACAGACTCAACTGATATCTGTGTAAGGTTCATCAACACCTCGTGCAATCTGACTCTGTGGTTCCAGCCAGGGATGTTCTGTCCAAACATCTAAAAACATTTGTTGTTGTTGTGTGAATATGGTGACAAAAGTCCAGCCTGGACTGACTCCAGGTGCAGCTAGTTGAGTTTAACAGGGGGCAGGTGTGCAAAGCTAATGAGGAGATTGGGACAACTGAGCCAATCTAAACACACGGCAGTGGTCGAACTGCATGGTGGAAACATTTTCCAGTTTTTATAGGTTCAGAGAAATGTGTGTAAGACACACTGCCAAGTCATTTTTTCACACAATGGTTCTTCATCATAGAGATTCTAATGTAACTGGATCTTAAAGGTCAATAAAATATATATACAAATCTGTCCGCAGTGAATTAGATGCTATGGAAATGCAATTGTGCATGAATGCAATGTATCATTTTATTTCCACCTCAAAAATGATGACCTTCAGTTGCAACATCAAACCTTATGGAAACTACTTAATATTCCTCCTTCTTCATCGCTTTTTTTAAGTCACAGCTCTCTGGTGTATTTTGCAATAATATAACACTGAACCTCTTTTTTTTAATTACTTCTCTGTCATTTTAAGCACTCAGTGGGGACGCCGGGCGAAGCCAGAGGGAGTTAGTTTGTTTAATTGCATAATTTTGGCTTGTTTAATCTTTACATTTAAAATCATATTATATATGATATAAAATAATTAAACCAAATGACCCCCCATTACTCCTAATGATATAAATCATGATAATAATGCAGATGCTTTAAGATGATCCTGGTCCTCGCTGTCAGTTCAAGCCCAGCATGGTTTTGCAGAACATTTTGCTGATGTGGTGCTAATTGTGACGGTTCCAGGGCGAAGGCTGCCGCGGCCCAGCAGCCCCATGTCCACGGACAGCAACATGAGTCCCGCACTGACGCACAAACGGCCCAGGAGGCACAAACAGAACCAGTGCGGCGAACTGGACTACCAACCCAGAGATGCGTTCAATGACGGTAAAGTCCACCGCGTGAATGACAAGTATGGACTCTCTCGCGTTTCCCCTCCCTCTTGCACTGATGCCCCGTCATGCGCTGCCTCCGCAGACTCGTGCACGCCCCTGAGTTTCTCTGGCCAGGTGCCGCCGCTCGGCGACTACAAAGTGAGGGGAGCCACGCTGCCGCGGATGGGCTCTGAGGAGGCGCGGGGTCGACGGGGCAGCACGGGGATGCAGAGGGTCAAAGAGGCCGAGAGTGAGCAGAGGGAGAGCCAGGACAAGCACAAGAATCCACAAGGAGCGAAAGGGAGCAGCAGAAGCCGACAGCACTCAGGTAGCCCGAGGAGGGAGTTTTGTCTCGGTCGATTTGTCGAGACCGACTGCTTGAGTGCAACGGTTTTCCTGTCTTCCTGCCAGAATTTGGGGACGTCTTCCTGTACAGTCGCCCGTCCTTCCCATCGGGCCACCCTCAAAGGGAGGCCGATGGCGCGGGTTCATCGGGCCTGATGCCGTGTGGAGACTCAAGGACCAAACAGAAATGACGAGCGGAAGAGGTACGTTTTCTACCCAGCTGGCACCAGCGGCGACGGTAGTATTGCATTCTGGTGTTTAGCATTACACTGTATGAAAAGAGAAGTAGTAGTAGTGGGAGAAGAAGCAGTAGTAGTAATAGTAGCAGTACTTGTCGAAGTAGCACCATTTGTAGCAGTACTAGTAGTTGTGGTACCAGTATGGCTTCAACTGTCCTGCTTTCCAGATACATAATGCATCAAGACAAACCATACTCATGTAAACTACAAGTAAAATCAGCAGTACAAGAACCACGACCAAAAGCCCACAGTAACTTATGGTACAGCCAGTGGTGTATTTTACAAACGTACGTTCTCGTGACCCAAGGGGTTCCAGTGAGGCCCAGAGCCTCTGAGAGCTCAGTGTTGTTTGTGAAAGGTTGCATTGATGCTGCTCTGCACCATGTAAAATTCATGGAGAAATTCAGACAAACTGTGTGATGATAATGATGATGTCAATTGTTGCTTTAAACAAATCTTAGTCTTAGTCTTGACCCTTGGACAAGTAGTTTAGAGTATAGAATGAAGTATTCAAGAAATGAGCAATTTGCAGGGTAGCTAGCACGGACCATGAGGAACTATTGTGATGGAAACATCCAGGAAGACGCACAGTTCAGCGTCAGGGTTCATTTAACAAAAGCGTTCCCATAAAACATCTGCTCATTAGCGCTGATCAAAATAAATAAATAAATACATTTATCGCAGGAATGCGATCTAAAACGACACTTAATGTGATCAACATTGACTGCGGTAGAACTCACCATCACCTGGTGGCTGTCTTGGCTTGTATCTTGCACTGAAAAACAAATGAGGACAAGAATCAGGGTGAAATCCTGACAAAGAAGATGGTGTTACGCCATTGAAGGCCTACACCATGAAATAAGTCAACATTAGCCAAACGCTGGGCTTTGTTTATTTGTTCGTTAACACGGATCCCTATTAGACAGCGCACAAAGTGACAGCTTGTCTTCCTGGGGTCCGAGACTACAAAACATCTTATCAGCATAACACCCGGTTAGGCTATGCCTCAGTCGGGAACAGCAACACAATTGCTTCACACACCACACACACATTTGGACCGATTAGGGCCAAAGTCCCTCAGTGTTCAGGAGGGCAAATCGGGCTCAGAATCAGGCTCATAATTAATTTAAATTAATTTCAGGCACATTACATAACGGACAGATAAATTATGGGCTGTAATTTGCATCTAATTTGGTTGATAGAATACCCTTAGAACTTTTTAAATTTCACAATGCACTGCAACGCAGTTCAGCAGTGATGATTGAAGGGCGTTTGGGTTTAAGTGGAGAAATGTGATGCAATCTTGTTTCCCCGCAGTTCCCGGAGAGCTGAGAAGAGACGCAAGCACACGATGAAAGCTCCCGCTGCTGCTTCAGACGAAAGACTATGACCTTAACCACATGGAGAGTGGGGGAAGAGGAGGGGGGTAAAAAAAATAATAAAAAAAAAAAAAAGTCCGCACAGTTCATGCTATTGTTTTCTACTTCAAGTTTCTCATTAGATGTTTGAGCAAAAAGAAAAGAAAAGAAAAGGAAAAAAAATGGGAAAAAGCTCTCCATTTCAGTCTGGTGCTTTAGTTCCATGCACTGTTCACTGTTTTTGCTAAGTGGGGGGAGCAGCTTCCAGAAGCCCAAAGCGCTGCCGGCTGCTCGGGAGAGGAAGACGAATGCACACGGCGCCGACGGGACTGCGACGCTGCGAGGCGCGACCCGGCGCGCGCACCAGCTTTGCCCGTCAGACGTCATTGTTCTTATTTTTCACTGTAACTGTCGCTCAGCATCGCCAGCCACCTTGTAAATCCTCGGAAAACTGTTTACTGCCATAGAAGTGCTTCAGATTTTATAATGACAGTGTTAATGTTTTATAAGTGATGTACATCTTTTGTCTTTGTATTATTTGTCCTACCTTGGTTACGAAAGCACAATCACCTAATTTTATTTGAAGTCATTATTTTGATGATGATGATGATGATGATGATGATGATGATGATGATGGGGGGAATATCTGTCTCGTTCATGGTTTCAGCAGCTCTCTACCGGCTGAGAAGATGATTGTTAAACGTGGTTGTGAATTCCGTTGCATATATTTGCGCTTTCATTCAGATTCCATTCTGACTATCTGTTGTTGTACTAAGAGACTTGCATGCAGATTCACATGTACAATGTTTTTACCGGACATCTTGACTGGCTTTTTGTCCGAGCTTTGGGACGACCCAAGAACATGGTTATGGACTGGTTCCATTTCCTGTTTTTCTACATTGAGTCCTCTTCATTTACTCCTGTGTTTCCCTTGACTTTGGACATAACTTGAAGAGTAAGGCTGGACAATATGCTTAATTCAAAACAATACACTTGATAAACTCTTAAATCAGGAATAGCAATCATCTCAACTGACGTGTGTTTGCCTAAGAAGTCAGCAGTACAAACAAAAGAGAAACACAAAACATATTTTAAGCACATTAGAAGAAACAGGAAAAAGATAATATCAGGCACTAATGTATGAAGAATATATGTATATGTTTATTTATAGTAAAACTAAATATACATTGTTTTATAGATTTTTTGGTCATATTTTCCAGCCCTATTCTATAAGTTATAGATGGAACTAATATGTCATTCTAAATTCACTGAAAAAAACCCTGAAATAAAAATTGCTGTTCAAAACGAAAATATCTTCATATCATTTATTGTGTATCATATAGATTCACTGCAGCTACTCACAGAAGTCAGTGAGAGTAATGTTTTTCAGAGACCAGAAACTTTCCATAAAATGCAGTGAATTTATAGCTCACTCTTGAACATTCACCTTTGAATTAAGAAAATGTTTTGAATTAAAGTTACAAGTTAAAAAGTTTGATGGATTTGTGCTAATAATATATATTCTTTTTGTTAGAAGTGGTTGTGCTTCAGGTCAGGTGAAGTAGTTTAATTAGGGTATAATTCAAATATTTACAGACTTGGTCTCTCTGGTAAGAGATACACACCTTGTTGACAAAAACAAACAAGATGCATGCCTTTCTTGCATGATAAGCAGCAAATTTGCAATATTTAACAATTTTTACATGAGGTTCACATGGCCGTTGATGTGATGACCCACCTCTTGAATTACTCTAATGGCTTCATTATAAGCCAAACCAATTAAGCATGGAGTGAGGCTGTCTCATGGAAGCATGAAAATAAAAATAAACGTCTCGTTCACTTTTCCCTCCCTCTTTCATTTTTTTCTCTCTCTCACTTTCAAGGACCGCTGTCCACAGTACATTGTTCACAAGTTTGTTTTTTGTTTTTTTGTTTTTTGTTTGTTTGTTTGTGTGTGTGTGTGTGTGTGTGTGTGTGTGTGTGTGTGTGTGTGCTGCTGCTGCCAAGTTTCATTTTCAATTTTGCCTTGTTTATCCGGCAACTTCTCTGCAATCTGTTGACAAAGAGCCGGCCGTGACAGCTAGGGCAAACGTGTCGGAATCGCTCGAGAGGCTGACAGGAAAAGTAAAAGTGATGGCTGTCAGCGCTGAACCACTCTTTAGAAGAAGGGCGACAGACATACAGCACAGCGACAGTATGGCTGAGTGCTGCTTTGTGAATGAAAATGCCACCGCTGACCGGGCAGCTGAGCCACGCCACATGCTTTCCGTCTGCCTTCACTTCTCAGACCGTTGTGCACAAAATGCAAATACATAAATAAAATACAATATAGAAATATCACTGTTGATAGGCTGTGATTAAAACTGTGATTAAATATCTGGCTTATATTTCCCATAAACATCTGAGGTGGTGCGCGCAACCACCAATAGGCTTTCAAGCATAATGGGATTTGTGGAGGATGTGCAGAAGGCATCGTCGCGGTGGGGAGGGGGAAGAAATGCCTGGTGGTGATGAAGGCATTGATTAGCTTCACAGCAGCGACACAAACAGGTGTTGTCAGAGATAGGTGGTACTTTTCTAAAAGCCCTCGCCGGCAGTATCTTCCCATATCGCCGACATCCTCTGAGACAAGGATGATGCCAAGGCTGAGCACTTGCTTGTGGTGGTGGTGGTACCAGTTGTTCCTGGGAGTGGAGGGGGCGCTGCAAGAGTAATGAGTGCATATTTATGAGTTCAAATTTACTGCGGCCGTGTTTGAGAAAGATTACTCTCTCTTAAAGCAGGCAGTTGGTGAGGAATTAGGAGGTGTCAGAGATAATCAATCTGCTGCTTAGGTGGAGCCTGATCCAGCAGTGATAAATTCCAATTTGTTTATGGAGATATATTACAGGCTGTCATTGTGAAAGTTGACTGTAGACGGAGGGAAAGAGCTGCTAGCACGCTATGAAACAGGGTCATTTTGTAGATACGATGTTATGGTGCAATTAAAAGTTGTAGATGTACAGAATCTTATAATGATATAGTATTTTTCAGAGTTCCTAAAGTGTTTATTTGGGTTTTTGTCTAGGTATAGAGAACAAATAAGCTCCAAAGAAACACAAACAACAAAGAAATAACAACTGGTAAACGCTAGCCAGCTAGCTAGCTTGCCAGGGTTTGGCTAGTGATAGATAGATAGATGGATAGATAGATAGATGGATAGATAGATAAGCAGTTTGACTGACTCCCTTAACTTTGGACTTTTATTGATTAATCCATGTTGCTTGATGAAATCTGCCATCTAGGAATGCTTTCAAGATATGATTATAGGCCACATATGATTGGAGGTGCACCTTAACCTTGCTGGCATTTCAAACACCCTTCCACTCAAATCTATGCCAGGCAATATAGACTGACCAGTTAACCTTTTCCGTGCGCCTCTGGATTGTGTGAGTGGGCTGGAGTACCCGCAGGGAGCCAATACAAACATAGGGGAGGCATAAAAAACCTGATAGGAAAGGCTTGAATAGGACCTCAAGAAGAACGAGTTTAAATAACTGTGTTTACTCTCAGGAAACAAACACACTCAACAGATCATTTGTTGAAATCAAATGTGCAGTTAAACAACTGGATTTTTAACGCCACACTTTCAGTTTCACCCGAGACTGAAAACTATTTCTGCCTCGGAGGGGGTTTTAACAGACAAGTGTGAGGCAAGTAAAATAAAATGTTTATTTAATGGTGCAGCAGCTGTGTGCTATAACGAAAGGCAAAACTACCACTGCACCATAAGGCTCTCCTGGGAAGCTTGCAGCAACCAAAACTCTGTCTGGGCTCCGTTAGCTCGTAGTAACTGCGCGTGCACAAAACAAACACAGGTTTGGACAAAGAACCACTATCACTATCATGCAAATATCCTCTTTTTCCCTGTGTTTACCTAAAAGCCTGTGTATCAGAGATCTCCAGGAGAGGCTTTGTGATGTTAGCGGTGCCGATAAACAAGATGAAGCACCGGGGGGCGAACAACATGAAAATAAATTGGTCTCTGAGGGAGCCAAAGACCAGGAGACCACTGGCCTTTAGCTGATCCTCGGGGTGGCGGAGGCACAAGGCGGGACCTGCCGTCTCAGCTGGGGCTCACGCTAACCGCCACTGCACTGTTGCAATTAGCCAAATGTCATGAGTCACAAATCAGCCTTTCATGGCACTATTACACATAATCATCCTGAAAAGGTTGCCTGCCACATGTTGGCGAAGTTAGCACGGAATTACTGAAGCGCACGTGTAGCCTAGCTTCCTTTAAGATAACTAAATGAAGCCTGCTGTGTTCTGGGCCAGCATTACAGGGTGAAAAATAACACTGCTCAAGTCATGCACGCTGACATGACTTCTACGTCCAAAACTAGCCCCTCTGGTGGATGGTGGCTCTTGGGTTATGAATATCCTGTTATGTTAATGCACTAATAATTATGCCTGCTGTTGTATCTTGAATAAATATGACTGCTGTTGGGGCTTGTGTGGGGCTGATTTTGTTAGCATAAAATCAGCTCGGATCAGAGGTTTATTTATATATTTAACTGCTTACTTAAACAAGCTATTTATTTATCTTTTGCATCCATAATCGTAAACCCAGATTCTTCCGGGAAGCACTAACTTACAGCGTCTTCACGTCTAAGACTTTGGACTTTATTGTCCCCTGGAGAAAATTCTTTTCCACAGCACCATTTCCATCTCACAATGTCCCCACAAAACAGAGACACACATTTAAAAACAGACAAACAAAACATGTGTCAGACACCAAACAGGGTCTACACTGTTCAGAGAGGGCGCTGAAAAACCCAGTGTAGGTTTTTATTTCATTTCTTTTTATTTTATTCTATTCCGTTGCTCCATTATACAATGCTGTCAGTGAATAAGAGCTGAAATTCATCTCAGCGCTGGTCTATTCTGTGTGGGGTATGTAATATAATAACACACTCAACCTGGCATCATTAAACATCTTTAAAGGTGAAACTGTCTTTTCCCTTCAATTACCGGGAAATAAAAGGTTAGGGTCAGAGACAGAGCAGCTCTCCAGCTCCTGATCCAGTTAATCTGGCGTCCACCAGTAAAAAGAAGCATCAATTTCATTTTTAGGCAGCACAGTTTTTTTTTTTAAATGCTTATTTTAAACATTGTATCAGTTATCATTAAATATACTAGGATGAGGAATATATCTATGAAAAATACAAGAGCTCAAGAAGTGACCCCACCATTCCTAGAGCTGAATATAAGTCCACATCTTAAGAAGAATTATAAAACTGCTAATGTTCTAATGTAGGCGTCGGGCCTCATAATTGGCCTCTGTGGGCTTTTTCTTGTCTTCCTTTTTTAATGACATGCAGGAACCCAGGAACTTATTGAGAAGTTTAATTTGGATCTGGGGGTGAGGCTGTGCAGTGGGAGGAGGATCTGCTCTGAGGCAAAGATATGAGTGCTCTGTCTTTCTATAATACTTTGCCTACAAAAAAAAAAAGAAAAAAAAAAAAGCTGCAAGCCTTTGCTGTGCTGATTCATTGACTTATCAAAGCAGGATTCATTCAACGGAGGAAAAACATTTCAGTGTAAATATAATCCTGGATAAAAAATAAAGCTTCTTAGATCTTATCTGTCAATATGGGGCTGATTTACTGTCTATATATCAGATGTGGTGGTCCGTGATTGCATAAGTTATGCTAGCTGTTAACACAGGTGATACAAATGGATGCAAATTAAGTTTTTTTTTTTTTTTTTTTTTGTCCCAGCAAGCGGATCAAAAACAGTCTGTGTTGCTCTTGTGAATGTCCAATGATTAAAAACTCCAAATAAAGCTGATGCTTCATTCACATATATGTGCGTGACCACCTTTTTGACTCCACTTGTTTACATACTTATTTCTCAATACAGCTGTTTAACTATCAACATGTTGAATTGTTTTTTTTACCTGACGGTAGATCTTCTCTACTGCAGCCATAATGGAGAGAAGTAGTTGGCAAACACAGGTGTTTCCAGTCAAACTGATTTGTTGCGTTCCACTCAGGTCAACGAGAGTGCTTTAGGCTCAGTTGGAGAAGAAGAAAAAAAAATAAATCCCCAAAACTAACATAAACCCAACCGACTGCACATCTGCACATCAACACATGCTTAATCAGCCAGTCACATGGTAGCACTGCATTTAAGCATGTAGGCGTGGTCAAGATGACCTGCTGAAGTTCAGACCAGCCAGGAAATGTTGAAGGCAGAAGACTCTGAAAGTGATTGGATCAGATATGATGTATCTAAACTGGAATGCACTGCATTACATTCGCGGTACTGAAATGAGAAAAAACCTTGGAGGCATTATATAACTTAGCACTACCTTAGCTCAGACAGTCCATGCAGTCGTCTTTGTCCCTGGCGCCAGAGAAAACACTGACTTAGTTTTGGGTTCAAATGCGCGTGTGTTAATGAGACAGCAATGGGCATAATGTTTGCATTACGTTATGCTTCAGCATTACAGCAAAATGTCACAAATCAGTGTAATGGGCTTGCTTTTGTGATGCATTACTCCCAACACCGCCTACATGTATAGACTTTTGTTTCCCCCAGCTGCTTTGAGAACATGCACGGACCCAACTGAGGCTGCAATGCAAAACGTCAGACGGACAGACAGATGAAAATACTCGCAAATTTCCACATGTACACATTTTATTTTGCATCAAAGAGTTAATAAAAGTAAATAAATAAATAAATAACTGAAAGGAAAGGCCCTACTGTGTGTGTCTGTGTGTTCCTGAGGGCAAAACCAGTATGGCGGGTAAAGATTCTTCTGAGGGAGAGCCGTTACCAGAGCAATGAGCAGAAAGAAAAACCATCCAAACCACAATAAAGACACGGCAGAGTGAACCTCCACAGAAGAGGCTCCAAATTGGCAGCATTTTCCAAAGTAGAAAGAAAATACATTTTTGGATTAAAAAAAAAAAACAAAATATACCAACAGGTCGGTAGATTTGGCAGTCATTCTGTACATGGTTGTAAAGTGACAGGGTCAAATCGTAGCCACTCCACCAGTGCAAAATAGAAGCGCTAATCTGATATACTTCTATTTTATTTGATGTTTCACATCATATATCATACAGTCCTTGTTAAACTCAGCGTGCCATTGATTTCCAGGTGACATCAGGACATTTTCGCAAACATTTCCCCTTTCTTCCCTCACTAGATTGCACTCATCATACCACTGTATGTACCTAGAAAAAAGAGATTTTAAGGAAATATATAAACCATTTTTACCATTATAGTCTTTATTTTCCGACAGTGGCGGTGCAGAGACAAGTGCCTTTCTTCCCGTCTTTGCTTTGGATATCGAGTTGTGTGTTGCTCCGTTACCATAAAACTGTCTGGGTAACCGCTCACAAACACAGCGGGCTGCGCCGTCTACGTATTATTTGCAGGTAATCAACTGAGTGTTGTTCCCTTGTGACATAATATACAGAGGGCCATTTCTCAGGACAATTGGAGCTTCTGGATCTTCTGCCTCGCTTTCTGTTCACCAAAAAAAAAAACGTCCCTCTTTGCCATTATTGATTCTCCTCCTCAGCTCGGCTGACAATGGGTTTGTGCTTATTCATACCAAAACAAAACAAAACAAACAACCAAAAAAAATGCTCTGTGCAAAGTACAACAATACAGTCGCTTCATCAAAGTAAGTAACAGTTTGAGCATTAATGAAAGAAAAATAACCAAAAAAAAAACCATACGTTAATAAATCACGAAGGGGACGACGTCGGGTTCGGCTTGCATAGCAAAGCAAATGGAAACAACATTTAAAAAATATATTTACAAATTCTGCAAGTCCCTTTTTCGTGTTTTTTTTAAGTAGTCATTTCGTGTAATTTCTTCTTATTCGCCTTCACTGTGTGAATCTTTGTACAGCGTGTGACAGGAAACAGAAGCGGACACATAACATACTGTTTACTCTTTTTTGAGGGTGGGATGAATAGAACACTGTGAGATCGGTGTCTGTGTCTGTACATGACATTTACAGCTCTGCATTTTATCTCGCGCTCCGCTTCCTCTGTCTCCGTGTTATTTCCTTCCTGTCTTCCCGACATCGTTCTGTGTCACTCGCAGAGAGAAAGAAAGAGAAAGAGAGAGAGAGAAAAAAATCTCATGGCGCTTTACAAACAAGGTGTCCTGGGACGGGCAGCAACTGCAGGGAAGAACGCCTCGCGAAGACTCTGAAAGAAACAAAGAAGCAAAAAAATAAAGGATTCTGGTGTCACTTTGCTCACGACAACCGCATTGCTGTTTCAAATGTGCCATTGTGTGGCACTGGCAGGCTGAAACAACTTTTCCTTTTTAGAAATAGAGCAGCTATGGTCCAATTTTGTGCAGATTTCAAAAGCCAATCAGCTTCCTTGCAGCCGAGATTAAACAAGAAAGGAACTCCCCCCACAGGAAGTGATTGCGGGCCTAGCTAAAGCTAGAGAGGTTTAGCATGGATGCTGCAGTGGGAGCAGTCTGGACTGAAAAGGATGGCATGGTGTTAGGGTAAAAAACAAATTGCCCTGACTGTTGCTCAACATGTTTTCTGTTTGTACCAATTCTCTTTGGCACATGATAATTAAACTTTGTGGCGCATCGGCGCTAGTGACAGGCCGTGACATTCCTCTGATCTCACCCCTCATAATAATAGGAGGCATTGAGCTGTTTATTGGGCAGCTACAAAATCTGACTGATCCACTTGAATCTGCAAGCAGGAAGTTGAAACCCCTATATTAGCCTTTTCCTTACACTTAATTATTCTATTTTTGGGCTGTGGATGTGATGGATATTTGAGATAAGGTATGTCTGGTATTAAGGTTTGAAAATTTCTTGAATACTTTCTTTGGTTAAAGGGGCTAAAAACTCTGCAAAGCAGAGGAGACAACGCTCTGCATCGTGGGCTGGCTTTGCTCAAAATGAGCAACGAACGCCTTTGATGCGCTGCTTTTTATTTTAAACCAGTGCGCAATGAGGCTAAACAGCTTCAATAAAACCTGCTATTTCTCAAGCGCGGCATGCAGAGGTCCTCACAGGGACCGGCACTCACAGTGTTCCCTCCTCTCTGTGCTGTTGGTGGGAGCATGGCCATTGTGGTGGGAGGGATCCGTGCCAGGTCTCTTGTGTGATCCCCTGCCCAGTGTGGCCCTGCTGGATGCTGATGTGGTGCCGCTCCAGGAGGCCATATGCTGTCGCTCCAGCGTTGAAACGGTCACCATGCACTCCTCCGAGGGGTCCGAGGCAGCAGCTGCCCACGAGCTGTTCATGCGAGACAGCGACTTCATGGCGGGTGCGTGGGCTGTTGAGTGCATGGCGAGCGAGAGCAGAAATGTTCCAATTAGTCGCTGCCGCGCTGGAAGTCACTCCGCTCAGTTCAGCGTCGTGGAAAAGATGCAGTGAGAAGGGAGTGAATTTCAACGGCCTCAACTTACTGTCCGCGGCCGCGTCCCGTCGCCGAGGCAGGGTGCCCACCTTGTCCGTTTGCGGCTTGAGGGCGATCAGTGGCGCCCCCTTGTGGCCAAGGCTATGCGTGTTGTGTAGGCCGTGGTCTGTGGTGACAGAGTTGTCTGATCGACACTGATGCAAATTTTTACCTAAGAAGGAAAGAAGGATTTTGATTTTGATCTGAAGCTTTTATCTCGGACGTGAGAAGACAAAATAAAAGACACAGACAAATCGAAATGTTTAAACAACACATCAATCCACAATGTCCAAAAAGAAGCATAAGCTTCAGTTGAAAGAAGCAAAAGTAAGTCCATGGTCATGGCATGAATATGTTTTCCAGTGTTTCTGTGTTGTTGCCAGTGCATAGAAATCTGATGCTAATGTTTAACCTTTTTCTGTAATTTATTTGTTTAGTATCCAGCATATATAGTTTGTCCACAATGCTAGTCAGTTAATGCAAGTCAGCAAAACCAATGGTTGGCCAAACTACATCCAGGACGTCCTACTTCTTTACTGCATCTTTTTGAAAGACAGCAAACCGGACCATTGAGCGGTGTGTTTAACATTTGTTTTTGTAAATGTTGGGAGATTTCATTGGCCGGCGGTGCTTTTATGGTCCTCCAAATTGCACTGAAAGAAAACAGTTCTGACTTGCCTCTGTTGTTACAGTTGTGCTACACACTCAACAACCCAGTTGTGTTAGAAAGGTTTACAAGTAAACATATTTACAGCTATCTTTAGAGTTGCAGTTCCTGGTGACAACGGCCCTTCAGGGAAAAAATAATGATTGAATGTTTTTTTTAATCAGTGGCCAACAGTTCAAGAAACCAGTTCTACAAGCTTCACTTTTGACAATCAGGATAATTCTTCTGGCAGCATTTTGCTTTTATTTATTTATTTATTTTACTTCATGACAGGGTTCTTTGGCAAAATGTACCACCTAAAGCACGACCGGAAGCCCTCGGCGGAAACACTGCCACCGCAACTGCCTTTGTTCGTCATTCGTTCTGCTGTGCTGCAAACGCTTCCTCAGTCTCCCTCGAGCTGCTTTTGACAGGCAAACGTGGGGTTACGAAAATGTTTGCATTGCTAATGGTTTGTAAATATTTTTAGTCACAATGACCTGCTTTCCGGGCTTAAGACGGGTTCATCAAAAGTGTTAAAAACACATTTTCAATGCACAGGCCCGTCAAAATACCAAGTCTAAAAACGGTGCCTGCCGTGCCCCTGTGGGAGATGCCTTCAAGTCTCTCTCCTTCCCCTTCTAATGAAATTCCTTCAGACAGAAACCTATTTATAAGTGCATCAAATCTTAAATGTTAGATGTGCAACTTTTAGAGAATGGAGCCTTGAACATCTTTTCAGAATTCTGTCTTTTGATGCCTGAGAGACGGTGGCTTCAAATAGCTACAGACAAGACGCCCGCATATCTTTGGAACAAGGGACATTAAGGAGGAATAAAAGGGGAAGGCAACCTACAATATTTAACACCAGCGTCCTTACAATCAAGTCAATCAAAGTCTCTAATGAGCCGATGATTGCAGGCTTGCCATGAAAACCAACGTTTCGCACTTTGTTGTCTGGATTTGTTTACGGTGGTAAAAAAGAACCACACATCCATCCAGTGTCCCCGACCTTGACGCGCCCCCACGTGCTTCCCGTGGACGTGCGCTACCCTTGGAACGCAGGCAGTGCTGCGGTCCCAGCGCTGCCATGGGAGTTAAACTGTCAGCGAGTGAAGCCAGCCAACCAATGTGAGCAAAAACTCCTCGGGGTGCTGTGCCGCGTGTGCTGCGCAGCCATTTCAGGTACACGTGGAGGTTGAAAAAAAAAAAAGAAGGAAAAAAAAAAAGTAACGTGTCTGCAATTTTTTCAAATGATCAGTCACATCTGCCAGGGAATGCTTGTGAGGTCGTTTTTCACCCCGCTTTTTTTTTTTTTCCTTCTTTCCTTTTCACAGCTCCATTACAGGTCGTCATCAATGAAAATGTCATTATCCAATCCTTGTCAGACGTCCGCGGCCTAATTGTGCACACCATCGCTCAGTCAATCAATTCAGAGCTTTTTTTTTAAGCATTTCAAATCAGACGTTTCATTTTAGAAAAAATGTTCATCTACTAGGTTTTAATTGCATTTTTTTTTTTTTTTTACCATTTGACACTTTTGTGTGTAAGTGAGTGCCAGTAGCCTCTCCCCCGCCTCTCTTGCATAGAGGTGACCAACCATCCTCACTCACACTTGCACTCACACCTAAGGGCAAATTAGAGTGGCCAGTTAACCTACTGTCCATGTGTTTGCACTGTGGGAGGAAGCCGCAGTACCTGGAGACGTTCACACAGTGAGAAGATGCAAAGTCCTCGAAGGAATCGAACCGGTGACCTTCAGGCTCCGACGTCACCCACCCACCATGCCTCTTCTTTTCATTTTTAAAAAAAAACAAAAACTAATAACCAATGTTTTGGCCTGAACCAAAAAAGAAACACCGTAAAAAATTTGTCAAAGTTGCTCTCTGTAAAACTTTGCGGTAAAAAAAAAAATTTAGCCACTGGCTGGTTTTGGACTTCTGTCCCCAATTCCAACACGTTCTTTCTGCGCTGCCAAGAGATAAGCGTCTCATTATGTGCACTCAAATTTTTGTTTTTCTTCCTGCCCCTATCTGACGGGTAATTTACGAGCAAATATTGGTCGGTCCCTGTTTGTTTTTCAGCTTTCGTCTTTGTGTCATTTGGACGGAGGTGTTGAGCGGCGGCGCTCTGATGCGAAGGGCACACGTGCAGGTGGGAGACGCTAGACGTGGAGAACGTACCTGCCGCCTCCAGGCCATCCATGCTGTGGCCGGGAGTGTATTCAAAGCCGCACAGATTTTTCGACACCATGGCGTATCTCTCCTCCTCTTCCTCCTCCTCCTCCTCGTCCTCTGAAAGGAGGGTGCCTCCCAGCTCCGAGCCCAGCGTGCCGGACATGAAGTCGACTGGAGGGATGGGGGTGTTGGACACATTTTGGCTGCCCTTCATGTGCCTGATGAAATGGCGGAAAAATAGTCAATGCGAATGAAGAAAAAGCAAGAGAGCGCAGAGCAGAGAGAAAAAAGAGAGAGTATCAGAATGCAGAATTTCGGCAGCTTTTTCAGGCAAGAACGCGAATACCAGGCAGTGATCCCGCTGATTACTTTCTGTGTGTGTCGCTGTGTGTTGTGCTAACACAATAGTGTTGTAATTGGACTGAGTAAAGAATATCTGGATGGGCAGGGCTGTCACCAACATGCCTGTTATCTCCCCCACAGCTGTCCTCCGTGATGGCTCGCATCCCGCCATGGAGGAGCCGCATGCATAATTACCAACTCTATTTACTGATGTCAGAGCAGCATGTTAGACTAAACCCAGTCATTACCTCTCCCGGCACCCCCCGCCGAACACGTGTCGCCGCCGACTTGTCAAGTTCCCCGAAGCTCCATCAAAGGTGTAATCAACGAAAAAGCTTTTCTCTTTCCTTGCTTGCTTTCTTTCTTTCTTTCTTTTTTTAAATATCACTCGTGAGGTTTTAAGGGGGCCGACGTTTATTAAAAGACGCTCGGCTGTTGATATGCAAAACTGTAAAAGTACCAACGAAACAGCATGAACATAATTACAGGTTCCTCAAAGTCTGTAAACACAGAAAAAGAAAGAAAAGAGAAAAGGGTTCAGCTTGGGTGGTTTTTCTGCGGAGCCTCACCATGCCTGCTTGGCCACCTCGTACTGGTAGGCCCTGGTCAGCTCATCCAAGTGGGCCTGCAGGATGGACTGCATCTCCTCGTGGTGGGCCGAGCTGAGCGAGGACGACGAAGGCTGGCTGAAGGGAACGGCCGACGCCGCAGAAGAAGCCCCGCCCCTCAGCGGGGGAGTCGGGCCTTGCTCCTCCTCCACCTCGTTGTCCAGGTTCTGGTGACGGTAGGAGTGAACCGACATGGGCGGGGCCCAACTGTTGCTGTCGTACCTGGGGACGGCCATAAAGGACAGGCTGACTTTGCTGATCGGCTAAAGAGCAAAGAGCCAGTGAAGCGAAAACTGCTAGCATGAGTCCTTTCGCTCGAATATTCTGGTGGGAAATCCTGGACGTTGGCATTTAGTTCTGGCGCCAGTTGGCTCCGCCTCCCCACTGGCAGGGAGGGAACCTGATAACTCTGCTCCCTCCGCGGTGCGGCGACCTGCTGCTGCAATACCAAACGCCTCCAAAAACAGCCTGAATGTCAAAAAGTTCAAAGCCGTCAAATGGCTTGGAAAAATAAGCTGCTACAAATCTGATGCAGATGGATGAGCACACTTAAAAATGCTTTAGCATTTCCACGAGCAATCTGAGGCTGTAAAATGATTCAATAATTCAACCACAACACAAGTTGTGTTTGCAACATTTACCTATGCACGTGATGTCATTCACAGAACGTGCTAGTGTGCTATACAGGTCCATTTCGCTTTTTGAGTGAATATTGATTTTTTTTTTTTTTTTTTAAATCAAGCTTATTTTTCCTGTGAAAAAGATGTATTGTTTTTGTCTCAATATTTCTGTAGTACATGTGATGAAGTTGAGAGAGACAGTGGAAAACACCAATAGCCTTTACACATTAGTTATGCCATACAACTGATTTTAATGTCTCTGTCCATAAGCAACTGTAATTTTGAAAAAAAATAAAATCCTAACTCATTTGAAATTTGGGTTTCTGTAATTTCGATGTACACCTGCCTGAGATATTCAGATTTATATAGTCTGGTCTCATATTCGTTCATGCCAATGGGCCCTTTGTGACATCACAATGCACACCGTCACCAACTACACTGCTAGCCAGGTAATTAAAGCACAAGGAAGACAATTAAAAAATGCTAATGCTAAAAGACTGGACTTTTAAATACATTTTTAATACTTTGCTTTTGTTAAACTAGCGTGCTATAATGTTTAGTCGTCATGTAAATAAGCAGTCAAAGGTGAACGCAGCCAGAGTTGGATCTCTTGTGAACCTTGTTTGATGGAAGCGAACAAACACAGGTGCAGGTTACTGTGACCCTTTAGGGCGACGTTCTTCCCTTGACGTGCGTCCCTGGACGGAGATTGATGAGGCGTGAATGAATCTTACCCTCCGCCGGGGCTTTCCTGTGGGTAGCAGTCAAGGTCAACCTCGGTGCCGGGCAGAGGGTGCATGGGTGGCGGAGGCAGGGGGATGTTGGCCCAACACGTGCCATTTGACTTGCCGGACTTTGTCCCACCCTTCACCTTCTTCTTCTTCCCAACCTTTGCACCTGTAGAGTTGAAAGAGAGGATGGTGTTAGCCTAGCCTCAGTTTTGCTGAAGTAAACCATTATCCTCAGCTACAGCACACAATTTCAGCCTTCAAAGCACTGGCCCCTTCTGAGTCTATCTGCCAGTGCTATCTGAACTTTTTCCAAAACCCGTCTCCCGCCCGGCGTTCATCGTTTCCCCTTTTCTGTGTCCTGACAGCGCATTAGGACTTTTTCTAAATGTTGACATTTCTTAAAGAGGCATCAAAACCCGCGGCAAGCCACTTAAAGTTGCCTCCACGCAGCCTGCACGCTCGGTCTGCTTTATCTCCGGTAAGCCTGACATTTAGCTCGCTGCGCAGCCCCCATTGTGAGCGCAGAGAGGAAAATGCCTCCACGACTTTACTAAATGTACACAGTGTGCTGCATAAATAAAGTGGATAGGTTGGGGGGGGGGTTGCTCCATCACTAATCAAGTTAACCCAAAACAATGCGTCATGATTGCGTGACATTTCTGGGCTAGATGAGCTCTCGGGGTAGAATTGTGTTGAAGACAGAGGAGTAATTAAGCGCATTATCCCGAGGGTCCCTTTTCACTGAATGCGTACATAAATTCACTCCTTTCCATTCTGCTCTTTCCCCAGTCCAGGTTGGCGGCTTCCTGATTTCAATGTGTCCCAGAAAAGAAAAGCACATGTGCATATGATTTTACAACAGAATGCCACTTGTAAAGGGCACAACCCAAACCAGTCACTCCATGTGCAGTAAATTAATGTTGGAACTAGATTTTCATAATGGCATGGATGAATATGCATACGGCAGTGTATTAGCAGTTGCTAGGAGTTGTTAGGGGTTGTTTTGTCTCATGGGTGATGTTTTATATTGAAAAAAGAAAGAAATCGAGAGCTCATGCTGCCGTGCTGGTTGACTTTTCCTCGAGGACTCATCCCGGTGCCCGAAGTCGCGCCACCCTCAACTTTTTGGTTGCTGCGGTCGTACGCCTCAGAGATTTGACACTTATGCAACACTGCTAACTGCACCACTCAGTGTCACACAACATGTCCTGTTGTGGCAATCTGTTATGCAAGACCGACACACAGTGCAACCGCTGCTCAAAGCCCACCAGGTTTCCGCTGCAGTGTTGGATTCGGTGTGAACGCAAACCTGTTCTGCATAAGTTGCTTCAAATGAGAAGAAAGGGCCATTCCTGTTCTTTGTCGTGGAAGCAGAAAAGTCAATATTGTGACAGTGATAGTAACACCAAGTGATAAACACACCAGTAAATAGCGAACCTTAGCCAAATATGGACAGACTCAGCTATTATACTGACCAAACTAACCACTAACTATCTAACTAACCAACCACTGATTGAGCTACTCATAATCGACTACCACCACTTTCGACTACATCGACTTATGTGACTAGATACTTGTATACATTTTTGAAATAACTGCTCTGCTGAGCTTGTCAGCAGGCCACATTCCTTTAATCTTTGTCAGGCACCCTGTGTTGCATTTTTCATGAATGAATGGTGCTATACAAATGAAGTTGCTGATTAATTGATTGATTGATTCCGAGCGCCATCAACCTGCCATGAATTCCTGAACAAAATGTACATCTGTTTTTTGTTTTCTTTCTTCATCATAAACTAACACATTTTCCTGCATTTTCTGCATTTCTTGTCATGGTGCACTCCCCCCGTGAGGTCACGATCACACTTCACTCCAAACAAACAGAAAGAAATAAACTGATTCAAGCCATCACAAACAGCTTCTGTTGGTGGCTCCTACCATTGCCAGGGCGTCTGTCGGTGAGCGAGTAGCCCAGGTTTGCTATTTCCTGCTGGGCTTGGAGAGACGCCTTCCAGCGGGGGTCTGGCCGGTCCACCGCCAGCTCGTGGAAGCTGTTGGACTGCAGTATCTGGGAGGTGGCGTAGGGGGTGGGCTGGTTGCCTCGCGCCGGGCTGCTGTATCCCGCCTTCCCCATGAAGTCGATGCTGCTGTAGATGGCGCCGTCGGACAGCATGGTGCCCGTCTTCTCCACGGCGGCGGACGGCAGAACGTCTGAGGAGGGCGACAGGAGGACGAGTGAGAGGGGAGGGGTTAGTCGGCGTGAAACTAACGATCTTTAAGGTCATTAGCGCTCCCCGCTGCTCTGGCCACTCTGTGTTAGTTAAAACCGGGTCTCAAAACAGGCCTGATATGAATGAAAGTGATTATCTGCGAGCGTGATTAGCGAGCGCCGCGCTGTCGGGGCCCGGCGGAGCCCGGCGGAGCGCGACACAAGAGAGGACGATCCAGCGGCGCTAACCTTCAGCGCTGCCGCCTCCAAAAGGCGCAGCGCGGCCTCTCGTCTCACCGGGAACCCAGTGAGCTGAGAGGTCACGCGACCCGGTGAACATCAGCGCAACAACACGCTCGCTCCAGCTATCCGTTTCATCCGTTGCCGGAGATTAAAAACCACTCACACACAATGGAAGGGCAAGAGCCAGAACGACAGGCATGTCTGCGAACGCCACAAACTTAAGCCAAATATCAGGCTTGTCAAATCACATCAGCAGAGTGCCGCCCTCAAAGGCTCTTTTAATTTGCGTGTGTGTGTGTGTGTGTGCGTGCGTGTGTCTGATGTCCTGTCACTGCTCTTCCCAGTGGATGAGCATCAAAACTGTCCGACCAGGCATTGCTAAAATCAACCCCCTCCCCGACACTCCCTCTGCCTGTTTATGCTTCTTACCTCCTCGGCCAAAGTTGCCGCCGCCCTTCGGACTCCCCAAGCCTCCGTTGGCCGGGAGGCTGGTGGAGGGCCAGGAGTCGGCCAGCCAGGGCAGGCCCGGATCGCCCGCCTTCAGCAGCCCCGGGCGGCTGCGGCCAATCGTTTGGAGAGAGACAAAAGGAGGCAGGACACAGTTGAGTATGCAAAGCCGTCTGCCGTTCGCCGGCAAACGGTCATTTGATTTCTGCTGCATCAATGACAAATTGATGCGAAAAAACTCATTCAGCGTGTTCTCGCCCCGTGGAGCCGCCTCGCGCGGCAGGCGGCAATAAACAACGGGAGGTGGGGGGGAAAGACGGAAAAAGGCAAGTCTATAAATCAGACTTCTGCCTCACCCCCCTTCACTCGGCCGCCCCTAACTCCCCTCGGAGATACAAAGCAGGCCTAAATACACACTAAATCCACTTTAGAGCCTTAGCACAACAGAAATTTACATTTTAAATTGAGAATCATGGACAGCCGCTGGCAGATCAGCTACACTGGCGCGCAGTCTCCATAGCAACAGAGATGTGGGGGCATTAGGTGTTGGTGTGCGATCGTGTGTTGGTGTGTGCGTGCGCACGGGTTGTTATTTTGTCTTCATAAAATACAGCAGCGATGAATCCAGACTCTGACTTCAAGGTAGGAAAGTTTCGGGCAGCAATTCAGGGGGAGAGAGAGCGAAAAAGACAATTTACAAGCGCTCTCTGTCAGCTGCCGCATATAAAAGTGGCACAGCGTTTGCACGCCGTCCGCATATGTTTACTTATACGCGGCTACGCCGCTGTTTATTTATTTCTTTTTTTCCTCCAGCGGGGCCTGAATCGTCGCGCGTCAGGGGACTTGTTCACAGCTGACTTGCTGACGGCTCCAAGGTGTTCAAACAATTACGTCAATAATTTCCATTTGATAATTTCCAGCGCACACACACACACACATGCACACACACAGGCACAAGCACGCGCAGGCACATTTACATACATTTACTGGGAGACGGGTGCCAGCGCCGGCAACAATGGCACGCGCGTCGCGTTTGCAGAGCGGTGACGCACACTCAGGCACACACAAGGATTAGGCAAGAAAAGTGTTTTTTTTGTTGGGGGGGGGGGGGGTTCCATTATTTGCAACATTTGCCACAGCTTTGGGCTTATCTGCTCATTTTGCCGTGACAAATGTGGAAAGATGGAATGAACGTGAGTGACGAGCGAAATGGAAAAAAGGAGCATTACAACGTAATGCAAAGCAAAAGCTCTTCTCGTCATTTCATTGCATTTTCTCTTATATTGCTGCGTACAAAAATAGGCCTCCGTTGGGCCGACGTGTCAAGTGGTGTCAAGGTCCAACATTTTGCCGCTACATTCCCACTCGACCCGCGGCGGTGAACTCTGCTGCGAAAACCTTTCCGAAATGGCACCGTCATCAAAACGGGGGAATGGAGGGAGAGCAGGTGGACAAAAAAAATAATTTTAAAAAAAGGTTATGGTATTGTAACCCTCGCGCTACAAGCACCCCTTGGAAAACACAAGGCCACCGTACTTAAAGGGTCCAGCAGGGGGCGGAGCCTGCGCGGTATGGAAATGTCATCAGTCACTGGTCGCACTCATCTCAGGGTGATTAATGATTTCATCAAGTGCACATCACGGCCAATCCTGCGCTGACGTGAGCTAGCGCCAGTGTCTCGCCGCGTATGCAAATTGGGTTGGCGGGGGAGCGACCTCGTCATTACAGGTGTTACAATTAGCATCTCGTCAGCGTGAGGGGCGGGCCGGCCGTCACAGCCAGTCCCCAGCGCCGTCCAAGGATTTCTGTTTGGCAGAGCCCACGTTTGCGTTCTTACCTTCCGTTTCTGATGAGGCCTCTGTCCCTTTGAAATGTCACTGTAAGGAAAAGGGGAAAAGAGGGGAAAAAAAGAAGTAAACACAGAATCTGAAGGACCCGGGGAGGCAAATTGCTTTGATTTTTCAATATAGAGACTCACCGGCGCGAGTAAAGGTGAAGGACTGGACTGCAATTCAGAGGAGAGAAAATGTGTTTGAGTGGAAGATAAGACAGTCATGAATCATTCATATTTAGAAAATGCTGCCGTTTGAAGAAGAAGAAAAAAAAAGCAAAATGGCCATTAAATTAGGTGTGAAAATAAGGAGTGTGTCCTTTCATCTGTGCTTTGTTTGTCCATCCATCACCGGCCGTGTGTCGGCCAAATGATCTCATCACACAACTTGGGGGCAGCAATAAATCTGAGCACCGCACTCCATCATTTACAGAAAATAAGCTGATTGTCCACTGGGATAAAGTTCAAGTGAAGGTGACACGTCTGACCCCTGGTGGCCCCCCTGAGGGCAGACGCAACGGCCCGTTTAATAGTCACCCCCGCCCACCACCACTCCAAACTAGAATTAGAGGATGGGGGGAAGTTGGAATGGAATGAGAGGAGGCTTCTGCCAGATGGGTTGTTTCAAAAAAACAACAAATTAAATCCATTGTCAGTGCGCCATTTTTCCATCCCAGACGACAGCTCTGTGTCAATATCTATCAAATACCTCAGGAGAAAACAGCAAAATTTAGCCCTCTGTTTACAGCCCGGAAAAATTAAAAATGTTATATCCTAAGACTAATGTTTTGCTGCACCTTCGATGTGGATACCTGGGAACTAACCCAGAGGAAGCATCAGTGCCCTTTATGACATCACAAAGGGATTGATTACAAGATTGCACTAAGAACTGAGTGCTTCAGGGCACAAAAAGCGAGCGATCAAAAAGGATAAGAAACACAAACGTTAAAAAACATTAGCAGAGTGGATTAAGTATCGCAAGGAATGTTTTTGTCACTATTTTACATGAGAACGACTGAGTGTGTTAGTCGTCTTCGCGGTTCTGTAGTTTAATGGAGGAATTTCAGAATTGAACTCCACAGTTTGCGTTGACAGAGGAGATCAGATCAGAGAAGCAGCGCTCCGTCGCTTAAATCCCTTCTTGATTTAGGAAATGAAGGCGCTCCGCCCCGTGGCCCCCACAGCGGCAGCTCCTGCCGATGACACGCGGCTGCTTGCTCGACTCGCAGCAGAATATTCCAGACGTAAACCTGGACGCGCCTCGCTGTTAATGTGCAAACAACGCCCACCGCGGTCCGGTAATGGAGGGGAGTGTTAAATTACTTATCTCGCTTGCATGTATTTGAGTGTTAAGCTGAGGCACTGATGGAGCCGCGCACAGCTGATGCACATCAGTGCACAGTGAATTAAAGTCAATAGGGCCTATTTCCATCCGTGCTGAATATATTTCCTTTGTTCTGCTCTTTAGGCCGCTCTGACGGAGCTCCGTCTACAGCGACAGCAGTTTCTCGAGGAGGGAACGGCCCGGCGCCGCCCGCTTTCAGACTTTGTGTTGATGCAGAACCATGTAAATTGATTTCTTCTTCTTCTACTTGATTTTTTTTCCCTTTTCCTCACCTGCATAGTTGCTGAGTCCCTTCCTCTTTTTTCTCCTCCAGTACACCCAGGCACTGAAGCCCATGAGGACGATCCAGCAGGCCCCCCCCAGTCCGGCGATGAAGGCCGGCTGCTTCACCACGTCTGAGATGCTGTTGTTGTCGTCCGATCCCGTCATTATGTCCCTCAGTTCTGCACCTGGGGAGAGAAGGAAACAGGCCGGTGAGCTCGGCTTCACCACGTGAGCACAATCAAACAGATTTGCATGGATAGTCGGTCTTGGATGAGTGAGTCAGGAAAAAAATGGGTGGAAAAAACAACAGGGTTAAATCTTGACTTTCTTCTTTTTTGATTGCATTTTCTGCTTTGATGTGGCTGTTTTGAATTTTTTAAGCGAGCTCCAGGCAGAGAAACACTGACTCAAGACAAACAGACAAACAAATGAAAATTTAATGATTTGTTTGTTACGATAAAAACGAACAAAAATCCTTTTCATTTTCATCATACGAGCTAGAACACTAAAAAGTGGACACTCAGTGTGGATGGCTTTAAACTAAACCAGCCAAAAAATGCATGTTTTGGATCAAGTGATTGTTTTGTTAATCAAGGCTCCAGAAATCAAAGATCCAGACATATGGACCACAGGGATAGCCCCTCCCCTTCCTACACCCCCAGCAAAAAAAAAAAAAAAAAACTGTGACAAAAAAAAAACAGCATCAGGGCATCCAATATGTGGGCAGAGTAAATCAATTCAGCTGTGCACTTATCAACTTGAGCTGCGAGACACGAGATTGACAGAGCAGCTCTGACAGAGTTTGATTTTCTGTTGCGGCTACTGTGCTGTGAAATTAGATTCACAGTCTCCAGCAGGAAACACCCCCCCCTCTCTCTCTCTCTCTCTCTCTCTCTCTCTCTCTCACACACACACACACACCCCTTGCCCCTCACCCCCGCCCCCCATCATTAAGCTCGGGGGGCCCCGCCAGGTCTGTGTTTCCCTTTCTCTGCGTGTTAAGGGCATTATTATATATCAGTCAGGAGTCACCGATGAAGAGCAGCTGGCCGAGGCCCTGAGATATTGATTCTGGGCTTATATACAGTCTGGGCATTCTTTAGCTATTTGATAAGACGTGATAAGCTCCTGCAAAAACACTGTCTACTTTGTTAGCGCCAGCTGCCCACATTCTGAAGGGGATTATTGACACGGCTAACAGTTCTTGGCACAGTGTTACCAGACACTGCACTTAATGAAAGGCTATTGATTCCTTGGCGGACGCCTGCGTTGTGAAGCGCAATCTTCATTTCTTCACGTGCAGCAAGTTGATAAATCATTTTCTCCGCAGTGATCTGCAATGAACCCCCCACCGCCATCCTCCCCAATCGCCCCCATCGTCCGCCACCACCTCTGACATTATGAGGTCAATTCATTTGACTCCAAGTGTGTGTGCATGTGTGTGCCAGTACCCAAAATGATGATCTGGGCCTTGCTCTTGACCCCCACCCCTGCGCTGGTGCTGGCTGCGACCTCCACGCGGTACTGCACCCCCGCCTGCAGCCCACCGACCACCACTGAACGGATGGTTGCGTCCACTGACTTATTGATGTGGTAGCGGGTCTCGTTGGCCAGGCACCAGATCTGACGGAGATGAGACACAGAGGCAGACAAAGGTTCACGGCTGCGCTGCGTCACAGCACAGCGTCGGCCAGCTGAGGTGTCCTGCCGCCGAGCACCGTCCCACCTTGTACTCCTGGATGATGCCGTTCTGCTGGTCGGAGGGAGGCGGGTCCCACGACACGCTGATGGACGTGCTGTTGTGACTCCCCACTGTCAACACTGTCACCTGCTGGGGAGGGGCGCCGGGCGCTGACGAGAGGGAGAGAAGAAATGCGAAGGTTGAACGTCGGGGATAAAAGAGAAGGAATAAAACGGTTTAGCGGGAGGGGAGCTCGTCGCTCACACTGTTGGATCCGTATGTGTTTACACAGCAAAGTAATGCAACAAAGCATGTTTTCGCAGCCAGCGTGGCAGATGGCGAACCGGACCACTTTATCTCAATCTCGCATCCTAATGGGAGAGTTTTTGTTTCTCAGCAAAGCAACAGGATCCAAAAAAATAACTGCAATCTTTTACCGTACTGTGCTCAAGACTTTTTTTCTTCCTATTTTAATCTTGCAGGCATTAAGAGTTACCCATATTGCGAATAACAGTCCTACATTGTGCTTTTATTGCACACAGCCGTTTGGACTAGACCGGCAAGACTGGCCAGTGCCCAGTGGCAAATACCACTTCTGCGATGGATTAAAACAATTAAGACAGCATGGATGGCTGTAAGCTTCCCGGAGACCAATCCAAGTCTGCGCACCACATCTGAATGGAAAAAACGTTATCAACCACGAGGAGACTCACAAAGAGCCTGAGTGTTATGGATTTAGACCATCTGCACTTGGATGGAAAGCTGTCTGGTGAATGGATGGCCTGCAGTCTGCCTGTAATGGCAAGGTAACACAAAGTAGCCTTTCATTGGCTGACAGTCTCAAGGTGTTGCCATAAGAAAGGGATTTCATTTCGATCGTCCGCAGACTAGTTTTATAAAAAACAAACAAACAAACAAACAAAAAAAGGATTGAATTAACATTTATGTCTCCATGAATATTTCAAGGCTGGATTGAAGGTATTGACAAAAGTTGGTTGCAGCCCTCAATGAAGAGATCAAAATGGCAGTTATGTGGTTACAATTACTGGCAGCAAAAGTACATATACTATACTGTACTATACTGTACTATACTATACTTCAATTGTGTAGTCTGTGAGACGCCATTATTGACTAGTTATTTGCAAACACAGCCGAAAACACTCCATCGACAACCTTCCACAGGCGTATTTATGTCCCATATGCTGTCTCAGACAGTTGCTAAAGGCTCTCTGGCAGACTCATAAACAAGCAGAACCAACAGAAAACGCTCAGACATTTTAAGCTTGAGAATTGCCCTAGATTTCACCAGGTGGGAAGACCCGAAAACAAACTATCACCTAAGTTATCAACAGAACAGACAGTTCTGAAGCTATGACTTGGATTAGACCACAGTGTTATTATGATTCAGCATCTTATTCAGTGCTACAGAATGCTACAGAATGACAATTAAGATAAATCTTGTTTGTCCACTAAACTAAAGCAAAAGTGAAAGCATTAATAAATCCACAATAATTGTTCCAGGTTATGTTTTTCTTTTTCTTTTTTATAATAGTTAAGGCAGAATCTTACACTTGGACCCTTGATGTCCTTTCTGGAGATACAGACAAACAAATTAAATGGTTTATATTCCTGCACCTCAGCAATAATGCTGAGCAGCCCACTCTCCCAACCCTGGTGCCAAATTCCAACTTCCTCTTTCATGGGTCATTTTCAATAGACCAAACTGGCCTGATGGCCCACATGAACAGATCGGCCATTCGCCTGCCAGTGGGAGGCCGACACCATGTTGATGCAACCGAGCAAATCGCCATCCCCAGCCTGAATGGACTGCACAACTGCTCTGGGACGCCATTTTCCATGATTCCCATTAAAACTATCATTATGTTCCGAGTGAGTGGATGGAATAACCACTCTGAACCCAATTAAGGAGCCACAAAATAATAACGGTCGGCGGCATAATGCAAGCAAGGCGCTGAGGCCAAAACAGGTGGGCTATGAGGGTTTTTTTTCCTGCTTTGCCACCTGGACAGAGTGCAACATTATTACTGTGACTTAAATTATCCAGATGGGATTGGCTGCATGGGCAACAATGGCAGGGAAACAGAAAAAGCAATCAACACGTGGCGAAGGTCACAGGCGGGACGAGTAGAGTTGGAATCTTTGAATAGACCCGCAGACCGACCTCTTCCTGCGCTCCGACGACTGCCATCGGCTGTCCGGACTCACTCTATCCCATAAATAATGGATCAACAATGGATTTTTTTTCCCTTAATGCAGCGAGGATGAAACAAGCACTGAATGATTTAGCTTCTGCTTAGATGAGAACCTCCAAACAGATATGGCGTGTCAGCGAAACATTCGGCAGCCCGTGGAGAACAAAGGAATCAAATATGCCATACGAGACGCGGTTCACTCCTTTCTTTCTTTCTTTCTTTTCTTTTTTTTTAATCACATTTAACATATTAAATCAGCTCAGTTTGGAAATTCAGCCGCCCGCGTATCGACTGTCTGTGGCTGCTGTCAAACCAAATCATGCAGATTAGAATACAGGGATTCAGTTTATATCACAATATATAATGATTCCATTGATGCAGCGGTGATTGTACTGTTCAGAATGCCAAACGTCTTTGCTGAGCCGGCAACCAGATATTAAAGTCAAGAGGCGATTGATATAGAGTTGCAATGTGGCAAGGCTTCAAATGATTTGGTCTGGGTCAGAATTTTCGGTCGATCCTTCACATTGTGAATTTCCACGAAACTGAGGCGAAATCAGACACTAATAAATGAATGAACAAAACCAAACTGGAGCCACTCTACAAGCACTGATGGAGTGTTAGTAGTTTTACTTTTCACGTAAGCCTCCCGGTTACATTCAGGGATTTCAGATAGAAAACAGATAAATCAGGACACTTTAATATTTGAAATGCATACAGTGACGTGGATATCCAGTTTTCTCTGTGTGCCTGTAAAAAGAACACCTCCATATTCAAGACATTTGAGTTTAAGATCTCACACTTTCCGCACGTTAAAAAATGTGCTCTGACAAAAAAAAACATTAATTAAAAAATACATTAAAAACCTAGCCGACCTTGTAGTTGTTATTTACCCCACGATTATGCAGCTGCAAACAGCTTCAGCCAGAAAAAAAAGCATTAAATGTTCAAGATCTGGGTTCTATGTGCAGCTTCAAAGTAGCACGTTTTATCCATTCCATCAAAATTTGAATAAGCATGGCTGAAAGGAGGGCACAGCTCTGAGACCAGGCGCAGCAGCTATGACGACACCGACCTCAGTTTTTCTCTGATACCGCCCGCGGCGCGGGAATAAGGCGGATATTTTCACTAACCGTACATTTATTTGTGTTTACTCTCAGCTGGTGCGCAATCAAGCCAGTTGAGCGCCATCTCCCAAATGTCACTTTCAGTTCCGCTACTTCAGCAAACTGATGGGCCTCCTGAGGTTTGCAGTCAGACGTTCTTGCCGGGAGAAGACAGGAACCATTAAGTGTAGCTCGGCAGTTTCCACATGTATGAGAACAATCCCAGAGGATGAGTAATGGCCGCAGTACCAGTAACAACCGAGGGTAACATTACAGCGAGCGCCCAGAACAGCAACAAAGGTCAGAGAGTGGGCTCTTAATAATGTGACTAATACCGATATTTGGACTGATGAGCGCGCTAGCTGGAGAACAATTTAAAGCAATTAGTTTTTGTTTTTTTTCTTTTGGTCTTTGGTCCGCGGGACTTTTCGCTTTTTTTCAGTTCGCAGCTGCTGCACAGTGGAACAGTAAGCCACTTAGCTGGTTAATGTACTGCTATACTGGGTGTGAAGTGGTAAACACGACCCGTTCGTCGAATGAGTGCACCAATTAGGCTAATTAATTCAAGAATCAGCTGTCGTCTCGCCGTCAGCGGGCCTGTCTGAGCCGCGAACATGCAAAGGAGACAGAGTGCTCCAGTGCGTGGAAAAACTCTTTTCTTCCTGCCTTCCCGCCGTGTGGCGATAAATCATCTTTCCAGGTAGAAGCACAGCAGAGCACTTTCAATAATGTGCCACGGGGATTATAACTATATCAAAATGTCATAACACCTGGGCAAAAACGCTGTGGTGCGATGTTTTTATTGCAAAGACGCGGGTGGGGCGTTTGGGGGGGACTTGAAGCTTATTAATCTACACGTGAACTGTCGGCCTGATTCTGTGTATTACAGTCTGGCATCGTCCAGGATTGATTTTTGCTAGTATGCAATACAATAAAGAAACTGAATCAAATCACCATCCATGCACCAGTTTTAAACTCAATGAATCGCCCTCAGTTCCACCAACCTGGTCACATTTTTCTACAATGACTTCTGCTGGATTTGTGTGAGCAAGTGCAGCGCAAAGGATGATGGGAAAAGCTGGGCTAATGGTAACTATACTTCCCACCTCCACCTGCCTTCCTTATTCCAGACGAGCCAGAGTAGGCTCGACCTCTGTCTGAAACCCCCACACAACAAGACATTGACACTGAGACACCTCTGTCGCTGTGCAACTGAAGAATACCGTGACATTCCACCGATGCAGTAAAGTCTTTGGTGTTGATGACGGAGATGTTAGAGAGCTTCTGGCCTCTGGTCACGCCGCTCTTGCTAACAACACTTTGTGAGGATCATCAATCTTAATGCACAGTTTATTCCTCTACTGCGGTGGGACGGCATGAGTTGTTTTGACCCCCGTCCATACCCCATGGACGTCGCGGATGAAGTTTTCTCAAAGGCAGGGGCTACACGCCCAATGTGCCTTTGATGGAGTGTGCTCCCTCCGTGCAACTCGACAGATCAGCACATTTCTGGGCTCAGGAGCATCCACAGATCAAGCTAATTTTTCATCTTTCATCAAGCCCTTGTTTCCAGGTCCCAACCCAGCAAGCGGGGCATGTGCAACAGCCCACGAAGACCTTCGGTGAGCCTGTGTGGCTGTTTTAATTGGCCTTCGCTGTGGTAACTTATCGAGTCTGATCCACTGCTCATAGCTTCTAATGCTCCTGCTGGGACAGAGATTCATTAATGACCTCAGCACGGCTCGCTCTGAGCACAAGACCAGTTCCATAGAGGGCAGCAGGTTATGGCACCACTGAGCGCAACCCAACCAAGGGTCTCCTTAAAAAATGATCCCTGAGCTTGAAAAAACAAATAATTAAATAAAAAATCACGACTGAGCGCTGACTGGAATTTCATCTTGCTCAGACTTGATATCAAAGGGCTTAGCTAACCAAAACAAGTTAACAGACCTTATTGGGTTGCAATAAGGGGATATCTGGACTATCAATCAAGGATAAACTCTATGGTCAATATTTATATGCATAGTCTCTTGACAGATGACATTATATATGATATGTCTAATAGAATGAAAGTCAGTGGAAGGAGCAATACATGACGAAGTTGACTATTGTTTTCTTTTTACCAACACCCACTCAGCTGTCATCACACTGAGCTTTTTATTTGACTGAACTAACGATTATCTGGCTAACAATTGCACTTTTGGTGGCAGAGACAGCATCGGCCACAAGGAGGATCTAAATTCACAATCAGCATTTTTATCGTTGTGTCGTCAGAACTTACTTAGTCGATCACCTTAAATGATGTTACCTTCTCCAATATGATGAGAAGATGACAAAGCTGACTGCAGAGTGTCTTCCGTGATGTGCATGCATTAAAATATTATGTAACACCCGCAGGATTACCATCCCTTGTTGTGCGCAGTCATTGACATCTGCTGATGTGCAGTCCAGATCAGCACCAATATCCATCCATCCATTTTCTATATCTGCTTCCTCCTGCACTCAGGGTTGCGGGTGTCTGCTGGAGCCTGTCCTAGCTGTCCCGTGGCGAAGGCAATTCACCATATGTTCATCGCAGGGCCACATAGAAGGACAGACAACCATTCACACCTATGGCCAATTCAGAGTTCCCAATTCGGCTCACATGCTTTGTGTTTTTGGACTGTGGGAGGAAGCCAGAGAACCAGGAGAGAAGCCACACACACAGTGAGACATGCAAACTCCACACAGAAACTCCCCACTCCGGGATTGAATCTTCGACCTTCTTGCTATGAGGTGTCAGCGCCTGTTGAATGCCAACTGGACCAAGTGAAAAGTTGCAACAATTCACAACGATTGAGACCAGCAAACCGAACTACAGGTGTGAACCTGATCTAAAGAACGACTCTCGAAATGTACGGAGTGTCCAAAAACTTCCCCCCCCCAGCACTGTATATCCCCGGAGATGTTGATGCCCTTCCTGTCCAAAAAAGATTTGCACCCTGGGGGCTGCTTGCTACATGACAGCCGCAATTGTCCACTGTTACACGCTACAGGGAGCGGGTATAGTTTATGTCGAGTGGAACTGTTCTGGTCCTCCTCCTCCTTCACCCACCAGCTGACAGAGGCTCCAGCTCGTCAAAGGTCCCCGCTGCGCCGCCTGGGAAACTTGTTTTGACACACAAAAGGACCCTGGTGCTGTGGCGGCGTGGCCGCGTGGGCGGACACACTTGAAATGCCATTATTCGTTACTGTCTTCCCTCAAAGCCGTTATGAGCGCGCTCCAAAAAAATGAAAGTGGCTCAGTCGAGCCACCCTGCTAGAGACGCGCGAAGCCTTACCTTCTTCCATGGTGCGCGCCGTCATGGACTCGCTGTCAGCGCCCTGGAACTCATTAAAGTACGGCCGCACTTTGATCTCGTAGACGATGCCCTTCTTCAGGTCGGCGAGAGTGACGTCCCTCTCCGAGGCCACCTTCAGGTCCTGTATCTGCCAAGGACCCGGGGAGGGCAGACCCGATGTCTGGCGGAACAGCACACGGTAGCCTTGGATGAACTGGGATGGGTTCTCCACCTGAGGGGGGATAGGAGTTGGGGGGCACAAGAGGACAGATCGCAGTTGAAGCCGAGCATAAACGAAGGAGGAGGGGTCCACGTGGAGGCCACTTTGTGGATCGGAACCTAGTTGGTGCTCTCTGTCAGCGATGGCGGACGCCCAATTAATCACATCGGTTAATTAGTGGCTGAGACACAGGAAATGAAACCAAGGGTAAGACCTTCAGCGGGGGGAGCGGAGACAAAAAGGGAATCGAAATACTCAGTGAGAAAATATGCAGTGGGTATAGGTCATTGCAAGTGCATCTGTCTTTAAAGACTTGGACCAAGGACTGTTTTTACAACTGGCGCAAGGTTTTGTTTCAGTATTTAGTGATTATTTATGACATTAGCACTTTTCATTTAAAAATGTCATTTTATTACCGCTAATAAATTCAGTGCCTTAAAGCTACGACAAGATAATTTGTCCCTTTGTCTGAGAGAAACGTGTTGAAATATATTTTTTGAAAAAAAAAACAGAGGAGCACACAGTCAGGATTACATATCTGTCTATCTCGCATTCTGAAGGCTCCGTTCACATTTTTTCCCCCCAGATCCTCAAAACCATGATCTTCATGGTGCACACAGAGGATACAATCTGAAACGCAGCCTGCAGGAACTGAATGGATGATGTGGAGTAAGCCACTAAAGCCTTCTGTCATCTTTTAAGAGGAGTAAAACAAAGAAGCAAAGAAAATGTGTCACTCTCTGAAACGCGGCAAAACAAAATAACCAGTTGCAACAGTAGCACAAACCACTTTGTGGCCCAAAAGCTTGACAATGACTCGCAAATGGGCCTCGTTTTTCATGCAGATGCGTAGGAATAGCAATAAGTAGATTGAATTGTCTACATATTTGTTTTTATCATTATTCTAATTGTTACTGTTGTAGTTGTTTGTATTTATTACATTTTTTCAGTGTGGCAACAGCAAATCTTTACTATTGTTTAAAATGAATAATAAACCTATGTCAGCTTGTTCCTGCTGTCCTAGCGTCAGGGTTACATTAAAGTTGTTATTTGAGTGTCTTGTTCCCACCAAGAATAAAATCCAGCCAATCATCAAGTCAGAAATACATGTAAAACAAAAAGATACTGCACATCTATCAACAAAGACATGACCTGAGATGCTGTAGTGTGGAAGTGTAAGGCGTTTAGTCGAACCCTGCCCCCTGCCGTGGTGTGGACACTGGCCACCACGTAGCTCCGCCCCTGCTGATTCCAGAAGCCCCTCCACACGGGTGCATATCGACCGTGCATGTGTCACTCAGCGGCATCTTTAGCGGATGTGGCTTTAGCGGTGACGGGCATGAAAGAGCAGAGTTGCTCTTTATCCAGCCGAGGTGTGCCAATAACCTGCAGCAGCAGGTGGCGAGGACTCAATAGATGCAACATTACCCTGACAGAGAGGGCTCCAGAAGTGCCACGAGTGGCTCCTGATGGTCCCAACAGACCCACATCGTGAACCCACGGAGCACCGCGCGATTTGCTCAGGATCCCGCAAAGTTCTCCTAACGAGCTAGAGAGAGACGAGACTCACCGTCCACGTGACCTGCACCGAGGTGGAGCTCAGCACCACGGGGTTGTGCATGGTGACCACCACGTCGCCCAGCTCCTTCTGCACGCGGCGGTGGTCAACCCCCTGGGCTGTTGGGCTGATGTCTGGGGGAGCAGAGACAGAAGTGCAGTGCAGAGACGTTGGGAAGAAAAGAAAAGGAAAAAAAAAGAAAGAATAAGTCTGCTGCTGCGACCACTGGGGATTTAGCGTGACCCCTTTGCTGTGTACCTTGAGTGCGCACGGGCTCAGACATGGGGCTGGGGTCCCCGAGCCCTTGAGCGTTGACTGCCCTGATGATGAACAGGTAGACCGTGTTGGGTCGCAGGTCCCTCACTGTGAACTCGGTGGTCTTTACGTGGTCCGCCACCGTTTGCCAGCTGTTGCTCACGGACTGACTGCGGAGAGGAAGAGAGAGAGAGAGAGAGAGAATCACAGCCAGTGTCATATATTTATTTTTCATCCCAGACTCCAGTAGAGCAGTTCATAATACATATAAAGAAAAAAAAACTGCATTTAGCCCACTGTTTGAAGCTTTCCTCCCAAAACACCTGTCATTGGCTGTTCAAACCGATACTTTGTAGGATCTTCCTCACGTTTGGAAGGAGACAGAAGCACAAAGAGGTCAAAGGTGGGGTCAACATCTGCGTGGGGGAGTCGCATCTGATGTGGGTGAGGTGTCGGGTGAGGTGCTATCGACTTTGTGACATCAACAGTTGGAATGCATCCTTGAAGTAGATCTTTGCATAAAACTCTACCTTTAATGCATCAGCGAGGAAAGCGTTGCTGTTTCCCCCTGAGACTTTGTCTCACAGGCAAAAGAGCGATCAGAGAAACAATCATGCTCTTTGTAGTCTTTGTTTATTCTTGTCAGCTATTTAATAAAAGGAATACAAAAGCTAATTCTCGTGTGCCAATCTGTTTTTTTGTTTTTTGGCAGGTAGAGTTTATTTGTTCAATAACGCACCATCAAAAAAACAAAACAAAACAAAACAAACAAACAAAAACAATCCACATTCCTGTGTTCTGATCAACTGTGATAACCCTCCCAAGGTTCCAGTTTAGACTTATCCTCTATTTTTTTATTGAGTTGCCTGCAGGCACAACACCCCCACATCTGTTGATAGCCTGAAAGTTCGGGGTCACTAAATGTAGCCCGGAGCTATAGGTCGCAGACATACCCGAAAGCCTCGATGACATAGGAGGACACCGGTGAGCCAGACTCCGGCCCGGGTTCCCATGACAACGAGATACTGCTCTTGGTGACATCGGTGACCTCTGGCTTGGAGGGTGGCCCGGGGAGGGCTGTGGCGTTGTGAGACACGAAGTCCATGAGGTCAGTCGAGTCTGACCAAGGAGAGAAAAAAAATAAGAGACACAGAGTGAATATCCGCAAACTCTGAACCAGGCGAGGTCATTTCAAAAACATTTGTGGTGCTGGAATCATAGAGAACAGACCTCTCACATCCAAATAGGCACTCCAGGAAGTCTCGCCGCTCGAGCTGGTGGCAACGCAGGTGTACAAGCCCATGTCGGAGAGCTGAGGAAGAGAGACTTTCATGTGGTCATCGGCGCTGCGGCAAACTTTGCTTGCCTACTTTTAGAATCACAGTGATTCCAAAACATTACAAATAAACAAAGACTGAAACAAACGCTGGCAAAGATTTTTCTCCGTTCATCCAAATCACGAAGGCTCGCTCAGCACCGCGCCGGCGGCCTTGCTAACCCCGATCCCAGATGGACTCTACAAGCTCTTTTGTCAGCGCTGGACTTTTTTTTTTTTTTTCAAGGAGCTTCGCAGTCGGTGGTACAGTAAAAATGCATTAACCTCCACTGGCCTGCATTTGGCTGGAGAAAAGCCTGGGAGAGTGGATGAGAGGAAACTTTAACACGGGCCAATGAAAAGAGGAAGGAGCGTAGTAAGAGCTAACATTAATTTTCTTAATTGATTTCCTCCAATAATAGTCGCCCCTCATTCCAAAAGCCATCAGCGATATCATGGTCAGCGCTGACACAGGGGGGTGTAAGTGATATGATGGTCTATTTTATGTGGCCGGCGCCTTTAAGAGCCAATGACGACTTTGGGAAGTCTCGGGGGAGAGAGAGAGAGAGGGAGAGAGAGAGAGAGAGAGAGGGTGACACTGGAAGAGCACTCTGACACTGACAGGACACAACATATTGGAGCCCCCCCACCCCCCTCCATTAGATGAGCCCCTCCACACTCCTTCCCTCGAGTCTCCGAGTTCAGCTGCTCCCTCGGAGATCTAGACCGAGCTGCGGCGGTTAACATCTTCTTAAGAATGAATAAATAAGTAAACAAAATCAATATTGACTATTCATCTTTCATGAGTGACCCGACTGCACTTTTCAACCTTTGAATTTCACTCTGCCGACATCAGTGGGCAGATGATGAAAACATCCTTCACAGTGGCTGCGGGGTTGGGATGCAACGGAGCGACTGGAAACGTTGATGGGCAGCCTTACGTTGAAGTTTAAGAGTGCAACTGCTCGGGTGGAATGGAGTGACAGAAATCCAGATTGGTTTCACAGATCTAGTGACCACAGTGAATCGTCTTTCTGAGTCGTCTGAGTGGGTCACCCAGACAGAGTGCCGCGGATGTACGCACAGCTCCGCTACACTGCCAAAGCAAGTGAGTGATTTGTTCTTTTTTTTTGAGTGTGGCGCAAGCACCTGAGTGAGTCGTTTGTTCAGAGTTGTTCAGCCTCACTGCAGGGAGGGAAAAGAGGAGCAGAGTGGAAACAAGAAAGCCAAGCTGTTGCTTTTCCCACAGGTGAAATATCCGGTATATTTATGCAAACACAGGTAGACTCGCAGTTGCGCAATAGTGATATTCCCTTCCACATGGATGATTTTGTGACAATGTCAATAGAGAAATGAAAAATTACAAATTAGACATAAAATCACGGAAATTAGTATTGAGTGAGAGCAATGATACCCAATGCACTGCTATTCATTGAAAGAATAGGAAAGAGATTTGAATTCACTGGATTTCTCTTTGAATAAAATATTCAATATGAGGGATGAAGTGATCCCATCAGAAGATTAGCGTCTCCTTTCTCGAAGCTCTCCTTTGGTGAAGCTCTAATACAGTAGCTTCCATCTATAACTCCACAAACTTTCTCTCCGCTGCTCCTCAATCAGTGAAAGATGATTGGCTGTGCACAGGCTGACGGCATCCCCAGTTCCCACTTCTCTCTCCCGCAGGTTTGACCTGGAAGATGCATCGTTTGGAAGTGTAGGCCGACTTTGTGATATCTCGAAAATCGGCACCGCCATTAAATCCATATTATGCTCCCGGAGCTGCGTTTCTCCTGAGTAATGTCCCAGTCACTGGCATTATTTCAGTGAGTTCATGATTCCCTGCGTTAACCCCAGCTGACTGCCACTGTAGAAAAAAGGGAATACATAAAAAAAAAACCCAGCAAAGGGGATTGCAGTGAAAACAGAGAGTCTTCACATTCCCCAAGTGATGGATCACCTCCCCGACCAGAACAGCGAGACCCGCTACCTTGGTGTTCTGGATCTGAAGGCTGCCGTGCTCCAGCAGGGAGAAGCGGGGGTCCTTCCCGGCCAGGCTGACTCCGTTCTTCCTCCAGGTGACGGTGGGCTCGGGCTCCCCGGACGCCTGACACCTCAGCAGCGACACGCCTCCCAGCACCTGCGTCTGGTTGGCCGGGCCCTGGCGGATGATGGGTGGTGGGCGATCCTTTAAAGCTGAACACAACAACCGGGGCGTCACAATATGTCTGTTGTGCGCGCACGCACGCCCACAGAAACACACACACACATTGTAATTTCCCTGTCACGGTGTTGGCACGAACCAATGAATCTCTCTCTTGCTTGATTTTTTCCTGATATGAGAAAAAATAAGACAGACGTGACCTTATCCGGAGGTGTTAATTTGTGAACGTTGTAATTGCGTCCATGTCTGCAGGAGCGGGGTGCTCCCATTCAGTCGCTCGGATTTGTTGTGAGAGGAAGTGACTGTTTTTTTTTGGCTTCCACAGTAGGGGCAGCGTGCTCTTGGCACCGCGTCGCACCTTTGAGCTTTAATTACTAGGTGAGGATTAACGGCGCTTCACCCGCAGCGCTAATTACCACACCCCCTCCTCTGACACCTCCCGACGCATTTGCGCTCGTCCTCCCCCGACTCTTCCACTCTTCTCTGCCTCCCCACGCGCTGCGTCCCCACCCGCAGCCACCACCACCACCACCCCGGGAAACTTAGCGATGAATTAGCTTGCGGAGCAGCGCCGCGATTCATCTCTTTAAAAGCTTTTTAGAGCGAGTCGTATCATCCGAAACACAACCCCCTCGTCAACTCTGCAACAGTAATCTCTGGAGTGGCCGGCCCCTCTCGGCCCCTCCCGCTTCCAATTTCCTTGCTGCTATTCACCGTTATCAAGCCCGTCTCCATTCGCACAAGTGTTTACAGCTGAAACCCCCACAAACCCTCCTCCTCATCATCCTCCTCCTCCTCCGACCCCCATGCACGCACACACTCCCCTCCTGTATCTTCCATCAGACCTCCTCCAGCACAATGAGCACACAGAAACTCCAGCAGAATATCCTCGACATGAGATGAACCTCACAACAGACTACAAAGCCACGAGTTTTATGGCAGTTCTATTGGACCCAAAAAAGAGTTTGCATTTATGTGGTAGTAGAAAGCAAAATTAATTTTCTTTTTCCTTTTTTTTTGTGCCGCAGCCGACTTGCTGGGGACCTCAGAGCTTCTTCGCACGAGCCTTTTTTTATTGACTAAAAAGTGACATCCTTGCATTGCATTGCGTATTCAGCAGAAATAAATAAAAATAAATAAATAAATGAATAAATCGCCATCACATAGAGGAAGCTATTGTTGCCCTCCCAAGTGATTAGAGAGCCAACAATAACACGACGGCGCTCTGTCTAATTTCACCGTGGCGCTGGCTGTAAGGAATCCAATCATGGCCGGGAGCTTTCGTGACAAAGGTAATAACACAACGCAGCTTTGCAAGGCTGTTTATCACCGAGCTCTTACCAGGGGCGACGCCGGGCGCCAAATAAGATAGATTATTTTTTTCGTTAGTTTTTTTTTTCCGGGAGGGCTGCAGATAAAGGGACGTTGGGAGACCTAATTAGTAGCGGAGCACTTGCCCCCGTGGCCGCGCTGATTATTAAAACACAGATCAGGTGAGTGTGTCAGCTGGCCGAGGCGTGTATTGGCTTTATTTATCGGCGCGGGCCACAGCTGAATGGGAGAGGTGAGAGGTTTGACTCTGAGGTGCCAGCAGTCTGCACTGAAGGTGCCTCTGGTGCCTGTAGGAATCTGTTTGACATATTGAAGTGATATAACGCTCAGATTCTATCAAATGTAGAGCCTCTGCGGCCAGAGCCCCCTCGGCCTTTGAAAGAAGTTTATCTTTTTTCGCAGGGGCAGCAGCGGTCAGCGAGAATTCCCAGCAGTTCCAACAGAATCTCTGAGTGACCCACTTTCACATCCATTAACCCTCTATCGGTGCACTCTGTGGGTTCAAAACAACTTCAGCGCGAAACCCTGGTCACCTCCGCTTTGCGAAACGGCCGGTGTTGGCGTGAGCAGCCTGGAGAAGTGCCTGGCACTCTGTCATGTGTCCAGAAATAAACACCCCAGAGCCTCGACTTCATATTGCAGCGCACCATTCATAAGTCCAACGGCGAAGCAATAGAAGCTGTCAGTCAAACATCTAAGGTAACATCTAAAGAAAAGCACTGGCTTGAAACTGCGGTAAAGTTTTCATTAGGGTAGCAAGAGCGGAAAAAAAAAACAAGGCAGGAAAAACAACAGTGCAGGCGTTTAAAAGTCTATAATTACTTTCTATTTACAGGTGGTAATCATGCCCACAAACATTTTGACATTGATCCATCCTAATGGCATGACAGAGTAGTGGTTATTTCCTCTACCAAAAGGACATTTCTAAAAGATGCAAATTTAATAATGTAGCGGGGTTGGGGGGATACGAGGAATAAATGGAGGGGCATAAACAGCTTCCAGGCAGCACACAGCACTTAATGCTGACATGAAATGTCTCTCCATCAAGGGGAGGTCCTCTTTTTTCCATTCTTTCTTTTTTTTCCCCCCCTTGAATAAATTTCACTTTATGCAGTGCAGCCCTAGTATTTTCAGCCCATTCAAACTTCCCACAGTGAAGTGCTAATGGAGAGCTCGACCGTGGGTGAGTCACTTTTCCAACCAGTAGATGCATCTTCACTGCGTGGGAAGGAAAGCAACCTTTGAGGCTGGCGTTTTTTGTTTGTGTTTTTTTTCATCCAGTCAATCTTTACTTGATGTTTGCTTGTACTAAAGCCAAGAGAGAAATTCTTCAAGGCCAAAACAGAATAATATCACACAGGAAAATTACAAAACATGTATATATATATATGTACATATATGTGTGTGTGTGTGTGTGTATGTGCATATTCTCAAATATTTAATGTACCCATATTATAAACATTTGGAGATTCTTCTTTTGAATCTTGGACTCTAGTTGAGCAGTCTTGCAAGATTAAGTATTCAAAAAACAGAAAACAGCACATCTAGCTGTATGTTTGCAACCTGCAAACAGACAGCGAAAAAAAGCTTGTTGGCTAAAATGGCTTAAAACTGCTGCTTTGTTAGATTGTGCCTTAGATTTGTAATGAGACTAAAGTAAGATCTCGGGGAAAGAGTGAATAACAGGCTGCGTGGGACTGGCACTAGCATGAGGGAGGAACGGACGTTGCTTGTGACATCACAAAGGACCATTTTGCAGAAAGGGAAACAGGATCAAGGGAGAAAGTGAGGTGGACTTTCTCATTCTAATAAATTTGTTAACTGTTGACAATAATATACTGTCAAAAAGCATTGGGATACTATGGGTCCTTTAAATCGAGTCAAATTCTAAGTGAACGTAAATCAATCACAAACAGCTGTCATAGAAACAACTTTACACATTTCAACATAACATTAATCCTAAAAAGCTGTCAGGTGGCACCGTAGGGAAGCAGGTAATAGCTTCACTCTGCTGAAATTAACGGTGTACTGAGCCGTACAATCACGCAACAGCGTTTCGAGTGCTCACTAATACCGTGCACACAACTCCCTGGTGCGTGACGGACATGCCAAGCCTCGACAATGGAAAGTAGGTAAAAACTGTTAAAAGCTAATTGCTATTAGCACACTTCGGTGCCGTTCCTACTGTAGCTAAAAGACAAGTGCCTTTTTATATTTTAGCACAGTGCAGAGATAATCACATTCCCTCTGTGTTTGAGTGTCTGTCCTCACCGTCTGCGACCTCAAGCTGGGCCTTGGCCATGATGCTGCCTGCTACAGTGAGGGCTTGGCAGATGTAGTAGCCCGCGTCGGAGCGCTGCACCGATGAAATGGTAAGCTCTCCATTCACGGACACAGAAACGCGGCTATCTCCTTGCGTTGGCTGGTTGGGGAACAGAAGGTTCTGCAGGGAGCGAGAGTGGGAAGCAATGGGAAAACAATGCAGCACTTTGGAACGAGCCAGAACTCTGCAATCCATCAAATGGAGGCCTCATTAAATGCTTTTCTTTCTAATTGATATATTGTCCACTCTGAATGGATCACAGGACTCTTTTCCCCAGCTGTTCTCACAAGCAGCGATCTGTTCATTGTTCCCAGCCTTCTGTGATTGGAGAAGGTCAAAATATTTGTGTCCACCACAAATGTCATTGTTGCAAGAAAATTATTTATTAAGATTGTACATTTTGAAAGCTTTATTGGCGGGAATAACGACATTCAGCTGAGCAATGCTACACTGGTAATTATCTTTATTCTAAGAAAATAGAAGGGAAGTCATTTCACCCACTCTCTACTTATTACTGTGTTGAACATGGGGTTACTTTATAACCCGCATGACTGTTCTGCAGTTGCACAGAACGGAAGATTACCAAATAGTACCAATACGAGAGGTGTCTATATGGTGGACATGTACTTGAATCTAATAAACACATCATCCAAGTGTCCTCAAGACTCACTAATCCAGTTTCACTAAAAGATGTTGATATTAGCACCATATGTCCACTCCACAAGAGAATCACAGGAAAGCATCCAATCTTTTAAGCTGTTTGAACCTTGAGGTTTGACTTGACAACTGGACTAGTGAGTCTTCTGCACACTTGGATGAATCATGCTTTGTTCTGAATTGCTGTTTTTATGCCTTTGGGCAAACAGGCCACGGCAGACTTCCGGTTATGTCGTCTTTGTGAAACTCTGATTTGGACATGTTTGAGGACTAGAAAATGTCACCAGACCTTCCATAGACAAAGTGCTGAGCAGGAAATGGCAAATTAATTTGCTGCGTTAACATACTTCAACATGCTAGCATACGCTGAACATTAAACACCTTAGTCAGTTGGAAAAGTGGGCCAGGGCCACTTTGTTAACCAGTCTGCGTGTGTCAGCCAAACAGTCACGGGTGCAAAAACCTGCAGACACGCTCGTGAAATAAAGGCATCAGCGTTGTCTGTGTTTGTGCACCCCGAGCAGACAGGCTGATGGGCAGGAAAGGACATTAGCCCGCTTTCATTATGCCTAATGACTTTAATGCAGTACATGACATTGTTTGTTGCTCGGGTGAATTGGCCGGTCAGGCTGGTGTAGACTGATGATGAATGACCACTTCATTATCTTCCTGTGGAACAACAGAGCAGTCGGCTGATCTGAGCTGCGATCACGGCTTTCAGGTAACTCACCCTCACAAGACCGCAGACTGGACGCCTCCGTGGTGAGAATTTTGATTAGAGAAGCTACTACTTTAACTTTGACTTAAAGAGAGATAGGCGGCCTCACCTGGCTGCCCTCCCGCTGCCAGAAGACAGTCGGCTGGGGTTTGCCCCTGGTCTCACAGGGGAACGTGGCAGTCCGGCCCTGCGCTACGATCTGGTCCCGTGGTCGCACCACAAACTGGGGCGCCTCTGAGGTTAAAAAGTTACACACACTTTGATGCAGGAGTGACAAAAAATAAATAGATACGTAAACAAACAAAGCATCTGAACAGGCTTTAAGTGTGTGCAATATTTAAGGGGGAGGGAGGGTTTAATTCTAAAGGGAAAGTGTTCAGCCTGGAGGTCCAGCTGGAAACTAAAGGGCTCATGCATCAGATCTACAACATAGAAGTCTATACAATTGGAGATATTTTACATTTACATTCACTACAATAAAGAACCTTTTATACAGAGGTACATTAACTGTTCTCTATGTGGCCTCCCATCCAATAACAATGTGAAATCTCAGTATTTCTACTTAAGAAAAATAAAAATCTTGGTGAAGATAAAGCGTGGTGAATCATAATGCATGTGAATGTGCTTGTGGAATGCCGCGGCAGCCATGCATATCCGTCCGTGACCCGGGAGAAAATAATCAAAATAGCAAAAGACATGCAGAATGGGATCAGCTCTGTTACTTACCGACGGGGCGAGCTGGTGACACGACAATGGTGCGGGTGAGATTTACGCACAACGCACAGAGAACGAAAGCGGAAGGAGGAGCAGAACAGGGGGGACAGAAAAAAAAAATGAAAATCAGAAATGAATGACGGTGGAAATTTGGGTTTTCCAGCCATGACGTTTGAGGTGGGGGGTGGAGGTGGGCGGGGCCACGAGGGGCGGCAACGAGGTCGCAGCTCAAGGACGGCGAATGCATGGAGCTCATGGCCCAAACACCTTCAGGTAACGTCGGTGGGGAGGAAATGTAACAGAACGCCACTGGCTGATTGGTTTATCTGAAGGTTATCACAACAGCAGCAACAACAACAATGACAACAACACACTCAAAGAGGTTTCCTTGCTTGGCAGGTCTTCATGCAATATGAAAACCTTGTAAAAAAATAAATGTTGGTTTCGCTTCAACTCTTCCTTAAACCATCTCTCAAGTTTTGAACGTGCATGTCTGACTGTTGCAGGATTTATTGAAAAACATGCTTTCCTCCAACAAAGCGATTAAAAAACACAAACACAAAAGTCTGATCCATGATCGACGGATCATCCATGCTGTTGACATTTTTGACGCCATGAGACTGAGACGACACTGGACAAAAAAGGTCACATGACACCGTATTGAGATGTTGGCATTTTTTGTTGTGTTGGTCTATCCACCACTGTTGCACACCTCAACTTAAAGGCCTACATTTGTGATACAATACCACTGTAGCATGAAGATGCTTTCTATATATTTCACCCAAAAGTCAGATATCCCAGATTTTTTTATGAGTCGTGGATGTCATTCGGTGAGATTCCACCTGGCGTAGCAGGTCATCTGGGTCGGAAAGTGGCAAATCATCCTCGACACAAGTGACGCAAGAATAAAGAAACCCAGCGCGGCAACAGAACAATACAGATGAAATGTTAATGCCATGAAATTGGTCGTGCTGATGAGACTCTGTATGTATGATGACGTGGGATGCACTTATTCACTATTTCCGGCTGCAGTTATTGAGGTTTACGTAGAATTTTGTCACAATTGCCGTGAAATTGCCTCATCTTCCTGAAGTACAGTGGAAACCTGTGGCGAGGGGTCCGGATTAAGAAAAAAAAAGACCTCCCCCTGAGGAAAGACCACAACTGGTTAGATTGTTCATATCTGGAGCTCGGCTGGAGATCTGAACAACCCACCGCGTGGAGCCTGCCATGTGAAAGAAAGGCCTGGCCTCTCCGGCCGAGGATGGTGGGGGGGGGCGCAATAACACTCGTAAAGTGGCCAATAAACAACTGATTGTCCTGCGGCCTGCTCAGGGAGACTTAGAAAAAAAATGACCACGAACGGCTAATGAGCTTTGCCACCGCTGCGGCCGTAAATCGGCGACCCACCTCTGATGGTCAGGTAGGCGGAGGCCTCCACTTTCCCCACGCGGTTCTCCGCCAGGCAGGCGTAGGTCCCCTGATCGCCCACCGACGCCTTCTTAATCCTCAGCAAGAAGTCCTCTTTGTCATATCTGATGTCGTACCTGCCGACAAGAACGGCGACGTGTTGAAAGCTGTTGTCACGTGAATATTCAAAGGCCGACGCTAATGAGGTAAACACACTCGGCAGCTGCAAAACAATGAATCAAGGTGGCACAAACACGTGTGTGATGGCCAGGATGGAAGGTGTTCTTTCTTTTTTTTTTTTTTGGTAACGGTTGTGTCATTTCCTGATGGAATAAAGGCAGACTTTCTAAGGCAATTAAGACTCCCCGCTGCACACTCTCCTCTACAGAGAGAGGAAGAAGAAGGAGGAAAAAAGGCAGAGCAATTATTCGGAGATGAAGGCATGGCAAAATGAAAGGTGCTTTCAGCTGGAACCCTGGCTGTTTCACTATTTCAATATTTATAAAGACGAGCCACCCACTGTGGCGCAGGGCTATAGCATGTGTGTGTGAGTGAGTGTATCTGTGATGCAGACAGAATGCGAAAGGGAGGAAGACAGGAGGAGGGTTAGACAAACAGTCTGAGAGCGAGGGAGTGGCCCCGGCTCTGACAAACTGAGTTTGATGAATGAGCCTCGCAGTGAGAAATGACTAATTCATGGATATGTTCCATGCATCAGTGTACATCCACCAGCGCTGGAAGGCGGCAAGCGGAGGGTAGGGGACGCATCTCGGCCAGCAGAGTTTAGATAAGGGCCTCGGAGGGGCTGTGGGCTGAATGAGCAGAGGAGCAAAGGAGCCCCTCCTCCTCTCTGGGGTCCCTTTTGGCGTGAGAGATCCTGTGAAATTGTCTAGCCAGCCATGCTGATTCCGAGATGGGATGGAAGTCAGGCAGAGAAAAGGCGCAAGGGGTGAGAAAAAGTCACATTGGAGTAAAAAAAAAAGAAAAAAGAAAAATGTTGTTCTGTAAGGTGTGGGGAGAATATCGATGGGGGTGGGGTGGAGGAGCACTGTCCGTCGCGGGCCAGCGGGACGGCGGCGGGCAGGACTCCATTCACGGCACATCTCTGACCCAGATACGGACTTCCCAGGAGGCCAGCAGGGTTGAGGAGGAGAATGAACGAAGGTGGAAGGAGGAAAAGTGAGACGCCGTCGAGGGCTGAAAGTAGGGCACGGCGCCGGAGTCGAGGGGTGCCGAGGCAGAGGGCACGACTCGGGGAGGCAGACAGGCAGTTATTATGGTCTGCTTCACAATAAACTGGGAGGAAGCAAGGGGTACGGCGCTCCTCCTCAAGACCCTGCTCAAGACCCCTGAACAGGTGACGGCTCATCGGGCCTTTTGAAAAGTTAAGAGCTCGGGTATTCATTTCCTTTTCAGATCTTCAATTAAGACTTTTCAACAGAAATAACTTCCACAAATCTCAACAAAACAAAATGAGCCCTCTGTTTACAGCTTCCTCTAAAAAACTAACTAAATAAAAAATGTCGGGCTATCCTGATGAAAGTGACATTTTGTCGGGTCAACCATGCGTGTATGGGTGAAGACGGAGGGAGGAAGCGGGGCCAATTTCCAGAACAGCTTTTTTTTTAGCAGTAAAAAAAAAAAGTCATGGGGCAGAGTTTTTTGGTGAGTTTACCAGCACACATTATCATGAGGAGACATTGACTTGCATCATGAGGGACTGAAACAACTGAAACAATCGTGATTGAAACAACAATTCTCTCAAAGGATGCAGACGTCCTTTTTGGTCAAATCTCTCAGTGCTCTTGCAACGTTTGGGCTCGCTCTGGGTCGGCCGAGTTCTGTTTCCTGTGTACTTGATGCTCAATTAACTCGATGCAAGTGAATGAATCTCCAAGAACCTCATCTGTAATGAGCGGCTGTCAAATATTCGTCAATCAAATGCGGTCGGGAAGGAGGAGGCGGAAAAGGACAAATACCAGGAATGCAACACAACTGAGGAGAACTTAAAAAGTACACGGAAATTGCGCGTAAGATGCAGATCAGTGACGATTCAAAGCTCCTTGACAGGCCAACAGTGGCGCTGTGTGCATTCAAGGTTGCAGATTCACAGGGGTCAAGGTCAAGTCATGGGACCCTCTTACAATATGATGAAAAAAAGGGAAAAATAAGCACAAACTGAACTCCCACAATCTCCTCACCTGCCGCGGGGGACGTCCACGTCATCCTTCCTCCAGCGCAGCGTGGGCTGGGGGTCGCCGTGCACCTGACACCTGAACTCCACGCTCTCGTCAACCAAGACCACCTGGTTCACGGGCCGCTGCGCGAACGCCGGCCTCTCTGGATGCGGCGCGGAGGCGAGACAAACTTCATCAGTAACGCAGAGCGATAAAGAGTGGATGTGCTGCCTGGGCGTGCAGCGACAGGAAGTGATTTATTTTTTTTTCTGAGGCCAAACTGGGGAGTTGGGGGGTGTTGGGGGTACACAATCTCATGCTTCTTACCGAAGACGGAGAGCTGCGCCTTTTCACTTTTCCTCTCCCCGACCATGTTGGCTGCCACGCACACGTATATCCCCGTATCGGTCTTCTTCGCGTTTGAGATTGTCAGCTTTCCTCCCCGAACCTGTAACCCCCCCGCCCGAAGGGAACAAAAAAAGGAAAAAAAAAGAGCGTAGCACAATTTTCCATGAAACCGGCTCAATACAAACTGCTTTCCAGCTGTTCCAGGTAAATGTGATTAGGGAGAAGCGTCGACGATGTGATTTGGAGCTGAGGACAGGGCTGGGCGGGGGGGAAGAGGAGCGGACAGGGGGAGGTCGGGGGTGGTGGTGGTGGGGGAGGTGGGGGGGTAGGGGGGTCACGCTCACCGTGATCCTGTCATCTTTGAGGTCGAGACGAGCTTCGTCCTTCCTCCAGAAGGTGGTGGGCTCGGGGTGGCCGCGCGGCGGCTGACACTCCAGGCTGGCCGTTTCACCCACCGCCACCACCGTGTCCTGCGGGTTCTGCCTGAAGTCGTCCCGTAGCACTGGAACAAAAAAACAAACAAAAAAAGATAAAGGGAGAGAAAAAGAGAAGGGATGGTCATGCCGACTGCACCTTTATTACCATCAAAAAAGTCATTCTAAGATTGAGCCGCCTTTGGATTGACTGACCCCCAGCACCTTTTCTAATGTGAGAATTTAAAGGCAGTTCTACCAAGACTCACGGGACCGTCGGCAATCTCTCAGCTTTAATAACAAAGCTCTTACCCGCAGGGCCAAGTTGCCTCTCTCTCTTTTTTTTTGATCTCATAAGTAGTGATGTGTAAAGCCAGCTTAGATCAACTCGTCTCCATCGATCTATATATCTATGTATATAAACCCAATAGGTGTGGCTTGCTGCAAAAAGTCAAGCAAAACCATTAGCAAGAATAAAACAGAAGTGCTGCATTGCAGCATTACATCATTTTATGATCAACAGACATCATCTTCATCATCATCATCATCATCATCATCATCATCATCATCATCATCACCATCATCATCATAATAATTAGCAAAGTGCCAGTCTGGGTTGGCAAACATTCTCACTCATCCATCTTGATAAGCACCAAAAACTTTTTCACCTGGTCTTAGGATTTTGCACTCAAGCAGCCGAAAATCGGCTGAGAAATAAAAAGGGACAACAGGGAGGGACTGTGAAGCTGGCTGTGGCTAAAGGTATTACTGTGACTTTTGCGCATTTCTTTCAGAAAACTCCAGGATCAAAAGAAGACAATGTTTAGGGAAGTGTGGACTTTCCAGCCGACACAGTGTCAGACCTTGGTTGCATGAAATGAGGTTTCACCGACTGCATGAGCAAAGCAGAAGAAAAAGCGACGGCGACCCTGGACGCCAGCTGACTCAGGCACTCCTTTAGAAAAGTTAATGAAATGACTGGGGAGATGCAAGGTCTTATTTTGGGCCAGGAGCGAAACGGTTTAACATATCTCATTAACAACAGCAAACTGCACTCAGGTGTTTTGTGTGTGTGTGTGTGTGTGTGTGTGTGTGTGTGGTTTCTGTGAAATAAATAAATAAACTTAAAATACGCCGAAGGTCTGGCATGACTTGATCTTAAGATAAATCAATACAGCTAACACGGGTGAGACGTTAGCAAAAAAACAAAAAAACAAACAACTTGGTTTTCTGACAGCAGCTAGAAATATAGATGGTGCCAAATGCCAGGAATGCTACAACCTACAGACTTGAGTTCATGAAAAATACAATTTATGAGCTTCTTTTTTTTTAAATTGTCGGACGAGCATTTTAATATACTTGGTCTGGAGAAGCCTTACAGCATGAACGGAGTCAGAACTTCAAGCACTGTCAGAATATGTCTGTATAAAAAGCCATACTCATGCATTTTGAGCAAGCTAGCTGCTGCTTTGTTAAAAGGTTAGCACTTCAAACCCTCCTCATTCTGTCACTTCTCTTCTCTCAAACGCCATCTTCCAAATATGCTGCTTTAAGTGGCCACAGGACACAGTGACTGTTCTATAACCATCGCTGAAATTGTGGTTAAAAATAGAGATCAAGATTTAGTGCGATGAGCGTCGGTGGTGGCGGCGGCGGTGGTTTTGCGTTAATTCGCCGTGACATGTTGTTTTTGTGAACAGTCTTTCTGTAGGCCGAGTCTGAATAATAAAGAGCCGCGCGTGACAACAATGGCAAAAATGAAAGGAAAGAGTTGCGAAGAATTGCAAGTGAGATTTGTCAGCTTGTGGATGTAAAGGAGCCTTTGTGTGACACTTCAGGTATCAGTATAAAAACTAATTGGTGATGCTCTTCTTGATGTATCTTAAAGGCCCAGTGAGTCACATTTGGAGGGAGTGACTGTCGTGAAAACGGAGTTACATATGCAAATGTTTGTTTTCACTTGCATAAATTCACTAAAAATAAAGGACTTCTATTTTCATGCTCTAATAAAAAGTATTTATATTTACATAAAAAGCAGGTCCACTAAGAGACAGCTCTATTGTTCTAATATTTATCTTCTAGCATCCAGCAGTTGGATCTGCTCAAGTTTTCATAATTTTACCCTGACATCAAAGCGGTGATTGGAAAGATTAATTAATACGCAATACTGTTAACTCCAATACGCTTTCCTGCCATTAGTTGCCACTACTTCTTACACACTGGGCCTTTAACCATGAAAACATAAACAATACAAATTCCAAAAATGACCTTTTATTTCCTCCTGCATTATCCGACGTACAGCAATCTGATGGAATCTCATGAAAACTGTCCAACGTTTTTGCCATACGTATCACAGTGGTAAAAAAAAACAAACCCCCCAAAAAAGAAGAGAAAATAAAAAACAGTCTTGGACACTTGGTTTGCTTTGGCTTTCACTCTCAATACAGCCGTAAGCCGCTCTGCCAATATACTGTAGCATGAACTCTCAGTCCCACGGGACACCTCTGCTGAGAGGGAGAATCAGGAAGGAGCCAGAGGCCCTTTGGCCCGGCTGTCAATCACATCCAGTCTGTGCTGCGCCGCATTAGTATCAGTTGCTCCGCGCCGCTCTGACACGGACATATGCCCGGCTGGCTGTCGCACGGTGTGCTGGGTGACCCATTCTGCAGACAAAACAGTCGGCTCATTCCTGCCGCACGTCTACCGCACTGACCCCCCTCGAGTTGTCACATTAAAGATTCCTCTGGATCAGCATAGCTCGTCTCAGGAGACAGTGCAGCCCGGGCAGACTGCTGGACTACTCCAGGCGTCGAGTGGGAAGGAAGGAGTTGGAATACTTTTTCTTCCTTTTTTTCAATGGTGCCAGAAAAAGAGGCAGAGCTCAGATTCGCCACTGCGAAGTGAAAGCGACTGGTAGCGTCTCGCTAAGTGTACATCTCGAGGAGCTCGGGGACGGGCGCCAGGCACTGACACCAGTGGTTTAACCAGTGGGATTCATTTCTTCTTTTCCTGCTGTGCTTTTATCAGTTATGTTTTAGGTTTTACTCGTATTTACTGCTTCTCAATCTAATTTACTCTATGCACCAAAGGAATGCATTTTTAAATGTCATTGTGGTTAATTGTATCATGACAATAAAGGAATTCAATTCAATTCAACTCAACAATATGCATTGGCACGCTGCGGCGACCCCCACGCTCCCAGCCAGAGGCCTCAGCAGGTTATTGTAGGTGTTTCTCCATTAAGACAACGAGAGCTGAGGACGCCGGCGTCGCTCTAATGTACCGCTCTTAGAAACGCCAGGCGCCTGCGGAGGCGGCGCCCACGTGTCGTCTGTCGCAGGGTGGTAATTATTTGAAGACAGCGGTGGCGGCATCTGATTGAGTGTTGCTCAATTATTCGCTCGAGCCGTTTCACGGCCAGTCACACGTTTGGCCGTTTTTCACTTATCAAATCAGAAGGAGGGTGATTTGTAAAAGGCACAATAGGCAGCGAAAGTGCGCGATAAAGTGGGAATAAATGTAAGATAAAAATTAAAAAAAAAAAACAGATTGATTTATGGTAAATGAGGATGGACGGTGGGAAGGACTGCGTGTTTGAAATTTTCACTACATCCAACCCCCTCCCCCCCCGCCACCCGCCTCCCACCTCGAGATGCTCCCTGAGGCCACGACACTCCGTGTGGCCGAGAGTTTAATTTCACCATTTCGCAGCACAAAATCCATGAAGATCCCACTTGAGATCCCGATGTGTGTTGCTGAGCTCGCAAGCCCCACCCCCAACAATCCACAACCCCCCCAGAATGATTGAGCTGTTGAATATCAACTCGCTTTGGCACCGAGCAGTTGGATTTAAGGCAGACAGTGGATTCCTGCAGAGAGGGGGAGAGGGAAGTGTTCTTTTTTTTTGTTTGTTTTTTTCCAAATGCATGCAATACGTTTAACTGGCGCGGCCTTCACTGTCTTCTTCGGCGCAGTTAATGTCTCGTGCATCCATTAAGGATGCATTTACTGCTACTTGTCTTCTCAAGAAAGGAAGTCAGACTCATTATATGAGCTGTTTTCATTCTGGGCCAAGTGCGGCTCTCCTTTTAGGGCCAGTGATCCGCTGCAATTCTTGAAAAAAAGGATAAATGTCATGACAATGATGGTTGACGCTTTTTTTCCCCCATCAAGGCTAAATTTTGTTTTCAAAGCAATGCTGTGCGCCAGTGTTGCCCACGGTACCTATAGACACGGTTGCGCAAGTCATTTTTTTTCCCACCATTTTGGTACGATGTAAATTTGTGACATGTTCAGCAAAGACCTTGAAAATACAAGTGTTTGATGTCTTTGGATAAAAAAAAACAACAACAACAACAAAGGCACCACTATGTAACGTTTGCATCCAAATGTTCGGCAACCGCAGCAGGATTTCTTGTGTACATGCTGTCCTGAGCCCGGCAGGAGAGTCAGCCACTTGTAAACTCTGATACAATTAACCGGTTGCGTTTCCTAACCATTTCTGACCTATTCATTTAGCACTAATTGAGTAAGACCCAAACATTAGTTAATTGAGAAAGACGTTCATTCACTTCCGAAAACAAAATGGTGAGTAGAGCAGTTTTGACGCGCAGATGGTGAGGGGCGGGAAAAAAATAAATAAAAAACTGGAGGCTAATTAAAATTGGAGTTATGTTTATTTTGTAGCGATCTGCTTTTTTCTGTTTTTGTTTTTTCTTGGTTTTAATTGGGCATACTGGTTTCTGCCTGCCTCTGTGTGTGTGTGTGTGTGTGTGTGTGTGTGTGTGTGTGTGTGTGAGAGAGAGAGAGCCTGGGAGGCGCAGCTGAGGGAATATTGAAGAACCTCACACCTCACAACCCCAACTCTGCCTCCCCCTCTCAAAAACACAGCACGGAAGACAGTGGTGCTGGTGCTGAGCGGCGATAGTGCTGCAGCGGCAAAGAAGAAACAGAATTGTTGATGAGCGGGGGATGAAGCCGCTAACATCTTGCGAGTTGTTGCGTGTAACAGATGGCTGCGTCGTCCACGCGGGAATTGCAGATGCAGCGAAGAAGTGAGACTCCTGCATGTGGACAAAGCTCACCAAATAGCACTTTTTAGACATCAGTCAGGTTGTTTTTTTGTTCTGTTGTTGTTTTTCTAGACAGACAGTCCCGTCAACTTGCGCTGTTCACCCTAATACACGGCTTGTGAAAAAGAAAACGCACAACAGCGGCTAAAGTGATTTCTTGCGACAGCCTCTGCTTAAATTGCGCTTTGGACTTTTGCTGAAGATTCCTTTTGAGCGTCCGTCGCCTTTAGGGGTGTGTCAACTCCCTCAGTGGCAGTCAAAGGATGTCCCATATCTGTCACAAGGGTCAGCGCCTGGCGACGCACACACTCTCATGTTCGCGCACACAAACGCACCCAAACCACGACGCAGCTGGAACGTCGCGTGTCGCAAACTTTGCTGATGCAGAGAACAAAGAGTTGAGATGACTATTTGCGATTTGCATTGAGTATTTTTTTTTTTCCCCTGTAGTTTCTTATAAATAAGCAACTTAACATGTCCGTGCCCCCAAAAAGTCATCAGCAATCAGTCAGGACTACGATCAGCGGGGTAATGAGGAGCGTTTACACTGTGTCCCCCGAGGCTGCCGGTCTGGCACAGCCGCACGTTGTACCTATTATTATAATTCAGCCCTCACGATGGCGCGGCACAGCACGGTGCGGCGCAATAGAAGGAAATTAAGACCCACTTTAAACAGGAAAGCGGTAGCCGGCGGGTTGGAATGCGAGTTCTGATTGTGATGTATGCAGCAATAGCATTGACGCAAACTTCAGAGAGAAATGTTGGTTAAATTTGGAGGAAGTTTCTTTAAAGCGTTGAAGAGTGGAGACCAGTGTGTCTTTAACTTGTCAATGAAATCCCCAGAAAAGAGGAAAGTCCGTCCTTTATGTCCTCTGCTTGCACCCTTTTATTGCGATAGTCTGTGAAAAATACGAAGTAAGTCAACCTCGATGATTCCACATAGGGCACTGATGCACTGAGCTGCAACCTCACACCAAAAGTCAGGTGGTGACTCCGCCCAATTAAAGGGGCAGGTTTATTCTCTTCAAAAATGTGGAAGGTCAAACAAATCAACTGCTAAAATACAGCGTTTTTTTTTTTTTTTTTTTTTAGGAGGCCGTAAACAGGGGGCTTATTATAATCCATAACTTAATAATTTATTTTAAGGACATTGAATATGAATATTAGTGTGTTTTTTTTCTTGCTTTAGAGTTTAAAAACTGATCACTATTAAACACATATTTATCGGCAATCCCTGAATCATTACGTCCATGGGAGTCCTGAGTGTGTTTTGACTTTGAAATGTGTGAGCGGGGAGGCTGAGGGTGCGTTCAAGCACCCCACAGGAACCCCAAGAAGCCTGCAGTCTGCAGAAAAACCTTGCGCTGCCTTACATTGCTCATACTTTTTTTTTTTTTTTTTTTTTGGCATCATTAGTGTCAAGTTCAATTAGTGTCAACATAAAATCTAGAAATAGAGGCTTGGGGAAAACGTAAGCAGACCTGGGGCAGCAAAAATATAGAAATAAAAAAAAAAAAATAAATCATAGTTTTAGAGCAATTTAATTTGAAGCGACCGGGGGTTTTGCAGCAAACTGGGGGATGGCATGGTGGATGTTCATCCTGCTGATTTCATGAAATTGTGACTCTAAACAAGGCTTTTATTTCTCATTTCAAATTTGAGCCACGCCAAACTCCAGGGGTCCCATTCAGCCGTGACCTCTCTCCTCACATGTGAATGAACACTTTTGGGGTGAGACAAGACAGAAATATATATATTTTTTATGCATTCTTTGGCCTTTGTGATGCTGGGAGCCAGTCAAGCGCCACCGCCAAGGGTTAACAATAAACCCCCTGCCATTGTCATGTTTAATTAGCCTCCAATCTCTCGTCATGTGATGCAAATTGAAGTTGTGGACGGTATATGAGGAGATTCCGCCCCTCCCCCCTCCCTCCACTCTCACTTGCGTTGCCTGTAGTCACTGTGGCAGCGTTGCCCCGGACCACATTTCCACATCTATAATTAATTACCGCTGTCTCCATGCATTTGTTCACCCCCAAACACATTCCTCCATCTCCCAGACAAACCTATGTAGCTCTGCCGCCGCCGCTCTCTCTCTCTCTTCCGTGCACCTATAAATCCGGACGCGCACCCGTCTGCCGCCGCAGCCGTGCAAATATTTGCTCTTAGCCCTGCGGTTTCGTGGATCACGCTTCAGCGATGTTCATCACAATGCATTGTGCAAGTGCAACGCTTGATTTTTATTCTTAATAATAATCATTTACTTAGGTTTTTTTAATCAGGTTTGGAAATTTCTATTTTCATCACGTCCATCGTGTCTCTGAAATGCTGATATTTTTATTCTTTTATGTTTGCATGTTGGAAGGACACATGAAGCAGTTTGATCTCAACAGTGGCATTTTGTATTAAGACAACACATTCCAGCACCTGCTCCATGTCCGTTGTTCTTTTCTGCCACATTTGGGAAATACTGAAAATAATAGTGTTTTCACTTTCACTGAAAGAAATTCAGAAATGTGTGTGCCTGTGTAGTAAGAGTAGTGTTTGCTACGTATTCTTCTGTGTGATGAACCTCCAACGTACACTACACACTCAACTATTGCGTTAAACTATTAAGGGGGAGCTCCACAGAAGCTACAGAACCAACAAAGAATATCCAAAATGTGAAGGCCACGTTTCCCTGCTTAAGAAGGAAGCGACCGACTTCCTGAATGTTGGCTACGTCAGAGTCAAACTCAGCAAACCCGTCCTCGTAAAGCATTTTGCACGTTAGCGCTGATTCAAAAAAGACGAATGTGCAAACTTTATTGCAAATTACAGGAAGCCATTGTCAATTACATGTATCATCAGATGGAAATTTCTTCTTCGCATGAAAGTAAATGGTTTTGTGGGGAAGCAATAAATGATAAAAAAGCACTTTGATTGTCCTGTAGATGTTTTTACCTTGCTGTGTGTTTGTTCTTGTGTTCTTTTCTGCCGTATTCAACTGTAATGCTTTTACACAAATGAAGTTCCTAACAGATAAATAAAGTTATTTGAATTGAATTCATTCAAAGATAGTGTTGTTCCTACGACTTAAAGAAAGTGCACCCAACTCTGACTGAACTGGGAGGTTGAAAACAGAGCCAACGGCCATCAGCTTGGGTGAAGGGATATGAAGCGAGAGGAAAGAGAGACAGAGAGAGAGAGAAAACAGAGAAAAGCAAAATATAGAAAATATTATTATCCCCCGCCCCCCCACTCCCTCACAGCGTGGCTATCACGGGCCCTTGCAGCAATATAGTGGAGATGCACAACATGAAGTGGAAAATGAGTCAGGGTTCAGAATCTCGCCCTTTATCCGCCCAGTTTCACTAAAGCAGCGGCCACCCAAGGATAGAGAGCCCACTTTTTTCCCCCCTCGCTGCGCTCGGCCGTTTTCTCCAGTGGAAGAAAAAAAAAAGTGCACGCCGCCGTGCCGCCGCGCTGTCGTTGGCGGCGGCAACGGCGGCCTCTGGGCGGAGGGAGCCGGGCGAGCGACATCTTCAAGGCGTTTCTCAAACAGGCCGTTAAAAGGTGGCGAGACTTGATCTGATTCTTCGCATCTCAACCGTAATCCCGGCGGCCGCCTGCGAGAGAAAAGCCTCGATCATATTTCCCCGCTGCCTGGACGAGGTGGCTGGGAAACGCAGAGGGGAGGGAGCCGGCGTGGAGCTGGCCGCTTTACGCACAGACGGGCCGCAATGTGTGCATGTTTGCCTGGTGTATAGATATACATATAAATGCATCGGGAGCGGAAAAAAAAAAATCCCAGCTCAAAGCTATGAAACCACTCCCCCTCCCCCACAGCTGCCGGCATTCGGCACAAAGGCGCCGTAATTAATATGGTAATGCTGCGGGCGGCGGCGGCCGATAAAATACGCCACGCGTTGTTGCTTTGATTGCACTGATTTGACCTTTGATCTCCAAATGGCTAAATTAACTGAAACGATCAAATATTTGCGTGGGGGGGGGTTGTTGGGGGGGGGTGGGGCCATGACGCTTGTGCGGCCTGCGACGGGCGAATCGGTGACCACCTGCGACACGAACCGCCGCGCAGCGCTGCGGTGCCGGGTCACGGACGGACAAAGTTTTAGGTCCCGACTCTTGCCGACTGATTTTACTGATTTTGATCAGACGTGTCTGACTTGGCTTGAACAGTGTTCAACTGGAAACCTCTCCCTCGGTGAAATAAAGAGCAGAGCAGCAACATTTAAATGTTCTCTCTCTCTCTCTCTGTCAGCACGATGACTTCAACTCTTTGGTGCTTTTGAAAGGCGCTGAGCCCAGAACGATGTTTGCCGCTGTTGCACAGCGATCTACGTATCGAGCGTATCGTGCACGCCACCCAGCCGCCACCTCAATCTGGTGCACATGCGCTGCCCAGCTGAATCTCCTCAGGAGAGAACAAAATTTACTGAGTAAAAGTGACAGATCAAATATCTTCTTCTGCCCCCTTCACACCAGTACAAAAGGATTGTACTGTTGAACGGCCCCCTGCAGGCAGTGAAGAAATCTAATTGAACTAAGGTGACAAACCAATAGCTCCAACCAGCACACATACACATGCACACACAGACACACACACATTTTCAAAGGGATCAGCCCTTTCCACATGACTCCAATGACCTCTTCCCCACATGGACGTGAAACATACACTAACTGGCCACTTTATTAGGTAAACCGCTCAATTGCTCGTTAACCCGCACAGCAGCAAGTGTATCCACCAGCACACAGACCCGGTGAAGATGAATACGCCAGAGTTCAAAGTGACTTTGAACGCGGCACTGTTGTTTGTTTCACAAACCGCCGATCTGCTGGGATTTCTATCATCTCCAACGGCTCGCAGAACATTTTATTAGGTAGCCGCTACTAGCAAGGTGTTCTTAATGAAGTGGCTGTCGAAGGTGTTGTCATGACATTGAGACATTCTGTGGCTGAGCTTCAGAGTAACGTCAGGGTCGGACGGTCAGAGAATAACAGCAATAACGGATGGAACATCTTTTGACTCTTGCTATTATGGTACCTGGCAATAGAACAAATAGTGTTGTGCATTAAAACAAACACACATAATGATGTGTATGGGGCTTTGCCTTGTTGATTTTACGCCGTCAAAACAAATGCATTTTACATTAGCTACCAAATGCTTAATGCTTTGTTGTGCTAACTCTAACCACTTATCAAAAGGCACTGCCTAATGCAGCATACAAGCACATTATTTTGCCATAATTAAATTTTGCAAATGTTATGTTCTAATGCAATCTTCCGCCAAATATATTTGTTTTGTGAGCCAGCCATATTTTACACCTAAATGCTTGTTAGCCGGCGATCAGAAGGAATCAAAAGCCTTTCAAAAAATTCTTTTAGAACTGTTGTTTATCTCCTGATGCTGATGTTGGTGCCTCTCAAAAGCCAGAAGTCACCTTCTGTGGCAAGGTGGTCCCCGCTTTGTGACTCAGTGAGTAAGCCACTCCCATTTCCGCCCACAACCCCAATGGCCCCCCTCAACGATGCTCCGTTGAGCAGCTTAGTAGATTATTCAACCCAAATCTCTGTTAATCACATCCACACACACACACACACGCACACACACACACCCTGCTGAACCTGCAGCCGCCCAGCGCAGATTCCGCCGCACACAGAGCAGCTGACTGCCCCCCCACCCTGCCCCAGCCCCACCCCCCCCCCCAGCCCCCAACACCTTCCTGCCTGTCTCTCTGTCCCGCCTACCTCCTTCATCACATCATTGTCTCCACAGATTAAAAAGCGCAATCTGTCAGAGCGAAGACCGCCGCGCCGCCACCTTAGGAAATGGCATGCATTTTTTATACGTGACATTTCCGTAGACAGATCGGGAGGAACGCAGTGAAAAAAATAAAAATAATAAATAGATAATAAAAATCAGGCCGATCTTCCAGTGATCGGCCATCATGGCGGTGATCAGTCTCTGCTGAGGGAGCGTGTCGCTCTTGATGTGAACACACGCGCACGCACGCAAACACACACACGTACACACACAGCCACGCGCACATTTTCATGCGCTTGCTGGAAAAGGTACACACGGGCGGAGGGAAGGAGAGGGTTGTGTGGAAACCACAAAGGCATAAAACATCTTTTCTTCTCTATTTCTCTCCGACACTCGCACGCACGCACACACACACACACACACACACACACACACACACACACACACACACACAGGCTGAAGATAAACCGGCTTGATCCATCACACTCTTCACATTCACTTTTCAAGTTAATCATCTCTCTCCTCATCCTCTGTCAGCCTCTTTTTGCTGCCCACACCTTCATCTCGACATTTTTATTTTTTTTTTTTTTCAAACAAAGCAGGTGGCTCTCCACAAATTACACACAATCGTCAGTATCAACCTTGCCATAATTGTCTCCCTGCAGACTGAAACAGTGCCTATCGTGGTGAGAGCGAAGCCAAGGTCCAAATGAAGGGAGGCAGAGCGAACTGAATACATCGGCTCATTATTTAAGTAGAGAGTGCCGCTTGACAGAATAACTGTTAACAGTGACGTGGCTAATCTCGGCGCAGATGTTAGCATTAGGTCCTTTAATCCCGGTCCAGATCGGCGATGTGCTCACACTGGCTCGGGGACAGATGAGCAGCGGCCACCAGGCTGCCAAGTGGGCTAAAGGCAGCAGACTGGCCCGACGCTCACTTTCAGATATGATAAGCTGCGAAGCTCCTGGAGAGGGGGCTCGTTTGGTTAGCGGCTCGTCACACAGGGGCCACTTTGACAGAACATGGCCACATCCTGATGCCTCCTACAACTACAGGAAATCACTTTTATAAGCCATCACACCAATGAACTACTCAGGAAGTAGATAGATAGATAGATAAATAGATAGATAGATAGATAGATAGATAGATAGATAGATGGATGGATGGATGGATAGACAACTGAACAGCCCAGATCTAAAAAGTAAAGAAAACCCTAATGACCCACTGACTGATGTGCACATTTAAAAGACAGGGAAATGATTCAGTGCAGTAACTTACATACAAAACATTCTTTTCCAGAAATGCTGGTGATGCACTGGGATTTTTGCTGCCAGACAAAACTGCTGTGGTACATCATTAACAATAATGCTCAGCAAATTGTTGTTGCCCCATGACTTTAATTAGTGTGAAATGGGCGAGACAAGGGTGAAGGACTTCTAACCCAAAAGCACTTTCTGTTTATTTGTCAATTACTGCCTCATTTATTTTGTCCTCTAGTTTTCTTCTGCTGTTGAAACAATAATAGAAGTGTGACGACAGCGACAGACCTCAGACCAAACGTCTCCACGTATCGAGAGGCAAACATATGAGTTCAGCCCTCTGTTTGTGTATTAAGGAGGCTTTGGCCTGCTTCACTCTCCTGCTGCTCGGCACGCTTTATCTGATTTTATCAAAATTAAATTATATTTGTTGATGCCTCCATAATCTGTCAGTCAGAGTTCTGGCATCACTCATAACAGAAGAGCTTCCCCGCATGGAATAGAGCGCAGTGCAGCAGAGATGGCCCTCTTTCCTGTCGGCAATGCAATAAGCCCTTAAATCATGCTAAAATGACTACTGTAAGAGGCTGACTCTGCAGTGCAGGGAGCGGCGCTGCTCTGGCGGTGACACTCTGGAGCCAGTCTCCACTGGCTTCCCTGTCTGATCTGCATATCACACCACGCGCCAGACCCGGCGGTGTGTGGTTTCAGGTGAGCGCAGGAAGAAATGGAGACAATGTCTGCATCATCTCTCTGCAGGAGCAGGGGGCGAAGTTTGAGACGTGTAATAGATGACTGGTGGATGCCAATGCATACCCTGGAGGAGGGCGGTGGAAGGAGTGTGACAATCCCTTCTTAATCTCCCGGATAAGAAAAATCAACCAGCGGTGCTGCAGCATTTACACAGGCGGCGCAAAACAAAACAGACAGACGCAGTTGCCGTCCCGAGCTCCTTGTGCTCAGTCGACTTTCAAAAAGGAAATATTTAAAAAGTCAAAATAATAAGATCACATACAGTAATTACATTAAAATCCAAGGACGGCTTTTGAGTACCTCCCCTTGGTTATGACTTGTTGTCGAGCAGGGAGTATCCAGGCAGTAAGAAACCCTTATGAAGCTAAACTGGCTTTATGAATGAATCAGACATGGTGCAGTTAAATCTTGTACCATGTATTTATATATATATATATATATATATATATATATATATATATATATATGTATATATCACACCAGGACTCTAGGACCTAATTTTTTCCTCTTCCCAAACATATTAAAGGCGCAACAAAATCTCATTTTAGTTGAACAAAATAATATTTTTTTTTGGTAAAAAGCTCTATAGAGGGTTGTTGGATATAGTTGGATATGGAGTCTGTGGGCTAGACCTGAGAAATGGGTAGAGTATTAGTAGCATTATTCCATTTAAAAATTGCAAAAATTGCTCTTTATTTGGCGACACGGTGGCGCAGTGGTTAGCGCTGCCGCCTCACAGCAAGAAGGTCGTGGGTTCGATTCCGGGGCCCGGACCTGGGACCTTTCTGTGTGGAGTTTGCATGTTCTCCCTGTGTCTGCGTGGGTTCTCTCCGGGTTCTCCGGCTTCCTCCCACAGTCCAAAAACATGCATGTGAGGTCAATTGAACACTCTAAATTGTCCGTAGGTGTGCATGTGAGTGTGAATGGTTGTTTGTCTCTATGTGGCCCTGCGATGAACTGGCGACTTGTCCAGGGTGTCACCCTGCCTTCACCCTAAGACAGCTGGGATAGGCTCCAGCAGACCCCCGTGACCCTGAACAGGAATAAGCGGGTACAGAAAATGAATGAATGAATGAATGCTCTTTATTTCCATCTCACCACTCATGATCGAATCCTATCAGCATCTATGCGGCGCCACATTCACACTGAAATGGACTTGAAGGCAAGTTCACTGTCCTTCCATTATACTGCCCCTCCGAGATGGCAGCTGGAGCATTTTTTTTTTTCCAGTACGTAGCACATTAACTGACAGGCTGGGAAACGCAAAAGGAGGGCGGGACTTGAGATATGAAGACAAGGTCAATCAATAGAAGATGGCTTTTTATGCTAAATAAAGCTGTGCACAGCCCGCTTTGCACTACAAAGACTGCACTTACGACTGTTGAGTTGCTCCAATTACCGACGAGCAGAGGCGTTTGAGAAAAAGCACCATTAACCTCAGGACCAGAAAACACAGAAAACAGCCGAGTTTTCTCCCAGGGAATGTAATTGATGAGACACGGCGGAACAACACACCCACTGAAGTGTCCGGTCCCCCAGCAAATTATTGCTTGGCATAGTATGTGCGGAATCTACCTATCATATTTGGTGCACAGCTGAAGCACCGTCTGCATGCAAACGCACAAAATGTCAAACGCATACAGTACACCAGCCTCCCCTCGGCGTTAGGTGTATGAAATTGTGCTAAATTTCACAGTCAGCATCATAATTCTCATTTCCCGAGTGAAAGCTGGAGTGTGTACGTGTGGCATTAGCGCGCCTGAACGCAGCTGCATTTAAATTGCTTTCGGTAGGCAGCACAATCAGCGCTGCAGGAGGCGAATCGGCTGAGAGATTGACACACGGCGTCTAGAGCCCACGCGCATCCCGCCACTTTTGCTCTTAACCCAAGTCATTTTCATTCCAAAGCTGTGCAAGTCAACTAATCACCAAACACAAAGCACATCAAATCCTTGTTGTTCATGAAATGGAATTAGCGGAAGGTGTAAAAGGTGACTTCGAAGGAAGGACAAACTCCGAGCGCACCACCAACAGCGTATCCAGCTTGCTAACCTGGCAACGTTGCAATAGGGATGTTCGTCACTGCAAGATTTTTATCGATAGCCAGTCGTCAGTATCCTTGATACAGATATCAATACCGATACATTTTAAATGGAAAAGTAACACTTTTATACCTTTGAAGAACAAAACTCTTTATGAATGTTGCCCCCTATCTATTGAATCAAGTGATTGCATGACAAACGGGCAAATCAGAGCAGGGGGAGGAGCAGAGTGTGCAACGCAGGATGGGAAAGGAACACTGCGTGCACGGATACAGCTATTCTCTGGTGAATCTCCTCCTGCTTGTATTGATCTGATACCGATACCAACGATGGGATCAATATTATTGATATCTGGATTGATCCACCCACCACTACCGCAATCTCTTCTTGGCAACTCCAACCACAAGGATGTTCAGCCGGTTGCAGCATTTACGGTTGAGGGATCTGATTTGCGATGAAATCAGTGAGCCATTACGGCTCCCTGGAAACCACAGAAGAAGAAACAGAGGAGGCGACAGTGGGCCGAGCTACTGCTTAAGAGATTAGCATGGCTGCTGCTGTGATGGCAGTTTTAACAGAGCTGGATGACATTTGCACATTAAAAGATTTTTTTGAACACCAGACCGACTTTGGAGGGAGTTTTGTCCATTTCTAACAGGCTTCCGATCATCAAAGTGTGTTCCACCTCAAACCCAAACTTCTTCGATTTCTAGTGAATGAATCCACTAGATTTGGCAAACATTTCATCTGCCATGGCAGGTAAGGAACATCTTAGTGTGCGTGCACTTCCTGTATCTCTGCTGGGAGCAACCACTTGCAGGTCAGGGTGACCTGAGGCTGCAAGTAGGTGTTAATGTGTTTGTCAGCCCGCGCGTCTGTGAAAAACTGAAAACATGACTTTTCACTGGGAAACCTTCCTCTCAGGCAGCAGAGCACGCTGGAATGGATTCCATTAAATTAAAAGGGGGAGGGAAAAAAAAGTAGGACACCAAACTAGACAGGTCACTTTCATGTCTGCTCTGGTAATACCACTTATTGCATTATTGGACAGGAAATGGCCAGTGTCACTCTGCTCTTTTCCTAGACTAAAATGTCTCTACAACTATCGAGTGGATTGGACGGGGACTCAAAATGTTTGAGGAAGCCATGCAGCGACGGGCGGGACTGGCAAGACTGACCTTCGAAAATAAATGTTGTTGTGGTGTGTCTTTGGAATGCGACAAAGGACATGTAACAACGTTTTGTTGTTTGGTGTTGGTTCTACTTGCAACCGATCACATTTTAGTTTGTACCTGCATTGTCAATTTCAATTGCTTGGTTTGGCTTCTCCTCAGTCCATGAATTCTAGTTGTGAGAAGAGAGGACTGAGCCCACGCTAGGTTACACGAAGCACAGCGCTGAACTAAATCTGTCAAAATAATAATAATGATCCAGTGACACAGCTGTGTCCGCCTACATTTCAGAAAGTGGCGACTGCATTAAATACTATACTATTATGTGCCAAATGTGTTACATTTTGTCTGTGTTTATACAGTGTACGACCTCCTTAGGTCAGAGGCTGAGCTAGTATTTGCTAACCTTTCTATAAAGCTGTGTGGATTTTCAGGCTGTATTCTGAAAATCAATGTCCAATCCAAAACTTGAAGAGTGTCGACAACACAAAGGAGAGTGGACCACAGTTCATGCATGGTTCCTTCTCATGCTTATATCAGAATGTAGTGCAACACTAAGATATTGAATAGTGCATCTTGAATGCAACGGTGTCAGCAGGGGTAAAGAGTTGCCTGTGTCTGATACCTTGCTGTAGTTGCAGAATGAAATGGATAAAAAAAAAAAAAATAATGATAAAAAAAAAACAAAAAAACGGTCAAGACAAGTCATTTCACATTGGAGCGCAACACACAGACAGGTTTGAACTTGCTCTCATTTGTTTATCGTTAAGCGAGTGCAACTAACTCGCCGGCTGCTGACGCGTCAGTGCGGCGGCTTACAAACGGCTGACAGCCGACCAGCCTTCTGAGAGGCCGCGTGGATATTCAGGCGACACTATCAGCCGATGTCAGGTAGGACGTGTTAAAAATATTCGCTGACGTGCCCGCGGTTGAGCCAGATAGATTACCGCCCAGCTTAAAAAAAAAAAAAAAAAAAAAAAAGGTCTGGAATCACAATCTCTGCTCCCATTGGCTTAATGGGCCAAATCCTATTGGGAGCCTTCACTTCAGTGTCGCTGCGTCGCGCCACTTCCTGGCTCAACAAAATCTAAAAATAAATAAATAAATAAAAGTATTGCAGCGTGAAGGTGAGCGGACTCTGCTCCCCTCTGAATTTCTTTTATTTTTTTTTGAACAAAAGGGCCATGATTTATCCTGCAGTACATGGCCCTGAAAGCCTGAGGAATCTCATGCACTTCGTCAGCCATTTGGTGCCTGCATGAAACCACAGCCCCCACTCTCATCATCTCCTCGCCGGCAGACAGGGCAGAATGTAATCAGCAGAGATAACTAGGCTATCGCGGAGGTGTAGGCTTCCTTATCTAGCTTTTTTTCCTCCTTAAAGAAGGACCACTGGAAATTTTTCACTTAGCTCGCTCGTCCTCGCCCTATAGAGGCTGTCGGAGTTGTTGCCACGCAAACAGGCTTTTTTTTTGCTTCTCTTTTTTTTTTGTTTCCTTATCATTTAATTGATCAGCAGGACGATCTGTAATAATGAATCGTTTTGGGGCCACTTCCTAAATTACAGCACAGCCGCATGTAGTAACAAGTTCATTAGCCGGAACGGGAGATTTTTTTTTTCTTCTTCACTATCTTCAAGATGTCACCTTAAATTCCCAGACATGACTGCAGAAATATCCAAATTAGAGATGTACCCAACACCGCACCCCCTACCCGCCCTCCTACCTGGAAGAAGAAAAAAAATTACCATATTTCTTCCTAAGCAATTACAGCTGGATAAATTCCGCCCCAGACTGTTTGTTCGCCTACTTCTTTGTTTGAGGAGTACGTATGAATTAGTAATAAGAGCAGCAATCCCCTTGCCGCTAAATAGGTTAGAGGAAAGAATATATGATTATGTATGAGGGAAAAGACTGCGAGAGACAAACCCAACCTGGCTGACGGAGAGAGAGACGGAGCGGCGAGTGTTTATTCTGGATGGCTTGTCGTATAGTTTCAACCTTGGTGGCTCCGCCGTCGGGGCGAGTCCAACTGCGGCGCCAGTCACTCTCCGGCCCCCCTCCTCCTCCTCTTCCTCCATCCCCTCCCCCCGGCCCTTCCTCCTCCCACCACAACTGTCACATGCCACTGAACCACAGCCGCACGCACGCACGCACATACGGCGCAGCCATTTTCATTAACGGAACCACTGGCACACTGAGCCCAGCTGGTCCCCGAGCCGACACTGGGACTGCACATCTGGTGTCAGCGCTCCGTTAGAGGGAGGCCATCTGTTTGGATGGAGGGGGGTGGGGGGACAGGGAAAAGGACGGTGGAGGGAGTCAAAGGAAATCGGGGGTAGAAAAAAATGAATAAGCAGGAAAAAGGCGGTGGCGGTTTCGTCACCGATTCCGCGATGTTTCAAACGCGCGCCCACGTGAGGAAGAACAAATGTACGTGTTTTTGCGGAACGCACCGCATGCATTAGTCCCTCTCTCCGAAGTAAGAGGATTAGATGTCAGAGGCAGGTTCGCTCTTCTGAGCGTCGGCAGCTAATGGCAATGAGCAGATAGCATGTTTAATGGCCCCGGCCCTCCAGCAATAACGCACGTCTTAGCAACATGAATAATGCTCCCTCCGCATTGTCATTCCAGGGGGGGGGTGCAGTGGGGGTCTTAATATTACATAATACATTACAAAAATATTAATAATTCTTGAGAACTGCAACGCGGCGTCGCTAAGTTCCCGCCGTCCCTTCCTGCCTCCATTGTGTGTTGCTCCAGTCGCCGTCTGCGGCGCCGGCGAGTCTGTTTGGATCAGTACGCTGGCTGTTGAAGACGCGCCCGCATGCAGGACCCGTGCAACGCTCCAATTAATTCCGTTGGGCCACATTTATACTTGAGTGCGGAATCACGCGCGGCGAGACCATGCAGCGGTTGATTGGACACGGCGTGCGGCATCTACACTTTAGCGAGCGGGAAAAGTGTGAAGACACAAGAACAAGCATCATCACGGAGGCATCCGAGGACGAGGAACCAGGGCGGCCGCACAGAGGAGGACGACGCAATAACGGGAGGTTTTACTAATGTCTCAGTGCGCAAGAAATTTAACAAAAGAGCCTTGGCTCTTAAATCTATGTTTTAGTGTTTTAGGAAGAGAAAAAAAAAAACAACAAGCAGCGTTTATAAGAATTTGTTTTAGGATAAAGATCAAAGCCCAGAACAGTTTAGGAATTCTCTTTACAAATATGAAACACATTTAATGCTTACTTGTAGTTAACCGTTAATTGCAGCAGTATTTCAAAACCAGGCCTTTGGGAAGGTAACATCACACAAGGCTCAATGAGACACATTTAAATCTCAAGATTTATTTGCATGAAATTCAACCAAATTTGTGTTTTTGCCTTGATAAAGTCACTAAAAGTCTTTGTTGTGTTTTCAGTTGCTAGTAATATTTACATGAAGATATTATTAACAGAAGGGTTGGGTTTCACTTGGCCACAGTGCCCTACCGTGTGTCTCCAGCTGTTTGAAATGCTACTGACAAACATTAGCATTGACATAGTCTGCAATGCGCCCCATGACCTACAGATGGCACTAAATCTTTCACGCCCGGCCTTTAACCCATCCACCTGAGACCGGTGCAATATATAGCAAGACGACCTTTAGGACCATCGGATAATCAGGTGACTCCTTCACCAGCTCAGGAAAAAAAAATAGAGAGAGGCCCCAGCGATGGTTCGTATCTCAGGAAGGTGCACAAGCAGAACCTCCTTATTGCATTACCAATGACTCATGACATCCTCTTGTTAAGTGACCACGGCTTGACCCCACCCAATGCCAGCACGGGCATGTGACGTACACTCAAAGTAAAAAAAAAAAAAAAAGAAAAGGGGGTGGGAGGGTGGCGTGGAGGTAAAAAGGTCACCAGAAGTAATGCACTTATCTCTTTACATTCAGGGGGACGCGAACCTGCACGCACGCGCACACACATACACACACGCCTGCAAACACACCCACACAAGCGCAGACCGGCTCCTGCCTGCCACTGGCCGAGTGAATCGTGCTCTTATTAAACCTTGATCGGAATTCGAGCTAGAGCATTATCCACTTAGAGTTATTAATGCCGCGGCTCCCCGGGGAGGGCAGAGCGGGCAGCGAGGGGAGGGACGGACACCACCACTCATACAGATGCTGCTGCCGCTGTAAAAGCTCCGCCAAGACCGACCCAGAGTTGTTTCCATTCCATTCGCCGACGAGGATCGCATTATTTGAATTAAATGAACATCGCCCACTTCCGAAGGTGAGCGACTGGGAACTGGGAGAGGGGGAAAAAAAAAAGTGGCACGAGAGTGTCAGAAGGAGATAGAGAGAAGTAATCTTCTAAGAGACACATGGTTATCAAAGCAATCAGGAAAAGTGGGGAGAAGCGCGGCACCGTAACACAGCGCTGGATATTTATTTGAGACGTAAGAACAAAAAAATCCTCTCCTCCTCGGGGGAGGGGAAAAAGCGACAGAGATCGCAATTTTTCGTTTCAAGCCCCGGTTACAGTAACACCGCAACCCCTGTTAATTAGAAATCCAAAGACTTTCCTTCTTTTGGCAAAGTCAATTAAAAATGTGCACACTTTCGGTGCTACTATGATGATGTATGCAAAAAAAAAACGTGGAAGGAGAGAGAAGACTTCATGTTGCATGCAAAGACAGACGGGGGACAATTGGACATCTCAAGCATTTGCCTGCTTGGAGGACTCAAACTCGGCGAGGTGCAGAAGAAGAATAAGAACTACAACAAAAGACGTTTGTTTTAGAGGGAGAATTAAACGTAGCCAAGATATGTTACCGAGAGGAATTTGCATCGCCTCTGGGCTAAGTGGAATAGCTTGGCACTAAATATTGGCCGCCTGCACTTGTGCACACACTGGAGACTGCTGCTCACTGACTCAGACTCAGTAGCCTTAAACCTTGATCTAAGCGCTGATCTCCGGTTTGGCGGGGATGGAAAAAAAAAAAAAAAAACAAAAAAAAAAAAAGAAAAGAAAAGAAAACCTAGAGGCAATTGTACTGATTGTTGAATCTTTAAATGTCAAAGATTTCTGTGAATCCTCCTGTACTTTTTATTTATTTTTTTTTAAATATTTGCCCATTTTTTTGAGTCTCAGGAGGTTGGACTGAATGTGTTTGGGTTTTGGCTGACCTCAGCGGGTGATTCAAAGATCTTTTTTCTGGCAATGGAAAAAGCCTGAAGGACTTTTTTTTTTTTTTTGATTTCAGACAACTTACGAAGCAAAAAAAAGAAAAGAATTGATTCACCCATTATCTGCCACCACTTATCCCTCACCAGGGGTGGTAGGCAGAGGGGTGTGTGTGTGTGTGTGTGTGGGTGGGTGGGTGGGTGGGGTTCGGGGCTGATCCCAGCTGACATTGGGTGAGAGGGAAGATACGCCGTGGATGAGCTCCCCCACAGAGGGCAAAAAGTCAAGGAATTTAAATTTATTTTCACTTCAGCTGATTTACATGAACTCTCAATAGCACCGAAGTGTAAAGTGAAGCCTAGACCTGCTGTAAATGATGACAACTGTTAATTTTACAGTTGTGATACAATATAAACTGACACTGACAGTGCTAACCACTATAACACTGTTTCTAGAAACTATAAACAAACACAACACATTATTTGCTGCTGCCTTGAAATCATTGCCAAATAAAAACTACCAACAAAGCCAGAGAATAGAGTAAAGAAAAAAAAACAACGATATAATAACTATCTATTATCATTTACTATTTTCAGGTCTTTATTTTTCCTCAGTGGACTTAAGTATAAGCAGCTTTATCCATTTAATCATCCAATAAAAGACAAAACAGCACAGGAAACAGAGAATAGCACATATAGCCCTCTGTTCACAGCCCTCCACAAAAGACCTCCTGCTAAAAGTGATGCTTTGTGGAACTATCTCCATGTCTGGAAGGTGATGGATACAATGTGACAGTGAAGGACAAAGATGAAAAGAAAACTGGGTGTGTTGCCACTAATCTGAGCGAGGAATCAGCACCCCCTGTGACATCACTAGGGGCCGATTACAGAACCATGGGACTGAGAAAGACAGAGCCAGCATTCGTGGTAAAGAACTGGCTTCACATTTCAACTCCAGGAAGTGCAGTGCTGGGAAATGGTCTCATAATACAGCACCTTCAAATCAGGTGCTGAGGCTTATTTCACTCCTGGCTGGCGAGATAAACGCGTCGGGCGAAAACACATCAGATCCGCAGTCGGCGGGTGTAAAAAGCAACTTTGTGGCGTGTCCTGATGCTCATTAATCCCTCCAGGAGTTCCGGGCGTGTTCTCTGGACGGTGGCCAGGCGTCATGAATATCCCTGCGAGGGATCAGACGACACCAGCGAGGGCCCTGCTGCTGCTTGGACCACGCGGTCGGGGGGCTGGATGGGTGGGGGGGTGGTTGGGGGACGGCCGCTGAACCCGGGCCAGACCAGCTCCGCGGGGGGGGGGAGGGGAGGGGCGGGGGAGGATGAGGGAGGCGACAACTGTGGCTGGATCCGGCTTTGATGATGGGACATAAGAAGTGGAGGGGGTTGGTGGGATCAGACTTCGGTGGGTTGGGGGGGGGCAGGTGTGCGAGGAGGTGATAAGGACGCCGCGGCAGACGCTGCACAAACACACACGCACAAACACACACATACACACACGCCAAACACCAACGCGTGCACAAACAACCCTACACCTGCAAATACCGCTCACTGAATACAAAATAAATAAATAAATAAACTCTGCTCGTTCGACTGTGGCGCCGGAATTGAAATGGCACCCCTTCAACGACTTAGCTCCACTTGCGGCTCTGCGATCCCAAACACTGTGCTTTTTAATGCGTCACGACTCGGCAGGCGTTACGCTAAACGCCGCCTTGGGAGGGGAAGGAAACAAATCATCGATGATGACGCCAAAAGGAAAAACGATGTGGGCGGCCGCAGGAGCTAATGTTGTGGTAAACACCTCAGCGGGGAGGGGGGAAAACTCACGTTTTAATCTGAGTGTTTCCACGTATGCCACGTGTACATTGACGCGCGCGCGAGCCTTTGACGCATCCCGCGGGAGAGAGCGTTTCCATCGGCAGGCGCAGGGAAAAGGGAATTTATGGATAAGATTTTGGCCGGCTTATTGCCGAATCCATTAAGATTAATTAAGTGTCGCTAAATGCAGCGTTCTGCGGAGTTCAGATTTCGCAGATGCATTCTAATCATTAGCTCACGGTTTAGTCAGACTGCTTAACAGCTGCTAATAGCCTGAGCGAAACCGGGAGCCCAGCGTTTTAATGGTCCGGGAACGGCGGTCGCGGCCCTGCGGATTTCTGGATGGTAAATTTTTGATTTAGCGCGTCGACCGCCAGCATAAATCTCGGCGTGCGCGGATGTAAATCTGCGGGCCCCACACCAAGGCCAGCGCACCTGCTCGGCGCTTGTTAATCAAAAGCAGGAAGGGAGACACGGAGGAGGCAGCCGGATACTTTGTCATCAAATATTTGGTTTGCTTGGCAGGGAAAAGCGGCTTTTAAAAGACATAAAAACGAGAGAGAGAGAGAGAGATAATGGGAGAGAGTGAGAGAGAGAAAGCGGTGCAGCCGCCTCCTCCATATGCGGAGTTGAGTCCTGATAGAACGAGCGCGAGCAATTAACGCCAATCAGGGATTAATTATGCTAACACAGAAGGAGAGCGCCGGGTTTCGGAATTGTTCCGCGTTAACTTCCGCCCAAGGTTCAATTAAAGCGTTGTCGCATTGATTGGCTGCCTGCTCACTGCGACTGCGGCGCCGCGTGTCGCGTACATGTGTTGGCGTGCACAGCAGCAGCAGCAATAGCAGCAGCACTTGAAAGAGTAGATGCGTGGTTTGAACAGCCGTCATCATCAAGAGAGACAGATTTTTTGTTTGCCAAATTATTTCCATTATTCAGACAAACAACAACAATTACATACTTTGATTTGATGAAAATTGCAAAAGACAGCCTTCTGACTTTATTAGCTCAGAGTCTCTGAAGTTGGCACAATTTCTTCTTGTCATGTCACTAAATAGTCACACGACTAGTTTGTCGACATAAACTGTTCTTTGTTCAAAAATTTGCTGCATTTTTTTTTGTAATAGTCTCCGCGGCTTCTTAAGTCATTCATTAATGACACAATGAGTTTTTAAGCAGTCCTTGTTTTCACAGCTACAGTTCCTCATGTTAGTGAGCCAGAGTCTCAGCTGGACAGTGAAGTCCTTCCATTCTATCCCAGTCAGTGAATCTGAAAAGTCTGTATCAGAATCACACATTGCCTACTACAAGGGACAGCGGCTAACGCTAGCAGCTTCACTTCATGAATATTCACAACTCGTCAAGGATCTGGCCACACATCATCGACCACACACTGAGCGCAACAATTGTGAAAACTTATTGCACATGAAACAAGTGCACACCATAGCCTTAATGCCAAATTAAAGCACCAGATAACAGCTAACTATCTAGCGGAATCTAATGTTAGCTTGCATGCTAACATTTTCAATCATTGTCAACCGCAGAAATTTCACTGACGGCCCCTTTTGATAAGTTTTAATGCAAAAACATGTTGCCAGCTCATGTCTGTTTTCAGTATCACCAATATTGAGTGTGTAGACTGTAAGTAAACTGTATTTTCTGTTCATTCTTGTCAGTGCAGACACACTTTCGGCTGACATCAAGGGATGACTGCACTCGTACTGACGCTACTTTAATGTCCATCCATCCATCTTCTCTACCCGCTTATTCCTATTCAGGGTCACGGGGGTCTGCTGGAGCCTATCCCAGCTGTCTTAGGGCGAAGGCAGGGTGACACCCTGGACAAGTCGCCAGTTCATCGCAGGGCCACATAGAAACAAACAACAATTCACACTCACATGCACACCTACGGACAATTTAGAATATTCAATTCACCTCACATGCATGTTTTTGGACTGTGGGAGGAAGCCGGAGTGCCCGGAGAGAACCCACGCAGACACGGGGAGAACATGCAAACTCCACACAGAAAGGTCCCAGGCCTGGGCCCCGGAATCAAACCCACGACCTTCTTGCTGTGAGGCGGCAGCGCTAACCACTGCGCCACCGTGTTGCTTTTACTTTAATGTCATTTAAGACAAAGAGATCTTAAAATACTATCAACTTTGTACATGTTTCTCAGTTATGTTTTTTACACTCCGCATAGTATTTTGTGTAATAACCTATAGAAACTGCCGGAGAAGCATCATGAAAGTTGCAAATGCACAGGTTATGTCCCTGGCCTGTGATACTACTTCACAGCCTTGTACTCTGTTGAGTAGATAAGTTAATCACCTATAGGTTTGGTTTGTTTGTCTGTGGAGTCAATCTTTTGCTCAGCACAGTCGGGCTGGTTGCAGCTTTTTGTTTTTTCTGGTTTGTTTGTCTTTATATTGCCCATTTTATTGCCTCTCTTTTTTTTTCTCCAATCTCAAAAGCAGCTGAAACAACAGCAGGAGGAGAAAACCAATAAAGCTCCTGTCAAACAGAGACTAAATCAAAATAAATTCTATGTCAGCGTCAGCATGCAGCGTTGCGCGACTGATGCTCACACGAGAAAAAATACAAATATCTGTGCTGAAACGAGGCCTGGCAGAAAAGTCAGCCAGGAAGTCTATCACGGCTGCCATCCAGTCCTCAATACTGTAGCTTCCGTCAGTCCTGTCAACCCGTGCCACTGATTTTTCCTGGTCCAATCACAGCTTAGCACATCCCTTACATAACTACTTACCTGCTGACATAACTATTTACATAAGTAGGAAAAGTGATACATTGAGGAGCATCACTCTAACCTGCTTTCTGAAATACACCTCTTTCACTGAGCCAAATCCTGCAACGAGCCTGAGTCTTGTGGAACAAGCAGTGTGGCCAAGTCTTAACAAGTCTTGGTGGAATCAGGTCACAACTGACATAAATTATTTTAATAATGTTCCGTTCTGCATGGAAGATAATGAATTTATACATGATAACTCCAAAGTTAAACTCAATTTGTCAGGAAGTCATTTGGTTAATTATAACAGTCGGCTGAAGATATTAAAACAATCTATTTTAAGAACAGAACCAAATATTTGCAAACTTTTTTTTTCTTTTTCTTCTTTTTTGTAGCACCAAGACCCCCACCAGAGGAAAGGAACCAACCGCAGGCCTATAATAATATAAATATATATTTTTAAAAGAGCACAGTGTGGTTAATAGTTAATGAAAACATGAAGTAATTCAATAAAATATGCAGACAGGAAATGAAAAAGAAAAGGCTCATATTTAATGCTGGAAATCGTCCTGTTTGGATGGCTGCGCAGTGGGAGACTTGTGATGTTACTTAGTCATGACAAAAGCTGGTAATCTGGGCCAGTTTACAGGAGGCACGGAACACAGCCTCAAGTTCACTCGCACGGATGTGCGCGCTGAATTACAAACAAGGTGGAGTTATTTCCACCAGCAGCGCTCGGACGTGACTGCTTTTTGGACTTGCAGAGCTTCTTCACATCATTTCACCTACTTCCTACAATCTTGCAATCTTTTAGTTTAGTCTTGTTCCTGTGTAGTAAACGCGTTAACACACTCCATTTGAGATTTCACCCATTTACCCAGATGCCAGTTGAGCTTTAACTAGGGTACGAGGTCCAACCCATTGAAAGCCTGTAGCGGCAATGCGAAACAGTTGTTTTGAAAAAGGTTTGAGTTGTGACTCAATTAGCAGTGGGTCACAACCTCTTCAATGCCTCTTTCAAGAAGTTCACTTTTGGCTTCACACTCACGATGGATGCATCAGCATTCAAGCCTCGTTACCAAAGTGATTCAATCCCCAAACGGCCAGACGTGCTAACCTGTGCGGCCAAGCACAAAATAGCAGCGCGGAGCCGAGTTGTAGAGCCATGCAGGTAAGAACTGGGGAACGTGCCAAAAGAAATTGTACACATGCTGCGGAGGTCCTTGCATTATTTATCACTTGAAGAAAGAAGATAGATTTGGTTGACTGGTTACTGCAGTGGCATGAAAATATGATGTGTCACAGTTGCCGTGCTGCATTGTAGAGCAACTAAGCTTTTATTCCTTGTATCGCAACTCTTCCACTCGGGAGCAAGTCTCGGAATACTTTTAATACCTCGTGCCAAATAATTTTCTCAGAGTCAAGTCTGGTTCAGAGTTTCTAAAAGGATCAGCTCTGGATGTTTGATATTAACTGAACCCAGCTGGAAGACTGCAGCTATTATATTTGTCTATAATAATATTAAAGCTTGGACAAACAATTTTAAACTCATTTCACTGCCTGCATCAAGTTTAAAGTCTGGCAAATATGTATTAAAAAAAACCAAAAAAAACGTTAAAGCTCAAATTAATAGAACAGAAATAGAACCAATCAGATTTGAACTTCAAAAGGCCATACATGCTTACGTACTGTAAGTGCCCCAGTCACAAGGTATCAAAAACACAAAAAATGTATAGATCCAGAAAACTCTGACGTGTGGTTCTCTTCAGCTCTCCCCTTTGTGCCATTTAGTGATTCACAAAACCTGATGTTTAAACCTACACAGTGCTTTGTTTCATTAATCTTCTCATCCACTTTTCAATGACAAGTGACGTGCCTTAAAATACAAATTAATTATGATAAAAGCCCCAAAAGATTGTCTCCGTTCATAATATCATTAGCATGAAAAAAAAAAAAAAAAAAAAAAAAGACATTGGCTTAGCAAGCTCAAATGCTACAGGTCAGGTGTTACTGCACTAATGCAGCTGCTATTTAAAAGCAACCATTTTGAGAGCCAAAACATGGCCATGTTTCTTATACTTTTTTTTTTTTTTTTTTTTTTTCAAATGTACATTAAATGTTGCAACCTTTACATTTGCGTTAGCATCCCAATTATTAACCTCGTCTCATCGGTGATCATACACATGATATGGTGTCTACATTATCAGAGAGGAACCCATATATTCATACATCTGTAAACACTATGAATAATGGTAAAAACATTTCTTATTATTGCAACTTACACGATTGCAATATATTTATCAACATTACTTTCTCCTTTTTACAGCAAGAAATGTTGCAATCTTTGATAGCTAGAACAATGACAGTATGTCTGATTATTCTGAGCTTAGCACAGTGGGTAAAATGGGACAGCATTGACTAACAAATATCAAACATATTTTCACCTTTGACTGGTATCAAGATGTCACTGCTACCGTTTTGAACAAGGGATCAGTGGGTGAAGACATCCAGTCATGAATGGTGGTCACAGTGACTGAGATTAATGACTATTACAGTTGATCTATGCATGGTTGAGGCATTACAAAGCATTGCCGAGTTTTTTACTGCATAGTATTTTGCTAATATTAGCTGGGTGTGGAGAGTTCAGTTTTTGGTATAAAGAATGTGTCGACTTCAATATTCTGTTCTTGGGTGCCACAAATTGGCATAATGGCTCATCCTGGTTTCAAATACAGGGATAAGATGTTTCACCACGTTTTGTCAAAAAACAGATTGAGCATTCAGGAGAATTCAATATACAGAGTATATAGTAGTGCTCTTGTTAGATAAGTTGCGTCACAGTTTGAAAAACTTTTGAACGGTCAAACCATCCAGCTGAACTTCAGCGCCGCTGCTTTCAATATTTTACAAAGTGAAGCAAAATGGCCATGGGGACTTTTCTACAAAAAAAAGACGACTCCCAGGATGAAACCGTCGTTTCATCCACTCAATTTGGGACCCGTGCAGTCCCCTGCTAAAAGCAAAAACAATGGAAATTATGGCAGACTCCTTTGCGGGATGTGTTTAGCGTGATTGTCAAGGCTTGGTGGGATTAAGCTGAAATGTGGACCTTTTTTTCCCCAAAGTTGACTCCATTAAAAATTTCCAGGAGGACTTGTTCAGAGCCGTAACAATGAGTGAGCAAGTCAGAAAGTGAATGTCACCCGTCTGTTGGGGGTATTAGCGGAGGGCCAGATAGCAGCCGCAGCCCCGGGCAAGGCTAAACACAACACAACTGACCACAAATTGCTTCGTCTGTTAGCCACACAAGTGCCTGTTACCCAATAGACAGGATGCGGGCAGGCGATGCAGACCAACATGATTGTTTCAAGTGTGTATGTGTTGGGGGGTGGGCTTCATGACCCCTAGTGACAGCTAGCCTCTTTCCCCCCTAGCCAGACCCGGCATCCATCAACGGAAATGAGGAGGCGCTTGTTTATCTCCCCACTTTGTGTGCGTTTCCACATCCTCCACCCGAAAGCTGTCAGTTGTGCTGCCAGGGATATTTTTTTTTTTTTTTTTTTTACCCCCCCTCCCTCCTCACCGCCGGCATCCAAGAAGAAAATCCTGCTCGGATTCAGAGCCGAGTGTGTGTGTGTGTGTGTGTGTGTGTGTGTGTGTGTGTGTGTGTGTGAGTGAGAGAGGCTGCTGGAGACGGGCCCTCGCAGGTTTAAGCAGATTAATTAGGGTGTAGCGAAGAACTGTGAAGAAATCTCTCTTCCGGAGATGCTCCATCCACTGACACAGCTTTGCATACCGCCGAGTCCCTGAGACGGAGCGCGACCCCCCCCTCCCGCAAGAAGCCCACCGATGGAACACAGTGACAGTGACGGCGGCCTCCTCCCGTCTCGTCGAGGAATCGCACCTCCTTCTCATTCTCCGTTCTTTTTGGCAAGAAAAATGCAAAACCGTGAGCGATCACTTTCCACTTCCTGTCTCTTCACATGGTAGGTGCCAGTGTGAGAAAACACACCTGCTGATTAAGCAGACACCCGGTCGGAGATTCACAAGCGGGAAGTTACACAACCCGCTGATTGATACCAAAGATAGCGGCCAGAAAATGGAAGCAACGTCGACCCTCCCTTCCCTCCTTCTCTCTCTCTCTCTCTGTCTCTCTCTCTCTCTCTACCCCGAATCCTCATCAGCGTCATCATTTTCATCATTACATGAAATATGACCGAGAGCGCAATCCCCACAATGCCACGCCGACGTCGACGCGAGTTAGCGTCAAGGAGACACAAGAGACGCTGAATGCATCATCTGGCCAGGAGAACATCACTCGTGGGGGAGACAGCCATGGGGCCCTCGCAGGGGGGACCGGGGAGGAGGCGGGGAAGGAGGGGGCAGCCGGAGGAGGGATTGAAAGAGAACGGCGGAAGGGACAACATACAGGATTTTTTTTTTTTGGAGCGGGTTGGGGGTTATAATATTGGGAAGGAGGAGGAAAGGGATAAAAAAAAGTGAGCAGCAGAGGCGGAAATAATACAGAGGCAATCGGGTAAAATGGAGGCGTAATATCCCGGCGCTGCATAATCTCCGCTGATTCAAGCACAAAACATAATCTCCGCAGGTTCAACTACACACCGCGTGGCCTAATTCTGGGCCAATTACAAAGTGCACACCTTATAGTTAGGTGTGTGCGTGACAGCGCCCAGTCGTGGTGAGGAAGGACGTCTTAGGGAAAAAGTGTGTGTGTGTGTGTGTGTGTGTGTGTGTATATATATATATATATATATATATATATATATATATATATATATATATATATATATATATATATACACACACACACATTGTCAGATGCCTCGTGGTGGTGGTGGGGGTGGAGGTGGAGGTGTGATGGTGCGGGGGTCCTCTTGCTCGGGTGCCCGGGAACGCAGCGAGCCCTCCGCCTTCTGCGCACTCTAATTCCCTTCGCCGACCAGATTAAAGCCCCAGCGACACAAAACGCACAAAGGCTGGTAACATCTGTTGTGGAACATGCCGCCCGTCCCTCCTCCGTGCCGAGCTCCGTTGGTCACTACTCACTTCCCGGGTCCCCATGCAGACAACATCTGCAGCAATGGACTAGTGCACATTACCCAGTGGAGCATGAGACCCAGCCTGGCCGCTGACGACTCGGGGAGATGAGAGCGGTGAAACACCCTGCGTGGTTTCATCCTCGCTTTGATGAGTTTCAGTACAGTTTGCTTCAATATCTATTCATGTGCTTTGACCAACATTAGCCGACGGGTCGAACAAAACACGAACAAGGAGGAAGATAAAGGTTCCGTGTGAAGCATCCGTGTGACAGTCTGTCAAAGAAATCCAATGAGTCCTTGGGCAAGACACTGAACCCTAAATTGCTCCCAATGGGCCTAGCAGCACCTTGTATGGCAGCAGCCACCCATTGGTGTATGCATTGCATATGTGTGTGAATGGGTGAATAAGAGGCCTGCATAAGCAGTCTGGGGTGCCATGAAGGTGCTGGAAAGCGCCATATAAGTGCATTTTCACTCATCTTGACTGACCAACCTTGTAAATAACCTGTGCTGGAAATCCTTTTGTGATGTCACAAAGGGGATCACTATGTTGTTCCATGTACCTAATTCATACTGATGTTGAAGCGCAAACCTCTCGACTAGCTGCTAGCTTGACAATAATGTCAGCTTGGATGAATGCAGTTTAATCAGACCTGCAATCCATCAAGCAGAAAACTAAAATCCACTGGTATGGCAGGAGGCTGCAGACATAGGGCATAGTAGAGTCCAGTAGAGAAAATGGACATAAGGGGCCTTTAAATTTTTTGCTTCTCAAGTATAAGTACTTTAAAACATTATTATGAGTATTATTTAACAATTTTTTTCTGAAGAGACTGCAAACAAAGGGCTATACATGTGCAATTAAATGTGCATTATTGCAGTACACACTAACCCCATGTATTTACAACCTGCATTCTTCCCACAATTTATGCCATTTCATTATACATAATTCAGAGGGGTTTGTCACGTTGGTAGAATTTAAGTCTTGCACAAAAAATGGAGGGGAAAAACATTTCACTTCTTTAACAAATGCAATTACACGGCGTGCCATCCCCCCTTGTGATCGACCTCGGAGCGTCTCCGAGTGTGAGGCTGAGGCTCTGCAGCGCTGAGGCATGTTCTCCCCATCACTTTTAATTCCCGCAAGTCGTTTTATCAGCTGCAGCGAGGGAGTTTCAAGTGCTGCCAGTAAATGGAGGCTGGAGGAAAGGCACACAAAATTCCATGAGAGTGAAAAGCCATCGTCTTCATTCGCTACACGCATTGTTTATAACAAAAATACAAAATCTAAGGTATGTTTTGGAGATGATCGGATCATGAAGCAGCTATTGAAGAAATGGGTGGGAAAATGGGACAAAACAGGGCTAATTTGTCTGCAGGATGAAGCGGCTAATTTGTGCAGGGGCTGAACCGAATTGAGGTTCTGGTTCACAAAGCATACAGAGCAGGTTGGCTGGCTTCTGCTTCATTATCGGACCCGCTGCTTTAACAAGGAATCCTGCTGTGCGCCTGTGTGTGTGTGTTTGTGTGTGTGTGTGTGACATCCAGTTTGCCTCCTTGCCCTCGGAGGACGCAGTTGCTAACTGTTGCTCGCGCTACACAAACAGACACGCGTCAGACGGGGTGAAATCTCATTTTGCCGCCCATGTCACGATCACATTCTCCACGACGGCGGCGGGGAATGGATTCGCACGGGCTCCCAGGTTTGCGGCACTTTGTCGGATTGAAAGCCGTCGACGCCAGGGGCGATTTTCTCTAAGACTGCAAGGGGAGCTCAGCCTCTGCTAAAAAGTAAAAACAAAAAAAAGATCAAATATATACCGTTGTGTTTCAATTTCATTGTTTAAAAATGCATCTGAATGTGTTCAACTTTGAGACAACTTTGTTCAGAATCAGAAACTTAAAGCCATGGATGTTTTATAAGAATTTAAAATTAAAGTCCGTTGAAGTTGAGCTTCAATGGAGCAGTTTATAACTGTTAGACAGTCATTGGGTAAATGCATTTAGTCCCAGCCCCAGGCACTCAGCTTCTCTGGGAGCCAATGAAGGAGGGCGTGAACCTGGACACTGGGATTCCATTTTATGATTGGATAGTCATGGACACTCCACTTTTGATTGACAGTTCACACAGACGACGGAACAGTTTAGTTTGTCAGAGTCGGAGAAGAGCGGCTTCTCATTTAGTCCGATTTTCTTTTGGATTTCAATGAATACACTGTAAATAAAGCACAATCATTGCCCTCTTGCTTCAGTAGTCACACATGTTTATTCCAATTCAAATTTAATATAGTTGTGGTAGCTTCATACTGTAGGCTAGATCGCAATAGGGCAGCAAGGCAGCTAACAAACTGCACAAAATGACATACAATAGACCTACAAATACATCCAAATAAATGGACAAATTGTATGTTGAGGCCAAAAATGAGCTTCCCCTTTTTGAAACACCAGCACCCGCCACTGGTCGACGTGGGGCCCTGTCGCGGATCTCTGCTCGGCCTTGTGTTGTTTTGTTGTTGTTGTCGAGCGAGTACTTATTTATGACATTGCCTAACCTGGGCACACATAAAGCATAGGGAAAGAGGTGCAGGGGCGTACAGTCCGAGGAGTTGCACAACAGAAAAGACACTATGTTCTCCGGATTTCATGAATTAATCAAGCGGCCCCGGATATTCCCTTTTTCCTTATTACTCACTGAGGTGTGCAAGGGGAAAGTTGGAGGTCGCTCTCTCGCTGGCCTCCGGCGCTCAGTTACGAGCGGGCAAAGTTGTTTTTCTTGGCAAAATGGTGCTTCAGCGGCGGCTGAATGGGTAAAACGGGAGACGGGAATTTGACACTCAGCCGTTGCAGCGGTGCCCCGGCCTACATCGGCGCACCGTTGGCTGGGCCACATAAATAATGAAGCGGCTTCGCCGTGCCGCCTCTGGCTGGCTGGCTGATGATGTTCTTCGCTCGCGTCGCCCTCGACAGGCGGGAGGCCTCCGAAGTGAATGGATAAGTTTACTCTGCACTCCGCCGTGAAAAACAACAAGCTTTTACTTTAACACGATAAGCGGCGCCTCCGCTCCGGGGGAAAGGATAGAGACGGGTGCCTTGGAATACACTTGCCAGGTACCGCGCTCACCGGGTCGGCGCTCGTCTCTGCGGTCTAATAAAGTGGCCACTGAGTGCATGTGTTGGACATGCTGCGTCGTTCAGAGATGCTGTTCTGTGGTTATAACCTGTGGTTATGTTGAGTCACTGCTGCCTTTCTGTCGACGACAACCAGTCTGCCCTATCTGACCTCTGACCCCTGACATCAACAAGGCTGTTTCCACCGCACAACTGCCACCCACTGGATGTTATTTCCTCTTTTTGGGGCCCATCCTCGGAAAACCTGAAAGACACTGTGTCAGTGTGAAAATTCCGGCCGATTAGCAGTGAAACACTCTGACCAGCATCCCGTCCGGCACCGACGGCCACATTCAAAATCACTTAAAGGTACAGTGTGGAAATTTCTGTCATGTAGTTGGATAGATTTTAGATTGCAGTGCTCATTCACCCTCCCTCTCCCAATCTTGCCAGTGAACTACGGTGAGATGCGCACCCAAACCTGGATACCTCGTCCACCTTCTTCTTCATTGGTTTATTTGAAGATGCAAGCATTCTCCCTAAATATGAACCGCGCTGTCAAGCAGGCTGGATTGTCTACGCCAGTTTCCTTAGAAATATGACGATGAAAGATGGCAAATAACTTTTATAGTACTGCGAGTATATACTTTTATTATTATATTTACAGGCAGTACATTAAGCTTTACCCAATATGAAAATCATAAATTAGACCAAATTTTATACACTGGACCTTTATTTCCTCTTTCTTCCTCATTCTGATGCCCAGTTTGAACTTTAGCAGGTCGTCTTTACCATGTCCACACAACTAAATGTGCTGAGTTGCTGCCATGCCGTCGGCTGATGGGCTATTTGCGTTAACGCTGCACCTAATAAAGTGGTGGGTGAGTGTTTCCCTATGGCTGCGGGTGTGCCGTAGTTCCCAGAGTGATTTTTTTGTCCCTCATTAGTAGCAAATGTCCCCTCAAGATGTCGTCTTCCTCTTAGGGATTTCACATCACTCATTGCACGGCAGCAATTACAGACTCTGATCATTTTCCCTGCCAGACATGTGGCTTAGTTTGGTCCCACTCAAACGCGCACACTCATCTCATGTCTGCGGAAGCACTGCCCGTGCGCGAAACCATACAGCATACCCAAGCACTCATATCATCCTCCCGCTGTATTGTGACGACAATAATGACGTGTAACACTGCAAAGTGGACCGGACACAGCCATCACGACAAATGAAAAACAAAAAACACTGCATCCAGCTGCAGCTCCCGCCAGTGACAGCTGCGATAAGTTACAGCTGTATCTGTTACAGTGTGAAGGCCTCATTCAAGGACCGCTAATGGAGTAGCTTAAGCCAGCGCCAACTAATTTAAAAGGAGATGTATGGCCATATTTCAATTTCCAGCGCGGGGACACGACGGCATTAAATCATGGCTAATATTGTAGCGGGTGCCCACGCAGCAGCCTCATACATTACCTTGAGAGGCAAACGGGTACGCGCGGTGAATCATGCGCCAATCCATCGCTTCGCGAGCCTTAGCGCAAACATGTACCCGAAAAATAAAAGGACAACTTGTGTGGCATTAGCACGGGAAATACAGAAGTTGACAAATAACCAGTGTTTGCTCTCAGTTTAAAAAAAAGAAAAGAAAAGGAAAAAAAAAAAACTCAAGGCTATCTTGATAAAATCTTTTTTTGTCACACTGTAGGAAAAGCGGTGTCAGATAGAGATGGAGAACCTGTCAGCTGCTCCCTCCCTACCCCACAATTCTGCTGAAAGGAATTTCAATCCAGGGCCAGGACACCTCAGGCAGCCGGAGATATTTGGTTTATTCATGACGGCATCCTCGGTCTAGAGTTTTGACAGGTGCACGGGAGCAGCGTGACCCAGTGTGACCTCCAGCGAAGTTTTGAGTCCGCTCAACACACTGGATGCTCAACTTATGGGCAACTCTGACCAGAAACCGTCAATAGGCTTGACACATGCAAATTATATATAGATGTAGACAAATGACAAACACAACACAATACATAATCAAGTCAGTGCTGGTCATAGCTAGCCTAGCACTCCAGAATAATTTCCTGAATCCCCTTGATTTCTCTTGCAAATCTTTCTAGTAAAGGGCCGGTAGAACATGTCTGAAAAGGTGAAACTCAGAAGGTAAGCAGATGATTCTTCTTTGAGTCAAACTAAGGTGGACAAGTAATGTTACTACTTGTAAGTTCACAATTTATAATTTCTGAAGAAAATTTGGTCTGTTAAGTGTATTCTGTTTCAGAAAGTATGACATTTGAATAGCAAATTATGATGAAAAGTACTCATTAAGTAAAGTGGCTTGTACTCAGCTTTAGTATGAAGTCTGAATCTCCAACAAAATGAACAGCAGATGTGCAAATGGATGTCAAGTTTAGTTCCATGTTTCAAATGCAACACAATGCATGCATATCTCATACTCGCCTGTGTTTTCTTATTTACCTTAGCTTAGCTGTAGTTAGCTACTAGAGACAGTTGTAGCGTTGAATCTTCTGCACTAGCACGACACATATTTACTCTCTGTTCTGACACAGCTGGTTTAGTCTCGTAACTACCAGCTACAGCTCAAGGCTTCCTATTGGGGGAATGGACAACATTAGCCACTGACTCCTAGCCAACTGCAGCATGCATGCTAGTTTTTTTTTTTTTTTTAGTAGCAGCCAAGCTCACAGTTATTCCCTCTAATCTAAGCTTCAATTGAAAATTGATTTAACAGCCTGTTTTGTTCCCCTTGTGCACCAAAGCTCAACAACAAATGACTTTGGTCATAATTTAACTTGAACAATTTGCCACTCTGTCAGGGAGGGCAAAACATTGTAATGACCAGTTGGTGTAATATTTAAATTAAAATTCAAACTCAATATGCCAGTTAGGGGTTTAAGGAGAGCCATAATAAAGATATATGAGAAGCTGCAGTGCCACGTTTAAAGAGACAGATTCAAATTAAAGTTAAGTGGCTCTTTGAAGAGGCACCCGTTTCAATTGATCCCACGTGTTTTAAGAAGAAAATGGTATGGGATCCAACAAATGTTCAGCAGAATGTATTAGATAATCATTAGGCACAATGAATAGTGTCACATAATGCAGCACTGCAGAGATATTGATACAGATATAGTCTGTTGTGATTTCACTGAATTAAATTATTGCTGTAGAAAATTGGGGGGAACAAAAGGTAGGTACAAAAGGTACAAAAACCCAAAGACAGTCCCTGAAACAACATCAATTGGCTGAAAAAATGTAACATGTTAAATCATCTTTTCGACTTCACACTGACACAGCTGCTCCTTCACCGAGCTGCATCGAGCCTCCCACACTGTGAATCGAGTTAGCATGCCTTCTTCACACCGGGCATATGTTTCTTCCAACCAACTGTAAGAAAGTGCAGCAAAGCTCATAAAGGTGTTTGCACGGTCCAGTTAACACCAGATGCTAGCCCCTTAGCTAACTTACCGAACCTCGTCATGTGCAGACCTCCGAGGAGCGAGCATGGTCCAGTTAGCACCAGATGCTAGCCCCTTGTCTCGGCATCTTCAGCCAAAAAAAAAAAAAATATGCATGTGTTAGTTCCACTTGCCTGGCCTGGCCACCTCTGTGTTTTCATTCTCAGGAGAGAGGGAACACTGGCAACTTTGACAAGGTGATGGTGAAGTGAATCCTGTGATTAGAAAACTGACCATTTTAAAGTTCATAAAAATGGCCCATACCGACGCCTGTGCAAACCTGTTTCCCTGATGAATCCCCTCCTGCTATTGACAGTAAGTACATCGAGCAGGCACACTAGCCCATTTGCAAATGAAGTATGACAGCAGACACAATTAACTATCAGTTGCAATTATACTTTAAATACATTTTACTTCCTGTCGGGCCTGATTGAAAGCAACGATCCATTGCGTTTATGCCAGACACTTCCGACCTTCTTAAGAAGCATCTCGCTCTCAGACAGCAGCAAATAAAGCAGTGGAGACAAAAGGTCTATCAGACTCATATAATCAGCCTGTACTTATCTACATGCTTCAATTTATCTGGCAGGAGCATATGGCTAATGGTAAGAAATATAAAAACCCCAGACTGCCCATCTTTAAACTGCCAATTGATTGCTAAGCAATTAAGAAATCCGTCAGTTCTTTTGTGTGTTTTCACAAGTGTCTGAGTCTCAGTTTGGAAGAAAGTTCAACTCTGAACAAATAAACGCTCGAGGGCATAGCAGCTTTTTCTCTTTTTGCCGCTTAATCGTTAGCTGGGGGTCAGAGCTTTTCCAAGGGCGGTGTCAGCGACACAAGTGGAGAATAAAGGCGAGTAGTGCTTATTACTGAACACCCGGAGCTACACTGTCTGATTAAACCAATGCAACTCGCCACGACAGTAAAGGCAAAACAAGCTGAGAGTTGCGTTAGCGGAGCACTGGGTGGAATTTCTTCAGATGTCAGTGCTGCTATTTTGCATTCTTGGACATTGTTTTTTTTTGTTTTTTTTTTGTTGCTTTTTTTAATGTCCATGCACTGCAGTGCGCCAACATAGCGATTGGAATCAGTGATGTCGGGGAGAAAGGGATTGCTACGTGTCTCACATCTTCCAGTGTGATCACAGCCCAGGGCTTTTAAAGAATGATGGTCTTGTAGTGCAGGAATATTGACAGCTTTACACATCTCAGTCATGTCGGTGCTCTTTTACCACAAATCCAAGCAGATAGACAGATACCCACCATCCAGAGCCCAGACAGCGATGATATCTAGCACAGTGTTTTCTCCAAGGAATGCGTTTTACAAATTTCTGTGTTGATACTCTCCTGCAAAATCTCAAGCAATGTTTTTCTTTTCCAGCTCTTGCACAACAGTGTTCTGCAAACTGTTCTTTTTGACCTAATGGATATGAGGCAACACTGCACAACGCAGCAGCTTTTTGCTTACTGAAATTTATATGCATCGCTCGCCTAAGATAATTGGGTTTATGAGTCATTCGAGTCATTCAGTCAGTCACCCAGTGTGCGGAAATCCATTTGTGTACACAGGCTCCGCCCACTCCTAGTCTCCACTGATTCATACCACTAAAACCACTGATTAGAAACAGGAAAATGATATTTTTGATGGTAGGAAATAAGATTGACAGATTAGCATTTGTAAAGGGGAAAACATACATGGAAAATGGCCTGTGCATTGTCATTGGTTCACTCACAGCTCAGCCTCGTAGCAGGGAGTAAGGGGAGCTTGAGGAGGTCGGCTGAGTTTAAACAAGAAACTAGAGCTGTTGCTTTTCCCACAGAACTAATACTTGATATGTTTATACTAATGGAGTTAGAAGTGACATGTTGTCCGGTCTCTTCATTGTGGTTAGCTTGCTAGCAGTAGCAGAGGTAAGTAATAATGACTTGCGAGTCCTGCAATGATTTATCCAGAACTTGTCACTACCACATAGTCAGTGAGGGAACAAGAGTTTTGCTGCTGATGAGCTTTGAACTGAACTGACAAAATTAGCTGTAAAACAAACTTTGTGTTTGTGCACACAAGATGCTGCTCAAAACAGGCCAAAACAGAAAACGGCTCGGAGCAAGTAAAGAATACTGTTATAATTAGAAAAATATTGCAAACATACTGAATGCGATCTCGACACACTGGTTGGTTGTAAGGTGGGCTTTTTTTTATTTTATTTTTTTTTCCCCCTTTTTCTTAATTGAAAAGACAGACTTCAACGTTGGTGCCTTTTGTTCTCGTACAGCCAGAAACCCTTTTCACTGTTGCAGTGCAGTTTGAAGGAGGCTTCTAATGGAGATAATGAAAAAATAATTAGGAGTCGATCTCATTCCCTAACACCTCAGCGGCTGTTAGAAAAAAAGAAAAGAAAAGAAAGATCACTCTAGATCAGCTGGGCTCACAAAACTCACTTCTCTGCAGCAGCTTAAATGGGAGCGAGGCAGAGGAAATGCAAACAGGGGATGAGGACGATGTGTGTGTGTGTGTGTGTGTGTGTTGGACTGGCAACAGATGGTGCAATGTGGCCAACCTATCTACTCACAGAAAACATTGACAATCTGCCTAGGAACACAGAGAGCTGGCAGCCACCAACTTTGGATGTTGAAAATGGGTAAGAGTGAAATGATTAATGGCAACTTGCCACAAACAACAGAGTGTGCCTCACTAGAGGGGATGAAAAAACACACACACAAAAAAAAACAACCCAACTGAACCTTACTGTAAGTGGCGCACGGTATCTTTAGAGATGACCATAAAGAAGCTTCCCGGCTGACCACAATAACAACAACAACAGCAACAACAAAAAGAGAATCCCTTGCGGAAAAACCTTCAACCTGGATCTGCTGGATGGAAGCAACAAAAACACACACGTGCTGTATGGTGGTGTCTAATACCCTGGTGGTGTTTGCCAGTCACAAAGCTCCAGCTCTGGAGGTGGGGATAGATGATTCCTTCCAAGCTTTAGGCAGGAGAATACAGTTTCACGCCCAGGGAGAGCAGGGCTTTGACTCGCGAATTATGCAAATGAGGCTACTCCAGTATCTGTACAATAGTAAATGGGTCAGTGGAACACCCGGCATTGAAGGAAAATCCTGACAAGGAAGTAGGGAACAGGAAGAGTTGGTGGGAGGTTTAAGAGGGGCGGGATGACGAGGGGCGAGATGCTTGCTGTGGGTTTTTTTTTTCCCAAGTTTTTGAAGTTCAGTTTTGAAAAAAAAAAAGATGGAAAAAGAAAAAAGGAAACACCCTTTAAATTGTGTTTCAGTCTCGTTTAGAGTTTTGATTTGATTTGACTCAAACATAGACCCACTGGCCTGACCAATAATAAAGGGGCCACGTTTATACACTAGTGTTCTAGTGTGTTCAGAGATGCTATTCCCTGGTTGTGACCAGTGCCTGTTTGAGCTACTGTGGAATTCCTATGGTCTCCAACACGTCTGCCCATTCTGACCTCTGACCCTTGACTTCAGCAAGACTTTTTTTTCTCTTTCTGGTGCCATTCTCCATAAACCTCCCAGATGGTTGTGTCAGTGAGAAAATCCCAACAAATCAACTATTTGTGAGATACTCAAATCTGCAGCCTGTCTGACACCAACAACCATCTTCACCTTGTTCTGTCACCTAAATCACCTTTCTTCTGCATCCTGACATTGTTAAACTTCAGAAAATCTACTGAGTTGAAGCTATGCATTTAGAAGATAAGCCATTGATGTTAAACCGATCAAACATTTTACAGAATAAAATGGCCGATGAGCATATATCTAAAAGCTTTATTATTTCTCGCTTTACCCCAAGTGACATTTTCATTCGCTTTGATTCAACCAATTCAACCAATAGAACCAAAAAGCACAAATGCCCCTGAGTCTTCCATCTCACGGTGCATCTCCAGTTGTTATAAAGCTTTGATCTTTCTTCCAACTTTAAGTCGCCAGTTCATTTTGCCAATCTTGGCTCCCTCGACGGCTCATCAGCCGATGAGTTTCTGGCACGGACCCAAGTCGTTTCAAAAACATTCTGAACACATTTCCAGCTCCATCTAATCACTTATCAAAGTGTTACATTCCGCAGCTTAAAGCAACTTCAAAATCAGCTCGCCGTGACACAGTGCAGACACAAGATTTATCCGCCATCTATCTGGCGAGCCCTTCGATTAAATTGATGGTTGTCCGGCTGAGTGACTACATTTCTAATTCACTTAGCGGGCAGCCAAACAGAGGGGGGTCATCTCGCTGCAGAGTTTCGCACTAATGAACGCCCTTGCCTCCCTTACGCTCCCCACCGCCCGCAACCCTCCCCCGCTACCTCCCTTCAACACATCGCTGTTTACGTCTTCTGTCCTTCCTTAATAGTTGGAGGGGAGCTGTTCTAATTCCATCAACAGCCACTCACTCTGATGATTAGTGCCAGTCCGCTGGTGGCCTAGAGGTTTTTCCACAGTTGTTGGCTGCTCTGAAGTAGCGCCTCAGCTGCAGCGATGGAAAAAAAGTATGTATGTGTATATATATATATATATATATATATATATATATATATGTGTGTGTGTGTGTGTGTATAAGGTGGCATTTAAAATTGCATACTTGTCATGTGAGAGGCAGTTGACTTGCTGCAGCAGCGAGAGCAACACAACCAGCCAAAAAGCAAATAAAAATAAAAATATAAAGACCTTCTAATAATAAACAGACGTGGCCTTATTTCACTGCGAAACGACTGATGTTATCTGTTGTGTCAAATATGCATCCGGCAAGGCCCAGCAGGAAATAAAATTTCAGCAAGGGTGTAAATAGTGCTGTTTTGAGCACATCAAGGGTCAGAGTCAAAAAAATATGGTAGAAACGCCCCCAGACGCTTCTCAGATCAGATTTATGTCTCTCCAGCTTAGCCTTTTGTTTGTTGAGAAAAGCATAATCAGAAATTGTTTTATAATCAGTCATTTCAGCAGAAGCAATCATTCTCACTTTACTGCCTTAATGAGCTGTATTTATGAGATTTGGGATTGCTTAGGGTGAGAAAGAAACAGGAAAATATGAGAAAAGCAGAAAGCAGATAAATATTATTATTTCTCCTGATTTATGAAATGTTTCATTCTGCTTCTTTAAATTAGACTTGCTGCCAACAGAGGTAAAACCATAATTTCTCTTGATTGGCATCAGCAGGGTAGTTGTTCATCTGCGGCGCTGATGAGATATAAACAAATATCACAAGGCATTATTTAGTCCAGCCAGCGTGCAGGCTGCAGCTTTGTCAGGCAGATCTGCATAATGTACACATCTTTAAGCCTCGCTACCATCTTCAGATTGAATGAACAACAGCCCCGTCATATTTCAGTCCGAGTAAAACTCAAAAAATGTGTGGAGGGCCGGCAATGCTGAGGCTCTGGCGCACAAACGCACCCGAGAGGGGGCGGCACCCCTCCGGTTAACTGATTTTTTTAAGCCACTGATTGAGACGCGACACTACATCTCATTAGAAATATTTCCATTTTGTGTGGTCTTAAAACGGAATTAAAACGGAGGGTTCTGAGGCGGACTCAGTGTGGGAGCCTCCCCACAGCACTTTCATCTCCCCGCCTGCTCCCACCCGCAGCATTGCATGTCAACTTTGGCTGCAGCAATACTGGCAGGATCTCGCTGCCCCCGAAGGAGTCATGCGATTATGCATCCCCCAAGTCATGATAGTCTGAATTACACCAACAGGACTAGAGGCTTCCATGGAACCGCTGCCCATTATATTATGGATGTGCAACACTGTGATTTGTTTTTAATGATCCGATATCAAGTAATTACAGAGCCAGTGTTGTGGATCCTGACACCAATACAGATACTCTCGAGATACAAAATGGGCACTTTTGTGGCAACGGGAACAAATAATTTGAAGTCATTTTGACAGTAAGTCCATACTGCGATCCCTGTGTTTTGAGTTGAAGAACACACCTCTACATACTCTCTCTAAATGCTGCTCCCCTATCCCCCTATGTGAAGAGTCACGTGACTGCATGACAAAAGAGCAAAGCGGGGGAGGGGGAGGAGTGATGTGTTCAATGCCGTTTGCATGGACAAAACATGGGCAAGGACTGATCCGGACCCGCTGGTATCGGTTTGATACCAGAGTTTGGACTGATATTGTTGATATCTGGATGCATTGAGAGACCGAAAAGAAACCATTGATGCCTTCTGCACAAACTTAGGAACAGTGGACAGTAAAGAAGCTGACTTTGGAATACGCTGAATGTTAAGACCGATCGAAAGCACTTCTCAATCGGGCGTCAACATGGATGAGCTGGATTTCAGAGATTAAACCTAAACTATCCAGTGGCAGTGTGAGGTGATTATTCCTTACAAGTGAACCTGTTCATTTGGTAAAAGCAAAACAAACAAACAAAAAAAACAAATGGTTAGCTTTAGTGCAGAATTGAAACACAGGACTTCTTTTGTGACTTTAAACACACTGGTCTATGTTTTAAATTGTATTTCACACAAGTAGGGTCCCTTTAATTGTCACATGGACATCCTTAAACAGGCAATTGGGAAAGCAGAAATGTCAAAGTAGCTATTTCCTTAGAAGTAAATATGGTTTTTGGAAACACGCAAATAAAAAAAACACATTCTGAACAAGTCAAAAAATATAGCAGCTCTTCATTTCACAGTTAAACAGCAGCATTTGAAAGACTGACAGCACCTGCTGCGATAAATGTAATCCCTAAATATTTGCACAGAGGTTTGGAAAAAGTATATTTATTAATAATTGCAACTGCGCATTTTTCAGTAAACGCACAAGCACTGCACCTCTGTTTTCAACAAAAGGGAACAAAAAAGGATTTGCAGTAATAATTGCAGCTCCTACTCTCAGAATGGATGTGACAATTAAGTCAGAAAATAAATTCGGAATGTTTGTTTGAGCTGCAAAAAATACAAATGAGGTTTATTGTGCTGGGGTGGTGTGTGTGTGTGCGTGTGCGTGTGTGTGTGTGCGTGTGTGTGTGTGTGTGTGTGTGTGTGCGTGGGAGGGGGGGCATAAAATCCCCACAAAATCACTCTGACACACTCATTGTGCTGGTAAAGTCTGCCTCTATTCAGCGGCACAAGCTGACGAGCTGCTATAGCATCCAGTTCTCTTGACGCCGCGATGACAGCTTCGGGTCTCTGCTCTCTTTGTGAAGATTACTCGCTGTACTCAAACGCCCTGCTCGAGATGCACCGCACGGACTTGATGCATCGCTAAAAGGAGAAAATTTAGGAAGCTTCGACGTGGGGTTATAATAAAACAGGAGTTTAAAATTTGGCAGCCCTTCCGTTTTGGATGAAAAAGAAAAGCTGATCTTGTTTCCAGGAAGAAGACCTCAGACACAAGCAGACAGCACATACACACACACACAGCAGAAGGAAAAAGAAACACACCCAACAAAGTTCTTTCGGGGCAGATTTGATTCCTTTACAAATGCCCGGCATCTCCTTGAGCATTAGTATTTCCAGAGCAGAGCTCACAGCTATTGATTTGAGAGAGATGAGGAAACAATGCCAATGAAAGAAGACGATAAAAACACGAGTGTCTAATGTGGAAAAAGGCAATAAAGCAAAGAGACGGGTGTGGAGTCCCAACACGCATAGATCTCTGACAATGTTTCCACTGAGCTGCCATTAGAAGGGCTGTTTTCTTCCGCTCTCCTTTTATTTCCTTGTTTTTAATATCGCACCATGGCCCCCTAAAGCCCCAGTGTGTAACAATCAAGGGGGGGTAAACGCTTTCACTGCGACAAAACTCAGTAAAGACCTTGTGTGCAGTAACCTGGTGGGGTTTCATGATTTCAGCCTGATATCACAACTCTTGTAACAAAGGTGCAACATGAACGGGGACATCAGAAAATTGTCATTAACACGAAACCCTTTTGCTCTGCGCTCGCTGACCATTACGTGGCACCAAATTGAACACACAAAAGCCAGTGTGCGAGACAAAGTCATCATCTATGAAGATAAACTCTTTTAATCTGCCAAAATCATTGATAACAGACTGACTATATTTGCCTCAGAGCTAAAGAGAAAGCTGCAGACCATCGAAATGCTTGATTGGGCAAAAATAAAATCAAGAAGCAATCAAATCCCGCCCCTCTTTCTCCAGTCTCCAAGGACTGTCTCCGGGACGGAGCGAGGCAAGCGGGCAGGCAGACATGGGCAGCGTGCGTGTTTGTGTGTATGGCTGCAGCCGAGTGTGTGTGCGCGTGAATCCTGTTCATGGCAAGGAATCAGCTCAGTTTAGCACATAATGGAAATGTGAATGGCCCAGAGCGTGTGTCTCCCACACAGGGAGAGAACTGGCTGGGAGTCCTGCAGCATCTTTCCAAATCCAAACACTGAAAGGCAGGTAGCCGGGTTAAAATCCCCCCCCCCCCCCCCTCACTCCCTGGAGCGATTCACAGCTCTGCCCGAGCGTTGCTCCAACAGGTCATCCGAATGGCTCTCACTAGCAATCTGAAAAGCATATTCCCTCGCATATGCGCCGCACGCACGCTTACGCACGCGCTGCTGGGTTCAGCGGGTAGGTGACGCTGTGCGTATTATGACAGATGACACCTTACACACGTGGATCCCTCAGCACACGTAGCCCCGGAATGGTACGCATAATTTAACATACACTCCACCTGTACCTCCAGCTTCGACGTTAACACATTTCATCACCCAAACACCAGGCAAAAAAAGAGGTTACCCCACCTCACTACATGCTGGCTAACATTTATTTTTACAGGCTGTCATGCAACAGTGAGATTTCTTTGACCCAGCGCCGTGCAGTGAATATACAGCGGAGGGCAGCGTATTAAAATAAATAAATAAATAAATAAATAAAAACTCACGTGCTACTTCCAGGGATGCGTTCCGGCTCACGGCCTCCCCGAGGTAGTTCCGGGCCACGCACACGTAGCTGCCGTCGTCGGGCTTGCTGCGGCGCCCGTGCACGATGCGCAGGAAGAAGAGGGAGCCGGTGGGCAGCAGCATGCGGTGGGAGCGCGGGTTCTCGCGGTCCGTCTCCACGCGCTCGCCGTCTTTGTACCATTCCACCGTGGGCGTGGGCCGGCCCTCTGCCTTGCAGTTGAGGGTGGCCGGCTCCCCTTTGGACACGATGAGGTCAGAGGGGTGCTCCACGATGCGGGGAGGGGAGTCTTCCTGGCGGAGACGGGACCCTGAGGGAGGGGACGGAGAAGCAAAACACATTTTAAAGGATGCTTCAAAGTCAAAATACTAACTGACAAACTGATGCTGCGTTCAGGGCACGCTGTAATTCCACAATCCTGACCTCCAGTGTGTAAGAACAGATACATATATACGTACACGCACGCACGCACACACACACACACACACACACACACACACATATATACATATGTTTGTAAATCAATGAACATAAGAAAAATCGTGCAGAAGTTTGTGAGTCCCCAATATTATAACCCCCTGTGAAATATAGAGCCATGTCACTAATGGTGGTTAATTACTTTAATAAGGCATTTACTATTGTGACAAATTTGCATTTTCTCCATAATTAGTTCAATTGCCAGCATCAACAGCTTAACTAAAATGACTGTTTTCTGGTTCTCTCGCTCAAGCACTATAAGCTGCTCTGACATCTTACTTCCCCATAACCGCAACACAATAATGCATGACAATCACTGTGGGAATCCACGGTTGTTTTGCCACATCATCTCATCCGCTTTATAGGACCGTATCTGACTAGAACACAGCTGGCTGTTCATTTAGCACGACCCGGGCTTATCCCACCAGTGTGCCACGCTTACATCCAAGCCACACACTGGCGCCGTCGAGCCACCAGGACACCATCGCACACATTTGAAATGAAAGCGAGAGCGAGGGGAAACTTTAGGCGGCTAGCATCTTTTTTCATCTTCGTCTGATTTTTCCGTCAAAAAACCGCCCTTTGAGCCGAAAGCGATAGATGTGCGCACATTCGCCAGTGCGCCTCGGCAGAACCAAACAAAGTGTAATTTGATTACGGGGCTTGAAAGGGAAGTTGATTAGTGTCGGGCTCTAAACTGGCAGCGCGCGTAGCCGCGTGGCTGCAGTCGCGGCTCGCATATTTGCTTTCACAGGCGGGAGCAGAGGAGTCATTACATCTCATTAGCTTTTTCATTAACATGTTCCATCAAACACTGGCATCATCAAACATGTTGTCTCAGAGGGAGCAACGCGGCGACTGCTACATTAGTTCTCTCACTTTGTACAGTGACGGCACTGATGGGCAAAGATTTGCGGCTTTCATTGCTCCCGGCGGGGCTGCGTGTTCCGCTGCGACTACAAGCGCCGGGATTTTGACGGAGTATCAAAATGTCAAATAAAAGGCTGACTCCTGACATGCAGTTTTGACACGCATGTCCACATTTGTGTTTCTGCGACCTGGATGCTGTGGAAAAACCTGCGACTCTCACAACTCCCCCGTTCATTAGCGAACACCTTTGATGCCACTTCCTCGGTCCCGCGTCTAAATGTCACGGTGGAGAGACCCGAGTGTGTCTGTTTACAGACATGACACCGTCGTAGCTCTCCCTTCTGTTTCAAGGCAGATGAGAACATTAGAATATCCACCTAAAAAGCTCCCCAAGCCCCCTCACCATCCACCCACCCCACTGTTCACCCGCCGCGTGCAAAAAGCGCCAGCATCAATTTCGTAGTCGTTGAAACAGACATTCCGGACCGTCACGCCAGCGGAGGGATAAATAAGATATAAATAAATGAAAATGATGTTACATGCTTTTCTTCCTGCCTCTGACGGCGACAGATCATCCAAATTGCAAAAGGCACCCGTGATGACTGGCTGCTGCTGCTGCTGCCTGCCGCACGGCATCTGAAATAAAGCCGCAAGAGTGAAGGGAATGGATGTGACAGTCTATAATGTTAAGAGGCTTGTGAACAAAAAGCGTTCCATTAGCTGGCGCCGGCGCACCTAACCACGGTGATATATGATGTTTTTAACGCGCTTTTAAAACCCCATCGGCACCAATCCTGGTTAGGCAACATCCACCAGTATTGGCAATAGCTGGTATTTTCTTATTGGTGATGCCATTACTCAGTCTCCGCTGTGATTAATGCAGAGTTTAGGACCTGTGCTCTCAGGCAGCATAATTGAAATTGCATTGTCCAACTTATAGAGGGGGTGGTGGGGTGGAGGGCTCAGCGGCACCGTCGTAGGTCCTGTCATCTAACAGCAATAAGGTTCTGTGGCGTCACATCTGTCCTGTTAGCTCGAGATTGGCACCTCGGCCAGGGGCGTGTCTGTTTTCTGCTCATGCTCCGACACCTCATGACCCTGAATATGAATTAAGGCAGCTCGGATGGAATTTTCCTTTTCCTTGACATAGGGCTCCTGTTTTTCCTGTTCGTCAGGCTGCTTTCGCAGGTCATTAAATGACTAACAAACATTAATCGTTCATCTGAAGACATTTTAGGTGTTAATGCATAAGAGTCGTTTTCACGTGGACTCGCACTATGTCCGTCCTCTTGGTGGCGTGTATAAATGTATCTGCCTGATTTCAGGGGGGGAAAGGGATCCAAAGATTTTCCTGCAAAAGAAAAGGAGGGCACTCATATTTTTTTTTCAATCATTCCTTAGTGTCTGACAGCTGCCATCTAGATGCAAAGGAGAGTGAACGATCAGCAGCGCAAACATGGGGACTGCAATGGGAGTGCGCTTCTCCTGCTGGCGATGATCAAAGCCAGTTTAACCACCTCGTCACCGCAGTGTAATGTCGGTCACTGAGTTTTGTGCTGTAAAAAATGTAATAAATGAACACCGCGGGCAGACATATCCATGCAAATAGAGAGAATCAGCAACCGGGGAATGATTTTCCTTTGATGATGAACATGAATATCCACATTTCTCTCATTGCAAGTAAAACCACACCCCAAGTCTGATCAAAACTGGGGTACTCAAGTCCATGCAGACCCACCCAATGGTGTCCTGGCACGGTAGAGGCATGTTCTAAGAGCTGGGCTTGGTATGGAGCCCGCAGCCTGTTTTCCCTGCCAGTGTGCATCTGTTTGTGGTGATCTGTCCATGGTGCTGAAACAACAAGCCCCGCAATAAAAGCTGCTCAAGACGATTTCTTCAGCGCTCATAGGCAAATGCCACTTGAAAATGAAAGGCTGAGCTTTGATGTGACAAGTAACCACAGGGGAAAAATCCCAAATGGACTTCTGAACAGATCTGGGACTTGAAGCCATTACGTTCTATTTGTGCTGGGACACCTTTATCACAGTTTCAGATGTTACGGCCATAAAGTCAGCCAAAAGCCCTGTAAGAAATTAAAATTCAATGGTCATAATAAATCACGAGAAGTGTATAAAACACTGTCAGATTGAAAAGCTATTATCCTTTCCTGCAAAACACACTAACGACATGTTGAACCATGCCTACTGTAACGTGACGGGCAAGTCCACACTGTAAACTGTATAAACATATAATGCCCAAACATCAACATTAATGTTTCCGTCCACCTATTTGCACGCCTTATATGACACAACGGATTCAGACAATGAATAATCTCAAAATGTGAATGTGGAAATGACGAGAAAGAGATGTGACAGATGGGTTTCAAGTGCGGTGCAAGTTTACTTGTGGGACAAGGCTACCAGAGGACAGTCGCAAGTGCAGCTGCCCTGAAGTGGCTGCAGCAGACGCTCTGTCTGGGAAGTTGGGCCTCAAATGTCAAAGTGTGGCTTTACAAGCTGAAGATCTTTCCATGTCTGGGTACTCAAAGGAACGAAATAATCCCTCAGTCCAAGCATTACGCAAATGGGTCTTTTCCCAACCGCTTCTTGGACTTGGATGGTTGAAGCTACACTCTATGACTTATTCGGCTGGCTAAGCTGTTGGCTAATAGCCACTGAAACGTAAGACAAATCCATTAGAAGATATTGAATTGTTGAAGTACAACTTGCACATTCTGTGGAAACGTATACCTAGCTGAGACAGCACCCACTTTCGCTCCACTTACCTGAGATTAAACAAATTCCTTTGTAGATACAGTATATCTGTTCAATTAAGGCTTATGGGAAACTTTGGCGGACACACTTTGAACTTCTTACTCAGAATGTAATGGTCTACAGGACAGATTTAGTGACGGAAGTCCACGAGTCAGGTAGCACCTACTGGGCTCACTACTTCCATCATCGGTACATCAGCCACCAAAATGTGCCAACAGCTTCTCCCTCCTTTATAATCTGCACAGAAATCTGTGTAGAATCCATTGCAAGGCTGTTGCATCACTTCACTTTAGGTTGCAAAGATGCGCCGCACCAAATAAATAAACAGCACTTTCTCCACTAATCACACTGTCTCACTGGCATTGGTCTGTGTACAAACGGCCAAAGGGGGACAGAGTCAACCGACTCTTGTATAAGTCTCTCATCTGGGGACCCTTTGGCACATTTACATCTGTAACCCATAGATACGAATTGAGACTGTATGGTGTGAGTAAGCAGCCACTTCACAGCACATTAAACATATCAGACATTGGACACACAGTAGTTCCATCATTCCACTCAGCGGCCTCTCTCTCTCTCTCTCTCTGGTGCACACACTCATTCACACACGCACACAAGGCCACCCTGAAAGTCAGCCAAGTCAGTCAGATCAACTGCGGGCTTGAAACACTTTCCCCCAACCAAACAGGAAAACAGCGTGGATATGCGCATTGATCCTCCAAAATAAATAATCTGAACTCTTAATTTGAGGATACATATACATTTATCTCATGGGCTCGTCACACGCTAAACCACAGTGTAAAAAAAACAAACAAACAAAAAACGTCAGGCGTTGTGCTCCAGATGCACCGAGGTTCAGTAAGAGCTCCCTTATGAATAAATGAGCAACTCGCGTCTACGTCGGCCTCTGAATAGTTTGACCCACTAGAACGTGACACATTAAGACAGAAAAAGAGGGGGGGAAACAACATTCTAAATTGTTATCATTACGGTGGCGTTTTTATGGTTTGCAAACACAAATATGGGAAAAATCCCGTTCACCATGTGGGATAGTCCATTTCTTTTTATGGCCACGGACGAGAACTGCGGCTCGAAGCAGACAGTCGCGTAAAAATAATAATCGTAAATCACTGCGAGGCACCTTCACAGCGCTGCGCGTATATTTTCAAAACACACTTGGTCAACTTACCGCCGGTTCGGGTGTACAGAAGTCCACAGAGAAAGAAATACTGTAGAGGACCCATTCTGGCATATTGGCCCCGTGAGCTATCGGCGCATGAATTCCTCCTTAAGCGCAACAAAAAAATAATTACAACAACCTCCGGCCAACGACTCAGTCCAGTTGTGTTGCTCTTTCGAACAAGCGGACGCGAAACGTAAAATAACCAAAAGGTGGGAAGGTTGCTGGAGAGCGAGGAAGGAGAGCCGCTATTTCAGCCGCTGGAGGAGGAGGTGATCCGCAGCTCCATTCTTCTTCCTCTCCAAGAACGCACAGCGGTCCGTCGACTCTCCGACACGTTGGGGAAATTTTCTGCATTCGCCAATTGCCAACATAACCGACGCCCCCAAAGACGCTGCTGCTGCTGCTGCTGCTGCTGCTCCTCCTCCTGCCGCCGCCGCTGCGTGTTGTTTCACCTGGCCGAGTGCATTTCCGCGGGGCTCTCACCGCGGGGACAAGGCGCCCATCCTTGCGCGGGACAAGTGCAGAGGATGAGAGGTTGGTGGATGGGAGTCAGTCAGAGGTGAGTGGCTGCGCGTAGCAGCGCGTTCGTGGTGAGTTTGGTTGCGTTGCAGCGCGGCAGCAGCCCCTCCTCTCCACTCCGCTGCCCTCAGAGAAACTAACCGGCTAATAGAACAGCAGCGGGGAGACTCCACTCATCAAAGTCGGTTCCGGACACTTGGGTTTGGTAAAATAATAGTCATTTGTTTTGACTGACTGACCCTCCTCCTCAAAATCGTGTGAGGCGCTGTTCAAATTTTTAGGCTGCCATGTGAATGCTGCTTGAGTCAGCTCATCCAATCGACTTTTGGAATTCTCTACGTTGCCTTTAGAAGGTCCCATGTTATGGCAGTTTTCAAAGGTATGTTTTCAATGTCCTGCACTCCAGTACAGCGGCCAAATCTGCATAAATTCTTCAAATAATTGTAAAAAATTGCCACATAATTTATCCACAGTATTTAGCCCTCTGTTTACAAAGTCCGACTGAAAGGCTGAGTTGCTGATTTTTCTCCTGCTTTGACTAATGCCCTGCACCTTCCACATGATTACAATGAAAAAAGATAAATACAAATATAACTGGATGTTAATCTTGGTGAAGCCCAAAGTGATGTCACCAACTTCCCAAACCACATAATTTAAAATTCACTTCCTGAAAGGTGGAAGAAGCAAAAGAAGTGATACACACGCGTGTGTGTGTGTGTGTGTGTGTGTGTGTATATATATATATATATATATATATATATATATATATATATATATATATATATATATATATATCAAGTCATCAATAAATTTATGACTGAAATCATTTTTTACGCTTTCCTGTTCAGCAGATATTGAAATTACAAAGACTGGCATATTTCCTACTCTGCAATAAAGGTGGCAAAATAAATAAATAAACAAACAGAACCTCCAGCTTTTTACAAGTTAGCATTTTGTATTCATGTTCATGGTTGAAAAAGCTTTCACTTACGAAGGTTGCAAAAAAATTGCCACTCTCCCACTCGCTGCCTGAGGAGCTTATCCTGCCTCGTATCGTCATCAATACTGCTCAATATTGTCAATGGCTTTATAAATGCAGCTCCCCACCACGAGACGTGAAAGAGATGGGCTGCATCAGGTGCCATTGATCCAAACTGAGAAAATTAAACCATTTTTGGCCCAGTGTTCACAGGGGTAGATCGAATAATAATTGCAGGTAATGGCTAAATTGAGGGGGCTTGAATTGAACACAATCATTGGAATTGAATGGATCTCATCCATCAAAGAATGATTCCTTTGATAGAATTCCATGGTCCAATTGTTCTTCCGGCTGCTCAGCTCAAGTTATGGTGTGGCAAGGATCTTTTGCTTCCTCGTACTTTTTTTTTTTTTTAATGTGCTTTTGTACAGGGTAATGCTGAACAACAGCACAGAGTAGGAGATGTTCAGTCTCCTTGCGGGGAAAGCGGAGAAGTAGGGATGAAGGACAGAGAGTGGGAAATAAGTGGAAGACTGCCAGGATCGCTGGGACAGCACAGCCTTCAGTTTCGCTGGAGATTTTAATCCATGTACATTTAATACCCATGATGTCATCGTTCTTTTTCTTGCTTTCCATATTTGCTTTATTGATACAGTAAATCTGGATTAATGCTGACATATCACCAACTTCAGTAACCTTTCATTGATTGTTTTCAAGGGTGACTGTAACACACTGTTTATCCTGCCATTTGTGAGTTCGAGGAGATAATAAATAGGCTTCTCTGGAAATTAATCACCTCTGGATATCAGTTAAGGTGAAATTTAATCACTGGCAGAGAGAATTTCACAAACAAGGTAACTTAAAGACTCCCATTTCATATATATTTTTCAACAATGTTTTATTAACAATATTCCATGTCTGAACAAAGATGATTCGGTGGTTTACCCATTTTGCCTGCTCCCCCATGTTAAAAATGATCTGAGTAAGGAAGTAATTATCCCCATGATATTAATGATGTTACAAAGGGTGCTCATACCACACTTCTACTGACCCTCTGAAGGCTGCAAAACAAGTGGGGGATACAAAGCTTTTAAATAAAATGAATTGGCTTATATGGATTAAACTAACTGAAAAGAGGCTGTAAACAGAGGGCTAAATACGGCAAAAGTCCAGTTCGTTTGGCAAGGTGTGAATCTCTAGTCTCTCTCAGTCCCACTCAGATCATAGAAGCTAACGTGCACACTATAAAATGCTAAAATAAGCGATGGCTGCGCGCACTATATTACAGTTTCAGCAGATTCAGCTAAAGCCATTGGTCTTGCTTTTTTTTTTTGCAAGGCTTGCGGGAGCATTGAGTTGATTAAAAAGTATCTTCTTTGGAGACAGAATCAGATTCAGAAGGTTTGAAGGGCTGAACAATTGACCACACTCTGCTTAATCTCTGCAATGTACTGCTGTGAAGCTGAAGGCTCCAGATTTTTCGTCTCTGCCTCCTCTGCACTCGTACGCCATCGATTCAGCCCCTGCTGTGAAAATGCAATAAGTGGCTGACATAAAACTCCACCGCAGACACAGCATTTTATTTAAAACGTTATCGCAAGTGAATAGAATATGAATTCTGTTTTTAATGCCTGCCTCGCTCCCACTCACTGCGCCACATAAATGCCATTTTTCTAGATCACTCATTTCAAAATAAGTGGATGCCAGTGATTCAGTGCTGGAGCTTTCCTAATGACATGGCACAGTGTCTCCAAACTGGAACGACGCACCTGGGAAGGGTGCTGACCTTTATATACTTTAAAATTGAGGAAACGCCAGAGTTGAATGTCAGCCGTCATGGGTAATTGGGTAAGAGCATTTGATGTCCGTCACAATGTAAAATAAAAAAAAGAACACAGGTTTATCGAGCAAGGTGACTGGAAGCTTATCTCTGAAGTTGGATGAGATAAGAGCGGCGGAGGAAGCCTCCATCGCTCATCACGCCGGGAGACAGGCACGTTTCCAGGCAATGTGAGACTCGAACGGCGTTTTCCCTTCCACCCAAACCCAAAATCAAAAGCGCTTCAGGCTCTCATTAATCTACCCTTCCCTCGCTCTCTGCTGATCACACACAGAGACGGTGTCAAGGTCACAAGTTTTGTCCGCACCATTAGCTACTACTTACCGTGTTTATCCTGAGCCGGGAGTGCTGGAGCTAACAGATGGTGTGTGTGACAAGTGTTGGACACCAGGCAACGCTCCGCCTGAGTGAGGCTAGACGGAGTGGACACGTGTCCCGACCACAAAGTCCAAACAAGTTCACAAGTCAGAGGAGGACGTCAAGTGGCTTAAGGTCGTCGGTTCACGAGCAAGGAGCCACGACTGGAGTTTCACCATTTGGAGGATGAGCCGCTTGAAAGTTTTCCTATGATGTACAAATAGGTATGGAATGGAATGTCTTAAGTATAATAAAATCTCTGACAAAAATATATAACTTTTGTGTTTAATTAATTTTACAAGCATTTCCGCTCACCAGCCGCTGTACTCGGTAAAATGAAAAGACTGTTGGAGAGAAGTACAAAATAACCAACTGGTTACAACCAAAATAGGTAAAAGACCATGGAACAGAATAGAATAGAATAGAATAGAATATTGTCCCCATGGGGCAATTTGGTTTGCAACTGCAGTCAACACAACACTTCACACCATGAAATCAATCCATTAAATACAATCAATACAAAGCAGCATAAATACACAGAGAAAACATTGGATCAATGTGTTTTGCAGTGAGCATAGACGTCTCTGAATGCACAACATGTGCAGCCGTTAAAGAGTGTATATGTAGAAATTAATATATACACAATCACTAGGCAATTTAATTCAGCGTCTCAGGAAGGTGTACCGAAGAAAGTGGCCAGTGATAGTCCATTTATGCAAATTATGTCCACATGTAAGGATGTGGAAATATTTCAACCTCATACATCTACAGTATCCCAGAGCGTAGATTTGCTCCGGGTTTTGTGATTTTACTCAAAAAATATGGTATTAGAAAGACATTAGATGAAGCGGAACATCAAAAAACAGGGGATCGACATCAAGCGCTGCTTATAACATGTTTTCAGACCATCGGATGCTTCAATATCCTCCACCCTAGACCTAAACAAGCTCCAGTCTCCAGTATTGAAGTCACAACTTGAAAAAAAAAAAAAAATCTTTTTAAACGTTCCAGATCACACAATTGCGTTCACTTACTTCACCCACTCACACTGACATGTTGTTTTTGGCTGCATGCAAATGCCGTCCTTGGACTAATATTGTATTTATAACAGTGAGCACAAACTTCTAAAATTGCAAATTGACAGGTAGATCATCCCCCAGGCAGAGACAGTCATGGCTCTACGAGTCACGGGCCTATCTCTCTCATGATCCACATCACTTTTGACCATGGTTGCTGCTGTGGCTTTTGCATCGTCAGATGGGATGTTTAAAGGCCTCCAAGCGCAGATGACAAAATGACATCATCTCCCCTCCCTTTACTTTTATTCTGCAACAAAACATTATCCAATCACGACGGTTGTGTGGAGCAAGCGCGACATCTTGACCCCAACGAAAACTTGGAATTCAAGGACATCTAATGCACTTTCAAAGTAACAGGAAAAAAAATAATCTCTAGTTGGGAAATAAAATCTTTGAAGTCTTTATGGAGCTGGTGAGTGCTCCCTTGATCTCTGTCTTACAGTTTGTGGTGGTCATAAAGCTCAATTGGCAGAGTTCCAAAGGGAGTCATCTTCCCGTCCTGACAAACATGCAAAATATTATTACCTTCCACTCACGTCATAGGCCCAAGATAGTTTGTCAGGTTATCACCAAGATTTTAGTGAATCTTTGAGTGGACAGTGAGCCAAATATCATTGTTCCGTGAAGCAAGTTCTAGCTGCTGGTCTGGCCCTGCAATCAACTGGCATCTTGACCAAGGAACAACTTCACCATTGACCCAAGACTGCTGGGATTTTCTCCAGCGCCCCTGTGACCCTCAGTGCAGAATAAGAGGTGATAGAAAATGGATGGATGAATCTTTTATTGGCGTTTAGGTTCCTCAAGACAATATGTACGGATGGATTGTACCTTGTCCTATAAAAGACAGGGTTTTCTTTGCTGCCAGTGTAAACCTGGGCAAATATTGGGGAAGAAAAAATCTTGATGAAGAAGTCCAGCGTGACGCTGCTGGCTGCTGCAGCAGCAAACAATCTTTTTTTTTCCCCCAGCAGGTCAAGCTTTCATTTATGAGAGGACAGGTGGCAGACTAGGTCTCAGGTCTTCGGGGCATATCAGTGGCGCGTCTGAGGTTTGGATTTGGGCCACTGTGGTCTTATTCCTCCTCTCAGCATTTGCTGAGACGGCTGAGTTAGGCTAAGGCCCTTAAAAACTGATGTGCTCTTTGTCCGACACACAGTGGGTGAAGAAGGAGCTGACAGGATACTCTGACATCATCATCTGGCCAGCAAGTGGTTGTATCATTAAGCAGCTTACTAAGTGCCACGTTGCAGTTCGTAGTAACTCCAATGCTGGGTAACTCATTAGGATAGATGAGCTGGCAACAAATGAATGGCCATCATGTACCTCCAAGCTGGCTGAATTTGTTCTGCATTCATTTGTTTTCTTTTAAGTTACAATTGAGGCCACCATTTTAGCACACCGTTAGCAATAGCATCACAGTATGACCAGTAACTGCTGCATGCTGAGTACTGTTTGGAGGTTTTCAGGATACGTTGGCCAAGGAAGGGATTGGAATTACGTATTTCTATATTTTAAACTTTAGATTTAGTTTGTCCATAGAATGACTGAGATGGCCTGTGGGGTTCATAGTTCCACAAACTGAGTTTTACAAAATTTCCATCATAATAGTAGGGAGGATTTTTCACTTCACTGTTTTTCTAGTCGTCTTCATACTTGAACATTTTCAGAACTCGTCCAAACCCAAAATACACACCGCTTGGTATGTCTGCAACCCATAAAAACAAGCAACCGTGAGTGTTGCGTTCCAAGCCATTTTGTGCTCTTGTGTTGCTGCTTTTTAAATCTCAAACTCTTCCTCTTGAGACTCTTGTCGAAAAAAAAAGAAGAAAACCTCTTGAATCAATGCTAGTCATGACAAGATGTCTCATCCCAAGACATGCAGTTTCCCTTCTTGGAGCACTTGGAGTGCTGCTGTCAATTGCCATCAGCACGGCGTCTTCATGTAGACACATTGCTTTCTCGCAAGGTACGTTTCACGCTCCACAAAACAACACTGAACTCCTGAAACACCTTGCTAGAGTGGCGAGAGAAGGACCCAATCCCTCCAAGTCCATTTAGAGGCTTTCAAGGTGAAAAAGCCCAGCCCTCCCCGCTCGGCTCCAGGAAGTGGAGTAGGTACTTTGGAGGACACAAGTGAGATATGTCTCCAGCGGCAGAGGAATGTACGGGAGAAAGAAAGAGCGCATGTTTAATCAGGCGCAAGGACATTTACACCGTTTGTTGTTTTTTTTCTTCTGGATGAGCACAAGGGAAAAAAGTAGAATAACAAGGAGGAAAATGCTGCAAGCAAAATGAAGTAGAAACCCCGGGAAGAGCAGCGCTCTAAAACATTTTTCGAAATGGCAGATAATAGTCTTCTTCCATGCGTGTAAACATTGCATTTCCATAGAAATGGCCTCTTTCTGCGGCTCAAATAGGTAGCCATGGGTGAGAGAGAGAGGGAGAGAGTTATGTAGTGCTTGTATTATAATTACGTAATTGGTTTCTAAATGTAGATATCTGCTTTTTAAAGGAAGTGAAAAAGTAAAGTAACAGAGGTTCAGAGGTGGAGGTGGGTTGGTGGCACCATTTTGGATAAATATAATCTTGAAGTCAGTTTTGTTGTGATTTGATCTGCAACAGGTATGTTTCATGGTGTGTGTGGCGCCGTCCCATGACATAGCTTCACTTTACATTGGCTCAAATTTGAATTCACTTCAAGCACACTTTTTTTCTTCAAAGTTCCCTTAAAATTAGCCAGATATTTTATAAAAATACAAACACTGCTACAATGCAAACAAAGTGTGTGGTTGTAACTAACTTACTATACTTGACAAGTAATAATACATACAGAAAGACACAATTGAAACAATTGAAGGAACAATTAATGCCCAATCCCAATTTAGACCAGGGAAATGTCAGTGTGGGCACAAAGAAAATGACAAGTCCGCAACAATACATGCTTGACACCTAACACGTACTAGTGTGGTTTCTCCCCAAAGACCTGACGTTCGCTTGCAGATCATCTGATTAGATTTTTGAAGGACTTTGCATAAATTTGCATCTCTGTCAAGGGAAAGAAAAAAAATGCATTAATTTTGGACGTCTGTCAGGCTCAGGCGGCACTTTTATTTCTGAGGGTTTTGTTCTCCCTTAAAATAAATGATGGGCTGCTCCATTAACGAGGCCCTGTGATACAAGTCAGAGAGTTCAGGCATGTCAAAGACCGGGGAAGGAAGGGGCGGGGATGTGAGTCTGACGGCTGATTTTCCGCATCACTTACAACTCTCTCTGTCTGTCTTCCAACTCCCCCCTCTCTTTTCTTTTTTATCCCCGGACGTTCGGAGTTCCATGTTTATCTGCCCTGTGGTCAGGTGGTTCCTGGCTAGTGACCGGAACAATGAGATTGTAAATACAAGTGGCTGAGAGTTTGTGGCCTCAGCCTGCGTGACAGTATTGAGGGATTTAGTGATCCAAAAAGCCCCCAGTGTCATTGCTGGCCCCTTTATATCAGGCAGAGTCAGCAACGGTAGTCCACGCTGCACACAAAGACCCCAACCAAGGAGGGGAAAGTGGAATGAGAAATATCTTAGTCTCTTGTCTTTATTATCAGTTATCTTTATCACAAAGTTATCTCCTTTGAATATCTGGCTGATCGAATACTCTTTTTACTTACATGTACATAAAACGCTTTTATTCCCACCCCATGGCACGTACCTTTTCACAGCCAATCAACAAACATGGTCAATGGCCAAAAATTACACACAACAATGAGAGCAGAAAAAGTCTTTTTCAACTGTCCTCATAGACACTGTTGATGATACTTTGCTATTCACGCAGATGGAACTGAGCCTCGTCAGGATGCTAACAGGGTTGCTCAAGTTCATTTCAGTTCTGCAGGTACCATACTTCAGCGTTCCCCATCTGGCAACACTTTAAGTTCATAAATGCCTTTACCACTAAGTCATGTCCTAGCTGTGCTTAAAACACTGCATTAGAGTCAATCTCATTGTTACTGATTACAGGAAAACAGAACTGCGATGTTGCTTAGCTTGCAGTGTGCATTATCTGAGCTCAGCAACTTTGAAGAATCCAATAGCGTCGATCCTCCAGCTATGAGAAAACTTGTGGTCCACACGGAGAGGGGGACATTGTGTTGTAAGACAAATGACAGTCCCATTCTGACATGCTACACTTTATATAGGTAGTTCTGTCACGACACGTCGCCTTGGCACGACATAATGGCGGCTCCTTTTAAAGTCACTTTAATTGTAACAAAAACAGAGGCACCAGAGTTTCAAGAGGCCGCAGCCGAGCTGGGGATGATATATGAGTCATCATTACAACATAGCACTACCATTGTTTCATAATAAATTCATACCCCGTGAAAAACAGCCACATGCTCCTGGATATCGAAATTTAAATTGGCTCAGAAGGCAGATATGAACCCAGGCGTGGAAAATAAAGCATTCCTTTGTTTTTGCCTCTTTTTTTGGGGGGGGTGTATGTGCTCCACAGCAAGTTGGAGTATTTGCGCAGGGTTTTCTTAACATATATCAACCAGCCAGACCATTTACAATAACAAAGCTGCATGACAAACAACAGTGCTTTATGTGTAGTGATGATAAATGTGCAAGCTGCATCGCTCTATCTGAAGAGCAGGGAAGTGAAAAGCTGCTACTGCGTTCTTTGGCGACTCCAATTTCTGTGCCTAGCAAAGAAAACTGTGGCAGCTTTTGTAGGCTGGTACACCGGAAGGAATATTTCCCAAATCATTTGGACTTATCTCCCATATCCATCTGGTAAATATCTGTAGTATGTGTTGGTAATGGGCAGGTATGACCTAGAAGGTGACTAGAACAAACTTCTGTCAATCACGTTCTTTCAGACCAGTCAGATTTATGATTAGTAGTTCAGCCAGTTTGACATGAGTAATGTTATGGCGTGAGGTGCCACAATGTCCGTGGTGTTGAACCAAACTGTTTGAGAAACTGTTTTTGCCTCTGTCGGCCAGTCATACCTATTCACTCCATTAACCAGAGGGCACTCTTGAGCAGTGAAACTGCAGCGATTTATGAAACTTGCTACCGTGTTGTGAAGTTGGACTTTGTGCAATATGACTTTTAAAATAACACACCAGATACATAACTCATTGACAACACTCTCCACAATGCCTGCAACACATATTTGCAACAACATCACTTATAAGTACGTATGTGATTATCAAGTAAACATCACAGTGTAAAATCTTTGACTAACTCTGAATGTATAATTTAAGGCTATATGCATATTTTGTATGTTGTTGACGTTTGGCCAGTAATCTTTAAAATTTTAAATATGATATAGATCATATAAATATGATAACGTTTTAATCACATTACATCAGTTAACATAAAAATGCTGAAAGCTGACTACAATGTTTGGTATTGTGGGTAAACGCCACTTGAGGTTTCTTGTTTAGTGTTTGTCTTTTCTTTTTTCAGTGAGTGTTGATGCAGCGCCACCACAGGTGATGAGGGGAATACTTTTCTCAATAGGTTCAGTTTGTTTGCACTGCAGTGTGAAAGCTAAGTCAGACCCACCGATGTTGCAGCCGCAATCATCCAGCGCACCACAACCTGCTTGCATGAGTTTGTTAAGGCAGATGAGTGAGGCAAGAGTGCTAAAATCTGGGCAATCCTGCTGACCTATTAAATTCCACGTAACTGTGTGCAAGTGCTACATGGAAACGTGTTAAAAAAAAAAAAAAAACTGCCGCAAACCATCACAGCCCCATCTGCAGCCTGCAGTCCCATCACTGGACACTCATCTCAACATGGAGAAAAAGACGGCAAGCAAAAGTGAAGGTAACTATTTTCATGCGTGCATGTCTGCATAATGCATGTGGCCATAACAGAAAGCATCTGTATTAAACATAAATCTGCAGTGTCGACATGTATAATAGAGGACAGTGCATGCAACATATGGCGCTGAACACATTCTTGTCGTGCTGACGTGGGCCAGAGCGACAATGTTTTGAGCCCCAGTTCATCCTGAGCCATTATTGTTTTAAGTTCTGAGAAATGAGCTTCAGTTCCATCCCATTCCCAATCAATTAATTACTCTCCATTGTGTCTAATTAAAGCCACAACATAACACATATTATTTGACATCATGACTTTTTTCTGATGCATCTTATTGTCACGCAGAGTGAATAGGTCCTGTATTCAATGTCATCCTTTAAAATGTGTCACACTCTTTTATTTTTTTTAAAAGCTCAAAACACTTGCATTTAAAAGTTATAAACCGTGTTGGTTCTTAGGCCTGACAGCCAGCAGACGCTCACAGCTCATGCAAAATACATGGTGGTTCAGGTCATTTGACTTGCACCACAAGAGCATCATCATCATGTTGCTGCTCTTCTTTCTTTCTGAAACCTTTTCTTGTTCTTTTTGCTCCCTTCATCATCACATCCATACCATCTTTGTTTGACATAATCTTTTTTGCATCATGAAGGAAGCAGAAAGTCTTCAACATGCTCAAACTGAGGCAATATCACCAACAAAATCAAATCAGTCACAAAACTAGAGGATGACCACATGGTTCAGTGATCACACTGCCTGGGAAATAAACTGTACAAGTTGATTTCTTCAGGCACAGGGGCCACGATTCAGCCAGAGGGTTTTTTTTCCACCCAGGAGTTTGTAGATCTTCATTAAGGCGATCAATGTCCAACAAGAGAGGCCCTTAAACATGGCTAAATCAGGCAATAAACTCTGACTGACCAACAAGTGATTGGCTGTCCGGTTTTGACTGAGAACGCAAATTTAAACCTGGGATGTTTATCAGGAATCCAATGGGCCACGTCGTTGATAAGTGTCTTTGTTTCTGAACACACTTTACTTCATTTGGGAACGGAGCCCCAGGTGCCGGCACGCCGGGCCAAACTCGTCGGCTCCTCGGCTATCGAGCGGCACAACGTGAAGTGAATAGCAGAGGCAGCCGCTGTGGCCGCGCCTTGTCTGATAGAGAACATTGTCAGCCGCACTTAGTGTCATATGTCATCTCTAATACTGTACACGGGAACGACCAAAAAAAAGAAGAAAAATTGACTGAGTGGATCGTGGTGATAATAAATGAGGTAGCACCTCCTCCCCCGCCCCCCGACATCAGACGATGAGTGATGGACGTGGTGGTGAGGGGATGATGAGGACGAAAGCAGACAGAGAACCCCCCCGGCCGCCACCCTTGCTGTTGTCACAATGTCTAATTTTCTTTCGTTACATTAACTTCAGATTAGCTGAGGATCACCGGTCACAATGCTTGGGCTGTTTTTTGCGAGCCGACAGGTTCAGTTCAGGGTTTCTGTGCCAACAAAACTGCTTTATTTGACATTCCTTGTACCTAATAAGGTGGCTGGCAAGTCTGCATAGGGTCAGAACAGTGGTTATCTGAGTTACCGTTGCTTTTCTATGGTCTCCAAACACACGACTGCCCATTCTGACCTCTGACCCCTGACCAAGGCATTTACCACACCACTGCCGTACACTGGATGTTATTTTCTTTTTCAGAGGTGCATCGTTTGTGAACCCTGAAGATAGCTGAATGTCAAAATCCCAGTAAATCAGCGGTTTGTCAAACACGCCAGACAGGCACCCTTTCTTCTCCGTCCTGATGCTCGCTTCAACGCATCTTAATGCCAATAGGAGGATTTGTTGCCATGTGATAGGTTTTACCAAGCAATTACACACTCAACCTAACGATTAGTTTATAATTTTAATAGTAAGTGGCAAATGAGTGCATAAAATAAAACATAACTGGCCCAAAAAATATATGTTTATACATTTATTTTCATTTATTGGTCATACAATTCCCTCCTTCTGGGCTCAAAATCTCATCATACCCAAAGTTGTTTTTATCAACTGTCACCCACAGTCACCGACAACGTCAACTTTGCTCTGACTTCAAATGCTGTTTCTCTTCCCACGTGCTAAAAAAAATAAAAAAAAATGTGACACCGTCTTTGTCAACCTCATAAATGTGAACACTTGCAGGGACTGGGAAGAAGTTTTGGATAGTGCACTGTGCAAAGTCAAAGATCCCCTGTTTCCTTTTTGCTCTCTGTGACGCTTCCATAATAACCACATTCAGGCGAGTGAATAGAGGACAGAATGTGCATCCCGCGAAGATCTGGATTTTTGAAGTATGTTTGTCTGTCGAAAATGGCTCTCAGCTGGCACAGTTTAAATTCAAAATTCAAAAACTCAACTGTGGAAATTTGAGCCACTGAGCAATTTTAGCTTCTGAAAGAAGAGGGGAAAAAACACACCACCACACACACACACACACACACACACAACTGCAAGGGAAAATATTTTTACGCCTTTATTCGAGATTGTGTTTTGTGTGTGGCTCATGCTGGAGTTTCACATGCAAACTGTTCCTTTGTGCCCATGTTTATTAATGGTTACAGTACTTCCATCTACAACAATCTACTACGTTGTTAGACCACAGCATTTATTTTTGTTTTTTGTTTGTATTGTTTATATAGCAGCATGCTGCATTTGTAGCACAAACACATTTTAAAAGGTTGCTTTTTTCCATCGTTTTTTTTTTTTTTAATGAGGGTTAGGGTCAGTGCCACTCAGATTATTTTTTTTTTTTTAGTTATTATTATTATTATTTGCTAAAACATAAAATGGTGCCTGGCTACTTGTAACTAAAGTAGTTTACTACAACTTCATCTCCCTGCAGACATGGTTCTTCCAAAACCTCAACTGAATGCAAACACCACATCCACATGGCCGTAGTAAATTCAATAGCGTGATCAATATGAACGAGGATGTCCTCTAGTCGCGCATTGCATAAAGCCTAATGGAGCGATCAGGACTTAATAGCAGAGATGTTCACGTTTTATGCCAATCTGGATGATTCCTGGTGAACCGTAACCAGATTCTGCACATTTTACTTAATGCGCTGCACCTATTGTATTTGTCTTTGTTATGTTGTGTAAATGCATGGCCACTTTCTTCGGTAAACCTTGCCACCTAATAAAGTGTCTGATGGGTACATTTGATCTTCAGTAAGTTGTCTTCACCACATCCACATGCTTAAATGCACTGAGCTGCACTCAGCAACTGTAACTGCAATGTGATTGGCTGAACAGCCATTTGTGTTGACAAGCAGTTGAGCAGTGTGCCGAATAAAGCGGCAGGCACAATGTATTAGTATTTGCTCAATCCCACACTTATGCACCATGATTTTTATTTTTATTTTTTTACTTCACGTCTTAATTTAGCGTCAATTGTTGCTTTTGTGGTGGAAGCATCAGCTGATGACAAAACTAATCAAAAGAGCAGCACAGGTCACATTGTATTCTATAAAACTAAACCCATTATCTAATGTTGTGATAACATCTGAATGCGTGTCACAAAACAAATGGGGGGGGTTCCTCCATCAAACCAACATTAGCCACACAAGTACCGCAGTCGACAATTATATTTTTTTCTCCCTAATATCAAGGATCAAAAACAACATGGCCTCAGGGGCCAGAGTCAGAGTCCTATATAAACCCGGTCTGTGCCGGCTCCGGCCCATTTCCTTCGCATTTCCTCGGATGTCTCCGCATAAGCATATAGCAACCGTTCCGCCTCTCTTGCATCAAGCAGTGGGAAGAAAATCTCTTTGCGGAGGTCCCGCAAGCGTGTCTGTCTGCCGCACTGAAGGTTTTAGGAGGTAATCAAAGAGAATGTGGCACATCTGTGGGTGCTGAGCAGCTGTTGAAGTGCTTTTTTTTTTAATTGTGGGTTTCTTTTGCATATTTTTGTTTTCTAGTTACTCTGTGCAGAGATTTTTTTTTTCTCTCCCAGAGTGGGACATAGTTTTAATCAGTCCTTAATATTTTCACTGCAGCGCATGAACACTGTGAACAAACATTATTTTCTTTGTTTATTTCCCTCCACTGAGCAGCGCGCTCATCCGCACCCCTGCTGTCGCGGCGATCTACTTCTGCAACAGCGGCAATTAACGGCACCTACCAACTGTCTGAACTGCACTGCTGCCCCCTATTTATGCCCGTCGGTAAACGAACTGCACTGGCACAACTATTTAGAACAGCCTGTAAAAAAAGGAATTTTGTTTTTGCCTTTTCAGAAAATGTTCTTCTTTTTTGTCTGAGTCATATCGTGACACTTCAATAAGTGTCACTCATTGTCTCTCAAACAATGAAGGTAAGAATGACAGGAGCAATCTCCTGCCCCCCTCGCCCCATCCCCTCTCCTCTCTAACCACAGCCACTCCTTCGTTCTGCCGCTGCTGTTGTTGTTTTAGGTGTCAAACAGACAGGGAGGAGAAGCCGCCATATAATATGCAATAGACGGCACTCTCAAGGCTGCAAACATACAAAAAGGCAAACCGCATTTGCATTCATTCCCAGGAGAGGCGCTACTCGCTGCACGCCGAGTTGGAAAATCAGCCTCTTCCTTAGTTTCTTTTTTCTTTTGTTTCCCCTACAGGAGAAAAAAAAAGTGCCTCATGCATAAATAAAACATGGTGTTGCCCTCGTGAAACAAGAAATACTCTGTAATTTCACCTACAAGAGAGAAATATTGCATTTGAAATTCCTTTGGGATTTTTTTTATTTATTTCCTGCGAAGCCCTGCACGTCTATGGTTTCCATTCAGATAACAGACACACTCTACGCTCAGGCTTTAAAGAGGGCTAAGCATTTTTCTTTGTGATGCGTTGGACAAACCACCACTGGCTTTAGATTGGGAATGCAAACTTAACAATGGGCGGATGAAGCTTAAAGGGCCTGTATAAAAAGGTAAATGTGGCTCCGGAAGCAAAAAGAAAAAAAAAAAGAAAAGGTGGGGTTGGTCTGTCCCATCTACTCAGCAGCCAATAATAATCAGAGAGCGCTAAGCCGTTAGCAAGGCTTAACACAGCTTATGGACGGTGGCGAGTCTCAATTTGGCTGCTGTATCATTATTATGAGGGTTTTTTTGCGTGCTAAAGCTAAAATCTCACATAGCTCAGTCACTTCCTTACTTGTACCGCAGGCGGACGGGGCTGAAATGCATCCGCCGCTGAACAGCGTTCACGTGCGTTGGAGGTGCGGTTATGAAAAGGAGCTTAAATTGGGAAGGAGATGTCGTCGCTTTTAATTCCCGGCCTACGCAATTTTAAACAGCGCAAACATTAATGCGTGTCTTGCCACCCGCATCCAACCGTACCGCTGCGAGATTTAATTTCCCGTGGGAGACAGTTTTGAACCAAATTTGTAGGGATATGCTGCTTCGGATGGAGAAAAAAAAAATGATAATAAATAAATAAAATAAATACAACAGGCACATTCATGTTCCTGATTTTTCAAAAATCACCTTTATGACAAAGATTGTAAATAGAACGCGCTTCAGACTTTCAGCATCACCGTGGGATCTAACTGAGAGGAAGACATCATATTTTTTTTGGCACTCGCGCTGTCAAAATAGAAGCGACCCCAGTTTGATCCCTGCAGTTTATTTTTCATATTTGCGCCTCCATCTGTTGTGTCCTAATTGTCACTCATTTATCTCGCACCAGCTGTTTCCAGCCTTTCGCGCGGCAGTGTCACATCCCCTTCGTCTAAACGAGAGCAAAGACAGATTTAAGACCTGTCAGCTTCCCCGAGCGGATCATCATCGTCTTCTGAGTGTCTGCGAAGAAACCAGGTACCTTTGCCTGCCTCTCGCTCCCTTTTTCCCTTTGTTGACACGAGATATGCACGCTTTTCAATCACCGCCATCCCTTTCATATCCTGCCGATTTCATTTGCCGCACCGGGTTATTGTATTCGTCCTCCAAGTTCCACTTCCATCATAGTGTATAAAAGGGGTTTTGATTGCGAGCCCGTTTTGGAGCAAGCAAACGCGGGGCGCTGGTAGCAAAGTCGAGAAACATGCAATCAAATGTACTTGTGTTTTGATGGATGGGCCAGGTGTCTCTGAAGACAAGGAACCCCTTCCCCCAAAATGATACCACTGACATTTTTCTTTTTATTTGTAGACGTGACTTGTCAACTGATGCCAGTGCCAACATAAACAACACAACATCTGTCAATTGCAGGATAATGACGCACACAGACGCACAGGAGCTGCCTCATTTTAGACCAGGAATATCTTGCAATGGTAAAGCAAACAAATTTGTACCTGCACATTTATCTATTCATTAGAAAGGTATCTTCATCTATGGCAATATTGCAGCGCACATCCTTGCGTCAGGGATCTGAGGTTGATTTCACACCAGAGCTGTTTGGACCACTTTAAACACACCAGAGTTCATTTCCTTGATTAGTCCACTTGGTTTGGGGGCAGGTGTGAAAGCTCATCCAAACTCTGGTGCGAAACCAAACCACCAGTCAACCAAACTAAAAGCCACTTGAAAAACTTGGGTCTCGGCTCGCTTGCAAGTGTGACCCTGTTGTGGTTGGTATGTAGTGTGAATGCTCACCGGATCAAGTGTGGTAAGTGAGAGAATACACAGTACATCTTGGGGAGAGGAGAGGAAGCTTTGGATATGGTCAGACGTCCAAATAAATCAGCAACGTGCGTGAGGAACAGAAGAAAGGGAAAGTTTTTACATACATGGTTGCTGATTTAATGCATAAAGTGGAAGCACGAGCCACCTTCGACGTCCAACTGTCTCACAATGTTACCAGTGTGAGCAAAAGCAGATAGATTTTGCTTCAAACGAATTTACCTACCTGAAATAGATTAGAACAGATGAAAGAGTGAGCGGCTGGCAGTTTTAAAATTACATTTCTCTTGTGTTGGATACACTGTCATACAAAAATGAGGGCAAAAATATTGACAATTTTGCCATTGTTTTCTTTTATATTCAAGAAAAATCTAATTTTTAGAGCCCCAGCTGTTCTGTTTTAAACTGAAATGGCCAAAAATCATGTTCAGTGTGTGAGTGTGATTTTTGCCAATAAATGCCTAATTTTTAAGGTTGCGCCTCGGCCAATAACCAATCAGTTCCCTTTTAGTAGTGATGAACCAACTCCTACAAGTTGATCCTAAAAATCACAGAGGAAGACAAGACAATATTTGAGAGTTTGACTGTCTTATCCCATCTGAATTAGTTTAGATCTTGGGAAGTGGGCTGTAAAGCAATGTAATAGCAAACATAAAAGTTGAAAACAATGATAAAAAAGTGTTAAAAAACGAAAACAAATAAGCTGTAGAAAACTCTAAAATCTGTATTCAAAGATATACAGGAAGTAACCGCGAGCCCTGCTGATGCTGAAGGGACGCTTTTGTTGACTTTATCAGAGGCTAATGAAATTTTTAATGAAGGAGCAAAGAACGACACTAAATTGGTGTTTATTTTTTTTTTTGTTTTTTTTTTTTACTTTACTACTGACGTTTTTGTGGCTATAGCAAGAGTGAAGCTAAGCAGTCAGCTCATTGTTGCCCTCAACAGTGAGGAAGTGACGAATGGCTGTGTCCAAAATCAGATATTTCCATTAGTATACCCAAATACAGTCAACTTCATTGCTGTGGTGTGTGGTCCACTCATGTCAACATGTATAGTGCTGCCCGAAGGTGCACACTGTCATTTCACAGGTTATTATATTAATGGCGAAAGACTGCTTAGACAACATTCCATTACACATAACCAAAATGCCCCCAGCAATGTCAATGGCAGTTTAAAATGGGCCACCAAAAGAGGAACACAGCAGACACCAACGTTAGCTTGCACGCTTTCACCAGTGGGTTGCTGTAAACCTGCTAGAGTCATGGGCTCTGGACTCCTTTTGCCGTTTCAGATACTTATTTACTTCAGATAACGTAAAAGCAAAGCTGTTTGGAAAAAAAAAATAACATGTGAAGGTTGTTTTGATGCTGCTTGTGAGCTGTTAAAACCAGCAGTCCTCTTTTTCTGTTTGTTCTCATCACACTAACTCGGAAGGGAATGGCTGAAAAACGTGCACGGCGCCCACAGTGGGGGGGGACTCTTCCATAACAGCAACAGATAAACAACAAAGGGCGGCTGAAGGACCTCGAGCGAGAGAAAAGGAGAGCGTTCTTTCATTTCTGCATTGAACACCATGATCACCAGCTTCATGACACAATATACTGTTATGTTTTAAGAACATTACTAGAGCACAAAAATCAGTCAGGATGTGTTGAACACATATGGGATGGCTTTGACAGTTATTGCCTTGAGTGTCTAATTGAATGTGATTATAGAGGATGAATATCAAGTGTGCAATCTGCGGCCATCATTACGGAAATTGAACACTTTCAATTGCTAAAACGTAAACATTTCTGACACAAAGCTTTGTATTATAATCACACTTAGTTGTGAGTGCTTAACCATAAAAGAATAAACAAGGCGTCATGGCGTCATCAAGCATCATATTTTAGGCTCTTTAAAACAGCCTCCTTGTGTGTGTTCATTTTGCACACTTGTAATTTTCTCAATCACTTTCAACTAGACACTTTGGAAATTTGAGTTTTCATTTAAGACTAAAACATTGCCATAATTGTTCGGCACACCATGACTGATTTTTGCACACTCGCTATGACAGCAGGGAATTCAAGATCATTATTTCATAAAACTGGTCATAATGGAGTTCAATGCAGAAATGAGTCAGTGACACAAAACTTTTGAATGTTAGTGTATTTCACATTACCTCTGGACTTGTCACCTCGTCTGATGTATCCCCTGCAAATCTTTCCACCTTGGCCACAAATTGCATTCGTCAGGGAAACTTTTCAGTCTGCACTGCGTTTCCGTCATTTTTAACAGGAGCAAAAGCGACTGAAAAGCACAGACATTGCTAACACATCGCTTTCCATTGTAGACATGCTGACCGCGGTGGAGACTAGCAGCCACTCAGCTCCTTGGCTGGAGATCAGACCTACTTGGGATTTTTAGCAGCCGTATGCCGACTGTCAGGGGCTCTACCCGTGTTTAATAAACTTGGGTCGACCTGCTAACTTTAGCGAGAGAGGGTGGGCATCAGATGAACATCACCTCAAAGCACATTTGTATAGACGACGGATTTAATAAAAATGGATGAAGACCAGGAAAATCTTCTTGGCTCTTCAGAGGCGCCACATCAAGCTGCCGTATGGAGAACAATGCACACAGATCAATTTAAATAGCTGGGATTGCATTATTAATATAAAAACCCCTGTGCTCGCCATCCTCCACTGGAGTGCTTGTCGTCTCCAAGAGACGGCCAATTCCGTTCTCCCATCAAGCGTGACAAGCTGCTAGATCCATGCCATCAGAAGAGTCAAACTCATGTGGCCTGCTCTCCCCGAGCACGGAGCGCTAACCCCCAGGAGCTCACCGAGAGGCACGGGGAGGAAGCACGCAGCTCGGGCCGGCGTTGGGGGACGGAGAGGGGGGAAGGCAGCAACGGCGCCACTCCTTAATCTAATCAGTTCAAATTAGCCTTAATACACGTCGCGCTCCGGGGCTTGTGACTGCGCTGGGTTATGTCGCGCTCACACACCTTGTACAACTTCTCCACATTTCCACACTCCCCTCCCCAGCCACTGAAAGACAGTCAGACGGCGTAACTTGGACTGACATGGAGGGATCGAGAAAAGTTCCGCCTCGGATAATTTTGGACCAAACTAAATCAGAGGCCTAATCTCTCACGGCAGTTGCATCGCTCACATGTTTCTTTCTTTCTTATTTATTTATTTATTTATTTTTGCTTAGTAATCTCTAATACAAAGCTTTCTCAGTTAGTTTTAAGGCTAGACCTGGTCCAGTGACCAATCAAATTAGTGTTGGCAGTGATGGAACAACTCCTGGCAGTTTCTCCTCAAAATCACACAGAAGAAGACATGATTTGAGAGCTAGTCACATCCAACTTACAAGTACAATGGAGTTAAAATGATGTGAGCTATAAGAAAAAATGAAAGTAGAAAATAGTGAAAAGAACTGTTAAAAACTTTATAAGCGGCAGAAAATCTATATAAAATTAAAGCTAAAATAACTACAGGAAGTGTCTGTGAGCCATGCTAATGCTAACATCACTTTAGCTTATGTTGCTTTATCAGGACTTTTATCAGAGGCTGATGATATTTTCAATATAAGAGCAACGAACTGCACTGCAGCCCTCTCATTGGTGAATGGCAGGTTTTTTTTTCTTTACTATTAACTTAAGCCTGACTTTTGCAAGATTGAAACTTCACATTGTAACTCATTGTTGCTCACAACAGTGTGGCTGTGACGGATGGCTAATGTTGGCTCTGACACCCCAAGGAAGCCCAAGTTATGTCTTAAATCACACACCTCCATTCGACGCCAATGTTAGCTAGCACGCTTGCACCAGCTCCTGCTTCATCATCACTTCTATGCCACGTGAAAATAGTATTGAGTATAATAGTTTTGAGTTTGACTTTACTTTCGTGAACTGTGAATTTCAAAATATTCACCCAAACTTGAAAGAACAAATCTGATTGGTCTGCTTGAAGGAGATAGTTTTGCTTAATTCTCCTGCTTTGCCACATTTGCCTTTCAAACAACTTTCTGTGATTTTTTTTTTCTTGCTAGAAGGATACGTGAGAGAAATCCTTCTAAGGAATCATTGCATCAGCCATGCCAGGTTACAGACGATTTGGCCGATAATCACAACCTCCTTGACTTGTTGGACTTTTTACACTGAAATCTGGGGCTAAAATCTACTCGGGCAGAAAGTGGAGCATTTTAAACAGCCTTAGGTTACCCATTTAGAGAAGCCACCAGCACACACACACACACACACACACACACACACACACACACACACATTACATATATTACACACACTCTACACAGGGCTGCACACCCCTTTGGCCACGAAGCACCCTGACATCTTCAGGGCACAGATTCATCTAATTATGGCTGGCGGAGGCGTGCGAAGATAGCAGTGAAGATGCTGGTCACTGTGTACAGTGCTGGGGTCATCTCACTGCTGCTTTGACATTTATGATGAAATATTCATCCAGAACCAAACACAAGGCTCTGGTAGCATGGAGGGGAGTGGGGGTAGAGAAATAAATAAAAGCCTTGCCAGCAGGCTGCCTCTAGTCTTCATAGCAGTGATGGCGACTGTCTCACAACATGCTGTTTACCATTTCAAACAGTGCTGTCTGCAGGACTTCTCCTGCTCCACTGAATAAGAAAGACACGCAAACAGAATAAAGAGCTGTTGACTGTGCGGAGGGGAAATATGAAAAATTGGGGGGGTAGAGACTATAGCAAAAGCTTATGACACTTTTTCAATACAGTGTAAAATACATGTGTCCATTTTACAGACGCTTACTGGAGACGTGACGCATGTCATGCACTGCCTTTTATTCTGTTTTCGTGCACACAGCATTGCACTGTTTGAGTTAAAGGCGGGGCGTCACACTGCGTCCTTTCTGGTTCCCGCATCATGGAGGCATTATCCCGTGCGCGTTGACGCAGCGCGCGTTGTGAAATCGCCCGCATTAATTGTCTTCTCACAGCGCGGGTCACCATTTAACCGCAGCCAAGCAGATTTGCTGTTACCATGTAGGCAAATGCGGATGCCCACTGCTGCACTGCCATCAAGCGGTGAAATAAGGTAATCCACTCTAATGGATCATTACAAACAGATACTGAGATAGTGTGTCGTTCTTCCAGAGATTAAAAAAAATGAAGAAATAAAGAAAAGGAAACAAAAGACATAGACATTGAAGATAATTTCAGGTGTTTTACCGTTGCCAGAAATGTGGTGGGTACATCTGACACAATCAGATGATGAAATATGCTAATTAGACAAAGTGGACGACAGCCAAGGAGGAATTGAGTACATTTGGAAGGGGGCGGGGGAGTTTAGGTATTTTGGGCTGAGTTGGCGAGCGCCGCTGATTCGGAACCACGTTTTGTCAAGTCAAACCACAATAAAAAAAATACAAATAAAATAAAAGAGGCTGCCAGCAGATTGTGTAGGATGCAACTTTTAAAAATAAATTATCCATCCAACATTTTGAAAAGCAGCAAGCGAATGAAAAGAAGAAAATGATAGTCATTGAAACTAACTTTATGCCGCCATCTGCTGGCCGTGGGAGGCTATTGCATCAGATTAACAGCCTATTTACGGCACTGGGATGTGGAGCGAAATAAAGAGATTACATCAAGCAAGCAAAGCAAGGCGCATGATGTACAGTTAATAAAATCATGTATGTTTGTCTTCTAAATGAGCATCACTTAATCCCGTGCAGACACGTATTTCCCTGTCTGCCAGCCACCACAGAGCGCCGATGTTTTGTCACCCCCCACCCCCCATCATATCCAGCATAATCTCATCATCATGACAAACGCGCCCACCCCACCCCAGTTTAACGCAGAGCTCTGAGACGATCCGCGGAGGTTCAGCACAGAGAGTTGCTGCTACAGAGAAGCCTCTGTCTGTTTGCGACAGAAGCTGAGATGTTGAGCCTTGCAGCGCTGCTACTTTCAGCTTTTGAGTGCAGATGCTTCAACATTTCTGCTGCCCACATATTTTTTTTTTTCCTAAAAGATGTTTGAACCTCGGCCCCTGTGCGCTGACCTCACAGGGCCTGACCGCAGAGATTACGGCTGACCAAGAATAAATGTATCTAAATAAATGGAAAATACATCCCAGTTTCTGGAGAGTTTTGCCATGTCTGAAAAGAATAAAAATGAGCCCACGTTTATCCTCAGCTCATGCAACAGGGGACACTGGGGATGAATTAACGCCGCTGCTAATACCAGCGCAGATATGAGTTCCTGATACGGATGCAAGTGCCCAGCTACCGGCAGGCTCTTTATCACTCGCCAACACCAGAAGAATAGAAAAGCACACAAAAAAAACAAAACTAATAACAAGGATGCCGGCCTCCTATAAATCGTTGGTATTGTGAGATGTAATGAGAATTGCATCTCCTGCGGCAGGATTTGTGGATTTGTATTCTGATTAAGATCAGTCATATAACACTGACCTTTTTTTTATTTTTGTTTCATGTATTTTCATTTTGTTTTGGCGCTGTGTCACGGCAGCAGGGCCAAGGAGTTTGATAACAAGAAGGAACAAATATTGGAGAGGAAGAAAGGAAGGAAAGACGGAAGGAAGGAAGGTGTTTCATTGAAATTGCAAAACTTTAATCGTACAAGAAAATCCACACATTCTCTGAAAGTGTTTGGCGAGTGATACATTATCAGCAGAGAACATTAGCAAGGTGAATTTTCTATAACATGGGCCCAACAATACAACAATAATGAGTGATTACTTTGCCCTATGTTTACAGCCTCCTAGTTGGCTTTACCCTCCTGTGAAAAGCTTTGTTAGACCTTCTGCATGTTTGGAAGGGTGCTCTGAAAAAAGGTGGTGATGTCACAAACCTGACAGATGCACCAGTGAGGTATGAGTGTCCTCAGGTGACATCACAAAGGCTTTAAAAGTTTCAGAATTTCATTTACCTTAGAGGTAAAGAATAGATGGAATCCCTGCATAGGTGAAGTGAATTTTCCAGAATCTGGGACCTTTTAAATGGATTTGACTTCCAACTCTGAGCCTTTCTGTGGTGTCTGCATGTTCTCCATGTGCTTGCGCCAGTTCCCTCCTGGCACTCCCAAATGCAAGCATGTTAGGCCAACTGCCATCCTTAAATTGTTCGTAGGTGTGTGAGTGCAAACGGTTGTTTGCGTCAATGTGGACATGTGGTAAACTGGCCACTTGTCCAGGGTTTAACCCCGCCCTCATCCCAACACACAACAACTGGTATTGGCTCCAGCACCCCAGAGACCCTGAGTGCAGGAGAAGCAGTGATGGATGGATGGATGGATGGATGCATGGATGGATGGGTGAGTGGGACCTTTAAGGAATGTAAAGATTTAGATGGACTTACAAAAATACTTGATGAAAGCACTACAGGTGGGCCGAGGGTGGCAGGTTGGCCACAGATGGTTCAGAGCTCTTTTCCTCGGCCTGCGATGCTTTGAAAATGTTAATCAAAGCGCTGGTTGGCAGTCTCCTTTAAGAGCTGACAGAAGTTACCAATTGGCAGCCAAGTTATTAAGAACCACCTCTGCTGTGCAGTTAAGTGGCAGAGATGGAAACTTTACAATTGGATTTCTCGTCCTCGAGATATAATGTGATGCAATCTAAACAGTTTAAGATCCAACAGCCAAGCGTCTTTTGTGCGTGATTTTGTATTATTATTATTTTGTTTGTTTAGCTTTAATTTTCAATTTAAATCAATTAGGGAATTTTCGAAAATCTAATTTCAGCGTCCTGCGAGGGTTGTAATGATAATAATAACACGCCTCAAAGACAGCAAATCATCATCGGAACTGTCAGCTATTAGAAGTGAGGAGTTGCACAGCTGGCTCCCATTAAGGCCCGTATTAGCAAGATTCATTAACCATGCTGCATCACAGTAGGAAAATGACAAAACGTGCCACAACATTAATGTCATAAATGTAAAGTTCGGATATGAGTTTTTTGCCTAATGATTTTTTTGTTATTGTTATTATCATCGTTACACCACCGCGGAGGAATAATGACAAAACGTTATTACTTTTTCTTTCCAGTTTCAGCGAGGGGGATGGCAGACAAAGACTGGCCTTGCTTGCGTCAAAATATTTTATTCGCTTTCCAGAGCAAAATCGTTGTAATTCAAGAAAACAACCAGCGGCACCTGTGTTATGGGAAATGGTTTATTGAACGGGAAACCTCGGACGTCATGTGGAATGTACTGACGCCGCCTTGGTGTCCAGTTCCATGTGACGTTGTTCATGCCAAGCAAATTAAAACAGCTGCAGGTAGTGAAAAAACACAACCACAACAGCATCTCTGCTACCATGTGCCCGCCTCGCCTTGTGGTATATACTACTCTTTAGCATCATCCGTTTGTTTATTCCTTAACCTTTAAAGCAATGGTGCGTCCACTTGGAGTGTAAAACCAAATTTGTCCCCTGGGATTCATACAGTAAGCGGCGGAACTCGGCACATTTCCTCAAGTGCTGTGTTCAAGATGAACTCTAGTGCACGTGCACTTTGCATGGACTCCTTTCCCTTATTCCACTCTTTGGAAATGATGAATGAGCAGATAATAAATTAAGATAATAATTGATAGGAAAAAAAAATCTAAATCTCTCTCTCTCTATGTACACACACATATATATATATATATATATATATATATATATACACACACACACACACACACACACACACATACATATATGTTACTCCTGAGGGGTGAGATCTGAGGCCTGAAGATAAAAAGGACCCAGTCAAGCAAGGCTCAGAGAACACTGGTGTTGGCAATTACATGTTAATAGCAGAGTGATGAATCAGAATACAAATACATATATATATATATATATATATATATATCTCCTGCCCGGCAGCTCCAACCTCAGCGTCCTTCTGATACAATTGCTGTCCATTCACACACTTGCCGCACTCTCCGGCTTTATCTCCACAACATCGAGCGTGCGCTGCCTCTATGATACAGCCGTGTAATATATAAGGAACTTATTTTTGTATCCCCCACCGCCGGCTGAGGTGCACATACAGGAGCCCCTCTGTAGGGAGACTCAGTGCAAAGATTCAAGTAATTAATAGCTGATGCTGTAAGTTTGCGCTGCCTAATCCTGCTGGGTGTTTAAGCTCCGCACACCTCGAGCCACAAGAGACCTAAACGCTTCCTATTAAAGTGGCGGAATATAAACTGTAAGCGCGCGGCGAGGGGAAGCAGTCGTCAACACGCGGCGACACACACTTGGAAATCCAACACATGTTGTGTTTGCGCCGTTGCCTTGAGGAAGACACACTTCCACGTTTGCACACAACATAATAAAAATAAATGCGTCCCAAGGGCAACAGTCTAGCGCTCGGTTCCGTTTTAGTTGTTCTGCTTATTCTTTCTTTTTTTCTTTTTTTTTTCAAATCCCCCCTCTACGCCCAATGCAGATAATGTTCAACAACTAAATGAATGCAACGACTGTTAACGCACACTCAGTCAAAGTCACTTGCAGGCCCAGAATGGTGTGCACGTGCTCCCGTTTTCATGATGAATTTTGCACTTTTGCCATGTATTTTATCATCACCGGCCAGTTAATAGCTGTAAAGAAACACACACACACATCTGTTTTTTTTTTTGTTGTTTTTTTTGCATCCAATTATAAAACCCTGAAGGAAAACAGAAGCGGCAAACCTTTTGCCTAAGAGCTTTCGCCATTTTCCGTTCCGTTAAAGGGTGTAATTACAAGTCCCAGTCACGCGTGTGAGACATTGCAAACTACTGTCCACACGCTGCTTTGTAATCAGCCCTCCTCCTCCTGTTTTTTTTTTTTTTTTCTTCTTCCAGGTCACAAGTCATTGGACAAACGGTGACATTTTAATGCCTTTGTGCTCGTTCGTATCACAACCACACATAAATCCCAAAGTCCGCGGCTCGGCCTACTGTAAACAAGCATCATTGGGTGGGGGAGGGGCAGAGGAGGGGGTTGCCGTTGTGCCTTCTCAGCGTTTAGTAAAGGCCAGCACTACCTTTAGGTCTCTCTCTCTCTCTCTCTCTTTTTTAATGTCACACCGCACGTTAGCGCGCGGCGCGATCCAGCTCACGTCGCAACAACAGCGGCTTCTTCTTTCTTCTCGCGGGGGCCTTTGTTGTTGGAAAAAGGCACTTTCTTCGATGAGTTTTTCGCTTTATTTTCCAATGATCACACGGGTCAGTGTGCAATATGAAAAAGTAAGGTCTCGCTGGCATTTGAAGATTTACGCAGACACGTGCTCCGTGATAATAGTTGTCCTGGCGCAGTGTCTGAAAAGAGTCATTCTATATCTTGTGATTTTATTTTTTTTTCTTCCCCCAGGTGTGGCCCCGCTCATAAACGTGTCCCTTTAAGTTATGTCGCTGCCGTCAAACGGCTTTTAAGAGTCGTAAATATTAGAGTGGCGGTGCCTTGCGGACGGAACGCTTGGAGCAAAGGGTCGACAAGATAGAAGCGTTTTTGGGAGGATGGTGAGTGTTTATTTTATTTTTTTTGGTTCATGCCTTTTGATTTTTTCATTTTTTTGTGTTTTTGTTTTTTTATGATTTGCTGCAGTGATCCATCGGAGCACTGAAAATACTGCAGTGACACAAAATTGGAATAACAGTGTCCAGTGGGTTTTTAATGCTTCATTTTTCTGCAAAATGCGCATCTCCTGAGCAGTTTAAGGACTGCTGTGTTAGATTTAGTGCCATCTGATGGTAATTAAGGACTCTGGAAACAATGTGAATGTGAATCCTTCCCCCCCGATTCTTAAAACAGCTCTGATGCCAGAATAAACCACCAAACCCCAATCAGATCCATCATCTGGGCCGCCTCCTTCTCAGTGGAAGCACTTTAAATGTTTATTATTAGTGAATAAAACGCAACAGTTCTTTATTGTCAGGAAATTTCTCCAATTGAAAATATAAATAAAGCCTGTATATTGATATCATTCCATGATGGTAGCTTTTTTTTTTAAAACTGCCACACTGAGCTTTGAAGGCGATTTTAAGGCTTTTCAATAATATCACTCAAGAGTTTGACTCATAAAAAGAACAAAACCGATAGTAAATACGTCAAAAGAAGGCGGAATTAATGCTGAGAGACATCACAGACACACAGACCCACTCACAAAACAGAATTGATTTACATAGATTTTCCAAAAAAAATTGTCATTTTAAGCTTATTCGCTCGATCTGTTCCCAACAACTGGATGCTTCCCTGTTCACTGACAGAAGAAAGATTGCCGAGGAAAATCTTTTACTTCACGGACTTGTGGTGCAAAAAGTTGAAAATTCGAGGAGAAGAAGTGCAGAAAATGAGAAGGTGAAATGAAGATTTTATTATGTTTTGAAAGAAGTTGAAATGTCAAAGCACTTGGAGAACACAGTCTGACGCAGGTGTAGCCATTGACACCCTAGTGTCGGTCGATGGGCAACACGCAATTTCACCAACGTGCCCATTGCGTCTGAGCCTCGGCTCCTTTTTCTTCCTCAACAGCCGCATTCTCGCCTTAAATCCCTTTCAAGTCCAAACCCTGACAACTCTGTCATGCTTCCCGAGCCGAAAGAAAAATGATTTCTCTGTTGCTGGGTTTGATTCAGAAGCACAATTTCAATATTTCATCTATACAGGCTTTTTTTATTTTATTTTATTTATTTATTTTTTTGTAAATGCAGGCTGCCTTTGATATCTCGAAAGGTCGGGTTTATTCTCGAAGGCTCAGCATTATTTTCAAATGTTTTTTTTTTTTAATTAATATAAAAGAGCCTCATCATCTGACTCCATAAGCTTATCATCCTTTCAGCTTCATGACACCTCTGCAGTTGGACTTTTGTCTCCAAGTGCTTGATGAAAAACAGGATAAAATAATATTTTTTAAAAAAGAACTCTTTGTGGGTTTCATACTTTTTCATTCTCCTATTTAATTACAAATCTCAGCTGTTTTGCACAGTAACCTCACCTACAGTAAATGACCTGCAGTTAGACCCTCCATGAAAATAAGAGAGGAACCCTGAGCGTGGGGCAGTGAAACAAATAGAATCAAATTGAATATACTTTGTTGTCACCTCAGGGAAATTTGTCATGAACTCAAAGTGCCAGTGCCGTAGCTGCCGGCATATATGTAAATAAATAAATAAATAAATAAATACATAAAGCAGCAGAGTGAATACTCCTTTTTGCTGTCAACCCAGTGCTCAATTGGTTTGTCGAAAAAGAAAGTTCAGGCCAAGCATCCTCAGGGGGAAGCTAAAACTGCGCCCTGTAAGCAAGCTTCCCTCGCAACTGCTGCACACTTCTGACTTATCACAGGACACAGTGCTGTCCTGCTGGGGCCTCCTTCCGAGCACCAGCAGCACACACCGAGGCTTCCGCCCGCCTCTCAGATATCTCCCCCTCTCCCAGGCTGCAGCTCTCTTCTCCTCCTTTTATTCTTGCATACAATTGTTTTGTTTTGTTTTGTTTGCGGGAGCCTGCGTGCTGAGAGCTGCTGCTCCGGCTATCAGCTCGGCATGGACCACCAGCGGGAGCTAGGAGGGCAGTGGTGGGGCTTCATGGTGAATGATGTTGTCACTGAAACTTATCAAAAGGATAGCAGAGACGAGAGTGGAGGGAACTCTGTTTTAACTGAAGTTGTCATCATTTACAAGTGATTCAATAGATGTTTAGATAATTTTTTAACTTAAATATCTTCCAGAGATCTGTGGGGGGTAATCAGTCACAGGATGCTGCCCCACTCGCGGAAAACAGGGATCTGAATGGCAGCATAAGAGAGGTTTATGTCTAGCAGTTATTGCCTTAACTGGGGTTCAAAGAGAGACATGTGCAAATGAAAAGACTAAAATCTGTTTGTGCCTCAATAAATGTCCTTCCATCACTGCGGCAAATGTTTTCTCACTGACAAGTTGTACTTCAATTCAATAAAAAACACAAAAAAGACATAAACAAATAGCTACATCTTGGACACCTGTACTGTGCCATCAGCAGATTCTTATACTGTAATATTCCATAGGTCTGACTGGCCACTTCTCCACAATTGACTGCCAAGTTTTTGTTTGCAGCGGTAACGATACATCAACATGCCACAGTAATTCTCCCATTCCCTCCAACAGTCAGCCGTTAAATAAATAAAAAAACACAACCACTGTTTTATTTTCCTTTTCCAGCTCAGACCAAAACAACACCACACCGGCTGCTGATTTTCATGCAATTTCGCTGTCGATCCACTCACAGGAGGAGAGTGGATACAAAACATCGCTCTCTTTTCATCAGAGGAACTCTTAATGCGGTGCCAGTAAATTCCTGGTGCGACGGCACTGTGTGGAGGAGGAAACGTTCTGATGGAAACAACCTTCTCCTGTCCTTCACATAATCTGATTCCGACCGCATGTGAGCGTTTATTTTATTTATTTATTCTTCCGTCTCACATTAGCTTGATAAGGAGGTACAATGCAAAGCCTGAGCTGGGAATCAACACATGCATAAGTGATGTCTTGTGCTGTCATCAAAGTGTGTGCTTCTTCCAAGCGCAAATTGTTCATGGTTAAGCCACGCAGAAGCAAAGGGGAGGAGAAAGGATCGCACTCGACAAAACATTGTTGAGGATTTGGCTAGGTGCGCCGAGAAAGGAGAACAGGTGAAAGGAGGGCCAATCAGCTGGTAGCAGTGACGCGCAATACTTGGGTTTTTAGGCAACTGCTCAGGGGAGTCCATATCGTACAGATTTAGATGTCAAAAACCTAGTCAGCTAGTCAACACTCTCAGCTCTGATGAAGTGGTCATTACAGACACGGGCATTAGCAGACTCCATCCCTCCCGATCACAGACATAGAGTTGAAATCCACTTCTTGCCGCATTGTTCTGCATTGTTGAGCTTTTTATACTTCTCACCTTTGTCAACAACAACCTTTGGCAATAAAAAAAACACTTTTCTTTTCCTTGGTTAGAGCTATCGCAGCAACCGTAAACTATGCAAAACATCTGCATTTTTTATTTTAAAAATCCTCAACAACCTGCCCTCCACCTGAGCCATGTGACATTCCTGACTCATGAGTCGTGAATCCTGGTCACCGACTCGTCCCTGCTGGAGCTGGTTAGCAAACAAAGGAGAGACCAGACACCATGTCACTGTTGTCTGACTGCTATTTTAAAGGCATTTGCATAAATATGTTGAGTTAATGAGTGTGTTAGCTCTGTCGGAAGAGCAACAGCTGTGGTTTCTTGTTTTAACTCAGATATGACTTTTTCCTCCATGCTAAGAGGCTGAGCTTTCAACAAACAGATCACTTAGTGATCTGGAAGTGAGAGGAGCTTGGTTGCACATCTGGATTTCTGCAGACTCACTCAAAACACCAGAATGTCCCCAAAACAGCAATTGAACAGAAATGAGCCTGTCAAAATTCAAAATGCACTGTGCATCCAGGGAAGACTTAAGGCAGAGGAGCCAACGTGTGTGTTGCTCTGCTTTTTCTTTTGTCATATAACATTGTTCAGGGGAAACTAGGTGAGTTTGCACAGATCCATAATGGAAAACCACTTCTGCTGCTCCACTCTGAATAGTTTCTCTTGTGCAAACTGTCACTTCAATTACTGACACCTGAGTGGAACACAACAAACCAACAAGCTCGAGATCAAACGAAGATAAACGATGAAACAGTTTACACAAATAGTTGACAACAAGCCGTTTTGACCAGATACATATACACTTGTGTGATATGAACAGACTTTCTGGTTCACAGCAAGCCAGTCAGTCATGGAGGTCCACTTAATAAACTTGTGTCGAACGTTAAGTTTGCTGTGTGCAGAGAGCATTGTGAAAACTCCAATGAATGAATTGCACACATTGATTAAGTTAGTGACCAATACTGCATGCAGTTCATTCTAAGTGTAGTTTCCCAATTTGGGATCAATAAAGTACATCTATCTATCTATCTATCTATCTATCTATCTATCTATCTATCTATCTATCCTAAAAGGGCACCTATCATGCTTTTCCACTTTTCTGAGCTCTAAATACTGTTATAATGCTGAACCCTGTCGTCAAACGATCCGAAATCGTCAAATAATGAAGTTCATGCGTTTGGACGTGAGCCCTGCAAGTTTTTGGGCATGGTTCTAAACGCTCTGTTCACGGAGTTTCTTTCTTTTTTTTTTAACACTGGGAACGCATTGACGTGAATGCGTTCCGGATCTCCTTTCATGGCCAAGCTCGACTAAGCGACTACCAAAGCACCAAGGATCACAACGGTCAGAGTGGAACAAACAGAGAAAATGTTGGAGGTTTGTTCAGCCTAATGCGGATGCGATGGAACACCGGTCTGGTCGGCAATGGGAGGGAGACGGGCTCGACTCGGCCGGTGGACGACGAGAGAATAGTCAGCCACGCCAATATTTGAAAACATGTATGAGGACTGTGAGTGTATTGTGACCTCAAGCAACAATAGTATTAAGACTACCTGCAATGTACAACCGCTGAATCGTGTTGATGAACTGTTAGCCACCACCGCTAACTCCGTGCTCTGCTTGTTATGTCTGTTGTGTTCGCTGGCAGCGAAACTGAAGAGGCAGCGACTCGCAAGTTTTGCTCCTTATAGCGATTTTCACGCTGCCAGCATGTTAACATCAGTTGTATATAGAGCTCTTCCTGCTTTGTGCTTTGTGTGGACTTAAGTTGTGCAGATATTCTTGTCTAATAATAAACGACTCTGTGACTGAAGTGATCGTTTCCGCGTACATATTTTCTCTGCTAGGACAGTGTTTTGATACAAGTCAACAGTCTGAAACCAAATCATTCTAAGCCCTATTAAAATGTCTCACAAAAATACAAAACAAAAACACAGTCAGTACAAAAAGTAAAATATCTTTCCGGGGACACGGAAGGCACGAAAAACGTCCAGGGACCTTCGGTTCGCCTTGCGGTCGTAACTCAGCCCACGCTGGGTCCGTACGAAGCTGGATTAGCCGGGAAACAGCTGCTAAAGGGTGAAGCCTTCACGACGGTAAATGTTTAAATTGTGCCAGTTTCACAAAGTTTGCCGTTTACTCTCAACTCCCGCACCGGCACACTGAGGAAGTGTGGCTCAGCAGCGACCAATCACAGCGGAGTGGGCTGGGCGGGAGGCGTACACGGAGGAGGCCGGGGGATGCAGGCAATACGAGGAAACGAGCAGCGAGATACACAGATCTACAAAGCTTTTAGTGCGGGTAACCGTGTGTTGCTACTCTGGAGGGGCCAGAAACCAAATACATAGGCCCGAAAATTTGAATAATAGGTCACCTCTAAGTCTGTTGTTCCTCATATCACCACTTAGACTTAGGGTGAATTCCAATTCCTCCCTTAACCCTCAATCTCAACCCTCAATCTCAAAAATGCGCGCTCCCGTTAAGTGCAAGTGCTGTCCCGATTCTCAGAACGTCAAGTTGAGGGACAAGTTTAAGAGCTGTATCGCCCTCAATATTGAGATTCTCCGGCACCACCCTTGGGAGTAAGGGCTACCCAGAAGGCATTGTGTATTTTCGCCAAGACATTCTTCGAAAAATGGCGATGAAAAAAGCGAGCTACAAATGGTATTTTCTTAGTTAATAAAGATATAAATATTACGAAACCATTTTATTGTCTTAGTTTAAGACTTTTTTATGGATTATTGAGATTGTTGTTGCGTAACATTTTTTTTTTTTTTACTTTATGATGTTTGTCAGCCGGACCAGCGGTCCCGGCTTCACGTTACTTGTATACCTCGTTGTGTAGCGACGAAGGACTACTTCTTTTTCGTCGTCATCTTTTTCCGTCTCCTTCTTCTTCGTCGTCGTCGTCTTCTTGACAGACTGGACGTAGCTTTGGCGTAAGGCCGCCCCCCACAGTCTGAAGACGTAACTGCACTTAAGGGGTGTCCCATTTCTAAGTCACAAGATAGCCCTTACACTTATTTTTGAGGGCCAAGATTGAGGGCCAAAGATTGAGGGTTAAGGGCGAGGGTTGAGATTGAGGAGTTAAGGGAGGAATTGGAATTGGCCCTTAGACTTTCTTTATTGTCATCAGGAAAAGAAACACGACAGTGGTACATTTCACAACGAAATGTTGTTGCCCAGTTCCAGAAGTACAGCAACTAACTTAACTCTATATACAAGCTGAGATAGATACAAGATATAAAAATATGGGAAATCTGGAGGTAGAATGTTGGTGTAGCATAAATAAATAGAGCAAATATACATAGTATCAACAGTATAAACAGCGACGAGGTGTGGTGGAGTATAAACAATATGAACAGAATAGACAGAATAACAGTGACTAGCTGACTAGCTAGAGGGGTATGTAGGCTGTACATGTGTAGAATAGTGCTAGAATAATGCTCTGATGCTGGTGACAGTGTAGACAGTGGCAGCAGGGAGGTGGGGGGTTAACTGGCGTTTAACAGTCTGATGGCCAGGGGGAAGTAACTGTTGGTGAATCTGGCTGCAGAACCTTTTGCAAGATGCCAGACGGGAGAACAGACCATGGTTAGGGTGGGTGGGGTCGGACAGGATCAGCTTCTGCCGTGTCTCTTGTCCAATCAAATCACCTTGCCGGAACCAAGTCATGTAAACAGTACCACTAGAACTTTGGGTCAACCGGACCTCATGTGCCTAACATGTTTTTGATGTTGGGAGCCACTGGAGGAATTCCAGGGATGAACATTAAAATTTAGATTTGAACCCAGTGTTGGCTTTTTATTTATTTATTTATTTATTTTGCCAACGCTGCGTTTGGCACAGCATCAAAACATATTTACTTGCATCATTAGATGATGAAAATGTTTCACCACGTCTGTCTGGAAGGGGTGGGGGAGGGGAGGGATGTGGTGGGTGGGGTGTGTGGCTGTTAAATGGTATTAGTTCACTCCAAGTCCGGGGCAAAACATTATTCTGCATAATATCCCCAGTACTTGATGTCTTTACTCGCCTGTGCAAAGCAGTTTGGTCACATCATTCGCCATGCCTCCCACACCCCCGCCCTCCCCCCACCCGCTGCCCCACCACCATCTCCCCCAAACCCCTCGGTCCGTGAAGGCATGTCTCTCACGCTCCTGATGAAAACTGAGCAAACAGAACATCAAAAAATTACCGAGCGGCATTAACACTGACTAACGCGGCATGGCGAGGAAAAAAAAAAATAAATAAAACGAGCTCGGGGGGGGCTAATGGGGGGGAGGGGAAAAAGAGTCACTCTCAGCACTTTCGCGGCCCCTCGGAGATTTAAATAATAAAAAGCGCCGGGCCTCTGAACAAACAGGATAATTATGGCCTACAGTCTTCCTGTCGCTCGTCTGGTACGTCCAAGCGGAAAGAAACGCGTTATTACCACTCAGAGGTTCTGCAAGGAGAATTAGGAGGAATGAATGTTTCATGTGGAAGGATGTGGGGACGGCTTCACGGTGGATCCATCTGACCGGATCAGCAGCCGCTCTCCCTCGGTGGCTTGTGGGAAGTGCGAGGAACTGCACTGGCCTTTCGGGGCGACTGCGCTCATTCACACACACACACACGCACGCACACAAAGATAAGCCTGGCCTTCATGCCAGGGGGGGGGGTTGCACACTCAAGGCGTGTGAAAAAGCCGTTTGCGTTGCCGTGGTAACGATCGAGGGCCTTCCGTCGAGCGGTCCAGCTAATTGGTTTGGGTTTGTGATAGAAAAAAAAAGAGGGGGGGCGTCAGGTGTTTTCACCGCAGAGTCGGGCTGACTCGGGCCGACGGAGCCCCCGTGCGCTGCGGTTGCCAGGTCCCGCTCCAACACACATGCGCAGCTGCCAGCCGCGCTCTGCAACAGGAGCAGATGGAGACGTAATGGAAAGAGCTTGTCTCCATTAGCCGCCACTCCCACACCTCCGCCAGTTGCCCCCGCACCGCGGCCGTTCAAGGCAGCCGTCGCTTTAATGCTGCCGCGCTGTGTTTACAAAAAATAAATAAATAAATAAATTTAAAAAAAGGGGGGGGGGGGCATAGGCGCAGGGCGACCTTCGCGTGTCTGTTGGCGAGCAGCTGCACATACAGATGCAGCGCCGTCCTCTCTGCCGTTCGCGTGCGTTACAGGTGAAAGACGGTGACTTCAGTGGCGAGCGGCAGATTGGCAAACCCTATAAAACCATTCCCAGATCTCCGTCCTATCAACATGAGCAGCGTATTGAGTCTAGAGGAGAGATTTTCTCTCTCTCTCTCTCTTTTTTTTGAACATACAATGTCGGCATTGAGAGAATGCAATTTATTCTATGAATCACACCTAATGTATCAAATTTGCTTCTGCAGAGACAAAACAAGGTACTTTTCCCCTCAATGTTTGTTTCACATTTTGTAACGTAATCTACATTATGCCTACAATAAATTAAAAAAAACAAGCTTTTCGATGACTCAACTGATTTGAGTAATAAATGAAATGCTTTAAATTTGATGCTACAAACTTGTTTTTTATTGCCAAAAATGGAAATTGTGAGCGATGACTTTTCAAAGACACCAAACAAATTCAAAATTATAATTACGACACTGTACCAGTTTATCAATTAATTCTCGGCTGAATAAACTCATGGGAAGGACTGCAGATATCAGAACTACTCATTTAATGAACTGTAACAATATTGTCAAGAGGTGTTGAGGTGCAGCAATTAATGATAACAGTTAATCTTGATGTTCTGCTCATTATTTAGCTTTGCTGACAGCTGGGGAGGGAAGTTGAGTCATTTAGGTGATAGAAATGTTCTGATTTATGGTAATGTCCTGCTAACTGACCTTTTTTTTTTTTTTTTACGGACCAGCATAACCAATGGACGCCTGGACTTATTGAACATGCCGACTTGTTTATGTTCAAGCGTGTCAAATCAAGTTAAAAACAAACAAACAGGAAGATCTGACGGAAAGATCATAATGTTTTGAACTATTTTTTTTTCTGCATCAGGAACAGATCACGTGTCCGTCATCGGTGGCGCTCCGCCGGCTCCGACACACACACACACACACACACACACACACACACACACACAAGTGTGTCACAGAGCGAGCGTAGAGGGGGGAACCGGGCGACGCGGCGGAGAGCGTCAACTGTGACGTGTCGGAGGCACTTTGGTTCCTCCGCGTCAAGGAACGAGAGAGGAGAGGAGAGGAGCGTGATGGGCAGACAGAACAACAATAACACGAACAACAACAACAGCAGCGGCAGCAGCACAACACAGACAGCGAAGGGTGTATTGTGCTCTGTGTTTTGTCATGGGAATCCACATTTTAGAGACGCTCTCCCCACGCATTGCAAAGTGAATTCAAAGCTATTGAATCATCGAGTGAGCGACAGACTCAAATGGCTCAAAAAAAGCAAAGGAACAAAACAAACAAACAAATAAAAAAACACCTGTGACATTTTTTTTTTTGTATGCACTGGAACATTTAGGCGTTGTATAAACATTGCATGCTGGGCTCGTTACTGAGTTATTGTATGTTGATTTGATATTGACGACGAGGACCCTGAGACCACGTAAGCAGTGTTGATTGCCACAAAGTATAACAATTCCGATACAACCTTTGCACCATGCGCATTTGTTGCCGTCAAATTCCTATGACTGATCACTCGTTTAAAAAAAAATAGTAATAATAAAAAAATGTGAACATGTGTGGTGTGGTGGTGGGGGAGGGTGTTAAACCTTTAGTGTTTTTGCCTGCAATGTATTCAGGAGGAAAGTAGCAGGTTCAAGCAGAAGGTCGCTGATCGATGGTGATTATGCGCGCCGAGTGCAGCGCTTGTTTATGCTCATGCAAACTGAACAACATGTAAATTACAGACGCCAAAGGAACATTTTTCACACCAAGCTTCTGTGAATTTGTTATTCAGCGTGCAAGTTTAAAGACCGCGGTGTTAGCCAAGCTTCACTGTGTCACCACGAGACCCGCCCTTGAGGAAATTTCTTCCCTCGTGTGGTATCAGCGCGCACGTTAGCGTGACAGACAGGTGAACGTAGCCGTAAACATCGGATAGCGTCTCCAGGAAACGAGCCAAGAGAGCCGCAGCCATTCTGTCTGGCAAGATTCACACTGAGGTAAGCAGCGCGGCGGTGACGCATGCCGAGCAGCACTGGAACTGGAACTGGAGTTTAATGATATGCCAGCTAACGGCCAGCCACCGGATAATCTGGGCTCGCTGTACGATGAGAAATAAGCCGCGTTCCATTTAGCATATTGGGTTGCGAGAAAAGTTTTACATTTTAAATGTTTAGGATTTTGTGAGGGACCAAGCCGGCCGGCAAAGAGGAAACACAGGATTTAATAAAAAAAAATTGATTGATTTATCAAAAAAATTAAGAAAAAAAAGAAAAAAGAAAAGAAAAAGAAAAAAAATGAAAAAGTTGGGCCCATTAAAAAAAAGGTAAAGAAAACCTAAAGCTACATGTACCAGTAACTCAAACACAAAAAATAATTATTAGAAAACATAACCAAACCAATGTGTGACCGTACAAAAGTTAACTACATCTGTACACTCCAAATAGATAACTTGTGTATTGTCAAAAAATAAAATGTGTGCTTAATAACTCAAACTGTGTGTGAACTTAATCATGCTTCAAGTAACTCACAGGCTTGGTCATCACAGATTTGCTTTGTTGTTGTTGTTGTTGTTGTTTTATTTGTACCTGTCATGTGACATGTTAAAGTGTCCTTGGCAAGACACTCTAAATTGCCCCCTGGGGGCCTGGCAGCTTCTTGCATGGCAGCAGCCCATTGGTGCACCAGTGAGTCGTAATTACCATTTACCATTTAAGTAGAGCTACTATTTATTGCACTGCACTGGTAGCTGGTGAGAAGAAACAAGATTTTGTCTCTGTCTCCTTCCAAAAAAATTGAAAGGCACGAGTAATGACGCGTGTCGTGTCTTGCTTTTTGTGTCTTCTCCCTCTCAACCACTTTTATCTTGCAAACAAACAAAAAGACAAGAAACAAATGAAAAGATAAGTTAAGACTGGATGAGCCTTTATTGTCCCACGACAGGCAAATTTGCAGCAGCCACGTGCTGTTAGTTAGCAGTATGTTAGACAGCTAGCAGATACTAGTAATAGCTAGCACGCCAACGCTAGCACCACTCGTGGGTGTTGTTGAGGATGAGTCAATTATAGTGATAAAGTTTTTTAGTATAGAAGTTGGCAATTTGGACCGCACCAAAAATCTGCTCCTTTATAGCATACGTATACTGTTTTTAAAGGGAACAAAGAGTCAACTGTGCTCGGGAACCGGCTGTTTTTATTTTCATTTTATTTTATTTTTTATGTAAGCATTGGATTAAAATCACATCATGTTGGCATCATCCAGCTCTAATTTACTGTTACGCAGCCAGACCTTGGAAGAGTTTCAGTGCAACCTCACTCTGATCGAAAGACTAGTGGAGCGGTTGGAGATAAGGGACTTGCTCAGGGGCACATCAATGGCAGAGAAGAGACAAAGTAGCGAATGCTGTTGTTTTTTTTGTTTTTTTTTCTGCTTCCAGATTTTTCTCTGGCTGGTTCGTGGATTTAAAAAAAAAAAAAAAAAATCGGAGCAAACAACAACCCGTCAACCGCGCTGCTCCTGTCTGCTGCACCGAAAGACAACAAGAGAACATGATTTCTATATTGATGGTTTGTGAGCAACTGGGACTTCCAGTCAGCATTTCTTGAAAAGGCTGAGCACAGAGGAAAACTCATCCGGTCCCTATGTTCTAAATTTAATGAGGGCCGCACGCTCTAATTCAAATGTCATATTCTTGCATGCCAAGTTTACATCTTCTTTTCATATTTAGTCGGGGTAATGCGGAAAGACCACTCAGTCAAAAAAAAAAAAAAAAGCCACCTTCCACCAGACGTTGGGCATTAATTATGAATATGCTTTCAGGGCAAGAACATCCAGATGTCTTGTGGCAATTGGAAAAACCTTTCTCCTTCTTATTCTCCAACTTCAGATTGAAGAAATCCCAAATGAAGCCGGCGACTCGAGAGGCCGCTCCCACAGCCCAATTAGCAATTAATGCAGAGCGGAATCCCGGGCTGAGAATGCGGCTCAAGGCAGCGCCATGGAGGCACTGAAGTGCTCCGACCAGCCGGCAAACATTACAGCAGCACAACCTGTGGTTTTAAGGAGAAAACCGAAGAGGAAAAAAAATGGTAATTTCCAGGGTATTTGTTCACAATATCGGAGTGTGTTTGCCCCTTAAGGTAAATATGGAGGAGGGGGCCGGGCAGATAACAAATGAGAGAGCGAGAGAGAGAGCGAGAGAGAGAGGGAGAGAGAGAGAGAGGTGTTGCTACTAAAAGCCTCCAGCTGCTCGTTTTCCTTTGAGTTTATTACTCAACATTCCTTTGGAAACATAATTCTGTGAAAGTGTTTTTTCCCCCCTTGCCTGCCCTCAAATCACAGCCCACAAATAAAGCTGGATGAAACTGCAGTGCGCCGCATGCAGCAGGGACATAGGGAAGTAGAAGAAAAAAATTGAGCATTTAAAGAGGAGAGGAAAGGATGCGGCGAGCATCAGAAGCGCGCCGTGTGACACGTCTCATGGGAGTGAGGGATCTGAGCGGAAGAACAATGCAACCACCTCCTTGTGAAAACGGCAAATGCGATCCTCACGCCCCCTAACCCCTCCCACCCCCCTACAGTGCACGGCACTTGGCCCGTATCTATGACGGATTCCTCGCATCACGTGGCAGATCCGAAACCCCACAAAGCAAAATAATAATGATAAAAAAACCTCCTTTAAGAGCCGCGCAATCAAGCAGCCGTAAGAGGGATGGTGTCTTCGTCGAGACGCGACGTCGGTGAAGGGGAGGGGGGGGGCGTGTGGGGTAGATTTCAGCGGTGATAATCTCAAAATAATTAGAACTTTCCTCATGATTCCCCTCATTCTGCAACCGAGCAGCAACTCCACTCCACGTTGTTTCACGATAATTACTTTTTTTTTAGTAATAGGCCTCCAGCAGTGATGGGGGGCAAAAAAGGATCCACCAAATAGGTATTTGTGCACTGATGCAAAATATAATGAAAAAAAAATGGAAAAACCAAACCAAAAAGACGTGACAGAAAAACTAATTTGGGAAAACAAGGGAGATGGAGGACGTCAAAACACGTCTGGCTTTCCTCAGCAGAGCAAATAACAGACATGCGGGCAAGTGAGACAAAGTCCGGCAGTAACGCTCAGCAGCGTCTCGACTGGATTTGTCAGCTTCCAAAGACACACACGGCAGTGCAAATCGGCCGCTGAGTCCGATCTACATCAACAACGTCAAAAAGAAAAAGAAACCTTGGGGCCCCGCACGGCCAGCTGGCTGGCCAGGGAGCCCGTGGACGTGATCTCCGTCCTGCAGAGGATGATTTTTCAGCATCTGCTGCACAACATCACGCAAGACCCGGCGCGAGCCTACAGCAGCCCGGGGAGGCCGGCGCTGCCTCACCGTCCGTCTCCATGCATCACGCCAATTAAAGGAGCTGCCCTGTGTCAGCCAGGCCACCGCTTGGCTCCAGAGCCGAGATTGTTCGGTGTCGAGGTGATTTTCACCTGCAGCCCCTTTTTTCTCACGCCGCTGCCGACTGCCGGCTGCCACAGAGGCGGTTCAGAGCTTCACTTTGTTCTTTGTTTTTTCCTTCATCTTCTGCCGGATTGTGATCGGCTTTATTTATTTATCTATTTTATTTATTTATTTTCACGCAATGTGGTGAAATAACAGCGGGAAAAAGCAACTTAATCATCGACGGCATTTGCGAAGTGTTGGGGAAATGGGAAAAAAAGCAACGGGATTAGCAGAGAAAAAGGACTGTGTACACGGGACTCCTCTCTCTCTCTCGCTCGGTGGCCAGATACCGCTTGAAATCCTGCAAGTGCAGCGCTCAGGTTGATACACGCATGATTGAAGCGTCCTTCCGAGGATTCTTGAGGGGCCGACTAATCCTTAACAGAAACATTTTCGCAATTAAACATTTGGCTCGCACGTTCGCGGCGGCGGCGGATCTCCCTCGTCGCCCAGCGTGCACGCGACGGATCCCGCGGTGGCCGCATTTATTTGCGAGAAACAAACCCGACGAATTAAAGGAAAAGCCACCCAGCTTCCACGTGCAAGCGTCAGCGGGGCCCGGGGAAGAGCAGGAATTCACGCAAACCTTCGACCTCGTGCATTATGAAGGAAACCTGCTGTATGTTGTAGCAACGGACGCGGCGGGAACAACGTTTTTTTTCTTCTTCTTATCTTCTCAGCACGGCTATAAATAGTAGCCTGCGCCTCGCGAGCGCGTTCCATCAGATGGGGATGGCTGAATTAAAGCAGAGTGACGGGGGTGGGGGCAAGATGGCTCCGGAGCGCAGATGGCACGAGCAGGTCCCCACCTCGTCTCGCCCTCCGCCACCTCCACCCCTCTACCTTCGTCCATCCTGGCGCCATGTCGCTTTCACACTACATTTCCGTGCCGCCGTCCTCGCGAGGAAAAAAAACAAAAAAAGGGCGGCCCGCGCCGTTCAGCGGAAGACGCTTTTAATTGCATTTTCATGTAGGTGTTTCATGAGGGTGTCGCTCCCCAGACAGCAGGCGGAAGAGTGGCTCCGAGACGAGGCGAACAAGCTCACCGGTGCTGTCCAGCCCCGGCAGGGGAAGCGTGTCGGACTGAAGAGGTGCTGGAAGTGCCGACAGCCCTGCAGGGACACTCAGAGAGAGCCCTGAACAGCCAGAGTATAAATAAATGCATGGCGAGAGCATTTTTCCTCATGGATGAAACGCCTTTAACCTTTTGGTCCGCGTAAGTGCCGGAATGATTCTGTGACATTTAACTTGCATATTCCCTCTTTTTGTGGTCTTTCTGCATGAGTATTATTTCGGGCTTTTATGGCCAAAGCAGCAGCGGAGCACTCAGTGGAGTCCGGCATCCCACCGCACCCTGATTCTTGATTCCAACCTTGATTCTTTACAATACTCGCCGATAAATTCTTGCAGTCAAGCCTTCCTTTTCTGTGTTGTTTTTTTTTTTCTCAGTATTTTGCGGACCTTCCCCACGACTTGCATCAGCGCGGCCGAGGCGCGCTATGAAAGAGGAGTTTGTTTTAGCCCCAAATCCGCGATGCCACGCTGATGCATAATTGATTCAGGAAAGGACAGAAAAGGAAACGGTGACATAACCAGAACGGCGGTTGTTTTTTAAGGACACGGCCGTCGCTAACAACAGATTTTTTTGACGATAACGGCTCGCGCAGGGCTCGCGGGAAGTTCCGTGATAATGGGCCACAGTTGGAGGTGCAGACGAGAGAGTGGAAAAAAAAAAAATCCTAGCTTGACTAGCAGGGAGGGAAAAAGAAATGCTGGAGAGTATTTCTTCTGTCCCCCCACTGTGGCGGATTGAGATGTTTCAAGAAGGGGATGCCAATTACCGAAGTATGCTCAGTGTTGCATAACCTAGAAGACAACACAACAAGGCACAAAAGCACCCCGCGAGTTGCCTCCTTTTTATTTTTTTTCTTCTTTCCAGCGACATGTTACAGATGTTTTCACATGCGGATTGTGATTGCCGAGCTTGCTTGACTGCATTAAAAAAGAGAAAAAGACGTGGAGGACGTGTGTTTTTTCGCCGGCGTCTACAACATTACCAATCCAAACAAGCCTGGCTGTGTCTGCGCAGGCCATTAATATTTCACACGCCGTCTCATCTGGTGTTGATTTGTGGTTTCTGCAGTCACATTAGGTTCCGATGTGAAGCTTCGACATTTAGCAACGGCTCAATCCTTCCGCTGATATTTTAATCACAAAGTGTTTCCTCGCAAAAAAAAAAAAAAGACGACAAAAAGGAGCCCGATGGAAAGAATGGAAATCCTGCACCACAATCCCACTACTATCCAACATGATCGCTCCGAAGACTCGGCAAGAGCACTCATTCAGGTTCGACTGGATAAATAATGGTTTAAAAAATAAATAAATAAAAAAATTTCCACACAGCCAGTTTCCCATCCATTGAAGTCGAGGAACAGCTTCAGGCTGTACATCAATGTGACATCATAGATCATAGGCACGGATCTCTGCGGGCTCATTTGTAAGGCTTGTATGTACACCGAAGATACGCCCTAAAAAAGGAGAAAAAAAAGTGTGCACAGCTGCTTGTAATCTCCAGCAGATATTATGAGAACAGGAAGGAACGTGCCCTAATGTTGCCGTGGAGAGGGAATATTGCTTTGGTAATATTAAAATCATTTGAAAAAAAGAGACATTCATAAATTAGCAACTGCAGGAGTCTGAATCTGAGTACAGGGAGCACACACACATGGAGCTGCCCCAGTGAACATCAGATCAAAACTCAAGCACGCTCAGTCACCTCTGTCAAGGCAACAGCAACCTCTCATCATGCATGCACCAGTGTTGCAAGATTGCAGTGGTGAGAGATAACTGGAAAAGATGTGAACTTCCAGTTTGGATCTAGATTTCCAACCAGAAGTGGATATTTCGCACTATGCTGCATTCAAGCAGGCATGATTCCCACCATCTGGTTTCAGCTTTAATGTGAGTAACATTGTAACATGCACAGAGTGCGCTTGCCTATGTAGCACACAGTCCCGTATGCTAGGTGGTGACATGAATCGGTCCTTCAAAATGTAGTAATGTGGTGCTTTGATTTATATTTTTCTTTTATACGGACACGTTTTATCTCATCTTTGACATGTTTTGGCAGAAAGTTCCGCCTTCCTTAAATCGTGTCACTTGGTGGTGTGTGTGACCCGTCTTCATCAGCTGGTGTTATGGAGGCATGACCAACCTGTTAGTTTTGACAGGTCAGTCACGCCTCCCGCTGTCCATTCGCCTTTCCAGGACGCTGCCCCAGGTGTGTGAGAGCATGTATACTTTCTCGTCTGTATTCATCGTCTTAGGGCCCGTCTCCTTATTTCAATTGGTAACACCCTCACACATGCACACACGCGCACACACACACACACACACACACACACACACACACCACACCACCACCATTTGACATGTTTCTGCTAAAACATGTCAAAAGTAGGAGGAAAAACCTATGTCTGTATAAATATATAATGCATTAAAAACCGAAGACATAATGAACACAATTTATTTAATGTAGCACTTGCTCAGGTTTGAAGATATTCCCTGTGCTATGGACGAACTAAAAGAGCTGGATACAATAGTGCTGCTACATCAGCGTACTGATTTTTCCAGTGGCCACCCATGGTATTGCAGGAATGACAATAAAACAATAAGAAATTAAACACCTGTGAAATGTGTGGCTCCAAACTGAAAAAGAGTTCATAATAAATCTATATATTTTGAAGTCATGGGCGTTTCCAAAGGCCAGAAAATCCCCATAAAGAGTTTATTTTGAGCATGACATCACTTTGTGTGCTGTGTCTCGGCTGGTTCTGATTGGCTGATACATTCGGATGCATCATGTCATTACAGAGGCATTATGGGAAGTGACACGACTGGGCATGCTCAATGGGCCTCATAACACGGATATAAATTCAAGATGTCAGACTCCATTGATATGAAGGGGTCACATCAGTCCTTCAGAGAAGTCTACATTTTGATGTACTTTATTTTATAATGACAATAGAGGAATTAAATTCAATAACTTCCAACAGCTCAAACAGCGTAGGACGGTCAAATACAACAGCAGTGCCCTGTCTTGCATGAGAGTAGAACCCGGGCGCCACGTTTACATCATGCCATGGTGCACCGGAGTCACTCCAGAGAAGCACCTTTTTCAAGCAAAGAACGGCCCACACTGAGAGCTGTGGCCGAGTTCTCTACGAATGGACTGATTGATCTGCAGAACGCAGCGTGCCGCCCCTGCCGACTGTCACATACTAAACTCCTGAGATTGCCCACATCGACCAGCTGTTTGGTGACCACTGGAAGTCTTCTGAGAGGAAGGAGGCGGACGCTTGACCCTGACCCGGACATCCAGGGTTTTACTGGGACGGGAGACGGCTGCTGCAAACACTTGTAAACAATGAAACCCGCAGCGCGATCGCAGTAATGGAAGCAGTTCCATCGCAACTGGAGAAGAACAGCACCACTATTGGATCTTCTCCACACTGGCCCACAGCAGGTCAATGTTTCATTCATGTAAATGTTTCTGGATGTGGAATGGTGAACGTGAATGTGCTGTCCCTCACACCTTGGGTAAACCCCACATCTTCCACCAATCACAGATTATAAGTCTGAATGGTCCAAAAGTATCAAAGTTCCTCTCTTTTCCTAGTGTTACTCCTATCCTTAGACTTATTGACAGTTAAAGCAGGAACAAAAAAGTGGGCATTTTGTTTAATTTGCATGAGTTTTGTTTGAAGTGAACAGTGACATTTTTTAAAATAAGAAAAGATTTCTGACCTTTATTTCAGAGAAATCAGTTATCATTTCTCGCAACCAATGCAAAAACAAACTCAGCTCTGGTAGGCCAGAGCCTTTTCAATGTCTTGTTACGCTGTTGCAGCCAACTGCAACGTGGCACAGGCTGTTTATGATAGAGGTAGCTGTAACACTGCAAAGACCTGAAAATACATTTTGTTTTGTCCCATTTTAAAATTGCCTTTATGTTGTTTCAGCTCTGGTAGTTGGACTGTGCGACAGTTGAGGAATAGTCTGTGTACAAGCTGAAAATGCCTGCTGGCCGGCTGGTGCTCTTATTGTTGGATGTTTATATGCCTTCTCTGAATGCTGGCAGAATTACGGCTACAATGTCACATCTTTGGGGTAATATTTTAATTTTGCTCTTGAATTATGATGTCTTGGCAGCATGCTGACAGTTTGCTAGAGCTGCAGTTGCAACTAGTTCCATCAGGAAAAATTAGATTGTTTTTGATTGCATTTGACTGTCCTTTTCCTTTCCACTGGATTAATATACAATTTAGAAACATAGACTTTCCATTTAAGAAGAAAGTAGAAGAAATCTGGTCATAAAATTCATAGGCAGTTCCTCTGTTAATCGAATTTTACAGAGGATGTTGAATGATTGGATGTTGTTTTTGCACTTTCTACAAACTGAATTAATTTGGAATTGCTAATTAAGTTTCTTGGTTCTGACCCAATCACAGCAACGTTAGAGACTTGGTCAAAACGTACAAAGGAATAAAGATCTACAGATGAAAAGAAAGAAAAAAAAAGAAAGTTCACCATGTTCTTTGTCAAGAAAAAAAAAAAAATCTAAATATCGATTTTTGTGTTTGCACTTCAAGAATGTCAAAATGTCAAGTATGAGGTGAAAATAAGGCCCTTTTTCCGTGCACTCAGACAGAAAAAAACTGCTGTCATGTTGACAAAAAAGCTTTCAAATATTAAGGAATGAACTAAAAAAAAAACATTAAAAACTGTAGAGCTAAACGCTGAACCGCAAATTGTTCAGAGTATTTTATTGTACCTTGATTTGACAAGAAAACACAACTGCTATTGACATTCTTCCATTGGACCATAAGTGACAGAATGTGGAAGGACAACAACCTTCTCCAGGCTTGTTTTGTTATTTTCAGTTTGGTGCCAAAGTCATAGGATGAGTGCTTTGTGTAAGATATCCTCAACATTAATAATAGTTTCAGATCGGCACCTCCTTCCCTGCTTTGTTCTTTTACAGGTAAAACATATTGGTATTGGTATCAATGTCCATGATACTGGCTCTGTAATTATTATTTGCCATTATTGCTTATCATACATCTCTGTGTCCGTGAGGTTTAGTATTAGAGGGATGGAGGAAAGGATTTCATTTCTGTTGAAGCGCGTCGTGACGCACAAGTTATACCAGTTTAAGAGGTATTTTATTAAACTGGTTAAATGGACTTCGTGAAATGTCATCTTTATTTCTGACTTTTTGTCCTTCCTCTACCAATTTGATTAATTCCAGCATTTGCACTTTACACTCAACATTTTCACATCTTAAAGCGATTTCAAATGATGATTGAAAATAAATAAATAAATGATGAAACCCTTCCTACAGATTTTCTTCGCACTCACAGACTTTCTACTCCACCGCGTAAACAAGTGCACGCAAATTGCCCATGCTGTTGAATTATCTCGGCGCAGTCACAGCCTACGATGCGGGTGGGGAATAGTAAAAAAAAAAAAAAAAAAGAAAATACATGAAAAATAACCCCATGCTGTAGAATTACTCCATGCAAATCTTGGCTCTGACCAATGGTCCAAGTGGCATTTGGGTTTCCGGCAGAACTCGCCGAGTTTAAATGTCAGGTCACGGTGTGCACTCTAAGCACTGCGCAAATCAGAGCCCAAACAGCGAGGACACAATCTTCACAGGGCTGCGCTGCCAATGGAAAAATTAAAGACAAATGTTCTGCATCTCCAAATTAGTTCAATTTGTGATATCATGAGGGTTTGTTATGTAAAGTAAACACTGCCACGTTGTCTTTAACGAAGCAGAAGCGCGTTGTGGCATAACATGTTACAGAAAAAGAAAATTTCTACACAATAACGCGACAGTTGAGCACCTGAGCATCTGTTGTAACAGATTATGATTACAGTAGTACATTAAAAGAGGCAGACAAAAACTATGACTAACAAAACACTGCTGCGGCATGACTTTGGTGCCGGCATCTTAATTTTTTTTTAAAAACAAACCAAAAAAAAAAACACAAAGAAAATGTCAACATTAGTAAGAACGTGTGACAAAACCATAACAGGATAAGTGAGCAGCAAGTAGAGACATAAGAACATAAATTCAAACTGAAACAACTCACCGCCGCATCCCTTCCCCTTTCATCAAAGTCCAACACTTCTTTTTATCCACGTCGGGAATTTTGACCTTCAAATATTATGTGCCCATCAGGCAGACAATATTTTTTTTGCCAGAACACAGAGCCAAAAATCATCATCCCTTCTGCTTTAATCAAAATCACAGCAGTCGTCAGGGTGAGTGATTAGGTCTTAAACACATTTTGTCACAGTGTTTTTTTAATCCTCCTGGCAGGGGTCTGCTCAGAGGTGTACTTTCTGTTGTGGCTCTGCTCTATTCTTTTTCTCTCATCACTTTGCCGTTGTGGTGGTTGCGAGTAAGTCTGTGTTTCGATGGCGCTGCATGAAATTTACACCAGCAGCATGCTGATTTTTTTAATGGCAGGTTAGACATGCAATCACCAAACAAATATTTCATGCTCCTTGTGCCAACTGTTGAAGATGCCTGATGCAGTAGGTGATATCACATCAAGAGGTTTGTATCACATAAACGCGAATGTGGGTGACGATTAAATGCAATTAGAAGGTAACTTAAAACAAATGTATGGGTTTGGAGTCAATTAGGCAGTTAATTGCTATTAAGGGGATCTCGCTTCTCTTTAAATTTGTCACTGAATCAGCAAATTGGCTCAATCGCTGTCCATTTTAAGCATTTATTCATGCAGATCCATCCAGTCAAGTCAAAAACTGCAGGGCCAATCAGCATGCTGTGTTGCAAAAGAGGCGGGCGCTGCAGCCAGAGCGCATACACACGAAGCTGCTGCAAGCCTGCAAACAATGACGGCCGCAGTAGTGACAGCTGTTTCATCACAACTGGACAGCAGATCCTCATTAAAGCGAAGCAGAGAACAGCACTAAAGGCTTTGCGGTACTGCTGAAACTGCTGAATGGCCTCTTGGGGACTGATATGCTCGATCGTGGTCGGTATCAAGTGTCTCCTCCCATCCAAAAAAAAAAAATATATATATATATATATATATATATATATATATATATATATATATATATATATATATATATATATATATATATATATATATATATATATACGTATATATACGTATATATACATATATATATACGTATATATATATATATATATATATATATATATATATATATATATATATATATATATATATATATATATATATATATATATATATATATATATATATATATATATATATATATATATATAAACATCCCTGACAAACTCGCCTTCACCAACTTGCTCAAATAGTAGCAAAGAGATCAGATTATTTCCTGTCCGGTCCATTAAAACTTGCGTCTCGTTGGTTCCAACATAAGCCTTGCAAGGACACACATATACACCCACCAGCTGTTCACCAGCCACCTCCAGGTACGGCGTTCAACTGAACGCAAATAGCCAATCAGCAACTTGGTGCATTGAGACGTGATAATGTGGAAAAGATGACTTTGATGCAAGCATCAGGAATAGGATTTATGTGACTTTAAATAAATGTAAATCACATAAAAATATCCATTAATGCCAGTTTAGGAATGCGTTTCCACTTACAAATATATTCGGCAGAACACAATCATAAACTCTGTAATCTAAAAGAAAAATAGGTCAGAGGTTGTTGTTGGATAACACATTCAACTGAATGTCCCATCCAAGCTGAAACTGCAAACAAATAAGCGTCCACCGGTGGTGCCGCAGCCTCCTTTAAAAAGATATAATTGTGCTGACAAGTTTGCTAACACGAAACAAGTGTTTGGGGCTAATACAATTATTTTGTCCGAGCCGTTGGGAATGGCTTCGATTCTGGCTGGCTGCTTCCAAAATAAAAAACGTGGGTGATCAGCCACATTCGCAGGAATTAATCATGAACCAAATGAAGCTGCCCTGAGTGTATTCACCGCAGTCGGACAGCTTGCAAGAATTAAAAGAATTATCTCCCCACTCTAATTCCACTCACGGGGTGGGGGTGAAGGGTGGCGGTGGCTGCAGCAGGGGAGGTTGGTGGGTGTGGGGTGGGGGATATTTGGTTCAATGAGAAAAGCGACTTCTATCGTCGTCATCAATCAATGCGCCGAGTAAAGAGGCTTCATTCAGCCCACACGTCTGGAAACTTTAAACAGATTGAATATCACCAAAGAGCATGCCTTACCAGCAGCGATATTGATTTGAAAACAGGGGGGGAAAGGGGGATTTTTTTTTTTTTTTAACTGCTCAGTCAAACATTTTCTGCAAGTTACACTTCATTAGACACACTTTCAGTTTTAGATTTAAGCTCAATTAGGTAAAAGTGCTTCCACATAGGTCCTCTGAATGGGCAGGAAAATCAGATTTGAAAAAGGAAAAAAAATCCCTGGCATTGATGGATTTCAATTTTGTCAACCGAAATCTTTAAATGCAATGTTTTTGAAAGGAATCTGTGATCCGCACAACCGCCTCTGAGTCTGAATTATGTGGAAGCCATACATCATGTCACGAGGGCCGCATCCTTAACAACATTTCCCGTCTCTTCAGTATGGATCGCCCGGGGCGGGAGTTGCAGGAAATAATGTTTCAAAGCGAACCACGGCGCACTATGTGATATTATAAACTACACCTGGACACTTACCGTTTGTGTAACGCCAGCTCCTTTTTCCCTCTTATCTCCCCGCATCATCTCCCGACTCCCGTGGGAAGCCTGTATTGACATCCTCAATAAGATCCGCGCGCAATTCCTTTTATTGTTTTGATCTCGCACTTGCTATGGATTACCTGTTTTCGTAGCGGGGAATGTCACAGGAGTTTGCTGTATAAAATAACAATACAGCTCCGTGTTCAGACTGGTCTCTTTCCCCCCGCCCCTTCTCTCTTGTTGCCTGGCTCTAGTCGTGTCTTCTGCTTTCTTTGATGCCTCTGTTGGAAAACACCGAAACATGAATTTGTTCTGGAGTTTTTGTTTTTGTTTTTTTCGTGCTGGGAAAGGATGATGTTTTGTTTTTTTCTCCCTCAGTATAGTTTTCTTATTTCCCATTTCCCGAGTTGCCATATATGTCAAGCAAATGGCAAGATGTCGGAAATGTGTTATAAACAAGCAGTTTTGGTGCATTTGCGTGTTTTTCTGATATATATGTTTATTTATGTATAATATGTATAATGGCTGCAGGAAGTCTCGATGGGGAAAAAAAATAACTATGGCAAGAACCATCATTTATAAAACTAGGAGGCAAAATTGTGCAAAACTATTGTTAACATACTAATAAGGACCACTATGATAGTGCTATACATTAAGGGACAGATTTGTATTCTGCACCTGCTTCTATCCACCTCATCCCCAGACTCCATCCTTCCAGCCACCACCCCCAATCAGATTTTCTTTTAATGACAGCCAGGGGGCAACGCAAACAAGTGTCACTTTGTCTTGAGTTCTCCATTAACACGGAGTGTAAGTATTATGCCCTCTCTGTGTTATGTGGTGGGGATTAGCATACTTGTCAAGGTGCACTAATGGCCTTCAGCGTGCCTGTGAGAGCACAATGAGCTGTTTGTATACAGTCCAAAGAGTGAGCTTTCTAGCTGACAAATGGTCTTACAGGCGGGTGGGTGGTTGGACTCCATTAGCAGACACAACATCGGCGACGTTGGAGCTGCATCCGTGATTTGTGCACAAAACTTTGCTTTTTCCATTCAAGTACATCTGTGAAATGCAGCCTGCATGGAAATGAATAAACCTTGAGCTACGGCATGCTGTGTTATTTTCATTCTTAGCCAACAAATGGAGAAAAAAATTGTCTTGTACAAGCTTTTAAAGAATAAGCTAGGAAATGCTTCCAAAGGTTGTATTAATGTTGACATACTGTATGGTCAGGCGTTAGTGAGCGACAGTGAGGCAGAAGTTTGTGCTTTTCCATGCGCTGAAACCAAAAGTTGGCACTGCTGCATGTTGACTCGCAGATGGCTCGGAAGATGTGGACAGTGTGGCTAGCTCGTCAGCATAATCACTTTTACAGACTGACTACCGTATTTTCCGGACTATAGAGCGCACCTCAATATAAGCCTCACCCACTAAGTTTTTTTTTAAAAATTGGAAATGAACATATTTAAGCCGCACCGGGCTATAAGCCGCCGATATCTAAGTTGTGAAATGAGATATTTAATGGATAGATATCTGGATAAAGATTAGATAGATAGATTTACCGGTACACAAAAGATTTCTTACTTGTTTATTTACATAACTGAACTGATTACTTTCCGAACGGTGCCGGCACCACAGCAGTAAAAGTGCTGATCAGCCAAAACAGAAAAGTTGCGCACTGAACCCACTGAACACACGTCGAACCGCTGTCACTTTTTCTTCATGCGCACAGGAACCATTAAAGTCCCTTCATCAACACTGAACCCAGAAACCACCTGTCACTGTTCATCTTCCCCCTGCGCACTGAAACCGCTGACGTCACTTTCCTCAGTGTCGGAGTTGAACAGCCTCAGAAGAGCTTAGTCACATACCTTTTCTGTGTCTATGTCAGTGTTGCTCTCCATGTTGCCGCTTGTATTGTTTTTGCACTTCCTGCTAAAGCGCCCCCTGGCGGGTGAAGTAAAATGCACAGAAAAGCCGCACCTTTGCATAAGCCGCATGGTTCAAAGCGTGGGGAAAAAAGTAGCGGCTTATAGTCCGGAAAATACGGTATATATAAAGATGGACGGAGCGTCTGGTTTCAAAAGGGTGGCAAACGTGGAAGTGCAGCAAAAACCTGAATTCTATCATCAAAAACGGTTGCAACAAGACTAAATATGACCGGCTGTCAAAATGGAAAAGAGGCACAGTCTTGGCTATGTTATACTAAATTATCATGGCCCCAACATTTGTGGTTTTGGAGGAGAAGATGTTTAAAAAGTGTTTGATTTTTTTGCATAATTTTGCACATACCTGCAAACAAGCACAACTTGTGCCATTTCTGTCGAAGACAGAGACTCGGCCTGAGAGATTGAAATGTAGGTAAGGATCACATGCCTGCGTGGGTTTTGGTCCCATGTCTCTACGATGTCCGTACTGCCCGTGAGAATTATTCTAGTTTTGGTCAGGTTTTCTTTTTTTTTTTTTTTTGCCTGTAGGTGCTATGGAGGCGCTATGGAGCACCCAGAGCTCTTTGCATCAGAAAAAAATGTTGTGGTCATGAACTGCTTGCCGAATTTCATAAAAACTGATTAAGGTTAAAGGGGTCAAAATTGAGTTGAAAGACATAGTTATTATTATTATTATTATTATTATTATTAATAATAATAATAATAATAATAATAATAATAATAATAATAATAATAATGATAATACCTACACATCCATATATGGAATCTTTCAGGACAAACTGAAGAAAACAAAACCCTTGTTCAGACTGCCAGCCAAAATCCGATTTTCAGCCCATCCAGATTGAAACCGGATGGCTCTTTTGTAGTCTGAACAATCACAAATCACATGAAATCCGATTTTTGCAAAACGGATTGAAACCACATTCGGAAGGTAGTTTTAAATCGCATTTGGACAGATGTGTCTCAGCCTGCACAGCTCCGAACACACCGATCGGTTTTGACTGTCCGTGACATCACTCTACGTGACGCAAGACCCAATGCGCCAGACCAGAGGGTGCTATTCCAGGTGCGGAGCTGTAACGTAATGGAGCAGACAGAAGAAGTAGAAAACAGCAGTCCCTGGACAGAGGAGGAAACTCATTGCCTCATCAGTCTGTGAGGAGATAGCTCCATTTGAGCCAAGCTCCAGGGCTGGTATCAGAACAAGTCAATTTAGTTTTTGCCGCTGTCGCAATTATAAGACGTCACACACCACACGTGCTGGACGACGCCTCCGCTCCGAAGTTGTTGCTACAGCAACCTGTCAGATGGGTCAATAATGTGGCCCAGTCTGAACAGAGCCACATCCCATTTGGACACTTGTTAAAAACAGTGTGGACAATCAGCCCTAAAAATCTGATTTGAGAAGGAACCTGATTTGAATTAGATTTGCCTGCAGTCTGACCGCAGCCAAACTGCAAACTCAAGATGTCGCTGACTGTGAGGCCAATCTCTTATCTCGTATCTTATTATTCACAAACCAGTTGGTGACATCATGATGACTCTGTTCATCCTTAGAAACAGCCAAAGTTTTCACCATTGTTAGCATGATGTTAGCAACTATAACCACACTGTTGTGCAGTTGCCATCAGCATATCAGCTAACATTCTCCAGAAACTGGCCTAGCCTCAAACCCAAACCCATTATTTTTTTTTTACTTTTAGTACTTTATTGCTGCGGCCTCGGTACATTTCTCATTTAAAGCTATATAATATTTACTGGCAAAATGGCCAGCAATGATCTGAAGATCTTGTTTTTCAATTATCGTTCCAACCTTACTTTAAATCTATGAACAAATTAATATGACAAATCTGCATCCCTCAAAATTTTGGATATTTTGTAGTTTTTCCACTATTTTTTGTTTTCCCTCTATTTATCCCCCATTCTATCCCTGTGCCTTTCCCCTTGATGTGGATTCCTGCCACTTTGCAACAGTTCTATAACCTGACCTATTCAAAACATTTCCTGCTACACTAAAGTCTGTCTACCATTGTTTGCACAACACAAGATGATTTCTCTCATGGCTGGACTTTTTCCATTATTTAATCTCTTTAAAAAGTAAAAAATATATATATAAAAAGAAAAATGTGTCTGCTCTTGTGTCCAAAACACACAATTAAAGATACTTTATTTGTCTCTTATCACCAAGCTAATTTTCATGAATATCAATAAAGCCATGCGATAACACTTAAGTAAAGACTCAATCGTTTATAAACATCTTCATTATGAATAAGCTTAGTCTGTGGACTGAACTATTTTTCTGGAGTAGTCATTAAAATAATTGCACCATGTCACCCCCCCTCTTCCCACCTTCTCCCTTGGGTCTAAGATAAATCGACTACGAGTAAAAACAAAGCCACCTCCCCTCTTGGGTTCAAGAGAAAAGTCAAGTCGCCTCAACTGCAATGTTTATTCTTTTTGTTCTTTAATTGTTATTTGAGGTTAATGCTGCTAAGGGTGCCAAATCTCATTACAATTTATAAGACTTATGGAGGGTGGCGGGACGTTGTACAGTGGATGATTGATGAGCAGTAGTTTAAAAAAAAAAAATGCAAAGGGTGTGATAATGTCCTTCCACTCAGTTCTATTACCAACCACACAGACTCATTTTGTTTGTAAGACTCGTCATTATCAAAGTCTTCGCCTAATGTGAGGTTACTGTATATATGTTTTTTTACTACTCCATGTTACAATGAAGGACTGAGTTGTTGTCAAGGCAAATGCATATAGCTGGAACTACATTCTGGACAAACTGGGTCGGAGAAGCGATTTCAAAAGCGCTTGGTGTGTTGCAGTTACTGCCAACATCAAAACAATATATTGTTGAGAAGACGCCGACGTCTGATCATGGCGGACTTTGTGATGGATTATGCACTGACTCATGGCAACAGGGATTATGGCAATCACCAAATTTACCAAAATTATTGAACCATCCCTTTAAATATAGCAGCGTATGTCATTTAAAAAAAAACAAAAAACTTTTTCATACTGAACTCCAGGAGAGCAGCCTCTCTCATGATGAAGTATCTTTAAAACAGCGCAGCCCACCAGAAACACCGTATTTAGCCTTCTGTTTACAGCATCCTGCCAAAACTGATGCTTTGTCTAATCTTCCATCTATTTGGAAAAAATATCAATGCTGTTAAGGTGCTGATATGCATTTCTAGGTGCCTTGGCATGCATTTTATGAAAGAAGAGCCATCAAAAGAAGGAGAGGATTGATTTTTCTCAACTTCTAATCTCTCACTTGCAGACTAGGTAACCTATGGTTTGAAAACAACAGCGTGATTTTTGCATGATACCAAACCTTTAAAGTGGAGGTTTGACCACTGGAGTAACTTTTGGTGCCCACATAAGCTGGGAGAAATTTGTCTGCAGTCCCTGCACCACATTATTTTGTTTTATAGGGTTTAGCATTTGACAAAAACCAAGACAAAGTCAATTCCTGTGGGTTCCCAGTGTTAAATTAGCCTTTGCTCATTGCTGCCTTCTCCTGAGAAGCAGGTCTTTTATCAAAGTTCCACCAGTTCTTCCTCCAAATAGCTGCACTTTCTATGTAGTTTCTTTTTTCCGCCGTCAGATCCAGAAGCGTAGTCACTGCGTGTCACAGACTGGGTGGCACTGCCGACTCCAGCGAGACAGCCTTTGCCAGAGGCAAAAACTGGCCATGCACTGCCGCTGACGACCTCCATCCTTTCACCAGAGGCTGCCTCACTTAATATTGTCCTTCACTCTTTGGAAAAAAAAAAAAAAGGCAAAAAATGTATAAACTCTGTGTCTTTATTTGACGTGGGAAAGAAGAGGCAGCAGTTTTCAGGCACGGTGCCACTGCTTTTTGTTCCAATTTTGTCCCAATTTAGCTTTGGAAGACTTGATTTCACTTTGAAGGGGATGTCAAAGTGATGTGGCGGTTTGAACCAGGCGGGCTGGAATAGATGCCATCCCTTAAGCTTTCAGAATGCTTCTTTTATTAGTAGTTTTCCTCAAAGCGAATGTCAATATTATTGATTATCACCACGTTATTTTTTATTACAGTGAGATTAGCCTCACCAGATCTCTTAGCTTGTGCACATTATTAATAATACCTTATCCATTTTATTGTCTATTTACAATTTAAAAAAAACAACAACTATCTGTTTCAATGCTATTCTCTTTAACCGCTCCCCTCATTAGCATGGTGATTACTCCTAAACTGCTAATGACAATTAATGTGTTCCTCCAATATTATGAGCCCAGAACTGCCTACATTCAAATCGAGATGAACTTTCCATCTGCAACTGGTTACATGATTCTTTTTACTGATTAGAGTTCAGTAAAATGCCTTTCGTATTTTGAACAATTTGCTCTGGACTCGCACGTAACTGCTTTCAATAATTCACTAACAACATTTGAATCCTTCAGTGAGAAATTTCAAGCTGCAATGTGTCAAAATGACTCCTGACATTTTCTTTGCACCCTGGAAAACTGAGGTGGTACAAAATATTTATTGATATAAAAAAATAATAATAATAATAATAATAATAAGCCAGCATCCTTGGACAGGGTCTGCATATAAACTAAAACATACGGAAGAATTTGCGGGTTCAGCGTGGTTTTCTTTTAGAAGAAGGGAAAGGGATTAAATATTTGTACCTTTTTTTTTTTTTTTTTTTGCTTTATTTAATTTTTTTTCCTCAAAAGATTTAAATGCATTTTTTCCGGCTAGATGAATATTTCAGGCGGAAAGGCTTTGACAAAGTGCATTTGAGAGTTGCTGCATGTTGTGTCTCTGCACAATGGCTTTGGTGGGCTTCATGCTTGGAGCACTTTGGCTGCAGAGTGGCAGAGAGCGAGAATGGCCTCCGTCCAGCTGAGATAATGGAATTGGTGTGTTCTCCCAGAGCTGTGCTCCTGGCTGGAGTTAATTCTGTTAATAGCGGGAGCTTCGGCAGTCAAACTCTTTCCCCGGCTAGAGCGGGGGCACCGAGAGCGCGAGCGGCGGCTTCCGGAAGGTGGGTGATGGATGTATAATGGATTAACTGGAAAGTGGCATGTACAGTTTACGATTGCTCTTGAGTACACTTATGTGCATTTATAAAAGAAAAAGACTCAATGTTGAAATACGAGCGGTGTTCAAGCAAGACTTTTAGAAGTCCAGGTTGGGGTGAAAATCTCACACAAATGTCTCCCTTTTGTTACAAAACACACTCAACACAGCACAGGGAAGCACAGGGCAGCCAGGGCTCAGTGACCCAACAAATCCAGGAAGCATCCTGAAGATATGGTTCGTGATGCAATCAGCGCGATGGTCAGCCCTAAAATTCCCATCGATCTCCTTTTACCCCTGAAAGTACAATAATATTGATTCTTAACAGTTAAGTCTTAGTATTCAAATAAGAGTGAGTTATGGGCTTTACTTCTCATAAACACAAGCACACACACAGTTGGCGATGAGATGGACCAAACACACCAAACAACAACAACAGAGTTCTGAGGCAGTAATACAGTGTCTGTATAAATGGAATACATTCATTATCTTCGAACGCTACTGCTTTCCTTTTCCGCCCTTCTTCGAGGGAAATGCTAAACAGTCAAATTGTCTTTGACTGGCAGCATTTTGATGGTTGAACGGGACTGGAGATCAATGCACAGCGGAGCGGCAACAAACAAGACAATCGGCTCAGACTTTTTTTTTAATGGGCAAATTGGTTCATTAACAATCCAGCAAAAAGGTCCCGACCTTTATTTTGTCAGACTACAATGTTTAAAATCATTTTGAGGGCCTCAAAGCAATTAGACCCTCAGCATGTCCACTTCAACTTGAACATGTCCAGGTGATTTGGGGGGCTGGTGGGTCTTTAGCTATATACACATGTGCACACAAATATGCACAGTCTCGAGTTTATATCCATTCATCCAGCTTCTAGACCCGCTTCCCCCTGCACTCAGGGTTGCAGGGGTTTGCTGGAGCTGATTTCAGCTGTCATGGGGTGAAGGCATGTAAAACCCCAGACAAGCTGTCATTGGAACATTGAAACTGGCACTGTTTTGGTTCTGAAATATCATTAATCCCTGTTGCTCCAGTAGACAGTCTTGTAAACAAATGGCAAACACACAAAGTTTGTTGTCTCTATATAAAAACAAACCGGTGTGTAAACAGAGTTTTCAACAACAAAAGTTCTAAGGAGTTCTAGTAAGAATTTCTATTCTTTGTTTGTTTAATAATGACAACGTATGTGTGAAGAAAGCCTGAAATATTATTTTGCCCTTCAAATTAAAGTGCACCTTGGATTATGGATCTCATTTTGCTGACTTATTCCATAATCCCGCGTGACCTTTTCCTCTGCAAACACTGTCCCTGTCTGATTTGTTGTCTAAATGCCAGCGTCACGTTGCTCTGCCTGAAATAAACAACTCGGCGCCGCACGGCGCTGAGAAGAAGCCCGCCACTTTGGCGACATGCAAACACATCTGCGTGTCGAGACGTGACAGCCGCGACACCTTGAGACGCCGCGATTTCCTGAATGTCGTCAGTCGATATTATGGACTACGGCCGTCAACTGCCTGCAGGAACATGAAAAAAAAGGAAAGAAAAAGAAAATCACCCCGCGCCGTTGGTTTTCACTTTTTCCTGGCGAAGTGTACGTGCATTAACATGCGCAGCAAGTTGCCATAAATACATATCAATAACAAGTGCCAGCTGGGTAGATTAACGCACTGGTTTGTTTTTGTGATCGCTGTCATAGCCGTTCTCCATCATCTGGAGCAGGAGCTATAAATGAGGCCCATTGTTTTAGGCTTAGGTCAGAATATGAATTCTGCATAATGTGCACACACACACAAACACACACACACACCAGAGAAGAAATCTCCCGTAATCTTCACCTCGAGTTAATTACTGCAGACAAACATTATGGATCGCCGGGGACTCTTATCGTCGCCTGCTCCAATACAGAGATTTGCAAAGCCGCATCTGATATGATTTTAAACTACACGCGACAAAACAATCCGTTTGCCCTATTGTCAACCCCTACCACCAGCCCCCCCGTCCTCCTGTCCCTCTTTTTCTTTTTTCTTTCTTTTCCAAGAAGCGATCCAAAAGGCGATGGATGCACACTCGAGCTAATTACAGCAATTATTACTCAGCGATGACATAACAAGCTTTCCAACGGTCCCTCTCCCCGGCTCTCTTCCTCTCACACGCACGCAGTCCCACAGCGGGACTCGAGCAGCAGAGTGCGGTTGCGTGTTCGCCGCCTCATTCAAAAAAAAGGAAAAAAAAAAACTCTAAAGGGAAATAAAAAAAAAAGGAAAAAAAAAAATTTGCAAGCATGTCATTCATTATCCCGCACATCAATAGTGGGGAAGAGGGAGAATAAAAACAGGAGCGGCTCAGCGGGGAGCTGACTCGCTTCCTGCTGAGCCCAGGATGTTGTTGCCTGGTGACACTCCCTATTACAGCAAATATACAAGGGCTGCCCACTAAAACTTGTGTTTGAGGCCCACGCATGCCCCCCTCTGTAAAATAAATGCATAAATAAATAAATAAATAAATAAAAGGTACTGCCTGAAGTTCAGATGGGGATCCACTTTGTAGACACTATAAGACTTTACCTACTCCACTTGTCACTGTGCAGGCAAAGTTCAATAAAACACCAGTCCAGATTTAACAAGACATTTTTTCCTACTGGAAATACATCCCTATTTACAGCACCAGCAGTGGGTGGGAGGGGCAGGGGGTACTTGCAGCAGAGCTGCCGAGTAGACTGCTTAGCCTCACTCTTGTTGGCCTCACAGCGCATCGACTTGCGCACTTTCCTGCGAGCCTCATGTCTTTGTCATGCCCAGCTCAGGGGCATTTTGCTGCTCGTGCTCGTGTTTTCTTTCAATGTGCAAAGTTCTTGCACTTGGGTTTCCGGTGACTATTGCCCCGTGCGTCACCACACCGTCTTTCAAATCAATTTATTTAATTTATTAAAATAATCAACATTTTAAAGCCAGAGTAGGTGATATTAATATATAATTATGTGAGGCTCTAGTGGTTTTGTTTCATCTGGGGCAGAGTGTCACGTCACATGCCCTCGCTGTCTGTTGTCGTCGAGCCCATTTGATCCTCTTGTTGGATGTTATGCATACGTGCATAAGGATCCCTGCCTGTTGCCCTACCAATGATATATAGTGGGGCAAAAAAGTGTTTGGCAGCCACCGATTCTGCAAGTTGTCCCACTTAAAAAGATGAGGTACATAGATACACTTCAACCGTGAGAGACAGAATGTAAAAAAACAAAAAACAAATCCAGAATATCACATTGTAAGAATTTATTTGTGTAATGGTGCAGAAAATAAGTATTTAGCTACAAACAAGCAAGAATTCTAAAGAAGAATTCAGGAAGAAACATCTGCCCCTATGGAGGGTAAATGTGCCACAACTTCAGAAAACGTATGCAAACAGCATGAAACGTGTTGGCATATCCAGTGAATGGCTGGACAAGCTAACATGCTCAATATAGTGTTAGCAGGCATGTATAACCTTAACCTTGTCATATTTATTTTTTATGTGACGTTGTATTAATAGAACTAAACAAAAAGTGTGATGAGTGTGGGCATTACGAGACGAGAAAGGGGGCGGAGCATGGAGATGAGAGAAGCGCGGGAAGGTGCTCAGCTGCGCTCTCTAGTAGTGTAAAAAATAGCTTATTGCCCCTTTAAAGGAAACACAGAAAGGGAATCATAAAACAATCTCATCACTGTTCAGCCTAAGAAACGAGTACCTGGTGATGGCAAGTGATGGATAAAGCGTCAAGTGCTGATAAAGTGTTGGTCAATCAGCCCCGAAAAAAGTGAAAGAGGCTTAACGACATCAAAGTGGACTATTCAGCAGGGTTTAAACAAATTTTTTCAAATAACATTGCACCTGGTACATTCCAAGCTTTTACTGACAAATAAAAATAATCAATTCCCAAAGAGCTTCCTGCTCATCGGTTTGGGAGTGGCAAGAGACATGCGCGTGGCTAACACGCCTTTCTTTCAGTTGTTTGTTTGTACATTTTTTTTTTCAATCACACAATTTGTTCACAATTTCACCGCGTCATCCCAGCTACATCGCAGCGCCTCCTCTGTTTTCTGGCGAAACAATATTGAGGAAGTGACTCGCGCTCTCGGATTATTTGGATTCTCATCATAGAGCTCCACTTCGGTTCAGTCACACGCTCCAGCCAACACTTTGTGTGCCACATGGCAGAGACTGTTGAGGACCTGTGGGGGAGTGAAAAGTGAGCACAGCCGAACAAAGGCATGTGTGGCACCTCGCATCCATTCCTTCTCCTCCTCGCAGCTATTATTGTATGAAAGTGCCGCCGACAGCTTCTGCGTGGCGCCGCGCATTCTCAAACAGTTGGGAAGCTGCCTCTCCCTTCTGTGCATGGGAATGACGCCGGCGAAATAAAAGATCCACGTGGGCAAAGATTAGATATGAACCATGCGCCTGCTATCCCCGACGATTTTGGCCCCATGTTTAATGCATATTTTTGCAGAACGCTTTGCTGTTTGCTATCAGGTGGCTGCTTTCAAAACACTATGCTAGACAAATTTATCAGACTAGCACCAGCAGCACCATGCAACACTTGCCCTAAAGTAACAGCTTTGGCAATTACCAAACATGTTTTTGTTTTTTTTCCCTGTACCGATTAATACACAAGTATACGGAAGATATTTTACAAGAAATTGAAAAGAAAATTGTTGAAAAGCAATCGTTTTTAATGCTAAATGTTTTTTTTTAAATTATTTTCTGTTTTCAAATAATTTCTCGATGATGAACTGCAGTTTATTTTGTTGCACTAAGTGAAACATTTTTTTTTAGTGGTGTTGAATGTTACGTTTAATTAATTTCTGACTTCTCAGTGGAGCCCCATGAGTCAGATATAGGTGGAGGTGTTAAAAGGTAAATTCAAGACTATTTAGTTGTTAGTCATTAGCAAAAAAATACACCACCATTAAGTTTGGTGAAAAAAATTATTCTACCTATGTCATAGTTAAGTTCTGCATATGAAATGTAAAATGTGTGGGTGTTAGTGTTACTTAAATAAAAAGGAATTTATTCTACCTATGTCATAGTTAAATTCTGCATATGAAATGTAAAATGTGTGGGTGTTAGTGTTACTTAAATAAAAAGGAATTAAAGGAATTTTGCATTTGCTAGATAATTTCTCTGTTGTAACAATGGTTACTGGCAGTAAATCTTACACAGCTAAGCCTGTTCAATTCCCTTTTAAAACGGTGCCACGTTTTTTAAGAAACATTCTGAGTAGTATCCGAGTATGCAGTTTGCTCCCACGGTAAAAAAATAAATAAATAAATGAATGAAAAAAATTGCCAATTCTCTGGCATTGCCAAACAGCTTAATCTGCTGTTGCTATTGACTCATTTGGTGAATTGGATGATGGAAGCCTGGAGAAGCAAGAGGCGTTAGCAATTTAACAATCTATTCATTGAACAAGCAGGAGGCTCGGTGGCGTGTGGAAGAACCAGACGCAGCCACGGCAGCCTGGCACCTGCACAGAAAAAAAACACTCCCTCTGTGTTGAAAACTGCCTCTGAGGCCAACCAGTTTCTCCAGTGAGGTGGAGATGCCGCTCGACGACGTCACGCCACCTGCACCAAAAGATGTTAATCCATTTTGCAGCCATCAGCACAGACTTCCCTGCGTTTTCCCTGCTTTTTGACCCTACGATCCTACAGTGGTAGATGGAATCTGGACTTGCCGCAGTGCTAACACGCTAACATATTTCACCTGCTATATGGAGCTAACAAATTTTCAGGGGTTCTGTCAGAATAATGGCAAAGAAAATGCTGGATAGTGGATTAGACCGATCCAGAACAGTCAAACGTGGCGCTCCGATTCGTGGTTCAGGTGCCTACAGCAGCAGGGCTCATGGTCACAGGTGCTGCCAATCATTGACTACAACTGCTGTGAGTCTTTAAAATGTCACAGAGGTGTGTTTTCCTTTGAAGGTCATCGGCTCGAGCTCGGAATGAAGCAGGCTGCCGTGTCTTACAACACATAATTATGACGGGCAAAGTTTTGCTTTTTCTTTCTTTTCAAAAGGGCATTTTCTTTGAACGCTTTCTCACCAGGCTCTCACAACATTAGGCAGAAGACACGAGTTTAGCGCGTGCAGCTGTACAGGGTCTTTAAAGCCAGATGGACAGACACGGCTGCTTTCATCCATGTGTGCCTTGTTTTTGTCGTGGCCCAGATTGCGAAGGATTAAAAGATTTGACACGTGGCCTTTTTTCAACTTTAAAGTCGTATGTTGCAGATATTCCCGAGTCTCTCATCATTTTTTTTCCCCTCCTGTATATGTTTTTATTTTAACGGGATGTCGGTGTACAAGAAAAAGGGGCAATATGCGACATCCTGCTAATTAGACTTCAGGAATAAACAAATGGACAAGTGGTGTCGTGGCATCACACGCCCACCATGTGTGTGTTTGTGTTGTTCTCCTGCGCCTTGTTTACCGGCCAGACTGCCTGTGTGTGTTCATGCTAATGCATGCAAAACATCTCTGGCTGGTCAGGCTTCTGAAGGGCGACTGACACCATGTCAAGAACGAACAAATGGTGATTAACGGATGTCGGAACAAAGCAGCCTGAAGTGTAATTTCCAGAGAAAACCAACACAAAACCTGATAAATATCAAGATGGCCATCCCCTTGATTGCAAGATTACATCTAAAAACAGGGAGTTCCAGGTCGCAGGGTCAATGCAGCGCAAAGCTACAACATTTTTCCGTTGAAAATTCAAAATGAGCCGGGCACTTCAAGCCATGTTTTGTTAAGTCTTTGGCTGCCAGAATGTGAAATTGCCATCAGAGGCCTTCAGATTCACCTCCAACTTCATCACACCATCAGCCTTTCTCCTCCCCGCGCAAAACGTGCTAGTTGATGGGCTGTCTAATGCACGAGCCGTGGCCAGGCCCCTAGGAAGCCCTCCACTCGCCTCATTTGGCCGCTTCATTGCACCCTGGGAAATATTTCATGAGGCCTAAGTGACTTAAAATATACAGTGGGCATTTTTGATAAGATCTTTACATTTTAATATGTTTATAAGGCCTTTCAAAGTTCGAGGCAGAAGGAAAAAGCTCTTTTAAGGCCATGTTTTATTTTTTGTTGTTGTGCAGTAAATTAGCATCATTTGAAGCAAACAGATTATTTTGATTCTTCTGTTAAATAACAAGTTGGGAACATTGAGTGTATATTGTACATAGCAGCCAGGTGCTTGCAGTCACACAAGGTGTATATAGAGTTGTTTTTTTATGATAATGTTATGTAAAATTCCACTTGTACATGGTAATTATGCAAACTTAAATGCATAGTAAATGACATAATTTGATGAACTTTTGACCGGGCCTTCATTGATCCAGCTAATTAGTTGATAGTGAACATTAAGTGTTTCTGAGGTATAAACAATTTGGAAACAAGCAGAAACAAACACACACACGCACACACACACATATACATATATATATATATATATATATATATATATATATATATATATATATATATATATATATATACATACATAATTATATATGTGTATGTGTGTGTGTGTGTGTGTGTGTGCTTTCATTCAGGTGCCACAACATAACTAATGACTGCAAGATTGCTGCATGACACGATCATACCTACAAAAATAAGTTTCCCTTTCTCCACCTAAGTAACTTGTAAGTTGATTCTTTATTTTAAAGTTGTCAGGAGGTCAGAGGTAGGCCAGAAGTGAAAGTCCCCCCCGCCCAAATACACACAAACACACACACACACACACACACACACACACACACACACACAACTTCTACTCTCTGTCCTCTCACTCAGTGTGTGTGTGTGTGCTCTTTCTGTGTGGGCCTCGGTGCCGAGGCGCCCTTGGTGCCGGGCGCCCTTGGTGCCGAGCGCCCTCGGCCTTGATGAAGTGTGGAGAGAAGTCAAACAGGCGCCTTCGCAGTCTGGGTCGTTTTGGGAATATGTCCTCAACACGGCAAGCAAACGTGAGCCGCTGAAGATATCCACGGCTGTTTACATTTCCCCAACCGGTTGAGTGTAAACAGTTGGGCGGACACTCACACACGCCAAGTTGCACAGTATTTTCAGGGACATCGTTGTTTTGCCTTGGCACGACACCACACACTGTTTAGAATTTATTATAAAGCGGTATTCCTGCTTATGCACCAAGCTGCAATTTAGAACCTTTGTTAGGAGTTGTTTCCTCTCTGTGGTTTTCATTGCATTAATCACACAAAATAAAACATAGTATGAGCATAAAGCACCAACCCAACCCCCATCCCCTGTAATCCTCAGTGTTTTAATTAATGCTCTCAGGGAATTTTCCCCAGAATTGTGTCCCTTCTATCCTTCTTTTCCTTGCACCACTATTGTGTGCATTAAAACATCCCATTGCGATGTCACAGAGAGCACTTGGATCTCTCACAGTTTAATGCCAACACAGCCAGCTGGTCGTCCGTTCCACATTTTAAAGCCGGAATGAAATGAAATGAAATCAAAGTAAATGAAATGAAATGAAATGAAACAATGAAGCACACATTTATGCTGCAAATATGCTGCTTTGTGGAAAGCATACATAGATTTTTGGGGGTTAAATATTTGCCTGATATTGTGTCGTGAAAAATGTGCAGCCAAAATGGTAAAAAAAAAAAAATGGTAAAAAGATACATAAATCGCTGACATGGAACGATATGAAACATACATGTTGTCCTAACGACACCTTGGCTGGAATGTAATTTGCAATATTGCACGCAGCCTTGTCAACACAACCAAGTCAATGTAATAATAATTAGTTTTCTCTTTAAGCGAGGCGCAGGAGGCACAAAATTGCCTGTGGTGCAAGAGGCGCAGATATTAAGTCTCTTTTCAGGCAAGTAACCCTCTTCAGCACTGCACACACTGCAAGAGGAGGTGGGAGTTGGTGGGTGTACAAAAGGCTTTTCTTGCATCTTGACTCCTGCATGTTGAGTAGGCACCGAAAACACAAAAGTCTGCTCTTGGTTGAATTCTTTCAGAAAAAAAGCAACAACTTGCTTTTGAGCCCTGCAATATTTAGCCACGCCATTTAACCGCACCGGTGCCCCCTAGTAATGAAACAGATCTTGCTTAACCCGCAAGAACAAATTCCAGATGGTGGTCTTTTTTCCTCAAAATTACACCGCTGCGTCTTTGTTTTCGTATGCAGCCACCTGGGGAATAAGAGGCGGGAGTGATGCTTGACATTTGGTAATTCTAAACCTGTTTGCTGTCAACTTTCCATCGCATTAATTCCATCCTTTGGGCAAAGAGGTTTTTGACAAAAGCCAGGGCTTTATGACCCCATTCACCAACCCCATCGCCACGAGAGCTGCTCTTTAGTGGGAGGGGGGAAAAGAAAAGAACGAAACAAACTGGCCTGCTCCATCATGCGCTGCAGTGATGGCTGAAGGCAAACATTGTCTGGACACAGCATCAATCGAGGGGGTCCGTGAGGCGCAATCACAGCTCGCCTCTTAAAAATTAAACAGGAAATGGGGAATAAATTGACGAGCATCAGCGTCTTGCGGTTCAAATTTATTTGATAAAAGCAAGCTGACTGTTTTTGTTGTTGCCGGCTTTTAAATACCAGACTGAAAACTTATGTGAAATAATAAATGTGAAAGTAAAAACAATGTTGACCTCATTCAGTTTTGGCCCTTCTTCATAGCTGTTTGTCCGGATTTACGCGACAGGTCTAGATAAACAATTACAATTTGTTCCTCGTATCTAATTTCTGTATTTACACCAAAGTAAATTTTGCTTACACTTGGAAAAAAAACATACTCGCATAGATGTGATTAAGCTCAGATTTCAATCAGGCATTGGAGCCCATCATCCAACTCTGATCCATCTGCCAAAACTAAATTGGCACAAACCAAACTCATAACCGTATTAATTCCACATCGTAATTCACCATTTTCCTGTTTCCGCACTTCTCACAATGAGTCAATTGGGGCAGCAAATGACCCATTGTTATTTTACAATCAGCCTCGTAGCTGACTGTATATTCACAACAAATTGAGCTCTCTAAAGACAGCTCAGAAATTACATAAATGGCTTTCAGATTGAAGAATAAGAAACAACACAACACAATGGAGCCATTTGATCTGATATGTAGATTATATATGTGAAACAAACACAGCACTTTCTAGATCAGTTCCAGGAATCAGACTGACTCACAGTTGGCAGAGTGATCCAAACTTGTTTTTGTGTCTGTGAGTAACTCTCAGTCTTAGGAGGTTGTGGTGTCTTTATCCTGTTATCCTGCCCGCCTTTCCGCCTTTTATACCAAAGATATCCGTGCAGTATCGCTTGAGCCTCTGCCGCTCGTTTTGGCAACATGACGTCGGCTTACAGTCCGTCTTCTCCCGAGGCTTCGGTTTTCTAAAATAACACAGTGGCGCATCGTGACCTTGTTGGCTGCTTCATTAACTGGGGGCTAAATTAGCTGTGAAAAAACAAAAACACTGTCACTGTCTTCTCTGTGACCCAGTGATAGATTTGGTGGATTTTTTAACATTTAGAAATGGCAGCCTTTGGTGTTCTTTTATTATTTTATGAAGGAGCCTCACTATGTCTAAATGACAACTTTCTAAATGTGGGTATTATTTGTCAAATGAGTGAATAAACGCATGTAAGGGATGTTTGAGTGATTGCAAGTTGTGCATAGATGTTGAAGAAACAAGTCTCAGACATTTTTGCCCTCGTGAGTGCATGACAGCAACATTTGACTAAGAAAGCTGACAGTATGATATTGCATTTCTCTGACTTGTTTCCTTGTTTGTGTCTCTGTCTGAAACTGTTTTCAATTTTACTCGAAGTACTAACAAGGACCTCACCATGGAGAGTAAACACCAATTCTTTTTGAACTAGCAATTTCCTAAGCCCATCCCCCTTGACCGCTGTTGCTGAGCCCTGTCAAGCTTTGGTACACATTGTGGAAAATATCTACTTCTCAACTCTATCACGCATCATTACAAAATAAAATAATAAAAAGTTCCCGGAAAAACTTTTAGACCACCGCTTGTGGAAAAAGTTTTTAAAATGGAGAGAAAAAACTCTCTGTATTAATCCAAGCAGCAAGCACAGTGTGTCTTGACAAGAAAGACGAGCACATTGTGGAACAGCCATATTCTTGCAGCAGACTACACCAATGAGCAAGCTTTTGTCTGTTTTTCCATCAATTTATGGCAATACAGAAAAAAAATAATCTCACAGTCATATTAAATATTCAGGTGTCTTTGTTTGTTAACTTTATTTAAATTGTAACACAACCACAGTTAACTAATTGGTATCTTAACATTGACCAAACAAATCGTGGATTGAAGAAAATCTTGTTATTTTTTTCTTTCCCAGAGAGCACTTACTTTCACAGTCAGTAGCAACATTATCCGCAGTCTTATACGCTGCTTCACCTACAACTGACATCTCTTCACCAAAAAAAAAGAAAAAGGAAATAAAAACAGTTGACAGCTCCCACAAGACTCTGTGAGTATAGACTGGCAAATCTGTAGCTGTTTGGCAAATTAGCTTGACCTGACGGCTTGACAGGCCTCCCCTGTGGCAACAGTTACTAACATAGGATTGGGCGGTGGCTCTTCCAGGGAGGCGCTTTGCAATTCTACAATTTCTGATGATTTCCAGATGTTTGTTTTGGTGCCTGTTGTTTTGAAGCATTTTTTGGAATATATCATATGTTTGAATTGGTAATTAACAGGAGATTATTACACTTTATTAGTGGCCCACCAACAAATGGCTACCCATGGGCTGGTAAACGTCTGTGTCGTGCATTCAGGAGGGCTGTGGAGACTGTCAGTCAGTGATTTTCATTTTCAGAATCCAATTTGACAGAGTACATCTATGAGCGGCAACTGATGAGGCCCTCGAGTGCAATGCCAACACTATATGAGAGAAGTAGAGCAGTGGTTTCCAAATGTTTTTAATTGAAAGAGTCCTGGTCTAAAACTCCAAAAATGGCCAACAGTTGATGACATGTAGTGCAGTGGGGGAAAAACAAACAAACAAAAATCTCATGTGCAAAAATTCTACACTACCAAAGTACAAGACACAAGCGTACAGTTGGTTGGAACACAACTAACAACCCAAATGAGGACGCAGACCTAAACTTATAAACAGTAAAGCTATAGAACATTAATGTATAGACTAGGGATGGGAAGATTAACCGATACGTATCGATACACGGACACGCGCTGGCACGATGCGAGTGCATCGGTAAAGCAGCCGTGAATCGATGCAATTTTGGGATGATCTAGATGCATCGGTTTTTACGTCTGTCACAGACAGATACAGCGCTGCAGAGCGCAGTGCTGTAACTTACAGCACAGCGCAGTTAAAATAAAAAAGTAGACCAGACGCCGAAACGATCGCTGCGCGAGCCGGCCACGGAGGTATTTGCCGCTTCAAGTCTGGCGTGAACCATGACATTATTTTTTTTTTTTTGAGTATTTGAATCTTTTTCTGTCTTCAATTTCTCATCACAGCCAAGCTATTTCACTGTCGTGACTGTTTTATCATGACAGTTAGGCTGGTGTCTGTTTACAGCAACAGCAAGAAGAGTTTACATTTATTCCATTTGTAAGCAAAAAGGAAAGGTTAATTTATTTTTCATAAAATATATTGCACTTGCCTTGTTTTTGTTAATTGTGAACCAGTTGTTCACAAAAGATATTTAAATTTAAATTGAAAAATACATAATGTTTGTATTTTGGTGAATAAATAACCAAACTCATTGAATTGCATAGCATCATTCCTTTGCATCGGAGTCTCAAATCAAATTGCATTGTGTTGGATCAAACTGTGCTGAATCGCACCACATCGTATTAGGGGTGGAATCGTATCGTATCGTAAATATACGAATCGTATCGTGTCTTTAATGCATCTAATTGTTGGGAGTGTATCGAGATACGTATCGTATCGGCCACAGACCAGAGATGCACAAGCTTAGTATAGACCCTTTGCGACGCCAGTTCATCAAGGTGGTAATAGGAACGCGTTCTGTTGGTTCACTTAAAATTGTCTTTTCCACGAAAGCAATATTGGCAGTTTTATACAGCCTCATTTTACTCTTTGAATGTAGGGGACCCAGATTTAATAGCTTTTATCGAATGATTCTCTTAAAGAAGCCCTCTGGGGATGTTTAAAGATATAATATGCTCCACTTAGACTGAGAACTTCGGCCATTTGTTTTCTTGTGCAGTATTACCAAGTTAGGAGGAGGGAAACAACTTTCTCAATTATTCTTGAATTCAGAAAATGGCTCTGTCCAATACAAATAGATTGACTTGATGCAGGGATTGCAAACTCTGCTTTGTGAGCAACCTAAGCGTGCACGCCAGGCTTCCAAGTTTCTGCATTGCATTTTTTGTAACCGCATGCTCTGCGGCTGATGAGCGCCTTAAGCCCGTGATTGAAGGTAGGCACACATTGTATTGTTGTTTGCCCCACATTGGAGCTGGCAAAACGCTGCAATGCAAAGCGGATAGTCGATAGGGAAGCAGCTCCTTCCAATAGGAGGCCTTGGGCTATATGCACAAATCCATGATCTCTACCATTCAGTATTGACAGCGTGATAATGCCAAGTTGTTTGTTAAAAAAAATATATAGAAATACAATAGAAAATTAATATTTATTTTACGGGGAAGGTTACATTGCATTTACTTACTGCATTTTGGAAGGACAAAATTCACGAGTTTTCTGTTGGTGGTCAATGGTTCCAACAACAGAACCAGATGTAACGCGGGAGGCGATGATGGTGCGCGTCCATGCGTGAGAGGATATTATTTGCCGAATATTTTTTGTCTTAGTGAGCAGCGTCAGCATAAGAGAGATAGAGAGAGACAGAGAGAGAGAGACAGAGAGAGAGAGGAACCTCAACAGTTCCAGCCCTGGCACTGGCGTTACAATATCATTATAACCTTTAATTAAATCAGAAAGGAGAGGAAATTAGAACATAAAACAGAAGTTGTGCGGGGAAGAAAAAAACATGAAAAATAGACTTCAATGGGACATCATCAAATTTAAGCAGCAGAAATGTGGGGCATTCATTACTGCAGTGCACTGCTGCCGCGCCACTTTGATGTGCGTGTGATGTGCGGGTAGAAAGAGAAGGAAGAAGTGCCACTGGAACGGTAACCGCCGCCGTAACAGAGCTGAATTCCTGCCGCGGAGTGCCCTCCACGTCCCCGACACTCCAATTACATGGATCTGCGCGGCCGTCATGAATCATAGAGGAGATCACGGTCCTTTAATGGAGCCGCGTAACCGCCGCAAAAGTTGGGCTTCAGTGGCCGTCAGGGAGGGGATGCGTTTTTATTTTTACCAGCTGCTGAGCAAGTGGAGAACGTGCAAATCCCGTCTGGAAAGATGAGTGGGAGAAGAATGAGGGATGACGGGAAGAGAAGGAGAATCCAGGGGTCGTTTTCCAGCAGGTGGCTGATTGCCGTTTCTTTAGGCGGGCCATGATGAACCGTTACAATCGAGTGCATGTAAACACCCATCCGGTGTCGAGTTGTGTATGGCAAGCATCTCTTTGTGTTCAAACAATGTTATCATCGGTTCAGTGGGGGTCGTGGAACCCCGAGATGTTATTCTGTCGCGACATTTCCCCCCTTTGCCGTCCGACTTTATCTTATCTCAGACTATGTAGCAGGATATCTGTGTCGCGGGAGGGAGGGAGGGAAGGAGTCCTGTGTTGATTCAATACCCACTTATGCCTGGCCTACACACAACATGAATTATGTATCCACACACAACAGACTGAACTGTCTAAAGGGAGCCAAAGTAAAATAGAAATTGTACAAAATTAACATATAAAAAAATGGAGAATGGTGATTATAGAGCAAATCTTTTCTTGGCTTTTGGAGTGCAGAAATTCAAAATCAATATTTTTTGCACTTTCAGCACTTGCACTTTTATTGACTGGAAAACAGTTCATGACTATGGCAGGTCATTGATTGGATCAGTGGAAAATAAGCAGCAAGAAATATATTTGTGTTATATTATGATATTTCTCATTATTATGGTTGGGATAATCAAGATTATTCATTATATCGTTGTTGCACGACAATTAGCAGTAGTAGTAGCAAGCTTGCTAGCTCGCTCTCCGGATCAATACAATACCAGACTTTTTAATTTTAGGATCGATTTTCATGAAACATCAACACTCTGGCAGTGCACTCAGACAAAGAGACAGGAATTGTGTATGCGGGCCTAACGCTAATAAACTGTGATTTACTCTTTGCATAGCTCTAATTTGAAACCATTTTTTTTTTTTTTTTTTATTCACTCCTAAAATACTAAGCTTTTAGTGAAAATGTATCATATTGGCAATCAAACTCTGTTTTTACTTGGTTTCAGTTTGGAATGGAAATCAGCATTCATAGTTGAGATTTTGATCTTTGTAAAAAATTGTGCCCTCACTTTTCATATTTGTCTCAGACCTAATGTATCCATAAAACGCAGCCTTTAATCCACTGAAATTTGCAAGAAATTTATTCTCAGTCTTGTGAAATTTGCCACCATTGAGTTTAAGATTTCTTTCTTTCTTTCTTCCTTGAGTCAGTGCCACAGGAAATGCCCTGAACACCCTTAGAATCCAGAGCCATATACTACTACACAAGTAATATTTCTGCAAATAGCAACATAGTTTGAAAAAATCTTGAAAAAGGAATGACTCAAAAAATGACTCATTGTTCAATTTGAGTTGTTCTTTAGAGAGAGATGTTTGACAAATAAACAGACACATTCCAAGGAACTCTCTTCTCACAATAAAATTTCTTTATTTGACTGGCATTGTCAGAGTGACATTCTAAAATTCACTCCGTTGTCAAGCCTTTCATCAGGGAGCTAAACAAGAGTATTTTCACAAACACAGTTCTTTTGTATTGGTTTTCAACCAATGACAAGCTTCCACTTGGTTCCTATGAACCAAAGTGTGTGTGGGGAAAGCTGTCTGGCTAGTAGGAATGGGGAGATTTACTGATTAGAATTGGTGGTTCAAGACAGTCGCTTGTGATGCGACTGCACCAGTAGTGTGTATCGGATTCAGCTGCCGGGTAAATAAGCAATGCGTCGTACTAATGTGTGTCTGCATCAGAGAAATCTGTGGTTACCTCAAGTATTATATAGTATAGCTTCTAACAACAAATGTAATGAATGAAAAATGGTTATGATTTAGTGTCAAACAATCCTCTGTCGGTATCATACTGAATTGCATATTATTTTAAAGTTGTATTTATTGCTTTGCTTTAAAGAAAAAAATCAAGTATCAAATACATCCTTCACAGGTAGGACAAAGTAATGGATGTTGCTTAGAAATCAATTGTTGGCTTGTAAATTCTTTGTATTGTAATTGTTTTAATTGCACCATGAATCATATCGTACCGAATCAAGTCAAGCCTAATCAATGTCAAATCATCAAATTCAATTGTATTGCACTGTATCGGCAGGGGGCTCCGCTGCATCGTTAATTATCGTATCGCTGGCTGTGTATCGATATGTGTATTAAATTGGCCTCAGTGGTGAAGATTCAAATCTCTAATTACGAGGGTTCACCTAAAAGGTAAACTTAAAAGAAAAAAATTAAAACTTAAGCTGAGATGATCAGTATGAAGTTTTTGGAAGTTTTACAATTTTAATCAGTGCTGCTAACAGAGGTATCTACGAAGCCGACCTTTAACCACGAGCCGTGGAGTGTCTAATTGGCAACTCTGGACTGTCTATAGGTGTGTGTGTGTGTGGTTGTTTGACTCTCTATGTGGCCCCACAATGAACCCTGTGCTGCAAGCCCCCCAAGCTGGGATCGGCTCGGCCACCCCTGTGGCTCTGAGTGCACGAGAAGCAGTGATAGAACATGGATGGATGGACGTACTAAGCCTTTAACAAAGCCAAGTACGGGCAGAGCCTTTATTGACCACACACTTTATCAGTGAGCTCTTAACCCTCTTTGCCGTAACGATCTCACCCACACCGGCAGTCAAAACTAAAGTACACATTTCCAAAGTTTTCTCACAATTAACATTTAGATAAAGAGCCCTTTTGTATTTCTTCTCCGGCACACTTTTAGCGAAAGGTCACGCATTTCCTTATCTGAGCCGTGCCGAGCCGTCGTTATTGTGTCCTCGCCTTCATCTTAAAGGGACATTCTTACACCGCGACAGCTCCGTCTCCTTGTTACATTCAGCCGCTGCACGTAATCCCAGCTTCCGTGGCCCGCTGTCTGCCTTTTTGACTGGCTGATGCGCGTTCGGTCACGTCGTCTCCACCCAGGCATACAGATGCCACACAGGGTGAGGCCTTTTTTTTTTCTCCTTCATTTTTTTCTGCCATCGAGTAGAAAAAGAAGAAAAAAAAAAAATCGGAATTCATGTCACTTCTCAGGCATATAGTGGAATATTTAAGAGGGAGGTGTGAAGCAAATACAAACAGCTTTCTGTGAGCTGAGGATCAACCACAGCTTAATATACTTATCACTCCTCTTTTGGAGTGTGTCAAGTTCAAAAGCAGTTCACTTTAAAAAAAAAAAAAAAAAAAAAAAGATGAGGAACCTCAGTGACGGGAAGTGGCTTCACTTTACAATCGCCTTTGCCACTTTAAAAATGTCAGTGTTTGACGGTGGATGCATCCAGCATGCATAATGCATACTTATTTTCTGAAAGTCGGAGGAGTCTTGAATGAGTCAGAGGTGATGAAAGAGAATATTTGCAATTTGATTGGCTGAGAATTTTAGCGCTCGATTATCAGAATAAAACAGAGCGAGCGCCGTTCCTTTCCTTGCTGCGATTCCCATCAGGCTTCGTGTGTGCCGTGCGGTGGAGGCCTGTACCTTTAAATCAAATCCGGATAAACTTTTTTCCTTTATGTTTATGCGGGCTGCCACTAACATTTATATGGGGGGAATGCAAACGGTGCCTGGATTACATTTAGGGGGACTGTTTATTTGACAGAATAAGGCACACATTTATATGCAGCGCCGGTGGAAGGTAGACGTGTTAAAGGCGAGGTGGCAGGCACGCTGAGCGCAGAGCGCAATGGCTCAAACCAAGGCCCTGCACTCCGGTCAAGGGGAGCTGGATAATTACAATGGAAACCCGGCGACGCAGCTGGATTACTGAATTTTCGCATCAGACGTCTCTTCAGATGCTCGCAAGCACAGCCAGCATTTGACCAGACCAATCGGGGTCATTAAAGGGGAAAGAGGCTTAGTCCTGGGCAAAGCAGGAAGTTGACTGCATGCCGCAGTAGTGAGGACGTCGTGGAAATTGGCATGTTAATTAGAACTGGACAGAAATACTTATTACTCCTCAATATTTATTGTACCAAACGTGTCCTGTGTAGGATCAATTCTCATCTTAAAGTACTGACCCTTCCTCCCCGTGTCCTGTATTCTTAAATAATAAGTAATTAATCCGATCGCTAATGCAGTCTTAAGATATCACAATCGTTATCGTGACTTTCTTTCATGATCCTGAATAATTGAACAAATCACGTCACTGTAATAAATAAAGTTACTAAGTTCCCACAACTGACTGGTTCCACCTGTGTTAAAGAAATCTGAGTAAGATACTTTAAATGACAGACAGGAAGTTTGTTCAATTACCTGCCAATGCTCCCCGTGCTTCGCCTTTGCAAACACAGTCTTTGTTTATTGTCTGGTCCGGGTATTTATGGAAAATAAATTCCATCTATATCTGGTAAGCAATTTAATCGGTTCAGACTTTTTATTTAATGTTTTGATGACACGGTTTTGAAAGCGAGGTGCAGGGCCCTGGTGGTCATCATGGATGCCCAGCTAAAAACACATATAATGTAGTTCTATCGACAAATCCCTTGAATGACAGCACTATTTCAGTCCTCCGTTTCCATGAATTTTTATTATGTCAGAATAATTGCTGCAATCCCTGGGGATGGTCTTCAGTTAGACAAAGTTTGCACCTATGTAAACTAGTTAAGACGGCACTTTTTTGCCGTTTCCCCTCAAGTACGTGAGGAAGAAGTAAAACCGTTTTCCTTGAATGACAAATGTCGCTGTGAAAGCCGCCGTATAAAAGTGTAATGTCTAAGAGACAGAGCTGCTATCACTTATTCACCAGAAGAGCAGCAGCATAACAGGAGAAGAAAAAAAACAACAACCTGACTCACAGCCATGTCAAGATTCATAAATCAATCATTGTGTCTTTCACACCAGAATGTTTTTTCCCCTTGTCTGTCAGTGCCGAGTTTGTTTTGCGCACGGAGACAGTTTATATTAGCAGATTTGAATGTGGAAGGGGGGGAATCAGTTTTGCACCACTGCCGGTGCAGGGCAGCGAGTCAGCAGAACTGGCAAGTCTTTTCCAGCGATGCACCCTCTTCGGGGAGGAGGGTTTTGGAGGGAGGGAAGTGGGAGGGGAGGGAGTGGTGGCAGGGGTAACACATCCACAGGAATTATGTGCTTGTGGTTACAGGACCACTTGTGGCAAGAAGGCGAAAAAGAAAAAAGAAGAAGCGTAAAATAAAATGTTGACGGTTCCTCCCGGTTCGATGGACTTGGGATTTCGATGTCCTCTGTTCCAAGTCTGCGGTGGAACTCGGGATAAAGTATTCCCTTTCAAACGCCGCCGAGCGACGCATCCGTCAGAGGGAAACAACGCCGGCGCCGGTGACAGAGAGGTGGATGTTGCGGCATCTGCCGGCCTACGACACAGCCCCCCCAAAAAATCAACACGTAGCCCAGTATGAGGTCAGTGTGCCTCAGTGATCAAGTTAGTATCGTCTCCTTAATGTGCTCTGTCACGCCCCCTGCGGTCTGCCTTAAAGGCCTTTCTGAGTTTACGGAGGAGGAAAATGCTCTCGGTTTCACAGGAAGTGAGGGTGCGGGGGTGGGGGTGGGAGGGTCATCAGACGAAAAACATTCAATATTTCACAATCTATCCGTCATCTGTCAGGGGCGGTAATAGGCGTCTGGGGCTGCCGGTGCACACGGGCGCGCACCATTTCTTCTCGCCGTTTCATGTTCTGGCTTACTTCAGGATGAGCTCCCGCATGGGCCGATTTGCACGCGTCCAGAAGCTCTTTATAACTGAGCGGGTTTTTTTTTTGTTGGTTTTTTTTCTGTTTGTTACAGTGAGACGCGTATCGGATTGTGGGTCTTTACCTGCCCCACAGTTTAAGTGCGATTAATGGGTTTTAAATTGCGGATTGGGTGTCATCGATCGGCGGGCTGTTATGGCTCAAATAACGGCGCATAATGGCTGTGAATAATGACGCCTTGAGACGCAACAAGGCGCCGTTACAGGACGTATCCAGTGTCACAACCGGGATCGGGATTCAAGCCTTCATTAGCATATCCTGTGCTATCACGTGCCTCTCTATGAGAGTGTTTGATGGCTTTTTTCCCCCCTTGTGACTAGAGATACATCTTTACCAAACTGCCTGTAAAAATGTCCTTTGTGTAGCAGGTGTCGAGTATCACAAGGATTTGCGCATTGCACTGCTAGCCCAGCCAGTTAGCGTCAGCCACCTCGTTAGGCTCATTAGCCTTGAAGGCCTGATTGCGAAACGTTCTCTTACCGTCCAGGTTGAGTCATATAACCATTTAGACTGGCAACTCCGAGATCTCAAGCAGCTCAACACATTGTTTACGTAGCACCCTGATTAAAAGAACCAGACCGAGACTTAGCCACTCATGAGGGTAATTATTTCTCTGACAACCATGAATACGTCTAAATCACGAAGAAAATCTATGTGTATGATATGTATTGTTTTAGAGAACGTACAGGCCAGGAAAACAATACAAATCAGCTGTAATTAAAATAAATGTTGATTAACTGATGTAAGACTAAACATTACTGCAATCCACCACTGACTTTGGTTAAATTTATTTTAAATCAATGAAATATTTAGTTTGTTTTGCTCTTTTAAAGACAGAACTTTTTTTGTACAAAGCACAGGATGCTCATAGATATACAGCTACTGCATTTGTATTTGGTTCCACAGAGCCCTATAGGGTGCGTCAGATCATTTCGTAATGTCTATACATTTCACCTTCAACTTTTAACTCTCGCTATATACTGGATTCTGTTGCTACAACTTAACAGGCGTGAGATGAAACACATTCATTACCCAACAAGTAAATAACATGTTATTTTGTGGCTCATACTTGTTGAGTCCCAAACAAGTATGTGCCCCAACATCATCTGAGTTAAACTGCTGTCACAGAATAAAACAGTTGGCTTTCCAAGTATGCGCATCTAAAAGTGCTTCAAGGTTGGACCTGCCGTGCAGTCAGACATGTTGTGTTCCGTGGTTATAACCAGTGGTTTCCTGAGTGACTGTTGCCTTTCTGTGGTCTCCAATCAATCTGCCCACTCTGACCTCTGACCCCTGACGACATGAAAGCATTTTCCTCCATGCAAAGGCATATAATGCTAAAATAAAAAGGCATTTTTTTGGAACATCATCATTGTCATTGTTGACTGAGAAATATTACGAGTGTTAGTTCTAAAAAAAACAATTGCTTTACCCACCATAGATTTCAGAGTACAATTACCACACAGTCTTTTGTGCTTTCTATCCACAATGGAAAGTTTAGTCAGACACGTATGTGGCCGTAACTAACCACTCACACTCTCTTTCACAATTGTCAAAAGTAAGTCGCCATTTTACGGAAGTCTGTCGGTTTTTTTCGTACCTGAAATAACATCACGTGTGTTGGCCCGATTGGCACAATGGTCTGATCCCATAACCTTCCTTCTACAGCTACAGTGCTAAGCACCCATTACAACCCATTCTCCACAATCAGCAGCTTCCACTTTATTACTCCCACAATAGAAAAGGAGAGGAGAGAATAGAAAAGAAAAGAAAAACTAACTTTAAAAATCAAATTGCACTTTAGCCTCTTAGGCTCACAGCAAGTCGCCCATGTAGCCGAGGTGCTGGTTGAAAAAGGAAAAAAGTCACTATTATTTCCTGACCTCTCCCAGGCGACGGGCCTGCGGGTCAATTGACAATGTCTGCTCTGCTCACACTGAGTACAGCACCAGTCTGCAGACCAGAGTCCACCGGCCTCACATGCTGGAGTGACAATATTTGTTGCATTCTAGTAAAAAGCAGGACTGCAACTAACAGATAGGTTAATAAGGAGGGGAGGTTAGTTAAAAATCAGAATGAATGAAAATAACTTCTACTTGTACAAAAAGTGCACAACCCAGATATTTTGAATAATTATTAAAATTTTCTATCCATACAGTGGCACCGTATTTTAAATACATTGAAATCGATGAGTAAACTTCAAGTATAACTTGAGTTTTCCATTGCCAGGCCAAGTGTCCTGGTTTTGGGTAATCAAAATATGCTCAGTCAAATCTAAGAGGTGAAAATACAGAATGTCAGCTCCGAAAACATTTCAAATGATTAAATGGCCATAGAAGGTCAAAGAACAAAAAGCATGTCTGTAGGTGCCCTGCACCATATTACTCATTTTATCTTTACTCACCTTTCTGAATACCTGCTGCAACATAATTTGCGAGTTGCAGCTCTTGCGAACACAACCTGCAACTGTTACTTGGTTGTTGTTCCCGGCTTCCACTTCGTCACTGCATTTCCATGTTGTGTCGAAGTGCATGAAAGAGTTTGAGCAGAGTGCAAGAATTTACATGTCAGCTGATTAATTTCACATGGACTTCACATGGACTCTCTCTCTCTCAACATTCACGACAATCAGCAAACAGCCGACAGGAGCCACGCGTGCAACCGGTGTTTTGGTAGTAAATGAATTAGCTGGAAAAATTCAGACCTGGACAAATGTCACCTCCCACCGTCGTCATATGTTCAGCACAAGTTGTGCCTGGGAAAACAGTGATTAGTTGAGTTTCACATTCTCCTCATCGCCAAGCAGCCGCAGTCTTTGAAGTAGCTTGAGGCTCCACTCCCGATGCGTGTTTATTGAAATTACTCCCATTCAAAAAATACATGAATAAATAAATAAATAAATAAATAAAGCAGCGGAGCAAGAGAAAAAAAAGTGCCGCAACAAAAGCGCCGGAAGTCGCTGAAAGAGGTGTGTTAAAGCGCAATGTTTCAAGAATTTCTTTTGGAAGATGCACAAATTGAACACTTTCAAACACCTGTCAGCCATTCAGAACTTCTTCCTCGGGGAATCAAACTCTCACTCTCCCACCAGAGTTCTCTTTTTTTTCCCCACCTTTTCCCTGACATGAGACGCACGCCGCGTGCTCCACAACGCACACAGGCTGGCGCAGGCGGAGGGGGAAAAAGCGCAGACAACAAACAGCAGGTTGTGCAAAAAACAACAGCTTGTTGACAATATGTGCAGCCTCGACCTTAGGCGCCTTCATCGGCAGAGCAAAGTGAGCTGTCACAAAACAATAAATTAGCTCCTTTATTGCAGGCAGAATGCCACATTTTTAGCAAAGGCATCGAGGGTCCCGACACCCCGGGCCTCCGTGGATTGTGAATCCATCTCCGCGCACGGTTAAGGAGATTATTTCACAGTGTTATGAAAGAGCCATTAGCCACGTTTCCTGACATACCTTTTCTGACGTGACCGAGCACAGCGGGCACCGGGCGCCTCCCCGCACGAGGTGCACAGCGCCGCCTTGACAAGCTCATCCATCAGCGCAGCATGTTCAAGTCCCCATCAAATGCAGGCGCCGCTCCATAAAGTGGAGGAGGAGAGGTGTCACTCCCTAAACAGGATATATGGTCTCTCGGTGAGACACAAATTAGACAGTAAATACATTACGCCGGAAGTCGACTCCTCTGCCGCAATGTGTTTGCTCCGGCGCCACGTGCCAAAATCAACACTGCTGGGCTCTCCTGCAGCAGGACACATGCACATTAGCATTGCATAACCCCATCAGATCGGGACAAGGGCATTAGCATAATGACGACTTTATCTTTTAGCAGAGGCCTGATGTAACTGAGAGGCTCTGTTCCTGAGATTTTGGATTAAAAAAATATATGTGTGTATGTATATTTGCACATATATGAGTACACATATTCACACACGCACACATCATTCAAAAGTTTTGGGTTACTGACTTATTTCTGCATTAAACTCCATTGTAATGAGTTTTTATAAAATAATGATCTTGAATGTTCTGCAATCATTATGAGTGCAAGGAAATCAGTCAAGAAAAAAAATGTGTGGGAGCATTTTAGTGTTTAATGAAAACCATTTCCCACTAAAAGTAGTCTGTTTTAAAGAGCCAAAATATAAACTATGACATATGTGTATATATGTATATATATATATATATATATATATATATATATATATATATATATATATACATATATACATATATATAGTATATATATATACACACACACACACAGATCACAGATATTTATATATATTTATTTGTTGCTTTGACGGTTCAACAGTTCATTGAGTTTGTGGTTTTATCTCTAATTGGCATCGTCAGCTTTGACCCTCCATTATTGAAACCCTGTGTTATTGCAGCCACCGGTGGAAAACGGCCCATCGCAATTTCTGATTTGGCATGCACAATTGATTTTGGCCCGTCTTACTGCTCTCAGTGCACAAAGCCGCGCGCTGCTCAAAGCAGCCCGTCCGCTCGGTTGTCTCCCTCCTCGTTTGTTCTGCCCACGTGTGATTTGACTGATTGTTTGCCTCTCGCTGCCTGGATGCTTTTGCAGCACCAAGGTTCCCCCACGCACCTGTCTGCGTCAAAGTTTGCCGTTCAAGGATAGTCCCAGGCCCTCTTCCCTTAAACCCAAGGACGGGACGCGTCTCAGCCTGAGGCGTGGATCAAGGATAATTACCGCTTCAGCGGCGAGTGCTTTTTTTTATAATGAGAGATGGCAAGCTCGGACAACAATTATAGAGGAAAAGGGGAGGGGTGGGTGTGGGCGTACTTCTGAACGATGAAGCTATGAACCATGGGCAGGAATGGCACATTAGGAAGAGATTATTTCCTCACATTCAAGGCTGCTGTGTAAGACGCGGCCAGACTTCAGAGGTTGCTCTGAGGAAACGACTGTTAACTATATCGCTGGAGTAAATGGCAGCCGGAGCCGAAACTGAAGCAGCTCTTCTCTGCTGTTATCTTCAGCTCTTTCTATTTATCCCTCAGTAAGGAGCCTCTCATATTAGTCAGCATAATGAGGGTTGTGGGATGGAATGAGCAGCAGTCATCAGCAGTAGAACATCCATCAATCTAACTACGTTTATCTATCTATCTATCTATCTATCTATCTATCTGTCTGTCTGTCTGTCTGTCTGTCTGTCTGTCTGTCCAACTATTTTTCCAACTATGTATCCATTCATTTATACATCGGTCAAACTATCAACTGTTGATCCCTCCATCCAACTCTACCTTCCAGCGAACATCTCGCCATCCATCAATCCATCTGCTCATCCATCATCACGCCAACAAAGTGGCAATTCGAGTGTGATGTGTGCGTGCATGCATGTGCGTGTGTGAGTAAATTACCAATTTCAAGCCAAGAGAAAGAAGTGCTGTTATGGAGCCGGCGAATCAAAATGGAAGCAGATTAGCCTTTCAGTGCAATGTAACGGAGAAAATCGGTGTCACGAATGCATGAATGCGGAGCTGGAAGGACAACAAACCAGGCGCACATGAATATGCATGTCGCATCAAAACAGAAGAAGAAGGAGAAGGAGGAGGAGAAGAAGAAAGGGGAATTCAAGCCAGGGTGCATTCACAGGGAGTGCCACAAAACTCCCTAGATCTCGAAACACACGAAATAGAGTTTGTGAAGCTTTGCAAATCCATCTTTACTGGTTGCAGATTCAAATTCTGACATGTGGAGTTGAATTCATTACAGGGGAACGGCCCTCCAAGGGCCAATCTCCAATCTTCAAACAGTGGTCACCCATTTTCATTTCTGGAACAATGCCACGGCTCTGCCGCGAGGGTGCCGGCGGGGTGCACGCGGGTATGTTTGCAGGCTTTTATTTGCGCAAACAAACGCACCCCGTGATGGGGATCAGAAATCATCTCTAAAGTCTAAAAATCAGACAAGAATAAATCTCTGTTTATTTCACTTCTTTCAGAATTGCCTTTTGTCCAACTAAAACGTGTTATTTCTGTTACAGCTTCACACCGTCGCCACTTTTGTTCCCAAATAAGCGATCGCAGTCACATCTTTTTAATCCAACTGCTCAGTGGCTCACAATGACTGTTTTCCATCACAATAAAAAATCAAAACAAACAACTAAAGGCGGCCCAAGTGCAGGAGAGGCCACTTTGCCTTTCTTTGTCAATGAAGCTGCACAAACAAATTCCAATCAAGCCAGTTATTGACAGTGCTAGACTGCTCGCCTGCTCGAGGGGTAGAAAGGTTAAAAACATGCTTTGGGTGTTCATGTTTGACAATAAGGTTAGCGAGTTAGCTTGAGTTACTCGCCGCCACATGGAAATAAGTAATTGACCACTCGTAGAATGCCACAACCAGCCGAGACTGAAAATGAGAGGTTTTATTAAGTTGGAGGCTAAACTCGCGATGCAGCCGTTTGATTGCTATTTCAGTTGCAGTGTGACAGGAACATGGAAATATTGGAGATGACGGTGTCTCTTAGCGTTCGGGGGAGACAGAGTGCATAGACAGTTTAAAAAGACACGTCAAGCACAAAAGAATGCATATCAGAAAATCATCCGACGGATGAGTCATGAATCACGTCTCAGAGAGGAAAATGGCAGCTGACTACTCGGTTCTTGACAAATTACTTCTGAACATTAAATCTGAAAGTTCAAAATAACCCGAAAGTGAAAGTGGCCAACAAGCAGTACCTTAACTCTGAAACTGACTTTGAGAGGATCACCACGGGATTCCGTTTCCTGCCCAAGTGCTTCGAACATATATAAAAATCATAAATCAGGACAAATTTTACACACTGGACCTTGAATGATTGTTTAAATCACTGAGTTGGACAATTGTGTCTTGTTATGACCACTAAATCTCTGCTGGCGGGTGCCTTAAGATGCATTTTGCAACGGACTGAAGAAGAGAAAGACAGAGATGTCAGTCTGGTCTGGTCACATGAGCACCGCTGGCCTGTGGTTTGCTGCTCTCTGCTGTTTTACTATTCTGGCATATGATTACTCCAAGTCCCACAGCTAAGAGAGCGGGCACTGGTGCTGCGAACTGTGACAGAACTATATGGATCATTTGGGTGTTTGTGTAGCTTTGCGTGTCTCTCCTGCTTGTGTTTTTTTGTTTTGGGTTTTTTTCTTCTCAAACCAAGTTGAGGCAATATTTTCATCATTCAATCCGGCTCTGTTGTCTTTACTGTCATAGTTTCAAACTCTGTCAGAGTTTGAAACTATGACAGAGAGGAGAAGAAGCTTTAAAAAAAAAAAAAAAAAAACTTCTCTTCTGAGAAGATTGATAAATAAGATGTCAACAATAGCACTGCTGTGCAAATCAGTAGGCTGCGTTCAAGTGCTAACATATAACTAATGGAAATGGGATTTTGTGGACGCAACAGCTATTTTTTTTTTTTTTTTGGATGGCACAACAAATCAACAAATGTGATGTGCATATAAAAATACATGTAGACATATTTACGTTGAAGAATGATTAAGCACTACAATATACAAATGGAAATATGCTGTAGCTGTAGGTCTGCAAGGATAACTTTTCAACTTTCATTTGCATTAGTTATGATTAAATCAGGCCTATAAACGGAAAGTACTTATCATTTCTGAATTAATTGGATTGCCTGAATTGGGAACACAGTTGAATTGGTGGAGACATATTTACATATGAATGTCTCCGAGGTCAGAAGTGAACACGCATACAAAATGTATGTTGGCTGTTACGGCAACAAGTTACTCAGGCAACTGAAGAAAGGAGAACGGCAGAGGTCAAGGGAAAAGAAAGGGGGGAAAAAAATAATATGGTGGAAAGTCTTCGCATCACATCACAAGTGAATCTGTGTATTTTACCAAAGGGTATTTTACAAATATTGCAAGTCAACATAAGAACCAAACACGAGGTCAGGAATACATGCAAGAACACAGCGCTATTTAGTCAAACACCACTGAGACTGTGCTGGCTGCACACTGTGCAAAAAAACCTGAAACAAAACAAAGGAGACCCTATCCAGTATTTAATGGAAACAGTCTTAAGCTTCTTACAAACATCCTGCAACGTTTTGCTCATTCATTCATTCATCATTCATTCATCTTCTATACCTGCTTTTTCCAATTCAGGGTCACGGGGGTCTGCTGGAGCCTATCCCAGCTGTCTTAGGGCGAAGGCAGGGTGACACCCTGGACAAGTCGCCAGTTCATCGCAGGGCCACATAGAAACAAACAACCATTCACACTCACATGCACACCTACGGACAATTTATAATATTCAATTGACCTCACATGCATGTTTTTGGACTGTGGGAGGAAGCCGGAGAACCCGGAGAGAACCCACGCAGACACGGGGAGAACAAACTCCACACAGAAAGGTCCCAGGGCCGGGCCCCGGAATCGAACCCACGACCTTCTTGCTGTGAGGCGGCAGCGCTAACCACTGCGCCACCGTGTCGCCCCAACGTTTTGCTCATGTAAAGTAAAAAAAGAAAAATCTTGATTCCGACTGTTGCCCTCTGCTGGTTCACTCCAGCAATGCCATTTTTCCACTAAGCTTCTTCCTACTTTGCAACTCTGGTTCCAGTTGTTTTTATTTTTTTGGTCATTCATTATTATTTTACTAGCAAACCAGGTGAAAAAGAATGTTTGGTCCGACAAAAACCAAAGTCACGGAGCACACTCTGAATATTTAAGAATCAATGAGATAGCGCGCACGGTGGGAATGATTAATAGCACGTTCATCAAACAGTGTATGAACAACTGGGTGACATCTGACTACATGACAACAAATCTTCCTTCACTGCGATATACTTATCAATTTCATCAATTTGATAGAAAAAGAAATACTGGCAGAAGTCGTCCACACTGAGGCAACAGCTACAGACCATTGTTGCTGAGCTCTGCGCTCTCAGCTGGTGGAGGGCGGGTATCCGCCACGCTGACGCGATCCTTGGGGGAAATGAATGTGACACCCCAGTTCCAGAGGAAAGCAGAGACACACTGTGACTTCATGCTTAAGTTGAAGTGAACCAATAGATGGCTGAGGCGTCGTCTTCATTCTCTTTTTTCTTCTTCTTTTTCTACTGCAGTGATTCATGATGCAGCACCACCGCAGGTGAGGAGAGGTTAGTTGAAAGGTTCAGTTAGTGCTGCGTGAAAGTAAAACTGGGACTGGCTGAATCCACCTCAGATAATATGTGTGAAAACAACCCAAGTGTGACTGAAATTGAATACAATAGTTTTGTTTTTGTTTTTTTGTTTTTTTGTAATTTCCCTTTATTTTCAGCACATTGAGCTTCCATAACTAAACTAACTAAATATTTTGTCCTTCAGGAAGTTTTTTTTATTGACTAGAGGAGTGTGTGGTTGCATCTAAATGCAGTCAAAGTGATGTACAGCAGGAGCCCCTCAGCACTGCACACACTTCTGATTCACTGTGAGAGACCCTGGCACCTACACAGCCCGCATTGCAACTTGATCTCCGCCAGTTTAGTGCCGGGATTCAGGCGAATTATGCTAGCTTGAGACGAAAGTAGACTCGAGCTGCCTGCTTGGATCGGAGAGGAGAGGAGGAGCGGCGGCCGGATGCTGAAGTGCGGTAGATTGCTTCAGCCCTAAACCTTCAATTCAAACTTCAAATCAAACTTCAAATCCAACGATGAGGTGACGTCTGAATGGCCACGCGATTTAAATTTTTTTCACAGAAATCTCAATGTCAGCAATTTGAGAGACGTCACCATTTTCAAACAGTGCTCATGAGAGTGAGGATTTTTATCCCCAACATATTTTGCCACGTTGATCTTCTCTATTATCTTTTTTGGGCTCAAACATTAGACAGGGCCAGCGGGGGGCGGCAGTGAGGAGTGCTGACAAGCTGAGTGACAGTCTGTTTAAAAAGGAGAGTGCGGCGTAACTTTATTAGTACACCCTGTCAATCAATGTTGAGCGAAGGTTGACGTCTTCACTCACCACTGAGGGAGAACAGACATCGTGTTCCCACTCTGACAGTCCACTGTTACATCACCCAAGCTGTTGCCAACACGTGTGCTTGACTGATTACGGCATTTTCTGAATACGGCCTAATGCGACAAAAGTTGGCTTGTAGTTTAAAGGAGCGATATGCAGTTTTCATCACTGCCAGATGGGTTTATCGTCAGATAATAAATTTGTCTGTGAAGCTCCAGTGGTATTAATTATTCTGGGACAAAGGCTCACATCACACCTCTGTCTGTTGATATCGAGCCCTTTCTATCCTTTTGTTTACAAAAGTGGGCTGGCGGCGAGTGAGCACTTTAGAGCATGTGAATCTCAGCCTCCTCCCGCCCATCGGCACAGCTACACTGCCACCATTTTAGAGAGAATCAACCATCTCTTCTGTGAAAAAGCAAAATCACCTCAATTTCAGAAGATGCATATGAATACTACAACATTATCTATGCTGGATATAACATTAAAGTGGACATGAAACACAAAACATAGGTATTATTTAAAAAGGTCTTTTACATATGTAAAAGATTACATATGTTTTAACACTGATGGCAAAAGGTATTTCAAAATACGACCGTTTACGTTTAGCTGTTAAACCAACGGGCGGCACCATTGCTATTGTGTGGGCGGACGTGACGTCATTGGTGGCTGAACTTGTCAACCCAGCGAACTCAACTGGAAATAACTAAATATTGAATAAAAATTGCAGAAAATGGAGATATGTTTTGCATGACTCATTGACGTTCAAAGTAATTTTACAAAGTAAAAGACATGACGACACCTGTTAACTCCCATTATTGGAGAGGCACCTTTAGTTACCGGAACCATTCCATTGTTGTATGTCCAAGGTGACCACTTTAAGTGACAGATCAGCATCTGACACAGATCTCTGCTACAAAACAAAAAGTCTTAAACTATGACAGCATAAGGCTGTGTATCTTTGAATTCATCACCAATAGTCGTCCTCTTGGAAACAGGACACTGTAACAGAGTTCTAGTTACATAGGACAACCCCAATGTTAGCATTGGCTTATGTTAGCATGTCTTGCTCGTTCACCAGATATTCATACGCTGATCACTCAACACATTTCTTGCTAGGTGAAAAAAAGTCCATAATGGCCCCTTTAACAGTTTCCCAATGATTGAAAGGGGAATGAGACACACTGCAGCTCTGTGAGAGCCACTTTTTTTCTTTATCTACAGATCGTAGACTAATAAATACATGAATAAACAAAGTGGCTATTGATCACTTGCCAGACTGCAACATGGACTTTTTAACACTAAAGGGAAAAAAATAAAAAAGAATTTGCTTGTGAAGACACAGGGTAACAAGAAGACAATAAAATTGACTCCTTTGATTGGTTTAGCACTAGTATTTTCTTACCCTGCACACACACACACACACACACTCTTTATCTGAGTGCCAGATGCACCACAGATCTCCACGTCTCGGAGGCAAGCGTCCTTCTCTCAAGATTTTCCTTCTTCTCTCTGACAAGCCATTAATTACCAGCGGCGATGTGCGCGCACAGATCGTGGCTTGTGGTTCTTGCAGTTCGTTTACAAAATAACCCGCTGGCCTCGAGACACTTTAGATGCGTCAGTGAAGAGTAAATGTAATAAATATGCAAAGTAATGCCAGTTTTGTTTTGCGAGCAGCGCTAATTATCAAACCTTATGCTGCTTGTGAAAAAAAAAAAAAAAAAAAAGTTTTATCCTGCAGTTCTTAAGGTAAACTGAAGCTGAACTCCTGGTTTTTCAAATGGCATAATCCTTTTAGTGTCATGAATTGTGAGTGTCTTTTGGCAACACCTTTCTTAAATGTGCGACTTCTGAGGCTCAGAGTTGTTGTTTTCTCTTGAAATATTTAACTAGATGCAAGTTTGGAGGATTCATTGCCATCAGTGGTCAGAAATATATTGCAGCTAATTTGAACTTGAACTCAGCACTTTCATCATTTTTCACCAGCAGAGGTGGGTGAAGTCAGAGTAAAGTCACAAATCCAGAGCAGATCTTTGTTGTATATTCTTCTATGTTTTGATGTAAAATTGGTGCAAAACTCATTATACAAGAATAAATATATTATTTTAGTACCTTCAAGTCTTGAGCACTGGTCCTGAACACATTCTTTTGCATCACGTCTTACTCTACATTGTATGTTTTTTAAATCTTCTTTAGTACTAACCAGTTTTCCCAGCCATGACCCCACTAGTGATTTTCTTTTTAAGTGAAGCACACAAGCATTTCAAATCATCTTCTTCTTCTAAGAAAAATGTAAGAAACTGGAGCGACTGTGTTGTTTTTCGTAATCAAGACCTAATTTTCCCTCGACATAAATCAGTATTTTTTTCAGATTGTTTATTTGTCACTTAGTTCTTCTCCTAATTGCCCATCAATTATGATTATTTATGATTGTTCTGGGTGAGAAATGTTTACCAGCAACGAGCAGTAAAAATACAAACTGGCAATGTTGAAACAATCATAAGCAATCATTACGCAAGAGGCTTCTTCTGAGGCTGATTAACTGATGATTAGCAATGTCACTTGGACAAAGATGTTCAATTAAAGTTTTACAGTTACAGTGATTTACCATTGATTTCCTGCAGTGTGCCCGCCCGTCAAGGTCCACTTTACAGAGACGAGTCCATCCTTTATTCTTTCTCTTGCTCCACCAACAAAGTCTGCTGCTTTCTGCAGCACCTAGAGAGACTGTATATATAGAGAGAGAGGCAGAGTTATTGTGCAAGGTGAAACATGGACTGGAAGAATTACATAAAACTATATTTTTTCTAAATTGTAGATCTGAAAATATTATGGAATATTTCCATTTGTCACACAGTTGCTCACATACAAACTGTTATTGACCAAAAAAAAACCCAGGGTTCAGGTCGATGCATTTTTTAGGATTTACTGGCAACCTGAAATCTGGTGAGATGGCAGTCTGATGCAAAGGGGCTGATGAAAATTCCCCTCATAGAAAACCTCCACGCAGGTTAACTGCGGAATAACACAGCACCACCTCACCTTCTTTGCAATTCCATCCCATCAGGCTCAAAGATGCAACTCAAACCCTTTCCTACAATATCAGTTATTCTTTTTTTTTTTCTCACTTAGCATCACTTGCACGTCTTCTTTGCAGACTCCTTCACGACCAACTGCCTAAATGCTCATCGTTCCGCCTTCAAAATAGCTCCAAGGTTCCGTGGTGTGCCGCACAAACTTGGTCACCGGAACTTTGTGAAACTCAAGCGAAAAACCCCAAAAAACAGACGACAGCACATCCTCTACATCATTCTTCAACCTTGTTCTCAAACATAAAGCAAGCACCTGTTTCCCCCCCGCCTTTTCTTTCCTATTTCTGACACTAAAACGTTACCGCCAAAACAAAGGACAGTTTCGAGGCCCCCCAAAAATTAAAACACCACAAAAGGGAAAAGGCTGAAGAACAGAACAAGAAAAAAAGAAAAGGAAAGGCATATGTCTTAAGATAGGCATTGTGGTCAGAGTTCTGAGTACTGCAACATTCTTGACGAACGTTTTTGTTCTGTTTATTTTCCCTTGTACGTGCTATTGATTTCCTTTCCTTTGGAGCATCTCTTCTCCAGTTTTCCATGCATCTCGTCCGCCTTGGGGTCAGTCCCGTTACGACCCTTTACCAACTCCGCTTGCAGATATATATATATATATATATATATATATATATATATATATATATATATATATATATATATATATATATATATATATTTCTTCTGAAGTTGACAGCAAAAGTCTACTGTCTATTGTTTTTTTTCCCTCTCACTAATAAAGATGTGCATGTCAGAGCTAACAACAGTGCAGCATTGTCTGATAATTTCCGACCAACAGGATCCACGCACATGTCGGCTGCAGATTTCAAAGGACGATTCGCCTGATCTGTCAGCTGCTCAGACTCACTCTACATGTACATTAGGTACAATGTGGACTGTGGAGAAGGCTGTTTAATTTAACCGCTTGTGCAGAGATGGCTGCTGTAGCACTGAGAGGCTGCAGCAAGATGAAATGCGACCCGGGTCTGCCTCCTCCATTCCTTCGCCGCATCCCCCCCGGCTACCAACACGCCAACACACAGAAGCACAGGAAAGGGCCATTTTCACTTTGGCCCTCTGACAAAGTCAGAGTAGCAGGACCCCGTGGCCTCGCTGCACTTATGAAGCTTCAGCTTCTCTTCCTTTTCATAAAACTGCATGAATAATGGAATGTACTTCATTGCTCACGTCCATGTGAAATTTCTTCTGCATTGGAATCATCTGCATCTGTTGTGCAGTGGCTAACACACACAAATATATATACATATATATATATATATATATATATATATATATATATATATACATATATATATATATATATACATATATACATATATATATACATACATATACATATATATATATATATACATATATATATATATATATATATACATATATACATATATATATATATATACATACATATACATATATATATATATATATATATATATATATATATATATATATATATATATATATATATATATATATATATATATATATATATATATATATATATATATATATATATATATATATATATATATATATATATATATATATATATATATATATATATATATATATATATATATATATATATATATATATATATATATATATATATATATATATATATATATATATATATATATATATATATATATATATATATATATATATATATATATATATATATATATATATATATATATATATATATATATATATATATATATATATATATATATATATATATATATATATATATATATATATATATATATATATATATATATATATATATATATATATATATATATATATATATATATATATATATATATATATATATATATATATATATATATATATATATATATATATATATATATATATATATATATATATATATATATATATATACATATATATATATATATATATATATATATATATATATATATATATATATATATATATATATATATATATATATATATATATATATATATATATATATATATATATATATATATATATATATATATATATATATATATATATATATATATATATATATATATATATATATATATATATATATATATATATATATATATATATATATATATATATATATATATATATATATATATATATATATATATATATATATATATATATATATATATATATATATATATATATATATATATATATATATATATATATATATATATATATATATATATATATATATATATATATATATATATATATATATATATATATATATATATATATATATATATATATATATATATATATATATATATATATATATATATATATATATATATATATATATATATATATATATATATATATATATATATATATATATATATATATATATATATATATATATATATATATATATATATATATATATATATATATATATATATATATATATATATATATATATATACATATATATATATATATATATATATATATATATATATATATATATATATATATATATATATATATATATATATATATATATATATATATATATATATATATATATATATATATATATTTTTTTAATCACATATTAAAATGACTAAAGTTGGCGACCTTTCTGGGCAATAAAAAAATACTAATACTTCATCACTGTAGTACAGTAGACTTTTCAGGTATCCGTACTGTACTTGAGTGTTTCTTTGACTGATGACTTTTTACTTTGACTTTCTACATTTTTGCAGACAAATATCTGTATGTTCTACTTTTTTACATTGGAAAAACAAGCCTGTTACTTTTCTGTTTAAAAGTATTCAAAATAATTTCTGTTAAAAGTAATTCACTTAGGGTTAGGGTTTTAGTTTAGTAGGGTTAGGGTAGATGTTCATTTGAACCTCTGGTCAGTACAGTCCAGTGTGACACAGTGTGTCATAACTTTTTAATTTTTTCAACATTATCAACAAATATTGTTTCATTCATGGCCAAAAAAAAACCTTCTTACTTAAATACAGTTCAGAACCTGCACTTTCTTGCTTTTACTTGAGTAAAGGAGTGAAATTAGTACTTTTTCTTTTACCAGGGTATTTTGTTTTTTGACACAAGTAACTGTACTTTTGCTTAGGTACAGAATTTTAATATTTTTTTGTTGTATGTTTGTCGTGTATTGTTAGCTCCAGTGCTCGTACTAGCTGCTACGTGTTTCGCATTTAGGTGGTACCAGAGGCTTGAATAGCTGAGGTGGAACGCAAAATCTTTGTGGCACAGTTTGCAGACTCCACCACTCTACTCTGTCCAGGCTTCCATCCCATGTTATAAATGTAAATTTCCCATCAATTGAGTTATAGATAATATAGCCCACCTACTGCACCGCCTTCCACTTGTCTGACATCCCTCAGTTTGTTGCTATAATCTGTATTGCCGGAAACGTGTGCATGGAAGAAACGTTCCATGCGGTCTAGAGTAGTGGTCCCTAACCTTTTTAGCACCACGGCCAGGTTTAATGTGAGACAATATTTTCACGGACCGGCATGAACGCACGATCGTTGATGGGGTCGGGGGTGGTGGATGAGATGGCGATCGACACTCATGATGCTCGCTAGCTTTCTAGCTTGTGGGTTTAATCTCGCGGTAACGTATCAGATAACCGAGACAAGCGCCTTGACATGCGTCAAGAGTTGAGCGTTAGATGGACATAACGGAGAGAATCCGGTAATTTTTCTAAATAAAATTGTTCACTCAGATAATGAATGAAACGGTACCAAATGACCCATGGACCGGCACCGGTCCGTGGCCCGGTGGTTGGGGACCACTGGTCTAGAGTATGAAATAAAATACTATAATCAATCTTCTATCTTGCACATTCTGATGCTCACTTTGAACTAGTCATCTTCACCATGCCGAGCAAGTCATTTTCACCATGTCTGCAAGCTTAAATGCATTGAGTTGCAACAATGTGATTGGCTGATCCACTATTTGCATTTACAAACAATTGAACATTTTGCCTAATTCAGCCACTGGGGAATGAAACCCACACAGGCATGAGGATGGACACAACGGCCTTCTCAAACTGGGAATTGAACCTTAGACCCTCTTGATATGAGGCAACGGTACTTGGCACAATATCAAATGCATATGAAAGTCAGCAGTAGCTTAAAGTTATGAACCACCCCTGGGATGCATACTTGAGATGAAAGTGACTTTCCTAGCCGCTCTTTTTCTTTTATTTTCCATTTTAATGTGTCCACGGTCACTTGGCTCCCGTATATATGTTCTTTAACATTTTCAGAGGATATTTTTGTTCTCGTCTCCACAGAGCAGCTATTCACTCCCGATACGAATCTCATCTTGGCAGAGAGGCAGCACAGCTTTGCATGATTGGCTGTATTGCCGTCCTCTCACACTCCCACAGACATGCATTTGATTTGTCACCAGCATCCAAAGTCTTATCTAAACACTGCAAGGAATTTCAGAGTAAATGTCCCCGTTGGCACACTCGAGCAGCGTGGAAAGCAGTTATTCTGCGAGAGGATCCTGTAAGTGCCTTCCCTTATATGAAGGGGAGATTAGAGCGCATGGCAAAATAAGGAGAATAAAGATGTGAGGATGTATTGGCCACGCAGAAACACGATGGACCTAGCTGCATTATTACCATTTAAAAAAAACAAAACAAAAACGAGAGGACCGCTGGTGCCAGTTAATACCTTTCATGAAAGGACAACCAATGAAAAGAGTCGGTAATTGGCTTCTGGTGTTGCAGCCTCACTGTTCCGCCATTTCTTGGCTGAGGAGGAGAAACCTGCCATGCTTGTCAAATCTTCTTGACTGTTACTGTGATGGCCAAAAAGGGAGATGACGGGGGGGAAAAAAGGCCTCCGCCTCTGAAAGAGGGGGAGGACGTACAGGTGAAGCCATGTGTGAAAGAGCGTCTTGTGATGACAGTGAAATGTGAAGGCCCGGCAGCAGCCACGGGCACTGACATTTCTGGACTTTTCAATTGGCCGCACTCTTAAAAAGTTGCAAGCTCTTTAAAAAGATGGCGACAAAACGTGTTTGCCCCTTGTCGTTTATCCCTGAATATCACTTTTTGTCACGCTACGTGTGGCATTCAAAGTTGGATGTGCGGGAGGGAAAATGGAAATTTTGCACCGGTTACATGCATACTTCTGTATAATTCGGGACTGAGCATCAGCGAAGGCCTGCTCTCATCAGAGCAGGACTACGCAAAGCGAAGTCTTGATTGTTTTTGTAATGTTTATTCTTATTATTATACTTCCGCCGCCCTTTTGCGCTCAAATTTGACCCCTGACCATAGAAAATATGCAAATTTTTTTGCCCCATGGTGCAGAAATTGGTGAAAATTTCATAAAATGATGAGAAAAGGCAAAATTCCACTCTCTAGCGCCCCTACAGGCATCAAAAAGTTAGAATGGGACCTAGCTTCCAGTAGGAAGGTCGAAAAATATGGGGAAAATTCCACGCGTTCGTCTCGTCAAGCCCGACATTTCGTGCGCTCTAACTTATATCGTCCGACATACAGGAAGTGAGTTATTTGCACTTTTTGATTTCACGTTAAAACTAACTTCTTCTAGGAAGGTCGTAGAGACATGGGGCCAACACCCACGCGTGCGGGGCAATCCAGACCTATTTGCTGATATGCTGACCTTTGACCCCACACAAAACCGGAAGTCAGCTATCGTCACTTGTTTGGAAAAGAGTGAAAACACAAGGCTCAGAAAGCGCAAGTCCGACGGGCTTGAAAATTCAGTATGACATAGACTGTACCTTCAATCCACGGAATCATCAAAAAAACGCGTTCAATTTTCAAACCGTTTTCGTGCAACGGCCCTCCAAAGTCGACGACATTGAAAAAGGACCAAAATCGCTCAAAATCCCCTGAAAAAATTAAATGCCTCTAGCGCCCTCTAGGAAGGTCGAAACGACATGGGACAAAAACCCACGCGTTCCTTGGATACAGACCTACATTCTGACACTTTGACATTTGACCCCTGACAAACCGGAAGTTAGCTATTTCCACTTCTTTGAAATAATCCACAGTGACAGTACTCAACTAACCGTCAATGCTGCAAGTTTCAAACCTTTTGTATTACACAGACTAGACTCTCAGAAGGTCAACGCAAAAAGAATGGTCCGGATGCGTTGCACCGTTTTCATTTTATAACCCTTTAAAGTTGATGCATGTCAAAACTGACCAAAATCCAAAAAACACACCAGAAAACTAAAAATGCACCTAGCGCCCTCTAGGAACATCGAAAATTGGTGCAAAAAATATCCACGCATTCGTCTCTTCAAGCTCTAGGTCGCGTACGCTCTAACTTTTGGCATCCGACAAACAGGAAGTTAAATATTTCGAGTTGTTTGAGATCGCCTGAACGAAAAAAAAAGAAGTTCGTATTTTCACTCGCCACGCCTACACCGTTACTCACACCCCGGATACCTATACATAGTTAGATAGCTGAAGCTCTTAGCTAAAAGATGATACCAATATCTTTCCTGTAGACGCCGAAATGGCGGAGTTCTGAGCTTAGATGTCCATGCTTGCAAAACCGGAGCTAACGGTGCTAGCGGCGCTGACTCTGCTCCTGCAGGTTGGGAGCCCCTCACGCCTTTCTCTTTCTCTCCCTCTTTTCAACAGACACATACTGTAAATGGCTGCAGTTTTCTTTATGAAAGTGCTACAGACGTCATTCAAACATCCACGTGTTTGTCTCATCAAGACCTATATTTTACATTTGACAGCCATATAAAAAAAATGCTGGTAAAAATATGCATCATTTGCATACACAGGCATATCATGATTAGACCTCTTGTCCAGGTTTTTCAACACACAAATGCCTGCAGTTTCCTTTACAAAAGTGCTACAGACGTCATTCAAACACCGACGTGTTTGTCTCATCAACGCCTATAATTTACATTTGACAGCCTCGTCCAAAAAACAAACCAACAAAATAAAAAAATCCTGGTGAAAAATCTGCATCATTTCCATACACAGGCTTATGATGATAGACCTCTTCTCCCTCTTTCTGAACACATACAAAAATAGCTGCAGTTTCCTTTAGGGAAGTCATACAGACGTCATTCAAACACCCACGTGTTTGTCTCATTAAGGCCTATAATTTATATTGGACAAAATCTTCCAAAAAAAAAAAAAAAAAAAACTTTGAAAAATCTGCATCATTTGCATAGACTTCTTTCAGCAGATGGCGTCGGCAGAGGACGGGGGTCAATTGCAGGCGTATGCAGAGGTCGTGGGGCAATTGCAGGCGTCGGCAGGGGTCGTGGGTCATCGTGGGTCGCGTCGGCCACGGCGGCTCAGTCCCGCAAACGCTGCTTGCAGCTTTAATTATTATTATAGTTCCGCCGCCGTTTTCCGCTCAAATTTGACCCCCTGACCATAGAAAATATGTACATTTTTTTTGCCACATAGGTCAGAAATTGATGAAAATTTCATAAAATGAAGAGTAGAAGGAAAAATTCCACTCTCTAGCGCCCCCTAGAGGCGTCCTACAATTTCTACTGGTGTAAAAAAGTGATCGCTAGCCATAGCTTCCACTAGGAAGGTCAGAAAAATATGAGGAACATATCCACGCGTTCGTCTCGTCAAGCCCGACATTTCGTACGCTCTAACTTTTGGCGCTCGACAAACAGGAAGTGAGTTATTTCCACTTGTATTTTGCCTGTTTTTGCCCCTTTTGCAAAACTTTTTCCTTCTAGGAAGGTCGTAGAGACATGGGACCAACACCCACGCGTGCGGGCAATTGGGTGCTATTTGCTGATATGATGACCTTTGACCCCACAAACCGGAAGTGAGCTATCGTCACTTCTTTGGAATTGAGAGAAAACACAAGGCTCAGGAAGCGTAAGTCCGACGGGCTTGAAAATTCAGTATGACATAGACTGGACCTTCATTCCACACAATCTTCAACAAAAAATTTCAATTTTCAAACCGTTTTCGTGCAACGGCCCTCCAAAGTCAACGCACTTTGAAAATTGACCAAAAATCGCTAAAAATGCCGTTGAAAAAATTAAAATGCCTCTAGCGCCCTCTAGGAAGGTCGAAACGACATGGGACGAAAACCCACGCGTTCCTTGGAGAGAGACCTACATTCTGACATGATGATCTTTGACCCCTGACAAACCGGAAGTTAGTTATTTACACTTGTTTGAAATCATCCACAGTGACACAACTCAACAACCGTGAATGCTGCAACTTTCAAACCGTTTGTATTGCACAGACTAGACTGTCAGAAGGTCAACGCAAAAAGAATGGTCCGGAAGCGTTGCACCGTTTTCATTTTACAGCCCTTTAAAGTCGATGATGTCAAAACTGAAAAACAGCAAAAAAACACACCAGAAAAATAACTAAAAATGCACCTAGCGCCCTCTAGGAACATCGGACGTACATGCAACAAATATCCACGCGTTCGTCTCATCAAGCTCTACGTCGCGTACGCTCTAACTTTTGGCCTAGGACAAACAGGAAGTTAAATATTTCGAGTTGTTTGAGATCGCTTGAACGAAAAAAAAACGAAGTTCGTATTTTCACTCACCACGCCTACACCGTTACTCACACCCCGGATACCTATACATAGTTAGATAGCTGAAGCTCTTAGCTAAAAGAAGATACCAATATCTTTCCTGTAGACGCCGAAATGGCGGAGTTCTGAGCTTAGATGTCCATGCTTCCAAAAGCGGAGCTAACGGAGCTAGCGGCGCTAACTCTGCTCCTCATAGTCAGGAGCCCCTCACGCCTGTCTCTTGCTCTCCCTCTTATTCAACAGCCATATACTGTAAATGGCTGCAGTTTCCTTTACAAAAGTGCTACAGACGTCATTCAAACATCCACGTGTTTGTCTCATCAACGCCTTTAATTTACATTTGACAGCCTCATCCAAAAAACAAACCAACAAAATAAGAAAATTCTGCTGAAAAATCTGTACCATTTCTATACACAGGCTTATGATGATTAATTAGACCTCTTCTCCCTCTTTCTGAACACATACAAAAATAGCTGCAGTTTCCTTTAGGGAAGTCATACAGACGCCATTCAAACACCCACGTTTTTGTCTCATTAAGGCCTATAATTTAGATTTGACAACATCTTCTAAAAAAAAAAAAAAACCTTTGAAAAATCTGCATCATTTGCATAGACTTCTTTCAGCAGCTGGCATCGGCAGAGGACGGGGGTCAATTGCAGGCGTCTGCAGAGGTCGTGGGGCAATTGCAGGGGTCGGGGGTCATCGTGGGTCATCGGGGGTCGCGTCGGCCACGGCGGCTCAGTCCCGCAAACGCTGCTTGCAGCTTTAATTCAAGTTGTTTTTTTATGTTTGAGGAGATTAAATCAAACTAATTCCCTGAATGGGAAGTCAAGAAAATGAATGAATAACAATAATAAAATAAAAATCAGTGCCACCCCTCAGGGTAGAAAGACGCTCCATGCAACCATGCAAACACAAACGGCGATGCCTTGCATAGCTAGCTTAAATATGCAACCCATAAACGTGCACGCCTGTCCACCCGAGGAAGTTGCAAACATGGGTTCATATAGCGAAGACACATGGCAGCTCAAGCAAGCAGACACGGTGCCTGCTGGGGGATGACCGTGACAAAGACTGTTGGGGAAAACAAGACGACAAGAGAAGCTTTGGTAACTTTATAAATATATCAAGGGTACATGAGCATTCCCCACATATTTCCTGGAAATAACATGGAAATACATAAATGTCGTAGTACCACCAAAGGCCCAAAGGCATGCATGCACCAAAAAAGAAAGAGAGAAACCAAAGAAACAAAGGATGCTTCCGTTTGTCATTTTTGCTTTTGTGTTTGTCATTTTGTTTTGTAATTAAGAAAAAAATGCTAATTGAGGAATAAATGGTTGAGACACTGGCGACAGTTTCTGTACTCAAAGCCTCCTCAGCGGAATCTATAATTCCATTCCATGAATATATACTTTTTTAAACAGTATTATTTTGCTTTCTCATTTTTGACAATCAACTTCTCACACAGAAAAACTTCTGGTCCCATCTTTTCTTGTCACAGTAAAACACTTTCATTATGTTTGTACAACTGTGTTTGAAACAAACAAATCAATTATGTACTGGCTGAATACGTGCACAAAGTACAAGGCTTAGAAAAAAATATATATTTTCCCTCTGAAAGAGCTTAACATGGACTCTGTTGAAAAGGTAACTTTTTGTTAACACCATCTTATAATCAGTCTTCTAACACATATGGTATAAATTATCTGCAACCTTAGAAGAAAGCGTATTTTTCAGTGAGCAACACGAACGAGGCGAGCTCGCCATTTTACCAGGCACAGAGAAACCCAGAAATGTTGTACAGTTTTGAATATGGTCACAAACACTCGAAAAGTCCAGCTAGCATCTCAAAATTAAATTGTAATTATACATAACAATATTAATCATTGATAAGTGTAATTCAGTAGATTGGAAATTAGCACCAACCTGTTGGAAAAGGAATAAACGGTTTCGACACTTGCGACCATTCCTGTACTCCAAGCCTCCTCAGCGGAATGAGGAAGTAGCTTCAGCCCGCTCTTTAGTGACTCAGAGATATCGCTACACTGCCACCTAGTGACCAACCAAGGGAAGTTAACTAACTATACTTGAGTTTACGAATTAAAGAATGCTTCATATAAATTGGCGTTTCCTTCTTAAAATAAATAAACAAAAAATAAATAAATAAATAAATAACACTCAGAATGGCATTCATACGGAAGCGTATTGCTGCCACCCTAGAAAAAAAAAAAACAGGGCTCAGTATCACGTTATAACGTGATAGTTTCACGTTATAACGTAAAAACTTTCACCTTATAAGGTAAATTTTTTCACGTTTTTACGTGAACATTTTTATGTTATCACGTGATAGTTTCACGTTTTTACGTGATCATTTTCACGTTATAACGTGAAAATTAGGATGCAGTTGAGATGGTGGAACTTGTACCCATGGAGCCTTCCGTGCCCCTCCAGCTGATCACTGAGAAAACGACGCAACTTCAATCGGCTCGGATTCATTCTTCCTACGATACAATCCCATACTGTTGGATTTTGTATGTTCTCATATTATTTTGTTTTATTTTATTTTGTGATATATATAATAAAGAAAAGTTATTAAAGAAAGAAACGGTATCAAGTATTTCCCTCCAACTATCGACGAGCTGCGAGTTCCAACACACACATCTCAAAATCCTCCTCAAAGTACGCAAACTTATGTTAATTTCATCGATAGTGCTTAATAAATTGAAGATCTCACCATGCCTCACGCCAAGTTTAAAATACAGTTTAATCAACTCATGCACGAGACATGGTGCCTCCGTTTGCCTCACTCCATTTCGTTTAGATTCATTATGAAATTACGTGAACATTATCACTTAAAAAGCGAACATTTTTACGTTAAAACGTGATAGTGTCACGTTTTAACGTGATACTTTTGAGTTAAAACGTAAAAAAATTTTCACGTAAAAACGTGAAACTATCACGTTATAACGTGATACTGAGCTCTGTTTTTTTTTTTCCCCTAGGGTGGCAGCAATGCGCTTCCGTACATTCAATCATTCAATGAAATAAATAAAAATAATGATAATAGGCATATATTACAACTTTGACCAAATACTTTGTGTACATCACATAAAAAATTAAAAATGCAATGACATTGACACGAAATTTGTACAATGGAACAATATACACAGGAAAACCATATTGATTCTTCAACCTGAATGGAACAGAACCTGTATTGGTCTCAGTGAAAATTTTAGGTTTTTTTTTTTTTTTTCTTCCAAGGCCAAAATTGTATTTGCTATTGTGAAAACCAATTTTTTAAATTATAAAGTCAATTCAGATGTATTTAAAACTGCTTTGTCCTAAAAAGCTGTACCTGTATTTTAAACACATTCCTCTCGCTGACTGCGCGACGCTAGATTTCGAATTTTCAAATCAAGACATCTTGCTCGTTTCACAGCATTCATACTGGATGAAGACGACAAGCAAGTCCAAATGGCAAACTCAAGAAGTGATTGTAGGTATTGTGCTGAAATCACTTCAACGACACTCACATTAAATTTGTTTTAAGATTTCCCTTAAACACTTTGTCATGAGTTTTCACTGACGGCACGGCGCCGCGCCAAGCACACATCTTCTCCAAGTTCTGACGAGCATTACCGGGGCGACATGAGATCAACTGAGCCCTTATTCTTCAGAACTGAATCGCTTCTGCCATTCCACTTTTGGCAGGCGGCATCCCCAACTGTTCGACATTTGGGGCTGTAGCTCATTCTGCTGATTTTCTATTTCTTTCAGTGAGTAAGTAAGTTCTACCAGACCAAGTGACTTACTGCAGCCAGCTGCATAAGGCCGAGACAGATCGCACCGGCTCTGGTGACTGCATCACTTTCCCCAAACACACTAGCGGCACAGTAGGAGACACGGAGTCAGGCTGGAGGGCATGAGCAGCTGCTGGAGTCTGACATTACATCCCGACTTCCCAAACCATGGGTACCTCCTGTCACGCTCCCCATCTCCTCAAAGCATGAGGCGCAAAGTCCCAGAGATCGATTCCACCTTCCAAGTAAAGAAGCCAAAGCAAAAGTGTAGTTAACAGAACATAACCAAGGTGCCAAAGCAGGATCCCGATTACACCTGCTTCGCCAAACGCCCAACCCCCAACTCCTGCATACTAGCGTTGTAGCATGAAAGTTTGCAGTGCCGTCAGTTCACGTGAAAGACAGAGGGTTCGAAGGGAGTAAACAACAGCATCAGTGCAAGGTGTTGAAGGTGGCACAGCACAAATGACATGAAGTGTAACACGGCCACATGGTTCTGGGTGAGGGTGAGATGTTTCCAGATGTGTCGTTGATTGCCAATTAGCAGCTAGGTCTCAGCTGTGCAAGTTGCCCTAGATGGGTGGTACAGGATACAGCACCACCACCTTAACAGCACACCGTGTGCCTTCTGGTGTCATCACTGCTGTCGATGTGCACAATAATGTGGAGAAGACAAGTACTGAAAATAGTCACAATATTGTTTTTAAGTTCAAAATGTGCAAATTTAAGGCCATTGGTCATTAAACCAATAATAATCTCTGAGCCAGCAGCATAACTAGCTTGGTTTCACTTGTTATTCTTGAGTGTCTTCATCAACCAAGGTTTTGGACAACGAGGGAAACATACGGACCAATAAAGGAAAATCATGAGAGCAGAGTTGTTTTTTTCTACGCTAGTTTCAGTTGAAAAGAGCAAACAATCATGCTGAGGTGTTGTGTTTTTCTGCTGGACAAGGTAACGTAGCAACAACACGTCGCATTGCGTTTCACCAGGTTGTGTTGATGTCTTCGCCAACAATTTATTTGAAATAATTCTTCCTTTCAAACATGTTATGTGTAAAGTAAAAATACATATTCTCTTGTTTCACACAAAACTAACTTTTTGTTAGTTTGAACGTATTTCACTTTTTTCCCCCGCCGCCACCTCTGTTTTGCGTTTGCATCCGACATCGAGGGCGAAACAGTGCTGATGGGGCCGCTGACCACCATGTTGCCCTGCGCTGGCCTCCTTCAGCACCAACCCAGTGTCTCGTGCGGCCCGTTCACCAAGTCACACGTGCGCATCACGGAGATGTGCGAGGTGCTTTCGCAACATGAAAGCTCATTTGCAACCGCAGAACATTGGTGTTGCACAATAAAAGGAGCAGCAGCCCCAGAGCATTTCATTTGCATAAAAAGGCAATGTGCGCACATTAATATTTGATATATACACGTGTGTTTGTCTTGGAAAGAACAATGCACTGTTGCACAACAAACCAATATTTACATACCTAAGTATTGAGTGAAAAAAATATAGGAATGCAACACTGCAGAAAGCAAGTAAATACAGACAATATTACATGAATACATGCACAGCTGAACCTAAACCTTTCATCTTGCACTCATGACATTTATGCTATTTTTAACCCTGTATTTGTGAGGTGTATATACATTTAAATTGAAGATTCACATGTGATAATATTCAAGAGAAAAACTTTTCTCTTTTTTTTAGTTCTTTTCCCTTCCACAATCCACTTTGTGTTCATGCAGCCGGCACAACAGGGAGGTACCACGGAGGAGATAAGAAGTGATGCCCGGGCTTCCTCATTGAACAGCTTTACATCCCATATGTCTGGGGCAACAAAAGGGAAGAGAACAGAACCTTCAGCAGCGATACAGGAAGCAGGAGAGGCTGCCGAGATCTTAAACATCTAAAGCAATGGGCTCAAATCCAGCTGAGCTCTGGAGGTGCAGAGTGGAAATAAACAAGAGATGGGAAAAAAAAAACCGAATTGGCTGGTAGAAGGAGCTGGAGGAAAAAACAGACCATGTGGAGAGGAAGCAATATTAAATCATAGAGTTTCCAATTTAAGAGCGAACGCAGCGAGAAATGGGAGGAAGAGGAAGTGAAGTTGGGATCAGAAGGGATGGGGGGAAAAAAGTGAGACCTTTATTTGACAAGCACTAGACACAAGAGGTGAGAGGAAGAATGAGAGACCTTTAATTAGGCACGATCCACAGTTAGAGGTTGTGAAGTCCAATTAGGCATGTTTAAAAGAAGAAACGGCTGGAGATCACTCGGCTGAATGAGAGACTTCATTACGGCTGGAAGAAAGAAAAGAAGGAAGCGGGAGATGGACGGTGTGCGGCTTCTTTTCTGTATTTCTTAAATCACTTTGGGCGACATTTTAGATAAGACGTGATTAGTTCTTTTGTCCGTTTCATTAACGGATGAATTTCCTGTCAATTTAATTTCCCTGACACCGACTGAGCCCTTCTTCTCTACCTCTGAGGATCTAGCGGAACGGTGACCTTGGGAAAGTGACAGTCCTGTTGAGGAAAATTAGGTTTTTTTGGGGTTTTTTTCACCGCCTGCTCCTATCTGGTAATTTAAAGGCCCTCTGTGACATCAGCAGCAAAAAAAAAGTAGTGTAGGGAGGGAGAGCTCGTTGAAATGTCAATGCAAATTGGGCATTTTGGCATTGAATATTATGTTGTCCGTTGCTTTCAAATGTCTGCGCACAAAGGCTCTATTTTCCGTTTTTTTTCGTGACCTTCAGCTGAGGATGAGCCCAACACACATCTGAAAAACAGAAACACGTCCACCGTGCCCCACCCTCTGTATATAAATATTGCAAAATTAAAGCCACTTGGAACTTTGTTCACGATGAACAATCATCAAATGAAATTCTGTTAATAAATAAGACTCCGTTCTGCTCCACCAACAAAATGCTGGAGCAAAACACTCCCATGGACAAGCTGAGACCTGCATGTACCCCGCTGAAATAATACTGTAAGAGCGAATTTGATCAAGATAAGTGTGTATTTTACTACAGTGAATTTATGTAATTCATTGAAGAAACACATATTATGCAACAATGTGTCATTAGTGTTTTGATTTTAAGCTTGATGCATAATATTTTTTTGCTGTGTGAAAATGATATTAATACTAATGCTAAGCGCATTTGTTGCTGCTTGGTATTTTTTTCCCCCCACGAGGTCTTAGTACAAATACAACATAAGGGAAGAACTGGCCATGTTGAAAGCGTGAACAGGAAAGTATTTGGCATTGTGTTGTAGTTTTACAAGAAATAACAAAAACAACAACAACTGAACAACACAGCAGCATTAACGATGAAGAAAGGGGAAGAAGAAAGAAAAAATAACACTGTACAGCTCATTCAAAAAAAAAAAAAAAAAAAAGCCAACCTTGGTTGACCGCTCAATAAGCTGCAAGGAGTTTAGAAGTTGAAAAAGAAAATACATTGCTGAAGTAGGTCTCGTCTCAAGGAGAGGTGTTTATGATAGAAGCAGGACAGGCCACTGGGGCCACGGCCTCACAAGGGTCGGATAACAAAAGCATAATTACTACTTTCATTCCTACATTGGTCCAAACATCGACTGCCTCGTCCATTTCCTTTTTTCCCCCGGTGGAATGAATTTCTCACAGGGGGACTTTCAGAAAAAAGCAAAATATGAAGAGTCCATCTGTAACTGAGAACCTTGACAGAATGCAGGTGTATCAAGATCTAGACTTGTTATATATTAATTGTTGTCACTTTGAATTTGTAACTCTTGGTCTTTATTATTTTGGGAGACTAATGGTCTGAAGGTTATTATTGCGGTTTGTTTTCATCACCAGTTATGTTTGTCAGTTTTAATCCTTACTTCCATGATTTAGCACTAGGTTCTGAAAACAAAAGTCAATATTCAGATCCAAATTTAGAATATCCATAATTTATCTATTTTGATATTTGACGAGTACCTTCTCAATCAATTTCAACAACTATGCTTGCACTCAAATCACATGGCGATTTTGGTTTCATACATTGGTGCCAAATTTAAATAACTTGATCTTTCTTTGAAGTCAAACACAAGCATATTATATTCGCATCATGTGCTTTAAAAAAACAAAACAAAAAAAAAAAGCATTTCTGATATTCAACATTTCTCCGAGAGGGATTCTTCTGCAGACGAGTGAAAGTCCTGAAGCTGCGACGCATTTAGACCTTGTGGACACGGATTGAACGAGTGACCTTCTGGTCCCTGCTTCAGTATCAGTCAGTCAGTCTTGATATTTTCAAATGTGTCCAGCAGAGCTGACTGAACATTATGCCATGTCTGACCTTTAGGATGTTAGGTTTAATAAGCCAAGTGGCTTCGTGAAAGAATATTGCATTTACACGGCGAGTCATTCGCCACCGCAAACTTCTCTGTGTACTCAACTTGTGTTGGACTGTGTGTTTCTTTTCAGTCTCAGGGGAAGTGAATCACTTTTGAATAGCGTAATCGCGAACGACTTCACACACGTGATTAATCTGTATTTCTGGCACCTGCAACAACATCCAGATGTGATCTCTGCCATCGCTCTCTAAGAAGTTTTAGAAAAAAAAAAAGAAAGATACATACACATTATGTGGAATGAGCCCCAGTGTGAGACAATCCAACTTCCCACATTGATTTCAATGTAAATTAAGAGCAGCTAGAAGGAGGAAAAGGGCTCCTTTTTTAAAGCTTGCTTTAATTTCCAAATGTTTGACTGTGCAGACATAAATATTACAGGAATGTGCGGAGCGGAGCCCCTTCTCTCGCTGTTTTAAAAAAATAAAATAAAAATGTGAAGATCTAAGCCTTCTTTTGCGATTTAAACAAGCGTCTTGATTTAATTCCATTTAGACCGCGGTGGGCTGTGTGTGTGTGTGTGTGAGTCAGTGTGTGCACGCGCGCGTGTGCCAAAGGCGTTTCAAAAATAAAATCTTAGCAACGACACTTTTTTCCGCATGGCTCACTTTTGTCTTTATTTTTAAGTCGGCGCGCTCAGCCGCTCCTTTAAACAAAAGTACAGTAACGCAGTTCGGCTTTGTCTCATTAATCACACAAGTACAATTCAGCTCCCAGCTTAACGTGAAGTACCCCAGGCTACTCTATAGCTTTTCAAGCAATGCGGTAAACCCCTTGTCAGCTTGTCAGCAGTCTCGTCCGGAAATATCCACAATTATGGTCTCTCACTCCCTCTCCCTTCTCTACGCACTTCCTCTGGCCAGAGATCCAACGTGTCTGCTTCATTAAATAGGTTTGAAGCCAATAAAATAAAATGAAGCGCAAAGACACCAGGCTGCAGCTTGGTCCGCTTCCTGCTGCGTCCTTGAAAACCTTCCCCAAACCACTGTCTGCGGCACCAGAAATAAAATTTCTGACCGCTGGACCGGAAGTAAGTCGCCGAGCTACGAGGGTGGAAACAAACAAGCGGCAATGAGACCAGAAATAAACGGCTGGCCGGCTGGCCGGCCCGACTGGGGCTCGGCTGGTGATCACAGGAGAGTAGATGGATGACCAATTATCAAGCGGTGAGCAGGCGAAGCTCCGAGGAGTTTGACATCCGTGAGTGGAGCGGGTATAACCCCCCCCCCCCAAACCTCCCAACAACAAGCCCCTGCCCTTTTGGCTGCATCTTAAAAGACTGCGTTGCTGTGAATTTGCCGTCTACACCGGCCGTCCCCGAGGAGGCGGGTCACTTCCCCATAAAGGTTACATTCTCTCACTTCGGGGGTGGGCAGTGGGTCATGCCATTTGTAGCGTGTGTGTGTGTGTGTGTGTGTGTGTGTGTTCGGTGATCGTGGGGGTTCCACTGTTGGCGAGGTGCGTCTGTGTGTGTGTGTGCTGTGGGGGTGACTGGCCAATAAAAGCCTTTGATAGTCAATGTCAGAGTGGGAATACGATACATAGATCGGCATAATATGCATAATGATTTGTCTTCCACCCACTTCTAAATATATTGAAAGAATGTGATGTTTACGCACCTGCCGCTCTCTCTATAAGAGAAGAAAGTGTGCGGCAATAAGTAAGCAAATGGCATCTAAAAGGTTGGGAGTAAATTGATAAAATACACTTTGCTGCCGTGTTGTATTGATCTCTGCTGAGAGTACACCTCTGCACAGATAGCGCCAGTCGATAAAGGCTGGCTGTGCTTGATATAATGTTGAGAAACTCTGAAAATCCACAGCCTTTTCTTTACGCGCCCAAAGAACTCACGCGCTGGGCTTTTGCAAGTCCACCTCAGATGTGTTCACGTGGGAGACAAATGAAAGCGATCGGTATCACACTTCATACAGCTTCAATTCAATTAATCTGATTTTGAGTCCTTATTTTGAGTCACGTCTGTGTGCTGGTAAAAGAAATATGTTTGGCTGGGTGAACAAAGAGTTTTGGCTGAAAAATAAACAACTTGTCATGCACAGGTTCTTCTTCCTCTTATAGTAATTTAACAAACTGTGCAAAACTGTTCAGTCTGATGCATATAATTTATGTCACAAATTTTTTGGAATCCATGAAATTCTGCACATGTTAACATACTGACGCTACAACCAAATTAAGCGTTTGTTCACATACGGCAAACAACGAATTAGCAACAAAATCGTCCAACAAGTCTTTCGGGTCACTTGCACTTTTAAAGAATTCGTTTTTACATCGCATTCAAAATAGATTTTTTCATCCTCTCATTTTCAAACAAAACCTCAGTCAGACAGACTTCAGAATCCTCCGGCTGCACGTTCCTCGTTAATAGGCGGAGGCGAAAGGCTTGGCAGGATCCGCCAGATAAAAGACAAACGCGGAGGGCTGCTGCTAGTTCCAACTGCACTGCTGTCAGTGCCGTGTCAGTACAATCACACTCATGTCAAAAACCAGTGTTACGCCACCTACATCCACTGCAACCATGTTTAACAGTCTCCCTCTTCATCTCTGTAGCTAGCGTGCCGCGTGTGACTGTTAATGTTTAGCACCATGTTCATACTCTCATAAGGGCGGCGTGACGAGAAGAAAAAAACATGAGCAGCCACACAAATGCACTCACTCAACACAAAACATCCATTTGCAGGTAGAACAAATGAAAGGGAGTCTTGAGGCTTGTGGGGTGATTGTAGCTTCAGTCTGTTCAGATGACGAGTGAATCAATTATTTGGATCTGCTCAAGTAGTGACACCATCCAGCGAAATGTCAGCGGCGTATCTGTTTTCGCAGCCGAGCCGGCTGTCACCCAAACACCCTCAAGTGAGAGGGAGACGCACAAAAGCAAAAAAAAAAAAAAAAATGAAATAAAACAAAAAAAGGGGAAGTACATCGTCCCCCTCCTGGAAGACGGTGAACCACAACCAATTATTCTATCACCTAGAGGCATCTAAAAGCTGACTGCGTACGCAAGGCAGGTGATTAGTTTTATGTGTCAGATGACGGGGCTGTGAACTCAAGGAACTATTACAAAGGCAACAGCGGGTGAAAAAAAGAGAGAGAAAGAAATAAGTTAATATTCTGCCGAAAAACACCCTCTAACGAGCTTCCTCGCTCTTCACGCGGAGGCTAATGAAAGGGATGTGAATGCCGGAGCAGCAACACGCCTCAACCGCGGTCGATGCGCCGAGACGTAATCGCACAGACGCCGGTTAGCGTCGGTGGCTCCGATGCTACGAATTCCTCGCCGAGCCCTATTCTGCTAATTAGGCTTAATATTTAATTACGAATCGCAGGCCTGCGAGACGTAATAAGCCACGACTATCTTCTGACAACAGAGTGTAATGCCTGCAGGCATTATGTTCTACACATAGCTCTTGGTTAACATTTCATCGGCCGAGAGACTTCTTGCGCTCCAACGGGTGACGTAGCATGTGTCATGCTTTGACGCTCGTGGTAAATGGTGGATTAGTTCAGGGAACGCGCTATGGCGCTGCTGGTTCATCGCATTCTTGGAACTTTGGGGAATCTTTATAATATCATGTCACAATATTTTGGTGCTATTTTTAGATATTTTCTCTGTGTGCCTACACCCCACCACACACACACACACCCACACACACACACACTCTACTTCAGGGCAGATATGCATATTTCATAGCGCTTGTTTCACTTACCTCCCCACTTTTGTGACAAGGAGATGTGTGTAAGTGTTTGTTTTAAATCCCAGCAGCTCTTGTTACTCGGAGAATTGAGAGTAAGGTCATTTTTACACGCAATAGTCCAGTAGACTCGGTCCGGTTGGGCATGCAACATTGAGCAGATCCATTTTTCTTTCACATTGTATTTTCTCAAACAAGCCAAACATTTTGAACAGCACGTTATCCTCCTCTGCCGCCGCCACAAGGATTTAAGAGAATAATAAGACAAGAAATGAATAAAATAAATGAGAAACCTCAGTTGTCTATTAGTTAATGCAAGGCAACCTGCTACCTGCAAGGCATTGTTTTAGCCACAATGCCCTGCAGTGCAGTCCTCTTTCTGCATTTAGTTAATTTGTTGCGGACTGAGAGCATCAGCATTTTATTGAGAATCTACAACAACCATACTAAAGCAACTTTTCAGAACAAACAAACTGGAGTTTAGTTAAAAAGGGCTTCTGATCTGTAATTCTCTGTAATTTTTCCGTTGTTGTTGTTGTTCTGCAATTGCACTGAGGCATGAATTATGAGATTGCCATCATGGACAAAGACCCTCCGCCATCCCGAAACAAAAAGTGTCATTGTAAAAATGCAGTAGGTGATTTTGAATGCCTTTGCTGCTGTGAGGCATGCCAGTGGTTAAACAAACTGTCCCATAACTGAAGAATCTGGTCCGCTGGTCAAGACGTTGTCCACACACACGTTGGCTGACCCTGAGGCAGCGGTGGCTTCAGCAGCTGCGTGTTGAAAGAGCTTTAAGACGAAAGGTTCTATTTCTGTTTGCGAGCAAGTGCAGTGGGTACCAGTGTATTGCCAATTAGTCCAGTTGCATAAGTCGCCCTATGCAGCGCTTTTTGTTGTTTTTGGACTGTTCTCACTTAGTCAAATTAAAGAGAATAATTAAAGTGTTCATAAAAGAGATTCATAAAAAAACATTTCAAGACCATATGCGCCTGCACGCTTGAGACTTGGCCGCAAGTTCTGTGAATTTGTCTTTTTGAGATTTAAGTGGGCTCCAGAGGGGGAGTGAGGGGTGTGCATACATACATATATATATATATATATATATATATATATATATATATATATATATATATATATATATATATATATATATATATATATATATATATATATATATATATATATATATATATATATATATATATATATATATATATATATATATATATATATATATATATATATATATATATATATATATATATATATATATATATATATATATATATATATATATATATATATATATATATATATATATATATATATATATATATATATATATATATATATATATATATATATATATATATATATATATATATATATATATATATATATATATATATATATATACATATATACAAACACAATCTATAACACATTTTTTTTTTTTAATCGCATTTCAAACGTAAGTCTGAAATGCGATTTAAAAAAAGTTTTGTTATAATTATCATAATCGTTTGACAGCCCTAATATATATAAGTATATATACAGAGAGAGAGAGAGAGAGAGCCTTTTCGTTTTTTAACCAGACACTGGTACAGTCAGATTATGCCATTAATGGAAATGAGTGTGAGAGGGCTGGGGGCGGGGGGTGGCGGAGGGTGCAAAAGCAGCTGGGTCATCTCAGGTCCGTGTACGTGTGGAATACATCCTCGGAAGACGTCAACAGTGCTAATTCCGCTCAGGCCTCCGCCGGATTACTAGATTACTACTCGAGTGTCGTGTTTATCGGGTTTAGAGATGTAAATTGAAATCATTAGATGTGAGAGTGCATGAGATAAAAATCAGCGCCGGCTTTAATGTCAGCACAGGGCTCGTATGGAGTTTGGAAAATAATCTCTGGCTGATTAAATCTAAAAGCCATCTGAGGCTGGACTAAATGACTCTGCGTGTGGGCGGTTTACATTAGAAGCAAATATTTGGTAGAAGATACTTGGATAAAAATAAAAAAAAAAATTGGATAAATTCCTACTTTATGGTTTGGCTCCGTTGTTCAGCTAGAGTCTCATTAGCAAGGAGTCGCTAATGAGAGTGGTTGGACTTTATCTCCTAATTTAAGAGCATCTTCAAACTCCAATTGATATTTAATAAAGGACTCCTTTCTCCCCTCTCCCACTTTGTTTCGCCGTCAGAGCTGTTGAGTGTTCGAAGACCCAAGTGTCTCTCCACCGACAAAGGAATGCTTGATATCTGAGGTAGTGCTCACCTGTTCAGGCACCAGACCGACGGCCAACCACATCCACTCCACAGCTACTGCCAAACTGCGGTGCAACCAGCTGGTTACGATCCTCAATTACAACACCTGAGCCACATTAGCTCTTCAACTGCGACCCTGAGAAGCTGGCAGGTGCCCGTTTGGGGCAGTGGGGGAGTTGAGGGAGGAGGGAGCAGGACACAGGTCTTGTCCAAGTTGTGGTGGTTAGGTGGTTGTTTTGTTAATTTGCAGTCTGCTATGGCTCTTTTTGGTTCTTTTTTTTTTAAATTTTGGGTAGGGCAGGGGATCCCTCTGAAAAAGGAGCAACCTGCCATACATTCCATCGAGCGAATGACACTGAGCACTGGGGTCCCGGCATTACAGCATTTAAGAATGATTTATGTGCAGAAATTTCAGCTAAAAAATAAATAAAAAATAAAGTTGATGTTTGTCATCCCTGCCCCCCTCCCCATTTTCCATTAAACCCATAAAACATTAATGGGAATTTACAGCTAAGGGTGTCAAAATAATACCTCCAACAAATTTTCCATTAACGTAATAGATTAGGCCCGACGTTGACGCGCAACTCCACTCGCAGTTAGTGCAATAAATAGAGCACCAAAAATGTATTTGCCAACTAGAGCTTCTTCTTATTATATATATAAAAAAAAAGATACTGAGATTTTGGCTGAGATGAGGCTGTAAAAAGGAAGTGACTGCATGGCTTTAACACCCCCCTTTCATAAAAGAGTGATGATTAGAAGCAAATGAGATTGCATGCAGAGCTATCATGTTGGTGTATTTTTTTCCCTTCTCTTTACAGCCTTGGCTGTTAATAGGATTATTAGATGCGGAGATGGGTGGGGGGAAATGTTCAAGATCCACAGCCTGTTACTGCCTGCACATATTATTTCACACCACCTCCCAGTTGAGAGAACAAATGTCAAGGATCAATTCCCAGTGGCAACCTGTGAAAAGCACCACACATGGGAAGAGGAAAGAGGAGAAAAAAAGGATGCTACGGTTGACAGTGTAAGCTCAAGGAAGATTTGAGGCCAGAACAATCAGATCAATTACTTTTCACATTATTATATTGGAAAAAAGGGGATGTAGCCATGGTGTGCTTTGGAGATGAGTCTGTGATTAAAGCAAAGCCGCCTGTCCTTCAGCCTCACCATCATTACGTGTTTACTGTGCAAGGAAATGAAAAGGAAAAAAAAAAAACAAATCATTAGAACAAACTCAAATTCAATCTCACTCAGTGCCGTCGCACATAACAAGTCCTTGATCTCAGTGGAAGCGCGCCGCATCCTTTGAATTAATTTTTTAAACAATCTCAGCCACTGACTCTGCTCAAGCAAAGGCATATTAAAGTGGAAATATTAACTCTGAAAAATTCTGGTATGATATTCTCCTAAATATGAACACTGAGGTTTCTGTGCCGATTTCTTGTCTTCGGCCTTGCCTGTCAGAAAGGTCGCCGCCAAAGCAGTTTATTCGTCCAAGTGAGCATCGAGTGGCTGAAATTATTTATTAAGATGGAAAGTGAAAATGGTTTTTGTGTCTGGATTTATGTGTGATGGTTCAAATCAAACCCTCTCATTGTTTTTTCCTGAAGTGAGTTTTCCAGAGTGGAAGACAGAACATACAGACCAAAATCAGTTCATTCTCAACCCCCCAGAGAGAGAAAAAAAAAGATATAAATCACATATCTGACAGTCGCAATGTAAGCAAAGGTGATAACATGGCTGGTGCTTTGCTCAGATTTGCCACTGTGACAATTCAAAAGCACCATCGCAAATTCTGGATTTTTTTTTGTTTCTCGGCTTCGTCCATGGCCAAATGTTCATTTTCCAGTCTGGCGGCCAAGTTGCGTCGGCGTATTTGGATTGTTTCAAGCGCTCTGATACGAGTTCAAGCCATTGTAAATGCAGTTCATCTGTTCTATCCGGGCTATCTGGCCCTGTAGGTGAAGTCACAATGACCAAGACAAAGAGACAAACTATTTTTCTGACTGTCACCTCAGAGGAATCTGCTTGATGTGTTTGTCTTTGGACTGTGGGAGGAAGCCTGTAAGTCCCTGGAGAAAACTGGAGCACACATAAAAACTTGTAAACTCCGTAGGCCTCGAACCTGGGAATGAAACCCACAACCTTCTTGCTCCTCACCAATGTGTCACTCCAGATAAGCCATACATAAGCCAGCCTTCGTTAGCCACACTTGGGAAACAGACTGGAGACGCGTCGAGTAAACTTCAGCCTGGTTCCTGGACCCGCTGTGGTTCGTAGCACCGGGTGGAGCGATAACATCAGCGCACATCTGTTCGCCGGCTTGAGTGACGACTGTATAAATGTTTTTCAGTGCAAACGGATGGCTCGCTGGTAACCCACTAACGACTAGGAACGTCGCTCAGGTGGGCTGTAATCAGGTGTTAAATGAGCGATTCAAGGTTCCACCAGGCTCGGCTGGCTGCAGGCGGCACTCACACCAACTGCTCCCCGCAGCTGCTGATACGAATCCGGCACATCTCGTCACGCTGCGTCGTGCGCCAGAGCGGCCGGATTAATGACGACGTCGTACTCGCAACGGAACGAGTGCACTTCCCAAGAGTACCCATCCAGTCAAAGCAAACATCCTGTTTTGACGATTGCCTTAAAAGTGCTTCATTAATTTTCATGTGGTAATAAAGAGCCACATGAAAATGAACGAAAAGTAGGGAAGAAAAAAATTATGAATTTTGAATTGGAATTATACCAAGATCTGATTTGAAGTTGGTAATTCGCTGCAGTTGTAGAAGGCCACTCATTTCATTCCATCTTATGAAAAATTCACTTGGCCAATGCTCACCTGTGTCTCTAGCCTGTCAGCCAACTACCCAGAAGTGAGAAAAGCCCCTTTTGCTTCCTCTAGTTTTCAGAGCCAGTGTACTATGACATCTACAACAGAACTGATACCTCTGTAGGTTTGGGACAACACATGGACCCAGTTTTTGGTTCAACCCCCTCAGACTCCTCCACCTTTCCGAGATATTGATGCTCCAGCAAGGCAGGATGAGTGAAAATTCTGTCAGCTTTAAAAATGACATAAATGAGAACTAAACTACCATCGAGTTTTGCACAAAATAAAAATATATAGTTAAATAATTTCTTCATGACATGCTATAATGTGGAGCTTAATTTTGAAAATTCCTACACTGTTGATCTGGACTGAGATGTATTTTCTTTTGCCTTCATTTACTTTGCAGTACATGAATGACTTTATTCTAAAACAACCTAATTGGTCGCCAGCAGCCAAGACTGGTTCAAGGTAAGGGCAATCGAATCTATACAAACATACAGTCATCATAATGGGTGAAAAAAGAGATAGAGAGAAAGAGAGAGAGAGAGTTGTAAAAAGCTCAGTCAATATCAGAGAAAAGTCCAGTGGTGTCGCGACTGAACCTCAGCCACTTGCCTTCCACCTCATTTGCGCTCCAGACAGACTGTGCAAATACAGCCGAACAAAGTCGGCTCAAGGCTGCTTGGTCAGTACATGCAGGGCTACAAATAGGAACCAATAACAAACTCCCTCCAAAAGTCCCCTTTCCCAGAAAATGTGCAAGAAAAAGTCCTGCCGTCATTGATGCACAAGTTGTTTTTTTGTTTGTTTTTTTCTGTACAGATCTAAAGCAGAAGTTGCTGCCAATCAATAAGCGGATGAGCTACTCTACTTTTTTTTGATGTCCTTGGTTGGAAGTGGAGTCTGACGCTGATCACTTGCACTGTTGGCTGCTTTCTGCTGAATGCGGCTGATGGCGTGTTCAGCGTCGTCATCGCGTGGGCATCACAAAGAACCGCAGCAAAGGCGGCAGCGGCGTCTGATCCATGTTAAATTTGTGTTTGCAGTAATAAAACACGCGGATTTCGAAGGCGTTCATCGATGGGGATGCGTGTTTCGCCGAGCGCCGCTCCCAGGTGCGCAGTTTATTACATAGAGAGCAGATATAGCCTGAGGAAACATTGCTATTTCAAAGTATTTAATTGGAGACTGTGTTTCAAGACAGCCAGCCCTGCCGCTGGTTTTATTCTAATTGCCGGCAGCAATGCACTTAATGAAGCGAGTGGCGAAGAGTGTGGATAAAAGAGTGAGAGTGACCAGGTTTCCAAGGCAACAGCAGCGGTAGCCGAGGAGTGTTTTCATCTTGAGGAAAAGGCAACAGGAGAGCCGTGTTTCCCTGCAGTGTTTCCCGCAGCTCTATAATGAATATCCATACAGTAATAGATATGTTCACCGAAATGGCTGCGAGGATGAAAAATGTGGGCCAAAAATAAATAAATAAAGAAACATAAAACCTGTAGAGCCCTTTCAACAATCCACCAGAGAAAGAGAAGCGGTTCCCTTCCAAACATCAAGATCACACTCGGGTAGGCCATTGCTGCTGCACAACAGCGCGGCGGCTTGAAAGTATCTCTGCAGGGAAAGGCTTTTGAAAAATCTAAGTGTTCAGATTTGAACAGAAACACGGGCGAGTCTTCTTTTTTTTCCATCTGCTTCGGTTTCCTCTCGCCCATTTGCACTGTTTCAAACCCGAGCTGCACACAATGGATCATCATTAACCCTGCAGTGCGCTTATGGAAGTGACCCGAAACCATCCCTCCCCCTCAAAAAAAAAAAAAAAAAAAAAAAAAAATCAGATTTCCACCCCCCTATCCCTTCTTCCTCTTCTTCTTCTTGTGCACCCCGGCCTCCAGTCATGTTCAAGCTTGGTTATTTTCAAATATCATTTGTACAGAAATTGCTCTCCTTCCTTTTGCCAATGGTCTGCATCCATGTGTGTCATGTATTCCAAGTAGGGCACACCATGCCCTGCAGGAAGAGGAGGAACAGAGAAGGGAAGAGGGCGGCCAATGTTGTGCACAAGCCCGACGGTCAGCAGATGAATGAAACAAAAGATTAAAAAAACAAAAACAAAAACCTGGCTTAAAGCAGTGTTTCGTCCATCACGTTTTGACCTCGTGTGATCCTCAATTATGAACCATGGAGCAGTAAGTTCATTCCAGATAGTCAGCCTTCTGAACAAACCAATATCAAGAAGTTATTCGAAGAGGGAATTATTAAGATTGATATTGACTCACAAGTTTTCAAACCGACAGTCTGCTAAGGCAAACGAGGAGAGCGCAGCTTCTGCCGAGGTGCTTTCAGGGCTCAACTGATTTAAAGTATTTCTCACCATTCGAGAATGTTAAATGTCGATCCAAGTCGAAAGAAATCATAGGCTGATGAGGCGCGGGGTGTCATTGGCTCCTTATGATTTTTAGTCTGTATTTCCGCCTTTTTGTTGACAACTAATTGAAATCAAATTTTAACTCTGTAGACTGAATAAACATAGGTATAGTAGTAGATGCAATGAGTGCTGTTGGAAATGAAAGCTTGCTGTGTGACAACCAATCATGTGGAATTATTTTACCATCCATCTACAGCAAATATGAGCAAAGTCCAACCAACTGGCAAGTTTCTTGTGCTAGCAGCTGCAACAGCTAATGGATGAGCGCCTGCTGCGTCATAGGAGCATTCGGCCACGACTTCACAGTCCTCTGCTCTGGGAGCAGGTGGGTCCACTGCTCCAAAAGAATCTACCTCTTCAATTACCAACTTTTTGGACTTAAGGAATACAAAGTTTGCTAGTGAACTCTGCTTTTGCTTTCTAGCCATTTTTAGCATGAAACTCTTGCTGCTCCGCTTTCTGTGTAGTGCTTGCACATGGCTAATTTGCCAATGGGCACAGGACCGACTAGCACTGCTTGGCTAAAAAAAAAAAAAAAAAGTCAATAATATTTTGAAAAAAAAACAACAAAAAAACAGACAGGCTGATGTCAAACAAATTTTAGCGACTACATATATATATATACACATTTAGCTTTTTGAAAAAGCATGCTATTTTGCTAAAATTTTGTTTTGTGGCTTTCCAGCTCCACCCCTCCCACACCCAGTACTTCGCACACTGCTTCCAACCATCCATTTTCCTTATTCAATGAATGTATTTATTGTGACAATGAACACAGTAATATCGAGCCAGCATCAACATTGCTAATGGACTTTAGCGTCCAGCCAGGTAGCGTTAATGTTGGCCTTGATCGATGTCTAATAACATTATCCAGCAGTCTTTCTCAAATGAATAACATTAAGTTTGCCTTATTGAGCTCATCAAGCTTCACACTGGATATTGTATGTGTCCATCTTGCTTAGTGATAAACTAACTATGTAGACCTGCCGTTTGCCACCCATAATCATAATCTCTCCCTTTTTTTATGTTACCAGGGTGGGGTTGTTGATAGAGAAAGGTAGGTGAGACGCTTAGCTTTGTATACAATCAATTTGAATTTCCCTTTCCAGTTCTTGCTAACAAGAGCGTTGAGTACTTTAGTGGCTTCCACTACAAACACTGAACCTGCCGCATGTCCTTCCAGCTGGTTGCTATTTCTGACATTTTTATAATATTTAGGTGCTCAGTCACTGTCACTCCATCAGGGTTATTCTTAAGTTAAACCTCTTTCTGTCCTTTTTTTGTCATGGAGAAATATCAAGATATAATTTCATGTCAGTCCTGCTCTGCAGACAAGATGCTTTATTTCAGTGTCTTCATTAGACTTTGCACTTTTCAACTTTAAAGTGAGCTCATGTTGATACCAACTCAATTTGCTGTTTCTCTGTCTCTGACAGAGAGCAGCAATGCAGTGTGTCCAACTGGAATTTTTGGACGTGCCTCGTTTCTGATATATACAGAATTATTGACTTATTTAAACATAGCCAATTTGTCATTGTACTTACCACAGCTGCACCGTGGCCTCTGGTCTCCCCCTCAACCGATCCTCTGTGAATCCCCTGAATAGAGAAACACTTCCATGAGTCAAAGAGCGCATAATAGCCATTACATGCAGGCAACACATCCCTTAAGAAAGAGGGTCTGCGGCACAACGTGGTCACATTAATAATTGATGGAAAGGGGGTGCTGTGCGACAGTTTTGAGAGGCCCCGTGGCTGCCGCGGGAGAATTTTCCAGCGGCAAATAGGTCTTGAAGGTGCCAGTTATGTCATCGTTCACTGCAACAGTAAGTGAAGTGTCAAAGTGTAATGGACTCAACAGGAAAATGGCAGGCCTCTTGCCCTCGCCTAAAACTCAGCAGAGATTAGAGCTGCTGTGGTGTTTAGGTTACAATCTACTCACCAAACACAGACAAGATATCCCCAGACTCTCTGGTGAACATACCACATATTCTCCGACTGCTTTTCACTTTCACCGTCCTGGGGAAAGAAAACATTTCCCAGTCCACCAGTAAATTTGCTGTAGTTTCTTGGCAGGGAGAGGATAAAACTTGGACTACTTTAAAGTGGGTCTATCACCTGGAGTACCTGCAGCGCTTGCCAATATGTCTAACTTCAAAGTTATACAGGACAGGCCAGAATTAACAATAAGCTAAACGAGGTATGGGCAGTGCAGATAAAACCCTGCAAACAGAGCTAAAGCGGCAAAACGCTGGAGGAGAACAACTGCGCCACGCTCGTTTGCGTTGCGCCGACGAAGGTTTTACTACGTGTACTAATTTGAGATTAGGGCTATCTGTGCAGGCAAAGTCTTCGCTGGATTTCAGAGAATCACTCCTGTTATGTGCGCCGCCCTCATATGCAACGCGGCTACTGCCTGTTTGCATAATTTCTTGGGCTCCACTGGAAAAAAAAAAGAAGAAAAAAAAACATTACAAGCATTATACTGTCTGCCAGCACTGTCTAAAAACTCAGCGGGGGGAGCACAGGTGCTTTTCTGGAATGCATTTGCAGTAGGCCTCTGTGGAATTCTCGGGGTGTTAATGCTTCAGCTAATGACTATATCCACTATTGTCGATGAAAAATTGCCTTTGTTACTGATAAAACGTCCAGGTCCAGTTCACGGTCTGACGTGTAAAATTTATCCCATTTGAAGCATTATTGGGCTCACCGGGGTTTCTCCTGCTGAGCTATTTGTTGATCCATCTCTTGTGTAGTTAATAGCCGCTTTGAAATTCCTTCTCACGCTGTATTTAAAAGATATTAAATTAAAGAGCAAATAAAACGAGATCCGGTGTCTTTTTTTTTGTTTTGTTTTTTTCTTGAACTGATCTTTTCCCCCCAAGTAAGATCTACGTTGGCCACTGCGTTAATGACAAAGAACAACCCGAGTGCTTTTAATGGGGAGGTGACTAATGGACTACTTGATGACGCATTCAGCTGAGTCTTTACCTGGAATAATGAGCATGCCTTGCTGGTGGTAGAAAACCAACATTGCAAAATGAACAGAAACTGATGGAAACAAAGCCGCACAGTCCACACAAGTAGACACACACACACAAGCAGCTGCCGGCTGGAAGCACCTGCGAGTGCTCACAGACAGGGACAGAGAGGAGCACACGGCCTGAAATACACTGGAGGGAGCTGCTAAACGAGGACCAGGTGGGACTCGGAAAGGCAATCAAAAAGGAAGGCAAGAGAACAATAGGAGGAAGTGCAGAGTCAGACAAGACAAATGAGAAAATGGCCTTCAAAATAAAACTATAAAATGGATCGGGGTAATTAGGGCAACAGCAAAGGTGATGGTACAAAAATCCATTTCATTTGGGGTGTGTTTCTCTGTCTAAACATTGGGTGAGAACAATTAGAACAGATATATTTGGAGCTAACACTATGGAAGAAAAAAAAAAGTCACCAAAATAAATAAATGGAAAGGAAATAGTACATAACAATATTACAGTATTTTAAAGAATACAGCTCGTCAAGTCAAAACCATAAAACAAATGAAATGCACAAGTAAAAGACAAAAATTTGAAAAAAAGACAAAAACAATTTCTTTAAAAATTGTTTGTGAAAAGCGATTTGAAACCACACACTATGCTAGCTAGAGCTCACAAACTGTGAGATCAGGAGCTCTGGAAGATACTGAATAATGTCTACCAGGAATGTTTTGGCAGGCTTTACACACACACATATGTGTATACATATATATATATATATATATATACACACACACACACACACACCCCACCTCTCCGGCGAGGTCTCGGACCGGCTGTTTGCTCCGGACCAGAGTTCGCTGGTTTGTATTCACACCAGCCCAAAAGGTCCGCACAAGGGACTTTTTTGGTTTAGTTCGAACCAAACAGGGCATACGCCCTAAGACCTCGCCGGAGAGGTGGTCTTGGTTCGCTTCCAAACGAACCATGGTGTGGTTCGGTTGATGTGTGAAAGCGACCGCACCGTGGTTCGAACCAGTTCTGAAATCACACACCTTTTTACACGTTACAGGCTTCTGTAGCCACAACCAATATGGGAAATATTGTTTTGGTTAGCATTGTAGAAAGTTTAGTTGGCTACTTATATCTCTATCTCTATCTCTGTCTCTCTCTCTCTACACTTTTTGTATTTCCTTCTCACCCAACTGGTCATAGGCAGATGATGGCCCTCTGGAGTCCGGATCTGCTCTAGGTTTCTTCCCACAGGGGAGTCTTTCCTGGCCACTGTCGCACTTGCTTGCTCTGGGGACCCAGTTGGTTCTATTTTCTCTGATTGTACAAAGCGCTTTGAGATGTCTTTGGATGTGATTTAGCGCTGTACAAATAGAAGTTGATTGATTGATTGATTGAGTTGTACGTCGTCGGACCGTCAGGCTAAGAGGAGTCGTGGTTCAACGTGGAGCAATGAGGAGACGGTTCTTGCAAAACGTCTTTGATGTCGCAAAATGGCAAACATCTCCTCATAAAATCGACGTTGCATCAAAAGCCTCTGATACTCCAAATTTCCTGAAAACACTCGTAACTGTCTGGAAAAAAAAATCATTATGAGCACAACGAGTGCAGCACGCTGGAGCTCCATGATTGTTTACTTTACGTATTTTACCGTGTTACCCCGCCCCAGACTGTTTTGTCCAATGATTGAACGATCTTTGCACACAAGTGGGTTTGTTGTCAAATCCTGGGACTCTTGCAAAAATTGCAATGTGAAAATGAACCGCACCAAACCAAAAAAGATACATTGTATTTTTGTCCGGACCAAAGATAGCAAATTAAAGGACTTTCCTGGTGTGAATATGCCCTTAGTTTTCTGGTTGTTTTGGACTGCATTTAGTGGCCTTCTCAATGGTCATTGCACAATGGTAAAGGTTCTTAGCCGTCCAGACTATCATACTCTTGAAGAACACTTTTTTTTGTCTGATTGATCAGGATGATTCTGTGAATGAGCAGGAGAGTCTCAGCTAAATGAGGGCCAAACAAAACAGCCTTTCTTTGACATGACCATGGAGGACTGGCCTTGCTGATTGAAGCTTTGAAAGTTTCAAAGCGTGACCAGGTCTGGAATATTGCAGGACGTGCCATTATTCATGACGATATCGTGGCCATGGCGACATCGTGGCCTGTATTGTTTGAAGCAGGTGGCGCAGTGGTTAGCACTGCCGGAAGGTCAGAAGTTCAATTCCCAGACCCTTTCTGTGTGCAGTTTGTGTATTCTGCCTGTCTCTGCGTCCAAAGACACGCACATGCGGTGGACTGAATTGTCCACAGGTGTGAATGTGAGTGTGAACGGTTGTTGTTTGCCACCTCCCTCGGAGACAGGTGGCATGAAACTCTGAGTGCAAGACAAGCGCTGATGGAAAAATGCACTCATGTGTGTACTCACCATTTTATTGAAGAATGTGTAACACGCAGACGCCGGCCCGGTGTGTGTTCCTCCTCCACACTGATCTCACGTGACTGCCGCCATGCAGGCAAAAGGCTCTTGCAAAAACAGGTGTATTGTGATGACCGAAAAGAAAGACCTCAGTTTTTTCAATGGCTTCCATTCTAAAATGCCCTCTGTCCCTGCTATTACCTTCCTTATTCAACAGGTTGTTCACAGTAGGGCACAGCGCCCGGGTCTCTTGAAACTTCAGGAGAAAGTGACTATTTAGGTGAAAAATAGATTCTGAAAAGTCTGAGGAGATCTCGATCACCGCGCTGCAGCATCGTGGTGGTGGAGTGGATGTTTTCCCCTGAAGATATGTGCTGAACTGTGTCCCGAGGACCCTGCGAGCTCAGACCTGTTCTCCATCAGATGGCCTCTTGCCCCCATTTTCCAATGTGCGTCGTTGTTTTTGGCCGCACACATCCCTTTATCTCCGCTCGAGGCTAAGCACCGCTGGGAAGGATGGCGGGAGCAAGAGGCCATGTGCACGACTCGTAGCCAGACCATACATTAGACTCTCAGGGGTCCTTAACATCTCTGGGTCTGCGTTGCTGTGTCTGCTCAGCTGTTTGGATGATGTATCACTGATGTCGACTTTTATTCTTGAGGTACAAGGAAACTAAAATGCCCTGGAAGATGCAGCGCTTGCAATGTGTATGTTCCCTGTCTCATAATTCATGCAAGGATTAGCTTTAAAATCAAAGCACATTTGATTGAGTTCAATAATTAAAGCACTTAATATATTTAAGTAAATGTATGACTCCTCGCTCACACTACATGATCAGTCATACTTGATGTGCCATGTCTGTGTCATACTCATTTCCCCTTCTGGTGAACGGCCACTGAGATAACATTTAGGGCAATGTGTGTGTGTGTGTGTGTACAGAGAGAAATAGATTATTTTTGTGCAACAAATAAAGGTTTACTCTTCTATTCACTACCTCCTTCTGTTCAAACATTATTTTATAACACGCAGCCCAATAACAGTTTGTAATGACCTTGCTTTGTTTGTTTTTATCATTATTTTTGGCTTGTGAGTGAATGGAATCAAAGTCACTGTGATTATTGACAGTTTAAGGTTTAGCTCTTAGATTTTTTTTTTCCATTTGTTTAAAATTTTTAATGTTTTGTGGCTTAAACCTGGGATTTCAGCCTTCTCATCATTATTTTCTATTTCTTTTGGAGGTCATCAGAAATAACCAAACCAGATTATGGCATGGCATGTATCCACATTACCATTAATTTCATACATTCCTATTCAAGGTACATACAAACTGATCTTGAGTTCTTGAGAGTGCTGCTAGGGACACACTGCACATTAAAGAGGTCTCATAAAAAGCTATAAATATTTAAACCAATGTTTTCAAAGGGTAAAATGTGCAGCAAATCTGCAACACCCAGTGAACTCCCTTAAACGTGTAATGTCTTTTCTTACTTTACTTCCCCATGCTGCAAATCAGCCCTTTGTAATGTCACAAAGGGTACTGATACATCTCAGTGACAATAAAACAAATCCAGGCAACTTTTTCCTGTGCCACAAGGCTGTCTCACTACTGCAAATAAAACCCGCTCGAGGATGAGGTCATAAACAGAGGGCTAAGTTGTGTTTTAGCTTTTTTCACAAGGATGCTACATTTAACACCAGGTTGAATTATAAAAATGGGAAAATGGAAATTTTGAGGAACCATTAAATATTTGCCCTCAATCTAAATCAGCACCGACACTGATATATAATTATCACTTTCAGTCCATTAAAATCCGTCCTGAAGAGCAAGTTGACCCCTGACGGACCTGAGCCACCCAAAACAATAGCAAGAACCAGGCGACACCATAGCGCAAGAAAATATGCATCATTTGTTCTCCCAAACGCATTAAACCTCTCGAACTGCGGGCAGCAAAGAGTGAAATTTGCGGTGACACAAAGTGCTCCATCGTCCGCGATCATGTGATTGAGAATCATGCCGCGGGACTGGATTACTAATGGCCTGGTCTTGTCTTGGCCACTTTACGAGGAAGGGCAAAAATTGTGTAATCGCTTACATTACATGACTGTTGCTCACACAGTGGTGAATAATATGTTATTCCTGCTGCAGTGATTAAGTCAATTAGGTTTGCAGCTTATGTGCTAATGATCAAATACTGAGACCCCCTCCCACACCCCCACGCTTTCACTGAATGCTTCCATGCATAGCTCATTGTCCATTAATGGAGAACCAAATCTATTCCCTGCGACTTTAAGCCAGTGCACTCGGACCTCTCAGAATTATCATCACAATGCACTCTAGCATTAAACGTGTAGCAACTGGCAGCTCATCAATGCTTTAAAAGAGTGGCTCTGTATTAAGCTGAGTGCATGATGGTTAGTGTGTACCTCTGGCGCTTTGTTTTGCTTGTTAAAGTAGTGAACCCAGGTCCTGGGACTCTCCTACTTCAAGCCCTGGAATGCTTTCCTCTTTACATGCTGAGGCTTTCCGACTTAGAAATGAGGCGCTGCTCCCCGCAAGACAAGAATGCCAGCTCTCCTTAATGAGCTCAGTCCTAGAGTGAGACACATTTAATGTAACGTAGCTCTGAGGCTGCAAAAATAAATAAATAAATAAAAATAAAAATATATATATATGCACACACACAACAACAACTGAATCCTTGTTTAACACTAAAAAGCAATGAATAATAATTGAAAACAAAGAAAAGCACGCACCCCCGTTTGTTTTATTTTCCCTGAAGTGATTTTATTACAAAGTTCATGAGGACTTACGGTATTACAAGAGAATTTTGTCAACATGCGAAAAACAGAACGAAGCAGAACACAGGAGTTTAACAAACTGGTAAGATAGGACGATCCACTGTTCACGATAAACATAAAAACTGATTAAGTCCTCAGGAGGTGAGAGCCGGTGAATGACTACGGTGCAGGCATAGAACGGCCACATTCACACTGACTCAGCAAAGGTCAATCCAACCAAGGCAAGATGTGCACATCTCAAGAAAAAACATGTTACAATTTTTATATGCCATCGGCTTTTCTCAGAACTTTTAGAAAGCTTCACTTGTATGTACATAAAACTGTACAAAAACATGGCATCACAAGCATTTTATCCTATATAAATATACCAACAATTAGGATAACAACTAGATTCTCTCTTGCAAAGACATATTTTCAAGGCAATTGTCTTTGTCCTAGATGAGCTGTGGAAAGAAAATAAAAAACAAAACAACTGAAAGAAGGAAATTGAAAGGTTGAAATGTCAAGTTGATATCAGTTTGGGTGGGGGTGGGCCTTTTTGAGCATGATTGATGATTCAGAAAGTAAAAGCCAAAGCAAGTAAACATTTTATACCAATTATCTTTGGAATCCATGCTAAAATCTCAGCCTGCTTGTCGGCAGACTCCAGGGCTGTGGAGATCTATGTACACGACACCACCGATAGATTTCTTTCTTTTTTTCTCCCTACCAGTTTGCCAAAAGTCTTTGATCAGTAAAGCAAAAACAAAAAGGAAAATTAAAAAAAACAATACTCTCCTTGCCAATTTCATTACAACAGTTTGTCCACCTGTCCACAGAAATGATCACCATACGATTACACCACACAGAGGCAAAAGATACTCAAGTGAAGTCAACATTAATAAAAAAAAAAAAAAATCAATGTTAAGTACAAATTAAACATTGTTCAACATACTTTTTGAGTGTGTCTAGGTGCTTCATGGCGTCCTCTTTGCCAAAGGCGGCGGGGAGGCGGGGAAGGGGAGGGGTAGGGGGGGGGGGGGCCCGCCCGCCCGCCCGCCCGCTCTGTGTCTGTGGGAGGAGTGAACACAGTTCATTCAGCGTGAGCTGAAAAGAAAGGTCGAACCCGAGGAGACGTTGCTCCGGCGGGTGAGGAGCGGGAGGAAAATAGGACCAGAGTTGAGTCGCGTCTGCAGAGGACTTGAACCAAAACCTCCCACCTCTTGCAGGCCCACCCCCACCTTTTTTTTTTCTTTTGATTTCATGTGTACTGGCAATCAAGGGGACGAATCTGCAGATACATTCTCGATGGGCCCGGGCGACGGGGCTGCTCAGTCCCACACCAGGCTGAGATTCACAGCCTTCGAGATGGAGCTCGAGTCAAATGGTTTGAGCGGAGAAGGTCTGGATTGAGGCAACGTGATTTTGTCACTTCCTGTTAATTCCGTGTCAGCCATCTCGTTCACCTCCCTTGGGGGCGGGGCCAAGCTGGTCACAGTGTATCATGGCTGGATTTTTTTTTTTTATCTCGAGTCGCGAAATGGCTTTGAAAAACGGCACAACGTGGCCCCTAGCACCATCACTGCCGCCACCACCACCACCTCAGGGCAGCATGAGCGCTCAGGCTATTTAGTTATGGCCATGTCCACTCATTTCCATATGTTTCCACTTTAATTACTGTGAACATGGCTTTTTTTCGGCCGCGTCGCGACGAGGCCATCTCTGATGAAGGAAAAAAAACAAAACAAAAAAAAAACAAAACAAAACCTTTTAACTGATTGTAGCACTGCGGGTGGATCTGCATTATCTGGCGGGTGCCTTGTCCTGGGGGTACACTCACACATGCCCGAGCTCAGGACTCATTACTCACCCTAATTAGGAAATGTCCATTCCAGGCTCTCTCATCCTCACTCAGAGGCGGCTGCCCACTATGGAAACACTCTGCAGAGGTGAGAGGTATCTACAAATCTAATCAAATCAGCGTTAGAATCAAAGACAGCGGCCGAGCTCGGCGGTTGTCGTGGGGGAAGGGGAGGGGAGGGGTGTTGCGCTAGTATTGTCATCATTAACATCCAATTACAGGCTAATACGTCGTGTCCTTCAGACACATCCTTCAGATTCACTCGCAAAAAAAATAAATAAAAATCTTTGCAGAGATAAACGAAGCCCACGGACATGCCCCATATTTTTTTTCTTTCTTGTTGCCTCCTCTTCTCCTCCTTCTCCTCCTCTTAGGAAATATTCCTAATAATTTATGAAGCATGTGTCCTCAATACAAAGAAGATCAAAATGATCACTCCCGCCGCGCCAACTCAAGCCTCCTGCCCGATAACCTGCGATTGTGTCACGGCGGCTGACACGGCGCAGTTGACGTCAAGGTCCATATTGTGAGTCTTAACAAAGAATAAAAATAATGATTAGAAAAAAAAAAAAACTCACTCACACACAAGATATGACTGTGTGAGGGCTTTCGTGCGGTGCAGCGGTGCATTAACTTTCACGACTTCTGCAGCGGCTCTTCACACTCAAGTGCCCTTTCATGTAAATAACTCGTCAGAGGTTCTTATGGATGGCGAGGGGAAGGCATAACGAGCCTTTTTGAGGCGGGCTGGGTTATGACTTAGAGACGGTGGGTCAGATTGTCAAGATAGAAAAAAAATGTGGGTTTTTTTTGTCCGTTTTGCTGTTTTTCTTGGATGTCAGAAACACTGGAGTCCTCCTCCGTCAGGGGGAAGTTGACCCCGTTCGTTTTGGAATCAGGAAGTGTGTCAAGCGAATGCTCTGCATTTTGGGGCTCCTCGGCCAAGTCAAGGTTTTTTTTGGGTTTTTTTTTTGCGTTTTTTTTGACAGTGAACAATAGGTCACAGTGCTGTGAGCCAGTGGAACATAATGTCAGTTCAAATGTTGCCACACAGCTTTCTCCGCTGGTGGCACATCTCTACAGGGAGTGGAGGTAAAGGCCACTCTGCTATGATTAGTGGTCAAAGGTGTGTGTGTGTGTGTGTGCGTGTCATTGCGCACGTGCGTCTCTCTGTGTGCGTCTGTGTGATTGCGTGGAGCGAATAAATGCCTTGTGCGGAAAAATCAAGCTCCACGTCCGGAGACGGCTTCAATCAAGTCGAAACAGCAGCAGCAGAAAGGAAAGAAGGAAGGAAGGAAGAGAAAAAAGGAAAAAAAGAACAGAAAAAAAGTTTAAATATGCCAAAGAATTCAGAGGCAGTTTCTTTTTCAGCGGATGCCAAGACGAAACTATATGCAGAACACACCATTCAAATGTATTTACAGCACTGTACAGTAAGATAGACCACTTCATTTGATTGTTAGTTCAAAGAGAGCTACGCCTTCAGACAGGGGCCTGACTGGCTGCCTAGTAAATGATATCTAATAATGGCACAAGAGCACTGATCACAACTTTCATATTCAAGAGATCACTTCACGGAATGGGAACTTGGCTAACTACATCGATAATTAGTCGCTTACTTAAGTGGCAATTGCCATCTGCGTTCTCCTGTTTGATCAAGTTTGAATTAGACGATCAAGTGAGTCGAGTGCGCCAATTGACTTTGTGGGGTTTCTTGTAAATAGGCTAATAAATTAATTATTGAAGGGAGGCGATGACAACGGAACGGGTGTTCATGCCAGTGTCGACCACAAAACGGTCATTGGCTTTTGTTGTGGTGTGGTCGGCCTGTTTTTCCTTTCTCTGCTGGGTATTTACTTTTTTTTTTGTTTGCTTTTCCCTTTGCTTGACGCGTTTTTGTTTTTGTTTTTTTTTTACTACTTTTTTTTTGCCCCTTCCCCGCTGCCCCCTCCGCTTCCGCCTTACAGGTAGATCTCTCGTTTGGGGGTGTGGACAGTGGGGGAGGTGGGCGGGAACTCGGAGGCCACGCTCAACGGCATCTCCTCCAAGGGGCAGTCCTGGCCGGCGTCGTGACCGCTGTTGGAGTAGGCACTGCGCGAGGGCGGCAGGTGGGGCCGGTGCTCCTCGCCGCCCAGCCTGGCGCTGCCGTTGGCCAGGCGCCCCAGGCTCCCTCTTTCCTGGTAAGGCACGAAGGTGGAGAGTTTCGGGGGGTTCCTGGTCTTGCGCACGGGGGAGGGGTGGCCGGGCATCCAGCAGGCGTCCGAGTGGCCCAGCTCGCTGCACTCGTTGGTGCAGTTCCCAGTCATGGCCACGTCGGGGAGGGAGCGGATGTCTGTCGGTGGGAGAGAGAGAGAGAGAGAGAGAGAGAGAGAGAGAGAGATACGAGGCCCCGTCAGAAAGCTGGATATTGATTGGAACCGCTTGCCAAAAAACTAAAAAGAAAGCAGGAGGAGAAGAAGAAGAAGAAGGTAAAAGCCATTTGCGAACTGAAATGGTGTCATCTGAAACACCCCATGAACCAGCACCATTACCAGCACCACCTCCTCACCGCTCCCCGACGTCTTTGCAGCTGTTGCTAAGCAGTCGGCAGCAGTTGCTATGTAGCTGTTGCTATGCAGCGTGTAATGAGCACTGCCGCGTGTGTGCGTGCGTGTGTGTGTGTGTGTGTGTGTATGTGTGCGTGCGTGCATGCATGTCTACAGGCTGGAGATGCCGTATCTATGTCACTTGGACCTGTCCAAAAAAACCAAAAAAAAAACAAGGTTTGGTCGGGTTTTTTACGTATTGAATGCATTGTTGTATTGTTCGGGTATTAAAGAGCGAAAAACTTGACTGCTTCCAGTTCCACGATGTGTCGACAAGCAGCCTGTCATGGTCTCAACCGTGGCCTGAAGAGGCATAGACTAAAAAAAAAAGGTACATACATAATTACTGTAGGCACCCTGTGTTTTGCTAATGTCCCTTTAGGCGCCTGAGGAAAAAAAACAAAACATTATAACGCTGTTGAATGAAATATTGATTGACAGTGTTGGAATGAGCTCCCTGCCCTTGATTATCATCCATTTTCTTTTCACCGCTTCCTAATTAAATAAATGGGTCCATAACCCAGTGACCTCGTTTTTCTTTTTTTTTTCTTTTTTCTGGCACGGCGACGAACGCTTCCAAACAAGTTCGCCGTCGCACCTTCCCTCCAACGAGAGAGGAGCCCGCCGCACGCCGCCCTGCCAGAGGAGCGCAGCTGGCCGCCAACAGACTTATTAGTCGGCCCACCTGTTGACAAGCTTAGCGCGCCGCCCGGATTTTAATGGAAATACCACTCAATTAATCTTTGTTATCCCTTCAGACTTGGACAAGCAAATCAATGTCGGCAATGAGAGGAGCAGACAAACGTGGCGCTGTCCGCCGCGCGCAAAACTTTTGATTGCCGTGATAAACGCGCTGCCACCGCCGCAGCAGCAGCAGCGTTCACTCCCCCTTCGGAGCTGTCGACGGCCGTGAAAGAGCGCGTCTGTCACCGACAGACTCGTCTTGTTCCGCGGCCAGCGGGATGGTTTGTGGGGGAAGGCCAAAAAAAAAAAAAAAAAAAGTGTGGGAGCTTTTCTTGGAGAGAAGGGGAGGGGAGAAGCTGGAGAAAGATGCCGCCGCCGCTGCATGCGAATGATGCAACCGGCAAGAGATGGTGCTTTCAGACGGGAGGAGCTTCTCGGCTCGTGGAGAAAATGCCAGCTTGACAGTAAGCCTGTAAGACGCACCATCAGTATTGTACTCGTGACCGGTGGCGAGATAATTATCCTGCAAAATGTCAGGCTGTTGAGGCCGGTGGCGGGGGGTGGGGCGTGGGGGGGAAACAGGAAGAAAAAAATAAAAAGAAAGAAAGGCTTGTGACCCAACAAGGCCTCAATCAATCAGAAGCCAAAATAAGACGTCTCATGAAGGCTGACAGTGAAATCAGCGCCTGCAATTTTGATCCCGACCTCATGTGTTATTCATGCGTGAACGTTGAGTTCCTCGCCGGTAATCCATACGGAATTAAACTATTGTTTATCCAAGAATGCATAGCTTGATCTATTGTTGCCGCTAATCTCATTGTTCCAATAATCCAAATTGCTCGATGCCCAGGCTATTGGACACATTTACCTCACAATTGAACAATGTTCTGCCTCATTCATGCTTAATTATATCACTATGCTTAAGTGGCAAATTCTTCTCCCCGTTTGCTAGCTTTGTTTATTTTTATTTTTTGTTGTATTTTTTTTTTTACATGCCAATGACTCCTTTCAAATGAATAAACTGCACTTTTATGCCCGATTAGAAAAGAGGAGTTTCTCCAAGGAAAGACAGGCAAGGTGTACGCGCCTGCCCCTGCATGTGTGTGTGTGTGTGTGTGTGTGTGTGTGTGTGTGTGTGTGTGTGTGTGTGTGTGTGTGTGTGTGTGTGTGTGCACGCGGCACCTCAGGCATGATGATTGGAGTTTCTCTACTCCACTAAGAGCATTGTCAGCGTGCATCACTGTGGTGAAATGGGCTCCTGCTACAAAAGATCTTCAGGGGAAGAGAGTTGTGGTGGTGCTGGTGGTGGCTGGAGGGGGGGGGGGTTTGCTCCCGAGCACAAGCACAGTGGTGTAGGCATCTCCTCCAAAAGGATTTCACACTTGATTAAAACCTCTGCACAGCTTCCAGGAGGGTAATGCTACATCAAGCAGCTTCATGTGATATTCAGAGGAGCTGCGCGTCAGAATCTTTTTTTTCTTTTTTCTCCCCACCACCACACGGGGGGGGGGGGGACAGAAAACATGTTATTTTACAGAGAGAAAACCTTCCCGCAATCTGACTTTCTTTGCCGCGGTTACACGTGCGAAACATGGACGACTGGGTGTCACTTGAAGCAAGAGCTCATAATTGGATAAACACAAGAAGGAAATGCATAATTTTCCCATTCCATGGAACGAGTCCTCTTTGAGCACGCTCGGTCTCGCAAGCAGACTCTCACCGACTGCCGCATCCGTAACTGACTGTAGGCTGGATTGTATTTTTTTTTCTCCCAAAAATAGAATTTGCACACAATTTTCTAGGCAGGCATAGAAAAAAAGAAAAAAAGAAAACATGCACCAGCATCAACAATTAAAGGGTCATATTACAAACTGACTTTTTCAGCTCTTTAGCGTGTCTGTCTATGTGTACGTTAGCGACTAGACAGAGTGGCTTTTTCCGCATTACTGCACTGAAGTAAACTGCCTCTGACGATTCACACACATTTCAGAATTAGGAACCATCTTCTCCACTAGCTAGCAGTGAATGACAGGCAAATGGGGGGGCTGAGTGAGAGAAAGGCTTGTTTTAGGTCTGTGCGGGTCAAACTAGGAGTATACTGACCAAACAAACTTATTGTTGGAAGCAGGCCACCACATTGAATGTATTAAATCTGACCATGATAGGGTCCCTTTAAAGCAAACTTTGAAACGCTTGTCAAAATTCAGGGCCATAAAATCAGGAGTGACAGCTAAACCTTGGCATCACGCGCGGCCGTTTTCTCACACGCATCGTCATCTCCGGTCCGCTCGTTAACTTGTCTGCAGGCATTCCCTCCATATTTCATGCGATACATTGCGGCCCGCAATTTAACAAAGACGGACTCTATATGCAACGGTGGGCTGTCATGTCGGGGTAATTGTTCCAAAGCGCTGTCATTAGCCTTCCATTACGTACGTGATGTGTGCCCAGGGGTTTGGAGGCGGCTGATATTAGACGTTCCATTGTGCGATAACGACATCGTGCCACCAGCTTTATTAGCGCCATCTAAGGAAACACACACTTTCGCCTTTCACCTTTCCGCTCGTTCTTTCTTCCTTTCAATTCATTTTAGTGATGGTAGGGACAAACAAAAAAGAAATCCACACTCTTAATTGAGCCTCCCATCTTCGCTCGACCTCTGGTTGTTAGCCGTCTGCGGCCGCGGCTGAACCCGCCTGCACTACGGCAGGACAACGACTTGCTCGGGCACTTCAAAACGGACTCCCACACCCGGCTGAGAGGTTCGTTGTTTGAATATTTGGCGGACAGGACGAAGCAAATGAGCCAAGCGGCGGGGCCAGGGAGCAACCAGAGGACACGGCCGTGAAAAAACGGCAGAAGGGGGGAAAAAAGTGTTTTCTCACCCACTCAAGCCTGTTTTCGCCTGCACCTATACCTGAAATAAATCTGCTCGCTGTCTGGGACAAACCCTTCGGAGTTTTATAGTCTTGTATGTCATGGATGGAGAGCTGGGGCCGGACAATGGGAACAGATGGGCAAAAGCGCGAGCGCTATTATGCCGCCGACTGGAACAGCCTGACTGGATTTAGGGAGCTTGTGATTCGGTTTTGAGGAGCAATGACATTTCTTAGCCAGCGCGGAATTCTTTTCCTCTCGACTGCAAGATGGATTGCATCTGTCGCTTTTCCTCTCTTTCTATTGGGTCAGGCCCCATCTGCCTGCTTAAAGCAATATCATGAGGAACGGGGAGATGGGGGGGTTGAGTGAGGGTTGGTAGACGGGGACCCGAAAAAATGGCAATTTCCGCCTTCGCTCACCTGCAGGAGCACATGAGCGACTCCTCCGACAAGCACTGCCGCCGCGGCGCCGTGTGGATGCGGGGGGGGGGGGGGGCACACGCGGAGCTTAACCTCCCCAACTCCGCCTCGCCTCGCCCCGTCCCGCCCATCCCCTCCCCTCCCCCACCAGCTGACAGATACATGTGAGGGGTGTGTTTGCATGCTGCTTGCATCAGGGCGGCAGTGGGAGGTGCGGAGTGTCTGAGGCAGGCTCCCTCATCGTCTGATCCCCTGCCCACGGCTATACGGGTGGGGGGGTGGGGGGGAGAAGCTGCCTCTTCCTGAGATTTCACACTGCTCCCTCTCTGTTTGATTGCAAATGCTGCCTCTCCCCACCGGCTGCTTTTCCAGCGCGCGCAGGCGGGTGGGCAGGCAGGCACGGCGCTATGATCGATGGCGAGCAAATATGAGAGGCCCGTGGCTCGTGGAGGGATGTGGGGTGGTGGGGGGGTTTGAGAAGCGGCCGCAAATACTCAGGACAGCGCGACTGACATCAACAGTGATAAAAAAAAAAAAAAAAAAAAAAGATCACCACAAGCGAAAAAGAATAGGGTTGTTTCTCGGTACGCAGAACCTCTGGCCGTTCCAAGATCTGTTGTTTCCCAGGAGTGACCCCGACACACCCGCTTTAGCATTTGCATCGGGGGGGTTGACTTGTGCAGTCTTGAGAAAGCCAGAAAGCCCAGACGATGCTTCACAGCATCCAGCAGAGATGGTAAAAGAGGAAACACACAACGGTTTCAATGTTAATGTGGTGCAACAAAACACATGATTTATTAAAGTAAGTGTACATGAAGGTAATGTTAATTTCATTGTGAATTTGCACTAGTGGAGTATCAAGTATCAACTAACTCACTCAATTCAGGAGCAAATATATGACACAATATATATAATAATATAGGTCCACGTATTGAAAAACTGCTGGGGTGAGGAACGGAGGGAAGTTTGATACACGTTGGTGTGAACCGCCGCCGTTACACCGACTCCATTCTGGGCTTCTTGTCAAACCAGAAGACGCAAAGGGGGTTTTTGTTTCCCCTTTTGCTGTGACATCTCAAGACTTGTTATTCAGGTGCTGGGAACAGTTCCTCACAGTACAGGCTGAAGTTACCAAAAACAGCCTTTTTCTCCCCGCAACCTCCGCCACCCAAACGCACCTCCAGAGGGTTGCATTTTTTAAGACACGGGAAACTTGCTACGAGCGCACAAACACCGTGTTGACACACACGCGCGCCTCTCTCGCGCTCGCTGAAAACGGAGGGGGACACACAAAAGAACAGTGGCAGAGGTTTTTAACCTCAGGCACGCACCTTCGCTTCTCATAACCAAAATTAGATTGTCGGGCTTGAAGGGGCTTCGTCACCCTGCCTGTGGCGGAGGGAGGCAGAGCTGCAGTTAACCATTTTTTGAGTCTTTTTCTTGTTTGTTTGTCTGTTTGTTTACGGTGGATTGTCATGATGCTTTTCTATTTGGGCACATCTTCCGACTTTTTGCTGTTGTACTTTGAAGCGGGAGCGCATCAAATTATTATTTGATGAGAACTAATAAGAAAATGAGTTGCCAGCAAATGTAAACGTCCACCATTAGGTGATCGGCGCTGATTTTGCTGAGCGTCCAGTGCTTTGGGAGAGAGCAGCAAATCAGACTTTCTTTAATAACTACAACCCCCAGGGTCCCATTGAGGCTCCTGTATTTTTTTTTTATTCTTCTGTTCTTATTGAAGACGTTCAAGCTGTTTTTTCTTTTTGTATGAGCATCAAACAATTGTCTATTGTCTACACACCTGCTCCCACTGCAGGCAATAAGAAAAGTTCAGACAACATTTCAGTCATTCTAAAGAGCTTTGCAGGGTCTAAAACTGCCTCTAATTGCACACAAAACAAAGTTTAGGACGCTATCAAAAGCTTGCTTGTAAAACATTGATGATCTCGGAATTTGTACCTCTGATGGTATATTATATATATATATATATATATATATATATATATATATATATAAAAGCTCAAAATAAAAGATATAAGATTGGCTATTGTTTCAAACATAAGTCGTCTTTGACATTCTCTGCAAAGAAAAAAGCCCTGTGGAATCCAACACGCCGCAGCTGCCTAAACAACTCAGCCTTATTTCCAAAAGCAGAATCTCTCACTCTCCACTGCATTCTAGATTATTTAATTGCCTGAACAACGACTATCCGTAGACATAAACAAAAGTGTTCACCTATAAAAATTTGATTGTTCAAGTCCATCATTCTTTTGCCTCCAAGATCTCGACAAAACAATCCTTCCTTCCCCCAGGTGAGGCTGTTGTGTTTGAATAGCTGCCATTCTGTTTATTCTTTGTTCAGTCCATTGTTCAGTTGTTTGTATGTTCTGGTTTTGTGCAGCTGCAACCTTGATCAGGTCACCCTTAAAAAAATATTTTTTTGAAAATGTATTCAATGGGACTTGGTGAACCTAGTGAAACAGTATTTTTTTCATTGCAGAGCTGAACTAAATATTGTTTATCTTCCTGGTGGTGAGACATAATTCCTCCTTCCTTCATTCCTGCAATATATATAAAGCAGACCTCGTTTAGTGTCAGCGGCTTAGGTTCATTGTATTCAGAATGTCACAAAGGGCTTTGTGTGGCATATCCTTGCCTTTAAACTCTGCCTATATAAACTCCACATACTTGTGGCAAGTGAGATAGAAAGCTAACTTTGTTTGTTGCCACTCCACTACAAAAACAAAATGAAGACTTGCACTTTCATGTTTCAACAGAGACCCAACCGGCAGCAAAGTTTGTGCTGTGACATACTTGGACAAAAGACTCACATTCATTGTCTTTATTGTCAGTTATCACACAAACCTGAACTAAACCCAAGCTAAATTTACAGGCTAATGGCTACATCACTTCTTTTAAGCCACTTTCACTACATTTGTGTGTCAAGACGAGAAAAACCCCCAGCAGCTCGGCCACGGAAATAATTCTATCTCAGCTGGTCCCAAAGCCTCAGAGGGTAATGTGTTGGTGGAAACAGCTTAATCAATCCCTGATCAATCTGTCCACAGGAGGTGTTATTGAACTTTAAGGCACACCTGTCAGAGTCTCCTTTACAGATTTGGAAAGGTCTGAATCACCCCCCCCCAACCCCGTTTCCTGATAAGACGAGCCACCTGCTGACAGAGGCTGACGAGTGGACATGTCGGGCCGAGGCACGGCAAGAAAAAGCCTCTGCAGCCCCCTTCAGCGGGAGACGCCGCACTTCCTGTCGGCTTTCCCTGCGCCCGCCGTTTTGCCGGCCAGTTTCTTCATCTGAAGACTTTCTGTCTTTTGTATCGCCGCTTTCTGACAAAGCCTCGACACCTGCTGACAGAATGGGCTATGCACCGGCTCCTCCAATCGTGAAGTTGATGCGCGGTGTGAAATGTCAACCAGAGGTAAGTCTCCGTCAGACCGTCAGACACATACGCACACACACACAAAAGGGGGGCTAAGCGTGAAGCAGATTCCCAAAACAACAGCTGTGGACTTGGAGCAAAGAGGCCTAACCGATGATGCAGCTGCTTGTTAGTATAATCGTTTCTCTGGTCGGAGACGAAGAGACGTTTGCAAAATGCTCCCGTGGAAGAACAGCTTCATGGCTCTGCCCGCCACAACATGTTCTGGCCTGTTCGGCCAATTACTGTCTGCAAATTGCATTCTACAGCTTGACAACAGGATATTGATCTGCGGCAGTTTAGCGAGAAAAAGTACAAAGCAAACAAAAATTACCTGGTAGGATGAAAAATTCAACTTTATTATCATGTTTCACTCCAGTTCCTTGCGTTAAGAATATTACTTGCTCCACTTGATTGCTACAACCAAATCTTGGCAGCCGTTAAATGTAGCACAGCAATTGTTTATTTTTTTTAATTTATTTTTGTTTGCACGGAGGCATTACTCTACAGTGCAGTCTAGTGTGCACTGACCTTAGGGGCAGCCTTAGTCGCCAGAAGATGTCCAAGCCTAAATCTTTCATCAAAGCAGTCATCTTGGATAATAAACAGCATTACGCTATATGCTGAAATCAATCTCATATTTATGCAGCGAGGCCTTCGGGGACCTGGCGGAAAATGTGGATGTTGAGGCCGAAAAGCACCAGTTAGACACCCGAGGTCTAAATTTAGACACGTGCGCTTGTTCTGCGGGGAGGTGCAGGTATATTATTGATGCCGTTCATGTCGGTCTTTAGCCTGCGCTGCCCCGCAGATCATCGCTGCTTAACACAGACATGTCCATCAAAACTGAAATACGGTTCTTCACAGACCTCCGTGTGCACATATTCACAATGAGGCAGATCAGAAAGAAAAAGACAAGGCAGTACTTCTTATTATACATTCTAGATTATTTTTATATTTCCATCGTTTTTGCAGTGGAAACGATAACATGCAAAGCTATTTGGCTCTTCAAATGTTTCAGTGAATTAGGGATATCTCAGTGAGAAGTTCTAAAGTGAAAGATTCTTTTTTTCGGGAGTTCCGTCCCGAGGATAAAAATGTGAAATACTTTCAGATTGCCCCTTGGGCCGGGGGACAGCAGTGATCGATCTGACAGTCGTCATTTTAATTTAGGCCTGAATCTGCGGAATTGTTTGTCATTGATGGTCAAACTGGTGATACACGGAGATGTTTTGTTTTGTTTTTCTTGCCAAACACAAACACTATGAGCCAAGAGTGGAAAAGAGAAAATCATTTTGCATTGCGATGCCTTTATCTACCCTGCAAGAAATCACAAGCAAGCAAACTAAACTGCTCAGTGAGTTACATGTAGATAATTGCCTGAGTGGAGAGATGACATCAACTGCATTCATTATTCTTTGTTCTATTATTAATTTCTTTCACACCTCTTTGGAATTAAAAACAGGGAAATGGTGATGTTAATATGTTACTTCATGGAAGTCAACAAAGTTGAAAAACAAGGACAAAAGCCATTACACCACACATAGAAGATAAATAGAAAATTAAAAAAAAACATCTTTCATAAAATGTTTAATTGCATATGTTTTGCTTGTGCTGCATTTAAATGGCACTCTGCCTGCTAAAAGAAGTAGCGACTTGCTTAATCTTATTATGTATTAATGTTAGACACGCAGTAAATCGGCCGGCTTTATCACATTTAGTCTCACTCTGACTCTCCTCTCCACGACTCTCCCTCCACTGAAATAGGAAACCTCCCATTTCCCATTCAGTTTTCTGTGTAATTTAATTAGAAGAGCTCAAAGCAACGTCGGCTAAATCCCCGCAGTGTGGGGTTGTGACTGGACACTCAATGGACTGATTTTCTTTTTTTTTCCCCCTTTTTTTACTCACCCCTCCAAAAAATGTAACTCAATTACTTATTCCGGGAAGGCGATGAGGGAAAAAAAGAGAGACAACTATTCATTAGTTTTACTACAAACTTGAAGAAGACGAGCAGCTTCCGCCTGGGCTTCTGACAAACTGTGAAGGTCTGTTTTTAAGCCTGCATGTATGCGAGACGTTCTCGGCTTTATAATCGTTGACAGTTGCCTCCCGACGTGGAAAATGAAGATGGCGCCGAGAGGGAGAGAAAAAAATAAAAATAAAAATAGCAGAAGCAAAAATAGCCTCCGGCGAAGTTCACGACTGATTTAATGGCAAATATCAGCACGCTAATAAGCCCCCCCAACACACACACACACACACACACACACACACACACGCTCAGATTGTCGTGCAACGTTTTACTTGAGGAGTCACTTGTCTATTCCCGTCTCACGCTCAAAACCTTCCTTCGTCTTCCTTCATCATCAATGTCTCTTTCTTGCCGGTCGCCTTTGAAGCCTCCTTCCTGCGCCAGGCCTGCACACGAGCCCTGTGTGGCTGCCACAGTGGCAGCGCTCCATGGCCTCGCCTCAGAGGGGAGGCCATCATCGTTTAGCAGAGGCAGCAACATTCAGCTCTCTATTAATTCCCATTGTGTTTTAATTCGGCGGCCCCCTTTCCCACCTGGAACCTTTTCTCTTCATCCCAGATTGGATGGATTAGTTCCCCAATCCGTCCGCGCACGCTTCCCCTCGCCGGGCTTTCGCGTTGGCGCCGCCCGGGCCAAGCGGTTTTACACCCTCGCAGGGGCTTCCCTCGCACCCCGAGGTCACCGCAACGCTCCCGCCACGGGTGCAACAAACAGCGACAAAAAAAATGAATGGCGGGGTAATTTGACGCATCGGGGGGGTTAAAAAGCCTTGCTGGCATTCAGACAAACATATCAGGGAACCTCGTTAAAACTCAAGAGGGATGGAGCGAAAGAGAGCCGCCGTGACGGGTCCCGCCGACATTAACCGCGAAGGCAGCGACACACGGAGGCAGGAGGACTGCGCCGCGCCGTCTCCGCTGGCAGACCACCCGTCTCATCACAGCCGTGCAATCAAGGTCGTCTGTCCCACATCGCTAGGTCGGGTTTTTGTGTTCTCGCTACAAACGTGGAGCTTCAAGGTTCGGATGGAGTCGAATGTCGTTTGGTTCCACATCAGAGCGCAGCTAGCGTGTTAACACCAAACAAGCGGAGGCCGCTTGTTTTGGAGCGGCGTCTCAGGCGTGAAAGCACCTCGAGGACACGTTCGCACCTGCGGTTTGATGAGTCGGCGTACTCGTGGCCGGATTTCACACGGGCAAAATGTCAAGTGAATTAATATCTACCAACAAAATGAGAGCTGTCAACTATTCGTTGGTCACCAATCAAAGGTTTTATCCACCCCCCCCACCATACAGGCAGAGATGGGAGAGTCTACTATCCCTCAAAAAACGTTGCATTACTCAAAGTGGAGCAGCAGAAGTTTAAATCTTCTCATAATTGCAGCAATCATTTGAGCCGTGACGGGAAGATTCCGTCCTTCAAAACCACTTCAGGGCGACGTCTGAAGAGCGGTCTGGATGAGGCTGCGAGGGCTAATTTCTCCCAGCAGCGGGCAGTGAACGCTGCTTCTGGGCCAGAGCGAGGTCGGAACTGTCAGTTTGTTGGTTTGTTTTTTTTGCTGTGCACTCGACTGTGTTTTGCCACGCTGACAAAGGCCCAGACAAATCATACAGAGTGCTACTGGGCCGGCTCAAATGTCGCCGGAGTAAAAACACCCCTATATTTCCCTTCATAAGGTCAAAAAAGAGGGAAAACACGCCTCTGTGTCTGTATATATCCGCGTTGCTTTGGTCCTTTCTGTCGGCCACGTCCTGAGAGCCTCTGTTTTAACCTACTGCTCGCTCAACTCCCCTGATTTAAAGTCGAGGGCAGGGGAAACGATCTCAAGCTGTCACGCGGGTGCAATTCATGCGCAATTTAATCTTCATCAATATGGAAGGGGGGGAAAAAAACACGCCTTGCCTATATGTGATCCACAGCTCTGATTATCAAAGAAGGAATTATTTCCTCCTGAGGTTTTTTCCCCGGGAGTTAATTCCGATGGACCGCTTTCATGCTCGCTATCTTTCACTCATTGATCTCATTGACATGTAAAACGGATGTCTTCCGCCAGCCATTTGTTGTTTTTCCTCCCCTTTCGATCAAGATGCTATCTCGCCGCTAATTCCGCCTTTGATCTACGGGGTCTGTGGTGTGGGACGTGGTTAACTTGGGGAAGAGATAACATTAGCGGCTAATTAGCCCACACCTGCACGGCAAGTACGCAAGCAACTGAGAATGTATTTATTTTTGTCTCCACCTCGCCCTGCTGCTGCGCGTCCTCGCCGTTCTCCTGAGCGCGGCGCAGCGTTGCCTCCAGCTCCGGTGGCTACGTCCGCTTTATCGCCTGATCGTAAATCATCTCCACCAACTACAAACCGAATGATGACGCCCGGGCCGCTGCACCCGCCAGCCGGTTCTGGATGCTTTCCAGGCAGGGTGCAGGCATCAGAGCCAGCGATGGAGAGATAAAAAGTTAATACGCACAGATTTAAATAATGCGATCACAGTGTAGCCCGGCCCTCGGTTTATGGTATGGACAAACATCTGCGCAATCTCACCCGAAAAATTTGATCTTCAGATTCGCAAGTGAGGCAAGTAGAGCGAGCAGCAGCAGCAGCAGCAGCAGCAGCAGCAGCAGCAAAATTACAACCCCAGAGAAGTTGATGCTTATTCTGGCCGTTGACTATCGATGGAGAGTTGCCGCATGAGTGGCAATGCTCCGGGAAAGTCAGCGTGCTATAACGCAGTCAGACGGAAAACACTGCATGCACAACCCCCGAACGGTGGGGCTATGGGGTTCAATTCAAATTTATGACGTGATGAAACATGAAAATTGCCCTTTGTGTAGCAGAGATGCAACAGCAGCAATTTCCCCCGTGGAGCTGCTCCGAGGGGCCCGGCTCCTCTCTAGCCGGAGCTGCTGTAGCTACCGGGATTTAAAGGGAAAATAGCTGGAAATTGAGATCTCTGAGTGCGGATCATGTGGACAAATAGGGAAAAAGGCAGCTGGTTGGGTGTGGTTGATCGCCACGGGTGGGGTGGGGTTGAGTTCCAGCCTGCTCCTCTTTAGCTCGATGAGGCCCGCTTTGGTGTTTTAGCATGATGAAGCCGGTCAACGTTCACGACCTTTGATGCGGTCCAGCCTTCTCTCCCCGCCGGATGAAGCACGTTGACATATAAACGCATAAACGTTGACCCCACATTTCTTGCGAAAGGCGGCGAAAGCGCTCGGCTCTCTAAAGGTGTTTGGGTTGAGGGGGCACACCTGCGCTTCAGTGCCGCCTTAGTATTGAAATGACATTAAAAGGGGAAAAAAAAACCCACATGAATTTTTGATCGCATCAATATCACATAAACGAGCGGGACATCCTCTACAACGTAAGATAATGAAATCAAATTTTAATAAACCAAATGGGGGGATGATGCGGCGGTGTGGGTCCGTCTGTGACCCTGATTGCAAATGCGCTGCATTATTGAACAGGCACAGCTCACTTTTTTTTTCTTCCTCTTTTCTCTCCACCGTGGGATGCAGCTTTTGATAAGCTTTTGACAAATATAAGCCGCTCCAATTACGATAAGGCAGGCGAGCGGCGAAAACAGAGCATATTGGAAGCGCACATCAGGAGTAAACATAGTTGGCTTTTTCTTTTTTTCTTCTTCTTCTTACTATTATTATTACTACGGTGGCTGCACTCGCCATCTGTTTGCTTCCGCCTGTGGTGGCTACACGTTTGATGGGTACCTCATCTGCGGGCTAGACAGCTCATCACGATGAGTGACAAGTGTTTGGGGCCTTGCAATATGACCATCTGAAGGCAGGAAGTCCAGGGGGGCGGGGAAGAAAGAAGAATGCCTGATTGCTTCAAGTAAAACAGACCTTCGGCGACGACCTACGACGTGCATGATCGTCGGTTCCCTGCTACGGCTCCGAACGGTGGAAGCAGCAGAAAAAAAAATCTGTCAGAGTTTTTTTTCATTTATTTTTTTAAACATATCTTCTCCTGCGACGGAGCCAAGTGCGCTCCCTAATTAGAGCAGACATCCGGCAGAAATGCATGCGCCGAAACAAGATTCACCAGCATGCAAAATTCTGTCAGAATTACTTTACTTTTGGCTGGAGAACAAGGGCTTTTTAAGCACTGCTTGAGCCAGAAATTGAGTTTTAGAGTACACTTTGGAAAGTGGAATTCCTGAGCCTCGGCAAAGCAATCAGTGAGAATGGAAATATGATCTCTGTGGATACCTGTAATAAACTTTCCACCAGTTATGCGGGGCAACAGAGCTGTAAAACTATATTTTTTCCACATCTAAAGGGATAGTTCTCTCCAATCTTTGAGAGTCGTCTTTTTACTGCTCCCTTGCTTTGTTGATGGGGACATTTTCTACTTCTTATAACCATTCCAGAGTTTAGCAGAAGGAGAGAAGTGCACCTAATGGAAGATTATTGAGGCTGAAAAATCAATACACATAAATCAAAAACATGACTTGGATTTACTTGTGTGACGTGATACAAGGGCTCAGAAGACATAGTGCAGCCTTTCACAAAACAACAATGAATGATGAATTTTGAGAGTAATGTGATGCTGCATCTTCCAAATACTTGCATTGGAAGTGGTATGTTTGTTTGTCAGCTTTCATGTTTGAACTTTGTATGCAGACATTATTTGCTCCCCTCTGGTCGAGTGGTTTAGAAAATGTCACCGCATTCCCCATCAACATCAGGTTGAGTAGCAAACGAGTGAAAATCTCAATTTGGAGTGGACGACCCCTTTAATATTCGACACAGTAACATAGGTAACACATGTAAGAGTGAGCAAGAAGTAATTCCGGCCATTTCTTGTTAGCTTAAGGCGCAGGGAATATCGACTGCTCGGCATCCCATGTTAACACAAAACTGCAAATTAGGAATTGATCCATGTGCCGAGAGGATAATTCCGCCATATATTTATATAAATAAATAAACCAACAAAATAAACTGCGCTGCCGCACTGACTGTAGATTCTGTGCTCATGGGTTTGCATTTGAGTGCGTCGAGGTGCGGTGAATTATGAAATATTGTCAACTGGCCGCCTCAAAAGTGAGAGTGGCTCCGCTGCTGTGGAACTCCCTGGAAATAGGGAAATGCATGTCGGAGGCATACGGTGCGATTGCAGTCCCTCAAGTGCCATCCATCATTGAAGGACAGAACACTAGTTAGAGGGAAGTTCAGCAGCTCTCCATCTCCAGCGAGCTATGATGGAGAGATGACCCCCGGGGCTTTTCTCCAGACGGCACGCTCGGTCGGCACGACCAGCTGAGGATGAAGTGGGTTTGGCCCCCAGCCAGCTTCCCCGCGCACGGAACGCTCGGCGCTCCCTACCTGCTCTGCGAATCAAATCCGAGGTGAGGCCGGGTGAGACCCAATGAGAGCAGCGAGAACTCCAGCGCCGCTTTCTATTTTTGACTTCGTAATTATCCTTTAAGTTCCCACTTGGAGTCCCATGGACCTGCCAGTGGACACTTAGCTAAGAGCAGCCCCCCCTCTAAAAGCCAAAAGGCAGCAGCTATACGGGGATAATTAAAAATGTTTTCTCCGTGTTTCTTTATAAACTTGTGCTTTCAAAGCCTTCCCAGGCCCATTACCACCCCCGAAACCTGCTGCTTCAGCATGATGAGCCCCTGACTCATTGAGAGTGGGGAGTGCCGGCTGCAAGCTATCCAATTTTCACCTAAGTGCAGAGCGCCGTCCACTTTTGCTAAAGTAATACACAAACACATCTAAAGCTTAGGGACGCTGGATTATGTGGCCACTGACTCACTCATTCATTTTACAAGCTTAGCGCTAAAACCGGACATTTTTCGTGACAGCGTGGCGTTAAAAGCGCTATCTGGGGGAGACTAGCGTGTGCTTCTAAATGCCGTTCATACACATAATTCAGCAGACTGATGTGCAGTTTCATTCATATACATGTCAGTCAGAGCTAACAGTTAACCTCTGTGAAATTACAGGTGCTGGGAATTTGTCCTCAAAAGACCCTTGGCTTCGCTAGTCTCTGTCTAGTCTCTGTTTGTCTTTTTCAGACAGTATTTTCAACAATGTGTAATTTTGCAAAGTTAACATGATACAACAAATTGACTTAGATATACGATAATAAAACTGATCCAAATTCACACAAAACTTCCACATCAGGCAGTATTATGTATCTCCAGTTTATTGATGAATTAACCCAACTTGTCCTTCTTTGGTTCTTATTTGTGCTGCACGTTTCAAACAATGTCATAAAACGCACAGTACTGGAAATCAGAGAAGATGTTTTGTCTCCCCCAGGCCAGCTTGTTGTCCTCTCCTTCCAAACACGTGCATGTACATTATTGAAGGTGTTTTTTTTTTTATTTTGAGTCAAAAAAAAAATCCAAATTAAGGGTATGTAAGTGTGGAAACTTAAAGAACCACGTCAATAAAGATTATGACACTGACAACAACTTGATGTTATTTCCGTTGTTACTGCCTCCCAGTTCAGTGGGCACAATGATGAAACAGCAGAGAAATCACTTTTATGTGTGAAAGAAGGTGATATGAAAGTGAATCCAAGCTGAAGATTTATTGGGATAATGGCTCTGCTATTCTGGTCCCCCTTTGGATTTCACAGGCGGCTGCAATCTCTGCAACACCATCATACGTCACCTCGCCCTCAAAGAAAATAAGCCAATTCCTAACTGTGCAACAGTTAATGGTCTGAGCTATGATACATGTCGCTGTTCAAAGGGCCGGCCTGCCAGCACTCATTTTAGAAGCAGTTTAATGTGTGCGGGCCCCAAGTTTGGGGAGCGAGGAGGTGTCCGCCTCATCGTTAGTGACCGCAAGCCCAAGCACATTCTCAGCCTCAAATTGGGCGAACGGAAAATCCAGACGCATTCAAACAGAAGAAGGAGAAACCCACCACGACGGGTTTTGACACATCATCGCCTTCATTCCGCATTCAGCCGCAGCGTCCTGGAAAGTCGTTTGCAAGAGGGGCCGCGGCCGCTTGCCATTGTTCGCGGTGTCAAAGCCTAATCCAGGTTAGAGAGTTTAATTCTGCTCCAGTTGGGCTCTTCCACTGACCTATTTGCCGCAGAGAAAAATAAAAAAACCTGCAAACAATCGTGGAGGCGGGGGTGTGGCAGAAACGGCGGATGTCAATAATGAGCGTGCTGGAGAGCGGCGGGGATTATCAGCATGTTACTCATGACAATTTGCCTCAGGGAAACACTTGTAAGGACTCTTTCATTTCATAACATGGGAGTTTGCACAAACACGCAACACACACACAAATAATAATAATAATAATGAGAAGAAAAAAGCGCCTGGCCCGTCTCTCCCCGGGTGTCCTGGCGTGGCATCCCAAGTTTGAACAGAAGGAGCCGAGCGCAGGCCTGAGACGCAGGGAGGAAGCAGCCGCCTCCTGATGCATCCACACACACTGGCAGCCGAGCAGCAGCGCCAGGCGCTCCTATAGGACAAACAAGCCCTAATCGTCTGACATCCTGCCTCTCAGAGCTCGAGTCACCCCCTCTGCCGCCACTTTGTTTGCTTCAAAATGCCCCCACCTGCTTCGAGCAGGCAAACAGTCCAGCGTCACAGCGTGGTCGGGGGAGGTGGGGTGGCGGGAGGATAAAAGTGGCAGTGTGACGGTAACCGTGACTGTGAGATCCACCGAGGTAAAAAAAAAAAAATCAGACGCCGTTATTAAAGGAGCTCATTATCATGCAAATGCAATTCATTCAATTTTACCTCGGCCGTCCTCCAGGGGGCCACGTGGCAGAGCTTCCAAGTTGTGCGGCGTCAACTGAGTTTGTGTGTTTTAACGTACGTGCATTTTTGCGTAGTGAGCCACCTGTCTCACTCCGCCTGCATCCCACCGGCGCCCTCCTGTCCATACGAGAGGCCGTGAAGCCTCCAAACTTCCCACAAGGGCGATTCTGGGCCGAGCTGGACTAGTGGGGCGCGATGGGATTCGCCGGTGAAACTTGAGAGCAGAGAGGAGCGGAGAGGCCCGGCGCTGCACCACTCCACCAGTCTCGGCTGGGGTTAAGAGGCACTCAAGTCAGGCAGCGTCGATTGCACTGCCTCTTGGGATGAGCACAGGACGTGGACGTTGCCCACCTGGCACGGAGTCACATCTGCTAAAGGGGGATCTCAGATGTTGGTCAACTCTTCAAGAACAACGCCTGTGGTTCTCTTAGTGACTCTGCAGATGGATTTAACATTTTGGTACCGTGTAGGAGCACAAGGCCGAGTACTCCAGAGCTCAGTGTGAGAAAAAGGAAGAAGGAAAGAAGGAAGCCATAAGGGTGGAGCAAAGGCCTTAAAAACAAACTCCAGTGAATAATGATGAAAAGCTGTAAAATTGAGACCTCTGTAAAGGCAGCCACAACTCTGTGCCCGATTAGACACTTTGCCCCAATCATCCTCAAAAATGTGACGGCAGCATGATTATCACGCTGACCCCCGTCGAGCTGGACCTCTTCAAATCTCAAATTGTAAATATCATGTTTAATATCTGTGATGCCATATTAGGCTGCAGGCGGAGAAAGGATCAGCAACTGCATGCTGCAGCGTCCATACCGTCTTCTCTGTTAGGACTCCACCCTCGTTCCCTGTCCCTGGTTTTTTTTTGTGTGTTTTTTTGATGCAAAACACAACAAAAGCCCGGGCGACCAGCAGGCAACATTAATCATCCTCCACATGTGTTTGTCTTCCATAAGTCAACTCTGATCATGTGAGGATCTGCGAAATCTTCAGTCTTCGGAATCGCCAGCGTGGAGCCGTTAGAACGGCGTTAATACCGTCTGTGTACCACTGTGTTGTTGTTGAGTGTGTGTCCAGCCTACAGACACATGAAGAAATATATATATATAAAAAAAGTGTTGTTTTGCTTGTTTTTTTTACAAGTAATGCCTGAAATAACCAAGCAAACCATGTCCTACCCCGGGGGAAGAGATCAATAAATGTTCCGCATGTGACTCGGACTACATTTCTGATCAGCTGAGACACGTCAGCGCTGGTCTTTGGCTTTTCCTGCGATTTCACTGTAGCAGGACCATTCGTGCATTCTGACAGAAACCAGACATACGCAGATAAGCAGTTTTCATGCCATCTGAAGCAATCAATTTAAGGAGAATTAAAGAGCTCAGTGATTATGATGAGAGCCTATTAAAACAAAACGGCACCATAATCAAAGTGATTTCGAGGTTGGGAGTGGGACGGAGCTCCCCCTTCAACACGCCCAACCAACATGAGCGGCGGCGGCGGCGACACGTGCGCGCTGAAGGCTCCCCGTGGAGATGAGCCGACCGTACAGCGACGTGCACGCTCCACACACCTAAACATGAGGGACGTTCACGTGCACGGGGCGGCGGCACTGAAATGGAGTGCACTCTAACTGCTGCCTCAAGACTTGGAATTAGAGGTGGGGTGAAGGAGCAGCTGCTCAGCCGTTCAGAGGAGGGGAAAAAAAGCAGAAGGAGAAGGACCTCCGGAAATTAATTGCCGCAGATCAGGCAGCATACAGATTTTTTTTTTCTTGTCCCTCCGCCGCTGTGGTTTGACTCGACCGGAGCCGGGCAGCATGAGGGAATATGATGAGGTCTGCTTGAAGTGAACCAGAGCGCCTGTTACACACTGCGTACTCCATCCCCTCCCCTTCTGCCGTCCAGCCTAATAAACTCAGGTCACATTATGCAAGTCTGCAGGAAGCTTTTAAAAATCCACCAGCCGCTCAAGTTTTTCGCTAATAACCAATATCTGGCATTAATAATACATCTGGATTTCAGACGGTGGCGAGCAGAGCCGTGAGCTTGGCGGCTCCGAGGCTCGGCCCGGCCGAGCACATCGCCAAGACGTGTTCAGGAAGCTCCTGCGAAACATGGGGCCATGGGTGGATATGGAACAGCTCCCATCACAGAGGTAGAAAAGACGAGTGTTATTTTATCAGTTGAGTATAATGTGTATTTGTCATGAAAATACATATTGTATTACCAACGGGACGTTTTAATAATGCAACCACAATGTTGCTATTAACTGTGCCAAGAGCTGTGTCCGAAAGTTTTTCTTTTGAATTTGGCTAACAAATGCTACCAGACAGTTACTAGAAATGGCTCCCGAAATAGAAGTAGGAAACGAGTGGGTGATTTCAGACTCATCGCCAAGATGCGTCCCTGGAGGATGGTTGGAAACATCAGGCCAATAGGTGGATATGGCACAAGCTCCCATTGCCCCGCCCCCTCCCTCGCTAAGCTGTCCGACCTGAAGTTGTAAAACAAAACGCACTTCTGCGTCAATATAATTCTGTGGCTCGGTGATGCACGGGGAAGAGAGTCTAGGGGTGGGGGTGGTTGCAGGGGCGGGGGCGGGGTGTGTATATTGTGTTTCAGCCGAGCTTAAATGGAGTGACACATCAGTCTCACCTCCCAATTTTTTGGCCCGTCACTCATCTCTCGCGCGCCACGGATAAAGCGCCGCGCCTGTACGACCTGTCAACTCCGTCACTCAAATGCTTAAGGGTGGGGGGGTGGAGGGGTTGTGGGGGAGGCGGAGGTTGGAGAGAGAGAGAGAGAGAGAGAAAAAGGCTTCACGTCACCGTTCAGGTGGAGCCTGTGAGGGATTCCTCCATCTCCTCTGATTCCTGTCGAATCCTTCACTTTATGTGGCCTCTTTGTTATCTCCCTGAAGGGGACATCACATTTTAATTAGCTCTATCCGAGCTTGGCTACTTTCAACTCCCCCTGGTCCTGCGTGCTCATGGGCTTTTGCCTCCTTGTCAGAGGCACTGCCACCGCCACCACCACCGCCGCCACCGCCACCGCCACCACCACCGCCGCCACCGCCGCCAACAACCCCCCCCCGTCACTATTCTAACCTCCTCCCGCCACCCGTCTCGTCTCGTGCCCCCTTTTCATTCCCTAACTGCTCCGTCTTCACTGGCAGTCTTGCTCCCCTGCTGCCGACTACAAAGAGCACCCTGTCTGACGAAAAAAAGAAAGGAAAAAAAAGGTTTCACTGCTGCCGAGGGAATAAACACAATGGGGGGGTTGGGCGCAAAAAGGGGGAGAAAAATGCATATATTAAAGTGGCGAGGTTCAGAGAGCGTATGGAAATGCAGCGGCAAGCTCCTGGGCAATAAACAGCACACCTGTATGCAGCGCCACTGAATCTATTTATTACTAGGATATTAAGCAATCTCCGACCTCTATAAGGGCCAGAGGGAGCCACGATGTTGTCGCTGTCTTCTTCACCAGCTAGTCCGCCCACCACCAGCCGCCGCCGCCGCTGCCGCCAAGTGCCCCCAGCCCCGCTCCCCTCTCCGTTGAATTATGGTCTCGCTAATTGAGACGAACAAGAATAAACATTTGCGACAGAGAAGAAGAGGCCGGCTAATGAGATCCAACGCCGCCGCTAAAGGAGTGATGCATCACAACGCAGAGGCGCCACACTAATAATAGAAGCGTGTCATCTGCCTCGGTGACAACGACATATTTTAGACTTTGATCACCCCAGAGAATAAAGTGCTGGAGACAACTATAGCAAACAACAAAATAATATTAATCCAACTCCATACATATATACCTACATATCTGACAAACAAGAATAAACATTAGATTCCAGGAGTTGATGCTTATCAGTGACTCAATCTAATGTAATTTCTAAAACATTGTATGTGTGAATTCCATCTTTCACTTTTTCAGCTTGCTTCGCTCTTCGAAAAGCCCTTTGTGATGTCAGAAAAGGCACCAATACCTGACTGATACCTCTCCCAGGTCAGTGACAACATTCCCAGCTTGTTGAAAGTCCAAAAAATCTTGAGTTTAGAATGGAAGCTTACATTTTATGTTGGTTTGTTTTGATGGAGACTGCAAACAGAGGGCTAAGTGTGCTATCTTGAGTCCTGTGGAGTACGGCTACACAATCTAAGGCTGGGATAAAACATTAAATGAATAATAAAGAAAGTAAATGGCTGTGTTGTGGATCCTTTAATGAATCAAACCAACGTGGACGCTGTGATATATCAATGCAATCTTTGGGTTTACTATCATATCTGAAGATGAATTACAAAGTTGAAGACCTCTCCTTTCAGTTACATCTCGATAATTAGCAAGAGATTTGTGTTTCATCAGTGTTTCAACTTAACAGGAAGCCGTGGGAGAGCTGGAATCTTACATTCATCTTCTATACCCGCTTATTCTGCTTCTGCTGCTGTGCTTTTGGTGGCAGGGTGGGACAAGTCGCCAGTTCAGCTGGAATCTTACAATGAAAACTGAAAATTACATTTTTTTCTTCTTCAAGGATATGGAAAAAAAACAAGTCTGAAATGTTTTCACTCAAATTCTAAGAAGTGGAGACAATTACAATTTGTTTTGCACCTTAAGTGCGCCTTTTTCTTTTTTAAACTGCAGACGCAAGAGCGGAGGAGGTGAGCTGCAAGCTGTCGCCATGTGAGAGGTGTCTGGTTCTTCAGAGGGAGGCAACAGAGCACACTCTGATGACTGGAAATACAGCATGAGAAGCACTTATCATTAAGACGGATAATGGATTACGTCTGGTAGCTCCACAATTCATATGAAAAAAATCTAAAATTAAAATATATATCTATATACTGTATTTATATCTATATATCTAGCTCTATCTATATATCTATATATCTATCTATCCATAGATAGATAGATGGATGGATTTGTTTTTTTCTTTCATAGGAACCAATGCAGACAGTTCAGCTGGTGGATTGATTACTGTGCCTGGAAATTATGGCTGCTGCACATCCAGCGCTGCGGTGCAACGTGGGCTTGGCTTAATGGCGAGAGTCGGAGGGGGCTCTGAGTAAACACGGCGCCGATGTCTGCACAGATGTCACGGTTCAGATTTATTCAGAGGGCAAACGCTCCATTAGTTGGGCTTTTTAATTAGCACACTTGTGAGGGAGGGTCATTAAGGATGTCTGACAGAAGACCCGCTGATGAGGAAGAGGAGGAGGAGGAAGAGGAGGACGGAGATGGCGTGAAAGTCCACTGACACGTCCCGTCTGTCACGATGCGCTCGCCCTCAAAAGGCAACAGATTGCAACCGCAAGCTCACCGATCACTGGCCTGTTGGAGCCATTTGTGGTCAAGTCATTGAGTGTGAAAAAAGATGGACGGAGCTTCCTGTTTCAAATTAAAGCACAGATTTATTAAGAGAACTGGATACCGGATCAAAGACGGCGGCGCACTGCTCGCCTGCCACAGACGCAGAAAAAATATGCAGTCTTTAATTTACTTACATTACTTACACTCATGGGGCGCATAGAGCATGTGCAGTAGTGTCACTTCCCATCATGCCTATGCAACTCACATGATGCATCAGAACGAGTCGAGATACAGCACATAAGAAGTCACGACGCCACGCTCGGAATAATGCCCTTTCTCTTAAAAAAAAAGTTTATGACTTAAAAATGGGGCTGATGTGTCCTATCAACCGTTTTTGGATTTCGGTTTATGGGAAAAAAATATTTTTTGGACCCCATGGGATTTTTTCCTGCTATCCCACAGATGGCCACTGCGAGGCAAGGTACCAAAATCCTGCATTTTTTTCATTTGGCCAGCAGGAACCGCCACCGTTGGTTGCAAAAAAAGATGAAAAACGGCTGGATGTCAGTACAGAAAGGAGACCAAAATTCAAACTGGTGACATTCTTTTATTGATTTGATTTAATGTCAGATTTGTCAGATTTGGTCAAATTTTGAGAAATAATTCGCCAAATTTGTAAAAAAAATAAAATCAGCATAACGTGGGTGTGGCTAAAATTTAGTTGCCAAGTGGTGTTGGGACACTGCATTCAGGCTTCAGGCCAATCGCTGCTCTCCTCCGCTACCACCCACATATCCAATTGTGGAACCGTCTGGTTTGAAAACGGACCGGAAGCTAATGATGGTGCTGAAATGTGAAACCAGCCTCCAGGCTTCCGAACAAGTATTTGCAAGCCAATGGTTGACGTCAGCATGTGAGTGTGAATGGTTGTTTGTCTCTATGTGGCCCTGCGATGAACTGGCGACTTGTCCAGGGTGTACCCTGCCTTCGCCCTAGGACAGCTGGGATAGGCTCCAGCAGACCCCCGTGACCCTGAATTGGAATAAGCGGGTATAGAAGATGAATGAATGAATGGTTGACGTCACGATGGCTCCGTCCATCTTAATATACAGTCAGTGGTTCAAATACACATTGCGGTCAAGCGCAACACGATTGAGGGTCCAGATCGTACCGTTCTCAGGGTGCTCGGTCTCGCCAATGCTTCCGTCCGGGGTGGTCCTCTCGTAGTGGTCCTCAGGCAGGCTCAGGGGCCCGATGCGTGGGCCGGACGACGACTTGCTGCTGGGGGTCTCTGACTCCTCCAAGCCGCTGTCGTAGTAGCTGTGCTGGGAGGCGTCCTGCAGGTCCTGCACGGGGTTGGCAGTGGAGAAAGTCACTCGCCGATGGGTGTGCTAAAAAACAAACAAACAAACAAAAAAGAACACAAGAGGGGACAACAAAATGAAACTCTTTGGTTCAGGAGCAATTTCCTCTTCTGCGGAAGTTTTTTTTTTTTTTTGCCCTCCATGTTTGACGGCGCTCTGGAGACGTTCCAGCTCGAAACTACACCATTAAACCCCTGCTGTGTGGTGTGAGTTCTTTATATTTTTATTTTGCTGACCTCATAAAGTTCACTCTTCAAAAGTCAGAAAATAGCATTAAATATTAAACAGGCTTAAATATTAAATAGTCTTTTGCGGAATCATTATTCTGACGACTATATAAAGGTGGAGGAACAGAAGGGAGGTTTGCAGGACATCAAATAGGAGCAAACTAGCTAGAAATTAATAAACTCGGGAGCACAGAGTATTAAAAATATATATAGGATATAAAAATACATATACAATAAGTAATACATAACAATTTAATAATATACAAAAAAATAGTAACACAAGATTTGGGACTGCTGTGCAAACATATACAAACAGAGATGAAGGCCTAATTGTAAACCGCATAATAAAGCAGAAACGTACATTGTTGTTGTTGTTTTTTTCATTTCCTCATCTATCCATCATATCAGTGAAAAACAAAACAAAACACCACGCCCACTTTCTAGGATGCTGAAAAGTGCAGGATGCAATTTAAAAAAAATAAAAAGAATCAAAATACTAAGTTGTTTGTCCATCTTATCAAGAGCTCCAGATGGAGGTAGAACGTGCGGTGGCAGAGATAGATATAAATAAATAAATAAATAAATAAATAAATAAACAACAACAACAATGAAAGTGTCGTGTGTATTATTGCCATTGTCATTTTCACAATTACGCTCGGAGCCTCGGCCTGGGTGGAGGCAGGGCTCTGCATAGAGGCGCCCCAGTCAGGCCTGGATGTGCACGGAGACAATGTGCTCACGACAGCGGACTTGGAAGAATGCGAGTCAAAACTAAATACATAAATAAAGTATTACCTCCAGGCAGACAAACAGTTTCATTTTACAAAATCTGCCGGAGGCAAATTAATTCCGATGACAATGATTGTTGCGCTAATCAGGAGCCCCAGTGAGACACTTCCTGTCTTCTTATTGTAATATCACCCTTCCCACCCCACCCCCAGATTCGCCGCCAGACACATGCTCTTTCTCAGCTTTTCTGCAAGAAAGTCTTCAAAACAGAAAGGCGACCGCCTGAGTGGAACACGGTGGAAATCAAAACTTGTCATGTATATGTTTGTTTTGTTCAATGCAATACATGGGATAGAGTTAGACCCCTGCCAATCGCTGATAGGGATATTAAAAAAAAAAAGTAATATATGGCTGAAAATGATGAAATCTGCAGCTCTGGCGCGGCAGGCGGCGCCTCGTAATAAACGATCCACGATCACACCCTTTATCAAATTGAACGGCTTGTAAATACAGTTAGGAGACCATTAAATTTCCTCCTCCCCGAGATCAGCTTACTAATGGCTTCACAGGCGGAGCCGCAACACCGGGACCACACACCCTCACCCCCCACCCCCCAACTCCTGCCACTGCTGCCACGAAGCCCCCCCCCCAGCTCACCCCCCAGCCCACACGTGACCACCTCTTGTGAAAGTCGGGGAAAGCACTGATACAGCAGAACTGGGCCCGGATCGATCGCGCCCGGCTCTGTTGCTTCTTGTTCTCCGTCCTGCCACTGCTCTGGCAAAACACATCCACCCAACCCTTTCCAAACCACTGAAAAAATAAATTAAATGAAAGGAAAAAAAAAATGGGAAGATTTATTTTTCACGGCGTGGAATGGCGAGATACGCTCTCAGGACTTGGTGAGTGGGCTTGGAAACGTGTCCACAAACCTGCTCATCTCCCCTGTCAGTCCAACCCCTCCCGCCTTTTTTTTTCTTCTTCACTTTTTTCCCCATCTCCGTCTTTCATCTGAATAACCATTATATGACGTCTGCCGTGCATCATGTGTTTTTTTTTTCCTCCCCCCTCCTCCCCACCACCTCTCCCAGTGGTGCCGTTACATCACTACATCAATAAATCATGCATAATATATAAGACAGTGTCTTTCCACCTCGTGGCTATCTGTAGCATTTACGGAACCTGAGCTGGTTTCGCTCAGTTGACTTTCAGGGACCTGAAAGAAAACGCAAAAAAAACACAAAAACAATCAAAACAATAAGACAATAACAGACACAGACACACACATAGATAGATACACATTTAAAAAGAAATTACAAGCTGTAAGACGACCCGATGCTACAAATTTAGAAAATGTGCTTTGAACTGCTGGCTTCATATTGTCTTCACACTGTGTCTGAGCCTAAGTCTGAATAAATAGTACATCACCTGCTGTAAAAATAGAGCCTACCTAACAGGAGTTATCAATCGAGAGCTGCTCCCACACTCCAGACAGTCGCGAGCTGCGCTGCTATCGCGTCGTTCTGATGTGCCAGGACTGAATCAGACAAAACGTTGTGTTTAAACAGCGCATTCTCCGGGGTGTGACTGGAGCCCAAACCCCACCCCACCACACTCCTCCGGCTTTTTTTTTGTTGGGGGGGGGGTTTAGTTGTTAAAATAAGGATTCTTACTTAAACTTCACCTCAAGGCGCCACTCCAGAGAGTCGCCGTGTGTCCTGGGCATGATAACTAGCCATGGCGGCGAAAGACGGGGAACTGAATTCTCCTTTTTTGTCGGAGCACAAATCCTCCGCCAGGCCTTGGGAGGAGGGGGAGGGGGAAGGTAGGGGGGGCTGAGCAGGGGAGGGTTTGGAGGGGCCGGTAGGGTGGTCATGGAGACACGGACGGACGGCGCTTTGGCTGGGGGGGACAGGCAGAGGGATTAGATTCTGGGAGAGGGAGGATTGTTTGGGCATTGTGGAAGGACTGAGAGGCTACATGGCCGAGAACAGCGAAAAAAACAGAAAAACAAAATTGTGGCATTTGTGATGACATCTGAATTCATACCACCATTTAGATCAGGAGCAAAATGGCCTTGTTGGTCGACTTGCTATTACAGCTCCAATGCAGATGGAGAGAAAACAGCCAGACTCTGTCCTTACAAGGGGACGGAGACACATTTTAACACAGCCATAAACAGTAATCATCCACCGCCTCGCCAGGCCCCTTTGGAGACCACCGCTGATATTACATATACAACCTATATGGCCTCAGAATATTTCCCCCACGCTAACGGCTGAATATCTGGGATAATGCGCAAAAAATGGCACAAAGCCGCTGCAAGGAGCTTCAGTGGCGACAATGATGCAGTTATTTCCTGGTTATTGCAGCTGCACTATCTCGGCACAAACGTCCTCCGCCGTGTGAAGTTATTAAAAAAACAATCACACACACACACACACACACACACACATTATATTAATAAATAAATATATATATATATATATATATATATATATATATATATATATATATATATATATACATATATATATAATGTATGTATGTACATAAATAAATATACGGTGAGGATTGCTGCTGCTGCTTCTGTTGCCTGAAATCATCCAAACCACAGAGTTTGGAAAGAAAAATACCTTTTTTCCCCCCTACAACTTAAAATGTGTACAGGAGGAAGAAAAAAATGAAAGGAAAAATATCTCCTGCCTCCTCGGAGGTTTGATGCAAGCGTTTTGGAACATGGCACAAGAGCCTGCGAGTTCTGAGAGTGTTCTCCTTTCGCCAAGAGACGGCCCGCTCTTTCAGCGCGGTCCCGGCACGCTCAGGCAAAGCTTCATCGCTTAATAACTTATTCACTCTCAAAAATTCTAAACAAACCTATTGTACCAATGTTTAGCCGGGATACTTGGGCGGGTAGAGAAAAGAAGGAAAATAAATTCAGCAGATGTGTAATTATCTATTTTCTAAGCTCGCTAAGGGTAGCTATTATGAAGCGGTGCATTATGTTTGTGCTCAAGCTAGGCCGTTTCTCCGTATTCTAGCAGTTCAGACTATCCACTGCCGCTGAATGAGAACCTTTTTTTTTTCTCTTTATTTTCAATGCGCAGTCTCTGGCGCACATAATAGTTGTATTTAAGGGAGCTGTTGTACAAGCTATTTAGTTCTGAACAGACAAATCAGCCCCTTTTTCTTGATAAATTCCATTTCTACAAGCTGTTTAAAACCTCATCTTCAAGTTCAAACTTTTATCCACTTAAAATGAAAAACATACCTGCGACTCAAACAAACCCCCTGACCCGACTTCTCGGAAAGTTTTCGGTCACAGTTTGGAAGTTACGCACACCGCGTTGCGTGAGGCTGGTTGACCGTGATCGATTGTGTCGTTCCTTGTGTATTAAACAGGCTGAATAATGCTATCTGAATAGGAAAGGCAATTTTGAAGGACGAGACAAAAAAATGAAAAGAAGTCGTCACAAGTCACAGAAAACAAACATTGCTTAAAGGGCCGGCGGGCACAAAGAAAAGGTACAACAAAAAGCCTTTTGATGTGCTCGCGGTGCGCTTCTTACGTAAGTCGAGTGTGTTCATTGCTAATTAGCACTAGTACTGTTGTCATTTAAAAAAAAAATGAATAAAAAATGGCTGGGAAAACACATTCCATTTCTAGGGCGTCCTGCAGTTTAATTCTTATGAGACTGCAAACATACCAGCGCAGCAAAGCATGAAAACTGTATCTGGCATTGTGATATATTAGGAGTCAACCTCAGTTTAGAACGGGGATTTTTTTGTGTGTGCACCTCTTAGTTTGCCTCTGATGATAACTACACATCAGATATTAAATATTCAGATAAGTTTGCTGGGAGGAAGTGGTGATGGTTCAGCTGCTGAGATGTGAAGGGTCCATGTCAGAGAGTTGAATCAAAAAGTCGCCCTCTAAAACTCAAGAGTGCATTTTAGGTCACGCCTCATGATTTTTTCAGAGTGTGTGTGTGTGTGTGTGTGTGTGTGTGTTTGTGTCATTGTGGCACATCTGGGTATCTATTTTATTTTTTCTCTTTTTTTTTTTTTTCAAACCCCATTTGATTAGTCAACTTGCGGTGCCTTGAAGTCTCATTTGCTGGGCCGGTTTTCAAGCTGTCCTTTACATCAGTGGCAAATTGACACTTAGCGGTGATGTCACGTCCACCGAGCTGTTAGCCCCGTTTCCTGGCCGGCAAATTAAAGCATACATCAACCGCCTCTCTGTCTCTCCGACGTCCGTCTGCCATGATGGAGGACGTCTGTGCCCGGACAACATATTTTCCGTATGAAGGCGTAGAGTGAGGAGCGTGAGAGGCAATGTAAGCCAGCAGCTTTTGTGTCCTTCCAAGTAAAACAAACAACAAACACAAACCAACAGAAATCTCTCTCTCTCTCTCTCTCTCTCTCTCTCTCTATATATATATATATATATATATATATATATGTATATGTATAGTGTTTGCGACTAATGTCACTGTTGTGTCCACAGTTTTGACGTGGGTAGGTTATTTTTGAAGATCCCGTATTAAGCACATGGAGTATTTTGTTGGACTCCTATGAAGCCTGCTTGCATGATTAATCGTCTCCATAATCATTTATAGCATTTTAGCCTGCTGTTTGTAGCCTCCTGCGAAAAACCAAAAACAAACAACCAAAAAAGATCCTTCGTTAGACCTTCCTCTTGTTTGGAAGAGGACAACAACAGGAAACTCGGATTTGCTGTGTTTTGACTAACCAGGGTGACGATATTATGACATCACCAAGGGCCAAATCACAGTGCTTTGCCATTATTTGCAAACAATTTCTAGAAAGTACAGCAAGTGCAATAAGCAAAAGAGGGATTTTTCTAAAAAACTGGAAGTTTCAGTGAGACCCTGACACACATCCAGGACACATACAAAACTTTGTTTGTGCCTCTGATGCAGCCACACCTTTTTGAAATACAAAAAAGAAAAAGAAAAAAAGATTTATCCTCAAATATTTCAAGACTGCTTAAAATGTGTCCGCAGTATGATTTTTTTTTTTCGTCCACCACTACTCCAACATACTGGTTTCCGCTGCAATGCTTCCATGCTTCCATGTGACCACACCGGAAGAAAAAAAGCTGTGATGGTCTCTCCTGCAGACGGGACTTGAAGTAAAAATAATGTGTCAGCCTGCAGCTTCGACAAAGGGACAGGGAGGGATTCCTGGGGCAGAGAGCTGGGCCTCTGCAACAAGACCTGCATTTTTTTTTTTTTGGTGACTGTGCACAGTGCAGCAGCCTCTCTATTGCCATTGCTGATTTGCACCAGTGATCCCTGATGGGACAGCAGACCCCGGCGCTGCTGTTCCCAGTCTATTGTGAAAGCCCTGGAGCTACCTGACACCACTCTGCCGTCAGGTGCCCTGTCATCCAGCCAAGCCTCACTGATTGCCAGTGCAGAAGGGGCCGCCGGTGCTCATGCAGATGGGAGGGGTGTCGGGGGGGAAGTGAAAAAAGCATTTCCATCTCCCCCACCACTTTTCTTTTCTTTTCCTTTTTTCCCCTCCCCGCTCTCTTGCAGCCAGCGACTCAGATTTACAATTTAATTCTGCGTTTAATGCTTTCAGGTCCGCGGACATGCCTTGACGGATTGGCGCGTGGCCGTTAGAGGCGATCAAACTGCCGAACGCGTTGTCTGCGCTTGAATCATTTTGTAAAAATAACTCCCTGGTGTTGTGTATTTCAGAGAGGGACAGCTTCATGGCTAGTACATACGGTGTGTGTAAGCGCAAACCATAAAACGTAGTGGCAGCGGGATATCAGCGAGATAATAAAGTATATATCATAGGGTGGAAGAAAAAAAAAAGTCAAAATTATTTTATCAGTGCTGTAAAAGGTGCTCTATTGGGTCCTCTATACATGTCCCGGCATTTATTATTAATCCTCGAAACAGTCCGGCTTTAAATATAAAACTCAGATATGAGGTTGTGGGGAACGTCTGATCTTTGTGGCATTAAACTCGGAATTTCTGAACCCGAGCGGCTGTTAACGCTTTAATGACCCTTTGGTTGCGTCCCAATTAATGGGTCTGCATCTGCCTGATAAGGCTGTCTCAGGGAGAAATAAATAAAGAAAAACAGAATTAATTATAAATAATATAATCTCATAATCTATTTCCTGGCACATCACGGCATGTTCTAGACCGGCGTCGAGCAGCAGATGAGCTGCTATTTGCAGTTTAAATCAATGAATAAATATCTAAACCTCATCTTGCTACATTTTATTCCTGTGGGGGAAAAAATGTATAAATAAAAATGTACAATGATGTAATCAGCAACAACAAGGTGCCCCTCTGCCCCTGCTACGTTTAAAGCCATCATATACCATGGCCTCCACTGGGTATTGTCACAGTTAGTTTGCCGCCAAATGCTATATTATTCAGATTTTCACTGCACAGCTCAGCTGATGAAGCTGAGTCACGGAAAAAGGAAAACATGCTGATTATTCGGAATTTCAGGAGGAGGTGGACGTCCGAGGAGGGAGCCGGCGCTTCAGAACTTTAAAGGAAGACACATGAACGGGGATAATGGCTAATTAAACATAATTACTGCGGTGCTGCAAATGCAACGCTGGGCAGAATTGAGTTGTGCAAATGGCTTCTGTGGTGTGGTGGTGGGAGTCTCAGGTACAGATTGGAGGATGGGTGAGCGTTCCATTCAGTTTATATAGTGCAGTGTTGCTGTTAACCCTTCATAGGGAACCTATTCAGTTTTTTGCTAAATCAGTGCCAACAAAGTTACCGCATACTGTTCTAGGACAATCAAAAAAAGCATGATGGTTATTATAATACTATTGTTCGTAATGAAAATCTGCTCAAAAACCCTCAACCTCCTCAGACAGCTTCCAGACGCCTGTGTGGCCGCTGTTCACCGACCCCGGAGCCGAGGTGTTCCTCCAAGTCGACCCGCAGCTGGAAGCCAGACTTTGAATCACGGCTATGCGACTCCCGCATTACGAAATGGGTTCTCTGCCCGTGTTAAAGGAGACGGCTGATGTCTCAGTGCCCCCTGCGATATGAAAAATTCAATTTAAAGGGATGAGAGGAAGAATGGTGCACGGCCTATTTTCATTCCCCCCACACCGAGAGATATGAGAATGATGTTCTGTTGTGCGCGGGAAATGATGCCAATCGGTGCGGCGGAGAGATTCCTTCATAATTCAATTCAATTTCTTCTAAATCCCAGTGGCGAGAGCCACTGCCAAGGAGGAGGCAGAAATGACAGAGACAAAGGGGGGAGGGCTCCGAGGCTCAGATGGAGAGGAAGAGGGACAGGAGATTGAGGCTGGAACAATGGCGGCAGGAGCGAGCGGGCGGACCAGGTGAAAGGCAAGAGGAGGAGAGTGGCAAAGTGGAGCCGCCGTAGATGGAAGAAAAATGTTCCAGCAGTGATTAATTTGGATTGCTCTGGCATTTTAAGAGCGGAGAGCTAATTCCCTCTAATTACCTGTCGGCAGCCTGTGACAGGAACATAGAAATACACTTTTAGTGAGCGCCGACCTGATTTTTTCTTTCTTTTCCGCGCTTTAACCCAAAAAAGGCCAAAGCTCTGCTACCTCCAGAAGCTCTCCCGTTATTCCGGGCGGCGCGGCGTCGCCCACAAAATGTGCAAATTCGGTGAACTCCCCAAGTGTGAGCGGTGGCGGCGGCGGGGAATCTCGATTTAGTTGCAGCAGTGTTTGTGAGTACATCCCGGGCTGTGGCGTTTGCTGGAATCAATGAGCTGCTGCCTCAGAAGGCGCCGCGCAAAAGGGGGGAGAAAAAATAAAGAGCTGCGGCAACAAATATGACAATGAAGAAGCGCACCTCTCAGTGTGCGCGGCGGCCGCGGAGCCATAAAGACGGACGCACTGGCATGGGAAATGCATATGGAACTGTTTTTATTTTCCACTCCGCCATTATGTCCTCCATTCTCACTCCATCCAGTGCCCCCCACCACCACCACGACACGTGCACACACACACACGCACACAGTTGTTTTTGTAGGTGCAATAGCTGCAAGGCAAGCAGCGTGGAATTGGAGTCTTCAAAGAGTCTTGGATTATCAAAGAGACACAGCTACCAGAAAAACTAGGGGACACGCTGGAGAGTGAGTGGGGGTGGGAGGAACATAAGCGAGAGGCGGCGGGGTGGGAGGGGGGACAGGGGGGGCCAAGAGGGAGGGAGCGGGCGGAGGAGCCCGCCCGTGCTTGGGTGGAGTATGAAGTGATCAGACAGGGGGGGGAGGAGGGAGGAAGGGAGGGTAAAGAGCAGAAAAAGTCCCTTTTGTTCATGTGCTGTGAATGAGGGGAAAGAAGAAGAAGAAGAAGAAGAAAAAGAAGAAGAGGAGCCGGAAGAGGAGTACGATGAAGAGGAGAAGGCGCCGGAGATGGAGGAGGAGGAGGAGGAGGAGGAGGCCAGGGTTGAATGCATTGAAAAACAATCACATGGTCTTGATAGGCAAGACTGAATTCCCATTCTTCTCCGCCTGTGTCGCCGCCTCCTCTGGAGCACTTCTCTTTTTCTTTCCCGCATGTGCATCCACGAGGAAAAAAGAAAAGGAAAGAAAACAAAACAAAAAGAATGATTTTACTGGGAGCGCCTGCGTTGAAGTATCATAACGCAGTGAAAAGCAAGTAGTGCTGCGGCAGGACCCGCCATGTGTGAATATAGCTGCCACATCTGATGACAAATCTGACTGTTCGCGCCATTCCATACGACAGGATGTGGGAGAGCTGGTGCGAATGCATCATCTGCCCGACCAAAAAAAAAAAAAAAGTAAAAAGCTTTCCGTCAGCCATTCTGTCCCACAATGAGATATGGGTCCTTTTCCTTTTTCTTCCCCTCCTCGATTACACGAAGACTTCTCGTCATAAAAACACATTTCGGAGCCAGCGTACGAAACGGATTCTCGCCGGTTGGCTGCCGTCGGCTGCGGGGCATCATCACCGCGGCGGCCCTGTCCCATTGGCACAGCGAGCGCACATCAACCACCCACCTTCACTGACCCGCTTTCAACTAAATTAGACCCCCCACTCCACTCTCTCCCCAAACACGCACGTACAGAAAATATAGCAAAAAGGTTCCACACAGCGCTTAAAACAAAGCGCCGTCCTCAAAGTCACCTCGGCGCATCTTTCCCCGAAGGATACGATGCTCAACCAAGCTATAAACAAAACCACAGCGACACAAAAAGCTGTTCTTTCACATTTTTGTGTCGTTTCGGACTGCGTGGAAAAAAAAGCTCATTGATTTGAACCATCAAAATTCTGTTGCTCTCCAGAAAACAGCGTATTTAGCCCTTTGTTTACAGCCTACAGCAAAAAAAATCTGAAAATTAGAACCTAAAAAAAACTACAGTTTGCCTTAAATTGACATATTTAGCCCTCTGTTTACAGCCTCCTGCAGAAAAGCTGACTTTAAGCTGTGGTGATGCCCTTTGTGACATCACAGTTGCAACCTTGCACCTTCCATGTCTTTGGAAGGGGGCAGAAACAAGGTAGCCGTGAATTTCACAAATATATCAGAGTCCATTATGACATCACAAAGGGATACATTTACAGAAACGCGTGTACATCTTCTCAAAAATTGTAAGAAAGAGCAAAGCACGGACTTCTCTGGATTCACAGGAGTTCACTGGCAGGGCAGAGACGGTCAGTATTGGCAGAAAGCATCAGTAAACTGCATGGGTGCAAAATATTTAATGGCGCATTAAAATTCTGGATTTGTTTGCTGTCATAGTGGAAGAAGACTGAGGGAACACAAGCAACATGTTCTCGAGTGTCTGGACAGATTCAGCGAAGAGCCAGAAGCTTTCAAAGGAGGTGAGAGAAAGAATCAGTTTGAAAGACCTTTGTTTGGAAGGATGCAGGATTAAAGTATTGAAGTTTTGGGGAGTAAAAACACTAATTGAGGCAAAACAGTTCCATCTCCTCGGGAGCGGTGCAAAAGTTACGGAATATTTGCGGCACTGGCTGCCACATGCTGCGCGACACTCCGGGAAAGGAGTCGATTGCACCAAACAGAGAAACAAAACGTACGTCGAAGGCGCCAAAGATAAGAGCCCAATAAGAGACAACAGTCGGAAGAAAAGAGACTGCAGGCGGCGGAAAGAGGAGCTTGAAATGGAGACGGCGGCTTCGCCAACAGCTGCTCAGTGGGGGAGACGCAAAAATCAGATCACAGAGGAGTGACCGTCACCGACGAGTCCAGAGAAATAACGGCAGGAGGATGAGATGCAATCCTGCAACTCGAGTGAATGAAGAGCTGAGATGCCGGAGCTGTTCGCTACTCGTCCAAACATCTGGGGCTGATTTGTTACCTTTCGATCCCAGCATGAAGTCCGACCTGCACAGAGCCTCTCCCAGTTTGGCAGCCACACTCCACACCAACACCAGCTATTCCCAAACATTTTAAACTGCTACCATGGTGATAACCAACTCTCAACTCGCCACTTTTTGTTTTTCCATCAATTCAAATGAAAATCTGGGGTTTGTTTTTACTTTGATTTCCGTGAAACGAAACGCGGCACATCGCTCGAGTGCATTGTTTCATTTTCACCAATGGGGGCCAAAAGCTGAGGTTTAAAAGACTTATTATGACTGAATGACGGATCTGTAATGACAAAGAAAAAAAAATGCGGTTTGTTTTAAAGCATTCCCTCCGAGGCCAATCCATGAATGCAACCTTGGAATGAATAATCTCCCGGCCGGTGGAGCCGCAAGTGTCGTGAATAACGGTGTGCGCGAGTTGCTGCTTGGAGTGAGGCCAGCAGGGTGCAGGGTGAGCCGAAAGCACGGGGAGTTGGGTGGGGTGGGGTGGGGTGGGGTTGGAGGGGGGGGGGGTATCTGACAGGTGATTGCGGGGGCGGGCTGTTGTTTTCCACGCCTCATTTATATTTATATGTGCAACATAAGAGGCACCGTCTGTGTTTTACTTATTAGATCAGATGGAAATACGGTGAACACAACGGAAAGAGTCGTCTTCCCGCATCGCGATCGTGAGGAGGAATTCTGCCACAGTAACGGTGACTTAACGCCAAAACACATCCACACACACACACACGCACGCGCACAACAAAAAGAAGCACCGCGACAGTGATTTTAATGTTGTGCGAGTTTTTTTCCCCCCAACTTAAAACCCGACCCCGCGTGACTTCAGTGGGATATTTTAGGTGGCTCGTACTTGCACCATGTGACCGTGCACCTCGCTTGTGAAGCTCAGGGGAAGGGAAAAAAAAAAAGACAGTCAGAACTTTACAAGATTAGAGGTCAACGCTTTTAGCAGGAGAAGGAGGAGAAAAAATAAACAGGAGCCAACTCTCTGCACGGCTGTGACGCGTGATTTATCTCCGCGTTGCCTCCGCTGCTCCGGGAGACGAGCAGAAAGTCTTCAGCGGGGGCCGAAAAGATGAGCTCGCTAATTTCTACCCGCCAAATATGCTGGAAATCAAAAAAAATAAAATAAATAAATTTGCCCGGAATTTGTCGGATCGCATCTGGTCGTGTTCCGTCGTGTTGCTTAAGCAGATGTTTTAGCAGATTTTGCAAATTGAGCTTTCTGTGAGTCTCTGGCCCGTGGGTTCAGAACTCTTCCAACGGTCAAACATCCGCAGCCATATACATAGTCCCCCGCCAACCCCCCCCCTCCTATCTACATAGTGCCCCGAGGGCTGATTTCCAATTCAATCTCCAGCAGCTGCGCTTCTAAACAAAACTGAATTAAAAGGCAGGCCGAATTAAGCAGCAACGTATGAGAAGAATTCAGGTCAGCGGTCTATTTTCCTTGCCATGTGATGTAAAATGAGGCCAAAATACTTGCAAATGAAGCATTATGACAAGAGAGCAGTGTTGTTTGTGCTGAGGTATGGCCGCTGTGATTTGCCCTGCTTCTAAAATCACGCTAACCGGTAATGACAGTCAGCGCAACAGCACAGTGATCAGCCTTTATGCCAAAGATAAGCAGGTGTGACTGAAGAATCATAACATTCAGTTCTACAGCAATATTTCCTCTTCCTGTTTTGGTTGTTGCGAGGAGTAAGTGGTGTAAAATGGAAGTCCATTCCACTATCAGTATTGTTTGTAAATTAAGACCCTCTTGCTCGCTATCTTCCGTAAAACTCCCTTCCTTGCAGCTGTTTACGCATTTATTTTATTGCTCACGGTGTTTAGGAAGAGTGAGTCAACGGAACTCAGAGTGATTATGTCTGATGACAGCTCTTGCTTGAGTCGGAGGTTCATACGCTGCTCGTAAAAAGTCAGGGATATTCGGCTTGAGGATAACATTTCAGAACGCACCTAAAAGGCATTGGAAACTTAACAGGTGAACTTAGTTTGGCCTTCTGTCAACCTGTGAGTGCACAGGTCCAGTTGTACTGCAACATGCTGCTGATTTAAGGAGTTTATACACGGTAAGACTCAAACAAAAGTTACTAGAAACTAACCTCTGCGCCATCACGTCACTCCAAGTCCTATTTTTTTCCAGTGTAGTTAGCGGGTGGTTGTGTTAGTGTCCTGAGGTGAAGTTGGTCACTTTTTTCAATCTAATTGATTGGAAGTGATCTGGACCTGGAAGCCTTTCAGTGATGGAGTTGTTAGCTAGGCTGATCACGCTTGTTGCTGTTGTGATGGCTGCTATCCCATTACAAAGCTCCAACAATGGGAAGCAACACAAAGTGCCATTTACATTGTATCTGATCAGATCGGAATCAGCTTCCCACCTCCTCTGATGTGGTTTAAATCTGAAACCAGATGGGGTCAACTTAAATTGCAAGTGTTGACATGGCCCCATTTTAATTGGCGTTTTTAGTACACGTTTTGATTTGCTCTGATTAAAAAAACAAAAAAAACAAAACAAGACAGTGATTAACACCTGATGTGAACCTCTGAATAAGTCATGTCAGGGTGTGTCGCCGCTCTATCGACAACTCTGGATGGCCTCCAATCAAAATGCCAGAGCGAAACTAACCACTGTGTATCATTCCAAGCGGGTTCCACCGAAATGAGAGTCCACTTTTCGGGAGTCGCCCCTCAGCCTGGTTGCGACCCCAGTTCTGCCGCTTGACAGTGCACCTTCCCGTTCGCTTTGTCTTCGCCTTGACTCGGGCTGCGAGACCGATCAATATTTACTGTTTTTTTTTCTTTTCTTTTTTTTTTTTCTTCTTCCCAGCGCCTACTCCAAACACAAGTTGCAAAGTCACCACACCTTAATGGCCGTCTGCGGGGCCGGTGCGCACTCTGTCAGTGTCCTCCTGTCAGCGAGCGGCACCAGGTTTATATCAAATGGCCACATCGCCGCGTTTGCTGCTTACACAGCAGACCGTCGATTGTCAATCAGCTTCACCCTCACCCCTCCCCCACCTGCTCTGCCCTCTCCAGTCCCTCCCACCTCGTGAGCAGTTCAACGCCACGCGTCTGCTCGGATAAGCCTCCCTTTATATTGCCTTTTCCGAATGCACATGACGGGGTAAACATCATCGGCAGCGAAGTAAAGAAATCAGGCACAAGAGAAATTAATCCTGAATATCTGCTCCCTGCTGGCCACCTTATTGCCTCTCAAACTTCCCATCTTCAGAGTTAATATCTTTATTGCTGCGGCATCTGGCTGCGAAGCATGCGCAGACTTTCATTTGTTTGAACTGGAGTATAATTGGATTGGGGGAGAGGGATGAAAAAGCCTTCAACCATGCCGAAAAGTTTTTTTTTTTTCCTTCTCTCTCTCTCGCTGTCTCTCTCCTATTCTCTCTTTCTTTCTGGCAATCACCGAACATGTGAACGGGACTTTTGCGAGGCGGCCTTTTTCCCTGCTGTGTATGCCTTTTTTTCCTATTTTCTATAAATAGCAACACTCGTGGTCTCGCCTGTCTCGACTCGTTACTCCGAGATGTCCCGATTGGCAATACGTTCCGAGAGCCGGGGTGATTTTTTGGCGGGGCGGAGTGTTGCCGCGTCTCACTCTTGCACTCAGAGTAATCGTTTCAGTGCAACCTGATGGGTCGGGCCTCATGCTCCTCCATCTTATCAGGGAGCTGGTGGCTCGGAGGAAGGTGGGGGAGAAAAAAAAATCAGGCTTAATTAGATTCATAGTGACCTTTTACATCTTTGGCTACAAGCGGCCAGTCATTGGCGAGGCAGGATGTGTTCTGAACATCGATCTTTTCCGCAGGTCCAGGGACTGCCAGAGAGAGAGAGAGAGAGAGAGAGAGAGAGAGAGAGAGAGAGAGAGCAGCCCGGCGCAGTGAAACGATGCAGAAAAACAACATATCAAAAATCATCAGACGAAGAGATTACTCGGTTTGAGTGAGCCGCTCTGCGCGCCGCTGAGGCCTTTAGCGCCTTTTTGTTTTTTGCGTTTTTTGTGCACTGCATCTCGATCGCAGCAAAAAAAAACCAAAAAAACTCTCAGGTCCCGCCCCTTCCTCCCTACCGTCGCCCGTTTTGCGATGACGCGCGCTTGTAATTCATCTGCACCCCCCTCTCTTCCAGATCCAAAATCGGAAGGCTTCACCTCCCCGCACCCCCAACCACCCTTCTTCTCTCCCCCCTCGCGACGTCGGCCCATGACTGAGCAATGATCTTCCTGAGGGCTTCACAGAGAAAGAAAAAAAAAGATGACATACAACTTCATTCAAAAGAAAAAAGGCTTCCTGCTGAGGACACGGGAACACAGCGATCTGACACATTCCGGGGACAGTCTGTCAAATCGAAGGCATACTTGAGTTTCCAGCACACATCAGTGGAGTTCAGTTAAGTTTACACTATTAAATTGTGCACATCTCTTTAAAAAAAGGTGTGTCAGATTTTGGCTCAGTCCAATTTCACACCTTGCCACTACCACTTTCCTTTAACTCTATGTTTGTGAATTCATGTTTACTTGGGAGGTATCCAATTTCTTTTATACAAAAAAAGAGGTGGGACGGAGCATTTGGGAGAAGCATCCCATTTTCTATAGCCACACTTCAAGCTAAGGGCTAATAGGTGGCTTCAAAATCTATTGTGATGGCGACCACCAAGATATCAAACGTTAGCAAAAGCTTTAAATCATGAAAACATTGGGTTGAGATTATGGACAGTTTCTAAAAAAATTCTACGTAGTAAATGACTAGTTTAGCTATCTTGCCAACATCAGCTATTCAGATAAAGCTAATCTTAGCTGGTGTTAGCGTTGCATTTTAGTTGCATGTTGAAGGCGTGTTGAGGACAGGGAGGTTTCAACCAGCATCCTTTATCACTCTGAGCCAAGAGAGTGCAGAACCGAGAGAAACAGGCATTTTTCTCTCTCATTGGCACAGAGCTATTAGCTACTAGGAAATGCCATCCTGATGTTATCCTTTATTTTCTGTTTCCCCACTTGATCTCACACCTTTCAGCTGATGTCAGGTTAACATTGGGCCCACATTTTGTCTTTGCTTCTTTTTGCAGATTAAAAAAAAATAGCATCTGTGTGAGAAAAACAAAAAACAAACAGACAAATGTGTGTCTTTAGTTCCATTCCAAGCCAATGGATCCATCCAAATGTTCCACTATGGGGCTTGTTTAAGCTAAGTGCCTGGATTGTAACAACATGGGAAATAGTCGGTGTGAATAATTAAGAAGTACGGGCAGAGTTGGACCCTCAGTCGCCGCCGTAGTGCTGCGAGGGAATACGCTTGACATGGCTGATAAAGATACGCTATGATATTGACGACAGATCTGATTAATCTACTGATGGAATTTCGGTGGAGTGCTCCACAATGGGTTTTAGACAGAGCCCCAAAGCACAATATCTAGCTTGAATACTCCATTGCCGAATCCTTTCAGAGCTGATTTGAGTCACATCTGACATATTTATGGCTCATCATGTCAAATCGTAGCCATCACAGCACAAGCACCATGAACCATTTAAATACTGTGGGCCATGCTGTCACCTCCAGTTAGTAACATACGTCTGAGGGATGCCTAAGAAGAGGCACTCAACTCCATTCTAGCCGCGGAAAAACTGGAGCGCTCTTTTTTTTTTATCGTGTTCTCGGCCTGTTTGCTTCAAGTTAAAAAAACACCAGACCGAGAAAAAAAAGAAAGAAAAAAAAGCTGTGTGCGGCTCAAGCCGCGCAGCAGACACGGGCCTAATCTGCATAGGGAAAGGCACAGTATCTTTTAAGGGGTTCAAGTTAACCGTTGCACTCAAGAAATCTATAATGATCCTTTGTGTGCGTCTCCTCTGGGTTGCCTGCCAAAGGAGAAGCGGACGCAAATTTGAGCGTCAAATGAAATACAATTGTAATCCAGAGGAGACGCGCATTAAATTTCAGACGCAGACGAGATTTCAACAGGAGGGGAAGAGGAGAAAAAGGCGAACCACAGTTAGTTTGGGGCAGACGGTGCCTGGTATCCACGGACGGCCAAATGAGGCTGTGATAGGCTCTGACTAATTAACCACATGGTTTGAAAAATAAATAAATGGGCACGCCATAATGTGGACGCACTTCTTCACCTGCCAGCCACTGGGATCTGCCAGGGATCACGGGGGCGGACGTGAGGCCGATAAATCATGATAGGGTATGGATCGCTGTCGTACTCCCTTTTTCTTTTTCCCCCTTTGCTCTCTCTCTCTCTCTCTCTCTCTCTCTCTCTCTCTCTCTCTCTCTCCTCTGAATTATTGATCAACTTCACAGGCAAAGCCGCCATTGCCAAACACATTTCCTGCTCGTGCTCGGGCTCCAAAGGCCGCCTGATAAATACCACGTCAAAAGGGGGCGGAGTGGAGAGTCTGGAGCTGTGGCGCTCGTGGAGGCACTCGCTTTTTTATTTTAAATACGCTTTATGCACGGACGTGCACGGAAATCTCGCAAGCGCGCCCTCCAACCCCCACCTCTCCGCCGCCACAAAAACCCACACAAACATATGCAAATACCCCGTGAGCGCACGCTATTTATCTATTTCTTTGGCTGCTGCTAAACAATGTGAAGCATTTCCGCGTCGGGGCCCAAATGAGGCTCTGATTGAAGATAGAGTCAGTGCCCGAGCAGCCTGTCGCAGCGCCTCTCAGCCCCGCACATGCATGATTAATACATCAAACAACAACAATTCTCCTTCCTCCTCCACTTGTCAATGAGCACGCGCGCTCGCGCAGCACGCAGACGTGCGTGTGTGGCATGGCTGGGAGGGAGGGAGGAGGAGGGGTGGTGCTTTCTTTTTTTTTTTTTATTTGGGCGGGGGACTTGCGCTCGCATGCATTGTGCCCAAAAATCCTTCCAGAGCTGAGCATGAACACGCGAGCGCTGCCCCCTCCATCATGGTTAATACATCAAACAGCATTAGCTTCCTGGATTCCTGAAGCTTAGACAGACACCACTCTGACAGCACATGATTCCTCGCCGGCTGCCTCCCCCTACAGCTTCCCCACTTTTTCTTTATTCCCTATGAAGTCTGCCTGGGCGGTTACAGAACAAGCTGCCAAAATAGATTCCCTTACATATTACCTTTTTTCTGTTTTTTGTAAGCTTGTATAATGTCATGTTGGAGAGCCATCCCCACCATAAGATGACACCACGCTGAGGAACTTGGGAGGCTCGCAAGATGTAACGACAATATCCGCGAGCCCCCCGATCAACAAACTGTTTCTGTTATCCCCCCCCATGTTCTTCTTCTTCGACATTGTCAGGTATTTTTAACCACCACACATGGTCGGAAGAGTTGCTTCAGCAGCAACAGTTCATCGGTTTTTTATGTAGTTCTATAGACTATCAATCGGGCTTGTAACATTCAGCTGGTGGATATTTCTTCCACATTGCGCTTGTTTAAACAAATCCAACTTTTCTTTTCTTTCTCCTGCTCGCCTCTGGTGGCGCTGCATGTTGAATGACTGAAGGAGAAGACTTGACACACTGGTCTATTTGCTTCATGCAGATCAACTTGCTACTCATGTATTTGTCTAAGTTGTGTTGACCCACAATGCGCTGTAGTCGTTGTCGTCGCCTCCTGCATCTGGTTCCCTCGAAGGGGACCGAGACCCGCAGTCCGCTTCGCTGAACCGCAGAGTTTGACTGTGGATTCACACCTAAACAAACCACGCGGGCGTTCCGAGCAAAGCGACTGTTTGATTAAACAGAGCTGGTGGAAATAGCGACTACAACAAAAGGCCATCTTTCCATTTCAACCATGCTCATTTATACGAGAGGTTTGGATTGTAGACTCAATGGCTCACCAAATAAAAGACACCAGGTGGTCCATTGCTTCCTGATCAAAAAAGATGGACATTCAATTTGTATGTCCTCAGCATCAAGTGTTCCCTAATTACCGACAACACTGCATACAATACAGCCCTGCATCTGATCTCCATTTGATTTCACAAAGCTTCTTCTGTTGGAACGGGTTTATGAACCTGAAAAATGTGTCACCGATCTGATGTGGAAACTTAAACGACAAAGGAAACATTAGTCGCTGTGTACCTTGACAAACTCTCAGTGTTTGTGATGCTTTTCAATGTTAAATGAATAAACATGCTGTTCTCTCGAAGTATCCATCTGGTTTCCTTTCGCTGTGTGCAATCACAAAACCCCAAAGCTGGCTTAAAAAGTCCATTTAAATCCCAATATTTGCCAAATTCAACTACAAACCATCCTGTGCTGTTTCCAGTCTCTTTTATATGCGTGTGTGTGTGTTTTTGTTCCCCCATCTTACTAATATATTCAAATATTTCTCAACAAAAGTCACCGGCAGTGTCAGCGGCTTACAGGAGAACTGCGAGGAACTTCGGAGACGTGACTCGGAACGGCATCCGCCGAGCGGGGCTTCTGGTGAAAGGAGGTTATGTGTGTTATGGATAGCCTACTGGGCTGCTGATAGTGTAGCTTAAGTGCAGAGCGACTCGCATGTGGTCCGCTATACTGCAAATCCTCAGAAAGAGGATAAAGGGGCTTTAAAACCGCATTTACAGCATAGGAGCAGCATCCTGTTGATAAATACAGATCATGGTATTTGACCCTGTCCGTCAGCACGTCGGAAAGCCCAGGGTTTGCGACGCAGAGTCGGCCTGGCGTTTGTCACCAGCGGAATGCACCGCGACACGAGCGGAAAGGACTGGGACGATGTTGCCCACATTGCCGGTTCCTTCGCTCACAGCCTTCCATTTGATCTGTCAGATGGAAAAGTTGGTTCGAAATTTTAAAGACTTTCTAAAATGTAAAGAGCAATCCAGCCACCCCATCGATGCCCGCCCCCTTTGAATTGATGGGTGCCCTGAGAGCCAGAATGCCATATTTCCTCCCCCCAATAACATTCAACGGCAGCCTTAAATGCCAATACTGATCGCCATCTGCCAGACATCCCGCGCTACCTGAAAGGAATTAAATTCACGAGATTACAGCCGTCCGACGTCGGCAGCCAGCGCCGTCGATCTCGTGTCCCTGCGGCGGGAACCGATAACCTGCAACGAGCTGCATTGCATTCCCGAGGCAATAAGAGACCTGAGACCTTTAGGGGGGTTGGTGTGTCACGAGCTGCTCTTACCTTAATAGCATAAACAAGATGCTCAGCCTGTGATTAGCTGTGTCTTTACAAGAATTAATGACTTGCAGTTGGTGGTGGGGTGGAGGGTTGGGTGGGGGGTCCAGCAGCAGGAGCTTTATGGTAGAACAGTGACGTGATGGGAGGCAAAACGTCTCCAAGTTACCAAACACCAGTTCAGCTGCCTCACCTTCACCCTCGACAGACAAACAACAGCGACGTTGTTTTCAACCTATTATGAAATAGGATCCTCTTTTTAAAAAGCTGTTGTTGCAACACCGGAGAAAAGAAATAACAGCGGTAAACAAAACAACCTATACGTTTCCCCCATTTAAAAACAAAATAATCTGGGCTGCGGTTGCACGCACGCACGCCAAGCCGACACAGCTCCTGACAGCTGCATCTCTGTGATTATTTTTCACAGAGATCCACATTAGGCTGTCTGAGGGGAATTAAATAATTAAATTGGACGGGAAAACACAATACGTGAGCTGACATTTCGTGTTTATTTATTTCTTTTCATACGGGAGAGACTCGGCACAGAAAAGGAAAGAAATTTGCCTGTAAAGAGCAACGTTCCGCACGCTAGCATCAAACTTGCAGCCTGCTGGTCCCTTGATGGACTTTTAGGATGAAAGGTGCATATACAGGGCAATGGAGGGGGAAAAAAAGCAAATCTAAATTTATAAAACACAGCAGGAAAAAAAGAAGAAGGTGGAAGCAACATAAAAATCCAAGCAATTCCCATGGAGGCTGCCTTCAGAAACAGTTTAAAATTAGCTGTAAAATGGCCCCTGGTATCTGCTTCAGAAATCCCCAGAGAGTTCCAGCATGTCGCTGAGAACACAGAGCCGCTCTCTATAAACACGGATGCCGTACGCTTACCATTAAAAAGTTAATGAAGCTGGCGTGCCTGACGTTTCCAGAACATGGAAATAATGGGGTCTCATCGAGCTGCCTTCGGAATTTTATTTTAGCATGAGACTGGCTGTCTATGGCAACTTTGTGCAACTTTGCAGGAGAAAGAGAGAGGGAGAGAGAGAAGGAGGGAGGGAGAGAGAGCGAGAGAGAGAGAGAGAGAGAAGGAGAGAGAGAGAGGGAAAAAAAATAAAACAAATCAAAGCTTCTCCTGTTGGCCCTTCTGAGTTTAAGATCCTGAGTGCAAGTTCACCGCCTGAGTTTGCTGAGGAAAATAAATTAAAGCTATTGCAAAATCCAGGGTGCCTTATCTAAGTTTGAACTTTGACGCTCGTGAAAAAGTTGCACAAGTAGGCTCGGTTTAAAGAGTGAAATACCAGGGATGCATGGATGCACGGATATTGAAAACTCACCGTCCACATGGTCCAATATTTATTGCCATGGACACTTTCCAGCTACTTTCCGAGGCTCAACTCGTTATAAAGTGTCCAGTGGGTGTGCTTGGAGATGATATTCTACAAGCCTCAATGCACTGAGGTGCTGTCATGTGATTGACTGATTAGCTTTTGGTGTCAACAAGAAACTGGAAGTTTTTGATTGGCGACTTTGGATGTTACAAGAAGTGCCTCAGGTGTGTGTTAGTCATAGCCGGCTCTACTGATAGATCTGCAATTGGAAGCAGAACGCAGAGGATTACAGGCTGATGGTAAACATAGCTCCTGCTTCCCTCTGCTCTGCTTTACTATATTTGAAAGAACTTTAATGCACTTTTTTTTGTCACCCAGACACGGCGAAACTGACAGTACACCAACATCCCAAGTAATTACCGTCGAGCGAGCGATTTGTAAAGGCTCAAATTACATCTGGAGCATTTTCAAAGAGAGGTCGGCTCCCATCTCGATGAGCTGACGAATGCCCCGTCACTCGTGGCCTTGACTGTGAATGTAGAATTGGTGCTGAGATTTCGCTGTTAACTTGTTCGTGGTCTGGCACAAAGCTACCTCACCGAGCTCCTAATCCCTTATGTGGCGGCTGTAACCCGAGGTCCTTAGGTACAGCTCCACTGGTTGTGTAGAGATCTAGGTGGCTGACTGGGAGCCGCTGCTGCCGAAGTCGCCTCCTCCCCCCCGTACTCTGCGACAACCTGGCAGAGGACCTCGGGTTAAACGGATCTGCAACTTCTTCTTTTGAAAACTCAATTTCTTGTATAAAAAAGGAAAAGAAGCAGAAGAAGGAGGAGAAGAAAAAAACCCCAAAGCGGCAGCTTGTGCACTTTTCTTCTTAGGTCTGGAGGGTGTTTTCACCTTTTTAAAGACAGCTTAATTCCTTTAGTGCTTTTAAAAATGCTGGCAAGACACACACACACACACACTCACACACTGTGAGTGTGTGTGTGTGTGTGTGTGCATGCGTGAACACAGATTTTTATTTTTGCTTGTTCCGTTCTCTACCCTTTAAAGGAAAATTTAAAATCTGACAAGTGACAGTGGGTTCTCGCACGCCTTATCTACCATAAAAGAGGCCAAACTCACACACTCACATCAAAATGTGTCACAGTCTTCTAAACCTCGAGCCGGAGCTGCATGTTGCTTATTTTTAAATATAAACTCATTAAGTGAGACTGCATATTAAGCAGGGAGTAGATCATCGACAGGACTGGCTTGATAACCAAGATGATGAGCAACCAGTCCAGGAATTCAGGCGTGTTTTTCCTCCTTCACACGCATTAGGGGCACGCGAGGAGAAAAAAAAATAGATTCAGCTCCCTGGTGGCATTTTAGTGACATTTTCATATGAAGCCTCCCTGGTGTGGTGGGCAGGAATCACATACGCAAGTTCAAATAATAATAAAATTATAATAATAATGAAAAGTCTCCGCATCTGATAACCGACCTCCATCATCTCTTTCAGTTCGATCGTCTGGGCTGGAATCCTGTTGACCACCCGGAATCAATGAAAGAAAATGAAATCTGTGTTCTTTACCTTATCTTTAATAACATGGCACGGCAGATAGCAGGTTTCCTAAATCCTTTGGCTTTATCTCAGCCATCCATCTGGTAAAGAGCCCACAGAAAGCAGAAAAAAAGGAAAGGCAAAACATTCATATTCTAACAGATTTGTGAGCGTGGTGATTAGCTCTGTGGCTAGCCGCTATGCACAACTGCGTTGAACAGAATTCTTGCCCTCAGCTCAAGTGTCGATACTTACAACACGTGTCTGTATCGGATTGATTCTCATCAGAAATTGACAATCCCAGATCAGATAATCTGTGACTTACTGCAGTTGTGTAGCTAAACTGTAGGAAAAGAAAAGAAAAAACAAACATTTGGTTTCACTTGGTACCCAATCAGAATGTAAATCAGCAGTATCACAGAGTCAAAGCCAAACAACAGCATCTACATCTTGCGTTGTTTTTTAAGCTCAACACGTAACATGAGAACACCACAGTAAACAAAACTGCTTCCACAACGGCCACTGCGCTAATCACTTTAGCAGCAGTCTGTATTTAAAACGCAACAGCTTCAAGCACCTGCCTTCTGTTCTCCTTCACCCCACCCCTGTGCCTAAAGGAGACTGGGTGAACTGAATCCACGGAAATTTCAAGGCCCGCTGAAAACGCAGTCCGCTGGAGTTTGGCAAAATGGACGAGCTACATTTCAGTAACTCAGCGTAAGCCTGAGCAGCGCGGCTGCTTCAAAGCTTCTCTTTCATTACTACAACAGCCTTTTCTCGTGCAGCTGCCGTGTCGGATGGATGCGCAGGTTGGTGGGTGGTGAATTATTTTTTTTTTCTTCTTCTTCTCCTTCCGAGCAACCTCAGCCGTGGACGGATTTCCGCGTGTGCTGGCTGGTGGTTTGTCACGCTTTTCCGCCCCTTTTCCAAAACTGAAGGAGAGCGGACCCGGATGACTCATTGGCACTAGAGTAGAAGGTTCTTGCTTTATTTATGAGAGCCGGTGGTTTTCTCCTGCCGCGTCTCCCAGGCCCGGTGATTCATGAATGGACTAGACAGCCTGAGCCTGCAATTGTGGAGGTGCATTGGGAGCAGTGGATATTGAGGATTAATTTCTTTCGTGTCAGACTGTTATTCCCAGCCCCCATCAAATCCATCTCTCTTGCTCTCTATCTACAATGACTTTCCCATTTCTTAGTTTAATAGTGTGAAGCACAATTATTTGTCCACCGCCTGACAAATGGCCTGAATATTACGATGGAGCAAACCTCCCCCGTAGTATATATAATGTTGTGGGTGGTGGTAATGATTTACACCACCACCAGTCAAATTCCAGCTCATTTCTGAGCACATTCGAGGGTTTCATCCCTCGTACGGTGGGCTGAGGCTGGAATAAAAAGAAGATCTACTTCCATGGTGGGAAAAATCAAAGATTAAATAAAAAGGTGGCTGCAACAATAAATCTGACAGTGCTAAAAGTGCTTCAGAGCTTAATTTATCCTGACTCGCAGGATGTGGGAATTGTCTTCCCTTACTGACTACACTGCATTGCCCCAATGATTAAACGAAATGTACGTTTGCTTCAGTGACAAAAAACAAAAAAAAAAGAAATCATGCAAGATCCCTTCACGCTTGGACGAAGTCAGACAGCGAACTTGAAATGTGCCGCACCACTCCGGTCTCGCCGACAACATAGGTGTCCAGAGGAATACTTTGAAATAGATGAACATGTCCTGGTTTCAACAGCGCGCCTCCCCGGGTGTTCACTTTTGGCAGATTGTTAAATATTCCTTTCTATGTAACGCTCCTTCTGCATCGCGACCCACAAAAATCAAACCGGTGAAACAAACAGCAAGAAGCCCACGTGGGGTTATTTCTGCAGCTGTTGATGGTTGCTCAGCTGCTGACATGCCAGTCAATCATGGCAGAAATAGTTTGAAGCGTCCTCGCAAGAAAAAAAAACAAAAAAAAAATGTCTAGACTGACGCAGCTCCCTGCTGTCTGACGGGAGAGATCGCTGACATTTTGCATTTCACCTCGGCAAAGACAAATTGTTGAACAAAGACCTCAAGCCAGAACTCTTCTATCTTTGGCTCAAACTTATGGTAATCACGAGCACTCACACAGACGCGATCGAGCACGCAAGTGCTCCATGGCGCATTTCCGCAGCAAAAATATTCTAACCCACTCTGAAAGGTTAGTGCCATGCAAGTTCATTCGTTTCCTTAGAAGTTGATCTGTTGCGCACGGTGATACAATTTCTTGGGATCGTTTAAACCCCACTAATGAGAACAGCCAGCCCAAAACAACCAGTAGTGTGTGTGTGGCTTCCTGGCTTTACAATGTGTTCATTTGATGTATAAACACCAGTCAAGACGCTGAGTTTTGTCGCAATCAGAGTCTAAATCAGCCATCTCTAACTCCATCCTGAAGCATGTGACCCACGTCATGTTACTGCCTTAAGTTGCAAATCAGAGGGGCAATTCGACTGATTATGTTTGGTGAGGAAAAAGGGGTCAAATTTGTGAATTTCTGTTTCTCAAGTACACTTGGTCCTTTACAGGTGTTGCGTTAAATTCTAATAAATAAATACTAAATCATTATCACAGTAGCATTGTTTAGCCAGTTGTTTAAGGTAGCACACTATTTTTTAAACTACAATTGTGTTGTTGTTTTTTCCCTTTACATAAAGAGAACAAGCAAACAAAGAAGAAAAGGAACTAAAAGCACAGTGCTTGAACAGTCACCCGTCTACATCAAACTCACAGCATCCACTTCACAAACATCAGGGTTACCAGATGGACCAAATTCCCCTAAAGCAGTGAATAAAGTATCCCGATTCATTCTAGAAGTAATAACAACTTGTCCAAGAGGTGTATTCACAACTAGACCACAAAAGGACAAAAAAAAACCAGAGCAAGTATTGGGCGTTTTGAATTACTCTACTCCGCGCACAAGAAAAAAAAAGAACAAACTGTGGGTCGATTGTGTTGCGCGGATGCAGATCTGCGCGCATCTTTCACACTCGACTCCCATTTGTGTGCTTTATCTGTTCCGTCGACACGTTAGGACGGTTCGACAGTCGTTGTCAAACCTGGCCATTTTTCACTTGCGCACATGACATATCAGAGCTCCATCTCTGCTCCCGCATTATCATCTGACAGTGTTAAAAGGATTACGTGGGGGGGTAATTTCACAATGCCATGACATGACACTCTGCCACGAAATAAACTATCTGAGTTTTGCGACGCACCTCTCCCGGCAGATAAACCGCCAACTGGCGGGGAGTCGCAACTAACAGCCCTCAAAACAACTCATTATGTGCCTGTTTTCTTATGTTGTCATGCTGAAAATGGATTTGTATACCGCTCAACGGGGGAAGCACACGGGCAGCAGAGTAAAAAGGCGAATGAGAGAGCTCCGAAACGCAGTGCTACGATGTGAGTCCTCATCTCTTGGATAGGATCATGGTGGGTGGCTGATGGCTGTGATACTTCAAATCCTGGGAGTGGCAAAAAAAAGCAGCCTCCCCTCACAGTATGGCTGAAAAAACGAAGTTCATGCACAGGCACAGACAGACAGACAGAAAGACAGGTAGACAGATTGATAGATAGATAGATAGATAGATAGATAGATAGATTGATAGATGTTAGCATTAGCATTAGCACCAAAGTTACGGTTTGCGTCAGACTGTACCAAAGAATGGAAAATAAATGGAAATGTCAGGCTGCAACAAGGCAAATGAGAGACAGTGAGAGACGCACACACCTGTGGGTGTTTTCTCCAGGAGTGTGCAACACACGCATTAGTAGAGGGGAATTAATGTGATGAGGAGGGCATCGGCGTAAATGAGGTCAGGTTGATGCTTTCGGCTTTGTTTAAAAGTTAAAACGATATATTACGCAGCACCGCCAGGTCCAAATCACAGCCTCGGATGTGAATTGATAAAAAAACTAATCAAAGCATCTGTAGTGAGAGAGAGAAAGAGAGAAAGAGAGAGAGAGAAAAAGCCTTTTTCTTGGTTCTTGCAAAGACATCTCCCACTGGAAAGGGATGAGAAGCTCCCCGTTCCGTCGGCAGTCAGACCTAGCTAAATAGCCAGGAGGGCAACTGCGAGAAGACAAACCAACAGGACTCCAATCGCCCCGGAGCGAACAGTGGGTTTATCATGAAATAAATATTAGAAGAAAGAAATGGAATAATTCCAAGTGCCTGCATGGCAGCCGAATAACATGACCTAGTCGTAACAAGAAGTAGAAGAAGAAGAAAAAATAATTCTCTTCCTCCCGTCCTTCCTTCCTTCCTGCCCCGGTGCCTCGTCACTCAGTGTCTGCGGTCTGTTGGGTGGAAGAGCATGTCTGACACATTTCCATTAGCGGGGAGACTATTCAATTACCATAGCTGGCGATATTTAAACCTTGCCAATTACTGAACATCTCCCCTTTAAATTATGCATACAGTGAGCTGATAAGGTTTCGTGTAGTGATTTCTCCTTTTGACACTTTGCAGTGTTGGGCTGTCAGACTTAGTTTTTTCTGTGCTTTTTTTCCCTTTTGTTTTAAAAAGGATTTGTTTAATTTGCACGTTCTCTCAGGCGCTTTGGACGCCACAATTAAATTAGACCCTGGCGGCATCCACAAGCATTTGGGTCCTGCAAGTTGAACACATGATATTTTTGTGTTTGTTTTGTTTTTAGTGCTCATGCAAACAAATGTGAAGATGGTCAAAGTGAACAACCTGCAGTTTCCTGCTTTCGTTCTTTTTTTCCTGCGGATGCCCTTACAATTTTCCCCACTTAAATAAGTGATTATCAACGGCCCTGTTTTTTTGTTTTTTTTGATGCCATTTCCTGTCGGCAAATTGTGTTTGCTCTCCGAGAGCATCTGATCTCTTGCCTGGTTTCCTAGCAACCCCCCTTCCATTTCAAACGCTACAGTAGCGTTTACACATCCTACCCACGCCGAGAGCCCACACACACCGCCCCCCTGCCCTCCGTCTCTGACTCTCTGCACCTGACCCAATCCCCCCAGGTGAGCCGCTACCACCAGACTCTTTTCTCACCTCCACCTCTCCAACCCGCCGCCCACGCACTGCGATGCCATTTCAGCGGAACACACACACAAAAAAAAAAAGAAAACGACACGTCTGCGAAAACGATAAACATGAACCTCACAGCCCCCGTTTTCTGCGTCGCCCCCCCACCCCACCCCCAACGTCCCCCATACGTGCATTGAAAAGCCTGATACACATACATGTGTGAAAATACTGTATATATGTATATGTATCTATATACAAAATATATATATATATATATATATATATATATATATATATATATACACACACACAGTATATAACAATAGAACATAAATGTGATGCTGCAACTGGGGACTGACAAGGAGGTTTCCAGATGTAAATGGTAAATGGACTGCACTTATAAAGCACTTTCCAGCACCTTGACGGTACCCAAGGCGCTTACAATGGCCTCCCATTCATTCACCCATTCACCTGCACACTCATACACCAATGGGTGGCTGCTGCCATGCACGCCGCTTGCCAGCCCGCAATTTAGGCTTGAGTGTCTTGCCCAAGGACACAGCGACAGACTGGGATGGAACGGGATTTGAACCGCCAACCTTTCGGTTATTGGACAACCCGCTCCACATCCTGAGCTGCAGTCGCCCCCAGACGTAGTGAAAGAGAAAGTGAAGTCAGGCGTTGAGAGCGAAGATGATGAAGAGAACAGAGTTAGATAAAGGATGATGACTGGCTCTGGCCTCCCTGTGCAAGGAAAACAGACCCTTCAGCTTAATTGGGAAATTCTTTGCGTCGGTTGAGTCAGAAGATATTTAAAGCAAATCGGAACACCAGGTGTGAAACTGATCAAAAACCGTGAATTTAGCGCGTCACTCTCTAATCTAATGAGTGACTCGTAATTGTTATGCAGATGTTTTGGAGAGCCGTAGGGATCGTGTTAATGGTTTATATTTAACATTTTATCTCTGAAATGTTGTTAAATGGCTGATGGTGATTTATTAACAGCTATAATTCTTCTCGTCGGGTCTCTTGATTCTCGATGAATTATTGTTGCCCTTATCTGACAAAACAATATTTCCCTCTCTTTTGTTTGGCACACGCTGCAATAAATTATCTCAGAGTGGGCTCCTTCCTTCCGACAGATTGCTTATAATAAACAATGCCACTCAAGTCGACTCTGATGCTGATACTGAAAGAGCAGCGTATTAATTTCCCACCTGTCCATAAGCAGTCATAACCCTTTTTTGGGAACAAATACAAAAAAGGGTTTATTATAAAAAATGCATATCCTCAAAATAAGTGCTTAATTATGAACTTGAATTTCAGCGCTGTGCAGAGTTTCCCTGGGCGACAGTTTCAGGGATCAAAAGCATGTTGGGAAATTGCATAATTTAATCAACAGGTCCAATTATACTAATACTAATTATAGATTTGACAGAGACAATTTTAATCCGAAAAGCACTTTCAAAAGATTTAATCAGTAATGCAAATATACAATTAATTGGTACAAAAAGCTAAGTGAGATTATAAACCGGTGGGGAATAGTGATGCTGCAGGAGCTCAGTGACTTCCAGGAAGTGAAGCTACCTCGCCGATTCCGAACGAAGTCGGGCTGCACGACAACTGATGACTTTTTGTCGCTCGCTCGTTAGTCCCGATGACACCAGTGACGCGGCACGCCGTTGCTTTAAGCTGATGATGTTTAATAGGCAGCTATTAGGTGCATACTTACTTTAACGTGTTTGTTTACCACTTAAACGTACACAGCCAGCTTGGTAATTGGAGACTTTATTGGTAAAGTATCGCCCCGAAGCTGGCAAGCCTTTACCTTTTAACAAGGGGAATTATTGCGGGCGCCTCCTTCGGAATGAGCATCACGTTACACTTCAGGCCCGGCTCGCCTGTGAGTGCTTGTTTCAAAATGTCAAACACGTTCAATGTGCTGCTGCCTTATATACTGTCCTACAGCCAAAAGCAACAACGTTACAAAAAAAAAAGAAAAAAAAAAAGGGGGGGGATATCACCTTTTGGGTAATTCTATTTTGATCCATGAGATCCAGTCATGTCCCGGAGCTGTGGGAGCAGTGACCTAACATCACTGCAGCGCTTTGTTATCAGAGGAAAAAGCCAAAGCCTGAGGATGAAGTTCAGGAATTAGACCTGAGCCGCCCGAGGCAAGGGAACAATTAAAACCAAAATTCTTTTCCCCATTCCTTTTTTTTTTTTTTTCAAAGAAACCAGAAGCTGTTAATTATAACGAGACTAGATCACAGTTGGGCATGGCAGCCGCCGCCGCCGCCGAAACTAACCCATGATGTTATTACAACAAGAAGAAAGACAGAGACGGAGGGGGGTAATTCTGCCACTGCGCCTTCCACTGCAAAGGTCAGGGTGTTCCAACGCGTCGTCGACGACGTGCTGTTCTTGACATCTGCGGCAAAGTGTCAAGTCGTTGCGTCGGGAAATGTGAACCGCAAACTGAACTCACGAGGCGCCTGCTGCTTCCCGGGGAGTCCAATCAACGAGTGAGTGCGAGCGGCAGCGGCGAAACGACATCTCGCACGAAACTCAACCAAGGCCCCGGCACCCAAGATGGTGGCCCATTCATTTCAATGGAGTCGCTCACCCAGCACATACACCCAGACAGTTTTCAGGTTCCTTGTTGCTTCCACTTATGTGAGCCCATAGATCATGCACAGTAGTCTATGATTGTTGGTATTTTCCTTCTATAACAGCCACACAAATACACACACAAAAACGTAAACTTCCTCAGAGGAAGACGGAAGTTTACCTCAAAATATGCCAAAGGTGGATCAAGTCTCATTAACACACATGATACATCTGGACGCATCAGCCAATCAGAACGAGCCGAGACACAGCAGCGCGAATGACGTCATGCTGGGAATCTGGCCTTTAGAATTTTCTGAAAGACTAAAAGACCACTACTGAAAAATCTACAATAGAAAGATTACTGGCATTTCTTTTTGGATTGCGGTCTATGGGAAAAATGCTTTGGGCCACATGGTGTTTTTGTTTGCAGTACATCGAGTGGCCACTGAAAAAACAAATAAATAAAATTGCCATGCCGCCATATCAACAGTTATTATAAAACATCCATGAACTCAACACAACGGTTTCATCATCCCCCCAACGCACTCTTCCGCAGGACGCTTTGATCAGCGGAGGCGCGGACCTTTTGCCGCCACCGACGGCGCATAAATCATCCCCAAACGAGCGGGTGAGGCCGACTTTGGCTCTTGGAAGATCTTTTAGGAGAAGAAGGCGGAGCGGCAACCGACGGCGACGGCGTCGTACCCCCGTGAAGCCCCGTGCCTTCCGCCCGGGATGCGGAGAGCCGGCTTCGTTCTGCGTTATTACTTGTGAAATGAAGGAAATTAATTGAATTATATTCAAGTCATGAGGGTAATTGTTTCTGAGTCAATGGCTGCTTCCAGCAGTGAGGCAGACAAGCTGAAAGACACAAACAAGCTCTCAGCTGGAGAGACAAACTCACACAATCACCCCGATTGCAAATTGCCGCCATCAAATACGTACAGCGGCGACGCACCAACAACATCACGGCACAGCGCGGCCCGACTGCCGCTCCTTTGAGCGGATGGGTTATTATTTTTAATGAAAGACCACAAGCCAAGAGGAACAGATCGAAGCCGCCTTATCACAAGCAGACATCATGTACACCTGCGCGGAAAAAAAAAAAATGACACTGTGGCTTAAGCGAGCTATAAATACATGGAAGAATGAAAGGGAACAGCTATTATCATCACCCTTGCTTCCCCCCATTCCCCTCACCCCAACCCCAAGGGAATTAGAATGTACAGATGACAAAGGCGAGCGTGGCGCACGCGGAGAAAATTTCCTTCAATTAAAAGATGGCTCCTCGGCGAAGCCTCTCAAAGGCGTCAAACCGCTTCAAAAAAAACAAAAAAACAGGGCTCACATCTATCAGCTGCGGTCAGGTACAACAACGACACGCTGCGGGGAGGAGAGAAAGAAAGTTACAAGAGAGTTACGAGTACATAAATAATTCACTCGAGGCTCCTCTGGCTACAAAGCCAGTCATGATATGAGACACTTTAACAATAATCCATAGAGAAAAAAAAGATGTACACCGCAGTCGGTATCAAAACCCTGCTGCTAAATGCACAGGGAGCACAAAAGGCAGCGGGGTTTACGGAGGGCCAGTCACATGTGAAGCTTATCGCACGCTCGCAGCGCGTCGATTTAAGACATATGCTTATCGCACGCACGCAGAAGCACGCCACTCAAGAGTGCGCGCTCCCTCTAACCCAGTCAGGTCTGCGAGGGGCTTCTGATATAGACCCTCCTCACACACACACACACACACACACATATATGTTAGGGTTGTCAGCGTTAACACATTAATCGTGATTAATTAAAAACAATTGATAATTACATTTTTAAATACATTTTTTTATGGCAAATGCAAGGCCAGGCTCACACCGGCAGCGGAAGCGCCGCAAAGTGCCGCAGAATGCTTGCCGCTTCCTTTCGCCGCCCTTGTTAACCGATGGTGTCGGTCAGAGCAGACGCGAAGTGGCGCGCACCTCCGCAGCAATCGTTTCTGCGTCTGACCTATTTTGTGCGCAAGCCGCAAGCGATTCGCATCAAGCTAGACCGGAAGTCACTCAAGAAAATGCGGTAAGTCTTCAAAATAAAAGCAATTTTCAAAATAAATTGACAAACGCGATCATATTTGTGTACGTTATATTTGTCAGTATCTAAACAGAGTGCGAGAGAAATGAAAACAACACACACACGCACGCATGCACACAAAAGAGAGCAACAGAGTGGGAATGGGGTTTGGGGTGTCCAAACACAAGGAAAGAGCGAGAGAGAGGCAGAGAGGAGTTGTTGTCAAGTCAAGATGGACGATGTGAAATGATCTTGATGAAAAAAATAGCTCTGAATAGGAGTACACAGCTGAGCAGAAGTGCTTGTCGACCCTTGAGGAGAAATGTGCGTCTCGTGTGAACAGGAGGGCTACAGCTCCCACGCAATTTTCGTGGGCGAGCCGCTTCGAGGTGCATCCGTATGCAGTGTGACCCTGGCGTGAGCCTGTTTGTCCCTTTTACTAACCCGTAGTCGGCCCCTCTGGCCGATTTCTGGTAAGAAAACCCGACATTATGGGGTTAAAACTGCCTTGAAATGTAATATAATGGAACTTTACACATGCAATTCAAACAGCGATTAATCGCAGTTAACTATGAAGATTCTGCGATAAATCGCAATTAAAAAAATTAATTGTTTGACAGCCCTTGCATATATATATACATATATATATATATATACATATATATATATATATATATATATATATATATATATATATATATATATATATATATATATATATATATATATATACATATATGTGAGAATCCAGCCGGGAGACGGTGCAGGGACGCTCTGTCGGATGACATACACATTTACAAGTGTGTATGATGCTCAAATAACGGAATATGTATTTATATATTTTTTTCTCACCACAAGTTCAAAACCGAATTGCTGACGTGATGTACCGCGTAAGCAATTTTAGCTTCAATAAGCAGCTCAGGAAGAACAGCAATACCCGAGCGTGTGTGTTTGTGTCTCCGGGAGGCCTGAGGAACCTTTCAATAACTTTTGGTTTCCATCAGAGGACCTGAAACTGCCCCTGTTGGGGTGCTGTAACTTAATACCTGAAGACTGCAGATCCCTTCTAGCCCTGAGTGTAACTGCTGTTTTGTCCAACTGCAGTCAACATGAGCGGTTACACAACTGAAATTGGCAAAATGAGGACCCAGGTCACTGTCGGTTTTTGTTTTCCTGAAGTGAGCACAGCACGATTCCTTTCCGCCAGTACGCCCCTGTGGAGGACCAGGGACAAAGTGGCAACTGCATTCGTGAGTACATTGGCAACTTCATAGGAAAGGGGGGAGGGAACAATACTAAATACGGAAAGTCTGAGAACAGGAGATCAGTATATTACTGTCTCAGTATATCGCCCTGCTGTCGCGCAGGGTTTATTACATGAATTTGTACTTCAAATTTGATGCTGCGTGGCATTAAACAGATTCCATATTGTACCATTTACATAACAGAATTGGTTTTGTGGCAAAATGTGCTCATCATTCAGTTAAAAGAGGATAAAAGGACTGATTGTGCTAAGAAAGTGGATTAGTGCACATATAAATATATATACAGACACACACACACACACAAACACACACACACACACGCACATATGCCAAATTCTTTGACCACATTATATATTGTATTGACAGAGCAGCCAGGCCATAACCACTGACACACTGGCAGAGTTGCATTTGTTCTGTAAAAGAAAAAACGAAAAAAAAAAAAATAATAACTGTTGTAAGCAATGTGTAAGCATGTTGGAAATGTGAAATCTAACAAACCTGAAAATCACTTCTCTGCAGAGGCCGATTAAGAAAGTGTGCGTTTCATGCAGCAGGTTATATATTTTGCGGGTGAAGGCGCTGGGGACTCGGCTCTGCAGCAGCAGACTGTCATGGTGGGAGAGCAGTGCTTTAGAAGGGGGATAAAGGAGCCAATGTGATTGGCCACACTTGTTACAGCCTCTAACAAACGCTTACAAACACAGCTATTACGTATTAAAATTGATTCTGCCTAATCCAGCCCTGCTTACATGTACGCGCAGGAGTGCCGCGAGCTTGCAGCCGCAGGAGAAAAAAAAAGAAAAAAAAAGAAGCAGAAGGAAACATGAGGAATGTGCTGCCACTCCCTGAGAAGGCAGCATGAGCCGTGCTTTTCTTTTTAGTTCTTGAACTTTCACTATTCAGTGTCTAAACAGTTGTGGATGCAGGTAAAAACGTTGGTTGAGTTTTGGCACAAAAGATGGATGCTGAAACACCCGGTACTGATGTGACTGGCTTTCCATTACAGGTGCACTGAAGCCTTTCCTAGTGACACCGAAGAGGATACAAAGGGTTGTGATGAACGAGAACATCTCAGAAAATCGTCCGATAAACAGGCGCTTCAATTTCTGCGCTGGCTGCCTTCCTGTGAGTGATGATTTCCATTCCGAACCAATACAAAAGAAAGCCAAAGGTGGCATCGCAGACACTGAGCCTCACATGATTTGGGCAGGAATTAGTTCCCAAACTCTGGGTAGAAATAGGGAAACAACTGTCTGGTGTGATTGAACAAAAACTGGTCAATGTATTGATACTCTAATTTGAAAATCGATAGCAGTATTGTTAAGTATCGACATTAAAGTATCTACAGCACTACACAGGTTTCTGTGATTTGATATTGGCACTAAGCAGACTGGTTTTCACAAAAAGTCCAAAGGAATGCATAAAAATGAAAGATCTAAACCTGCAGCCATGAATTAGAAAACTTCACAAATGGTCTTCAGGTTCTTGCTTGATCGAAGGCCTGTATTTTTATTTTAACACTGTAGATGGATGCAAACGTTTATCTTTAGCTCAATTAAAGCTTTCGCTCAACTGTGAAACAGGTTCCTTATTTCGCTACACAAAGACGCCAGACTTGGTGAATTAGCCAGCCGAGTATGTATTTTGCTCGATATATTTGTTTTAAAGCCTCGTTGGGAAGCAGCTGTCAAGCCATCCAAAAATAAAGCATCCGCGCCGCACAAAGCGAACACAACGTTCTGAGAGTTTGGATTTCTTTTCTTTTTTTTAAGAGTTTTCTCGGGGAGTCGCTTACTTTGTTGACTTTGGTTATTTGAAGCCTGGTGTAAGTAAATGTCACCAGTGTTCCTCTGAACTCCATCTGTCCCATGAAAGCAGCTCCAGCCTGCCTGCGAGCTGAGAGGCGAGCGTTAGCGCCGAGTGGGCGGCGGCGGTGGCGGCGGCGGCGGCGGCGGCGCGTCGGTTGCTCCCTGTTAGCGGCAACAGCTGTTTCCCAGTCGCACGCAGTGACGCGGCTGTTTGGTGGAGGCACGAAGGGATCGGACGGCACCGTGCTGCGGTGGGACGCAACAGCCCGAGCTAGCAACAGCTTTGAATTCCGTTTAAAGATTGTGCAAAGGTCAGATTGCGCTGAGTAAAAGCTTTTTGGGAATTTGACAGGTGGTTTTCATTGCCATTGAAGTGCGATTAGTGCAGATGCATGTTGAGGTTCTACAGCCTCGCCCTGATCCACTTATCTCAGGGTTGTAAAGTGTGGTTTTATAATTTTTTTTATTGGGTGTAAAGAGCCCACTTTAGCCGACTTTTGCCTGGACGTGCTGATGCAGCCCCTTGCAAAAAGAGCGGAAAAGGCATTTTAGGTGTCAATGTCCGCGTGGCTTTTCCTCTGATTAATGACCAAGTTAATTAAATTGCAACTTGGTCGAGCCGCGGTGCTGCGACTCCTCCGGAAAGTCCCTGAGAATGACCAAGCACTTTTCAATGTGGCAACATTTATTGGACATTTAGTCAATTAGCAGTGCGCACAGGTAAGCGTGCGTCCGGTCTGCTATAGGAGAAAACGTTCGATATCAAAACAAAAAAGCAAAAAGCAAAATTGTATCCATTGCTATGTGAACTTCATAAAAAACAACAAAGGATATTTTACCCAAGTGAAATAAACTCAAATGAAAAGGTTTTTTATTTGTTTTTTTATTGAAACCAAGCTCATAAAGCTTGCCGGCAGATTCTGTGATAAATTGTGCATCTTTTGTCTTGTCAGTCAAACGAAATGTATCAGTTGTGATTCAGTCCCGTGCTTTGAAAAGGTATGTGTCTGTATTTCATGCAACTTCTTGAAGCATTGCCAAAAAAGGAAAGAAAAAAACAACAACATTAAACCAGAATATGTATTTTTTTTTCTTCCTAATGTGTCTGAATTCACATTTAATACTATCTTTGAGGCTATAGTGAGCCCTGTCATTTTTCATATATTGTAGAACCGTGACCACACACAAGTGGAACAACCCCAGTGTCGGACTGTGAGATGCACATTTGTATGATTGGGAGCAAAGCATTCAGAAATATTTCTTTGAGTTTGCAACAGCGGCTGCAGCTGCGGTGAGTGAACATTGTCTGAAGTGAAGTGGAAACCGGACAACAGTCCGAGGATGCCCTCGAGCTCCAACTGTGCAACCATGGAAATATCAATGCGCCGGGCAAAGGAAGCCTTAGATGCAAAACCCGATCCTGCAGTGCCATCGAACTACTTAACAGCTGGAATGCAGCATTTGAACCTTGGCTGGCTTGCTTTTCTTGCCTGCTGATCTGTAGTAACTGACCTACCTCATACCAATAGCACCAGGACAGTTGGAGCACAGATGAATTATTAATTATCAAAAAAAGGGGGAAAGATGGGAAGTGTGCGCCCAATCGCTTACATTAGCATACCTCAATGCAGTGCTCTAGACGTCGTACTAGTGCAGGAAACACAACAATTTATCACCCCCCCCCAAAAAAAAAAAAAAAATGTGCCAATGTAACTGGTAGCATGTGCACTAGCTTGCTGTAATTTACAATTAGCTAGCAGGCTAATTTGTTTCATCCCTCTTCCAAGAATTTTTGCTGACGTCCATGGCAGTCATATGAGGCAATCATTACACACATGTTTAGACTGTAGAAAGTATTCCTCAATGTGATCGCGTCTCAAATGAATCAGAGGTATGCGTTCATATTTGGAACACGTTGGGTTTGGATGCCGACAGTTAACGTGCAAGGCAAACTGCTACGCTGTAATCCTGGTTACTCTCCATACGCTCTGATGCGGAGCTTTGGATATTAGAATATTGTGCCGTGTTGAAAGGCAAATCGCATGAAGCCACATCCACATCACCTTCACAGGATAAAGCTAGACGTGCAAACCGACAAGCGGACGCGGCTGAACCTTTCCCTCCTTGAAGAAGAAGAAGTTCACAAATCAAATCAAAACTTTGTTAATGACAAACCGGGGACCAAATTTCTTGCGAGAACATGAAAAATCCACGGCGAGTCTAATCACTTGAGTGCCGGCAGTTATTCTGACCTCGAGACAGCGGAGACGATGATAATTCTAGTGAAAAATAATTAGTTTTATCGCACAATGACATGGGTCACCCGAAAGGCCTTGATTATAACGAGTGAACAATATAAGAAAATGTGGCGTTCAGTGGCGCACTCGGAGGGGATTGTTTCTTCATATCTCATCAAATTCCAGATGACATTTCATATGACTGCGAACCAGAAACAATCGCACTGCAGCGGCAGCCTCTGAGAGTCATTATGTTGAGAGCCCGGATTCCTGCCGCCGCCGCCGCCGTGCTTCAGTCCTCACTGCGAGCGCTTTGTGTGCACTGACAATTAGCGGGGGAAAAAAAGGAGACAGGCACTGGGTTTGGAAATCGGCGGCACCGTGCATGACCGCCTTGAGAAATAAAAATATGGAAATGTGCGGAAATAATATGAAAACAAATTAAATAAGTGGCGTGGGCCGCCTTGTCCGCTATTAGGATTCTCCACTGACAGACTGACAGTTTTTATTCCAGGTTGCATTATTACTGACTTTATTTATTTCCGTTACCCTTGGCCAGCAGTTTTGTTAATGGTGCTGCAGATTGTTGCCGGGCCAAAAGGAAAATGGCAAGGCAAAACGTGCACATTGTGCCTTTTTTCTTTCTACCTTCCTCTGTTTGCATCATAGACCATATATTGAATAACACAGCCCACTATTTGTTATTCCAATTACTGATGCTACACAGTATTTCTTTAGCGCTGCCTCATGGCTTTGCACCCGTCTCTTGTGTGCACTGCACTGGAATTTGCTTCATAATGATTCACAAACGCCAATGCATTTTTAATGCTCACAATCAGGCGTGTTGCACCCCCCCCACCCCGCTGGAATGTGTTTAGTCTGCCGTTTAACTGCGAGCACGGTCACGGCGTCAGTTTGCTGCGCTCCGCCAACCGGACGGACCAAATGCGTCTTTGCCCGCAACATCTGCTTTGCCTTCAGGAGATTCTAAACAGCGGTTAGCCTTTAATGCCCTGTTTAGAGATCTAATGGCTCCGCGATGAACAGAAACGCACGACACAGGTGCAGATTTTTATTTTATTTATTTATTTATTTTTTTAATTCACGCAAGGCAGCGCAGGCGGAGGCGCTAAAAAAAAAAAAATCACCCACCTTCCCCACCCCCAATGTTTTGGGAACTTCGGTGGGAAGTCTTGCATGGAAAAAAAAAAAGTGTCAACACTTGCACTTGAGCATCTTTAGAGGAAGACAAATTGTCCCACAGGGGGCACTGTGGCTGCCATTAATAACCTGTCACCTCTTGCGCACACTTCCTCGGATCGAACAGGAACCGACAGCGCGTACACGACACATTCATCATCCCGCTGATATCTGCATTAGTCTTTCACTCTTGGAGTCTCTCTAAACACGAACAGCGTCGCTGGCCAAATATTTCGGGCAATCGTACGAGTTTACAACTGTGCCGCACCCTCCCTCCTTCCTCCTGGAGATTCCGAGCTGCACGAGGTGGAGCGTTAGCGCCGTGTTAGCGCACACAAAAAACCCCGACACAAAAGCAACTTGTCCAACACGAGAGTCAGAGAGAGAGCCTGCAAAGGCATTAGGGTGGCCATGAAGTCTTGCTTTTATCAGGTTGCAGTCTCATACACAGGAGGATGGGGGCGGGGACAAAAGGAAGCCAAGCAATTAATTGTCTCTGCTTGGCATCTCATTTCAACACCCCAGAAGGTCCATTACAGGAGCAAGACAGTCATTAAACTTCAACAATAATCACTGCTGAGCTATGCCTTCATCCTTTGTGCTACTTCACTGTTTCCTGCTTTAATGGGATCCAGCTATGACAATTACGCTCAAAAGCACATGCAGGCAGGGGGAAAAAAAAAAAAGGTATGCAGGACAATTTATAGTTTCTAAATGCCATGTTAACCACCTCTGTGACACAGCACAGGGGCAAGGAGGTAATTAGAAACTCTCTGTTTTGTTTTTATTTTATTTTTAAAGGCCCGTGGAGCTAATAATTGGAAGCTCAGGGGTTAAAGAGCATCTCGGGGAGAAAGGCAAACTTTTGAAAGGGAAAAAAAAAAGTCAGAGGTGGAAAACAAGAGCGATGAAGACCGAAGGAGGGGATGGAGTGTGAGAGGGGTAAAAACTGGCAGTTGGGGGAGAGGAGACGCTTCATTTGTCACTGTCAGATCAGTTTGTTTCTCCTCCGTAACTGCAAGGACGCGATCTGGCCGGCCGGCCCCCCTCCCCCTCCTCCCTATACCCCCTACCTCTCTCGAACCCCCCCACCCCCCACCCCCCACCTTGCTGCCCTCACTGCCAAACCACCCATCGCCATCAAGCCCTCCAACCTCTGCCAACACCTGCCCTCTCTCCCCGTCCCCGAGGACCAGGATGCAACTCACGCCCGAGCGCAGCACCCCCACCCACCACCATCACCCCTCCCCCTCTCCCTCCGCACTCCACGGTGCAGACGCGTGCAATTATGTCTGCCTGCGTGGACGTGCCCGCTGAGCCGCGACTAATGCACGGCCCAGTAACGCTAGCAACCTATAGCCAGAGGGCAGGATTACAATCACCTAATGGCACATTTGAATGATGAATGAGGAATTATTTCAGTTGTAACCTCTATTAACTCTATTTCCTGGATTGACTTGTTAGGAAGAAAGGGCTTATTTAACATATGGTTGGTGCAATAATATACATACATCTATACATTGTTTTTTTTACAGTGATTTTCTAATTGTTGACACTGACACTCTGGATTCTGTGGGTATTCTGCTGTCGCTAGCTGCTGCAATATTCATTCTAAAACAGACATTTTCAGTCAGCGTTTAATAACACATTCCATTTGTATTTACTTGGGCACTGCAACATTTAGATTTCAAGGTTGAGTTAAGATTGTGAGGAGTTTTCCTAAGCTTGGTGTTCTTTTTTTCTCATACTCTTCAAACGACACCTGGTCTTTGGACATGTGGGCAGCAGGCAACATATTTTTGTCCTCGTTTGCCGTTTTTTAGGCAGTTCTTTCGACGACATGACTTGGTTGGGGATGGCCGCGTTTGCAAAGCGACGCGTGATTTGTTCCCGTGCGGTAGCTGCTCACCGGAAAATGTTCCAACCAGAGAAAAACCTTTGATGAATCTTTGATTACTGTGTTTTTAATAAGGGATTGAATTTTTAATGGTGAATTCTGCCATTCCGTATGCGGTACCGCGATTCCGGAAATCGCAGCGCTGTATCTCGGTGTGGGCGGGCGGGCGGGCGGGCGGGCGGCGGGGGCGGTGGGTGGGGAATAAGTTAATGAGCCACATCTCATATCCGCACGATTGTATTCCGTCACAAAGCTCAACAGAAGATGAACGATTCAAAGTGCAGAACAGCTGCTTCCAGCTCGGCTTGACTCTGGGCTCGGCGCGCACCACCCGCGTGGAAAGGGAGGGAAGCAACATGCTGATCCTGCACTCCTGCATGCATCACAGGCAGAATTGGGAAAACTTTTATTGGGTTAGTGTCTCACCCAACCTTAGCCCTCTAATGAGTAGTGTTGTGCTGCTTCCTCGATGGGGTGAGGGGGAAAAAAAACCCTCTGTTGGGGGCGATAAGAAAAAAACAAACCAAAGAAAAAAACTTTCTGCAGCTCATCGCATGCGGTGTAGCTGTCCGCGGAGGAGGTCTGCAATTACTGCGCCCAATGCAAGGTGTTTCTGCTGCTTGTGCACTTACTTAACAAGCATGTCGGGTTCCCAGCGATTCCGCCCGCCTCAGTGTTTTCATTTCTTTGTCGTTTCTGCTTATTTTTACAGGAGCCACTTTGCTCTGACAGCAAGGCGACCCCCCCCCAACCCCTGGTGTATCAGGGGTTGGGGGACCCCTATTCCCATTTGTTACTGATTGCTTTTCATAGCGGCGACACGTGGATGCATTAAAATCTGTGATGAGCGGTTTCATGCGAGGCTCCTTCATCTTTTATTCCGCAGCCGAGCCGCGTTTCTCCGCGCACCGCTGAGCTTTGGGCTCAGTGTTGAGAAGGCCAAATAAGTTGGAAGGAGGCAGGGAGGCCCGCAAGCTCTCATCTGCTTTCACCTCAGATCTAACAAGATGTCCTGCAGCTACAAGAGAGGCCAACCCATCGCCCCCGGGGCCATGGAGGCGGACCACCCTCAAACCTTGCATTTCTAATATTAGCGCGCGCCTCGGCCGTCACGTCCAAACACGGGGCAGCTTCCGACTTTTAGCGAAAAACGGAATAATTTGACATTGTTGGCGCGGTCATTCAGTTGGAGGCTTTTTTGTTGGTTTTTCTTTGTGTTTTTTTGGCTGGTACACTCTGCAGACCCCTTAAATCACGGCGCCAAGACTCAGCAACACATCACAAGACTTCTTCTGCTGTGAACGCGCAGAGGTGACATTGTTCGCACGTAACTCTTGGGAAAACAGACGATAAGAAAAAAACAAAAAACAAAAACATCCTAAAATATCTCCATGCCGCTCCTTTAAGCTGTTACAAGCGGCGGGCCTGAAAGCTCAGTTAGAGAGGCTGCTGCCGTCAACACCGCCGCCGCCGCCGCCGTTGTGTAGTGAGTGCGAGTTTTGCCGCGGGAGATTGGTGCTAATTGCCAGTGTATCTAAATGTAAAATGAATGAGAAACGAATGAGACTAATTGCTTTGTCATGAATGTTGAAAGCTCAGGAAGAAAAAAGAAGTGACGAGGTGACACAATCATGATTGTCTTAAAAAGAAAATTGCACTTGTTGTATTGTGAAGATTGAAGATTTTTTTTCTTTTTCATACACATTAAGACACGCTAAGTACATCAAACTAATGAGATTATTTCCTTTGGACATTATCTCTCCCCTTTTCAGTCTTTCATTTAGAAAAAAAGCAATATGACAGGAAGGTATCTCATTAGAAATGCAAAAGCCATAGCTACGCTACTTTTGGTCATTACCCCATTCACTCAGCACTCACTCGCAAACAATATGTTTCATAATCGTATTGATAACACTTGTATGTGCATCCTTGAATTAAAATTTGAGGTTTTTCATTCCTCCACCTTTGATTGTAGAGGAAAAACAATGTAATCAGTGTGCACCTGACCTATCAAGTATGCATTATGATTTGAAACTGCAGCCTGATCTGAGCATTTGTGGGTGCCGCAAATTTAATGTTGCAGAGGCATAATAATGATTCCAATTACAATAATTTATTTTAATGTGAAAAATGGATGTGATTTGAAGGTGTGCCAGTTCAAAAGTGTTTCTCCAAAGACTGTGCGAGACAACGAGGGCTTGACAAAGTGGAAAGATAGCAGTTAGTGTTGGTGTTTACAGCAGTAAAACAAACTGTTTTCCTGCTATGTATATATCTAAATATATATACACATACAGTATATAGTATTGCTCAGTAAATAAACCCTATTCACAGCTTGAGCCACACAATGCGAGACTAAAGCCACAGTAGAACAATATGTATACCGCCCTGCTAAATGAGGAGAGCGTCATCGATTCTGGCGATAGTGCATTGTTCCTGTGAACGCTGGATATTATATTAATGTGGGTTTTCTTTTAACCGCAACACCCTCAGAGACAAAACAGAGCCTCGAATGGTAGCAACACTGCATGAAGCCATTTCTTTTTTTAATAAATTAAAGTCGCACATCCAACATAGCTCAGCCGGATTTTTTAATCGTAGTATTTATAGGCCAGGTGGAGACCTGAAACTTCTCTGGTTGTCTCTAGACAATTTCTATGGTGTTTTGAAGGAGGTGGGGAAGTAGGTTGATGGAAGTTAACGGCGGTGTTGAGTAAATTCCCTGTCTAACAGCCAATCTAATCGCAGTTACTCTGCCATGATGCAAAATAAACACTTGCTGTGTTCAAGATCACACTCCATTTGCATTCGATGAGTGGCCACTATGTTAGGTACCCACCCGGTGTACCTAGTGAGTGTAACAGATCAGACCATCTGGCACCAACAACCATGTTCACCACGTTCGTCACATAAATCATCCCATTCTGATACTGGTCTGGACTTCAGCAAGACGTCTTCACAACGTCTCCATGCCTAAAATGGACAGTTGTTGCTGCCATGTGATTGGCTATTTGGTGTTTGCTTTTAGCAAGCATTTGAAACAATTAACTAATAAAGTGGTAGAGTTCAGGATCACAGTGGACAACAAATAGGCTGAAGCAACATGCAGCACACAATGTTTATGAATTACTAAAATGTGGTTGCGAACACGCTAACGCTAACGCCAGTACGCCACTGCGGCCTCATTTGGTATGCAGACATACAAGTTATCAATTTCTAACACACATATCCGGATTCCAACAAGCATCTGTCTCTGTAGATAGCACAAAAATTGCAACGAATACATGGATATTGCTAACTTCTGAAAATCGTTCAGGATGGGACTTACTGCTGTACAATACACAGAGCAGCAGATGGGGAATAATATTAATTTGTAACGTCGGTGGTTTTAATGTCGCGGCTGATGTGCGTTTGCGCGCCTGCTGGCTTGCCCTCCCCCTGGCGTCAGTTGATGTGCACACCTGCGTCTCATCGAGCTGACGAGCCGCAGTCCAAGATCGACGGCCGCGTTCACCTCCACCCCCCTCGTTCACCTTTCACCGGCTTATTACAATGGACCATTTGCACGGGAGCCATTTCGAGCATGGGGGCGGTGGAGGGGAAGAAAAAGCTGGATTGAAACAGGTGTTTCTAATAATACTAATGAAGCTTTTTCCCCCATCCAGGTCAAGAAGAGTCCAGATGCTGCTCCTGTGCCAGTTGGCTCGCAGGAGAAGCTCTGTAACGCAACACCAAATGATCTGATCCCTAATAATTTCTCTAATTGCAAATGTATGTGCGGGTAATGTCTTAATCATACGTTTTGGAAAATGGCTTTAAACTCAAACCTGGCCATGATGTCTCCACCTGCTCTAGCCTGGTGCACCACATACTGTAGAACGCTTCCTTTTTCCCTCTTTATTATTATTTATTCCGTGCATCAGCCTGGTCGCCATGTGTTTGTGAAGAAAAAAAAAACTGCACAGAACTTTTGTTTCCTGTCTCTCGCAATCAGCAGACCAATCAGATCAATCCGATTTCATATTGGAGCAACAGCTTGAGGCTCCCTGTTTGCGAGGGCCGACATCAGCTGCAACTCAACGCCCCATGGCGAGTAGCGGCGCGCCACCACTGTGTGACTAAACTCTTGTCAAGAACAATCGCGGTGGAAAGCGAAGACATCTTTCCCACCGAGAGAAGTCTACTGTGTCGTTCTTTCACCCGCTTTTTTAATGCTTGGAATGGAATCTCTTTTTTTTTTTTCGTTTTTCGTTTTTGTCTGCGGCAACCCAACCCGCGGCTTCCTGCTATTACGACAACTCAAAGGCATCTGATTGGTGACTCATTGCTAAGACAGCATGAATAGACTTTCTATCTGAGGTCGGAAAGATGGATGCGTGAGATTTCAGAAGGCAACCCACCACACTGGCTGAAAAAAAGAGTGAAGCCAGTGAAAGTGTTCAGAAACAGTGTTGCAAATGCTCGCTGGCGGTTGCACATCTGTTCATCGTCCTCAAAATCCGTCATGCAAATCCCCCGAGAGACAGCGTGCTAGATGGTGGTAATGTTTCTTTCATTTTCAGTTGAACTATTACTTTTTCTTTTTTTACCCCCCGAACCTCCTCACTCACCGCCCGCACTGAAGTAAACCAGAAAATTGTGATTTATGACCAGAAGTCTTGGATTCACCTCTGACTTCATTGAGGATTTAGAATTTTCAAACTGACTACGAAGGAGGGGGGTGGGGGGAGAAAAATGTGTCTGCTGCTGGAAGATTTGGGTCAGGCTCATCAAACGCAATAAGCAGCACGGCTGATCACATGAGAGGCAGAGCGCCGAGACCTCTCAGTGGTGAGCAATTGTTTAGCATTTGAGGGAGTGCAGAAGAAGGAGCTGCCATTTGCGGAAGAGCCACGTTCAGACAGCTGAAGGACGAGCGCAAAAACCTTGGCGTGCGGCGGCGTCACTTTGGCTTCATTTTGGCTCCGGCTAATATCGATGATGCGCTGCTTTTTTTTTTCTTCTGGCGACCAAATTGGGGGCGGACGTCCTGAAATTTAAGGGATCGAGAGCGGAAAAGCAACGGCAGATTTCTGTCCAACGTCTGACGGTTGCGAGTTGGAGCCGCCGTACGGCAATATTGCCCGACCTGCCACCTCCTGGGTGACAGTTGTTGAGACACACGGCTCCAAATAAAACCTGCCGGGGACAACACGACGCCTCCAAGACAAATCAAATAAGTTTTACACCCGCTGTAACCGTGCACCTTTGTGGCTTCTCCCCTTAAAGGTGTCTGTGGGCGAGAGTGCTTCCCTAATGGACCTTAATGGCTTTTTATGGTGCACTGCAGGCTTCTATAATGGGCTAGGATGTCTGGTGGTGGTGGTGGTGGGGGGGGTTGCTGCTCTTTTGCTCCTCCAGGACCCTGTCTGGGACTCCTAATGCGACCCGAAGACAGGAATACGCACAATGCGCCGAGCTTTTCTCTCAGTCAAAGGTTAAAAATAAATAAATAAATAAATAGAAGGGAGAAGGGCGGGGTGGGGTGTTTGGCAGGAAAATGCGAGGCTGAGGCTGATGCGTAAAGAGCAGCAGAGAGGGAGAGGGAAGCCCGGGGAGTTAGAGCAGCGGGAGGGAGGGAGGGAGTGAGAGAGAGAGAGAGAGAGAGAGAGAAAATACCATGGCATATTATTGAGGGACACTTTGGTGCTAAGCTGCTTATTGATAAAAGCACTAATCTGCCTGGCAGAAGGTAAGGAGGCTGGGATGTGCGGTGATATTATATCTAAGCTAAAGGCAATGCCATCAGGGAGCTGAGCCTCCACACAGCTTTACCTAAAGGAGTTACTCGCTGCGCTCCGTTTATTTATTTGTTTATTTCCGCCTTAAAGATGGAATCGGACCATATGCCACGAGCGGGGCGGGAGGTGTGGGGGGCGGTTGGGAACGAGCGGCGGCCCCCGCATCACACTATTCCATCAGCGGCCATCGATTGGGAGAGACCATCGCTTAATAAGTGTATAGATCACCGGCATCTCCTAAATTATTTTCCCTCTCTGTCATGAGGCCAGTCAGCATTGCGGGTTATTCATTTTTTTTTTCTTCCTTTGATGACGGCTCACAGCCAATCGCAAACCGTATATTCAGATAAGTTGGCAGTGAGGTTGATTAGGATCACCTCTGTCAGGAGATCCTGCACCTAGAATCAATATATTGTTACGTTATTAGACAAAAAGGTTCTTGATATAAAGCGTAAAATGAGCTAAAAGAGGAGACAAAAGACACTTGAGTCCTGTTCGAGTTTTATTTCTGGCTTTTTTTTTTTTTTTTTAATTTTCGCAAAAGTATTCACGGATTTGCACTCCTCAAAGTGGGATTTGCTCCTTTCGTTGTCACTTATGACAGCAAGAAGAGTTTTGGAGGAGCTGGTTTGGAACAAAAGAGTAAATCTGAAGGACATCACAAAAATGTTAGTTTTTTGTTTTTTTTCTTGCACACTAAAGAGCGGATCACATCATCACGGAAACTTGAAACTAGCTGGACTTCCATAAAAGTATAAAAGTGTGTTGCATTTTTTTTTTTTTCAATTCATGAGCAGAACGAGCAACGTTAGTTTCCGTCTGTGACATATATGGATGTTTGGAGTGGGTTCATTGGGACCAACATTAGGTGGTTCACTCAGCTACGATACACCACCGTAGAAGGCACAGCAAAGCTATTTCATTCCTTATTTCCCGTTTAATTCAGAAAAAGCTCCCCATCAGGTTCACGCTGAAAACTTGGCACCCACCTCATTGGATATAATATTCAACTGCTTGTTGACGCGAATGTCTTATCAACCAATCACGTGACAGCAGCTCAGGGCATTCAGGCAAGCAGATGTGGTGAGGACGGCTGAAGTTGAAGACGAGCATAAAAAGGGGATTTAAGTGGCTTTGTGGAAGACAATGTCTGGTTGATGTAAGAGGTCAGAGGTCGGAATGGCGACAGCAACTCAACCGATATTGCCAGAGCGGCGTTTAGGTCACAGCTCTTATTTCTAAAATCTCTTTCTATTTGCTCTGTTTGTATGCAATTTTTCCACCTGACTGCTTGAAGGAATTGTGATTTTTTTTTTTTTTTGGTGTTTTCTTTCCTGCGCCCATCCGAATAAAAGCGGGCAGATGGAAGCAGAGCTACTGTTTAATTTATGACACTCCTTAACCTGCACCCAGATTTTATTTTCCCTTTGATGAATTATTGACCCCTTTTCAACAGATTTCCACTGCCTCTCTGCAGAACATGCAGTACAAACTTGGTCAGGCCCGCATCTCTTTTCAGAAACACACTTTCGCTACTCAAAAGCTTCAGTGCCAACACACACGCTGGCACTGACCGTCGCTTTGTCCGCTCATAAAAACAATTCCGCTTTATTTGTCGGATGTGCTCCATCAAGTCTGTTCATGAAAAAACCCAATCTGAGGATGCCAAGTTGGGCTCGAAAATTGCTTTGATTATGTTTAAAATCAAAGTAATTTGCTGCATTAAAGACAAAAACAAAATGAGTAATAAAAATCACAACCTTGCAGCTTTTCCATTACGGTGTCAATATTATTTAAAATTGCATGTCATCCACGGCGAATAATAGATGACAACCAAAACCACCAGCGCAATATCACAAACACCGCCGAGTTGTACTGCTCCTGCTCGTTATTTAAATGAAAAAAAAAAATCAATTCGAAAAGCTGAAAATGCCCGGCGGTATTGCGGAGTTGCAGGGGCATACATTTATAACGTTACCTTTAAAATGAAAACAAAACAACAACAAAAAAAAAAAAAAGAAAGAAAGGCTGTGATTATTTACGTTTTGGTGCTAAAACGCTCTACCGGAGCAGTTCCTTTTTAAATTATAGAGTGCGGACGCTGCCCGAGGGGAGGCCGAGCGGCGGCCGAGCTTTCTGTTTGAGAGCGAGGCGCAAATAAAATCAATCCTGATGTGCTGGCTGAATGAATGGGCCTCTCATTAGGCCGGGGCTGCTAATTGAAGTCATTTGCCTCTGCTGTCTCTCTCACCACTGCTGCGTTGAATCTTTTCTCTATTTAGCGGCTTTCTTTTTCCGTGGAAACTCTGAACTTTTGTAACTCCAAATTCCTCCTGCAGCCGCTGAAAATTTCATTTTCCTACGTAATAGTGATAGAGAACAAAACAATGACTCAGAAAAAAAAAAAAAAATGCGTTTTCACTTGACAATTTCCCACCCGGTGCAATCAGTGACGTGTTAACTTGTCAACTGCTCTTCTCCTGTCACTAAATTTTTGTGGCTTGATATTAATTCGACGATACCTCCCCCTACCCCACTCCCCCTCTAAGCCCAGCGCACACTTCATCCTGAGCCCCTGTGATGAGTCTCCTGTCAGATGTGCACTTCAGGTGCTGAAAATTTAAACCCGGCCGTGTCCAACTCCCCCATCATGATCCGTTGGATTCTCATTTTGAGCTAAATCAAATTTTAATCTTCTCTCCCTCGACTACCTGGAACTCGCCGGGCTGCCACTTCCACCGGCCCGCCACTGCACGAATCTGCATGCTAATGAGCATCGGAAAACATCAAATAGGATTTGACTTGTTAAGTCAGTCGGGGGATTTAAATAGTCTCGACGGCTGATTGGCCTCTGAATAATTAAGATGCATTGTGATATGGAGGAGCTCGGGTCTTAGAGTCAACACGAAACAAGGCGGCGGGCGGCGGCGGCGGCGGCGGCGGCGGCGCGGCGGCGGCGCACGTGAAGGATGCCGGGGAATTGTCCGATCTGCTGATTGCGGCAAGCGTTCCCGCTCGGAGCCGCCACGATTGAGCTGTGCCATCTTTTAGGCCGCGCCCAGCCAGATCCCCCGGCCGACATCCTTCCCATTCGACTGTAACTCAAGGTAACGCACGGCAGTCTCGACCCTGACGCGGCGCTTCAAAGGATATCTGAGGCTGTTGTGAGAAAATATTCTTGGCCTCAATTTCCTCCAGCCTGGCATGTTCCATTCCTCTTTAATTGTTTATTTTTTTGTTCATTTTTGAATAGCGAAGAGCAGGTAGACGCACAAAGAGAAGCGATGGGAACAACCTGACCGGACGGGGAAAGTAAAACGGCGCGATCAGTAACATCAGCCTGATTCCAGCCTGTTGTGCCTGTAGTCGCTTCATTAGTCTGATTTGTTTATCCCGCCAGACAGGCCGCCTCACCGGCAGCTGTGTGCGTCGGAGATCATTTTATACCATGAGCCGTCTTTCTCAGGCTTCCCGCGTCTCCCTTCCATTCCCTTTTTTTTCAATTTAATTGCATTTCTTTTCTCTAATTTCTCAAAGGTATTGACATAGTTACAGAAAAGCATGCACCGCATCTGGTTGATTACATTTGTTTTTGTGTCGGCTATCTATTTTCGTCAATAAGCTTAATTTATTCTGTGCCTGCAGTTGCCTACGGCTGGGCTCACACACACGCGCGCGTGCGCGCACACACGGAGCAGTTTTAGAAATCCCTCGGTTTAATACTGCATGAGTCAGTCGCTCCCGATTCATGCGCCGTGCTCTGCGCGGTTTCGATCGGCGAGCCACGAAACCCGAGCGCCCGCGCCGTACGTGTGAGGGAGGAAGCGCCGGCTCCCGCTGCCTGTCTGGCTCCACTATTGACAACTGTCAATAAAGATTCATTCGAAAGCTCGCGGCCAGGTTTGTTTACCGGCCGCGATGCTAACAAGGCCGAGTGTTTGTGCACCTCTGTGTGACGAAACCTCTGAAAAGATGAAGTGCGCGAGGACGGAGGTCAGCCGGCCGCTTTCACCTCCGTCAACGTGACGCACGACAGCTCGGCTGAGGTCCCCTTGCTGCAGCGTCCCCACCACGGCAGCCAGCGCTGTGGTGTCACTGTGACACTTTCAGACGCCGTGCGTGTGACACGGCGCCGCTCGCGGCTCCGCTCCAACTGCGGATGAAGCCGAATCGGGCCGACTGAATTGCCTGACACCGTCAAAAGCGTTCGAAAACCGGTCCCACACCGCTTTGTGCCTGTACGTCACGCAGTAACAGCAACAGTGACACCTGGGGAAAATGAAAATAAGCGGTGAGGTTCAAATATTGGCTTAAACCAGGCTTAACTGTGGGATAATGAAGCTGCAATACCAGTCAGCTGAAAGACGAGAATGGAAGGGAGGGATGAGAAAATATCCCAGTCTAATTTTTACATTAATTAGACCTTGAACAATTGCAACATGCATAACTAATAGGTTGTCTAATAGGTGTGTATTAGTAATAGTCCATTTTGCTGTCAAATTTACAAAATTTACACAATCTCAACTATTTTTAAAATATTTGCAGAAACTATTTTGTGTCTTTAAAAAAGTGTGACTGCACCAGACCTGAAAATACATTTTTGTTTGTTTATTATTATTATTATTATCATTATTATTAACCAGAAAAAAAGCAGGAAAGTTAATTATCAGGCACAGCTGTTATCTTTCTTAAACATCCAGTGCACATGCAGATGGGACAAATTCATGGGGCGTTCAAAAACTGTTTTCCACCACTGTATATATATAATACAGGTTTATTCTTATAATCATCATTTCACATTACAAGGTGAACCTCTGACTAACTGACTGTGTTGGGTGCACAAAGCAAGATGGGACATTTACTGTAGGTTCCATTAGTTCCTTCTTCTTTCCCAAACCAGTAAAGAGTTGTAGAAATGAACTGATTAATAAACTAATGATAGAATAATAGAACAGAATTAATTAATCCAAATGGCTTATTCTTTTAAACTGCCACATGACCACAACATGATCAAGACACGTCTGTTACTGCTACTACTAATGATGAGAATCAGGATCAGCCCAAGACTTTGATGCCAGCTGGACGACACTTTCAGTCAAAGGAGACAAAAATCACCTCCCTTTCAGAAAAAATGTTCACTTCCTCTGGTACAACTTTCAGAATAATTACTTCATGTATTTTCCCCGCGAACATTTCAGCGTAATGAATAGCCAAAATCGTTTTGGGATGTGCGACGCATATTTTATTATGCTTAATTATGGTCCCAGGGGAGAGTTGCCAGTTCAGTCTTTGTGTTCAGCCATCCTAAACAAAATTAAATTAGAAGCACGCAGTATTTAAAGGCGATGTTTCAGCAGAAAATAATGGAAAGGCTCTGGTGTCTCTGGCTCTGCTTTCTGACGGGAGAAGCAGCCGCAACTCCGACCAGAAGACGTGCGCAAGCCGACTGTTTGTCTGGCTGTAATGCATCTTCCTTCTGATAGAATGAAGGACGTCACTTTGTAAGAGCACAGTACTGTGAACTGTGTACTGTGAACATGATAATGGTTTCTGCCTAAATCCGGTCAAACGCTGCCTGAGAGTGAAATCAAAGTGTTCCAGTTTTGCCATCTATGTCGGAGGAACGTTGTCCTTGAGCTAGCACCAGAAATAGCTGCATCGGGACCGTGTACAGGAGCCGCCCGTCGACTTGTGGGGCCAATGCCTGCGTGCACCAATATTTATCGGGGATCTTTTATCTCTTCCTTACGCGGCATCGCCACACTTTGCTTCAATTCCTCCGTTCTACTTCTGTCTCGGCTGCAAACAGCTGCCCGGGTCCTGTTTCTTTCTTCAGGAGTACGCTCAGGCAAAGCTATAAACCATCTCTCATTAGTCTCACTGATTTAAGGGAGCCCACCCCGACTGTTTTTTTTCCTCCCCTCCTTACACTGTTCTCTCCACTGAGCAGCTGAGGCCCTTAGGTACGAGCTGCTCCCCATCAAAAGTTACTCGGCTTATTGGGGGGGGGGAATAAATAAATAAAAACGGCTTCTAAACGCTGGGTCACCTCTCAGTCCAGTCAACTCATTACCTTTAGCTTGGGCGTCGTCTTCCACAGAAAAACCAGCACCACTCTGCGCGCTCCCATAAGATGTTGAGCCAATATAAAGCAGGCTGGAAAACCAAAAGATCTTATGATTTTCCGAGTGATTTGATGCAAACTAATGAGGCCACTTAAAATCCTGTCGCCTGTAGGGCGGCGCTACATGTCTGCAGGACGAAAAAGAGGCAAATAAAAACCAGCACAATAACTGCAACACTGTAGTATCCTCATCCATCCAGGTCGATGCGTCAGTGCTAAAGGTCATGTGTTCCCGCTCGTTATGGAAACTACCAGGAAGACGCAAGCAGGACGGGTCACGTGACTTGAGTCTTCGTTATGTCAGAGTTTATCCGCGAACTTGCTTCCGTGGAACAATTTTGTGCATTAGCTCCAACTAAATAAAAAAAGCCTAAAACCACATCAAGTAAACACACAAACATTACCATTATTGCCATTGCTTTCTGGTGCAAATTTGGCTCTGTGTGCACATACAAAGGCTTTATGTAAGCCGACTAATTGAACATCAGCCTCTGACAAGGCTGACTTGCTGCAACCAGCCTCGGGCCAACAATCGCACCACACCGGCGACGATATTCAGCACGACAAACTCCTTAAGCGCAGCCCAACTCTGGAGCTGGAGGACCGGGAATTTATTGTGAAAACCAAATAATGAATGAGCCCGCTCAGCCTATTATTTCACACACTCGTGTCATCTGCCTTTGCCAAGGGTGCGCGACTCCCAATTAAATCTCACCGGCACCTACGGAAAGTTTCTCCACACCTGCTCCTGTCAACTATATGACAGTCTGATCAAGCCATGCGTTTGCTCTGGCGGCTCCACATCAAAGCGGCATCTCATTTTCAACTTGTCTCTGCAGTGTTTTGCTCCTCAGCTGTAAAACATGTGCTTTTTTATTTTTATTTTTTTAAAGAATCAGGTTAAACCCCAATACTGTCCCTCCCCTCCCTGCCATGTTTTATAATGAGCTTGTTATAAGTCCAGACGCTGCAGACCTTCACTGCATTTCACTTGAGTTGGAATGAGATTTGATTCTGCTTCAACCTTGTAGAAGTGCCTTCCGAAAAAAAAAAAAGAAACCTTCAAACTGAGTGCATGACTTGTTCTTTCGTTGATTAAAATGTGCAGTGCTGCCGCGTTTGCCTGAACAAACCACGAAGCTGGAGACTTGTTTCAATGATGTCCGGCTGCAATGCTCTGCGAGAGGTTTGTGTTTTTGCCCGACCTTTCATCGGTGCGCAGCTGAGTGGACGGAAAAATTAATGCTCGGGGTGAACTGCTCATTCAACATAGACAGGAGCGCCTCATGAAAGCGACAGCCAGGAAATGGAGAGTCACCAGACGATTTCACTGATGTTATGTGGGTGTGTAGATAAAAGTGAAAGAATCTGGTGAAGTTCAGTTATATAACCGTCCTCGCACTAATTTTCAGAGGTTAACATGCTCCAATTATTAAGGAAAAACAGAAATCAACCATCCATACATCCTGGGTTAGGTCTGGCACTTGCTACACTGTGTAAGGCCTGGAGCAAACATAAAGGGATAGTTCACTCAAAGGTAAACATTTACCTTGCTCCAGATTCACAGAGGCAAAGAACGGCAATGGAAGCCTACTGTGGCCTGAAGCTCTATCATAAATGCTCAGTGGCTCGATACCAAAAAAAGCTGATCAGCCAATCACATGGCAGCAGCCCCAATGCTTTTTGACACATAGGCGTGGTGAAGATGACTTGCTGAAGATGAAAGCAGGCATGACAATGAGGAAGATAAGGGGACTGCAATGAGATTGAACACGGTTGTTGGTGCCAGACAGGCTGCAGGTCTCAGTCTGCAGGGATCTACTGGGATTTTCACACTGACACAACCATCTCGCGGGTGGACAGAGAATGGCCCCCAAAACAGGAAATAGTAGCCAGGGAGCGGCAGCTGTGAGGATGGAAATGGCTTGCTGATGTCAGGGGTCAGAGGTCAAAATGGGCAGACCGGTCAGAGAACCCCGGACAGGCAGTGGTAAGACAAATTAAATCAGGGACGTGGCGTGAACACGGGTTAGAGAGCGAGCCACAAATCAACCAGTTGCTCCTCACGTCTGTCTCACTTTGTCCATCGCCGTCAACACGCATCTGGGTTGTTGTGCCCTCCCCCTTCAGTCATCTGGCTTCCTGATTGGCTGTTTCTCTGTTCCACGTGTCAACTCGATGAGGTCATTGCCAGCTTTCCTTGTGGTTGTCCCCACACACAACAGTCTTTCAAATCATCAGCATTGACATGTGTGAACACGTTCAAAAAGCATGAACGCAGTGTGGCTCTGATTGTGGATGTTGAGAGTAAAATCACCCTCAGCCCACCTCTATGAAAACAGGCGAAGATAATCTTCAGAGCCATCATATAATCTGGCTTTTACTGACTTTTTGCAGAAAATTCTCCAGATTATCTCTCTCTCTCTCTCTCTCTCTCTCTTTTTTTTTTTTTTTTTTTTTGCGGCCAGCAGGTCTGAGCAAACATCTGGACACGAGGCGTTGTTAAAATGTGAAATGGCAACAACAGTGCACACTGTATAGGCGGCATGACGCTCTATGCAACCCCGTGTACTGAATAATGCATTCACACAATAAAAAGTCAGCGGGTTAAAAATAAAAAATAAAAATGTGAAGAAACCAAAACACTGCGGTGCGGGCGGGGAACATTACACCAGCACATTTGACGCTTTTTCCGCTCTCTTCCCTTCAAGCCTCCTTTCCTCTCTTTTCTGGGTAATCAGCCAGGGCAAATATACATTGCACAAAGGAACCAAGCGTGTGTGTGTGTATGTGTGTGTGTGGGTGGGTGTCTTTGTGTGTGTGTGCATCTGACAGTGTGAAAAATACTGGAAGGCAGATTGGAAAGCGAGATAGGCAAGGTACAGACTACAAGTCAGCTGTACCACTGTCCTGCTCCAATATTCCCTGAAATCCAGATGGCACCTTTTTCTTTTTACTCTACTCTTTTTATGATGGTATCTGGCTTTTAGTTGGTCTTGACTACAGGTATGAGAGAATAATGTGTCACAGTCTTGTGGAACAAGTGCAGATTTTTCCCTCCGGCCCTGTCTGTAATACACCGCAACCGAGTTCAAACAGCAGTATTGGGCTAAATTGGGCTAATCCCAGCTCAAAGGGATGCCTAAAGTTCACAAACTGTGGGCCCTGCTTAACAAAGAAGCAGGTTAATTAAGACTCACAGTGACTCATTCGATCCCGTTTCCTACTCTAACAATCCTCTGCAGCTGTTTTAGGCAACGGCAGAAATAAAAAGGAATGAACAAGAAGCCCACGGGAGATGAGGGATTTTTTTCCTCCATAGGTAAAAGATTTTAAAGGCATGAGAATTTGTCCAGGATTACATTCTCAACCTTTCAAAATGTTCATATGCTTCGAAAATACATGAATCTGTGTTCCATACACCTCCTGCTGTGCTTGGTTCAACTGAACCATCCTCTTCTAGTGAGGTGTGAAAGAAAGGTGCTAGCTGTTGGACCCAAAAGGGCTAATTATCAGTTCTAATGGCCAATGTGAGCTACTGGTTTCTGCAGCAACCCTCATGCAACATCACACATTCAAAGGTGTCGAGGGGGAAATGTGAAAAAAAAAAAAACACAACCTACAAAGGTAAAAGCAATTTTTCTCTTCTTCCCGAGAAACAAAAACCTGGCGAGACACGGCAAGGAGGCCGGAGATCAAATCGCTCGCAGACGTTTTGTAACGTTGACAAGAAAGTGCATATTTTTGGGGAAACAATCATTTCATCTGTTGTGTCGTCCTTGCTGACGTCACTTTTCAGACGCAACAAGAGAAATGGGACAGATAGATACAGTGGCATCTAATGGCAAGAAAGCAGACTGCAAACAATCATAAATCATCCCACATCTTGCTCATACCAGCTGTCATGTCAGGGATAAATCACATGACCCACATCGGCAAATCCACATTCTGGGCTACTGAAGAAAGACACTGGCAGAACACAGCCGCCTCCTTTCTAGCAGATTTTAATATGTTTATTATTAGCAAATGAAAACAGTTATTGCTGATGTCTTTAACATATATTAAAAAATGTTGGTTTCCGATCCCATTTCATCCAAACAAACAGGCCTTAGACTAGTATGTATCTCTTATTTAAGCTAACTAAACATCGGTATTTAGGTCCATAAATATCCAGTTTCTCTTGCTGTACTGCTAAACTACTGGCTTGGCTCAACAACAATATCGCGCACACACCTGAGATTCGCTGGGATTGCCAAGAGCCTCGGGAAAATTCCCAGCATCCCGGTGTCTTAATTACAGCATTACCTGAACAGGTGCGGGCCGTATGGAGGTATAATGGAGCTCTGTTCAGGGGGGTTTATTGTGTGGAAGCTACACCGCCCCTAGCATGTCAACAGCTGATCCTGCTTGCTGAAAAGCAGCGTTGGAATACATTCGACAGCACGTCAGCGCTTGCTGATGCTTTTGTCCGCAGAAGAGAATGGCTTTTACGTGGGAAAATAGCTGAAAATGGCTTTTATGTACAGTCATTGTTGTGGGTTTTGTCAGTAGAATGAATGTATGTTCCCATCTTTCAGTTCAACCTGTAAAGATGGACTTCTTAGTTTGGGACAATGAGGAAAATAGATGAAGGAATGCAGAGGACAGAAGAGTCTTTATGGTGGAAAATCACCGTTGTCGAAGGTGCCGATGCAATGGGCCTTTGAACATCTGGCTACAAATAGTGCTGTCCATGGTTCCTGAACATCAGTGGCCATAGACATGAGTCCATGACAGCTGTTGCAATTGGTTGGTGTCCCTCATGTCTCCATTCCATTTGGCGCCTGCCTTTTTATTGAATAAAACAGCAATTCAAAAAAACTGATTTCATTGGAATATGACCTGAGAAATCATTTGCCATACTCCATTTAACTGTGATTTGATGCAGTATGTCATAATGTATTCTAACCCAGAAACGGTATTTCAGGAATTTTGCTCCTAAGTGGGTTAATCTAAAGCAATTACACAGCAGGGGGAAAAAAATACATATATCTCCACAGAGTCTTGGGAGAAGCTCTGAATATTTCTGAAATAGTAGAGCACTGAGTGAGATCCTAGTGTGGGAAACAAAACAATTGTTCCTTTGCACTTATAGTTGGCACAGCATTTGATAATGCTGCAATCAAATTAGGACATCTGAAACATCTGTTTGGGCTTTGGCAACCTCCAAAAGCCATTCTTGAGCACAGAATGGCGGATTTGAATAATGTGATATTGAGCCTTGGGCTGATTTCATTTCACTTGGCTGGTATTTATAGGTGTTGTAGATTTCTACATGCTGACAGTATAACAAGTGCCGAGCCGCGGGTGCTGGGAGTGACAGAGCGGATTGTTATGTATGTCAATTGGAAAGAGATTAGAAAAAGCAAATATATTGTCTTTATTGCATTTAGTCGTGTCTTTCTTGCTGTTATTCACTCTTCAAATGCCATTTCGCTGCTTCATCAGTTCTATTTGCCACCTCTTCCTGTTACGGACATACACTGCACGCACATCTGGTTGGCCTGAACCTTTGTTTTCCGTTTTTCCCTCCCTGCGTTGTTATCTGTTGGCTTCATTAACAACACCACTAATTTCACTAGTTTCATCGTGACATCAGTTTTTTATTTTTTTCATCCTAGTGGAGCAACCAGAATAAGTTTTAACCCATTGAGGGGGAAACACTTTTAGTGACACCACAAAGGGCTGCTTTCTGCAAGTTCCATTACACCCTTTCTGAACAGAAACATCTAAAAGTCTATCAGTATCGACTTGTGTTAGTTCAGACAAGATCACCGATGGGAAAAGTTTTTTTTGAGAAAACACTTGGAAAATGAATTTTCGAACAACAGGACCGTCAAGGTTCCTCCTTCAAGTCTGTTGAACCCTAATGATAATTTATTCTACGTGCTCTTTATTATTTGAAAACTTCAAATTTCTCACTATCATTATACTATTATTATTCTCTCGCCTCCGCACAGACGTGCACACTCGGAGACAAACGCAACGTATCAAGGACAACGCAAAAAATATGTTTTAAACATTAACTCAATAACATGCCTCCAACTAAAACTCAAGGACAAAAGTACAGTATAATCACACACACACACACGCACGCACGCACGCACGCACACACAGAAACGCAACTCTCTCCTATATAAGTTTGTTTAACAGTGAGAATTCATTTGCCGGCACAATGGATCAGCAGTCAGACGTACAATACCTTTAATTACAGTTACCGTGTCTTTTTGTGCGGAAAGCTGAGCAGCTATGAGCTTTGTGGTAACATCCGACTAATCCCACGGGAAAAAAAAAGAAAAAAGAAGGCTCAACTTGAAATGCGCATTACATCCTGTTTGCCCGTGATATGGCAAGGCACATCAGGCTGACACAGAAACTGAGAAGTTTAGCACGGGCTCGGACTCCTGACCAAGATGCCCATGAAAAGCCATTGTCGAGAGCGGCTCGGTTAATTAAAGCAGGGGCAGCGCTCTACATCTGTCACATCAGTTGGCAGTTCCTTTAATTATATATTTTGGTCAATCTGTTCTTCCTGATGTGGAAGGGGATGCCATACATGAGACAACATCTGCTCGGCTGTGTCACATGAGCTTCAGCATCTGTCCGTGTTTTTACGCAGGGGTGCCAATCACTCGAGTGGCGCCTCGCACACGCTCGCGCTGTCATGGCGAGAAACCACAAACTCCGTCGAGCTCCAGGAGTTTACATCTGCGCCACTGTCACAATTAACAGTCTGCCACGCTCTGCCGCAACGCTACACACCCAAAGAGATTGGCACTACACACAAATACCCAGACACACCCTGTGGCTCGCAGTCATTTCGGTCCCTTTCGGTGTCCATCAAGTAGACAGTGGTGACTGTTCTCCAGACTGACTCCACCCACAAAGGCTTGTGATCACCTAAGCTGTCAGCCGTCATCAGCAGGAAAAAAAAAAAAGCGCAAACAAGTCCACTGTGATATGGGTTTTGAAGATATTGCCCCAGAAAAAAAAATGTTACCCTTACAAGTTTCAAAAACTCAGTGGCATATTTTCCATTTTTTCTTTTTTTCTTTTTTTTTTTTTGCAGGCTAAGTTTTGTGTACCTTGTCTGCAAAGCCTCAGGGAGGATGTCAAGTACTTCTGTGTGGATGTCACTCGATTTAAAACATGGACACATATTGAAAGCCACAGTCAACTTATATTGGAAGAAATAAATGTATTGTATGCAACATATACAAGCATATTGGGTTGTGTGAGCATATCCCTGTTTATGTCATTTGCAAATTTAGCAGTCAATGTCAGAGTGTAAACTATTTAAGTGTACGATTACGAAAGCACTAGATTTATTTGAGAGTTAGATCCCCTGCAGGGCTGAGTTCATGAGTTTGGGAGCTTAATGGGGGTTAAAAAAAAACAACACTTAAATTTTAATATGTGATAATATTTAAGCAGAATATAAGCACACAGCCAAATATGCGTGCCTCATCCAGGACACACTCGAAGATGACATAGAAACCCAGAGACACACTAGTTTTCGGCCCCCAGATGCCACAATTTTTTGCTGTTCCTAATCCCCTTTGAGTCTATTAATATTACTGTTTCCATGGCGATCTGAGCTTTCCCAAATGTTGTGCAGATAAGAGGAGATAAGAGCATAAGGAGCCCAAAGATAAGAGCAAGTGACCTGGAGAGATCAGAGCAGTGGAGGTCAGGCACAAGAGCAGAAGTAAGTTCCAGAGAAATGGACCTTCTCTGCCAAAAATCTACCGCCAAGGTGACGAAAACTAAACAACACTACACATGTACAGATCCCCATCTAAGCTCTCTTGCAGTGGACCTAAAATGTCCATTAAAAATAGGCATTTTCCAGAATTAATGGAAGTCATTTAAATCTTGTAAACAGTCAGCTAATGCCTAGAACTAACCTTGTTTGTCTTCCCTCTAATTTGTTAGGACTTTTTGTACAGTTCAAATGATAAAATATGTATTACTTTGACAACTTGTGCTCAGCTATCATGCTTTGGGCATGTGCTTACCTGTTTGTTGCTGTACTTATGTTGGCTGGTCTTGTAGCTGTAATCTGAGTACTGGTCGGAGCCGGTAGAGTTGTCATCTCCTCCTGTCCCTACAAAGGTGTTGGTGGCAGGAAGGTCCTGGACAGCCTGGTGCTTTTGGGAGGCTGAGGGGGACTGGGCCTGAAGCTGGATGGAGGGTAAGGGGGAGTTGGAGCGGTAGTGTCGGCCTATATCGGGGCTTCCTGGTGAGTACGTTAGTGGCAGGTGTATCCTGGGACTGTCATTGACTCCATCCAGGTTGAACTTGAGACTCTTTTGAAGACTGACCTCCTCCTCCTCACCTAGTGGCTTGGGGGATTTCTGGGGTTTTCCTTTTCTACCGCGCTTGCCTTTTGTATTCTTCGGAGCCTGTTTGGGTGCATACAAGTCTTTTGTTTCCTTCTTTCCAGCCTGATAGCCACTCTTTGTTTCTCTCTGGATTCGGTTTCTAATAAATACCACCACCAGGATCAGCATGACAACACCTGCTACACCTGCAAGGCTTCCGAACAGAATGTTGCTCCGCTGTGCAGCAAAGCCGTTGTCAGGATCACCAGCGATGTCCCTGTCTAGTGGAGTGTAAAGACTGTGTCCAACCAGGGCCTCCACTAAGCTGACATTTGAAATGGTTTCATTGACATAAATGTGGACCAGGGCAGTGGCATGACGAGCGGGCTTCCCTTTGTCACTCACTCTCACTACTAGGCGATGCAGTCCCCCGTGTTTTGGGGTCATCTCTTTGGCCAGCGTAATTTCCCCACTGGAGGGTGAGATGCGAAACAGGTGGTAAGGATTCCCACCGGCGATGCTGAAGATCAACTCAGCATTAGGCCCACTATCCAGGTCTTCAGCTTCGACTATCTCGACATGACTGTCCGGGGAGGCTAGAGGTGACAGGCGGCGGTAGGAGGAATTGGAGGGCTTGGTGATGACAGGATCGTTGTCATTTTCATCCAGTACATTGATTGTGACACCAACATATGAAGACCTTGGTGGCTCCCCACCGTCCACTGCTTTCAGACGGAAAGTATAGCTGCTCTCCTTTTCCCTGTCAAACGATATCCTTGAGAGAATGGTGCCTGTTCCATTCTGAACAACAAACTTGCCGACGTCGGGCTCTACCGAGAGGAAAACATGGGCGTTCTCAGCTTCGTCCATATCCAGTACGGTCACCATGCCAACTGGACTGAGGGGAGGCATGTTTTCCAAAACTGAAAAGCTGTATCCACTAAGCATGAACTTGGGGTCATTGTCATTACGGTCCAAGACTTTTATTACTACTGTAGCTGTTCCTTTATGAACAGGTGACCCTTTATCTGCTGCTGTGACCCGGAACTCATAGCGTTCTTTATGCTCCCTGTCGAGCGGGCTTCTAGCGCTCACTTCGCCCGTCTTTGGGTCAATTTCAAAAAGACCTTTGATGGAAGAGTCGGCCACAATATTATAGAGGAGTTCTGCATTAGTACCACTGTCAGCATCAGATGCTGTAACATCCAACACTTTCTCTCCTGGTTGGTTTTCCTCAGCAAATTCGACTTCAAACAAGGTTGGAGAGAAAATTGGGGAGTTATCATTCACATCGTTTACCTGCACCTTCAAAGAGTTTGTGCTAGAGAGCGCTGGATTCCCAGAATCTACAGCCACAATCTCCACCCTGTAATCCCTGACCCTTTCATAGTCGAGAGGAGTTGTGGTCTGCAGGAAATATTTCCTCTTGTTGTCAGAGGACGAGTCACTGGCGGGCCGCAGCTGAAAGGGAACGTCCCCCGCGACTACACAGGTTACGACCGCATTCTCTCCCTCATCCTTGTCAGAGACCTGCACCAAAGCAACGGCTGTTCCAACCGGCATGTCCTCGGAAATATTAGCCACTCCTTCACTGTGTGTCACCAGGCCAATCCCGCGGATCTCGACAGCTGGAGCATTGTCGTTCTGGTCCGTCACCTCAATGGTCACGAATGTCTTGGAGCTTTTAGGCTGAGGACCTTTATCCCGAGCCACCACGTAGAAAGACAGGCTGCTGATCTCCTCCCTGTCCAGTGGCCCTTTGACATAGATAACGCCGGTGGAGCGGTCAATTCGTAAAAGTTTCGGCACAGGGTCGACAGCTTGATGAAGGGTGTATTCAATTTCTCCATTAGGGCCCATGTCTGAGTCATTTGCCTTGACCTAAAATAATAGAAAAATTGTGGTTAGAGGCACTGCTTATGTTTAGAAATGTTAACATTCAAATGTAAAACAATTCAAAATAGAATCTTGCCCTGGTTATTCACATGAATGACCAAATGAATAAACAAAACCAATTATTATAATTCTAAATAGGAGGTGTACTTTTTTCAGTACTTTCTTCCGCCCATATTTAAGCACAGTAATTATGTTTTGGGCCTTTTTTTTCTTTTAATCCCTGTTGTCTTTTATTCTGAAAAACTGACAGGAGGAATGATCCCAATGAAAACATACGCCATTAAAGGGGTTATTCCTCTCACAAGAATTTCACCGTAGTAAGACGGCAAAATCTGACTCCTACACCGTCATTGTGCATCTCTGGCTTTTCTTTTTCAAAGCACATTATCAGCAATTGGAGAAATAAGCAGCTTTATTTCAGGCGAAAGCCTGCATTAATTATGCTCTCACACTTTTTGCCTTTGCTTGACATGCTCACTAAAATGTTGTGGATACGTAACTTTTGCTAGACTAATAATCCTACATGCAAATACGATAAAGACGTAAGCTGAGGTTCTGAGGAAGTATGTTATTTCGCTATTAAATACTGGAATGATATATGAATGTTTGTTTAGTCATTTCACCCTCTCTTCCCTATCTCTGCTAAACAATGTGCAAACAGTGAGCTGTACGCACATCTTTCAAAAACAAAATGACAAAGCATTGCCATTTGTTTCTTGTTGATCATTAAATTCGAAACAGGCTACTTAGAAGCAAAGCAATTTGAAATTCAATTTCCGTCATGCTAGCATGCAATCAAGCCTTGTAATGCCTATGGATGAAAGTCTCACCTGCAACACAGAGTGGCCAACTGGGCTGTTTTCAGACACTTCAGCGTCATACGCAGACCTTTCAAACTTGGGGACGTTGTCATTGGCGTCAGTGACCACCACTCGCAGCAGAGCACTGCTGTAGCGCTGGGGGTTTCCTCCATCCACTGCCTTGATGGTCAGGTCATAGGAATCCTTCAGCTCGCGATCCAGGTTGCCCAGGACAATGAGCTGTGGGAGCTTACCGCCCCTGTCATCAGCCACCTGTAAACCAAACAGGGTTGCTGCATCCGGCCCTGCAGTCAGAGCGTAATCAGCCACGCCGTTCCTCTCCGAATCCCTATCTGTGGCCAGCGGTATGGAGAAGAGCGCCCCCATGATCGTGTTCTCAGGGACGGAGATGGTGAGCACAGAAGAGGGGAATTGCGGAGTGTTGTCATTGATGTCCTGCACCTCGATCCGTCCTTCGATTAGCCGCGGGCTCAGGTTCTGTATCAGATCCGTCACTGACACCTCGAACTCCAGGAAACAAGGCTTTCCCTTGGCCAGGGTCCGACAGTCCCTCAGAGTCTCTCTGTCGATGGGAATCTCCGTGGTGAAAATGTCTCCCGTCTTCCCGTCAACTCGAAGGTAAGGGGATCCCACCTCTAGTTTGTAGAGGTGGCCCGAGTCTGGCAGCCCCTGGTCTGCTGCCAGGCTACCAATCAGTGTGTTTGGAGGCTGCTCCTCCTGGACCCGGTAGAGGATGCTGCCACTAGCACAACTGCAGTGCAGCATCAGGACCCACAGCAGCATTACTTGTGAAGTCACTTCCATCACTTCATCAGAAGTTGTGCCCTGCAAGATGAGAATAAAAGGAAGCTTTGAGTTCAACGCTGTTTCCTTTCGGAGCGAAAATGCATTTTTGCTGTGCCAAACTCCAAAGTAACTAATTGTAAGGGAAAAGTGCTTAGAACAGGAGGAACACATTTTGTCAGCATGGAAAAGCAGGTTGATACTGTTTTGTAACAACACAACTGCCAATGAATATTTTTTTTGTCAATGATTTGTGATGGAAGCCATAAAAGGCCTTTAAAACTAAATATATTGATGACAGCAACAAAAATAATAATATCCAAAACATTTTTATTAGATTAGCTCTTCAAATTGCATCCATAACAGGATGCCAACATGCGTTCAATTCGGTTGCACATCTCCAGGAAATGCTTCTTCCCAATGAGTGTTGAGAAAGTGAAAAAAAAATGAATATAGGAAGAAACCACATCTTGTAAGCCCACGCACAAAACAAACTTGAGGGCCTATGTGGATTGTTTCATCTGTATAATCTAATAAGAGTGCAACACAAAATCTGATTCAGCACAGCCTGAGAGACTCATTATTTGAGTTAGGTGTTGAGCAGCAAAGCAGTGTAGCACAGAAAAAAAAAAACAGAATCAAACACAGCCATACAAAAAACACGAAATAAAATGCCAGGATCTCGTCCGGCAACTAATTTGAACAGTTTGATTCTTTCAGGCAGAATTTTATAATAAAGAATGCTGGCGTACTTGAGGCGGTCGGGGTGACGGGGAGACTGGGGGATGACTTCCCATTCCACACAGGATTACGTAACGTGGCTATTATCATGAATTGCAGCTTGCCACAATGCACAGTAGAAACATTTGCTGCTATTGGCGATAACCTAAACACTGTAATCATCATGTTTAAGTTCGAACCTTTCAACACTGTAATTGCCAGCCGTTATTTCTGTGCCTTCTTTGATCTGTGGTCCCTCTGGCCAAAGAATTCGGGAAGAAATTTGTTTGTTTGTTTCCATGCTACATTGATTTTTGGACTATAATTATATCCTCTGTGCATGCGCGAATGTTTACAACGACTGAGTGTGCGGACGTGAGTCCTATTGGTAATTGAAACAGGAGCAGACGCTGAGGTTAAGTGTCAAGGTCCAGCACTCTGACAAGGCATATATATATATATATATATATATATATATATACATACATATACATATAAAAGAATAACATCTACAAACAAAACACTCTGTCTGGTGATCATTTCAAGTTCCACTCATTTCCTGTTGTGAACAGACTACACTGCTTATGCCAAGCCCTCTATGATTCAAACATAACAAAAAAACAACATACATATATATATATATATATATATATATATATATATATATATATATATATATATATATATATATATATATATATAAAACCAAAAGCCCTTGAGAAAATGAAAAAAACCTTATTCAAAACTATGCATGCGGTGTGCAGCTGAGGTGTTATGTCATCTCGCATGCTTAAGAGTTTGAAAGGACAAAAACAACAACAACACCAGCGCATCAACAACTCATCGCATCCAGTATTGACTGCGCCGAGGGATCAGAGGATCGTAGTGGTGCTTGCCACTTTTTTAGCTTCTTTTTTTGTATGTGTGTGTGTGGCTGTGGGAAAAGACAGAAATACACAAGCGCAGCTACAAACCTGATCTCAAGTCACCGCAACATGTACCTCCTCCTCCACGGAGTAAAGGTTCCGGAGAGGAGAGGAGGGGAGGGGAGCGCACGTGCGCGTACCTCGATTGACGGGGACGGGGGTGTTGCCAGAATACACAGAGATCCGATGGGAAATCCAATTTCTATGGAATATATTAAAATTGGAAGTGTGGCTTATTGACGCGCTAATTGCTCCATTATCGACGTGTCCCCTTTTTACAGTCGACTCCAGTCGATGTGGTCTGGACAGTGCAATGGGACAATGTGCACAGAGGGGAAAAAAGAAGAATCTGGGCAGACGTGAAAATATTATTTTACTGTCGCTCCGCGGCCTCCTTCTTCACGCTAATCGAGTCTGTAGTTAAAAAATTACAAGAGTTTTTGTTTCAACGTTTAAATTCTTGGCAGATTCTGAATGAAAAAATTAAGCTGCCTAATAATTTTCTTTCTTGTCCAACCTATGTGCTCAATCTCAAGTTCCATCATCAAATTTTCTTTCTTTTAAAACTTTAAACTGATGGCTTTTGATTGCTGGATTGCGAGAGCTTACATGAATAAACATGTTTGATTTAGTTTACCTCTCTCCGTCCCTGAGCCCATGCGGTCCCAGCTACTTATAGCACAAAGCGGCGCGCTCTGATAGTGACATGATTGTTACGGTTGATGACACTCATGACTGAATGTCTTCCAGTTGGCCTCATGCCTGTCTTCCAGATGGCACCGTGCCTGGCGGCCACAGCGAATTGGTGTTCTTTTTTTCCTCCCTTTGTTTACGTTCGCATTAAAATTCAAGTTGTTAGTGGCATAAGAGTTTTTTTTTTTTTTTTTTTTTGCCATCCGCCAGTGAGAATTCTCTTAACGGTTAAATATTACTGAGACTGGGTCCCTAGTTTTTCATCTCTTCGGCTATTTTCTTTTTCTTTTTTGTGCACTTTATAATTTAAACGCGGCTGCCACTGGACTCGCGTGTAAACGGTGTAGAGCCCTGAGGAGGACGCAGCATCACTTGCAGAAGCTCACGTCAGCGTACATGAATCAGTTTTTAAGGTTACACAATCATAACCGAATGATAACGGTAATAACAAGATTTGCTAGCTGCACCTTCTGCCATGCTTGTTTGGTCCAGAGCATTATTTGATCTTGCTACCCTCTCCTTCAGTGCAGAATTGTGATGCCTGTCGCATTTGAGTGACGTAAAAGTCGGACAAAATTCGACCATTATAGAAAGGTCAGATGGATATCCAAATTAGCACATATGGGCGAGGGTCTAAATTCAAAATTATGTGTTATGCTGTTCAAACTGTCATAAGAAAAACATAAACCAGTTTGCGGGGAAAAAAAAAATGTATTTGGGTCACTGTAGCCTGCAATGTAAACGTAGCCTTCGTCTTAGAATATCTGACAGATTTAACCAAAATATCAACACCATCTGTATTTTCACCTCATCCCTGAGCTCCTGTGGAAGGAGGACGAAGGGCAGCTTGTGCTTCTTTTTTTTTTCTTTCTTTTTTTTCACCACTGGGTTACTGGGCTTCTTGCTGAATACCTGAGTGGCAAAGGAGGATTAATTAGACATGCCGAAAACAACGGAGGTAGACTTTTCTAGCATCTCAGCACTTTTTTTTTTTCCATCCCCTGGTCAGACTTTAGTTATCGTCTGACATCCCAGCTGCTGCAGTGGATTCAAGAACGCAAGCTGAATCAGGCATATCGCAAAACTCAGCGTCGACGCCCAAAAAGGTGGACGGGGGACGTTACATTTCTTCCTTGTGCTGGAAAACGCATCAGCCCTTTTAGCGGGCGCTGAAATGTCCTTCAGAGAGAGAACCCAGCGGTAACACTGCCAAGCAGCGAGGCTGTCGTTAAATCTGCGTCCAGCGTTGAGCAAGTGAACAACTTCAGAGGCCGCGAGTCTGAGAAAGTCCTTTGTTTTGGTTTGGGAGCTCACTCAGTCAACCCTGAACGACTGTGGCACTACAGAAACGTTCTTATTTATGGTGATTTTTTTTTTTAGATAATCACTGCAGGGACTTTCCCATTTGTGCACTGGCTACTCATTATTATTGCATCAGAATCACAGAGCTCCTTTGTGGCAGCGACACCAAAGGACAGCTTAGAACTCTAATGCCAACCTGACCCCTACTGCACTACAAGTTTCCTCAGTTCAGTATTCTCTACAGAGAAAGCTAACAATTTAGGGATCCAAGAGGGTTTAAAAATGCACTTTCCTTTGCGGGGCCCTGTATCTTGCAGTAATAGAGACCAAACAACACACTGAACCGGCCAATTATTTAGGTGTTTTTTCCTAAGCAGGTATTCTTGGGGAAAAAAAAACCTCTCCCGATTGAGGAGGGAACCTTAAACTGCCATTTAAGCGGTGTGCTGCGCACAACCTCCTGCTGAGATCATGTGAGCGGTCCAGATGGTTCCAGCACAGAGCTGAAGGCAGCCTGTACCGCAGTATGGAGGTGGATCTTCAAAGACAGCCACAGACGGACTGACGGGGCTGAGACATAGTTTTCAACTTTCAACAACAACAAAAAAAAAAGAATAAAGTTAAGGGCAGAGCGCCTCAGTTGGGCGGTGTTGAACACCTAGAGAGGAGTGCCTGGCTCAAACCTCAGCTTATTAAGACCACGAGGTGTGTCAACTCAGAAGCAACCTGAGTGGATGCTCAGTGTATCGTGAATCTCACTCTGCACAGCCATCACTCCGAACCCTCACAGGCTGCCAGACATGCTGACCTACGCATACCCCTTCACCTGCTAACGACCTCGATAGATCTTATGGATCCCAATGGGTTGACATGAAGAGGGATGGCTTCTCAGCCCTGCAATGTATATCACCTGGAAGTCTGTTGCTTTTATCACCTAGCCGAATGTATGCCTCTACGGTGGCTCAAGATTAGCAAGTAGCCTCGGCCCAAATGACCATTTAAACTCATCTGTGCATGTAATTTATTTACTGTATTTGATCTGTTTTGTTTTTTTCCTCCGCACACATCACTGTATGTGCAGAATGTAATTTATTACAAAATCTGCTGTTTCTCTAAAAGGGTGATTAACGGCTGAAATCCCAAACGTAAGTGACTGATCTGTGAATGATGGCCCCTTAATGTCCTGCTGCAATCACAATGTGTCCTCAAACAGTCCTGTTCATCCTGCCTTTCAGTTTTTATTGAGACACTGACACGTTTTGTTGCGTCTTACCCAACACCATTGTTCACTTTTGCCTCAATCCACTGTTAAACTAATATATTTCACACCGAAACCGAATATCCCTAAAAGATCAAACACCTTGGCCCTCTCCGGTGTCATTTTCAATGATGGCTGAACTCTCTAGCTCCGACAATCAACCCGCCTTTGAACATCTCTCGCTCCACCTCTACTTCATGGCTCATTTTCTGACACTAAAACCGCTGCTCTGGAGAAGGTTTTAGAAAGAAAAAAAAGACTTGACTAGTAGCTGCTGAGCATCACGCAAATGGCAGAGCCTGATTGAGGCCTCACACAGTGCACCACCGGGCTGCACACGCACGCTATTCGGGAGAACGCCTTCTCGGTGCCTACACTCGCTGACCCCACCTGTAGCAAAGTGTGCACAGTTGGTCTCATTCTGGAGAGGGATACAGGTTGTTTTTTTTGTTTTTTTCCTCTGCCCATAATGAGACCTTGGCAGCAGCTGAGCACGAGCAGAACAATGACCTCTCAGAAACTGGTATAATCTGACCGCACAAGCACCCACTAACCTGCTCCACTACCGTCTGGCATTAGCATGCATGAGCTCGGATCCTTTTCATTTACTCAGACTAGAAACCATCATTCTCAAACCACATCGTGTGTGGGTTGCCCCCAAAAGAAAAACAATGAAAAAACAACGACAAAAAAACAAACACCTTTTGACCCCCTGGGCTGAAATCAAACTGTCTCCAAAAATCTTATATTTTCAAAGGTGAGCAGACCAAAAAACATCCTTTTGAAAAAGTGGATCTGCTGGTGTTTTGATTCACATTTTGAGATCAAAAAGGTGTTGTGTGCTGCGGCATACATAATTAATGAATCTTAACTAGGGCTGCAACTCGTTTTTCATTATTGATTAAACTAAAAATAATCTGCAGATTGGGCGATTAATCATTTAGCATGTTAAATGTCAGGAAACTTGGAACCTTTTTTTTCCATCATATTTTCCCTAAGCCCAAAATGATGTCACCTTTAAGAATTCTAATACCTTCAATTTGCTTTTGTTTAAACAAAGAGGACAGATAATTCTTACATATGAGGAACAATGCCGTATTTGGCTTTCAAAATTGTATTTTGGGCAAACTGGCTGGCTGATTGGTGACTTTACTGTGGAAAAAAAAAGAACTGCAAACACGGGACGCAAGTGCAATCACGACTACGGAGATATCATCACTTATTCAACATCTGCAAATACCTTGAATATCTTAAAACTCGCTCCAAAACAACCATTCTGCGTGAATACGTTTTAAATTTCATTTGCTTTTTCTTAAAATTAAACAGCACACACTGAGGGGAAACCGACAATAAACGGGCAAGGCTTGGCATGTGCGAGTGTCTTGCATTTTAAATAGACGCGTGTGAAGAAGAAGGAAAAGATAAGGAGCAGTATAATTGTGTTGCGGGCATGCAAGCCCGTCCTGGTTGCCATGGAGACAGACTAGCTACCGGCTGAGTCAACCCCAGCCGACTGACTAGGTGACACTTGCTCTTTAAGTCAGCCACTCCACAGATCTGGCAGAGATGATTCAAGCGTATCAAGCGAGGCGTGATTGAAAATTGCTAATATGCATCAGGGTGAGGATGTGTCTGGGGGGAAAGGAAAAAACCCATTAGAGTGAAGAGGCAACACTTATTTTATATCAGGAGGCCCTGGCTGGACGCTCTTTGCAGAACGTGGCAAACAGCAGCGGCCGGCTCGTCGTTCTGCGGCACCTTAATTTACACTCGGGTACAGATCGAGCTCATTAATTCCTAATGTACGAAGTGCAGCCCTGCCGTGGTGGGAAGATAACAGATGATTTAATGATTTTCTCAACCGATGCGATTTGATATATTGGCTGACTCGGCGCCTTTAGCAAGTATAACAGGTAAAATCCATTATCCTCCCACCAGCGTGATTTATGATGGGTTGTATCACGGCTTAGGTCTCCCCACACACTTCCAGGGACTGTAAACCCTGGCCACTGGTAATGAGAAAGCAATGGCCTTTGGTTGGAAACACTTGCCTGGGGCACCGGCGTTTGATTTAGCTATTCGTGTAGGATGCTCCACGCGCACACACACACACACACTCTCGCACGCACGGACACACAAAAAAATAACACTGATAGGGAGGTCGGCCTCATGACTCCAAAAGAGCATTAAAACGGAAATCAAAGAGGCTGTATTCAGAAACTGCCAGAGTGCTTTAAGGAGCTGACAGGTCATACATCAGCTTATGCGACTATAAACAAAGTTCAGCTGAGATAAGAGTGTTTCGCTGCCTTTTAGCTCCTCTTTCCCTTTTTTTTTTTTTTTTGTCATTTTCAACTCGACAAAGGATTTTGCCCCGGTTGAATTTCAGCCGAGGCGTCATCGGATCACTCCGGGAACGCCGGTTTGTTTGCTCCGACGCCATCCGACGTGTTTGACCGACCATCTCAGACTCCTGTGTCCCGAGGGTGCTGGGCGTCACACGCACGCTGCATGTCATCTTCTGCAGGTCTCAGCGGAGAGCCCCGAGAGGGAAAAATGCAAATTGGAGCCAACTTGATTAGATAGATGGATAGTAACACAACGGCCAGCGTCACGGTTTCGGAGTGGATTTAGCCTTGTTAAGTGTCAGATAGATAGAAAGATAGATAGATAAAAACATTTTTTTGGTATCTTTCGGATTGTACTGTCCTACACTAATGTCAGTATTGATACTGCGGACGGGGTGGGGGATTTCCACACAGACTTTTGGAAAACGTGTGAGTAGACAGATTATCTGGTGGCATCCAGTGTCTGACGCGGACCAGAACTGGCAATTAGGCTTCGTATTGATCTGCTCTGTTTTGACGGCCCTCTGTGTGGGAACTTGGACCGACATCACTATGTGGAGCAGACTATTAAAATGCGCCTGGTGGCCAGCTGGGAGAATGGAAACAGCCCAGACTCTCGGCAGGGGGAGATTCTACCCCCAGCGAGCGGATACGCCGATCAAAGACCCCCCCCCCCCCCCATATACCACCCCACCCCCTCCCTCTCCAATACCACCCCCACTTTCCCCCTGCCCCCTCCCATCCTCCTCCTCTTCTTCTCTCCAATTACACGCAAGAATCCCCCTGCCGCCGCCACCACCCTCAACCCCCATATATGAAAAGTGCCGATTAGTTATTAACGCGGCGGCTCCGTTGAGCACACGTCAGAATTATTTGCGCAAAAAATAAGAATTCGTTGGCGGCGACTTAGCAAATGAAGACAGACTAATGGAGGCAATTAGTTCGATGTTTTGCTGCTACACGGGCGGGTTGGGCAGGGGGGCTGTAATTTAAATGGATCGCATTTTCTAGTCGGGAGGAATCGTAAAGCTGCAATAAAAACAAAAAATATTAATATAAAAGCGTGATACGAAGTCAATTCCAATTGCGAAGTGCGTTCATAAAATGGCTTAATGGCGATTTTTAACGCGGAGGATCGACTATCTCGGATGTCCCTTTAATGGCAGTTTGTTTTTGTTTTTTTTGTTTTTTTCCCCTCCCGCGTCTTGAAAATGCCCGTGCGACGGATGTGTGTGTGTGTGTGTGTGTGTGTGTGTGTGTGTGTGTGTGTGTGTGTGTGTGTGTGTGTGCGAGCGCGCGCAGAGTGCGGGAGGAGGGATGTGGACGCAGCTGTGTCCCATCAACCTGTAACGCGCCGGAGCCGAGCCGAGCATCCGGAGAAGCGCCGGACAAGTCGGCGTGAAACAAAAGCCACGATCGGTGCCGACGTAATCTAAAACACAACGCAACTTCAGCTACGCGATCGGTCCGCAACGTTTACCAATAAGCAACTTTTTTTTTTTTTTTCAACAACACAGAAAAATAAATAAAGAGTGATAAATGCGCAGTCATGGCAGGAGGCTACTACTACCTGTGCCGGAGACTCGTCCGCGATCCGTCCGCAGATTCCCTGCTATATGTCTGTATATATATATATATTTATATTTTTTTTAAAGGAGGTCCAGCGGGGATCCCAGAGGCAGGTGTCTCACCCTCAAACCTCCGCTGACACGATGAGGACGGTGATGAAGAAATCAAACTTCAGCAGGGCCACACGTGCAGGAGAGTGAGAGAGAGAGAGAGAGAGAGAGAGAGAGAGAGAGAGAGAGAGAGAGAGAGAGAGAGAGAGAGAGAGAGAGATAGAAATCCTCAGGCAGCGTCTTTGGAAATAACTTTCCGCATCAAAATTCGGGAGGTTGTGTCCAAACGCTGAGAGCAGATGACGGCTCGCCGGTGGTGTTCGAACTTGGGGTGGCTGTTGATGATTGTTTGTGAGGTTCTTAAAGCCGGCGGGAAGCCGGGGAGTCTCAATCCAAGAGGTGCGCCGTCTCCAGTCCAGCGGCAGAAAATACGAGCGGATCGCAGCCGAGATGTGCACTCGCCGGGCGCATCCAAGTTTGTCGAGCGCTTCCCTCCACCTCCTCCTCCCTCCTCCTCCTCCTCCACCAGCTCTTCCTCCTCTTTCTCCTCCTCCTCTTCCTCCTCCTCGAGCAGCCCGGGGCGCACTCTAAGGACGCGCCGGGCGGCTCGACGTCGATGTCATTTTCATTTTCTTTTCTCTTTTTCAGGAAAGCAAAACGCAAAAACCGAGGGCGTCTAGCGGCGGAGGCGGTCGGAGAGGGTCCCGCGCGAGAAGCCCATCCGCGCGCATTGCCAGCGAGCAAGTGTCGAGATGCTGTGGGTAGAGGCAGCCGAGTTGCTCCCTTCTCTCCCTTCCTCTCCACTCATCCGAGCGTGGGAGGAGGTGGGGCTCCGCTCTCATCCACCGCAGCGCAGCAACTTCACACTCGGCATCGAATTATGGCCGAGCTGCCGGCCGAGAGAGAGGGGGCGTCTTCCTCGCGCACGCACAGGCACGCACACACTTTGAGTAGATCTCATCAAACTGGGTCACCTCAAATGGAGGGCGCGCGGCCCGAAAACTGACGCCTCCACCTTCGGTTGATGTCTGCAATTTTGTTTGTTTGTTTTTTTTTTCCTTCCCGAGGGGAGGTGTGACACGCGCACGCACCTGCAAGTGGGTGGAACAGGTTGCTCGCACGCGCAGTTTTGACTTGTTGATGCGCGTGCAAAATGAAATTCCCCTACCCCCACCTCTTCACCCCCTCCTAAAAAAGAGCGAGGGAGATAGAACTAGAAGGCGCCCGGCCACAATTTATTCATTTGGCGCCACCCTCAGGCTGTTAGAATATTAGGAAGCTATGGAGTCCACTACACCACAGGCAGTCTTCTGATTTTTTTTTTCTCCTTTTGTTTGATTAGATAAGCATTGTAACATCTGTTTGTTAGAGACTACACAAGTAATTGCAACATGACAAATAATGATAATGTACCATGCTGCTCCCGCCGCAGCTTTTGCACTGTGCTTCTGAGTAGAAAGGGAAAAAAGAAAGAAAGAAAGAAAAGAAGTACAATAAATAAACAAGTGGTTATGTCTGACGTCCACTATTTTAAACGGCAGCAGAGTAATTAGAAGACAAAACGTCGCCGGGCTCGTGGTGATAAATCCGCCCAGCTCGGCGGGGAGCGGAATTCATCCGGCGCCGCCGCTTTGTTTCTCCTCCTGTTAGTCCCAAACACCGATGCCGGTGATCACAGCTGTTTAAAGGCCCGGAGTGTTTAGAAGAATTAAGACGGCACACTGCGAGTACTGCTGCAGTGTGTAGTGTGCAGATATTACGCCGCGCAATTGGCTTCACTTTTATGCTTTTGTTTGCTTAAAGTTAGCCATCAATATTTACATGCCTGCTGGTGCTGGCTGGGGGCGCTGCCACGGTTCCAGACAGGACAAACAAATGGTTCTGAACGCAATTTTAGGTGCTTTTTGCAATTACTTTTCTTCTGTTTGCAGCACAAAATGATTCTTGCATAATTGAAAAGCAAAATATTTTGTCAACACACTGACCTGTGTGTTACGTGGACACAGGAGGCTCGAAAGGTAATAAAAGAGTTTACTTACACAGGAGCACGGCAACTACTACAGTAGTAATTGAACACTGGAATGAAGGAGTCACCAGTCCAAATCCAAATCCATACATCGGGTGAAGTTCTGACAAAGAGATGACGTGTTTGCGGTGCTATGGGGACGGCCCTTAAATAGCCTGAGGAAGATTATGAGATAAAGACTAAAGAAAAGACTGAAGTGGACAACGACTAAAGTAAGAAAACAGGGAACTCTCCTAAAGACTAAAGTGGACAACAGGGAACTCCCCAGATCACAGACCAACCTAGAACCCTGACCCTGTGGATTCGCAACATCTTGTGAAAAATGTCGGGCCATCCGATGGTCTCGTCCTCTCCAGACGGGAAAGTGGGGCTAAGAGTTGCGTTAAAGGTCCAGTGTGTAAAATTGGCCATGATTCATGATTTTTACATTATACTTAACATACTGCCTATGAATACATTCACAAAAGTGTTTACTCACAGTACAATAAAAGTATTTTTTTCTACCCTTCGAAAGGTTCACATATATATAAGAATTTACATTAGAGCAGCCCTGCAACTTGTCCAGGGTGTAACCCTGCCTTCGCCTTATGACAGCAGGGATAGGCTCCAGAAGGCTCCCGCAACCCTGGGTTCAGGAAGAAGCGGGTATTGAAAATGGATGGATGGATGGATACATACAGCAAGGGTCTTGCTCCTAGTTAGCTGCTGTCTTGCACCAGCCATTTTTGAAGGAAGCCCTCCTGACAGTGTCCTGAATACGAAACGCTCTGTCAGGTGGGCTTCCCTAAATACCAGTCTTCCTTAAAAATTTTACACACTGCACCTTTGAGTCGTTGCAGTCTGAGCTCTCGGCAGGTACACGCCGCTTAATCTCACACACTGGGCCTTTAAGCGCGAGCGACGGACCGGGAGCAGTGAGTCAAACACAGGAGCGGCCAGAGAGGGAAGCCCCGGGCGCCGTCCTCCTGCCTGTCGACCGCAGCCATTCTGCGGCCAGAGTTTATCAGAGCCTTTTCCCAGCGTGTGACTCCTCCCCCACCTCTCATTAGATGCAGACACACAGCTGTTGGGTTACCTGTCCAGGGCTGCCATTAAGGACTGCCATTCAGGGCTCGCAGCGTCCGCCAGCCAATCACATCGGAGCGCCCGCCCACGCCCATGCTAATAACACATTGAAGCATTTTTCGCAGGTGGCCTACAAGTTGTCTGAGAGGCGGGGAGGCTGTCAGAGAGGAAAATTAATGTTTAAGGAATGGAAGTTAACATCCTTTTAAGTGAGTGCCAATAAAAGACAAACTCATTGAATTAGGAGGCCCCGGTTAAAACAGTGAGCGGGCAGCCATTTAATTCCAACCATTAACGTGCCATTTGAATGTGAAAAGGCTCATTTAGAGAGGCGCTTTAAGTGATTGCAAACAATTTAAATTCATGTTACGTGTCAGAAGTTATTTTCCGTGATCGATTGAATTAAATGAATTTTTCTTTTTCTTATTCCCCGTTGCCCGTTCCCTTGTAATAAACCGCATAAATTGGAATATGAATCGGAGTCGGCGTTTTAAGACAGTAACGCAAACTGACTTTGGTCGCCGGCGTCTTTGAAATTCATGCATTCCAAGAATCAAACAGCTGAGCGGCGACTGAGGCCGGCGTTTAAAAAGCGATATTGTTGCAGATGGAGAGCCGACGTGGGCTGAGACGTGGCTCCATTTGATGTCTTTATTAATCAGCTTGAAGCGCACGGCTCTGCGCTTTTTCCCCCCTCCCTTTACTTACCTTTATTTTTCCCTTTGTGGTCATATTTGAATACTTGGGAGTCGTGGAATCAAGACGAGTGGGAAGATAATCGGTGCAACAGGACAAAGGCGGCGAATGCCCTCAAAACTCACCCAACCCCCTGAAAAAGACTATTTGCAGGGATGCAGAATCTTGCCGGCGCCATGAATATTACAGCCTCATACATTTGATGAGGGGAGGATTCTTTTTTTTTTTTTTCACTTAGTCACATAAACACATTCAGCTGGCATAAAATGAATGTCAGGCGAGTTTTAAAAAGAATATTTTTCTTCCGCGTCGCCTCTCTTAAAGCCGTCTCCATTTACAGGGTGCCTATTGGAGGAACGGCGGAGGAACCTTGAAGCTCGGCTCGGCTGAATGCACCACGGGTTGACAGAGAGCACGCTAATTCCAAGATGCTCTGTCTGTTCTGTTTTTTTTTTTGCAGTTGCGACACACAACACGGCGCGCGTGAGCGAGCGCGATCTTTTTGCATTGACTCTTATCACACGACCCACCTGGAGCATACACACCCCCTCCACCCCCCTCCAACCTCCCCACCGCCGCCCACAAACGCACGCGCGCACGCTTTCAAAGGGAAGTCTCCACAAAGCGAGCCAGCGCCGGCGTGCACATCTCCAACGCCATTAGGATTCATCCAGAGGGGTAAAAAAGAAGAAGAAGAAGAAAAAAACCAACAGGAGGAAGACAAATCAGAGAAAGTTGTCCGTGCAACCAAACGGGCTTCACATCTGCCCCCGCCCACTTTCAGCCAGCGGAGCAGACGCTGAGGGACGCTCAGACTGAGACGCTCTCGCCGTGACCCGATGGGATGCGACCTCGTGCGAAAGGCCACGAGTGTCGGCGGCACTTGTGCTTATGCAAGGATCAACTTTTTAAATAGCGTGGCAATGAAATAAATAAAGTCTGGAATATTGTTTTGCCCTCAGCGGCTGAGAAAAACATATTTCACCTTCCTTATGTTTTTTTTTTTTTCCTCCCCCCCACCCCCGACACCCTGTTTTATCTACTTGAGCAGACACTCGCTGGATGACTATGTTACATCCAAATTCGCTGCACTTGCGAGGCAGGAGCAGTTAAAGGGGCAGTGATGCGGAGAGGCTGCTGATTCCTCAGCGGTCCGTCTCTGCCCACATTTCAAATATTGATTCGGTAATGGCTAATCACAGACAGCAAACACACAATCCAGAAATGTCTGAAGGGAAATTAATGAAACAATTACAAATCAGACACACACTTTAGGCATGAGTGTGTTGTTCTTCTCCACAAAGGGCAGGTACAGCGGGATTTGGGGCAACACTGCACAGTAAATATTTTAGACCAAACACAAACATGATGTCATTAGTGTGCCTTTAAAACAAGTGGAGTTTAAATATTACACGTGCATCTTGAAAAGCTCCAAGCAGTTTACACTCAGCATTAGTAGTGGGAACATTTGGTGGTCTTTTCGTTCAAAAATAATAAGAATATTTTATTTAAATAAAGCAGCTTCCGCCGTAGGGTGTGGGCTAAGACTGCTTGCATGCAGGGCTTGAGGTCAAGCATTTTACCAAGTTGAAAAATATGAGAACACAAAAGGATTTTAGGACCACAATGAAAGGTATCTGTAACGGATGTGTTTTTCTTTGATAAAACTGTATGAGGAGACTCTGCAAGAAAAAAATTCAAAATAAAATATCCACTAGGTTTTTAAAGTGATTGCTAGTGCAATAGAGCTACTTTACTCATCCACATACACATATGAACTTCTTATTGTTTCTTTTTATCCAGTTATCAATCACATTAGTCAGCGATGGTCCTTGGTGAAAACAGCCAATGGAATGGCTTGCTGATGCATGTTGTGAACTTGTAGATCAGCTGTTTTCCACAGTTTACCGGCCTGATGACAGTGTGAGAAGAGGACAAGTGTGAACTCGCGCAGCGGCTGGCTGCCTGGCTGCCTACCTACACTGTAACAACTCACCTCCCCTTCCCCTCCACCCATTGCACATCTATTGGTTCTCTATGTTACGTAGAGTTGTTATATATGCCTATGTTGCTGAGTTGTTTTTTTTTTTTTTTTTTTTTTCCCCAGTCCCACACTGTACTACCTCTTAAGAGCATAGTTTGAGATGAGTTGTTGCCTCCCCCTCTCCATCCTCTTTAAATGCCCAATCTTGCAGTGCTGTCTTCCCCATGTCATATTGTATATGTGTTGTATATGTTTGCACAGGGATTCTATAATTTTGCTTGTATTTCAGTACATGTGACCAATAAAGGCTCATTCCATACATGTAGTCTCTGTAACAGAATGTCCACACATCAAAATAAACAGAAAACTTTAATTGAAGTATATATTTTATATTTCTGTCTTACAGGCACCACCTGCACTGTTCTATATTTAGTCGCATATGTGAGCAAAATGTAATAATGTAATAAGGAACATAGACTAAGTCGTGCTAATTAATCTTTAAAGGCTCTACATGAAGAGTTTTTGGATGTTGTTTGTATGGAGGAACCAAAGAGTAATTCTCAGTTGGAACAAAAAAGGACACCACTTTTGGAAGCTGCCCAAAAAACAACAGAAAAAGACCAGCAAGAATACGAATCCATGTGTTTCACATCTAAAATGTTGCTCATGCATCTTTTAAAGCTGCTGTGTGTGGAACTGTTGAATGGTCTTTGTATTGTTGAACCAAAGTGTATCTCTTTGTTGCTGATACAACAGCACACTGCTTTAGGAAGCTGGCCTGAAAAACCACAGAAGAAGAACAAGGAGAAGAGAGTATAAGATGGATGACTGTCTAAATGAGTGCAGGTCCGTCTGCATTTGTGTTCCAGACAGACAGACAGACAGATAGATAATGAAGTTGCTGGAATAGATGCTTCAACAGTTCTAACAAGCTAATGATAGCTTTACACTTGTATATAATTACAATGAAGCCACCTTCAACTGTTGGTCAAAGGTTGCAATTTATTAAAAATTACCTTATGGATGTGCAGTTAAAGAAAGGCAAACTTTTCAATAAAACAGTAATAATCATCTAGCATCTTGCTAGCTCAAAAACATAATTGTGTGCAACTGGATCGCAGCCAAGTTAAGATGAACCCAAATGGACACATTTCACATCGTATGGGGTCACACTTCACTTATTTTACCACAGCTGCAGGTGGTGCGGCAGACGAAGGAGTTTGCGAACTGCTGCGGCAGAACAACTGTTGAACTCCGGCTGTGCACATCCATCCATCATCTCACTTGTAATGGACTGGCTGCGCAGCGCACATGTTGACACGTCCTAGCAGGAAACTGGCGGGCGAATTGATGACTTCTGCGCTCGACTTTGAGGGCATTGCGCACCGGTGTGTTTAGCTCCTGCTCACTTTTACTGGCATGTTAATTGGAACTGAGTCATTGTTGTTTATAAATCTGCCTTCCTGCTCATCCTGCTGTGCTGTGCAACTTATCTTTTCCTTGATTTAATACCAGCAAATGCAGAGCTGGATCGTGAGAAAAAGAAACTCCTCCAGGGACCCGGAGTTTAAGAGTTCCTCTGTGATTAATTTCTTTTTTAGTTTCATATTTTAGCACTTGAATTATGTGGTGCGTGGCTCTAATAGAGGGCTGAGAAATGTATTTATGCCACTATGATAAAAGAAATGCTTCAATGGAGTATAACTGCTTCATTGGGGAGACAAAAAAATCGATCCCTCAAATAAAGTTTATTATATTTGCTTAGAAGAGCAAGATAAACATTCTTGAATAAGTTATATTACGTAAAACGTTTAAAGATTCCCTATTGTTGAAAATCACTTTTCATGATTAGTGTTGGAAATGTGCCAAACAATGCAGAAACACATAATAAAAATATGACAGTAAGAGAACTCCTAATTGCGTCCTTCACTTCTTTGCAAGTTGTCAACGAATTGCTCAAACTCATTTTACTGACCCGTGAGTCTTGATTCCTCTAATCGATTAACTCTTTCACTGACTCTTCCGTGCTATAGCCATCTAGCTTTCTGCAAAGTAGAGAGTCACTGCTATGATATTCTGACTGCAAATGTAAAATACCATAAGTGACAATTCAAAGCTGTTTTACCTCAGTCGCCGCTGTCCCTCCCAGCTAGGACTGGCAGGCACTCAGTAATTCACAATAGACCTTTTTACAGGAGGCTGAAAACATAGGGCTAAACTGGATCCACACTTTTTAAGTCATGGGCTTAAAAATAAAGATGTGGAAATAAGTGAAATACAGATCTTTATACTAAACATCTTGAAAATGGAAAATGTCATTTGATAATACAGAGCGAATGAGGCAGCTTCAACTCTTAAACAAGCATCATCATTTTTTCAGCATTAGCTGTGGCAAGGAGCACTTTCTGCATATCCAGATATTGTCACATTATAAATGTCCTTCTTAAACTCTACCTGACATTGTTTCCACCTTCTGAAGATGGATGAAACTGAAAGGCATCACTCTCCGAGGGTAAAAGACCAAAAGGGTAATGATGCGACTCCTACTGGCGTCAGCCGAGACGCCTTTATGAAGCTGTAAACTGTCACTTCTGCCGTGATGCAGCGTCCGTCCCCGGATTGCCTGAACAGTTTACCAACTGGTAAATCACCCGGTGGCTGCCAGTTGGGTCTCATTACTTCAAACTCTCGCGTGCTTGTTTAGCTCCGCCCCCTCCCTTACACTGGTGAGGTCAGGAGGTCCAGCTGCGAAAAAACAGGCGTTGACGAGTGAGAGCGTATATAAATAAATAACATTCCTGCATGAGAAAGAAGGCACCGGTCAGAGGTTAAAGCTATTACAGCGGGAGATTTACTCATCCGACACCAGGTCTGACCTCGGCTTTCCCCTATGACGGCCTCCAAAAAAAGGCAAATCAACACCTTGACTAGCGCTGCGCCTCGGCAGCTCCTCCGCCGCTGGACGAGAATCAAAACACAGAGGGAGCGTCCTGGAATTGTGTTCGGCCCCTTGTGGTTTTGGTTAATTAACAGCACAGGCTCTCCGGCAAGCACGAGTATTAAGAGGTGGGAGGATCCGCATGACTCCCGGGGAAAAGGGGGAGTGTGGGGGCGGGTGTATAGCGAGAGGGGGGCGGGGGGTGTCGGGGGTGCGGTGGCAACGTCTGAATTGGGAGAAACAAGGTGCAGGAATAGTTCTTTCATCTCCGCTGTAACCGGACTTCAAACAAGGCATCCCGTGAATGCACCAGATTAATGTTCGCGCACATTAGCGAGTGTGATGGGTGCTCCCCCCTAACTGTTGGGGTGAGTAATCCTGTTACTGTCATGTAAACATGTCTCTACGCCTTAAAACTCGTGCCTACTTATCTTATTCAGCGCCTTTACTCCTGATTCAGTGCAGCAGCGGTGCTGGCTTCTCTGTTTTGTTTTTGTTTGATGTGTGCATCCGTGTGTGTGTGTGTGTGTGTGTGTGTGTGTTTGTTTATTTATTGTGGGTGGGTTGGGGGAGCTGCTGAACCATGCCAGGAGCCACAGCAGTTTTTTTTTTTTCCTATGTGTTTTTTAATTGTTTATGCTTGCCACCGGGTTGGGATTATAGTCACATGATTGTGACAGTTTGCAGGAGCAACAATAACATTTCAGATGGAGACGCAGCCACTGTGAAACAGTCCTGCAGTTGGAAGCAGCAGCAGCAGCAGCAGCAGCAGCAGCCGCAGCACAGCCTCCAACCCTACCAGCTACACAATGACGACGCCAGCCAGAGACAAAAGGGGGAGAGACGAAGCAAATTAAGCTACTTAGCATTTTCTTTGGTCTGGCCTTTTTTAAAGAAGAAGAAGAAGAAGAAGAAGAAGAAGAAGAAGAAGAAGAAGAAGAAGAAGAAGACAAGATTAAATTAAGCACAAAGACATAAAAAAATTCTATAGATCTGAACGGATTAGCGACTGCATGTTGGAGTTGGGAAAGCGCGGCTTGCCGGCTGGCTAATTAAACACTGCATGTTGTATCGCCCTTTAATTCTCTAACTTTTATTTATTCCATTCGATGTGCGTCAGGCTGAGCCATTCCGCTGATTGTGGGCCGCGCTCTGATGGCGTGGAGGGGGCTAAATTTGATTTCCAGCCCAGAGTTGATGTAATTGTGGGCAATAGCCGAGTTCTCCGAGCTCTCAGCTTGAGGTGCAGTTTCTCCCACTCAACGAGATCTCTGCCCATGCACCTGCTGGGAACTATAAAAAAAAGGGTGGATGGTTGGGGCGGAGGTAACAATTAGGTCCTGCGTTAAATGTTTGTAAATGAAAAAGCAAACCAGAGCTGATCTGCTTATTTTTCCTTTACAGCTTTTATATCTTTAACACTAATTTATTTTTATGATACAACTGTAATCCGCCGTCACGGATGTGAGTCACTTTTTTTTCTCTCTAAGTGAAAAAAGGTGTATGGAGACTCAAGTGCATAATTTATAAAAGACAGGCATTAAATATTAAGTGCCATCCTTGCATCAAAAAGAGCCCTGTGGAAGGATAAGTTTCCTCTGTCTTGGCCATATTCTTATTTTCATTATTAGATATTTGCAGTCCGGGATCTCATTTCCATGGCTTTAATAACACTCCGAATCAGATTCAAGCTCCGAAAGAGATTCTAGCAAGGGCAAGCACAGGAAATCACTTTTTCTTTATCATCTTTCAAATTATTAAAGTCAATTTAATGAATGCAATCTTTAAAAATATGTTTGCGAGCGTGCCGGAGTAAAACACAGACAGATAAGACACCTTTCCATAAAGTAACCGTCGGCCTGAGCAAGGCAGCTCGCCATTTGCTGCTTCTTTGTCTTTTGAAAAATGCAACATGTTCTATCTGCTTGCTTGAGGGAAAACAAATTCTGCAATAATTGCCCTGATCGCTATTCAAAGGCTGCAAACAAGGACATGACTTTTTTTTTTCCCCTTCCTTTTTTTTCTTCTTCTTTTTTTTTTTTAATTTCTTGCCAAAAACTCGATTGTGCCTTCCAGGTGTCTGACTGTTCTGTATGCTAGCGGCGGTTGGTTGAGTCAAAGAAGCAATCTCGAGCACCACTAAATCTTCAGTTTGGAGGAATAATGAAGGAAAATAAATGTGCGCCGTGCCCACTTAAAGTCTTCCACAAGGACACATAGTTCTTTTGTAGCCGGTGCACTCCTGAACTAACTCGGCTATTGAACACCTACGGAATGCAGACAGCACAAGAAATGTCTCAAGTCAATCATTGTTCAACTCAACCGCTTTAAAGCTTGTTGTGCGTGCACGTTAATGTGCACATAGGATCGCACCTCGTCATCACATCTGAGACGTAAAAAGTTGCCTCATCATTCACACTCGTTTCTGTTCATCAGCCTCACCGGGGTCTGGCGGCACAAGCGTGTTTAGCGTGTTCCCACCCTCCACTCACACGGCCAGTTGGCCACAGCCAAGAAGCATGCATACATCGGATGAGTTGGCAAAAAAAAAAAACCCACAGATGCGCCACAGTCTCATATAGGGCTCTGACGGGATTATTTCGCCACATTTGCATTTTTTCACACTCAGTCTGTCACACTTGCTGTCGCTTCCCTCCCCCTTCAGTCTTTAAAGTGCAATGCTAGATTGCGGGATGGGATTACCGAGGGGGCCGGTCAGCGAGGGTTTGAGGTCTAAGTCGTTCCACAAGCACAGATGTGGCCGTTTGAACCCGAGGGGTCAAGATTACGTACTGGCCCACATTGCACTCAGAGCTTTGCTCTGGCTCATGGAAGCCCCGAGAGGGCGGAGCCTGCGTAAGCAGCTTTCTTCAAGCAGCACCGCATTTGATTTTTATACATTCAAAGTGAATTGTGTCCATAACATCCGTTTCGAGGTCTCAAAATTGATTGCACCACTGTCTTCCTGACTGTCATAGTTGACCCACTTTTCGGGAAATGTGCGCTAGAACACGCAGGTCAGCATGTGATGTCACAAAGGGCACCGATCCTGCTCTTATCTTAGTGGCCACACTTCCAGCCTCACTGCCGCCTTTTTTCCGCCCCCCTTCCTAACACATGGAAGGTCAAACAATGCATTAGTTTTAGATATTCCCAGGGAATTCCCAGGGAATTCCCAGAACCTGGTCCACTGAAGTCCATGGCAACAAATACAGATCTGATAGTGGAAATAAAGTAGGGAAAAAATGGGCACCTTATTTCGTGCAAAACATAGAAACAGGTGATCACTTCACATTTCAACTCACACAGGACAATCCTTGATGACAAACATGAAACAGTGTTATCGTGTGACATATCTATAAAGATATAAAAGCTGCATTTTTAAAAATACCAAAATAAATGTATGCACCTTCACTGGATGTGTGACGAGAGTCATTATCCAGATGAAGCATTGAGTTTTCACCTGGACGCAATTGTGTGTGTGCAGAAAGGATTGTGTGGGTTGTGGACAACTGGACTGAAAAACTTGACTTAGAGACTTAAAAGTGTGATTCTTAATGCAATATTTCACATACGGATGGTGTGTCCAAAAACTTCTCCATCTCCCCACCCCCACCTCCCACCCCACTAGTCTTTGCAAACTCAAATATCAAAGAACACACGGAAACATCACTAAAACAACAGCCAACTGCTCTGTCTTCTGCTATGACAGGTTTGTTGATGATCATTGGATGAAGATTCACAGCCAATGTTACTGCATTTAAAAAATAAAAATAAAAAAAAATCAGTGGAGAGAGCAAACTAACTTGAGTTCACGTGACTGGAGGGAGGGGCACGGTGGGTCAGGAATCAGCTAAAAACAGGCGACAAGGCTGCATGTGGGAATGCAAACAACATGCACCTTCGGGGGCGACGGAGGCCTGTTTGGCAGGGGCGAACGCACGGCAGAAATTTGGGAACAAAGAATTCATTAATGAACGTCTGCGAGGACCGGCACTCTGCAGACGGCTGAGGAATTAAAAATCTTTGAAAAGCTTCCTGCACTTTCCAGGAAGCACAATACCCTCCATCCCTTCAGCGCATCCGGTGTGATCCAATCTCAAATTGAATTTCCCCGCTGTCCCCCGGATCACTCTTGTGGTTTCGTGTCACTTATGGTTGCATGATTTAGCCAACCTGGTTGCCAATATGACACCAATTGAAAAGCAGACACACAGCTCCTCTCTCTTATTTGATCTGCACTGACCGCTGCGGATTGTCAGTTTTCATGTGCAGCATTTTAGGGCATTTTTGGAAGGAAGGAAAAATAATTTAGCGTATCTAATCTATACAAGAACATTTGCTGGCTAAAAATATATATATATTTTTTTTCCTGCATCCCTCTTTATTGTGCATCCAAATAGCTTCTTGAAAAATACAGAGGCTGGAGGCTGCCAATAGAATGCTTTGGGGAAAAGTATGTAGGCAAAAACAGCTGGCCTCCAATTTCTAATTAGAGGCACCACTGGGAATTATTTCATTTTACATACCGGGGTATTCCATTCTCCGGAAGGAATTGCTTGACAGTTTCAAATGAAATAAAAAATGACAAAAAAAAATGAGCCATTAATTGAATGTGGAACGCCGTTTACTGAGGATTCCGTGTCTTTTAACAGTGATTAAAACTGTCGAGAAACGGTTTTGCCACTGCGCGCCGTAAACAAGCCGAGTTATTTCGCCAGTTTGTTTGATGTGAGGTTTCTTTTTTTTCCTCTCTCTCCCCCCCCTCCTACTCCACTCAAATTACCAGCTGAACTAACTTGCACTGGGACCGAGGCAGAAGATGTACTCTTATCTGCAGAAAATACCCTGGAGTGAGTTTATATCACACAGGATGGAAAAGTGCTGCCTCACTGCTCTAAATGGGTTTGTTTGAAGCATTAATCTTCCTCTAAGCATTCTTTAGGCAGTCTCTCAGCCACAATTTTCACATTGTATTCCAAAAACCTGCCAGCCATGCCCTTGCATAAGGTCAAGTAGGGCACACATTTATTTGAAAAGGGAAGCACTTCCCGAGCCGGAACGTTTGGGCTGTAATATGCGGCTGTGCAGTGGTGCAAGGGGTCTGCAAGCTCTTTTTTGTTTTCTCTTCCTGCTGACTTGGGCAGAAACAAAATCTTTATTATCTGTTTTACTGTGCCATAATCTGCTGATAAAGAATTGAGACGTGGCCGTGGAAAGTGTGTTTAAAGCAGTTACCTGAATACAAATGCATTAGGGATGTTTCGCTGTGCATAAATTTGAAAGTAAAATTAAATCAAGTTCACTTTGGCCGAGGAATTACAATACATCTTTGCTGTTTGTTTATAGAAGTGTTAGCAACAGCCTCCCTACCCATCCCCAGCTAAAAAACACAAGAACACGCACACTCTACTCTAAAACAAACAGTTCTAACTTCCCTCCTTTGCGAGTTACTGTTTCCCCGGCACTTTCAAGTTCTCCGCATCTCATCTCGGTGGCCACACACCAGAGGAATCTCAAACCTCAAGTACTCGGGATGCCGGATGTGAGGGCATTAACCTCAACCGAGGCTGTTAATGTTACAACGGTCTGAAAGCAAGCTCCATGATGTGCCCGGAAGACGAGACCACACGCGTGCTATTTGCAGCAAGCGGATCGCGGGTGCTCACGCGAACAAATGTGACGCCGGTCAAAAAAGAACCTGGAGGGCGATTGGCGTCATCACAGCTGCTGTCCTGGCTTGTTTTTTGATGAGCGCTGAGGGGAAAAAAAAAAAAGAATCGGAGCGAAAACCTGGAAGAAGGTGACAACACACGTCATCCGGCTCCTGATGCCTGTCGGGTCTGTTTTCATTGGCTATTGAGGGATGTTGACTTAAAATCTTTGATGCTAAAAATTGTTCATTGTTATTTGGTATGAATAATTCAAAATCTGGTTGAAATCACAAACAATCACGCTGACACAACACACCTGGAGATCCAGTCAGGGTTCACGGCAGCCAATCATCGACCCCCTTCTAACCCAGTGCGCAGCAGCCTCTCCTCGAACTTGTCCTCTTCTGTCTGCTGCCATAAATCCCGTGGAGGGTCTTCCTCCAGGCTCACTGCCTGGCCGTTCTGTCTAATATTGATTTGCCTAATAATCACCAGGGCTGGCAAATCAGGCTCAGTGTTGGCTTCATATTGTCCAGCTTTATAAACCTAAAAATAAAGGCTAGCTGCCAATGAGAAGGTCATGGAGAGCTTTAATTTTGTGAGGAGAAAACACAGCTTCCTCCAAGCAGCCGATGGCTTTTTGCTCTGTCTGTGTCCCAAACAAGAGGCAAAGAAGACTGAGAACAGAGATAATTCAAAAAATTCAAGGGCCAGTCTACAACGTTTAATCACATCTTTCAGCAATCTGACATAAACCCTGTGGCATTTTGCGGCAGTGCCAGATTTGATGGGAATGCAGCCCAAGTCAAAGACTGAGGTCAATCATGAACTTGAAATGCCAAAGACACTTGGAATGTTTTGAAATTTGACAATGTTGTTGTTGAAAGAGGTGCGCGTACAAAGGCCATACGAGCAGAGAGTGCATTTTCCCAATCTAAAACTTAAAATTATATGTAAGAAAAGACCGCCTTTTTTGAAAATGCACCCTTATAACATCAAATAGAGAAACCATGTCACAGACTTCCTCAACGCGAGCCCACCCAGCTCGGATGTTCTCAAAGCCCCAGGGCCGAGAAAACCAAAGGCTGTGTGGCTTTAAGCTTCAGCTGAGACCGGAGGACCAGATGGCTGAGGGATCCTGAGGTTGTCGGGCTTCAGATTTGCTCAAGTTAAGAAGAAGGAGGGGAAATAAATAAATAAATAAATGAATAAAGTAAAGAAAAAAGAAAATCAGAGACAGCTTGCCCTTAGACTTAGCCGAGCATTTCAAGCAATTAGAATAACATTTAATCAGTGACTCCCAACAGGCAAGAAAAAAAAAATGAAAATCTGATAAAGGATGAAGCGAAGAATGTCGGAAATACAAAACCCTGTTAGAAGACGGAATTTTCACCAGAGTTAAAAAGGGAATTACAATAATTTAATGTCCTGCCATATAACTCAAAACAACATTTAAAGCAGCTTTATGTTAACTTGGCACATTTATAAGGCTGTTTTATTAACTATTAACTGTTTCTGACAACTCAAGTGAAAATATGTCCTTTTACTATGTGCATACTGATAAAACTAGACCGCGCAGCCTGTAAGGCTGTCTGACAGCTTGTTCACACTCATTTTTACTGTCCTGTAATACTGCGGTGCGGAATGCGGTTGAAGGGCAGGAAGTGAAGAAGCATTCCATCAGATTGTCACCATGCTGATGTTTAACAACATTTATACGGTTGTCAAAAGACCAACTACAGTCTTAACTGAGTGTCCAAGGTTGTCGCTCACAAAGACGAAAAAAAATATAGCTTTTCAATTTTTGTGTAAGTGGGAGGAGCAGTGTGGAATATTTAGCTGCCTTTTCAAACGCTATTAGGAGCAAATCCTCTGATTTCAATCCAACCCAAGTGCTGCAACAACAAACAAAGAAACTGACGGAAATCTGCAATCAAGCTCTGAACTCCGGAACGATCAGGTAAAATAACGTGGGCAGATGCAAAAACCAAACTGCTGACAAAACCATTTGCATATTTCAGACAAAACTTTTCGTGTGAAAGGAGGCCATCCCGAATTCTCAATCACAGGAAACAAAACCGAGCTTTTGATTGCCACACAGGACTGCGGGAAATGAAAAAAATGAACCACAGCACTCTGGCAGCTGAGAATGTGGCCAAAACTATGGCAACTATGGCAACGTATCATGACATTCTGAAATGTTGATTGCAACTGGGAAAAGCAACGCCACGCTAATTTGTGCACATTTTACATGAGTGACGATCAATTTGCATACTTCAGCAGGACAGATCAGTTTTAATTATCAGTGTTGCTGATAAGCCCAAGAAAAACAGGCCCATGGAGAGATGCTTCCTGCTGTGGAGAGCAGATTAAAGGTGCTTTGCCAGTCTTTTCCACCAATAACAGATAGAAGATATCTGCGTATGCAGAGATCATCTTAATCTGCCACAATGGAGTCAAGTCCAATTCTCTGCGTCTGTTGCTGGCTCATCCTTTCAGGACTGTGTTTAAACGCTGGCGTTTCTGCTCTTTGTGATGTCATAAGGGGTGATGCTAGCTCTCTCAGCCTTGTGAGACAATGTCAAACAAGACACAGATCAAACAAGCAGAAGGTCCAGCGAAGCATCATCCCTGAATAAAACTGGATGCTTGAACAACCGCTGGAGTCAAAGTGAGAGTGAGATATAACAGGATGCATTTCATGTAAACACTTCCCAACCTGAGGGGTGGAAGAAGGACAGAGCCGACAATATGCCGATGTTTGGGAGAACTTTGCACTTGTTGCATTAGAAACTACATTATACTAAATGAAATACCAGAATGCTAAATCAATTGAACGTGTTTTTGGTAGCTTCTCATTAGTAAGTGAGGAGTACTGTTGTAGTATCAGTGATGTTTGATGTATATAGAAGTTTTTGTTTTTGTTTTACTTTGAAAATAAAAAGGATATCTTTAGCTGTTTCAGTTCCCAGCTTCCTGTTCCGTGTAATCCTTTATGTGCCGAATCTCTACAAAACTGACCTTGATAAACGCTCGAGTTCAGTTGAGGGCCAAAATCAACGATTTAAAAAAGGGTGTGACATGGGACCTTTGACGTGAAATAAAAAGATGAATCAGATTCATTGGACACATGTGGCTGAGCTGAAAAAAAAAATGCAGCACAAAACAGAGCGAGTCACGAAGCTGAAGGTGGAAGTGAAATGTCACGGCCAGCTTTTGACCGTTCGCCAGACGGTCCCTGTGCAGCCATAACTGCGTGACACAGAAAGAGAATTACACGCTTTTCGAGGGGCTTTTGTGTATAAAAAGGTAAAGCGTGATGGCCCTTTAAACAGACAGAATGAATAATTATGCCCCGTTAGCCTCGGGGACACAGATTAGCAGTTTTGTGAGCTGGGGAGCTTTTGTAATTCATCGCTGGAGTCCTTTATCGGCCGTTGTGTCACCTCTCAGCGGGACGCCGTGAGGCGCCGCTCTGCCCCGCAGGGTCACACTGGCCAAGGCTTCACACTTATTTTAGCTATTACACTTTGGAAATAATGGCCTAATGACTCATTCATAGGGCGAGTGGACATTTTTCGCCGGCTCCTGTCTCTCTGATTCAACTCGGGAGGACGTATTGCGAAGGAGATTGCCATCGCCGGCGAAGGCCGTCACTCCGTCTTGTTTTGAAGTAGACGCCAAAGATACAGAGGAAATGAGGAGCTTTTCATGTTTAATTAATAATGCTAATGAAACTTAATTAGAGCAGCTTATGAAAAATGCATTCAAATGAGAGATGAGCTTTATCCTTAAATAACAAGCCTCCTGCGCTGGATTTGGTTTCTTATTACATGTTAATTAGAGTGCACCAGGGACTGTTAATGAGCGTAGATCAACCCAACCTTTAGCACAGTGGGGCCGCCACCCAACACCCATGACCAGATCTATAGATCTGGAGATTTTATTTTGATACACAGCACTAAAAGAGAGAAGGAGAGGAAAAAGAGAGAGATAGCGATTTGGACTGTTGTTGCTTCAGAATATCAAAAATACAGCTCTGAAAACATACAGCTCATTGTAATTCACAGAGAGCTACAGGAAAAAAAAAAAAAAAGCTAAACTCATCAATATTGTTACCAAGAAGTCTAATTTGCATGATCACTAGCAAGTGCCCGGAGTTTGTTTACGCTTCCCAAAGATAATTTTCATCTGATACCTTAAACGAATTGTGAATACATTTAGTTTTTCTGATCTAAATTCGATTCAAGCTTCTTTTTTTCCTCCCCCTCTGCTCCACACGTGGATCACCAGATCAATCTCTGCTAAATTTGATTATCCTAATCTAGGATGTGTGATGTGAATCCTTCTGTAATGCTTCTTTATTTCTTTATTTATTTTAAAAGCGGCGAGTGCTGCGCTGAAAACAAGTCGAGGCTAACAAACGCATCGTGCACAGCCTCGGAGTGTTTGGGCATTCTGCGATCCTCTGGGAGCATCTATTAAAAAGACTTTCCACGCTCCGGGCTATCAGTTCACATTTTACAGACGGAGAGCAAAGTAAATAAATTAATAAATAAGTGAAACACGTCTTCAAACGAGCCCGCGCTGTTCGTCTCTGCTCACTGAAACCCATCCAGCGGTGCGATTTCAGACGGTTCTTTTGTCTCTTCGCCCACCATTATGCACGTTCGTCACGTCAATTATCCGAATCTTGTTTTTCTTGCTCTTTTTTATCAGCGTGCAAAATGTCAAAAATAATTGATTTCAAACTGTCAAAACAGGAAGAAAAAAGCAAAAAACAAAACAAAAGGACCCCATCTCTGCCCGCTGCGTGCTGAAAGTGCGCCGACGGACAGTCTCTGGGTGGAGAGACGGTCGGTGAACTGCCACAGCCGGTGTCGTCTCCGGCTTTCTCAACATCTTGCTGACATCAGAGCCAAATTGTTGAAAATGCCTGTATACCCTCCAGGTAAGGGTCTATTAAATCCTCCTACGCTGTGCACCCGCTCCTACGCCCGATTCCATCTCGACCCTCCAAGCCTTCCGGTCAGAGGCACCGATCGCAATTTGCTCGGCTCTCAAAGAAGCTGAAACCAGAGAAGCGAGCGGGGGTCAGTTTATAGCGGCTGATAAATGATCAGTATGAAAAGGTACACGTAAACTAATTAACTGCATAACCGGCGCCTCTGTGCTCACGGAGGCGAGGAGGCTGGATGAATGGGTGGATGTGTGCGCTCTGTTTTACACTGTCAATTTGGCAGACGCTCGCAGGGGCTGGTGTGTTGCCATGGTGATATGAGCGAGGCATGAAAGAGCAAAGAAAGGTTTGCCTAACAGGACCCGTCTCTTAAGGACTGATAAAATGAGAACCTTTCTCCAAGAGTCTCGCGCACGCCGCTCCTGTTCAGCACAAGCACATTAACCATTTACGGATCACCTGAATTCACATGTGGCTGTTTAATGCCTGTGTTTCAAACATTCTCCAGCGGGGGGATGGGATGCTACATTTTGCATACGCTTGACAACTGCTCGAACATCGGCATCTCCGCCTGGGATGTGTTAAAAGTCCCTGCCGATGAACTAAATAAAAATGCAATGCTACTTGAAGGAGTTGCAGTTGATGCCTTCAGTGGATTTTGACATTTTCCTTAAGACTTGTTGCCAGTTTTAGTCAACATTACAAAATGTTTTGCACCGATATTGGAAGGAGTTTGCACAGACGTCAGACAAATCTCGATTGGCATCTTGGTTTCAACTGATTTGTCAAAGCAACAACAGTTCACAGTGACACCTTTGTCTGGCCAGCAGATGCACGAGACAGAGGCAGGGGGAGTGACTCCAGTGGCATTGGAACAGCAAGTGGCAGACAGCGCAAGCAGTGGCGCTGGAGAACGTCCTCGCCGAGGCTATTAATGCTAGTAGGATTAGCGACATGATCTCTTCTCAGGATTATAACAAAAGGAACGGCCATCGCAGGCAGTGGCGACGCCGTCTGGGATCTCCTCACCAAGATACCGCACCAAGTAATCCCGAAATACTTTTCTGGATGCCACATCTGTGGAAGAAGATCATCCAAGAATTTCTAGTAGACCTATTAGAGGGAAATTTTCCTTTTTTGCACTAGTTGTGAGGAAAAAGCCTTTCTTGATGTCTTAAAAAAAAATGCTATTCGGTAGTGTTTGGCAAACCCACCCCCCTTGGCTAGCATAAGTGGATCAGCGCAGTGTGAGAGGAACCAAGGCACCGAACATCATCAGATAAATTAGGAATATGCTGTGTGAGCCAACCCTGAATGTTCCTGGTCGAACAAAGAATGTACAGAAAGGAGAAAATAATTAGGCCTGAAAAGCTGGAAAGCATAAAGACAATGGCACATTTACAGAAGGTTGAATTAAAAAAAGAACTGAAAAACAAAAAATGACCTACTAAAGGTCTTAAGAATACATTTGATGTCTAAAGCCATATTCAAGCCAGAACTGCAGTGAAAAGAGCTGCTTTCCTGGTGGAAGGATCATTTAAGGAGCCTACTCATCCCTAACGCTTTTTGCCAAAGCTTATTAGGATGACAGAGAAGCATGTGGACACGCTTGTATCCCTGCAACAGCCTAAATCTGAATCACATGTATTTAAATGTGAATCCGCAAAAAACTTCAACGCGGAAGATGAAAGGGGTCTCGCTGGAACTCTTCCGACTACTTTATCTCACGTCATCAAGTCCCAGTTCGAGGTGACAGTTGGTTCCACCCGTGCGTGTGTTCTCCCTGTCCCTGCCAACTCAGGGTTACACCCTGAAAAGGTTGCCAGTTTATCACAAGGCGAAAAGACAAGCGTCATACTCACTGCTGTGGACCAATTTAGAGCTGCCAATCAGCCTAATGTGCATGTGTTTGGATGGTGGGAGGAAGCACGGAGAACATTTATTCATGTAAATGCACCTGGTAAAGAAACGCGAGTATTTGGAAGGTGGTTGGGAAAACTCTCCGTCTGTCGCACTGTTTTTAACCGCACATCAACAGGTTGCCGCTATGCACTGTGGTCATTAACAGAGCTCTTGTCAAAGCCTGTCAGGAGTGACCTTAACAATATTGTCCACCGAGAAAAAGCCTTGGGTGGCATCTCTGTTACTCTTATACTGTGAAAAATTGCCATCCAGTTTGCAGCACCTTCACAGATGTCTTTAGCAGCAGCCAGTGTTTACAACTGTCCGGAGCGTCTTCCAGTGCAGCATGGCAGAGGTCACTTCTCACTCTCGTACGCCCCACATCCGTATCGGCAAGTGAAGGTGATGACAAGAGGAAAGCACTCACTGAGAAAGGTTGGAAAGACATTTTAGAAATTAATGAGCACTGCTGGATATTTATTGTGTTAATCGATCTTTTTTGATTTTGCCTGAGCAGACAGAGAAAATAAGGAAGAAGTGAACTGTGCCACCGAGTTAAAGCTGCCGTGTTGTTCGACAGGCGTTTACCTCAAAATGGCCAAGACTGCTGTGACACGTCAGGCAGCAACACAACTTGTAGGCTATGAGGAAATGCAGCATTTCGATGTGCATGAGTCACATCTTTAAGTGTGTCATCGCACACCGTCTCACTCTGTTCAAATTTTAAGGCAAAGGAGGGGAACACAAGGAACCTGTCACTCTGCCGTGCGCCGTCACCTTTCGGCCAAACAGAAACCATGACGCTGCCCCCCATTTGCTCCTCGTTATCCCCCACAATCACTCGCGACGTAAATACAGCAGAAGTCTGCTGCACACTGATTACAGGTCATGCATTGGATGCAACAACAACATTCGTTATCAATGCAAATGAAGCGTGGCTGCGTGCGTCGGTGGGTGGTTATGCTATAGAGGCTGAATTCCCAGTTTTCGCTGGCGAGGAGCTGCTCGCTATCGGGAGAGATGAAACGGCGCTCTGTTCTGATGCGGCAGCCGGTACACTCCACGGACCCGCAGCGAGCGCGCAAAGACAAAAGGAGGCACGGTTTTGTGAGAGAGACACGGCAAACGGTAAAAGTTGAAACATCCGTCAGCGAGTGAAACGTCGTCTCCGAGAGCTCCGCTTTAACTTGCATTTTTGATGCATTATGTAAGACATCAGCTGGATTCCTTTGTGACGGCCTGATGGGAAATGATGCAAAGACAGCTTCAGGGGGCTGGAAAAGCTGCTGTTTTGATAAAAAAAAAGGTAAAGTGGCAATAAGAGCATTGAAGGAGATGAGGTGAAGGTGCAACAATGTTTGGGAAATGTAATATGCTCTCATAACTTCTGCTTTCAACACTAGGCTAAAATAATGGGAATCAGCAGCATGATACCATCTGTTCAAGAGTGCCCTACATCCTTCTGCAGTTGTGCAACAACATCTGACGGATAGGAGCCTTTTCCAGCTCATCTTGAAGGACCAACTCTAAGAATAATGGGTGAAAACAGATGTGAATGCCTTTCCTGTACAATCTTAAAAAAAAAAAAAAAATTCCTGTGACAAGATTTACTCAGCTTGTTCAGTAGGTGGGACTGCTCAGATATCGACCACCGAATTAGACACACATGTAGCTAATAAATCTGATTGGTGAGCTACTGATCATGTGCCCAATCATCTTTCAAGGATCCCTTTCAAGTTTGGCTTTTAAGATCTCCTTACTAAACGTGTGAGATAATTTGGAAATGCAAGTGTATCTTAAAAAAAAACAGGAACGCACACTACAATAACAAATAATAAATGTGTAAAAATCCGTAAATAAAATATAAGTACATACTCACTGGCCTCTTTAATAGGTACAGCTTGATACTACTGGGTAGCAAACAAAGTGGCTGCTTCAAGGCTGAACTTCAGCATGTCATCTTCAAATGCATTGAGTTGCTGCAGCGTGATTAGCAAACTGGCCATTTGTGTTAACCAGCAATCGGACATTGTACCTAATACAGCGCCCCCTGACTGTGGATTACTGACAACCTATACTGTGTCTTTAGGACATGCCCCATATATATATATATATATATATATATATATATGCATATTTATTTTATTTTTTTTAATCTTCTTTTGGTTACAGTGTCCAGTGTAAATATACAGTGTGCAATTCTGTTAACAATTTTCTACTAGATCCATGCTGTAAAACTGTCTATGACAGCCAGAATAATGTAAATATTCCCAACTGCCAATTTGTAGTAATTAGGCCTCGACCCGTACGTGAAATTGCTTGACACGGTGCAAACACCTGGTGCCCCGACTGACAACACAGAGGATCCATGAGGTGGCTGCCGAGGCGCACCAGCAAATGCGGCGTCTCGAGACGTGTCAAATTCACGGCCACAGTCTCCTCGACTGTTGCTGGCAAAGCGCCGAGATGTGGCAGTCAACCTGCAGGACACAAAGGTGTCATCATTTCATATTCCAGCATCAAGGCGGACGGTCGCGCGGGACTCAAAGCGTGTCCTTCCAGGTGTTCCCGCAACTCCGCTTCACGGCAACGGGAAAGGGGTTGAGATCGCCATGAGAAGACCTGGGTGTCTCTGTTCTCGGGCACAAATAGACCGTCTGTGTCAGATTTGATGAGAAACCTTCAAAGTGCACCTGACATCACATGCAAAAGGGACGGAGAGAGGAGTGGAAAATGCGAAGCCTCTGGCGACGGCCGGCACCTGCCTGCAGGCTGCGGAAATTTGCGCTCAAAACCGTCCCCACCTCACATCCAGACGTCAGGGTAAAAACACTGAAGCATGGGAAAGAGTGACGTTTAAGAAAGGAATTAGCTTAACGGGAGCATGTGACCATTCCCATTAATGATAAACGTTTGTGTTTGCCGGCTTGAGCGGACTAAGTAAATAATCACAAGCAATTTGAGCTTCTGTTTGCTTCTCTCTCCCTCCGCCATGGACAGTGTTTTTTCTATTTCTTCCTGTGGACTGGATTAAAGAGGCATCATTTTGGTTTCCTACCTGTGGATGATTTAATCGTGTCCCTGTGTTGCAGGATTTTTTTTTTTTTTTTTAAAACAGCTTCTTCATTGATCCCACGTCGCGACTTTTACCGCTTCCCGGTGCCTCCGTCTGCGCTCGGCAACCGCGTCAATCCCCTCCTGCTTTAAGAGACATCAGCGTGCCGGAGTGTGAAGAGGGTTTTTCGACTGACAAGCCATTAGCCATCACTAATGGCATCAATAATGTGACGCGGTGTTGGGGATGATTTTTTTGCCGATGTAAATTGCTTTTCTGTACCGGCCTTAACCTGGCGCTCTCTATCTTGTTATGGCTGCATCACGCTCCGCCCGCGCCGCAACAACACTTCTTTTATCTTCTGGCAACGCTGCGGAACAATTGACTGTTTACTGTTCTCATTAGTGATCTGCTACGCTCCGCTCATTATTCCAGCTGACAGGTCAGCGTACCCTTTGGGTAAGCCTGATTCGTTTTCATGCGCGGCGGCCCGGTCATTAATTCAAGCGGCAGACAGTGGCCTACAGCTGGAGTGGAGACAGATTGGAGGCTACTTTTCCTGCCTTTCAGCAACCTCAGCAGCCCGTAATTAAGAACTCCGAGCCAGGAGAGGGGCATTAGAGTGGCGTCTAAACCCCCGAGATGAGATCCGCGGTAGCGTGGCCAAGACGAGCTTTCATCGGACCAAACATCCGAGTCTTGATTTAAATGGGGGAGAAAAGGAAGATTCTGGTATTAAATGAATATTAATGGAAATGTGCTTTAAAAAAAAAAAAAAAAACAAAAGGTTGGCCCAATCATCCTCAGCTCGTTGCGTTATGGCGAACACATCCGCAGTTTTGAGGCCTCGGCTATGGAGGAGCCTTTTAAAGTGTATTGATCGGCAGTCCGCAGGAAAGGCGAGCTTTGCCATCCTGCTTTGGAGCTGCATGACAATCCAACTCATCTAGGGGTGCATTTTATGTCTTTATATATGCTAAAGGCCCAGCGTGTGAGAATTAGCGACATTTAATGATCACGCTTGATCTCACATCTTTCTTTCACCAGCTGTGACATCAAGGTGAAATTGTGAAGCCCTGAGCAGATCGAGGTTCTAGTTACTGAAGAAACGTGGGGTGCAATAGTCAGGTTTTCAAAACTTTTGTGAAACTGAATTGAAAGCCTGCAGTTTTGTTTTTTTTGTTTTTTTAATTTGTCACACTTTAAGTGGAAAAACATTTTAAGACCAACAGCGCGCGTCCACTGTGGGAAATAATACTTGATGATTACTGCAACACAAAGCTGATAAACAGTGTTATCCTTCTTTTTAAGATGTCAATCCTTTGTTTCTGTTTTTTTTTTTTTTTTTTTCATCAAAGGCTCAACCAAGAAAACAAACAAAAAAAAATATTGGAGCAAAATGAGGATGAAAACAAGCAACTCCGCGCTCCTCAATAGCGGATTATTAGCACAGTCTCACGCCATTAACTTACACAAGAGTTAAGTAAACGATGCAGAGGGGAGAAGGAAGATTGCACATTATGTAAGCTGACAGTTTTATCACCTTTGTGTTCTAACATCATTAAACCCAATAAAAATGCAATTCTGTACAAAGCCTGAATCAAGAAGTTTGGAGTCAGGGACTCAAATTGCGTTCCAACAATTGGGGGTTTATTTCCACAAACCTGCAGCACAGGGTGATGACTCCAAGATTCACTTTCATTATTGGGTCCCTTGTGCTTGTTTTTATTAAAGTTTTATCAGAACTGTTGGTCGACGCCGTGAAAACATCACGCAGCTCTTTAGTTTAATCTTACTCGAGCCCCTTTTGGCTGTTCAGTGCTTTTCCAACTCTGTTTGCTTCAAACAATTGCCAGCTGCCTGTCACTCCACTGCACACAGAGCGACCGTGCCTCTTTTTCTAAATAATTTCTTACTGTAATATTCCGTTCCTCTTTTCATCACATTTCCCCGTTTCTCCATTTTCTTTTGTTTCCCTACCACTTTATTCCTCACCTCATATCTTTCCGCTCTGCATTTGCATGGTTGTAATTCTCCTCTCCATCACCATCCCCCTGCCTTTGTGTTTCTGGGCTTCTCTCGTTTTTGTCCCACTCAAAAGCTCTCTTTTTATGTTCATCACTTCACTTATAATCCCGCGTTCCCACTGCCAGTCGCTCAATGCTTCACCTACTCTCCTCAAATCCCGACTTCGTAACATTTTAAATTAGAATGACGAAAAGGAGGCTGTGAAACCAACACTTATGCCTACATGTTTTGGAAGTGTGTACACCATATGACAGGTACAAATAAAATCAGAAACATGTAATCATTTTTTTTTTTTTCCCAAATGGAGAGCTTACAGACTTCAAGGAATCAGTAACCGACGAGTTTAACTCTTCGTGTTACAAAACCAGGTATCAACTGTGGCTCGGCCAATACAGACATACAGGAAGTAAACCTGAAAGCCCGGCAGTTGAAGACACTACTACAGATGCTGCAATGACAGCAGATTTAGAATAATTAAAAGATTCAGAGCTCATTTGTGTTTTTCAAGGCAAATAAGACAACTGGAGAATACCTTTCTGCTTGGCTCTGGCAGGAGGCATTGTACGCTTGTCCAATCACCCTTTCTTTATAAAATGGGTAAAAATTGATGCAAGCGAGAAATCTTAAGAGGTTAACATTCCATCTACTGTGCCAACTTACCATCTTTTGTCAGTTTCGAGAAGCAGAAGGTGCTTGCGAACAATTTTTGTAACAATTTCGGTATTTGGAATTGTGCCAACCTGACAGTTTGACAGATGCAGCAGAGGGAAAACTAAGTCGAGCGTTACTGTAAAATGTAGAGTGTAATGGTTGACACGTCAAGGTCAAATCTAATGGATTTTACTTTTCGCTCAGTTCCAATGTGAGGGACACAAGCTGGCAAACTGCATGCAAAATGTGCAGCTTTGAAGATAGCTGGCAGGCAAAAACGCAACAACTTGCTAAAATCTGAAGTTAAATATTCCTTCACAACATTGATTCAAAACTGGTCCTCAGTCCCCTTCAAAAAAATGGAGAGAGGGAAAAAGTTCTGCGCTTATACAAATCCATCCTTTCTATCAAATCTTGACATGAGGGCTGGCCTATTTCAGCCTACAGAGACACTGGGAAAGCGTCCAAAATGTCACAAATGTGTGGTGAGGAATTAAAGATTGGTGGTCACAAAGAGACAAGACGTGCGTCTTCCAATCCAGAGGGGTCTGTGCACCACTGCTCGTCCTTAATTTAATATGCAGCACAGAGCTACAGATGGAAACGCTTTAAATTAAACAATTTCAAGGCACTCTCCAATGTAACTGCAGACTTTTCTTTTTGTGACTAGATTAATATCCAGTATTTATTTGACAGTGAAGGAGTGTGTATTTGCAAATCAATATTTAATAATTAGTCTGTTCAAAAATAACATTTGAGCTACAACTGAAATATGAAGGTGTCGGTTGTTTGGAAGGGTGAGCATTCAAGCACATTCCACTAAGGAATAGAAGCAGCATTGCATGTGTTTGACACATCCGTGTTGATTCAGTGGATCTGATTTTTTTTCTTTTCTTTTTTGCCTGAAGGGAAAAAAAAATTAAGATAATGATAATTACGTGTGGAGGTGGCGGGGGCGCTCATGCACGGCCAAGGCTTTACAAAAGTTCAACACCTTCGCAGCCCGTTAGTGAGTGGATGCAGCGCCTCTGGAAATACTCAGGGGGTCAGAACGGGTTGTTCAAAGATACGGCGAACAAATTAAGGCAAGTCATGTCAATCAAAGCACAAGTTCGATCCTGACACAGAGGCAGCTTTTTTCTCCCCTTCATCTTCTTCTTCTTCTTCTTCTTCTCAGGCATGAAGAATTAAAACCAAAAAGGTGCCGTTGCTTGGTGAGAGCCAAAGAGTCTGTGTGTGGGCTGAATAAGCAACAAAGAGATTAGAACTGGCCAGAAGCTTAAATATTTCCTATGAGACTTTCATGATCGTTGACATTGTAAGCCAAAAAACATAAATAAATAAATAAATAAATAAATAAAAACACTTTAGTACAAATAAATCAATTGTATGTGTATGCATTGTATGCATTGAATGTGCAATGGATTTTACATTTACCAAAAAAAGAGCATTTAATAAACATACATTTACCTGTAATGCTGTCCTCTAGCATAATGCCTCCCATCTCAGTCCAACAAGAACACAGCATGCTGTAAAATTGGCTTCAGTGGAGGTCATATAATACCATCATAACCACTGCTCCTCACTTTACAATTAACCTTAATGGACGATGCAGGCGCGCTTGCTGCTAAAACAAACTCCAACAATTGAAGATATTGGACTTTCCCGCATTTTAAAGCGACGCCTGTGCTGTTAAGGTTTTATACAGTTAGCCAGCTAATGAACGAACATTAAGAGTCTCTGCAAATCTTTCAGCTCCTCTGTGGCTTTGCTGATAGCAAGACTGTGGGTCCCGGTTGAGTCTCGTCGTATGCACCCGGATAAGACAAAGGCGGAAAAAAAATGCTAAAAAGCTACATGTAAAACAACTTCTTTAATACACTATAAAGTATAACTAACCATTTCTATACTGTTTAACCAACAAGCCAGTTCAATGTGCCTAGTGTGCTTCAGGGTGTAAGCCCTACAAGCAGAGCCATGGATGCCTGACAACATAACAGCAGATAATAGCCTGGATTTTCTGTTGAGGCTGCAAGCGTCGCGGTATGTCTGGAGGCAAGGTGAGCACAACAACTGTGGTGCCGCCTAGCAAGCCCTGTAAGCAATTGATGGCAGTGCCGCGGAGCAATCCGTACACATAACAGCGAGCTATCAGATGAGATAAGCAGCATTAGTTTGTCTGCTCTTTGCTTCCAGGTCACAAAGCAAATTCCAGTTCAGCCGAGTCAGACCCGTATGATCAATCCTCCGACTGCTTTTTCTCCATTTCTACACAGGTCAGTTCATGGCGAAATAAGGGCCGTCCACACCGAGACAGATAAGTGTAATGTCAATAAAGTAACAGTGATGGGAGCAGCCACAATGGTATTGTTCCACTGTGTTAACACCCCTGCACTGCGTGGGCACGGAAGCGGATGTTCGATGATTGACGGATAAAATGAATATCAATGACACACTGTTGCTGGATTATTTGAAAATTGTCTCTTTATATCAGACAGGTGTTTCTTGATGAGGCTCTGGTTTTACACTGTGGTACATGAGTAGTTGCCATGAATGATGTGTTTAATTCTGCATATATTCTGATGGATTGTGATTAACTTCCAGTGATCGAACACAACATAGGTGACTAGACGGGGTCTGGGTCTGGGTTTGGGTCTGGACCCAGGCTCAGACCCAGAGCTGGGACCAACATATCATTGAGGGTAGGCTCTTTTCTGACAGTTTATAATTTTCACCTCACCAATCGATGATTGGCCAGCACTTGTTGCCTTTAAAGGTTGAGATTTTTCAGGTTTTGAACATCAACCAATCACAGGCAGCGTAGGATGGGCCCATGCTCACCAGAGGGGCGGAAAACCTTCATTCTGAGGGTTCAAAGCAGTTACCACCGTGAGGAATGATACAAATTGCTTCTGGTTCTGAACCTGTGCAGTTCTCGTACTTTGCACGGGAATCATCGGTAAGACCACTCAGTAGCTCCGCCTGGCAGAGGGAATTATCATATATTGGAGTGATCCATGTGAGCGATTGGATCACATATTCATATTGTGAATCACAATATGAATATCACTTTTCATTATTAAGAGTAAAGAGAGTTTGTATAATTTTACTTACATTTAGTTTGTATCCATTGATCAGAACATTGATATTTCACCTTTTATTTTGAGGTTCAGGTGCCAGGGAAAACCCAAAGTGCAGTTAAATCATTGGGGTAGTAGGATTTCATTGATATATCATATTGTAATCGTTCTGCCTGACTGCAACAACCTCCATTTCAACTATAACATGATGTAATAGCAGCAGTTATAGTACTTTTCCTTTTAAGGGTCGAGCAGCTTACAGTCAACTTGCTCATTATCATCTATTTCCTAATGCTGTCCACGCCAGGTAGTCAGGTGACCACACTCGGCAGACATCTCACTGCCCCGACAAGGCCTGATTGGACAAGTAAACAGAATGGACATGAATAAAAATGAGCTTGCTGCAAGTTAAACAAATAGATTGTCATGTTTACGCACTGCTATTAAATTAAGATAATTGAAAAGGTGACATCGCCATTGCTATTAAAATAATTGCAGGGCTGCCATCATTTATTTTGGACCCGCTATTAAGGTACATATTGATAATTACCTCTCAAAGAGAACAAGATGTTAAAGTCAGGTGGGGGAGCGCGGGGGTGGCGTGGGGGGTAACTTGGGCTAAGCGCTGTTTTTTATTTTAGAGTAGTAACATATACAACGTGATACAATGACGAAAGAGTCAAATGTTGCAACAAACTGCATCAACTTGTTTGAATTTAAAACCGATTGTAATTATTGCCAGTACCCACTTTTAGCCAACTTATACACACCTCCGAACACTATTTTTATTCACAAAGAACTAAATTTACTGTTTGGTGCCATGTTGCCTAAACCTAGTGGTGGCACTTGGTCTTTGAGCACGCTCAGCGTGTCTGTATTAGCAGCAGACGCGCGCGTGAACTAGTTGCCTTATCTCAGAGTTTAAAGCACGATGCAAATATCAAATATGGCCCCACAAATGAAATGGTTTAAAGCTTACATTAATATATTGTGTACTTTTCGTACCTGTAAATACAGCAAAAAAGACAGTCACAATGTATACGGCCTCTCTATTATTGCCTAAGGCTATCACAGGTCGAGTTCTCATATTTTAGGATGATACAAGGTCTTTTTATTAAATTATTGGGCTCCAAAATAAGAAGAAAAAATTGAATAACATTAATTATTCCTCACATATTAAATATGCAGCTTACCACATTGATTAGTTGACTTGACAGAGGGAATTGAAACATTGTTGATTCATAATTTTTATACATACAGAATGACAAAAATGCCCGGGACCCCGGAGTGCATTGAGAGATTTTTATAAATGTTTCTGAAAACACAGAGTGAGACAGCTGAAAAGACAACTTCCTACTATCCTCAAAGCACGCCAACCCACTGTTTACCACACGCATCATGCCCAGTTTGACAAGAACTTCCCAGGTACCAATTACATCAGCAGCCTCGTGGCCTCAGATTGCTTTTGAGGTCCGTTCCACTTAAAACACAAGAGGAGTGACAATCCAAAGTACTCTCTCACTCTCTCTGCCTCTCTCAGGAGAAAGGTGACGTCTTTTCTTCTCCGTTGCTCCTGACTGATGCCACTTTTTCGATGACAGCGCCACAGCCTCCGTGCCAACTTCTGATGGTTTGCCAGAAGCTCCTCCCGAAGAAAACACTGTCACGTCGCTGTCAGTGCCGCACTGCCTCGCAGTTTCCTTGTTTTCTTGGCTGTTTTCATCTAATTAGGCCGACTGTTTACGTGACCGAGAGCCCACTTTTTTTTTTCTTTTTGACATTTACAGCTGTTCACTCAACCTCATATGATTTAATGACCACAGTAACTGTCGCCTTTCTATAGAGTCCAACCAGTCTGCCTACTCTGACCTTTGACACATGACATCAACAAGACTTTTTCCTCCACACAACCGCCGTCCACTGGATATTTTATTAGTGTTTACCATTATTTTGTGTAGGTACATGGTTTGTAAACCCAAGAGGTGGTTTTGAAAACTCAAGTAAATCCTCAATTTGTGAAATATTCAGAACTGACCTGTCTGGCACCAGCAATCACGTCCGCCATGTCTTCACCAGTTTGTCCACATGTGTAAATACATTGGGTTTCTGTCGTGTGATTTCTCCGAACAAGCCAATGAACATTTTACCTGATGAACTTCTTACATAATGAAAGTGGCCGGTGGGTGTAAAATGTAATCGAAATAAGAGTCAAGGTAAAAAAAAAAATTTTTTAAAAAAATCTGACCGTGCCGTTAGTAAACAAGTTCAGAAATATGAGTAGTTATGAGTCAATGAACTTAGTTTCAAGTGTTGAACGATTCATTCAGGACTCGCACATCACTTGTAAGGAACAATCAAAAGGATTGAATTGGGTATTCCTTTATTTTAGATTATGATAAAGGAAAATTCCAGCTTTTAATGTGGAGAGGGTTGTGAAGTCGGGAAAATTTGAATTTTATTTGCACCATTTTGCCACTGGACCAACAAATTCAGAAATAGACACAAGCGGGTAGTGCAACAGTGTTTAAATTCTGTAGCTGATGCGCAACCGGCACAATTGCATTTCATAAATTTACAGTGCGCGCAAATCAACTTGAAATAATCTAAAAATATCAAATCGAGCGCTTTCATCCTTTTGTTTGCCGGCACGCGTCCTCCAAACATCAAACGCGGCGGTGCTGCTTGGAGGCATTATGGCAGCCGAGCAAGGGATCTGCTGCTAATGACTGAGGCACATTTGTCAATGGAGCCAAACGCTGGTATGTGCATGGCTTTACATGTCCTCCCAGCGGGAGTATCATATCATATCAGGGCATGCGTTCCGTGTGTTTGCACGGTGTCAGGCTGCAGCGCGCTGCGACGGGTGCAAATCTGCCTGTCGCCTCGCTCTCCGGAGGCCTCATCCTGGAGGAGGCCATCTGTTTGCTTTGTCCTGACATCCCCTCTGCTAACAATACCTAAAAGGCCTTTACTATCTGAGTGGGGTGGGGGGGGGGGTATGAGATGGCTTTCGAAACCCAGTGTTTAGCTAGAACAGGTAGCCAGGTTTGCTTTTATTTTAAACCTGCACTTAATATTAATTCGCTTGTGAAACTACCATGGAGGCAGTGGACACCAGGCAAAAACCCAAACGGTATGACAGGAGGGAGGTCTGCTCTGCACACTGTTTATCGACGCTCCCATGTGAAGACCACACATTGTCAAAACCTTGTCCTTATGAATTTTTAAATAAATCTCAGCTCGGAGCATCGATATACTGTTTACAGACCACCCTCCTCTTCTCCTCTTGCATTCACAACGCCACATTTGTCAATATAACAGCAGCGTCTTTGGCCAAACTGGGTGCGATGCTCTGGCTGCAGATTGACGGCAAAACATTTTCGCGGGAATGTATCCCGGTGTTAAATTGGCCAAATGTGTGCATAAAGAAAAGAGCAACATGCCGTGCGTCTCGTTAACCTGCCCAAACAGACGTCTTGCTCTTGCTTAAGCCATCTGTAGTAAAAATGAACCATGTTAGCCACCTTTATCGCAATTGTTTCATTATTATTATTTTAATCAGAAAGTTGTATCTAATTACTGCTAAAACTGCCGTTACAGCAGCAATTACGCTATTCCTTTAGTATCAGCCGCTGTTTACACCTATCAATAGCTTTTTTTCCCCAAAATTGTTCTTCTGCCTTGTTATTCATAGAGAAACTTGATTGGTTATCGATTCCTTTGGAAAATAAAGCCAGATGTAAAATGATTGTAATGGAGGTTGGCAATATGGATGAGCGAGTTTGAATCCGACCGTTCCAACTGCTTTGCAAGTATGTTATCGGCAGCTTAATGTGTGCATATGTCCATCAGTGTATTATCTAGTGCAGCACAAAGGGAATTCCTGCTTAATCGCATCAGAGGCTCAGTCACATTGTGATAAACCGATACAGACGCTGATTTTGGATGCCTGAGTTATCTCCTGAGCCCTTAATTACTTTTCAGGGAGCGCAGAGCCAAACACAGGATTTAAGCTGTTGTTGCTGGTTGCCTGCCTTCTTCCAAATTTGAACATTTTTAGCAAAATCCACCTGTACAGATGTACAGAAAAAGAGGAACAAAAAAAAACAAAAAAAACATTGCCATTCTTTGAAGGAAGCTTTCCGTTACACAATGTGAGCGACAGGGATGTGAAAAGGATGATGTCCCTTCCTTTAAGAGACCTCTATTAGCCTGCCAACAAATAGCAAAGATTGCCAAAGATGATGAAAAATGAATATCAAGTGCAATGCATCATCCTCGGCCGATCTGCAACATGGCAATCTCTGGTTGGACAAATTAATTAGATTCCTGCTGCAGCCAGACAGTGTAAGATGAGAGGCAGGAGGGCTCTCTGCATCCACTGCTAACACTGATCATCACATTGTCAAACAGTCCCAGAAGGTGTGTGTGTGTGTGTGTACGCGCCTTGCTTTCTCCGTTTTGTTTAATTCAGTACATCCTCGCTATTTTTCCCACTGAACTCTACATTTCAGATGAATGTTTTAATATCCGTGTGGAGGCAAACAAAAACCGTCCTTGCTTCTCAAGAAGACACTTACCTTGCCTGAGGCGTTCACCTCCAGTGCATGCATGTAACTTTATTAAAACCTCCTATCAAAACCCCGGAGAAATTTAAAAAAGATATTAATCGGTCACCTTAACAACCCTATAAGTGACTAAATAAGATTAGAGATTCACTCACGGCTTCTGTTTGTCCCTCTGCACGCAGAGAAAAAACACAGTCTGGTAATATAAAAAGTGAGCCACCTGTAATATTTTACAGAATCAGAGGAGAGCTATCAGCCATCACAAAAACAGCGTCTCTGCCACATTTAACCTCAATTCAAACGGTGTGCCTGCGCCACACTGCACTTTATCCTGAACTGAACCTCATGGACCATCACAGTTTGTTTTTGTTGTTATTGAGACCTGAGTGAAATGACACTGACCAACAGTGTCATCTGCCTTTCTTTATGATGAATTTCTAAGGTGAGGCATTCAGTCAAACAGACAGGTCCCTCTTTGAATAGCCCTTGAATTGCTGGACAGAATACAGGAGTTGACAAATTGCCGTTCTTTGAACCCTTAACCGGCTAATTAATGGCCTGTCAATCAAGCAGAAAAGTCAACAACCAGGAGTGGTGGGGAAATCGTATGAAACATATTCCCCAACCCTCGGCTGTTCGACGTTTTTAAGCTTGCAGAAGAAAACGAGGGCGAAAGCCGATGTGTCGTGTGGGTTTGAGAAACACGATTAGCATGGAGCCTTTGTCCTCTTGTGATTTGTAATCCTTTAAGACAGCAAAAGATGCTTGGAGAACAAAGAAAGGTGTAAGTTATTTTCTGAGGAGGCTAGGTACAAAAATGAAGGAAACCCCACTACTTTTGTCTCTAATGGGTACAGATTAAAGTGCCTGCTCCCGCCTGCTAACTCGCTACTTGTTAGCAAAAGGGACATAACCGTCAAAGAAAATAACTGATTACATTTCAGGCGATTGGATTAGAGACAACAAACCAAAGCTAGGAGAAAATGAAATGAAAACCTACTCATCCTCTCATGATTTTCCGATAACGGCCATCATTAAAAAAAACTCTCAAAGTAGCGGCTTTGATCATATCGCGCAAGCTAGTACATCACGCAAGTGCCACACATTTACTGTTGCCATTGCGTCATTTCCCCAACATTTCATTTAAGAATAAAAAAATCAAAATGTTAACATCCATCATGCGGCATATAAAAGACATAATGAAATCACAGAAAAAGCAGCGGCCCGCGTGTGCGCCGCCGCTAAAGAGTGACGGCATGAGTGATGACCGCAGTAATTAAATTTTGTCGTCGGCTCGCCCTCGTAGCTCGCCGGCCTGCTTTGAGGCGTGCTGTAACGCGCGATAAAGGAGACAATTAGCGGCGACATAATCAGAGGGAAACATATCAGCAGAGCCCCACAACAGACCGAGGCCGACTGGAGAATGCATTTTGTCATTAGGAGCCGGCAAATTAAATCAGTCCTCCAGACCAGTCCTTCCGAGTAGCGCGGAAAGCTGACGTCCCTCATTTACCAGGAAACATCTAAAAGGTCTAATCGCGCCGGTCCCCCGGCCTGCAGCCGGGGAAGAGCCACTCCATTCACATGCTTCTTAAACTGCATCTGTGACACTAGAATCCCCAGGGCGCACTCGCCACAGATGCTGCTGCCAGACGAGCTCTCCCGTCTACAGTTCCTATTTGGAGCGAATAGATATGCAAAGGGGCTGGGCGGGGTGGGGTAGGGTGGGGTGGGGTAGGGTGGTGGGTGAGGGTAAGGGGGGTGGAGAGAACAGCCTTCTTTATATCCTTGACAGCTCATTACCGCGGAAACAACCCTGGCCTGGCATGACTGGCCGGCACCCCCTCCCCTGCCCCCCCCACCCCCACCTCGCCGGAGGAAACAGACAATAAAAAAGGAAGTGTGGGGGTGTGGGGGGGGGGGTGAGGGGAAATTAGAACACAATATTACGTGCGCTAAACGGTCCCTCAATTAAAATCTGCTTAGCCGCAGAATGTGGAGGTCTGTTTTTATTTTTCCGGGCGCTGGCAGCCTCTGACTGGACGGTTATTAATAAGCGGAGCCGGGTGCCAGGGAGCTTTCTGACATAACAGATCAACAGAAACGGGCCTGGCGTGTGCAGCGCCACCGTGCCCCCAACCATTTCAAGAGCTTCTTGTTCACGCTCCAGGTTGGGAAAGGGACACACTAACAAAGGGACGTGGCAGACAGTCTGAGGAAGTCTTGAATTAATTTGGGTTGGGCAAAGTGAGGACTCACACACGCACACACACACACACACAAGGGAACTTTAGCTGAGTTCCAGCGCCACACTTGTTCCCTGTGAAGTGGACTGCGAAGGTGTTCTGCTGTCTTAAGAGAGATTCCACTCCACGGGGAGCGCATATGTTCCATAAACGGGTACAACCGCCCATGCGGGGAATCGCTGAACGGCTGGTTTTCACTCAGCAGAGTTTTTAAAATAATAGTGTACCAGCCACTGCACCTTCCTGCAGCAGCAGCAACAATCATCTATAACTAACATTAAGTAGCTACGGTGCCAATTTCTCCGCTCGTCACAAGTGACAGCGGTGAACAAAAGAGCCATATTAGCCGTGTTCGGCAAGCTCAACTTAACTCAGTGAGGCTAGCGCCCCCAGCCTGTGTGATGGTAATTAGGCTGCAACGTTAGCGTTAGCTCATCGGTATCTGTCAGGGCATGGAGGAAGTAATGCCGAGCGAGGTGTTGTTAAAAAATGGAGCTATACGGTTGGGAGGAAGTGACCTCAGCTTAAACCCCATGCACAGGAAGCAGGGAGCTCTGTTGAAGTGCATTGTGGAGTCCAAATGAGAGCAAGGTGCAGTCCTGTCACTGACTCCTTTTGATTTTAAAATTAACAAAACAAATGTTTAGTACATTCAGGTGGGTAACATTTACTTTCTCTATGCTTGAATAATTGAAAGTTTGTTGTTTTTTTCTTTCCCACACCTCTCCTTCACTTGTGTTTTAGGCAAAATCAGTCTTATTTTTGTTTTTCCATTTTTATTTTCAAAAATCTCTCAGACTTTTCGATCACATTGATTTTTTTTTTCACCTACTCGTACCTCCAGCGTCCAGGTGCTTATGGCTAAGTGCTGCGTTAGAGCCACGTTAAAAATACATGGTTTACTTGAAAAAGAAATCGACTGGGCTGACACAGGGCATTGAAGAGGCTGGCGGCTGAGGGGAAGGCCGACGAGACCCAACGCGCACAAAGATATTTTGCAAACGTTGGAAAGGCTCGAAACAAAGTTCCCGTTCCGCCGGCGGACCATGCCAGGGATCGGCGTGGATGTCAGAAAACAGTCCTGTCGGCTTTTTTTTTTCTTCTTCTTCTTTTTTCAAAGTAGGTCAGTCTGTAATATCAACACAGGCAAGCGGAATCTCCATAGCTGCGAGCTAAAACACCACGGGCCCACCATCTGATTTCTTTCAGTTACACTGGGAATGAAGCTCATTGAGGGAGATGTCTCATTCTTCCCTTCGCCTTAGGAAGCAGGCAGACTTTCAGACAGTGCGGGCTCGGTAAACTGAGTTGACACACTGAGTTAATGCATCACTGCTGCATATTTCTGCTCTTGCTACGTGGAGAAATGGAACAAAATGAACTCACCGGGAAGAAAAACGTGACACAAAATTCCGATACCGGTGGCCCGTCGAGCAAATTTGTATGCGCAAGTGCTTTCGGTGCCACAGAGAGACAAAAATGCTTACAAAAAGTTGCGGTTTGTGTTAGTGACTCTTTTTTTTTTTTTTTTGTCCATTTGTTTTGCTTTGAGTGTGATGATTATCGATTATTATTTTGCTCTCGTTGTATAACATCTAAATTAAGCTATTCACCAAAAGTATAAATGGTCAAATTAAAGACATCTGGCCACTGTATTAAAAATAAGCAAATAAATAAATAAATAATATGATAGTGTAAATGAAAGTGTTTTTTTGTTTGTTTGTTTGTTTTTTTTTTAATTAGGAGACGCCTTCACATTGCTGGTCAGTGATGCTAGTTTGGACTTTCAACACTTTTATAATGTTGTTTAATGAGTGGAAGACGTGTAGATCATCTAATATGTGATAGCAAGTCAAGTTTCCCAACTCTTGATTAAAAATTATAGAAAAAAAATGTTCTGCTCTGGCTTAATTACATGGCAGACCCTGGACGCTTTATTAGGTGAACCCATTCAACTGCTCCACAAGGCTGCAAGTATTTGCTATTTCTCATCAGCCACCCACAAGAAGTAGGTGCACAAGACGTAGACATTCAAACAAGGAAAGATCGGCAAACTGAAGCTACAACTCACACACGCTGCCAATGATCTGCTGCGACACTGGAGTGATCAGGGTCAGAAAAACAACATGAAAGTGCGGATCTGTCCTGCCTTTTATCAGGCTGCTGCTGGCGGCGTAATGGCGCGGGGGATATTTTCTTGACACACTTCGGGCCCCTCAGTCGCAACTGATTGCCGTTTAGACACACTGATGACAAGCACACCCCTGTACGACCACGAGGAGCCATCTTCTGATGGAGAACAACGTAACACGACACCAAGTCAGAATCGTCTGAAGCTGCTTTCTTGAACATGACGAGTTCATCTTTGCCGAATCGTCTCAAAAGTCACCGAGTCTCGATCCAGAGTGTCGCAACATGGCGTCCACATCACAAAAGTGCAGCCAACAAAACAGGGTGATGCTGTCAATACGGACTGAAATGTCACCAGGGATGTTTAAGTGACTCGTTAAAACTGTGACACAAATGATCGAGGCGGATCAAATGGCTGCAATGATGGAAAACTTTTCTTTTTTACAGTGAGTCAAAGATAATTGTGTTTAAAAATAGTCAGAGTCACCGACTCAGTCAGGCACAACGAGCATAAAACAGTATACCCACAAAGGCTCCACCCACTCCCAGTCCACCAGCTTGAAATGGGAAATGAATTCAATTCATTCAGAATAAAAGAGTGAAAGATTAACAATTCTCAAAGAGAAAGTTGTTTTTCTCTCTTCCGCAAGTGTGAACAATGTTCATTTTGTGAGCGGGGCTATTGTGAGCACTAATTGAGTGTCCAAAAAGTCCTGGTAGAATAATTTTAACAAATTCTGCGTCAAAAATTAATTTCAGATGATTTCTGTTGGGAGGATTTATACAAATTCTGGTTTTCTTCATACGTGGCATTAAATATGTAGCTTATTTAGGATATAAGACATCTTCCTTTCTTGCAGCTTTAAAATTTCAATTGCTTTATTATTTTTTGCGGGTGCATTTATCTTACCAAGTTATTAAACTCTAAATCAATTAATGCCTATAGTGTCTCTACTGAAAAATGAAATACTGTTTTCTATCCTGTTAAAAAAATAAACATTACCATCAAGACCAAACAGTAAGAGAAGGATAAAAGAACTACAGAGCGTGATGTAAATTCAAAATAGGACTCTAGTTGGACTTCTGGCACAGACCCTTGTGTGAGATGTTGATAGAAAAGAGGAAAAGGTTTGTCAAATGTCTCGTATCCGTCATTGGTGGCAAATTTAAAAATAATATATATATATATATAAAAAAAAACAGTAGACTGACGGTGTAAGACAATTACACAATTAGAGGGTTCAAATTATCATAAAATATAGTGGGTTGGGCTCTGACATGACCAATCAGCTTCTGTATCAGTACAGAGGTGATTGGCTGAGATTTAGTTGTACCAAATACAGCAAATGAATGCATTGAGCTTTTTAGCTGGTGCAAAGCTGTAACGGTGACAGGGCTGCAATTGTTGATTTTCTTTTTCATTCTCCTTTCAAGCAGCGCTGGAACATTACAAAGTTAAAGTGGTTGATGGATTTCCAAAGAGCAAGTTTTCTGTAGCCACAGGCACGACCATGGAACTCTTTCAAGACCTGCCGGAACAAGTGGGCAGCGTTTCTTCTTCTTTTTTATTATTGTATACATTGTGTACACCACCATTATTATTGGGAGTCCATATCATTGAACTGATCATGAATTTTCTCAATCACTCTCTGTTCCAATCCAGATCACAGGAGTCCTTTGCATCTCGTGAGTCAGAACTACCAGGGGGTAAAAATGGGAGCGAGTCAACTCTAATTCTAAAGGAATCTTTTGAATCATACGAGCATACCCAGCTTTAAAATTTCTATTTCTCTATCAATATTTTGCTGTTGTATATTTACCATCGCAAATTATTAAACTCTATATAAATTCATGCCTATGGTGTCTCTACTGAAAAATGAAATACTGTTTTCCATCCTGTTAAAAAATAAGCATTACTATCAAGAGGAAACAGTAAGAGGAGGATAAGAGAGAAAATACACTGCAGTAGAAACTACATTGTGTGATTTAAATTGAAAATAAGACTGTAGTGGGACTTGGTCTTATTCTGGCAACAGCACCAACTGTGAGACATGAGACGAAAAGAAGAAAAGGTTTGTCAAATGACTTGTATCTGTCATTACTGGCAATTTTATAAATAACATAAAAAAAGCCGCAGACTGACAGCGTAAGACAGTTAGAGGGTTGCAATTATCATTAGATATAGTGGGTTGGGCTATGACACGACCAGTACAGAGGTGACTGGCTGAGGTTTAGTTGTGCCAAACACAGGAAGTGAATGCAACACAGAGCCTAATGGTATTACTCCACTCAGTGGCTTCCAAAGGCAAACAACAACAACAGAACAAGTTAAAAATCTCACACGGGAGCTGTGAAGCGTGTCAGGTGTTCCTCGCACCTGTTACCGACCGGCTCCACTGGCAATTGGCTCATTTGAAATGTGACAGCAAAGCCTCGTCAAATCACCTTCCAAACCTTTTCATCCCTTAAAAACATTGTTGAAGTTCTACTTTATTAGTCTCTGAGGGGGCAATTGTATCATTCCACAGTCCATGACATCAAAAGAGACAAAGATGCAGCTCTGACATGAAACCGCACAGACTGAACTTCGCCGCAAAGCACACGGCGGCAAGGACAGACAGTCGAAACAAATATGATTGTAAACACTGTAATGACAATTATCCCATGTTCCTGATAAGCAATGACCAGCAGAACCCATAAAGAGCATTGAAATAAATATTTAAACATCAATGGCAAATCAGCTCAACAGTACAGTCTGCACAGAAGCTTCACAAAGCACAAGAACAAGAACAGAAACACAGAATATTCAGCAGATACAATCAAATAAAACTAAAATTTGGCCTCCTGAAATGTTGAAATGACACACTAGATTACAGTCAGCTACCTGTCAATTTGCTTGGATCTTGCTCATCTCACTGAGTGCACCTGTTCAGCTGGAGAGCCTGAGATACCGGAGACCTCTTAGCTAAGCTCCACCATGATCTTGACAAGCCCCGAAAATAATGACAATAATAATGAAAGCTAGCTAGTGATCCAAGTTACTTGAAAGAAACGACCATGAGCTGTTAGCAATTGAGAGATTAGCATTGCATATTCACCAGCTACTGATGACATTTTGAAAATGACGACATTGCTGAGAGCTTCTAACAATGTGTTTACTGTTTTACCCCCAACTTGCTAAGGCAAGAGTTGCGCTAAACACAGCAGGACGTGGCAGCTAGCCGTGGGACGGTCACAAAGCTAATATGAGGTAGTAACAAAATTGTCCAGTCTGCTTGAATGTGATAGTGAAACTTCACCTTGTCATCTCTGATGCTATTCCCCATTTTTTGGTTACCCTGATGGACACATGCGATAAATTCAAAGGACTTTGGAGACTTTCCAGGGCAGGTTAAGGTGAGCTGCACGTTGCCTGGAAATTTTTTTCGCAATCCACAGAGAAATACACCAAACAACTACCTGGAGAAAATGGTTGAGGTGGCCTTAAGAAATAAGCTCTGTGGCAGCCATTAGAAGGTGTTTGAAGAGGTATAAGTGCAGGCATGAAAGCAATTTCCTTTTCTATATTTGTCACCCAACTATAGAAATGAAAAAAATACCCAAGTGCGTCTTCACATGTGCTACTTGCGAACTACAATCGACAATCACCATTGCTGTGGCAATTCGCAAGCATTTATCAGCACCAACTCAGATTAGCACTGATGGAAACATGACACTTGGGTGGATGGAGTAATCACGGAGCCTTTTTGTTGGTGCAAAGCTGCAACGGTGACAGGGCTGCAATTGTTGATTTTCTTTTTCATTCTCCTTTCAAGCAGCGCTGGAACATTACAAAGTTAAAGTGGTTGATGGATTTCCAAAGAGAAGTTCCTGGTTTTCTTGAGCCACAGTCACGACCTTGGAACTCTTTCAAGACCTGCTGGAACAAGTAAGAAGCATTTCTTCGTTTGTTGTATACATTGCGTCCACCACCATTAGTGTCGCTAAACTGAATTTTCTCCATCGCTCTCTAAAGAGATCCAGTTCACAGGAGTCGTTCAGGTGAGTCAGAACTACCAAGCGCTAAAAATGGGAGCGAGTCAATTCCAATTCTGAAGGAACCTTTTGAATTGCAGGAATCAGCTCACATGTGCAATCTGAAGGGAGAGCACGTGTGAGAATTGAGTCACAGGAGCTGAGTAACGTCTGGTCTGATGAAAGTTCACGGTGGGGGTAGGGGGTCTGTGTCGAGAGATTGGGCTCAATCCACACGTTGCATGACCAACAATGTAGGAAGCGCAAGGACGGAGGTTAAGGCAGACTGCAGTTTTGCCAGTCCTCAGCGGACGTGCCGTGACTCAGGTCAGTGAAGATATGATCGCCAACAGACCTTCCGATTGAAATTTCTCAGCATTATTCGCAGGCAAGTTGCATGATTGCACCTTTGAATTCGCCTCATGGGGAGCACAACCAAACAAAAAAAATCTATTTTCTTGGCCTTGAGCAGCAAAACGTTTATTAAAGCAGCAGCAAACATCTGCCCCTCTAATCTGTATCATTCCCTCATTCCCATTTTACAGCCAGTGTTTACAATGTCTCTTCAAACAAACTAGTAAATGATAAAATAAATAAATAAACACTGCCAGTTAAAATGTATTTTTTGGAAGATGAGGCTTTTTCCGATGATGCAAGGCTGGCTGGAAGTCAAACAGACCTCGACTGTCTGCTGTGCCTCGTGTTCTGTGTTCTGTCACAGCACATGTTGAAAATTATCTCTGATCCTTCTTCTCAATGTGCCATCCTGACATCTTCAAAGTGATGTTATTTGCTGTTGTTGGGGATGGCCAGGTGGTTCTTTTGACAGATGGTTTGCTGTGCAAAGACTACCAGAATTTACGGCACACGTAGACGATTTTTGTGCATGTATTGCAGCGAGTCGCAAGCCATTTTTCTTTTCTTTTTTTCATTGCGGTTAATATTTATTTAGTCCGAGTTTTTTCGGGGGGTGCTCATAATTATCAGCAAGTTGCCACACAAGCAAAGCAGGCACACAATTGTGGTGACACTGCGGCAAGCTAACTGCTACATAAATTTTGTGGATTTTACCGCCAGTGCCAAAAAAGAAGCATAATACAAAATAAGACTCACCACTAGTGTTGAGTCTTTCAGGCTCAGCTTCCAGGCAGATGCGCTGGGAGGAAAAGAGACGTTCCCTCTCCTCAGAAAAAAAATAATTCCTGCTGTTCTTTTTTTTCTCGCTCCGACACTCTCTGCGACAACTACTCCTTGACACGCAACAATATGAATTTCCAGCCGTGTTAAAAAGCTGCAAACTTGAGAAATGCCCAGACAGAGGGGCTGTTAAAGCAAAGTTATGAAAAAAAAACAATAATAAAAGAAAGAAAATCAACAACTGACACTGTGTTCTGTCTCTTGGTAACTGGCCAGAAAAGATGCAATAGTTATCAAGTCTTAACAGATTTTAAAACTGCGGGAAGTCACAGGAATAAAGGCAATTCCATCCTTTAACTCTTTAATCTTTCTAAACACACACACTAGGCAATTGGTGGAGAACATCAGAGCCCACACCTGCCATTTATAATGATTGCACACCAAAGTCTGCTATCTCCAGACATGTGATTTCATTGTTACACTCAAGATCAAACGTGACTTCAGCAGGAAAACAAACACAGAGCATCATCAATGCAGCCAGGCGTACTGATTCATGTTTGTCTTAAGCGTTATGATACATATGTATATATATATATATATATATATATATATATATATATATATATATATATATATATATATATATATATATATACATGTATATACACATATATGTGTGTGTGAAAAATTCACAACATTGTTCTTTGGTCATTATTGTTAAAAAAAAAAAAAAGATGAAAAGTAAACGGCCACATGTTGATGATGAATACTTTCTCAGTTTACAATCAAAATGATGGTATCCTAAAGCTTTCTGTTTGTAGAGACCATGAGGCATAAATTCATCAGGTTTTTTTTTTTTTTTCTCCAAGCAACCTTGATATTTTCACTTCATGGATGTTTTCCCCCCTTTCTCTGCAGTGCTTTATTGACTTGTGGGTAAACAAAAAAAAAAAAAAAATCATTATTTAAGATGTTTACAAAGGCTATCCTCCCCTTGCTTCCCCCTGTGTGTTTACTTGTTCGATCATATTCTGTCCACACCAGGAAAAAAATCATGGGGTCTCAATGATTTCACCTTTTTCTGCACTGTAGGACATTAAAATCAGTTTTTATTGCTTTTTCAAGCTGTTAAATAGTTTTGTTTTCCTTCCTTACTTTAGCCAAGGCAGTAACAGATAAAAATCTTGCCATAGAATATGGTGGAAATTAAACAATAATTAAGCCAGAAAAAGCACAGATATTTATTTCCTTCCACTACGGAAAAAGAAAATTGCACCCTCTCCAAGCAACTCCAGTGAACGATTATTAATGAGAAGTATTCCACCTCATTACTTTGAAGATTCTAATTCAACCACCTGCCAAAGTCAGATCGCGTGCCGGGGGGGAAAAAAATAAAGCCCTGCTGCTGCACTAATTGTCCTGTCCAATATCTCCAGCAACACCGCCGCATAAAAACTTTCTTGTCTGTAGACAAGTTTGGCCACACTTGTTCAAATCATTAAACTCTGGAAATTGGTGTGGACAGAAATCAGTAACTTTGTGCAGCAGCAGGATCGCATGGATTTTTTGAACTTTTGAAATCTTGCTTGTACGTCTCAATAACCGAGAGGAGAGAAAATACCAAGGTCATGTTTAGCAAGCAAAGATCAGTTCTGAAGAAGATTTATATCTTTATTTTAAACAGACATAGGGTTTTCCTACCTTTTACAGACCCATGTCTGTTTAAAACAAAGATGTAAATCCATTCAAAATCAAAGAGATAATAATGAACCCAATTCATCAACCACAGAAGACGACGAGGAAGAAGAAGCTTCTTCTATGTGTGATACTGGCTGAAGGATTTTTGGTTGGTATTTTCTCATTTAAAAAGGGACAAAACAACAGCCCTGAGGGCTTTTCAGTATGGAAAGACATTTCTGCTTGGTGCGTCAACGATTCTTTTTGTTTGTTGAGAAGAAGAGGTGCATTGCGACAGGCAGTGACATCAGCGATCTTCACACCGAAAGCCAAGCAAAAAATTTTGCCTCCTACCTTAACAAGCCTAAACAAATCAGATTACTCTGCTTGAATCTGGCAGAAAGAATGTTTATGTTTCTCGTTGGTCATTGTGGGACTTCATTTGTGTAATAAATACCAAACAAGTTTCATTTTCAAGGTTTTGACTTGATTGGCAGCAGTTTAAAAAAAACACAATTTTTTTGGTAAGCAGCCATGTGAGGAAACCAAATATTCAGTTGACTGATGATTTAACTTCCCATTTTCAGGCACTGTATTTCCTCTGCCTTGCAGACAGAGGATTTGACCAATCTCCTTTTCCGCAAACCAACTGACTGAGCTTGTTTCAGAACTGATTTGTGACAGAAATTCAATGGACAATTCAGGAAAACATCTCACCCGTTGTGCATGGTTACAAAACCCCGGCGTTATCATCCTACAGGTGAACGTTGTAAAGACTCCAGCAGCGAGCGATCAAATCAAGCCAGTCTGCCAACTATTCCTGGATTCATTGTTGCCGGCGTGAACGGCCTGCCTGCCTCTGATCGGCCCTACATCTCCTCTGTTTCCAAACTTTCGTATCCATCTAACAGCCTGCCTCTGTCTCCACCGTCTGTCACGCAACGGCACACCTCGGTGGGAGGAAAAGGGGGAGAAAAAAAAAAAAGAAAACGCTTCACTTAGAGCCACTTGCCCTGTATGACTCATTAACCATCTATCGCTCTCCCCCACTATCTCAGCCGAGTCAGAGTCATGTGCATTTAAAGTGGTGCCAAGTCAAGAGCTGTAGTCAGCGGATACCAGGCTGGGAGTAATAATTTGAAAGTCTGATAGAAAAATTCAGAGTGTGAAGCGCCCATAAGGGCACTGGATTTAAGTGCAAAATGTTTTCCGCAGGCACGGACAAGCTCTCAATCACCGCACCGACGAGGGTGTCGTTTCCTGCTGTTTCACCAGTTTGAGAGCATCGCCTTTCGGAGATTATGTGGCATTTGTTTTCCGGGCTCAGTGCTCAACCTGTTGATTGGCCAGCGCATGAAAGCACAAGCTTTATATATAAATATATTAAAAAAATAACAGCTTCAATGCATTTGGCGTTTTGATTTGTGCTGCGTCTGGCAGCTCTTACTGCGTGTTTTCCCTTTCTTCCTTTCTCTCTTTTTTTTCTGTCCCAATCCAGGTGTGACGAGGCATGTGACTAGACTTTTGGAGGCGCTTCCTTCACATGCTTTTTGATTCCCGCTTTCATGCAGTTGGTATGCGTCGCCATCTGTGCCTGCACGCCAATCATCATGTCTCCTGGTGTGCAGGCAGGAAGTCTTAAAGTGATGGCAGGAGCTATTAGGAAGTGCAGCTATAAAAGGATATGAACAGAGTGGGTATGAATTAGTGTCTGTGTGGTTGGGGGGGTTGCAAATGTAAGTGAATATTAATTATCAAGTCCTTTATAAATATCCTGCGACTCTTTCAACTTGATATTTATTCTTTGCGATACGCCCAACTTAAATTCTGTGTGGCTCTGTTTTGCTGTTGGATTTGTTGAAAATCATAGCAGCCTCCTGGGCCAGACAGCTTTTTTTTCTCTTCCAAATTGTTAGTGATATTCATAAATGCATTCACCAGTCACAAGAATCCAATAATATCTGTCATGCTCTGCCACCAATTGTATGGCTGGGCAGCCGGTCTGACGGTAATTATTGCTGAGAAAGAAGCAGAAGTCAGTGATTAGGTTATTCATTATTTCCCTACAATTTGATGAATCTCGCATTTGAAATAATAGCTGGGGGAGGAGGTGGGGATGGGGGGGAGGGTTTTATCTCAGCGCATTTGTAATTGTGAATATGAGAATGACATATTATGAGGCCGAGTTTTGACAGAAATCCGTTTTCTGTCAGTTTCTTCTCCGCCGCTCCTCTGCGCCTGCGACAAACACACTGATCAATGCGTCGACATGCTGTTGTTTGTATCAGAGCCTCTAAAAATATCATTAAAACCTACAACTGTCAAGCATGAGCCCGACAATTTTTTTTTCTTTCTCTTCTCTTTTCCTGGGTTTCTCACCGCTCCAACGCTGTAACAATGCTTTCTGCTGCATCCTGAAATGTGGAAAAACCGATTGGCACAAAAGCCGGAGAAAAAACACTTTAGATAAAAGTAATTTATTTTGCCTGAAATAAAAGTAATTTCCACATTATTACACCAGTGATTAGAACTGATGCTTTTATATAAGCCTCATTGTGCTCGCCCAATTATTCCCTCTACCAGGTGACACTTTTATTTTCCACCGAGACTGCACTTCCGACGCGGACTCATTAGAATAATTCCCCGGCTTTGTTTGAATACTCATTAAAGCAAATTTCCCTACCCTTTTTTTTTTGGGAAATCGCAAACTGCTGAATTATAAGTGCGTCAAACTTTGTGCCTTCACGCCTCGGCAAGCGCGTCGACACTTTAAATATTTCAAAGGTTTCAACATCCTGACAGTAAGTACCAGGAAGTGTCATTTGGTGAGTTTGAACTCTTGTTCTCCCGGGCACCCTAACTTGAATTCATATTTATGCTTTATATTGCACTGATCTCTTTGTTCAGCAGTTCCTCTTAATAAAAAAGGGGAGGGAGGAGAGGGAATGAGATTTACCGGCGGTTGCTCTTATGAGATTCTGTAATAGCTTCGCCTTCCGAAGGCAACACGTGAGGCCTTTTCATATGACGCCGGGCGGGCAGACAACGCTGACTAATGTCACCTGGCAAACGCGCTTTTAGGGTAATCAATTCTCGCACAATCACCGGGCTGGGCCGAAGCCTGCCCCGTGGACTGAAGGGAAACATATTACCTCTAATGCAAACCCTATTACAAAAGACACAGCGCGATTCATTATTTAGAGAATGCCAGCGTCGCGAGGCTGCCACAAAAACAAACATGAATTATTAATTCATGCCCAGATTTCGTTTTTTTTTTCTTTAATGAACGTAATAAATATTAAGAAAGAAGTTGGCTCGTCGCAAATCTAAGGCTTTTAATCTAATCCAGGAGTACTTCTGGGGAGAGAGAGAGAGGAGACAACAATAGAATTCCATGGCCATTACGCCTAATGGGCGTTCGTGGTGCTCATTCACAATGAATCGGAGGGGGGAAATCCTGCAGGTGTATCGATCGGAGGCCCATGTTAAAGGTTCAGCTATTATTCTGCAGCTGAAAGGGGATCACCCTATTTGCCCGTAGATCAATGCACAGCCCGCAGCTATAATTACCATGCACTTGATGATGATGTTATTATTGCTGTGGCATGCACTGGTGAAATAGATTTGGTCACGTCATGAGCACGTTGAAATGCAACCGCTCCATCCATCCCTAGATAATAGATAGATAACGGTGTCATGTTTAACAATGCACGTTTTTTTTTTTCTGCACACGATGATGGTGATGGAGTAAATGAAGCCTCACTAAGTGAAATGGTGAAATTGTTTTTTGACTCAAACAGGTGCTTAGCAGCCCTGGAATAGTTTATCAAAAACAACAACAAATTGCCAAATGGGCCCTGCAGGTCAGGTTTGTTCAGCAACAATCACCAGCAGCATCCTCACGGCCAATGAGCTCCAAGTTAAAAGGATCACATTGGTTACAGTGGCCTTCTTTCTCCCTTTTATCTCTTTCAACTGTAAACTGCAGTCATTTTTTAATAATCTGCCCCTAAAATCTTCTGCAAGACAATTTGTCTGACCAAAGTGAGGGATTTACAGCTGCCGCCGCTGCTTTAACGGCCGCCGAGATCGCTCCAACTGTTTAAATGTCACAGGCTACGATCCAGATGCTGAGTCATTCCATGCGAGGCCTGGAGGAGCACGATAAAGGTTGCAAATGTCAATTACGTCTGATGGAGTTCCGGATTGCAGATTTCTATTATCACTTGCATTGGAACATGACAAACATTAAAAAGTGCACTGCACTGACTACCGTGGAACATCAGGCATGCAAGTAAATTAAGGAAAAGGGGGTTTAGGGCTGAGGGCCTTCGTACCTCTGTGAGAAACTGCGTACAAATTTTATTTCATCTGTCTAAATTCTGATGAATACCGGTCTATAGTGACTCAATAATACACGTTAACCGGATGATGGAACTTCTTTCAATAGCCTTTTTGATTCATCAACATATCCATCGACTAAAGAGGTTGGTTAGGTGACTGGGCCACGTCTATCTCTGTTATAACTATTGACCAGACCGCTGCCAGTGCCAACAGGGAGTAAAGACATGTGGTTGGCCAAGACGTACACTGATAGTCCACTTTGCATGAGGACCAGAAGTGCTTGCTTTTTATCCTCATACCGCCAAACTAAATATCATTTCTTTTTGCCTGCTTTCTGATTTCAACATTTATGTTTATCTCCTTCTGCTCTCAATGTTTTTCAGCCTTGTCCTAATCTATAACATTATTACTTTTATTTTATTTTGCAATGGTCCGCTATAGCTTACTATACATGACTTTATTGAAAATGCTGGAGGGCGGGAGCACGGATTCAGTGTTGAAATCTGAGCGATACAGCTGGCGTGCAACATTAAATGCCTTTTTAAAGACATAGATCTTAACTGGATGTAAAAGCATATAAAGAAAATGACCCGAGACTGATTTGAAATCTGATTTAATATTTTAGTCTTTCATAAAGACTAACAGATCTGATTAGATTGGCAGGTCCGATCTCAGATACTGATAGTGATGTTGTGGTTCCAGGTTTTCTCGAGGAGAGAAATGTTTCTCTCTTTCCTGCCGACTCGTCCTCCTCTCTTTCTGAGGCAGAGGCGACTGTCTGAAACTCCATTTCTCCTCCTCGTGCTTGATATCAATAAGCATACTGGAACGCAATCAGCAGAAATTTACGTCTTCAGAAGCAAGGAGCGACCTGATCGATCAAAACGTCAATAGCGTGGGGAGAGAAGCAGGGTTCAGTGGACGCTGTGGATTTATTAGTCAGAGTAAAATCTATATATATTGTCCTTTATAACACTGACTCTGGACTTTTGGACTTTGTGGCAGCTGTCAGGCTTCCATCCTCCTTCCACATTTCTGAAAGATTTAGCTCATATTACTGTAATTACCATGGTTTAAATACAGCTAATCTTCACCTGGGTTTGACACGTATGGCCCTAATTAACCAGCAATTATCTCCCATGGTACGACTGCCGACACTAATGGATTATTGTGATGATAGCCAGAAAAGCTTGTCTGGGATGTGAATATTCTGAATGGTGTCGTATGTGAAGTGAATGACAAAAGTTTGTTGGTTATGGAAGCAGTTGTTATGGCCGGCACACTCAAATACAAACAAATTTGGTAACTATTTTCCAAGTAGAAAACTGTTGTTGCAATTGACATTTTGTCTTTTTGGTTAAAAAAAAAAAAAAAAGCCTTAATGTTAAGATAATTGCTATAAATAGAATGGAAAAAGTGTCTTGTTTTTCCATCACACAGCTTAGAATAGGCAGCCTTCAGATTGTATAAAAAAAACCTTAAGCAATATTGGCGGTTTACCGTGCAACTGAATTTCATAACGACTGGGTTTCCATTAAGTCAGGATGTAAATTGTAGTGGCTGGGTAGCTTGGCCACGCAACAACTGCTCATCTAATTCCCAGGGACAGTGGGCTGTCGGTAACAAAATAAAAAGTGCACTGAAAGCAAAAGGACCACAGAAACTACTGTCGTAATCGATGTTATTGTAACAAAAAGTGCTAAACCTCGTACGCCAGCTGGATCAGCACTGATTTTTTGCTCATCCATCCTGCTGAATTCCTATGGAGGTCATTTTCAAGCTGGCATTTTTTTTTTAAGGACTCAAGAAACAATCAGCTTGTTCATGTGTAAAAAAGGAAGGGGCTTTGAAAGAGGAGCCTTGTGCATCTGCACTGCTTCAGTTTTTGGTCCTGGCTAAACAAACTATACCAAATACTAATTGGCCCGCATCAATGGGAGATACAATCAATCAATGTTGTAGGTTTGTCAGTGATAAAAACCTGCGATTTAAAAAATTTAGGAAACATTTCATCTCTGGTTAAAATCTACTTTCAGTGTAATCTGTAAGTTGGCCCGGGTCCTGCTTGAAAAGTGAGTTTCTGGCACAGAGTCCGCCACTTGTACTGGCCTTGCGATGTCTGCGTCATCCGTCTTTGAGCACAGTCTAGGCTGCATCTATAAGGTCTACTAATTAAAAATAATGTTGCAGCGCAGACAGTTCGGTCTCAAAGGCTCTCTGGCACAAAGTCCACTCTGAGAGAAAGCCTGTGCTGCCAAAAATCATGTTTTATAAAGAGCTCCAAATCACAGGAGAGGAGCAGTAGGGTTTGTATGCCACAGAGGGCTTATTTATTCCAGTAATCATTTTGTTTTCCCTGTTGTTTTTTGATTATGTTGAAGTACCAAAGATACTCCGTGGGGTCTGGCTGACAAAGCTTCATTGTTTGGATTTAGCCTGATACAGCCAGAACAAGAATACACTTTGTGAATGGAGTCGCTTCACAACTGGTTCTGGGATTCACAACTAGTGTATAACAGCAAAGACATTAAAGCCAATCACAGTCATGCATTTCTTGTGGATGGAGCGATAAGTCATTCATGAGTGCTGATACAATCAATACACAAGCTATATGTACTGTTTATTCCTTTGATTGGTTGTATATCTGTCCAACTGTATTATTTTCTTGACGCTGCCTCTCAAACAGAACTGATTTAAAAGCACCAGATCCACCCCTTAGCTTTTTTTATACAACATAATATTATATACAATCTCAAATATGATGATGAAATATTTGTAGAATAATCTGGTTGCCAAGTAAGGACATCTTACTGGGCATCTTATGTTTGAACAAGATGAAGCAGTGCACACGCCGAAGGAAGTTTAGAGTTGAAGGTTTGTGGTCGACTGCATTACAAGAAATTGCACATAGAGATTAAAGAGTGATTATTATTGCAATATATCACAAATGCACAGGGTGTCCAAAAGCGCATTTTCTGTTCCACCACAGTAGATCTGTCCCCTAAAATGTCATTATTTTAATATTCTGACAACAGGCAGTCTGCTGTGATTAATTTAGTCTAACTTGTTATTTTCTTTCTTTTTAATTGTTAATTTTTAACTATTTTTGTTGTATTATTAAAAGAGTCCCCAGCCCCAGCACCAAGGACAGCTCCTGTCAGGAAAACCTCTTCCACTAACTCTCCACTCCTTCCCCACCAAGTCGAATCCCCTCAGCAGACCCCACATACAAAGTTCTGGATTAGATTTTGGAACACTTGATTAGGTTCCTCCAACAGATAAAAAACATGCTGCTTCTGTTTGTCAATGGAATTTAAGAGTCCATTCCGTGCTGCTGCTTTGTTGTGTGAGCGTCACAATGTCCCTGGATTTAAACAGATGTTGCTCAGGGTTAATACCGTCCATCCATTTCACCACTCATCCTGCACTCAGGGACAGCAAGCGCTGGAGCCTATCCCAGCTGTCTCGGGGAGAAGGGGGGGTCACACCTCGGCCAAGTCGCTAGTGTTAGCCAAGATAGATCAAAATACAGGTTCATTTTAGTTCATTACGGAGACAGCAGTGGGTTTTGGTGCCTATAGTATCACGTCAGTCTCCGTCTTCATTTCCCTCTCAGTTCCCTTCTGCATTAGCGGTTTTCTTTTTACATCGCTATTCCATTTTTTCCACCCCACAGTTACCTGAGGGCTGCGTTCTGAACCATCTCTCACAAAGCCAGGCTTTCTTTGTTACTGGTTCGACTCATTTTAAAACCTGAGAAATTCTAAAAGCCTGAGTAGGAGGTTATCAACTTTCTTTGTTAATTCAAGCTTTCAGTTCCCCATTTGGGTGTTTGTTTTTTTTTTTTTTTTTTTTTTATAAAGTGGGCATGTGGTGCACAAAGTCGACCAATCATGCGAATGGAAGATGTTTGAGATGGGGAGCAGCAAATATGTATTCCACAAATATATTTGGCAAGAAGCAATACATCTCCAGCCAGGAAAAAGAAATCTTCTTGAGAGAGCTTGTTTAGTGCATATTTTCCTCATACATTCATTTTATGAAAAACTCACAATTTTTTTTTTTCAATGTGACTGAACATGCAGTATTTTCAATGTATCAATCCATGTTAAAACAGCATATATTTAGGACTTGCTCCCTGCAGCAAACAAGCGATTTGAAAGATTTTTATTTTGTTTTGTTTTGGTCAATCAAAGTAAAGTGTTGAGTTTTTTTTTTTTATCGACTGAGCATTCTGGAGAAAACATATTGAATTGTTTTTAGTCTTCGCTCTTGGAAAACAGAGTTGGCAGTAAATAAGAACCATATGGAATAACATCATTCAAAATGTTCACTACTTCTGTGTCTCCATCAAGCGTATGTGTGGTACTGAATGCAAAAGTTTTGAGTTTTAATATTGTTGAAAGCCAAGAGATAACTTCAGTGCCGCTCAACTCCAAGTAATTAACTAAGCTGGGCTCAGATTTAGAGGTCCTATATTATGCAATGAAAGAATAGTCTGTCTCTAGCTTGTCAGTGAACTCCCCTATAATAAGAAAAGTTGTGCACTTCTGCTTCCTCCACTTCTCAGAGTAGGTGTGCAGACACACTCAGCCCTTTGTGATGTGTCCAATTAGGTGTTCAGTCTGTTCTGTGAGACCACCAAACAAAGGAGCTAAAATGTGATGGTTATTTATGCAGAAGGCTATAAACAGAGGGCTAAATATGTTGTTTTCTCGAGATCTAAGCGGGGTTATTATTTTCACACATTTAATTTAGCAAGGCAGCAGCACTTTAGTCAGATTGAAAACAGACCTTCAATGTTTTTTGCGCAGCCTTTCCTGTGCTGACAATGCAATACCAAAGGGGGAACAATAACTGAAAGGGCAGCGGTGTTAAAAGTCATTTTTACTCTGAAGCCTCTCAACAAAGCATCCTCTGGACCAGTTTACGTGTTGAGCATCAGTTATTATTATGATCTAACTGGAAGACACCGCGGCAGAACGTGCAGTGGCAGCACGGCTGGCGTAAGGGAAGTTGCACGGCACCCTTCCAAAGATGGATTTTTTTTTTCTCCCCCGCTGCAGTCATTATACTGTGCATTATGTGTTAGCTTCATCAAAAGCAGTCAAGGCAAAAGGCTGTACATTACCTACTTAAGTCATTAAGTACTCCAGACAGCAATGTATTGCACCAAACCTTCACATTAACCTCAGCACAGATTACTGCTGTGGCCTTGGTTCTTCTTTGTTGCTTCTTTTTCTTTTCTTTTTTTCCACATTTTTTTACTGCATTTTGGCTCATTACTTGCATTAGTCTGTCTATTCACTGACTAGCTTTTAATATCTGTCCCATTTAATTGCTTAATGGATGGATTCCAGACTGGAGTCAGAATTCCTAGTTAGCTGTACTATTTGTTCCATCTTTTCATTTTAAAGTGTGATTCTGAGTGAAAACCACAAATAAAAGTTGAATTAAAACAACAAATTAAAGACAATTAGCATGTTTTTTTGTTTGTTTGTTTTGTTTCAGCAAGAGCTATGTTTTAGGGTCAAATAATGGCCAGTTTTATAAATTAATTTTGGTGGTCCACTTCCAACAATAAACAAGGTTTGATTGTTAAAAAAAAAGAAGAAAAAACTCAAGGTTTTTTTAAACAAAGCATGAGTTTCACGCAAAAAAAGCTAAGTTTTTCTCAGTCAGCCTGAAGAGGCTGTTTTGACTCTTTCCACCCTCCCCTAAGTGCTCCATCCATTGCTCCGCCTTGGAGCAGCTCACTCCCTTGTGATTGGCCAGCTGCTACCTGCTATCGCTCGCTAGCTGAAGTCAGTTTTTCATAACAGGAGCTTTTTAAAATGTTGTTTTAAAGGCCACTTATATTGTTTTCTGTCTTCATCAAAACCCTTGTAGCCGGGCAAAAATCATGTCAGCCAAAAAACATATATGTGTATGTATAAATATACATGAATCCATGAAAATTTCAACCCAGTTAATTTGATTGAACAATAACAGTTGGCCTAGCGCTGCTTGTGCAGCCTGGAAATGCATCCAACAGAGGCAGAACTTTCTACAAAAAGAATTCCTGATAAGCAGCTTTGTGCAACAACCTAATTATCTTCTCAGGAAACTTTCAGAGTGTAAAAGGAAAAAAAAGAAAAAACCTCAACAATTAAATAGCTTCAGTCAACATTTAACTCAGATTACGAAGGTTTCAGTTACATTGCTGATCAGTTTGGTCGCCCATACGTCAAGACGGTTGACCCATCAATACTGCTGCTGCTCACAATAAAAAAAAAAAACCTTAATATTTCATCAGGAAACAAAACAAGTGAAGCCACCATGTTTGTTGGGCATATTTCATGAAAATAAGTGCACTTTTTTTTTTTTCCTTATGCATTATTCTCTGCTCTAAATTGGTCGATTATCTCGAAGCCTGGTGGGCCGCAGGTCAACACTTAAATTTCCAGCTGATTGATTGAAGACTGCCGACGCGGCCGAGCCCATATTTCAGTGCCTCGGCTCCAAAGCTTAAATTAAGCGCTCTGATTATTAGCTGTGCAGCGGGAGGCGGCGCAGGCACATTATTGGCTGGCGGCCGCTGCTCAGTGGTGTTCCCGTGTTAAAATCCCCGGGCCAACCTGTTTATGGCTCTTCCTTCATTTCTTAGTTCGAGGCGAGCAACAAACCCGAGCCTTGCGGCGCTTTTATAAACAACAGCAGCGAACAACATACCTCCGCAGCCCCGGATGGAAACGTGCGGCAGTGAGGAGCAGTTTGGGCTAAAATAGGATGATTAAAAAGCGCAGTGCGCCCCTCGCCGAAGTTTGAGTGTGTTTCAAAGTCCCCTCAAATCCTGGATAGCCTTCTTTGCTCTTATTAGGTCAGAACGTGCTTGAAATGTTCCTCGGATCTCAAGCTTTTGTTTTTTGTTTTTTCCTCCTCCCCTTTCTCTTCCACATACAACACAGTTCTGGAAATTAAGCTGTTTATGTATTCCCTTTCATGGTTTTGTGTGGGGGAACGCCTTGATCACATGCTGGCTAATGGGAAGACCCTCCTTATTTACGGCACACGATGCCGGTGCAGGAACAACGCTGTGCTTTTTATCCTCTTTCCTCCACCACTACTTTGCGTTTGTGAGCAATTAAAATAACTAGGTCACTGATTATTGAACTTGTGCTTACACACGCGCACGCACACACACAGAAAGACAGACGCACAGTGGCATCGCACAATATTGGATCTCGTCTTTTGATGGCTCGCGGCGGATCGGGCGTCACATATTTCTCGGTGAAAGGAGGGGAAGAAAAAGAAAAGCAATAAGGTGAAGAGGTGTTTACTGTTGCCCTGATCCTCCGCGGGAAGAAATGGCAGGACATGCATTCGGCACTTGCCCCATCACCGGCGCCGACAAAGCAGAACACGGAACGGCGACTGAGCCCTGTCATTGCGGCGCGCTGGGGTTGAGGGTCTCTGATTGGCATGCAGCGCCGCCACAGAAGCCATTCCATCTAAAATGACTCATCTGAAATGCAGCGGAAGAAAGAAAGAAAGAAAGAAAGAAAGCATTGAGTGCTTCGACCCTATGAAAAAAAAAATATATGTGTATGCGTATGAGTGATTAGTCATAATCTCGCCCACAAGCACATACACTGCAGCGACATGAAATAAATAACAGATGAGCCCCGCAAGTGACTGGAGGCCAAAATGACTGACATCCAGCGGGACCCGTAAAAACATCCCAAGGCAAACTGATTACCGCCCCTCCCCCCTCCCTCCTCCCAAACCCCCCCCCCATCACTATACGGGCTGTCACACTTTCTCAGATAGTGTCAGGCTCACTCTCGCCGCCATCCAAATCAAACGCGAGCATCAGTCACGCGGGGGGCCCCCGGGAGCGCCGAGCTTCCTCTATTATTAATCCATTAACCTTGTTGTTTGATGCTAAATAATTACGCTCTTTCATGTCAAAGGGAACGGCAAATAAAAACCTGTTCACTGCAACAGCTCACTTCGCTTTCCTCCCCTCATTTGCTGCCCCGTTTTTGTCTTGTAAATAACTTTTTTAGAATCATCTCTCTTTGTTTTGTTTTTTCAGTTTCTTTCACTCGCTGGAAATAAATGCTAACTTAATTTGAACCAATTTGTGATTTAGCAAAAATATTTCAAAAATGTCTTATCTAAATTAAATGGTTCATTACAGCTTAATTTGATGATTTGCATGACTGAGCTTAATAAACAATGGCTGTGCACTTGAAATGCAACAACCTCTGCAATCTATTTGTCCTGATGATGTGAATTATTACCTCTTATTTATTATCTTAATTATTCTTGTTTAAGTGATATTCGTTATTATATTTTGAAACTTCCAGAATTTGTGCTCTGCCTGTTGATAAACTCCCAATAAATGAGAACTGTCCATTCTGTCATTCATCAGCATGCCTCTTTTGTAAAATTGTGGAAATCGGCACCGTGTGATGTCACAAAGGGCACTGACAGCTCTCACAGGTTAGTGACATCGTCCCCAGCTATAGCTGTTGGTCTGTTGTCCCGTTTCCATGTTCTTCCAAACGTGTGGAAGGTCTGACAATCCAACAAATCAGTTTGAGCAGGAAGTGAGGCAATAAACACAGGGCTAATCATGTAAATGATCATCATGGAAATCCATTGTGTTTTTTGGGATATTGGAGACTTTTGAGATTTGTCAAATTCAGTTTGAAATGTTTTACTCTTTGTGCTTGCAGGCCTCATTCAATCCAATTTAAGACTGACTGTTATTTAACACTGTGGTGCAGTTTGACCCTGTACTGCTGCCATAGCTCAATGTAAATAATGCGTGGCCCTTCTGCATGCTTCATTTTATGTTTGCGTTGAGATACAACTCTTGTTGCTGTCTGACGAGGAGAAAACAGAAGTGGGCTTCGAGCCATCCACCTCAATTTGTTTTTCAATCATATCTGTTTTAAATATAGCCAAAGGTTGACCTACAAAGGTGGCTAAAGCCACAGTATAACTAACACTGAATTAGCGTTCCATTCCAAAGACAATTCAGCTGGAGATGCTGGAGCATGGAGATCTGGTTACCCCATAACCAGATGCAGCCTGACTGAGAGCGAAAGGCTCAGACATCAGTAGGCACACAGTCAGGCAGGTGAAAAGGCAGTTTGCTGTGTGCTTCAAATTTCCCAACTAACAGCATACCCCCTGGATGCCTCAAGTACAGGCAGCTTCTTTGCCGTTATCCAAACAAACAAGAGCTCACATCTCCTCTCTCAGCTTCCTGTCTCACAGCCGTGTTTCCTAGGCAACCGTGTTAGATGAATTGAGGGGACTGACGTCCTCCCAAGAGCCAATCCTCTCTCATCCAAAGTTTGTCTCACTTCAGGTCATGTGACACCAGTTCCCATGACAACCAGGTTGGAGGGCAGTCTGGGTATCGCTTTGATCAGAGGAACATACCACCCATGCCAGCGAGCAACCTTGAAATCAAGGAGGGAATGCAGACATCTATTCATCGAGCCGTAACAAAGCTGTTATGAGATCATTTTAAAGAGGCTGCTTCCACTTCAAATTGCACACCGATACTGAAACGCGGCTCTGGCGGTTGTCCACGCGTCTGGCAGTGACTTCAGTGCCATCTTTCGCTGGAGCTTCAGGTTTAATGTATACACACCTGATGATATCTGGTCTTTTAGTGAGGAAAACCGAAAAAGCTTAAAACCTAAAAAGAAAATTTCAATCGGTGTGCTATCTGTTTATGATTGATGTTTAAGCGATATTGAAGATTGTGTTTCGGAATTTCCAGAATTTGTGTTCTGCTTTTCCTACAGACTTCAGTCTATAGACCCCAAGAAATGAGAACCTTTAGAGACTTTAGAGATTTTTTAACTTTAAATGCACCTTTTGTTCTTACAGCATGAACACACCTGAGGATATCTGGTCAAAAAATTAGTGAAACCTAAAATTGTTAAAACCCAAGACAAAATGTTCAATTGGTGTACCTGTGGCGTTATCTATTTACGTTGCAGAGGGGACGGTTATTATATTACACATTAATAAAATAAAATATAAAATGTAGAGATTAAAAAAAAAGTGCCGGGCAACAAGATGCTCCAAGAGTAAGTTAAGACTGAGTGGGTGCCTTTGTCAGTGGCTACCACCGCATTAATCACCAGCCGCCGAGTCAAAAAAAAAAAAAAAAAACAGATTATATTTTTGTGAGCGAGTGGCCTTAAAGCCTTAAAGGTCTTTTGGTGTATGATAAGCATTTGGCCTTTCTAAGCCTTTGAGCTCTCGCAAACAAAGAGCGATCCCAAACCTCTGGGCCGAGGCTAAATGGTTGACTTTTCCAAACCTTTTGGTCTGCACAAAGCTGTTGGAAAGCATCCATCTGATAAGAGGTTCCCACGGGTGTCCTTTCAATAAAATATGTGACGGGCGACAAATTGGCACAGGACACCTGTCGTAATAGAGAAAGGCCAGTAATTTCTCTGCACGGCGGCTGTCGCGAAAACTGCGACAAGACAATGAAAAGCTACTCAGACAATATTAGAACAGCGCCGCCAGTCTCGCTCCGGGAGAATGCCTTGTTCACGTTTGCGTCACGCATGATGAAAAATGCACCTTATCCATTAGAATAAAAAGGAGCGAATGGGACCACAGTGCCTGGTCTGAAAAAGCAAAACATCAGCTGGAGTATCTGCAACAAACCTTGAGGAGAAAAACACGCTCTTTGATCTCCAACACAGCCTTGTCCTGAAAGAAATCGAAATAAATAAAGTGGCAAAATAAAATGTGTGGCGCAAGAAAAAGTGCAAAAGGTCTGTTTCAAATGAAACAGCAGATAGAATTCTCAAGGAAACGGGCTGTAAGTCCATCCGCAGTACGTTCAGAGAAACGATTAACAGCAATGTTAAATTGAAATTTAAATAACCTGAGGCATGGCTATGCATGATGAGGCCGCCTATATTTTGACCCAGCGCCGCCGGGCAATTCATCACGCCACAAGCCTGAACTTTACGATAAAATGACCACTAATTTGCATTGTCCAACTTGTTGATAGGTCTGCTTTTATTAATGCGCCGAGAGAGAGGAATATTCCATTAAAAATTTAACACTAATTCTGTGACACATGACATTTCAATTATGCAAAATGCCAAAAAGTTAATAATGTAATGCCACTAATGAAATAATATTTGATTCATTCTCGTTCTTGGAATGAGAAAGTGGCTGATTGTAGAGGGCGGACGAAGAGGCAGTTGAGTTGACCTGCTACAATCTTGGCCACTGGACATTTCAGCAAACCTTGTGTTTGTTGTGTCTGGACTCGCGGTCCTCAACTAGAACCGAAGTCTTTGGCTGACCAATCAGAATACAGAAACGGATACTGCGGAACAAAACTCACATGCTTAACTCGACATGGCATCAAAACCAAGGCATTTCTTCACAGTCCTGCTGCAGCGCTGCCTCAAGTAAACTTGAAGTCTCCTGGTGATTAAATGTCAATTTTAAAAATCCCAGCCAGCGCTTTTTTTTTTTTTTTAACGTATTTTCTTGCCATTATAGAGGAAATTCGAGGCACAACATGCTGCAATATTCATCACGGTCCACACTGAGAGCTACCCCTGAACTTTGCAGATTTTTCCTCGCGCCGACAGTTGTATGAAAACCTTGTCAATGATGAAGTAATGTGGCCTTTATGTGGTGCTTTTCCAGCTCCCCGTTGATCCGGCTTGAAATAAATAATGCATACGCCACACTCATGCTTTCTTTTTTTTGGGGCTGGGTAAACTTCTCTTCTTCTCCATTTTCTTTGAGCAGGGAGCAGCAACGCTGGCCGACTGCCCTTCAGCGCTCTGAAATGATAAAGACGGCTCTCCCTGGGCGCCGCTTGCCCAGCTCCCCTGCTTTACTGAAACAATACCCCTGGCGGCGTGTCACACAGTTCATCTGCTGAAAGCAGCTGCTGACCACCACTTCTTCTTGGCACTCTTTTGCGGAATCGCTTCTCAAACTTAGCACCTCGGAGCCTAGTGGTGCAAGGTCGGCAGCGACGCCGCTGAAGGCCCACAATACACTTTCAGACGCGGTTGAACGGCAGTTGCCACGTCCACGTGATGAGTACACGTTGACAATATCATTGATCTAAATCCAGAAAGTGACCAAAATCTTGGATTGATCTCATGTATCCATCTGGTTAAGAGGTGAAGGGGTGGAAAAACTCGCAAGGCATCTGGGTGGAATTTCTGTCTGCTACATTCAAGCAGACCAATCAGCTGGCTCGATACTTCTCGGATTATAGCAGGCTGTTTTAAAAACTTGCAAGCTGATTTGGGCTTGACATATTTCGCAGTGTAGAGACTTCGGACTTGTTGAATAGTCACAATGACAACTCAAGGCATCTGTCAGTCTCAATTGCAGGTATGCGCAATGACTTCACTGAATATGACATTCAGTGCATCACACATCCGCAGTGAAAGCTGCAAACACCAGTTAATCAGCTATGACTCAACAGGTTTAGAGTGAGAGTGAAAAGCCTGTTGTGAGACTTTCCCGTCGGACGCTACCGCAAATCTATGGGTTGTTTCCAGTGGATATTCGCCTGCAAATAAAATCAATGAATCATTAGGTTTTACTGCATTCCAGGCAAAACTCCAGCATTAAATCATTCCTGGTCGCATATAAGGAGCCTGAATGGAATGAAACACCCTGTGCCCTTCACTCCGGGGTTGATGTTTCCAAAGTTTTGACTCAGGTTAAAACTATCTATATTATGCTGTATTCAGAAGTTGAAAATGTGCTTTTATTCAGGGTATGACTTCACCCAGGTCGAAAATAAATATATAACAGTTAGCAGAATTTGATGTTTCCTTCAAAGGCAACGTACAAACCCCTCCTCCACTTCTTACAGAACTGCCTTCAGTGTTCCCTCACAAGAAGCCAAATGTATTTTTAAGACTTACAAGATAACTTGCTTGCATTTTATTTCTGTTCTCTTTTTTCACGGATCAAACTTTTTCCAGTGCTTTTTTTTAAAAAAAAAAAAGAAAGTTGTCAGTGCACCGCTACACTGCGTTTTAATCGTGCCTTCCCTCCTCCCAAATTCAGACACAACTGTCATTTTAACAAGGCAAAACAATATACACAAAACTTCATTTACAGATATTTTAAAGTTGATATCTATGTTCAAAATTATGACCCTCCACTTTTAATTTTACGACTCATCTGCAGTGAAATTTTGCCAACTAGTTTTTCCAATTCAAGGTATCAATATTGTATTTTTAACATGTTAAAACATGAAATGCAAGATATGGATAAACGTAATGGAATCCATGGAAAATGAGGCTGGATTGAAAACACGCTCTTCTGCGGGTCGGCAGGATGGACAGAGGTTGATTTCTGACCACCGCGAAAGATCAATAGAGTCTATATATGCAAAGAAAGTCAAGAAAAAATGTCAGGAAAATATCTCACAAGATCAGACTCTTCTGAAAGACTTTCTTCCACTGTCTAAATCAATTCAACCCGCTTTGTTCAAAATAAAAGATCTCAACCCTTTGGCAAGCAGCACACGAACTTCTGGAGCAGGTGTCCTGCATCACCTCTTACTGAACCTCATTCTGCTGTATTTTGAAGAAGAATTGGACAATTTCTGTGTTACTGGCACCTTGACTCTCGAGTTTGGAAGAGCCAAAACAAAACTGAGTGCTGCTTTCATCTGGACAGGCATAAAAAGGGTTCAAATGAGTGAAGAGGAGAATGTCAGTCTTTTGTACAGCCTAAATGATCTGTCTTCAGTGGTTCTCAACGTGGCAATAAAATTGCAGCCTCTTTTCAGTGTGAGACTGATAGGCAACAGTTGAAATAGCGAGCGCCTGGCAGCCCTAAATGTGTTCTGACATCGCAGAATCTCCAGTGACACCAGTTTCCTCTGACCTGACAGCTTGGAGCTGAGGAATGAGTCCCTCAACTTCAACTCACTGAGGTCAGAAAGTTTCTGACCGTCGCAATGAAGTTGCACTACAATTCAGTCAAAAGCAGTGTCTTCATCCCAATACAAACACAGATGCAAGGCACAAAGTAGCATTCTACAATTGCTTTGGCCTTTGGCAGGAGCTAACTGCCAGGAGGTGGAAGCTGTGCTTGATGTACGAATATTAGGGATGTCAGGATGTTGACTCAGCCCAACACCGATATCCACTCAGGACTAGACACACTTCCACAACCAGCAACAACACCAATCAAAGAGACAATTATTGTACACTTAGAAAATTATAACTGTCAAACCTCAGGGTCAATTACATACGTTGCCTCAGTGGTGAATTTAGGGTTACACAAGGCCCTGATATCAACCAGATCCAAAAGAGTATTAATCAGTTTAGTGGTCCAGAGTTCCATTACTGGGGTGCACTGTAAAGTATAGAAAATATGTGTCGTCATTAAAAAATAAAAAAATAAATGAAGTGATTTTTTTGTAAATTGGTTGTAATTCCAAAGAGACAAATAGGAAAATATATAAACTACAACCAAATTTCATCATAGCCAGACCACAGAGTCATGCCACTAGAAAGAAAAGAGAGAGGGAGCCGCTCCGGAAACATGGTGAATCATGCCCGGCTCTGCCAGGAAATTGGCTCTTCTTCCCAGACTCCAACTGGTAAACAAAAGGAGGTATGACCCAAGGTTAAGTTATCTGCTCATGCTTCACACCGTGAACCTGTGGAGGGGTTAAAGCCCTTAATCTCGTCAAACAGTCACAATAACGCCGCTGCAGATGCCACAGTGTGTGTCGCCGCCGCAATGATCTCACCATACGGCTAATGTATGATTTAACACATGGCTGCTAATCTTCCCTTCCAGCCGTGCCAGGAAGCAGATTTATAGCGAAACTTTGTTTTCAGAATAATTCTGGAGTTGTACAGACGTCACAGTAATTAGGTCTATTTTGCTGAGATGAAAATACAGCCGTTTGCTGCGGTTCCCATAACTTGTAAACAGAAGATTAGAGCCCATTACCTTATCTGTGGTAATTCACATGATCATTCAACAGACACATCTGAGGATGTTCAATATTTATGGGACTAATAAACAATCACTTTTTGTGAAATAATGGAATTGTAAGACGACTCCCGCAGCCAATAATGCTGAATTATGCTGAAAGATCGCTTTGATTAACAAGTGCCGTGCACGCAGCTCTCACTGTGTGCGTCTTGAATGGTTTTGTTTTGTTAGCCAACGCAGAACGTTTGTGACAAGGAGCCGCTTGCACCTGCGGAGCTGTGCAGTGGCGACCCGAGAGCCAGAGGACGACAATATTGCTGTAATTTTGCAACACACGTGCCAGAAGGGCTCGGAGCAGGAAGGGACGGGAAGTCAACCAGTTTAAAGCGGCAAAACCTATAAGAGGCCGAGGCATATTAAAGCATCCATCTTTTCCCATCACGTCTCACCTGCAGGTGTGCGTACACTGCAGGTCCTTAGCCTAAAAAAAAAAAATAAAAAAAAAATAGGAATACACAAAATTCCAAAATTATACAGTACGCATTGGTAATGAAAGAAGGTAATTATCGGTTACCTGCAATCTCCAGAGGGTTCTCACCGCACAACAAAGGCTGCATTCCCCTCCTTCCCTCGCTTTGCTTTTTTCTTTTCTAAAAGTGGAGGTCCCTTGTGAATATGTATCCTATAACAATCAGACAAAGGCCTTTGTGTGGCCTGCATCATTAGTTCCTTGCCTGCTGGCCTTAAAGGAGCAATGCACAGAATCATTTGGAAGCTAGATGACGTAGTTTTACACTGCATGTATGTCTAAACAGATCATACATGCAGTTGAAGGCACCTCGTCTGAGGGCGCGAGAGAGAGACAGAGGGAGAAAGAGAGAGAGAGAGAGAGAGAGAGAGAGAGAGAGAATACTCCTTTTTTTCAAAGGTTGTGTGGTATATTAAAAAAAAATGTTTTTCTTCCTCCTTTCACAGGAGCTCCCTGTGTGCAGGGTCCAAAACAGAGCAACAGCTCTAAATCATGCAGACGGTCCCTGGTGCACGCTAGCAGGCAGAGGTAGGAGCAAGTTTTCAGCATCAAAATTCAAGACTTTATTGCCATTCAGCATACAAAGCACGCGTTACAACGGCATTTCATAGCAGGTGACGCAAACGGTAAACAAAAAACCTCAAACAGACGTGGCTTTTGAATGGGACACCAGCGCTCACAGGAGACGGAACGCAGGACCAAACACTTCCTGTCTTTTCCCACACGAGAAATTTTCTTCCAAGTGAGTGCAGCTAATTCATGCTCGCAGGAAGACGGATACCTTAAGTTGAAAACTGACTTAAGCACCATAGAGGTGGGTGTGATTGATACAATTCTTCCTTAAAAGGGATGTGAGGAAAGAAAGCCTCAAGCACGACCATCGAACAAGAAATGAGACAAGAAGGGGCTCAGTCATCAGAAAGTCTAACCGGCAGCCAGAGGCCCGGCGTCGGAACCTCCTCTGTAGTCTAATACCTCTGCTGAAATGAAAATGAGCAAGGTGCTGACTCCTTCCCCCCGCTGCCGCCGAGCTGCCGCTGTGTCCCAAGACAGATTGAATGTCCCCTCATTTAAGAGCAGCCACTTTTTTCCCCAAGACCATTCTTTTCTGAGGTCACTGCTGAAGGAAAGGTTGAGTTGTTGAAAAGGGGACAGCACCGTGACCTTTCCATGATTCCTCCAGTGTCAACAGTGATTTCTTTGCTGGCTTTGCTTTTATAATTTTTTCATCACCTTTTTTTGTTTGTGTTGCAGCACTGGGTCTGCAGCTATAAACAACAACCCATTCCACAATCACACATATCCCAGTTCGATGCCACACTATTTCTTTATCGATGATATATGAAAACTGAGTAAAACTATACATTAAAATGTATGAAAAACCAGATTGGAACTACAAGCTGTTCCAATTTATTTACTGGAAATGACAAATTTATATGTTAAATGTTCAGTTCATATTTAAACGCAACACCCCCATTCACTGTGAACATTTACCCGGGGATGAGGTTGAGGGTCTTGGAGCTGATCCAATATTCCAGGAACCACTGAATAAGTTCAAGGTGTGGTTTCTTAGGTCTGAAACACTCATTCACTTTCACTAGTGTAGTTAGGTTGACAATGACAATGTTGAAATGACAACCAACCCTTTTCACATGAGTCACACTGATGAGGTGTTACCCGTACATACTAACCTGATACGGCAGATGGATCATTTCCCAAATCTATTGGAGGAGAAAGCCCATAAACAGTGTTTGGAAACCTGGGAAGAAAAGAGAGAAGGTGATTGGACAAACCAGATACCAGATTCAAAGCCAACAATCAGATATCTTCACTGCAAAATGAGCCAGTCAGTGCGTTAACATGCAGAGCTTAATCGGAGTAAGCAATATTCCGGTTTTCTCGTCCAATCGGAGTTCTTACCTTGTCCCCATATACATGCAGCTGAGAAATTCGAATTATTGACGTGAACGTGTCCTCCTCCCAACACTAGGGGGTGGTGTGAGTCTTTTCAGCTGGTTAGCTGGTTTCGCTTGACATATTACATCAATACGATATGTACGATAGTACATAATGTATGTGTTACTTTGCAGATAAGGTGTACCCTATTTCTCGTGTTCATAGTGATTTTAAAAGGCAGACAAGAACGTCGTATGCTGTTGGAGGGCTACAACAACAGAATGTCTTCGATGCTACGCTTTGTGCCATTGCTACTGACCCGAAACGCTCGTTCTTGTTGGATGCGGGTTCGGAGCACAGACTGGGTCGTACTGTTAGAACGCCAATTGCCCTCCAGATGAGAACCGCTATTGTTTTATACAAACTGGCTAGCTTTGCAGAATACCGCGTCGTTGCAAACCAGTTTGTAGTGCACAAATCCACAGTTAAAAAGTTTGTGTACAGGTTTTGCAAAGGAATGGTGTCTTCAGTTATGCACACGCTCATTAAAGTGCCGACCGTGGAGGAAACTTGTGCCACTGCACGCCAGTTCCAGCAGAAAAACAGTGAATTTACCAAAATAAAAACATTTTTGGTGTGCTTTTATTTACAAAGTCAAGCTTCTAACTTACAAAAAATGTGAACAAAAAAGTCAAAATATAAATACGAACGAATACGTATTTGTTCAGGCCCTGCATTTGCTGTGCTACCTTTTTAAAAAGGTCTCCGTTGCGCGTTTTCCATCCATCCATGTATTTTAATATGTCCATCTCTTTTAGAAGAGAAAGCATCAGCCCAGTCTCATCCTCTCAAAAGTGAACATTCTTATTCGCGTTTGCCATGTTGTTTCTCCGATTTTTCGCGCCGTCTCTTTTGTTAGACGATGTAGTTCTGCGGTCATGAGTCACGAGAGGGAGGGGTGACGCGTGCGCACACGCATTGTCCTGTTAATAGTCCGACTAAGGCGTATACATGTCAGAGAAATTCGAATTCCAATTGCATTATCTGGGTGTCTCAGTCGGAGTTCTCCGATTCCAATCGGAGTTCTCAAAATCATTCGAACATTAGAGCAAAATGATTGGAGTGACTTTAATGTTGACGAGATGACAAACAAGATCGCAAAGAATGATTCTCCGGAGCAGCAGCTGCAAACATTGTCTTAATCATTAATGGATGAGGGAAGTCTTGCTGGGAATCTCCATGTATGTGACGTCGGAAGGCGCTCGTTGTCCTTGTCAAACAGCCAAGCCAATCACCCTCTAGCCCCTCACACAGCTAAATGCATAGAGCTGAGTTCACCTTACTTCCACCTCTTCAGTCATATGTCCATCAACGACGGACAAACTCATTGGATTGAATCTGAGAGCCGCTACCTCAAGTTTGTTGTACTCATGCAGTGACAATCGAGTGATTCTGATTCTGGATTCAGTTTTCACCACGCAATCTATTTTTAGGTTTATGCTGGTCAATGCTGTTAAATCTGAAAAAGGAAGAAATGAACAAAAATTATCATCAAGTGCAAATAAAAAAAACAAGTTTGTTTTTAAAGACGCTTATCCAACAAAAAGTACTCAGAGGAAAAAAAGGTACAAAGCACTTAAAGAACAGCAGGTGAGTAAAAAAAAAAAAAAAAAAAAAAAACTTCAATCATAAACGCTGTCCAGTTATGATAAAACAGTTAATAGCTGCATCTACGAGCTCGCGGCAGGTTACTTTTGCTGCCGCAGCTAAACCCTGGCAGGAGCTCACAGCAGACAATGATTCAAATGAACATTCAAACACTTTCAGACCTGACTGGTTGGCATCATTGGAAACACCTGTGTTAACCCGAGTGTTTTGAGCCAGTCCACTCTGTGTGCGTGGACAGAGGCCACGATCACACCCAGGACTTTCTGGCTGAAAGGTGACAGTGTGATTGCAAACTCTGCCTTGTGTGGGGACATTAGAGAGGAGCAGCACCCCAGTCGCTACATGTTTGCTTTCCCTTTAATGACTTGTTCAATGATGCCAAGTCAATAGCAATGCTAGTTTTTTAAAAAAAGGAAAAGACAAAGAAAACCAAAGAAAAACTGTAATTGGTCTCATCTTGGAGAAAAAAAAAAAAAAAAAACTTGTGAAGAAAATTACGCGGGCAAACAATGTGACAGCAGTGAGAAGTAAATTCACTCCAGCAAGACAATCGCGGGAGTGTTTGCCAAACCAAAGCGTCACACGTGTATAGCTCAGCCTCGGCTGCCACTTACTGAATTTAATTGGTGGATAAACAATATTTCCAATGAGGACGACTCGCGTGTTTTACTCCTTTAGTCCGACTGCACAGAGCCATATGGCGGCTCTAGATGTGGTGTGACTCTGCGTTCGTCTCAAAATGATTTTACTAATTTATTCATAAGTGGGGCCAAAACTTCTTGGAGAAAAATAAAACACACTGTTACAGTTAAGAGGAGCGAGGGCGAGGACACCGACTCTGTCCAAATGAACCGCTACATATCTGCTGTGGGTGATTTGAGAGCATGACGAGTGCAAGTGAAAAATATAAAGAGGAGGTCAGAGGGCAAGCAAGGTCACTCAGTGTTGCATTGAAACATCAAACTTTATTCTTCCAAAGCATAATTTGGATTTAATTTATGCTGCTTGCCCACATTGTGAAAGCGTGTTGTGCGGCGAATACAAATGTTTGGCAGAAAAAACATATTTTATGAGAAAACGCCCTGATGTGCTGCAATTTTTTTTTTTTTTTTTCATAATCCATCAGGTTTGAAAACCGAGCCCACCTGATGTCCCTCGAGAATGGGAGGCCCTTTTCCTGTTTAGGATCTTCAAATGAATTTTTATAGGATTTGTATAAATGGATGTCCGTGTGCCGTAAAAGCTTTTAAAATGCCACGCTGGGCACATCCGCCTGGCAACCTGGGAATATCCCGGCAGACACCAAGAATGGCGAAAACAAGCAGCTACTGATTGCCACGTCGGATGTTGTCGGCCAGTAGCGAGGCTTTGCATCCAGGGACGCGGGGCAAGAGTTGCACTGCGGCGTCCAAACAGTCTCAGAATGGTTGTTCACACAATAAGCAGCAAAATAATTGAACTGGAACAAGAATTGCTCATCAGCATCTACAACCGCAGGACAAAACTCAAAGGAACACAGGCACCACTCACACACTGCGCAGCTAATGCAGTCGCCTCCCCTCTGGCCAGACACACAGGTCACCCACTTTCAGGACCAGGAGAGCCTCATCAAGTTTTGTGCCCACATCTATCAGACTTATAAATGGCTGAGCCATTTTATTTAACTACCTCCTCAGGATCTTTTAATTATTAATGTCCATGCACGCTGCACTTTTGTAAGGATGACATATACTTTGAAATCCTCAGTTATAGTTCTTTCATCTACTATTTCTGGTATGTTTGATGTGTTTTTGTATGGCATACTGTCTGTGCATCTTGTGTTGTTGGGTACATGAATTGTACGTACAGTATAAGCACAATGGAAGTTCCTAACTGAAAAAAGAAAGTTCTATGAATTGAATTGAATGAAAGTAAGCAAAAGTAAATAGATAACTAAGTAAAACCGATAACTTGACGAGTGTGTTTTTCTTTCTACATACATCAGCGTTGGTCCTATTCGGCCTAATCATGAACAAAAATACATCAACAACCAGATAATAGAAAAAGAAGAGTACTAAGTGCTTTGGCGGTGGAAAAATAAGGGGTTTACATCCGGTAGCCATCAAAGTCGAGTAAATTGTTCCATTGTAAAAAAAATAAATAAAATAAAATGCATTAGTTTGCAGTAGTGTGCAGTGTATAGGGACAGCAAATAGCAGAGTTCTGAAGGGCAGGCATCTCAGTCAGTGCAGTCTTCTCCATGGATACAGTGCAAACAGGTCCTGCTGGGTCGCATCAGGCTCTCACTCAAAGTGTTCTCAGAAAAAGACAGAGGCTTGAGGTTATTCTTCATTGATGTATCACACTGAAATATGTCAACCGAATCCATCAAGCGTCCCGAAAAAGTCCTGCTCTGTCGCGGCGGGAACAGCACGGTCAAGGAGGCACAGGAAGGGAAACAGTCTTTACCCAGCTGGCGTGATGTTGCTTACAGCAGAAGCCAATTTTCATTTATTTTTTTTCCAGTAAAGCACCTTATCATGATGACTTGCGCGAAAACTGTATAGATGTCCAGAAAATTACACATGTAGCCCTCTGTTTATTCCAGCAAGATGTGAGTGCCCTTTGTGACATCAAAAAGAAGCAATTGTCAGGATTCGGTGTTGTAGTGGAGCCAGCAAAGAAGTAAATGACACAATGTTCTAATTACGGCACTAGAGAAACTGATTATTAGCATATTGGCAGAATTAGTTTTGCATCACACAAGACCTTTGATGAACCACAGTAAAATATCTCCCTTTGAAGATTGACAAGCCATCTTCAAGAAGAAAAAAATTGGACAAACATTCCTTGTCGACCTGATTCCAATTTGCTATGAGCCTCTTCCCTGCCAGCAGCTCGATGACTGAGAGATTACATTTGAGATGTGTCCACCCAGATTGGCTGGTGACAAAACAACTGGACAAGTCAACATCCAGAAATTGGATTTGCTCATTTTGCATATGAGACATCAAAAGTTTGCTTCATGTGAGATACTATGAAGCGATACACTCACTGAGCACTTCATTACGTACACCTTGCGCGCCGAATCAATTTGCGCTTCTTGTGGCTAATCAAGTGGCTGGCGTGTGTGTGTGTGTGCTTCCAGGTTTAGATCTGTTGAATTCAGAGATGTATTTTTTCTGCAATTTTTTTGTTGCAACCAATGGTTTTTGTGAGGGTAGATATTTATTGAAGTGTTACACCCAGTGTGTGAGGTTGATTTAGCGCATATCCAAAGTAAAAGGGCGGTTCTTGAAATATTTGCTGCAATTATTTCCACTTTATAAGTGAACAATAGATAGAAAATGCTGGAAGCTAATCAAAACCCTACATGTTCAGTTGGCAGCCGTTTGAAACTGGGGGAGGTCAATTAAGTGAGATCAAAACGCAAACTGTGAAGAAGCCAAACGATCCCGGGTTTACAGCACAAGTTTGCTGTGGAGGACGGCACCACCTGTCTCTTCTGGTACTTTCGACTGGGATATAATGACCCTGAGGCTTGCCAGTTTGGAGGGACAGTTGGCAGCGGAGTGAAAGCGGAACAAGGTTAAGAAAGCCAAGTGACAGGCAGAGAGACCGCACCCCTGCACACCCACCTACTAACTCCCCTCACTCCCATGGTGAGCGGTTTTATCTTACTGATGCACACAAAAAAAGGAAAGCAGCGTGACGGAATGATTTGATTGTAAATGGCGCCACGTAGCCGCTCTGAGGACACAGACGACCAAAAGAAGCACGGCGACGTAAGTTAAAATGGTAGCACGCAGCAGCTCCAGTCGCTGCTCACTGCACCGCTGCTTCCTCTGTGCTGCCCTTCGTCAGCGGACAGGAAGGAATAATGGCGGAGTGAGGAAAGGGTCAGGAAGAGCTGTCACCATTTATGTCCAGTCGAGACGCTATCTGTACCTGAGACTCTCCCCTGGGACTGATGTCACACATCAGCCCGGCAGTTTGCTCCCGTGAGATGTCACACTTAGTGAAGCTCACGGGTAAACCGGCAATACCACCCCCCTCAATCCAAACCCTGCACCTCCACCACCCCAAAGTCCACCTGAACGCCTTCAGAGGGTTGACAAAAAGGTGTACGGTAAGTTCGCCAGTCTTTTCCAACTCTTGTGAATCTACTCAATAGCTCACTATAAGTACACGTACAACGCCTTAGTGAGACTCTTTTTTTTTTTAGTACGAGCAGGGCGTGTTCATATTCACTGACACATTGACATTAAAAAAAACAATGCTATTCACTTAATTACTTTTTAATATGTTAAGAGCCTGGCTACACACACACACACACACACACACATGCACACAAATATATATACACTCATCTGAGTGTGACTGATTTTGAATATGTATTTTGTCCATCCAGTGTGGGGGTCATATGACACCTTCCTGTCACAACTTAATTTTCTGTGGTTGGTGTAAATGTAGCAGTTGCATTGTGCAGTACTGAATGGAAAACCTTAATTATCATTCATTCATCTTCTATACCCACTTATTCCAATTCAGGGTCACAGGGGTCTGCTGGAGCCTATCCCAGCTGTCTTAGGGCGAAGGCAGGGTGACACCCTGGACAAGTTGCCAGTTCATCGCAGGGCCACATAGAAACAAACCACCATTCACACTCACATGCACACCTACGGACAATTTAGTATGTTCAATTGACCTCACATGCATGTTTTTGGAGTGTGGGAGGAAGCCGGAGAACCCGGAGAGAACCCACGCAGACACGGGGAGAACATGCAAACTCCACACAGAAAGGTCCCAGGCCCGGGCACCTTAATTATCAATTCCATGTATTCATCCTATATTTAATATATGTTCCGCACTTATATGCTGGCATAGTTTTTTGTTTTGGTTTTGTCTTCCAAACGACTGACGCATCACTTTTACACTTTGCTTGCGTACCTTTAGATTGGCTAGGACGAGTAAATTTCCCCACTGGCGTTTCACAAGATTCAACATAATCTACCTTAATGTTCATATTACGGGCATTTCTCTTGCACTGATAAACAGAATCATGTATTTTTTGAACAAGGAAATAATCGCCAACAGAAGAAAGAAGAGCGCACCAGCTAATTTGGCATCTATGTGGGCTTGAATAAGCGCTGTTGCAAGAAAAGTGAGCATAAGGGAAAAGGGCTGCAGTAAGTTGTCAGTCTGGCAGTAAGTGGTCAGCCACAGCGTGTCAGGCAACGGCGGTGAAATAAGGTCTTGGATAAGCAGGCGAGGCCAAGTCGGGATGTGTTGTCAACAACAACAGCACTGCCGCTGTTTGCCTTAAAGTTCACATCATTTAAATGGTCTCAAGACACATGTTGAAAAGTAAGTGGAAGAAACTTTTACTTGTTTCTGTTTTTTTTCACCGAATGTACTGATGACACAGCACAATTTGTCAAACCACTTTTTTAAGGAGTGTTTTATTTTGGTTTGACTTTACTTACTTTAGGACTCCCTCATAGCTAAGCATCCCTTTGGCCTTGACCCAAGTTTCTGAGTGGCTGCTGCCAAGCTCCACTGGTTATTAAAGGTGACCTATTATACTAATTTCCGGGCCTTTGTATTTGATTTCTGGCCCCTCCAGAGTAGCAACACACGGTTACCCGCACTAAAAGCTTTGTAGATCTGTGTATCTCACTGCTCGTTTCCTCGTATTTCCTGCATCCCCCGGCCTCCTCCGTGTACGCCTCCCGCCCAGCCCACTCCGCTGTGATTGGTCGCTGCTGAGCCACACTTCCTCAGTGTGCCGGTGCGGGAGTTGAGAGTAAACGGCAAACTTTACGAAGCAGGCACAATTTAAACACTTGCCGTCGTGAAGGCTTCACCCTTTAGCAGCTGTTTCCCGGCTAATCCAGCTTCGTACAGACCCAGCGTGGGCTGAGTTACGGCCGCAAGGCGAACCGAAGGTCCCTGGATGTTTTTTGTGCCTTCCGTGTCCCCGGAAAGATATTTTACTTTTTGTACCGACTGTGTTTTTTCTTTCTTTTTTGTCACGTATGGCTTGAGATTTATATCACTTACACTCATGTCTCATTATTAAAAGCCTTATTGATCTCGGAGAGGCTTGGATTAATAATGCACACTCTGTTTTTGTTTTGTATTTTTGCAAGACATTTTAATAGGGCTTAGAATGATTTGGTTTCAGACTGTTGACTTGTATCAAAACACTGTCCTAGCAGAGAAAATATGTACGCTGAAACGATCACTTCAGTCACAGAGTCGTTTATTATTAGACAAGAATATCTGCACAACTTAAGTCCACACAAAGCACAAAGCAGGAAGAGCTCTATATACAACTGATGTTAACATGCTGGCAGCGTGAAAATCGCTATAAGGAGCAAAACTTGCGAGTCGCTGCCTCTTCAGTTTTGCTGCCAGCGAACACAACAGACATAACAAGCAGAGCACGGAGTTAGCGGTGGTGGCTAACAGTTCATCAACACGATTCAGCGGTTGTACATTGCAGGTAGTCTTAAAACTACTGTTGCTTGAGGTCACAATACACTCACAGTCCTCATACATGTTTTCAAATATTGGCGTGGCTGACTATTCTCTCGTCGTCCACCGGCCGAGTCGAGCCCGTCTCCCTCCCGTTGCCGACCGGACCGGTGTTCCATCGCATCCGCATTAGGCTGAACAAACCTCCAACATTTCTCTGTTCATTTCACTCTGACCGTTGTGGTCCGTGGTGCTTCGGTAGTCGCTCGGTATTTTTTATTTTATATTTTTTAATTTCCCTGACACTGAAAAACATTTTCTTGGAGCAGTGCACTGGGGGCAGAGCAGGGGAGGGCGGACCAGTCCGAGAGTGCGCCTCTGCCTGAGCTTGGCCATGAAAGGAGATCCGGAACGCATTCACGTCAATGCGTTCCCAGTGTTAAAAAAAACTCGGTGAACAGAGCGTTTAGAACCATGCCCAAAAACTTGCAGGGCTCACGTCCGAATGCATGAACTTCATTATTTGACGATTTTGGATCGTTTGACGATAGGGTTCAACATTATAACAATATTTCGAGCTCAGAAAAGCGGAAAAGCATCATAGGTGCCCTTTAACAAATCTGATTAGTCCACTTTGAATGTGAAAGACATAAAAGTTTCAACATTTTTATGTGGGCTTTTCTTCCCAGATGCATTATGCAAGTAATCCCAGCGCATTCTGGAAACATTGTTGTGCAAGATTAGTAAAAATGATCATGAGGTTTCCATATTTATGCGATTCTAAATGCGCGCTTGGTCTTTTGTGCAAACTTTTTTTGTTATTGTGGTCTTGAGATGTTCAGATTTACCTGTGTGCCCACTGGGTACTCAGAGTGGGCTTCAAAAGTGCTCTGGCATCTCTAACAATTTGTCTGACCACGATGAATACAGCTGGTTACATAAAACACTTGCATTGCTGATTCAAAAGAAAAATAAATGTGTAGGTCTCTTTTCCAAGAGTCTTTTATTGCCCGAGTGCAACAATATAAAGTTGTTGTTTTTTTCTGTTGCAAAACAGCAATTAATCCTATCATTCCTGTTTAAAAAATGAAAAAAGACAGATCCACAATGCACTTAATGAACAGAAAACATATTTATGTACCACAACAGGCAAGAAGGGAACACAATCAGTGCTCCTTTTTTTGTTTTTTTTAAGTGTGGGTGTTGTTGATCTTTCAACAATACCGCAAACACAAACAAGTGATTGTAATCAATGCGGCGCAAAGCAGCGCACAAATTAAGCACAGTGACAGTAATCAGTATCATAATCAACCGCGATTAAAAAAAAAAGTAAGTAAAACACTTCAAAGCAGGCTTTTTTTTTTTTGAGAAAACTGCTTCTCTTCTTTTGTCGCCCGGCATCTGCTGCACAAAATGCTTTGAGGAGACGCGGTGAGTACAACGTGATGGTTTCCCCGATGAAAGCAGAGAAAACTCCGGTAACGACGTGCGGAACAGATGTGCTCTGACCAAATGAGATCCACTTCAAATACGGCTTACTCACCACAACAAGCGCAAATTGATTCGGCGCGCAAGTTCTTTGTGAATGAACGGCTGCGTTAGGGGCCTTCGCACACCGATGTTTTGCTTTTGTGAGAATAACTCGCGTGTAAGTTTTTGATTGCTCACTGAACACTTTCACTGTGGAAGTCCCGTTTTTACTTCACCGACGAGGTTCCCGACTTCAGCGGCGCGAACGAGCATGTTAACCACTAACATAGCAGGTAGATGTCACGGCTTTCTCCCAAACATACGCGCGCAGCAGCGGCTGAGATGCTAATTAGCTGTGACGTTTTTCAGGACTACGACGGAGGCGGAGCGTCATTGATTAGTTGGTTTGGTCTGCTGGTTGCTGCACCGTCTTCTCAGATGAGATGCTAGATAGTTGTAAAATTAGATTTAAAAAAAAAAAAAAAAAGAGCTTTGAGTTGCTTTTAAAAGAGATCAGCAGAGAGTTTCCCTGCCTGAGATCTCCAGGAATGGAGTTCCACAGCTTAGTGGAAACTAGGTCACCTTTAGCGACAGGTCCAGACTTTGGGGGGAAAAAAAACAAACAGGAGGAAAATGTTTGATTTTGATTTGATGTTTACTTTGAACATGTAAAAACAAAAACAAAAAGAAAGCAAAGCGGCTGGGATTTCCACTGCAGACAGACGCACAGCGGCATAAAAGAAAAATCAAACATCAAAAACATGATTTTTCGAGCTCACGCTCGGAAGGGGAGTGCCAGGAAGTCTTTACTCCACTTGTTTACGTGTTTCTCAGCGTTAACATTCGACAGCTGCGTCGATGGAACCCAGCAGGAGCAGATACTTCCGTGACTTCATCATCATCTTGCATCGTTACGACCATCACTTGTTCAGCCACTGTGCCATTTTATCACCGAGCTTGCATTGTTTTGTTTTGTTGCTTTTTTTAGGGCTCACAAGTTGCAATTTTTAACATATGGGACATAAAAATGTATTTATTTTATCGTATAGATGTGTGTGTGTGCGAGTGTGTGTTTTAATTACTTGCTAGAGAATTAAGTGCATCCTGCTCCCTTCATAAAGCCAAAAATGCGCATAAAGCACAATTAAAATGTAAATCCAGGAGGGGTGTTTTGCAGACTGTACACAGTAAATTTAGAAAACAGTACACTGGATTTTTTTAGCTAGTCATATAGATATTTCATCATAACTTTTATGACTGGGATCAGTGAGGAGCAGAGACACTGAAATGACATTGATTCCTACAGATGTGTAGCAGACATAATGTGAACTCCCAGTTTGTAAGTGTGACTTTTTTCCAACGTGAGGGGGGGGGAATCATTTTATAAACTCAGTGCACATCTGCAAATGTAATCTGCACTGCGGGAACGTTTATCTGTCTTTTGAAGAACACCCCTGCCCCCTCCTCCCACCCTCCCCCGCCCGCGGCTCATCCTCTCGCGGGCCACATTCATCACACGCAACACAATATAAGGGTAAACTGTTGTTCCGCCAGCTGTCTCCTCCGAATCTCTCCTCACTGTCAGCCGCGCCTGCACGCCAGCCCGCCACAAATGTAATCCACCACCACCACCACCACCACCACCACCCCTTCTCCCCCATTACGAATCGCGGCTGTAATGAGGAAGTCATGAATAATAGAGTAAGCAAGTAATAACGTAGTCATTATTAAGCCCTGATGCCCATTAGGAGCCGCTCTCGGTTTTCAGAGCCGCATAATGTAGCTGCCGGTGATCGCGCAAGGCTCGCGAACAGTTAGCCTGAGCTGCTTTCTTCTCCCATAACAATACGTCTTAGGTCTTTATCTTTTTTTTTTTTTTTTTTTTTTTGTCACGTATGGCTTGAGATTTATATCACTTACACTCATGTCTCATTATTAAAAGCCTTATTGATCTCGGTGAGGCTTGGATTAATAATGCACACGGGGCTCGCTGCCGCATCCTCCGCCGCCAAACCGAAAATCGCGAGCGCGCTCGATTCCTCGATAGCTCGACAGTCGCGCTTTCTGAATGAAACGGCATTGTTTGACAGGCGAAAACCCCTCTTGATGCTCGCGCGCTCCTCAAACAAGGGGAAAAAGGGAGAAGAAAAAGAGAGAAACCATCTGAGGATCCTCTCTCAGAGGTGTGGGATTGGTGACAGACGCCTGATGACAAATGCAGTTCTCTGACCCCTCGGATTGATGCGTGACTGCACGGCGCTCGTGTCTGCTGCCATGGATACAAGGCAGCGCGCATCTATCCAGAGATCAATATAGCCCGAGTCCCGGCCCCGTGTCAGTCATTAATCTTAACATCAAACACGTCAGTTGCCATACGGCCCGCGAGCGATATTATCCAATGAAGCGCGCCCTAATGAACAGATCGAGGAGATGTGATGACAGAGGGGCGGCAGGCGAACCCGCTTCTCCCGCGACTCGCCGTGCTCGTCACGTGCACTCTTTTTCTTTTCCTCCTGCTCGTCTGTTGCGGTTAAAGACCACATGATGCAGATGGAAACGTGTTTGAAGGTCCCACTTTGTTATCGTCTGTTTTTCTGACAACAACGCGCGAGATTCCTCGAGAAAATGAGAAATGAACCCATGCTGGCAACATGTTTTATTTTTATTTTATTTTTTTTATTTATTTTTTTGCTCTGCTCCACATTCAAGAAAATGCATGTTTCAAAACATATAGCTCTGGAAATGTTCGCTTTGTGATGTCACAAAAATGTTCATTTTTACACTTATACAACATGAAAGAGCGATAAATATGCTGCCTTCTCGGAGAGAGATCCCAAATCTTTTAAGGGTATGTGAGACTGGGACTAAAATTGTCAGTCTGAAAATATGTTTATTATTCACGCACTTTGATTAGTGACAACACCACCACGCAGGTGTTTAGTCCACCCTCAGGTGTACTAAAACTCCTGGAGTGTCCAGCAGAAAGCTAAATATGCTGCTTTTTGGTGGTCGGTGTAGTTAAACTGGGATAATTAATCATGCAAGTTCTCTCCAGCAAAATCCAGGATGAAAAGCAAAAGAATATACAGTAGTGGGGAGAAAAAGTTTTCTGGGTAACCCAAAAGAAAATTTCTCAGAGGTTTCCATGAAATATTTGCAGAGAATTATTTTTTGCATTTCAAAAGGCGATACACAAACAAATGCTACTTTTTTTGTCGTTGCTGTTGTTGTTTGTTGTTCATGAGAAAAAAAATGTTCCTTGCATGTGTGTCAAGGGTCATTGTCTTGCTGAAACAGTGCACGTGCAGATAGAAGCTTGTGGTTTTTGGTGACTGCACTAAAAGAAATTGTATCTCAAAGAACTTGAGAGTAATTCTGAACACAATACATCACAAATGCATGGGCTGTATATTCTCTCATCATTGTCTTTCACTACAAAGCAACACAAACTAAACTAAAAACAGAATACAAATCACATTCTCAACTTGCGTGCATCTGTAAGCACATTTCTTTATCATTATGAAAGCTAAAAAAAAAAAAACTAAATAGTAAAAATAGTAAAAACAAATTAATTTTAAAAAAAAACAAAAAAACAAAACATGGCAACATATGCTAATGCGTTCAGACAACACAGTTCATTTTAGGAAGTGCCATATGGGAGATCAGAGACATGTTCTGCATTCAGACTTTTTCCGCCGCTTGTCACAGCTTTGTTTTTTCTCATTTCTTACACAGTATAGATCCTTTTACACATGACACATTTCCTCTGTTTCAAGTGTAAGAATCCCCTGGTGCATATTTATCGCTATGATTTTCTAGAACAGACACTCATAACATTTATCAAGGGAAGATGATAATATATATATATATATATATATATATATATATATATATATATATATATATATATATATATATATATATATATATATATATACTTATCAAGACAGATAAATATCCATACATCAATTTTCTACCACTGCTTGTCCTGCACTCGGGGTCACAGGGTGGCAGACGGCCTATCCCTGCAAGTCTGATGGAGAAGGCGGGGTTACACCCCGGATGAGTCGGTGGTTCATCACAAGGTCACATGAAGACAACAACAACTACCCATGCTCACATTTACACTTACTGATGAGTTGCAGATGCCATTGAGCCCAATGTGCACGTCTTTGGAAATCCCTTGCTGTATCCATCAGCCATACATTTTCAATCACATTTTCATCCTACACTCAGGGTTACGGCTACCCAGTCAGACGGCAGGGCTAGAAGAACAAACAAATTTTTTTTTATAGAAGAAAATAACAATACATATCCATATTTTGGTTCATTCAGGGCATTTTATTTTCACCTATACGTTCCACCGCCAGCCCACTCCACTGAGAGATGCTTGATCCTCCTGTGCAAGTCTATTCTCGCTGCAGAACAAACCCCAGTCACATTTACAGCAGTCGGTGTGAACACATAGGAGCTTGACTCTGGTGCTGAGGGGCTGAAGTCTTTATTTACAGACATTTATTGGCAGGACTGACTGCTGGAGCACTGCAGCTCCCTCACAGTGACAACCAGGCTCCTCAAGGCTTTAAATACTGTAATTCATGTCTCATTTGTGTTTCAATAAATATTTATGCATATATATCAGCACTATCACTGCCTTGAGAGGTCATTTGTCTCTGCTTTTCTCCATCTTCTCACTCAGTGCTCTCATATATCCTTTGCTCTTCAGTGAGGCGGAGAAGTTCGCCGCCTAGTAATGACTGCGCAAGCTAGTTTACATGCTTTTGGTCTTCACGCACAGCAAATCGTTTTTGTATGAATAACATGTTTGGCCCATTATTTCCGCTTTCCCGAGCATTCAAATTGGGCCTGAGCCGTAGCAGCGAGGTACCAGACCTCCGATCCAACAGCCAAGCATGCTGAGGTCTGCGATGGCGCCCACACACTCAGGAGGAACTTTTGATGGATTTGCTTACTTCAGCTCCTCGACGAGAGGTTATTGGCAGCAATACACAGGGATGAGACATACTGTGTATTCCTGCTTCTGAGCTGCACGTTTGCTGACATTGACTGCTCAAGCAGCCTCCATTTCATTCCTTAGTTTTTGTTTTTCACTTTTGATTGAACTTATAAATATTACGCTTACAGATGTGAGGAGGCCTTACGTTCACGGCCTCCTGTAAAATAAAAATGGTTTCCTTCAACAAACATCGTCAAAAACAAGGTGGTTCAGTGGGTGGGTCAAACACCCAGCTGCAGGATGCTGTCTCACTAACATGAGAAAGGTGCTTTTTTGTGACATCACAAAGGGCATATTTACAGATTTACATGTCTAAGCCCTAGGCTCATGCACACACACAGACTCTGAAAAGTGGTGCAAGTGAAAGTAGAGGATGGACATCTCTCATTTCTCAGCCAAAGACAAATAGGACTGTCAGAAAACATTTGGCCAAGTGAGAATTTTATCACATGTGACCTTTAAGGCAGCGTGGGCGCTCTTCCAATCCAAACCAGAGCAAAAGCCTGTCGTATCGGAGAGTCAAACACCTTCTCATCGACCACATCGGGTATTGACAAAAGCTAAATAATGTTGATGAAGTAGAACTTCTGATTCTCACTCAGGTGCGGGTTTTTATCCTCTATTCCCTACTCTCCTTCTTCTTATTCCTCTTCCTTTCCGTGTTGTTTGTTTTGCATAGAAAGCCCCGCGGCAGAGAGGAGCGCGCAGAAGCATCTTAAACAGCTTCCAGTGGCCTGAGCCCTGATAGGCCTTTCCGCATTTTTATCGGAATGATTCATGATGTAAACAAGGTCTCCGTTACTGTGCATCTGCTTGAAAGGGGGTTTAATTTAACAGCACAGACAATGGAAGGCACCGACGGACGGCGAGGGTCCACCGGACGAGATGGAGGCAATTGTTGACATCAGTAGTAGATTTCAAAGGGCAGGGGATGGCAAAGGGCTGTGGATGAATAATCATAAAAAACGATGAAATGATGTTCTCTGATCATCCAGTCGTACCTGAGCAGTTACAAGAATGGCATCTGTGCTTCACTTGTTATACCTGGTAAAGAATCTTAACGGGATGTGAAGCAAAAATCCTATTGGATTTCGTGGAAATGCAACATTAAATACCCAGATTTGAAAACCCGGCAACAGAAAGGCCTCGCTCTGCAGTGCATCAGTGGAACATGCAAGCAAAATGTGAAAAAGAAATCCCTACTTTTCCCCCCACGGTGCGGACTTGCCAGAAAGAAAGTGTTTTCTCCGTCTGTCTCTGCTCCCATCTGAGGTCATGGCTCCAACTTACTCATGCTGTTCTCTTCTCCGAGAGAGCTCTTGGCACCGTTCCCTCTTTTTTGCAAATGTAAACACCTGCATCGCCGCCGCGTTTCCCTCTAATTAAAACTCTGTCTGTCTAATGAGAGCCGCGGCTGTCAGGCCTCCCCTCTCGCAGGATACATCACCACTCCTCGGTCCCGCTTTCATCCCGCCGCACCGGGAGGAGAAGCGCGAGCGTCTCCCCCGTATCTCTGCAACTCCGACACTCCTCTCCCGCGCCCCTGTTTGTTCTCGCCGTTCTCAGGGAGAATTCATTGTCATCTCGGCAGCATCTGCTGAGTCATAACGCGCTCCGATGCAGAGCGGCAGCAGAAACTGAATCTCCCCATTGCAAGTTGGCAAGTGCTGGGAAGCACGTCTGATGCTTCACACGATTAGGATCGCTCGTGTAACCAAAACTTTCCAAAAAAAAAAAAAAAACTTTCAAGGGGAAGATACACAATTTTGAAGATTCAGGTATAACCTATTACATTGGTGTGTGAAGCTCTCGTGGTGTTACTTATTCTGGGACATGACGCTCGCCCTCTGTCTGTAGATATCGAGCCCTTTATATAAATTTGTGTACAAAGCCGGACCGGCCGGCCATCCGTGCTCATCGGAAGAGCTACACTGCCTCCATTATAAGTCGCTTGAAGCAACCGCCCCTACAACAAACATGCTGAAACTGTCCAAATTAATGCTAATATTAGCTAAAATTAGGCTGGATATAACCTTGAATACACTCCGGCTTCCTCCCACACTCCAAACACATGCATGTGAAGGGAATGGGGATCTTTAAATTGTCCGTAGGTGTGTGTGTGGGTGTGGTCCTGCAATGAACTGGAGACATGTCCAGGGTGTAACCCTGCCTTCACCCCATGACAGCTGGGATAGGCTCCAGCAGACCCCTGCAACCCTGAGTGCAGGAGGAGGCAGGTCTAAAAAAAAATGGATGGATGGATAAACCTAAATCCAGAGAGTCGCCTTACCAGAACTGTTACAATATCGGTTTCGAAGGACACCATCATCAGTGACAGATCTGCATCCGACACAGAACTCTGCTAAAACAAGTAGTGTGTTTTTATTTTAACTAGCTTTCAATGAATGAAACTGAACAAGAAAAGTTGAGCCCGGAGGTGGCAACAGAGTTCTGGTCACAGGGTGACCCTTCAGATTTAGGGTTGTATCGAGCTCTTTAAGAATGGTAGACTGCGTAAAATAAGTGCTGATGGTATATCTGCGGCTACATGGATAAGTTATAAATCTGTCCTCATAGATTCCCCCGTGGAGGCAAACAAAGATTCAAGTGGTTCCAAATGGGATCAGCCAGCTCCATTTGACTGAATTACACCATTACACACCGGTGATTGCTGTTCCCACTGCACCAGAGAGGTGTTGGCTCTAGTAAGTGCGGGGCGCAACTTTTATAGAATTGCAAATGCAGGTGAAACACGTACAAGTGCAGCAATGCATTCCGAACAACCTTTAATAGACAGAGCAATTAGTTGGCCATCGTGAAATTAATCAAAGGGGTCAAACGACGGTGTGGGTGTGAGGGGGGGCTTAGCCACGCCACCGCAGACACACATCAGCTTTAAGCGCAGAGTACAAGGTAATCTGCTTCCTCTGGCCCGCGATGGCAATTGCCTGTCAAATTCCATTACCAGGCGAATAAGTAAGGCGCCGCCAGGATAATGTATTGTTGTTTACCCTCTCACCATGGCAAATAAAGAACTGCTGCTGTCAAACCACGGCAGCCTTTCGCACTCTGCGAGGGACATTGCTGGCATTTATCATCAGCCTGCATAAATAAGAGGAACCTTTAATAAATGCATCTACAGCTGTTTATCAATAATCTGTGTCTTCAGCCTGCAAACTCTCCCCGAAATGCGGAAAGTCCAACCTTTGCTTTTTTCTACCTTTTGGTTTACTCCACTTTTCAGAATGTGTGTGCTTAAAGACACGTTTGTGGGAATCGGGAATTTGTGATGTCACAAAAGGCACTAATACATCTCTGCTGCTGTGTTCGAGAAACCTGAAATCTTGCTTTTGTACACTTTTGTCGAACTAGAAAGTACGTGTCTAGTCCGACAAAGTTCTGGTTAGTGCAAGAAGCTAAAACCCAGCAGAGCTAATTATTCCCTCGTTCTGGGAAGATTTTTGGGATAATCAACTGTGCGAAGCTGCACCACTGGTGTCTCAGCATACAAAAATCTTAAGATCTAATAATGGATAAATAATGGGAATCTCTAAGTATGCTGAACTGACCTTGTTCAAGGAAGTACACATTACCAGTGCGCTTATCTCCAGGGTTGAAGGAAAGGGGAGAGGTATTTGCCTTTGGACAGTAACCCGTGAACGATAAAAGATGTATTACACGCCGGATGAACCTTCGATTTTTCCGGCTACAAAATTCATGAAAGGGCACGAGAGGGTGATGAGCCATCTGAGGAGATTGAAACAAATTTTCTGACAGCATGTGAAATACTGTGCTGCAGGTGAAAAAAAAGAGAGCGAGAGAGATTACGGGGATCATAATTTATTCATCCACCACGTGGCTCATGCCTAAGTGTCCATTTTTCCCGTGGATGGAAAACGCTGTGGATATTGCTTATTATAATGAAACGGCAAGGCCGTTACTAAAAATAACATGGGGCGGTGCAGGTTACTCATATGAAAAGACTCTGCACAGCCGTCGGGAAAGTTCAAAAAATGTTGCTGTAGAAAAAAAGAAGAAGAAGAAGAAGAAGAAAAAGAAGAGGGCTTGTTCGCACTGCAGATGTCTGCACCTACGCAGACTGGCTGCCACTATGACCCCAGTGCAGACTGCGTTTAAAGGCACAGTTCACGCATTTACAACTTGAAGAGGACATTTAATCCACCATTCTGGTGCATCACAGAGGTAGGAACCCCACCAAGAGGACGCCTGTGGCGAACAGCGTTTAAAACCAAAAGAGTTGCACTCGATGTGAGGAGCTCGTCTCCAAACAACATTTACATTGTGTTTTCAAGTCAAACATCCGCCGCTGCCTCCTCGCCATTAGTTGGGGCCACATGAGCACCAGTGAGAGCAACACGCCTGGCAGGCCGCGCACAAGGTGCCAGAAGGTAGCAGGCGTTGGCCACCTCAGAGAGCGAGACAAAGAGGTTTTGTTTGGTCACGGTGGCGCTGGACCCTGTGGCGAGTGTCATGGGGTGATTGCAGTGCTGCACTACCGACAAGCCGCTGGTTTATCAGTCTAGAAAGGCTGAAAAACATTCACACTTAGATGGACAATTTAGACTTCCCAATTTTAAGGCAGAGTGACAGACAAATATAAAATCCAGTGGTTGAGATTTTCCAAAGCATTGCCATCATAAATAAATAACCCGAGAGTGAAAAAAAGACTCAGAGATAGAGGCAAGTGAAATGACCTGCTGGGTCACCTGGTTTCCAGCATCTGAATATCTGCAGTTGTCCAAGACCCCCCACTACCCCCACATCCAGACCCCCTTCGAGATCTCACTATGGGTGCTGCTCGCCTCACTGATGAAATTAGGTTTCCACCTGGTCCCCTGGTGGCGAAAAAGAAGTGTTCGAGGCTTTGCTTTTTCTCCTCTATGTATTTTTTTTCTTTTCTTGACCTCAGTTAAACATGACTTCCGTCACTATGAGCCTCCCCGGTATTATGAGGTAATAAAACATCTCATAAAGCAACGGCCTGGCGCAGACTGTCAGAAGCTGCTGATTTAAACAGGACCGGACAGCTCAGTTCCGTCTGAAAATGCTTGAAATAAATTGAAACAGGGCAGAAAAAAACAAGAGGACTGAGTTGCTCAGAGCATCAGGTTTTCTTTTTTATGGTTACCACCTGGCAAGCTGCCCAAAAATGTACCTAAAGCCTGGCTTAAGTACACACCTGGTTTGGAATAGATATATATTCCTCCACAAATGCTGATTAAAAAAAAAAAAAAAAGTTACAGGATAACAGACAATGAAGATTAAATATAGAGGACATTTTTCTGACTGTCGAGTCTGGACACACACAGCCAATGGCAGGACGCCCAGCTGAAGCCTGGGCAATTTATCACGACAACCAAAATATAGGTGACGTCAAAACCACCTCAATTCACACTCAACCTTGTTGTTTGCCTTAATGCACCTCTGCTTTGCATTTCGAGAGGAGGAAATATGTCTACCAGGGATGCAAATAACCAAATAATCTTTGTAAACAAGAGACGGCCTGTCAAAATAGTCAGGGTACGGTCCCTGAGAATGGGAGCAGAAATCACAGTTCTGTCAATTTATAGCCACCGTTTCATTTGTTTACACACATTTAAAACAATTTGCATTCACTTGGGTCTAAACAACTAAACCTCAAAGTCGAAGGGTTTGACTCTCAGCCATGTTCTCATGGCTATTCATTTATTTATTATTTATTTAATAATTTGATTAGTTTTTGAAACCTTGTTCCATTCTGCTTTCTGTATCCACTGAACATTGGAATTATCAGAAAGACAGTAAAACTACTATCTTTGATCTTTGATAGTTGTCCATCCCTCTGTCTATCTATGTCTATACATCTTATTCAGTCACACATCTCATTCACTAACTATCATGACTTATTTACTGTTGTGATTAACAACTTTCCTTTGTTATATCCCTCAGAAACATAGGGGAAAGCATGAGTATAGATTTTTTTTAGGTCAGCTCCCATAAAAAAATAAAATAATAAAGGCAACATTGCATGAAAATATGAGCTAATTCCTCCGTGCCCCAGTTTAAGTCAGAACTTCTTTGTCTTACCCTGCAAAAATAATAATTAAAAAAAAAAAACCCTGCTACTGTTTTAACTAGCTTCTCACCGTCCTTTTAAAATAGTGCTCGTGGATTATACTTTCAGTCCCCTGACTTCACGGAGCCAGAAATTATTACAAGTGCAGCCGTATCAAACAACCCCCAGCTGACAGATGTGCAGATGAAGAGATCATTATATGCATTTGCTTCTCACTCTTCTTAGAAGTGGTAATGGAGAGGCAGCACGAGTGTAATGAAGAGAGGGGGAAGGAGAGGAGGCCTCAATAAAAATCAATAATTAGTTGTGTGGTGAAGTCATGTGTTGGAGGAATCAAGTACACGTGCTTTTTGAACAAGATGTTCTGCTGCTCTCCAAACCATGGGGCAGAGTGTGCCAATGCACTTCAGAAGTGCTGTTTTGTGTTTGATTTCCAGCTCAATGAGTCCCAGGCACGTGTGGAACTTTGCAGAACAAGTCACAGGTCTGCAGAACGTTGTTTCGACGAACACAATGTATATATATACATATATATATATGTATATATATATATATATATATATATATATATATATACAGTATATATTGTACTTTTTTTGTATTTTGTTTTTCGTGTAGTGATGTAATGTTGTAATTAATCACGCAAAACTACTGATCTCCAGAAAACAGCTCATTTAGCCAACTCTTTGCAGCATCCTTGCAAAAACCTTGTCTTGGTGGACCTTCCACAGGTTTGAAGGGAACTAAAAAGGCTTTACTGAGGTTGTTTGAACAAACAAGGGTTGGTGTCTGCACCCTTTGTGATGTCACAAATGAAAATTATTTCCAGAGCTGTGGATTAACACTGAAAATTTCTAAAAAGCGCAGCAGGCAGCAAATGATTTACTCATTCCATGCAGAGATCATCATCAGGCTGGAGACTGGTACCGTTTTAAGGGAATTCCCGCAGTGTAAGTTCTGCATAAGGTGGGACCTTTACCCACTCAGGGTCATCCGTTTCCCTTGCAGAGTTCGCAAATAAAGTCGCCTTGATATTGGCGAATAAACTTGCACAGCAGCTGCATTGCTTTAATTCTGAAAATCTCACTTGTAGACCTTGCCAACCTCCCTGGCCTTAGGATCCACCTTTCAATCATCTGCCTCAGTTTTGGGAAAAAAAAAAAAATGCCAGCAACCAACGTTCGCTGCCCTTTGCACCCGGCCTCAGCAAAGACGAAGAGGAAAAACAGGATGCAATAGGCAGCCCGTTGCTCCCTCTATAGCATTGCATTTTTGTTGTTTGTATATATATATGGATAAATTGTATATGTGTGTTGTTTGTTTCTTTTCCTGCTGAGAAGATTTATTTTTTGTTTTATTATTGGCAATTATTATTAATTGCCAGGGATGTGTCACATACTTAGCGAATAAAACTGATTCTGATAAGTGCTGTGGTAGTAGTAAGCTGGTAGTTTTACCCAAACGGTGTGTGTGTGTGTGTGTGTGTGTGTGTGTGTGTGTGTGTGTGTGTGTGTCCATCCATCCGTCCGTCTGTGCATGTGTGTGTTATAAAATCAATCATTTAAGGACTTCAACCTCAACCCCAGCAAGTGTTCTCCCTCCGCTCGCTGCAATCATGGTGGACTGCAGCTCAACTCCACAACATAAATGAAGGGTCCTGCTGTGTCTCTGGACAACAACGCAGGCCACAGGGTCGCAACAACATGCCTGTCAATCACACAGCATGGTGTTCAGCCCAGATCGGGTTTAATAAAGCCAGTGACTCATATACGGAATTCAGTGGTGCATCTGTTATGGATTACCAGGCTTTGTTCCAAGAGTATATTCAGCGAGGGACTTTGCTGGATAAAAGAGTGTGGTGTAAGCGCATTGTAAGAAAAAAAAAAATCCAAACATCTCTGCTCAGCGGCGGTAAAATGGATGCAAAAACAAACGCTCAGAAGTTGCCCATGTTTCGATCCAAGTGTTGTTTTGCTTAATTGTAAATGCGCATGGTTAAGTCTATTGCTTCCATATGTTTGCCTTGAGTGGATGTCACAAACCTACTGATTGGATTAAGTACTGAGTAATGATATCATTTTGATCTTCTTTTTTTTTTCCACATCTTGACCCACTCCTGGGGCAAGATCTGGCACTACAATCTGGCCACAAACCCTGTGGTGTGCTTCCAGCGTGACCCGACACGGTTGCCAACTTGCGCGCTCCCCTATTCTCTTGCGAGTCTCGCCAACATCCTCGATCTCTGTCTGGGATGGCGTATGCCTGGTCTGCTGCTCAGACCACATTTGGCATGCATTTTAATGGATATTTATTTGGGCAGGTTCCATCACAGCTCCAAAAACATGTACTTTTCAGTACTGTGGATCTGTTCAGCTCTAATTCCTTTGGCTAGCATAAAGCAAGTCGATATCGTCGCACGTCTCAACACAAAGCACGAATCGTAAATAAACTCCAACAAGTTGTGGAAGAAAACCGCAAGAGAAAGGAGCAAATGAATCTAAAAGGGTTCATTGTGTATTTGTCGATGGTTCATCGAAACATGTAAGGAATGAAAAGAACCTCCTTTGTCTTGGATAGGAACTCTCTGTCTGAATGAATGAGCTGATCACCGTCCTTCAAGGCCAAAGCTGATAGCAGAAATTGTTTGTTTTCCTGGTGACATCGGAAAACTCACAACACATTTTTTAATTCTCAGAAACACCAAAACATTGCTTAATCTTGAATACCACAAAAAGCAACTAAGGCAACACATTGAACGGCAATTTGATATGTTTTTGTTTTTTTTTGCGCTGTGATTCATTTTACGCGTGTATTATGAATCAGAATGTGAGGTCAGCCTTCTGAATTGGCACGAATTATGATGGGATGTGACGCAGAAATAAGAAAGAAAGCATCTTCCAAGGTTTATGATGTGTGAATAGCGGGTTTGATAAAGATGAACTGAAAACGTGGCCATTGCACCAAAATACACATCATGTTTCTTTATTCCGATTGCAAACTTGTCGCACCTTGAGCCGGCTCCCGTCGGACTTTTTTTTTTTAATTCCGTTTTCTCTCCCTCTCTCTCTCTCTCTCTCTCTCTCTCTCTCCCTCTCTCCATGCCGCATGTGTGGTGTCGTCTTCGTGTCTGCGCTGAGCAGAGGGTGGAGGGGTGGGAGTTACACACACAGACGATACACAAAGACAATAGGAGGGACGGAGACTCATGACTAGAGAGAAAAAGAGCAGGGGTCACAATGCAAATGGACTGAAAAGGTAAAAAAAAACAAAAAAACAAAACAAAACAAAACAAACTTGAGAAACTGAGTGGCAACAGGAAACGCAGCAAAATATGGACACATTTTAAATACATTGACGAAACTCAGGCTTCAATTTACCCACGCCTTACACATGTGATGGCACGGAGACTGCATTGTAGCAACATCAGTCCCCTCAGAGAGAATCTTCTCCAAAACAGGGCAGATAATTACAGAGAGAAGAAACAGGATCAGCCCCTCAAAGCTGAGGCACTTGGTTTTTCTCAATGTCAATCTTCACTAAAGCACAAAACTGTTATCTGAAGGCTGATTTTTTGTCTTTTTGTTTTACACATTTTAATTTATATTTTGTTGTGTGAGTTTCTGTAAGCTTATGTTTTTTGACTTTAAATTTATTTAGTAGTAAAAAACTAAAAGTTTAAAATTCATTCATTCATTCATTCATCTTCTATGCCCGCTTATTCCTTTTCAGGGTCACGGGGGTCTGCTGGAGCCTATCCCAGCTGTCTTAGGGCGAAGGCAGGGTACACCCTGGACAAGTCGCCAGTTCATCGCAGGGCAAGTTTAAAATTGTCAATAGTTATTTAAGTTCATTTGTAAATAGTTAAACATTTGTTTTTTGCACTTTCTACCTTAGTTTTTATCACTCTGTAGAGTGTATAAATAAAGGTGTGTTTATATTATAAACATTTGATATAGTTCATGTTTCTTTTTTTACATTAGTAATTCATATTACGCATAATCTTTTATTACTGTTGGTAATAAATTCTTTTAGGCACCAAAAAATTTGAAGAGCTGTTTGGGAGCCGAAAGAGCCGGCTCTTTTTAGTGAGCCGAGCCAAAAGAGCCGGTTCTCTAAAAAGAGCCGGAATGCCCATCACTACTGTGATTGCACATTGATGAAACTATCTATGATTTATTTATTTAGAAAATGTTTCTCCAAACAAAAAATAATGATAAAAAGGCAGAAATATAAAGTTTTTATTTATGCAGCTCTTTTAAAGCAAAGCATAATATATTGATGAAGGAGATTATTGATAATATATTGTATATAATACAATCAGCATTTGCCTGTTTATAGCAGCAAGGATCTCAGTAGCAGCCTTTATTGCTGTAATGTAAGTAAATAAGGAAATATAAGTAGTCACTGGAGTTAATTAGTACAATTGAATTTGTCTGCCTTAGAACAAGCATAAATTATTCATGTGTGGTGTATATCTTCTGGACATATGTGCCTTTGTTTTTATTTTTCTTCCTTTGTATTAGTCCCAGTGTTGGTGCTGACCCACTCTGAACATCAGTCAGTGCTTGTAGCTGTAACAACTTATTTGTGCCACTCAACTTGCACTTCCAGGTTCTCCAGTGGGGTCGCTCCACTCGCTCGGCCTGTCACTCTGGTGAGCCGCCAGGCAGAAAAAAGGGAGGTTCGGGCCGCACAGTCACTGCATGTGGGTGCAAAGCTGCCAGTGTTTTTAGTCCAGTATGCGCCTGTGATTTTATTCGGTATACATTTGAACGCTTGGCAGTTTGGGAGAGCCATTTGGGATTCAGTTGAGCAACATTTTGTTCCTTCCAGAAAATGTGTGCTGACAATCCACAGCCCTTTGTGATGTCACAAAGGGCACTGACACCTCACACTCACAGGTTAGCAGCAACATCATTAGCCAGGGGCTCATTCAAGGCTACTCACTCGTGCTCGTCTACTTGGTATTTGTGTCTATATAAACGTGAAAAGTCTAACTGTGTTTTAATGGGAGGTTGTAAACAAAGGGTTAAATATGCTGTTTTCTGGGGATATAGAGATTAGTGATGTCCAATGTCAGATTCTCACCACCAATACTAACCAAAACAAAAAGTGTAATTGTCGATACTGATGCAAATATTTAATTTAATCAGATTGGGTGTTCCCCGTGACCCTGAACAGGAATAAGCGGATATAGAAGATGAATGAATGAATGAATGAAAGATTGGGTGTTATTTTACAGGCTCACAAATCAGACACTCACACACAGAAAAAATCAAAAATCGGTCAACCTGAGTGGAATTGTTCCTGTAATTCTGAAATAATTTCTTTGAAACAACAGATTAATGCAGACAGAAAGGGTCAATATTTTATTATTAGAATCCATCTTAAAATGGACATGTCAGATACTGTAAGTATTCATGCTTCAGGAAATCAATCCTGCCATGAGCCATTAGCCTCCAGACACCCTCAGATAATATTCTGGACTTTTCTTTAAGGACTTGATGGCAAATATTCCACTAACGGTTTTTAAAACGTTGCTTATCTTTGTTTCTGAACAACTGCCTCTGGCTGCCTTTGCACATCTTGCTCTTGTTCTATTTTCCTGTTTTAATTTAGTTCAGACTTCTTCTAGTAATCATTGTATAGTTTGTGTTGTTTGTTTTTAGTGCTGCAACAGCAGAGTTTGCTAATTTGGGATCAATAACATACACGGACCTACCTATCTAGCCACCTACCTACCTACATAAAGACATCTTTCTACACTTGCTTCACACAACATTGCATCAAGGTTTTTCCCTTTTAGATAAGAAGTGCTTTTATCCAGAAAGATCATGATAATTATGATATGAAACTGTGTTTCATGTGGGAACCTTGAAGAGAAAAGAACAGCATTGCATAAATAAGTAAATTAACTGGATGGTTTATTTATTCATTCATTTTTAACATATTAGGATTAAATATTTTATTACATAATCGGAGGCAGAGTCAAACATGTACAAAAAAAGCTAGTCAGGTTTTTTTCCACAAATTGTTATTTTTCTTTCCTTTGCTCACAATTTCATCGTCAGAGTCTTTCAAATGTTATCAAAGATTTTCACAACACAATGTCCCGGCCACATGACCTCACCTTGTCACAAATATATAACAAAGATACCCTGACATGACCCAAAGTTCAGCCATTCTCAGATTCCCACTGCTTGTGTGACACGTGACAAATAAATGGCACTGGCGCTTCTTTCATGAGAGGCGTATAAATAGATTTGGAGAAGAGCAGGGGGATCGCTTGATGATCACCTGATGGGATCCTCACATCAGATAGACAGATGATTTGCCGTTCCATGGAGAATTTGTTGTGGGGCTCAAAGGATTGGACATGTGCAATCTTTTTTTTTTTTTGCCTTGTTTTTCTTTTTTGCTTCAAAGCGAAGCTGCCAATGTAGGTTTCTCCAACCGTATTTTGGGAAGACACAACGAGTCAGTCATCACTGTCCCCAAGCTCATTCCAACCTGTCACAGGCTATGAAAGACTAAATGAGAACTGGGAGCATAAGCAGAAGCGTGCATTGTGAAAGCAATCATCTCCGACTAAGGGACCATCTTTCAGTCGGGACTTCGTGAGATTTGTGGCTGTGTGACGGAGGCAAGATGGCAACAGATTATTGCCTGCAATGGAGGGCGTCAAAGCGGCCTAATCTTCATGTCTCTCCACAACTGCTGCGACATCAGTGTGAAATGAAAAACTTCAATCTTGATCCAACCTTCATATTTCATATTTTTCTTATGTGAACTCATTTCTCCAATAAAAAAGGTTGTTTTCAGTCAATGATGTAATGCTTACAGGATGCCACTTTTGTTCTGCTTGATTGGTATCATGATCTGACAAATATGATATTATACACATTCATGGGACCTAGTTTAGGCAATCAGGGAGTCATGGATAACGGTTTAAACGGGAGGACCCTTAAAAAGTGTCTTCAGTAGTAACTAAACTAAAACATGAACAGACAGTTGCTGACACTTAAACCAACAATGTGTTTTGATATCATCTGAATTTAAAATTAGAATTCTTAATCATTGAATAATATTGAATTGCATGAATGCCTTATCTGTCCACAATAGGGGAATTTCTGGTAATTGTGAATGTCAAAGAAAATGGAAATTCCTGCCAATAACACAGCACCTCCTGCTGGTCTGGTATAGAAGTATAGAGCTTTGGATGCCAGCCAAATGGTGGTGGAGGGGAAAGATGGGGTGGGGGTGGGGGAACTGAGGCCGAGACAGGAAAGGATGGCCTTGGGCATGCAACCAAAGTTCTTTATACCACACCAGCCAGGTACCACTTCACTGAAACAAGTTGGTGAATGATGAAAATGAACCTATTTTGACCCTTTAGTTCAAAAGTTCCTGTCACATCAGACAGATTTCTCAATCTTTTGAGTGCAGCTACCACGTCTTTTTACTCAGAATGTTGACTGATTTACTCATATTCCAACCAAAACTGGCTGATGGGAAGTCCTGTGCAATTTCTGAATTAGAAAACAAATAGCGCAAGGTTAAGTGCATGAATGGAGTGCAGGAAACGCTAAGCCGCGACCAACAGGAGGGATGGTTTTAGGGAAGAATGGGCAATGGGCCTCTGGTTTAAAATAAATAAATAAATATGTACATAAAAAATCCTGACCCTCTGGCATTGGCCCCTGGAAATTCCCCAAACCTTGTGCGGACTCAAACATACGAGGGATTATTTACAGACCTGAGAACAAGGTCAAAGACTTGCAAAAGAACACAGAGCAAGTTAAACTCAACTTCCACTTCATCCCCGAGGCTCTGAAAATACTTAGGAGATAGTTGAGGCAGGCTCTGTTGAAAGCTCCCCCGCCGGCACGCAAAGCTTTACTTTTGATGTTAATTCCTTGAAAGCTGTTTCTTTAGCTGGGGATTAGTGCATGAAGAGCTAGGCTTACCATGCTCGGGCTAATAAAGATGAAACATCTAACACAGGTACTCGTACATGCACTCGCCTGGGAACAGTGCCTATAAAGTTGCCTTAATTATAGGGAACTCACTTCGCTTCAGTAAGTATAAGAATAGGACGACATTTGTACTTTGAAAATGCTGTGGTATCAAATGTTGGAAATCCTTTGTGTTCCTCAGACACAATTCTCGAGGTAAAATAATGAGTATATGGGCACATCGCTTCCTCAGCTCTCGCGATCAAAGCCGCTAGCGTTTCATGGTATGATCTCAGCCTCTCCGGCTTAGGTCTCCTCACCGTGCCGAAAAGACTGACAATTATGAAGTGTGTCCATTACGGCCGCTGATTAGCCTTCATGTCTGCTCCGGCTCGAGCGGCTGCGAAAGCTAATGATTCTGTGGCAGCGGGCATAGATCCCGGACAAGCTCAATTCATCTGCTCGGACCAAAATCTCCATGATTAATAGGAGTTTCACAAGAACATTCTCCCCTTTGAATATTTGAAATGGCTCTCCCCCATCACTGAATCCTCTGCTTTGACAGTTTAAGACGTAAATTAATCTCTCCAATCGCTGCCTCCGTCCTGCTCTCAAGTACAATAAATGGCTCTGCTTTCATCACTTGGCTGTTCTCCGATGACTAATACCAAGACGAATAATTCCAGTGACCTTTATTTACTGAACACACACTGTATGTGCAGTGCACATGCTGACGGGATGACAATTTCATATATTACCCTCCAAGAAATACGAAAAATTCAATTTTCACAATTTGACTTTTGACTACTTTATTACCCCTCGGGTTTGTTTCCTTGCTTTGGTTGCTCCTATAAAAATTATCCCACATATATAAAGAATAACAATACAAATACATTACATGAATGACAATCTGGAATATGTGATTCTGTGAATCACAGTTGAAAAGAATAGAATATCACACAGTCTGTAAAAGGATGGATATATAATCACTTTCTGCTATTTTTTAACTTGACTTATTAACTGTACAATAAAAAAGTTAATATGAAAAAATGTATAAGTTTGGCTACAATTGCAATAAACTGTTGTCAAAGAGGCTCTTGTCAAATTATTGGTCATATTTGCACAACTGCCAAGTTCTCATATTTTTGCAGCAAATCCAGTGTCAGGTTTTCTGGAAGAATGCTCGAGAAATTGACATTTTATATCCGGCCATTTGGGCACAGCAAAAGAGAAAATGATTTACCATTACAGGGGCGACATTTGAGTAAATTTCCTCTGGGCTTTTACCATAAATCACAGCCAATATGTCAAAACAAATGTGCCTCTTTGTGAAAAAGGAACAATAACACACAAGTTGCTTTAGATTAGCGCCCAAAGTTAAAAAACAAACAACAAACCAAAAAACCTGCTTGAGCAGCCACGCTGTGGTCTTTGGAATGATTTATCTGTGGCAGCGTGCACTTTTTAAGATAACACTCATAAGCAGTCATTACAGCATATCAACATATTTAGGTTTGTTTCTGTTTCTTCCTCCATGGAGATTTTGTATAAATGGCAGACAGAATTTTAATATCATGTCCCTGTTGTTGGCCTTTTCATTGACGAGAATGCCGATCTTGATTCAGTCAAACATTAACAGTAGTACGATTCACCTGAAGCAGTTAGCCCCTGCTTTTCAGACACTCAAACAAAAATCAGCACATTTAAGATAAGTTAGTTTAAGGATTTGTAAAGTTTGTTTTTATACTACAGTTGACTACGATTGTCGGTCAAATGACTGAAGCCTTTTGTATTCCCCTCCTAACCTCATGTTTTTTTTGGTTAGTTTTGGGGATTTTGCACATTTGATAAAATCAGTGAGCCGAGTAAGCTCACCTTCAAAATGTATTCACAATGGAAACCAAGTTCATGCAGATATATATGATATATGTATCTGCATGAACTGCATATATATATATATATATATATATATATATATATATATATATATATATATATATATATGTATGTATATATATATATATATATATGTGTATATGAACTTGGTTTCCATTGTGAATACATTTTGAAGTTGAGCTTACTCGGCTCACTGATTTTATCAAATGTGCAAAATCCCCAAAACTAACCAAAAAAAACATGAGGTTAGGAGGGGAATACCTTATTCAAAAGGCTTCAGTCATTTGACCGACAATCGTAGTCGGTCAAATATATATATATATATTTCATCGTAGTCGGTCAAATATATATATATATATATGTTTATTTTTTTTATTTATATATTTATTTTTTGCTCATGTAAGCCATAATCAGGTGCTTAATGCACGATACATTGCACATGATCACGCATTCAAATTGCATGCAAGCAAATGCCAGCTGCTCCTCTGAAAGTGGTGGCGGGCTCAGTGTGTTAATCCAGAGGATTCATGCTTCTGTAAAGTTTCATAAATTACTCTAAATGCATTTTTATTTTTTTATTTTTTGTGCACCAGCTCATAAAATCATGGTCTAAGCTGACTACAATGCGCTGTGTGTTTTCGGAGCTTCCTCACAGTATGTACAAGATGATAAGGAAAATTGCCCTAATAGTTCAGACTTACTTTAAAAGAAATGCAAAATCTAGCCTGGTAAAAACAAAGCAGTGTACCGCTGACATAATTCTTGATTCCAGTAGTTATTTTATTGTTTCAATAGTACTAAAAACCCGTTGCCGCGGGTTGCATCACATGAGAATTAAATTCTTACATCCAGCCAAACAAGTAAAAGAGGTGTATTACTCTGTGATGTCATCAGATCATTTGGCACAGAGAGGCACTAAAACTACTAGACTAGCATAACGCTTGTTACTCTGACATGTCATCAGCGCATGGGAAGCAGGCGTCTGCCATGATTGTTTTTTTCCCCCCAATCCTCCCATCAGGTGCCTGCCAAGTTTGACACGCTTTGCTGTTAAAAGCCAAATGTGTTGTTGTTCGCCACTTTGAACACAGCAGGTCAAGCTTCACAACAGAGAAACAACAGGGAACATCTGGGGAGATCTTTTTCTTCTTTTTTGACTTATAACAACTCAGTTTAAGGAGATTGTGGAGCATTCACAGTGATAGACTTGCTCAAAATGGAGCAGGAAATACACATACCCTAATACCCAAATACCTTAATAGTACCGGCTAATATTAATGCGAGGTTGGAGGTGTTCATTGATGCTGTTCTGCAGAACCTGGCTTTAACCAGTGGTTCTTTGAACTACTGTTGCCTTACTATGGTCTCCAACCAGTCTGCTCATCACCAGACACCTCTAACCCCTGATGTCAACAAGGCAATTTCCACCACACAACCGTCGCTCACTGGACATTATTTTCTCTTTTTGAGACCATTCTCTGTAAACCCTAGAGGTGATTGTGCCAGCAGATCAGCCAGTCTGGCACCACCACCAACAACAACAACCGCCTTCAAAGTCACTTCAATCCCTTTGCTTTCATCCTGATGTTCACTCTGAACTGTATCAGGTCGTCATTGATTAAGTGATTTATTCGCTATTTGTATTCGTAAGCAATTGGCCACTGAGTGTATCTATGCATGTACATAGGTGTTGCTAGAAATGAATAAATTAGCTTTTATATTAACATAAAAAGCAGGTGCACGTGCAAGGATGCCATGTTGCACTGCTGCATATCTCCAGTAAGCCAGAGTATGGATCACAGCCTGACAACGCAGCGGGCAGAAAGATGTGAGATTAAGTTGGACATCAGAAAACGGGGATCAACGTTTTAAGGTGGCAGTTTTTAGATGGAATGTGCTGCTGACTGAATAAAACTTTGACCCTGAAGACATCAAGCTTTCTGCAGGACAGGTTGTAATTCATCCTTTTGAAAACTCAAGCAAACATGACAACATGGCTATAGCCAGAATACAATATATGGTAAAAATCAGGTGTCAGCAGTGTAAGTTCTCATCACTGGATGCAAAACCACCAGGAGGGATTCGGGGGTAAGAGAATGAAATTTTACAACATTGTTTTTACAGTTTAAAACTGTAATTGGAGGCTCATCTTCATCAAATTTTTGAACAAAGACGAGAATAGAATGGAATAGAATATAATTTTTCATTAATTTAATTTTGCTTAGGAGAAAGGACCTTCCATACACTTACTGATGACTTCCGATACAAACCATTTATTTGTGAGATGCTGGTAATGTTAATTGAAAACAAGTTTTCAAGACTGTAGCAGCGCTTAATGTGCCCAGTCCCACATGAAAAGTCCAGAGATTATTTATTTTCTGCCCTTTCATTGTGCTGCTCTTTTAGTTTGAGATTCATAAATCCATAAAAAGCGTTTAGCTGCTGGTGTCCTGCAAACGCTCAAAAACATGCGTACAAGCGTGTAATGGGCCGTGTCCAGTGCACGCCGTCTTTGCGAATCATTAAATAACTCAGTCAACACATCAGTGCCGTCCACAAGCATCCCGTCAGCACAAATCTGTGAGAGAGACGTGCTCGAGTGACGGAATGTGTTTTAAATCTATCTCAATAAGTCTGGAGTAGAGGGAGTGAGCTAAATGACCCAGCTTAATTAGCCCCAAATTACTGTAAGAGCCTCAAATAACATTACTGGGCGAACTGACCCGCATCCATTATAAATACTCAGCTCGTTTTATCGGGCACCACTTCACGTCACGTCATTGACTACATTAGCAGTTAAAAAGGTGTCCTCCACCAGCCAAAAAAAAAAGAGAAAAATCTGCATGAGCACAGCTTGTTGCAGAGGACAGCAAAATTAAAATCCTCTCCCTTGGAAATAGAGATTTAATGATTTTACCCCCTTCAAATCTTTTGTTTTTTATTCTTTTAAAAGCTTGAACGCTTCATGCTGTTGGCCTTCTCAGAGTTGTGATTCAGAAACTGAACCGAGTGGTTTTTAAAACAAGTAGACCAAGATGAAAGAGTGCTCTTTTTTGGCTGCCTTTTTAAAGCCCTTTCTCCTACTTTTAGCATCAGATCAGCCTCCCATAAAATAAAAATGTAACATTTTACCCTTTTCAATTCAACCTTAATTACAGATTACTGTGATATTTAAAAGCTGACCTTGTTTGTTCTGTAAGAATCATTTAGTTCCTCCGTGACTCATAGGTTCCTTAATCGAACATAACATCAACAAATCCAGTCCAGGGTAGCATCTAATATCCGTACAGAACGTTCCCGCTGCACCCTGCCATTTAAGAAATAAAAAATAAAAATCCCATCTCATCTAATCTAGTGAGCGGCTCGAATGCACGCGAACAAACTCCTTGAAAACAACAGATTGTCAACAGCGACAGTTGGGTCAGGTAAAGTAGCAGCATAAGTACGCAAAGAGATACTTGGAGAGATGTATCATGACGCACCTTAACAAATTTGAATGATTTCTAACGACAGTTTTCCAATAGCCCATTAATTACACCCTTATAAGCAATTGGAGTGGATTGACTGAGGAAATGGCAGCTGATGAAGCACCCTTCCTGCTAATTGTGACTTTTTTTTGTCTCTTTACGAAAAAAAAAAGCCATGCAACAGATTGACTTGTTGAGGAGATGAATGTTTTCTATCCAGCCTCGCTTCCTGGGCCGCAGCGCCAGCGTCCCGTTATTAATAGCATCGCTATTGATGAACTGTCAAATGCTCAGCGTTTTTCGGGCAGATGGACACTTCGTGCTTGATAACATGTTCAAGGCTGGGGCCGTGGAGCGGGGGTGGGGTGGACTGCTCACGCTCCACTTGGAGAGCCTTTGGCATGGGGAGCACCCCCAAACCCCCATTCACTACACACACACACACACACACACACACACACCTGACAGCAGCCACACTAATTCAGAGCTACAGCCTGAGTTCATTACGGCATGATGCGAGCTGTAAAACGAGATGATTAAGCGCTCAACACGCCTCAAAAACGGGCTGATTTTTCCTTCTTGCTCTTTTCTATTTTCTTTTTCGCTCCCAGATGCTCGACGCGGCTTGGTTGGATTCTTTTAGGACGGCTCCCGAAGCGGAAAGCAACACCAGGAAGGTGGTGAATAAAGGCGCGCTCACGCCTTTTACCAGCTTTAACACTTTTTTTGTCCCTCTCGCGGCGTCCAATCACGATAAGTGCTTCGTATCGATTCGGCAGACTGCTTCAGCCCCTGCGTTTGATTTTTCCCATCGGGTCAGTGGAGAAGGTGAACCTATTAACAGCATGCCTCATCTTGATAACCAACTTTGTTGTTTTCTGTGGGTTTTTTTTTCTTTCTTTGCTTGTTGATGCATGTTACTGCTTCTCGGATTATACTAGCAAAAACACAAAACAGACTCGCACCACGCCTCCCCAAACCCCCTCCTTCAAGCGTGACATTTAGATGCGCTCTCGATGCAGACTTTTAGCGGTTGAACTTTTCCGTCTCCGACATTAAGTATTAACTCACTTAATGCAGAAAAAAGAGAAACGAAAGAAGAGTGAGTAATTCGGAATGACGACTGTTGCGAAAAGGGTTGAATTATAATCTCATCAAGTGTCCTCAGATAATCCTCTGTGCGTCAGTTCGCAAGAAAAATCGAAAGGCCCTGAAATTTTGAGCTTCTGTCAAATAAAAGCTGACGTTTTTTCAACGCAATTATGCGGGGAAAAGTTAAAATGAGAGTTTGAATTGTTGATTTGCAGGGAAAAAAAATGAATGCCTTCCAACACCAACGGCCACATTGCGTTTGAGACATAAATAGTGTTACACTTACTGTGGTACATTAACGCACGGTATTCTCTTTTTCTGCCATCACTCGAAACAAAATAGATGCATAAACCAAAGACTTGTGTGGTTTCTATGAATAGCTTGAATGAACAAAAACAACACCTGCTGTTTTAGGCACAGAAACTATTGATATGTGACCACTGTGATTCATCGTTATTAATTTACTATACAAATCCTCCAATAATATATTCTAACGGGAGGAAGGAAGCACTTGACATATGCACATTCAACCTTTACGTCATTAGCTTCACGGAAAAATAAAAAAAATTTAAAAAATGGTCTTCGTTACTCTGAATAAATTATGAGGAATTTGTCATCATGTTGTGTAGCGTAAGGTTCTCAAGTTGAAATTAAAAAGTGAAAACAGTAAATACAGAGCCACATACAATGTCACTTGTATTTGCTGCAATAATAATCATGTGCATGTCTGCACTAGTGTACAGCTAAGTATAATAGATATAATTAAAAGCATCCAATATTTTGCAACAACAGCAGTACTGATGGCAATAAACAAGACTATATACAGTTTTGCACAAGTCTATTTTGAGTTACACATACTGTTTTTTACACAGTTACATTCACAATCAACAGAGAGAGAGAGAGAGAGAGAGAGTATTTATGTACAATATATCATCTTGATTTCAGTCGCTATACTTTTTGAAGTTTTCAGACACGTTGTTTATTTTGTTCTTTTTTGTAAAGATCTATAATTATTTTGAAAAATGAATGAATAAATAAAATGAAATCATACTACTATTCCAGTCCTACTGAAGGTTTTAGTGCCAGAGCATGTAACACATCGTTACCTCCACAAAATCAGGTCTGTTTGGATACCACAGTGCTGGGATATATCGTAAAAAGTAAATTCTTCTCAGAAGAACAAAAAAAAGTCTCAAAAATATTGTCCACCCTTTGCAGTCTTTGAAGGATAAACAGGAAAAGCCTGTGTTTAAAACATTAATAAGGATTAGCAATGGTAATGAGCGTCATTGTGTGCTGGAAAAACATTTGCAGACGGCAAAACTGAGACAAACCCATTTTGAATGAAGCCAAGCTATTGTCTACATCTGCAGCAGGAATCCCTGATTACTCACGATACACACCATCTCATCCAGCCGGCTCCAAATCCTCCACCTCCTGATGGAGTGGAGTGGCACAAACATTTCTATCTCTAACAAACACGCAGGGTAAACATTTTGGAGCATATCATGTCTGGGGATAAGGATCGACAATCATGAGTGTCCTTGTAGCCACCGCGGACTGCCACTGCTCCATTTCTTCTTGCTCCGGGGTGAAAGAAAAAGTGTAGTGTGTCATCCAGCTGAGAGGGTCATTGCTCGCCGGTTGCTCTCCGCTGATCAGTCACCTAATGCCAGAGCAAAGAGGAGGGCAGGGAGGATTGCCTCCGACACTGCCCACCCAGGCAATCAACTGTTGGGGGATTTGTGGGAGGTGGAATTAGTCCATCTCCACCAGCTTTGTCTGCCACTCCTGCAGCCTTTTCCCCAATACCTGTCCGCCTACTCAACCAGCCCTCCAACCTGAACTGCATCTCACAACTGACTGCCTCCATAGAAACCCTATACACTCAGGGATCAGTTCCGTTTCTGCCAGAACTGGATACACTAGCGCAGACTAACATTTCCCGACAGACGCACTTTCCTGCTGGCTGGTTCGGGGTCCAGCAAGGTTCTTCTCCATTTTTTTGGTTTGTTTCTGACCTCAGGCGGAGGTAAAGGGATAGTTGGGATTTAAAGTTTGAACATTTTCGGACATCCATCTTTCAAAGACAGAAAATAATTGGATCAATCGCAATTATTTGGCTGGGTCCAGCTTCCAATAGACTGACAATTCTAATGTCTGATTCCACTGGATCTGAAGAAATGTTAATGGTCCATTGACCTTCCCTTATTTTAACTTTACGCTGGGATACGACTGAGAAGAAGGGTCAGCCATCTTTGCCAGCCAGCTAGTGCTTAGAGCTCAAAGATACCTAATGAAAATCTCTCCGTAAATGGTCGCGATTCCTACAAGAAACCAGCATCAAATCCAGTTTCTGCTGATGCACTCTCGGCGAGACTGAACTCTCAACATTAGCCTTGTAACTCATCCAGTTATCAAAAATGTCAAACATTTCCACATCTCATATTGTACACCTGTGTTTTTCTCAGATGGTGAAGCCGTTAGCTAGTTAGCAAAGATGGCCAGCTCCTGTGCAAGCAGGACACGCCATGTGGGACAAGAATCAAGTATCAATGTGAGCTCTGTTACCTAGCTGGACATTTGAAATATAACCTTTCTAAATCAAGAAAGGTTATATTTTCTGCCTTACTGGTGTTGCTTTCCTTTCTCCCTCTTATTGCTACCTGTCTGGGTTTATATTCCCCTGAGATGAAATCCTGCTGCCAACATTGTTTTTCGAGATGCCTCATGAGCCTGACATTGAAGTATCTTATTAAGAATAGTGATCAAAGACATGGCTCTCTCTCTCCGTGTGCTTTTATTATTTCTTCTGAATTGAGATGGAAAACATGACCCTGTCTACGCTCTTCCTTCCTCCACACTCTCTTGTTCTGGAACACAGCCAGCATTTCTTCTGAAGCTCCCCAGTTTCCACCACCGGCGGTATTGTTGAAACTATAGGTGCCTCCTCAATGTAAATACCGCTGAGTATTGTGGAGCAGTTCTCTCCTACGCCTGAACATTCCAACTCAGGCCGTGTTCCGTTTTTGTGCTTGGATATGGATTTTTCATTCAAAAAGAAAAAAAGCCCCTAAGTCAGCCTTTGAGAAGGCACCAGCACATATGTCCACATGTTCAAGTGAGTCGGGGTTTGTCTTTTTTTTTAAATTATTATATCATTTTATAGATTAGAGTCCCTCTGATAACTGGCAGTGAAAGCCAGTGCAGCATATTTGCTCGGGGGCAGGGGGACGATTAATGACCAAACGCAGCGCACTGTTTTGATTTCAGCTTGCAGCAACCTGTTGGAGCACAATGCTGAGAGCTAGAGGGTGAATAATATTATGCCTGCATCAAACGGATCTGCAGCGCAGTCATTTTGAATGATGCAAACAGCTCCGCCAGAGCTGCGTTCGAGGCAGTCCTGCCTCCTGAAACCTCAGATCAACTGCCTGTCAGAGGCGATATTCACAAATGTACGTATGACCTAAATGTTTTCTTCTTTGCGTGTTTTGTTTGGCAATGAACCAGCTAAATGAGTCGATTTCTCGTGTGAAGTTAATTTGCTAATTAAATTGCAAAGAGAGTTATTCATTACCAATATGTCAGATGATTTGCCTGAAGCGCTGCATCATTGTTATTTTGTATATTAATCCAGTTTGGCACGTTTTGACATCGATAGATTTTTAGCTAATTATAATTGGCTTGATGACACAGTCCTGCTGACGGATCCAAAAGCAGGAGCTTTGGAAAATGGCTGATTTTGATAAACTGTCACAAACGTACGCACACGCGCACGCACGTGAGCACACACACACACACACACACAAATGTTGCTAATTTCTAAATGGCACCCATTTTCATGACTAATAAGGAGACTTGCACTGAGAAATGCCAACTGCCAGAGGGCTTTTTTAAGATTTGAGTTCATATTCAATCAAGCTACTGGACATTGGAAAGGGAGGGCAGGAGGGAGAGGAGCATTACAGACACTAATGAGCACTGAAACAAATTAATTCTAACACGTATCAACAAAACTGCTCTGTTTGTTTTGAAAAGCAAAGTTAGAAAAGTCATTGCACCTCGAATTCCACAATATCTTGCTGCTTTCATTCCGCCATGAAAAAACGTACGCATAAGAGCAGAATTATTTTATCAGGAAATAATTTGGCCGTGTTTTAACATTATTGATGACTAGTTCATTTCAAAGATCATTTGTGTGCGCACGTGCATGCGTGTGTGTTTTCCCCATGTCCCTAAACATTCGCAAAACTACATCTACCTGGTGGAATCAAGAAAAATGCCGTTGACATACTACACAATAAATGAACTTTAAGAAGAGCATCTGTCCAGAACAGCTGTGCATTTTCGATTTTTTGTTTTTTTTTGTGTGTGTGTGGGTGTGTGTATGTGTTTGCTTGTTTGTGTGTGCACTACATAAATAGTTCGGCCTGGAAAATGTTTTTCTCCCAGCAGCAGAACACTGTGTTAGCTGAAGATGGGGGCAGATGAAACTGTCAGCATCACATCCATTTTCCATTAGAGGGAGGAGAGAAAGAGAGAGAGAGGAAAAAAGAAAGCTCAGGCAGATGCTGACCTCTACAGGTGTAGTCGTGCCTTGCAATCTCGGCGGGCATCACTTCACGTTGTGGTGCAGATTTAAGGGCTTTTAATTTAAATAAATGCAGCCCTTATTAACGCGTTAAACAAGTCTCAGTGGGCGGCGTGCTGGGCGTGCAGAAGTGCACGATGAGACAATGTCTGTTCAGTACACAATGCAAAAAAAAAAAGGGGGGGCGGGGGATAACACAACAGGGTCTCTGCAAAGACATGCGCTCTGGCCCTGGAACTGATAGATGGTGCCAAAGCGCAGACGGCTAAACTGAGTAACCGGGCTATCGCACTCCCCTGACAAACAGCCACAAGCCTGACTGAACTGGGGGAAAGAAATAGAGCACGGGGGCGGGGGGAGGCAAGGTGGCGGTGTCGCACAAAGTGGTGATGACAGCCTTAAGGACACAAGTGATAGCAATTGAGGGAGAGACTGAGTACAAGTGAGTGTCACAGGCACGGGGAGAGGAGGCAGGCGAGTGCAGCAGGCAGTAATGGTGAGTGGCACATGGGCACTGGCAGGAACAGGGGTCTCATTCAGCTGTGGGTTCCCTCGCCGCTCAGGCGTGTGTGGCCCAGTGTTTTGATTTGATTTTATTTGTTGTTGTGTGTTGCGTTTTTTGAAACATTCCTTTCAAGCAAGTTTTCACTCACACTATTCACGTCCGCTTACTTTAATGTGTGACGCAAGGGGAGCCTTGCGATTCTACGAGATCCTACCAGTGCATGATGCATTAGGAGAGGATTTTTTTTATGAAACGGGTCATAAATGTTCATAGTCATGCATGTGAAGGCTAATAAGAAGCTTCCCTGGGGCTTTTGAGGGGTAGATACTGTGTGTGTGATATGCTCGTCGTTCGTCATGTTTTATACCTCCGTGGCAACAGTCGGTGTTATTCAGTGATGAAATGCCAGCGCTCATTATCCGTTATGATGCATTAACAACAGCTAATATTATTTTTATACCTGGTAGTTTGAACATAAAACCCAAGACTTGAGATTCTTCCACAAAGTGCTGTTATCTCTTCGCCACTGAGACAAAATACTGTGAATGACTTATGAACCTTCTAATGAGTTGATTAGCAACATTTATAATTGGTTTTGTAAAGTATTACAATTCCTTAGAAATGCAATCATATTTGTACAATACTACTAATATAAAATAGACATTTACACATTCCACAATACAGAAAGTGTTATTTGTTTGAATGTTTTCTGATCAACTGCCAGTCAATGACCGTCCATACTTTTCTTCCTCTGCCAGCTCCACAATTGTACTAAACGATGATGTAATAAAGGGTCCCCTGACAAATAAAGTGGTAAATAATAAATTGGTTGCGTGTGGAAGCCGACACGACACATAAACTGACACTGTTTCAGTGATAAGATCTAAGCGATTTTGGCATTTACCAAGGGGTTAAAGAGAGTGTGAGATTGTGCATTCCGCCGGCACTGACATGTTTCCATGGCAACCACAAAGCCATCGCACGACTACGTCTGGAACAATTTCCAGAGCAGGAAAATTAAATGAAAAAGTCACAACAAATCCAACAACTTATAATGTGCCTGACAGGGTTTGGGGAATTTTGGTATCATCATTGGGTGTAATTCAGGACTCGGCATTTGCTGGGAAGACATAAATTAGAGTCAGAAAGTGAAGAACAAAACATTGAATGAGGCAAAATAAAGAAGATTTGATTTACAAACTCCAAAGCAAAGGGATTATGACCAATCAGCTGGTTTCATTTCATATTAATGTTGTTCCTACATTTAGTCGCCCTGCTGCTTTCGTTTAATCAAGGACAAACAATGTTTTTTGAGTGTTTGCAATCATGTGGGCGCAGTAGCAGGCGGGGGTGGGAGTTGGGGGCTGGAGTGCAAACAGAGAGGTGCGGCGTGCCGACGCATTTATGAAGCACAACTTGGAGCGGCAGCGACAACGCCTGACACTTCCACTAGATGTAGGTAGGTGTGGTGACACAATATGCTGTCAGCTTGTCACAACTTGTGTTGTCGCTGCTGCTTGTGAACAGCTGTGCCGAGGATGGTGATGCATCACAACAGTGCCTCCGCAGTTTGAGTCTGTTCCCTTTTTCCACCCCAGTATTGTTCCATTTAGGAGTGCGTGTGATCACAGGAAAACACAAGAGAAAACAATAACTCACCATTTGGGTTCTTAAGGTGTTTGTAGTGTTATGTCGTTGTTACTACTACTGCTATTATGATTAATATTGCTTTTACATTCTATTATTATTAAATAACAGTAAAACGGCCTTGAAAGACAAAAACACATAGAGCAAAAAATATTAAAAAAAATAAATAAATAAAAATAAAAACAGACTTGGAGAGATTTTATTGAGTAATTTTCAATGAATTTACCCTTGTGGATATTCTTATTGTTACTCCACTGTTTGTGTTCACAAAATAATCTGTACCAGTCATATTAATAATGCTTTATTCACCCACAGTGAGTTCACAGATTGATAGCTCTCTTAGTGACGCTTTACAGAGCCTTTAATAACGCTCACCCTCGTGTGGGGCCGAAAACAGAAACGGAGCAGACGCTGCTCTCTTGGCGTCGCTGCCGCTGTGACAAAGTGCTCCAGGAAATTGCGCAGTGGGTGTTTGTGCATCACAGCTGCACCGTGATATATCCCCCACCATGTGCGGCACTTACGGCGCAACGGCACTGTTAGCTCCCCATCTATAACAGTTAAACGTGAATGTAGATTATGGCAGGCTGTATTGTTTTTGTTTTCTACAGCCTGCTCTTAGTGTTAATCTGCATTTTGCAAAACCATTAGTCTCTTCGACGCGCCGACGCTCGCTGGCGGCCAAATCAACACGTTTTGGCCGCGGCCCAGCACTGTAACGTCCAGCCGTGCGCGCACTCACAGGAAGAGATATCAAACGCCACACCAGAACCGCCGCACGGCCCTAATTAGTATCTCAATGGATGCAGATAATGATAATGATTCAGAAATAAAGTAAAAGGCAACAGGAAGCCGTGGAAATGATAGCATGTAGGAAGCTGTTGCAGAAATAATGACCGGAAACTGCTTGATAGGAGGGAATAGCAACGCTTTGAGGTCGCCTGCAGATGTCAGTCAACAGAGCAAAGTCACCTAAAGGAGGCCTTTCATGTTTGCAAAGATCACTTGTATCCATTCATTAAAGCTGACAACCTGACAGGTTTGTACATACTGGCCACTCAAGTGAACAGAATGTCATTTTCTGTTGTATAAATGTGGTTTTCATGGCAAAGCTGCACACTCTACAACACAGTGGACACTAGAGCTTCACCTCCATACACTGCCAGCCAGTAATCAGCCCTTCCAACTGCAGCTTCATTTAGTCAAAAGCCAAGTCGGCCGACAAAGATGACAACATGCTAAGAGACGTCCGAAGGTAATTTAATTATCGTTACCCCCAGTGGCGTATGAGCAATATAGTAATTATAGTAGCCAAAGTGTAAAATGGTAGATTCATGTATTAATAACACATTAATACATGTTATTGTCTCTGAATGAATTATAGGAACTCTCATCTCATTGCTCACTCAGCCTCAGTATTAGTCTCAACACAAATCCCTGAGAGGCTTCTAAACAAAACTACCACTAGGCGGAGGTGTTGCGCTCCATTACAGTGTGGCCTATTTATAACGTGCACGTTATTTGCATATTTTTCTCATAACTTGATTTTTTTCATGGGTTAATAAGCAAGAGCGGGACAAAGACGGATAGCACTGTAGAATGGGAGGATTATTTTCAACTGCACTGATCATTCACGTACAAAAATTATTGATAATGGTGATTTGATTTTGTCATTTGGGCTCTTTTCACTGAAAAACATCGTCTGTTCCTGTATCCTTGCCTGTATGATTTGGGAATTGAGAAAGCAAGAAAGCCAAGTGTTATTGTGAGAGCTGACTTGGCAAAGCCAGGGGCGAAATGTTGTTAATAATTGATTATTGAGTTGTCACTATAGTGTTCAAACACGTTTTTGTCTTCAAAGCCTGCAAGCAGCTGCCTCGCATAAATGAAAACAAACGAAAGTTAGAGTCGTGTAAACCTAATGGCGTGGAGCAGTTTGTTTTGTGAAGAGCATGTTGCCATAATTAAGAAATGTTTTCAGCCTGATTAAAATTGTTTTTAATTTTAAAAGTAAAAGGAGGTCCCTGCTTATTCACAACGTATTTGTTCAGACACTGTTGTATTATAAAGAATTAAAAAAACATTTCTCTTTTCTCAACAGATAAAATATTACCTGTAGTAAATAAACATGTTGATCGAGATGCAGTGTGTAATCAGTGTTCTTTGAACTCAGCAGCCAATCAGAAAACATATTCTCCAAAGTTAATTGAATGGATCTGCTTGGGGTTTTGTGATTTTCGCTCTTACAACACAGCTGGTGCAAGAAAGCTGTGAGGTCAAGACATCATAAAATAATAACAACAGTGCTTCCTCGATGTTCCTAGCTTTTAAATCATCATTTTAAAGCCAATTTTTCTTAGGATTTTAGGATTATCTGAGGAGGGTGTAACTCCTTTCCTGAACAGTACGGTTGGCCTGTAAAGCTGTGATCTCAACTCTAACTTTAGACCATGAAACCTCACTGACCCACTATCTTGCTGCTGGATACATTCCTTAGGTTTCTATACGGCAACTGCATTGATGCATTATTGATTTTGACTCCCACTACTGCCCTTTACATTCTAAAAGTAAAGATAACATCATTAATATCCTGTATGTGTTTCTGATAGATCATGAGCAGCCTGGCAAAACATCAAAAGCACGGTTAAAAAAAAAAAAGAATCACATAGGGAAAGCTTCACCAACAGTGCACCAATTAGTCAAAAGTGACCCTGGCTTTTTAAATAATTTATATTATTATCCAGTGATCTTCTTCTCGTTTTCTTCCAAACTAATAACGAGCATTTGCTGTGGTCCAACTTCATAAATGAGGAATTTGTTCCTTTGTTTATGATCCCACTTAATAACAAGCCCTCTGGTGTTAAATTTGATTTGTTAAGAAATGAGATGCGCTTACAAGTTGTTTTTTTAATCTTCACATAATAAGCAGAGAAGCACCGCAGAGGTTAGACCCGCTCTAGCATTCTTTTAGCTGCTCTTCGGTCTTGCATCACCCAGTTAGGTGAGTGTAATGGACTGACATTGTGCTGATGCAACACCTGAAAGCTTCATGTACAGTCTTTCACCTGTGATTTTATATTAATGTGATCCCTGTGATATTATTTGCCTGATCAAAATCCCTGAGTCCTCATGCCTACAGCCAGTCGACACATGTAATTAACGAGACACCGAGTACAAGCCAACCAGAGGAACAATAGAGTGTTTCTTTTCTGAGGAGAAATTTAATTAGCAAGAAAACATTGTTGCACAGGCACCTCATAATTAAAATGTGTGTTGCTGATAATAATGATAATAATTACACCAGGCACAATTAAAGGCACCATAGTAATGGCCAGAGTGCAGCCTGTAAAAAAATTGAAACAAACAAATATAACAAAAGTCCATATACAACAACAAAAGACTATTTGGGATAGTCTCCCGCAAATCCCTGCAACACTGAGTGCAGGACAAAGCGTGTACAGGAATGAATGGACATAAAGACCACAAATTCTCAGCTTGGACAATTAAGTAATAAAATAAAAATTAAATTCCCATTCAAGTCTCAAACCTTAAATGGCTGCTGTTTTTTGTCAAAAAGAAATAACAAAAAAGATTTAACAAGAAAGCAAAACAAATAAAAGGCCAACACTTTTGGAGCTAGAGAAGAACATTCTCGTAACAACGGCAAGACAGCAAAAGAAAAGGCACTGACAAGTAGGTTGAATCACTGTGAAAGAGGGGGTTAGGGTTAGGGTTTAGCCTAGGGTTTACCGAGGGTTAGGGTTTACCCTAACCCTAACCCTAACCGCAACAATGACGAGACCCATCACACCTCGGTCTTCAGTGGGGCACATAAAATGCATGAAGGGGCCACAGTTATAGCATACATATACTTGATCAAGCTTGAGCAAAAAGAAATATCAGTCCTAAAATAATACCAAGGCAGTTGTCATAATTATGTGGATAATAGAAATCTGCATTTTCCAATGCACAAATTGACTCGATAATTGGCACCAAGTAGGCACCAGGTTTTAATTAATAAAAGGCGTTTTAAAAAAAACAGATACCATGTATATGACATACATAAAGAAATATGGAGGGTGGCACCACAATCAGTGCACTTGCAAAGAAGATTAGATAGTCTCCAGTATGACAGTGATGTCATCATCATGCTAAATATAACCTAGAGCACATACTACCAGACAACTTTATGAAGATGCTATATCTTTCACAGTACATTTAGGGCAATACATTACACAGACAAAACGTCATCCAAAGGCAACAGTCCTCTTATAGGAGCATCTTATAACATTCAACACGTGTTGTGAAAGTTAAATTAAGGTAACGTCCTAAAGGGTCTCCCATTACATCAGCAAAGGTGTTTCATCATGGTGATAAGAGATAAAAGAGTGTGGGTCGATGAACCAGTCCAGTTATCTTAAGTCATATTTGGCAATCTCTGGCCCGCGGGCCAAATCTTGCCCACAGTGTAATGTTTGGCGCGCAGGGCAATACAAAATCACTACTAGAGCTTACAGCACATGAACCACAAATACTACAAATCCCAGAACGTTCAAATAGAAAGAGGCATATGATTTTTATTTACATTTTACTTATTTGATGAGTTTTCTAAATTTGAAATTTGATTTTTGCATGTGTGCAATATTAAGTGATTTATTGAATAGTATTAAGCTTTGCTTGTTTCATAGGTTGAAGCTAAACGTTTTTGGGTCCATATTAAAAGGTTCACTGTTATATCTGGAGGAAGATTTTCTTTCAAAATCAGTAGTTAAATTCACACACAGTGAGAACAGTCCAAAAAGTAAACAACGGTTGACTTTACACACCCACAGTACCGGTGTTAACATCAACGACGTAACGAAGTTCATATGCTAGCTTAGCTAGCAAGCCAACGCACTCATAGCCACAGCAGGACATAGTAATAACCTGTGTCAAGGTGGGCGCTTGGTGTTTGTGGAAGAATATTAAGCGGAAGCAGTGCGAGATTACTATAAATATGGATTGTATTAGTGAGCCACACATTGCAGCGTGCGTGCCGTCCTCATATTTTCGACTATTTGCCTATCTCTACTGGCCCTGGTCCCGCCTCCTCTGCTCTCTCAGCAATCAAACACACCTGCTCATTGTCTCATCGTCAACACATTGTTGTGGAAAATAAATCGTTGTCATCCAGCCTGTCTATGTCCCTGTTTCTAGCAAAGCTTTTTATTCCCCTAAACTAATTTCACTCTTCAGTAAAGTTTTCAAATTAAACATTATATTGTGCAATTTACCGCAACAGTTCACGCTTACAAAAAGAAATGAATACAAATACGATAAACAAAAATCATAGTGAGGGCCACTTGTAGGTACACATCCTCTATTGACAGTATACAAGGTATTTTTAATCTACACATAAAAATATCACTTTATAAAAATCATCCAAATCACTATATGGTTGATATTTTTTATGGTGATCAATTATAAGCCCCTCCTTTAAATTACAATTGGTCTCAGGTAAAGGTCACACACTGGCACTATATTTTTCAAATGAAATTTTGATTAGAAATCTGTTTTCTCTTATTTTTGCATACATACCTGACTGGCCATCAGCCTCTCCAGAACAATATAGCACAGTGGGGAAAGGGGAATTGCAAATATATTTTCTTTCATTCATGTTTTGCTGCACAGCCTTTCAAAAATCAGATATTCTGAGAACACTCAATTTCCCTTTCATCACTTCCACCGCTGCAGAATATTTGCAGAGCTTTTACCCCTAATAAAGTACTGCAGCACTGATATATGGGCTACTGAAAGCAAGACATCTGAGGTTGTTATTGGAGGGGGGAAGCACAGGTGTTGCTTCCCTCTACGTATCTCTCACAATGGCTATGAATGCCTTGGCGGTGTGAAAGCCAGCCAGCATGCAATTAAGAACTTAATGGGATTAATCCATCATTACTTTTATCATTTACACCTGCTCCTCCTACTTCAGCTTGCTAAAACGCCTTCGGTGGAAACGGTTAATGGCTCCTCATGCTCGGAGCGGCGGCATGCCAAGAAGAGGTGCGCGTCACATTTCTGCTCCGACCCAAACGTGGCCAGAATTTCTTGGCGGAAATCACATTCGAGCTGCCCTCAAACACAGAAGCACAGAAAGCTGTGCAGCGTGTGAAGAAAGAGGTGCTTGTGCTCTAACAGCAACAGAGTCGTTGCACGCGCTGCACTGACAGGTGCAAGAGCACCAGAGGGAAAGATGGAGGTAAGAGTGAATCATAGAGGTGCCATGTAGCACCTCAACCCCGCTATAGAACCACTAAAGAACAACACGCAACCCAAAGAACAACTGAAAAACAGCAGAGGTTCTTCATAGCCTTCACAGCCACCCTAAAGAACCATGCACAACCTTTTAAAGAACCACTACCAAATTGTTGAAGAACCACGGAGGTACTAGAAGCACCTCAGCCACCCCAAAGTGGTTCTTCAATTATTCTTTGTCGCAGTTGAGATGCTACGTACGGATTAAAAATGAGATTAAATCAGTGAGAAATAATCTAAAAAGGTTAATTTATGCGAAATATTCAAACACTTCCAAAACCATTGCTGGTCTGATCGTCAATTGAAATGAAAAAAAAGGGCCAAGCTAATTGCCCTGAAAGTTAATTTGAATTGTTCCTACTCTTTCTTTCTTATTATTTTGAATGACTGATTACTCTTAAATTTACGAAGCATGACAACGTAAATTTTATATATTCATTTCATAGTATATTCATACATTCATTATATTGCTATATACTCATTTAAATTAGCAAAATTGTAATTAAAAACTACAGATGAACATATGCTGTTTCTTGGGTTGGTTTGTGTTTTTTTTTTTTTTTAATATAACTGTTAGTCGCTGAATCCAGTTTTTTCCCGCTCCAGTTTCACTCAGTGTCCTGAATGACAATTGCACAGTTACAAGGCGCAGTCAGAGTTCATCATCTCTGATTTAAATGCCAACTGACACATAACAGAAGTATCCAGATGGCAAATGGCAGCCAGTGTGGCTGACAGGGCAGTACTAAAAAATGTAGCTTGGAATTGGAGCGCGGCAGTGGCTTCACTTTAGCCCCGTCTTGGTGCAGAACAAATTTCTAGGCTGCAAAGGATTTCCCCATTTTTATTATGTAAATTTAAAAAAAAAAAAAGGAAAATGATTTCCTTAGTACGGTGATATCATCATTTGGAATGGAATTTATTCAAGCACAATAACATGAAAAAATAGTACCTTTGAAAAAAATAATAATTAGGACTGGCAACAATGAGCCTTTATTATAGCTCAACACAGAAGGTCAGCTGCAGTGAAGAACAGCACAGCTTCGCTCCCGTCTGCTGCCCGCCTCTCCCTCCCTGCAAAGTAACGATCATAGCAGCAGAAGTGAAGCCTCTCAAATTGGCTGTCCAGCAGTCTGCCCTCTTGGGAAAGAAGACCCGGAGCGAGCAGCCTCCATATCGATGCTCGCCGTTGGTGTGTTCTGCACAGAGACATCTGCTTGTTTGCGGGGCAATTGCTCAGACTCCCCATATCCGGCCGTGACCTTAATTGCGCCATAATCTCTGAGTCTGCATTTTAAGAGCCACTTTCTTCCTGCATGCGGCATTGTCCTCATTTGCCTGCTGCTGCTTTGTGTTGGGCACGTGCTGCCCTGCACCCCATGGCTTCGTGCCAAAAGGCTGCAGGCACGGCCGCTTCAGGGAAACTGTCAGTGCAGAGTCAAAAATGGTGGTGCGTTTTTTTGGGGTCACAGACAAAGAGGGAAAACTTTACAACACATCTGACCAATTGGAAATACTTGTTAGTATAATGTTTGGTAATAACACTAACATCACAAGTTACTTCTAAGCTTCTGGTACTGTTCAATCAATTCAAACCCAACTTATAATCACTATGGCCAAAAGTTGACAATAATACAAGATGCGTACGACAACCTTGAACCATTCTTCAGTCAAAACCTGCACAGGCACAAGCAAATATTTAAAAAAAAAAAAAAGAGCAAAAAAACAATAGTTTTTTATACTCATCGAACTATATTTTTAAAATAATTACTTGCATCGTATAAAATCAAGTGTCTAGTATTTTTCAGACAAAATTATGTAGCACAAAGTGACTTCAAGGAACACAAACGCAATAGTAAAAAGGATATAAAAATAAAAGTGGAAAACCTTTCAAGTGCTTTCCCATTTCCGCATAGAAAATCACACATACACATTCGTTTTGCATACTTTTTAACATAAGGGTCCACCCCCACCCCACACACACACACCCTTGTGCCATTAAATTCCATAGCACCTCTGTGGCTTGTAGAAAATATCACCAGAGCCTCCTTCTTCCTCACTAGTGAATACTTAAATCTGTGAAATTTACATTTTGACTGAACCATCCGTTTAAGGGATCACCACACTTCACGTCAGATAACACTTGCATTTAAAAAACAAAAGACATGTACAACAATTTGATGACATACTGTATCACACTTGAAAAGTTTCCTGCTTGTTCAGTAATAAGATGATGACATGTGGTTGTAACAACGCAAAAGCTTTCACGAAATAGCTTATAGATAAGTGGCAAATGCCTTTGCAAGAGATGAAGGCTTCGTTTATCAATAAATCTCTTTCGGATTTGTTCAATTAAATGTCTAAAGGAAAATCAGCAACTTTTTGCCAGTGCACTCCCCACTCACAAGACGTGGTTTAAAAAAAAAAAAAAGGACAGAAATATCTTCTCCGCAATGCGTCCCCGACATGGCACGAAGGCAATCGATACCATGGCAACAATATGTCATTGTGTCGCTGTCAGTGGTTACGCATCAATTTGTTTGTGTTGGGTGCAAAAAAAAAATCGCTCTTTTCACAAGGCTGCCTTTCACTTGCCCAAGCAAGAATTTCATTCTGTTCATTCCACAGGCTTTGTGAGCCAACTGTCTGTGTCAGAAGGTCCCCGTGTGACAACTCCAATAACAACTTTGCTCTGAGCTGTTTCTCTTCCCTCCAACCTTGAAGTCAAGTCTCAGCAAACACAGCCGAGCCGTCTTTTACAATGCAGGTGACATCCTCATAAAAAAAGAGGGAATGAAAAGAAGAAAACACATCTGCCCCACGCTGTATAGACGGCAGATATGGATCTTGATGACAGTTATAATACAAGTAAACAACAGTTGTCTGATGGAAAATATTAAAATACCGCCCATGTACAATTTTCAGGAAAAAAAAAATCCAATAACTTCTTTCCTGCCCCGATTCTACTGTAATGGAATACAGAATAACAGTTTTTGGGTGTCATCTAACCCCTGAATAATGACACATTCAGCCATGCGCATAGAGCTACACACAAATGGATTTCATTTTTTTTTGCAGACTACTGAATTGACTAATTTATTAATGGCGGGGGTGGGGGGGAATCGAGGTTTGCAAATGGAATGGTCAAATTGGAGGCAAAACTGGTAATGTGATATGTTCTATTGAATGCATTTTTTAACTCAGACCATTAATTTCCTCCCTTCTTTTGCACCACCTCACTCACACTAACTTTGATGCTGGCCACAACACACTGTGGACTATTATCAAATCTTCACTAAGTTTTTTTTCATTCCTCTTAAACATGGGAGACCACAGAGACGTGAGCAATCTTAACCAACTCAGTATAGCAGGACAATGACAGGGCAGTTCCCCTGGAAGAGGAAACCTGCCGTCATAGTAACAGTTCCACAAGCACAAGATTTCATAGATACCCGTGTGATCAAATGTGGCTAAGGCAGAAAACAATATGGACTGCTTTAGGTATGGTCAGTTAGTTGTTGATTTTATGTTTTAAATTCAAAATCCTAAAGAAAAAAACAAACAAAAAAACAAACAGAACACTATACCCAATTATTTCATAAAGTAAAATGCTCAATTACTTGTGAGTGGAAACAGCTTGTCAGACAGTCAAAGGGCAGCAACTTAGTGCATGAAGATGCTGTGAAGACTACTAAATTGGGCATCTGAATATCGAGGAAAGGCCACTGAAGTGCCTTTGAGCTTGGTATGGCTGTAGGTGCCATACGGGTTGCTGGTCTGACAGAGAATGGTCGCAAAAAGTCTATATATCTATATCTATAGCCCTATGTATACATATATATATATATATATACTAGTGAGTGATGATGTGTGCAGGAAAATGGTTTGATGATGTCCGAGGTCAAAGGCCAGTGTGGTCAGGCCAGAGACAACAATAGCTCAAAAAACTGCTGCTTACAACCTGGGTCTGCAAACACCTCTAAACTCACAACACCTCCAATTTAAGGGTTGCATCTATGTGTATGTATGTGTATACACTTTCTTGCTTACTCGGTCTTCACAAGGTATACCAAAGACGTGGGTGTACCAGGCATAGGCATCTTATCTCTGCTGCCAGATTTGTAACTGACACAACGTTGTGGTGCTGAAGCCTCTCTGTCTGCTGTTACCCGGTGGCTATTGTGGGAGACGTCCTAAATATCAAAAATGTTTGGTATTTATGATTCGGGGGAAACCTGGAGGGGGGAGCGCAGACTTGATTTGGGGGCACTAAATAATCGGATTGACACCACACACTTGAGGAGAATTTAGACAAGCGATTATTTGCGACCGAGCGGCATATCCCTCTACCACCACAGCCAACAACTCCCCACCCACTCACAACTGCTTGAGGGCGCAAATCAGCCCCAGAATCTGCAAATAGTCTCGTGTGTGGCCAGCATATGGCGAGACTGCGGCTCAGCATCCCAAACAAAAACCTCTTGTCGCTGCTCCCGGTCTTTCTTTGCACCACTTTTCCAAATGCATATCTCTCATCAGAATAAACTGCTCGTACCATCTGCACACATACATGAGAAATACACTGTTCCCAGTTCCCCTCATAACCATTGCAGGCAGCCATGTGAGAAGTCCTGGCTGTCAGTTTGCTCTTGGCTCTCCACTCCAGGTGGCGCGGAGCATCTGCAATGTTTTGCAGGAGATTGAAATTAATTCAAAAAGTAATTGGTTGCACTCAGGATTGTTGCACGACAAAAACCCAAACCTTTGTTGTGGAGGGGGTGTGGGGAGTTGTACCATTTTAGGCATAATGCACAACACTGTCTCCTGCTCAAACCACTTAAGTGTTAAAAGCTGTAGAATATAGGCTAACCTAGACTAATCCTGCAGTTTTAAAGCTGGAAAGTAGTTAAAGACAAAGGGATTGAGACTCTACTTTTGCCCTTGAGTGAGAGAAAGAGGGGAGGGACAGTGTGTGTGTGCACACGCGTGTGTGTGTCTGCAAGGCGAGAGTGCGGGGGTGACAGGGAGATAATCTCTTTTGTATTTTTGATCCGTAAATGTGGTGGTTGTGTCCTTTTATCTCAGCTACTTAGTTTCTGCTGTGCGTAAGTGATGCCATGCACTTAGGCGCCGGAAAGCAGGTCAGTAAGACCACTGAGAGAAAACCACATGTGCCTCACATGGATAGCCCTGGGATTATTCCTCACAAAATGTCTTAATTCCTCTGTTCACTAATGATCCAGGGGAAAATGCCCTCTAATCTCCATTCCATTAATTAAAAAGAGCATGAGCCCGTGGAAAACCTCGCCATCTGCTGCAGTTTCATTCCTGCAGACAGATTGTGTTTTCAGTTTTTAACCAGGGGAGTTGGCTTCTTTTTTTCCCCTTCTTTCCGAGCAAACGGCTGGAGCGTGCATCGAGGTGAATGGCAAACAGATACAACTCCTCTACTTGAGTATTAATACACTGAAATATGCTGAAGAAAAATCTGTTTCCCTCCCTCTTTTTTCTTTTTTTAAAGGAGAAATACCTGCCAGGGTTCTGTGATGTCTGGGAATTGGAGCTGCTTCCTGAGCACAAATTCACAGCTCACAAACTTCGTGCCCATACTGCGCAAAGACTCGCACAACACATTCCTCTCAGGAGACTTCTGCAGCATATAGAGTTGCCTTTTTTTGTAATGGGACTGCTGTTTCAGTCTCTGGGTTCCTCTAATGAAGAGGTTTGAGTCTCAGTTTACTTGCGAAAGGTTCAATGCTGGTTTGAGCTGCATGCCTGCTTTCTCTTCATGCATTTGATAAAATTACAAGAAGAATGTCTCTTGAAAACAAATAAAAATACATGCAATTAGTGTTTTTGAAATAATTTATTAACAATTGGAGCATGTTGTTTACATACAAACAGATTTTAACACCTGGAGAGCAGAGGGATGTATTTCTTGATTTCCATTGTCTTTCTAATTTGTTAGTGTTTTAAAGTCAGTACTCTAATGGACAGATGTCGCAAATTAGCTGTAGCAGGAAACCTGCATGGCATCTGCTGCTTTGCGTGTTTATATGAAGCATCATTCAAGAAAAAAAAAACAATTAAAAGTAAACAAATGAATAAATGTTTCCATTTTGTCAAGATTTACCACATTAAATAATTTAGGCCTACGCCCATTTGGGCATGAAAATATAAATACGGACATTTTTACATCAGTACTAATACTTAGTAATTACAGTTAGTCCTCAAATAATGTTTCAGATTATCTTGTATTGGCCTGATGTGATTAAAAGTCCTTATAAAGGCTTGAGCCATTATCAGGGAGGACTGCAGTAAGGTGCCTTCATCCTGTTATGGCAAATTGCATCAGCTGAAAAATAATGAAACACTCTAATAAGAAATTGAATCGTGTACATTTGACCTGCGGTCAGGCCCTGGAGACCGTGACATGAATTTGATCGGGCTAGTAGGCAGGGGAGATTATCCGAGCAGATGTCGTTTCCCGCCCCTTTTGGAACAGTATGGCCAATAATAAATACAGGCACGCACACACACGCACACACTAATCTGAGATAGGCGAGTAGCCCCCTGCGCCCCCCTCCTCCTCCTCCTCTCTCTCTTCTCTCCCCTCTCGGGCGCACATGAGCTGCTGTTTCCACACAGACCAATGCCAAGTTTTATTTCCCGGACTCTTTTATTTTGCACAATCCAGCCCTCCTCACATCATTGTGTGAGGGCAATCCAGACGCAGCCCTTTGTGTGAGTTGCGCCAGTGGCTCGGCTCGCAGATGGACACACAGGGAGTGATGAGGACACCGGGTGGGAGATGGCACGTACTGTGCCGTCTGGCTCTCATCGCCTGTCTCCTGGACTCAGTTTGGGGACAGCTCCGCTACTCCATCCCGGAGGAACTGGAGCACGGAGCTTTTGTCGGCAACATAGCCGAGGACCTGGGCTTGGAAGTGGACAAGCTCTCCGCGCGCCGCTTCCGAATAGTCTCGGGTGCCAAGAGGCAATTTGTGGAGGTGAATCTGGAAAACGGGGTCCTGTTCGTCAACGAGAGGATTGACCGCGAGGAGCTGTGCGAGCAGAGTTTGTCCTGCTCCTTCCACTTGCAGGTGGTCATCGAGAACCCGCTGGAGCTCTACAGGGTGGAGATTGAAATTCTAGACGTGAACGACAACTCCCCCAGCTTCCCGTGGACCGAATTCAATCTGGATATATCGGAGTCCGCCGCGCCAGGGTCCCGTTTCCCACTCGAGAGCGCGCAGGACCTGGACGTGGGCTCCAACTCGCTGCGCACTTACTTGCTGAGCGTCAACGACCATTTCCTCTTGGACATCCAGACGCGCAGCGACGGCAGTAAATTCGCAGAGCTCGTCCTCCAAACCCCTCTGGACCGGGAGCAGCAAAGTGCGCATCAGATGGTCCTGACTGCCGTGGACGGCGGCGCGCCCGAGAGATCTGGCACGGCGCAAATAGACATCACCGTTTTGGATGCGAACGACAACGCGCCCGTGTTCGACCAGTCCTTCTACAGAGTCAGGCTCGCCGAGAACGCGCCAAAAGGCACCGTGGTCATCAAGCTGAACGCGTCCGACCTGGACGAGGGCGCCAACGCTGATATCACCTACTCCTTCAGCGGGCACGCTCCGATCAAAGTGCGCCAGCTTTTCAGCGTGGACGCGCGCACGGGAGAAATCAAAGTCAAAGGTGTGATCGATTACGAAAAAGCCAGGATGCACGAGATCTACGTGCAGGCAAAGGACAAAGGCCCTTCCGCCGTGGCCGTCCACTGCAAAGTGCTGGTGAACGTTTTGGATAAGAATGACAACCTCCCCGAGGTGATCCTGACTTCTGTGTCGACACCTGTGCAGGAGGACGCGCCTCCCGGGACGGTGATCGCCGTCATCAGCGTGACGGATAAGGACTCGGGTGAAAACGGCAACGTGGACTGCGAGATCCCGCACCACATCCCGTTCCAGCTCCACTCCTCGTTTAAGAACTACTACACGTTGGTCACCAGCGACTTTCTGGACAGGGAGACGGCGGCGGAGTACAACATCACCCTGACGGCCAGAGACATGGGCTCCCCGCCGCTGTTCACCAGGAAAACTCTGCTGGTTCAAGTTTCTGACGTGAACGACAACGCGCCTCGCTTCAAGCAGCCGTCCTACACCGTCTACCTCACCGAGAATAACGCACCAGGCGCGTCCATCTGCTCCGTGACAGCCTTGGATCCAGACTCAGGTCAGAACGCGTACCTTTCCTACTCCATAATAGACGGCGACATCCAGGCGATGCCCGTGTCCACCTACGTGTCCATAAACTCGGACAACGGCAACATTTACGCACTGAGATCCTTCGACCACGAGCAGCTCAAAAACTTCCAGATCACGGTGCAGGCGCAGGACGCCGGTTTCCCACCGCTCCACCAAAACGTGTCGGTCAACATCTACATTTTGGATCAGAACGACAACGCGCCCGTGATCGTGTCCCCGGTCGCGCAAAACGGCAGCGCGCCCGCGCGCGCAGTGCCCAGATCGGCCGACGCGGGTCACCTTGTCACCAAAATCAGAGCGGTGGATGCAGACGCGGGTCAGAACTCGCGTCTGCTTTACCAGCTGCTCCAGGCCACAGACCCGAGCTTGTTCAGCGTGGCGCTGTACACGGGCGAAATCAGGACGATCCGCCAGTTAGTGGAGAAAGACCCCACGGGGCACAGGCTGGTCATACTCGTGAAGGACAATGGTCAGCCGCCGCTCTCGGCCACAGTTTCCATCATTCTGTCAGTGGTTGACAGCCTGCCAGACTCGCCGCCTGATTTGGGTGACCTGTCACAAAGCCTGCATCACAACTCCAACCTCGCCCTGTACTTAATCGTGTCCCTGAGCGCCATCTCCTTCACATTCCTGGTGGCCATCATTGTCCTGGTGGCGGTGCGGAAGCTGAAGGGCAGGCCTCCCGGCAGAGAGTCCAGCTTCCCCAGCTGCTGCTGCTGCTCCCGCGCCGAGACCCACACCACCACCGAGGTGTTCAAAAAGTCCAACCTCAACGTCCGGATGTCCACCAGCGCCGAGGCCAGCATTGGTGGCGGCGGCGGCGGCAGCGGCGGCGCGCGATGCCCCAGGTCTACTGCTACAAGATGTGTCTGACCCCGGAGTCGTCCAAAAGCGACTTCATGTTCCTGAAGCCCTACAGTCCGGTCATGTCCGCTCAGCGGAACAATGCCAAGAGCACTGACTATCTGACTTCAGGCTGGAGCGCACTGGACCGCAATGAGCTGGCCAACAACAGAGCGCCAAGTCCTAATGAGGTAACACACACAGCCAAAGAGATGCATAGCACAATATCATCACGTATACCAGCCTCAAATTGGGGGCCTCCATAAGCTCTGATCTTACATGATGAGAAGTATTTGTTCATTTTTGGTCCAATAATGCTTTAAAAACATATTGTGAACCTACTCAGATGAACTCACTTATCAACCCGTATGGCTCACCCCAAATAATTCCGTTACTGCTTAGAAATCCTGAAGGAAACAACTGCAGGGACTTGAAATGTAAATGACTGTATAGACTTTGTTTATTTGGGAGGTGCATTCCTATTTTTGAAATATACATTTCTGTTGTCAATCGAGTCCAACCAAATAAATATATGATAAACACAACAGACTTCAGAACAATGGTTTCAGCCAAAAATCATAATTTGGCCACTTACTGACAGTTATTGCAAATTGAACTGACAAATACCTACATACAACGTGTATAGTGTTATTCTGTAAAAGACCTTGACTGCATACATGCAACCTATTTCAATCTCCTTCTCCTTTGGGATTTGAGGGCTTCCAGCTTTCTTGCGTATTCACACAGTGGCTCAAGTCGCCCGAATCAGATGTTTTCTCCTTTGTGCTGTGTGTGAAGAAGATCTTCTTGTTTATTGGCAGTGTGAATAGGAACATGAACTGTACTATATTGTGCTTTTCAGCACCTTCATGATACCTTAATGCACTTCACGAAGTTCCTCATTGACCCACTCCTGCATACACTCGAGTGCTGTTGCCTTGGGAAAAGCTGCCAGGCCCACTGGGAGCAATTTATGGTTCAGTGTCTTGACCAACTGTCAACACATGGACAGTTGGAGCTGGGATTCGAACCACTGACCACTTGGTCATTGGATGACCGGCTAACTGAGCCACAGCTCAGCTATTTCTGTCTTTATCTGTTGTGTGCATTTTTGAATCAGATACAAAATTCCTGCCCATCATTTGCTTGAATATCACGTTGCTTCTACTGCTCGATAACTTACATTAACACAATTTGTTCCTCTGCTTAGCTGAACCCACATCGGGACTAGTTTACATATGAGTCAAATTTGGAGAAGATAAAGTGTAGCACTGGTGTCACACCACTTACTGCACCACTGGGCCAAGTCTAGATTCTGATGAGTGGGGAGCAATAATTCAGACACAGAGACCGCAACTTTAAATGTAAAGGCCGGCAATTTACTGAACACAATATAAGAAAATACAGTATAAACAAAATATCAAAAATACTCTGCAGGTTCTAAAGTGTTTCAAAAGAAAATAAAAAAATAAAGAAATATTTTACGCTTTCTTTTCCCCTTTTTGTTCAACTGAGGTTTTTTTATTTTATTTTATATAAAGCTAATTTAAGCTAAGTTTAATTAGTTGTTGTTGTTTTTTATTCCTAGGTTTGACCTATTTGGGGACTATTTTAATCTCTGAGTTAACTCTGTTTTGATCTCTCTTTTTTTTTTATAGGAAAAAAGGAAAACCTTCAATTCGAAGCTGAGTGGACCACAAATACAATTACATGCAAGAAATGAGCGAATGATCACAAGTTTGTTTGATACAACACAAGTAGCTCAAGTAACTGGCTATAGTCAAAGTTCAAAAAAATGATAGTCACAGTTCTTTCAGTTCGATAAAAATAACAAAAAGTTTCCTTTCACTCCCACCGCTCTGGCAGCGTGTTACCGTCTTTCTCACTTCTGCGCTGGAGAAGAGAGACGGTGGAATCTTAGTCCTGGGTGTGGCTCGCCATCTTCTTCCGTCCGCACGCACGCTGCATGCACCCCGATCTCCAAATCCCAGCACAAAAACCTGACCGAAACCAGTGTCATTCACTCTCCACACAATCCCCGTCCGTTCCCGACCCAGGAAGTTGTGTTTTTTGGGCTCTAAAACGTCTTTTTCCGTTATGTTCTTACTCGTGTTTTACCGCTCGTTCTCTCGGCTGTCTTCCTTCGTCTGTCTAACCGTAGCTGCACGTCATGCAGGTGCTGCGTTTGAGGTCGCTCGTCACAAAAGGGGCAGCGGCGGAATTGCCTGAATGTATTTTTAATTATTTATATTACTATTATTATTATTATTTTTAAACATTTTAATTAACCCATGAATTAATTACTGTTGAATGATTTTTCTTTTTTCTTTTTACTTATTCAATTTTTTTATAGATTATTTATTCCTATTTATTTCACATTTTTGGCATGGGTTACATCCTCCCCTCTTTACCTAATGCACGTCCCTGTGCATGGTTGGCTGTTTGGTAACTATTATCTGTGGTATTTCAAAGGGATTGCAGGTAGACCAATCTCTACTGGCATTATCATTAAGAGAATTACTCAGGGCAGTATTTAACCCTTGAAACAAGGAAGTAACTATGGAAACTAAGGGGTTGCCCAACTCAGGGTAGTGAAACCGGCGGGTTGGCTCACGCCGTCCTGAGTGATCTCCTAACCTCTGTTTGTCCTTCTGTTTCTTCTGTTGGTACTTCTCCTTCTATATGGTCCTCATCTCTTGATTCCATGGGATTTCTTTCCACAGATTCTGAAGTGATGTCTGGTAGGTTTTCAGGTAAGTTGTCGATTTCCTGTTCAGGTGGGTTTCCAATTTCCTCTTTAGATGAGTTTCCGGATTTCTCTTCGTCTTTGTCAGGTGAGTCTGTCACTTCAGGAACTGGTAAGTCACAGTCTGCTGGAACAGGTAAGTCACAGTCTGCTGGAACAGGAAAGTTCAGGTCATGAGTGTCTACTGGAGAATCCTCAGGGAAAGTTTGGGCTACGTCTGAAGGATATTGCTCAACAGCAGTCAACTTTTCAGGAGTTCCCGGTTCAATTCTTTCTGGTGGGGGTTCCATGGGTTCTGGAGTAAGGTCGGACCTTATTGTTCCCACTCTTAGGTTTCTGTGACCACGACAGTTATACTCCTCAGGGTAAAACTGGGATTCATCTTCATCGGCTTCATCTGGACCGTTGTTCCGAGTATGCTGCCGAGTTCTTGGTCGTCTTACTATCTCTGATTTGTCAGTTTCATTTACAGTTTTAGTTGCAGGGAGGAAACCGCACGGCAGCAGGAGGTCACGATGAAGGGTTCTTTGTGGACCTTCTCTCATCTCAGGTCTTACAACGTACACTGGGACGTCTCCAGACTGTCTCAGAACAACATACACGCCGGACTCCCACCTGTCGGCTAACTTGTGCTTGCCCTGAGACGGACGTTTGAACTAAGACTCTGTCGCCTTCTCTCAAGGTTGAGTCAACAACGTGTCTGTCAAACCTTGCTTTATTGCGATCTGCCATCTTTTTAGCATTCTCAGTTGCTACTCTGTAACTGCCTTCAAGCTGAGATTTCAGGTTTCGGACATATTGCGAGTGTGAGCCCGGAGCGTGATTGACTGGGAGGCCAAAGGCCAGATCAACTGGCAGCCTTGGCTGGCGCCCAAACATTAACTCGTAAGGGGTGAAGCCAGTTGTCTCATTTTTAGTACAATTGTATGCGTGTACTAATGGCTTGACATAATCACGCCAATGACTCTTCTTCTGATTTTCAAGAGTTCCTAACATGTTGAGCAGGGTCCTGTTGAAACGCTCTACAGGGTTCCCTCTCGGATGATACGGGGTGGTTCTTATCTTTTGAGTGCCAATGAGCTCACACAGTTCTTTTATTGTTCGCGACTCAAAGTCTGGACCTTGGTCACTGTGGAGCTTCTCAGGAATGCCATAGTGGACGAAGAAATGGTCCCATAAGCTCTTGGCCACTGTCCTGGCTTTCTGGTTCGGGGTGGGGACAGCCACTGCATATTTTGTAAAATGGTCGGTAATGACCAGGATGTCCTTAGTGTTACTTGAGTCCGGCTCCACACTAAGAAAATCCATGCACACAAGCTCAAGCGGTCTCGTAGCTACGATGTTGACTAGTGGTGCGGCTTTCTCTGGCATGGTCTTACGTCGTATGCAGCGGTTGCAGGTTTTGATCTTTTTTCTACTTGGCTGACATTTTGGGCCAATAAAAACGCTTCCGGACGAGGTCTAGGTGCGTTCGGTGCCCATGTGGCCCATGTCGTCATGGAGGCTCTTGAGGGCTAAGGACCTCAGGGTGTCAGGAGCACAAGCTGATACTGAAACTGGGCACCATCTTGCCGCTTGCGATACAAGACGCCGTTCAAGACCTCAAGTCTATTCCATTCCCTTAATAAAAGACCAAGCTCAGGAAGCTCCTTCCTCAGAGATGGTGGAGGTCTCTCTCCCGACTCTATCTGCCGGAGTACTTCACGAATGCAAGGATCAGCATTTTGCTTGTCCCTCAAGTCAGCTGGTGTTAACGAGGAGATGACAGGTAAACCACCAAGCGTATCCTCTTCATTGAAGCTTTCTGGGAGGGCTTTTGGATGATGGGCAAGTGACACAACCAAGGTGGTGCTGGGTGATGTCTCCTCAGTATCGTTGTCTGTCACTTGGTGAACTAAGTGCTTTTCACAGATGGCCTTGATGGTGTTTTCGTTTAGGTTTGTATAGTCAGTTTCCGACAAGTGTCTTTTTGTGAATTGTTGTATCCTCTCTAATTCTTTTTGTGATGATGTGTCGTCAGACAATCTGCTGTGGGGACGCCTGGATAGCCCATCCGCGTCTTGATTTTGTTTACCAGCCCTGTACCGTAGCTGGAAATCAAACGTGGACAGAGCGGCTAACCATCTGTAGCTCGTGGCGTCGAGCTTAGCAGAGGTAAGAATGTATGTTAATGGGTTGCTATCGGTAACAGCAAGGAATGGGCTTCCGTAAAGGTAATCCTGGAATTTTTCCGTTACTGCCCACTTAAGGGCAAGGAACTCTAATTTATGCGCAGGGTACCTGGATTCGCATTTCGACAGACCTCGACTCATAAAAAGCAACAACTCGCTTCTGTCCCTCTTGCTCTTGATAGAGTGCAGCACCGAGACCGAGATGCTCGCATCCGTGTGCAGAATGTAGGGAGCTTGGGATTAGCGAAACCGAGGATGGGGGCAGTTGTTAGCTTTTCGATTATGGTGTTGAATGCTACCTGGCAAGCAGGTGTCCACCTGTCGCCAAGAGGTCTTTTGGGTTGTAATATTTCACAGGGTTCACAATGGTTTTGGCCCGTTTTCTCAGCGGTGGATAGCCAGCAGTGAGCTCGTTAAGAGGTTTTACGATCTTCGAATAATCTTTTACGAACCTGCGGTAATAGCCACTGAACCCCAGGAAGGTTCTTAATTCTTTCAAGTTGTTTGGTTTCGCCAGGTTTTTAATGCTGCGGTCTTATCAGGATCGGTTTCAATGCCCTTCTCTGACACGATGTGGCCAAGGTACTTCACAGAGGACTGGAAGAACTTGCACTTTCCTGGCGACAGTTTCAAGCCAAACTCTTTCAATTGGTTGAGCACACGCATCAACCTTTCCTCGTGCTCTTCCAGTGTCGACGAGAAGACAATGAGGTCGTCAATAAAAACCAGGGCTTGCTTCAAGTTCAACTCGCCCATGCAACGCCCATAAGTCTCTGGAATGTGCTTGGGCGTTAGTTATCCCTGAGGCATCCTGTTGAATTCAAAGAATCCTAACGGGCAGACAAATGCAGTTTTGTGTTTGTCTGTTTCCTCCATTTCTATTTGATAGAAGCCTGATTTGAGATCGAGCACTGAGAACCACTTGGACCCGGTCAATGCTGAGAAGGACTCTTCAAGATTTGGTAGAGCGTAGGAATCTTTTACTGTTTGAATGTTCAATTTTCTGTAATCTATGCAGAGTCTAACATCGCCGTTCTTTTTCCTGACGACTACAATCGGAGAGGAGAAAGGGGACTCTGATTCACGAATGACTTCTGCATCAAGGAGTTGCTGGAGATGGTTACGCACAGCCTCTATGTCTTGTGGATGTATAGGTCTTGGCCTATGTCTGAAAGGTGTTTCGTCACTGAGGGTTATGTGGTGTTTCATCTTGTCAGTCCGGCCAAAATCAAGCTCATGTAGTGCAAACACCTCTGGCATGGATCTTAGTTTTTCAGTTATCCTCTCTTTCCACTCGTGGGGTACAGGAGAGTTAGTGAAATCGAATGTGAGATCTGGGTTACGGTCAGGTTTTGTGTGGTGGTCTGAGTCAGGGGTCTTGACGGACTGGACACTTTTGACAGCGTGTATCTCGGCAATGACAGCTTTTGGAGACAGGGTGATGTCATGATCTGATTCATTCTTGAGTGTGACTGGTATGCAGCGTGGCTGTCTAGATGGTAGACTCACCAGGCTATCAGTCACCAGGATGCCGCCTGGCAAGGAAGCTGACTTTGATGACTCGACCATCACCCACTTTCCAATGTTAGGTGTCCTGCAGCTCACTGACCCCTTAAAGACCTTGGTCTGTCCAGGTGCAATGGTTTCAAAGTCAGCGCTATGTAGTCTCACCTTCCCCAGACTGGAATCAATGGACTGTCTTTTCCGGATTTCAAGTGTCTTCAAGACGACTCTGTAGCCATAAGGGAGTGACTCACAGTCTTGAGGTGTGATGTCTGCATACTGTTCATAAAGAACATCCAAAGTGTTTGTGCCTATAAGCACTGATGACAAGGTGGAGCGCATGTCAGGTACAACCAAAACCAAAGTGGGGACCTCGATGTCTGCCCCAAGGAAGCTCTTTGGAAACTTGATGGTGGTCTCAATGTAGCCAAGGTAAGGGACACTTTGACCGTTGGCTCCTTCTACTTCAAGTAGGTCGTTCAAGGAGTTGAGAGGTAAGTGGGACAGGTTCTCTAGATAGAAAGAGTTGGGGATCGTTGTTACTTGAGAGCCCGAATCCAGCAAGCAACTACAGTCTTTGTCACATATGGTCACTTGTGCGGTGCACTTGGCCCCAACTAGTCCTCTTGGCAAAGACACTGACTGTTTTTGTGTGTGAGAGTACACATGAACTCTGTGCGGTTTCTTTTTGGGACACTTTGTCTGTGTTCCAGTCCCCGTTTGTCCCTCAACCAGGACTGGTTCTAGTTTAAAGGGTCAGGGTCTGGGACACCATGTTGAACATCCCATGCCAGTTGCTTGTCTTTTAGCTGCTTTCTCTTCTCAGCTACAAGAGAGGGGTTTGGCTCACCTTCACACTGAGGTTTAATGTGTCCATTCTCTCCACATCTAAAGCAATACCAGGGCTTTGGTCTATTGCTTGTGTTGTTTACATTTCGGCTGTGAGGCTGCATACGTGTGAGCTGGGATTGCAAATCAGCTATTTGTTTCTTCAGGCCTTGGATTTCAGACCTGTGATCAAAAGTTGGCTGAGATGAGTTGTAGTCTTCTTCACTCTGCATATAAACACCTTGATAATGAGAGGACACTCTCGGCTTTGAAATATTCAAATGTTGCTTCATGCGAGATGCTTTGGAAGCACGCTTATCTTCTGCTGTGCGAAGTGATAAGAGAAGTTCAGCAAAGGTAGGTGGATTCTGTTTCTTTCGTTCTAGCTGGAGTTCAGCTATCAAGGTATTGTCCCAGCAGCCTCTGACAAACTGTTTCAGAAGATGCCGGTCAAGGTCGCTTGCAGTTACACCTCCCCTCCTGAGGGTGGTGTTCAGCATCACCTGCAGACGTTGAAGATAAGCTGAGGGTTTCTCACCATTATCCTGCATTGTGTTAAGATACTTGGCAAAGAGGTCATCTCCATCTTCAACTGTGCCAAAAGCAGAATCCAAGATCTCCAAGTACACAATGAGCGAGGATTCAGGTGTCAGGTGCTTCACAATGTCAATGGCAGGTGGCAAGAGACTTTCAAGGAGCTTTCGTGACTTGTAAAGGTCAGACTGTGTTGTGTCTTTAAGAAGAAGTTCTACATTTGAACGCCATGTCTCATAATCCACTTCATTGTTGGGACGGGGGACACGCCCAGAGAAGGGTCTGAGTCTCAAGGAAGTGTGCACTTGCAAAGCAGAGTCTTCATTTCTTACGATATGCTCAACTATTACCTTTTGTATCTCAGGTGGATTGACATCAGAGTGTCTCAGGGTAGGTTGGTTTCTTCCCACGGATGTTGTCGGTGATGCAGACCAACAAGTCCGAACATCCTTCTCCGGTGCTGCAATGGGCAGGGGGCTCACATGCACAGCAGCCTCCAGGGCAGGCTGCCACTGAGCATCCGGGTTAACAGCACGACTGATCTTAGGTGGCTCCTCTTCGAGGCTAGCCGCCCCTGCTCCGTCAGCCATAGGTGTGTAGATACTAGCTAAGGCTCTAATGAGGTAAGTCGTGCCAGCGTTGGACTCACTGTCAAGTCTGCAGGGCAATGAGGGTGAGAGAGATTGAATGGCAGTGCCATATGTAAACTCAACAATAACCTGTCTACCTGACTCTGGCTCACTAGGATCTACTGGGATTGTTCTTTGGATAGAGCCATATTGTTTCAGGAAGTCAAATAATTCTTCGTCATTTTCTGTATTGGTTACGCCACTAACTATGACTGAGTTAGGGATTTTTACATTATTTTTTTGGATGACGTCCATATTGTTTTGCAGATGGTAATAATGTTAAACGGTCTCTGGTCACTAATTTTAACTGCTTTAAGCCACTCCTGGCTGGCTCGCCAAATTTGTAGCACTGGTGTCACACCACTTACTGCACCACTGGGCCAAGTCTAGATTCTGATGAGTGGGGAGCAATAATTCAGACACAGAGACCGCAACTTTAAATGTAAAGGCCGGCAATTTACTGAACACAATATAAGAAAATACAGTATAAACAAAATATCAAAAATACTCTGCAGGTTCTAAAGTGTTTCAAAAGAAAATAAAAAATAAAGAAATATTTTACGCTTTCTTTTCCCTTTTTGTTCAACTGAGGTTTTTTATTTTATTTTATATAAAGCTAATTTAAGCTAAGTTTAATTAGTTGTTGTTGTTTTTATTCCTAGGTTTGACCTATTTGGGGACTATTTTAATCTCTGAGTTAACTCTGTTTTGATCTCTTTTTTTTTTTATAGGAAAAAGGAAAACCTTCAATTCGAAGCTGAGTGGACCACAAATACAATTACATGCAAGAAATGAGCGAATGATCACAAGTTTGTTTGATACAACACAAGTAGCTCAAGTAACTGGCTATAGTCAAAGTTCAAAAAATGATAGTCACAGTTCTTTCAGTTCGATAAAAATAACAAAAGTTTCCTTTCACTCCCACCGCTCTGGCAGCGTGTTACCGCTCTTTCTCACTTCTGCGCTGGAGAAGAGAGACGGTGGAATCTTAGTCCTGGGTGTGGCTCGCCATCTTCTTCCGGTCCGCACGCTGCCTGCATGCACCCCGATCTCCAAATCCCAGCACAAAAACCTGACCGAAACCAGTGTCATTCACTCTCCACATAATCCCCGTCCGTTCCCGACCCAGGAAGTTGTGTTTTGGGCTCTAAAACGTCTTTTTCCGTTATGTTCTTACCGTGTTTTACCGCTCGTTCTCTCGGCTGTCTTCCTTCGCCTGTCTAACCGTAGCTGCACGTCATGCAGGTGCTGCGTTTGAGGTCGCTTCGTCACAAAAGGGCAGCGGCGGAATTGCCTGAATGTATTTTTAATTATTTATATTACTATTATTATTATTATTTTTAAACATTTTAATTAACCCATGAATTAATTACTGTTGAATGATTTTTCTTTTTTCTTTTTACTTATTCAATTTTTTTATAGATTATTTATTCCTATTTATTTCACATTTTTGGCATGGGTTACAAAAGTGTTACAGCTCCATTAAGTAACTGATCTAGAATGGAATTTTAATGAAACCGTAACAATTGCAGTGTGAACATTGCTCGTGACTGGACTAGATGACCAGTGTGGTGCAGGGGTGCATGCGGTGTAGCTATGACACATCTTCCCATTGTCTTTCACTTATAGAGGGAAGGTGGGCACTGTAAGAAAATGGGTCACCACAGATTTGCTGATTAGACAGTGAACTCCGGGCTCAACTTTTCTCTTGTGAGTTAAACTTGCGGCAGAATATTTCTCAGCTGCAGTTTGTGCCATCCAGACAGACAAGGTGTGCTGCGGGGGCAAATGCACCATACACATGAAAGCGACTCCCACCTTGGTTGTATCTGATTAAGAAACAACCTCAGATTTGGTGTTTTATGCCCATAATCAATTGGAAAAACATGGGTCTGAAGCAACGTACATGCTGTGACAGGGTACCCTGCAGTGTGGGCAATTAGACACAGAATGTCAGAGTGTGTGACACCGACATGAAAGATGCTTTATGGATAAAAGAGGCTTAGATTTTTATCACTGACAGGAAGACACCTCCTGATCTTGCTGCTGAAACCATGGCTCTAGTCAACAGGAACATAGCTTTCCTTCAGCATTAAATTCCACATTTATCTCATAAACAGTTGAGTTGCCATCGTCTGTCACAATATTTTGGAGTGGAACACCTTCCTCTTATTCTTCGTTATAGGCCTAATGTTGCATCCCAGAGCCTCTTCAGTCATTTATCAGCATAAGATGTAATGAAGGCTACAGTCTTTAATGCTCTGGTAGATGATTAATAAGGTTCTCCTCAAGGTTTCTCAAACTTTGTTGAGCTTATCGACAAAGTTTATCGGTGCAAACTTGGCTCACTACAGGCAACGGTCGTAACGTGAACAACTACCTAACCACTGACAAATTATCAACATGTAATATCAGATACTTTTACATGTGCATTACATATGCAGAATTAGCAGTAGTTTGCAGCTTATTGTTGATTGGTATTGTTTGTGTGTGTTTCAAACGTGCAGCTCAAGTATTCAAACAACGACTGGACCTTGACCAAGAATCAACGCAACTCAGCATACAAGAGGTGAACATTTATTCAATTTCACACGTATAAGAAAAATTACAATGCACAACAGTCAAAATGCCCAGATTTAAACTCCAAATCCCATTCATCAATCTTGTCAACCTCCAGTGGAGAATGTTCTCACAAGCTTTCAGCTTGCCATGGATTTCATAACCATTCAGCATCCTCTTAGTCTTCGTGAAACCATGGAGCTACTGCTGTTAGCTGCCTTGAAAGACCCAGAAGAAGATTAGGAAGTTAAACTGTTGTGGCAGTAGGCTGTTTGATGAGCAGTAAAAGGAAAATAACATTAATAATGTCACATTTAAAATTTAAGCAATGGGCAAAAATGGCTTTCCCAAGTGGCAACATGTTGCAATAACTTAAATACAGGAGCCCATATACATATTTCATGTTGCACAAGTAGGAAACCTTCAGCAACTTGGCTAACTGTCAGTTAAACATCTGATTGGTCCTGAATGTGATAGACAGGCAGAGGGTTCATCACTTCCCAAATTTTCACTTCCCCTTGTCGAGTGCTTTCTTTTGAGCTTATAGGATTCATAAGCGAAACGCTCCATCTGGTCTCCAAGGTTTCCATATATACCGAGAAGCGAATGATGAATGATTCATAATTCTGTAACAATGTCACTGGTACTGTCTCGTCTTTAGGTATAGCTCGGCAAATGTGGAGGGAAGTCTGTCTCGCCAACACAAATACGACTCTGATGACTTCTCCTACTCAGTGGCACCGCAGTACTGGACGTGGGGGAACCGTATGAAAGGTATAGGGGGTGGGGTCACTACGCAATCTGGGGTCATTACCTAAAAAAAGGCAGGATTATTTTTTTTCACACTGTGCCAAAGGATTAAGTCTGAAATATAAAACAGTGGACTAAAAATGAAGATAAAACCCAGTTTCAAATTTCCAGCGGCGGGGATTTTCAACGCCTCACTGGGAGGATTAGTAAAGTCCCTGCAAGTGGTGTTTTTGCCTTTATATGCGAAAAAGGCTGAAAATTAAGAGGCTGCCTTTAAAGTCATCTTATTCAGATGGAGAATAGTCCATGTAAATACGGGCTCTTTGCAGAAATAATCTCCCCGATACGTGCTGTAAATTATGCGCATTCATTTCACAGACCACAAGACGCCTCTACAAGAGGGAATGGTTCCCGACTACTCGTGGGCTCCCAAGTACACCCAGCCTCAGTCAGAGCCGCCAGACTACCAACACAACGTCTACATACCTGGGACCACGTCTGACTACAGTACTTTGAAGCTGGCGCCCAGAGGGGAGTTGGATGTGTACAACAGTTTCTCTACTTTTGGAAAGAAAAAGAAATTCATCTCGCACTACGAACAGTCTTTTGACGGCGATGATGCACTCATAAGCAATGCAATCTTTAAATGATTTACACGTTATAACACTTATTATCTTATATCTTATATGTATGCAGTGAATGCCAGCCAGCGTTTTCATTCCTGACACTTCTGTCTTTTCTGTGAATTACTGTATGTTTGGGCCTGAAGTTTTCTTTTGTTTTTCAGTGAATTCATTCCGCTCCTTAATGCTGCCTCTATCACAGAAATGAGGAGATAGAAACATACTTTTGTTTGCACTCATTTCACGCTCAAGATAGTGAGCAAGAAAGCATGAAACGTGAAATGGGTTAAAAATGTTGACTCCAATTAATGCCCTTCCCACTAATGGCACATTTTAAATAGCATTTGCAGATCGCTATTTCTCTTTCAGTGCAACACTGTGCAATTACAATTACAAAAAAAAAAAAAAAATAAAAAAATCTAAAGAACAACCAAAAAAAGTCCATCTAGCCCTCTGCTTACAACCTTCTGCAGAACAGTCAGTTTCAGCTTCCTGCCGTAACTGAATCTTTAGGGTAAGATGAGGCAGAGGCAATGAGATGCTATCAGAGGGCAGGACGAACACCTGGCTGCTGGTGTTGCCTCGAACCTTGGTGAGGTATCTGTGATCTTTGTGACATCACTAGGACTGTTTTCTGGAACTAAATGCTTTACAAATAAAAGTTATACTTTTCTTTTTTTTTCTCGTCAATTCGCTGGCAAACTGGGAATGAATAATACTGTCAGAAAATTGAATGCAGTTGTTTTTCAGTAAAATACAGGGCCTTGCTATTAAAGCAGTACATCAGCTTTGTTTGTTTTTCCTTTTCTTTTATGGAATGTGCAATATAACGCCGCACCGACATTTGGATTGAGTGTGTCAGGCAGATCTTGTAAATGTGTTCATCTTGTAAATTTGATCAGTAAAGTATAACTATTGGGTGCATTTTCAGGACACAATCTGTCATCAGATTTTGTTTGTCTTAGAAATCAGACGTGCAAAGCGAGTAAATATTTTGAAATGTGGAGAGTCATATAATTAAAGGTTCATTGTTTCATTAGCCTGAAACAATGGTCATTTTTAATGTACACACATCCTTTTCCTTCATTTTGGACAGATGTATTTGTGTGCAGTGTTACTTGTGAAAACTTTCTGGTCTGTTTTCTGATGAAAAATCTGAATGCAAATAAAATGCACAAACAACATGCCAGTAGAAGTTAGACAGCAAAATGGGATTATTTCAAATGAAAGGGAACACACATGTTACCATCAGGCAGATAAGAACAGAGGAACATTGAATTTTGTATATATGTGCAGGGTTATGCTAATTGCTTGTTTCTGTGTACAGTATAGATGAATATAAATAAATCTTTTCTCAGCTATGCAGTTGTGGGGGTTTTTGTCCTTACTTTACAAACACGTCTATCCAAGGGAGAGTGTTTAAACCTATAACAGCATTATAATGCAATGTTATCAGAGAGGAAAGTATGTACACACACACACACACACACACACACACACACACACACTCTATTTTAGCATTCTCACTTTGAATGCTAAAATAGAGTATTTAGAACAGCTTCATTTTATATTTTGAGGTCACTATTTATTTGTTAGTCCTTCTCCAAAGAGTCAAAACTAGCCAACACTCTTCCAAAGGGTATCCAATGAATGAAACAAAGAGCACTAGATACAGGGCTGGCTGCAAGTCCTGTGCCTGTGCATAGTATGCTGATAGGTCATTTTATGCCCAGCCCGTGTCCCTGCAATTCCAGATCTAATTTATGTCCACCGGGGTCAGAGGTGAAACTTGTGAAGTCACACTGGAGCAGCTATGAAAACATACTGACAAGAAACAGATCTGCAGGTCAGTGAAAAACAGCATAATCTATTGTATAAATTTGGTCAGTCATCATATTATTCCAGATAAATTCAGGGACAGTGCCACAGCCAGTGCTCACTAAAAGCTTAAAGACAGGCTTTGCAAACAGAACATTTTCCATATGCATATTGTGACATGAAGCAAAAGTGCACAACATATGTCTAGTTTAACTGCTAAGAGCCTAATCTGTGTTGTTATTATTATTATTGTTATTGATTCATTCATTCATCTTCTATACCTGCTTATTCCTATTCAGGGTCACGGGGGTCTGCTGGAGCCTATCCCAGCTGTCTTAGGGCGAAGGCAGGGTGACACCCTGGACGAGTCGCCAGTTCATCGCAGGGCCACATAGAAACAAACAACCATGCACACTCACATGTTCAATTGACCTCACATGCATGTTTTTGGAGTGTGGGAAGAAGCCGGAGAGAACCCACGCAGACACAGGGAGAACATGCAAACCCCACACAGAAAGGTCCCAGGCCCGGGCCCCGGAATCGAACCCACGACCTTCTTGCTGTGAGGCGGCAGCGCTAACCACTGCGCCATTATTATTATTATTCATGGACCTCGAAATTGAGCATTCTATTTCGTTGCCTCTAGAGGGCGACCTTGTATAAAAATAAAATACATCCATGAAGACCTTAGATAATAATATTCATTCATTCTACACGGAGTCAATACAAAGTTTATGATTTTCGTGTTTGATTTGCATACTTTAGGATGGATTGTAGAATTAAAACTAATTATCAAAGTATAAGAAGAGACAATAATGTGAGGCTAAATAATACTGCATTATTTAACGCAACCAATACTTCCCTGTAACTCTCTATATTTTCACTGGGTGGAGCCAAAACACAGCAATTTGAAGATCAGTATCATCATTCTGTCCACCATCTCGCTGCTGAATTTTTCACGTTTGCGTAAAACCACACAGTGCCACACATAATCACAAATAATGAGACAATATGAGTGAATGGTCTATAACAAATCCTCAGGGGGCCAGAGGTAGATGTCAACTGAGCAGCACCTCAACTCAGTGCCTGTTGCCGCTGAAAGAGGAAAAACAAAACAAAACAAAAAAAAAAAAAACCCGTAAGAAGCCGGATGTAAATAAGAACACAAAAGGGACGATTCAGTATTGTTTTAATTAATAAACAGTTTACCTGTGTATCGAAAATTCACAATGCTACCAGGGATGGAATACAATTCTAAGAAATGTTTTTAAAAATTCCTGAAGCAACAACACAATCAAGTAATTTCTATTGAATACTGTCATTGCATTCAATAGAAATAGTTACGTTAGTGAAATAGAATGAGGGTTTTCGTTAGTGAAATAGAATAAGGGTTTTCAGCAAACTGCAAAATATTTGATCTGATTAATAGGAGAAAATGTACCATCACTGTGATAAAAGTGAAGACAATAAATCCTGAAATCAAAACTTTCTAAAAAATAAAAAGTCACTCATGCGTCATCATTTGAATGCACGTATCCGAGCTTAACTTAACATACACATTTCTGTATGATGTGACCCAAAACATATCACAGAACCTGTGTGTTATGAAGCCATACATTTCAGGGGACCCACCCCCACCCGGACCAGCCTACGGACTCGCTGCCTACGCCCCTGCAGAGCTCTGCTGTGAGAGCCGCGCAGCTCCTGTACAGTGAGTGTGAGCCTGTGTGCCTGGCCTGCTGCGGCGTCAGCTTCAACGCGTGGAGGCGAGAATGACTCCGGCACTCCTCTGCATCGAGGCAACCCAACAGTAAGAGCGGCTCAGTTTTCCTCTCTATATCTTTTTTTTTTTTATTTTTTTTTAATCAATACCCACCACCGAAACGATGGCGCTTTTCGTTGCACCTGTACGGACAAGATCGATCGTATCTGCTTTTGCATTTGTTGCGCTGTGGGGATGTGCGCTGTCTATCACTCGCTATTCCGTTCCGGAGGAGATGGAAGAGGGCTCTTTTGTTGCCAACCTGGCCACAGATCTGGGTCTGGATGTTCGCAGCCTGGTGCAGCGCAGCGCGAAGCTCGATGTCATCCACAGCAAGAATTACCTTGACATAAACAAAGAAACGGGCGAGCTGATCATCCGCGAGAAGATAGACCGGGAGAGCATATGCACCAGCAAGACCACCTCGTGCTTCCTGAAAATGGACGTCATACTCGAGAATCCCATTCGCATTTTTAACATCGAGTTAGAGATCATGGACATCAACGACAACGCGCCGTTGTTTCGCAGGAAGACAATGCACTTGGACGTCACGGAGGCAACCCCGCGCGGCGAGAGGTTTTCATTGACAAACGCCGTGGATGCGGACGTGGGGGCGAATTCGATCTACACCTACTCTCTGAGCGAGAGCGAGTACTTCGCCATAGAGATACAGACCGGCAGCGATGGGTCAAAATATGTCGATCTGATGCTGGTAGGTACTCTAGATCGGGAGGAGCACTCGGCTCACAATTTGATTTTGACCGCTGTGGATGGCGGCGTGCCGCCCCGCTCCGGCACAGCCAGCATCATTATCAACGTAGTGGACATCAATGACAACACCCCCCAGTTCAGTCAGCCGGTATTTTCCGTTAATTTAACAGAGAACGCGGCTGCGGGCACGGTGGTCATGACCCTGAACGCAACAGACTTGGATGAGGGCGCAAATGCCGAATTGGTCTATTCATACACCTTGTACACCTCAGAGAAGACGCAAGAGCTCTTCTCCCTGGATCCCACCACAGGTGAGATCAAAGTGAAGGGGGTGATTGATTACGAGGAGAGCCCCAGTTTTGAGATGTACGTGCAGGCTCAGGACCGAGGGGCAATCCCACTATCGGGCCACTGTAAAGTCATGGTGTTTGTCACAGACCTGAACGATAACTACCCAGAGGTCACCATCAAGTCAGTGAAAAGTGCCCTGACAGAGAACGTCCCCGTGGGCACCCTGATAGCGGTGGTCACCGTCAGGGACAGGGACTCGGGGAAGAACGGGGAGGTGGAGCTCAGCCTAAGTCAGCAGCAGTCTTTGCCGTTTCTCCTGAACAAATCTAAAGAGGGCTACTTCGAGCTGCTGGTTTCGAAGCCGCTGGACAGAGAGATCGTCAGCAAATACGAGGTCACGCTAAGGGTGACAGACAAAGGCTCGCCACGACTATTTGAAGATGAGACCATCACTTTAGAGATTCTGGACATTAATGACAACGCTCCTACCTTCTCCCAGTCCCTTTATACCATTCACGTCGAAGAGAACAATCTACCAGGGGCCCTGCTGACATCTCTCAGTGCATTTGACCCAGATCTCAATGAGAACCAGTACTTGGTTTACTTCATCATGGAGAAAGAGATTGTTAACACTTCCATGTCAATGCTGTTCTCCATCAACCCAGAGAACGGCAATCTTTACGCCTTAAAGACCTTTGACTATGAAAGAGAGCGGGAGTTCCTTTTCCACATTGAGGCGAGAGATTCTGGCAGTCCCCCGTTGAGCAGCAACGTGACAGTGCAGATCATCATTCTGGACCAGAATGACAACACTCCCATCATAGTGTCACCTTGGCGTGCGCAGGGCTCCGTTGTCGAGCAGGTGATCCCCAGATCCACGGAGAAGGGCCACCTGATAACCAAAGTGATCGCCATTGACGCAGATTCTGAGCAGAACGCCAGGGTGACGTATCAGCTCCTTCAGGTTACAGATTCGACTCTTTTCAGCCTCGACCAGTACAACGGAGAAATACGCACAATGAGGATGTTCAGTTACAGAGACCCAAGAATACAGCGGCTGGTGATAGTCGCCAAAGACAACGGTGCCCCTGCGCTCTCTGCCACAGTCACCGTCAAGATAACGACGATTGAACACGCAATGCCCTTCTCTGAGACCACAGAGCTGCCACTAGAGTATGACGTCTTCACCGACCTCAACCTGTACTTAGTGATTGGTTTGGGCGCCGTGTCGTTTCTGCTCCTCATAACCATCCTGGTCATCATCGTGCTGAAGTGTCAAAAGCCAAAGCCGAAGCCCATCAAGATCCCGCCGGCCAACAGGAACAGCGTGATTAGCAGGAACAGCGTGATCAGCCAGAGAAGTTCCACCATCGCAGATTCCACCCTGATCTCCAGCGACGCCTACTGGTACAGTCTTTTCCTCGCAGAGACCAGGAAGGGCAAGGTGGTCGTGAGGCAGCCCATAATTCCCAAGGGAGCTGGGTACTTCGTGTCCAGCATACCCAGGAGCATAGGGCCCAGTGAGACTTCAGACTCCAGAGCATCAACACTGGAGGTATGTGTTAACAACGACATGTCCGAACACTGTGAATAACCTTCATTTGTCACAGGTCAAGATAAGCACCGATCATGTCACATGCAAATTTAAAAGGCCGGTTAATTAAATTTTTGGCTTAGTTTATGTTCTACATAAACACAGCAGGCTGTCCTGTTTAGTTTTGTTTCTAAAGTGCATTCTCTGCAATCAAATTACCAGTGGACAGCATAACACTCTTCAATCTACACTTTATATTTTAATGTGACCAGTTGATCAGTTGTGTTCAGATTTCTTCACTGCCGAAGTCACTTGCATTAGAAAGTTAAAGGGCGTTGTGCATAGTTGGCATCAGTGCACTTAAGCTCAATTTGTTTGCTTTCTAGCTTGCTTGGGCCAACGCTTAAACATTTCTTTCACTTACAACATGACCACATACACTCTCCTTCATTTTTTGTTTGTCAGCTTCCAGGACTAAAACAAATAACCGCAGAGTATTAACACATTTCCTGTTGAGTTGAAAGATTGGACGCATCAGGACAAATAATATTTTCCGCGAAAAATGGTCAGAGAGAAACAAATGATCCAAGACTGTTCTGTCTCACTGTCTACTAGTGATTTTATTGCCAAAAACATATTCAAAAAAGAAAAAAGAAAAAGAAAACATATTCAAAAACTGAATGTAAGTAGTCAGTTTGACTCATTTCACTCTCAAAATTATTATCAGGTTTCTAAGAGATAATAACAAACAAATGTTGTTCCTATTATAACATAAGGGCAAGAGGTGATCCAGGGTTGAATCTTACTGTTGTGTGAAAAAGTGCCAAAAATAACCTACTGGTCTCAAACCAGCAACGGGAACAATAGTGTTTTGTTGCAAATAAAAAGTCAGTGTACATATTTTACTTTGATTAGATTGCACTGAACCTTACAAATAAGAATTGGTTTGTATATATGGCTCGTATTAAAAGCCACATTTCTTTCCCTTTTTTTTTTTATTACCAGTAATTTTACTCATGTAAAAGATTGATGCATCGGCAACTGCTGTCTCAAGGACTACAGTTCTAGCTTTCTTAGATAATTAACTGCATAGATGCATTAACATATGATGCAATTCAAAACAATTGTGAGGCAATCTGTCATTAAGCATCATTATCCATTTTTTACATGTTGATATATTTATTTTAATGCCAACAACAATGAGGGTTCAGTAAAAAAAAAAATAATAAAAAAAATAAATGTGGCGATGTTAATTATCGGAGTCTTTCTAGAGAGAACTATTGGCAATTCCATTGCATAATTAGGCCAAACAAATACCCCCAAACTGAAAATGTGCCACTCTTGAGGCAGTAAGTAGGTCATTTATTACAGATGCAGAACACACAATCTGAGCGCAACTAGCGGGGGAGAAGGGGGAGGTACTTCAAAGGAGCCCAGACACAGAGGGGTTGTCTTCAAGGACAAGAAATGTGGTGGCGCACTCAGCGAGGGGCGCCATGCTGGGGGTCCGCGGAGGAGTGCCGCAGCACGCTGTAGGCTGTAACAGTGATGGACCCAAGGCAACTGCACCAGCTGCTGTTTGCCTTAGTGCAGATGGACCTGACAACTTAATAGTGACGCGTGAAATGGTTGCAAATTATTAATGTGCATTAACTGCTCAGGTGCGCGTAGATACAAGCGGCAGTAGACCAATTTGGGGTTTTTTTCGCAGCTGATACCAGCGCCGACCTTTAGTCTGCAGCTTTGAGAAAGGCTGATATATAATGCAGATGTCATGGTGTTTTTCTTTTATTCAAATAAATACAGCTTAATATAATGAGGACCAGCAATAAACATAAGAGATGTATGTCAGTGAATATTTTCATTAAAAAAAACAAAACACTGCAGATCTAATAAATAGAAAGCATAGAAAAACTATTGAAAGGTTATAATCATGCTTATAATCTTTCAATAGGCTAGTAAGCCTAGTTATGTCAAAATGCCAAAAAATAATTCTGAAGGGAGCTGTATTTGATGAAGTCTTTGAAAAGTTCACCAAAGAAGACTAAAAAAAATGTTCTATTTCTAGCAATGTTTGGGACTTTAGTAATTTGTCGGCATTGGTAAAGAGCTTTAACTCAGGTACATGTAGTTGGCATGGCAACATACAATTTAGCAGGTAGCGAGATTTAAGGGAACCGTGTCAGACTGGATTATTTATTATTGTCCTTTCAGTTGAGCTAGTAGCCGTCGTGTTCAGCGGTATTTCGAGATATTTCTTTGGAATGTCGAGTTAAGAGGAAACTGTCTTTAGGTAAACAAACTGCTACACTCGTTCAATGTTTACTGCCTTCTTGTTTGCATCAGCTTTTTCCGAGAGTGAACAAGAAACGGGAGGGATTTTACAAATGGCTGTGTGTTAATCAAAGTGTGAGAGTGTTTTACGTTTCACATTGCATCACTGAATTTGTCTCTTTCTTCTGTTCTGAAGTTCTCAAAATGAAAGGAAGTCCATTCTACAACTGGAGGTATGCTGGTTGCTGTCTACGTTCTGTAGAGCCACGATAGTTGTGTAGACATTTTTTTGTCCTGTCCTATTTGGTCCACATTCTCAATTAGGTTATTATGTTTTGATGATAAATTGAGAACAGCAAAAATAAGAGTTTTGTTGAAGTGCCCCAGCGGTCACGCAGAATTTAAGATTTCCATTTTGCCACTCTCTCTCCCCACTCCCCTTTCCAAATAAAAAAGGAAAAAAATATTCAGAGCAGTGCACATAGAAATTGGCCAGTCTCTCGAATGCGAAAAATCTATCAGCTTACCGAGAGAGGAGATTAGAGTCAAATTGGCCACTGGACTGACTTTGTGTTGTGCACATCTGGCTAGCTTGGCGGAGATTCAGGGCAAAGCGATAGCAGAGGACAGTAAAAAGGATTATGACACAAATTGTCCTGAATTTGCTCCCTGGGTTGTAACACACCTGAAAGCGGAGAGAGCAACTCGCTTTCCACCTCTGTGCACACGAGTCCTGTTAGGGCATGTTTCAAATTTGTGGACGCTGTCGTTTTTTTTTTTGTTGTTTTTTTTGTTCTGTGCTTTATTTGTTTGAACGGCCTACAAAACTATACTGGTCTGCTCCTGCATGCTTCCCTATTTAAACAGCGCTTTGTATTTGAAGGGACATTTTACTCGAAATTTACATTTTCTTATTCTAATTTACCACTTACTGCGATGTCGTTGGAGACTCTGGTGACATTTTTGAATCTGCATTGCTGTTGTTGGGTGTCACTGAGTGAAATAATTCCAGCCAGTACTAGTACAATGCAAGACATGGAGGCCGTGTTCGCTAAAACGTAACGTGAGCATCATCGTACATGGACTGTGAGGAGGCATTTTCTCTCGTGTTGTTATGTAAAAGTAAATGGCCACCAAAGGTTTTCAATGCAAATGCATAGGATGGAGTACTTCACCTCTGCCAAAGTTCACAACAGTTATGTGCATTTGAAAACGAGCCTCCACTGAGACAGTGGCAAGGAGCAAATTGGGTCAACTGTCCCTTTAAGTTGTATCTTTTCAGAAGAGATTATTTGAAATTTAGCATCTTGAACGACAGCTGATTCAAAATGATCAAAACGTCCCTGAAAGCTGATGTCTTTGTCATTGATGGTGGCAGTAACCAGTCGCGATCCACTGTTGCATGAGTGAGGACTTTCTACAAGTCCAGCCGTTTGGCTGCCCCTCGGTGCCGGCTAATTGTTGTGTTGCTTCTTTCTTTCTTTCCCTGTGTCTTTCTTTCTTTCTTTTCTTTTCAGCAGGAAGCCAGAAGAGAACTGCCATGATATAATCATCCCACCACCAACGCATCTGGCTCAAACCCTTCCGCTATTACTCACCAACAAGACATCTGAACCAAGTGTTCTCCCCTCTGTCCCTCCGCTGCAACTCCTCCCTGCCCCTCAGAGCGCCGTCCAGTTTTAACCCCTCCGCCGCCAAAAACGTCGACAACCAACCACCTCAGCTCTCGACCTTCTTTTCTCGCTCGAGCATGAGCCTGCATGATTCTGAACATGGTCCAAGACGTTTGGATGCTGAGCTAAAAAAAGAAAAGTGATCATAATTTGCAGGCAGGACATTTGGACGCTGCGAGAGTTGCCTCATGTCATGGATCATTGCCCCGCTGAAATGCTTGGAAACCCCCTCCATGGACACATTTGCCTTCTTTGTAGTTCCAGAGTCCATCGCTAGCTCACCGCGTACGCTACTCACCATTTTGCCACATTTTCAACGCAAACCGTTCTGAACACGCCTATTTTTCAACAAGGTATGAATCAGGGTGAATTTGATTCTTCCATAAATCCGATAAATACTGAAGTGTAGCTTGTTATATTAGTGATTTAAGCGTTGAACTTGGTGTCTTTTCCGTTTCCACAACAATAATTTCTGCGTGCTGCGACGGGTCCTGCTTTCCAGCAAGCATCTGGCGTGCAATAGAGTCTGATATTATATTATGGTTGATTATCATTTTCTTTAGAGTGTGGTTTGTCCTCTGCAGTGATGAATGTGTGAAAATGACAAAAAAAGAATGCAAGCCGTGAACGTACAAGATGAACCATTATTCTCTGTATTCGATTGTAGATAGTGTAGATCTAGAGATATCATAAGGTCAGAGAACAAAAAAGAACTTTTACACTGAAATCAGGTGTGCAACTCCAGTATTCTGGCTATTTTTGGGAAGGTGCAACTTGCTCTGCAATATTTGATTTTTTTAAGTATGATTCTGAAAATCAAGGATGCACACTGATGTGTGGTTTTATTCTACATCAGGGTTTAAGGGGAGAGACACTAGGATATCACAAATTAGGGCGGGGTCATAATGGTTGGGGTAATAAATAATTATTAGGTCTTTTTAATAAAGAATTATCACCCGTATAAGCTATTACCTTTCCAGTTTCCTGCAAGAAAATACAATCAAAGCGTGAATTTAAAAAATAAGACATATTTTGTCACGATAAAAGTGTTTATGAAAAAACAAGTATGTAATTTGCATTTCTCTTTGCCATGGGACAAGGGATGATCCAGGATGGTGTTGTTTTATGAATATTCCTGTTTTTTATAGATATTTTATGTACTAAGTTTCAAATGCTGCTTCTGTGAGCTTCTTTTGGGGGGAAAAAATGCGTTTTTGTGTTCGGTGTTTGTAGTTTTAGTGCATATGACTTGTTGGGTTTTTTTTTTCCGATAGTGTGCATAATTTCCGAGCTGAAACTGGAGTACTTTTTTTCTCGACCTCAGAGGTAGCGCTGTTGCACTACTGCGAAGCCCAGGACTTCATATTGTTTTTTCCTCAGAAACAAGGAGCTACTTCTTCGGGTGCTAAACGATCGGAGTCAATTGTGCGAGGAGAGGAGATTAGGTGGCGACGAGGAGAGCAGCGTTATGACTCTTGGTGCGTTCGCTAAAGAAAAAATTAATAAACAGATAAAAAATACTGCAGAGCACAAAGGTGGTGCATATACAGAGCAAATCAATGCACTTTGAGACGTACGTTGAATTCAGCCAATTCCCGAGTCAGTGAAATCCCACCTCTCGCTTCCTCTCTTGCCTGGTGTTACTATTGAACCAGACACAAAGACAGCTGGCCGGCTGTCTGCCACTTAATTGTGTGTGTGTGTGTGTGTGTGTGTGTGTGTGTGTGTGTGTGTGTGTGTGTGTGTGTGTGTGCATGTGCGCGCGCAGGCAGGGTGTGGCTGGGGGTTCTCCTATCCTGTGTGGAGTGCATGTTGCGCGTGCATGTTAAATGGCCTAACCGGTTGACCCCCAACAGTGCTTAACAGAGTGAATACGTTGCACATCCGATGAGCTCCTTGTGTGCCTTCTGCTTAGCATAAGATGACTGTTGATGAACGGAACGACGGCTCGTCAGACAGTGCTACCAAGTACAGTTACCCCTGTCGGCTGATGGGTGCGAGTCCAGTGCGGAACGCGAGTCTGGATATAAGCAGAAGAGTCGGATGGCTGAGGATGTTGTACGGCAAGCAAGATGTGACACTTTGGATTCAACTTGGAAAATATATATACTCAGTGTCTCCAAAGTGCACATCTGTCCATCTTTTTGTAAACGACCCAAAAAGAGCTGCAAACTTCAAACTGGAAGCAACAGTAACTGGCTTCGCAGCAAGTAGTTTCCTAAATCTCCGTACCTCTCCAACGTCGTTCTGCGAGAGTCTGAATACAATAACTAAGAAAAGGCTGAAGAGAAACTCCAAAGGTGATTGGGGAAAACTATCAGTCTGTCACAGCTGTGCCAAGACTCACCCTGCACTCTTCTGCACATGTGTGTGACTCGCTCTGCGCAGGGACTCGCATCGTGTCTCGACAACCCCATTGACAAAACACACCAATTGCTCCGGCGTTGCTTAATAAAAAAAGGGAGAGCTCAGCCTTCATTGGTCTCAGAGCAGATGTTCTACCAAGAACCTGTAGATGCATTTACTGTTAAAACAGAACTGCTTTGTACTTTGTGTTTTTTTATATATACGGTAGACTTTTTTGATATCTCTGTATTCACTGTGATCCAATTGGCACAGGAAGTGCTTGTGCTCGCCATAGTTGAAAAAAAAACAACAAACAAAACAAATGAAGAAAAAAAAGTGTGCTACTTCTCATTCGTGTACACAGCTCAGTTTTTATTTTCTCTCTCTCTCACTCTCTCTCTCGCTCTCTCTCTCTCTCTCTCTCTCTCTCTCTCTCTCTCTCTCTCTCTCTCTCTCTCTCTCTCTCTCTCCGGCAGATTGTGCAGTGTTGCTTAATCCAGTTCCATTCCACTCAGCAGATCAAACACAGTATGGGAGAGAATGGTCTCGCTTTATTTTCAAGTCCAGTTAATTGTCGGATTTTGATGTTGCTTATTTGACTTAAATGTTCTGCCTGATCATACCAGTTTGAATAAAGCTTTTTAATCTGTCCCCACGTTGTCCCTGTGAATGAAGCAAAGTCGTCACAAGTGGCCCCGGTGACACACACGCTCTCCCTCCCCCCTCCCACCCAGTTTTCCCCTCCCTCAAGTCTGATTCTCTCTGAAATTCGCTCACACGCACACATTTTGACCCACTTTCTCCCCCCCAGTATAACGCACACGCCGCTAATTCTTGGAAATTGAAAACTAAATAAGGGAGATGCGCCTGCAGTTCAAATGGCAGAAACAAACACTGGCTTTGTCGGGGATTAGTCGAAGCCCAGCGCGGAGTTGCAAAATCTGCTCCAGACTGTGACCACACAAGGCCGCTTCAGTCCGAGGTCCTGAAAGAGGCCGACATGTGTGGCCACGGTGGAATGTCGTAGTCGGGATGCGTGGCCACATTAGGGGAGTTCAGTTGCAAGTCTTTCAATTTTATTCCACGTTATTATGTTTTTGATTACGCGTTATTATCATTTACAGAGATGCAAGTATTCTTTCATATTTCATATTCTGCATACATGTACATCATTATTATTGTCATGATCTTATAATTCTCCTGACCAAACTCACAAAATACTGGATGCTAATATGTTTTTTTTTTATCAGAGATCTGTTGGTTGGTTTTGAATTGTTGCTGTCACATTTTTACTAAAATAGGAATTTGGTACCCAAAAACAAGTATATGGACCTAAATAAAGTCAATATCGCATAGTAAGTCCATTGTGAGGTAATTAATCTGTTTTTGCAGCAACTGTTGTCAGGAGCTGTGGGTTTTAGACCAGAGAATTGTTTGTGCTTCTTCTTCTTTCTTTTTTTTTTTTCTAATACGATGATGGAAAAGATCAAGGGGTTACAGGGTGTAAAAGGCAGGAACAGGCCAAAACCAGACATCAGAATAATTTAGCAAAAAGGAAAAAAGAAAGGAAACAGGAAAAGAGGCAAAGTCTAAAATGACAAGCGACCTGAGATCAGGACACACAGTGTAACAGGAAGAGAAATTGGAGGAGAGCACAGGGACTGAAATTCTCAAGGGAGGGTAACAAGATGCAGGAGAAAGACACAAGAGTGGAAGAGGAGGTTGCAAGGTGAAAAGCTGGTGAACATGTAATTCTTTTCTCATTTTTTTTTTCAGTCTGGTCATCCGCATTTTGAATCACTGCCCCTGCTGTTTTATACGCCCCAAGGTCTTGTGGGTACCAGTACTTAAAAGGCTTGGAAGTAGGTTGGGTGGAGGAGGTGTTCCACCTGTGGCTACATCCACCAGAGTATCGCTGTGAAAGCGTCCCTCTTCCCTCCTCTCCCCCGTAGCTGTCCGTGGTGGTGAAAGTGTTGCACAGCCCAGTGGCAACACACGTGGGAGGCCAGACTACGGAGCTCCAGTGAAGACTGCCTTCCTCTCTTTAACTATTCATTTGCAGGGGGTCTGTAAATCTGTTAAGCACGTCCTTCGAGCCACCTTCATATATAATATCACCCCTCAGCACGACATGTAAGGAGTGTGAGGAGTGCGCAGTGACAGCATCTTTGCTGTCTAATTCATTTCAGAAAGAGAGTTCAACGTAAAATTTCAGCAACATTTAATTTTTTGCACCAGACCAAAGTGAGGATTATTACCCATTGTAGTTCATGCATTTAGTTTTAACCATCAATTTAGATTAATTGTATGTAATTAATCCAGTGTCTGTTTTTTAATCTGCTTAGTTTTAGTTTATTTGTAGCGGAGGATGCCTCTCCAAACATACAAAAATTGAAAGTTGGCTGCCAGAGAGGATTCACACTATCAGAAAGATCATTTATTTTATTTTTTTTACATTTCTATAAAGAATTTGAGAGGTAGAAAGGGACCCGACTATCATGTCCCTACAAAATTAACACCACAAGAAAATGAAAAAATGGGCTCATAGATTAGATTAGATTTGGATTCTTTGAAGTCCAAAATTCATTCATCAAATTATTTGATATGTAGTAAACAATTGATTTATGTTTCATTTGTGTTATTTATGTTATGTAACTGAATGAAGTCATGAATTAATTCATTGTCTATCTATCTGCTATCTATCTGTCTGTCTGTCTGTCTGTCAACATTTTATAAATTCTTCTCTTATGTGATCATGTATTTGTTTATTGAGGTCTAAAGAGCTGGAATCAAATTCTGCTGTGACCTTGGCTGCAAAAAGGTCAGAGAACAGTGACAGTAGCTGTTGTTCATTCTCCTGCACGTGATGGGATCAGGCGATGAAGCCCCACAAACAATGTACAAATGTACCACTCGCAAGGGGGGGAAAGCATCTCATAAAACAGTGAGGTAAAAGCTTGTCTGATATCATAAAAGTTTGGACAAGAGCCTAATTGTACATCACCGTACATTTGTTGCGCTCCTGCTTCCAGACTCTCGGCTCCACCACCCTAAAATCTTCGCCGTCGGAGAAGTGCTTCTTGTTTGTGCTGAGCTCAACTAGTTTATCGATCGCTTCCATGAGTTTTGCCATTGAGTGCCGCTTGTTTCATTATTGAGTCCCGGATTAGGATATTCCAAATGGAGATTTCCAGTGATGGACTGCAAGCTGCTTAAGCCCATTTTAAAGAGATTATGTGGATTTGTTCGATCCCCCCCAGATTCAGGCAGCATAGAGGATCCGTTTTAAACAGAGTGTCCGAAGTAAAATATGAAATAGGGCATTTTTTGAAATCACAATCTGTGTGAATTACACATCAATTAACATTGAAACGCCTCAGAAGTCAAATGCATATAGTATTTGACAAGTGATCTCTATCTCAAACTATTTTGTGTGTGTGAGTGTGTGTGTGTCAGGAGTGTGCGGGTTGGGGGGGGGGGGGGGTTAGCAGCGCGTTCCACAGAGCGTGATCGACATTTCAAACCAAAGCTATTACAACTCACGCAATTTGGAAAATGTTATAAAATCCAGCTATAATTAGAGGCGATAAAAATCAACTCTGGAAAGACGAAAGCGTCGCAGCCGCTCAGCGAAATGCCAGGGTGACACGTTTAAAGTCCCACACTGAGTCCCATCTTTTAGTCTGTCGCTAGTGAAAAAGTGCCATGGTATCGGTCACAGTGTGAGACAGACAGACGGGCTGTGGGTGCTTGACCCATTTGTGTGGGTGAGTCAGATGTAGCGGCGGAGACACCCTGGCCAGGGCCCATGCACAAACGGGGTCACGAGTCTTAACACCTAGAGCCTCTGCCGCCACCACAGCTGGAAGGACAAGCGTCCGGGAACACGCCGACCCGGCTGGAGTCGGAGCCGCGGCGTTCACCTCGCCAGGACAGCTCAGACTTCAGCCCTAGAACATCCGTCTGAGCTCCTGCCTGAGGCGTTTCCAGTCAGTCTGATCAACAATCTTTGCTGTACACAATTAAAGGTCCAGTGTGTAAAATTTGGCTTGATTTACGGTTTTTATATTGGTAAAGGCATAACACGTTTGTCTCTCTATGTGGCCCTGCGATGCACTGGTGACTTGTCTAGAGTGACAGCTAGGAGAGGCTCCAGCAGACCCCCACGACCCTGAGCTCAGGAAGAAGCGGGTATTGAAAATGAATGGATGGATGGATAAAGGCTTAACATACAGGTCATAAATACATTAATAAAATTGGATGTTGGCAGTGCAATAAAAGTAATTTGGTTTTCCTACCCTTAGAACTGTTGCCATATTTAGAAGAATATACATACAGCAAGGGTCTTGCTCCCAGGTAGCTGCCATATTGCAGCACCATTTTTAAGGAAGCCCGGTATTAATGGAAGACCCCCTGACGGTGCCCTAAATGTGAAACATGCTGTCAGACGGACTACCTTAAACATTTTACACACTGCACCTTTAAAGAAGGACCCTTGTGCTTTAGGTTGCACAATGCCCGCGGAGCTACCCGTAAGCTAAGTCATATACGTCTGGTTTCTGAATAATCACGTTTTGTCTTTGAATGTCTTTGTCATCTGACACTCAAAACAATGATAGTACACTGGATGAGGGAACACTTTAAAAACCACTCTGATTAGCAGGCAGAGCAAAGCCGCAAGAAAAACAAGAGAGGGGGTAAAAAAAAAACAACAAATGTCCTCTTGCAGCTGTAAGATCTTTTTTTGACGAAGCGAATGCTGAAGTACATTAGAGGGATTTCAGCTCCATCTTGAGTGGCGCCTCTGGCAGGTCTTCTCTTCTTCTTCTGTTCTTTTTTTTTTTTTTAGTGTGCTGCTGCCCTTGCCTGTGGGGTCACTGCTGCAGCATTCTGTGCCGGCCGGTCTGTCTTGGTTGTCTTAGATAACTGCAGCAGGCAGGCGGGCAGGCAGGCCGGCCAGCAGGCTGCAGTGGCGGGGTGCCCTGATGGGAGGAGACACAAAATACAGTACTATCATGTTAAGAATTAAAATCCAATGCTCAATCCTGGAGGAAAAACTGCACGAGTGAAGATGGAGAGGTGAGATTGCGCTGCAGCTCCAGTAACAGCAGCAACTTCCATCAAACGCACCGTTGATATTTCTAATTCTAGGGCAGTGTTTTATTTTTTTGCAGCACAAACAGGGAGGCTTTTCATTGTGCCGGCGTGATAATGAGCGCGGCTCGTGTGCAAGGCGGGGGGACGCTACATCAAATTCAGCCGGTCGATCTCTGCCGGGACTGAAACATTCATCAAACTGCTGTTGCCATGGAGACACACTTTTCTGGGGGACTTATGCAACGGAGCCAAAATGGTTCCTATAACCAGGCAGGTGAACAATCAACAGTGCATTAAATTCAAATGAAAGACACAGTTGCAGTGAATTGTGAGTGTGTGTGTGTGTGTTTTGCAAATGTAACACCTTACAGGCTTTTTCAATAAGCTTCAGCCATTGTTTATGTGAGTGATTGAGGAAATATGTTTGTTTTGGGGGGAAATATAATGAAATAAAGGAAAAATTATTATTTCAGTTTTTGTTTTCTTTCTTTCTTTCTTTCTTTTTTTTTTTGGCTGTCATTTTTCCAAATAAATGTAAGCCTTCAATTGTATTTCCTCTGCTAAAGCGTCCACTGTGGTCTGGCTGACTCTGGCTGCTGTATTACGCCCCCCACCAGATGCATTCACCCAGTGATCTATTCTCCTTAGGGCTATCAGGACAGCATTGCCCCCATGCCAGATGTTGTGACCGACTTTACGCGCCTGTTTTGGACGGATTTCCAGAACTCCCTCAGCCGCTCAGTGGAGGGGAAGAAAAAAAATAAAACTGTGACTTCACCCTCACGGCACAGAGCGCCGTTATATTTAACTTCCATGTTTGGGCTGCTTGTAACTCATCTAAACGATGTCTGCTGACCACATTTAACTGATTTGCTCCCAGTTTCTATTTTGGTACATGAAGCACAGGCTGCAAGTGAACTCGCTTTGATTTTATTTATTTTCATTCATTCATTCATCTTCTATACCCACTTATTCCAATTCAGGGTCACCGGGGTCTGCTGGAGCCTATCCCAGCTGTCATAGGGCGAAGGCAGGGTGACACCCTGGACAAGTCGCCAGTTCATCGCAGTTTATTTATTTTATTTATTTATTTATTTATTTATTTATTTATTTATTTTGTTAAACTAAACATAACCTTTTACACAGCAATGCTCTGAAGGCTCTATTTCTCAAAGGGCTTCCTGTAATTACCTCGTTCTCACAACATGTTAAAAAAGGGATATGAAAGCTACTATACAACAAAGTCATAATGCAAACATAAGACGTCGCTGTCTGTCTATTCTCATATTGTTTATTGTGTGTGCACTTGCACTGGCACATGCCTGTTTTCATCTCGTTCAACCACTTTTGGATTTTATTTTTAATTTTCAGTGATTTAAAACAACACTTTGCACATTTCAAAAAATTAAGAAGCTAAATTATCATTTATTCAACATCATCATCACCATCATTAGTTTTGTTGTCGTGTGAGTTGAAACAACAACAAAAAAGAACACTGTTTAGCTATTTGACTGTTGCCTTATTGGTGCATTGCACAGGGCATTCAGACCCAGCTGCAGTCTCTGCTGTTGCTATGCTAACAGTGATTTGCCCTGTAGATTGATCAGGCAGCATCATATGTTTGCATGTCCAGCTAGATCCTGCTGATGGCTTGGATGCCTTCCTGAATGTGAACAAGCATCAAATTGCACACCTTACTGTATGTGTGGGATGCAGGGCTGCATTAACATTTTCCCTCATCAAGCTGCACAGTAATTAGATAAGATGGCACCTTTAATTCCAAGGATACAGGACAAAGACGGAAGGCACCACGCTGTAGCGGATGAGCAATGAGACGGTCAAAGAAACATTCACATCCCATGCCTTACCTCAGCATTTGCCCAATGTGTGCAGCCTTGCAGCCTTTGCAGAGGATGAGAGCAATCAGTCATCTCCACACAAAAGGACAGCTGACGGAGGATTCCAGGAAGCAGAAAGCAGGATATCCCACGACATGCATCTTTGGCCTGCAGTCAAATGAAAATTTGGCACACAAATATCACAGCTCTCTCAGCTTCAAGGTCCAATGTTAGATCACTTTGTTAACTTTGCACACTACAAATAACGTTGAATTTTGATTTTCCATTTCACTTTTTTTAATTGAAGAATTCAGGGAGAGGAGCTTCACTTGCTTATCCAAATGCTTATTTAGCTCTCTCTGTATCACCAATTAGTGATTTTCAGACCTGTTTGTTTTAGCATATTGACCGATCAAATCCTCAGAAGAAGAGGATTAAATATTCTGACTGGATATATGGCACACGGTACTGTTAGAGAAATGTAACTCTTACTAATAAGGAGATGAGTTCCTCCATGATATTGCATTAGTGTGTCACACCAAATAGAACATTTTCCATAAATAAAGGATGCCTTGAAGTATTTTTGAAATAGGGGATGATGTGACTAGGTCATTTGACAAATTTGGACCCAGAGTTTAATCTGCAGCTTAAATTCTTTGGGAACATTTTAATCTCAGAGCCAGTCAGTGTCATCCTGTACTTGCACAGGTGTCAGTTTTGTTTGGGGTCCTGATTTAACGCTGAAGATGTGCCCTCCTCCATGCAGCACCATATATATCCACTCACCCTCCCCCTTTCATGTGTTATTTATTTATTTATTTATTTATTTATTTATTTATAATAAACCCCATGCACGTATACAGCCTCACCCTATATCGCGTTTCTCCTCTAGCCTTCGGAGAGGAAATGAGACTTGTGCTTTGAAGGGGTCCACCACTGGCATCTTAACTACGATTATGTGACCTGACAGTCTGAGGTCCTGCCGCTGACAGTGATCCATGTGGAGGGAAGGTTGTGATTGTCAGCGCGATGCTTTCCGCCGCTGAGCGCTCGCCATGCGGGGAGGCTGCGCCGCAATATCGCTACCGGCAAATTAAAGGGCTCCGAGTAGCGCAGACAAAAGGGGACGAACACAAGCACCCCCAGACCGCCCCCGCCCCCTCCTCGTGTTCTGAAAACATGTGTCTGCGGATGAGGACGAGCACCATTTTTTTCTTCTCATTAAACGGTGAGGTTGTGAGTTCCTGTAAACAACCTCTGACTGAAAACGAAGCGCATGGCGCCTAATTGCAGCCCAAAAAAAAAATCGCGGCGCGCGTTTTTTGTACATTATGATCTGTGGCGTGCGTGAGCAGGATTGCGCGGCACAGGTTCCCAAGGTGGAGGAACAACTGGTGATATGGAACGCACAACACATACGCATTTAAACACAGCCTTCTTTATTCCAGGGCTTCTTCTTTTTTTTTTTTTTTTTTTTTTTTTTTTAGTGTGCCAGCCGTCTGTCGGCTTCCAGACCGACACCATAATGGAGGGATGAGGGGCAGAGGGATGGGTGGAGAGGAAGGATGATGAGGAGGAGGGGAAGGAAAAGAAGGGGGAGGTGAAGGAGGAGGAGGAGGAGAGATGCGCCGCAGCGGAGAGGGGAGAGCTGGAGTCTGAGTGCGCGCTGGGGTGGGATGGTGCGCTTCCAAGGTCACATCTGCTCTATTTGATTATGCACAATCCGGTTGGATTTCAAAATAAAATCTACTGAACGGGCACCACGCTGGTGCTGCTCACTGAAACGCGTATCGGCCATATGTAAGCCATCATAATAATACACTATCAATAAACTAATCAATCAAAATTGAGAATGGTGTTCTGTTTCCTGTCATTATTCACAGTGAATAATACCGCCTAATCAATCAAGTGAGAAGTTTATAAATCATCCCACCTTTAAATAAAATGTTCTTTTTTCCTAAAACACTTTAAAACAAATATATATTTTTTATTTTTGCTCCGGTCTCTCTTCTCCACCCACCAGCAGATGTAGAGTTAAACCTGTGTAAGGACTCGGTCGACGCCTTTTCTCGTTTTATCTCGAAAGGAAAACGCCCCGTTTCCTGTTTCACCGAGCCAAATTTGGACCCTGGACAGAATTCACAGCTCCAGCGGCAAGGAAACACACCCGTCAGCAGCGCGCATTGGAGACAAAAAAAGGGGCGCATCACGGACAAAGGAAATATGGATGCGCTGGAGAGGATCCACCTCAGCCGGGCTGCACAATGGATGAGCCGCTGCTGTTTCCTTCACCCGGAGACCAATTAGCCCACCTTGATGAGGTGCTGGGATGCAAGATACTGCAAGCTAAAAAGGCGGAAGGCTGCGTTTAATCCGTCTGCGGATCCTGTGAGCTTGCGATGGCTTTGGCGGGGATATGCAAGCGGATAGGGAATACTGTGCCTTTTTGTTTTGTGATATTTTCCATATTTTGTGGCCTTTCGTTCGGACAGTTACGCTATACGATCCAGGAAGAACTGGAAAACGGAGCTCTGGTCGGCGATGTGGCGCACGACTTGGGGCTGGATATTCGAAAGCTCGCCACCCGGAAAATTAAGGTAACATCCAACAGCGGCAAGCGCTACGTGATTGTCAACTCCAAGAATGGCAAACTGCTCGTCAACGAGAGGATCGACCGGGAGGCTCTGTGCGACCTGGCCAGCACCTGCCTCATCAATCTGGAGGTGGTGCTCGAGAACCCAATGGAGGTGCACTACGTTGAGGTGGAGATCATGGACAGCAACGACAATACGCCGCAGTTCCCCAGAGACGAGTACCAACTGGAGATCATCGAGTCCGCTCTGCCGGGCTCTCGGTACCCGATCGAAAACGCCCAAGATCCGGACGTCGGATCCAATTCCGTCCGCATGTATCAGCTGAGCACAAACGACCATTTCGCGCTGGTGTCGAACAAACCCTCCCTAAATATGAAGCACATTGAGCTCGTGCTCAAGAAGCCCCTCGACCGCGAGCAGACGCCTTATCACCAGTTAATTCTAAGTGCTGTCGACGGTGGCACGCCGGAGAAGACGGGCACGGCTAAAATCAATGTCCGCGTCCTGGACTCCAATGACAACATCCCGACGTTTGACAACTCCGTGTACAAGGTGAAGCTGCGGGAAAATTCCCCCAAAGACACCTTGGTGATCAAACTGAATGCCACCGACCTGGACGAGGGCACAAACGCCGAGGTGTACTACTCCTTCAGCAGCTACACCCCAGAAAGAGTGAGGCAGATGTTCAGCATGGACACCAACACAGGTGAGATAAGAGTGAGGAGCAACGTGGACTACGAGGAGACCAACTCTTATGAGATGTACATTCAGGCGATGGACAAAGGCCCCGGGGCGGTGGCGTCCCACTGCAAGGTGGTGGTCGAGGTGGTGGACATCAACGACAACGTCCCTCAGATCGTCCTGTCGTCCCTGTCGAGCCCCGTGAGGGAGGACGCCCGGGCCGACACTGTTGTGGCCCTCATCAGCGTTACCGACCGGGACTCGGGCGCCAACAAGCAGGTGAGCTTGGAGATCCCGGCGGGCCTTCCGTTCAAGATCAAGTCATTCAGAAATTATTACACTCTGGTTACCTCAGCCTTCCTGGACCGTGAGACCACCGATGCCTACAATGTCACTTTGAGTGCCACGGACGGAGGGAACCCGCCGCTCTCCTCCCAGAAGACCATACAGGTGGACGTGGCCGACGTCAACGACAACCCGCCACGCTTCGAGCAGACCTCCTACACGGTGTACGTGGCAGAGAACAACGCCCCGGGCGCCTCTTTGTGTACTGTGAAAGCTCAGGACGCAGACATCAAAGAGAATGCGCGCATCACTTACACCGTGCTCAATGACAACAACCACGGCATCCCTGTCGCTTCCTATGTGTCCGTGAAGGCCGACACCGGGGAGGCTTACGCCCTGCGAGCCTTCGACTATGAGTCACTGAGAGAGTTCCACTTCCAGGTCAAAGCCCAAGACGGGGGCATTCCTCCGCTCAGCCGCGTCGCTACCGTCTACATCTACGTCATGGATCAGAACGACCATTCACCATTGATAGTAAACCCTCCCGGCAATGGCACGCGCTCATTAGAAACGGTCCAGAAGAACGCCGAGCCCGGTGCCTTGGTGACCAAAGTGGTGGCGTACGACGCGGACGCCGGGCCAAACGCCTGGCTGGTGTACCTGCTGGAGACAGCCACCGACCTGGACCTGTTCAAGGTGCACGAGCACACGGGCGAGATCAGGACCACCCGCAGGATCCTGGAGGACAACTTCACGTCCTTTGCCCTGACTGTCCTAGTGAAGGACCACGGGCAGCCCGCTCTCTCCTCCACTGCCACCATCAACGTGGCCGTGATGGAGGTGCCGCCCAAGGTGGCCCCGGATCCCAAGAGGATCATCCGGCCCCACAGCACACTGCTCTTCTCCAACGTGACCCTCTACCTGATCGTGGCCTTGAGCGCCACCACCTTCGTGTTCCTGGTCACTGTGGTGGTGCTGGCCATCGTCCGTTGCCACGCCTACTGCACCCAGCCAGGGTCCTGCTCCCCGTGCTGTGTGTCGCAGAAGCCCCCTCCGGATGGCGGGAGCAGCAGTGTTAGCGCCGGTGCCGTAGGGGGCGCCGGCCCCGGCGGACCCGGCGGACAGCCCAACAACAACGTGGTGCTACGCCGGGACCTGAAAGTGGAGCCGCACTACATTGAAGTGCGAGGCAACGGCTCCCTAACAAAGACGTACTGCTACAAGACCTGCCTGACCGCCACCTCAGGCAGTGACACATTCATGTTCTACAACACAGGACGCCCCATCAGCGGCACCTGGGGCAGCGGCGCCGACCGCTTCTTCACCAACAACAGCGGTTTTGTGCGCAGACTGAGCATGCCCGACGCCTCGATGCAAATCTGCCCAGAGGTGCGTCATTCATTTTTTATGCTTACCTTTTGGCTGCGTTACTGGAAGGTCATGAGTCAGTGTGTTTGCGCCGCAGTAGATCTGATGAACACATATTTAGTTCCAAACAATGTCAAACCCCTTTTAGGTCCATGTTAAAGGTGACTATCGTTAAGGTTATTAGACCCAGCAGTGTGTTGTCACTGCGAGGTTATGATATTCCTGCAGGCTGCCACCTCCCCCCCCCCCAATGTTCAGACCCCACTTGTGGTGTGCACTTGTGCATCCGCACAGCTCCGCTCAGCACTCACACTGCATTAGAGTCAGCCATGATGCTTTTCAGGGTACCGTGTTGTTTGTGATGATTCAGAGGTTTGTGTCTCACTTTGAGGCTGTCATCACATCCTCACTAAGAACAGGTCACATAAAGTCTCCTGCTCCTTGCTCTGTCTCCAAGCGAGGGGGGTTTGCCTCTGCATTTGTGTGATGTGTGTGTGTGTGTGTGTGTGTGTGTGCCTGTGTATGTAAGCATGACTGCTTCACTTGTGCCATTGAGGTTATTTGTCTTGAGCGAGGCCGTAGCAGACTAGTCATTGAGACCCACCACTGTGAGGGAACCACTCATTTACACTCCTTAATGACACTGTGAAGACATTGTTAGAAAGGTTATCATGATGCAGCTTAATGTGTTTTAGTGCCTTATTCTACACACGGTAATACTGATTTTTTGAGTTCCCCCAAATAAATAAAGCCCTCTTCTTTTACATTTTTTTTTCCTTTAATTTTAAGACTACAGATAGTTTGATCTCTTATATTCTATTTTAAAAATCCCATATTAAGATTCAATGCAGTTCCATCCCACTTAATGTTAGGATCCCTCTAAGGTTTATGATGAAGGTTTTTCCTCATTTTTAGTTTCCGTGTAAACTAAATAACAAGTAAATATAAGAGCATCGGTGAAAACACACTATAATTAATGAACCACCCTCTTGAGCGTTAAGTATAATTGGAAGTTTTAAATGCGTTGCTCAATCATCCAGAGATATTTTAAATGCAGCTGCACATCTTGGCTGTGAATTATTGCAAAACATATGTAAATGAAACATACAAGAAATTTACATCAGATTCTGGTCATTCAGCCAGCAACATTTGAAAATAGAAACATGTAAGCCTTATTTTGCATAGTGTTTGGGAGCACTACCTTGAGCATGTTTGGCAGATGCATTTTTACTACTTGTGATGAAACAGGACATCTGTTAGCCAAGAGGCAACATCAATAATATTCAAAGATCATCTCAGCACAAACTAGTTATAAAGGATTTAAAACTCTTAGTATTCTTCATTAATGCGCAAAAGACCAGGGACTTACTTGATGTTGAAAGAAAATGTATTTAGTAATTTCAAATTGATGAGCACAGTCCCCAACAAGGTCGAGAGGGCATCTCTCTGGATTTACGATCGCGGCCATCAGGTGCCCTCCAGCGTTAGGATGTTAGTGAGGAGAAAATTTCCTGCAAAGACAAGTGCAGCAGCAAGAATTAAATTAACCTCCAGCCTCATGTTCCTCAGCCCCGGCAAATTGGGTTTACTCGAGGAGGCCGGGTCTACCAGAAACAAAATACTCTCCCCTGAGTTGGACAGAGGTACAGAATGTGCCGTCTTTATCTGGGACACTTGCTGCTGCCTGAGCAGGTCCGTGTCCGGCCCAACGTAGCCTGCGCTGCCGTGCAGATGTTCACGGTGCATCTGTTTAGTGCCTATTCATGAAGAAAATCAATGGACGGGCAGGATTAATGGCCATGAAAGACTGGCTCATTAAAAATATGACTTCTGACCCCGTAGGATTCATATAGTTCGACAGATGAACTGGCTGTTGGCTGCGTAGTCAACGAATTACATTTGATAAACATATGCTGCGAGAGTTCAAGTTATACATGTTGTTTGCCAGGGTTTGGTTTTTTTTTTTGGTTTTTTTTTAAGTAAATTATTCACTGAGTAAATTTTTATTAGAAATTACAGCCAATTTAGTTTCTCCATTATTATTCTCCTACTCAGATTGTTCTGAGAGACTACTCATATAAAAAGAATGAGAAACTAACAACACTGTACAGTAAAACCCTCATGTTTACATGGCACAACATGTTGACCAGTCGTCCTCATAGTTGGCCACCTTTTTAGGTGCCTTCAAAATAATATCAGTATGACAGCCACTCACCCAGCTGCTGCAGACCAGAGGAACAGATTGAGGCTGTGTTGGCCATAATAGCTCTTATTTATTGAGTTTTTTTGGTGGCGGGGGGGGTGAAAATTTACCAGCAGACCCCTGGGAGTTCCTAGCACTCAACCGAGGTTCATCAGTGACAGACGGTTTTACTGTTGTCACACATCGATACACACACACATACACACGGACCCGCACAAGTTGTGCTATACAAACAGTGAAAGGGCAGCATTCACATTTATGGAGCAGCTGTCCAAAAACTCATCAGTATGGCTTTGAGTCACTGTCCTGTTTAAAGTACTGCTGTGTGTCTGTGTGTCAATACGTAAGTATGTGTGTGTCTGTGTATTTTGTGTGTGTGTGTGTGTGTGTGTGTGTGTGTGTGATAGAGACTGTGATGGGAAACACGACTGCAGCCTTCCCGAGCTGGGATGTGCATCATGTTTAATTGATGAGGCCATGAGCCCATCCTGCTTCTGCACTGTATCAGATCATACTAATCCCCCCCTCTCTCTCTCTCTCTCCACCCCCCGCCCCCATCTCTCTCTCTCTCTCTCTCTCTTCCTCCTTGCTCACTCAGCCAAAAGCCCCGAATGCTGACTGGCGATATTCTGCATCTTTGAGGGCAGGGGTGCAGAGGTAAGCACTTTCCACCTTCAAACTCTCCCTTAACTTCTGATCAACTGAAAAAAAAAAAAAAAAAAAACAATTTACGTCACATCCAGGACAATACTTGTTCCCCTTAACTTCAGGTGCAGTAAGGAATTTGATATGCCACCAATGTTTTCCAACTACAGTTTGTGTCTCTCTGGTCTGTTGTTTGTTCCCTTCCAAACGTGGAAAGTCCGAGAGATTAGTTTCAGGAGGAAGCTAAAAGTGGGTACATTTGAAGCAGGGTCTAAGGAGAGTGAGCGAAACTCTGAAGCTAAATACGGTGTTTTCAGAAGATTTGTAGAGCTTTTGTGGGGCAATCGATGCTGCGAAGCTGCTCTACTGGAGTCTAGCATGGCAGGGGGAAAGATAAAGATCTGAAAGCAGGTACTCACAATGTACTTTTTGAGAAAGGAAAATCTAACCAATTTCTTAATTCTCAGTCACCTCCTATTTTCCCTAGTGCACATGTATGTTCAATATGTTATGTTAAATCATTTAATAATTTGCTAATGAGGTGTCAGTTCCACCCTTTGAGAGCGCCCTGTCTACCCAACAAAATATCATCAGGCAGCAAACGACCGTCATGTGCTCATTTCTGAAGAACTTTCAACACTATTAGATAATGAGGCTGCTCCACTTAAAATTTAGGATTGACAAAAAAAAAATATATATATATATATATATATATATATATATATATATATATATATATATATATATATATATATATATATATATATATACATATATACATGTATATATGTATATATATATATATATATATATATATATATATATATATATATATATATATATATATATATACATATTCAATAACATGGGTCCTTTAAAAGTGTGAAAATCTGCAGTGCGACTCTCCAAATCACCATCATCAGAGAGGAGCGCTAATGACCCTCAGCCTCCTTAAAAACCCACCCGCCCCTCCACTGCCAGCACCCCGCCCGCTTCCTTTGGGGCTGCATGGCTCCCATCAGTGAATCTGTGGCGCTCCTCCGCTCCGGTGTAATTCAATATAGGTCATCTACATTCTGAGCGTTGGCACCCCTAGTTACAGTCTTGGAGCAGGAAGCATGAAGGACAAATGAGCCGACGATGACCTTTCTCAGACTGGGATCAGATGCACACATGCATCTGAGCGTGTGCACAGACGGCCGCCCAGCGCACACATGCTTGCGTGAGTGTGTGTGTGTTTCTGTGGGTATTTATATACTTTTGTCCAGTAGTGAGGTTGGTGCAAACAGACAGCAGAGGACATTTTTGGACTGTGGTTGCCCAGTGAATTTACTGCTTGCATGCAACAACTTTTTTATTTTTTATTTTTTTTGCGAATGTAGTTCACCTTTTAAAAAATAAAGCCTTGTGGCATGATCACATCCCAATTTGCTGATTGGAAGATCAATCTAACAGTGGGGCACAGTGGTGCAAGTGATTAATCCAAAATAGGGCTTGATGAGGTTGTCGGGCGTGTTGATAAACTGGTTCGTGTCTTCAAATAATAATGACGATGTGTCTCAGATTGGGATTAAAAGGGAAAAATGGCAGACCAGGGTTCCTCTGACTAATGAGGTACTACACATGTACCCTCATTAGATTCCCACTGAATATCAGAGATTACCAAAATTAGGGGGACCTGGCAATAATTGGGTTTTGTGAAAATAGTTCCTCAGCCCCATCTGACGTAATGATCAGGTTGCAGAAGTTTGTCTAAAAAATATAATTGAGACAACTTGACGTCAGGGCAGCAGCTGGAATAGCAGTGACTAATGAGTTTTACCTCCTCATGTCTCGAATTTGTACCGATTTTCCGAATTTCATGCTAACAAAGCTCAGTGGTCGGTAGCCTTGCTCTCGTGCTCCATGCAAGTTTGATTTAATTGGAGATCAGTGTTAATTTCTGCGGTGCGCAGGGTATCATAATGTGCATCATGTCATCCTGACATGGATTAACATAAATCATCACCGCAATTTGCCGCTGCCACGTCTGAGATGGCAGCGCCTGTAACGCGCACAGACGCGGAGAGGCTCATATTAGCGCTTAACCCCAACGCGTGCATGCTGTAATGTATCACTACTCGCGGCATGCTGCATCAACATTACTGACCCACATTCCCCAGTGCAGTCATTCAGAGGAGAAAGCACCAGTCCGGGCGGCATAGCGCTCCCCTGCACGTTCAACTGCCACCCTTCGAGTGCAAAAGTACACAAAGCACCACCGGTCAGCATGCAACTCCACCATTTTAGAGCCACTCCATCCACGTTATATGTTGTTGCGTTGCAGCCAGGTAGACACACGGAATAGGTTGCATTGCAGTGGGTGCAACTGATGCGCTGGGCAGACTCATTGTTGAGGAAAAGGGAAGAAAGTTATGAGCCCAGGTTCATGACAGCATGAGGCACCTGTAATGTTGATATATGAGAGGGTTATATGAGAGGGCTTAAGGGGGTTTCTCACTTAACACAGTTGAATTGGTTCTCTGTGGCACAGCCCTCCCATTGATGTACTGTTTCTGTAGTATGATTATGATAAGATGGCTAGCTACCTAGTTTGTGAAAGGAAGTTACTAATGCTAAAATGACAGTTACGCATACTTTCACATGAGCTTATGTTCATGTTTTTGTAAAAGGTCTTGCTAATGTCAAGGCTGAGAGAACCCTGTCTGTACATAGCCAGCTAGATGACAAGCTAACTAGCTTAGCTCACACAATCTTATTTTTAAGACAAGCCACACCCCATGTATCATTCTCTGTTTGTGTGGCGTCTGCTATTTTGATTCAATTGGTTGTAGGTTTCATCTGTTTAGCCACTCATTAGCTACGTGCAGTTAATCTTTGTTGGATTGCTGGCTTTGAAACCTTGGAAATAAATACAGGATCCAGCTAAAGGTTTTGTACTAAACCAAAAAATAGGCATGCTTGTTCATTTGGGTGTGACATGACAGAAAAGAAAATGCCACACCAGACTCGTCTCTGTCTCTTGACTGCATCTCCTGACTGATCCAGTGACAACAAAGTGCAGATAAGTGTCCAAATACATACACTGCAGTGCTCAAAGGCTCTAATATGATTTGCCAGTCGTGGGTTTTCACTGTGAAGCAGCTGCTGTCAGAAAAAGCTACAAAGGCGGTCGGCCCGCTCTCAAAGTTCCAGTTTCTCATATAGAAGACAAAACGAGTTGGAAGAGGGAACAGAGAGCCCTGTATTCACTCACAAGGTGACAGGTTAACACAAGCGGGAGAAATACATCATGTAATGTGACAGTTCTTTTTTTTTCTTTCTTTTTTTTTTTTAAATCGTCTTCATCTCGCTCATCACTTATATGATGGAGACAAACCTGAAGGCTTTTATGAGATTGGAAAACCAGAGCAGTTGTTTTTCCCACATCGATAACACAGCCATTGACTTGAATTATATATAGATGCAGTTAGAATAGCCATCGCACAATAACGTATTTTCTTTTTTCTTCTTTGTAGTTAGTTAGCCAGCGGTTAGGGGGAATAGTCAGTGAACAAGTTAATAGAAATGGGGAATTGTGACAAACGAGTCAGTAAAAAACGAGTCAAGCTTGGATCTTTTTTGTTTTTTTTGATGTTTTTATGTATACGTGTTCGGTAACTGGTGTCCAAAAACGTAGTTTCACATTATTTTAACAAAAAAAATCCAGTGTGGGAAGCCCTGTTGTGCTAAATGTCCAATCTTTTACACTTTTGCAGCAGAGCTAAGGTGGCTTAAATCAGAGCCCTTGCTCAGTTGAGATACAAACAGAACATGATTGATATACTCCAGTGCTGCACTGCATTTCAAGACTCCATCTTATCATTTGCACTGTATGAGGAAACCCGTTGTGCCAGAATAGGTGCAACTTGAAGATGCGACTGCTCTCCGTTCATGGTCGCTGCATATTTGCAAGCTTGAGAGAGCCGCACGCCTGGAGCAAGAGAGGGTGACTTGGCTGTAATTCAGCCGTGAAATTATCAATGTATAGATCAGGCGCTTTGGATGGTTGGACGAGAGTGCCGCGTTGGTTTTGGATAGTGGGATTTCCAAGGGTCTTATGACCATCTCGGATGTAGAGCATTGCTTCATTACAACAACAAGAACAGTAACAAAAAGAACTGAAAGAAATCATCACAGCCTTTGCTTTTGACTTGCTAGCTTTGACTGAGTTCTGTGTTCTGTGCCTTCCAGTTCGGTCCACATGGAGGAGGCTTCCATGATGCAGGGAGCCCAAGGGATGCTGGTACAGAACTGGCCCACCGTGTCCAGCGCCGCAGGTGAGTAGAAGACCCTCAGTTAGAGACCCGAGTACAACTGAATCATGTCTGCAAGCGAAAGACGACAGATGCTGTCAGCTGTGAACGCACATCAGTAACCAAATGCGACAAGAAAACAAAGAAGGGTGACTTCAGAATGTTTGAATGCTAAAGCAGGTTGATGTCGAGCGTGCTGAAATGTCTTTAACTTTTAATAATATGTGGATAGGGCAGGTTAGCAGGGTGGAGTTGAGCTGTTTTAAAGCTGAACCTATAAACCCCAGATGCACGAAAGAGTGTCATGAACTTCACAGAGGATTAATTCTGTGGTTAAGGCCCATGTTGGACATCAACGACTTCCATGGAGGCACCTGTTCCACAGCTGCGGCTTTGAGAACGGTCGCCCGCTGAGCATCTTCGCCATCGCAACATTGCAGTGCAATTGTGGTTCAGTAAGAGTTGAGCTGAGGTGCCAGAAAGCCTCAGTGGGAGGAGGGGGAGGGGCCTGTGCAGAGCTGCTGTTAGACCAGCGTGGCCCACACAAACGGCATTGCAACTGGGAGTTTTCGCATTCCAAGAGTCTGCGACAGAAAGAAAGAATTTCTTCTCCAAGATTTTAACAACAGTGTTTTAGAACATCGTGTTCTCTTCCGCTCAGCTCCAGCTCCACAGGCAGTGGTTTTTGGGTTGTTTTTCTTTTTTTTCTGTCTGGATCCGGGAATTAAAAACATGTGAGGAGACCCGAGGGTGAAGGGCAGCGTCACAGTCAGTCGTGACAGAATATGACCTCCTGTCTGTTAGCTTCTCTGTCTCTTTAGTGGGAAAGAAAGATGCTGGCAGTGTTTTTGTTTTTTCTCCGAGCAGACGGAGAGTTGCCTCTCAGGCGGCGGTGCAGAGACCCAATCGAACGCACGGCCCCGCTGCAGACTTATCAGGAGGAGAGGGCTGTTGCATTCATTTGTTCGTCGCGCCCTAATCAGGCGTGCGGCTGGGTGATACTCCTCCCTCCGCACGACTCAAGCGGCTTATTTTTGCACCTTTTTTCTCGCCCGCGGTGATTGTTGCCGTGGCTGGGAAGTCGGCCGATGTGCTGCGATGCATTCAAATGCGGCGCGGTCGGCCAGAGTGTTTCTCTCTGCGCAAGGGGCCCCTGGTGCAGACGAGGAGACATTTGTCTGGAGCCAAAAGGGGGGAAGCAGAGACGTATTATCAGAGAGCCAGTAATATTAACCCCGAGCTGCTTCTGTCCTCTTGTTACTTTTTTTTTTCTTCCACTCACAGTCTGCTCGTCTTCCACCGCAGACTGCGATATATGTCCCGCACCTCGGCGGAATCGGCACAGTCATGCCTGGGAGGGAGCAGAAGTGGCACAGGACATTTCGTAATGCTCAAGTAAAAGGGTTCTAGTTTGTGGCAGGATATGCTTAAGAGTTTATCTCTGATTCATGCAGCCTCCCTTTTGTGGACTAAACTGAATCGCATCAAACTACTGAGGTGAGTTTAGTGGAAAAAACAACCAGTCCTTTCTGAAGCAACCACAGCAGGTTTTTTTCCCTTCAAGGACAATTGAGTTGGATGGAAATTGTGGCTTTTTTCCTTGTTTATGGAAGATGATATTTTTCTTTCAGACTATGGGGTTCAAAGGGTGTCTGGCAGTTTTAAAAAGGGTGTGGGGGGGAGTCATAAAGAGGGTAAGGGGGTTCTGGGTGGGGGGGGGGGCATAGAGGTGTTGGGGGATGGAGGAAGAGAAAGGTTAAGAGGATTGGCAGGTTCCTGCAGTAGTGTTGTTGCTAGGGAACGCCATGTGACCCGTTGCCTGGCAACACTGTCTAACGGAGGGAGACTGCTGCAGCGGCCGCGCCCTCCGAGGCAGTTTCCATGGCAACTGGTCAAATCTCTGAATGGAAGATTTAGAAGGCGCCGTCGCGAGCCCGTAAGGAAGAGGGGACTCGGCGAGGGGCAGGTGGTCCAAGGGACTATGAGGGCGCTCGCTCGCTCGCTAGCTCGGGCGGGTGGGCTGGAAAACAATGCAGCACGTCGCTTGCACTCGCACATGACACACCCAGCAATTGCGGCAGTGTTTGTTTTCACAACACGTACGGCAGATTTGTGCACGTGCTGTGAAACAGCTTCGGGACTGACTGGAGATGGAACTTCATCCCGGACTAGACGGGGAAATAAGGCGCCCTCTGTGTCAAAATGTGGGACATCAGGTTACGGCAAATGAGGCTTCCGACGCCCACATATCTGCGCCAGGTGTCATGGCAACCTCCTCGCAAGGAGCCGCACTGACCTGCTTACCAGCGCTCATGCGATAATCCCCCTCAGACGAGCGCTCGCTGTTGAAATATGGGCTAATATGAAGCAAAGGCAGAATCGCAAATAATCCTCAGTGTCAGCGAGCGGCGAGCGATCGTGGAGTGGAAGGGAGCTCTCTGCAGAGTCGCACCGCCATGAATTATTTATCTTTTCACACGGACCTACACACATACACACACACACACACTCAGGAGCAAGGAATATATGGAGTTATTACCTGGGTTTGATTGCAGAGTGCACCAGGACGTCCTGGGACGTTCACATCGCCCACTTGATTAGATGCTGCACAGGCGCTTGACATCTTGTCTTGGGAGGTTGCGCACGAGGAAGCGCTCGAGGCTGATCAAGTGTGGAAAAACAACAGACACGCTGTCACACTAAAAATAATGTGAAATAAACCAGGATGTTATTAAGGTTGTTTTAACTACTAATAGTCAATCAGAGTCTGTGTCAATGGGTTGGGGTCCCAGTTCATGTTACCCACTGCAGTTTCTCCAACTAACTGTTCCCCTCCTCACCTGTGGTGGCGCTGTGTTGCAGAAATAATGAATTATAGAATGAGACAAACAGTCAACAAGAAACCCTGCTTCTCTATTGGTTAATGCAGCTCAACTCATTACATGCACGTCTGTTTTGGTTGTGTTCACCCAGCAGACTGTGGTAGTATTATAAATATAGCATGACTCTATAACAATACAGAAATACAATGTCACATATGAAGCCCTGCGATGAACTGGCGACTTGTCCAGGGTGTGACCTTGCCTTCGCCCTATGACAGCTGGCATTGGCTCCTCAAAGCCCAGCAACCCTGAGTTCAGAGAAAGCGGCTGCAGAAGATGAATGAACGATTAATATATAAATATTTTATTCTATTCACTGTAACACAAAGTCTAATACAAAGGAGAGAGTGCAGCCGACTTTTCTGTGAACTCTGTCATGCCCCCCAGAGCCAAAAAGGCTTTTTTTGTGAATGTGTGTCAGCATTTCGTTACTGAGCCCAAGTGTGGCTGCAAATATGGTGTCAAATGAGCAAAATGCATAAAAGGACCTGCAAAAAAATAAATGAAATAAAACAAAATCCTATAAATGTTGCAAAAGCCTCCCTTTGACAGTAGTGCCAGGTAGCAGGAGACAGTGGCAGCCTGTCCGCTCGGTAAAATGGAGGTGCATTGTGCACAGCGGCATAACAAACTGGAATGCTGCCTTGATAAGTGCCACCACATCCAGCCTCACATTATCTTGCGCCTCTCCTCTAACTCACCGGCTGTCTTCTGGTGTTTATTTTAAGCGCGCCTGTCCTCCTCCGCACAGGAAATGTGTCTTCCTCGCCTCAACCATCGGGAGCTGTTGAATAGGACTTATTTTAAAATGCCAGAGCCTCTTCCTGGGTTTTAATACCCAGATTAAATACAAACAGACCAGGCCATACCGTCAAATGTCATAATCCTTAAAAAAAAAAAAAAATAAAATAAAGAAAAGGCAGATGTGCCGCACCGCTTTAACCCTGTGAAGATAAGACGATAACACGCTGACGCCGAATAATCACATAACAAGATCAATTACGCTGGCCAATTTAAAAAAATAATGCATGAGGATTTTTGTAAACTGATGCAAGAAATTGAAAGGGAGGCGGAGAAAAATCTTGAAGTTCCTGTGACGTCGCGGCTGCACATTGTTTATTCATCGGGGTCCTTTACCCACTAATTATTTAATGTGGGCTAAAAATAAGGTCCCCTATTTAAAGCACATCGAAAAGAAATTATTTATATGTGCCTGTCACAAAGAACTGTAGACGCAGAAATGGACGTACACATGTGTTCATCTAGAACTGTTACCAATACCACCTTCAACACCAGTTTCTAGGAAAAAGGGACATCAAAATATCATTTCACTTAATTGATATAGTTCACATGATAACTTCATGGCATATAAATTTCGAAGACTAAACATGTAAAAACTAAACAACTGATTGGACAAAAAGTCTATCAGATTGTTTATGGCTAGTTTTGCCAGGTGCTGCGGGAAGCAATATGATTCAGCTGTGCTGAGCACGTCCGGCAGTTAAATCTTTCTGTGTCATTCTTTGTTCTTCTTCTTAATGTCAAAATGTCATTGAGTTCAGATAAAACTGCCCCCCGCCACTGCGTCTAATCTCTCTTGCAGGTAGGGTCACAGTAGCTTCCTGCCTTTCTTCTTGTTCTTCTTCTGTGGTTTTTAGGGACAGCTAGCATCAGTGGCATCACATCAAGGTTGCTCAAACAGGCTTTTTTATTGGCTGGGTCGTGCCCCCATATTGTCCAGCCCATCCAGTCCAGGATAGTGAGACAACTATGCATTGCCTTTTAATTCTATACACACCTGTCCATACCACTGTGGCGCAGCCTCTCTGCTAACTGAGCTCATTGTGCTGGGGGCGCTGCGCACATGGACAGTATTTCCAAATAGTGTACTTCCCAACGGGTTGGTGGATGAGACCATTTCAGCTCTCCAGCGATGTCATAAATAGCCGGCAAAGACGAAATCAAACAGATTCTTTTTTGCAAGGGCCTGTTTGATCTAAATAAAATCCAGACGGAAAGTAGGTCATGGCAGAGGGAACTGGTGTGGGCTTGAGAGCACCGTGTCTGTGAAACACGCCCACCCCATCCTCCCCGCTGCCGTCCTCCTCCTCCTCCTCCTCCTCCCTCCTCCCCCTGCTCTCTCTGTCTCCCTATCTCATTTGACATCCTCCCTTTCTCTCTGTTCTATCTTTAACCTCTTGACCTTAATAGCAACGTATTTCTTTCACTTTAGATCATTCCCTTTCTACATCGAAAAGGATTTTTTCTTTGTTTTCCACACGTCTTATATATTTGCCGTATTTCTGAGTCCATTTCGCCACTTCCTCTCTGCTCCGCTTCCCTGTCACGTCCGCGCTGGAGCGCGAGCGGCTGAGTCTCCATCTCAGGGCCCGCTGTGACAGCGGTATTAATCTGCCGCCATCATCCGCAGACAAATCGCGTTGCCAAGTTTAACGTCCCCGTGGTTTAAAAGGTTTATTCCCCTCCAGTCTTCCCTCCTGTGGTCTGAGCCGAACGGCTGCCCTGAAAATGTCTGCTCCCCCGTGGCCACTGCTGCGTCGCCGAGCTATTGCTCTGCACGCTTTTGCTTGGTTTCAATTATTCCTGACATGTCAGATTTCATGAGCGTCGCATGCACCATCGTCTGAGTAAGTCACAGGAAGGAGCCAAGTGCGTGACAAGCGTGATGAGTAGTTTCTGGCAAACTCTTTGCTGTGGATGTTTCGGCGCATAGAAGTTGTACTCGGTAGATCCTGCGCGCCGTGGATGAGCGCGAGTCGATGCGTGCATGTCGCATGTTGAGATATTCACAAATTCATGTGTTGTGGGGGAAAGTCTGCATGTGAGGCTGTTTGAGCTGTAGCAGTACAGTCAAGAAATGGACAGATGATGGAAGGATTGTTGGAAGGTTTCTATCAGAATAAACTCAAAAAGACTCATAATGTTTTAATCACAGCCACTCATGTCGGGTGACATGGGTGACGGATACCTACCCAATCAGAAGGCTTCAGGATCCATCGTGTGTTCAACAAATATCCCACCACCACCAACTGGGCCTCTGACATTACCCAGAGCTGAGTGATAAGAACAAAGATGGGAAACATTGGCTTGTCTATTTCTGTGATATGCAAATTCTATCTATTTGCACCCACAAAGGCGAGTTTTAACGCATTTAACCCAGTTTCTGGGTTAAATGCAGAAAACAAGTGTCACTGTGCTTATGAGACCAGTATTGTATCTCAGTCTTGGTAAAAACTGTACGTAGATGGAATAGCGGATCATAATGTAAATATTTGTACGTATATATATATATATGCACATACATACATAAATACAGACACACACACATACATATAAATCTCTGGGTAAAGAGAAGCTTTTGTGCCCTGACTGTGCCTTCTCTCTTTGTGCTAAGCTAACAAGCTGCAGGCTGTGGTTTATATTCCAGAAATCACACAAAGCCTAATCTAATTTTCGGCAAGGAAGTGATTAAATATTGTTCCCAAATAAGCCCCTCCTTTATGGAGCAGAGTGATATAAATGGTTATCGGAGAAGGGGCAATTTTTCATGTGATTTCTCTATTTTCCCCACCTTGTTCTTTTGTTGTTTTTTTTTTTTATTAATTCCCTGTGTAGATGGAGAAGGAGGTGGGGAGCTGTCACCTCCAGTGGGCGCTGGAGTCAACAGCAACAGCTGGCACTTCAGATATGGCGCCGCCCAGGGCTACGGCCCCCCTCAGCCCCTCAAGCCTGGGGAGCTTCCTCCCGAGGCCTTCATCATCCCCGGATCGCCAGCCATCATCTCCATCCGCCACGACTCCGGCCCCGTGGACGACAAGGGTGACTTCATAAGCTTCGGCAAGAAGGACGAGGCCAAGAAGAAGAAAAAGAAGAAGAAGGACAAGAAGGACAAGAAGGATAAAGGAAAGGATGACGGTGGAGACGACTAGAGGAGACGGAGTGATTTGAAAAAAGAGCGACCAAACCGACAAACATCCCACAAAACCCAAAAGCCAGACAAAAAAAGGTCAAATGCATACTGTAGAATCAAGGGAGCTTCCTCGTATTTTATTGACACAGACATTGTGCAGCGGCCAAATATTGATTCGACCCGGCCTGGGTCTTTGTAAACCAATGTTTCTCGATCTTTCTCCGCTCATTTGGCCCACAAGGTTTGGCTGGTGAAAGGTTCATTGTAGGCAAAAAGTTCTCTGTAGGCAGACTTCACATCATGGCTGGACCAAATTCGAACAGACACAATCTTACTAAACTACCCGCAGCCTATTGTTTGCTAAATAAAAATGAGAGACACCCAATAAGGAGGACTATTTGTATCTGAGCATTGCCAGCTGAAGCTGTCCTTGCTGGCATCTCTGTCTTAATGCAGCCCACTCCCGCTTTCTTTTTATTTTTCACCTAGTTTCAGGTGAAGCCAGAGCCAAACTGAGGAAATTTACAATGAGAGGCTTTTATTGTCAATAACATGGAGGCCTTGTAGAATTCAGAAAATGTGGTCTTTTGTATTAAAAAGAAAAGAAAACCAAATGAAAAAGTAACAATAAATGGTATATGTACCAGGAGAACAAATAGCACCAGAGGAAACAATAGAGGTCTACTATCAAATTTTAAAAAAATCTAAGGAAAAAAAAAAAAAAATGCTGTTTCACTGTAACATGGACCTGCACAAGGTTGCACCAACTATGCGCAAGTTTGTTTCCAGGTTGGGGATTAAAGTAATCGTGGCTCTGTTATTGCTAGTTAATTTACGATTAGCAAGTCACCAAATTGGATCTTGCCACTGGTACTATTGGGGTTTTACAGCAGTAGTTGGAACCGATTAGATGAGTGACCAATCAGTAGCTCCTTCATGGGTACAAATCACAAGGACTTGTAATTAGAAAGATTGGCGTTTAATTCATGGTTGGGCTGTGGGGAGAACCTGCTGTGAAGGGACTTCTGCACGTTTTCACCTATTTTGTACAATACGTACGTAGACCCAGTTTTGGGTCAAGAACAAGAAAAAAAAAAGTTTATATGACTCGTTAGTATCGATTTGGGGGTAATGACAATATTCCTGTACTACTTAGAATTATAATTCATTACGCTACCTTTGAGTTATATTTCAGATGATTTCGCCAAAATAATTGCTTAAGTATGACGGGTTACTTTAAAATGCTAATGTGTAATTTATTGCAGCTTGTCCCAGGTCCAGAAGGGGGCGATGTGGTTGCATAATGACTGCATAGGCCCTCTCGCAAATTATGATTCTGTAGCTATGAAACACGACACAGCTAGCACCAATCGCATTGTGCCAATACAGTGCTGTTTCTTATAACAATAGTTCCGTTGTAACATTAAACCCAGGTGTACAATTCCAGCAACAGGAAACATTCTTTATCATATGGAATTTTTACAGTGTCTGAAAACAGACACGGAATTGAGAAAAAAAAATCAAAAAATCTACCTTACAAATGTTGTGATGCTCAGTAAATAGGTGAAAACGTCCAAAAGTCTCAGTCCCGCTGTCGCTCAAGCTACATCATGGCATGGACAAAAAAAAGGAACAAAAAAAAAGAGAATCCTAATTTACTGTTAGTGAGTGCAATTATGTGACTTTGTATCATTTGCACCTGCTTTCTTGCTTGCTTAACTATTTAGTTGTTACTTAAGATTGCGTGACGGATTATTGTGGTGTTACCGCTTGTGTTTTAGCAAAGCGTTAAGTGCAGGATATCGGGGCTTCTTGGGAACTAAAAAAAAAACAAACATGCAGCTGATGCAACCGGAAACCCTTCCCCCGACCTGGAGCCTTGTCCGGCGCTGGTCGACGAGGGGTCTCCTTCCCATCCAGCCTGACGCAAAGATAGTGTACAGCGACGCTGACTCTGTCTGCCTCCTGCTCACACGTACATACAGGCAAATTTGCTCTGTTACATGCAGACATACATATACACATATATATATATGAACATACACACAGACACAATACACACACGTAGACTTGCGCAAACTCCAAGACTGAAGGCCAGTGCCATCCTCGATATGGGAGTGTATTATATGGCTGGGATGCAGGGAACGCGGTTCGTTGCTTCTTTTCTGTTCAAAGCTGATCCCTCTACTTGTGTCTGAATGTTAAGTAGTCGTACTTCAAGCCTTGCGCCGCTGCCTCTACCGCTTCAGTGCTTGCCCGCTTGCCTGTTTCCTTCCTCTGCTCCCGTTTCCCTCAAAATCAACGTGGCCGGGTGTGACACGTCCCTCTCACGTCTCTTTCGGCGAGCCAGAAACATTTTGTACATTCCTGCACGCATACGCACTGAACTCGTGCTGCGTCTTCTGCATTGGACTCGACGTCGGCGGAGCTCGGCCGCTTCAGATGGCGTCTCCTCCGATTGATCGCCTCTGTACTCGAAATGCGTCGTGAGGATGCATGACAGACAAGCAGGAACCTGGTGGAGAATGAAACGTTGCGGCGGGATGAGACGAGATACAGTGGGCGAAGCAACGTACTTTGTAGCGTAAATCGAGAAATCGGGCGACACGTTCAACTTTCTCGTTAGCTTTTCCTGCGCGTCAGCCGTTAGCAAGGGGTTGGTCAGGCAGGCTCGTCCTGAAGCCACTTACACTCAGCCGCTCACTAAGGATGGGAAGAGGCTGCCGCTCGGCATGGTCAGGGGGCAGGGGAGGAGTAGGGACCACTTAAGGGTTGATGGAGGTGAAGTGCACACTCACTGTCGCCGTTGTTCATCGTGCATCGTTAGCCTAGTTTCCGTCTCAGTGCGAAGCCATTCTTTTAAAAGTTTGCCGAAAGTTTTTATTGCAGTGCGTTTTGAGGGTTGGATGGATTAACCGCAGTGGAAGATGGTGTAACAGGCAATAAAATGTCGACATGAGGGTAACATCTGGACATGGAAAGGTTCATGTTAGCTAACATGGGCCGGTCACGTCAAGGTGCTGTCAGTGTAAAAAGCAGTTGTGTGAACTGTGTTGCTGCCTGAGCAAATGTGTTTCCGTCTGAAGCTAAAGGCGCAACATTTCTGGGGGGAAATTAGATGGGTCTTTTTGATGGTTGTCAATAATGGGGCATTTTCTGTTGCCCTTTTCTGATGCAATTACATCGGATTATAATCCGAAACAGGCATAAAAACAAGGTGATGGAAACAGCTGAGGGTAACACAGTTGGCGGGTAAAAGAGTTTAAAAAAAAGGATGAATAATCTTCCCTGTCAACATCTTTGTACCTGCAAATGCTGGTCAAGAACCAAGCCGCAGAGGGCAAAATGTCAGAGTAGCGGAAGTGTTCTGTGTCTCACCTCTCAAATCTCACCTCAGTGTACCTGTCAGTCACCTTAGGGCCATGTAGGTGTTGCTATCAGCCTCCGTCCTCCTCGCCCTCCTCGCCGTGCACACGTCTCCCTCCCCCCTGTGTCTCATCCTTCAGGTGTTCCTGTGCTGTCAGATCACCAAGTGGCTGTTTGCATGTTATACGCAAAAGGAAACAGATACTATATAGATACTATATATACATAGAAATGTTTTTCCACCGGGAAAACGTGTACCGGAACACATATAGCTCGGGTACACGTTCCCGAAAGACAGTACACATCAAAAAGACCCGCGTCCATCCACACGCAAGCACACACACACACACACACACACACACAGTACATACATAATACATATACTCTATTGCAAACAGTAACTTGTGGAGAAAAAAGTTAAAAGAATCACATTTTTTATGCTGTTGAAAATAAATTTAATCTTCTAGATATACATAATGCTATTGTGTTATACTATGAGATGCTCTCTCTCTAGCTCTGTCTCTGTCTCTCTCTCTCTTTTACCCCCTGTTTTATGACCCTCATGGTTTTCAAAGGCGAGAAAGTCGAACCCCTTCAAGTTTGTGTTGAGCTTTGAGGTGATGATCGAACAAAACACTATTGTGAAATCAAGTCATTAACTCACCCTCCATTGCCATCTCGCCGCCCTCGCCTTGTAGAGTAAAAAAAAAACTCAAAATGGAAAAAAAAAAGTATAAAAAGTGCAAAAAAATGTTGAAAAAAATAAATTTGATGTACTTCTCTGCTTGTGTATAGTGAATGTTGCTCAGTCTCTGGGTGTGGCGTCGAGTGGCACACATCAGTGGACCGTGACAGTGCAGATCTGTTAATAACTTTTACTTCTTTCTTTTTTTTCTTTTTGTACACCTGCTTCATCATTGTAAAGGTGATAATAGTGGTTCTTATGAGTTCCTCAATCTGGTAATGTGTTTTGTTAATAAGTCACAAATAAAGATTTTTTTCTTAAATACATAAACACCTCGGCTGCAGCCTGGCTTGATTCTGTCCAACGCTGGTGTTAATCTGCTGTGAGAAGAGCTTCTCGCTTGTTTTTGGCCTCCTGCCTCCATCCTCTCTTCTGCTCCTCACTAACAGGGGATTTTCTTTTCTTCTGTTTCTTTCTTTCTTCACTCGTCGGTTATTTGTTGCTGCCAGCGCCTAGTTTTTGGTACTGCATGTCAAAATGAATCAAAGACAGAGCTTGGAAAGCATCCTGTGGTTTAATTCACTGACAATCTCACTCCAGCTATTAAGGGAACATGACTTGCCCCTGCATTAACATCCTCATTTAACATTTTTTTTTTAAGTAAGTACTTTAACAAAACAAACAAACAAAAAACAAACAAACAGCAAGGCAGATAACCATGCTGTGCAATCTCATTGCCTACAAAAGCAACAGAGGGAACTATCCAAACAACACAAAGCAACTAATGGGGGGAAGGCGCTATAAACAGCACAAATGATTAAATGTTGCCTCATAATTAAAATGGAAAAATTCATTCAAAAACTCCCAAAAGAGATATTCAAGATGGCGGCGATTCAAAAAAAGTGGTGAGGTTACATCCTGTTTGTGTTAGGAGTTCATCTCTGCTTTATTCAGAACAAAGTGGCCTCCAGTCCGTTCATGTAGGGGACGCGAGCGCCATCTGTCTGTCGAGTGGAGTGATTTATTATTCCCCTCTTGCCCGTCGCTCCAGTTCCCTCATTAGACTATAGTGCCTCCTTCTGACGGTTTGGAGGAGCTGCCAGCCTTGTATCGACTTTTTGAATGAGTTGTGTTCTTATGGCGCAGTGGTTAGCGCTGCCGCCTCACAGCAAGAAGGTCGTGGGTTCGATTCCGGGGCCCGGACCTGTGACCTTTCTGTGTGGAGTTTGCATGTTCTCCCCGTGTCTGCGTGGGTTCGATTCCGGGGCCCGGACCTGTGACCTTTCTGTGTGGAGTTTGCATGTTCTCCCCGTGTCTGCGTGGGTTCTCTCCGGGTTCTCCGGCTTCCTCCCACACTCCAAAAACATGCATATGAGGTCAACATTCTAAATTGTCCGTAGGTGTGCATGTGAGTGTGAATGGTTGTTTGTTTCTATGTGGCCCTGCGATGAACTGGCGACTTGTCCAGGGTGTCACCCTGCCTTCGCCCTAAGACAGCTGGGATAGGCTCCAGCAGACCCCCGTGACCCTGAATAGGAATAAGCGGGTATAAAGATGAATGATGAATGAATGTGTTCTTATGTCAACGTAATGAAATGTGTAATCATGACCAGATACGTGCCACGTTCCTCAGTGTGTGTGTGTGTGTGTGTGTGTGTGTGTGTGTGTGCCGCCTTCTTAATATCCTACAGGTGTGTACAAATCCTAATTACGTCATGTGACAGCTGGTCATTAGAGGAGCATAAACGGGGCAAACTGGGGTTCATCCAGTGGCACGAGGTGAGTGAGGGCGACGGTGTTTACCAGTGATTTAAAGTATTCAATGTGGAATCAACAGTTACCACTTTTGATTCAAATCATCATTTCACTTTTTGTTTTGGGTCCATTCATATTTTTTTCTTTCATGTTGTTTAGTTTTTATCTAGTTTGCTGTAATTGTCCCTCAATTTCCAAACAACTTTGGGATTTTTGTTTTTTATTATTATCATTGAAACAATGAATATTCAAAATCTCAATGAGCATAATGTTGTAGTATTATAAATTAAAAAGTTGATAAAAATAAAGAAGTATAAAAGCTGTGGGTATACATAAAGGCAAGAGCAAAATTCACATTTAAATACAAAACAGTGCAAACATTGGTTGTGAAAATAGAACAGCTGCCCTAAATTAGCAACAGTTACAATGATGTTTCCTCATGGTTAATACATCCGTGTGTAAAACGCTCTTTCACTTGTGACGGCCTCTGGGCCTCCGAACTGCTTTCTAGTTGGTTTCAAGCTATCTGGGAGTTGCTCATCAGAAGAGATGGCCAACACCTGAGTTGGTGACAATGCACCTGGATAAATAGAGCTGACTCTCACTCTCACGCTTGCTCGAGGCGCTGGTTTGTTTGTGCGGACCTGTGGGCAGTTGTCATTTTTGGTTTTCCCTTGTCTTGTCTTACATTTGGACTTGTTCACACACTGCTGGTGAGCTGACAAACATGCCTGAATTGTTCTTTAGTTTGATTAAAAAATGTGTTAGATTAAAGTAAAGTGTGGTCTCCATTTTTTTTTTGTCCTCTCCGAGAGAGGTTGTGATAAACTGAAATTATGTTTTGTTTTGTTTTTTTGTGACCAAAAATGAGATATTGGAGGACAATTCTGCTCCTTCACTGTTGTAGCTCCACTCTTCCAAGGCTGGACAGTTACTTCTGATAAATTCAACATACTAAATGTGTCCATGTTGGCTCCTTTAGAACTCACTGTGCCGCCTGCCTGAAGCTACTGTCACTTCTTCTAACATGATTATTCCCAGTGTCTTTCTGCATGCACTCATAATTTTTGCTCAATAACCTCAATATTCATTTCCATGACACTGCTAAAATATAACTGTTAGTGTTATCCATGTTAATCCATGTTTTGTTTTGTTTTTTAACTTTAGCAAAGCATATTGTTTTCCATTTATGTACAGAAATGTCAGTGGTGAGGTGTTTGAGCTTAAAATCCTTGATGTTGATTACTCAGACATGATGAACATGCACAATTATGCCAGTATGAAGATGAATTAATTTTGGTAGTTTGGGTAACTTGCATACTTTTCCCTTTCCACTAACTAGTTAACATTAGTTTTTGTTTTTGTTTTTTTACACCATTTTGATACGAATATAAAAGTGCATTAACAATCTGCACAACATAGGCTGCACAATATGAATTAAGAATCCAATTAATACTATTTCAGTCTCTTTTCTCAGTGAAAACAAACACTTAGGACGCATAAATGCAAATCACACAAAACTGTTACAGTGTCAGTAAAATGTATTTTTTCTTTCCTGTTTTATTCATGCACAGTTGGTAGTTTTCACTGGCACAGTTTTGCGTAATCACCTTGAGGAAATGAAGAAAGTTCTGCTCACAAAGTGGGCCTCACGTTGCCGGAGGCTACGTTAATAGAATCGGAGTGTGAGCTACTAAACATGGCACACTTCACAATGTGAAGACCTACTTCTTGCCTCTTTGTTTTCAGCCATAGTTTTGTTAATGGCAGTGAAGTCATACCTCCAGGAAAAAGATGTTAGGCATACCTCAGACATGAGTATTAATAAAACTTTTATATAAAATGATATTACATGACTAAATGTTGAAACCAATCAAACATCTCTCATTCCTAGGCCAAAATCAAGAAATGCATTAGCCCATTGTATGTAACATGCACTTTAAAAAAAAAACCAAAAAAACAGCAAATGCTTTTCCCCGGTGGCGCAGTGGTTAGCGCTGCCGCCTCACAGCAAGAAGGTCGTGGGTTCGATTCCGGGGCCCGGGCCTGGGACCTTTCTGTGTTGAGTTTGCATGTTCTCCCCGTGTCTGCGTGGGTTCTCTCCGGGTTCTCCGGCTTCCTCCCACAGTCCAAAAACATGCATGTGAGGTCAATTGAACAATCTAAATTGTCCGTAGGTGTGCCTGTGAGTGTGAATGGTTGTTTGTTTCTATGTGGCCCTGCGATGAACTGGCGACTTGTCCAGGGTGTCACCCTGCCTTCGCCCTAAGACAGCTGGGATAGGCTCCAGCAGACCCCCGTGACCCTGAACAGGAATAAGCGGGTATAGAAGATGAATGAATGAATGAAAGATTATTTTCCATCGTTTTCAAAATGTATTATTGTATGTTTTCTAGTTCAACTAAAAAAAGTTTTTATTGCTTCCTCTAATTAATTGATCTTTTGACTAACAGTGTGTTGAGTAGCGTAAAGCAGCAGATAGGAGTAAATTCCTTTATAGGCAGATAAGACTAAAAATATTTTTTTAGACAGAAGAAGAAAAAGCATATGCCAGAGAACAATTAGGTGAGATTTAAGATAATGAAGAGCAGAGGTGAGGCTAACGAGCAGATTGGCAGCACCTGTTACTGATTGGAAGGATGGCTTCAGGTGTGCAGCCAGGAGGCTTTCACAGTGATTCTACACTAATCTCTCCACCAGATTACCCAATACCATGACAAAGAAAACCGTTTTCTGTGAAATTACTTTATATGTGATTTATATTTGCTGAGGCTGACAAATGACTTAATTTGGCCTAAATTGGTGCATGTCCAGCTGGTCAAAGTTTCAAACTTACTGCAGAACATGTTCTCAAAAAGGGTGATTCACCACAGAAATCACAAACACAAGTGAATACATAAACACATGAATCTGCCACTCAATGTTCTGGATCATTGACAATGTATCTAAACTGTCCTCTTCATCAAGCTGTTCACATTTTTTAGCTGTTGGGTTTAGTTGAATGGGCCTCAAAATGAGTTTAGCATATGATTATATTGTGTAATGGTCAAAATGTTGTATGATGGAGAATTCTAGTTTCCAGATAATGCGTTAAGATAATGCAATAAGGAGAGTGGACATATTGGATGTACACTGTTGACCTCAGCCTTTCCCCTGTTGAGTATTAACTGCATTCAGTTCTAACTACAAAAAATAGTAGTTACATAAATATAAGACAGAGACATTGAGATTTTATTCACAGTTTACTTACATTATAACTTATTAAAATAAACATTATTTCCATCACGGTTAAGGAAAAAAAACTTAGATGTATCAGTAACAGATTTCCATTTTTCCATTCATTTTTATGTATTTATTTTGAGCATTTAATTTTTTTTTTTATTAATTTGCACCTCTGATGAAATACTTCAAATGCTCTGTTCACCTTCCTTCAGTCACCGACACGGTCAGCAAGCAGGAAGCTGCTGCTGCCAATGCAGCGTGACAGCTGCCATTTGTCACACTCTCCACTGCTGCAGGGACAACACAGAACATTACACCTGGACGAGCGAGCGCCTTAGCACAGGCCATCTGCCGCTTTTACAACGGGTGTTTCAAATTAAAATGCATCACATTTCTGCCAGAGCAAGTTAACTAGTCAGAAAAGGGTGCTTCATCAGCTCGAAAAAAATCAGTGTCTCCAGTAGATGGCAGAGTTGGACAAACACAGGCCCCCACCCGATGTGGAAAATCAGAATCTGATCGGGCAGGACAGATTGTTCTTAAAGGGTACCTCTGATGCTTTTCCACTTTTCTGAGCTGTAAATATTGTTATAATGTTGAACCCTATCGTCAAACGATCTGAAATCGTCAAATAATAAGGTTCATGCGTTTGGACGTGAGCCCTGCAAGTTGTTGGGCATGGTTCTAAACGCTCTGTTCACCGAGTTTTTTTTTTTAACACTGGGAACGCATTGACGTGAATGCGTTCCGGATCTCCTTTCAAGGCCAAGCTCAGGCACACTCTCGGCCGGTCGGCAACGGGAGGGAGACGGGCTCGACTCGGCCGGTGGACGACGAGAGAATAGTCAGCCACGCCAATATTTGAAAACATGTATGACTGTGAGTCTATTGTGACCTCAAGCAACAGTAGTTTTAAGACTACTTGCAACATACAACCGCTGAATCGCGTTGATGAACTGTTAGCCACCACCGCTAACTCCGTGCTCTGCTTGTTATGTCTGTTGTGCTCGCTGGCAGCGAAACTGAAGAGGCAGCGACTCGCAAGTTTTGCTCCTTATAGCGATTTTCACGCTGCCAGCATGTTAACATCAGTTGTATATAGAGCTCTTCCTGCTTTGTGCTATGTGTGGACTTAAGTTGTGCAGATATTCTTGTCTAATAATAAACGACTCTGTGACTGAAGTGATCGTTTCAGCGTACATATTTTCTCTGCTAGGACAGTGTTTTGATACAAGTCAACAGTCTGAAACCAAATCATTCTAAGCCCTATTAAAATGTCTTGCAAAAATACAAAACAAAAACACAAAAAGTAAAATATCTTTCCAGGGACACGGAAGGCACAAAAAACGTCCAGGGACCTTCGGTTCGCCTTGCGGCCGTAACTCAGCCCACGCTGGGTCCGTACGAAGAAGCTGTGCCGGTTTCGTAAAGTTTGCCGTTTACTCTCAACTCCCGCACCGGCACACTGAGGAAGTGTGGCTCAGCAGCGACCAATCACAGCGGAGTGGGCTGGGCGGGAGGCGTACACGGAGGAGGCCGGGGGATGCAGGCAATACGAGGAAACGAGCAGCGAGATACACAGATCTACAAAGCTTTTAGTGCGGGTAACCGTGTGTTGCTACTCTGGAGGGGCCAGAAATCAAATACAAAGGCCCGAAAATTAGTATAATAGGTCACCTTTAAGGTTGCAGTGATTCATCGTGAATTGTTTAAAGCATACCGTAGTTTTTGTTTGTTTGTTTGTTTTTTAAAGTCTTGATGAGAGATTAATATTGGAATGACCGCTAATGGAGTTGCAGTTTCAGCCTCTGATTTTAAATGCTCACAATTATAATCGGAACACAGTTAATATAGTTTGGTCATGCCCTTTGAACTTTCTCTGTAACAAAAATCATTTTATGTTATGTAGAATATTAGTCCCAAGAGGCCGAGTGGTGGGAAAATGGAAAAGTTTTGAAAATGAAAAAGTGCAGATCATGGAGACGCTACTTCATGCAAACCTGGTATTTGTGTCTATAATATGGCTTTTATAGCGGCTCCTGACCTCTAATCCAATGTACTGCCTGTTCAGAAAGACGGTATACTTAACAATCTTATGTAACCATTTTTATATTCAGTTTATATTACTCATCTTAGCCACTTGTGGTGTCTGTAAATGCGACTGACTGCTTCAAGTGCTGTCTATCTCTATCAATATAAACTAACTGCATTCATCGTGTGGATGTTATTGCCAGATGAGATAGAACTTCCTGCTGATGAGCCTGTAGCCCCTTTTTGGAATCAGATATTTAACATCATGCATCATATTATATTGTGCTATTATATTTGTAACATTACATTTATATGTTGGAATTATTATATTGAGTTGAATGTATAAATGTATTGAATGTTACTATATGTAGTGCTTTGGTGTATATTTGATGATCATGATCAGTGTCGTGGGGGTGTTGAAAACCTTGTGAGCGAAGACTGTGTAACTCATTAAGTCTCATAAACAGTGACCTGGGGTGACCAGAGAGTGGTCAGCTGAAGGAAGTGCCTTTGCGACCCTCATAAAGTTTGCGACCCATCCAGTCACAGGGATGGGAACTTGTGACCTGAGCTTGTCTTGCCGCAAAATGGTTTCAACAGGTTACACCGGAAGGAAGAATGGACCATTTGGCTCACGGCCAAATAAGGACCTGCTTCCTGATTCACAAACAATGACATTAACACCCAGCAACTGAAGGGGGAAGAATGAACAGCCAATCAGAGGATTTAAGGACTTTCTTGGGAGAAAGTTGTCCAGAGATCTCGGCATCAGATCTCTGTAACAAATGTCTTGTTCTTCTTTTCACTAAAACGTCATAAGATTTTCCTTGTCTTTTTTTCTTCATTAAACGAACATGCGGTTTGGTAGCTGGATATTAGATAAAGGAACCAAACCAACACCCTCTTCTTCTGAGCTAAGAGGAGCACAAGTGCCCATGAATTGACCATGGCAGAAACACGATTGTCAGATTCAACAATTTAATATATTAATAAAGTTAAACTTGACATTGAGAAGCTAAAGCAGGAAACTGAAGGCGACTCTGTTAGTAGTCAATTATTCACCAGCAAAGGCATTTTTCATTTCAGGAACTGAAGCGGCCCCGCATAAACAGGAGAACAAAACATGAGATTATAAAGGGATGAATAATAAAGGCAGAATGAAACGTGGGGGGATAAAGGGTGTGTTTTTTATGTTTATGAAAATATGTAATGTATCTGCTGTGTGATCGTCTCACTCACAGCCCAGCCAGTAGTGGAGTAGTGATAGAAGTCCAGCAAAGCTGGGAACCACATTAGAATTATTGCGTGGGATAAGGTGTCAACTGAGTGGGCAAGGAAGTGGGTGAAACTCCACTTAACTGCCCCGAAAATGTGAAAATATGTTTTTATGGTAAGTAAAAGCAAAACAAACAAACAAAAAAAAAGTTAAACTATTCAGCCTCCTCCTCCTCAGGAGCCACAGACAGACCACAACCACTATACACCCACTGACCGATTACCGACCGCAAGTCATTGGCAAAAGCATTTAGGGTTGAAAATACCACCAACAGGTAACAGTGCTGAAGCAGAAACCATTTGCATTTGACACAAAGCTGTGGTGCGGCTCTCCGACTGTGACACCTTTGCTGTCAAAGTGTTCTAAAAGGGAGTGACATTTAATTATCCAGGCTGCTGCATTTTCTGCAGCCCAGTTAAAGTGCTGCTAGCCTCGAGAGAACAGTAGTGCACTCTATTAGATTAATATAAAGAAATTTAAAAAAGCAGAATATTTTAACTAATGACGAGATATTGCAATTGAATTTAGTGAAATGTATTTTCAACATTGGTAAATTGTAAATGGACTGCACTTATGTAGTGCTTTTCCAGCACCTTCACGGAACCCCAAAGCGCTTTACAAAGGCCCACCCATTCACACACATTGCGTTGCACATTGCTGTTGTCCATACTTGACCTGAGGTTGAGGAATGGCACAGTCAGCCTCATTCTGGCCCTGAGGTGGCGTCATTGATCATCCTGAGGAAAACAGGAGTCTAATACAGTGGGTCCACATGGGCTCACCATTGTTTTGAGGTAAAGCATGTGAAATAGGCGACTGTCTCACTTTCTAATTCAGAAAAACGCTTTTGGCAAGAGGGAACTCCACGTTTCCAGACACTCCAACTTACAGAGTGCGTGACATCTGAATGGCACTTTCAGACTGGGAATGTAGCATGCAACATACAACATGCATTCAGCCTTTGTAACACAATCACAACTGTAAGCAATAATATCATTTAACTTGAAGAGTAATTCATCACATCGCTATCATTGGAAATATTTTGTTAAAGTTGACAATGTATTTTTTTTTTTAATTCTACCGCTAAGGCAAAATACAGCTGTGTAACTGAGCATCTTTCTCCTTTTCAACTTGCCTAGTAATTTACACACAGTCCCTACCCCCAGTGATGCAAGTCACTTCCTCTCCCTCTCTGTCTCTCTGTCTCTCTCTCTCTCCCTCCCTCTGTCTCCCTCACTGTCTTTCTCCGCACGGCTGTAGACCACAATATATAAATGCTAGGGAGCACGCTGGTTGCAGAATTAAGGGAAGGGGGGAGAAGGAAAGAGGGGGGAGGAGTAGGAGTAGGAGGTTGTGATGGAGGAGGAGGCAGCAAGAAGCCAAAGACACAGTGGAGGAAAGTGTGTGTGTAGCACACTGCCGGCTGGCTTTTGAGTGTGAGGTGAGCGTGGAGCGGCAGGACCAAAACATGCGGAGAATGGGGATGCGGTGAGGACACAGCTTGACTCCATGGCTGATCAATAAATAGAAAAAAGAAAGAAAAAGGTAGATCAGTTCATAATAGAGGTGTTAGACAGGACGGGTTGTGGGGCGGTGCTGCCCTGCAGGAGAGGCTGGACTGCAGCCTCCTCTTCAATCTGAATCAACCACCGGGGTGATTTGTGATACAAAGACTTGGCTGCTCACACCTCGAGGACCTGTGAGGACCCGGACAGCAGAGTTGGAACTAGCGGCGCGCAGGATAAAACCAAGAGGAAATCCAGTCTGTCAGCGGGAGCGGGAGTAAACAAACACCCAGGTATGTCTGCAGAGCAGAATTAAAACATTGTGGCGTGGACGAAGCAATGTTTGCTTACGAGGGATGTTTTCCTTTCCCCCAATGTTTTCCTCTTATTGTTATTTTTTAGTATTTTAAGTGTTTAAGTTTAAGTGTTTTGCCTGTGCAAAGGGTGGGAGGGGGACTTGGCGGTGTAATAACGGAGCAGGACACTTGTCACCAAGTGTTAGGCAGTGACAGCAATCACAGTCAGTGGGGTAACATTGGATGGATGGCAGTGCAACCAAAATAATAGGTGCCTAAATGCCCCCCTCCCATCCCCCTTCGCAATTTGAACATCCCTAGATGAAGCTGACGGGGAGGGTGAAGGCGGCCTTGTCAGGATGTGTTTGTTTGAAATGTATGTGATGACTCAAAGCTTTCAAGCAGCAACCCATGCTGCTCTCCTTATTTCATTTTTTTTAGAGCGTAACTACAAAATACCCTCATTTCATGGCGTCCTCGCCTTCACAAGGATTGTCGCGGAACCAAAACAGAATTTCCCATAAGCGCTGGGAAAGTCTAACATGTAAATTTGAAAGTGGCATGCACAGAACGCCAGCGAGCCTCCAGTGAAATGCCGGCGAGCTTTATTTTTGTGTATATGGAGGCACTGTTTAGCACATGAGGGGCTGGTTCCAAGGGTAGCTGAGATGTTGGAGGACAAGCAGAGCTGGATGAATCCGGTGAAAGGTCACTACCGGGGTCGCGCCTTGAATTTTATCACGCCAATAAATTATTCCCTGCACTGTCAGACATGGAGAGGGGGCATCCGTGGAGCATGTCTGAAATGCTAACGCTAACAACATGGCACTTTTAACTGCGACACCTACCCCCACGCATCAAAAGCATGAACTGATTGCCCTCCCTGTCTCCCGCTCAGTCACGCCCTGTCAAGAAAGTTTAAAAAAAGGAGGCTGCAATTCCCTTTTGTCTTATCTCGGGTGCACAATTGATTCGCGGCAGCTCTGCTTATCCGTCACTTCTTTGCAGCGCCGGCTCCTTGCCTTGTTTCAACTTGTCCTGCTGACTCATGGATATTGTTCCACAGCGCCTCACATGTAAACTTTTTGTTCCTCTGCTTTACTTTTTAGACGGATGTAATGGCGCGGAAACGTCACCTGTCTCTCCAGTCATTAGACTTTTGAGCGACTCGCAGGAAGGGAGATGGGGAGACGAGCGGCCGACCTGACAACTTCGGTTCCGGTTTTAGGCGTCCCGGCGCTGGTCGGAGCCCGTTGCTGGAGGACAACGGCGGGAGAGCGGAACGGAGGAGCTCTGCTGTCGACGTGCGGGCCTCAGAGCAGTGTCGGTGTCCAGACGTCACCTGGGTTCAGCGGTCTACCTATCCAGCACGGCACCGAGCTAACTGGTGTGCTCTCCAGACCGTCTGGTTACGTGACCCCCGACGGCTACATTGCCAAGGAAACCGAGTACAAGGAGGTGTCATTTTTAACAAAGTGTGACAAGGAGAAAAGGGCTATTTTGAAACTGAAAAGTGGGGAATCAAAGACCAAAAAGGAAGTGACTTTTAAGGCACTTTGCCGCGTAGCCTCTAAAGACGCCACCTGCGGTCGGAAGAGCGTCAACGGGACTTACTGCTATGCCAAAGCGGTCAAGAGCAACCCGAGCTTCACCGGCAACGTCAACGGTGTCAAGCTGAAGCCAAGAGCTGCGCGCTACACCAACGGCAGCGTGGTAGACTCAGAGGCGATCGGCGGGATTAGCGTGGAAAGCGCCGAGGTGGACGTGGTGAAGATTTCCACCTCTCATGACAAAAACCAAACGAGGCTGCAGGGATTTTATGCAGAGAAGACTGAAAAAACGCTCCTGGTATCCGCTGGCCGACCTTTACGGATGCCACAGAAAATTTGCAGCCACTGTGGCGGGAGGCAGTCTGTCATCACTGTGGGGGAGAAAAGCTACAGCGTCGACCCTTGTTTGGGAAAGAAGCACCAAATCGAGAGAAACCTCCAGCCGAGCCGTCACGAGATCTCAGAGAGCGGCGCTTGTGGGGACAAGAGGTCGGCCGCCGGCGACAATCCAAAGCTTTTATATCAAGGCGGGGATCCAAAGCGTCGAGAGACGCCTCACCCCGCGTGCCCGGTGCACTCCAGGACCCACCTCGTACCCTTGCTGCTGAAACACGGCGTCAGCGATGCGACGTCCGCCCAACTTTACGCCAGGGCTGTCACCATCACTCAAGCGACTATCGAGGCGAGGCAGGACGATCCCGGAGCAAAGAAACCTCCACCGCAGCCGTCGCCAGGGGGCAGGATCCCACGGCCAACCAGCCTCCCGCTCACCCCTTACGTGGCCACAGCTACAGAGCCGAGCGAGCCCGGCTCTCACATACAGCCCAGACTCCTCCGGCAGCACAACGTACCTCAGAGCGTGTGTGTGTCTGTGCACGCCGTACCAGAAAATACCCTTCCACCGCCATTGCCGTCTGTGTACACTTCGGCTGTAGGGCATCGAAACACATCCGTGACCGAAATGCATCAAAAACGCGTTGCGCTACCCGCGAACACTGGTGGTGCTCGGCGCGAAGTCCAGAGCCTGAATCGCACAGCGCGCCTCAATGCAGCTGCACATTTACATTGCACACCGCGGAAGACCGTTACATGTTCTTCTGTATCGCTGGTGGACAATCCTTCACACCCCAGTCATCCTCTGGAAACGGCTACACAACCAGCGCCTGCAAGTCACCCGAGTACTCCTTCCAATCAGGGCCAGAAGCCATCTTTACACACAGACAGGGGGCCGACGGCGGCTTTTGCTCATGCTGGATTTTTCACCCCCGGCCACGTCGCATGCGCACCGCGGCCACCTGCCAGCACCACTGTACCGAGGAGACCTTTGCACCACAGCTCCATTCAAATGGTTCTTACCCCCACCAGGGACTCATGCGCAGTAGCACCAAACCTCTCCATTCGGCCGAAATACTCCTCGTCTGAACCTGTGCTTCACTTTTCACCGGCGCCTCAAAGCCAAATTCCCGACGCAACAAGTCTCCGAGACTTAAAAGTCGGCTTGTTTTCCGCCGTGGCACCCATTTCGGCGTCCATGTACAAGAGCATTATGTGCAAAAACACAGCCCTCAGGAACTCCTCAGTCAATGTGAAAAACTCGTCGCCCACGGCCTCCCCCTCTTCACTGGCACCGACGGAAAGCCCGCGGAGCATCACTATTTCAGGTACCATTTCATTTCGGCCGGCAGATGAGGCGCAACGCGCCCCCCGACTCATTGGAGGCGACACAAATCAGCTCGGTCCCACACGGTCGTCAGGCAGCAGTGAGCAAACCAGTGATAAATCTCCTTTATACGTTTATACGGTTTCCAGTGCGCAGAGCAACTCCGCAGGAAATACAGCTGTGGTCTCTGAGGCGATGGGCAATTCAAGACAGCGCAGTGCTGGCGTCCCCGACTCGGATAAATTCATCGCTAATCTGATACACAAATTGGAGGCGTGCGAGTCCAAAAGCCATGAAGATTCTCATCCCTCGCAGGTCCACGGTCATCATGGCGGCATTCCCCTCATTAAGTCGAACGGCTCCTGTCTGCAGGGTCGCGCAGACACACAACAGCAGCAACAACAACAGCAACAACAAAAACCTGTGCTTAGTCGAGGATGCAGAGAAAAGGAATGCGAGGGCCGCCGCACCGCCTGCCCACCAGTTCAAACATTCCAGGGGCAGGATTTCACTTATAAAAGGTTTGCGAGGGTCCCATTAATGACGCATGCAGATGTTGGCGATGAACAGAAGCATGGCAATAACCCAGCAACCTTGGAAGGAATCGCGCCAGGGTCTGTCGGTTTATCGCCACAAAACACCAGACCACGAGACGCCGATGCCACGTCTGTAACTGTGGCGTGCAAAATGTCCAATTCGGATCCTTCATCGCTACCACGGCCACACACAGGCCTCCCCCAGGTGCCACCCTTCGACAGCAAGGCGGAACTCTGCGTGCGCCCTGGCCCTGAATGCAACTCGGCTCGGCCGTCGTCAGCGATGCGCCCCGCATCTCCTCCCCGCCCTCGTCCCTGCCGGGAGGAGTCAGTGGTCGGGCCACAGTTGAGGCTCCGGCCGGGCCCAGAGGACAGCGGCGCGGCTCACTCGCACCCGGCTAATGCAGCCCTGCTGCTGCCGCCCTCCCCGCAATGCTGCGAGTCAGCGAGCCTGCAGCAGAGGCTGGAGAGCGTGGAGGCCAGCCTGGCAGCCAACAAGGACAGGATCACTACCCTGCTTAACATTATCCATGACCTGGAGACGTGCCACTCGCCAAGCAGCGGGTAAGAGGTCGGGTGGGTCTCCGGCTGGGTATCTTTAACAAGCAGCCTCCGCGCTGTGTTTGCATACAGGGACCCGGACATTTGCGTTTTCAAATGACAAAACACACTATTTGAAAGAAAACGGTGCATAAACATGGATAATGAGGTCAGTTCATAGGGACGAGTGTTTCATAGAATCGTAGGACTTATCAAAAGGAGAATAGAAAGGCATTGAAAATCTATGTCCTTTAGTTCGAACAGCAACATGAATGCAACCTCTGACAGGATAAGTAAAAGCAGCCCTTGTAAAAAAATAAGAAACTGCAGTATATAATAAAATAGTTACAAAGTTTGACCCTCAGGTATACATATAAAGGGATACTATGTATATTACACAACACCCTACACTGCACTCAGGCATGTCAAGTTGAGTCTGAATGCCTTTATCAAAGGCACTTTGGAAAAAGATGTTTTTGCTTTGACCTGTATACAAAGGGAGTCTTGTATTGGAAGCTGACGTGGCTTCGTGACAAACTAGTGAAAAAAAGCGTCTTCTTTAAATTTTAAACATGCTAAAGAACGTCTTAAATATTTATGCATATTTCGCAGGGGAGAAACTGTGCTACGACGTCAATGCCGCATAGAAAAGACCGAGCAACAGGCTCAGGTTTCTTTATAATTTGACGGTGTCATCTGCATATCAGCCTGTATTACATTCTGGATTAATATCAATAGTTATTGAATAACAGCTCATTTATTTGTGAACTAAATAGCATTGACAGATGTACTTTACTCATCCACGTTACATCAACCTAACAAAAACTATTGTGTGTACAACACAAATACTTCCAAGAAGTGAAAACATATGTATAAAAATGACAGCACATTTACAAAAAAGTTTGTTGACAACATTAGAAGGCCAGCTCAGTGCAAACAGGATAAAGATCAGGGGTTGCGGTGCAATGATGCCTGCTCTGCACACAGCAGCTATCAGGTCTGTGTGACAGAAACCTACTTGGGCATTTCAAGAGGGCACGTCTCAGCAAGATTTATTTAGCCTTATTAACTCTTCTGGGAAAAATAACAGGGATTAAAAAAATGCCTTCTGGGTACGTGTCTCTGTCAATCATTCTCATCTACTGCAGCACACTAATAAATTGTGACCGCCTCTAGGGTCGTGTTTCAGAATAACCAACTCCCTGATAAGGCACCCGTGTCGCACATAATGCACCTTACGGAGCTCTTTCCTGCCAGCAGCAGTCCCAGTGAATGTCAGAAACAGAACTAGCGGAGAATAATAAATAGTGAATCTGAAAAAGAGATTCAGTTTGCAAAATTGCTTCTGTCTACCACTGGAATTTTAATGTTTTTGTTGTTGTTGTTTTTATGATCTCAGTTGTTACAGCTACAAAACCGGACAAGACCTGAAAAACTGCACAACCTGCCAGAAGACGGCATGCGTTGTCTACAGGTGAGGTCAAAGCGGAACTTTAAGTTCGGATTCAACTTAAATTAGCAACAAGTGATTAGAACTGCGCTGAAAAATTTAATAAATGCATTGATACACAGGCTTTACGGAACTTTGGGTTGCAGCGTGGAACCTTTAGTTGGATGTTCTTTCATTCTCTCATGTGCTCAGTGGACTAGTGGGACAGAATCCATATTCAATCAGTGTTGTACAGCACAAAGACCATAATGTAAAGATCAAGTCAGGCCTTTACACACCAGATGGCAACTCTTCATGCCAGCATGACAGCTCAAATGTACTGATACTGGAACCTAATCTGATGGGACAGAGCAGCAACAACCAAACTAGGACAAGTGATCAGTATTGCTTTTCCATAAGCAACACAGTTGTTTTTCACTTTATTTCAGGAAACTTTAACAATAAAGGTTTCTTTCAAGTTTCCTTAATGGTTAAGAGATGTAATGCACGAAGATCCATGCGCCATTTTAGTTGCCAGGCAGATATTTGCTCACTGGCTCCTTTGATAACATCTCTGTAAATGAATAACATAAGGTATGACCCCTCTCACTTCATCTGAGGCATCAGACTGTTCTTCATCTTCTCGCTGTGCACACACAGGGCAAACCATAAAATCTGTTGGAACCACTGTCATATTCTGGCAATGATACTATGTGACTCAATCCGGTCATTCAGGGCATTCTGGAGAAATTGGAGCCAACAAAGACAAGCGACGACTCCAAAGAAGTCATCATGATTGAGTCACCATGGTTTCTATACATGATACGGGAGATGATAGAATTTGGAGGCAAACGTATTTCAGAATTATCAAAAGGCCCAAAGCATGAAATTTATCTCATTTACTCATATCATCCAGTATGAAGCAGTCATTATCCCTAAACAATAATGAGAGCAGTGGTCCAGTTTTAAAGAATTTAGCAAGTGTATAGCAGCAGTAATTGCAACTTTGGTCTTAGTTTGCAACCATCAGCCGAAACATTGCGTCAGGAAAAAGCAATACAAAAACAACACAAACCCAGAATTACTGTGATGGGGCGGGGGCAGACCAAGCGAGGCTAAGAAATCTCAGTCTTCTCATTATCTCTTGGGGAAAATGCCTCCGGGTCCACAAAGCAAAGCCCAAAATGCTCTTTATCTTGAAATATTCAAAACATCCCCTCTTGATCTACTTCATTTCAAATCTCCCCCTTTTTGCATGACAAAACAAAAAAAGATGTTGCTTGAGTTGATTTGCTGACTGGCGCGTACCGACATCTGAGCGAGTCGGTGATAAGGGTGTTCAAACAGGAAGTGTGTGCACCTTCACATTAAGAACAAAGACAGATGAACGACTGGGAAATATCTCACTGCCGAGACCAATCCAGCCTCTGGAATCTGAGCACAGAGCTCCGCACATGAAGAGAATTACTGCAGCCACCAGACATGACACCTAGCAGATAAAGAATCTATTGTGTCGATGTGAACATCCGCCCAGGTGGACTTAACGGCAGTTTGTTCATATGTCTCCCTTTTCAGTGTGGAATACGACTTTAGACAGCAGGAGAAACTTTTCTTGGAGGTCCTCAATAGGTCGGCCAATGTGGGCCACGCCCATCATCTGAACTTCAGCCTGCTCAGGCGTGCTATTCTTAAGAAAGTGACAAAGTCAAAGGTGAAGAGCAAAAAGCTGTGCAAGACCCTGTTCAAGTGGCTGCCCGGGAAGATCCAGCATGTCCAGACCTCCCCGACACAGTGTGATGTTTAATAGCCATAGGCCTGTGTGACAAGTGACCAGCAGACATTGACTGTCCTTTGCTGTGATCCGTAGGATTACTCCAAATTTGTTCCAAACTGCATCCTTTTGTACTGGAAGACTACATATTTTGTGCCAATTGTATTTGCACTCAAAAGCCAAATCAGTGACGTTGTAATGCCATAAAGGAGTAAACTAGTGTTAGCTAGCATTAGCATCCACTAGTTGGCCAACGCTGCCAGCGTTGGCGGAGTTAATACATGCGTGGGGCGACAGTCAGTTAGTCAGTGGACAGTCAAGTCCGCCTTATTGGGAACTGTGTATGGCAACAAAACCCAGTCAAACTACATACATGACTTTCTTCTTCAGACACGTGAAATTAAAGTTTTATCATTATTTTTTGGACTGGAAATGGGTTTTATCTGAAATGGCAATTCTTGTATCTTAAGTTTATCATCTTGCAAGAACACAAAATCAAAGTTTTGTGTTTTGGTTTTTTGGGGCTGGAAATGCACTCACTATACGGTCAAGTTATTCTTCCCTAATGTTAACATTTTGACTGATTTTTAAAAGATTCAAGGCATTTTTTGAATCTGTATTTTAATCATAAAGCATTGACAGTCTTGACAACATCTCACATGTGGTTTGATGCAGTTTGGTTGTCATGCTTTGTTCCCAATACAGCATACCCAACTGTGCATGTGTCACTCACAACGTCTCTATACTCACATTTATGAAATGACAGCTGTACATTCTGATCAGGCATTATTGTTCTATTGTATGTTTGGTTTATGGGTATCATGTTTGTCATCTGTTTGAAAAGTGGCAATAGTACGAACAGGCTAAATTAAAGCACCGCCTCTGTTGAGAGTCCTGCAGCACACAATAATTCCAGTTTTGCATTGATTTATACCAAAGCAAGTTGCGAGTGAGATCTGAAATACAGCAACAGTGTGTCCCCGGGAAGTTTTTGCTGTAAAATTGTGAAGCAGGGGCGACACGGTGGCGCAGTGGTTAACGCTGCCGCCTCACAGCAAGAAGGTTGTGGGTTCGATTCCGGGGCCCGGCCTGGGACCTTTCTGTGTGGAGTTTGCATGTTCTCCCCGTGTCTGCGTGGGTTCTCTCCGGGTTCTCCGGCTTCCTCCCACACTCCAAAAACATGCATGTGAGGTCAATTGAACATTCTAAATTGTCCGTAGGTGTGCATGTGAGTGTGCATGGTTGTTTGTTTCTATGTGGCCCTGCGATGAACTGGCGACTTGTCCAGGGTGTCACCCTGCCTTCGTCCTAAGACAGCTGGGATAGGCTCCAGCAGATCCCCGTGACCCTGATCTCAGGAAGAAGCGGGTATAGAAGATGAATGAATGAATTGTGAAGCTGAATTTTGCCCTGTGCGTCATGACCCTAGGTTAGTATCATTTGTAAGGATTGAGCACTTTTGCATCCCAAAGCCGATGTTTTTGTTTTCTGTTGTCAACATGCCTGTCTACACATTTAGCTAAAGACAATTGAAGATTGCTATATCTGGGATCTTATCTTTGCACTTTTGACATGAATGCACTACTAGCTCAAAGGTGTACATTCCTTCCCCCCATTCTCCTTTAGCTAGTTTATTTTCACAATAAATGTGCAATATAAAACAAACCTTTGAATGGAAACAATACCATTCAAATGCAAAAATAAAGTAGAGTTTTATGAAACAATTTGTCCATAAAACTGTTGGACCTGAGCTTTGCTAAATTCCGAGCAACATAAAAAGACGAAAAAGAAAACTTCCCTTTGTACTCTTTGTGAATGGAATAAAGAACATTTTCCAGTCAAAGCACCGAGTTGTTTTTTTGCATCTGGCTTTCCGTCACTGAAAACTGGCCGTGAGACGTGAGGGAGAAGGCAGGAAACATTCATTATGCCTCTACCTATTGTGCCCATGGTCTCCAAATCCCCAATCAATCTGCACTTCATATGAAGGTTCCTCAGTAAAACAAAGAGCTGACGAAAGGTGCCAGCGAAGCGTGAGTCAGGGCCCAAATGTCTCTTTGCACATGAATGAAGCCGCGGACGCAGCAGCTGATACATGAGACAGAATCCTGTGGACGGTTTCACATAGTACCAATACAGGAGGATTAGGAAATATATAAAAATAACATATTTGAAAGATAAGCCATGCAAATAATTGTCAGTCTGTTTTTTGTTTTTTGATAGGAAATACTTTAATGAAAATACAACAATACAATTAGATGAAACAACCTTAAATCTACACCAGCCACTTTTATTGTAGTAGCTCATGAAATGGCTGATGAATTTCAATCAATTTAAACTCATGCAGTATATGTAGTCACAGTGAAAATAAACACCTAACCGTAGCTTCTGAGTGTAATTCAGGTAGGGAGGCAGGAAGCTCCAATACACCACAATGATTTCTGCACACGCTTAACGAGTCAGTAAAAAGGATCCTTATAAGTTGAAACGGTGTCATTAAATCAGACTCTGACTTAATGGCACAATGACACAATGGTGTTTAATAACAACACCAAAGTGCGTTTTGGGTGAGAAATTGAGTGGCTGAAAGGAGGTTGACCTTTCACATATAAAAAGGTCACTGCGGCGTAGTTTTATGCTGTTAGACATTTGTGAGAAATTTTACTAAATTAATTTCTCAGTTTCAGCATCGCTTTAGCCCTCTGAAGGTTTGATGTCCGTCACCTTAATACGCCTAAACGCGGTGGCGGTGGGTTTCATGACGCTCCCTGAAGGACGTAGACTGGAGGAGTGAGACTGGAGAGCAGACAGATTGGCTGACGATACTCCCAATGACAAACTTTATTCTATTATTTTTTTTTAATAAATAATTTATTAAAGGATTTTTTTTTTTTTACCAATGCAGTTTTTTTGAAAACAGATGCATTCAATGATGTAACACTTTAAGCATTTTATCAAATTGTCCACAATTTCTACACAAGGCTGCAGGAAGGTTGGGTTCTCTAGGGATGGTGAGTATAACTGGAGGCAGCTTTTCTTTCAGTTAATTTTTTCTTCTTACATTATTTATTTACTGTATTTACCTTGAGTTCATAAGGTATATTCACGCTTTACCGACGGTGTTACCACCTAATTTCCTCACTTGACATTCTTTTTCAATAAACCTTTTTCACACATGTTCTCAGTGATACCAAAGTGGGATGTGTTTCTTTCAAGCTACACAGATTCAAGGTTGCGCACCTGTTTCACTGTGCAGTGAAACGGAGGGGGATTTTCTTGGGTCACGGTTGGAATGATCCACCGGCAACATGCCTGCCCCCATTCAACCCAACACCACAAATGAATTACAAGGATGTAAACAAAATGACAAAACGACAATGTACCCAGGGGCGTTGTGCAAGGCAAATTTTTGGGTGGGCTGATGTCTACTGAAGATCTAAAACACTTTATCCTCTATCCAGGGATTCCAGGTAAAGAGAATCTAAATAAAATTTAAATAATCTTCTAATGTAATGGCTGCATGCCCACACGATACAGAACTTTTAAAAATCCCAACATTTTCTACCCACATTGGCCACCCATCCAAATCCAAACATTGCCTCAGGTCTTACTGTCCCCAAAAATGTTGTTTTGTTTTGTTTTTGTTTTTTTTAGCCTTTTCAAAGAAATTATGTTTAGAAGCTTTATTTTTGTTGTTGGCACATTTAAATTAATTTCTTTGGATCTTGAAGTGCAGTTTAATGCTCTTCACTTTTCTCAAGTGCCCTGCTCAGAGTGGTTTAAATTTGTGCTGTCGACCATTTCTTACCCTTCTCGTTTTCCAAAAGTTTTTATCATCCCCATGCAGCCAGTGTGTGTGTTTCCTCTCTGTGCTTCAGAATCCGTTATCACTTGTTTGTTTTCTCCTGTTTAGACAGATAATTTGATTTTGACCTTCACACCTTGACGTCCTGTACCTTCAGATTTCAAGTTCAGAATCTTGCATGTTCATCTTGCCAAGCTCCAGTCGATGGTGTTCTCACTCTGTCTTGCTATTGAGTGCCCATACAGCCCCAATTAGGGTCAGAAGGGACTCCTGCAAGGCAAGCTGCCCTTAGAAAACACATGAATAGGCCAGGGGGGAGAAAAAGAGATGGCAAGTACTGCGCTTGTTAAAGCTGCTACTTTTGCAGGGTTTTTTTGGTTGTTTTTTTTTTCAAGCAGTCTTTCATAAGATTTCCTTACTTTTTCAGTAGATAAGTTTTTTTCACTTTACTACTGGCTTTTGTTCAAGGTGACATCTACGGTCACCCTTCACACCATTAGGAAGCTTGTAGCAGTTGCTACTGGTCTCAAATGGCGATATAAATCAGATTGGTCCTTGATTGGTGATTCAATCAGATTCCTATGACTAATTTTAATGGGCTCTTTCACTTATTGGCATGCAAAACAGTCCATGAGGCTACAGAAATCTGGTGCATTTTTGTCCTTTACCTAATCAGAGAAGTTTCTACATGTGCAGTGACTAAACCAAGTTCTCATTTTCTTTTTCCTTGTGTTAGTAGCTGAAACGTGGCAAGAGGAAACATGCAAAGCTCTCACATATACAGCTTTGTACACCTTTCTAACCAAGGTCAAGTCAAATTTGATTTTGTGCAGATAATTGCGCAATATTGTCATACATCCAGTCCAATCCCATTTTTTTTTAATAATAATTTAAAAAAAACTTTTTCTTGGCAACACAAGAAGTGACACCAAAAAAGGAAGTTATGGGACCACCTAACTTTTACTCTGGCCCCTGCAGGCCTGTTTGACTCAATGAGGTTCTGTGGCTCGCTGATGCACCTGCCGGTGTTAAAAAAAATAAATGCCAGCGCTAAACAATACTGCAGCAGAGGCACTGTGCTGAATATCAGAGCCAAAGATGAATGCCTCTGTAAAACAAAACATAAAAGGTTCCAGGCAGCTTACTGCGATTACTGTACGCTCCATATTGGAACACATCTGTCAGAGTGGATGAAACAGCTTGTCATGCAGGTGAACGGCCAAAGTGCAACGTGTCAGAGACGATTACTTCCATGGTATTAGATAACCGCTTCTATATGGCTGTAGAATAAGAAGTAAAAATTGCACGGCAGTACAGAAGAGGCAAATTTTTAAGTATTCCTAGTGTGGTTATGTAATTCTGAGTGTTGTGCTTCTTTTACATTTTGCTGCAGCAGCGAGTGTGGCGCAAAAACGCGCTTAATCAGCCCAGTCAACAAAAATGTAGCTTCAAATATTTAGCCTATAACAAATGACAGCTTTAAACTGATAATCCCCGCAGGGGAGCAGGAAGCATCCATCCTGCCAACACTTTTGAAATCTAACAGTGCGGCTCCAGTGTGCCGCCCGTCAGTCGCTACCCAGCTCATTATTTTGGTTCACCGGCCCGTCTGGTTCAGGTCCAACGGCTCTGGCTGCCACGAAGAGAATCTTGCATCGTTACTGGCTCACATGCCCAAAGTTGCTGCCACCACCTGAGGAGAGAAGAGGAGTGGCGGGAGAGCTGAGGTGAGACGGAGGCGGATGATGTATGTAAAGTGCAGAGAGGAGCAGAAGTCAGCGTCGCCGCGCTTAAGATGAAAGTCCAGCGTCGCTTACTGCACACAAAGAAATGAATAGATAAGAAAAAATAATCCCCAGGCATTTTTGACGATCCGTTTGGAGAAAAAAAAAAACACACAAACACACACACACGCGAATGCTCCCAGCAGTGAAAATGTTTTTAGTTCAGCCGTGAAGTTAAAATGATGGAGAACACACTAGTTGATGCAAATCTAAATCCAGCCACTGTGAAAGGTGCTCAAATAATATCTGCTGTGTAAAGGTTCCGCGTCATTGTCACGATAAGGGACAGTGTGTTCTTTGTTTAGTTTCCTCTCTCCTGGCCCCGCCCCCTCCACTCGGACTGCTCCACCTTCCGCGGAAGACGTGCACCTGATGTGCCTCAGTAATCAACCGCACACGAGATGCAGTTTTATTCCAGTTCATCACAGTTTGATGTTGTTGTTATTGTTTGTCAATAAATTCCCCAATTTACATTTGACTTACTAGCATTGACGTTTACATTATTTCGTGAATTTTGTTACACCCATGGGTGTAACACACAGTTTATCACGCCACTTTGCGCGTTGAGTCGCCGCTGGTTGTTCTCCCAGTTAGTGGGATTGCTCAAAATTTCAAGTGCATTTAAAGTGAAGGTTACGAAAAGTCACTTAAAAAATAAAACAGCAGCAGTGCCACGTTTGCGCCAAGTCGCTCAGCACCTCTGAATGGCTCATGATGCGCCAGGTTAGGCTCGGTTGGAAAATATGCAACACAGTCTGTCGAACCGATGTACCTGAAACTGAGACAGGGTCTGAAGTAGTTACGATTTATTTGGAGGGCCAACGAAAGTCATGTCTGTGATCACTGACTCACCGACTGAGCTCTGACACTTCATTATATTCCTCTCTGGACACTAAATCCACACCATAAACAGTCACACTATCACCAAAAAACACCATTTATAATGTATATGTGTATTTTTTTGAAGTCGCACCACATTAAGCTGTTGCAGGCATCTGTGATTCATGTGTGGCTTTTAATCCACTAAAGGTACGCTAATCGTTTGTCAACCCAGTGCGGCTCATCATCTCACACATTGCAGTGCGGTGGAGAGGCACCCTGCTTTGACTCTTGTCTTCTTAAATTCAGCCACTTGGAAAATACAGACACTGTTTTTGTGATTCCCCTCAGGAGAAAACTTGGACAGACTAATAAATTACACACTGGGGTTAAAGGCTGTCGTTTTAATATGAATTATTATCAATTAAGTTGTGTATAACTCTATGTGAGACTGTTTCCCCCTGGGCCCCTTGTTGTGCACTGACGGGCATTATCAAATTCCTGTGTCTCGCCGTCCCTCTCCGTCCCCGCGGTGAACCGGGAGGCGCCGCGGCTTGGCTAATGAACGCAGCTTCGTAAAAAATGACGAGGCTCAGACATCTAAAGCTCATGTGACCTTTTACACTCTGTGTATATATTCAAATTGCAGTTTGTTATCCGGGAACAATTCCGTGTTAGCGTGAGGACGAGTGTCATTTTGTCACCCCTTCTAAATTAACTCTGACAGTGTCAGCATGATGACGCTCTGCACTCTGATATGCATGATCAACTCCTCACCCCAGTGTGACACCCAGCACCCACAGCGTCTTCTCCCTCTGGAGGAATTTTCAAAAACAAAAGAGACGAGGGTTCTTATCTGAGCTCCTGCAGCATTTCTTATTTAACAAGAGTAGTTCTGTTAACAGCAAATGGGTTTTTGCACACCTGATGTGTTTATATATGACATGTTGGGCCAAGCCAAACCTTTTGCTTTCTTTCGAATAAAGGTTAATCCGAATCAATGCAGCAGGCCATCAGGAGTGGTTCAAAATCCGTCACCCACAACGTCTACAACACTGACTGACAATTTGATTATGGCCGTCCCTCAACGTGTGTGTTTGGCGAACAAGACGAAGGTTTTAACTCTAAATAAACAACACTAGGTGCTGTGTCAGGGACCAGTGGGGCTGGACCAGGGACCTCCTCTCCTCCGATGAGTAATTATATAACCTCACCTCGCTCAAGGTATGTCGCTCAACACTGACTTGTGCCTCTTGTTACCCAGAGACCCAAAAACGTGTCGCTGTTGTGCAACTACTATTCTAACAAGAGCGACTCTGATTCCTTGATTCAACTCAGCTCCCCCCTTCCCTCCCTGCTATGAGGCAGAGCAGTGAACGAACAAATCATTCAGTCGCTCCCAGTCTCAATCACAAAATAAACAAATCACTCAGTTGCGTGTGGGAGTGGGCGGAGCCTCCTGTGCACATTGGGATTTCCACACACTCCACGTGAGTGATTGAGTGATTCGAATGGAAACTTTCTTCCCTTCGGTGAATTTAACGAGTCAGTTATAAGATTAGTCAAGTCATCAAAGACAATCACTCATCTCTACTTTAAAGGGGTTGTGAACAAAACAAACAATCAAGGTAAACAGCTGTTCTACAGATATAAAGATATACATATAATTTCACTGATTTTTAAAAACATATCAGATTTGATCTGAATTAAATTATTAAAAAAGTGTTTTATGTTTCCTGTTCATTATTTTTACATTGTAAATGTCCAGCCTGGCCACTTTGTGAAATTGTCATCGCGGTGTGGCGCTGCTCCAGTCACTTGATGGTGGTCAGCCTTTGTCGTAAACCAGCCATTAACCCCCTCTGTTGGTTTTCCAGTGCACATCTTTATTACCATATTAAAGCATCCAGTGAGGGAGGACGTAGAGTTACTCCTTAAAAAATTCTCACTTTGTATTCTGCTGCAGCAGTGGGCAGGTCACCTTTCCGATTTCGCAAATGGGTTGAAAGACAGTTAGATTTTTTTTTTCTTTTTCTTTTTTGATTAAATAGGGCCTGTCCACTAAATTTCACAGTCACAGAGCTGTTTTGATGCCTTAATGTGTGACTAATTGCAACCGTTATGCAAGTAAACACACAGTCAATTTAAAGAGGGCATGTACATTTGTTTTGGTCATCCATCCATCCATCCATCCATCCATCCATCCGTCCATTTTCATTACCCGCTTCTTCCTGGACTCAGGGTCACGGCTTGTTTTGGTAATGTTTAATCATTTTTCGACACGACACTGTCAGAGCTACGAGGGTCTGCAACATCTGTCTACTGAATGACAATTCATTGCTCTGTCTCAGTCGGAACTGACTGTGCAGACGGAAAATAAGCCAACATCATCATTATGATACAACCCCAGTCGCTGCTTGATTCACTATTGGATGGTGTCCTACCAGTACGATGGCACTTGAGTATACAAAAGCACAACTGAATAGAGCCAGAATAACTGCTGTACAGCCATGATCAAACATAACATTATCCATAAAGAACGACCTCGAGAGTGTCCTCCACACTTAGTTGCATAGAACCTGCAGCATTGCCTTTTCTGTCTATGAGACAGAAGTGATGATTGTAGCTTTTTTCCCCCCTTTTCATTATCTTTTCTGATGATGTGCTGCCCTGTGTTGTTGCTTGTTCTATCTGTCTTTGTGAAAATTAAAATGTTGATCATAACCAACAACAACCAAGGTAATGCAAAGTTCCCTTTACTAAGGTTTTCAAACAGTAATTCAGTGGACTCCCGAAAATAGCGAAAAAGTCCATTGTTTGCGTGAGTTTTTAGGAGAGGCTGCTCCGCTCGAGTCCTGGATAAATATTAAGATATAAAAAAAAAAAAATGGTTTATTGTGCAACATTTAATTGCACCGTGACTCTGCAAAAATGCTTCTCATTTTTTCCGTCCAGAAACCGAAGGTTATTTAGACATATGTAGGCACTGCTTTTACTTGTGCCAGTGTCTGAAGTAATAAAGTGCAATCTTCTGGCTTTATTTAAATTGTCTTCAGTGCATGGTCTTCATTTTCATAAACATTACATAACACAGAAATGAAGTCTACTGCACAGTGCAAAGGGGTTGCACTTAATCCCAGTTATTCATAGGGGTCACAGAGTTCATCCATAAATGAAAATATTAAATGACTTATTTAAGGAGACTTTTTTGACTCATCTGCTGGGCTGCGCACAAAACTCTGAATTCAGAGTTTGACTCATGTCATGTGAATCATGTGAAAATAGGGACAAATATCGGCAGTCAATAAATCACGTTTGATGTAACTTCAAATTGCTGCAAAATGTACAGAAACTTTCCAGTTTTCTTTCATGCATTAATGTTTGTCATGGTTGGCCAGAGGTGAATTCAAGTGTTGCAGCTGTGACCTTAATGTCCACCCATAAACGGCTCCTGCTGATACATGCAAAATGGGACGGAGGAATTCTGCGGCTGCGCCAAGTTTTTTTGAGGTCAGTTTAACTCTGGCGACGTTTGCAGTTCCCATGTTGCTTTGCGCTTGTTTATATATGAGCTCATTTTTAAAAATGTTTCTCTTCTGTTCTTGCCTCGGACACGCGCTAAAATGGTCTCTCCTCCTCTCGCTGGATGGAACATTGCTACTGTTTTGATGCGCGGACCGAGGCAATGACTCGTCTTGACGTGGAGGCGCGCTGTCGGAGGTCCGCAGGGACTCAGAGGGCAGACTCGGGGTTCACGACCACTCCTCCCTCACAGGGTCAAGTGTCCTCCAGAGGGGCTTCAGACGTAGCAATCCTCTGGGACGTCAGAGACCCACTTCCCCTATGACGGAATTGCAATGAGACCGACAGTAGTAGTAAAAATGAAGAAAGCTCCGACATGAATTCAGAAAACGAGGGAGCAGGTTGCAGCCGTATCATCCTAATAAAACCTTTAACTTGTTACATTTTGCTTTCATATTTCTGCACTGCTCCTATAACTAATAAACAAGCAGGAGTTCGAAGCCCGCCCGGGCCCTCTGCGCCTTGCCACATAAGGAACATCCTTCAAACATTATATATACATATATATATTTATAAAAGCAAAACAGTTCAGATCTGATAATAACTTCCTTCTGAGACCCAAGAGAGCAATAAATCGGAATGACCAGGATCGTATCACCAGTTTGGGAAAAGTACTACACAAATAAATACACAACACACACTTGAAAGTTGCCATGATGTAGTTTTTGTGTGATGTTTATGCACCATCCTGTCAGTTATTTTGTTGATTTCCATACTGTGAAAAAAATAACTGACTAGTTTCCAAAGCGTCTAATGCATCATTTAATCCAGAGTGCGTCTGGATGGTAAAATAAACAAGAATGAATTTAACAATTAAAACAATTGTGGAAATGACAAAATTGCAGATGGGAGTACAGACAGTCCGCCAATTAAGTTCACAAACTCATTCACTGCCTTGTGCGAAGTAAGAGTACATTTTTCATGGCCATCCAATGGCCTTTCTATCTGGTTTAATAGTCAGTAGACAGCTTTGATGACAGATGAAAGTCAGGATTTCGAGTGCAGCATTGCCAAACAGGTCGGAGCAGCAGCCCTGAAACACAGAGAAAAGCTTGTTAGTCAGAAGCATCACTTTAGGCTCACTCACATCTTGTTAGCACTGTGCAGAGAATGAGGATGATTGACAGACAACACAGCCGCGAGGGCTTGTTAATTTCTCTTCGTGGGCTGAGAAGAATCAGTCTGTGACCAGGACTGAAACTTAAAACAGTGCACACTGACAGATTCAGCACATGTGTACAAAGTGTACACGCTGTGGAATTGTTTCAGAATAAGTCAAATACCGTCGTAAGGTTTATCCCGATTCTCGAATTGGAACACACTGCATATCAAACAGTGATTCCAGTAAACAGATTTTTTTTAAGTGCCTTTAAAAATGTTCATGTATTCAGGTCAGTGAATTATTTTCTCCATTAAAGTTAACTTCTTAAGTCTTTAAAAATTGAAAATAATGTACTAATCAGACAGACAGACAGACAGACAGACAGATAGATAGATAGATAGATAGATAGAAGAAAACAGCACAGTGCTTCCTCAAGTCAATTTATACAGAAACTATTGGCAATCCTGCAAATATACTGTAGTAAATCTCCAGTGCATTACTAGCCAGTGACCAGCAGGAGGAATAAAGGAGTCTTTCTGTCTGTCTCAGTCACAAACTGCAATTTAGTAACGAGAAGAAAAAATTATGAAACTTGTTTATAGCTAAAACATTCAAGTCAAAGGTACGTTCCAAGGAAAGTAATCAGACTCTCTCTAGTTTGGTGCTGTATTATGTGCAGTATATGTCCTTGGATTACAAAGGTGTAATTATCAAATGTCAAATACATTTAAAAAGAATGTCATAACTGGAATCAAAGAGCCGGTCGTTTCTAAGTAACAGGCAGCAATGTGAGAGAAAAAACACTTTTTTATTTTTCAGAGGAACAGAAAAATTCCATCAACCTTCCCCCTTTGCCGACGATATTGTTCATATCTGGGCCAAATAACAACCAACTCCTCCTACAGGCCCCTTCCCCCACGCTGCCGGAGTAACAATGAGCAGCCCATACGTCCTGTGTCTGACATGGAATTCTTAACGTGTACATATTTCTTCACTCAAGACTTATGTCCATCTTGACCTGCTCGCTTTTCCAACATGGCTCAACTCGGCTATTTCTGGTAACGTGCGATTCTCAGAACCCCTTGTCCTCCCCTGACACATTGTTTTATGTCTCCCCCTGGGTTTGGGGGTATTAATATTTCCGTAAGCATCCAAACAGACCCTCTCACTTCAAAAATGGCACTTAAGTCATGCATTTTGAGCTGCGGACGTTTTTTTTTTAATTGTTAGATAAGGTATAACTTGATGTTTGTGTGTGTATGTGCAAACGGCTCAGTGCTGTAGCTACTGTGCATGAGATCAAAGGGACAGATACAGACGCATTGCCTGGAGAGCTGCAGCCTGCAGCCAACTCACATCCGCCTAAACTCTCACGTTGTTGACGCTAGGAAGCAAGCTGAGGTGCAGTAAAAGTTGCACATCTTTCTTTTTGGAACATAGTTTGGAAGTCAAACAGGATGGAATCTTTTCTCATCTGGAGAGGTCACTGAGGGACACAAATTATTTTTTGGTAAAATGATGATGATGATGATGATGATGATGATGATTATTATTATTATTATTATTATTATTATTATTATTATTATTATTATTATTATTATTATTATTATTATTCAAGTAACCATACTTAAGAATAAAGGGTACATCTACTATTACTACTACCATTACTACCACTGCTACTATTACTTCTAATACTAATACTACTACAAATAATAATACATCCAGAACAAAACTGTCCTATAGTGAAGCATCATACCACCATATAATACAAAGAGCAACGTTTGAACGAGGCTACAAACAGAAACATTACTCCCTGCACTACCAATTACGAACCAGGATTGGTAAAAACGTAGTGAATGGTTCAATATGGTGCTTATTAAATTCCATTTTTTTTTTAAAAAATCCCTCTTGGTTCTACAATTTAATCAAATCCACAATCCAGTTTTTCAATCAACCAACTGTCTTGGGGCTGCAGCGAGCCTCACACTCCTGGACGAGTCCCCAAGGCTACATAGAAACAACAACCGCTCACACCTGTGGTTAATTTAGAGCTGCCAGTTTGTCTAACGTGCATGTCTCAGGACTGTGAGAGGAAGAAGCCTGAAAAGAAAGCAACAGACATACAAACTCCACACGCAAAAGGCCGGGGAACTGATTAGCAACTAGAACAACTTTCCTTGCTATGATTCAGCGGTGCTGACCTGTGTCACCCCCCCATCCCCTCCCCCAGTGCAATTAAATGAACAACAAAACAAACAAAAGGTTATTCTTGATAAGCTTGGTAATCCCGCCTGTCGGCCATTTATAAATGAACACTTTCTGGTGCAAGGATTGATGAGCTTCCCGATGATTCGTGAATCAACCAGATGCCGGAGTGCAAGGCTAAGGTTACAGGTCCGCCGGCACATGAGGAAGCGGGAGAAATGTGACGGAAGGGGAGGGAGGAGAGACAGGGAGGGAGGTAGGGAGGGAGAGGGGGAGAGATTAGTCCAAACTTAAGCAGGGATCAAGCAAACACAGGAGAACATTCAGGATTCAGGAGGCAGTTCTGGGGATCTAATCGACACTCTAGGCGAGACATGTGAGGTGAGTCAACACGCTCCGAGCAGAAATTTCATCACCGCTCTTTGGTTGAGGAGTGACGGCGAACGCTGCGTGAGCACACGCCGCAATTTAGGAGCAGCAGCCGGGGAAAAGTTTGCGTTAGGTCTGGCGTCGGTGTTTGTTCACGGTTTGCCGCTTAGTGATTCACTTACGCTTCCTTCAGTCTTGTTACACATTCACGTGCGGCGGGAGCTCGTGTGTCATGACACAAGATGTCAAGGAAAGCCATCTGAAGTGCACTCTGGTGGGTACGAGGACATCGCTCAACATTATGGCAGATGTAATTTAACTTGCAGTGTCTTTATTTTTTTGTTTTTTGGAATCAGCATCGTAACGGCAAGTGGCTGTTAATTCTGAACTTTGGGCGACGCTCAGAACCAGGTTTGGACTGACGATTTGGTGGAAATGTCATTGCTCTGTGATGTCTAGTGTGTAAATCAAAGTAGCAATGCTGGCCATTAGTAAGTAGCTAAGAACTTGGAGTCGTTTAAAGAAGTTGCAAAACTATAAAGTGGGGAAAAAAGAGACCCCTTTTCGAAGTTGACTTGATCTGAAAGGTCTGCTCATGAAATTGGCTACTGATGCTTCGTGGCCAGAAAACGTTGCTGCTCCCAAGCAGTTCGGGAAAACATCTCCATGCGCCGCATTGTACACTGGATTATCTAATCCCCTTTCGCTCGTGGCAGGGTGCCAGCACATTTTTTCCAACGTGGCTCTTAGTGGTGTCAAATGAAATGTTTATATTGATGGCCCGCTGTGGGTCGTTCCACTTCAGACGCTCTCCCACAGTGCCATCGCACAATGTTTAATGATTGACCTCGCCGACTGGATCTCATCTATTCCACCTCTCCTCTGCAAAAGCGTGGTCTGCACTGTGATGCACAACAGGAGAAAAAAAAACCCCACAATATCACATATGCTTCGTCTAAGTAGCCTCACCTCATATGTTCATCATTAATTATGCAATAAATGGTAACATGATCGTGTTTCCTCAGCTGTCCGCCTCCGGTTACTCAATAGCATTGATGTGCACCAGTAAAGATGCAAAATTGAGTTACAAACGTGGATGGGTCTGTTACTTCTGGTTCCCCTTTTTTCCCCTGGACAACCAGGGACAATGCTCAACTGTGTCAGCGCAGAACAAACAGAGCCACCATGGAAACAAAAGGTGTTTATCCCCCGGGGGGGGGGTGGAATTTGTTGACGTTATTAAAGTGTTTAAAAGCCGCTGTTATCCGAAGCGCAGCCCGCGGGATGCGGCTGATGCGATGGGCATTTGAACTTAACTCACTTATAGCTCAGGAACATGGCAGCAGCAGCGTTTAACAGGAGGGCAAGAAACGGAAGAGATTGCTGAGTTGTTAACAACCGAAGATCTCTGTTGAAGAGTTGTACTCAAGGGTTGCTGTGGTTGATGAGTTACAAGAGAGCACACCTCCCCTGCATAATATTAAATAAAATGTAAAAACTAATTAACTTGTGAATGTCGCGAGAGATTCCAGTCACTCTTAGTCTGGTAGGAACCAGCAGCTCCAGCCAAGTCATTTCAAAATGTCCAGCTATTGCTCCCCATTTCAACTCTGGCCCAGTGAAAAGTTCTCAGAATAAATGTTGACATTTTTGGACATCATTCCAAAATGATTCATCAGGAGCCAGTTTCACTTTTGCAACACTTCTGAGACAAAGTATCACATTTAACATTAAATCTGTGTCACATTATTCAGGGATATTTTTCATTTATTTGTTTGTTTGTTTTAAAGCACAACCTCTAAATTCTAATCCAACTGGCAATTCTTTGGTTTTGGAATATGTATTAAGTGTTGCACAAGACTGTGCTGCATGGCCGTGCTCTTGACTGACTTGGCGGCAGCCGAATGGGAACACGGACTCTATCAGTCGTGTATAAATAGCAGCTGCATGAGTGCAGGGTCATGTCACGATTAGATTAATATTAGCCACAAGCATGTACAGTAGATTCAGAGGCCGAAGTCTTTGTCCTCTGTCTCTCCCGTCAGCAGGATTCTGACCACAATTGAAGTGTAACCTTGCACACCAGATTTTTGGAAGTGTCCTTGGTCAAAGCGACGTGGACTTGCATGACTGACTACGTTCTTTAGTTGCTCCTGTGCAAACCCTCATTAAAACTAAGTGGTAACCTCAGCCAACTAAGTAGTCAATGAGTAAATTAATCACTCAGCTCTGCATTATGGTGAACTTTTAGCTTGCTGCTAACTCTTCAGTGGTCGCGTTTGTTCTCTATTTTGTGATGTGGAACCATATTCACATCTACATTTTAGGCATCATGACAGGATGTGAGTGTTGGCCAGACTTTACGGTTGGCAGAAATTTTTAAATAATTTTTTCGGATAATTAAGTTTTCATTTTATCATCCTTTTTTTTTTTTTAAATTAATGTCATTTTGCACCTGGTCAAAAAAGACTGCAGCAATATATCAAAGCAGTCAAGTTGGAATTAACATTGTGTGTGAAAACAGGATTGTTCCAACTCTATTTGCATCAGTTTACATATTCATAGCACATTTCAAGCAGTTTATTGAGCAAAGTTCTTGACAAAGTTCATCAACATATAAATTGAAACACCTGCACTATATCCTCCCCCACTAATGTAAACACCGTCACTCTCCTTTGTCATGGTGACTGTAAACACCTCGGATTCAACTCTCACGTCAGTATGAATCATGTTTTATTGGGTGAAAACCCTCAACAGCATAACACCCGGCGTGTGAGGCCAAGAGGGGAAATCATTGGGAGGTTTGATCTGTTTCAATCCTGCCTAGAACCAGTATTATCTGTGTCAGTGTGCTTTTAAAGATTGTTACTGTTTGTATGCAGGAGATTTTAATGTTTAAGCCATGATCATGGGGGCTCACAGTCCTGTTTTTTTTTCTTCTCAATTTTGCATTTTAAATTTATTGTGGTTGAGATCCTCGAAATGCAGCTTTTTTTTAAGGAGAGCAGCCCGTCACATGGGCACTTGCCTTCAGGATCTTTGTACCTCGTGTAAAAGCAGTTTGGAACAGTCACCTTAAGCCAATCACTTTCCATTTTTACATCAGAATTCTTTACGTCATTGTGTAGGAAAATTAAAAATAACACTGTAAGGCATCTCCAGTGCATGCATGCATGTGTGTGTGTGTGTGTGTGTGTGTGTGTGTGTGTGTGTGTGTGCCACAATTTATAGCCAGCTGTCAACGATGATTAGTGGGACCATGGTTTGCGTCTATTAGCATTAGCTTTAGGTTGAAAGTGCTGGAAAAGCGACAAAATCACACTGTTGTCCTTAATATTGTCATTTGTCGTTTTCATTATTAGCTCTAAATGTTCTACAAGTTACATAAATAGAAATGTAACAGGTTGAATGGATAACATTCATGTACTTAAGTATTTGGTTAAAAGCTCGAGATTGGCCCACCTAGTGCGCTGTTTTGTTTTTTGTTTTTTTAACACCCAGTAGCCAATGAGCTACTCAATACACATTTTTCAAAATGATCATATCCTCGGACACACTGAATTCTTTTCCTTTTTCGACCAGATAGCCCAGAGAGATTTGTTTACTCTGCTGCTAATACAGCTGCGGTGTGTTTTATGGCTGTTTTCAAGATCTTGTCATGAGTTAGTCTGACAGTGATGCACACAATAGCCCTGGCTTATGTAAATGCTTTTTTTAGGTCCTCTATAGTAAACCTGCCAGTCCTCAAGACGATGGCTCCATGTAACCCAAAGTACAAATACACATTCGATTTATCACTGTTTTGATACATGTGGGCAAGAAATTGGAATCTAAATCCCTGAAGAGGTACCAGGCTGAAAAGAAAGCTGAATTTGTGTCTTGATCCATCACAGATTCGAGCAAATATATATATATATATATATATGCTCGAATATATATATATATTCGAGCAAAATATATATATATATATATATTTTGCTTGATGAATGTAAATGCATGTGCTCATCAAAATTTAAACACTTTGACCCTGATTCAGTTAAGTTACTTTCTTGAAATCATTATCCTAATCGAGCATTTTGGTGATCTGGCATTCGACAGGCTGCTGCAGTGCATCCATTAAATGTCAAAAAGGATGAAAGTGCTTTTAGCTTTTTGATAAATAAAAAAATAAATAAAATGAAGCAAAAAAAAAATGCTTTCAAATAGAGTTAACATGTCCCTTTTATTTTTCTTTTGCTTTCTTCTCTTTCAGCTGCGGGCCGACGTCGGTGGCGCTGTGATGAAAGGTGGATGGAAAGCTCGCTCCGCCGCCTACTTCTGATGCTGGCCCCGTCTTCGGCCACAAAGAGAATCATCTGATGGGACGGTCCGCTGGCAGTGGTTGAAGATTAGTGAATGAGCACCTCTTTTTCCCCCTCCCTTCTGCTCCTAGACAGCAACAGGGGCACTGTCTCACCGACACCGCTGCCCTGAAGAGGAGGAGGAGGAGATGCTCACTATGATCTCCACGGTGGCCCGCTGGTTGTTCCTGGTGTTTTTCATCGTCCTCACAATCGGCGGGAACGTGATGGCGTGCCTAGCCGTCAGGCTCAGCCGACGGCTCTGGCGCGTGGCCAACTGCTTTGTGGTGACCTTGGCCGTGACAGACCTCCTGCTGGGCCTGCTGGTACTGCCTCTATCCGCCACATTGGAGCTGCGGGACGGGAGGTGGCCCCTCGGCGGCGTCCTGTGCAACATCTACATCTCCATGGACGTCTTCCTGTGCACAGCCTCCATACTGACCCTGCTGGCCATCAGCGTGGACCGCTACCTGGCCATCACAGCGCCGCTCAACTACTCGCAGAGGGTCACACCGCTGAGGGTGATGCTGGCACTGATTGCCATATGGGCATTGTCGCTGACCGTGTCCTTTGTTCCCATCCACATGGGATGGAACACAGCGGACTACCAGGTGCAGCACCTGGACTGGGGCATCGGGGACGAGGACATGGAGGGACGCTACTGCCAGTTTGAGTGGAACAACAACTATGTTCTGATCTACGCCATCGCCACGTTTTACCTGCCCCTGATGCTTATGTGCGGGATGTATCTCTGCATATTCCGGGTGGCACGAGAACAGGTCAGCTCAAAAGTCCGTTATTTACTTTTTGTTGATGACATGGCATGACATAGCATGGCACGGCAGATCTAAGGCAGCTATATCAGTTCTAAGATCCTTCTCATCCATCTTTCCAAATGGGAACTGCCCATTAGTCCGACCTTGCATTAGTCCGACAAATTGCCCATTGGTCTGACCTCCCATGAGGTTTAGGGTTAGGGTTAGGAAAGGTTGGACCAATGGGCATTTTTTGAACTAATGGGAGGTCGGACCATTGCCATGCTCCCTTTCCAAACTCACGAAAAGGGGTTTTTCATCTCTCTTATATTTTGTAACCGGCCGTCTGGTTTCCTGATTAAAGCAGGAAGCCAATGCTGTAAGCCAGGGTTGCCAACTTGTGGTGTTTGACACACAGTTTCAGTGTCAATCTAACTCGTCCCACCACTTGAGGGTTACTAGCTTGTGTAGGCCACAAGTGTGTGCCAGTGATCGAGTGCATGCATGTATAATGAACAAAGCCAAACTCAGACATGTACCCAAAGGGCAACCTGTCAGAGCTCTGCTTAAAGTCTTGGAGTGACACAAAGAAAAGGTTCAGGAAGTGACCATGAAATAAGCCAATTCTGAAATGCTGCACTGCTCTTGCTAGCTGGCTTAACTAGCTAGTCTACCTTCCTATAGTTAAAGTTTAATGCTACTGGGAATCTTAGAGATAAATGTATCCTTTAACATTGAGCTGTTAAACCTTTAATTGACATAATAGCAGAGGAAAAATAAATTGTGTTTTTACAATTTTTTTTTGCTTCATCATCAGGTGCGACGCATCCGGGCTGCCACCCCCTCATTCGCACGCACAGCGTCGAGCGCAGCCATTGCCAGGGAGCACAAGGCCACGGTGACACTGGCGGCTGTACTGGGAGCCTTCATTGTCTGCTGGTTCCCCTACTTCACCTACTTCATCTGCACGGGCTTACAGTCCAAGACCAACCCTCCCACCACAATGCACTCCGTGGTCCTGTGGCTGGGCTACTTCAACTCAGCCCTGAACCCCATTCTGTATCCGGCCTTCAACAGGGATTTCCGGAGGGCTTACGCCGAGCTGCTCCACTGCAGGGGGCTGACGCGGAGGAAACTGCAGCTGGCCTGCGCCTCTGTGCCTCAACCACTAACATTCACCAATGGGAAAAGGGCTCCCAAGCAGCTTGAGAAACACCTCACCGCCGCAGTCGCGAAAAAGACAGAGGGGGAGATTGTTCCTCTGCAAGAGCAATGCAGCGTTGCCCGCGAGCCCAGCTGAGGCGCCACACATCTGCTGCTGTGGCATCAGCACCGGAGGCTATCGGCGTCACGTCTCACACGGGCTGCGTGTAGGGGGAGCAAAACACGCAGCTTTTGTTTCCTCCACCTGAACTCCAAGCATATTTCAAATACGTATTGCTCAGGTGCATGTGTAAATGATAAGCAAGAAGACAATGTGTCTAAAGAATGTATGTGAACATGCAGTGGACGATTCAGTGCAATGGAGGTAGGTTACTGGTTCCCACAAAGACATAAATAAACAGCTTCTAATGAGAGATATCATTTGGTTGATTGCCCTAGAAACGAAAAACTGAGACTGAGCGGAGTAGAGTCAGATGAATGGTTGACTCAGTAAGTTTCGCAGCAGGCTGCACAGAGACACTGGTGGTTAAAACTTTATGAATTGTTTATTTTTTTCTTGCATCAACCCACCAACTGAGAGTGAATGAGTGACCACAGGGTTTATTTAATATGCATAATGTGTGTATGTTTGACCGTTCCGAACAGGATGAACCTGATGACTTCCTGGGTTTAAATAACTTAATGAACATTGAATAAATAAATAAATAAATAAATCACAGCTGAAAACTGCAAATTTCCAATTTTCTTAGATTTCACGGTTAAACTTTTGTGCACCCATCTTCCTAAGCGAACCAACCAACCAAAATCTTTTTTGTTTTTTTTTTTTTTGTTCTTTTAAGGTTATGCAATCAGTCGTCTGTCCAAGCTGCCCTCGGAAACATCAGAAGAAGAGATTAGCGAGGATGGTGCAATAGCAATACTTTTGTCCGAACAGCATTTTTATGATTTAAAAAAGAACAAAGAACAGCACGGAAGGCTTTCGTCAGTGCAAATCATACTTTCACTTTACTCCAGACTGGATTTGGCTGGGCTTTAGCCAGACATACATTGTGCAAATGGGAAGCCGTGATTTATTACTAACTGGTTCCAGAGATTTTAAAAAAGTTTTCTGGCTGCTGTGCATCCAAGATTTTTCTGTACTAACCTCTCCTATCCAAACATTCTCCATGAGCTCTTTCACCAAATTAACTTTTTAGTCGGTTGAAGTAAAATTCAACCGATTTGTAAAATGTTCCATCCGACATGCCAGGTTATTATGTTGACACTGTTTTTAATCCACGATGTACGCGCACGCACGACACAGTCTTTACCTTACAAGTCAAGGCATGATTCAAAGTGAAGCTGAAACTCTGAAGAGTCACTTTTAAAGTCCATGTGAGAGAAACAGTTGCACTGTATCTCACTGAAAAAGCAAATGATGCAACAGAAACATCCAAAGATCAATTCCTCCTCCACTGTAGCTTTGGCCTTAACATTGGCCATATGCTTTGACACTGTAACTTAAGGCGTATGCGTGCAATGAGGAATACAGAAGTTGATCGCATGGCGAATTCCTTGATATGAGTACTTAATAATATATAATATATAATTAATTTATACTAATAAAAATTAAGTGACCAATTATTTTAAAGGCACAATACACAATTTTCATCAGTGTCAGATATAAACTACTGAACAAGCGTGTGAAGCTCAATGGTGTTATTTGTTCTGGAGTAGAGCATCGCGTTCACGAGCCCCCTTAATGTTGATATTGAGCCCACTCTATCCTTTTGTTTACAAAGACGAACTGGCAGCACGTGTATGTTAGTGCATGTTATTCTCTGCCTCATCCTGCCCATTGAACAGCTGTCCTGCCACCATTATAAATATAGACTAGCACCACTCTTTACTGCAAAGACACCACTACTTCAGAAAACACCTGCATGAAACTCTCAAAATCAATGCTAATGTAAGTCAAAACTATATATAACCCAAAATCTGGAAAGTTAAACACACACACACACACACACACACACACCTGTGACAGTGTCATGTTTCCAAGGGGACCACTATCAGTGACGGACCTTCATCCGACTGAACGCTGCTAAAATTTGTAAGTAGCTTAGTTTGATTTTAACGGTCTTTCATGAATGAAATTAAACAAAAAGTAGGCAGCGATGGAGGCAGGTCCGTCACTGATAGTGAAATGCAGAATATATATACTTAACATCTATTCATAGTTTACATTTAACATAAATCATATCAACGCGGCCTTACATAAATTCCATCTTAAACAAAGTACATGAACTGCTAAATTCAATTTACTGTCGAGTGCAGAGAACACACTGCAGGGAATGAACGACTGAAAAAAGACGCAGAATACAATACTTTTTCTGAAGCAACTTGTCAGTTACGTCCCATGTCTGTGACAGCAAGTGAGTGTGACTGCAATGAAAAATGAATATGAGGCTGCGAGCCAGCAGTCGATTAGCGTTGAAAGGCATATTTTACCGGGGGAGGGGACAGAGACGCTGTGGTTTCTCCTCGCAGTGAAGTGTGTCCCGCTGAGGAGAATGTGACGGATCATCGTTTTGCGCGGTGACGGAGGGAAATTGAAGCGATAAAGGTGGCCGTCACGCAGCCAGGTGCGGTGACGGAAGAATGAGAGACAAGAATAAGGCGAGCAGGATATATTTATGACAGGCAGTGAATTCATTCCTCTGAACTCCGGCGAAAATGAAGTTAAATATTTAGTTGTCCTTTTTCGAGTTTAGTTCATCCACACACAGCACAGGAAGTGTTGAGAGATGTCTCCAGGCAGGAGACAGATTGTACATACGTAAAGGTTTAGGTTGAAGTTAACATTGTACAAAGACATCAGACATCTGGCTTCTGTTCTGAGTTCACTTCCGTCTTGTTTTCTAACAACAAGTCTGTCTGCCCTGTAAACAAACTCCCCCAGAAAAGTCGAGGCTTCCCTCCCATTTCCAGTTGTACTTTACTAGAGTTGTGATGCCACGAAGGTGCTGATACCTCATGACCACCTGAGAGGTTTCTGCATGCTTTTTTGTCCCCTCACAAACGTGTAGTGTAGAAGAGCCAATAATGTGTCAGTTATAGCAGGATGCTAAGGTGGCTGGAAACACAACAAAAATATGTTGTCGGGAGTTTCACTGAATTTCTGTTTTGTGTGTGGGTTTTTTTTTTTTTTTTTTAATAATAAATAATTTAAACCTACTTCTCAGACGAAAAATACTGTTCTGAAATTGAATGATATGGGGCCAATCTGTTTTTGTGAGACCATTTTCCTCCCTTCATCCATGGTGAAGTTAGCAGCAGTATTGATGGTGTCACCTCAGTCAGCTCATGAAACCACACTAATTACTTCTGTCTAGCATTCCTCGTCAGTCAACAGCTTTATGCATTTTTAACACTGCCTGGTTGTTGCGGCTGCATTTGAATGGCTTGCATCATCTGACGCTACAGACATTATAAGTCATAATGTGCATACAGTTTGTGCATAACATAGACTGTTTAATTTATACATGGAATAAAATATATATGAGAGTGAAATTTTTATATATTTGTATATATTTTTCAGCAACTGACCATCTCAAATGACTCAACCATTCTCCAGTTTTCAATTGAACAGGCCTGTTGGCCTTCTGCCTAAAAAAGCAAAGGATAAAGGTTCCTGGTATCATCAGCGTAAACAAAAAAGTGTGAGCCCAATGTTTATTCCGTGTCATTGCTAATGCAATTTCCTGTGTGTGCGGCGATGTCATCGAAGAGATGAAGTCCATTAATTTCATCGCTGCTGACGCTGTTTACTCTTCGAGTGTCATTCCGTCTGTCGCATCCCTACAGCAACAAGGCAAAAAAAAGGCAGCTCACCGTTTCAAGGAGCAGCCTCGTTATCTCTGCGTCAACAATGTTGGTGTTTTATGACTTCGGAAGCTCTCTATTTTGTTAATAACTCTTTATTTATGTTGATGAAGTGTATCCAAGCAAACAGGTGTTGGCTCAGTGTTTACGGCGTCAACAACTGAACAACTTATACACACTGTGTTCTAAAGACCATTCCATGGTTGCAGCAAAAGTATCACCAAGAATTGTTATGTGTAAAAGGCATACACATATAAAAGGAACCAAGAATTATTTCAAGAAAAAATATGATGTATCTTTCAAAGCTCAGTTGCTGCTCAATAAATGCTAACTAGATGCTTTCCCAAGTCTTTTCTTTCGTTTTTTTTTTTTTTCAGTTTTCGTCATGGTATTATTGTACTGGGAGATTTTAAACATCACTGCTTCCCTTGTTAATGTTAATATTAATGATGACCCGGGTGGCAGGTTCCAAGCATCCTTGACGGATGTCCCAAAAGTTGCAGCACTGACCCATAGCATTCGGTCCCAAGGATGCACTTGTTTTGGTAAAACCCTTCTGTTAAAGTTTTACTCAGGTCAGGCGAGTTAAGGGCATGGAGTAGCTGGAATGCAATTTCTTCTATTGGTGATGCATGCAAACTCTTGGATGAAGGTATTTCCCGTAGGGGTGAGGAAGACATTGAGGCAATACACTCGCTACACGTGCTTCCTTTAGTGAGGATATGAGAGCAACAGCAGTGGTTGCGACCACTTTGTATTTACAAACACGCAGTGTTTGCAATTGGACCAGTGCCGACATCAGCAGCCTAACTTGTGCAGAAAGAGTCAGTTGGAAAGCGTGCTGCATACACATAAAGCTGTAACACAGAGGGTGTTTAAATGTTGTGCTCTGACGCCCTCTAGTGGGTATTTCCGCCTCTGCTGAGCGTTACAGAGAGGCAGCAGACACGTTTTTGATATATTTAACTCCATTGTAAAAAAAAAAAATATATAATATATATAAAAAAAAAATATATATATATATATATATATATATATATATATATATATATATATATATATATATATATATATATATAGCATTAATAAAAATAAACACATATGCACACTCTACTCAATGGGGTACCTTCTTAAGTGAAGTGGAAAAGTTGCTTATCACGCTAATTTCGTTCCACTAGATGGCAGTATACAATCGTTTTCACCCTTTAGACTGTTCAAGGACATTCAGTGCGTCTACCTCACAAAATTCATTCATCTTCTATACCCGCTTATTCCAATTCAGGGTCACGGGGGTCTGCTGGAGCCTATCCCAGCTGTCTTAGGGCGAAGGCAGGGTGACACCCTGGACAAGTCGCCAGTTCATCGCAGGGCCACATAGAAACAAACAACCATTCACACTCACATGCACACCTACGGACAATTTAGAATATTCAATTGACCTCACATGCATGTTTTTGGACTGTGGGAGGAAGCCGGAGAACCCGGAGAGAACCCACGCAGACACGGGGAGAACATGCAAACTCCACACAGAAAGGTCAACCTCACAAAATAACAAAAGATTTTGAACAACATATATGGCAACCCAGCAGCAACACGATTAGAATCAGTTGAACACCTTATGCTTCTCAGTCCAAACCCCAGCTTGGAGGGAAATGCTTCTTAACATAATATTCAATTAGATAGTTCTGGATTACCAAATGACAATAAAAATTACTGCAAAATAGAATGAAGTTGTTCCTATTCCACTTTTATTCCAGGAGTGTGTTACACTTTGCTAATTTTCCGGCTTTTAAATTATTTTCTTTGAGCCCCCCGGGCTCTTTGTCATTTTACATAGTGCTCTTGTCAGGGGATAGATGAGAGAGTGTGTAACGAATCTCATCCATTTGGCAACTGTGTAGGAGGTAGAGTGGGTGGCTGGAGGGTGATGGCTGGGTTTAAGAAAAGAATCCTGCTCAGCTTCCCCAGAACCACTTAAGCTCTCATGTGAGAATGAAACATAGCCACAGAATCGCACAATATTTCATCCACTGCACCTTCAGTCAGTCTGCAAGATCCGTTACATAACATTTGGGATTTGGAAGCTCATTCCTCAACAGGAAGGGGAAACAAACCTTGAAAGTCATTGGATGACATACATTTAAGACAGAACAGTTAGACTTTGTTCTGCCACGAAGCAGCTCTTGTGAGAGAGCAGCTCACTCACAAAATTGGTAAAACTGCAATTCTGTCCACTCTAATCTCATTAGCACCAGCTATGTTGCTTCTACATCTTTTTTTTTTTTCTTCTTCTTTGATGGCTTTTGAAAGCAGCTACTTCCTGCTTCTGCCACAGTCAAGGGAGGCGCACATTTTGGAAAGATGGATGTGGGACATGTGTGACTTGAGTCTACACAGTGGAATTTTCTGTGCAGCTACAGAGCAATTTATTCTAAATATACAAAAACACATAGCATAAAACACCAAACGATAACCAATTGTCAGTAACAGAGTCACCACACTTGGTGGACATAGTTAGCAAGTGAATGGCAGCATCAGCAGCAGGGATGAATATTTTTTTAGTCTATTTTTCCTGGATGTTTGCAGAATATATCCGACTGAAAGTGTTACAAATTAAAATTTTGTAAAGCAATCTTTAAGCTGTTTTGTTTTACATGTCTGTTTCAACCACTGTTTTCTTTGCATAATTTTTCTTTATGCCAGCTTTTTCAACCACATTGGTCAGTTTCTGCATTAATGCTGAATTAACCTACTTTGTGACACATGTGCCGTTAAACGTCCGAGGCCTTTAGTTATATATTCCACTCTTGCCGCTTATATATCCCTGCTGCCCTGCGTCAGTGCTGAATTTGTGCGTGGGTCGCACACTGAGGCAGCTGCTCAATGAGCCTGATCTCTCTGCTTCAAGGCCTCCCACTGTTCCTGTCACCTCTCATCCTTCCGCATGCAGATGACTGCTAAACTTCTGTCTGCACAACCCAAGGCAGGTTGGTCTGAGCATGCTCAGTGCGGGGGTTTCTGCAAGAGTGTAGGAGGAAAAGCCCAGCGCCGCTGCAGGGTTCAGTGAGTGCCGGAACCCAGCAGCACTTCTCATCCTGGCAGCACTGAGCAGCCAGTCCTGGAGAAAAGTGAACATCTGACGCCTCACTCGGCACAATTTATTAACATGAGATGACTCAAAACTACTGCGTATTCATCTCAATGCAAAACAAGTTTAGTGATTAGCCTCTAAACACCAACATCTTCTCATATTTTTGAAATGGATGGCACATTAACAGCCTCTTTTTGTTTTGCCTGGCTTCAAATCTTAAATAAAATAAAGGGGGTGGTCCTAAAGAGGAAGCAAAACTTGAAACTATCCATCACATACAAGTGGACCAATCAGATGTAGTTGTGTTAATTCCACAAAGTAGTAAGGCTTCTTGATTGGTGTCGTGACCCTGTGGCGCCCTCTATGGACCACAAATTTAAACTTAATTGTTGCCAAAGCCAGTCTGTGTGTTCCCCACAGAGAACAACCTTCATTGCCATTATTTTCACATGAGGGTGCTCTGAGCAAACATCCATTATTGCTGCATGTATTCTAATCTCTTCACTCACATTCATTTAAGTGAAGTAGCTTCTTTTTCTTGCTCTTCTTCTGTGGTTTTTCAAAGCACCCTCAACAGTCATCTGTCCCGCTTTCCTTTGATTGCCCGTAGATACAAATTTTAAAATTTGAAAACACCTTTTATCTATAGCCGGCTGAGCGATATTTCAAATGTAGCACTATTGCTGTCAAAGTCTAACCCGGGTCATTGGTCGGGTCCCATACTAACAGCTTGTGATGAAGAGACCCATGAGCTTGTGCAGATGAGCTGGAAAGGCTGCAGAGAGAAATCCCCAGGTATAAAGCAGAGATTAGAACAGCGTTTGGGCAGAGATGTTTGTTGACATCACGCCCACAGATGGACTCCAGGGGGCAGACACGGTCATGCTGAGTGGGCCGAGGCAGCGGCACATGAAAATGCCCTCGCAGTATCTCTTAGTAGTAGCTTAGCGAGCCTGCTGGAGATCAAATCCCGTGTAACCAACCAGTGCAAAGGTGGCTCAAGATCTCCACTTGCTTTATTGCAAAAGCTACACATATGAACCATGTTGGAGTAACAGACATCTGCTCCTTTTCATCCATGCCGGACATATGAAATATTCTCCTGCAAAAGCAGGATTTAACATCAGTTTATGTCATTCATTTGCTAGTTATCGTGAAAAACAAGTCCTGGCCAAGACATGGGAGAGTTTTTCATGATTCCTAAATGATAAAAATACTGTTGCAACAACTGCTCTGTCAGACTCTGCAATTCCATGTTCAGTTTCACCAGTTCATAGTTTCTTTTTCACAGGGTTTGAAAAAGATCATGTATTGTTTGCAACCTTCTAAGAGCGAGAAATGTCCTTCCATCCATTTTCCATCCCCGGTTACTCCTTCACACAGGGTTGCAGGGGTCTGCAGGGGCCTATCCCAGTTGCCAACTTAGATTTGAAATAGGAATTTGAAGGTATTTTATCCTTTGATGTGTTGAAACTGTCAATTAAAGGAATTGTAACTGCCCACGAGGCTTCTCTTTTTGACAGTGTTTCCGGCACCGTGCTGCTATTTTTACTGTGTCGATCTGCGAGTAAAGTGCTGCTCTCCTGGGATAAAAACAGGCTTGTGTCCACCGCCGCTCCGTCATGGTAGCTGTGTTGCACCACATGCAGCATTTTTCTCTTGTAGACTGCATCAGACGGTCAGGATCCAAACGCAGCCGGACAGAGAACCTACAGTACCTACAATGCCACAGCGGCTGCTGCCTGTGTCAAGATAAATAGAATCCATACACATTAAATATAGACAAGACAGAGGGTGAAGGGGAGAAAAATAGACCGAGGAAGCACTGCGTCACACTCTCCTGCTGCATTTCCCCCTCCAGTCCAGTGGAGTGAGAAACCCAAAAAGAAAGCCTCCTTCTCCAAAAGCGACCTGCAACACTTACATAACCCTGGAGTCGCTTCGTGAAGCCGTGGACTGCGGTTAAGGGCGACGGTTTTGCATCATGTATGTGAATTTTGTCGGCAAGCACTCGATGTAATCAGGTCAAAGACAGGTTCTTGCTCCGCTGCGCTGCCTCATCACCATAGTGATGTGTCGAGGCTGATTTCAGAGGGACCTCCTGCCAAATCAACGCTGTTTTGTTCAAGGCGTGAAGCAAAACGCTCAAATAATGAGTTCAAGTGAGCGGCAAAAATTCAACGATGAGAAAACGTTACGCGTTCCTCTGGGAGAACATGCCTCACACAATCTATAGTAATGACTTGTATGTATAATTCATACCAAATTTAAAATGTGCTAATTTAATAGGCGGACTCCACTGTCACTGTTGAATTATTATTGAGAAAGCTTTGTTTGCTTCTGTTTGGAGAACATGTATATTGGGCCTAAGCTTCATTATTTTTGAAAGGGTTAGTCCCACTGACTCTTGTCTGGGTTTTATTTTCCTCCTTATTACCTTTTGGAATAATTACAGCTGGATTCATCGTGCAAAGACATCGCTAGTGTTCTTTTCAGTCTCTCATCCATGGTAAAGGTGGAACCAACAAGTTACGGAATGTTGGGGAAAGTATAGAAGGTGTGAAATGGTATTTAGAGGATGTAAAACTCAACACTACGATCAGAGGTTTTCAGGCTGATTGGAATTCCTGCAGTTGTCAGGACGCCATCCAGGCACCTCTTTTAAAGACATTAATGTGCCGACAGCGTGCCGTGCAAATAACTGATTGAGCTGATTGAATTTAAGATCCCAATTCGGAGAACTGGAGCAAAGGCCTGCCCACATTTTACTCTATGTGAGAAATTTTACCCCAGACATGTCAGGTTCATCCTCCGTCCTCAGATAACTGAGATCCTGCTCTTCAGATGATATGTTGAAAAACCAGATGAAAGCAGATTTCCTTTACACAACAGACCGATGAAACGTTTGGCAAGAAGAATGTGCAAGATTTTAGACAGTTTTCTCAGTCATCCATCCTACTGGACTTGGCACAGACTGGCATAGTTTGCACTTGATCCTTTTGAAGAGATACTGCAGCAGCACAGTTCGGGAAAGTTAAGAATACAGGGGAATATGTAGTTTAGCTCTTTTCTCAGAGTACAGCAACATTCAAAATCCTCCCCATTGCCGGATTACGCAAAAACAGAGAACATATTTTAAAAAAGGAATAAGGTTTGAGCGACAGCCAGACTGAGAGTGAGGAGGCACCAGAGCGAGACGAGGGAGGGAGGGAGGGAGGAAGAGAGGAAGCAGAGAGTAAAAGAGGAGGGGGGCGTGTACAGTGGTGGCTGCTGGCAGCATCAGCAGCTCCTCCACACACCGCAGCCGCAGGGGCTCCCGCCGCAGCTCGGGAGGAAAAACCTCACGCTGAAACATCTTGGCACTGGAGGAGACGCCGCTCCCTCACCGCACCAGAGAGGAGAGGGAAGAGGAGGAGAAGAGGGAAAGGAATCAGATACAAACAGATGGGAAAAGGGAAGTGGACTTTGCATCTTCTTCTTCTTCTTCTTCTTCTTCTTCTTCTTCTTCTTCTTCTTCTTGGATGAACAGAAGTTCCTGAAATCTCCACGCTGTACTTTTGGAATCCAGTCAATTATTCATCATCCGGCTCATGATGTTCAGTGGAACATGACTTTGCTTTTTTCTCTTTAAAAATTTCTTTTGTTTGTGGGTGTCTGTGTTCTTTTATTTCCAATCGACATCTTTGCCGAACTGAAGCTGCGTTGGCAGTTGCAGCTTCCTAACCTACATCTGAACCTGCGGACCCACTGCTAGTGTGTGGCAGCGTGTTGGAATGCAAAATGAACCTGAATCTATTTTACCCGGATGCTAATTTTATTTTTGTGAGGAGCAACTGACATTTTTGACTTTTCCATATCAATATCTCAATTTTTAAACCTCTGAGAAACCGCTAAGAGAAAGTTGGGAAACTTACTTGGGGTCATATCTATTTTTTTTTGTTTGTTTGTTTTTTGCGGGGTGAGAAAAGTGCAGGTGTAGATCCGTCAGCCACTGCTTCTTACTCAGGATGGCTGGCTGTACCAGCCGCTGCAGGCAGGGGCTGCTCAAATTGATGCAGTCCTTGCAGAGATTGGTGTCAGGGACCCTCACAAAAGGTAAGCTTCATTCACTTCCCCGCACGTGTTGTGACTTCCTTGCAACGAGACTTTGATTCTTTTACACCAAACCAAAAACCTTGTTCAATCATGTGTTTTTGTGTCTGAAACACACTCGGATTGTTATGTTTAGAAAGTGATTCCATTTCTATTCCTCCTCTAATGTATTTTCTGTTTTCTATAATTTCCCACCAAGGTGTTTTCTGTTCAGCAGCCATGGTATCAGTGAGTTTATATGCAAAAGTTGCAAATTCAAGTCTGTTGGGGTTTGCAGATATACATGCAGCAAACAAAACTGTGTCATGAGGGAAAATAACTTTTTTTGCTTGTTTTTATCTTAGCAATTAATACAGATTTGTTTGGAGTAGTAGAACCATAGCAACCCAGGCCTTTTATTCATAAGAGTTTGACAGTGACCTGACAGTTGCACTGCAGCCAGCATCTTGTGGTGTCCATCGTGTCCGCGTTAAAAGCTTTTCACCTCAGCTGTTTAAAAAATAAATAAATAAAAATAACAGCCACAAATGCAGAGTCATTGCAAGTACGAGTGCAGTGCCAGGTCTGTCACATAGTGGCTCTCCTTCCCGCAAGGAACTCTGCCAAGACATGAATTAAAGATGGGGGCCAAAGATTTGGATAAACAAAGACAAGTTTAAAATGTATTTGAGAAGTTCGTTAACTATAATGAATAATTATAATAATTATAACAACTGATAGTATATGATTTTCACATGTTTTTAGGTAGTGTTTTGCGAAGAAAAAAAAAGAAGTGCATGAGATTAGTGTTTTACTTTGAAATTGCAGGTTATTTCCTGTTTGGTTTTACCAGGTTTCAGCTGATGTGATGCCTCTAAACCAACAGCTGTAATTAACCTGATTAGCTTCACTTGTTTCTCTCTTTCTGTCTCCATGGCAACCAGTCTGATGATTTACTGATGATTAGGACAGGTGTTTTCAATCAGACTCATCACAATTCTGTACAACCAGATGTTGCTCTTGTACCCGCAGACACTCGTGCCTAATGGGCACAACTAGTAGTTGACAATAATAAATATAATATTAAAACTCCTACTACTAATAATAATATGTTTAGTTGAGTGGACAATAATCTCAAGAAATGAAAAATGGTGACCAAAAAAATCCCCACAGTGGACGAGCATTCTAAGTGGCTGTCTTTGTCAGCAACTGTAATGTCCTGGAAGTAACGGGGCCAATTTACAGCTACATGGTTTCAACAATCTAGGTCACGCACTGCCACCACATATCTTTAGCGTTCTCAGCTGAAAGGTTGCATTTCACTTTGTGTGTGCAAATTAATTCCAGTGACTTTCAAAGGGAACTAATCTTTCATGCGCTCGTCCTAATTACCGAAGTAATTATATATGGGCAGGTTGCTCTCATGTTTAAACATTCCCTCTGTGCAAAGGCAGCGCTCACTGTTACTGTATATTCACAATGACTTCAAGAAGTCACAGCTCTTTGGCTCTTACAGACCTTGAGAGATTCTGTCTCCTGAACCTAAAGACAAAAAAAAAAAAAAAAAATGACCAAGCACAGGATCTAAGGAACCCGTGTCTGCAGATATTGAAGGGGCTATGGAAGGGGCACATCTTGGCCGTTCTGTGCCGTAATCATTTATGCAGGCCCGTTCTCTTGACCTGCGTGTCCTCGAAAGAGCGGACGTAGATGAAATGAAGTGTGAATTCCGCTGAACATGAAAGTCCCCTGACGCAGCGCTCCTGTGCGTGTTTTGCGGCGACTGCCCGAATGTTGTTCTGTGTTCGGGGTCCCCTCTTGCACACCGTGCAAGGGATCTGCATACTATCGTATGCACGATGGGACACGGGTACATGAAAGCATGTACACTCAGCTTCACGCACGCATGCACGTCAGATAGAGTTTGAAGATGGGGGTGTCGGTGGCGTGGGGTCGTCTCTGACACGCAAACAGCTCCGTGGGCTACAGTCAAAACTTGTACGTCTGAGCACTGCTGCCTGTGTAAACATAAGCGGTGAAAGTGCACTTATTGACCTTTGTGGCGCTCCACTTAAAAAAATGCAGCATCTATATTCATTTTCAGACCTTTAAATGCCATTGGCTGACTCCTAAATGGAGCCTCAAGGCTTAAGCTGATTGACTTTCGTGGATATTCTGTATTTACTCATATTTGCCTTTTGCTGCTGATGTTCTCTCTGTTTTCATTCAGGCATTGTGCTAGAGTTGGTAAAAGACCCTGTAGTAAGACATGTTTTTTGGGTTGTTTTTTTTTTTTTTATCCCTGGCCTGTACATGTCTCTGACACCAACTCTATCTCTAGCTGTAACCCCAAGGTACATGCTAATTAAGAGGACAAAGTGTTCTCAGTTCTGGCCCTGAGGCGCTGGGACGACCTGCTTGAGGATATTAACTCAGCTACATCTGTGACCTCTCTTGGTTCTATCTTTAACACACATCTTTTGGAGAGCTATTAGCCTGTACCCTTTTTCGTCTTTTATTGCGTTTTTCGTGAGTAAAACTTGCTGCAATTGAAATAAGGCTCATTATATTTTTACTGTTAAAAGCTGATTAATCACTACATGAGAATCCCATTTCTACTTAAAAACAAATTAACGAAATATACTAGTAATATAAATGCTGAACACACTGCCACCTACTAGTACGGCAGCTTGACTTGCCCTTGACTTGTCTTTTCATTTCCAACTATTTTCTTCGTGCTACACAGCGGAAACCTACAGCCAATGACTTGACAGAAAAACTCAACATCAAACTTGGAACTCCGTACTGTATGTCCCCCAGAATCGTCCCTCTCCTCTACCTCGTCTTGAGCATCTCCGCTTTTAATTTTTCACATCACCTCACTACAAGCTTTCGTAACCACGGGCGTCCCCGTTTATTTTTATCTCCCCTTTGTGTGACTCCATCCAAATTCTCGTCTCCCTCTCATTGTTTTCTTACGGTCTCATACGTAAACGTGATGTTCACGTTTCTGCTCTGTCTGTTTGTTTGTAGCTGTAAACTGTTGCTATGACGACAGCTGATACACTTCCTCTGTGCGTGAGGTGCCACAACTTCTGCACATGCCTGTGAGCTGTAAAGTGAATTTTGCTCCTCGTTTATTCAGCCATTTACAGCGTTGCCTTGGCAGATGCTATCCCGGTGCTGACCGTTGCCTTGTTGATACGTTGTTGTGCACTGCCCTCTGTTGTTCAAATCGTTACACTACAACAAAACGCATGAGGCGGCTGCCTGAGTAGCTGACAGCCATGTAATATGGTTTCATTGCTACTTAAAAAATATTATTGTGGATGAAAAACGCATGTATTATTATCATTACTAGAATTTATGAGAAATGTAAAATTATGAGTTTTTTTTTAATCAAATGTCTCTATCTCATGCTCTCACACACAAACACATGTGTATTTGTTTTGTTTTATTTTTTGTTTGTGTTTCTTAGAGGGACTTAGTCTACTTCAACTGTTGGTTGCTTTAATACTTTACAGTGTATGGACTCTATTCTATTCTGTTATACAGATGTCACTTAAATTCAGTTTAAAGTTCAGTCTTAAGCTGCACAGTTCCAGGTTTCAAGTATTGTTCATTTGACCATCTAGTTAGAAAAGTAAAGCAATAGTATGGAGACTTTTCCACCACTTGATAGCAGATTGTTATTATTTACAGTATATAGTGCAGGCTCATTGCACTTCTTCTGAGCAAAAAAAAACAGACGTCACTGTTGGAAAAGTGACTAGTTGGTGGGAATCCAGTGTGTGAGGACCACAGAGAGTCTCGCGATTGGGGAGGTCAGTTGTGGACACACTGCAGCCTGCTGGGAACTTTTGTGGCTGGTGGCCCCCTTTTTGTTGGTGTTGTTGCTGGCCAAAAGAAAACAGTATAATGAAGTGAGCGCTGTGTGTTCCATGCCGATTTGAGATTTACGGCCGTACAGATGGTAAACATCTGTCATGGGGGATTATGACGGGTTTCTTCTGTGCTTAATCTGAAACTTTATTCTCAGTTTCTCAGCCTGCTTGTGTGTGTGTGTGTGTGTGTGTGTGTGTGTGTGTGTGTGTGTGTGTGTGTGCGCGAGGGCCTATTTACCGTTGTGTTAAAGAGCATTGTACTGCCCCCTAGTTTGCCATTTTTAGCATGCAGACAGATGGCGATCCCTAACTCGGATGCGGGCCTGAATGCGAGAGCAATTTGCTTAAATGAAGGAAAGAGTTAAAAGGGAAGAGCACTTTCAGCGAGAGGTAGCATCCCTAGCGTGAGATAAGGTGCGAGGCTGACCAGCATTATGCAGGGCTGCATGTTTTATGAATCATCGGATGGTTGAGTTCCTATCTTGGCTTTCGCCTCAGCGAATCGCATGCACACATGCCAGAAGTATTGTGTTTAACTTGGGACACCAATTGCCTGCGTGTCTAGCTTCAGATCAGTACTGCTGCAAAGACAAACGCAAAACAAAACTTGAGCGAGCGCAACATTTTTTTTTTCTTTTGTATAGTTGTTTTATACAGTTCAGACTGTTCTTTACAATCCTTCTGCAGCCCAGGAAGTGGGTGCCCAATTTTCAAGAAACGACTATCAAGAATCCTTTTTAAAAAAAAAGGCAGAATATGAATATTTTTTAAACCATGAGTGGTTTTCTGAAGCTGGCAACCTCATAATATGTCCACACACTAAAAAAACAGAGTGTTGCCAATAGTAGATAGATACCATTCATTCATATAGCATGCACTTCACCTTAATTATGCAACTTGATTTAAAACAAATTGTCCCTCAGATGGATTTACCAAATTTTCTTTTACCCCTAAATGTTTTTAGTGTTTAAAAAAAATCTATCAATTTCAATACAGACTAATATAATATGAATATGAGCTGCTCTGCTGAATGAGTTGTAGTATATTTCACGCTTCTTTATTATTTGGTCACTCACATATCTTCTGCTTTCAAGCTGGCTGGGGGCCCACTTGAGACGAGGGAACATCACTCTCTACTATCCTGCGGCGCACACACTGTCTCGGGTTGAAATCAAAGCCGCCTCATGAATATTAGACGCCTCTATTACGTTGTTACACTGAAAGAAAAAGAGCGCAATGTCTGTGTTGTCGCCCACAGAAGAAGTGCAACTGACAGCGTTGTCAAGGGGCACACAAGGGGCGGCACGATTGGATTTCATTATTCCAATAATAATTCGAGGGCCAAAATAATTGATACTAACACCAATACTGATGACAGAAGTTTTTTCTGAGCATGGATCAGGATTTGTTTGCCTAGCCATTATTTCTATTATTTGATTAAACATGGGGGGAAAGTATCAATTCCGCATCAATGGTATCGATCCCAATAGGATCAATATCATCGATATCTCAATCGATCCGCCTGCCACCAGTTCATGGAGCAGGGGGCTAATTGAGCCCCAGTCATCATTAACCAGTGTGTATGTGTGTGTGTGTGTGTGTGTGTGTGCGTCTGTGCGCGCGCAAGCAGCAAACGTTTTAGTGTCGCTGGCAGAGGAGCAGCGAGCGCAGATGAAGTGTGTGTGACAGATTTAAACGCTCAACCTTCATCTGCTATCATTCACTTGTCAGCGAGGTCATTGCCGTGCGTTGCAGCCTTGGTTACCAGCACCCCACAATAACACAGAGGAGGTGTGTGTGTGTGTGTGTGTGTGTGTGTGTGTGTGTGTGTGTGTGTGTGGGGGGGGCTGGAAGCGGAGGGGCAGGAAAGACTGACAGAACAGATGAGTGTGAGGCGCACAGAGCGGAGGGAGTGGCGCAGGCAGCAGCTCTGACTCCTCTGCGCGTCTGTTTGGAGAAAGAGCTCAGAATCAGCGGGAAGACGAGGGAGTCGCTCCTTCACTGACAGATCGGAGAGTGGCCAGAGGAAGCAACAGGGGGGGAAAGATCCGCAGCTGCAGAGGCTGGACCGCCAGGGACTGACAGGACCAGGAAACACAATCTGAGTGGCTCTCTGGATTTGTTTGGCCGCGCTTGGTTTCCACAGTGGCAACATGGGTGCAGTGGTGGGCACTTTGACCATGCAGACCAAGCAGAGGAGACCGTCCAGAGGTACGTAAGTGCAGGAGGGAGGGATGGAGAGGAGAGGAGACAAAATAGCAACAAAGAGTGAGAGTAACCTGAGGAAAAGAACAAACAGAAGGATTTTTAATAATAATGTGTAAAAAACAAACAAAAAAAAAACAGGATAAAGTTTGTTTATGTTGCTGTTTGTGTGCTGTGTGCATGTTGATTCAACATAGGGAGGCAACATCCATGCAACGGTGTTCATGATATGTCCTGGGAACGCACGTAAATAATTCAAAAAGCAAATCCGAATGCGGGCTGTACTGGAATGTTACTTGCGTGGAGGAAGATAGCGCCGCTCACGTGTAAAGGTGCAACAAAAAATAGGCAGAACCAGTGGTGCTTTAAAAATACATGCATGAGTGAAAGGGAAGAAGTGGTGAGGAGAGAGAGAGTGAGGGGGAGAAAAAGGGTGAGAGCGAGGGAGGGAGGGAGGGAGAGAAAGCAGTTTGGGGTGAGGTGCAGCACACCATCAGGAGGAACACAAAAAACACACCGCTGGCTGTGTCCTCTGGAGATGGGCGGAAAGCTGCCCTCCAATCAAGAATCGTGTGTGTGTGTGTGTGTGTGTGTGTGTGTGGAGGAGAGCAGGAGGAGCGGTGGAAGGGTTGAGGGGAGAGCTTTTGAATTAACACGCAGCTCACATATCATACCTCTCACCGGCCCAATGCTTGAGATCCCCGTTGTCATGGAGACTGGGTTGTAGGGGCAGAGGAGGGAAGTGTGAACAGTCCCCCGCTTGGCTAGATGATGAATTTATAGCAGCATGAAGTAGCGATAAAACACATGAACCGGCAAGGGGAGATGACTTTTCCCACACTGGATAAGAGCCGTGCTTCGCTATCTGATCTGAAGCACGGGGGGGAGATGGAATCTTTTCTCCTTTGTCGGGGAAATGACTCGGAGGCAAACACGCTGAGGTCGTCCTGATTCGTATCGAAGTCTCACCCCGTGCTGCGGTTGGTGCAAAGGGACAGAAAAAAAAGAAAAGAACAATTTAGGCTTTGGAAGCAAATAATCGAGATATATTTAAGCTGCACGAGGCACCGCAAAGAGCGAGGTGACAGCAGGTGAACACAACACCCGCTTCTGACACTGTAAAAGCCAAAGTAGCTGATCTTTCCTGATGCTGTTCCTCACGTGCATGTTGGTCGTGTGAGTCACAAAGAGACAAAAGGGACAGCCACTGGATTTCAGTGTTTTATTTTGTTCCCCCAACAAGTGGTGTTGAGAAAAACCCTCAAATGACACTCAACAGGGGGAATTTGCTGAAAGTTTTGAACAAAGTTAATGGAGAAACCTCTGTTCATGTGGAAAAATTGATTTTAGATTGATGGACTGATGTGGGTTTGTAAAACTGATCTTTTTTTATAATAGGTTAAGGAGTGACTACATTAGACAGTCACTGTTGTAGTGCACTGACATTCACCATTGACAATCCAAAACAACATGAATAGCCCTCAAATCTTAGATATCACTGTAATGTAAATATGCATCTGCAAAAGTCTCCCTGTAATGCAAAGAAAATTATTTATAAATCAATCACTCCTCTATTGTGGTTCTTCAAGGCTCAGTGTGGAAACATTGAAAGTGATCTACTGGCATAAAATGGAACAAAAAAAATGGTTGGTTGTTTTTGCTAAATATAAAAACAAACATGTTTAGATTTGCTTTTAATAAGACCTTGTTCTTACATGAGAGAAGAGGGAGCGATAATGGATGCAGCGGGGCACTGGAAAAACCTTTGTCCTTATTAATATTTTGTGCTAATGTAGTGCTTCCTGTTAAATGCTACTAAATCCTTCACATTGGGCCTCGAAGTGGAAAGAAAAATCAAATGAGGCTTTACGCCTGTGTTTTTGCTAAGAAATACAAGACTGTTAAGCTAATTACAGCCGTGGAGCACATTGGAGTGGAATTACTGCTCTACTGCAAATGAAGGAATAAAACCAGGCGATGCCTCGATCAGTTATGAAAAAAGAAGCAAGGCGAGTGTCAGCCAGAGCACTGGATAGAAGCTTCTGTGTTTCTCTCTGATGAATGTCCATGGCTCAGAGCAGCTGTTGAACCATTTCCACCAAGGCCTGTCTGACTAATGTCCATCTTGAGTGAGTTATAGCAGGGACTGCGCCACCTCTGCTGCAAAAGCTTTAGGAAAATAAATCCCTCGGTTTATAATCTTTTAAACAGATAATTCCAAAATCTTCTTCTCAGAAATTTGCAAGTAATATTCTAAATTCCCAGGCACTTAAATCCAAAATCATTATGTCAGGGTTTCTTTTTTTAATTATGTTTTATAAAACAACAGATGTGTTTCTAAAGTCTTTGTACGTCCTTGAAGTGTCATGTGTTATCTTCACCACACAATATGCTACGTGTTCTCATTCTCGCACCTTTTTTTCCCCTTTGCACACCGCCCCCTCTCTTCCCAGAAGTCTCACCCCAATCAACACCTCTGCCTGCATCCTTCTCTCACTATCATTTCATTCCATCCGCTTCGGGTTACGCCGCCACGTCCACAGTAACACAGGCGCCTCCTTCCCCCGGGTACCTTTTTCCGTTTAGCTCGTCTTGTCACGAGTGACTGCTATTGACGCGGATGAAATTAACGAAGCGAGAGCGATTGGCATATTTTCTAAACCAGCCGATCCATAACAATCAGCACTCTTCATACCCATCGATCCTGTTTATCCCCCAGGGGAGCCGGTGTGGCTGAAGGAGCCCGAGGAAACCTGAAGGGAAAACCACAAGAAACAACAAACACGTGTTCTGTGCTAAGCTGATGATTTGGAATGAATATTTCAAAAACAGTGGGAGGTCAAGGCACTCTATTTGATCTATGTATCTGACTTCCTTTTCAATCAATATTTAGATGTAGCACTAGCATCAGTCACAAAGGCTTCAGTGTTTGTCTAGTTTTAAAACGACACTTAGCAAATAACAGGCTCAATTCTTCCTCTTGTCATCCAAAGAAAGCGGAAGAACTTACCGCCTTATGCGACAAGCAACATGACGGCATACATCAAACCAACTCAGATAAGTCACCATATGTTTTTAACGTTTTCCCGTAAACCATTGCATTCACAATCTACTCGTCCATGCTTTCCACTTTCTTTTTTATAAAAATATCCCCTTAATTTGTCTGAAATAAAAAGCAGTGCCCAAAAATGTGTTGTCATACCCTCTTACACAAAGTGGGTTTTCTTGGATACTCAATTCAGGTCACATCTCATAGAGTGTGGCCTCTGGAAGTCTATGCAGCACTGACACAGTGCATGTGTGTGTGCGTGTGCGTGTGTGATGGGGTGGGAGGGGCTGGTGAAGACCGAAATGAGTCATCGCTGCCATCTAAGAAGCAAGCGTGTTGCTCATTTTAACCTCCATTTATCAAACCGGTTTTGGATATGAATATCCTGGAAGGTTTACAAGAAGGTTTTTCTACAAACCGACCCATGCAGTTAATGTAACGCCTCGATGTGATATGAAACGATATGATGCAATACGATGCGATGAGACACGATATATGATGCAAATGGTTCCATACAATACGGTGCAATACGATATGATGCAACGCAAGATGAAGTGAGGCCACGCGATACAAAGTGATGTGATACAATAAAAGACAATATGATACATTCATTGCACCACAATATGATACGATACAATGCAATACAGTATCGTGATACGCTACAACACAAGAATCATGCGATACGATGCATTGTAAGACACAACATGATGTGATGCAGTATATGATTAAATGCAAATCAATAAGATGCAATATGGTACAATGTGATATAACAAAACATATGACGTGATTCTATACAAAAGGGAGCTAGCGACACAGTGCAATCCATGCAATGCAACGCATCAGACCAAGAAACACCCAGATGAAAGATCACTATAACACAGACGGATAGTATCCTCAGACGGTGTTGTTATTTCGCAGTCGGTTTAACAGCAGGATCCACCGTGTAAATGAATTTTTCAGCGTGTTTGGTTGGAGAGACTCTGAATCTCCTCTCGGGAGGCAGCAGTTGAGTCGACTCGGGAAGGTGGTCAGCAGAAAAGCATCGTGCAAATGCGAGCGAGCTCTTCGGTTTGTTTGTTTTTTTCTCTCCTTTTCACAACAGCGTGCACGCACGCATGTCATGACAGACCTCCCTAGAGTGCTCTCTGCTGATGTCTCCTCCTGGATGTTTGCTCACGCGGAGAACTCATGAGTTTGCGCCCAGTGCGTTCACCGTGGTGACTCACGTCGGGGGCGAACGTGAACATCAGCGAGACAAACACCTGCCTGCAGCTGAATCTGGAGTCTCCGCATCATTAACCACCATCCATCTTCACAGCAGCCAATACTTGGGCCCCGGCGTGTTGCCGGTAATGAAATCCTGTAATTCCTGATGTGGAAACTGATGGCCAATCTGTCTCACTCTCTCATCATGTCAGATGCTGTTGCCGCCGTCCTACTGGTTGATCATTCTGTTGCTGTTTCCTGCTGTTTCCTCAACAAAATTGTTAAAGCATTTGTAGCATTTTCTTCTCGTGAACATATGATGCCGACCCTGTTAAATTCCTCTCTTGCCCGTCTCTTTCGCTCCCCTGCAGATAAAGCCGATGACGAACTGGAGATGACGACGGTTTGCCACAGGCCAGAGGGTCTGGACCAGCTGGAGGCCCAGAGTAACTTCACCAAACAGGAGCTGCAGATTCTCTACAGGGGGTTTAAAAATGTAATTTACATTTTGATAGCGAGCTACTTAGCTAGTGGGGCATATGGTGGAGAATTAGATTCCGCTCATCCTAATTCCAACTCATCCAAAAACGATTGCTCTTGATAAAGTGTGTGTGCTCAGACTCTCACAGTCCTGAATGACATAGGAAACAGTTGAATGAGATCCATTGGTTCTGTTAGTCTGAGCACTAATGTTTATCAAGGCCACTGTGTTTTCCACAATAGCAGTAACAGTTTAAAAAGGTGAAGAAGAGAACGCTAATAAAAAAATAAATTTAAAACTAAATCAAATGAAAGTCTCACATTTGCCAATGTAATAAAAGAGTCAAAATGAATAGTTGTGGCACTGACAAGAACACATTCCTGTTGTGAACACAGCACTCTGCTCATCTTAATTGAATGTCTCTGTCTTGACAGGAATGCCCGAGCGGTGTGGTAAACGAGGAGACCTTCAAACACATTTACGCACAGTTCTTCCCCCATGGAGGTAACGCATTGTGCGAACGTCTTTTGTTTTCTTACTCTCTTCTTCTCACGTGCCATTATATTTTCCGAGAAGCCTGACGTGTCCCTTTATGGTGTTGCAGACGCGAGCATGTACGCCCATTACTTGTTCAATGCATTTGACACGACAAACAATGGCTCTATCAAATTTAAGGTAAGCAAAAAAGAATAACTTCTCATGTAGACCAGCTCACTGAGTGTTTTATAATGTGGAAGTTTTGTTTGTTTGTTTCCTCATTTTGCCTGAGTATGTTAACGGTCTGAGTCAAGGCTGCATTGTGAGTCACCTACACTACATCTGTCCTATTTTTGGGCTGCTTTCCGGAAAGCAGATAGCTCCAAGCTGGGCTGATAAGGTGGATTATGAGTTGTAGTTTGCTGATAAACACGCAAAATCCACTTTCTTTTTTAGCCGATGTCGCTCTGCATCGGTGCCTGAGGGTAAAGACAGATGCAAGGCGAATAGACGCAGACGCAGAGGGTCTTTGTTTGTCTTGGTTTGTTTGTAATTCAGATCCTATTTGATAAGATTGGGTTTATCATACATTCTGTCTTGTCTCTGACTTTTCAGTGGAGTTCAAATGAGAGTTAATGCTATCAGTTACAATCTTATAGTTTCAAACCACCAATATCTTAATTTAGTTAGCAGGTGTGTGATGAATTAAATCCCCTGTGTACATGATTTTGAGTATTTGAAATTCCCAAGGTATATATTTCTTGTCGAAGAACTCATGTGCAGAGCTGCATTTGGAATGCAATCATGACTTTTGTCCCCACTGATTGCAGGACTTCGTCACCGGGCTGTCCATACTGCTGCGGGGAACATTGAGAGAAAAACTGGAATGGACGTTCCATCTTTACGACATAAACAGAGATGGTTACATCAACAGGGAGGTGAGACTATGGTTCATGTTGTATCAGAGCAGTCTGGCCTGTCAGGTGAAACTTTTCCTAAATCTGCTGGATTTGTTTCACACATCCACCTGGAAAGGGCCAGCACAGTGCGTTTCAGAACAATGGGGGCCGTTCCAAACATACTTGGCAGGTGATTGGACAAACCTCCAGTCTGTCGCATTCAGAGCAGAAGATCCAGAATTTTTTTTACTGCTGATGAGCCAGTTTGATGGCGCAGGAGAAGCTTCTTTGCTCTTCGATAAATATGCCAACTGGTTCTGACTATCAAGCTACTGCTGCAGCATCCGCGCTAATCTCTTCACTAGCTGCTGACCTTGCTGTAACAGTCCCTGCTTCTTCTTTTTTTCTATTTGCTGTTGCATTCCAAGGCAGTTTGGACCAGTTTATTTGCCACGACTCAAATGCGGTGGAAGATTTCAGGCCTGACCCTGGACATACGGATGCGCCAGTCAGACTTCAGACTTGGAATGTTGCTACATTGTGAGATTAGAAAAGTCGCAACACTGTCAAATCTTTCAAATTTCTGCACAGGAAATGACTGAGATTGTGAGGGCAATCTACGACATGATGGGGAAGTACACCTACCCTGCGCTAACGGGGGACGTCCCGCAACAGCATGTGGATGCCTTCTTTCAGGTTCGTGTGCCACTGGTGCTAAATCAAGTGTTCCTGTTTGAAACATAGGATCTCTCTTCACAAATTGCGTTTTTCTTTTTGACTTCAGAAAATGGATAAAAACAAAGATGGAGTGGTGACTCTGGAGGAGTTTGTTTTAGCCTGCCAGGAGGTAGGTGTCGCCCTCCATCTCAGTTGTCTGCTCTTGTAAAATCACTGCCTCCACGAGGCTTTTACCAGCCAACTGCACTTCCAGTTTTGCGCTGCAGTGCTGTTTGATGTCAATGTTCTGCCCTCATGTATCCTCTCATCTTCCCCGCAGGATGAGACCATGATGAGATCCATGCAGCTCTTTGAAAACGTGATGTAGGACGGCGGAAGGGACAAAGGCGACAAAGAAACCCCAGAGGGCTCCGTGTCAGTGCGTGCATGTGGTGGGTGCATGGGTGCAATACGTCTGGCCGCTCGTCCTGTTCCCGTCTCATCCGGCTGTGGCACCGACGCAGCGAAGGCGACATAACAACAGTGGGGCGCTTTTCGCAAATCTAAGGACTGATGCTGCAGACGTGGACTTTCCTCCCCCTTCCTGTCTGGGGACAAAACTGCGTGGAAGCTATCTGTTAGCTAAAATGCTACTGATCAACCAGCAGAACTGCTTTTTCCACCCTCCTTTTGCCCAAATAATTGCATGCTTTCTTACATAGGGTTCGAAAGAACATCCAAACATTTCTCGGCTTTGTTAAGGGGAATTTGGCCATATGGACTTCTGTGTGTGTCTCATGCATCAGTGGTCTACATGTTCGGCATAGTTTGAATGTCATGTATTGTTTGGATCGCCTCTGTTGTTGTGTTGACCCGGCTGCCTCGTGCCTGTGGACTCTTGTCTGATGCTCGTCGACAGGAACGTCTTTAGTGTGCGTGCCGGTCTTTCAGTGTCATTCAAAGTGAACAGAAAGAAAAGGTGCAAGTGTTCTTGCCCGCTGCTTCGCTCTCGTGGTCAAATGAGTGTGTCATCAAAAATGTGTCGTGGCAAATGTGTAGAGAATTTTAAAGCTAAGGCGAAGCCCCGTGAAATTATTTACTGACTGATCAGTAGGGCCTTATATTACATTTCTCATTGTTTGAGATAAATAAAGAGGTCCAGCTTTAAGAACAAGCAACACATTAAATGACTTAAGCAGTTGAACCTTAATGTCGTCGTCCACTAACCAGATTGCAATTGCTGTCTCCTCCGCCTGAAGAAATCCTGTGTGCAAAATAATCCTGCAGGGACTGATTGCCAGCTATAGAATCTTTAATGTAGGCGAAGGCGAGGATGGCTCTGGCACTGCCTCCTTGGTCTATACCAGATCTATGCTGTCACGCGCATGTGTAGGTGCAGATGGTCCCTGTGAGTCAGGTTGAGATTGAAAGCATTGCCATAGGAGAAACCTCACCAGGATGTAGCCTGGTCGTTGAAGCACTGAAATATTTATCACTGTTCTTTTTGCTGTCTGTGGAGGAGCTTCTTGCCCCCAACCCTCCCCCTCTTCCCTGTACAAAACATAGAGCGTGACGTCACAGCTTCTGGTTTCTGATATGCTCTGACCTTGATCTGAAACAGATTTGTCAAACAACACAAACAGAAAATTACTTTAAAGCCATAATGAAAATAAATATGACAATTCTTGTTGTTTGCTTGTGTTTGGCTTATTTCTGCTGTCTGTCTGTCTTGGCAGGGAGTGTACAAGGGGTGTTCTGTAACTGCATCTCTAGGCTGTCTGCCACCCTGATTACTTCTGTTTCTATCTGTCTCTCTTTCTCTTCATTTTTGTTTTTCCTTTTCACCCCAACTGGTCCAAGCGGATGACCGCCCTCTGGAGTCTGGATCTGCTCTCGGTTTCTTCCTACAGGGGAGTTTTTCCTGACTGCTGTCACTCTTTGCTTGCTCTGGAGGGTTCAGTTGGCTCTTCATTGTTTGCGCAAAGCGCTTCGAGACACCTTTCCTTGTGATTTAGCGCTTCACAAATAAAAGTAAATTGATTAACCCTCCTGTTATGTTGCAGGTCAAATTGACCCGTTTTAAAGTTTGAGGATCTAGGAAATACAGTTAAAAATAAGTTTTCAGTATGAAACTTCTTCTGCTTGCCTTAATTAGTGTAAACAACATATAATAGGAAAATGTTTTTTCTGACATATTTGCAACCACCCCCTGCATGTTTATATTACATAGATACTGTTCGGGTCAATTTGACCCAGCAGTCAAAATGGAGGTAAAAGGGTGTCAGAAGTGTCAGACTATATGTTCTTTCTTTTCAACTGTAAGACATATTTCACCTTAATCTCCCTCTCTCTCTCTCTCACACACACACACACACACACACACACACCCAGGTGCAGGTGTTATGATTTTTGATGAGAACCATTTATGTTCTCGTGGTAAAACTTCACCTGCATTCAGTAGAGACTCAATGGGAACTGCCCATTTGTCCAACCTCCCATCAGGGTTAGGGTTACAGTTTTGGTTAGGGTTAGGAGAGGTTGGACCAATGGGCAATTTGTCGGACTAATGGGAGATTGGACCAATGCCATGCTCCCCATTCAACAGGGGAGGGGGAAAACAAAAGATTATCTGCATGGGAGTCCTACCAATATTAGTCTGCCAGGCAGACCTTTACAAAATGCACCTGCCAAGGACCCAGCCGCTGCAGACGCAGTGAGGGAGATCCAGAAGAGGACTACACCAAGTACACCAGTGTGTGAGGTAAGTAAGTAAGTTAGTTTGTGTATGTCTAAGTGTTTGGGAGTGTGTTATGTCTTTTTTGGGATCAGCAAAAAGACACCATAGTAAAGTAATCATGGTCCTCTTGTTTCTAGGTTGCTGCTGAGGTGAAAAGAAAGAGAAAGAGGTGCCAGGTCTGCAGGCCATCTGACAAGGGCAAGACAAGCATGACCTGTGCCAAATACAAAAAATTCATTTGCACAGAGCACAGTGTGATAACATGTCACTCATGTGCTGTGTAGATGGACAGACAGACAGACAGACAGACACACAGACAGACAGACACACACACACACACACACACACACACACACACACACACATATACCTTATTCATATTGCGGTTGCTTATTTTGCTTGTTAGTTTGTTAATTTTTGGTTCACAAACAGTGCATGTATGTAAAACAAAATGTAAGTGTTATGTTTTATTGTTATGTAGAACTATTGTGTTTTATATGTTGGTCTTTCAAAAGTAATAAAGTGGTGAAACATGAGAAAAAGTGCAAAAATGCTTCTTTTTTTCATGAAAAACGATTGAATTTTCCTAATTGAACCATTACCTGTTAGGGGTAAGGAACACCATTGCATTAAATATTGACACAATAGTTAGTAATGGAGTTAGTAATGAAATATCAACAATGCTTGTTAGGATTTTTTATGTTTCTGACATCTTCAGGAGACTTAAAAATGCACCGGGTCAAATTGACCCGGGAACATCATTGCTGTTCCTGACAAACGAACATAACAGGAGGGTTAAAGGTCAGAAGTAGAAAGTTTGTTTCCTGCTGGACCTGCAACAGTATAAAGATACCCTGGCAAAAATTACATTTTTAGAGTTCCACAACTGTCTATCATTATTTTTATTAAAAAAAAATAATAATAATAAAGATTCTTTCAGCGCAAATCACCACAACACTTCCACAGAACTTTGAGAACACATGCCGAGTCCTTAAGAAGAAGCCTGGTGAGTCCTTTGGTCTTTCAGCACCCTGCATCTAAGCCAGTTAGTGCCATTGTGCTGGATGTTTCCATTGCTGGAAAGAGGCCAGATTGCTATGCAAGAGGGAGGCATTCATACTGTGAGACTCAAGCTGGAAAGGTAACGTCAAGACTTGCCCACATCATGCTTGATAAGTGTAGAAAGTTCCTCCCTTTTATTCTTCAGCGATCACATGTTAGAGAGGGAAGCCAGGTGTCGGTGTTAGTACCAACTGCGCCTGGGCCATGGATGTATTGGTCCGGGCTAGCTGGCTGCAAACTACAACTCCCTGCACCTTTAAATCAGACTGAAGACTGTAAAATCTAGACTGAAGACATTCTTATCTGTTTCTGCCTTCTATCAAATCGGTGTCTTGCACTGCCCTGCAACTTTTAATTTCCTGCTTGATCTTTTATGTTTGTAGTGATGATTTCATTTATTGTCACATGGTCTTTTTAGGGCGACACGGTGGCGCAGTGGTTAGCGCTGCCGCCTCACAGCAAGAAGGTCGTGGGTTCGATTCCGGGGCCCGGACCTGTGACCTTTCTGTGTGGAGTTTGCATGTTCTCCCTGTGTCTGCGTGGGTTCTCCCCGGGTTCTCCGGCTTCCTCCCACAGTCCAAAAACATGCATGTGAGGTCAATTGAATATTCTAAATTGTCCGTAGGTGTGCGTGTGAGTGTGAATGGTTGTTTGTCTCTATGTGGCCCTGCGATGAACTGGCGACTTGTCCAGGGTGTCACCCTGCCTTCGCCCTAAGACAGCTGGGATAGGCTCCAGCAGACCCCCGTGACCCTGAATTGGAATAAGCGGGTATAGAAGATGAATGAATGAATGAATGGTCTTTTTAGTTTGAATTTTAATGTCAATGTGTTTAAATATGTTGCTTTGTGTTAATTTTACATGGTCTCTCTTCTATAAAATCGTTTTATCTTGTTTTTAACGTGAATCACTTTGAGTTACATTTTTGTCTAAAATGTGTTATACAAATAAACTTGCCTTCCGTTGCCTTGCCTTGCCTTGCCTTTCCTTTCAAGAACATATTATGGGGCATTTAAACAGTAATCCACTGCGTGGCGCTGTTAAACTATTGCCAGTCATCGCCCAAGCATGAACAGAAGAACAAGACGACGAAGACGACGACGAAGAAGACAAGAGGGGGCGGAGTCAGTGTCGCGTCAGTCTGTAGAGTAGTGGGAAACAGTCAAGTGCCCGTCCACATCAGATAGCAGCTGCTTGTCAGTGTTTTATTCACCAAAAATGAACGGTTTAGACGAGCCAGGAATGACCCCACAGACCTTCCTTTACGGTAAGAGGATATTCCATATCTTTCTTCCTCTCTTTGCAGGGTTTCTTCTTCTTCTTTTTTTTTTTTTTATTTTGTCCGCGTGCTTGAGCGCTGTATCAGAGCAAGAAAATGGAGTAAATCCAGCTCGTCCTAAGCTTTAAAGCTCAGTGGGGAACCAACACCTCCACCCTGGGCGTGTTTTTCATCATTTAAACGTGAAGGCGCTGCTCTGTTAACAGTCGTAATGTAATGGCAGATTGTGAGTGAGTGAGTCCCAGTGAGCAGCGTGGCTCCAGGCTGCAGGAACATTGGCCACACGTGCCCAAGTTAGCAACATGGCGGCGCCCGTGATTCTCCAAAGTGCGTGCATTTCGTAGCTTTTTACACGATGCTGAGAACTAAAGATATTGCAGCCTACATAACTGCTTCTAAAAACGATAAAAGCATGCTTCGGGCTGGTCATAGTTAGTCATTTTGCGTCCCCTCGGTAACATCCATCTCAAACGTGGGTTCTCCAACATGCGGACCCGCTCCTGATTTTTTTTTTTTTTTTTTTTTTTTTTTCCAAGTTTGCTGACCCCCTAACCTAATTCCATTATTTTCAAATAAATGTGTGTTTCTTTTAGAATTGAATATTTTAAAAAGTTACAATAAAATGTACCATTTGCAGTAAAATGTCGGATTCTATTGGCATCGTTTTATGACGTTTTGCAATAAAGGATGCCGCGGTACTACAGGTAGAATTCCCTCTGTAGACTTGATAGAAATAAAAATGGCTTTGGTAATATTATTAGTTATAGTAGTAATAATAATTTTACACAGCGTTGTCTTCGACTGAAAATACTGTACAGGTTCCACTAATGTTAATGATATATGAGTTTAGGTTAATAGACAACCAATCTGAGCAATTTGCATTTATCACCATTAACATTAGGTAGTCTGGGGGAGTGGGAGGTAACTGTGGCAATCAGTAGTTGTGCTGCTTAACTAATACCCAGCATTGTTCAGTGAGGGTGTATTTCATGGCCCCATTCATCAAGGGGATTTCAGACCATGTGGAAACAGTCTTATCGATTCTCCGGATTGCTCCCCCTTGTGGTCATATTAAAGTAATACACTTTACAGTCGGAAGCCCGCCAGTTTTTCCCCAGATGCCCCTATCAAACAGCTTAGTTATGTTACTTATGATTGTACCCAATGCATATATTGTCTACTGACTGTTTGACGTGTTCTTATCAGGAGTTGTGCTGGAGGCTGGGAAGGATGTGACGTTCAACCCTGAAGACGATGACTTTGAACACCAGCTTGATCTCAGAATGGTACATCGACACTCTGCAGCTGCTGTGCAAATACCAGTTTAAAAAACTGTCTAAAACTGAAGGGTGTGTTTTTGACACTTTCAATCAGGCTTGTGTGGACCCCAGCACAAAGGATGAGCTTCACATGGTGGAGGTCGAAGGAACCGATGAAGAGGGTCAGACAGTCAAGGCAGCCCTTGTATCACTCAAGCCCTCCTCTCTGCCAAGTGTAAGTAAAGGCCGGCCGAAAGAGCACCACATGGATATGTAGCAGTGCCTCATTGGTGCACATTGAGAATTATTTTGAAACAACATAATATCAGTTAATTCATAACACTTGAAAACATAACACTTGAGTTTTTATTTTTTTTTTATATTTAAAGCACATTTTCAAGTTTCATAAGTTCACTTTAAATTTGGTGAATGTATTATGGAAACGCACTAACACACACAGGTTCTGCTGTTTGACCCATCCGTTTCTGTACTGCATAGTAAATATTTTAATACCCATTTCAAAATAATGAACCTATAATAATAGTGTGAAATTGATTTTTGTTTTTCCTTCTCTAATAAGCAGTCACCGTTCAGTGATTATCAATGTAATCTTTTTATCAAAAGAACCTAACATTTAAAAACTAGTTGTTAGTGAGGTCTTTTTTTATGCCAATAAATTACTTTTTAAATGATCCACATTTGCCCTTCAGGGTTGTCAAGCAACCCAGACCTATTGTGATGTGAACTGCCCAGGATATTTAACGCTACAGACGCTAACCTGAGTGTCTGTGCTGCAGGTGTGTCTCGGTGGATTCACCATCATGCCCCCAGCAGTGTTCCGTCTGAAAGCAGGCGCCGGTCCAGTTCACATCAGTGGGCAGCACCTCATCAGTAAGTGTTCTAGAAGGGAAAGAAGCGGAACCCTGTGTTGCTCGTTGGTCTTGGCAGTCACGTTTAAAATCACTTTCTAATTCTGACCCGTTTCCAAAGTGATGGAGGCTGATCAGTCTTTTGACGAGGACGACGATGATGACGAGGAGGAAGAGGAGGAAGACGTCAAAACGTCGAAGAAGCGGCCCGCTGCATCTCCTGCATCCAAGTCGCAGGTCAGTCTGTCAGCTTCACACTGTAACTCCTCAGTCGCTGGTCCAACTGGGCAGCACTTTAACACGCTATCAATGTCCTTGCAGAAGAAAATGAAGATGGAAGTTGACGAAGACGACGACGATGACGATGACGACGACGATGATGAGTGAGTATTGAGTTGAGCTGCATACTGTTCCCAAGAAATATCTTTGTGTGATAAATGTTGCTCATAACTGAGAGTCTCACTCGGATCATTTAGCTGCACCACGTCCCTCATTGGTCTCTATGAGCTCACAGGAGAATGCTGGAGCTTTGTGTTGCGTAACTCACACTGCTGAGGGAATCGGTTGGTTTTCAGTGTGACTATTGAATCGTTAAAGCACAAACAGCTTAACATCACACCCACTACTGCTTCAGTTTATTCAGTATTTAGTCTATGAATAAACCGCTTGCATCTAGTAGCATCTCAACACGCACGTGTCTGTACGTGTGTAGTTAGTACTTCATAAAAGTTAAGAGATTGTTTTGATTTTTTTTAATTTTAACCTCTTTCCCAAATTTTTTTTTCTTATTTAGGGATGATGAAGATGATGATGAGGAGGAGGAAGAGTCTCCTGTGAAGGTAAGCTCCACACCAGGTGCCTGCTGTAAAAATAAGTATTCCGCTCTGAATCGACTGACCGCTACTTTGACTGTCACAGGTCAAACAAACACCGTCCAAACAGAAAGCACCTGCTCAGAACGGCAAGAGTTCCAAACCCAGCACCCCCGCCAAGAAACAGGTAACCGCAGGGAGCCCACAAGGGGAAAGTGCAATTATACCCACACATATACTGTAATGCCTAATACCATACAATATGGATATGAATGAAATTTGTTCAACTTTTCTATCTAACTGGATGTTTGCAGGAGAAGACGCCCAAAGGAAAGGGCGACAAGGCAAAAACACCACCAAGTCCAAAAGAGGCTTTGACGGTTCCTGAGATTCAAGCCAAGATGATGGAGGCAGTAAAGAAGGTCAGCCTTCCTTATGAAACACACAATATACTCATTCATAATTGCAACAAGTTAATGGGATTTACATAGTTTGTGTTATTAATTTTTGCCCCCTTCTTCCCCCCTTAGGGAGTCTCATTACCTAAAGCCCAGAACAAGTTTGAGAACTTCCTGAAGCACGGTTACAAAGTCTCAGATGCCAAGGTACAGTACACCACGTTCAGAGTGCCAGAGTATTGCTCAGGTGAAGGCAGAGCATCGCACTGCACTCCTAGCACTCAGCGACCAGGCTCCGTTAAGCATAAAGACACAATGCAAACTGGAAAACCTGTTTGTTCTAATTTGTGAAAAAGGACAACATCCGTCCTGTCAGTCAGGTTATAGTGCAATCTTTCTTTTTCTTGACTGAGTGAGGGAATTCTTTTTATTTTTTTATTTTTTTTGGGAAATCATTTCTCTAGATCGGTAGCCTCACTCCTGCAGTCACGGTCTTATGTAGTAGATTTGTTTTGTGAAATGACTTGACCAAGTCAGATTACACTAATCAAACGATGTCTGATACGAGTTTGAGTGTCTCTCCATGACATTAGGCCAGATGGATGGACGAACACAAATTAATTTTGTATGTTAACATATCCCACTGAAAGTTGATATGTTTAATCAATTTAATTTGGGGGCTTTGTAATTTGGTTTTCTAAATTTATTTTATGGACGACATCAAAGACCAAAGAAAACCACATGCGAGATCCTCATTGGTCAGTCCGTACCTGTTGTGACCATGCATTTCACAAAGCATTATGGGCGAAAACAAAGCGTATCCGCTAAGACTCCAAGTCTTCCAGGTCACCGCAGTCTTTGGAAGTTGTAGGCAAATGAACTACAACTCAACGGAGAAGTTGCCTACAATTCAAAAGACGTTTACGGCCTTGAAAAGACCACGGCGACGCAGTGAGACTGACTGCCAGAGTGCCTTGAGGTCGGGGAGCCCACGGCAGAGACTGGGTGCATGCTCTCGCATCACTTTGCCTCTAAAACGTAGTTTGTGTCAACGTAGAGATTTTTGAGGCCTGGAAAAAAAGATCATTATTTGCTCATTGTGATTGAAAGTTTGAAGTCCTCAAGAAGGTCTGGCAAGTTGGTACAGGGATGGCACCCTGTGAACCAACTTTGAGTTCCTGTGTGAAGATGCGTCAGATAAGACTGTCAGCACAATTAAGTAGTGAATGTTGGTGTATGTCGATATTAACACAGCTCTAAAAGAGTCCAGTCCTCTTGATCTAATCAAAGGTTTGAGTCGAACATGGTTTTAGCATTCACAATGTGTGTTTTTTATTGCAACCCTGAAATAAGAGGATAAAATAACAGAAGTAGGTGCCTACTCCTGTTTTTAAATTCTGCCTTTTATTTCTTTTTCTCCTCAGATTGTTGCAGAGCTGTGGAAGTGGAGGCAGACGGTGACAGAGGCTAAATCATCCTAAGTAGTTGTATTGTGTCTTTTTTTTAATATCTTGTTCGTATGCATAAGACCCCTCTGGAACCCAAAAGCCAAACTTCGTGCCTCGCTCCTCGTCCAAGCTTCATTAACCATTAACTTTGAGTCCAGCGCCATCTGCCCTCCTGTACACAGGGACACCACGTGGTGTGGCGTCTCGCTTTCCTCCCAGCGTCCTCCTATCACAGGGAATTGATTTTGTCTGTTGGATTAAAACCCCCCCAACAGGACCAGCCGCTGATTTTCAGCTGTGTAAATGTGACATATGAAGAACTGCTTGATTGTTTGAAATTCATGTAATCCCAATGTAGGATATCTCTGCAGTGTCACTCTGGAATTGGCCTCATGGAACAGCAAAATGCATCATCACATTATTCAACCCTAGAAAGCACAGAAACGACTCAACGGTTGTCTTAAGTTGCCCTACATCTGCTCCAACATTTACATATTTGTCAGGCCAGTGAGGCTTTATTTATTTGCAGACGTCAACAGTCGTTCACAACAATATTGGGTTTGTCTTGTAACATCGGGAACGAACAACACTTTGCACTTTCAAAAATGTTTGAATGTTGATGCTACTGTGAGATTGATTAGAAATAGATCCAGTAAGAACTCAACTGTCCAGTGTGAAGAAACCGATCGGGGTCGCTCTCCACCATCTTTATTTTGTTTTCCTGTTTGGAATTAGTCAGCATTTTGCGTTTGGCATCAAAAGACGAAAGCAGCTGATGTGTTTTAACACCAACAGTGGCCTCCGCAGAGACTGCTCTGTTCTTTGTAGTTCAGCAGGTTCAAGTAGGTTGTCTTATATGTGAAGGCATTTATTAATGATAGCAAAAGAATAAAACTTGGTTTCTACAAATGTCCCGTCAGTTGCGAACCAGGAAATGGTTGCATGTACTTAAATCCTGTTCAGAAAAATATGTTGACGCACGATTAGCTAAAGATCATTCCACGCTTAAGATCATTCAAATAATTGTGTGACTTTAACCCTGTAGATTTGAATGAGCCATCTTGACAATAAATAAAGGACTTTGGAAGTGTTGACTTTGTATTGCCCTTGGTTTTCATACTCTGATGGAATTTTATGTTTGCATTTGCACAATTTGTGTAAGATTGTCTGTTTTGTTATCGTGTTTTAGAATTGGTAATTTATTCTTTCAGCTGATGTTATGCATTTGGCAGGTTCATATGAAACAGTTTTTGAAGTCACTGCTGAATCACAACTTCCTCCTTTCTGAATACTTTGTTGATTTAATGTGGGCGAAGAATCTCGTATCGGCTGAGGCTTTGAATTAATTTCCTGCCTCTGTGAAAGGAGATCGAAACCCAGTTGTGATTCAGTGGCACACAAAGGTGTGATTGCATGGCCACGGTACGGTGTGTTATCATACTACAGGGGAAACCTAGCCTTCCCCAGTAAAAATAAATGAAATTTAATTAGCAAGGAGTGTTCCCCGTGGAGTCAGTGAGAGGAAGTGAGCAAAAAAATAATGTTTTAATATCCTTCATTTCATCGCAAAATGTTCACCTGCAGCCAATGATTAGTAGGATTAGCCGTTTTCACAAAGCGCGCACCACAATTTAAAACGCTAAATCTTGGAATGGAAGGGGGTTTGGCCACTTAGGAGTGAAACCATTATCGTCATTACTTTTCGGATCCGACCTGAGGGGAGTGGATGGATGATTGGAGAGCGGGCGGGCAGAATGAGGACAGGGGAGAAGGAGAAATAGAGCAAGACACTGCGGGGGCTGATAAATCACCAGAATCACTGTTGGAAGGCTTTGTAAGGTGAGAAGGTGTGATCCGGTGCTGACACAGACGGGATGAACGGGGATTTCACCTAGAGGCTTTTTCCAAGAATTACATCTTGAAATGTGTTCACACACGCTCACATACGAGTTGATATTTTTTCGCGAAGAAAAAACGTCTTTTTGTTTTTCTTTTTCCCACTAGATTGTAGTTCTGAAAGAATGGCTGCATCTTGTGGGGCTTTGACGCATTTAGCTACTCTCACCACAAGGAGGCAATATAATCAAAGAAACTTCAATGAGACAGTCATTTGAAAGGAAGACGTCTTCTAGACTCAAGGAAGTGGCTCCTAGATAATCTGAGCATCCACTCCATTAATAATCAGAACGTCACCATGTCCACTGAAGACATTTTATCACATGATTTTATTAAATCATGTTAAAATAAAATGCATGAAAGGATTAGTAGAAGTATGCGTACTGTAATCTCTTCATCATCATCATTGTGAAAGTTTAAGATGAGACAACAAGAAGTCACAACAAGTACTTTTTCCACATTCATTTTTATTTACAACACAAACACTTCAAAACATGACAATTTAAAAAAAATAACATAAAAACTGACATTTTTGCTGAGTCAGGCAACAGTTTTCACCATTTCAACAAAACAGAAAAAAATGAAATTAGACAAAACCATTCACACACTACAGAGTCATACATCAGTTTCTGCACATACATTAAGAAAAGCAGACAAATTAATCAACAAACTCTAATTTGGTCAAAATGTCACTCCAGCGTTTGATTTCATAACAGACTACACTGTGGTAACAGATGATTTGTCACATGCATATAAATAAGGTATAAAACTAGGCAACTGATGGTCACAAATTGGCTCTCAGTTATTTAGATGGTTCCCCCGTGTGGACTGAGTTAAGTTGGAACAAAAGCTAACGTCCACTGAACATCGTTTCCCCAAACTGTCAAATTTGGGGAACACGAACCCATTTTCTTTTTATTCTTTCCAGTAACATAAACTTTTGGATAATATAGATAATATGGACCTTATTCTGAAGTAAGTATTTTCTTCAATCTTTAAAGCACTGACAACTAAGCGGATAACCTCATCAAGGAGTAAACAGCCTTCAATTAAAAAAAAACCTTTGATGCACCTGTTAAAAAATGTTACGTTAACATCAGAAAATAGTCCTGAAGGACCTCAAACAGAAAAAAAGACACTGATTGAGATCAGTGCATTTCATTGAATAGGCTTCCTTTAATTATACATATTTTTTTTAAGTTTTTTTTGTTTTTTATAAAAACATTTGAATCTCTAAAGATGATCTAATGTAAGTTCTCCGTCTTGTCCTCTTCAAACATACTCCTTGGTGCTGCTGGGGGCTTTGGACATGGGATACCTTGGAGAGGCTTTCCCTCTTGGGCAGGATGCTGCGAGCATGGCGCCTCCCACTACAGCCAGGAAGGCTCCAGCCCAGGCGATGAAGATAGCAGAGCCAAACTCATACCTTTTTTTTTTAAGAAGAAGCAGGAATTACATTGTTAATAAACAACAAGCATTCCCAGGGAAAAAAACAAACAAACAAAAAAAACAAAAAACAAATCACATACATTTATCAATGCCAATAGAGTTTTTGGAATCATACAAATGTCTGCACAGACTCAGTGAGCGATTTGGGCCAAATTACTGTCTTGGTAGGTGACACATCAGGTGCGAAAGAGCACTTAACAACTCTCATACTCACTTTGTATTGACGGGGGTGAAGGGATTGTAGAAAGCCTGGATGATGTCGTGAGCGTACCAAGAGCAGGCAACGACTGAACACAGAGCTGCGATGAAGAATTGGAAGAACAATGTTTGTTTTTTTAGAAATCCAACAAAAAACAAACAAACAAAAACACATACACAAAAAGTTAATGAAAACAAAAAAAAAAAAACAGATCTTCTCACCTCCAACCAGGATGATGATACCTCCAGTCATGGCAATGCGGGACTTGCGTGTTTTGTCATCTCCTCCACAGTTGGTGCACTTCATTCCCATGCAGGCCACACCCAGGCCGGCCACAGTAACGATAATACTGACAATCATGAGGGCACGGGTTGCTTGGAGGGCACCTGAAGGCAGAATAAATTGAACACAATCTGTTAGTATGACTGATGATTTTTTTTAATGAACTTAACTCCTTTGAGGCTGCAGCCAAAGCATTTGAGGATGCACAGGATCGAAAACAAAACATTTTAAATGCATTTTAAACCAAGAATTGTCGCATCACTGTTATGAGGGCTTTATTTTTCAAATGTGTTCAGAAGTGAGGCTCTCATTTCTGTTTGGAAACAAAGTGCCATTGACTGCTGGTTATGGGGAACAAAGTGGCCTATGTCTCCTGTGTGTTACCACCAACGGCCTTTAGCAACGCTCCACAGAAACCTGCTCAAACCGGAAGCATGAGCAGTGCAGGGGTGGGGGTTGATGTGTGAGCATGCACGTCAGGAACAGGTCTGACCAGGTCTCGAGTTTCCTCGTAGGGCAAGACACTCCCCATTTCAGGTGCTCTCAGCCCGCTTTTTAGCAGGTGGACATTTCGTGGCTACAGACTGCCTAATCTTAGAAAGATACAGGAACTGAGACTATGTCAAGAATGTCTGCGGTAGCTTTGGATTTTGGACCCTACTGTTAGTAAATCTTGGTTGTTTGAGCAGGTTTTAAAATAATGGAACTTTTTTTTTTGCACTTTGCGTCTAAACAAAACTTTGGTAGCACCGTTTAGCAAACTTGCCTGATGTTCCAGTTTAAGGAAATGAGTGACAATGCGGCCATTTTAACAAGCCCTTTGAAAACTGGTTCAAAATGAAAGTCTTCTGTTGTGTAAAAAGAAATTATTTTTTTTTTTTAAAGTTCTAACTAAATATTTTGCAAATTTGTGGGCTGCTTCATTTGGCTTCTTTGTAATTTCTGTGCAATATCAAAACACCTCTCCTGCTCTCCCATTAAACCACTGTTTTAAGATAACAGGTGCCATAAAAATTGATAAAGCGCACAATGCAGCTATCTGGACTTGGCATTAAAAGAAATGTGTCCATTCACATCACTTATTCAACACACAAAGTAAACAAGCCAGTAAATATTAACCTTTTCATATACATTTCCCCTTATCAACCACACAAAGCTTAAAAAGCATTAAAATAAATAAATAAATAAATAAATATTTTAAGGAAGAAAGGAACTATTGTGTTTCCTAAAGGCCCAGTGGGGCAAAGGCAGATGTTTGGTGTTCAGGCATGTTGACTAAACAGTGGCTCATACAGGTGTTGTTTAACCTGTATGCCGTGTAATAAGTCCTACACTTTGCTGAAGGAGGGGCGGCCTCGCAGGACAAAACCCCCCCCTGGCGACTAATCATTGGCCCAAGTGTGCAAAAAGGCAAGCCAACACGCCCTCGTATCAAGCTGAAAATGGCTTTTTGAGAACGAAATAATTTTTCTGGGACTATGCCCTCTATGGCGAAGTGCTGAAAAACACAGGCGAGGCCTCTGAGTGCGGTTGGAACCAAATAACTCTTTTCTTTGAGAATAAAGGACAAGTTAATGAGTGACAAAACCCGTTAGTCCGAGTCTAAGATTTTTTTCCTTCTTTTTACGACGGTTGGAACAGACCTTGAAGGGGTCATTCAATTTAAAGAATAATGCAGCAGGTGTGTCTGGTACTTCCTGTTAGGCGCCAAATGACTTTATTCGGGGGAAAAAACGAGTTTAACTCGACAGGCAACTTTCGACGGACATTTTTCACGTTAAATACGACGTGTTTACACCTTTGATTTGTTATCGTTTCCTAAAATAACTTAATTTCAGGGGGGAAAAAATAACTTCGACACCACGTAGCTTTTGAATTGGCTTACTGTTGAGCTGCAGGATGGAGTCGTACACCTTGCACTGGATCTGGCCTGTGCTCTGGAAGGCGCACGACATCCACAGTCCTTCGTACATGGACACCGCCGTGATGATGTTGTCCCCGACGTACGCGGACATCTTCCACTGGGGCAGAATTGTGCCAATAATCAATCCAATGAGACCCAGGAGGGCCAGGGCGAATCCCAAAATCTGCAGACCGGAGTTTGCCATCGCTTTGTCCTTCTTCTTCTCCCAAGGAGCTGACGTCAACCTGCTGTGAAGGTACAAATCCCAAACTATCCGCGACCTCGCTGGTTCTACCAAAGTTTGGCTTTTCTTCCCCTCTCACGAAGCTGACTCCTTAACTGCTTCTGTCGGCTTTTCCCCTGAAAACCAGCCTTCGGTGGTAAAGAAATGTGTATAATCTCGTTGACTCCTCACGCACCTGTTACCTTCACCACTCCTTGAATGAGGAGGGGATAGCGGAGACGAGCTTTTTAGGCGGTTTCTAGCACAGGTGGGCGGGGACGCGCACGTAGTTTCGACTCGCGAGGCGCAGCGGCAAACACCTGAAGTTTCATTACGTCACTGTCGGGAAACAACCTGTGTTGCTATATGCCATGTATGTGTTTGGAGCAATGGACGGACATTAACTTGCATCCGAATAATGTTTAATCCGTAATAAACATAGGAACACGCCGAAGTCACGAAAAGGAGACCATCCACATTACCACGACAAGACTCTTGGCAGTTAGCAAGGCAATTAAACTTTCCGAATCAGCTGGTGTAACGTCAGTCTTTTTTTTTCTTTTTAAACAAAATTTGTTTTATTGTTGAAGTTTCCACTTTCTTTATAACATCATCTTTATATAATAATGTTTTTTTTTTTTTTTGCCATATGCCATCTGTGTAGAACTTTAGTTTGTCAGTTAAAATTATGCTTTTATCTAAATTATTATATCTGCTTGTCTGTATGTGATACTAAACTTAAACTTAATAGTAGGGGAAAAAATAACTAAATTCTTTAAAATAAATTATGATTTATCTGCAAAGAGGGACCGGGCATGCTGATTTGGAAAAACATGACGCTATTGGTTACATTTGAAGTCAACAATGGAAGTTGTCATGATGAAGTTAAAACAGGAAGTTAAGCTCTTAATAAGTTCCGTAAAGGGAAAATTACCAAACAATATGATTAAAAGACACGTGTCATAGATGTTTAAACTATGTCAGTATTAATTTTTAGGACTGTAAATTGAAATCCAAATGTTTGATTATCCTTTGCATAGATTTAACCCCTTAGCTCTGCTGTTGTTTACTGCTCTGCAAGGTATTTGATTTTATTTAAAGAAATGAATGTAGGGAACCTAATCAGTTGCTTCCCAGACATAGATTTATCCGTGCTGAGTGTCGTTGAACATAGACTGCCATAGAAGTAAAAGGCTACATCATCAAACCAGGAACTTTAACCAAGAAGGTGTTCAACAAACCAACTTTGCACTCAGTGTCTGTCTCACTTAAAGCGGGACAGGCATGTGTGGTGAATGGTGTATATTAAACAGAACCATTAGAAGTCAAGATAATACAGAGAGAGTCGATTCAGTTGTATGTGCTTATGTTTGTTTCATGCATTGTGTAAACCTCACCTTCCTTTCAAACACACCTCTGGAATTATCACATTGAGTTATAACAGAGCTCCAATTTTGTTTCTGTTTGTTTTTTTCCCCTTCTGTTGAGAGCCATTTGTTTCCAGTAGTTGACACTCTGCGTCTTCTCTGAGCATTAATAGTAATAACACAACAGATGGAGATTGAAGCAGTAAGCCAGGAAGCAGAGGCAGTAAGTTTTATTACTATTAAATGAGTTTTTCTTTCCCGAGCGCTCTGCCCTGTGGGAAACAGACTACAGGTGACACTTTGCTCTTACTCCTTCGCCATGAGAACACGGGTGGAAGCCCTGGGGCTTTTGTGTCAGGTTTCAGATTTGACAACGCGCCACACTGGTTTTACTCAGATTGGAATATTGGTTTGGGTGTATTATGTGAATTTCTATCCTGTGACCTGCCACTTTCAATAAATGGTGGCTCAAAGGCCCAATGTGTAACATTTAAAGGCATAAAATGAACGACAAATTCTCACATTTTAAGTTATGTTTACTCATCAAGCAAGTCTACTTGTAAGGAAGTGGCAATGTACCAGAGAACCATCTATCTACAGTTGTATATATTTACAGTTCCCAAAAACAAAGATCGGCTCAAGACTTTGTGGTTTCACCCTGATATCACAGCTCAAGAATCTCAAGAATTTCAGTTCAAATGAGACATTGGGAGACAGGGCATCATTTGCGAAATGCTTTCCTAGAATTAGATACTGTTAAATTGTACATGCTGGTTCTTTAATATCGTATAATTTTAGGATTTTAGTTTGCTTAGTTCATACACTAGCTTTGCAGGATTTGCAAAGATTAACAGCTGGAATTACTACTACACCAGGTGAACAGGTTTTATTAAACAGTGGCTGCTTCAGGCAGATTGTGGTAAATGCAAAATTTACAAAGAAAACAACAAGCTCCAGCATGTCAGCATCTGCGTGTGGCTTCTATGTTAATGTCTAAATATATACAGTGACTGACAGGTTTCAGTACACCATGATACTTTCACAACAGCAGACATTTTCAGATTCAGTCTCTCTCTCTGACTCATCAAAGGACACCGGTATAGAGTAAACATCTCTACTCGTCACCGGTTTCTTGTCGAGTCCAGTGACTCATTTAAAGCGAAACGGTTGACTCCGGTCGGAGTGTTTCATGCACTTTGATGAGGCGTGTCTGCTCTTACTTTGCCGCTTAGGGACTGGTTTACTCTCAGGTTTGGTTGGAGCAACCTACCTTACCTTACCGTGGGAAGTTTCTCAAGAAATGAAAGTGCTGTGTGTTAATCTCAGTCCAGGACCTACCTGAAAATTGCTCTCCCAAAATTCATTTCATTAAGTGTCATCATTTGAAGTAAACCTTTTTCTCTAAATTCTCTGATCAGATGGTTTCCAATTAGGATTTAACCTCGCCATCTGACACTAGTGTTCCCGTAATGACTCCCTCTAATCCTTTCACGGTGAGTGTATGTGTTGTGCCACCCGCCGTCCTAGGGAGCAGGCGGGTGCACAAGAGGTTATAGAGGGGTAGGTGGAACAAATATAGCTCCCATGAGCAATGCTGTCATCTGGTGGTGAATGTGAATATGGAACAGCTCCCAGCTCAACGGTTTAGCTCCCGGATCACTGACTGCAACCACAAAATGCTCTCTTGCAAGAGAGGATCAGATAACTAAATCATTGTGGAGTATTAAGTCGCCTCTGAAATGTCCATGTAGAATCTAATATCATTGTATTTTTGTGTGCATTTTTTTTAAGGTGGTGTACTACTCTGCTCAGAAAAAGGCATATTTTACCCTGGGGTGAAATGTATGGAAACTTCAAAAAGTTCAATGATCTATCATCAAAGCAGGGCATTTAAGCAGAAGCGTGAAATGGTCATTTTAGTTATTGCCATGTCTCAATATCTCAATAAATGACCTTCTTGTCAGAAGTCATCTTGGTCTTGTGATGAAGAGGACTGTTTCAATACAAACAGCTCACTCACGCAGGTATTGATAGAAAGACATTGCTTTCATTTGTTGCCTGCGCCCATGTGCACTCTCGATGACTCATGCGTCATGTCATTATTGTTCATCCATGTGATGAAGTGCTATTGATAGTCATATCATCCAAGTGTAGTCTAAACCACCCCGGGTTACGAAGCTCAGAAAAATGTAATTAGATGCAACACTTAAGGGGGGCCTTCAAGGTTGCAAATTTCCCACGTCTGATCACATTTAGCATGTTGACTGCTATAATGGAAAACAGGCACATACAGAGGGTAATTGGTTCCTCCAGCTATCGTGAGAACTATATTTGGTTTAATGCCTTAATCCTTATTTGCTGCATTAGGAAATATAAAGCTCCATTCAGACTGAGCGCAGACTGCTCCTCTCTGCGTGGGTTTACTGAGAATAATCTTATAGAAATGCTCGAGTCATGCTTCCATGAGATTTGAGATGCCCCAGTAAAGCACAAGGAGGATCAGGGGAGGAAAAAGGACCGCGCCACCTCAGATGGTGGGGTCACGTCTCAAAGGGGAAGTCGCGGTTATGAAAAAAAATGGAGAAGTCAGCGCCGGCCCAAAGCGCGGCATAATCTGCTCACATCAAACCGCAGCTCAACTTGAGCTCGTTCTCCGCTTTGACTGGTGGCTTAATTATCCCGTTTTGTGGGACACAAGCCATCATCCATTTACCACGGCTGTCACGGAGAGATTGTAATGTCTAATTGACTTCTAGGTTGTGGACACAAAGTAATTGCAGCTATTAATTCTTCCGGTACGTTTTGCCTAAATATCCGTGGCTCTTTGAAAAGATGGAGAGCCTTTGAACAGATCAGCCGGAGTTCAGTTTTGTGTTTTTCTTCCTCTTATTACCCTTCTGCAGATTCGCAGCTTTCTCCATCACCATGACAGTTTGCACAGTTTTCAAATTGCTCTGTAAATGTTGTAAAACTGTTAATTTGGGCCATCCTTGTTACTCTGTCACTCTTGGTGGCGAAATATTGGACAGATGACCTATCTGCATTTGTGTCCACTGCCTTTTATCTCTGCCATAAAGCTTTAATGTCATGCTTGAGATGTACAGAGTAAAGGCAGATGCTGCAACACTTCGGAAAGGTCAAGAGCCAATTTCAACCCACTTCAGACTGACGACAGAATTCAAATGATGGAGATTGCCGTCAGTAAACTTGAATAAATCAACATAAATGTGTAGACTTTGTCCAAACAGCTTGTGTAACTTTGTTTCTAAACGTGTCTAACTTGCGCCGTTATGGCGGTGCCAATGCTGCAGAAAGATACTAGCGGGCATGGAACAAAACTTGAATGTTATTTCGAAAAGTAATAGCACAGCATAAACAAATGACACAAGCAAAAAAGAGAGATAAAAATAGAAATAATTCCTACATTAAAAAATGTTTTTTACTGAGGTTTTGAAGTTGGACAAGGTCATTGCCCACCATGAAAGAATCGTAGGTTTGATCGCGCTCATGTTCACACCACAAGGTCTTTAGCATTCCCACTGAGACTTTGTTGCTGTTTAGTGTGCATCTGAAGGTGTTCACCCACCTCACAAACCATCTGTCCTTTTTATTGCAGTGTCTGGTTCCTTCACTGCTTTTAACTAAGCTCTAACAGCAGCTCCTTGATTTTTCTGGCGTTGAATGAAAGAATGTCCAACCTCAAATGGAGGACATGATGGATCGGAGAGTTCCTGTTGGTGAAGGTATTGGCCTGTCGCCAGAACTCCTCAGTATTGGGTGGTAAATGCAGTAAATGTAAACCTTTACAGACCTGTCAAACAAATTGTTCCTGTTCCCAAAGAAGGTCACCCCAGTGTAGATGGGATATACTTGGTGGTGCTGTTACCGGGTCCTATTGGTTTTGAGTTCAGGTCAGGTGCAAGGTCTTGCATAGTGGCCTATCTATCTATTGATTTGATAAGAGCAAGGCTGAATTTCTGTGTCTTTCTCAGAAATATGTTTTACTTTGCCAATGTTAGAAGCTACTTACTATACAGTACTGCATATTACTATTAAGTGGAAGTAATTCATTTAATTTAGATTGTCTATCGGTTAACTGGACCTGCTTGGCCAAAAGATTACAGATTTTTTTGTTGTGCCAATAGTCAGTGAAAAGGATGAAAAATGTGAAAAATAACAACAATGCAACACAGTTCTAGCTGGCCTAGCTGGAAACCCCTGCCACAATAATTGGAACCTAACCTGAATATATATGAATCCATCCATCCATTGTCTGGACCTGCATCTCCTCCTCTCAGGGTGGTTGGTGTGCTGGAGCCTATCTCAGCTGTCTTGGGGCGAAGGCGGGGTAACACCCAAACAAGTTGTCAGTTTATCGCCAGGCCACATAGAGACAAACAATCATTCACACCTACGGACAGTTTACAGTTGCCAATCAGCATAATGTGCATCTTTCTGGACTGTTGGAGGAAGCCGGATTACCAGGAGAGAAGTCACAGAGATGCAGGGCGAATGTGCAAACTTCACACAGAAAAGCAGAGGGTTGCAATTGAACCTGCGACCTTCTCTGCATGAAGTGACTGTGCCGATCACCTCCCGCACCTCCCTGGATATACAGTACATGTGTGAAAGGTTCAATAAGCTTAGACAATCAATTAGTGTGGGCAGGTGAGCTCTGTCTTGCTTTGGGCGTCTGGTCTACCAACTTCGTAACTGTAACGCCACCACCAGTAAATGTGCTATTTAACCTTCTTCAAACTGGGTCACTCTGACTCTGGGAAATTTCTGGCCAAGTACAACGCCACACACACTCTTTAAGGAGAGGGGAAAAATCAGGGCGCGACAGCTGCTGGAACCCGATGGGACTTGTTAATCTGCAAGCCTCGTTTTTGTTTTCATTAGCTTAACTGGGGCCGAGTTGCTCAATTATTTAGTTGTTCTGTATCAGATAAAAGTATATTGACTCTCTATGTTCTGTGGCGCTATGTGGCTCGGGATATTTATCCACCGACTGCATCTTTGAGACAAGAAGTAACGGCAACAAGGGCGTACAATCATACAAATATATGTATTTTATTGAATAATATTTCAGAATAAGACATCTCCTTTCAATTCATGTAGGAGTTACCGTAGAAATGTACACTGATCTGATGGCGGACATGGAGAGAGGGCGAACGGCGGGCTTGTGTGTGTAGATACTGAGAGGGAATCAACCTTAATGAGCCAAACAACAGTGGCATATGCATGCTCTAGGAAAAACAGAATACAAATAAATAAAAACCTCATGTCAGTCTGGACGATGAGCAGTTATTTCTGCAGGCTGCATCCTGCTTCTGGAGCCTGCAGGTCCTGATTGTTAGCCTGTGAATTTTGCTTTTCCCGTCCTTGAGTGCAAGTCTGTCGTCATCATTGCATATTGCTGGTCAATTCCGTCCCGTTTGCTGCTTCCCGTCGTGGTCAAAGTAGCCCTGCCGCATTTCCGCCGCTTGCTTTGGCTCTTATTGACAGGAGTCCAACATGTTTCTAAATCCCTGGTAACACTCGGGATGCGCCTGAGGGTTGAGGCCTTCTTCTTTCTCTGTGGCTAAAATCTGTGCCAAGGCCCAGTTTTATGTATGGCTTCTTCTTCTTCTTTTGTTTAATCATTATTATTATTTTATTGTTTTGGAAGACAATATCTTAGCGGAAACCAAGTGTCCACGAGAGCAGGAGAGAGGGAGGGCGAAGTGGAGGAGGTTGAGGAAACTTTCTGGAAGACTTGCGTGACCGCAGCGCCGAGACCAGCGAGGCCGTCCGCTGCGCTGCGAGTTGTTGTCCCTGCTGTTTTCAGGTGAACACGTCTCATCTCTGCACAAGACACATTTCTCACAGTCACAGTGGGATTCAGTTCACCGAAAGGGGGTAGGCGGACACATGAGTGTGGATGCAGTGCAGACCGGAGACAAAAGCACATCGAATCGGAGGGAGTGTTCTCAGAGAAACGACATGTGCAACTCCCCTGGAAGAATTTTGCATTTAACAGGAAACATGACGGGGAAGAACTGAAAAACAGCAACAAAACGGCGACAACTATTTCAGTACATACCGGGGAGGGGGGAAACAAAGAATAAATAGACCTGACATAGCACATCAGATATACAATATTTGTACACACATTTAAACTTACGCCGCCCTGGCAGCTTTAGATGTCTGGAAGCATGCTGCTATATTTTTATTTTCATCTGGGACATTGAAAATCCTGCATATTTTTAACATTTCTGAAAGAAACTGCCAAAATTTCTTGTTATTTGTTAGAGCAATAGTGTTGCAGAGATCACTTTTAGCTCAATAAAAATGTTAAAAAATTTAGACCATTGATTAATTTTAAAAGTAATGAAACAATCTCCCAACGTATCCTGAACCTGAACATAATTTATTAATTTATTAATTACTCCACTTGCACAAATGGGCGTCTTTGTTGTGCATTTTTTACTTATAAAAGTAATTAATTACTACAAATGAATTAGCAAATTATGGCATTGCTGCTGAAACTCGGCACATTTGTCATGTCACTAATTTTTAAACTCCAGTAACAGTGAAGGTGGCACGCACCCCATTTGTACTCTTTTCAAAGGGCTTATAAAGATTTATTTTTGATGGGTTTTGCATAATTAATTTGTGACAAACAGCATTAAAAAAGCATCCAGACAGAACCTACTGTCATGACGCCGAGCATGGTTTTGTTGATTTATATTTAACATGCTGCATTTGCAGATCATAATCCTCGAGTGCAGAATAGTCGCAACCAATTTTCATTGAAAAAAAACAATAAAAAAAACAAACAAACACATTTTCTGGAAGACGCTGCTGCTGCATTTGTTTTGCGCGGACAGCATGGCAATGTTTCATAATCACTTTTGATAACTGTTATGCCTGCAATGTTGTCACACCGCAGCTTGGTGTACAAACTGTCTCTGATTGTGAATGACAGAAAATTCAAACATGAACGCAGCACTTTTAGCATTCAACCTTCAAACAGCCTTTAACTCCAATTATTGTTGTTCCCTCCATGCGACCAAGTGCTTCCATTAGAGGGAGCCAGTTCTACATTTTTTTTGTTTTGTTTTTCCCCCCACCAAAAACAAAAATATTGCAGTTTATCCACCTGACATGAGAGTTCTTAGAAAAACATTCTGACAGTGATGACAAACAAGGCTGCAACAGTTCTAAAACATCTTGGGCAATGAAGCTTCTCTATTGGTTCATATTAGTTTTTAATCCAAATCCTCTCTAGTACACAGGTAGTTGTTGTTGTGAAACCTTTAAAATGTAACATCCCAGCTCAGACATTGTGGTCGATGATTATTAAACCATTTAATATTGCTTGTTTTTCCTCACTGACTCTTGTCAGGGATGTGGTGCAGCTCTTTGTTAATTTAATTCACTGCCTCTTAGAAAACTGTTAAGAGACCAAATTTAGCGTTGAATCACTACAGTGCCCCGTAGTTGTAATGTGAAGGTGCAATGTGCTTACATTTCTCCAGTGACTACTTAGCAGGCCTATTTTAGGGACAGGTTTATGGGCTACCTTTAGCAGTAATGTGCCTCAGAGGGAAGCGTTGCCACTGTTGCAGACAAGAGGATACATGTTTTTTAGGCCTGCAGCGGCGGGCAGGAAAGAAACGAAAGAAAAATCATTTTGTTGCTTTGTTGAGTTTACAGGTAGAAATCAAACAGCAGCCCTTAGAGTTTCTGAACAAAAAACGGATTTTGCTGCCTCCTCATAAAGCTGGAAGAAATTTTGTTGCGCCGCTCACAAGCTAGCTGTTCCCTCGTTTGTGTTTTATTGAGTCGATCGATCACAGCCTCGGTGGCGTGCCCTCTCTTTCTCTCTCCTTGTCCTACGTATCCTCTAAATGGACTTGCACACACACACAGACAAGCTAAAGAAAAACTGAAAGTGCACACCTACACGGGTATCCTCTCATTGAGGAGACAGTTAATGGGCTGTAGCTGCTGTAGGCTGTGGCTAAGGAGCTGTGCAGGGATTACCGCTTTGAATCTCTCATGCGTGGGCACACACACTACAGTGGTGTTTTTTATTTCCCATGTTGCCGCCATTAGCTCTGCGGCACATGTCAAAGGAATCGTCGGCTCCAAACGGCAGTAACTAGATCCTCTTAATGCACCCTTTGACAACATTGCTCACTTTCCCAATCGGCTTCACGCGTCTCCCAACAACATTTACATTCCAAGCTGAGCAAGTTCTACTCATTAACCGCTCAACCGAAAGGCCTGCAGGTCCGCTGCCTTCACTGCACTTACTTAGTTCTGCACCTATCGACATTCACGTCGCGTCAGTCGTGGAAAATTATCACTCTTTTCAGAGCCATCTTTTCTACATTCTGTTACGTTCTTCGCTAACATTTCGCGCATCACACACAGATGACGTTTTTCTGTCTTTCACTTGCTTTTACTTCCTGTGTCATCCACCCATCCAATTTCTATCACTGCTTCTCCTGCACTCTGGGTCACAGGGTGCTGGAATGTATCACAGGTCGGAGTCGTCACATGTGGCCAGTTTGTTGTAGGGTCACATAGAGACCAACAACTATCCACACAATTTAGAGTTCTTCCTGTGTCTGTCTGACAATAAGGCATTGGTAGAAGGAGGTCTATGAGGGATTTAGGTAGGACTGGCAGGAGGATATGGGTTCACTGCCAAAACTTGATGTGATAAAGACGACTGAAAAGCTATTCATACTTAGTCTGATCACTTTGCCTAATTTGAGGGAAGTCCTTCCAGAAGTTAATGTCCCGAGTTAATTGTCAAATCTAACAAACCAATCAGAGCTGAGCTCATTCGTGCATGCCCCCCCTTTTAGTGAAAGATCATCTGTCATTATTAAGCTTTAACTATCACACCACTGTTTGCAAGCTTACTTCTAACTCTTGATCACAACGTAACCCTGCCCCTTTCTCCCAGAGGGATGTTGTTTGGTCCAGTCATGTTAACACCGGCAGAAAAAAACAAACAAAGGCGAAAAGTGTTTTTAAAGATAGACGGACCGATTTTGAACTCAAAGTCTCGAAAATTGTGCTGCTTTGCAAAACTCTGTGTTCCACGAGTTGCATTGAAGTCTGCCAACTTAGAAATTGTATGAGGGAGCGTCGTCTCTTGTACAGTAAAAATAGTTGCATGGAAAAATCTGCAACGAGGACAAAACATCCAGATTTGAGGCTACCTTCCCTCTGGAAAAGCCCCCCGAAAAAAATGAAAGGCTTACTGGAAAAAAAAAATGGAATGCCCTCCAAGTAATTCCATCATAGCCCCTTCATGCCTTTTTTTTTTTTTTTTTTTGCCTCTCCCTGTATTATCACTTCCACACACCACAACCTGCAACCTGTCCGGAACTTTGCCTACTTTGTTGAGGAAATTCCTTATCGACGTTCCTCAAGAGTACACCTGCTAATCCTTCGCTTTGTTTCTCTAAATAACCGTGGTCCCATGCGCTGACCTCTCTGCAATTCATCAACCTACTTTGCAGACATTCACACAGTGTCACACTTCACATTCTGTCACTTTCATCTACATTTTTTCGGCCTTCAATTTTGTGAGGCTTTTAACCTCAGTGCTGTTGGCTTGCCAGCTCCCCCTGCGTCAGTCCTCGCGATGCCAAATCTCGCCGCCGTCTGGGTTCATCCACAGCGCGATCGCACGTTCGCTTTGAGTGAACATGGCACTGACATTTCTTTCTGTGCTGCGCTTCTTTCGTTCTGTGTGTTTACCAGAGCAGACAGTGGCCTGCAGCAGCCAGGGAGCCCTGACAGATCTCTTCAAGAAGCCTCGACCTCTGTTGGTCAGTGCACATAAAAGAAAAAGGGGAACGGGGGGATTATTGCACGCAAAACAAAAATCATGATTTAGCTGGAAAATGTGAGATTGTCCAGAATTTTTCTACCCTGATTTCAAAAGTTGATGGCAGAGGCAGATGCTCACTCCTTTCTAAAGATCATTATCGTGAAGGATTTCTTGACAGAAGTCCTCTCTGTGTGGCCATTCATTTCAACACGTGTGGAAGACATCCCACACAGAGGGCTTAAAACACAATTTTAGATAATTTTCAGTAAATTCGAGAACACTCTTCAAAAGGACTATAGATTTTTTTTTTTAAACCTTTTTTTCCTTTTTTTGAGGGGCAATTCTTCCAAGGTGATTTGATAAAGTTTGCAAGTGGATAAGCTGCCTGACATCCTCAGAATAACAAGTGCCGCAGCTCAGAGGCTCCTCCGGCTTTGATGTTTGACTTCAAACCTGGTTTATGCTGACAGCAGATGCTGAGTGAAACACACACTACGGCTGCCTTCCTCAGAGGGGCTGACTACAGATCTGCTCCGTATTTAAAACGTGACCCAATTGTTCGTATGCATCCTTAGCAGTGCAATATAATAAGTGGTGGCCCCAGAGAGATACGACCTGGGAAGAACCTGATGCTGTCACTCATTCACACATTTGTTTCTCCATTTGCCTCTGTGAGGATTATATTCTGGCTTGTTTATAGAAATATTGTCTGTCCCTTTTGACTCTGTCATCATGGCAAGATATAAAAACTTAATACTTCATGGCTCATCTTCCCTGGAAGAATAGTATATTTATATTTTTTTTGTCTATTTTTTATTTGACACTTAAGTTAGCAGTTTATGGTGAGCTTCTTAAGCATTTCATTTCAAGAATTTCAACACGTTTCTTTTAACCTTTTCACCTTGGTTTGGTTGTCATCTTTAAGCACCACTCTTGCTTAAATCATTGCTTGCAGACAAAAGTTTGCCATTTTGGTTATTGCGAATCCCGGCGCTGTGTTTTGTAAAAATCAAAACAACCAAAAAAAAAAAAAAAAAAGAATAATTTCCACAAGTGACGACCTCCTTTTCACGTTGACATTTTGGCCACACAACTCTGCGTGCAGCCCTCTTTGCTCTGATGACCTGACCCGGCGGGGCATCCCTGCTGATATCACTCCTCGCCGAGCCGTTTCATCTCACTTTGAGGTTTCGTTGACCTTGGTGATTAGCTGCTTGGCAGATGGTGGGCGGAAGAAGGTGGCTGAACCATAACGTTTACCAACGTGAGGACCCAAGAGGGGAGTGTGGGGAGGCTTTTGAGGATTATGATGCTGAGTCAGCGCTGGAGATGCGTGACTCCTAAATATACAGCACAATGAAACAGGCGTGTTGGGGGGTGGGGAGGAAAGCCAGAATTGTGAAGAAGACAGGGAATAAGATAAATGATGATGACTGCTTTAGGGAGTCGCAAGGCGCGGAGACAAACAATGATGAGGGAGGTGGGTCTAGCCGTGGCTCAGGTGAGGGGGGGACCCCACTGTTTGGCCTCTCTGGTTGCTGATGGACTGTCAACCTCCTTTTGGCCCTCAGCATGTTGCAGTGCACTTCTAGAGCAAGATGTCCAGCAAGGGCAATTCCCTCTGTCACCCTCAGTGCATAATTAGGCGGCTGGGTTCCCAGTGTCACTGCTGTCCCCTGTCCCACCCTCAGTCTCCTGTGCTATGAGGCGTCAGCCTTTGGAGCTTCTTTCCGTCCGTTCTGCAGGGATGGCGAGTCTGACGTCTTGACCGTCTTCCGCGGCGGACTCACCGGCTCACTGGCAAGCTCGTGCAACGATGGCTCCTTGTACATTGCAACTGTGTGTTTAAAAAGAAAAGTATACACGCCATGGGTCAGTTAATTGACTTATATTGAGGTAAAGTTTGCAAAAGTGACACAAAGGACACAAACCCTCTATGACTTTTGGCAGGAAGTGCGCAGCTCCTTTGGTCTTCTTTACCCTGTTGCCCTTCATGATCTGGCCGTCACGGTTGATACCGATATACCAGCAGCGGCCAGACTGGGTCTGGCGATAGAGCATGGACGAATACGTAACGTAGTAGTTCTCAAATACACTCTCCTTGAACTTGCACTCTGGAGTGAAGTGCTCCTGTTGAGAAAAGAGAAAGAAAAGGGGAATGGTATTTCCATACTAGCAAACAAAGCAAAAGAAGACAAAGCAACATGCAAATGTCATGAGAAAAGTGTAATCTTTTGATCAGCCTTCTAACACAAACATGGAAAGCGGGGAAATCCATTAATTAGGTGACTGTTTCCTGCGGGAAATGATGGAAAAGAATTCAATCTGAACTGGTGTTTCTTTGAAAGCAAGAACACCCTGCTCCTTTGGGACTTATAATACAAAGATGAGGATGTGTACAATATGTGTAGGAACACCAATAATATCTCTGCTATACATAACATGTTCCCAGGGGTAAAGACAGGAAAACATGAACACAACGACAATGGCAAAACCACAGATACGCCTTTCAATCTACACAGCATGTACATTAGAGATGACAGTTCTGACAGCAAACTGTATTATCTGATTCTGGGGCATCCCTGAGAACTCACGGTCACATGATAATGTCTTCTGATAGATAATATAAATAAAGGTGGCAGATGATTTTAAAGATTTGATGCATGGTGAATTTTGTGACGCTATGCCAGCCTGCAACTTTCTGGAGCAAAGCGTCAGTAATAGTTGTACTTTGCTGTCACCCATACATGGTTTATGATCTGACATCTGATTTCTCAAATCTGTGAAAGTAAATTGTTAGTGGCATTAGAATTGGCTTGATGTGGCAGTAAATACTAAAGTGTGAAGACCTGAAACAACATGCAAGGTCCAATGTTTGCCAATTTAAGATAACAAAAAATAAATACTACTCAGCTTTACCCACCATTGTCAGGTGTATGCTAACTATCATATTTGTACAATTAGCTTGCCTCCTGTCCAATATATGACCAGTAATTCCAAAAATCCCATAGTACGATAGTTTGACCCATTCAAGTCAATTCGTTTGTGACCACAATCAAGATACGGATTCTGCACATACATATACGTACATAGAGTACATTCCTCTTGACAACCACTGAGTGAAGTAGTTAACGGCAATGCAGGATTATGAATAATAGACATGGCATGCTGTTCTACAAAAGGTTTTTTTTTCCCCAACCGTTCTGTTAGATCATTAAAAGTAAAACTGCGTAGTAGGCTATAATATGCACGGCCTTTGATGTGATGTTTTATTGACGCAGATGGAACTGAGGACGCCAGAATGAAATATTATAGTGCGTACAATCATTTTTCTCAATATCACGCTAAGATGTACAATAACAGCATTTCCCATCAGGTAACACTGGCTGCATCCGCTCAGTCTGGCCAACACTTGCATATCGCTTCCCCTGCTTGCTAAATAAGAAAAGACATTATAAAGTCGGAAAAAACTTGGACCAGTCCCAAGAGTACGGCCCGCCGTTGTAAGTGATCATGTTCCAGCGGCTCTTCACCTCCCTCAGTGTCCTTAACATGAGGACTACTCAACCCTGCATAATGTTGACTGGTGATATTAACCAGTAGTGACACATACATCTCTCTTAGTCCCTATCAGGGTCTTGACAGGGTCCTTCCCCTGTCAGAGAGCAAAGCCAATCTGCTGGATTGATTAAGTGAGAGCAGCGGGCAGAAATGGCTGAGTGGAGATTTTCCTGCAGACGAAGGACGACACAAGAGGGGCCAGAGGCTCACAAGTTGGCCGAGGCGGCCTTTAATAAAGCGCCAAAGTAGATTGGTAAGGTATAAGACACCTCCAGTTTCACACTTATCGCAGATCAACACCTTTCTCCTTCACAGGGAGGCATCATCCTTTAGCTGAGAAGGCACTTTGGGACTTTGTGCCCTTTCTCAGTGTACCTCCGTTCTGCTGCTCCACCACAGTTTGTGCTCTTCAAGCTTCAGGCTCCATGCCACAAATACACACACACACACACACACACACACACACACACACACACACACACACACACACACTGTATTAATTCAACAAAGTTTCCCGCTGCCACCCCACAACTCCGAAAAAAGGCTATTTTAAGGATCTCTGACAGGTTTGATATCCCCTGCTGTGCTCACACAAAAGAGGATAAGGATCGATAGATGATCTGCTTCATTCATTATTAATCAGGCCAGAGAGCAAGAGGGGTGGGGCGGGGCGGGAGGTTGAGAAGGGGAAGGAGAGGAGAGGAGAGAAGAGGAGAAGAGAAGATCACTCAGAGAGGACAGAGGGGTTGCTGGGTAATATAGGAGATTAAGAAGAGAAAGAAAGTGGGAGACTGGCTCCTTTGCATTTCCCTCAGGAGTGCGGCAGCAACAGGGGTTTCAGTCGCCTGGAGCAGCAGCAATGGCAGCACGCAGGTTAACACTCATGTTCCCCCTGGAAAGATAGCCCACCGCCTCAGCAACATACCCTTCGGCTCAACCTCTAAAACGGCACCAGCGATAACCCTTCTCCCAAGTCAGCCAGTAATTGCCATTTCTTATCAGTCCCCTGAAATTAGTCTATGGATAGAGCCCTCTGGTTTCTTTCTTTCTTTCTTTTTTTTACCTAGTCCGTATATAAAATGGAATATCCTTAAAAGAGAAGACAGAAAACAAAATACAGACATTAAAAAATCAACCAAATCAATCAAGGTATTACAACAGCAGTTGTAATACCTGCCCAGCCCCGCAAACGATACAAATAAGTTGCTGTGGAAGACTCTCCTTGAGGTAACCTCCACGTTGAGCTCGACCACCCAGGACACACTGACTAAACATCAGTCGCCCAGCGCGGATGAATCATTGTTGCAGATTGTGTTGAGGGTTGCACTTTCTTTTTCTTCTTCTTTTTTAAAGAGTGATGGGGGAGGGAGGAATATTTCCATCTCACTCAAATTAAAACCCCCACCCACCCACCGCCATTGAACCGTGACTTATTGGGTGGCTCCGCTTCCATATGTTTCGGACCGAAAGGAGAAAAAAAAACCAAATGAAAGTAGAAGAAGAAGGTAATATGTAGCATCCGTGCCGAGAATCCTCAAAATGGGAACAACCTTTTTATCATGCAGAGAAGCACTCTGCCGCACACTAACACACACACACACCTCAACACTCCTCCCCTTCTGCACACACACACACACACACACTACCTCTTTTCCTCATCTCTGATTACATCGATTCTACCTGCTATAGGAAGCTTAACTCGCCGTCCGCTCGGACGGCACTTTCCATCACATATAAGCACAACAGAGTATATAAATAATACAACATGCTCGAGGGGGGTGAGAGGGTAGAGTTTCTGAATCGGTTGCCTTTTCGAGTGTGTTTATTTTTAGGGTGGGAGATGTCAGTCAACAACAGTCAACAACAACAACAAAAAAAAAACCCACACACAAATTCATTAATATTTAGCTCGCTTCCATTTCATCATGCGCGCACAAGCATGTAATCAGATCCAGCTTGCCTGGAATGTAGCTCTACTTTTGGAAGTATTGAAAACGGTTTTTGCCCTTTTAGAGTAACTTTTAAACACACAGATGTTTGCAGTGCCCTTTGTAGACTGGGAGTTGTGGTGATTGGTGGGAAGGTCATAAAGTCAAGTAGGTTCCATGAATCTACCCATCAAAGCTTCCCACTTCCAACCCATGGCAACAGGATGAATCCGCGCAGATGCGGTAATCCCTCCATATTTCCACAACACTGTGCTATACTGCATCCATTGGCAACCCACTCACATCATCCAGCCTATAGACAATGGGCTATCGCGTGCACGCACGCACACGCGCACACGTAATCCGCGGGTGCGTTTCCAGCCGCCGGCGATGCGTGTTGCCAATGTTGTCGTCGTCGTCATCGGGAGGGCCAGATGCAGATGCGCTGCGACACGCCACGTTACGTAAGTCAATAGGGCACAGACGTGCTTATTACAGAGCGGCTCTGCGGTGGATGAGACTGGCAGTTAATACCGTCTAGCGCCCGGCGTGTACGACCCGGCTCTAATGCTTCATGATAGCCCTGCGAGGCAGTGCTTGCACGACTAGAGCAGAGCGGATGGTGATGTGATGGCCCGTGTTGACTGACAGCTTGAAGGCCCATGTCAATGTAATGCGGCCAAGAGAGGAGCGGTGTTGACGTCCCCTCCTCTGTAACAGAGGTGACACGTTGGGAAAACCTCCTTTTGATGAATGCTATGTGTTCTTAAGGCAGAGAAAGTAAAAGATGTGAGACACTTTTGGTCCCGTTTTATTTCATTGAAAGGCAAAATAGATAATCTGAGCTCAGCGCAGAAGAGTGAAGCCGCTTCTCAGGTTGTGGCTATAGAATACTTGTACTTGGCATGGTTTTCATTGTCTAATCTTGTCTTTTGTCACTCTCAAGCAAACATGAATGTCTTTACATTTATTCACTGTCCTCAAGACTGACAAAGTAGGCTGTCTAAAACAAGAGTGTAACTTATTTGGAGGCACACGCCTGGAACCAACCCGAGGGCAGAACCAGTCAAAAATCGCTGGAAAATATTGTCTAAATATTTTAAAAACTGTCTTCTGTCAAAACTTTCCCTCCAAACAGCCAGTCAGTCTCTTTCATCTACTTTACAAGCCTTCCTGTTTCTCCTCTTCCCCACTTCCTTCTCCCGTGTCAAGTAGTTTTCAGAGCACATAGATTATAAAATGGGGCACGAACGAGCCAAGCTCTATTTTTACATCGGAATCAGCCATTTCCTGTTGTCACCTACAGGTAACTGAGGCTGAGATTTATGTCTGAGACGAGGCAGTGACGGACTTCCTCTGCTTGTTACGGATCCCTCCGCAGCGGTGGCGGCGGTGCACATGATCCAGAAATGCATCTGTGCCGGCAGCATAAAGGAGCGAGTGGGGTTTGTGGCCAAAGTGCCAGTTATTTACGAGAAAAAAGAGCTCAATTAGCGCGGAAGAGCAACAGAAGATAAAAAGAAAATAATAACAGAAAATTGCTCAAGGGGAGCTAGCGAGTCAGTCTGTCAGTCTCCTCAGAGAGTGACAGCCACGGGTTTATTTATCACAAATAAATACGTTCACAGTTTGGTGTTTTACGACGTGCTTTTAACTGTAAACAAATCTCTCTCTCGAAGCACAACTGTACGCAGGAAGGGCCATTTCATGCCACCTGCACTCCCACACTGGCGAACTAGTCCATTAGCTGCACCGTGGATAGCAACACGGAGGTCATAAAATCAGACATGCATGATATTGTACTGGGAGGCAGCTGCTCCATTGCACAGCACCTATATCGACGCCTCCAACCCCCCACCCCATGTGTGTCTTTGAGAGGGATTTCACCTAAAGAGGTCAGTGCGGGATGCAGCGGCGCTATTGACTGGCGCTGAGGAAATCCCTTCTCCTATCTTTTCACGGTGGCGAGGCCAGCAAGCCCATTGCATGCTAATCAGGGGCTCAGAGGATAATAGATGGCGCCGCCTTCTGCTGTGATTCACGGCAGAAGCTCCCGCGCTGCGACGATGGAGCGCTTCTCCTTTACAGCCTCAAATGCAGGAAACCACTTTTACGCCTCTTCCGCTAAAATCAACACGGGGGAAACAACACTGATGAATGGAAATAGACCATGGTGCTATGTTCTGCCACTGCTTCTTCTTTCTTTCCCCAGTCTGATGCTTGACCAGCAGGTCGTGTTAACCACGTTGGCAAGCCTGAATTCATTGAGTGGCTGCATTGTGATTGGCTACGAGATGCTGGCTGTTACTTGATACTAGAACAGGTGTGGCTTGTAGGCATTTGCGCTCACCGGCAACTTTTATTAGGTGCACCTTGCTTGTACTGGGTACCTAATAAAGAGCCTGGTAAGTGTAATGTGAAATGACCCGATCAGCATTTGCAGTCTCCACGCAACTGCTGCTCATATGATATTTTCTCTTTTCTGGGCTTTCCCTGGCTTCTCTAACTGTGAGAGGTAATTGAAAATTTAGTGCACTGTCCCCAGCGTGCAGTAAAACACGCTTTAGGGCAAGGTGACACATCTACTTAAGATTCCTTTATCCACAACCTGGCTACTCCTTTGCACTTTTTCACTACCTGGTTTTATATTAACATTTGCTAGATTCCAGCTAAGTGCTAATTCTTCTTTTTTTGTTTTTGCATAACTCTGTTTTTGAAACTTCAAACCTACCTACAGTAAAGTATCACTGCTATGTTAACTTGCTTGTTAGCCACATGGGCAAAATTAAAACAGACAAAGCAGGTTTTTTAATATGTGTCCAATTTGTCCAACAAAAACAGTTCCCTGTTGTTCCACATTCCTGTAAGTGCATCAGCACCGCTAGTTAATTCAGTTGGCCTGCATCTGAAAATAGTTATGGACACCCAAGTATGAAACATGCTGTTTTTCACTATTCTTACTGTCACAGGGATTATGAGATTGTTAATGCACAAAGTGATTTGTTTTGAAACAGAGCTAATTATTCACATAGTCTCACAGTGAGATTCATCGCTGGAGATGAGAACGATCAGCCCTTGTATTGATATTGACTGTGTCATTCATTACACACATGTCTTCTCTCTGTGCACTCTTCCACTTCATGAACTCTGAAGATGTACAGATAAGGTGACCCACTGTGTGATACTAATTTAAAAATGTCTTGGCTGTCAGAGGTTCACTCGCGTTATTGAGTTACTTTTTTTTTTAAAAAATTTGTCTTGGCTTGCATGCATTCAAGTACGTTTTGTTGCTTTTTGGCTCAGGCACAAGACTCCCGCACTGTTTTCAGATTAATTTCCTTTCAATTTCGTAGAGCAGATTTAAAACTGATTATACACATTTGAAAGTATGGAGTCAAAACCATGCCGAAATATATACACTCCTGCAAAAAAAAGACAAGTCTTGGGCCGTCCTGTGCTTAGTTGGCGACAAGCGATTGCTTTTGAACTTAAAGTACAAATGCAAAGATCTGCTACTGAAGATGATAAATTCTGCGAAACTGGTGCTGACTCGATGGTTACAGGGATGTGTGCGACTGAGAGGGGAGGAAAAGGGTTAAAACACATTTATAGCTGTGTGAAATATTTTATTTTATTTTATTGAGGTGCGGCTGGAAATACTGGCGGAAGCTGAGCTCTCTGTTCTGCACATCCTAAAGGTCAAATTCTGAGTACAGAAAAACGTCCTCCTGATAAATGCTGAGCTCCTTTTTAGAAATGTCTGGAACTATATTTTAAGGGCTAAAAGTTTAATTCCTTTCTTCTGGGAGAGTTCCCTCTGCCCTGCCTGGCTCAGAATTTTCACTCCTGAGCTCCACCAGCACGTTAAGTGCGAAAATGACACAGAAACGCTGGCAAACACTTAGAGCAGCCCCTCTAATCACACGGTGGAGTTGCTTTGGGCGCTCTTCCACACACTCTTATCGCGTGCGTATAAATGGTTTCATGTTGGGAATAGAAGGGGGACAAAATAGAAGCTCCAACATATTCCTGTCAGTACCGATGCTGGCAGCACCAGAAGTCATCCTGTATTTGTTTTTATGGTCCTCCTTTCATCTGTTCACGCAAACATAACCAATGAGACACGTGGCTCATTGATCTGAGCTACACATTAGTACATGCGCACTTGCATACAACACTGTATGACTTGAGTTTAATGTAATGAAATGAGGGTGGAATCAATTGCATGCTGCACTGATTTAAAGGGCAGAATGCACTGTAAAAACATTTGTTCCAAGCCATGTGTAGGTAAACCTACCGAGGTGTAGAGGTATCCTTCGCTGTTCATGGCGAGGTACAGGCCCGTCTTCGCACCCTGGATGGCAACAATCCGCAGCCCCACGGGAATCAAGTTGAACTGCGCTAAATGGGACAGGGACGGTGCCAAAATCAAGGTGCAGCACTTACAGGTCAGTCTGTAACTCGTAACTTGAAGCACCCTATTGGTTAAGTGTGGAAAGAGAGCGGAACAGCAGCAGGACCCCTGACTTCCTGCCTCAATCTGCCTCGCAGGTGTTCCAATCACGCATTCACACTGAATCCCACTGGCCATTAAAATCTGACAGGGTTGTGCGGCAGGGGGGTCCTCGCGCAATTAACATAACGAGACCGTAGGCGCGTTGCTGAGTTCTGCGCCTCGCCTTGTTCTCACCAGGAGGCGGGATTGACAGAACTGTGGCAAAGCCCAACCAGTGCTAACTTGTGATATGAAGTGAAATGAAATAAAAAAAAACGAACCAAAATAGAGAAGAGGATGAAGAAACCGCTGCGGCTGAACCGCAAGGGGATGAACTGAACATGACTTGGAGTTTTTGCTGCGGCGCCAGGTTTGAAATTGGTTTTCGAGGAACTACCAGTCATTTGGCGGCATGTGTGGAACTGTTTGTGGAAGGGAAGGCGAGGTACAAAACGAGAACTCAACCGCTGTTTTGTTGCAGCCAACAAGGTCTGACTGTTTACAGTGTCGCTACAACTCCAACTCCACGCTATAACTCCACTGTAAGGAGCTATTGGCTGTTACGAAAAGCCGCACGAAGGTGCTAAATGACGTCACCACCTAATTTGCATAATTTAGTTCCCGAAACAAATGATGCTGGGTTACTTGAACTTCATGGACATGTCTGGTTTTCACATCCTGTCCTGGGTGTCGAGTTTTTTGTTTTTTTATAAAGTGAGTTTTCCATTAAGTTCATAGGAGGCATACTTCAAATATACTGAAACTGTAAGGCATTGTTGAGTAAAATTTGAATCATTTTAGTATCTCATTGTCAGGCCGAGTGTCCTGGTTTTTGGTAATTAAAAATGTGGTCACACCAGGATTACTTCTGGATAAAATTGTGTTTTTTAAGGCTGTTGCAATAATTTCCACAATAATCCAAATACATTTTTTTTTTATGTCAATAAATAGTGCAGCCCTGTTGTTAAGAAATCGACCACGTCCCTGAACATTCTGTATCTGTGTCAGTTATGACAAGGCCGAATCCAGCTGTACATGTAAGCAAGGACATATTTAAATTGCCAAAGTCTTAAAGCCAGTTCGATTCAAGTGTCACCAGCCTTGATTCTCAGGGTTGCACAGTGTTTTGGCAGCAGGGTTATTTTTTGTTTTTTTTGCTTGTTTGTTTTTTTTAGCTCAGCATGCACAGCGCAGCATTAGCTATGCCAACGCTTAGGATTCTGGCTGCCAACGAAATGCCTCGTACATGGGCTATACAATTGCGAAAACTGACGTTTCACGGGTTTGTAAAAAAAATCACGGCTCGTATTCCAAAAACCAAAACAAACGCGAGAGACTAGACTGTGGAAAATTTGATTAATGCTACACAGCATGACGGAAAAGCAGAGACGTGTAGGCGATGCAGACGCACTCACAAAATGAGCTGCTTTCATCCCTTGTGCTGTCCATGGTGCCGTCAGGCTGCATCTGCAGGTAGTATCCATGTTGGCTGTACAGCCGGGTTACAATGCCCTTTAGCTGCGGCTCTGCGGGGAGACACAGGAGGGCAAGACGGGAGGTGAGAAAGGGTGACCCAGTACAGTCGTATTTGTTTTACAGTTGTGTAACGTTTGTGTATAAATATAAAAATACATATATGTCTCTTTTCTTTTTTGGATGGATTACACCACAGTCAATCCAAGCCCCCACAAATCTGATTATATGAATCCTATTAAAATGTGTATATTTTTTGGACTGACAAAAACGTAAACCATCAATCAAAATATTATCAGCATTTTTCTGTCCACAAAGTAAGTTAGCACAATATCAAGCTAGCCAGTTAAAAGCATCCGTGGTATTTTCTAACAACCATATGCTTGTCCAAGCTGCAACTTAAAATATTTTGTAAAAAAGAAAAAAAGAGAGAAAAGAAGTCAAGGTTTAGTTTAATTAAACAGTTTAATTTTGATGTACTTTTCAAAATGTAGCGAATAGAGCAATGTATTGACAGAGTTGAAAGAGAAGTTTTTTTCCCCCCAGTTAATGTACTTTAGCTCTATGTGAGGCCAGCAGTAACCTATGAACGATGAAATAAGAAATATTTATCTGAAATAAGGAATCAATTTATTTCCCTTGATAAAAATTCAATATTTTCTTGGCTTTCATCTGCCGCATGCCCTTTTACACTAGAAACCAATCACACGATGCATCCGCAGCTTGAAAAGAAACAAAGCAGAGTTCTGAAAAACATTTCCCAAGCTAAAACTCTTAAGTTTTAAAACCTTTAGAAGAAAAAAGCTTTTTTGAAATTCAAATGGCATTAAAATTATCCATGTATAAACACGACCCACTTTCGTTTCATTTTCATTTAAGTGCTGTGCTACATTCTTTTTGGTTTATACAGTTTTTCTAGAATGTATAAAACACCACTTCATAGAAAAATGTAAATTACATTGAAAACAAATATACATTAATCCAAAACACTAAAGCCTTTACTGTTTTCCTAAAGGAACGCAGTAACTGGGACACATGATGAAATCACTTCACTATGTAAGAAGTGATTACTAATGCATTTAAATGGGGTAAACTGAGGATTGTGTGTGAAAACAAAATTATTCCAACTCTATGGGCAACAGTGTATTTATGCTGCATCAAGGTTGGATGTGTTTCCCATTCAGTGGAGATATTCTGCATACTTTGGTTTTCTTCTCTATTCTGATGCTCAATTTGAATTTCAATGAGCCATCTTAACAACATCTACAGGCCTAAATGCGTTGGCTTACTGCCATTTAATTGGCTGACTTGCTAATTGTGTTAGTAAATGATGAGTTTTCCTTGTGAATCTCAGCTTTACACCATTAAAGGCAGTTAAACAAGACAGTTTGACCCTTTTCTCTTTTTGTGTTGTAGACAATAGAGAAGCAACCATTTGTGCGAAACGCAGTGTTATAAAATTGCACAAAACCCCTAACCTCACAACTTTTTTTTTTTAGGTTATTACTAATCTAATAATTGAAGGCACTAAAAGAGATCGTGAGACATGATTTTTGATATCATTATGATATAAATCCATCCATCCATCAATTTTCAATACCCGCTTCTTCCTGAGCTCAGGGTCACGGGGGTCTGCTGGAGACTATCCCAGCTGTCATAGGGTGAAGACAGGGTGACACCCTGGACAAGTCTGATATTAATCCATCCAACCTTTTTAATACAATAACAAACCTACATTTGTATGTCTTGTTAAGGACGTAACACAGATAGGTTGGGAAAAAAAAGATGTTGAAGTATTCCCTTTCAATTTCAAAGTCAATTGACTATAAACATGATTAATCCTAAAAAATGTTTTTTTAGGAAAACACTGAGTAATTTAGCTTAGTGCTGAGGGGGAAAAGCCAATATAACTTAGAGTTAGTCTGTACTAAGGCTTCAGTCCACTGTCTTGCAGTGGTATTTTTATCCAGGGCCTGGCTGTCATGGCCCGGGTGAACTCAAGTGAGAGTGTTGGCTTGTCTCTCGCTAAATAAAAGATACATAATAAAGGAGGCTGGGTGCCGAGGATGGAGGCTGAATAGAGCGCTTGAATGTTTCATGAGAGGAGTCCCTGCAGCATACTTGGCGTTCGTTTAAGAAACACGCAGAATCTTATCAGCGGCGCTCAGACGTCACCGGCGCCCTCCTCAATTACAGGAGCCACTCTCGCCGTCGAGGAAGTCTGAATTATCTCTTGAGCTCAGCACCTCTTAGCCTCGCCCTGGCCACTCCTGCACGAGGAGACTTCTGCACGTCTCCTGATTTAGCTCAGAGCTCACTTATTAGCTTCGGTCACTGAACTGGACACTTTTTCCTTCAGTGCGGCTTTTAATAAAACAATACCGATGACCGCGCAGTTCCGGAGAGCCGGGCGCCGCTGTGGGAGTTCCCTCTATGCCAAGCTTCGCCCTTGCCCCCCCCAGGGAGTGGTGCTAGGGCGCTGCGCAATCTGCATGCCACCTTCGGATCAGCCTGAGATCGACGGAAGATACGGGGACGGGATCTGCGGGGCCGTTTCCCAAAGGAAGCGTGCCAGGGTTGAGGAATCAGTGAAGCTGTGACCTGCTCCCATTGTTTCACACAGGCATCCGCAGCGCTCATCCCCATCCTCATCCCTTTCAAAAGGCACACGTCAAAACATTTCACCGTCTCCCCGCCTGTGCCACATTCTTCCTCTCCTCCTTTTCTGTTTCACATCCTTTGAGTTATGCACGCTTTCATCACACCTAATAACTTCACACATCGTCCAATCGGGGGTGGGGGCTTGTTTCTTGTCCCCACAGAGGCATGGGGGAAAAAATGGAGAGATGAGAAAGTGAAAGCAAGAAAGGCAATGTTGGGATAAAGGAGGAGGGAATTGAGAGACACTGTCGTTGCATCAAGTGTGACAGCTGCATGTGCACGAGAAATGAAAAGAACATTTAGCCACCAATACAACCAGCAACCTATGGCAATTTGATTCCCACGTTGCATTCAAGGACAGCTCGGTATAACAGAAACTGTTTAAATATATATATACATCATTTAGTTCCTAAAATCAGATGATAAAACACAAAATTGTAGTTATAAACCCAAATACTGCCCGCTGTGGATTAAGTACCCACGAAGTACATGTTTTACATGTAAAAAAACTGAACACTGCTTGAAGCTTGTAACTCTTTTCCCCCTGAAGCACAGTGATAGGTCAAATTCCCAGTGTCAAACATATTCATATTCATATTCAAAACATTGTGCAACACTGCAACAATATAGTGCATTGATACGTTATATTTGAAACGATCCTGTAACTGTCTTTTATTGTACATCTTGACACTTGAGTAACAATCTGAGCGACACTGATTCGCCACCAGGGTTGCTGTCAAAGAGAAGCTGTACCGAACAAAGCACTGAAAATGAGTCATTGACACTTTTTAATTCTCTGTTTAAAAAATTAAATCCAAAGCAGTTATTAATTTCCTCTTTTTCGGGAATCGTGCGTGTTTGCTGTAGTTTAAAAACCTTATTTCCCCCGCTTTAATTGTGGAGCACTACAAAGCTTTTAACGACATGCAAATGAACAAAACTGTGTATAATCACAACACTGACTGCACTCATCAAAAAGCGGCAGCTCGCCTGCAATCCTCATGCATATTCCTCTTACTGCTCTTCTCTTAGTGCACGGCCTGGTTGCACACATCACGCACACAAGTGGCATGCAAATACACAGTTTTGGAGCTGCATTGCACAGTTGGAGTGAACGTGTCCAGATTCTTCTTGATGTATTCGTAACGCAGTCACATCACATTAAGCCTTCATTTACTTTTCCTTCAGTCTGCTTGAGGGATTAAACAGAGGTGTGCTGGAGAGATTTCATTTTGCACTTTATTAAAGTTGCTTGCAAAAGGTGGATTCAAGTAAGTGTTGTCAAAGCCAACACTGAAACATTCTCTTCTAAATATCGAGAGCAATATATAACCGGGAATATGTGGTGTGTTTTAATCCGCTGTTATTTGTTGCGAAGCCGAGAACATGCTGACGTATTGTTTCCAAAGCCCTCGGCCTTCTCACTGATCCTCAAGCCACGCTAGTGCAAACACTACCAGGCGAGCCGACTTCCTCAACCCGTAATAAGCCAAACCGAAGGATAGTGCAACACTGACAGCAGTCTACCTCGGCATGGATTAACGGAGCACAAATAGTTATTAACATGAGGAAAATCCTTGCGTTTGTTGCACTGCGATATGTACCCAGCGCATGTAATCTTTACGGCTCCACGCGGGCAAGCAGAGCCGAGGACAGCAGTGGAGCTCACTGACTCAAAGGTCATGTTTGGATATGTTGGAGTATATTTATAGGGGAACAGGAAGAGCTTTATTATTGTATTGCAGAAAGTCATAATAAATATGTGTAAAATACGAGTGCAACCAGAACAGAGTCATTTACTCAGAGTAAAGTATCTCAGGTTTTGTTTTTCATCGACGTCGTTACACATACGACAAGGTGTGTTGTAAATGTATTAGGGCGACATGCTGGTGCTTTGGTCAGAGGTGCCTTCTCATAGCATAAAGGTTGTGGGTTTGAACCCAGACCCTGTGTGGAGTTTGTATTTCCCCCTGTTTCAGTGAGGGCTCTCTTCGAGTTCTCTGGCTCCCTCCCACACTCCAAGGACATGCAAGTGAGGTGAATTGGGAACTTTAAGTTTTGTGGTTGAGTGCGAATGTGAATGGTTGTTTTTTTTTCAATGTGGCCTTGCACTAAACTGGCAACTTGTCCACTAATCACGCCTTCCCCTCGAGTCAGCTGGTCGTCACATTCCCCCTGCAAACCTATATGCAGAAGTGGCAACAGAAAATCATTTAAATTCATTCTTTCCTTAAATACTGCAGGATGATGACACAGACACAGCAGAAAATGAATTTAACTCAGCCAACTGCAGAGAAAGGTTCCCATGTTTAAAGTCTGAGCTCAGGTTATTCTGCTACGCTGGAAACACTGCCTGCCCACTTGGCCAGATCTAGGCGTTTCTCACTGAGAGGACTTGTGTTACTGCTTGTGTTGTGCATTTATCACTCCTGAGGTGACGTGTGGGCTCGTGTGACAAAAGACATCATGCAAGTCAAGGAGGGTTTCCAGGTCTTGTTTATGTATGTCATTGCGCAGGTTTTGGCAGCTCAGCGAACAAGACACTGGCTTGTTTTTGGGCTCTTTTCCAGCTGACCTCCTCCCATGTGATTAGAAATGGGCAGTCACAGCGCAGGGAAAAAAGCTGTGCCTGGTACATCACATTTCGAAAACAGATTTTTTTCATTGCCAATGTCGTATCTGCAGCTGATGTGGGAACAAGGGATGTTAGAATTTGGGGATTTAACAACATCGAAATCTGTTTCCAAAATCCAAAGCCTAATGCCTTTCGACAGTGGGAGGAACCCATGCAGACACAGACCCTCAGGAATCAAAAGCACAACGATCATGCTGCAAGGCAACAACTTTGGACTTCATCACATCTGCAGTGTCGTAGGTGCGCCATTGGTTATAGTCAGGCAGTATCCACACTTCTCTCTGCATCTCCTCTCACATTTTTTGACGTAAACGAAGCTAAAACGCACCAGAAATAAAACCCAACCGCAGCCTCGACAACTTCACAAGCTTTGTCACTCAGTTCTCCCTCGCCACATTTGGCTTTACAGCTAGATGCGTGCTAGCAAGTGTAGCGCATAGGACGATGGGTAGGTCTCAGCCTGTGGTAAACCTTGTTCCCTTTTTACTGTGTTTTCTTTACTGCCGCTATGGACATTTTACCAGGAGGATCTATTGACTGGAACAGTGGTATCCCAAAGGATGACCTCAAGATGCTCGGGTTTGCATCAATCACATTAATTACCCGGACACTGAAAGCTCGACGTAGCCCTGTATGGCCTTGTGCGGTCCCACAAATGCGCTATGGATCTTGTGACTGCGTCCTGACAGCATCACTCAGTCATGGTTAGGCCTTGTGGCCTTTTACTCTGCCGCAAAAGCACGCTTCTGGCAAAAGGTTGCGGTGAAATGCTGAAAGAGTTGGCCACCTCCTTGATGGGTACGAGGGAAGTTTCCTTCCGACACAGTGAGCGTGCCTCCAGACCACCTTGCATTGATCAAGGGGCCACCCACCTTCTATCCAACCCTCTGCTTTCAATAGGGCACGCAGTCGACAAGAGGATGCCCCTCCAACCACCCTGCCCCACCCCACCCCTATCCTTTTAATCTGTATTCAGCATTGATAATCATATTGAAAATCACCTGCGGGAGACCGGAGCCCTGGTGTTATAGCACAGGCATTCACACTGCAATTATGCGTGTGTCACTGTAAATGAGGTCAGTGAACATAAAAACCCAAGGTAATCACTTTATGCATCACAGCTGCCATCAAGGACACTAAAACCCCTCCGCTGCTATGTAATTGCTCTGGGGGGAGAAAAGAAAAGTGGTGTTTGGGGTTTGTGGTTAATCAGTGTGGCGTACGGATCGGTGCTGGTTATCATTACACTAATGTATTTATCCAACCTGATTTTGATCACAGCGTATCGCTGTGCTGATCTGCAACTTGCTAGCCGAGCCTCCACTTGATAAGGTTGGAGGTAATTACTGAGAACGTGCATGACTGAGCAGCCAAGGGCATCTCTTCCTCTGCCGTGCCGGCTGAACAAAACAACAGGGGTTTTCCTCGGCTTATGTTTTGAGGACTCCCCCAACTCTCCCATCCCAGTGTCTCTCCACATCGCTGCCTGCTCACTCTGCACTTCTCCGTGCACGCACGCACGTGGGTCATGCCTTTGCTTGCATGCATGCATGTGCACATCCGAATTGGCTGCTGAAAACGTGCGAAGTCTGTCTCTCATCTGGCATTTGATTCGAGCTTCTAATAAAAGGAGAACATGATTTCTTCCTCTCTCTCTCTCTCTCTCTCTCTCTCTCTCTCTTTTTTTTCTAAAGTGGGCCATGAGCTCCTCGGCACCGCTCGTAATTACCAACCTTGTGGGAAGATACAGGGAGGGAGAGATGGAGAGTGGAAGTCGCGAAAAGCGAGTTAACAAAACTGTGGCAAGACCGGGGACTACTCAGTTTGTCTAGAAATGATAAAGGAAGGGACGGCGGGGGGAAAAGAAAAGGGCACTGATGGAGCGATAAAGTGATACAAAGTGTGACAAACGTGAGGGGCGTGGAGAGGAGATAGGGGGAGTCGGGCAGAATGGATGCTCCCAAGGAGAAGGGAGGAGGAGGAACGGGCGAGGGCGAGGTTAAAGGAAGAGGAATGAATGAGCTGTATCACATCACCTGCAACTCCCAACAATGGCTCCGTAATTTAAAAATTCAAGGCTTCATCAATCATCTCGCGTGACAGAGGGAGCATTGCATAAGTGAGAGTTATTGCCGCTTATTAGCGGTGCTGACGGGTGCATGTCAAACACGGGCTGAAGCAAATAGGAGCCACACCAGTTTCCCCCTCCCGCTCGTGTTCAATATTCACATATGTGCCTCATTAGCGTTATGACAGGGACATATCAGTGACACTTAACGACGTGATCAGCAAAGGATAGTTAGCGTGGTGTGGTACACTGTAGGCTACAGCCTCAAGTATTCAGCAATGACATTACAGCTCCAGGTTTCATTTCAGGCTGCAATTAATGTTGCTTTTAGATGAGATAGAAGCGCAAATAGCGAGACCACAGGGACAAACATCTCAGCCAGAAACCTCACCTATTGCTTTTTTCCCTTCACACGGACCCTCCAACAAGGACACAAACAGGCCTTTTAATATATGCAGAACAAACACAAACATTCCTCTACATTCCCACAGGGGCCCAGACCTCTGTCAGGCCGCGTGATGATCACAAAGGTAAACAAACAACTACGCTCAGTGGGGTGGACAGCACAAGGACTCTGAATTAATCGCATGTTAAAACACTCTGGTACCGTCTGCAAACAGCAGGTACCTCACAAAAGAGAAGGTAAACAGCGGGTAACGTCACTTAAGATCAGCCTGAAGTGTAAGGAGCATGCCCAGTGTACATTCCAGCAGAATCTCAATAGGATTACAGCGATATCCCGAATTGCATAGTACCATTAGTGTACTTAAGCGCTGTGGACCTCAGTACGCTGTGTGGTGATTTTTACATGTTGCCCCAAGTCACACAGTGCCAGTTGGAGGTGATAATGGGTTATGAAACTGCCCCCCTTTGCCATTTTGTATGGCAAATTATGGCGGAAACCCACCGCAGCAGTAAGCAGGGCTGTAAGTGTGACAGCAAGTTAGCTATCGCTATCGTGCTACATCTCCAATATACTGTAGTTTTTGTTGGCGAATATATTAGCTGTTGGCGTACTCTGTTGTTAGCCAGCATGCTTGTGGAAAACAACTGCTGGCTTTCTCCCCCACTTTTTGAACGTGCAAATAGTACAATTACACTATGCATTCAAAATGTAAAGTACATGTGATTTGGGACACACGTTGTCAGATGTCAGAATTGTGTACGTGCGTTGAAGTGGCCACAACATATGCTTGAACCATTCGCTGGTTCAGTGTGCATGCTTGTAAGTAAGTGAAGCACAAACGAGATAAGCGAGATTTGCTCCATGATGTCAACCTCCTGCTGCGGGCGGAAATGTACCATTAATTTAACAATTACGGGTGGCGCGGATCACACAATTGGAGCCAAAAAAAAAAAAAAAAAAAATATAATAAAATAAAACGGGTAGAAAGGGAGTCTTCAAATGCGAGGCAGCAGATGTTCCTGAAAGCTGCATAAACATTACAATCACATTATTTACCTAAATGACTCCGAGCATCTTCAGTCACAGCGCTGAAAATGGCAGAAATTACACCAGAGGAATTTTAATCAGTCGATGCGAAAGTGGGGGGCTTTTAAATCAGTCGGTAATTACGCTGTGGAGAAGCGTCTGGTTTTCTCCTCTTACCGCAGCTTGCGTCAAGATCTGTCTTATTTGTTACATTTTGCAAATAATCTGCAGATGTGTGTTCCTCTGCTAAAAATAAACTGAGTCCAGGGCAAGGGGTAAAACGGGATTTAGGTCCTCACAAAAACAAATTTGTGCCAAACTGGAGTGTTTTCTACATACCTGCAGAAAACTTCAGACATTCATACCCGCTCCTGTTATGGCAGCACTTCCTGTTTCCCTCGCAGCATATTACCTATTCATGCCCCGCTCTCCTACTGACTTTTCTCTCTCTTTCCTCCCCCTCGTCTCCTCATCATTACCTCTATAGGTGTCCTCCATCCTCACTGTCTTTCTCTTGTTAGAGGCAAATTCAATCTGTCCTTGTCAGCTTTAATCAAAGCGCCCACAGATTCAATTTAGCAGGTATGTGTAGGAGGTTAGGTGGTATCTCCGGTCCGGGATGATGACAAACAAGAGGGGGTGTTGTGTCTGTATGCATGCGCATGCGCGCGTACACACACACACACACACACACACACACCGCCTCTCTTTGAGTAAGACTTAAGGCCATTGTCTGCAGCAGCTCCACAGCTCCACAGCTGATGACTAGCCAGCTGGAGACCACTGGAAAAGCTCCCTAAGCCCTCTCAGTCCCCTTATGTTGACTTTATTTGCTGTTGGTCTGAAAGGAGTCCAGGTACACATGGGTACCTACAGCCATCAGTTTTTAATCTGATGAATAAAAACAACAGTTTTTGCATGTAAAATGTTTGAAAAAAATGAAAATGAAACTGAGCCAAACCTATTCTCTAGGCTGATTATGGGTGATGTAAGTTAAGATCACTGGCCTTTACAATTTTGGTTCTCAACGCTCATCAGCTTTTTTTTCCTGATGGATTTTTTTTTTTAAAGATCCTTTTCATGAAAAAAGGGTTGTTTAAAGCTGAAAATCCGCAGACACTGGATGACCTCAATACCAACCACTAATCTTCCCCTACAACTGTCTTGTCTGGACGCAAACAAATCAAAAGCCGTCATTATTTGGACTCAAGCATTGACGTTAAATGCAAACCCTGTATTTAGTCTACATGTAGCATAGATGTTATCGTGTAGAATTATTTATTATAGTCAAAAGCCTATAAGATTTTCTCAAATCATTTAATCTTTTGTTTAATCTCGGAGAAAGGAAAAAACGCTAAACTTGGATTGAAATGGGAATTAAGAAAGTAAAAATAAAAATGGCTTTCTTAAAGTCTCAATTCTCAGCGCTTTTACTTAACTTGCGTCACAGATTTTCATCACAGGTCGAAACAGACACTCCGCATCCCAGAATAGTTCCCATGCAGGCATGTAAACAATGGACGGTGCCGCACTGAAGCGCTTTCGCCAGTGCCACGATTGTTTGCATTGCTGTGTTTTGACAGCGCCACTCCTTCACCGCCTCAATGCAGCCAACCTCGCTGAGACCCAACGTGCGGAACGTGTTATGCTTAAACGGTCTTTGCCGAGCGAAAGCCCGCGGTGAGTAAGGCGACTTCTGAGCGCCGTCAGGGGGCCTTGGAACCAGCTGCGGCCCCGGAAGAAGCTTGTGGATAAACTGAACCTGGTGGATCAGTGACGATCTTGCGGCTCGTCAGTCGTTGAACCCACCCACGCGTCACTTTAAAGGCACCAGAGGGAAAACGTGCGACTTTCATTTCTAAATGGCCTCCTCTCTGTGGAGTGATTATTATTAGAGGTGGGGAAGCTGCTCGTGTCTGGGGGAAGCTGTGACAGTTCCTCCCGGCGGCTGCGCCACTCGCTTTACCTCGTGTTCTCATTCAGCTGCTGCCTCCATGCAGCGCACCTCCTTCCCCTTCATCTCTGCCGCTAACCCCCCCCACCCCCATCCTTGCTTTTGCGATTACGCCTTTATCTCTCTGTCCACCCCCATTGGTCACTTCCACCTTCTAATTTTCTTGCAGCTTCCCTTAAAATCCTCTTTAAACCTCCTACAACCCCCCCCCCCCCCCCCCCTTCCTTCCTCAACCCCACCCCAATCCGCATCCATCTGTGTCTCTCCCTCTCTGACCCCTGTCACAGTCAGTAAAGTTCTGATGGGGGAAGCTACCCAACACTGCACTGTCTGATCAGGTGTTGCTGACTCTGCGGATTTGCCGCCGCCGATCTCTCCGGGTCAGCTTAATGCTATCCTCTGCTGGATCTCTCCTTGTAACCCGGCCTGCTGCTGTTGTTACCCGGCTGCTGGGTCGCCCACTGGCACGCTTCATCACTACGGGGAATGCCGACGTCGCCAAGACAGCAGCGGCAACGTGTCTGAGCGTCAGACTCGGGTTCATATTTGTGTTAACATGTCATTGCAGACGAGTCTGGTTTTATCACGCGTTTTTGGCTCATGTTTGCACTGCGTGGGAGTTTTTGTCACTTTTTTTTTTAAATCTGGAAAACATATGTTTCCGCTAACTCGTGATCCAACCCCGGTGAAAGGTAGTTAAGGTGAAAGGCAGGGACGAGCAGCTCGATTCGATACCGCGCCCACTCCAAGTCCGATTCCACCTTGAACAAACTAAGAGGGCAATTATTGATTAATCGCTGTACATTAATGAGCCGGATTGATCCGAAAGGAGGGCAGCGGTGCAGATCACTGACAGCGGGATGCTCTGTTCGTGGCTCAGACCTGAAGGGTCTCCATTGTTGGAGTTTAAGTAAAAGGCGGTGACAAAAGAGCTGGCGGTATAATAGCGGTCACATGGCTCAGGGCGCGATGGATCTCTTCCGAGCAGACCACTTGGATTAGCATTACGTTTGCGTTTCCCACCGTGCATGGCCACAAGATCAATTTAACCCACGCCACATGTGCTGCAGTGAATAGTAGGTTTTTAGAAGTTTTTCTTTTTTTCTTTTCTGGCAGCTAGCCTTTAATTTGTCCGAATAACAAATGTTTGCATCGTCCAATGTTTATACATCCACCTGTGGCAAAAATAAATATGATGCAGTAAAGAGATGTGGTACTACAATCCTTCATCTCTAATTCTTTCTAGGATCAAATCACTTTTTAAACATCAAATGACAATCTTTCTGAAGTAGAAAATATTATGTGGGATATATTTAAACTCCTTGCTTTTTGCTTTTTTGTGGGAGGCTTTGTTGTATTTGCCTGCAGCAGGTGATATTAGAGGCAGCATTCACAAGTCAATTTCCAACAGAACAAGTCTGACATAACCTAATTAGAGCTGAAGATGAACATGTTTGTTGTCAAAGATCTGTTGAAACGTTACCAGTGGGATGTTTAGCAGGCAGCTTCTCAACTTTAACTTTTAAAGGTTAAACATTTGACTGTAAGCATCATTTCCACAGTATGATTGAGAAATGGCCATTTTTAACTTGCCATTTACATCCCTTGCCGTGGTTAACAACAATCGTGTTCATATGAACTCTGTAACGCATCCTGTACTATTATCACTGTCAAGTTTCATGCAAGTTTTTTGTGGATTTTTTTAATGCCAAAATAAATTCTTGGCCGTACTTCCCACCAACCAAGCGGTTTTTGCTGTGGGCAATGTTGGCAACCAATCAGGGCGCAGTCTACTTGGGGGTGCATTAACGCGTCCGACAGGACACCGTCCTTTTCATAAGGTACATGTGCTCAATCGCTTGTTAAAACAAAGAGCTGATCAGTCAATAGCGTGGCAGTAACTTGACGCATTCTGGCATGTAGACGCTTGCTGAAGTATCACAATGGTGAAGAAAGAGAACTGAAGTATTGAACATGGTGAAGAGAATGGTTTGAGTGTTTGACAAACTGCTGATCTACTGGGATTTTCACAAGATCACAAACATCTCTAAGGTTTACAGAGGATGGTCCAAAAGGAGCAAATATCCAGTGAGTACTCGTTGTTTGGAGGAAAGTGCCTTGTTGTTGGATGTCAGGGGTCAGAGGTCAGAAGTCGCAGACTACTTGGGGACCAATGACAGGCAGCAGTAATAACTGCCGGTTGCAACCAACGTCCTAAAAAAGAGGCACGTGGGCAAAACCATTACTTAAGGATAGAATACTCGGTGTCCCCAAAAAACTGCCAACAAAACAGCTCAACTGTGCTGTCTCTGCCAGATAAACAAATAAAATAAATTAAAAACGAGTGGAATGAAAAGAGGCTCAGCACTAACCGAGGCGCTTATTATCGACCCGTGAGACCGTGACGATAATCGCCTGCAACCGCCTGTGAGCGTTTTCATTTGTGGGCACGGTCCGTCCTCACCAGCACCAGCGATGGCGGACGAGCGGCGCCATCGTCTCCTTTCTGCCACCAGAAGTACCCAGCCCCCCACCACCACCAACCCCTCAGGCTCCGTGACACGTCGGCTTGGTCCGGAAATGGAGGTACTAGGTCCCCAAAATGTAGGTTAACTTCATGCGGCGTCGGCAAACTCTTCGGTCATGTGGGGAAACTGCAACTACTGGGATTAAAGTACTGTAAACCCCACCCCATCACCGCCATTCTCACCTTCGCTCGGCAGCTTCTTCACAGAACCGTATGTGGCCTCGTTGTGGGCAGTGTTTGCTCAGCGCCACTTCTGCGATTATGCATAATTTATCATACGCATACTACACTTAATAATTGTGCATGAATAAGGCAAAACATTTCCTCATTTGAATAATTCAGCCGTCCCAAATAGGCGCAAATAAGGAAACCACGTGTATTCTCTCGTTATTCTTTCTTTATTTTTGTAATGAAGCTGTAATATTTGGAAAAGAAGCACATGGCAGTCATCCACATGTCGTGGTTATTACCAGACTCACTTTACATTAGCCGCTGAGCCAAGAGAGATATCGATTAAATTCATGAAAGGGAATATTTAACGTGACCATAACAGTACGCCTTGCAACAGGAAGCGACGGCATCAAAGGGATCTTCAGGCCTGCATGCTTTTTTTCAAAAAAACATTTTTTTTAAACATGCGCCACTTTATCTTTCTCTGTCGATGTGTTGTGCGAAGTAAGAGTGAAAGTAGTATTGGCAACACTTCACATGGCTGCTCGCTCAAAAAGCTCATTGTTGAGGCTCCTCTTTCAAAGAGACGGAACATCAGAGGGGCTGACTTATCCTGCACGGAGACGCTGCTGCGGCTGTGGGTGTTGAAACGGCCTCGCTGCAAGATTTTTTAATAGCGAGGTGTCAAAACATATCATGTTATTTAGCGCGGGGGGGCGGGGGGGACTGTTCTGTCTTTGTCATGGCTTGTACACATCTAATATTCTGTGCGGAAATTGACCAAACGTCACTTGGTCTGGTCGATTCATTGGTTTACTTTTCGGTGAATGAATGAATCATCCAGGTGGAGACAGGCGGAAGTTCTACAGGAAGAGAGAGAGTCTCATTTCACTTTCCAGGGTTCTAATTTGCTTCACGTTGATTCAGTGAAACAATAACAACAATCTTTGTCTAAACAGTAATTTACTCGCAACAGCGGAGCGAGCTCTTGCTGCTACCGTGCACCTTGCTCAGAAATTTATGTGCAAACTCCTCAAAGAGCCGCTGCGCAGTGAGAGACGGAAGCGCAGATTGTTGTTGCCTTTTTTTTTTTAATTTGCTTTCTGGTTTGTTTACTAGTAGAAAAAGTCTCTCAGCAGCGCAAAGAGTCGCTTTGGGCTGATTCTTACATTGAAGCGTGTTTGTTTATTGGCATGTCTGTCGCCATTGGCCGGGACTGTGAGACAGATGAAGGTGAGTGAGGTGAGTGTCCTGACAGCCACGGCCAGTGTGGAACCATTAAACCCGAGTCGACAGTGTCACACAGTAAATGGCAGCATATGGGAAGCAAAGTAAAGAAGCTGTGATGCTGCTCTTAACACCCCTCAACTACCACCACCGCCACCAAAAAAAGGGTTTTGTGAGAATATACACATGGTTTTCTGAATGCACAGGAGGCAAAGTAAAGAGAACACAGCCATTTTAATTGAAGGTCTTTGGGACAAAGAAATCAGCCCCAGAAAACATATCTGACAAACTTATATCTCTGATCTGTCAGCTCACTACAAATGAGAAAAGTCCACCCAATACTTCCTAAACTAATCTGTCAATACACTGTGTGCTAAAACACGCAGTGGATTTGGAAGTCAGCCTGTTGTGATGTCACAAAGGGCACAAACATCTCCCAGTTAGTCAGTTGTTTGTTCATCACCCAGCAGCCGCCTCATTTTTGTCCCCTTCCCAAACAAACGGAAGTTCAATGAAGCATTAGCTTTAGCAGGAAGCCAGTGTTTCAGCTGGAGGCTACAAACAGAGGGCTAATGAGCTGTTTTATGGAGATTGATTGGAGAGCTGTTTTGGATAAATTGATTGTAAAAGGATGCACAGCTGAAATCTGGGTAAAAAATCGAAACATCTGCAAGAAGGAAGATTGCACCTTGACATAAAGGCAAATTTTCCTATTTTCTTTTTAATTTTTGTTGAGAATAAATCCCTCATTTCCGTGCTGCACAGATGTTTTTATCGTTAAACCTCCCAAATGGTGCCAAAGTAGCAGGCAGGGAAAGATGAAAACGATAGCACTGACTCACCCGGTCTCTTCTCGTTTCGACCTTTTCGACCCCCGCACAGCCGCACTTTGGAGATCAGGACCAGGATCTGTTTCTGGCACAGGGACTTGTTGCTCTTGGGGCACGGCTTGCGCTTGTTGGCGACTGGTCGGTTGGTTTGGTCGTCCTTGACAGCCCGCTTCTGTCTGATGAGAGAGCTGGCGAGAGCTGCCATCTTACCCCCCTCTCACCTTTGGGGAGGGGGGGTGTTCTCTCTTCCCAGTAACCGCCCCTCTCTGGACCGTCTGAGCTGTCGCTCGCTCGCTCTTTAAAAAAAGAAACAGAGTAGGAGGGCGGTCTCAGAGAAGCCCCCACAGGGGTGATCAGGGTCTAAGTGGGTTAATAGGGAAGAGTTTTGTTGGAGGCTTCCCTTAGAGAGGGACGAGCTGGAGGAGAATCAAGTTCACCTGCAGTCCAGTGTCAATCCTCCGCTCTCACCAAGGAAAACGCAACGGTACAAATCTGAAGATGACAGTGGCGGAAGGGGAACAAAAGCGCGACAGTCACATTTTCAATTTTCAAAAAATAACACAAAGACCGACAACACATCTTTACCCTTCTTCCCCGCTCATCTTTCAACGAGCGAAAAAAAAAAAAGGAAGGAAAAAAAACACGGGCAGATGCTACTGGAAGGGGCAGCTCAGCGGATTTTACGTATAAAAAGACTTTTGCCCGAGTGAAGCGGTGAGAGCATCCCTGCTCCGGTGGAAGCCCTAGGAAGCGGTGCGAGAACCAAAGTGTCAGTCACCATCCACGCAGCCCACCCTGGTCCAACTTTGCCCCCCATTTAAGTGGCGGCGGCGGCATGGAACGGAACGACGAGCTGGAAGGTTGGCAGTGGCAGCAGAGGGGGGGAGGTGGCGGCGGTGGTCCGGGAGACAAATCCGGCGCGCTTAAGATCCAGAGGTAGAACAGCAGGCAGGGTCTCCGTCATGAAGAGGGATGACGGGGGAGCCGAGGAAGAGACGGCGGCGCACGCAGACGGACGGACGGACGGAGATTCTTCCTCCTCTGACGCTTCACTCCTCTTTTTTTCCCACAGTCCTCGCAGAACACCCCCATCCCGTCCCATCCCCTCCTCCCTCCCCTCTTCCCTCCAACCCCTCACCCCTCCTCCTCCTCCCCCTCTCACTCCCCCTCCTCCTCTTCCTCCTCCCATCCAAAGTCAGCGAGTGGTTGTTGCGAGAGTGTGCGCGCGCGTGAATTCCAGCAGCCACCGTCAGTAGAGGTGACATTCATGAGAGAGAGAGAGAATGGGAGAGAGAGTGGGATGGAGAGGGAGGGAGGGAGGGAGAGTGAAGGAGAAAAGGAGGGTGGCGTGGCGTGGCGTGGGCTCGGCGGGTGGGGGGGGGCCAGGGGGGGAGTTAACGTGTGAGAAGGAGACTGACTGAGGGGGGAGAGGGGGGCACTTGACGCCTCTCAGCTCCGGTCTTTCACGCCGACGTCTCCCGCAAAAAAAAAAAAAAAAAAAGAGGAAAGAACGAACAGAACAATCATTCACACTGCCTGGGTTTTTTTTTTTCTTTCCTGGAGGGTTGGGGGGGTGGCAGTGGCAGAGGAGTGCTCGAGGTGCACATTGTGACAGTGCTCCGTCTACCTCGGCAGGAAGAGCATCGCCATGTGTTGCCATCCTGTCACACGAGTCCCACAGACACACAGCTCATCAGCATCTTCACGCAGCAGATGCACGTTTCTCACTCTCTCTCTCTCTCTCTCTCTCTCTCTCTCTCCCTCTCTCTCTCTCTCTCTCTCTCTCTCTCTCTCTCTCTCCCTCTCTCTCTCTCTCTCTCTCTCTCTCTCTCTCTCTCTCTCTCTCTCTCTCTCTCTCTCTCTCTCTCTCTCCCTCTCTCTCTCTCTCTCTCTCCTCTCTCTCTCTCTCCCTCTCTCTCTCTCTCTCTCTCTCTCTCTCTCTCTCTCTCTCTCTCTCTCTCTCCCTCTCTCTCTCTCTCTCTCTCTCTCTCTCTCTCTCTCTCTCTCTCTCTCTCTCTCTCTCTCTCTCTCTCTCTCTCTCTCTCTCTCTCCCTCTCTCTCTCTCTCCTCTCTCTCTCTCTCTCTCTCTCTCTCTCTCTCCCTCTCTCTCTCTCTCCTCTCTCTCTCTCTCTCTCTCTCTCTCTCTCTCTCTCTCTCTCTCTCTCTCTCTCTCTCTCTCTCTCTCTCTCTCTCTCCTCTCTCTCTCTCTCTCTCTCTCTCTCTCTCTCTCTCTCTCTCTCTCTCTCTCTCTCTCTCTCTCTCTCTCTCTCTCTCTCTCTCTCTCTCTCTCTCTCTCTCTCTCTCTCTCTCTCTCTCTCTCTCTCTCTCTCTCTCTCTCTCTCTCTCTCCTCTCTCTCTCTCTCTCTCCTCTCTCTCTCTCTCTCTCTCTCTCTCTCTCTCTCTCTCTCTCTCTCTCTCTCTCTCTCTCTCTCTCTCTCTCTCTCTCTCTCTCTCTCCTCTCTCTCTCTCTCTCTCTCTCTCCTCTCTCTCTCTCTCTCTCTCTCTCTCTCTCTCTCTCTCTCTCTCTCTCTCTCTCTCTCTCTCTCTCTCTCTCTCTCTCTCTCTCTCTCTCTCTCTCTCCTCTCTCTCTCTCTCTCTCTCTCTCTCTCTCTCTCTCTCTCTCTCTCTCTCTCTCTCTCTCTCTCTCTCTCTCTCTCTCTCTCTCTCTCTCTCTCTCTCTCTCTCTCTCTCTCTCTCTCTCTCTCTCTCTCTCTCTCTCTCTCTCTCTCTCTCTCTCTCTCTCTCTCTCTCTCTCTCTCTCTCTCTCTCTCTCTCTCTCTCTCTCTCTCTCTCTCTCTCTCTCTCTCTCTCTCTCTCTCTCTCTCTCTCTCTCTCTCTCTCTCTCTCTCTCTCTCTCTCTCTCTCTCTCTCTCTCTCTCTCTCTCTCTCTCTCTCTCTCTCTCCCCCTCTCTCTCTCTCTCTCTCTCTCTCTCTCTCTCTCTCTCTCTCTCTCTCTCTCTCTCTCTCGCCCGCTTGATCTCTCTGACCTGGAACAATTGTGTCTCCTGCGTCAACCCTCAACACTCCCCCACCTCCCCCCCTCCAGAAACCCCCACTTCCTCACCCCCCCGCCTTCCCTCAAATGGTAACCTCTGCACTGTCTCTGGGGTTTGTTTCCCTCCCCAGCACGCTGCCGCTGGAGAAGCGCTGGAAGGGGACAGCACAAGAGGAAAAAAAATGAAGTGACTTTGGCGTTTAGTGTCTGACATATCTGACTGCTGGCTTACGCTAACCCCGACAGAGAAACATGAGCTTGGACAGATTGAGTTAGACAGCTAACCCTGCCAACACTCACATGCACGTGCGCACACACACACACACACACACACACACACACGCTCACCGCGAAAGTTCCCCTCTCTCTCTCTCTCTCTCTCTCTCTTTCACAGCTTCCCAATCCAGCAAACCAGCCTTATCGTCCATGTGCAAATTGGCAGTTGCTAATTTATATTGCTTATGCAGGGTTCTCATTTGATTCCCCAATAGTAAATGGTTACTAACAAATACTTGCAACTCTCAGGACCAGAAACTCAAATATTTTTCTTAATCAAGTGTGTAAAATTGGCATTGTGTGAAGCCATCAAATCAAAAATGGGTGCAGAACGACAACTACTTCACACACTCCTAAAAACCCATATTGCATCACAAACTTCTTACTAACGCGTCCTTGGTGGTCCCTTGATGTCGGGTTTGTGCTGTGTTGAGCACAGAGACACAACAAACAAATGGTGAAATTGTTTCATAGTGGACGTACGGATGCTGTAACAGCTTGTCCTTGCATCTGGTCTCTGGTTCTTCCTCGTCCACTCTTTCTATTGGTTAACGTGGGACCTTTTTTTGTAGCCTGGCCGTTGCAAATAATCTGTCCATCCTTTAGCTTATGCGGGAGTCTATCCCAGTGGAATGGGGGGTCACACGGGGCCAGAAAGACAAACAATCATTTGCTCTCGCACTGACAGACAATTGCGATTTCTCAGTTAGCCTAATGTGCAGCGTCTTCCGACTGTGGGAGGAAGCTGAAGTACCTGGAGAGAATCTATGATTCTGAATTGGAAAGCTGTAAAATTATAATACGGTATTGACACCGCAGACTGAAATATTGGGACAAATTGACATATCAGTCAATGGTCTCCTCCCCTGATGGCACCGTGAGGCAAATAAGGTTCAGAATTGGGCTTTATATTATGTTGTGTGTGGCTGCCTTGGATCAGACCCATTATTTGACAAGGTCAATAACTGTCAAAAAACATTGCGCAGCGAGACAAAGCCTCAACAACAGACTTAACTCAATAGAAAAAACCCTGAACATTTCTGCTCCCTGCTCCTCAGGCTCCAACTCCATAAAATCAACTTATCCGAGCGCCAATCAATCCAATTTTATTTGGCATGGCACCTCTTTCACAAGCCAATTGCCAGGGAAACCAGCGGCGGAAGCAAATTAAAATGCGAGGTCGATTCAAATCGTTTCTAACAATGCCGCGCAAGGTCACCGGCTGTCAGGGCTTGATTGACAGGTGACAGTGGATGTTTGGTGGCCGCTGCGGGGGCGGGGGGAACAGCGACCGGCTGATGAGATAATGCGGTTTGCATTGACGAGGAAACAGAGGAGATATTTTTCTCCTTTTCTAATGATCCATGATCCGCGAGCGTCCTGCAGGCTGCCGTGCCCCCCGTCTTCCACGCTTTGCAAATCAATCTCCTAATGGACGACACATCGCACGCACTGCCAGAGGTTGCTGTCTTTTTTCTCTTTCTCCGTCTCCAAAGCAAATGCCAAGTTACACCAAAAGAAAGCTAAGCGTGTGCGTGCGTGCGTGTGTGTGAAGGGGGAGGGTTCTTGGTACATTAGACAGTCTCAAGGTGAAGGAGTGTTTCCATCTTTCCACTGAAATTTAATGCCAAATCCTGAGTGGACTCATTAAGATTTAAACCACTATTCATGTCACCCCCAAGAGCAATTAGCCATAAAATAGCCATTATGTCCAATATGCTTTGGTTTACCGTTAGTTATATCCACTTTATAATGGCACCAACATGATTCTTTTTGTCTGCTGGTGTTATTTTGCTTTGGGCTACATTGGCCTCAGGGTCACCAGGAAATGTCCTGTGGTATAATGCTGGGGAATAACAAAACATCTGCCTGAATTAAAGCAGAGGGATTTATAATGGCAGGGGGGGAAACTCGCTTGGATACTTTACGAGTCCCCTTCTGAGAAACACAAAAGAGATTAAATGCAGATGTTTTGCTGAATAAAAAAAAATACAATCCACATTAAAACCCCTGCATGCGTAGAAATGTACACGGAAGCCGAGGGTATTAGAGGCATATCCTGTCTGAGTGTGCTTTATGGTGAATGTTCCAGGGCTTAGGTGCATTTCATGTTACCCAACAGAGACTCTGGTCTCTAATTTAGAGGGATGAATAAATGATTCGGGTATAAAACTCATGGGCTTTTTTCTATAATGAGGGACAGTGTTGCTCATTATTCCAGTGGTGGAAGTTGAAGTCGAGTTATTACTGTCCCGAACTATAATTTGAGCTAATTTACTTCATCAAGTGTTTTTAATGCATTTTTTTCATTTTAAAGTGATGTTAAAATGAAAGACTCTATATTTGAAAGTAATGGGGATTTTTTTTGTGTTTTTCAGGAATGATAGGGAAGCAGAGGTTATCAAATGATGTACCCTTGAATGCCTCCCATGTTGGCAGGCTTAGTTGAATTTTATTTCACCCAGGAGAAACACTTCTCTCTCACTGACTGGAGTGAAGAGAGTAAAAATGAGGACTGGTGTTGTTCGTCTTGTAAATGATATCAAGCCACAACTGCCTTCGAGCTCACCTTACTTTACTTCATATGAGTGTTTTTATTTTTTTTTTTTGGAGTTTGTTCTCTCTGAGTCAGAGTATCCACGGACTCAGACTTCCTGCCACTGTCTAAGGTTTGTCTCTGAATGAGCGACTGTAACAGCGTCTTCAATAGACTAACACCACCTCCACCCAGACTGCAGGAGAAACGGCGACAGACAATTGATAGATTTTTCCTTTCCCTGCTCACCCACCATACTTCCTTCAAACTGCTGAAGGAGGTATATCCGTACATTCAAGCAAAGCTGAAACCCAAATTCCTTGTACTCCCGCGTCTGTTTGCAAGACGAGACTTGAATTGAGAGCAGGCGTATCACTGAGCCGCACGTACATTTATTTATACACAAACACGGCAGAACATTTACATACAAAAAATGAGAAACAATCGGCCTAGTTCTGTCTTTTTCTCTCCTCTTTATCCCCCCTTCATCCCCCTCCAGTCCCCCACCCCGGCCCGGCGTCATCGTCGTGACGACGAGATGGCAGTAGGTATTCTTCGTTAATCCCCACACCCCACCGTGCATAGCCCAGTCTCTTGCATACACAAATCACATTTCCAGCGCTGACCCCTGGGGTTGCGGTGCTCATTAACTTTAAGCAGCCCGTATCATTGTCAGTCCTGCTCCTCTCCTGAGACAGGCCTTCAGCTGCTGCACACAGGAGTTACGGCACGCTAACTAAAAATACAAACTCATTTTTCTCTCCTCTGAGTTCTTCCTTACTGTCAGTCAAACCCCCAACCCCACACCCCCTCAACCCCAGCTCGAGCCTTAAACTGCTGCATTTGTCAGCAATGTAATGATGCCGGCTCTCAATAAATGCATTTTAAATGATGTGTTTTGCCGCCTTTTAGAATGGAAACAATTATCAACACCACTTTCTTTCTGTTTTTTTTATTGTCCCCATTTTTACCCCAAACACTGCCGTAATCGTGCCTGTTTGGTCGTTATTGATTATTCATGCCTGCCTGGAGAGAAAAGTAAACAAGTTCGCACAGAGGCAGCGCCAATGTGACGGCTCACTCACAAGAGGTGAGGTGGATGCACAGTGAAAAGAATTAATAACGACAATAATAAACAAGAAAAATGCATTCACTTGTATTGGCCTGAAGTATTTTAGGTGGCAGTTACACATACACACAAAAACTCATTTTATCCACACGCCAACAGCCAGAAGCCCCTGCTTTAAATATTAAATCTCCCAGCGAATGTGATGCCGCAGCTTAACTGCTACACACCAGCCAGTGTTTTGCCTTTTTTTCAATTGACACAGCTTGTCGTCTGTCCACACGCACAAATTGCTTCATTTTCTGACCCCCGCTCCTTCCCAACCTCCTCACCGAATCCAGCATATTCTTCATCTTCATCCAGGTGCTCGTCTTTGATCGTTTGCTGTTGTGTCAGGTGATATTTTGACAAATGCTCCCGTGTTGATGGGGTAAATGGAGGGAGAAAACGCCTGTTTGGAAAAACATCAACGTGCGGGCAGACAAGGCCTCGGGCTTTAATTGCTACTTACCCTTCCTAATAAGTTTTGGCATCATATTTTATGCATCACTGTGAAAGCAAATTGGCGCGCTCGTGACTATGACTGCCATTGTGATGGTATTCATGCTTTTATAAATGGATGCAGGCGCTACACTGGTTGGTTATTTCCTTGATTAACACATCACAACATCATTAGCCACTGAAATAACTCTCGTTGGATCCCGTTAGTGATTTCCATACATTGACCTGAAAATTATGTCGAAGCTGTTCCCCTTAAGTAAACTGAGAAATTAACTCAGCTCTTTCACATTCAGATTGTTTGAACAGTCGTATCTGTTCTCATCAGGGTTTTTTCCCCCCCAATGTCGCCTGAGGAAAAAAGCTTTGCAGGTAAATCTTTAGGATAATACCTGCCACCTTTAGAGTGGCTAAAGGTTGGCTGATGAATACAGATTCCCAAAGAGTTCTGTGTTGGCACTCTTAAATCCCACCTTTACTAGCACTCCCTTCACTTTCCACTGTATGATTTAGTGACATGCAAGTCCTTTAAGACGAATTGTGCAAAACTCTTGAGAGTCATTTTACCGACTCTTTAGTCACAATTTCTCATCTTTGCTGAGTCGTTCTGAGTAGTAGTACTAACAGCTCTGGTTTCAACTCAGCTATAGCCTGTTCCCTTGAGTACATTGGATATATCAAAATCAGATAGATAGATAGATAGATAGATTTCTGAGAGTATTCCTGTCGGATACAAGTTTCAGTGCAGAGGCAGATGCAACTCCAATGTTCAGTCTGATTAATTCAAACCAGGGATGATCTCCGCTTCCTTCCAATCCTTGATCTCTTTTCTGTTTTTTTTATTCTGCCCTCTCCTACTCCACAATCTTCCCTCATTTCTATGAAATGAATGAACATAAAAATAGGCTTCAGTCAGATTAGGGTGACCTTACATCCCATGGATTAGCCATGGAAATGAAATGTTTGGGTTGAAGTAACGATTCCTGATTTATGAACTAATCTAGCCAGAGCAGAATCCCTTCAAAAAAAAAAAAAACTGCTCTGGGTTAGACACAAAGAGCGCACAGAGATTGAGGAAGAAAAGTGTGCTCACGTTTGTGCAGAAATGTATGGTAAACACACAGTTGTTGTTTTTATTATTATTTTTTTTCAGCCTCATGTATTCCTGCATATACAAAAGCTGCGGCGGGGAGCCGCAGAGAATCAAAGCTTTGCAGGAATGCAGAAACAAGATAGTTTAGTGCCAGTAAAATGAGGTCACATAAGTGGGTTCGGTGAGATTGGCTGTGTATTCACTATAAATATTGATATAGAGTGTCTGGGGGTCTCTCAAGTGTCTTTTCTGGCACTTCAGTATGTGACATGTACTTCTGATTATGACACGTTCACTGGAGCTTGTAGCATTTAGAACGTTATATTCACAGGCTTTCTTGAGCGTCTTTCATTGGGTAAGATGTCTTAGGAATATCAATTTATTTTGTAAAGTTTTTAAAACATTAAATTACTGAATGCCACTGCATTGCTCCATCCTGTGATGTCAAAATGGAGCTTGGATGTTGGAGGCAAGAAGTGCAGGGGAGAAGCTGGGACGTCCTTGGGGTGATCAGATATGCACCTCCCATCACAGATGTTCTGCTGAATTAGGATCATAAGACCTATAGGAGCTTCTAAATGAACTCCTTGCACCAAAGCAACACCCACCTGCTCTCTGCACTGTGCAACTTCTTTGCAATTTTGTTTTTTTGTTGTTTGTTTTTTTTTTGCCCTTTTTTATCATCACACATTTGTTGGCCAATCCCAGGGCAACAAAACAGTATGCAGCTGAATTCGTGTTCAGATTCCCAGCAAAATGCCAGGGTGTAATGCCTTGTGCGTTTTGATGTTTTATTAATGTCTTTTTAACCAAAGGCTATCATGACCTACCCCCTGAGTCCATGAGGAAAATGTTGTGGCTTAGTGACTTGGTGAAACAGCAAGCAGGCACATGTAGTAGCATGAACTGCCTATGTATTATCACAGTTAAGATCAGATGGAGCTCACTGATTCCCAAGTCATGCGCTTATTTTTATTCTTCAATGCAGTACACTTACTGTGTGGTCCTATTCGTAATAGCACACTGCTGTTTTGCACGACGGTCCTTTAACCATCATTAATTCTTCTTCCAGTTGTACTTTATTTTATTTTTTTCCAGAACAAATTGGAAAAGAAAGTCAAAATTAACAAAGTGGAAAAGATGAACGTCTGTCATGTACAAATTAAACCTAAAATCTACCAACTAGGTGTAGGAGTATGTTAGCTAGCGAATGGATGCTAACTCAAAGACAAATCATTCCACCACAATCGCACATATTTTGCAACAGCATGTTTTCAGCAACGGCCAAATAATTTTGAAATGTACTGTACTGCCGTGCATGATATGTGTAAATTTGTTATAAAGAATCATGTCATTGAATGAGGACATTTTGTTTAACTTGCAACCAAATAAGTGCAATAGAGATTTGCATGCAGGTTTCGCTACATCAAGACAGGGTTAGAGCTAGCTCTACTACCCCATTTTAAATCATGAACCTGACATTCTGTTGCATATTTCCTGGTTTGTTCTCCGCTCCTTTCCTTGGTGCACAGTGCACAGCTCATCTGTGTCAGCAACACCACTGCTGTGGCCTCCTGCCTTTGCTCGCTGCAGAGCCTATTTCCTGCTGTTTTTTCATCTGTCACACATATCTGGTGGTCACAGCAGCATTTGAACAAATCCACCTAAAGCCGTCTAGACGGTGGTTGATATCTCCATTGGCAATTTTGATGCCTCTGAAGCGGGAAGGCAGGGATCATAGCACTCTCGAGCCATTATTTAGTTTCAAACCTGTAACTGCCCTCCAGAGATCAATGCTGTATTTTAGCAGTTTTACTGGGTTTACACCTTTCTGTTTGAAATATCCTGCCAGTTATCCCTTCATAAGAGGCAGACTAAAATACTAAAGTTTACACTGAGTTTCCAGTGTACTCAGTGGCTCTTCCCATGAAGAAGCTTCCTTCCAGAGCCAGACTAACAGTGGTGAATGGAATGGTGCCTTGTGTGAGATGCCTCATGAGCCCCAATTCCACTACCCAAAAAACGTGGGTTTTTGAAAATAATCGGCATTTGGGGGCGGTGGGATCTGCTCACCGAGCCGCGCTGTCGCGCGACAAAACGGGTCAAACAACCCGGCAATTGACCCGGGTCAAAATCGGCTCCGATCGGCTCGGCACCAATCGGCTTGCGGTGGAATCTGGAAACCAGGGTCAACACCACCTTTTTCCCCTGCCGCACGGGTGACGTTGAGCGTAACGTGCGCTAAATCATAATATCGCGCCAGTCGCGGCGTATCAAGTACTGATGCAAAAGTTTTCGATCACGTTCCATCAGCGCTGGATAATTGTTCATTGTCCTCTGGCTGTTTCGCTCGCTGCTCGCGCACAAAATGGACCAGACGCCGAAACAATCGCTGCACGGCGGGAAGCGGCGGCGGAGGTGCGCGCCGCTTCAAGTCTGGCGTGAACGACATCATCGTTCCACTACAGCCAAAAGTGGCCAACAACTAAGAACACTGGCCACCGCCGGACTCTTGAATTCTGTAGCACTTCGCCATGCGATCTCAGCGCGATGACGTCAGCAGACACGCAGCGGTGAAAGCGGAGGGGGTGCAGCTTGCCGGCGGGGGTGACACCCCGCTGGGTTTGGTGCGTGGAGACGGAACTCAATGCCGATTGCTTCAGCGACGTCCCGCGTCCAAAAACATGGTGTCATCCCGCTAATTTTATTGGAACAGAGGCTATGGATGGGAATTTGTTTGGAGGAATGGTTTGTAGATGGCCAGCATCCAAATTGAGTCAGAGGCGTGTCCAGCACTGGGGGGTTACGGCTGACTGACAAGAGATATTGGTGGCTAACAAATGATTGGGTGCAAAGAGGTAGATTTTGATAGGATGAAAAGGAAAAAGAGTGATGAAAATACATTAACAGGAAACCAATTGTTGTTCCACTGGCAGTCGCATAAAGACGGTGTACCTTCTTGAAATTCTTCATTTGTAGTTCTAGAAATGCTGTGGGACGCATTGGATTTGGACATGAGTTAAAAATATATTAACTGGTTGATATAAAACATTTTTTATGTTCTACATTTTTAAGAAGTGTGACAACCCTAAGCTGTTTAGTGCACAAAGTAACAAAAACAGGTCTAAAGTATACAGCAAAGTGTTGATACTGCGTTTTAAATTTCAAATTTAAATTGCACCGCTCTTAAGTCACTTCAAACACCTCAATAACTGCAGCGCTGACATCCAATATTCCCTTTCAATTAAATGTACAGTATACCAAGAGCTTTATGTAAAAGCATTAGTGGATATACGGCTTAGTGCATGGGGCATTTTCAGTCAGATTACAGTTGGCAATATAATGTGTTCACAGTGAGACAGCACATGTGGGATTATGAGTGCCGTAAAGCTTGTGAACTTCCGTGAAACAAACATGACCTTTACAGATGTGATGAGGCTATGAGAGGGCCGGATAAGACTGATGGCAGCAGGCTGACCTTTGATGACCAGATAATCAACTGGCGGATGAATACCATGAAGAGTTTATTAAAGTGATTCCTGGGTTTTTAAATAAACCTGACCTCCTGTTGCCCTGTGGTCAAAACATTGTGGGTTGGTGAGGAAATTAAAAGTCCAGAATCTAACTGTTGCCTTGAAACTGATTCTTTTTTTATTTATTTATTTTTGTAATAGGTTAACTTTGTACTCTTATTATATGAATTATTGAGACATGGTTGGAGTATTGAATATCTGGATGGACTGTGGGGTTGGATGTGTTGAATTGTTGTTGAATCATTATTATTAATAAATATAATATATAGTAATACATCATTTGGCGATGTGGTAGGCTAGGTCCTTCCCCTCTTCCGGTGGAGTTAGACTTGACCGGAATAAGTGGCTGTCTCACTCACCGGAGCCGCCATCTGGGCCGGGGGGCAACGACAGCCTCCAGACTGCCGCCAGACCACCACCACCGGGACGGGAGCTGCGACGCACAGACCGGACCGGGCACAACACCTTTGTTCCAACCCCAAACCCAACCTCAGCCCTAACCCCAACTCCAACCCTAACCCTAAACTTAACCCTAATCGCAACACTAATGCTAGCTACTCCAAACCTAACCCTAATCCCAACCCTCATCCCAGGCCCAAACCGAACACGAACCCTCTTTCTAACCTTAGCCCCAACCCTAACCCTAAACTTAAAACTTAAACCAAACCCCAAACCCAACCCTAACCTCAACACTAAGGTCTGAGAGGGGGTTACCTAACCTTAGGTTGTTGGGGGGTTACCTAACCCTAGGCAAGATGCAAACGCTATTTGTGGGGCCATGCTGTGAAAAGTTAGGGAACCCCTGGTTTAAATGATACATGTATTTTCCAGAACTGCTTGTATCCCACATCTTTTGGTCCTCTGGGAGGACACCTTTGAGGTCTTATATACCACTTTATTCTTGTCAGTGGCAATTATTCCTGATGTCCATTATTCAAATTGTTGGGTGTATGCCAAGAAATTAATTTTGACTCTTGCTTTTTTATGTTTCTTTTTACAATCATTTGCCAAACGTTATGGCTCCATTCCATTTTGTAAGAAGAAAAAAGGAAAAAAGAAAATCCCACTTCAGAGTGAAAAATGATAGTACTTGCTCAATTAGTGTCATCAGTTTGGCTCTGAACCTTTTTGTGTCTATCTAATAGTTTTCCACACATTTCTCCAGCAACCCTACACCATTTTTCGACTGCCAAATTCTTTCTGCTCCCCCATATAACCTGCACTAGAGCAGCAACCAAAATCTTCCTCTATATTCCACTGTAATATTTAGATGTGGTCTTTCAGTGAACATCTTAATGCCTGTCACGTTCAGAGCAAGAAGAATCTGTCCTCCAGCTCATTGTCTTGCTCGAAAAACCCACCGGCAACCTGGAGCCAAACTGGTGGCAGACTGATTGGCATTCTTCTAAATTTAACATTGTCTTTCTTCATCATGACCCGACAGCATAAGCAAGGCTCCCATGGGTTAAAGCAGACAAAAAACAGAGACAGTGGCATTATGTTGCCACTGGAGATTATGTTTTTATCGGTCATAAACCAAAGCTTTCCTTTGGAAAACAAAAGCAACACTAGTGTGCCCAAAGTGCTCCAGTTTAGCCTCCTCAGACCAAAGGACAGACATCTAACGCCGATCATCATGTTTCAAACAGCCAGGGGCAAACTTAAGCTTGCCTTTGATGCGCTGCTGTGTCAGTAATGGCATTATCCTTGGGCGATGCCCCCAGTGCCCACTGGGATGGAAATCATGCGCAACAACCTTCCTTGAAACATCGCGCTGCCATAAGGCCAATTCAGCAACAATCACCTTCAGAGAGTTCGGGCAGGAGCGGTTGGCATCTTCAATGATCTTCCTCCTCAAGGTTTTTGATGTTTTAACCGTGTCCAGGTTTGCTTAAAACACGATTTATCTCCTTGTGCTTTGATATATTGCAAGGAGTTGTCACCGATGTAGCAACGTATTTAGAATTAGAGGTGAAATTATCTGTATCAGGGTTGGCACCAGCGCCTTAGCTATTCTTATGCTTTTTGGCATGACTGAACTACCAGTTGCCAAGATTGTAAAAGTAGTAACTTTTTATCCAATATTTACATATGGTCTATTTGTGTTGTGTGTGCTTAAATACTGATTTATTCTTCTTTACATTTCCCATATTGTGGCCCTTATTATGACATGATTTTTTTAAAAACATTTTACGAACCAAAAAAAAAAAAGAGAGAGAGAAGGAAACTGGGAATCTAGCCCTTTTTCAGCCTCTTATGAAAAATGTTCCGTTTTATGTTCCTGTTCCTTTGTTGGTTCTCCCACGTTTGAAAGGGAGCGATATCAAAATGGCTGTGAGATGAGTTTAAAAAACAGCACAAACAGCTGGGAGCTGAGTTTGTCACTAACCCAGCAGAGCTATAATTGAGGTATCAGTGCCCTCTGTGACTTCACAAGGAGGCCCATTTCAGGAACCGTATATTGCAGTGCATATGTCTATGAAAAGTAGCTCGAGCAACATGTGTACAAACTGGACTTATTTCTTGAGAGTTCACTGACTATAAACACAAATTACTGTTCGAAAACCTTGGTGCAAAGGGACGTTTGCACAATTTGCAGCATTTTCCATTTGGTTGTTGTTTTTTATCTCAACACCAAATTGGTTTGTGTCTGCAGAAAGCAGAATTTATTACTTCTCTCTGATTGGAGTGTGATAGCGACAGGAAAAGCATTGTTACAGAGAAAAAGCGATTATGAGACCAATCACCTGGGTTCCCCGTTTCACTCACCGTCCGTCATGAATCCCGAAAGCTGAAAATCACTACCAAAATCCGAAGAAGAATGTCGGTCGCTTTGGTAACAAAAGCCTGATTTCATTGTGTGCGTTAGCGGGTGTTATGTCCAGAATGGCACACACGCAGGCGCTGGGGGAATAATACGCAAGAGTCGACCACCAACCATACATCATAGTTAGCGCCAAACAGTTGACTGCTGATATAATGAGAGGGGCTGCCGGCAGATGCGCCTCTCTGTTTCTCTTCACCCCAAGTGGGCCAATCAGCGCAGAGGCCATTCCAATCAATCCGGCCTTAATTGCATCTTTTGGTGAATTCCAAGAGAAGTCCTCTGCAGCGTGGCAGATAGCTGAGCCGAGAGCTCCACGTTTCACTGCTACCCTTCATAAGAGAGTGCTCTTTGATGTTGTGGAGCAGCGCTGCGAGACAGCCTTTGAACCAGAGGGAAACCGCAGTGGATTAATGGATATTGCAGTGGAGTCTCTTGCTGGGGGCTCGCTCCTGCTATTGTGAGCCGACCGCGTACATCTTTGTTGCCATCAACTTGCCACAAGCCCCATCCTGTGCATTGTCCACTTAGAGGCAACGCTGCGGGCTTTTGGTGTTTGTTTTTAAGACGTAAAAGAGTGGATGTTATATATGTATATATTTTTCTTTTTATGACAGGGACTTGTGCAGACAGCCAGAAACAGGAAGTCTGTGATTCACGTCATCAGGCTCCGAGCTGAGTGTGTATTGCCGTAGTTTGTGTATGTTGTAACAACAACTAAAACAGCGGTCCAGAATTGTTAGGAGCACATTGATGACTGTGCCTACAATTTCTCTTTAACCATCTCCAGAGTTTTATGAAATCAGTCCGCAAAGACAACAATCCGGTGAGCTGACTTGTGGTTAACTCCAGAGGAGAACCGGTTTAAGTTGACACAAAGACAGCAGTAACTGGGAGACAGAGTCAATGAATAAAATAATAAAAGATAGGGTCAGAGTTTGTGAAAACACTGTGAAAAAACACAGATGTGGCAACAATTGAGGCCCATGCTGCTGCTGCTGTGCTGTAATGGCATGAGGGGGTATTTTCTTGGCACATTTAAGGCCCCTTCGTACCAATAAAGTATCTTGTAAATGTCACAACATACCTGTGTACTGTTTCCGGCGATGAACATCCCTTTGTCACCATCGCCTTGATGGAAATTACTGCCACTGCAGGATCCATGACAGCCTCTTTAGTGGCCGTCAAACACCCCACACCAGCCTATTCATTCTGGTTTTTGTAGCAGGTGCCTTACATTAAACAGTACCTCCTGCCTCTTTACATGTGATAACATGAATGCAAAATCCACTGACGTTGACAGGGTGGATGAGAGATGAAATCTGAGTGATCCAGCTGTCATGCGAGGTTATGGTCAAACACAAGAGTCGTGTGAGAGGTTGCACTTCATTACCTGTTGTGACATGCAGAGGCGTGCTCGTACTGTCACACCCACGCGGAGGACAGACAGTGGGGATATAGTTTCCTGTCCACCGTCCACTCCACTCGGCTGGCTACTGAACAGGCGCCATGCCATCTGTGAAGCGCAAAGTCAGCGACATGCAAGAGAAAATGTAATAATTGTCTGTTCACATTGCGAAAGCCACAGCTGAAACGTTGAATGGAACATTGTGTTGTTCATGTCTCTTTGTTGAGGTGAGGACTTTTCCTTATGGGTCCTGAGCCCACATGGACTTAGATTACCTGGGAATACTTTCAAGTGCAAAATTAGCATTGCGTTTTAAATAGGTGAAAATTGCCAGTGTCCTCCACCCATTGCCCCAGGCCAAGTGTTTTTCCGAAGAGATTTACACTGTGTAGTGTGGGGGGCAAGTTGAATGTAATGTCCAGCACAGGTTGCCTAACTCCTCTGAGCCAACTGGAAATCTGCAAACGTGGTGTGGGGCAAATTTAACGTGGCCCAGTCTGTGTATTCGTGCGAACACGTGTATGTTTGTGCCAATCTTTGTCATGCATTAGTGCACAAAAGAGCTCATGTAAGGCTGGATGTTACTGAGTATTATGGCTAATGATCAGATTTAAACAGATTTGTTAGAGTAGCTAGTCCACACCTTAAATCTTAGGCAAAGTCTACTGTTTGAGTGGGATTCCTAACCAAATGTTTTTTTTCTTCTTTTTTTGGTTAAAACAAACAGTCATCAGCGCCTAATCGGTCCTAGTCGAGCCCATGTAATTGATTTGGACTTGAGGTGTTTTTGAGAGGTCTGCAGCTCAAACTCTTTGGGACAAATGACGGCAAACATTTAAACAACCCATTTGGAGAACAATTTACCAAACTAGAGGGATGTTTTATGTTGATTGCAATCCTCTTGGCCTGCATGGATACACTTGTTTCCATTTTGTTTAGCCTGGTTGGCTAAAATTGCCCTGAATGTTCATATCTGCCCTACAATAACATGATGGAGTTGTGCTTTAGTAGTTGTCAGAACAGATTTATCGAACTGTTTATCAAAGGCAGGAGCAGGGTGCACTGCTGAGCCCCGGAGCCTCATTACAGATGACAGCAAAGGCAAAAGTACTGCTTTGAGAACACAATCCATTCTGAAAATAAGTAAATAAAGAAAAAAAGACACAAGACTCGCAGATTGTGAAGAGAGAAATGCAATCTTCACCAAACCGCTTGGGAAAGAGCAGAAACCCCGACAGCTCTGCGTGTCACAGTGGTTCATCCTGACTAAACTACTGATGACCATACAGTGTACACTGTAGTCATAAAGCTTTATATGATGTTCATAACATGTGAGTCCTGAACAGATCTTTCAAAACTCAGGAATCCTTTTGCAGAATCATTTTTTTGTGAATTCTCATCTATGTTCCCCGACGTAGCAATGTAGCTAGGCCACAACAAGAAGAGACCAGACAAAATGTCACTGCTGTGTGACTGCATTTGTATAAATATATCAAGCTAATGGCTGGATCAGCCCTGTGGGAAATGCCACAGTTCTGAATGATTGTTTCAAATCAGCTCCCGCTTTCTCTCTTTCCCTCTGCTCTGAGGCTGAGCTGTGAAAGAGCGAATCACTCGGTTTCTCACAGTAGCTCTACCCAACTCACAAACTGAATGAATCACAGAGTGGCTCAGGGACTGGGTGGAGCTTATGCTTGCGTATGTGATCTCTCACACACCCTGACCCTGACTCTGACCCTGACCCTGATCTTAAATGACTCTTATAGTTGATTCTCTTTGGTGAGTGACTCATACACTCGGATCAGCAAAGAGAATCTATTTTCTTCTACGCAAACGTAAGTGGTAAATTTAATATCTTCAAAAAGATAATGATTAAATGTATTATTTTTAAAAAATCGGCACAAAGTCATCAAGGTGCGATGAGGTAATTGAGTGGATGGAGTGTGTCAGATGGAATCCGCAGGAATGCCCAGATCATATTTTACAGTTTAGATGAACATAATAATCACTTCTCTCAAATCAGTCATCTGTTTTGTTTTGTCTTTAGAGAAAGTTTTGTGACCTGTACTGGGTGAAAAACGTACACGCTGACTTTGTGTGACAATGGCACTACCTTCACCTCACCAAGGGCAACCACTTATCCCAGCATGCACTGATGAGGTCAGAGCGCACAGATTAGCAAAATCCCAGATACATTTTCACCTCTTAGGGGAAACAACACCTTCGTGCTGTGAAACAGCTGATCCGCAGCTGACCCACTGTCATGTTCCAGATAATACAGCTTCATTAACACCTGTGCTCTGTGCACCCTGCTGCTTGTGAAGAAGGCCTTTCTCCCGCCAAAATGTGTCTCCTCCGGTTTCTGCACACATACTGCATGCTTTTCTCCAAAAGAAAAAAAAATTGCCACGGGATATCCGAGGCCATGTGGCGAACTGGTGTTGGTGTCTAATACCTCTGCCCGTTAATCAGCCTTTGGATTTGTAGCCGTGCCGCCACGGGCAATAGATGCCTTTCAGCCAAAACAGCAGTTTAATCCACCGACTCTGTCCTCTCGACTCCCGTGGAGGACAGCCAAATCCTTGTTTACCCCTAACCCTCGTCTGTCACCACATTAAGCTCGTCTCTCAACAGAAGCCCTGGCACTGCCTGCAATTAAAATATTAATATGATACCTTTCCCACTCGCTATTAGATATGCAGAAATATCCCCGCAGCTGCTCCTCTCTCACACCACCAGCGCCTGATGTTTGCTAAGCGGGTGCAGAATGCAGATGTGCCACCGTGCGCGTGCATGCATTACACGCACGTGCAGACCAAAAAGAGGGTTGTCAGTTCTCTGTGTGAATTCTGCACTTTTGTCGTCTTTTACGGTTTGAGCGAATCACCTTTCGCAATCAGTGACGTCCGCATGCAGTCGTTGCGCTGAAGTCTGTGATGTATTGCTGCACTTGGTTTGACAGACCGACATTTGAGCACATTTCTGTCTGCTGCGTAACATTCATTCAGGTATTCTCATATGCTCATGAATTAGATTGGGGTTTTTATTTGGGAACCTTAATGAGCAAGTAACCCGACAGGCCAGATGGGACATTTATCAAATCGTTTGGATTTATTTCGATCATCCATCTGGTGAAGGGCTCTTGTTTTGAAAGGGGAGGCAAACTTTGCAAGGTGATTGGGAAAACAGTCTGTCATCCAAGCATCACATCTAAAGGGGATCTGTCAGAAGTTTTTACTGCTACTTGATGGAGGTATTGACAGCTAAAAGCTTCCTATTGCCGGGAGGAATGTCATCAGCGGTGAGAGGTGAAGAACTACCTTGCAAGATCTTGGTAGAGTGAAAATGTCTTTGCCACTAAGAAAACACGTGGGTGAGCACGTTCAAATGAAAGGACAGGAAATGGGAGTTCAACAGGGACAAAAACCAACTGCGTCATTCAAAATTGAACACAGAATTGCGTTGTTGCCATGACCTGCTTTGCTGAAAGGTTTAACCACAGCAACTCTGACGTGGCTCGTGTGACATGAGCAAAAACATGCTGTGCCGTTACTCGCCCCATTTTTCAGAATCATGAATGGCTTCTTATGATTCACATTTACGTCTCTTTCCTGGGATTGTGCGGCAGCATGGCTGCGAGCGCTTCCTCGTCTAATTACTTTGTTTTCGGACTGCAGCCCATCCAGTGCGTCATGGCTTAAGGAATAATTTGTCACACTTCAGTAGGAGTCCGCTTTCATTTCTCTCCAGCTTCCAGCCTATTTCTTTTCTCCATCTGTCTGTCTCCATGTGCCTGTCGCTGTCGCAAATTTTCTGTTGTGTTGGATTTATAAATCCTGGGTGCCTCTTATTGAGAAATGTTGATTGTTTAATTTTCTTTACTCCATTCTTAATCTGATTATTAATCTTTAAAGCTATTGTGTGCAGTATAACCCACCTGCATGATCATAAATTGCAGCGCTGCTCGCAAAAGGGGTCTAAATTTGTCTGGTTCTCGTGGTGCACTCTAGTTAATAATATAGCGGCGAGAAAATGTTGTATCATAGACTGTGATCGTCTCCTGGCTGCTCAGATAGCAATGATACGGACAACAGAGGGAAGGAAGGAAGGGATGGTGAAGAGCAGAACAGACGTCTTCAAAGGGGCGAGATTAAAAGTGGAACCATATCCTGATTCCTTGATACTCGAGTGGCTCCTAATTATCATAGTTGAAATTAATCGTGAGCTGAAGGATAGCGTTTAGCTGTTCACACAACGACGTTAAATAAGATCCAGTGCTACTTTTGTTTTAAATTGCCTAAAAAACATGGCGTTTCTAAAGCATGCAACCGTTTACCCCTTTTCAGATCTTTACTTTTTATTCCAAACTTCATTGAGGATCCTTGCTTTATTAACAGCCCTGTACATTTCTTCAAATCTTCAGAAGATAGCAAATTTAGCCTTGCTCAGACTCCTGCTAAAACTTTAGCTGGAGGCTAAAGCCGGTGTTTGTAAGAGACAAACCAGGCAGCTGCTATGAGGTCTTGCGGCGAGGATTGAGCCGTTTTTCACATCACAAAGGGATGATTCCTAAAATTGCATGATTTATTGCACATTTCTGCAGACAGGTAAAGCAGAAGGAGCGATGTATAGGCTCTCCTGAGGTCTTCGCTGACAGGCTAGACACACATGGTCTTGTGACAATGCACTCGCAATGGGAACATTGTTTAGTCCAGACCTCGGTCCTGCTGGAGAGATTTACTTATGCTGTAGTGGCAGCACTTTAATCAGAATGGCACTGTCACATTGAAAGAAGAACCAAGAACAGCACAAAAAGCTTGTCTTGGTGGAAAACACATTTATTCTTTACAGCCACACATTTTACTATTTTGCCACACCCAGTACACATCAGTCCTTTTAACACACTGTTGTTCACAGTGGGATATATTACATTACTACATTTACTCAACTATTTTGGGTGAAATGACAGACCCAGTTAAACACGGACCTTCTGCACGAAGGTATCGAAGCGAAGAGGCAGGCGACCTGGAGTCGGGGCTGCCTTTTGCGTGGTCATTGTCACGTCATAAGTAGCTCCAGTCTGAAATCTCAGTTCTCCTGCAACAATGCAAACCTGCGAGGATATCTTCTCAGCAGCGCTACTGAAATGCGGCCAGTGTGAGACTTGTCAGGAACGGGACCATTTTATTAAATTGGTCTTTCCCATTTCAAAATGTTTTCTGCAGGCTCTTGAACAAATGGATACGATACCGATTTGGAAAAGTAAAGAACTGAAAAATAGAGCTCTCACACGAAACCAAGGACAAACAAGAGAAAAGAACCCCCGGGTGTTACAATATCCACACTGAACAAAGTCCAGCAGCTCCATCTTTGCGCTTTCTCCCAGCACATCATGAGTTCTCGGCGAGTGCTAATGGAGATGAATGGGTGCAGACAACAAACAGACGTGCTGGAGCAAGAGATTAAGCATCATGAGTGTCGGACTAAAAGGCTGCGGCTGCTCGCCGAGCTGCAAGTGTGAGGAAACGAGGACTTATTGAAAGATGGATTGATTTCATCTGAGCCAGGTGTTCTCCAAATGATTATTGTCCCTCCTCTGTGCTGGAGGCTGAGGGTCCTGAATGCTTCCCCAAGCTGTCCATGGTGGGCAGGGAGAAAACAAAGAGTCTCTTTGTTCCACGTGAAATTAAAGAGAAAGATGAGAAGTTACACACATTGTTCACACAAAACAAAGGCGAGTTGTTGGAGGAGGCCGCAGCTTCTCCGACAGCCCTGAATGGCGGCGCTGCGCTTTGAGACTGATTGACTGAAAGAATGCTCCGCTGGATGCTCGTTTTGAGTGATGTGGCCCAGAATGGCCGGTGCTCGGCCGAGGACGAAGGCTTATATAACTTCAGCCATGGACGGGGGGCGAGGGCTGAGACCGCACCGTGGCAGCGAGAGGGAGAGAGGGAGGTGGTCTGTGGACGGTCGAGGGGCTACGGCAGAAACCATTCCAGCAGGTATAATCTTTTCACCAGTTACAGCGCCCCCTTGCGTTCCCGGCCTGTGCACGCATCCACATGCGGCAGGCGTGTTACATGTTTGTGCACCGCAGGCGTCACCTCGTCACCTTCCGCTGCCCCGACCACCTCCGGCTCCCCGCCGGCGCTCTTTCCCGCCCGCCCGTTTGACCTCGACCTCCTCCGCCCTCTCGCTATTTTATGCAGGACTGCGATCTGCCCTTCGTCCTCATTAGCGCTCATCTCCCTCCGCGTTTCCCTTCGTTCTCTACCCCGACCGTGATCTGAAGATGAAAGTGACCCAGCAACCCCCCCCCGCACCAATGCAGGAGCCAGAAACGAAGGGAGGGCTTTTCTCACCGAGAACACCCCCCAACTCCCGGGGCCATGGTGGAGAATTTGCGTGGTTGAGTGGGTGGGAGGGGAGTATTGGGGAAAGGAGGGAGGTGCGAGAAGGGGGGCAGCCGATTCTGCTGATTGGTGGGAAATGATATCCTCTAATTTCACCTGCAACACTCCAGGAGACAAAGGCCTTGGGGGAGGGGGTAAGGAGGGCGAGCAGGCAGGGAGGGCTGAGATGGACGTTTCTCGGGGAAAGGAGGGGATGTAACACGAGAAGACGGTTTGGTGTGAAGCCAGCTGGGGAAGACAAGAGGCAGCCGCTCAGAATAGAAGCGGCTCCAGAAAAAAAAAAACGAAAAATCGAAGCGTGTCCTCCAGGATCGCCCTGCTCGCCTCTCCGCGCAACTTCTTTACGCGCACCTCCTCACTTATCATCTCAACACCTCACTAAAGCAGCGCTCGCCTCGCCGCTTCACGTGTACCCCCCCCCTCCATCTTCCCCTTCAATCCCGGTTTCCCTCTCCTCCTTTACCGTCTTACTCACGGACCGTGACTATCTGCCGCTGACAGAGACGCCACAGGATTAGAGGGGAAGGCGACGGCGGCCCAGCGCAGTCACCCAGCACCTCCTGCTGTACAGGCCACGCAACTGACTCGCAGGGTCGCCCGCCGCTGCCTCCTCCTCTGTTTGAGAGGCACGGCCGCGGTTTGCATTTATCAGTTTCATTGTGACGTCTTTACGTCTTTATGTACAGTGATTGATGGTAGGCAGGGAAAGGTGCGTCTCTGTTGCGGGAGAACACTTTTAACCCATTCACCCTTGAGCAGCGATGGCACTGAAGCGGCACAGCTTCACAGCAGAGTTGTGTGGTGATGCCTGATGGCTGCAGTGAAACAAAGAGACTTGAGTTCTCTCTGGAATGCAGGCCAGAGAGTCTCGGGCCCCTCGGGTATTCTTCCTGCAGGTGGATTCTCCGCTGCCTTCAGGGCTTCTCTGTGTCCAACCTGCCTGTAAGAAAACTCACTTCTCCAAATCTTTCTCTCTGCACACTGCACACTTTCAAACTTTTCATTTTTTATACATCCTTCAAGGCATTTTCCTGTTACCCTTTTAGTTCCCCTTATCGGGCCATATTTATTGTTTTTAAGACTATACATGAACTGTTGATATTTTTTTCCCACGTGTCTGTTTGATTCTCTTGTGTGCGATGTCAAAACATCAACCATCAACTGGATTAATAACATCATTTTAACGGACATGAATTGAGGTTTAAAGCTGAAAGAATTGGCTTCATTCATTAGAATGTTGAATTGCTTGTCCACACAAACAGCAAATCAGCCAATCAGGTGGCAGCATCTCAGAATTTAGGCTGTGAATACGACTTGCTGTTCAAAGTTCAAAGCGAGCATCAGACTGGGAAAGAAAGAACGAGGATGCCTGAAGTGTCTCACAAACTTTTCACAACCACCTCTAGCGATTTAAGAGTTTTCCCCCAAAAAAGAAAATAATATCCAGTGAGTCGGCAGTTGTGCGGAGGAAAGGGCCTTGTTGATGTCAGGGCTCAGAGGGCAGAATGGGCAGACAGGTCAAAGACAATGGACAGACAACAGGATCGACAGTAATCACTGGTTACAAGGTCAGCAGGAAGCTGTGTATAGCTATGGACACTCACTGGCCACATGATTGGGTAGCCAGTACCTGCAGGGTGGACCTGACAAAGTGGCTGGTGAGTGTATATATTTAGTTGAGTACCAAAGGAGGAGTTTCTATGTCAGGATTCCAGCATTTCTCACATCAGCTTCCACATTGTTTGAATAATATGGATTTGTTGTGAACACATTTCAATACCTCGTGCTCGGCTCGGTGGAGATTTATACTTTATGTAACAGTAAAGCTTTTCGACCTCAATCTGTCAAAAAAAAAATTGAAATGTTTACCTTGAACAGCAGCACGTGGACAACGCCAGTGCAATAGAAGCGTTTATATGTCTCGTCTATGGCAGAAAATCATCATGTGGGTACATGACCAGCGTGTTTGGCACAGCTCAAGGTGTGTTGCTCCGCTGAAAAACAGCACGCGGTCATGTGATTTAACCATCCACACCAAATCCTGTTAGAATCTCAGACGATTTAAAACGGTCTTTAGCAAATGTGAACACAATGACGAAACTGGGACGCGGCGGCCGTCTGCCTTCTTATTGTCTCTGATGTTTAATGCCGTCCGACATCCAGCGCTCGATCCGGCTGCCTTCTCCTTGCCACGTTCGGCTTCTTAAAAATGTCACGAGAGCTGTCTGCCAAGCAGAGGCACGTACAGCCTCGCATTTATGTGACCGGCGGAGTGGGTTCTCCAAGGACTCGTGTTATTAGTGGTAAATGTGTGTGCAGGTAAATAATGTGAGCCAGCACTCACAAGTAATTCAGGGAGAGGAGAGCGTTTAGGAGGGAAGACTGAGAATGAGGAGCGGAACAACAAGAGAGCGGGCTTGGCAACGATGCCGAGTTCCACTGCAGAGGTTTTAAATCCTTTAACGTGATTTCCCTCATCCTATTAAAGACATAGCTGTGGATCGGCAGGCGGCAAAGAGTTACGTGGCGGACGCAAGAGAGGCCCGAGTGAGGAGGAGAGAGGAGGGAATGGACGGAGGAGAAGGAGGAGGAAGAGGAATGAGGAAATGGTTGGGAATCCTCTTTCTGTTCCCTTATCTGTCTCTGCAATCAGCCTCCCCAAATGTTCCCACTCGTCATCGTGTCCCGTGGATGTGGGCGGAATGACCCTCTTTGATTTGTGAGCTCCAAGCTTCTCTTCATTCATCCCCGCTGCGTTGGTTAGAGTCTGGGTGTGGTTTTTGCTTGGGACTCAGAGAATTAAGTCGCTGGCTTGGACCAAGCGGCAATCGTAAACTACTTGTGTGGATAACAACTTGTGGATTTTACTAACACATACACAAGTAAATAATTCACCCAAACTATTTCTTGTTCTGCTGTCTGGAAATATAAAAGTAATGGAAACAAAATGTCAAGGACAGGTGTTGCTGAGAGGTGTCAAATGCAGACAGTCTGGGTTACAGAGAGAAAAACTGGACAAAATGTGTCCTCCCAGGGTAACAAATCCAGACTCCGGCTCCCCAGACAGAGACTTACTGAGCTGAGTGTGAGGCTGGCAGACATTCAGCCCAAGGTGAAACATAGATATGACAATGACCAGACACCGACAGAGAGAGAGAGGGACTATATATACAAGATGGCAGGGAAACACAAGTGAGAACAGTCAGGGGCAGGAGTGACAATGAGACGCAGGTGAAAATCATGGGACAATAAAGGTGGGAAAAACAGGAGCAGGAAGTAAACAGCAGAAAACGCAAGGGGAGACGAGACTATCAAAATAAAACAATAAGCGTGTCTGGTAGAGGCAGGGGTGCCACACAACAATGACCCAACTCTCTGAAAAAGGAAACCGAGTGATTGCCGAGAAGGGTTGTCCATGTAATTGTTTAGTATAAACAATTTAATAACAGCCACAGCTTTGCCGTGCACTGAGTGTCAGAGAATCAGAGTCAAACTGAATCTAAAAACTCACTTATCCTTTGATGCTTGCTCAGTGGTGCGGCGGCGAGCGTCGTCGCCTCGCACCAAGAAGGTCACGGCTTCAATTTTGATTCTGTTTGGACTCTGCATGTTCCTCCATGTATCTCTGTGGGGTTTATTGAGCTGCTCTGGCTCCCCTCTGCAGTCTGAAGGCATGCGAGTGAGTGGGCCGGCAGCTCTTAATTGTATCAGTGTGATTGCGTGCTTGTCTCTGTGTTGTGTGTCAGCCCTGTGTTGGAGCGCAGGCGTATCCAGGCTCCTGTGACGGCTGGAATGGGCCCTGGATTCCCTGTAACACTGATAGCATGGTGTGTGTGTCGACACATGGCGGATGGATGCTCATTAGTGTAGGAATGGGAACGCTGCTCGGAGTGCAGCTCCTACTAGTGGCCAAGAATAGAGTACATCTAGCTACTATCTACAGATGAGAACCAATTTCATTAATCTTACTAAAAAAAAACAATCCCTTATTGTGTAGAAATGTACACAATCTTTCGCAACAGATCTAAGAGGTTGTGTTACAGTTCCAACGCAATGTTACTGTAATCGCAACTGAACCGATGTGCATGCAATTCCTGGCAAACATCAGATCTGATCATTTTTAAAAGATTTATAGGTTTTTCCCTTCACATGAGGCCAGTATCAGATTTGTGAGCCAGTTGTGACTCAAGGTCTGAAGGCTCACTAAGTACCTTAGCTTCTCTTTTTGTTTAGCTTAGTTTAGTTTAGTTTTTTTGTTTCGTTGTCGCAATTTTAATTGGCTTTATCTTTTTAATAGCTGACATTTCAACAAAATCGTAACCCTTGGCTAATGCACTTTATGATAACAGTTTTACTCTTTGTACATTTTCAGATTTTTTTCCCCCCTTGATCAGCCTCAGGTAATTATTCACAGAGGTCTAGTTTCAGGCAACGGGGTATCAGGATGAAAATCAAACACAAAAGCAACTGATAGAGATTATGTTGATGAGGATGAATGAAAAATCTGTCGGCAGATGAGTTCCGATTGTGCAGAATTAGCTTTCATCGCCACTCATCACTCCGGGAGTCCCACTGGCTTCTCTTACCTGATTAGCTCATTAATAGTCAACCTTGGTCAAAATGGCATCAGTTTCCATGGACTTTATGCCGTGTCTATTGCAGCTAGAATAAACGTGCATTGCCTGCTACTATACCGGTAGATTGTAGCTGTTTCAGATTTTCTGGACGGCACCCTTTTTGGCGGCTTGCTGGTGTCAGAAGCATCGATCAGGCTGGACGAGCAGCGAGAAAAACTGCTCGACCATTCACTATTCATGCAAGAAATACCCCGGGTCCATAAATCCGATATATAAAAGGTTCTTCACTCATCATCAAAACCCTCTGAGCTGTTGAAAATGCACACGTCGTTTCAACATTCCATCAACAGAGGGAGCTGTTCTCCCACAGCTGAATAATGCAAATGAAGCGCCTCCTCATAAATAAATCAAGGTCCTCTTGCCTTAAGTCGGTCAGGTTTGCAATAAAGTAAATTGCAATAAAGAGGCGACAGTTTACTTTCCCCCTAACAATTTGGTAGGAATAGAGTGCGAGAACTACATGTATCTGTTTATTGTTATCTGAAATTAGAGTCAAGTTAAAGAATAAAGTAAAGCAAAAGTCAAGTTTTTCTCATTACAGTGGGCCCACTTTTTTCTCGTGACCCTCTAAGCATAATTCTCTAATCGCCAGTGTGGAAATAAGGACCAGAAGAAGAATGCTGACCCGTCTGTGGGACACTACTCTCATCTTAGGCCCCCTGACAACCTCCGGTCTTGGTCTTGTCTTGGTCTCGGGCGTGACTTTCTCAAGGGGATTCCAAAATATAGGCAATTCAGCTGGTGCAGCCTCATTACCAGAGACCATCTAGTTGTAAAAAAAGAAAAAAATTATTTCTTCCTTATTATTACCTGCCCTTGAAATTCAGCCAATAACTAGCATCTATTTTAAAAAATACATGTTACAGTGTTTTCCCTGCCTTCTCCCCTCCTCCCCAGTCTCTCTTCTCCTCATGACAGGAGTTGTTGCACACTGCACATCAGCATGTATGAATCTTCCATGTTTATGAAACATCAGGAAATGAGAGGTGAAGATAACAGAAAAGTTACATAAATTTGACGTTAGTTGCCATGGCAACATGATGTGACACCTGTGCTGTGGCATGTGTCAGCGTGAGATCATTTGAACTGTGTAACCACTTCTACAAAAGAAAGAAATGAATATGCCAATAAAGTCTGAATCAACCCTCCGAAAGGAGCTGCGGTGCAGATGCAGCCGTGGCCTCGTTGTTTTGGTCTCTGGCCCCCCTCTGGTCTTATGGTTTTTTGTCTCGGTCAAGGCGGCCCTGCCTACGTCACTAAAGGTTTGCAGTGACACAGACAAGTAAATTGAACGTATCCAGTGCTCCCATGTGCACACAGGCCAGCCTTTGCACTCTTTGTTCACCAGTTGCAACCCCAAAAGAATCCGAAACTGTGCGCACAGCGCTAATTTAGGAGCTTGTTAGCTTTCGGTGTACCCAGCTCCTCATGCAAGTCAAACCAGCTTGCATTTTTAATCGGCCATGCAAACTTTTGCTATTCTCTCCCAAAGACAGATGATGAAAAGTTTGATTTTGTGATGCAACAAAGGCGGACGGAAAAAAAAAAAAAATCCTCGCTCGCTGCAGAGGGGGAGGAAATAATAACAACTCTAGGGCCTGTCTTGTCAAAAAGTTCTCTCTTAGCACTGGGCAGATGATAGTCCTCGCCATACTGAGCAGGAATGGAAGTAGAAAATAAGAAAATGGGTCCCATTAATTGGGTGTATGCCATCAAATCTTTAATGCCCCAGTTTTCCAGGGCTTTTTTTTCTCACTGTGCCCAACATTGATATTAGACATTGCAATTCAGAGTTACGAACAATAGTACGAACAAGCAGTCGGTTGAAGGCTTTCCAGTGATGAGAAAATTGCCGGTTGCTATTGTTATTTTTGTATAGTTTTGTCATTTTATGGTGAGTCGAGCATTTATCAGCATTCAATCTGCAATTGATTCCAAAATTGCAGCACATGCAGAGCTAAATTGTTGCACGGTATGTTGCAACCAAACAATTTCATTTCAAAAATAAAATTGACAAATTGCTTTTGTTTCATCAATTGAACCGCAAACGTGACAATGTTGAATTTCAGAAGCCATTCCGCTGATGTAGGTTGGCTTAGAGCTTGGAAAGAGTTGCAGTGGAAGGCAGCATTTCCATAAGGGGCAGCATAAAATAGAGCAACGAGTAATTGAATGAAAACTGTGTGGGAAGAATTACTAGGACCAGAAGCTTTACGCTGAGGAGCAAAATGAAAAATATTTAATGTTACTGCTCCAGTCATCCATCAGTTGTTGCCATCACAGAACCAGTGCGGCCTTGCACTCTTTAAAATCCGCTCCCAGAAACTAAAGACGTGCATACGACTGCATCCCCATGGCGATTAATCCAAGAATATTGTGGAGGAAACTCGCCTCCACAGCCTCTGATTACTGCCTGAGCAGATTGACGTCATGACAGCAACGAGCAGGCCTTCTCTTTATTCTGCTTCATGTCTCATGACAGATTGCGCAGTGACGCTCGTCACAGGCCCTTCTGAGAAGTGCGACCAGTGACGCGACCTGGCACCCGTATGGACATGAATAAACAGTTCATATGCTTCGCTGGGTCTGTGAACCAGGTGCCGCTCCCTCTCTGCTGGACGCAGGCATGGTTTGATATCCACCAACAGTAAGTTTGCAGCAGATCACCGTGGGTATCATACCATAGCTCCAGTGGGAATGAAAGCAATTCATACTATTGCTTTTGGCAATTTATCGTCCTAATTTACGGACTGATGGACACTTGATATTTTCTGTGTCCATCAAACGTGTCCATTACCCAGTGCACGTGAAGGGATACTTTACCATACTGCACTTTACATAACGTTACCGCACTGTACTTTACTTTACTATACCTCACGTCACTCCACGTAACTGTACTTTACGTAAATTGGATTTACATTACTTTATTGTACTTTACTATACTTTACTACAATCTACTTTATTTACTATGTTTTTCTTGGCTTTACTTTGCTGTGTTTTACTTTGTTTGCATTTACTTTACTTTACTCTGATTTATGGATGGTTTACTTTACTTTACTATACTTTGAATGAATGAACTTTGCTTTACACTACGTCACTTAACTCCACTTAACTTTACTACACCAAACTTTATTTTACTTTACATTATTTCACTTTTTGGTTTTAGAATCTCTTGAGTCCAAGGCGGATAGCCTTCTTTTTGGTAACAGCACTGACATCATTACTCAGCAGTGGCAGCTCTGAGTCACTGGGTCTGTAAATCATGTGCACTAATGTGAACTCTGTTAAATCTTGGTGCTTCCGGCGTGACAATTTCATCCAATGTTCCTGGTGAGCAGCCATTCATTCTACAGCAGGATCCAAGCTGCTCTACATTCATAGGAAATAATTTAAGGTTTTTGAGAAGAATTTTCTTTTTTTTAGGAAAATTAGATATTTCAATAAAGTGTTTTATCTATACAAAATATGGCTATTATTTCAAATGATTTGAAACTGCATGTATCATTTAAAATTTGATAAAGTGTGCTTTTACTTTGACACTGAATTTATTTTCTCTTTATGGACTGCTCTGTTGTTTTTTTGTCTCCTCTGGGCATTTACTGACTGTTAACTTCTGCCAACATGAATCACACCAATGAGGGAAAGACCCACCTCAGTGCGACAGCCACTATCATCTGAATCCTCAAGAGGACATTGAGGATCTCAAATAAAAATGAATATCACAAGCTGACAATCAGAGAGCATTTTGGCTTTTCTGCATCCGCAAAACCATTGTGACGATGGTCAACTTCAGACAAAGTGCGCCCTCCAACAATTTTTAATACCTGACAATTAACTTCCAAGGAAATCTGGCAAATCTGCCCTGCATGGCAAAAAGAGCTGGGAGACGACTGGAGTCCTCCAGGAAACTCACACAGGTCTGAATCCCCTTTGCAACTTTTTATGGCACCATTTTGAGCACCAGATGAAAAGCAACATCCTTAAACAGCGGGCATTGGCACGGCATCCTGCACGTCTGATGTGACTAAGGCTCAGCGTCAAGTCGCGTAAACCCGCTCCAAACGCCATTATGCGCGTTTATTGAGCATAAGGTGCCCAAAAGATTCCACTGCCAGCCAACAGCCTGCTCACTCTGCAACCATCTGGCGAATCCAAACAAGGGCATCCAACCAAGAGTTTTAAAGGCTTTGAGAATCATGAAGTCAAACCCACTGAAAGTTTGTGCTTTTGCAATTGTCAGTTTGAAATCAACCAGCATGCAAAATGATGACGAAACCAGATCACAGCCTAAATGAATGAATAACCAGCCAGTTAGTTTGAAGGGCCATGTTTCTGCCTATTGTTCTTAGAACTTGATTTCTCATCCCAGACGACAATGGAGCAGCATGTTTGGATTGGTCGATTGGTCGATTGGTCTGTAGCTCCCTGCAAAAAAGTGAGGCTTTGTTGTGCACTGGGGGTCGTTGGTGCTTGTTTACCAGAGCTGTATGTCTTCAAGGGCGTTTTCTTTACAGCAATATTCATTTCTAGACACAAGCAAGATTTTTTTTTTCTAAAGCACAACATGAGCATATGTTTGTGATGGATTGATAGATAGATAGATAGATAGATAGATAGATAGATAGATAGATAGATAGATAGATAGATAGATAGATAGAAAAAAAAAGTCTAAGAAAACACATTATGTTATTCAAAACATAACAGTTTATCTCCTCCCAGTCTGCTGGCAATTAAACATAACTTATTTTTGGATTCTTATCTCTAGACTTTAATGGCGAAGAAGAAAAGAGAACGGCATTAAGAAGGAAAAAAAACTGCACAGATGCCCGGCACCAAAGAGAAAGAGAGTCTGACGTCAGCCCGATGCAGATCCTAAAAACAACAGCAGCAGCAGCAACAACCAGAGCTAATCCCCCTCCCTGTGCTCCATGCACAGATTTACACATGACGGTCTGCAGCGCGGCGAGCGGAAACCCGTGCGTGGCACCACGTCGTCGTGACGACAAGCTGCGAGATGGACGCGAGTGGCGCCCTGCTAGTGTGTGTGTGTGTGTGTGTGTGTGTGTGTGTGTGTGTGTGTGTGTGTGTGTGTGTGTGTGAGTGAGAGAGAGAGAGTGGGACAGATGCTGTATATGAGGCGGTGGGATCCCCTCAGTGTGGGCACCCTGCCTCTTCTTTATTCCAGCTTCTTCTTCTTCTTCTTCTTCCTCTTCTCTTTTCAACCTTCTTCAATCTGCCGGTGATTCTCTCAGTGCCGGTCTCCACTTGGTGTCTGGAGCATCAGCCACCAAGTGACGACAGGAGAGAGGCAGCGAGATAAAAGATTCGGACACCTGATTTATTTATTTATTTATTTTATTTTGGCACGGCGATGGTGGAGGAGGTGGAGAAGAAGGAGGAGGAGGAGGAGGAGGAGGAGGGATCGTCTTGGAGCTTTAGATCACATTTCTATCAAACAGTCCACATCTATCATTTAAAAAAAAGCAAACCAGGATGGAAGGACCACACTGTGGATTTCTCACCAGCACCGCCGCGGACACGCCGGGTGGGGAGGAGAGAGAGAGAGAAAAGCTGCGTTCACTTTTGAAGCGGCGCGCACACTCCTGACGATATAGCGTTACGCATTTATCCCCCACCCCCCCCCACCCTACTGTTCTTTGCCCTCCCCACACCCCTTCCTCCCTCCCTCCTCCCTCTTCTCCTCTGCTCGTCTCCCGTTTGAATTACAGCAACTCAGCCGCCGCGTCTCCACATCATTAAAGTGAAATAATCTGCGCATTAAAGGGACCCAGGCGAGAGAGGGAGAGAGAGAGAGAGAGAGAGAGAGAGAGAAAGGGGGAACGGGAAAGAGGGGTGTTGTGTTTTGTCGGAGAAGGGGATGAGAAGAGGAGGAGGAGGAGGCGGCGGAGAAGGAGGGCGCAGTATGAGGTGTGCTTTTTTTGGAGGAGCCGGAGAAAGACAGACGCCGAGGAGGTGCGCCGATGTGCGGGAGGCTGCGACGCGCCGCTGCCCTCCTGAGAAATCACCGCGATCGGAGGGGGGGATGGCCTAGTTTGGAGCCCCGTCGACACGCCGGCTGAGGACCGAGGAGGAGGACGAGGAGAGGACTGACTCGCGTTTCGATGGACGGGCCGTCGCTGCTGCCGCCGCCGCCGCCGCCGCTGTCGTCATAAATCCGGCGCTCGGTATTTTTAGGTAAGCCATATGCTCGCATCACCTCCTCAACGTGACCGGAGATCTCTCTCCCCCCCCATCTCTCTCCTCCCTCTCACCGCGCACCAGCTGCTCTCGGACGCGAGCGCGGGTCCGCTGGCTTTTTGGTGACTCCGCACATTGCGCACGTTGTCCATCTTTGACGCACTGTCACAATTTTGGGGATGGGGGGAGGTGGGAGGGTGGCTGGGGGGTGTTAGATGTAAATCTCACTTGGTTGCTATATTATTATTATTATTATTATTATTATTATTATTAATTTTTGCCGCCTCATCCCCACACCGGGGAGCCTCCGCTCGGCCTTGCCTGTTGATAAGCTGTCATATCCCGGCATCGTCAGTCCAACTCGGCGCGTCGGTCTCGGCATCTGTGTTCTGTCGTTCCCTCCGCCAGCCCACTAACAAGATGATATTCGTGCGGTTCATGTGGAATCGGCTCTTCACCGGAGACTGCCAGTCAAAGTCCGGAGGTGGGGGTGGGGGTGGGGGCTTCAATTAGGATACGGGCGATGCATTCATTCATTTATTCATTCATGTATTTGTTTTTCTGTGATTCCTAATGCCGTTATTAGGTGTATTGACTGATCTTCTGGGCTTCTGTGTGGCTTAATCAGACGCACACGCCGACGGCCGCGCGCTGCAACGTATAAGTCGTCTTAAAGTGTGTGTGTGTGCGCGCGCGCGCGCGTGACAGGCCTTGAACTTAAAAGATGTCCTCTGCGATGAAGCAAACGCGCGCGTTTGCATGTAAAGACATCGGCGCTCGGGCGCGCACACACAGAGCGGCCGAGCGCCTCGGAAGATGCAGATAGTGATTGTGAATTAAATGCACACGCGCTCTGATCATCCAGGGAAGGAGCCATTAATATTCAGCAGCGGCCGGGCCAGTGCTCGGTTAATGGCAGACAACAGGACCTCTGTTCTGACAGGTCATGGATGAGGAATGGCATGTGGTCGTTCCGAAGGGGAATGAATGCGTTTTGTTGTTCTTCCTCCCCTGAGCGCGTGTGCATTGCCATGATAGAGTGACATTTGCGATCCATCAGCGAGCCAATAAAGCTATTTCGTAGACTTTGGCATTGAACCTTTTGGAAAGATGTGTGTGTATTTTATTCTGCCCCTTTGGAATGTACTTGGTTGCATTTTGTCATTTATCCAAAAGCAGAGCTGTAGCTGAAGAATTTTCTGCATTTGCATGCTTGCTTTAAATGGATCACGAAGTTGTTATCATCTCTTTGTAAAACAAAAGCAGAAAACGTGCTGCTTTTGGGCCTTTTTTTCCCTCTTGTAATAGACCTGGGATATGTGGTGCAACATTTTTAGCAAAGGATGAGGCTTCAGATGAAGCTCCATGACGGTTTACACCTACAATAGTCAACCAAAATAAAAGTTATATAACAGTAATGGATTATTATTTTCCTCTTGACACTGCCAGGGTTTTATTTCAATCTGGGAAAGGAGACTGTGACCCCTATTGTTTCCAGCTTACTGCTTCCAGTAAACTACAGTTCAGGGCCAATGACGCTAATATTGCGTTGAGTGCAACATCATTTGATTTCCCGAGAGGAAGTGGAAAGGAGATGGAATAAGAGCGAATGGCAACTTAATGGGCCGGAAGACGACTTAAAGTGGTGGGTTTACAGCCCAGAACGGTTTGTGTTTCGTCTTAATGTTTAATGATGTATGTTGGGGCGAAGTGAGTGAGGTGAAGTGTCAGAGGGTGTTCCACATAATAATTTTTAATATTGTCAAACCCAGCGCATTTTTAAGGGGCACATTTACCGTCAAGTTATTGCATCACGGTAACTTTTAGCCGAGCCTCCATTAGTACCTACTGTCGTCGAGCCTCCTTAAGACAATGAAAACAAGCCGACCTAGCGACAAGTTCAAATACCTTCATGTTATTTCTCCACCTATAACAATTTTTTTCTGCTCAGTTGACGCTGAGAAATGGCGAAGAGTAAACAATGCAGGGCTAAAAACTTGGATGCGGCTGATGATGAAATGGCCCTGTAGTCTGTTCTTTGATGTTGCACTGCTCTGTGGATGAATACAGATTTCCCATATTTAAAACACAGAGCCGGGCGAACGGCACAGTTAGATGGAGAAAGCTGATAAGAGCTTGCCCTGCCCAAGCTGCCTTCTCCTTTTGTCCACTCCCACCACATGGGACTTTATTCAGGGATACATATTTTTATATGAATAACCAAGGATGAGCTGATCAAATTTGAGTGGGTGAGCTCCTTTTTGTCGCATCGCCCAGAATGTTTTCATTGGAAACGCTAGCGAATCACGCTTAATGAAGTTCAGATTTGCACTGGTTCCATTGAGAAAAGTGTTTGGGTTGCTGTCCATCCTAGTAGTTGCAACCAAATGTGTTCTGCCTTTAGGCCAAACATGAATATGAAACGCTGCACAGACAAACTGAACAGTTAATGGCTCTCCGTGGCATCAGGTGCAGGGCAGAGGTGCTTTTGAAGCAAGGCCCGATGAAGTAGTTTGATTGTTTGACTGTTTTTGACCCCCTGGAAAGCTACATTACTCATGGTGCAGTAAGAACTTGCTACCAAGTCCACCGTAGGATAATTACTGTGGCGAAAAATAACAGTAATGATAATAAAACAGACATGGAAACAGTGAGTGTTTGTGGTGTGTGATTAAACTTCAGTTGACCTTTAATATAACACTTGGAGCAAAAAGTGCTGTAGGTGTGTTTGCCTTAGTCATTGGCGCAGCTACTCATTGCTTTTTTTTTCTGTTGTCTCTGTCCTCTCATCGATTTTTCTGCTGAAGCATTTTAGATTTAACTTTTTTTTTCTTTTCTTTTCTTTTTTTATTTTTTTTTAACAAACTTGATATTTTAGTTCTTTCCCAACAGTTCCTGAAGTAGTCAGACAGGCAGAATTGGCACCAACAAGTCACTTAAATCCCCTTTCTTCTCCATTCTGATGCTCACTTTGAACTTCGATGGGTCGGCTTACCTATAAACGTATCAGCAGTTGATGCCATGTCATTAGCTGATTAGCTACCTGCGTCAAATGAGGGGCATAACAAGGGAACCTAATGGATCTGTGTTAGCAGCTCGAGCGCAAAGGGCGATGGGCACGCATCGATGGTAACTGTGGTGGTCCCGCCTCCCTCCACTCTGCTTCACTGCAGCCTAAATGCTGCTTCCTTACTTGGAGAACACGTTGTCTGAACTCACCCTGTATCAATACATTGAGACACATTTGAGACAGCGACACAGCAAAATGGAGACTTTCCCAGCTACACAATAAGAAGATGGGTCATTTATAAAAAGCCTATTTCAATTCCTCACAAACTTCACAGAGAACCTGCATGTGCTCGCCAATATTTTGGGGTAGCAGATCAATTTTGTAATGAGGACGTCTTGCAGATTCTGTCATTCCTGAGAGCTGAGACATTTAGGTTTGACGCCGCCTTCTGTTCCACCGTGCACATGTTTGTGTGTGCATGCTTCCAGCCTTAACAATTATCTAGAACAAGGGAAGCCAAGCTGACGAGCGTGAATATCCAGCCCATATTGCCTTACGTTGGAGTGGCTCGGGGGCTTGGCAGCTGTTACTATCCATACATTCTCCAACCATCTGACCAGCCTCGTTTCTCTCCAAACTGAAGCGTCTCAGCATGAAACATTTACTGTAGTCAGTGTTAATGGCGCGGTAGCCGCCACGGAGGCTCCGAGACATTAATTTCTCTATAAATTAAGAGGCGTTGGTGGGTGAGGTTACAACGACCTCGGCTGCGAGCTACGTCACTGCCAAGCAGGAGAAAAGCCGGAGATTGACCTGACCCATTATCCGTGAGCAGAGCAAGGCGAGGCTGGAGAAAGGCCGGTGCAGATACCATGGTAACCATCTTGTGTAACCTCTTTGCTGGAGCTTTCGCAAAAAAAAAGAGTCACCCATGAGATCAGCCCGTCTTAGTGTCATGTAAAGTCTCAGAAGTATTTTACACCCCAAAACCCCATTAAAACCTTAAACTTGTAGTTCATGTGCATTTTGTAACTGACACAGGCACAATCCCATTAAAGGTCCCTTATTGTAAGCACTTTCAGATTTATGTATTTTCTTTCATGCTTGAGTGGAGCAATCAGTCATAATTAGCTCTCTGTTTGCATCCTCCTGCGAAAGCTGAAGCTGCGTCGCATTGTTCACCGTGTTAGGAAGAGCACGAAAAAGAAGGGTGGAGGGAACGCCTGTTTGTGGGGGGGGGTTTGAAGAGGTTAATGCGGGTTATCAGTGGGTTATCACTGTCCCCTGTGATGTCACAGTGGGCAGCGGATCATTTCTGAAAACCGGAGCAAGCAAAAGCAGTAAAGGATGAGCTTTTCTTGTTTCGTGGAGTTCATTGACGGGCTGGAGAAAAAGTGTTGTCAAGGAAAACATTGGTGACATAAATTTAGTATAATGCGAGACCTATAATGCACGATTTGTATCCTGCTTTTTGAGTTACAAAGTTTCACTCTTGGCTCCTTATCAGATGCAGCCGGAGCCTGCAAGGTGACCCTCTGCCAGTCAAACGGATGATTCTTTCTCCTGCCGGCAGAAGTGAAAGTGTATCATGCAAGCGCGGATGGCAACACGCCTCCTTTACAGTGTGACACACTGGGCTGCTGGGAAAGTGTGGGCAGTGTTAACATTAATTGATGGGAGGCTGCTGGAGAAGGAGGAATGCATGATGACTTAACAGCCCATTTATTATCAGTTAAATGTCACAGTCTGAAGATTTTAGATGGGAATGTAATGAGCATTTTGCGTCTGTCCGAGATTTATCGGCACTGACGCTGCACCAGTGTTTGGAGTGTTCTTTTTATTTGGGTTTGTTTTGGGATATAAAACTGAGATCAGAAAATTTTTCGCCAGCCTCACCCCAATCCTGCTGTATTTTACGTGAGCTATCAGCTCTCCTCGTCAGTGCTCTCAGTGCCTCGTGTGAAGTCGTTTTAGCGATGCAACTGAGTAAATGAGCGAAGACTGACAGACACTGATGCAAAACAAAAGGACTCGATGCATGTGGCTTTGACAGCTGCCGTGCTGATCATTATTGAGATAAATTGAAAGGCGACTGCAAGTGAGCTTTGCAAAGGCAATGCAGTCTGCAGACATTTGACAGCACGGCTATGAACCGTGGCAAACTGTGACATGTGACAGGCTGAATAGTAACGGAACCTGAAAAGGCTCCTCAGATGCTACCTGTTTCTGAAAATAGCCACTGTTCTTTGATCTTTGAGGTCAATTATTGTAGAAGGTTCATGTCATATCACCAGGAAGGTGCAAAGATCTATATTTCACATTTTACATTCACAAAGTATAATAATGACTTCAAGATACAAATATCCACTCCACAACTGCAGTTCTTAATGGAGCATTTCTCTTCTTCTTTCTTTTCAAGCTGAAAACACTTTTTTCTGTCTTTATGTTCCTCTTATCATCAGCTAAGCAGGCCTCTGAATGGCCGGCACTTGCCGCATGAGCAGAATATCTTGCAGTGGGATCAACAACAGCAACAATAGCTGGTTTCAGTAAATCACTGGGCAGTCAACAAGCTCAAAAAGCATTGAGTCCCAAACAACAACATTTGTTATTAATCTCACATTTTTTTCTGGTGTAAACATATGTTTGGTATTCTGAACAAACTTTGCTCTGTACTTGACTCGCAATTAGCTTGGTAATTAGTTATTGGTTAGTGCAAGAAATGCACAAATAACAGAAGACTCTTTAAAAGTGATCGACTGCAAGCACATTTAACCTCCTGATTTTTATTAATGTTCAGTCATGTTATTTAGTCGTGTTCTGAGTTGGTCCTTGGCTGCTGACTTGATTCCCATCTACAGTTGTTTTAGTTCGTATGCAAAGGAACACTGCAGCATGATGGTTTCTAGACTGGACTTCTTCACCTTCTGCACTCTGATGACCCATCCATTCTTGTTGTTAGGCTCCTCAGTTGTTCGCGACTCAAGCTTTTTTTTCTTTTAACCAAGCATATATGACATGTTTGTAAGGCGAACAAGCAGATAAGTCACTTCAAGTTTGACAAGCTAAAGTCTTCCTGTTGATGCATTGGATGATATTTGCCATGGTTAGCTGCAATGAATTAATGTGTGTTGCCAACAGGATATTTTGCCAAGCGAGAGCTCACATGAAACAACAAAAAGTCTTTGCTTTTCCAAAGCGCTAATGCAGCCATTAAATAGACATATTTATACAAATACAATTAGAATAGAAGTCGCACCATAGTAGCATGTTGTCTGGTCTCTTATTTTGCTACCTAGCTGTAGCAGGGATGAGTCAGTGATTAGTAGAGATGATATATTATGACTCACCTGTCAATAAAATGACTCATAAGGGTGAACTAGGACTTGCACAATTTTCACTCTTGTACTTTCTTCCTCTTTGCATGTCAAGGAATGTGATTGATTGAATGCACTGAAATGGAAAGACTGGCAGGAAAAACTGCATGTCAATGGTTTGCAAGTTGAATGAGTGAGATTTTGGAGTTGAGATCTGAACGTGCAAGGTCAAACCCATGCCACTGCAATTGCCCGCAATCTTTGTCGACTTTTTTTGATAGTAGTGACCAGTAAAAGGTCAGTCAGAGTTAAATCTCACATACCTTACCCATGTATTTTTGGCATTTGCTTTTGGACTGTGAGACCGCTACGCTGCTCAAATTGTCAGGCACCGACATCAAAGGATTCTCTGCAATTCGCTGCTTTGCAAATCGATGTCGAAATGCCCTTCTGTGGCAAATGGTGTGCATTTGAAGACACTCCAAGCAGAGAGTACGTGTGTGTGCGTGTGTGTGTGTGTGTGTGCGTGCGTGCGTGCGTGCGTGTGCGTGTGTGTGTGGCATACAAACAGTAAAAGAAGCAGTAACATGAATTATCACAGAGCGTGAGTGTGAGTTTGTCAGATTATCAAGACAACCTAATTACCTTCTTTTAATCTGATCGCAGGAGTCATCTGATACAGATCGGCTGACGGCTCCGAGGAAGCCGCAGCCTGAACACCTGAACCCACAGAGCACTTCATCCCTCGCGTGTCCACTCATTTTATGTTGAATTGCCACCCTAAATGTGGTCAAATTGGGTTGTTGTGTCTTTGTTGGCTTCAAGCAACGTCTCTGGTGGTCGGTGAAAATGAGCTGGAATGGTGTTTTATTCTGGCGTTCAGAGTATAATGATTAAAATGTTGTTGTGTAAATTCAGTCAATTTTAGACCCAGCATGATTATTTATCCTGTCAATTAGGCCATTTTAACCTGACAAGCCGGATGGATTGTGTCCTAAATGTACCGTATTTATTAACATACCCATCAGGGAAAGTGCCCATAGAAAATATTTAGACAGGGAAGGCCGTCAGAAAAAAAAAAAAGAATTAGATCAGCCTTCTGTCACATTCAATACAGATGAATCTGCCAGATTTGTGGATTGGTAACACAACATCACTTTCTACTGTTAATACACCTGACAGTTTAGGAGTATAGAAACATCTTTATCTTCCCATCTTTTATCAAACTATTGTTAATGTAAAACTGCCTCTATCGAAGCATCCATGATGAAACCTCCATCGTCTGGAAACTTTGCATCACATCTAAAGTCTGGACATAAGTCCTGTGTCTTTCTCCCCAAAGGAAACTTAAAAAAAAAAACCTGGAACTTTTCAAGATGACTTGTCTAAAAAACAAGATTTTATCTCACAGTAATATCTGTTGGTTGGTGCAAATGTAAAAACCAAACTTCGATTGGTCATCTCACGCTCGGTGGACGTCAGAGCAATCTCTTACCATTATGGAGGCATCCTAACTCTTCAGGACATGCCATTTTCCCTGCAGAATGCATCACACCCATTGGATCTTGGTGCTGTAACTGATCTTAACATTAGAAATGCAGGACAACCGCCCGTCAAGGGACGCTTTCCCCTTAAACCTGACAGGCTCCTTAAGGCCACATTTACATTTCCACAGCCACTCGATGTTGCCAGTACGACGTTGCAGAGTAAACTGCATGTATTTACTCAAATGATTAATGACCACCATGTTAGAATCCCGCCCCAAGTGAGGCAATAAAGCAGGCTTATGTTGTGCGACGTGTTACTGAACTTCTGGCAGCAAAAGTGAGCCAGTACCAACCCGAGCCTCTAACTGATCTATCTATCTATCTATCTATCTATCTATCTATCTATCTATCTATCTATCTATCTATCTATCTATTACATAGGAATCATTCAGCAATTACATACAGGTATGCCGTCTATAAATAGTAGCCTGCCTGCATATTTTCTTAATTTTATGATATCAATGTTTAGAAAATTGCAAGTAGACAAGGTTGTCCTTGACATACTAGCTAGATTGTGGCTTGGTTTGACAAAACAAGACAGATATTCCTTTTGAATTATTTCTCTTTTTCTGTTTTCTCCTGTTTTAATGACATTTAAACTTGTCTGTGTTGGGTTTTTCCCCCCTCTCGCCTGGTGTTTATGGTATTCAGACTGTAACGGAGCAAGGTCACTTTCACAACAAGGGTATAAAACACAAAAAACAAGGGAACATAAAAGTTAATTTGTTATTCTCGGGATCTCCTGTCAGTGCAGCGGGAGCAATGCATTTGTACCTATCGAGCTCCTCCAGTTTATTTTAAGAGAAAGAGGTTGGTGCACAGCCTAAGTGGAGAAACGGTGCAGGTTAGCCGGGCCGTTCTAAAAATATTTTAATTATTAATTTGTTTTTATGCGGGCGGATAAAAGTGCTTTGCCAGAGCGGTTTGTGTAGCTGGGTCTCAACGGGTACCTACAGAAAGATGTGCATCGAATCAGTAAGTGGCAAAGAGACGCGGCACTTCCACATCTCTCAAACTAGTGTTGCTCAGCTATTGTGCCTCTTTTTCAGCCTCTCATTATATCTTTTCTATGTGACAATCAAGCCTTTCATTTGATGGATTAGTGACATGAGTTCATAGCTTTCCTCCATGACAGGGCCGGGTACCATGACCAAGAAATCATTATCGCTATTTCTGTCAAGCATCCATCCTCACCATTTCTGCCTGCGCTCAGGGTCGAGACGATGCTGGAGCTTATGCAGCTGTTCTGAGTCGAAGGTGGGGTCGGACAAGTCGCGAGTTTATTACACGTCCGAGACAGGGAGACAAACGAGTGATTTGTGCAGGGTGCATCTCTTTGGACTGTGACAGAGAACCCACCAGGCCACCTGGACAACACTCAACTCGATCCTTGATCCTTGATGCTTGCGGAGAGCTAGCCGTGCTAGCCACTGCAGCAGCATGCTGCTCATACAAGCATGCATTATTGTTTTAGACAGCTGTCAATAGTTTCACCTTCAGTATAAATATACACAGGGTGAAGCTATTGACAGCAGCCGAATTACCTAACTCCCACCCTAGTTAAGATTTAACTAGGGTTGATTGAAAAATTAATATTGAATATTTTTGATTTGGACATCTTCTTTATGTCTCTTTCAAATCTTTGCTTCTTATGGAGCCCCTCGGTAACATTGCAAGGCTTCCTATTGGCTTGATGTCAAGTGCTTAGTTTGTGAGTCTGCTCGTTGAGCCACAGTACAGTGTTCAACTAAAGTCTTTGAGCTGTTAGAGTTGTTTTTTCCTGTCCCCTGTACAGCTCTGATCAAACTGCCACAATGGTATCAACCGAGCTGTGGCCAGCTTTCAGCCAGCTACCTGTTTCGGCCCAAGTTTAAGCCTCGTCAAAATTGCTGCATCTTTCGCTGTGACAGACGTGGGTTGGCCGCGTCAAACTCCAGCTGTCTGAAAATAAGTGAAATGGGATCTTTTCAAAATGGAACTGCTCAAATTCAGGCTTGAAATCCCGGCAATCGCGCTGCCTTGCAGGATTAGCAAGGAAGGGTGGCTGCTTTAAATAGCTTCTTAAACATAAAAATAGGTCAAAGCATTCTTCCCATAACAAGCTTTCGCCGTGCTCATCCATTTGAGAAATAGGCATTCATGCCGGCGCGGTGGTCGGCCCCACAGACCATCTAATAGGGTTCCAACAGCGTGTTTTTCCTTGAAGAAGCGTTATTTTTAACCCCCTTTGTGTTTGCAACTGACATCAAAAGTTAACTCGCTTAATATGCAAAGTCGGTCTAGACCATAAAGTTTATTATTATTTATGAATTATTAATGTACAGAGCGCCAACGCTCTCCCATGATGAAAAGAACTTGGGCAGCCGTGGTGAGCACAAAACCTTTTAGCAGGCAGCAACTTGGGGTGGGGTATAGGCAGGCAACCAGGACGCAACTGAAGGCAACTGTGTCATTGAAAACCAAGTAATAAGTGCTCCTTTTTAAATATGGTGATAGGTTTTTTATTTGAAGAAAATGTTTCATTGTGATGCTGTGCAGCTGTGGAAGACTGAGGCGGGTAAAACCTGTCTTGTGTCTCTTGCGTGGGTGCAACGGGTGACAAGATGACCCGGCTGCGACGCACTTCGACCTCATCCGAACCCGAAGCGGCCGCTAATGACCTATTTATGTGGCCGTCGTAACAAGACGTGGCAAAACAAACCCAATTTGGATGTAAATTTAGCACAGGCCGGAATTGTTTTGATAACATGATGGGAAGAACACAAGGGCAGGAGTGTTCCTGTGACAACAGAGATTGCCCGTAATAGTTCAATTAAGCAGACGCACATTTGAAATTGTAGTGATTCCGCCCAGCAGGAGTGTGTTTGATTTAACCGGGCACAGGTATAAAAGTGGGGCGGGGGGGAGCAGGGAGTGGGAGAGCAGCAATAGACCATTTTATTCCAATATTTCTGTGATTGTTCCCTTGATTTGAAGAGATATTTTCTTTCAATTGGAGCCCCCTTAATCACTGCATTAGCGAAAAGTGCTCAGTTAGAAAATGTGGGCTTTTTGCTGGCTGCCACTCACCTGTGTCTCATCCTCGCAATCAAACACTTCAGATCTCTCTTATGTCTCCTTTGTGGTATTAACATATTAACAAAGACGGTAGAGGTGAAAAAAGCTCCGTCCAACTGTATCCTCACATCTTCTACCTTGACATAAATACGCACTGGAGCGGTTTAATTTATGTGCAGGACCGTGTTGCCTGCAACAACGCACACTTTCATGTTGGCATGTCAGCTGCTCTGACAAAAATAAATAAATAATAATGATAATTTTAATGATCAGCAGAGTGAAAATAGCCTCGTTGTGTAACGCTTTGCTGAGCCCTCATTACAAGTAGGCTGCTTTTTTTCACTTCACCTGGCTCACTGGCATATGTGCATGAGTGACCTATTAAGTTGTGCATTAAGGTTTAAGCAGTGAATTAAAGTATTAATTAGAAACAATGCATTCCATGTGGATGAATGTAACTAAGGGGATTCTTGAAAGAGGAAAGTTCAGGAAGTTCAGTTTCAAGAAAGTTAGACATGCAGGCCAGTTTTTGGCTGATTGATAGTTCTGATTTGGATCAGCATCATTGTCTGTTTGACACATGACACGCTGATGCACCTTTTCATCCCTGTCTTTGAACATGTGCATTACCAGCTTTAAAGTGCAAATCACTCCTGCCTGTTTCACAGCATGTAGGATTGGATCCAGATTCACATGATGCTTTGTTTAATTGGAGGATGCAGAGGATGGAGCTGGATGGAGGCTGTTGATTCGCTGTGGTGGCCCCCTGAAGAAAACAGCCCAAAGGAATACAAATAAGGCCATTCAGCTTCAAAGGGTGGAGTGAATAGTTGACTGAAGGTGTAGTCTGTAACCAAGGAGCTCTGTCAGTGATGTATCAAGCCCTCCATGACATCACTACGACCTGATTTCAAGTAAATTAAGCTAGTAAAATAGGTTAAGAATGGATGTTTGATTCTTATTGAAAAAAAGTTAGTTTTGCTCAACCGAGGATTTTCAGCTACTTGTCCAGACAATTGTTCCCTCCTGCACACACACGCATCTTCTTGTTTTCTGCAGAAGTCAAAATCCTCCTTCTTACTACAAAAAACGGTTCTGGTGAAAACACGTTGGAATGAGACGAAGTGCCTTTGAGGTAGAAAAGTGGCGAGCTTCAACTCCAGGATCAGAGATTCGCTGTAGCCCGTTTTTATTTTCAACATCCCAGTTCTGTCAGACGATGATCAAACTGCGAGAAGAGGCGGCTTTTTTGGACAGCGGTCAGTCCTCGGCACACCTGAGCACCGGGCTGAGCACCGGGCTGAGCACCGGGCTGGGGGTGAGGAGCACTCAGACTAACAAGATGTGAAGGTTGCGCTCATCCTTTCGATTCGTCATGTCATGCTCGCCGCATTGTACGCCGCGCATGGATTTTATTGGAGTTTGCTTCCTCTGCTTGTCAGGCAATCTTCGCAAGCTATCGGCCTGCATGGCGCCGCGTTAAGAGGGTGAGTGGGGAGTGGTGCGGGGGAGGAGGTGGGGAGTGGTTGCAAGTTGAGTTACGACTTGACATCCAAAGCACCTCTTAGCTGCGTCGCCCCTGTCACCCGCACCATTGAGAAAATGGCCCAGGATTCGTTTTGTGGTGCCCCTCTTCGAATCTTAGCAGCCCACTGCTTGTCCTCCCTGCGTTGACCCTCCCGCTCCTTTCACTCAGCCTCACAGTAGAGGTTCCTGTGGTGATCCAGCCTCTTGCGGTGTCGTCGGCGGGTGCTTGAGCTCAGCTAGACCAATAAAACTACAAAAAAAATGAAAAACCGCAAGCATGCCTATCCCTTTCATGCACGGAGGTAAAAAAAAAAAAAAAACATGTCAAGATTAGCCAGGTTGCTAATTCACATGGAAAGAAAGAGCTGATTTGATGCTAACAGCTTAACTCAGCCTTTGGAAGTTTTTTCTTTTATTTTGTGTCCAAAAAAATGACCATCAATTATTGTGTGCTTTGACAACCGTATTTTGACATACAACAACACTTAACTTGAAACGTCAAAACGCTAGTTGGTTTGGCAGCCTTTTTGGAAAAGCATGTAAGATTCTGCATGGACTGCATTTATACAGCACTTTTCTGCACCTTAACGCTGCCTAAAGTTCTCCACAAAGCACCTCATCCACCCGTTCCCTGACACTCTCACATGCCAATGGGCGGCTGATTCCAATCGGTGCAATCTAAGGGTTCAGCGCCTCGGCCACGCAGTCGGGACTCAAACCTCTGACCCTCCGATTAGTCGGCCCGACCTACCAACTGAGCCGCAGTCGCCCTCGCTGCTCGTGAGTGTGGGCTGTCACAGATGGCGTCGCACTAATCAGATTTGGGTATGACAGAGATATGATGAGGATTAATCCACATGGAGAATGCGATACACATTTGAGTTAGAAACTCAGCTACAAAAAAATAAACCGTCAGTTACTTTCAGCTTCCAGCCACAGCAGCAGAATTTTGACATTTTTTCCCCTCCCTTTCAAAGGCTACTGCATGATGTAAACCTGCGCGGTAATATGCGACTCCAGTTTGGTGTCTTCACTTTTCAATGATCACATTCAAAGTAGGCCGCAGCCTTGTCTGGCCCGTGGGCTACCTTCAGACTTTGGAGTTTTGCTTCTTTTTTTTTTCCCTTCTACTTCTTTTTTTTTGCCAGCCCCGGATACTCGAGGCTCTTTTGATTCTCTTTCAGTCTGGAGTCAAGAATAAAGCTGATTGCACTTTTGCTAGGGGCGGCTTAGCGTCGAACGTGCCTGCCTGAGGAACATAAGCTAGTTAATTCAATGTTATCCTGCAAATCTCCTTTCAAATTGCGCCCCTCCAGACATGCTTTCATGTATTGTCTTCGTCTTTGCATCCCCGTTTTCTGTTTCCTCCCCAATTCACTTCTTTTTTTCCTTGATTGAAGATTTGAAAAGGATTATCAGCTGCATCATGATTATTATTCGATTTTTTTCTTCCTTAAATGCACCAAGTCTCATCGGCGAGTCCTGGCGATTGTGTTAACATGGCTAAGCCGCCGTCCCTGTTAACGCGGTGTGCCATTTCATCCCTAAATTAGCCAAGAGCCGCAGGCGAGGCAGCTGTGAGACGGCTCCCTCAAAACCGCGGCCCACGGACACCTTGACACGCGCTAACGCGGCTAGCGCTTCACCTAGATCATTGCTAATTAGTGTGTCACCAGATTGCGTGGCGCAGTGCTGCCTGCCGTCGTTATGTTGTGACACACTCACCCACTCGCAGCTACACCCAAATCACACCGGAACGAGCTGGGAAACAAAGGCGTCGCCGTCCCCCTACAGGCTGCGCCGTTCATCCGTAGCAAACGCTCAGCGTCTGGCTGCTAAATGTCAAGCTATCGCACTGACTCTCTGCGTCTGTTTGTGTGTGTGTGTGTGTGTGTGTGTGTGTGTGTGTGTTTGCACCAGCGAGGATGTAAAACAAAAGGTTTACATGTGATCTACAGGTGTAAAAAAGCGGGACAAGTGGCGAGCAACAGCAACATATTGATTTCCTGGTGGAGCCGAGTGACTGAGGACCTTTTGTCCAGGCAGCTTTATGATCGCCGCCGCACCTTCAATAATCTTGATTGTGCCTCGTTAACGCCTCTGTCCGGTCGCTCCTGCTTGATTATTTGGAGTGAAGTTGAAAATTTTCAACTCGGGAACAACGAGTGTTCTGACCTGTGCTTTTTTGCGTCGACTCCTTTGCCCCCTGAGTTGTGTGCACTTGTTCCTCGGGTTAATCAGGAGTATCGCTTTTGCGTAAATCCCCAATTTTTTTTTTTTTTTTGCAACGTCGTCGCGATAAGGCTGGGAAACCGGCCGCGCTATCTGATGGAGCTGCTCCTTCGGCTCCGGAGGGCTAAGTGGAATAAACGTTGGGGATGAGACTACGAGCCTTCATCATCCCAACAGAACCGTTGCTCTTAACACCTCAATTATGGGGTCTGACATGAATCTTACACCACGTCGTTTACTCACACACTAAAACCTTTATGCTTGGAGACTTTGACTTATGGCTCCGCTCGACTTTAAGCGCCTTCTTTTGCATTTATAATCAATATGCAGACATGTAATAGTTTATAACCCGTATAACGCGGAAATCAATGCAGGGAATTTAGCTCAGAGCGAAGGAACACAGTGTCGATTTTTTTGCGGCTTGCTCGAAGCGCCTTTTGGATCATCAAGGATGAAGAATTTATCCCCTGAGCAACATTGTCGTGTTAAACACTCGTGTGGTTGCAAAGCAAAGCCCCCCGTGAGGGGGGGGGTTTGTTGCTCTTCTGGTGGAGGGACGACGACCGCAGAGGGTGGGCTGGATAGTGAGGGAGGTGATGGGTGATAGGGAAGAACAAGATGGGGGGGAATCGCATCTACGTGGAAAATTTTTAAGGTGCACTTTGACACCCGAACAGCGGAAATGTCGTCTCGGCTACGGTGAGACGCAGACCTTGAACAGGAGCCGGGCGGCTTCACCGCAAATTCACTTCACGTGCACTGGGCTGGCGCCATTAGATGAAAGGTCAGGGGGCCTTAAAGATCATTAGAAGTTGTCCTCAGGGGGCCAGTTTGAAATTCCATTACTTTTGGCACTCAGGGAAAGAAAAAAAAGAAAAGCTATTTCAGCCAAGAAAGTGACGTGGGAGTGGCAGAGAAAGGAGCCGCCCGCGTCGGCCGCGTCGTGAACATTTAATGTGCTCGCACGGCTCCGCTCATAAGCCGACCCTGCAGGTGAGCCCACCACCGCCACCACCGCCTTGTGTTGTCCACGGAACTTTGTAGTTGCAGCTTCGGTCTTCTTGGCTTTGAGTCGGGAAGGCCACTGCTTGAGCTTGTCATGTGTAGATCTGAGATCTTCACGAGTCTGTTGGATTATTTTCACACGTCAGTCTTGGAAGGAGTCCATGGGAAACTCCAGCAGGTCCGCTGCCTCTCACATTCTATATCGTCCACTCAGATTCCTTCACTGGCAGTTAAGCTAGTCGCTACTGGTGCGACAAGCTCCCTATGCTGATCCACAGTGTCTCACAGCTGTAGTTGTTTTAATTTTTTAAGCCCTTTCCAACTTTTCTTTGCTCCCATTTTAATGAGGAACTGTTGTCCATCGCTGATGAAACTGCTGCTCTTATGGCCCCATCCACACTGCAGCAGGCGTCACTAACTCTTCCCACGATGTGCAGCCCTGCTGCTGAAAAACCCTTTCACATTGGAGGCTTTCAAGTCCGACGAGACCAAATTCACATTAGGTTTGATGTAGGTGACAAAAATGGCTATTTAAAATAAATGTAATGCGCGCACTGTGTGTTGTTGTTGGTGAATGGTCAACAGACTACTTATACAGCGCTTTTTCATCACCTTCATGCGACCCAACGTGCTTTACAAAACCTCTCATTCATGCACACACACACACATACCAATGGGCAGCTGCTGCCAGGCTCAGTGGCAGCAATTCATGGATCAGTGTCTTGCCCAACGACACTTTGACATGTGGACAGTTGGAGCAGGGACTGGAACCGATCCACCTTTCGGCCGTTGGTTTCTGCTTCTTGCTGCTCCTCTTCCACTCGGCCTTCAGAAAGGAAATCTGGTTTTGTTGTGTGAAATCTTGTGGGTCATTCTTTCAGATTAATACGTGAAATCAGTCAGATTTAGGTTGAATCGAAGCATTTTCGATGATCTTTTGCATTACTGAGTTTGATATTCTCCTGCACTGACTTGCGGGTAACACATTGCACGTTTCTGTTCTCGAATCCATAATTTTGCACGAACCTTTATTGAACAAGCCTGCATTTAGGACAATATGTCAGTTCTGCTTTATGTCAAGGTTAGGCCTTAGTGTAAAGGAGGAGAAGGCATATAATTATTTAGAAAGGAACTAAATAAACATGTTCGGTCAAGGTTGACAGGCATTGAATCTGCTGAATCCATACAAATAGGATAAATAGGAAGTTCATTCAGTCTGCTCTCCATTGTCATTAAAGTGAACCGTTCTCAAAGACTTGTTCGGGATAAATAAAAAAAAAAACTGTTGAAAGATGTGAAAGACATCTGACATTAGAAAAAAGTAGAATTAACCATATAGATCAATTCTATAACATTTGCTGTGAATTGACTGTGAAAAGAAAAGAAAATGTGTGGCTTAAAAAGCAAATTAATGAAAAGTGTTCCTGGCCCTTTAGCTGCACTTGTGAACTTGTTTATTCCTAAACGTTTCAGGCATTTGGCCTGGCAGGAAAGAACCAACTCTCCAGAAATCTGTTTGTTTGTTTGTATCTGCTGTTGCGTTAAGGGAGCAACGACCTCTGCCTCGTCTTCAGTCCTAGTCCTTCACCCAGCGCTCCGCCACCGTCGGTACGTAAAGGCATGGAGGTGAATTCTGTATAGATTCAACATCTCCTGCTAAAAGAAGATCAGACCCTTTGTCTGAGCCTGGTCGTGCCGTCTGACAAGGCTAATCAGAAAGTTTTTCTGTCTTCTTTGAAACTTCATATCTAAAGCTGTACATTGACTTGCTTATTTATTTATCTTGTAAAATGTGCTGCAGCAGCGCTGTACCGTCCTGGCTGCTCATCTCATCATGCACATTACGTGCCAGCACTTAAGACATAATTGAACAAACTGTTTCAACAAATTTCCCTGCTCACGCAGGATTTATGGCGAAGGACAACAATTTTATTGACAGCTTCATCAAAATCAACAACCCCAGTAAACAGTAACGGCTGTCCGCCTCCCCTCAGCCTCAGAAAAATAATCTCAGAATTTTCAGGAAAAAATAAGCTTAATTTATTAGTTATCAAGTTGAACCTTAATTCTAAACTGCACCCGGTGCACTAAGTGTCCACTTTATTAGGTACGATGCTGCGGCGCAGAAGTGGTGAGGACAACTTGCTGAAGTCCAACGTGAGCATAATAAATGGGCAGAAAGAGGATTTCAGTGACTTTGACTTCCATTGAGCAGCGGTCCTGTGTTGGTTCACCCACTGGCCACTTTATTAGGTACACAGTACGAGCGTGATGAAGTAGCCAACAGGCATATACGGCTGAAGGCACTGCCCCAGATGCGATCGTAACAGACGAGGCTGCGTTCACGCCACCTCCGACTGGGTTGTGAGGAAGCAGCGGGGTTCTTACATAATTGACGAAACAGGACGGAACGGAACGGTCGGCTCCTGCAGTTTGTTGCGTTTCGTTGGACGTGTGATCGGCAGCCGCAGCATGAGGCAGCGAAAAAGTCGAGCCGGGCTTAACTTCTGCTGAAAGTTGTTGTCGGATGCGTTGGTGGACAGTACGGTTCTTCTGTCCCGGAGAAAATGGATATGCGCTGGTGTTTTATTGTTTGGTTTACTGTCTTTTTTGAATGTTTATGTCAGTGGTTCCCAAATGGTTTGATGAATCCGGCTGGCGTCCCTGGAGGCCAGTCCAGCTGAGCCTTGGGAGTTTCATATACACACAGGTTTTGTTTTGTTCCTTTGTTTGTTTTGTTTTCTTGGGTCTTTTAGATGCTTTCATTTTCACAATAAAGACACCAGACAAGCCTCAAAGTAATTAGATTACGGGAACGTTTCACACGGACATGAAAAAGAACTGAGTTTTATTTCTGTCTTCGTCATGGCTTTTGCTCAAACAGTTTGAAAATAAATATCTGTGTACCTCCAGCGTAATCCGTTTTTGTGTTCAAAATCAAACACTAGCACAGTGAAATTGGGCTGCTATTTGAGTCCGATTATCTTGTGTTTTTTTTTCCTTCATTGATGCAGAAACAAACCAAAAAAAAAGAGAGAAAATGGATTTGTAGTTTAGTTCCGTCAACGAGGGATGCCTCACTGTTTTGTCTTTGCCCCCTCCCAATTTTTTGGTTTACAGGCTGACGCGGGGAAATCGATTACTAAGGTACACAGATTTTTGAAAGCCAACCATCTAAACAAGTGGCGTTTCAGGACAAGCGCAGCGCAGGCTTTTTCCTCAGTGTTTTAATTAAAGCGGAGCCTCGTTATTTTTGTTTTTTTCTTGGAAGCTCTGCGACAGCAGCTAGCAGATGCCCGAGTTTAGTCAACACCTCAGCACTGCGTTTCAAGCCTGCTAAATTGCCTGTCATCCGCAGATGTTGACTAGCAGAGGGGAGCAGCTTGACAGCTGATGTAGCGCATGTGGTTTTAACTCTCACGGCAGGGGAAAAAAAGAAGGCAGCATGAAATCCCCAGGCAAGCTTTTTTTTTTTTCACCAATCCCACCATCCCAGAAAAACACACACTTACACAGACACACACACCATCCTATTTTAAACAAACCTATAAAAGAGCCCCTCTGGTAAGAGGACATTACCGCCTCAAGCTAACGGCTTAAGCTAACGGGAGCACCTGTTATATAAAACACATCAGGAGACCAAACAAAAACAAACAAACAAAAAAAAACCCAGCAAATTGTGTGCCATTCTCATTCTCGCCCGTTTTATGCGCATATAGCCGTGCGCTCGGTGCTCAGTTTCCCGTTCCGGATGGTTGGCGCTGACAGATGTCGGCGATGCTAGCGCGCGTCCAGTCACACGTGAGAGGCGGAGAATGGGCTCGTTGTGTGCTTACCGGAGAGGCGTCCCTTGCAAGTACAATCTGACGCCTCGTTGGATTTTACGCATGTGTGTGTGTGCACCGCCGATGGCATGCGCGGGAAGAAGAGCCGCAGACACATTAGCCGCACCTGTGCTACGACCGCCAGCGCGGACCTGACCCGCCGGGTGATATCCCTGGAAACGAGCGCGCTCTGACTTTGGCTTGGAACGCCGGCCGCACGTTCGCTCATGTCAACTGACAGGATACGAGCGCAGATGGCTCCCGATGTCGACGTGGTCAGCGTGAGTCAGTGAGCCGCGGTGGGTGTCGTATCCTTCATGAGTGTGTGTTGATGCGCCGGGGATGGTTCACTCGGTGCAGTTTCCCTGCTTATTATCATGCGAGCGTGCGGAAGATGAAGCCTGTTCTTTACAACTGCTCTCTGGCCTGAACCAAAGGATGCCAAGAACAATGTTTGTACACTCAGTTCAAAATGAGCTCCTTTTTTTTTTTTTTTTCGACGGCAGTGCAGGCCACTGGTTTTATTGTGGTTTCTGAGGGTTCCAGTGGTTCCTTGAAGAGGGTTTTAAAGGGCCACTTGCGTTTTGGGACTGAGGAGGAGGTAGACACCGTTCGACTAATCATAGTCATTTCTTCAGGTTATTTTGTGATTTCATGCAAGTCATATAATGAATGATCCATTTATGAGTTTGACATGGATTTTACAAAAAGCTTCCTGGAAGATTTTTATTTTTTATTTTAGATTAATGCAGTGGCAGCAGGAGCTGGCTATGTCTCTCGGTGGTCAATGCCGGAACTGCAGCAGACAGAATTTCCCGGTGACCTTTAGCTCAGACTTTTTAAATTGACACGCAGCAGCAGATCTGCGGCTGCTTTCATTAAAAGCTCCTCAACAATCTTTTGGCCTGTTTGTGTGTGTGCAGCATTTGATGGCATAATGAATGAAGGCTTGTCATGGGTTGAATAAATATAATCTCATGCTGTCCCTGGAGTCTCCTGTTGTTGCTGTCGCTGTATTTGTGTCAGTTTTGGAATCTGACCCTGGAAGTCCAGAGGTTATAAATATTTGGTAACCAGGGAGTGCTCCATTTAAAATAAATCCTTAATTATACCAGAAAGGCCTAGAGTTATGTGAACCCACATCAACTGACCTATTGTATGAAGTTTTAAACGTGCTTGCGTGCCAGTTTAGGTAAAGTGAGCGAATAAATAATACACATCTCTCTTTCCAATTAAATCCAGCGGTTCCTCCGAATCACTTGAGCTTGGCTGCACACAGAGAGTCAAGAGAAAGTCAAGCACCGGGTATAATTCACGTTAATGATGCGAGTCGGATCATCAGCCCAGGCACGTGCGCACCGAGCTCTTTCAACAGGGATCCCGAGCGTCCTCCCTCATTTTACACATCCCCCTCAAAACGCCGAGGTGGAGTCACTCCGAGGGCGCTGATGAAGGCTGCTGATACTCCAGACGGCTTGCCTTCCTGTTTTTGTCCTCCCTGAAGCCTCTGACTTCCCCACTCTGGCTCCCACTGTAATGCTGCACGCGTGCCGTCCTCCCTCCCCCGGCGATCCCATGTGGCAGCGCAGCGTGGCTACTGCAGGAACCGGGGGGGGGGGTGAGGGGTGTGCGGTCGAGGGGAGGTTGCTGCGAATCGGCGTTCAGCCAACAGTTAGCGCCGCATAAAGCCTTTATCACACCTAAACGGCTCCGTCTCCCAAAGCCAGAGAGAGATAAGCGCTGCCCATTCATCTGTAATGATGTGGAAGCAGGAGGCAACCGGAGTGAGTTGAGAGGGGAGAGAAGGGGACTCTGTGTTGGGCCTCGGGGGTGGGGAGGCTGGTGGGCTGCACTCTTTTTAGCCATTTACCAACAGGGCTTTTTTTTTCTATTTAATTTTCTTGGATTTAAATTGATTGCGTTGAATTTAAAGGTGGTGTTCTTTTTTGGGGTGTATAAATAATGTAATTATCAGCAAGGTTGAAAGTAGATGCAGTCACCAATTAATAATCGGTGCCGGGGAAAGTTTCTCCCCCGACTTCAAATTGAGTTTTTGCAACCAGGTTGAATATTTTAAGACACTTTTCTGCGTCGGAGTTGTGGGAATTTGTTCCCTTTTGCGGCTCAAGTCACACTTAATTGTAATCTTTGTTTTTTTTGTTTTTTTTTTGCACCAATGCGTCACGGTGAGAATGTTACAGCTTTTGCACAATGGAGAGAATTCTCTCGGGGAGACTATTATCAAAGACGTGAAGTCAGTTGTTGTGAGAGACGAGGATGCAGGGGGCGGAGTCAGACGGAGGCAGATGCTTCGCCGTGTCTGACCCTGAAGGGAACGACTCGCGCTCTCTTTTAAGGTTTGACTTACGACCAGCATTAACGGGTCGTCGCCCAGATTCTGTCCCTCGCACACCGTCAAGGTGTCACGCGGAGCGCTCACTGTACAGAGGTAAACAAGGAGGCCGAGGCCACAGATGTGACCGTGTACAATTTATTTATTCGAGGCTATCGTGCAGAGAGGGGTAAACATGTGAACGTTGAAATCAGCTGATGGAGGGGAAAGGCTGGAGGAAAGAGGAACGCGCTGGCACCTCAGGAACACTGCGATGATGGCACTGTGACGGGAACAGTGGCGGCGGAACAGGTTTCATCAGGACTTCCAGGTCTCAACGGCTGCTTTTGGCTGATACGTTTGCTTCAGTTTGGGCTCGAGTCAGGTGACCTAAATGCCGAGGAGAATTCCTGCATGTCTCGCGTTCCTGCTTGGACTGAAGACGTGTCAGATTGAGAAAGAAGTCCAGATCTAACGGGATCAGATTATTTTTTTGGACCGGGGTTTGAACATTTGGTGTGGGTATCAGATTGGAGCTCCTCCAAGCTGTCAAGCTGTGTGAACACAACTTTAATGCACAGTGTTCAGTGAAACTGAATCAGTCACCCATTTAGTCATCCAAAAAGGTGGCGTAAGCCTTTCTGAGCAGATGTGTTGTGAACATCCGGTCGCACGCTGCAATATACACACAGCAGAATTAAAGTAGAGTCTCTGGTTAATCAAACAGCGGACAAGGCTTCAGGGAGCCCAGTCTCACAGGGAAAATATGCAAACGTCCTCACAGAGACTCGATCAAGTCCGATCAGAACGGAAGTGTGCGGATGCGCCAACATCTTGAGAGGGAATTCATTGCAACAGCAAGTAGGAAGTGAACAGAAAAGAGACGACAGGAAGCAGCTGCAGAGCAGCGGCTGGTGGGGTCGCGGGCCAGCGCTAGGATTGAAAACAACAACAGCTACACGGTGGAGCTTTTAAAGGGGAAAAATATTGTGTTTCTTATCTCTGACTGCCAAGTTTACAAAATGTAGGCTCCCACTGCCGAGAAGGCCACTAATGAGTCTGACCACAAGACAAACGGCACTGAATGCTGCCGCGGGTTTTCGCTCAGGAAAAAAAAATCAGAGTGCTGTATTTCTGTTCAGGTGAAAACCTCTAATGACGGGAGGAAGGTTTTGTTACCAGATTCATTTACCGCTGGCTTGTCATCTGCCACGCCGTTTGTTTTGTTTTGTATTTTTGCGCTTTGCTGAATGTTTTATTTTCAATTTTAGGATCTATCTTTTCCTTCCTTTGCTACAAAACAAACCACTGCTCTGTGTTTGATTATTATTCGAGTTGGCCCTTGACTTGATCATTGGCTCTTTCCAATATTTCCCCCTGGGAAAACAATTGCGTGATCACATCATTTAAGACAGAAACCCTCTGTAGTCGGGTGTCTCATTTATTTTCACCACTACTTATCACTTTGCCAGATGGGAAATGAACCTGCCTGTGTTTTCTGCCTCCTCAAGCGTATGTCCGAGGCACACATGCTGTATTTGCTTCCGCTGACTGGCCTCCTGTCTGTGTCTTCCAGGTAAAACCTGCTCCCTGACTTCAGCTCTGGAGTTCCACCGAGGAAGGCGGATGCGCCTGCCTGAGAATGTTACCCGGCTCTCCGGATCGCCATGTCACCCTAGAAAATCTGACCCCATCCGCCGATCCTCTTGTAGCTTTTACCTTTATTTTCAGTCTCCCGTGACCCGCTGAGCGCGTCGCCTCCCTTTTTGTTGAACTCTTCCTGATATGTCAAGAGGAACTTTTATTTTGGACATGTTGTTTTTCCCTCTTCATGCCGCGGGCCACCAAGGCGGCGGTGGGAGGCGTCGCCCGGAGCGGATGGCCAGTCGCTGTCTGCTGTTGCTCCTGGGACTCGTGCTCAACCTGGTGCTCTCCTCGTGCCAGCGGGTTGACCTGAAGCACCCCATCGTGTCCACGGGCTACGGAAAGATACGAGGCATCAGAAGAGAGCTCAACAATGAGATCTTGGCCCCGGTGGAACAGTACCTCGGAGTGCCATATGCCACCGCGCCCATCGGAGAGCGCCGCTTCCAGCCTCCGGAAGCTCCGGGCTCGTGGCAAGAGATCCGCAACGCCACACAGTTTGCGCCGGTCTGTCCCCAGAATGTACATGGGGTTCTGCCCGAGATCATGCTGCCGGTGTGGTTCACCGACAACCTGGATGCCGCAGCGACGTACGTTCAGAACCAGAGCGAGGACTGCCTATACCTCAACATCTACGTACCCACTGAGGACGGTGAGTGAGAAGAAAGAAAAACTTTTTTTTCTTTTAATCTGTCAGTTTTTTCTTTGCATTTAAAAAGGGTCAGAATAAGGTCAGCATGAAACATTTTCAGAGCGTAAGAGCAGCGAGTACTCCTTTCAAATGTTTTAAATTATACATGTGTCCATCCAACTGCATTGTAAGAATTGTTCTCTAGGGGGAGAAGGAAAAATATATTTTAAATAAACCAAGAGAAACAGAGAAGAAATGCTTGCCATTCAGTTTTTACTGTTCATATTAGATTTTTTTTTTCCCGTTTCACAACATATTCCTGTTATTTACTGCGCAGCATTTGCTGATGTGATGTGCAACTGCAGCTGTCGGACCACTTGGTTCAAAGCACCAACGAGCATTTCAACTTAACAGTATTAAAAGTAATTGTGTTGACCTGCCACAATTAACCTTTTCAATGAGACTTGCCAATGCACTTTCTTAGCAACACTGTAATCAATCAAAAGTCCATTGATATCTTGCATAAATGTCCAATGAGAAACAAAGAACAAAATTCATTTAACAATGTTTTCCAACACATCGTCTCTAGCCTCTCAGTGAACTCACCATCAGTAAGAATGAAGTCTATCCATTTCCTTTTTAACATGCTCCACTTTTCAAAAAAACTGTGTTCTGGATCATCCAGTCACACGCAGTTGCTGATAAGTCTCTGATACTCAGTTTCTTTCTTTCTTTCTTTTTTCTTTTTACCCAGTTTCTAAAGCTTGAGTTAGCAAACAGGGGCCCTAAATATGCTGATTTCTGAAGACTATTTTTGAGAGATAATTGGCTGAGGCAAATGAAAATGTGGTAATACTATATGGATAGGACCTTTAACTAGAAGAAAGGCAAAATCTATCAAAAGTTTGCAGAAAGGTCTCTGTGGAAGAAGCTACCCATACTGTTTATAAACCCTATACATCACCTCATTAAATGACTGTTTAACAGCTGTGGCTGAAAGTCCCTTGCGCAGTGCTTTAACTGCAACAGAGTTGTTGACCCTGACATGTATTGTTATTTCATGGATGAAGAACATAAGTAATTGGAACATGTTTTCAGTGCAGTACAGTACTGACTTCTTTTTTTTCAGCTGTAAGGACTAGAAGAACTTAAAATAAGTTAAATTTGATGTCCATGAAAAACGGATTTGAATTCTGATGCTCGAAGCAGCTAAATCCTCAATTCTCAACGGCCAGTACGTTTACATAATATTCGACAGAACAGATTTATCGTGTTAGGTTGAAAAAAACCCCAAAATTAAACAGAATTGTCCAAAGCCGTGCTCAGACAGAGTAAAAATGTTTCTACCTGTATACGCCACAGTTTGACTTAAACTGGTCCAGCTGCTCTGCACATGCTCCCAAGCTCGCTTTTGACCCTGAAATCAAACACTTTTGCATCACAAAAAGCAAAGCTGGCAGCAAAAAATTGTCACTGTCAATTTGTGGCTTGAAGTTCAGTACTGACATGCTGAAAGGATTGATATCAACACATGTCTTGGCATTTGGTATAGTTCATCAATAAATTACATCTTCTGCCAATCCAGCATACTGGGACAAGGGCACGAGCCTGGTAGAGGAATAACTGCCACTCAACCTCACTTTGAATGCAAGCACAATGAGGTATTTGCACCACAACTGTAATTCTAACAACCAACTGTTGGAACATTTATGGTGACCTTCACAGTAGATAGTCCAATTTTTATGTAGTGGTTTTATTATATGGCTTACATTTACAACTCTGAAATTCTATAGTTAATGACAGATTATAAAGATCCTGTTAATTAAGATACTGCTCAGTAGTGAGAAGGATTAAATGGGTGAGGCTGCTCCTCTCAACTCTGGGATGAGAAATTTAGAACATGAATATAGCTGTAATGTGGGACCTCTAAAGTGTATATATTCCCATGGCCATTTTGGATGGTGTATGCTGTATGTAGTTACACCCAACAGGGCCTTTCCATGGTATTTAGACAAGTAACAAAATTTTTATATGGAAAGGTGGATGGAGCTTTTCAGTTTCAAAGAGCAAGCCAACGTGGACGTTCCAAAAACCTGCTTTCTATTGTTTGGCCAGCAGGAATGACCAAAGTTGGTTGCAGAAAGAAAAAATGGCTAGCTGTCAATACCGTAAGGATCCATAAATTCATACCATTACATTTGGTCTAAATTTCTGAAGAAAAAAAAATTCAGCCAATAGGCTTTACAGTAAAGTCCATTTTGTCATTTGGTCTAATTTTGAGGGAAAAATGGCCAAAATTTGTAGGCTAGGCTAAAGTTTGATAGCCAACCGATATTGGGGCACACTGTGCACTCACTCCAATCTCCTTCGGTCGCACATTCACATCCAAATGTGGAATCTTTCAGTTTCAAAACGGACCAGAAGCTCAAAATGATGCTAAATGTGAAACCAGTCCCTAGGTTTCAGTATTCGCAAACCAATGGGTGAAATCACATTGACTCCGTCCATCTTTAAATATAGTCCATGGTTTAGATTCAATTCAGCTTATGTGCATGTTGAGGAAGTGCAGACCAATCTCTTATGACCAGTTGTTCACAATGAGTGCAAGCACACAACCTTTTTCTAAGGCAGTATCCTGAAGCGGATCCTGACTCTGGAATAATGGGTGGCAAGAAAAATCCGGAAGAAACCAGCCAAGTTTGAAAGAAGAATACTACAATAACTGCATTTAAGAACAACGTCAGGATGAATGAGCATGGTATAGCCGGGTGCACTTTGTGCTCTAACGATCCAGCGTAGATTGCTGTGGGAAAGCTGCAAGGGAAAGGACTCAAGGTAGTAGATTACCTTTGGAGGCCAAGCCAGTGGAAGTGATGATAGCGAGCATGGCTAATGATAAAATGTTAAAAGGGCCATGAGTAATGGGCTGAACCTAGGGAGGGAAAAATGTTTTGTGCATTTTTGCTAATGCTTCTACGGTTTATTGAGCCATTGCTGCTGCTGCTGCTGCTGCTGCTGTTGTTGTTCTAGCTGTAGAACTAAATTGGTACCTTACTTAACGCTATTCTGCCAGTGTGGTTGACTGTTGAAAAGAGGATCAATAATTGTTGGGATCAATCATTGAAGGGTCCACATGCCACAAAACAATAGATAGATAGATAGATAGATAGATAGATAGATAGATAGATAGATAGATAGATAGATAGATAGATAGACAGTCTGTTGGCTGGCTGTTTAGCACGTGTGTCATATTCTTGCCGAGAGGATGATGTAGAACGTCCTGTGCTGCTCCCTCGGGAGAAGGTGTGCAAATGAGTGAGACTGATTGTACATGTCGGCCTGTTTGCTTGTCAGAATCTGTCACTTATTGTCAAGGGTCAGTGCTTGCACAAGGCCCACGCTGTCCCCAAGGATACGTTTTCGCCTTGTGTGAAAGAGAGCAGTAGAGACCAAAGTGCAGTAAATCTAACAGACAACATTTTGCTGTTGTCACAGTCCTGTCAACGGCCAAGTCTGTATTCTGTGGCAGTGTTATATTTTCTATGACAATGTAATGGTTGACATACAGTTTTTATTTGATTTGATATTTTTCAGATCTGTTACAGGTTTCTGAAGCCTTCAGCGCCAGCTCCCTTTGATGCATTTGAATTGCAGATTTCTCTGAAACATTCCTCTTGTGTCACCAACCCTCTTAATGAGGTTCCGTATTGCACAACATTTGCTTTACCATTGCATTCAAACAAATATATGCCTCCTTGAGCAGTCATCGAACTCTCCAGAAATTAGAAGTTACCGTGTCACTTGTTTTGTTTACTAAATTTTTCACAGAGGGTATGCTAAAGCACACAGCCCAGGAAAACTGCCCATTGTGATGTCATAACTATCCCAGGTTAGTGAAGACCCCAGCCAGTTCCCACTCTGAGGCCACCTCAGGACCACATTGTTTTTGTTGCCTTCAAAACACAAAAGAAGAGCTAAGCTCCTTGTTTTATCAAGGAGCTAAAACAAGCATTTTGTAAGGGGCTGTAAACAAAGGGCTTAATAAACTTCTTCTTTTTCTCCCTTGAGCTATAGAGTTTGACGGTTATTTGTGAAAGCTAAAGAATTGATCAGTTTCCTGTAAGACGAGCAATATTTTCACCAGTATCAGCCAGACGTGTGTGGATGTCAGCATTGTTTGCTGGCTTTCATGCCAGACTGGTGTATAATTACAGGCAACAGCGCCTTAGTCCAGCTAAAAAGCTTCCAAATCAAGAACTAAGGGATTTTAGCCAATGAATAAATAACATAGATAAAGATAAATTTGAAGCATCAAGCGACAGTGTACAAACACAACCAGACTTGGCAACTGGGTTACTTCAGCATGTTGCTGTGTGTGCTACTCTGTTTGGCAGAAAGCAGCTACAATCCCACTGATGACAGATTTATATGGGTCACAATTAATTGGCAATAACAGAATTGAAAGGAAGAAATGAATCTTTTCTTTCCCAAATCTGATACTGACTGTTGGTCTGATCACTTTACAGTGGCACTTTGGTAGTATTTTAAAACCTGACCCTGATCCCTCGATCTGAGTATCTCGACACCAAAGTCTCCTACATCTGATTAATTTGAACACCAATGGTGACTACACAAGGATGTAGACTGCTGCACACCCATATTGTGGTCTCTGTGCTACATGGTTTATATTAAAGCAGTACAGACTGGCGAGATGCTGCTGAACGGCACTGAGCGTAAAGAAATGGAGCCTAGCCAATGACACAGAGAGGTTTCCACTTCCTTGGCAGTTTAAAGGCGGTGGGTGCTTCCCAACACCCACTTGGTCTTGGACTGTGAACATACACGGCAAAGCTCCCTCTACATTATTGATGTTGTTTTCACATTAAGGCTGTGAAACGGGTGTAACACAGCCACCTTCCTCATTTAATGACGATTCCTATACCACGGACAAACACTAGGGGGTGAACAAGTGTGTTCGCATCAATCGATTAACTGGATTTTAGAGTCACGCATGCTCACATCCAGGTCCCCAAATTATAAGAAACAAATGGTCACACAATAGGAAACATAACTTGTCCCTAACTGACGATTCCTTGATATCATTTACCCACATTTAAAACTTAAAACCTCTAGTTTACAGAGGCTTGAATTCCACTTCAGCGGTGGCTTCATCTGATATCTAAGCCCGCAGTGCTCTCATTGGACAGGTGCTGTCCATAGTCTTTGGATCCAACGTCTCCTTTCTGCTTGCATGTTTACCCACCCCGCTTCCTAGGATCGTCCCCTCCTCCTCTCTTCACGATCTTTATTCAGATGGCAAGAGAAGGGATCGCTCCTCTGAATGCAAAGAGGCTCTGTGTCCTTCCCAAGTAGGACTCTGTGTAGCGTGCCGCCTTCAAAATAAAATACAAATCAGGTTTGAGGGAAAGAAAAAAAAAATTGTGAAAACCACAGACCACAACTCTGCCTCTATTCTTTGCTCAGGCTCTCCAGGCATGAGCGCTGGCTCGGTGCATTTTCTAATTTCCTCTGGAAGCTGCACAGCCAAGAGTATAAGATGGTTCATTTTTATTGCGGCTCGAGCAGCCATTTACTGCGCTCTTTATTAAAAACCATATTTCAGGAAGCAGGACAGTGGAGGCAAGAATGGACCCGGAGGCAATAGGAGCAAGAGCGCTGGGTTTTAGGGACGGCACGTGCTGAGAGCTACCGCTAGGATGCAGGAGGTCGGACCGAAGCTGTGTGTCTGACGCCTTGTCAAACTGACAGGCTACCGTATTACGTGACGTGCTGCAGCTTCATCCCGTTTACTGCGCCGAGGACATGCAGAAGGACGGCAGACAGCTTTGGATCAGACCGCTCGCTCGCTGAACCGAAAGAGAAACCAAGAGATGGAGCTGCGAGAGAGGTCAGACAGGGCTGGGATAATCCCAGGCCAAACTCTTGTGTGTGTTAGGCCAGCGTATTACACTGACAAGAGGGCCTTTGCGTCACATGATATTAAAAATACTTGTAGGAGTCCATGAGTGGGGGAAAAAAATATTTAGTTTTGACAGGATTCTCCTTTGATTTATTTCAGAGAGTAACTTTTTAATTAGTTTGATTTTTTAACAGGAACCAATATTTAATTTGTCAAGTTACCATGGTAAAATCAAAACACTTAAATGATCAAACAACAATTCAAAAATTGGTTTCATTTGAGATATTATACTTCAAATTTTTTGCAAATGTCAATTTGCTAGATAGTCAATATTATCATACTAAAATAGCACTGTTAGTGTCATTAAAACAACCTTGTTAATGTACTACCTGTTTTAGTGACCAAATCTGTGCTTATTTTGTGTATTAGGGGCCATGTACTTAAATTTCCAGTGTTCAAAATTTGGCTTAATTTATGATTTTTATATTGGTAAAGCCTGCGATGAACTGGTGACTTGTCCAGGGTGTCACCCTGCCTTCGCCCTAAGACAGCTGGGATAGGCTCCAGCAGACCCCCGTGACCCTGAACAGGAATAAGCGGGTATAGAAGATGAATGAATGAATGAATATATTGGTAAAGCCTAACATACAGCCTATAAATACATAAATAAAAGTGTATATATATATATATATAAATAAAAGTATATATATATATATATATATATATATATATATATATATATATATATATATATATATATATATATATATATATATATATATATATATATATATATATATATATATATATATATATATATATATATATATATATATAAAAACACCATATTTTTTGAGGAAGCCCGGTGTGGACAATCCAGCACGGTTCGAAATTAGGGTGACTGCTCACATCCTCAAATAAACCCATGAAGAAGAAGGTAGACATAACTGATAGAGAACTGCAGTCTAAACCACTTGATGTCGCTGTTTCCTCCTAAAAATGTCCAAATATTACACACAACGGTTAACATAGTGGCATTATAGATAATGCTGAATTTCGACTCAAGTCCCTAGTTAGAATTGTTTAATCTTACATTTTACTGACCTGCAAGAGGACGAAAGGAATTTTAGAAATCTTGCAATCTTTGGTTGCCTGCCCAGCACCATCTCGTATGAGCCCGTCTGCCATGTCCCTCGTTTGGTTTGTGTCTCTTCCTTCTGGAACATTTTCCTTACTGTTTCTCGTGCCTCTACTAGCCCCAGTTGTCAGTTGCTGGAGTGCTATTCCCCAATGTACCAAAAAACTGGGCAAAAAAATGGATTTTGGAAACTGTAATTATTTTGGTAGAAAAACTGCATAGTGTGAGTTTAATGTAGTGACATAGAGTTGCAGCTTTAAGGAAGTTAGTCAGTGCTGTTAGCATACAAGCAAACAGCACTAACATCATCTTGGAAGTTGACAACTCCCCAAGGTCACAGCAAGCGTGATGGGCCTTTTTGCAGCGGACTACATTCTATACTCGACTCAAATCCACTTTTTCTTGCAGTTTAAAAGCTTTCTTTGTACAGGCAATGTAGAGTAGAAACTTCGGTTTCCATGAGTGCAGTCTGTGAAATCTGATGGGCCTGGCACAGAGTGACTTTTTACAGTGTGGCCTATCCTCACACGGAGGTCAGATCTGTATTCAAAAACAAATGAAATCATTAATTCTCCATTAAGCGACAAGGTGTGGTTTTAGAGTGGTGCTAAATAGTGAGGAAGTGCTGACAAGTCGTCCGATTAATGTGCCTCTTTTTTTTTTTTTCTTCCATTACCGGCCCGTCTAATTGTTTGCTCTTGCAGCCCAGGACCAAACTACTGTACCATCTCCCTGGATGGCAGGAAGTGCTCTCTGGATTGGGGCGCCTGCACGATAGCACTGGCTTGATGCACCCAAATCCATTCTGCATTGATCTTCTTCCATTTAGTAGGAAGATAAGCATATCATATCAGGAAACCATTTTCATGGAGAGAGATGGCTGAAAATGCGGTGTTATAATGACGGTGTCCAGTGACGCTCTGTTTCCTGCCTGTGTTTATTCAGTATGTGAGCCGTGTATACATATTTATATATATAATATTCATGCGTGTGCTGTCAGTTCACGGGGCGGTACTTAGCGGAAAGCAGACGTGTCAGCACCATGCTGGCAGAGTGATGAAGCCCCTGGCAACGTCATGCAGGGAGTTCATTGTGGAGCAGCAGAGTGCGCTGCTGGGTAGGAACAAGTAGGACGGCAACAGTTGATAAGGACGACGTTAGCATCTTTTTTTAAATTATTTTTTTGAAGCGTGTGCGCAGGGAGGTTCTCATGCATCTGCTTTTTCCTTTCTCTTTTTATTGGCTTTCTCCAAGATGTGCCAGTGAAGACAGTGACGTAGCGAGGCCTGTGCAGCCTGACGGAAAGCTCCACGGGCAGAAAGCGAGAAATAAACAAAACAAATTAATGGGATCCTTATCAGTCTAAGACGTTACAGAGCTTGACGTGCCAGGGTGGCGGCTGGGCCGCGATAAGTGCTTGTTCTTTAGTCGCATTCTACGGAGCAATTAACTTGCATTACCGGTGCATGTGTGCAGGGTTCCTTTTGACCTTGAAAGGGGGGTGGGGGTGGGGGGGGCAATCACAAGCAAGCAGGTACAAAAAAGAGATTCATATGTTCATATTAGCAAATTTAGACTCAGTGCTTATGTATTTTTGTTTGTGTTAAAGGTAGCCACAATGTGGATGGTAAGATTACTGATTCTGAAACTGTTTTAAAAATGTTAGAGATCCAACTTAAGGCCAATTCCAAAAGGTTTTCTAACCATGTGGTTCTGTACACTGCATTACAAATACATCCCAAATGTGAGACTAAACGCCTACCGTCCAGCAAAGGCTGCTCAGCTCTCACAGCCAATGAGGAGAGGGAGAGTATTGGGTGGAATCCCTGCCGAGAAGTTTGGCTGTAACTGTCAAAGTGCAGAAGATGTAGTTGCTGATGCTTCCCGCTCTGCTCCATCACGTCGGCTGTTCCGGGACTTCCGTTGGAGGCTGCCCGACGCAAAATTGTAAACTGATATTTTTAATTCAGTTGAGATGCCTTTTTTGATAAATAATCGTTTGCAAGCAGGATGCATATTGGTCCACAGCCTCCTTAATTTTTGGCAGGAGCCCAGCACTTGGTTCAAATTCCACCAGAGCAGCATCAGATTTCTCAAGTCTGAATTTGTCTTTAAGTGACTGGAAAACACTTCACCTCTCATTTAAAAGGCTCAACTGCCTTTTGGATGAGAGGAGAAACGACTTCAAGTGACCAAAAACAAAGTTCAGCAGTCTACAGCACTTAAAGACGGCCTGGATGGCTGAAACCTGCACAGACCAGTCCTACTGTGATTTCTAGCCAAGGTCAAAGGTCTGGAGCAACTGGTGATAAGCAAATCCCTTGAATCAGAGGCACTCGTCAGAACACATTGTAAAATGGTAAATGGACTGCACTTGGGTACCCCAAAGCGCTTTACAAAGGCCTCTCATTCACCCATTCACGCACACATTCATACACCAATGGGTGGTTGCTGCCATGCGAGGTGCTGCCTATCCCCATTGGGAGCAGTTTAGGGTTAAGTGTCTTGCCCAAGGACACAACGACGGACTACCTTTCGGTCAGTGGACAACCCGCTCTACCTCCTGAGCCACAGTCGCCCCAAAACAAGACACTGCATCTATAGGTGCCCCAAGACACACTGTAGTGTTAACAATAGCCCAGCCTGCCTTCAGTGAGGGGGCACAACTTCCATACTAAAGGTCAGGGTAACTGACCCATGCATTCTTTTTCCAAGCATTTATCAGCATTGCATTGTGAGTGAGTCAGCTTTCATGCCTACTGTGTGGGGTTACCAGAGCAACTGACCTGCATGTTCATTTCTCAAACATGTGTCAGGCGTCATGAATGCGTCTACTGCAACACTACCCCAGATCATCCTAATCCCAAGCCAGGAGTTTTCCATGAAGTTGCCTTTTGTTTCAAACATTTGACTTCAAACTGTCACACTTTATTGGTCAGAAAATGTATCTTATTTCAAATGATGACACCTTTCAGGCTCCGTGTTGACTTGCCTGAGTCAGGCCGTGACTGGACCACATCTTGGATTTTTAAGGATTGTTGAGCGATAAGGTTGCCAGCATTAAGCATCAGCTTCTGAATGTACAATGCCACATATTTCTGTTCACATTCAGATACCAAATTCAACCAAATGAGGTCTTACTGATGTTGAGGTTTTATTAATGTAAAGAATGGATCACAGATTTACTCTCTCATTGTCAGTCTGTGCACATAAAATAGTCTTAATGAAATCCGAGGACACAGCCTGTAGAAATAAGAAACATGTATTTGTCACAGTCCTCCTGGGGTAGCATTGATGCTTTATTATGAGAATCGACCCAATACCGGACACATATGCTGTCCTATCTATCAGTACATGAGTATCAGCGCTGCTCCTTCAGACTCTTTTTTTCCACCCTCTCTGACCAAAAGCACTGAAGGCTTGATTCTGCTCATTGATTCTGTACCGAGCAGCAGTGCGTCAGGGCTGACTGGTGGCGAGGTTGATGAGAAGTGGCCACTGGGGTCATTTACAAGTCGGCCTGCCGCTGGATCCTCAGGAGTTAAAACACAGGAATCCGTGTAAATATTTTATCTCCTGCCGTACACAGTCACCCAAACATGAGGAATCTTTTGCTGTACCTCGCCATTAACTTTGCTGCCGTTTTGTCCCCCTATTTTTTTAAACTCACTCCTTTTGTATTCTGTTGTCTTGCCCACCACAGGTCCGCTGACGAAGAAACAAGACGAGTCCACAATGAACAGGCCAAGGGATGAAGGTATATTTTTAATTGGATGTTTTCTCTCTTTTCTTCCCTCCTCCCTGCTCCATTTTTCAAACTCCATGGGGACGGTTGTGTTTGTATTTGTGTGTTAATCATCTCCGGCTCATCACTCACTCCGAGCAAATTACGCCGCTTCTCTGCACACTTTCTCAAAAGCGCGCTTCAGGCCAAAATTCACACCCTTGTTACTTAAAAGCAAAAACAACAACAACAAAAAAAAAACATCAAATGAAATCAATATTCACGGCTCTTTCATCTGCACGTTTAGCCGTGATGAAATTATCGGCTAAACTCTCCGCTGTCATCGGCAACATCAGCAGCCTTCTATTGTATTCTATTTATCTGTATTTATTTTTTTTACCATTATTATTATAATGTTATTATTATTATTATTATTTCTTTAAAAGCATCATCATTTCTGCGCCGGCTGTACATTTTCAAGTTTGCTGCAGTCGAGCGGCGATGCTCTCATTACTCTGTTACTGACGCAGCCGAAATCTTTGCAGACGGCTCGTGCCTCTGCCCCCCACCGTACACGTGCGCAGACGTGGCGTATGCAAGGTAGCGTTATGCACGAGCGGAGGACGTTTGGTTTCCGGATGAGCATGTGCAGATTTATGCCTGAGCGCATGTGCTCTAATTTGTTCCAACGTGTGTGGGCATCCCACACACACACACACACACACACACACACACACACACACACACACACACACACACACACATCAACCCACCCACTCTTTTCTGTTCCCTTTTTTTATTTATTTTTTTTATTTCAGTATTTCAGTCTCTGTGCTATTTGCGTATTGAATTCACCCTCCCGCCTTGCATCTCTAATTGCCGTGGTCTTGGGGAGAGTGAAAGAAAAAAAAAACAAAAACAGACAGATGTAGCTAATCCAATTGTGTGGTTTCTTAACAGCGAAAACAGAGAGAAGGATTCACGCAGGATTGCCCGGGAGAGGGGCAGAGAGATAGAACAGAGATGAAAGAGGAAAGAAAAACTGAGAGCGGTGGGAGCGAAGGGGGAAGGCAAAGAGGAGGTGGTGGTGGGGGGGTGGGGGTTGGAGGGGGGGGTGGGAGGGGGTTGTCATAATGAAGACAGGCGCATGATGAAATGACATTTATGGAACTTTGAAAAGCGAGCGAGATGTGGAGGGTGGGGGGAGGGAGGGGGGGTGGAGAGGGTGGACCAGTGGGAGACGGGTGGAGCTTGACATTTATGCCGACAGCTGACGGATGGTGACGGGATCGGGAGGGTCTCGGGTCTGTGCCGGATCCCCGGACTCACCTCGGCTGCAGGTGCGGCTGGAAGCTGCAGGCTCCCCGACAGTGGAACATTTAGCAGGTTTGAACCCACAGCGGCACAGAGGTGGCTGGTCGCCGCAGCGATAGAACATTAACGGCGAACTCATGCGCTGGAAATGCGTGGCAGTGGGATTGTCAGGGAGGCGGAGGTGGGGGTACCTTGGTAGGTGGATGCCTCCCTGAGGACACTGAGTCCCTTGTTGGCTATGGAGTTACAGGCTGAGGAGAAGCCCTCCACCCTGCGACCCTGCACCACACCAGTGATTGGGCCAACCAGACGTCCTCCTGCCAGTCATGTGACGCGTGGCTCTGGTTTAACACTCGTCCCTCATTTAAGATGGGATAAGATGAGATCGACTTTTGTTGTCGTTCTATTGTTTGCAAGCGCCGCACAGTATTCGCACGTTACTCAACACTGCGTTGATGTTTTTTTTTAAACACATTTTGGTGAAAAGAACTGAGCATTCGTTCAGTTTTGGCACATTGCCAGATGAGGAAAACAAAAATCCAGAATTATGTTTTTAATGTATTTTAATGTATTAATTTCAGGAATGCTGCGAAAAGAGCATTCTACAACCCCTGGCCTTAATTATCCTAAATTAAAGGCCATTAATTAAATCGGGCATCTTTAGAGGGCTGTTATCTGAAAGTGTGAGCAGATCTGTACTTAGCATTTAAGTGTGTGGGTCTCCTCCCCCCCTTTTTGGGGCTGCTGTAGGGTAGCAAATAGTACTTAGCATAATGTATGGTTAATAGAAATTCATGGAGGCTCTATCACAGAGAGCTACAGGTGGCTGCAGTTGGTGCTGAGGATTGAATAAGAAGGATGTTTGTACATTTTTCGCTAATTGGTTGCTATTTTATTCTAATTTCTATAATTTCTTCTTAATATGCAGCAGTTACCTCGGCCCCATTCAAATGCTGCACTATCTTTAATCTTAATGTCCCAGCGGCGCCGATAAATACCTCTATCTATCCAAATTTGATTCAATTAAGACTATACTCATGTTCCTGTAAGCCAACACGATCACAGGCCTTAAATGTCATCAGCGAAAAAGTGTTTACAAGCGATCAGATGAAACAGCAACAAGTCCTTCCCTTTACACTCTGGCTGGACTTTTTACTGTATCCCTGTAATTGCTGCATTGTACCTATGGATGAGCTTTTTATCTTTCATACCGAAATGAATGGAATTTTTTTTTTTAAATCTCCATTTAAGGTCTTATGGGAGGGCTCATTCCCCTACTCTGTATTTTGGCATAGGCCTATTCAAATTTAAATTTGAAATTTCAAGGATTTGAAGTAAGAAGTTGCCAGAAGAGAGAAACAAATAATCCATCCATCCATCCATTTCAATACCTGAGCTCAGGGTTGCGGGGGTCTGCTGGAGTCCATCCCAGCTGTCATAGGACAAGTCGCCAGTTCATCACAGGGCAGAAATAAATAAATTGCTTTTTAATTCTGATAATGTACATTGTTAAGTGGAAAAAAAGCTTTTGTCTTAGTTTGTCCTAACTTGAGTTTAGCTTCACAGTGATGCAACCACAGTGTACCTACCATGATGTATGAGCAAACCACTCACATTTTACTTTCCATTACAGCAACATGTTCAAGCTGTGTTCGGTCCTAAACCAAGTCAGTTTGAGCTGACAACTCCGCCTGAGCAGCATGGAGGACTCTCCTGTCTCCATTAGCACTTAGCTACCATACACTTAGTGTATTTCCCTTTGGGCTGATTCTTTCTCTCTGGGAAATGGTGGTTTTAAATTACAAAATGTCATCTGAGCCTTCACCGAGTTGGGGTTGAGTAGCAAATGGGAGAAATCTCAATATTGGGTGCAGCGGCAGTAAACAGCCATCGCTCATTGATGATCAGAACGCTGCTACAATAGCATGAATTGTAACTTGCACAAAACAAGTCAGTGTCCTTTTCCCAAGGGATGAATACATTTTTGGGGTTTGAAAATGGAACTAATATTGTTCTCCCTGTTGCTGCTGATAACAGTGGTAACAGTCAAGTTGCAGTGATGCTAATGCAGGGGCCGGGCTTTGATGTGGATAAAGTGGACTAAAAATGCAGGATTGTTTTAGGCCAGCGTTCGTCTTGATTCGCCGTGATTATCTTTCAGAAGCGCGACACTAGTGCATTAGCGATCCATCCCTTCCTCCGTGTTTTCATCCTGCGCCGACCCTGCCGCTAATCTGAAAGTAACAAAACACTGATTAGGCCCCTTAAGATGGCAGCTATGTCATTGCCAAAGTGCCTTTCCCTCTCAGGGTTTAATTTATGGTTCCTGTGAGGCGGTGGGGGGGGTCGGGGGTTGGGGGTGGTGGGCTGCAAACGACCTGCTGATATGTCACTCCTCCATACTGTCCTAATAACCCAACTTGTTTACATATCCGGTGGGAAATCAGCCGCGGCTCGGAACGCCGTCACAGAAGGAGACGGGAAAAAGGGAAGCGCGTCTTTCATGCGGATTATTTTTAGCCGCGCGTCATGTGCCGCACCTATATGTGTGAAAGCCTTGCGTGTGTGCGCGCGTGCGCGCGTGTTGGAACGGGAGAGTGACGCACCCAAGTGCATGTGTAACCTGAGATTCAGGTGGTGATGCAGGCGGGTGTGCAAATACGTGAGTGGAATTTGTTACCACGGCAACAGGCACTCAGTGAGTCGGTGCGATGGGATGGCTGGTGCAGTTCTATTAGCGAGAGAGGCAGTTTCCATAGCGACTCAGCATCGCAGCTGCCTATGCAAGAGTTTGTGTGCGCGTGCGTGCGTGCGTGTGTGTGTGTGCGCCTGTTTGTGTGTCTCTGTCTGAATGCTGTGTGAAATCTGTGCGTTCACTGCCGTCGCTCGCCATGTATGACCCCCCCCACACACACACACACACACACCAATCCGTTTTTCTTGGCTGTTTTCAAAGCGACGTCCTTTCTCTTTAACCCTCCCATCTTTTTGTCTCCACCTCATCGCTTCTCTCACACTGCCCTATTTTCATCCCCCCCCGCCCCCCTCTCCCCCCGCCTCCACGGCTCGCCTTCCCTTCCCGTCTCCCTGGCTCGGCGTGCCGAAGCTCATCCGGGTAAACAGATGCCACGGCCGTTATTTATGTTTCCACTTGGTCTGGCTTTGCTACAAATTATCCACAGGCCCTGCACAGTGCAGACGCTCCGTCTAAATGGGTTGCAACCGGCCGTCTCCCTCAGCCCTCGTCCAACACTGAGACATTCAGACCGTACCACGGGGCGCCTGCGCAAAGGGGGGAGGAAGGGGACTAGGGTGAGGAGGAAGAGGAGGGGGGCGAGGGGATTTTTGGGGGAGCGGAACGAGGCACGCGCGCCGACGGGGTGAACCATGGCAACACAGCGACGGGCACCGAGACGGCGGGAGCAGCGGGGACGACGTCGCGAGTGTCGCAGCAGCGTTTGCTCGCCACCCCCACTCAGCGTTAATGACAGTTTGGGAAGGTACCATCGCTCGGCAGGACGGCGGAAACAGACGTCACACTTGTAGAGAATAGGCCCAGCGGGGGAGACATGAAATCCTGGGAACTTTAAGGCCGCCCGCTGTAAATATTTCATGCTTTGCGTCGTCTTCTTCTTCTTTTTCGAAATTTCTTCAGTGGTAGGGAGAAAACAAGGAGAAATGGGTCCGATTCTAGAGCTGGGATAAACTGTCAGACTGACAGGCATGAAGGTCCTACATCCTAGATCACAATTGCCTGTCAGTAAGACTGTTAAAGATTTTTGAGATCTAGGATCTAGAATCTTGGATCTAGGACCTTGATGCCTGTCAGTAAGACTAATAAAGATTTTTGAGATGGACGTTTGAGTGTTGCTGGCCGTTTTTCATTTTTTTGGGTCAAATTGCCTGGGCCTTGCACATCTTTAATATTAATATTTTTTTATTTGAGAGTACGTGTTTCTATCTAGTTTGTAACAGCTCAATATATAAAGGCTTAAAAAGTATGCAAGCATGTACCTGTATATGTGTGTGAGTGTGTGTGTGTGTGTGTGTGTGTGTGTGTGTGTGTGTGTGTGTGTGTTGAAATAACACTCTTGGTAACGTCCTCTGCAGATATTCGGGATCGCCGCAAGAAGCCGGTGATGCTGTTCATCCACGGTGGCTCCTACATGGAGGGCTCAGGGAACATGTTCGACGGAAGCGTCCTGGCCGCCTACGGCAACGTCATCGTGGTCACCATGAACTACCGGCTGGGCGTGCTCGGTAAGTTCCGCCTGCAGCGATCGGCGGGGCTGAACTGGCCCCTTTAGGTCTGAAACCACAAATTATTTATTTATTTATTTTTACAAAATTTGTGGTACTGCACACGTATAGGCCTGGCTGAAATGTTCCTCAAACACATTAAAGGAGTCTAATTTAAACTCCAAAATGCCACTAATCCCTCCCTCTGGTCAGAGTTTTGAAATGATTCCTTAAAATGTACTTAAATTTCATGAACATCAGCTCCTTTCATGCATGAAGAGGCAGGAGAAACAAGAAAGATTAAGTTGAGAACTGACAGCAAGGAGTCGTGAACAATTAGCTTTTCGATTAGTCGGCTGCAGCAGTGGTAGTTTGTTCGTAACTGGTTAGAATTTGAGAATAAAAATACTGGAGCCGGAGCCGTTTTCTCACTGCTTTGGCTTCCTCAGCTATGGTAAGTTCCGTCAAACAGCCGGAAGCCTTGAAACTGGAAACAACAGCAGTGGCACATCTGATTGGTATGCTTGAATTTTTAAAACAGATCGTTTCAGCCAATCACCTCCCAACTTTGGCCTCCCGTGGGCTCTTTACCAGACGAAAGGTTCGGATAAATCCAGCGGAAGTGGGGAATGTGCCACCCAGCATCGCGGGTTAACGTCTAGCGCCTCTTATTTGAACACAGAACGGCCCTAAATAAAATAAGAACCGTCAACAGGCTTTTATCGGGCCGATTCCCTCTAAATTGTCGCCACTCTAAGCTGATATCGCGGCGCCTATGAATGTCACTTTATGTCTGTAATGGTATCTACTGTCAGGAACGAGTGCGCGGCCGCTGACAGAAAACAGCATCTAATCTCAGACGATAACGGCCGCGTTGTCATTGTGCGCCAGAAAGAACATGTGCAGAGAGAAAGAGGCGGCGGGGGAGACAGGTTATACGCACGGCGAGCGTCTCCAGAGAGCCGCTCCCTGTGACCGTCTGCTCAGCTACATGTTGCCTCCCAGTGTTTCAATTTGTAATTGTGTCTTTTATTCATCATGTCTCTGCCTTCATTCATTTCATTCATGTGCGTTTGCTTCCAGGTCCTACGTGGATGCAGGGGTTTTTTGTTTTTTGTGAGCCTTACCTTTTACATTTATTTAGTTTTTTCTTCTGGTGTCCAACAAAAAAAAACGAGCATAACCAGATCTGAAAATCACAATTAAACCGTCCCCTCTTTCAAAAGTTGTGTGTGTAACAATTTGATGCTCTTATTTGCACCTGTTTTCTAATTCTGATTCTGACACTTTAAAAGGTCCCATATTATTCCCAGTTTCCCATCTGTATTTTTCATCTTAAACCGACGTGGAGCAGCCGCGCTTGAGTAATAGTGAAACAACACATTTTGGCCCCTCAGTTTACAGCCCCGGGCTTAAAAGGCTCATTTTTGACTTCAGTTTTTTAAACTGAGTCTTTGTGACCTCACAAGGGAGTGATTTACAGGTTCCAGCTGAACTTTGTGTGAAAAGGTGAGAAAGAAGACGCCCCCCGGGTGGGCGCAGAGGGCAGAATGAACCAGGTGCCAGCAACCACTGTGATGTCACAAAGGGGCAAATGATTTAACTGCCTCTTTGTTTGCAAAAGAAGCAAAAGATGGATCTCGAAGGCATTTCTGGAGATTTTGCTGACAGGCCAGAGACGAATAACACAGACAGAAGACATTTGGAAAGTGGATTTTTAATTGTGATGAATTTTTGCCTCTAAAAGTCACCAGACAACCCATCATGTCTCCCAATGATTCAGTGTTTTGAGTAGCACATCCTGTTCAAGATTGAATCTGCCACCTGCTCAACCACTGACTAGTCTCGCTTTCTTAAAATTAGACATTATAATAAGTGTTTGCAACAAACTTTAACACCGGGGCAACTGTTGGATGGTGCATGCACTCAAGGAGGCCACAGTCACTGACATCTCACCAACAGTCCTGTGACGTAAAGTTAATTTGTTTACTGTCTTCTTTGTTTCCATGACGGAGTTGAGCAAAACTTAACTCACAATGTGGCTGAAACACTTTTCTAATTCTGTGTTGTAAAGGCTTGAAAAGCCTCTTTTTTGATATTTTTGGGAAGCCACTTAAACACATTTCTGCTTTCGATCCTGATTCACAGCTGCATCTTTCTGGTTGTTCCAAATCAAACTCTGCAGTAACTAACAGCATAACTCGTCTCGTGCTTTAAAATATCAAACCCTCTGCTAATAGTTACTGCCATCTATCATGTCACTCTTCTGCTGGCCGTCATGAGACCTTTTAACACAAGAAAAGATTCCTGTTGCCATCATAATTTTTTGAAACTCCTGAACTTTATTTTCAAAAAAGCATTTTTTCTTGAGGTGTGTTTTCTGTTCACATCTCCTATTTAGGCCGTTTCAAGGCTAATGGAAACGTACCCACTCATATTTTCCCAGCGAGACACAAACAGGCTTTTGCTTCTAAAGGGGAAAAAAAAACATCCAAGATGCGGCGCCAAAACCTCAGAAATGCCGCTGTCCAAGCACTAGGTGCCTTTGGCAGACGTTCAATATCATCCAAGGCAGAACTGAAATGTACGTCTGTTGGCTGGGCCGCATTATTGGATTAAGGGGGTATTCTGTTTGCCCATTCTGTCCAAGATGTGCGCCGTGCTCGCCTGCGCCGGGCGTGTTTCTGCGGCGCACTGGCGCTGCTGGATGCAAGTATTTGCATTCGCCTTCATCTTTTCGGAGGTGTTTGCGCGCGGGCCTGCGCGCGGCTGTCATTGCGGTTGCCAGGTTGGGTAATCAGATCTTGTTTATTGCATCACGCCTGTTTCAACATATCCCGATGATGATAAACAGAGGAACGGGAGTAGTTTAGGACGGCGTCCAAGAGTTGCAGTGGGCATTAGCGGCGGGTAACGTGATCCAGACTGTTATTGACAGTGCCAATGGAGAGACACGGGGACAAGGACAAACAGAGGCAGCAATCTGGGCCCGCGGCTCCCCGCCCTGCTCGATGCGAGCTCGTGTGTGGCCTTTATCACAGCTGCCGGCTAAATGGCGACCACCATCGCGCTAAAAGCAGAGGGATTCGCAGAGTTCCGTCTTTTTGAGATCAGATGGGCTCTTTAGCAGTCTTGTCTGCGTCATTCAAATCTAATTGTATTTTCAGAGCACCATTCATGCTGTTAAAATGCAACTCAGAGTGATTTACAGCAAAAACAACAAGACAAAGGGAAGGATAGCAACATAAAAAAAAACTGGCCTTCCTACTCCCAATATATAAATATATACGCACAACTACACATACACACACACACACACACACACACACACTAACATTAACTGCAGCACGCTTGTATTAAACACAGCACCCTGGATTAAAGGCACTGTGTTATCCCTGTTTTTTTAAAGTCTTTTTTGGGGGATTTTTGTAGAGCGGCCGTGCACGATAAATTATCACAGCTGTCCACGGCCTGTCAGAATACGGCTGGTTTAGCCCTGTGCTCACAGCCTCCTGCAAAAAAAACACTTTTAGAAGGAGACATCACGAAGGGAACGGACAGAGCGGAGGAAGTAGAGGACGGAGTTTGGTGTTGACAGTCGCGGCGGCGCAGATGGTCGCCGTTCAACGCTGGCAGAGAGACTTTTTCCCCGAATGTGAGCGACGCCGTCGCGGCGGAGACGACGCTCGCGCACTGCGCTGCGTGTTTGTCACGTCGAACCTTCGCCTGAGTGCATTGGAAAGTACAATGTGAAGAATACATTAAAGGTTAATACGCAGAGGATTACATGATGGGGGAGGAGGTGGTGGTGAGGAGGCGGGAGAAGTGGGGGCGCTTGCCAAGTTATTAAGAGGAATGACGCAGTGTCCTCGATTCCTTAAAACGCTGTTGAAAATTTCAATATGTGGGCGAACGTGCACGCTCGCTCCCTCTGTCTCTGCTGCACTCTAAATGGGTTACTGTACTAAGGCAATAATCCTTCTGTGTGTGTGTGTGTGTGTGTGTGTGTGTGCGTGCGTGCGTGCGTGTGTGTGTGTGTTTTTATGTTTACGTATCGTCAGCACCACGTAAACACACATGCGCACGCACACACACACACGTGCATAAGGGCTGGCTTGAGAGCGTCCGTGCGCGCCCGCGTGGTTGCGTGCCGTGTGTAAAATACATACATGAATTATGCACCCCGCGCCTAAATTTTTAATGGCGCCCCTCTGCACGGCTGAGGCGAGTCGGAGTGAGAAAACACGGCCGTCGTGTTTGTTAAAAAAAGAAAAAAAGAAAAATGTTTTCTAATATTACCTGTAGTATCACCCCGCAGTCGCAGGAGCCCACACGTGCCTGCTCTCACCCCCCCACCCACACACACACACACACACACACACACACACACATGGCCTGCACCTTTGAGAGAGTGTCACGGAGTCGGAAATATTGCCGGGGGTGCGGGGGTTCGGGGTTGGGGGGTGAATAGAGACAGATGAGCGAGGGAGGAACATACAAAGACAGTGGGGGGAGGGGAAGATGCGAAAAGTGGGGTGGGGGTGGAGGGAATGGGAACAGGCTAAAAATAAAGCGTCAGAAATTTTAAACTTTTTTTAAAAAATAAAGAAATAAATGCTGCGCAGATAGAAGGCCTTCCTGCAGCACCCGGCGTCGGGCCACGCACCCCGTGCCAGCCCACGCCAGGTCACATCGTTAGCCGCGTCGTTTCCAGGCTAACGCTTCGCTCGCTGTTGTTTTGCCACACCGTTTGTCACACACCCCCGTCGTTCATGGTTAAGAGGAGCCAAGGCACGAAGGAAGAAACCGTCTGCTGCCCACTGGCCGGGTTCAAGGCTTCGTTCGGTGACCGAGGCGGAGATTCCGCCCTGCCTGCCCCTCGGCTTCACCTTCCCCTACCTTCCTCCTGCTCCGGGCCCAGAGAGCCTTCTGATTTGTGTTGCACAGCCATCTGTTCAGACTAATTAACTAATTAACTAATTAATGAACTCTGGGGAAAGGCCCACCATCGCGGGCTTCGGCGAGCGAGAACATTTTTCACCTCAGGAAGAGAGATGAAACGCTTCTCCTGGAAACGTTTGCCGACGCTTTTCAACCCAATTGCGGGCTTCTTCTTTTTTTTTCTTTTTTTTTTACGTGTAAGTAAAAGCAGCCGTCTTTAATAGCGCATACTGGCATCGTTTAATGAGCACAGCTTTTACCCTTCATTAAAGTGCCTGTAAATTTAACGCTTTTATGGTTTCATTTTGCCAAAAATGAGTAGGGTGATGCTTCAATATTTCAAGGCATCCTTTTTTTTTCCAATATGTCCAAGAATCAGTAAACCTTTACGCGGATGCACCGTAAATATCTTCTGCAGTGTCCGTACTGAGGTAACTTTTTATTTTTGCTAATGATGCATATCTCACAAAAAGGAAGTTGTGTATCAAACGTAAGGTGTGATGGGGAAAAAAGTGCCTCATCCGGAATCACTCCTGCCACCTCAGAGAGAGCTTTGTGTTGGCAATGGCTGTCATTGAATAATGAAGACAACAACTCCCAGGATCCCGCACTGCTTACATATTTTATTTTGTTTTGATTGCGACGCCCTGAGTGAGAATAATTACAAACTATGCATTTACTAAGACCCATTTCAACTCAGAGGGTTTTGAGACAGTTCAAAATAGAATCTTTTTCCAAAGCTGACATTTTATTTATAATTTATTTCAATTAATTATTATTTGTTAGCTTGCATTGATGCATATTAAACTCTGTTTTGTGCTCCATGTATAGGCTTCACTATTCCCATCCAGTGGCTGATGTCACTCTCAAATTCCAAAGTTCAAAGTTTTATCAAAGTTCTGATATTGAAAAAGTTTTTGGCTACTTCAACAAAACACGCAGGAAGTTATCTCCGTGTGAAATAATGCTTTGTTTAATCTTGGATCAGAGCTGACTCAGCCAGTATGTGGAGTCAGAAACATGACGCCTGTTGGCACTCATTCAAAACGCAACACCGAGCTGGAGAATTATTTGGCGTGTCGCCTGCTGTGTCACCCAGCAAGCTAATTAGTTAAGGTTTGCTGAATGGAAATAATGGAAATTAGAATTTTTTTATAATTAGGAAAAACATGTGAGAATTGCTCCTCAAATACTTTACAATATTAAATATTTCATGCTGCTCTTATCAAAATTACGGAATGGCAAGAAAATATTTTCACTTCTGCCTGTGTGACACTTTGCTCACTTGTTCAGCAGAACGACAATTTAAAAATATGCCCAAAAATAAAGTGACACCCCAACATCACTGAGCTCTACCTAATGAAAACGATTAGCCCCGTGCGCATGAAAATGATTGTAAATGGCAGTCAAGTCAGAGAGTATGGGCGCGAATGTTACTTAGCTCAGTGAGCTTGTAGCATCAGTTCTAATTGCGCGCCTTGTTTAGCTTGTTGTTGTGCAACACTGTAAACGCGACATGAGCGTTATTTTTAGCCGGCGCCGACTCTGCTGTCCGTTCCCTCCAGACTGCCGCCTTCCCGTCACTCAGCTGTCCCTAAATACGAATAAAACACACCTACCTCCGCCTCCGGAGGGCCACGGTCTCCCCAAGTCTGCAGTTATCTGTCTTCTCTAGCATCGCAGATCGCACAACACCGTCCTCACCGTCTCTATCCTCATCTAGAAGTAGGCCATTTTTTCCTAAGGAATCTGGTTAGAAAATATTGTTTGCGTTTATATTGTCACGAAACTTACAAGTTGGATTTTCTTTTAGTAGAGTATTAAGGGAAGAGGGGTGAAAGTGATGAAGATTCAATGAATGATTAAGATTTGCAAAAGACATAAAATTAACTAAAATGTTTCAATGAACCCCTTATGTGTATCTTTTTTATTTTTTGATGGCGACATCATTGTAGTCAAAGTCACACGCAGGGAAAAAAAAAGTTTTTTCACACAAAATATGGACAACTTCTGCTCTTATACATATTACCTTGTCTAGATTAGTGTTGCCTCATTGGTAATGGCACATAAAATAAGAAAACATTGTTATTTCAATTTAGTTGGACTTTCTATTGAATTTGTCCTTCACCTTGTTCTCATTTTTTGTTAAATTTGCACGAGGCCTTGTTTTTTTTTTTTTTTTGCACAGCATTGCTCCATTTAAACATAGAGTCATAACTGGGAGAGATAAGTCTATAAACAATGACAATGACACACACAACTTGAAAATCCTTCCCAAATTGGATCAATCCATCTGTTTACAGCCATGCAGTGCAGGGGGAGGAAACAATGAAGAAAATTACATTTAAAGGAAACCAATCATATTTTCACTAATTTAGCCAGATAGCAAATGTCTTTCTATTGGTGGGAGTATTGGAACGCACATCATGCATTTATTTTTTGCCAAAACCATACAGGCGGACAATGAAAACATCATCCCTACTGAGAAAATCCAATGAATCATTCTTAAAACACTGAAAAGATTGATGAAATACAGCTATTTCTTTACTTACTTACTATTAAAATAATTTCTTCAAGTTTGGCAGCCAGATTAAACAGCTTAAGTGGCCGCATATGCCCCCTGTGCTGTAGTTTACCCATACCTGCTCTAACAGGACAAAATGAATGTGTTTTAGGTGGAGCCTATCAAGATGGATGCTCAAGATATTGACTTAGTTGACCAAGTTGCCTGTTCATAACGTTAGGCGGAGTCACAAATTTCTACATCAAATTGTTGCAATTCTTTCATATCACACAATGGGGGGTTCGAGTTTTAGATGTGTATTCTCTCAGTAATTTTCAACCCCTCTGCTCTCCCTTGAGTTTGTTGACAGAGCACTCGTGGAACAAAGTGCTCTCAAAAGTCTTTCAAAAAAAATAAATAAATAAACTAAACAAAGCGAGATGATAATTTATCAGCACAGGCTCAGTGCAGAGATACAAGCGTATTCATCCGCCGTTGCATTCGCGCACTGCCGTTAATCCCCAAGGTTGCCACGCGGTGACGAATGATCACATCCACTCCGCTCCAATCATCCGAGCTGATTCTTCAGTCTTCAGCGCGCGTGAGGAATTCGGCAGCTGCCGTGTGTATTTTATTTTTTTCTCTCCCTGCAGTGATGTGTCTTTCTCCATAATTAATTTAGCGTGGGGAAACATGGCTGTATTTTATCTCTGCGATCGAAAAGAAAAGAGGAAATCTTTCTCTTGCTCTCTGACACGCCCTGTCGCCCCCTGCATGACGTCACACTTGAGCTTATGTAACACGTCCTTTTGTAGTTCCCCTTCGCACCTCAATCTTTTGGGATGTGACAGTAGTTTTGGGGGCAAAAACTGGGTCTGATTCCAGGTTTAAGTCTGTTTTCATGTGGATATCCGCGCCTGATTCACCCTCAAACCTTCCCATCCCTCCTCTCCCTCCTCCTCTGTGTGCGCTGGAATGTTTGGTGACCCGCTGCAGTCGATCTGTTCGGTCCTAAACATTACTCTGCGGATGCATGTTCTCCTCTCAGTCACATGACTGGCTGCGCTCCAGCGTTGCACTGTGGTTTCCCTCTCCCTCTCTCTCTCTGTCTCTCTCTCTCGCCCTCTCTCTCTCTTTTAGCATAGCGGGCTTCTGCAGTGGTGGTTTCACCGTGGCGCCACGAATAAACTCTGCATGCGCAAAGGCTCTGATGACACGCTCTGTTTCCCTAAAAGTAAAATATCCTCCTCATCCACCAAAGTTCTCCAAATGGATTTATTGTCCAGCCCCGGTTGGATGAAACATCACCCTGCAGCGCCATATCAATATGAGATAATAGCTTTTTTTTTTTTTCGGTGACTCATCTCATTGTATGGAAACACTATTTGCCTTGACCATTTTCCCATTCATCAGGTCCAGCGTCCATAAAGTCATAGATTTCATAAAGTCTATTTCCAGAAACCTCTGCGCGCGGGAGCCAGACGTCATCCTCCGACTATCTCCAGGGATCTGGTGTGTTTCCCTTGGTGACACTGTTGAAAGCCCCCCTCCTCCGTCGGTGGCTCCTCCGCTCCCTGCCATCCATCCATTCCGCCGTCTCACTCTGTATCTTTGCTCCGAGGTTGATGACTCCTCCTCGCAGTTCCTTGGCCATTACCTAAAGCAAGTGTTGAATATACATGAGTTCAGCATCATAAACTGCTGCTCTCAGCGCTAAAGTCAGTAGGAAGACCAGCTCAGCAGATGAGGAAAGGGGGGCCGTCGGAGGGGGGGAAACTTTGAGGAAGAGGAAGAGGGATGAGGAGGGGATCGTACAGCAGTTCTCCGACGTGGTGGAAGATGAACCACAGGTCTCCTCGTCGCGGAGAGGGAGCAGGGGGCGCCAAGCCCAAGGTCGAACGCCGATTTCTCAACCTTTGACCCTTTATTTGTCTCTCTCTCTCTATTTTGGGGGGTCGCCGTGATGTGCGTTTGTGCGCTTCTTTAACGTGCGGGTGGACTTGGAACGTCTGCGTTCGGGAGCGTCCGCGTTACCTTGCCTGAAACTCTGGACAGTTGCCAGGCAACTGTGGCAGCAGACAGCTCAGCGATCGGCTTCGCAGTCGCGGGGCAGTTCGCTCGCCGGTTGTTTTTTCTCTTTTTTATAGGCGGCACGGGTCAGCGCTGACACATCACAGGTCAGAGTCACACCAGGCCCAACGCCAGTCAATCACTGACGCGATTTGGGGATAATTTAGGCAAACAAACGGCCAAAAAGGGGGCTAGCAAAAAAAAAAACAAAAAAAAACGACAACCCTGCTGAAAACCACAACACAACTGTGAGAAATATTCTGAAGAAAATACAGTCAGTGTCAACATGAAACTGGCCTCTTATTACAACTGCAATAAGGCTTTTAAGACAAAGTCATGCTGTTGCATTGCCAGCCCAGTCGAACTTCATTATATTTACCTGCAGACGCACATCTCCATAAGCATTACAGTCAGTACATCTACTTTATATGTCTTTGCACGTGATCTGTAGCTCACTGATTCACATAAAACATTCTCACGGCTAGAAAAAAAAAACAAAACTGCTGCTGTCCCTTAAATGAGATTTCTGCTGCCACACTGATGCTATTAAAAGTAACAAGATTTTGATTTTTGTAATCATTCTAATTCTTAACTTTCCACTGTTGGAGCTCAGAGCCGCCGTGGTTTCTAATGAATGCGATAATCCCATAATCTCTATCTCACAATTTAATCAGGCTGCAGTTTCTCATGATTATCTCATTATCATTTAGAAACGTAGAGAGATTGTTGTTTTCTCACGATTGTTTTCTGTGTGTGTGTGTGTCGTGCCCTTATAAGACTGGCTGAAGTATTAATTTGGTCCGATAATAAAACAGCCTATTGTCTTTTGCCTCCATGATAATATTAAAGGCTGCTTGTCGTGTAATAAATCATTTTATTTCTCTCAGTTGCAGCGAGTATTCTAACCTGGTGTTGCCTTTTCTTAGCATGTTGCTATGTATGGTTTGTAGCTTAAGCTTTTTTCTTTTTTTTTTTACAGGCTTTACTTGGTTATGTAGGCCTGATATGATAGCTTAGCGTGGCAGCGACAGTTGTGAGCTTCCTTTACTTGACTTCACTGTGCTTGAGTAATTAAGGCCTGATGTGAGAGCCTAGTTAGCATAGCAGCTACTGTTGATAGCTTTAGCTTTGTTTACAGCTCAACATGCAAATTCTAGTGTATTTTTAAGAGAGGTGATGTGCCCATTTCCCGAAGATTGAAATTATTCAGACACTGTTCACCAGGGCCGCCCTGCAATGCACAATTAAAGTCATACAAATCTAACAAAAAAGGACAGAAAAAGTTCCCAGCAATATTAGTGGTGTGATATGTCACTGACTGGTCTAGAGGGGTCATCTTGGCAGCTTATTGTTACCACTGCTGCCACCATCAGCACTACCGTCCTTGCTGCGACCGCCGTCGCTTCTATTATACCCATAGACAATAAAACTTAATTTCCTGTTGAGCGCACTTGAAAATGTGCTGACGGCCTTGCTTTTACTGTCTGCGCACTCACCGCCGGACTCTTGAGTCCTGTCGGCTCTGTTGTTTTTTATTTTCCTTCACCCTCCCTTTAGAGCAGACGTGGGCAAAGTACGGCCCGCGGGCCACATCCGGCCCGCTGCGTGTCTCAGTCCGGCCCGCGTCAACGATACTTTGCCGGCACGTAACTTCGACGACACGTTAGCGTAGCGCGATAGCATGCTCCCCCCAAGCTCCCCCGGTCAACGAAGTAATGCCGGGACGCAATTTCCAACAAGCACCCCCCCCGCTCACCCCTCACTACCCCCGGCACGTTAGCGTAGCGCGATAGCGCGCTCCTCCTCTTTCTCCCCCTCCTACCCCCAACAAAACTTTGCCGGCACGTTAGCGTAGCGCGATAGCCACCCCGCCCCCCCGTCAACAAAACTTCTGTGGTCCGGCGAAACGATGCAGGTCTGTCATGTGGCCCATTGCAAAAAATAATTGCCCACCCTTGCTTTAGAGTAACTCATCATAACGGCACCAGGGCAGCTAATACACAGCAGACACAGTGATCAGGCCAGGGGTCATGGCAGGGAAACAGGGGGGGCTACTGTATAACATACATTATTGCATCCCCCCTCCCTTGCGTCTTTGTTGTATCATTATTATGGTCATTTAGGTAACTTATAGCATGGTTGCACTGCATGAAGTCTGAGGGCTCCAAACTAGTCATCATCCTAAAATACACAGACTGTCGCCATAGAAAGAAGAAGTCAGTACTATCAAAATAGCATCTTAGGCATCTTATTTATTGCTCCTTCTCCCTTAAATGTAATGGTTATTCTTTTTTTCCTGCCACAATACATATAGTTAAAGGTGAATTATCTGTTGTTTGATGGGTGCGGACTTCTGTCATTAAGCACAGAGGCAAACGAAAAAGTAAGAATTGCAGCGTGTTGTTCCTTGTGATGTCAAAAGGAGGTCTAGACGTGCACCGTTTTCTTCAGGGATTCTTTTTGGTTTATTTTGTCGGTAATTTCAGTCAAAAGAAGGATCGTTAATGCAACACGTCTTAGTTAAGCAATGAAATTCCTCATTTATGTGTCATCCGTTCTGTTCCACTGTTAGAAGCTCTGACATTGTGTGGATCTCCAGTCATATTTGTTTTCTCACTTTCTGCAAGCAGGAAGTGGGTGAATCATGACCTGTGTTTGTCTCTCCCTCTGTTGCATTTTCAACGTGGGTATCAGGGCAAAGTATGCAAGCAGACTTGAGACCAGTTGGGGATTAAGGTGTCCCTGACTTGACCGAATGCCTTTCCTGCTTGTTTTTTTTTCTGTTTGTTTTATATTTGAACATATTGTTCTATATTTGAAAGTCAACACAATTGTTCTGTAAACCTGAATTTCACCCTTCTTCCAGTTTTTACACATAATCAGTGTTCTCTTTTTCTTTTTCCCCCTCCACGTTTGCTTTAATTTGCCCCGCAGGGTTTCTGAGCACAGGGGACCAGTCTGCGAAGGGGAACTATGGCCTGCTGGACCAGATCCAGGCCCTGCGCTGGCTCAATGAAAACATTGGCCACTTTGGAGGAGACCCTGAGAGAATCACCATCTTTGGCTCGGGAGCCGGCGCCACCTGTGTGAACCTCCTCATCCTCTCCCACCACTCCGAGGGTAAAGTCCCTTAACTGTCATATCAGTGTCGAATAAATGCTCGGCTTAGAGGAGCCTTTTCATGCGACGAGTCAGGTCGGTGAATAAATGTAAAAGAGGATTTTATGCTCACTTTTGCAAGCTCTGGAAAAAAAGATATCATGTATTTGGAGCATTGTCAAAAAATTGGTTTTGGAGTAAATAAAATGTCCAGTAAATAAAGTGTCCAGTGGATGGCAGTATGGGCTGGTTGCAGGCCAGAAACAACATCAAGCTAATGCTAAAACATGAGACTTAAAAAACTTCAAGGGACATTTTATTTCGCAAGTCCTTCTAAGTTTTAGCAATAATTTTAACAATGATGGCTGTGATCTAAGATGACCTCTGTTTGCAGGTTGCTGTGCACATGCCTGCATTTGTTTAGGAACTGTTTTATCGATGATTTCATTTTTATCTTAAACATTTCCTAAAAACTTGAAAGGGCATCAATGTTGCATCACAAATAACATCATAAATGTTCACATCAATAACAATTCAGCACATTTCCAACGTGCCTTTGTCCGGATTAACTTCAGGTATAAAATAAAGTAAAGGTGTATTTAAATTAATTTATTTTATTATTTGTCTATTTATTTTTAACATATTCAAGCTTAGCTTCACCGCTAGTGAAATACTCGGGTGATATTTTGTCTTTGTCACATATTTTTAAAGTTATTTTAAGGTGCAACAGATTATGATTCATATGGGGAAAAAGTTTGTCCAGACAGAGTTGACAGACAGATAAAAATAGCAGGTTATTATTAATATTTTTTATTATTATTTTTATAAAACTCCCCAGCGGAGAGCGCCAGACTGCACCCCTGCAATAAAACTAATCCTGTCTGGATTAAGTGTTACAGATGAATGAAATATGTACATTGCTCATTATTTCTACATCTCTCACTTTGGCATGAAATGATAAAGGATCATCATCATTTATAATATTTAAAAGCGCACAGATCTGTATGATATCATTCCCTAAATTGCTTCTCATGTTTACCTGATATGAATGCTGCACACACCATTAATGCGCCTTGGTGAATGCTTATACTTGCTTCTATAATTGAATTCTTCTTGTAATATTAAAAGGCATGTTGCAGTTAAATTGACTTCTAGAACTTGGTGGAGCTAGTGCGGCCAGTCTTGTTGAGATTTCTTGACAAATGATGCTCCATCTCAGTGGATGAATTAAGTCATTTGGCACCGTTTCAGCATTTTGCATTTTTCCTTCAAGACGACTACGGAAGTTCTCACTTCACCCATCAGCCAACTCCTGTAGACAAAGTGCTTTAAATTTTCCTCTCTGTCTTGGCTTCTTTTGATCACTGCTCCAAACCTGGCCGACTCTGACTGTGCCGTCTGTTTCAACTGCAGGCTTGAAGAAAAGGGGTTGTGAAATGATTCATGCCATCTGCATAGTTCAAGGTTCTCAGTGTGATTATTATAAATTGTTACTCCCACTGTCTCACGCCCTTCAAAAATGCTATATGAAGGTGCAGTTTTAGGCAAAATGTTAAGGCGATTGCAAAAAAGGAACGTCAAAAGCACCTGCGTTCACATCCACATCCGCCGACGATGTAGAGCTGCCCAGTCTGCATGTCTTTTGAGCTGCGGGAAGAAGCATGGGGAGAATTGAACCTGTGACCTTCTTGTCGTGAGGCAACAGCTCCAGTCACTGCACACGGCTGTGCTTTTATCCTCAGGGAGCAGTGGACTTGATGGAGAAATCCACACCAGGACTGTGATATTTCCCCAAAAACGCAGGACTTAGGACATGAGCGATGCGATTGGCTTCTCTGGGTGCTTTTAATGTTCACCACAGCCCGCTTCTCAATAAGGCCTTTATTGTACCACACAGCCCCCTACACATCCCCCTCATTTGTTTTTGAACAGCGGATCTGTTGGGAAAAGAAAAAAAAATGCCACCAGATGTTTGATGTTTAATCTTCTGATTTATTTTTTGGCTGGTGGTGCTCAGAGCGAAAACAGAGCTTTATACTTTACCAAGAATTTAGATTATGTTATTACGAGACTGTTAACCTTCACACTGACAAAACCCAGCTCGGACGGATGAAATACAAAGAATCTTTTTCTCGGCACTACGTGAAGGACACAATCAGAATTCTGAGCGTGCTGCATGGGAGCACGAGCACTCTCTCTGAGGCGAGCTTTTTTTTGTTTTTTGTTTTTTTTCCGTCAGGCTGGAAGACATCCAGGAGAAGATGAGGAATATTTTTCAGTCACTGGGAAATACCGGCCGCATTGTTAGTTGGGAAGTTTCTAGTTAGTGCCGACTGTGCTGCATGCTGTCTAGACATACACGCTCCCACAAGCACAGACTGATGCATTTAAGTAACCTCCGGACTTCCTCCATCATTAAGTGTGGATGGTGCTGCATTAAAACAAAAAAAAGTCCCAAACCAATCTATATCAATTTCAACCTTATATCCTCAACCTTATATTGAAGCTACTTTCCAAAGGTTTTAATAGAGATTATTGGGTTTGTTTTTTTTTTTTCATTTGTTTAGTGAATTGTCTTTTGGAACAGAACTCTAGTCACAATACAACCTATTGTGGTCCCTCTGTACTGAGTGGTGGCCAAAAAAAAAAAAAGTTCCCCTCTTTTCCAAAGTGTGCGGACAAACTCAAAGGTTGAGCCATTTCAAAAGAGACAGAGTGTGCCTCTCTTATTTGTCTGCATCAGTTTGTGTGTGTGTGTGTGTGTGTGTGTGTGTGTGTGTGTGTGTGTGTGTGTATGTACGTGTGTGCGTGCCCAAACCGAGGCAGGATGAGACGCGGCGTCGAGCTGGAGCTGCATCTTAGAGGTTTCTTAATTGATTTCACAGGGAGAGGAGCGGGGGGTGGGGCACATGCAGAATATGGGGGGAGGGGGGTGTTGGGGGAGGTGAGGCTTAATTATTAATGACAGAATCTGCAGATAAAACAGAGGGACAGTGAGCCTTTACATAACAGCCAGCGGCGCAGCGACGTGAGCGGTTTTCGGTCGTTTCTTCGCCCGGCGTGGCTGTTGAGCCCCCTCTGCCTGCTTGCAGGCTCGAGTCCTCATGTTTTTTCTTTCTAGCCGCAGTTGCATGAAATAGAAACACTTGAATTTCCTCCCTTTAGTGTTCCTAAAGGTTTTCTCTGTCGATCAAAGCGGCACCACAGCCACTTCGGCCGGCCTCCTATGGAACGCACGCTTCTCCTCCTCCTCTTCCTGCTGCCTTTCTCCTCCGACATGCATTATTAAACTTCCACTGAAAGCCCCATCAGTTGCAAAAAAAAAAGTGTGTCGGGAGAGGGGAGAGAAAGAAAAAAAAGTTTTAAAAAAATAAAGAAGAGAAAGTGTTTTACCAAGAGGGAGACTAATGGCTGGCATTCCTTTTCTGCAGGCCTGTTCCAGAGGGCCATCGCTCAGAGTGGCTCGGCCATCTCCAGCTGGGCTGTCAACTACCTGCCTGTGATGTACACCAAGATCCTGGCCAAGAAGGTTGGCTGCTCTCTGGGGGACATGGCTGAGCTGGTGGACTGCCTGAGGAGGAAGAGCTTCCGGGAGCTTGTCGACCAGGACATCCAGCCCACACGCTACCACATCGCCTTCGGGCCTGTGGTAGACGGAGACGTGGTGCCCGACGATCCCGAGATCCTCATGCAGCAGGTGGAGCCTCCGCATCTCAGCATTTATTTACAATTATTTATGGCATTTTTTTTTTTTTTGAATGCGATGTGCAAAGCAGAATTTAATGATGTCACCTCAACGCTTGTCTGTATGTTTGTGTGTGTGTGTGCGTGTTTTTTACGACGCCAGGGCGAGTTCCTGAACTATGACATACTGCTGGGTGTCAACCAGGGAGAGGGCTTGAAATTTGTGGACGACAACGAGGGGGAAGATGGAATATCAGCAGCCTCATTCGACTGCACCATCTCCAACTTTGTGGACAATCTTTATGGATATCCAGATGGTCAGATTCCTTCACTGCCTTAACGCATGAGCTTAGAGAAATTCAATTTTAAATCAAATTACAGTGTTTGATTGTGTAGCTGATTGTGTTTGAAATATTTTTAGGAGGAATCTTCTGTCCAATAGAAGCTGTTCAGCAGCAGCAAAGCTTGCGCGTGTTACCTTATTTCTTCTTTCTCTTTCAGGGCTTTTAAGGATAGCTATTTCCAGTTGCTTCCTTGATTCAAAGGAAGCTGATTGCTTATGTAATCAAGTGCAAGTTTAATAGCTCTCTATCGGTGGCTGGCAGTGTGGACATGGAGACTCACCTGCATGTTCAATGATGTATTGTTTTGTTTGTTTGTTTGTTTTGTTTTGTAGTTTGCTACCAAATCTTGGGATGGCAAGATAGCATTGTTACTCAAAATGGTCTTGTTGACACCCTAATGCTGAACATGATGTGTAGCAGTGAAACTCCAAGTGAAAGGATTTTTTGTTGTTAAATATTAACCAATTCTGGCAAACATGCTAACATTGCATTTGTTTTTTGCAAGGTAAAGATATCCTGAGGGAAACAATCAAGTTCATGTACACAGACTGGGCTGACCGGGACAATAGCGACATGCGCAGGAAGACCCTCCTGGCTCTGTTCACGGACCACCAGTGGGTGGCGCCGGCCGTGGCCACGGCCAAGCTGCACGCTGAGTTCCAGTCCCCTGTGTTTTTCTACACCTTCCACCACCACTGTCAGACTGAAGCGAGGCCGGACTGGGCAGACGCCGCCCACGGAGATGAAATCCCTTACGTGTTCGGGATTCCCATGGTGGGAGCCACCGACTTGTTCCCCTGCAACTTCTCCAAGAATGACGTGATGCTGAGCGCCGTGGTCATGACGTACTGGACCAACTTTGCCAAAACAGGGTTAGTTCAACGCACATTTGAGAACCATCTTTTGCTTGTGTGCCAAGTCACTGTGTATTCACAAGGTCAAACGTATCATTGACTGAAAGGAAAGGTGTGTAATATTTGGAGATTTCAAGAAGAAACAGCGACATCAAGTGGTTACATTTTAGATTCGCTCACCCTCCTTCTCTCAAGTTTGCCAGTGAACTACAGTGGCCTGGATACCTCGTCCACCTTCTACTTCATTGGTTTAGGATGCGAGCATTCACCCTAAATACGAACCGCACTGTCAGGCGGGCTGGATTGTTCACACAATCCAGTGGTGAAAAATGGCGGTGTAAGATGGCAGCTAACTGGGAGTGAAACCCTTGCTCTCTCTCTCTCTCTCTCTCATATATATATATATATATATATATATATATATATATATATATATATATATATATATATATATATATATATATATATATATATATATATATATATATATATATATATATATATATATATATATATACATACGCCCTGCCCCACCATATGTATATATATATATATATATATATATATATATATATATATATATATATATATATATATATATATATATATATATATATATATATATATATATATATATATATATATATATATATATATATATATATATATATATATATATATATATATATATATATATATATATATATATATATATATATATATATATATATATATACACATATAAGAACTGTTTCATGGGTAGGAAAACCAAATGACTTGTATTGTGCTGTGAATAAACACTTTTATTAATGTATTTATGGGCAGTGTATTAAGCTTTTACCAATAGAAAAATCATAAATCAGGCCAAATTTCACACACTTGACCGTGAACATGTTTGGACTCTGTGTCTTCCTTCCCGCAGAGATCCCAACTTGCCAGTGCCTCAGGACACCACCTTCATCCACACCAAGCCCAACCGCTTCGAGGAGGTCATCTGGACCAAGTTCAGCTCCAAAGACAAGCAGTACTTGCATATCGGCTTAAAGCCGCGCGTCAGGGACAACTACCGGGCCAACAAGGTGGCCTTCTGGCTGGAGCTGGTGCCGCACCTGCACAGCTTCCGCCGGGTTGACACCACCACCACCCACCTGCCGCCCGAGGACAACAGCCGCCGGCCCATCCACCGCCCCATCATCACCTACCCGCCCGAAACTGACATCGACAGCTCGGAGAAGCCGCGCTTCCCGCCCTTCCCGGCCGAGACGCGGGATTACTCCACCGAGCTGAGCGTGACGGTGGCCGTGGGCGCCTCGCTGCTCTTCCTCAACGTGCTGGCCTTCGCCGCGCTCTACTACAAGCGGGACAAGCGCCACGAACTGATGCAGCGGCGCCACCGCCGGCTGTCCCCGCAGCGCGGCGCCACCCTGGGCATGGGCATGGGCGTGGGCATGGGCATGGGCATGGGCATGGGCGTGGTGGGGGCGCCGCCGCACAACGACCTGGCGCTGAGCCAGGAGGAGGAGCTGATGTCACTGCAGATAAAACAGCAGCGGGCCGAGCTGGAGCACGGCACGCCGCTGCCGTCCCGCGGCATCCACGGCGACCTGGATCCCCTGAGGCCACCCGTCTGCCCGCCCGACTACACGCTGGCCCTGCGGCGGGCGCCCGAGGACGTGCCGCTGATGACGGCCAACACCATCACCATGATCCCCAGCACCATCAGCAGCATGCAGCCCCTGCACCCCTTCAACACGTACCCGCCCGTGCCCACCCCCTCCACCACGCCCGTGCCCAGCCACAGCAACAACGCCCTGCCCCACCAACACTCCACCACCCGCGTATAGGAGCAGGGCGGCGCCCGCTCTCAGACTCTCAGCCCCTCAGCCCTCTTCAACCGACAACCCCCTCCCCCCCCCAAACCCCAACTCCCCGGCCCCCCTTTATCTCCTCTCCCCGTCAAGCCGTCCGACAGAGCTGCGGTTTGGAGCAACTCTGAAATGCAGCAACGGGTCGGTAGGGGAGGGGGTCTAACCCCCGCCCCAAACACCACCGTATCGCCTCGTCACCGTGAGGATCGTCAGGCATCTCATGCGCAGCTTTTCTCGCTTCCTTTTTGCTGCACGTGTTGTTCCAGCGCGTAAACGAAAAAGAAAGAAATACACAAAAAAAGCAACAACTATGTTTAACAAAGCAGACTCGCATTTGCTTTCGTGCATTTTGGAGGACAGACACGACTGCTGCGGCGTGAGGCGACATATGCGGCGACAAGCTGTCTGTCATAAAGCGGCGAATCGTGGAAAACGTACAAATTGCAGCTTTTAAGGCCCAATCTGGAAGTGAGCCCCCCCCCCCCCGTCCCCGAACCGCCGAGCACTGCTGTGTGTGTGCGCCTGTGCAGGTTGTGTTGTGTGCGCACGTGTCACAGCCTGGAGACTTTTTGTTTTCCGTACGTCTACATCACATTATACTGGGGAGCATAAAGTCGCTTTTAAACTTGATTTCTGCTGTTTACAAGTTTATGTGTCTGTCATTACTTGTGACGAGGCCCTTAAGGCCATTTTACAGTTCTTGCCTTTTTTTTTGAAAAAGAAAATTGTGTCTTTGTACTCCACAAATGCTGCTTTTAGAACATTTCCAGATTGGGGCTTCAGCTGTCGGGTGACAGAGGATTAAAAAAAAAAAAGATTGGATTATGCTTCATGTGTGGGACGCGACCTGGAATCCAGGCCGCCTATTAGAAGCGGCGGCGACGCCGCGGCTGCCCCGGCTCTCATCACGTCCATCACTGTATTTGTTTCTCACTCATTACATCTCTGTCTGTTTCCACCTCAGCTCATTTCACCACTTCTCAGTGTTCCATCAATGCCTCTCTCTCTCACACACACACACTCTCTCTCTCTCTCCCTCTGTGTGTGTCCGCATCTACCCCCAGCGAGCTTCTGTTTTTTTTTTCTTTGTTCCTTTCATTCTATATTTTGAATCAAAACATTGATGTAGTCCCTCGTCCCTCCGTCACCCCTGTCCTCTCCTCTCTCTCACACACACAATCGCTTCTAGACTCTGTTTTCCTTTTGGAGTCTTTTATACAGAAAAAAAAATGTAAATTATGTATTATTAATAAATAGGATATGAATGAACAAAAAAATGATATTCTGATATCTCGTTTTTACCAGCATTCTTGGTGCCAAGTACTGTGATTTAAAAAGCTCCTCTCTCGCCGGTGTCCAGTGGAGCGCCAGCAGAGGTCCATCCTGACTGTACCTTACAAAAAGAGTTTAAAAAAAGAATTACCATCATACAAAGTGCCAATCCCTTCATTTTTCTTTACGATCCACACCCTTTTATTTTTGATTTTTTTTCAAGTACACCTAATGTTGCACTGTGGTCGGTCTCTTTAAAGGGAAATCAGATTCCATATTCTCATTTAGGGGGGAAAAAAGAGTATAAAATCTTATTATATGCTTTGCTGTCTGAAATTGTTGCATGTTTTTTTTTATTATGTTTTATGTGGACTTTTGTCATTTTGATGAGTTGCCTTGTTTTTCATTTGTTTTGTTTGATTTTATTATATTTTTTAATTTTGAGAATTTCTGTTTCTTTTATCTCAGCTGCACTTTGTGGTACTTCGAAGGATATTAGAGTATAAAAAATATTGTATAAAACTTAGGATTATAACAAAGAGAGTAGATATTTCCTCTTTATTTTTTTTATTTCCTAACACGCCGCGAACAGAGACTGACGAAAAGACCTGCTTTCCTTTCTCCCACCTTTCTCTTTTATTTTAACACGCTCTATCTTTTACAGCTGTCAAGTGTGCAGTCGCTGTATCTCAAATCTCACCTGAAGAAAGAAATCACTGTTTTGCGTCACAGCAACAACGGCAACAAAAAAGGGAGCATCTGCTTTGAACAAGTCATCTCGATAAAGGCTTTGTCTGCGACTGACATTAACACGTGCTCCAAGTGTTTGAAGACTGGCCCCACGCTTTTGTTCTCGTCTGCTCTTTTCCGCGTCTCACGACCCCCATCTCTGTCTGCCAGGTGGGGGGGGAGAAAAGGATAAGATATATTTATGACAGTTCAAAAAGGAGAGAAAGGCTTGCGTTTCACATCCTTTCACACAAGTGGAATCAGAGACGGGAGCGCGCTCTGGACCATCCTGAACAACAACTAAAAAATAATAACTAAAAAAAATAAAACCTCGGGCAGCTCTGGACAAATGGCAGAGACCCAAAGTGGCCATACTTTGAACGAAACCTGGTTTAAAAAAAAAAAAAAAATTAAAAAAAAGAGAAGCATCATCTCTGATGACTAACATTACTCACTCGCCATTTACCACAAAATAAACAAAGTGAGCAGGAGTCATCTGCCCCTTTGTTGATGTGTGCGTGTCCAATCAGGACACCCTGGAGCCAGACTGCCATTTCCTCATGCTGGACTGAAGCGAGCTGCAAGGACAGGAATTATAACAACAGAGGAAAAAAACAAAACAAAAAAAAACCCATGTGAAACACACTGTACATTTTTTTTAATCATAGGAGAACCAAGTGGAATTTGTAAATATTATGTTTGTCGTTTGGTTTTGAGTGACTGGCTGGATCTTTTCTTTGTGACAGCAGGTGCAAGTTTAGGAGACTTCTGTGGTTTATCATGCGTATGTTTCTGATTCTCCTTTGTTCGTCGGATCTAAAAGGGGTAGATTCCAATTGGGTACAGGCATATGAGTATATCTGTTGGCGTAGGTGGCGATAAAACTACAACGTGACTGGGGTGAACACAAGTGGAAGTGCTTTAACAGCTCAGGTTAGCCTTAATATTGGGGTCACAAAAGTAGTCTGGACGCCTTTTAAACACTGTATGCCATCCAGCAGGAGGGGCAACCTGTACCTTCATTGGTTTCAAAGCCAAAGAGTGGAAGAAGGAGGAGGAAAAGTGAAGATGATTGTAAGTGAGGCAGACAAAATAACAACAACAACAACAGGTTGGAGGGGCGTTCAAACTGAGCTCAAAACAAACCACGAATTCAAGGAATTTTTACTTGTGATGCTGTTGGATTTCGTTGTTAGTCTCACGTCGTCTAGAGCTTCGTCTCAGTTTAACCTGTGAACTGGAAGGTTGTGAAAACCTTGTGTAGGGTTACTTTATTAGTCTTATTTCTGGCTCTAATCATAGTTGTTGTTTTGCTACTTTTTGCAGTTCTGTCTTGACATTCTGTTGATAGAGTTAGGGACCCAGCTGTCTGATGTGACTTTGAATTGCCCACGCTTCAAAAAAAAATATTTTAAAAAAATAGCATTACTAAAGCAGTATTATTACTATTATTAGTGTTATGTTTTTGTTTTTGTTTTGTTTTTTTACACAGACGTTTGGACAGCCAACTGGCAATGGAAGCACACTCACCAAGTTTACATGTTTACACAACATTTCAATGTTGGCTTAAAATAAAGAGGGAAAAAAACAAGAAAAATAAAAGAACATTGCAAGTATTCAAAATATCTTCTTATTATTGACATTTAACATTTATTGCTGGAATGGTTAACGTGAAGGCTTGCACCTGTTTGTCTGTTTCATTTAGTCTGATTCAGTAACCTGCTTGAAGCTACGATACTGTGAGAGTATAAATGACCAGGAGGGTTGACAGAATTAAATATTTCTATTTCAAATAGAGGCTATTACACACTGTATGTTGTGTATCTGAACAGGAAAAAAAACAACATTAAAGACATTCTTAATCAAAAACTTTGCAAATCTTTTGTTGCATTGTAGCTGGTGTGTCACACTATGCCATATATTAGTCTTGCCACGAGGGGGCAGTGGATTCAAACGAAAACAACCAGTCAGCTTTGCCTTCATCAGATAATAAATTAAGCTAATGATAACGTTTGTATTTCATACTTTTGAAGTTTACTGAAAAAAGAGGAATTGTGTTGTTGGTTAGTTACTGTTGTTCTTAATATGCTAGTGGCACCAAAAAGTGGCACCACTCTTATATTTCACTTAATACGTGACCCGTATATAATGTGTTTTGTTTTTTCTTCAAAGATAATCTGGATGGCAAAACTACATTTTTTTATTTGTTCTGTTCTGGAAGCTTGTCAATTGCAAGAAAGAATGAGAAATCTTCCTCGTATTATCACTTGGTCAGAATTTTGTCAACTCGGATTACTTTGCTTCACTTCAAGGCCATACAAGCTATAGAAATAATATGAACAACAACCTCTTGACCAGGTTGCCATTATTAATGTGATCCTGATCTCAATGGGATTTTACCTGGTCAAATAAAAAAATATATATATTAAAAATTGGATTTGGTCAAAATTAACAAGACCTGAATGTGGCCTTAGTAACTTGACAATGCAACTTGGATTTTGGCATATATTTTAAACCTCATAAATATCAATCTTCTTAATTACTTGTGGAGCCACGGACTTTAAATTCTAAAATGATTGAATCTTTTTTGTCAAATATCAAGAAACAAGGTTGTTTAACACTAAATTGTGACAACACTGCTTTTATAGGTTACTTGAACCTCAAATGAGGTAGTGACTCATCCATCCATCCATTTTCAATCCTGACTTCTTCCTGCACTCAGGGTCACGGGGGTCTGCTGGAGCCTATCCCAGCTGTCTTAGGGCGAAGGCAGGGTGACACCCTGGACAAGTTGCCAGTTCATCGCAGGGCCACACAGAAAGACATACAACCATTCACACTCACACACACCTTTGGACAATATAGAGTTCCCAATTCACCTCAGATGCATGTTTTTGGAGTGTGGGAGGAAGCCGGAGAACCCGGAGAGAACCCACACAGACACAGGGAGAATATGCAAACTCCACACAGGAAGGCCCCAGGCCCAGGATTGAACCTACGACCATCTTGCTGTGAGGTAACAATGCCAATCACTGCACCACTTTGTTGCAGGTAGTGATTCAATTGAATGAAATTTGTCCACTTGGATAAATAGAAGCTAACACAAAGATCACGGTGCTTCGTGCTTAGAATGACAGCTATTCTGTTCCTCCATTCCAGAAGGATTCCGTTTGAGTGTTGCTTTTTTGCCAATCATTGAGTTTGTGTTAATATATAAACTGGTCTCAGGCATTGACTGTTCTTGTTGATGTTATCTAAGAGACTGAAATATCAAAGCCTAAAATAGCTGTCCTACACCACGTTATGAGGGGAACCATTAATCTCTGTTTATTCAGCTGTTGTACTCAAAAACAATCAATACTACACTACGCCCGAGACACAGATGTCGCTGTGGAATGTGTGTGTGTGTTTGTGTGTGTGAGTGCGCGCAAGAGCACAGCTTTTCCATTGCATAGGTCTCAGGTAGAAATACTGATTCAGCGGCAAACTTTTTGTTACTCAAATCCTATTATTTGTTTGTTTTTATTTCTCTGTACCATCTTTAGTAGACTGCAGGAAGACTCAGTATGAGAATCTTGTTAAACTGAAAATAAAATACTTCCCAATTTTGGAATACAATAAGACCAACCGACTAGAATTATTGTAGCATTAAGAAGAGAATGATCAAATTATCAAATTACCATGGGTCTAATAACTTATATATAACCTATATATATATATATATATATACATAAGTACATATATATGTAATGTTTCCTTGTTCCCCCTTACTGACTATCTCCCACTAGGTGGCAGTGTTCAGATTTAAGCTTGCTGCATCAGAACAGGTGACTCAAAATTCAAATGAGTCAAGCCTTTGTATTGAAACTGAACTTTAAATTGGCGCTACTTTAATATGACACCAGTTCAAGTTATGCAACAGACCTACACTTAGTAACTAGTTAGTTAGTAATTAGAATTTCCAGCGAACTCAGGATTGTTGGCTAAAATGAACTAGACAACAAAACACCTCTTTGCAACAATTTACAAGTCGAAAGAATAACACAGATGTCAAAATCTGTCAATAAATGCACGCTCTGCATTACAAAAGGCAATTTTTCTAATACAATTTTATAAGCAATTGAAAAAAGTTTCCTGTCATTAGAGTTAGTTCTTCTTTTTGGCTTTACAGGTCAAACTGATTACATGATAAGAGGAAAATGCAGGTGTTCTATTTAAGCTGTCTGTCCCCTGTCTGAATTGCATATCACTAATTGCAATGATAATGATGAATGTGAGCAAGAAAAATAGGAACATAGGTTGCCACACAATGAAGACCGACGAGCTCAATTTTCAGTGAAGCAGAATGAGTATTTCATCGCAAATGGCTCAGTGTTCTGCCAAAATGGGTGCTTGACCTAATTTGGCAGCTCACTGTGTGCAGAGTAATTAATCCATCTGTAACACTTTGCAGAGTTTTTTTTTTTTTTTTGAGGAGAGGTGGTGATGGGGGTAGGGGTAGTCCTTCATAGTTTATACATATTATGCAAATACTTTTAAATTATTAAGCACTTAACTGAAACAATATTCAATGACTGACGTGTACAAGGGTCACTTGGCAAAATTGTCTATGTGGCTTCAAGTGATGGCATTGACCATCATAGAAAATTTATCTGTGTCCTGCTTTTTTGTGTTTCATTTTTGTTCAGTTTTTTGACTGAATGTACAAAATACATGCAAATTTCAGGCACCAACTTGAATGTAATGATCTCTGGTATTGTCTAAATAACATAGAAATGATTTTTAAAAGTTTTAGTGGAGAGGTAACAGCACCAAATAGTTAAAGAAGAAAAGCACATGGCACCTTTAATGGAATAATTTCAAGAACATGTAAGTTGTTTTTTCATGGGGGAAATGATTGACAGGTATTATGTACTGCCTTTGTCATTTGATGATGATTTGGACTGATTTAGTGGACTTTAATCCAAACACTTTTATTCAAACTTTAGTTTAACAGACCTTACTGTACTAGCGAGGTTGCTGGTCCAGGTCAACAGTGCATGTCTCCTATGTCTGGGTCCTCCAGCTTCATTCTACAGCCTCAAAAACTAACAGGTAAGCTGTGGCTTATCTTTCTGACTGTCAATTGAGTTCATGTGTCTGTTTGTCTCGATGAATTCTCTCCTAAAGGGTCGCACAACCTGCTTGATGAACAGCTGTTTCACAGAATCACACTATGACACTGCACTATAATGTTTATTGCCTGTGTTTTTACACCTTTCATCCTAATGTTGAATGTATCTCTGAGTGTGTTTTAAACTGTTTGTGCTCTCTATTTATTTTGTTGTGGCAATGGTAAATAAGACCCCATGTGATTTCACCTGTGCCCGCTTTAGGAGAGCATTTGATTGAGAAGATGTTTTATTTATCACAAACACACAGTATTGTACAACATCTCTTGGCATTTGCCCCGTGTTTTCCTGAGGAGATGTGGGATGTGTGGTACCCAGGAGCCAGGTCCAAATCTTTCTTAGTGCATTTTAGTTGTGGGCACCAACTGGATATTAATTGCTAAATACATATTTTTGTTTGCAGGGGAGACCGAAGCACCCGGAAAAAAATCTCCCACCGAGGGATTAAAATAGAAGACCTCCTGGCAGTCAGGTAAAACTGTGAATCACCACACCATTGTATTAAGTATGTCCAGCCATAATGAGTCAGTCTGTGCTCAAAAACGCTCCACTGTCAAAAAACAAAACAAAATCTAGTTAGCCCTGGAGGAAAAAGTAAAGTTTACTGTGCCGATTAAGCTCCAATGGCAAAAAATATAATCACAACTAAATATAACAACATGCCACCCTGCCCTCTTTTCGTGTCAGTCTGATTCAAAACTGTATGTGTTAGTCAGATTAGCTGCAGCAACAATCCTTCACTGGCCTAATAAGTCAATTTGAGAGGCCGAGGGTTGTTAGTCATGCCGGGACCAGCTCGCCTCTCTGATCTAATCTTGAGTTATGACAATCATAACTTATGTAGCTGTAGCTGATGATGCAGTTACGTGAGGAGACATTTTTCAGCTGTCAGCAATTTCGGCAATTAAAATTAGAATTTCAGGCTGAGAGCAGGCAGGGCTGCCTTCCGCTGCCTCACAGACTTTCCTGTGCTACAAGTTAAGAGGACACTCAGGATGATTCAACCCTTCATGGTTCTCATTTAGGTATACAAATTCATCGTCCATCAGAATAAACTTTGCAGGTGTCTCAGTTTTAAGAAAGTGGGATGTACCAGATTAATGTTAGTTTAAGTGACAAAGTTAAGACTGTGTGGGATATTAATGTTTTTTTTCAGTAAATCTTTTACAGACAAAAAAAAAACATTAAATTGCATGTCCACTCTTAATATATTTTTCTTTTTTATTTTTAATTTTGCTTTTTTTTTTTTAGTCCAGTATTTTATCATGCAGTAATAAAGCTACTCCACTTGGGGGTAGTATGACCTCGTTATACAGTACGTGTATACGTCAGCAATAAACATTGTCCGAGCTGCATGCATGTCGACTTCAAATATCCAGTTTTTGTCAAAGAACAGGGGTATCACTAATTATTTTTGATTTGTTATCAGTTCCGTTCACCGCAGGTCTTTTACCTCCTTCGCAGCTGTCAAGACGGTTGCCTGAGCCGAAAACTCCACATTCCTATGCCGTGCTCTGGCCACCAGAGGGCTCCATTCCGCAGCTACGCGAAACCAAGGCTGAAGTCGAAGCACCATCTCGGCTTGGTTCTGCACCAGAACCCGCTGATTGGCCCAGACGCCCACATGGCATTGAGTTTTGACCAATGGAGTTTCAGCCGATCGGGAGCTGTTGCTAAGGCACGTTAGAGGCTGGGGGGATTGAAGGGGGTGGAGGGAGGGGCGGTGAGGGGTTCAGTTCCCTGTCAACAATCCTGTTCCACCATTTCACTCTCACGCCGTGCGTCTCCTCTCCGGCTCTCCCCTCGGCCTCGCCTTCTCACCGGGAACTCAGCTGTGCTCTCTGCTGTTTTTTATTCAGCGTTCGGCGGGGTAGCGTTCGGCGCTCGTTGTAACTGTTTATGAGGCGAGAAGACCCGGAGCCGTGTAGTAGCCCCACCTCCCCCGTCTCTGCACCTCCCCCTCCCCCGACTCGGTCTTCCTGTTACGTGACATTTGAGCCCGAGTTGCACCGGCTTTCCTCGCGCTCACTACTTTTCCCGCTTCCACCTTGCAGTTCACCGACAGAGCCGAAACACCGAACCGCCGCGACCCTTCCCCCTGCCCCCCAGTTTTTTGTTTGTTTGTTTGTTTTTTGTTCTCCGTTTAAAACCTCTAGCACACGGTCACCGAAAAGCAGCATTGGCCGTGCACACATTTGCTTGCCTTTTAGCATAAATTCGCACGTAAACCTTAAAAATATACCATTTGCTTAGCGGAGAACGTGGACCAGTTGTAGGCTGTCTGACTGTGTGAGAGAGAGCCGTAGTGGAGCTGTGGAGATATTTAAAATATCCCCTCTACTGTACTGGCACTGTTCCAACTCTCACTATAACACACACACACACACACACACACACACACACACACACACACACACACACACACAAGCAGAGGAAGAGGGAATTAAAGGGCCTCTCCATGCCTCTGTCTGTCTGCTGCTACACCCTCCTCCTCCTCCTCGCTTCCTCGCCGCAAAACGTGAGAGGCAGAGAAATCCTCTGCTCCCATTGGCGGGCGCCCGGTGATTGGCAGGTTGCCCGGCCCACCTCGCCGGCTCTGCGTGCATGGATCGGTCTGCTGCGAGAACCGGAGCATCAGAGAGTCAACTGGAAGCAGGAAGGAGAGGGGGAGGAAGAGAGGGGAAGAAAGGAAGACCGAGAGGAGAGAGAGGACCGGGAGAGACGAGGAGGAGAGGAGAGAACAGAGAGGTGACAGGGGAGCGAGAGGGGGCGAACGGCAGAGACGGAGCGCAGGTAAGAAAAGGGGGATTATTGGTGCAGCCGCCTGATGTCCTGTGGTGCCTGCGGTGGCGGTTTGACTTGCGCACATTGTTCCCCGTGGAGCAGCAGCTGTGTGCGGGTCTTTTCGCGTGCATTTGTCCGTCCCGCTTGCCATCTCTCCAAAACAATCCGTCTCGGCTTGACACACTGCAGTCTCTGTGTGTGTGTGACTGCAGACTGTGCTGCACGTTCATGCATGAAGTCAGCACACGCACGCACACATGCACGCATGCAGGGAGAGAGACATGGTGCAGCACTGGGAGAATGATGGATTGGTGGGGAGGAAGAGGAGCTGTGTGCTGTGGTTTTGTTCTACGTTTAACTGTTGAATGTCATGGTGTGTGTGTGTGTGTGTGTGGCTGTGTGTGCTTGTGTGTAGTGTAGTATAGCGTAGTATGGGGGGGATGCATACAGTAGTAACAAGCCACAGCGTAATGATTAACATGCGCCAGCAGTGCTATCCAAAGTGTCACTGCACTCTGCCTCCCCCCCCTGAAGTTCAGCTCCACGCGTGAAACACATTTTGCATGCACTCTGCTTGGATTTTCATCAAACACGCGAGCTGAATGTCCAACCCCGGTGTTCGGTTTGAAGCTGAGATCCATCAAAAAGCACTGAACCCACTGGCACAGTGGCTAACACAGTACAATGTGTCCCCTCTGTGTGGCTGTCAGCTCAGGTGACCACCTGGACGTTTCAGACGCTCCAATCCCGGGTCCCCCTGACACCTAACAGAAGACAGGCTCACACACACATAGGGACACAACACACACACACACATACACACACATTCACAAACACGTGCAGCACCTTCAGTGTCTTTGTGTGCACGGGTAAAAAGGAGAGAAAAATAAAAAGCTGCACATCTTTGGCATTGTTTGCAGAAGCCTCCCCTCCCTCACGTTCTTGACCTTGCCTTGGTACATTCCAGAGCCCCCTCGGAGGGGCTGTGCTTTACGGAGCGTACGCCGGCAGAAGCTGCCATTTCAGACAGGGGAGTGCAGGGCTAGTGGGGGTTGGGGTTGGGGTGGGGGGGGGGGTAGCGGGGGCTGCAAGGGGGGAGGGTGGTTGTTATTTTTAGAAACCCGACTGATATCCGCCTCGTACTGTACGCTCTTTCTCTGTGATTGTGGCGCTATTTTGGGGGGAGGGCGAGGAGAGGGAGTGAAGGGGAAGTGGGTTTTTTGAGGGGTGGGAGGAGAGGGAGGGGGATACATAGGAGGGAGGGGCTCCGGATGCGTGCACGTGCACCATGAGGTCGTCCTTCTCTGCCTCCCTGCTTCCCCCTTCCATCTGTCCTCATCATGTCTCTGCTTCCACCCGGTTCCACCGCTCTGGTGGGAGCCCATTCTTCCTTTCATGGCCCCTGCAGCCGTCCAGAACCCACCAACCCACCACCACACCTGCACATTGCACTCTTGCGCCTCTGCAAAGAGGTGCTTCGGTGCTATTAAGCATCCCTTAAACTGCAAAATTGCCCAGCGTTGAGTGTCAGTCCTTCAGGCTGACGGTGTGGGCGTGTGCCGGTGAGGCTGCAGGAACCTGAGAGACGAGCGAGACGAGGAAGTGGATATCAGGCTCTTGTCAAAATCACTCACACACACACAGGCACAGGCACAGGCACAGACATTCCCCCCCTTCCACGCGTGAGGCCTCGCTCCCTGCTCTGGACTCAATGATATCATCGGTTGCCAGGGATACAAGGACACGGCGTGCGGAGAGGGAGGGAGGAAGGGAGGGGGATGGGGTGGAGGGTGGAGGGTGGGCCACGGGCAGAGGCTGGAAGAGAGAACGGAGAGATTGGGTAGACAGAGAGAGAATAGAGCCCTTGTCGGGTCAAGTGGTGAAGACGGTAGTGGTGGGGGGCGAAAAAAAAGGAAGGACACCTGCCTCGTCGAAAGTTTCCAGCCCCTCCCACCACCCCTCACCTCCCCTCCCTCGTTTCTTTCATCCCCATCCACCTCCTTTTGGGTTGCGAGAGTGCAGATGCGTTGTGGAACGACAAGAATTCAAAAGGAGCAGCGGGGTTGTGGTGGTGGTGGTGATGATGGGGAGGTGTACGCTCCTCGATCTGAGACAATGAAACATCCCTGTCTTGTACATCTGTGCACCAACTGACTGTGGTATTTCCTCACCGGCTGCACTCTGTGTGTGTGTGTTTGCGTTTGCCAGTGAGTAGAAGAGGAAGATGAGCGTGTCTATTTAAAGGGATCGGAGACTCGCCTCCGCCGTCTTCTGCTATTCCTGGCTGGCATCACCATCAAATATAGAACAGAGTTTCGCCTCAGCCCTGAGTCGCACCACCGTGTGCATCGCTATAGGTGAGAGTGACATGGAAACACACATACGCTCACACGCACGCGTGCACCTCAAGATGAATGTCTCAATTTACTCTTGGTGTGAGGATCGTTGCGGTGAGGCTGCCAGAGGTTAAAGAGCTAAAGGCAAGCTCCAGCGCGACATGCAAGGATGAACGTGGATCCATCTGCAGTGACAAGAGGCACGACCGGCAGGTTTAAGGTGTCGGCTCAACTCCCATCACGGAAACAGAAAAAAAAAACCTCTATGCGAGCCAGAAAGGCAGGTTGCAACATCTTAAAGGTCACGGCGTAGACTCACACGCGTGCACCTCCGTTTCGGTTTGCATTGGTTTCTTATGAGGAGTTTACCCAAACAGCAATTCAAACCCTGTTACACATGACATCATGTCGACCTGCAGCTCACTTCCAGATGTGTGGAACAGACCCCGCCGCGCACATGGGTTTAATTTTAGAAGCGTGGACTGATTTGTTGTGTAGATTTAATACCGGAGCTGCCGTACACTGCAAGTTCCCCCCCCTCGCACGTGCATTCCAGCCAGCTACACACACACACACACACACACACACACACACACACAGTGGGTTGGTTTTACTCAAATGCTGGCACAGTCACAGTGGGGCGCAGTGTCACAGACGGAGCAGAGAGCGAGTGTATCACTGCTGAGAAACCATTGTAGCCCACTGGGAGCTTAATGGAAACTTAATATTGATAGTCGAGGGAAACTTTGCAGGAAGACACTTTTTGTTTGTCTCACAACAAAGCCCAGCGTGGTAAACCTATTTTATATATGAGTATGTCATAGAGTAATTTGTATGAGATTATAGTAGGCTGTGTTGATCCAACCTGCAGGATGATATAGTCGGAAAAAAAAGCAGCGTATGGAAGCGGAAAGAGGCGCACATTCTTTTTCAGCAGTGCGCGCTGAAACCCTTTGTGTTCTCTTGAAGAATATATCTAAATGCAGCAAAGTCTGAAAAAGCCCGGAGCTACCGCAGGAAAAACTGTCTGACTCCAGTTGCTCTAGCAACTGGTTGGAAACAGACCCGGCAAGGGGCTCTTCACTCAGCACCCGCCGAGAAGGTTAACACGGCACAGCTGCAGCAAGTCTCGCCGCAAAAACAAGCCCATGTAGCACAAAGAAGTTTTTTTTTGTTTTTTTTATTTCCACCAGGGAAGTGGTTACAAACGTCACACGCAGGCGCTTCAATAGCTGTGGGAAATGAAGCCGTACAGGTGTGGAAACTGGCTTCACCCTGTCTGCAGCGTCAGTCTCATCGAGGTCGCATAGCGTGTTTGGCACCGGCTCTGCGCAAAGTTGCCATCAAGAGGAGGAAAAAAAGCATTGAGAATGTGCAGAGCAGATGTCTCAAATGACGCTTGCAGCAGGAATCAAATGCAATCAGCCGCTGCACGATGGAAATGAGCAGAGAGAAAAGCCGGGGAAAGTGTTGCAGCCTGTGCTTCAATATGGAGTTGAAGTAAAGACATTACAGCCACGTGACCTGCTGTGTTCAGTTGGACCCTCCTGGAGCGGTGCACCGCTGGCTTGACTAGCCTCCGGAGACTTTTTGCCCCCCCCCGCTCTTCTTCTTTGTTGTTGAGTCAGGTTGCTACTCTTTTGCCGTGTTTGTTGTTGTTTTTTAAATCTCTTTGTCCTCGCCTTGTGTTTGTTGTGTTTTTGTTTGTCTTTCTGGAGATGTGTGGGCTCACTGGCTGTGGCCACTGCTGAGAGGCTGTGATTAGACGTTACAGATACGGTGCAGCAAAACATACGGGCGGAGGAAGTGAAATGTGCCACAGACGGGTCACGTGACGTTGCGGGGTATTCGGTGTATTCAGCCAGACAGCATTTGTACAGTACAGTAATGATTGCGCTTAGAGTTGGTTTCCTCATTGAGTTTACATGCACAGCACGTCTGGTGTGTTGCGTCATCCTTGGCTGTCTGCTCGTGGGGGTAAGAATAGTTACCTCAGGTTTGAGTTGACTCACAAAAGGTCTCAGTTGTTCACAAAAAGCAAGATGCATGTTGTTTGTTGTCATCGTTCGCACTGTGATCGATTCAAAAGCAAAGATTCCTCAATTGCTCGTGTAGTTGCCAGGCGGGAACATAGAAATTTGCACTATAACGTAAAAGTTCTGCCTTTTGAAGTTCTAAAAGAAAGTCCCTGTTCCTCATTCATGCTTCTTATCCACAGACCGATTATTCTTCTCAGGTGTGAAGTTGGAGGGCCTCCCAAACACAGACCAAGACTGGTAATCATTGTCTGCATTTACTTCATGGAGATTCTTTAATGTATTACAAATGTAAGTTCCAGGCTAACGTGTGTGTATGTGTGCGTGTTTCAGGCTGCATGTATCACCCAGCAGAGCTGTACTCTGGCCGTAACACCTGGGACTCCTATCCAGCTGGAGGACCTAACCGAGGGCAATGGGCCCCCGTAAACAGTCGCCCCTGGAGCCACACGCAGAGGTCAGCAGCACTCACGTGCGCGTGCACACACACACACACACACACACACACAGGTTCCTGTCTTAAAGGTTGTCAGTCACACACCGGTGCACGGTATCTTAAAAGCACTGCTTCCACAGTATGTTTTTTTTCACACACTTGTGCTGTGATTGACAGGATGTTAACAACAACCGAGACCTCCAATGAGGCTCTGAGAAACAAGGAAGACGCTTTAAGAAAGGAGTGAAAAGTGTTTAAACTCTTTGTGGTATTCAACTGTAAGCCTTTTGTCAAGATACACTGGAACTAACTACCTAACTACCATTCGGTTTCTTAGGTTGGGCTGCTGTTGCACCGAGCACTCCAGCAGGTCGCGCTTGAGTCTCAGCTGTCTTGTGGTCACTTGAGGGACCAGCCCGTAAACTGAAACAGTGACAAGCGCATTCGCAACAAAAAAAAGTTCTTAACTCCGGGCACAGCTGGGAGCACTAGAGCTCATTCAAAATCCAAAGCAGCAGGATTCTGCAGAATAAACCTGCCATTTCATCAGAAGCAGTGAGGTGACAGTTGAACTGTCGGGTGTCCAACTGTTGCTGGAATGAAGGTTGCCGTATTTGTTGCCGACTATCTTTATATAGGTGGTGTTAGTAATTGCAACAAGTGAAATACGTCAGAGTTAACTGAAAATGAATGACCGAAACCAGCAGCGCAACTCCAGATAAAGAACTAAATATTATAGAAGATGATTCAAATAAAATCCAGATGTCTGGGATGCGTAAGCTTCATATGATGGAAAAACACAAGACCATGATACTCTGCTTTAGGGAGTATAAACATGTACCAAAAAGGTGTCTTTGTCTTTGACATATGTCAACACCGTGGCCCCTAATGTTAGAGTCTGTTTGTCTTCAGACCCAACCCTCCATTCACTCCTCTTTCAAAACATCTGAAATCACTTCTGACAAGATGCAATGATTACAGCATGTGTCCCAGTCACACAGGTGAAACTAATGCATGACATCTGTTTGGCGCCATAAAATATAGGTAAAAAAAAAAAAAAAATGTTCTAACTTTATGAGCAACATGTGTGTAGGGTGTAACCTATTGCAACTACAGGCCAGAACGTGTGTAACTCTTCAAGATATATCGTAACCAACAAACAATGTAAATGTTTATCAAGCAAAGCAAACATTCAGGAAGTGATGGACAGTGATGGGGTTCTGAGTCAGTGAACAGGATTAAAATTCCACGGATTCTGTTTTTTCTTAATGCATACAGATGTCAAGAAGGCCGTAATCAATCAAATCATCCCTCAAGTCATCTCTACAATCGGTGAGTAAATATTTAGTGCATTGTGTGCAATTTTTCTCTTTAGTCTGTGTAAATAGGTAAAATTATATTTAGTGGATAAAGCCGCTTAAAAGACTGTTCTCTTCAAAGAAAAAAATCTGCCCACATTCATTGCCTTCCGCTCAAGGAGCAAACAGTGCGGCAGTTGACACCACCATGAACACAAACTTTATCACACATATTGTGATTCCATGTTGTTAATCTGGTGTATGTTGCTCAGCTGATGCCACATAACTTGGTACTAGTGTTGTCCAAAATATCGATCTATCGATATTTTTTGATACTTAACATTAAAAACGATACAATATGACTTCTCCGTAGTATCGATATATCGGTACTACCTCGAGGCGACGTGCCGTGCCGCCAACACACACACACAAACACTCCGCGGGACTTCAGCTCGATCTCAACCCCCCGCCCTTCACCCCCTCAACAAAACTTCTGCGGTTGCTCGTATTGAAAATCGTATCGTAAATCAATACTTTTCCAAACATCGTATCGAAGTCTGAAATCCAGTATCGTGACAACACTACTTGGTACTGATATGATTCCAGATCAATACAGGACCAGTATTATTTACCAACACTGCAAAAACATCTTTCATGTGCCTTCATGTCAGTGAGTGCAATATTTTTCATTTTTCCCGTGATAAACAAACTCCAGACTGCCCCGCTGCTTCTCTCTGCTCCGATCCGCTCAGATCAGTGATTGCATTAGTCATCAGCAGGACGTGTGTCTGGTCTGGTGCGGCACTCTGCCTCTTCTGCTCACAACAGAGCAGAACAGAGCAGAACGGAGCAGGAGAAAGTGTGGCCGTGTCAACACTGGGGCTGGTTAAGGATAGACTGAGATTGAAATAACAACCCTAACACACTTGTATCAAACTGTGTCACTGTATCCCCCCATTCCCCCGGTCTCCCTCCTTAGGGTCGAGAGAACGGTACTCCATGTCCACAAGGGGCACAGACATCCTCCTCGTCCGTGGGAGGACAAAACTCGAGTGTTCGAAGCCCAGAACTGGCACCATAACCCCGCACGCTCACTCCATCACCGGGCCGGCACCAACAACGATTACGTAACAGGACCAGGAGATCGCTGTGCAAACTGGGACCACGGTGTCAGCAGCTCTCTGGTGAGGCCCTCCCCCAATTGGGGAGCGCTACCATTGTGTCGGAGCGTGCGACTGTTCTTCTGCTCACGAGCAAAACCTTTCCCCTCCCTGACCCCAACTGACAGCACGGGGTTCCTCGCCCACATCGCACCAGCAGGGAGCTCCCATCCCTGGCGGAGAGATGGGTCCCCTCGGAGGGCTACCGGAGCTTTCCGGGCAGAATGATCAACAACAGGCCGGCACCCTGGAAAAGGCCGGCGGTCCACCAGCGTCGGGACCAAGTGCATCCCCGCAGTCCACCCCCTCCGCACTCTTCGTCCCCAAGGGAAGAGTGTCCGGCCAAGAGGAGGAGGAACTCAGGACCCGACCAGGTGACGGCACCACTGCACGAGGCAACGGAACTTTAATCCGTACTTAAATGTGGTCTTTAGAAAATGTTGGGGGACTCAATGGGCGAATCATCTCTCCATCCCATTCAAACTAGACTCATGTTAGCCAGGTAGTCGTGAAACAAGGGGGATTTTAATTGGTAGCGATAGATGCTCATTTATTTATTTATCTATTTGAGAGGGACAATGCATTCCAACATAGATACACACTTGCAGCAGATGTGATGCATGTAGAGTTTAGAACTAATGCAAATTCACAACTCCAGTACCCGCCCGGTTGGGGCTTTTCCACAACATTGCAGTACAATGAAATACACACCAATTATAAAAACCATACCATGCAGTTCAATAAATCAATGATCCAATATAGCATTTATATGATAAGAAACATTCACTCACTCTCCTATGCAATATACACACAATTTAAAGATGAGTAAAATGTTGTTTTGTCTTAAACTAGGCTTTAGTTCTGGTGGTAAACATCTTAAACTCAAAGATAGATTTTATTTCTGATGACTGCGAGTTGGGCGACACGGTGGCGCAGTGGTTAGCGCTGCCGCCTCACAGCAAGAAGGTCGTGGGTTCGATTCCGGGGCCCGGGCCTGTGACCCGTTTGCATGTTCTCCCCGTGTCTGCGTGGGTTCTCTCCGGGTTCTCCGGCTTCCTCCCACACTCCAAAAACATGCGTGTGAGGTCAATTGAATATTCTAAATTGTCCGTAGGTGTGCATGTGAGTGTGAATGGTTGTTTGTCTCTATGTGGCCCTGCGATGAACTGGCGACTTGTCCAGGGTGTCACCCTGCCTTCGCCCTAAGACAGCTGGGATAGGCTCCAGCAGACCCCCGTGACCCTGAATTGGAATAAGCAGGTATAGAAGATGAATGAATGAATGAATGAATGAATGACTGCGAGTTCCACAGTTCACAACTCTTACAGGAGAAGGTTAACTGTCTGAAAGTTTTCCTGCAGAATCTGAGCTTCTGGTGACTCTGTTGCTGTTTTGTCTACAACAAATTGACTGAGTGGCTCAGGTGCTAAGTTGTGTGTACATTTAAAAATTAATTTAAGAAAACATAAATCACTATAGCTTTCAAAGTTTAGTAAGTTATACCTTTGAGGATGTGGCAGTGGTGGGGATGAGTCCCGATGTGCCTGGTGTGTGTATTTGTCTAAACTCAAGCCAGAAACAGAGGGAAGTGAAGCAAAATATAACATTCCTGAAAATAAACCTTCAGTGCCATTGTTTGTTTCTCTTTATACATCATCCAGTAGTCGAAAGCCATCACCACTGCAGGATCCATGCTAATGCTTTTAGCAATCAAGCTTGCAGTCACTTTTTGCTGTTGTTGAAAACTAAACTTCAGTTGTTTGTTGAGTGGCACACCTGGCTGGAGTTTGCAAGTTTAGTTTGTCAACCCCCCAGTACAACCCCATCCTGACAGTCTCGTCTCTGTTTTCTAGCCATCTCACCCTGGATCCAGGCCGCTGCTTGCGCCCCGCGTCCCGTCGCCCCCTCGCCACCACCGCTGCAGCCAGGACGACTGGAAGCCTCTCCACGACAGAGGAGCTCCGTGCCACCACTCCGACCACAGGACCTCAACGACTCAGCAACAGGTCGGCCCGCCCCTCTTTCAAAGGAGCGTGTGACGGCTTAAAAAGTCAAGGAGCGTGTCTGACACCGTTGATTCGTTCTGCAGGAAACCTCTAAAGCGCGCGGTGCGGGGCACGGCTTCAGCAAGGGCAACCTGGTGGTGGTGCAGAGCCACCAGAGCTCTGACGGCCGGCCCACACGTCACGGAAGCAGAGGGAGGGTGGACCGGAAAACCCCGTCTTCACCAGCAGACCACACTTGTGTGCCTTACAGCCACCACAACCATCATCACCACTATCAGCGGCACACAGGCCAACCCAAAAGCCAACAGCACAACAACCTGTCACAGCACCACCTAGAGGAAAAGGACCAACGCAGCCATCACCACAAACAAAGCACAGTGAGTACAAAAGCACATCTGCATTTTTAAAGTTACAGGTTTTTTTCATGTTCTTGGCTATGACAAAAAGGCTACACAGTCAGTGAATCCAAATTATTATTTTTTGTATGGTATTTGGAAAAGTTAGTAAATAATCCCTCACCAATCGTTGGCCTTTAAAGTTTGTCTGGATTTCGGTGCCCTGAACAAAGTCTGATGTAATTCCAACTCTGCAGGAACCTCAGTGGAGTCATCAAAGAGTCATTTCAAGGGATCCGGCGCTCTCCGGCTCTGCTGGTGCAGACCCTCCTCCCTACTCCTCCTGCGGAGGATCCACCGCCAGCAGTCCTCACAGTCCCTCCAGCCCCAGAAAAGACCCACCGACCCGTCGCCACAGTCCCATGCTCAATGGGCAGAAACTCCAGGGAAGCCCCAGTCACTGCCCGAGACCTGGCCTGGCGTCCATTACATCCCTTGCAGCTCATGCCGGCGGGCCCAAATCCAAGTTTTCAGATGTCAAATACAAAAAGACATCAGAGGGCCCTTGTTCGCAGGAGTCTCCCCACAGCAGATCAAGACCAAACAAGCCCGGGAAGGAGCTTAAAGAACACAAAAAAATGAAAGAGCCGTCAAAAAGGGAAAGAAAGGGCGAAGACAGGAAAAGGCGTAAGAAAAAAGAGGAGAAGAGGTTGGTAGAGAGGAGGAAGAAGAGGGACAAAACCGTAAAGAAGGAAAGAAAGGTTGTCTCACAAGGCGAGCCGGCTGAGAAGGGAACGTTGACTCCTGACTCTTCCTCTGAGCCACGCAGCGACTTCAAACAGAGAAAGGCTGCAGGTCCGTCGCAGCATCAGGGGCAGCTGCCGCCGAAATACAAGCACAGAATTCGACTCGAAAGGGCAGAAAAGACACACAGATCGTCTACTGACACCATCTCACAGCTGTCCTCGAAATCTGCCAATCCTAAAATGGCCAAGAAAACCAGTGTCCTCCCCAAAACTGCCTCTAAGGAAAAACTCAAACACTCGAACTCAAGACCGCCGCCGACCAAAAAGACACCCAGCATCGTTCCGTCGCGATCCGAGGACAAGCCGAAGTCGAAGTGTACCGACACTCTCCCTTCTCTCCTCTTCAAGGCCTTGGCTCCCCTTACCGCCGGCTGCTCTGTGAGCCTGGAGCGGCCGCTCCACGGCAAGGACGGTGGACCAGGGGGTCTTCTGAACGCCCCAGACCTGCAGCCCGTCGCCGTGATGGGAAGCTTACAGGAGCTGGGGGACAACCCGGCCAACACCCCGCCTGTCCTCAGCTGGCAGGGCTCCCCGGTGTCGACCCTGGGGGAGGACGAGGAAGAGCTGGAAAAGGGGGTGATGATCAGACCGGTCCTGCAGCCCAGCCCCACCCAGTGCTTTTCCCCTCCTCCTCCCGCTGAGAGTGACACCTCCGAAAACTCCAGCAAAGAGGCTTTCGAAGACGCGCTGGATGGCCTCCGAGATGGAGCGTCCAATCTCTGCCGACCAATTTGCATGGTGGAACAGGTTCTCGGGGAGGCCGGCAAAGGGGAGGAAAGTGGCGGGGAATCTTCCGGGTCTCCTAAACACCGCCGCTGGCAGTGTCAAACAGGCTTGGATGACGTCCTGAAGAGCCTGACCAACTTTGTGGAAGACCAGAGGGCCACGTGCCGAGGCGGCCCTTTCGGGGGTCCCAACAGAGGAGTCAAGTCATGCTCTTCCCTTGCTCTCGGACCAAGTATCCACTCATGTGACCGACTAGACTCGCGCCCCAAATCAGACCCTGAAGCCAGCTGTCTGTCGCCAACTCACTCTATCTCAGAGGGGCTTTCGGACTCTCTCGCTGTGATGGGTCCGAGGGAGCGTGGCGGCGTGGAAGAGCAAGAGGGAGAGAGGAAAGAGAGACCGCGGGGTGAAGACACAAAAGAGAGAGTCGAGTCCTCCGTCCTGGAAGGGTCACTGAGTGCGAGGCTGAGGCTGACAGCCACAGCAGCTTCCCTCAGCGGTCGCGTCACCGCCAAGGAGGGGGGCGAAAGCGATAAAACGGACAGGAAGAGAAAGCAAAAGGCCAGGGGTGGGGCTGGTGAGGAGGAGATCAAGATCAAAATCAGAGCCGTGGAGAGCAGAGTCCTCTGCCCCAAAGTCCAAGTCAACGAAAACGCCATTTCAAGACGGCGAGAGTCGGCCGTCATCTCCAGAGACTCACCGCATCCTCTGAAAAGCGCAAAGGGCCAAATTCCTCAGGAAATTAAAACACCACACAGCAAGGACAGTCGGAGATCAAACAAAGGCGCTGTGGAGGAGGAGGATGAGGAAGATGGGAAACTAAAAGTGAAGGCCGAAGAGCGAGAAAATCTGAACTCGTCGCCATCCCTAAAGTCCCCGAGCCTATTGTCCGCTGGAACGATCAACCAATCCAAAGTGCACGTCTCTGCACCAGCAGGCAAAGGTCCCGTCTCTGCTCCAGTGGACCCTCTCAAACTCAAAGCTCTCTCCCTGGGCATGTCCAAGGAGCTCAGGATCCTCCTGGTCAAGGTGAAGAGCGGCGGGCGGCAAACTTTCAACATATCAGAGCTCGAGGAGCAAAGAATCCCTCTGTCCAAGATCAGCATCGTCAACACAGCCTCCGAAGTGGTCAACGCGTGCAAGTGAGTCTCACCCCCGCTTTCTTTTCTTTCTCAGTGAAGTTGTCATGATTAAGTTGTCGCTGCTCCAGCTTCTGTGTTTGATTGCGATTCTTTTTCTTCCCCAGGGGGACGAAGGTGAAGGGGAAATTCAAGGAGTCCTTCCTGCTTCCCGCCTTCTCTGTCAAACCCAAGATTGCTGCCGACGCGCCCATTCCCCGTGAGAAGCTGAATCCGCCCACGCCAAGTATCTATGTAGGTACCGCTCGGAAAAGTTTGAAAAAAAATCAAAAACAGTAAATCATAAAAAAAAAGACATGTCTGAAACTGGCAACCATCCATCCATCCATTTTCAATACATGCTTCTTCCTGAGCTCAGGGTCAGCTGTAGTCTATCCCCGCTGTGACAGGGCGAAAGCAGGGTGACACCCAAGACACCAGTTCATCGCAGGGCCACATAGAGACAAACAACCATTCACACTCACATGCCCACCTCCAGTTCACCTCACAGTCACTGTGGGAGGAAGCCGGAGAACCCAGAGAGAACCCATGCAGACACAGGGAGAACAACTCCACACAGAAAGGTTCGGAATCGAACCCACAACCTTCTTGCTGTGAGGCAACAGCGCTAAACACTGCGCCACCGTGTCGCCCTTATTTCAGAACCATCTGAAACTCAACTAAACTAACTAAAAGGATATCAGAATAATTCTGGTGTCATAATGTGTATCACGTAAGTGTCCCACTGTTCAGCAGCAATGAAATTGAAGAAACAAAGCTTTGATACAGGAATATTGTCATTGAATAATATTTTAAGCGATTTGTATCCATTCATCATTTCATCTCTACATCATCTAATATTAAGTCTGAAAATACCTTCGAAATACGATGACTGTATTTTTGATTACTGGAAACCAGGACACTTGGCCCAATGAGATACTCAAATGATACTCGAGTACTCATGTTTACCCAAAGATTTTAATATATTTAACGTAGGGAGGAAAAATAGTTTTTTCATGATTTTATCACTTGATAAAGAAAACCAGATGCCCAGGACAGTGTGTGAAACCAGGAGGTTTGGCCAGCCCACCTTGAGCCCGTGTTAGTGGCCTGGCTATCGGCCACTCTGTCAGCCAACCACCACGGCGAGAATATCTTGTGATCCGCTGACAACCAACTGTAACGGCTCATCGCTCACACAGTCCCTAAGCTTAATTCTCGCTTCATGCTGAACAGCAAGTGGAATTCAACAGCATGAGCCCCACTTTGTACCTGGTGCCAAACCTCCCCAGAAAAGTAAAGGCTTGCAGCTATGCAAACCACAACATCTGTTGGCTGCGCATTTCCTGTCTCTTCAATATGGAAAGTTCCAAAAAGATATTTTTATGAATCTTTCCCATAATGCTTAGCAGACCTCGGGAGCTGGGAAGGGCGGCTTGCATCCTCCAGTGGTGGAGGGCCAGCAGAAACTCTAGGAGGTGGCAACCCTAAGCCAATCAGATCTCGAGTCTGCGATGCCAAGGCCAGCTAGGTGGTCTCACGCTAAACTTGACACGTATGTGTCCAGTGATTGGATAATCAATGAGAGCCTGTAAGACGGAACTCAACCCAGAGATCAGTTAGCTAACACGATGAACCCACAATGGCTGAAGTAGAAGATCAAGATTTAGTAACCGAATCATCTGCAATTTATAATGAAAATAACGTGGCGCATTAGCCCAGTAGCTTCACCAACATGTTCAATTGTTTATTAACTTAATAGTTCAATAGTTTGTTTTCTTATCGTCTCGTTGGTGCCTATGAAACAGTGACAATGCGCAGTTTATTGGATGTTTGAACAACATGTTAAAGCTGCACATAGTGTACTTTTGGTGGACTTAGAAATCTGTTAAGGTGTCTCCTCCAATGTCCTTTTTCTCGTAAGTTTTGACAGTATCAGTGGCCTTAATTTTGTACTCTTCAGTGTGTTTTTGAAATTGCTCCGAAAACGTGAGTGTTACTCGACTAGGTCACCTGTATGAAATGTGTGATTCTGTAGGTATGGATTCTCAAGCCGTGGTTTCATATTGAGGGTATTATGAGGTGTATGCATTTATGGTGGACTTAATCTGACGTCACTGATGGCATCGCCGTGAAATCCAAAGTATAGCTTCTCTCAGCGGCTTAAACTTGTGGAGTGTGTGAATTCCAATCTCTTATGAATGTCCTGCACATACGCTGATATGAACTACAGAGCTGGAGACGAACCAACTTGTCAAATCTGCTGGCAGCTCCGTCGGGCAGTGTTTACAGGGACCCTGTCACTTCACATAGTTTGCTGTAATTACAGGCTTTTAGCTGCAAGACTTTAAATTGTTTTGGCATTTGTCCTTGCTTTTAAGTCTCATTTTTCTTTATTGATGGTCATAAGAGCTCACCAATTGTGGCCTGTTTCTACCACGTTTAATGTTTTGCTTTTGTTTTTTGTTTTTCTGCAGTTGGAGAGCAAGAGGGATGCATTTTCCCCAGTCCTGCTCCAGTTCTGCACTGATCCCAAAAACGCTGTCACTGTCATCAGGGGCCTTGCTGGTTCCCTCCGCCTTAGTAAGTGCATATACCAAAGTTGAACCAAAATATTCTCCATATTCCTCTATTTCTAACAATAATTGTAATCCTAATCGGTCTGAATTGATTTTACCATCAATGTATTTATTTGCGAAAATCAGCTAGAAAAGAAAGATACTGAGAAACTGCAGATAACAATATGTAAGTGTCATGTTGAAACTTTGCTTTGTATATGGTGTTTTCATCTTTATGCTCCTTGAGTGATTTGTGGAAGCCTCTGTTAAAGCAACTTTCCAACAGTGCAACATGCTCAAGGAAACCCTTGATTTTCCAGTGTTTTTGAACATCATCCTTTTTTTTAAGTAAAAAAAAAAAAAAAATCAAGCTAGTATCTATTGATGCAAACATTTTATCGCATTTCCTCTCGAAAGAGAGTTTGAAAACACCTGTTGCTTTACCTCTATATTTGCTCCTTCTTTCTCCCTATTCGAGACCTTGGTCTGTTTTCCACCAAGAGTCTGGTGGAGGCCAATGCGGAGCACGCCGTGGAGGTGAGGACTCAGGTCCAGCAGCCCGCCGACGAGAACTGGGACCACAGCGGCGCCAGGCAGACGTGGCCGTGTGAAAGCAGCCGATCGCACACCACCATCGCCAAATACGCCCAGTACCAGGCATCTAGCTTCCAGGAGAGCCTGCAGGTAGACATTTTCCCTTGAGGCAAACTCTTGGCAGGCATACTTGTTTTGGTGGAGGTTTGTGGACAGACACTCACTGGAATTACCTTAAACCAGGTCTGCCATAAAGGACATTGACATAGACGAAAGAATAACTACAGTTCTTCATACAGTTTTGTCCCTAATTTCTAGCCTTAGAAATAATTAATTTTACCAGAATTAAATACTATTTGAGTATTTTGATACTTAAAAAAATCTCAAATGTCTGAAACTGCTGTAGCCTTTAAATCAAAACTCTCAACTAGTTGAGACATGGAAGGTCTGAAAACAAGATTACACCACTTCGTATGTGCAAGTTTCTCACCGCTACACAGTGTCATGCTGAAGACACAAGTTAACGTTTAAAAGAGCTTATAAATAGCTAAGCCAGGTGACTCCCGTTTGTTCAGATTGACCTGACTTCCTCTGGCACGATTGCCACTGTCCACTTTCATATGATCCTGATCAAGGCGGTATTGAAACAAGGCCTTCACCTGTGCGAATGCCCTCTGGCGCATGTCAACCGAAAAAAACCTCTTGCACGTGGCAGCAGCAGCAGCTTTGAATTGTTTCACGCTACACTCTCAGGCACGGTTCCCACTCCTCCTGCGGTAATTGTCCAGAAAACTGAGCTTCTTGTCGGTGGCAGTTTATTGATTTTTTTTGTCAATTCATTTTTTTTCAATTATTATTTTCATTCAAGCTTTGAATGAAAATAAAAACCTTGTATAATCTGCCTCGTTACTAGGTGATTATACAAGACCAAGAAAAATATTTCATAAAATTAAAATATCTCAAAGCTCCTACGGCCACCCAACATTCCCCCATTAGTTCATTTAAAAAATCATTAAATAATCGGAAATGGTGATTTGCTCTTCAAAGAGAAAAAAACAAACAAAACTAGATCATCATATTTAATTTAATCTGAAGATGATTTCTTCAACAACTTAGTACAGCAATTAAGCTTTCGATTTATTCTTTATGCGGTTTCAGACACATTTTAGCTCACTACTTCAGTATAATGCTGTAAAGTAGGAGCAAATGATCTAAATGTGTGAGTACAGTGTGTAAGTGTATGTGTGAAAAATTAGGGTTTTTTATATATGGTACAGAACAAGTCTTAAACTTTGCAACAATCCTTCTAATTCCAACTGGAAGCTCATCGGCAAGTTTGAATTCCTTTTCAGTTGTCTAAAGTGTTTGCAGGAAAACAGCAATCCTGTTTTCACAGTTTAGATCTCGTTGAACAGTTCAGTGATGCCTCTCATCTCGAGCTTTTGGCCCCGCTGTCAGCTAAGCTCATGTAGATGTGTTACAGGACGAGAAGGAGAGCGAGAATGAAGAGGAAGGAGAGCAGCCCAAGACCTCGGAGCCATTGGCCAGCAGTAAAGCGGCTCCTGCCTCGACCAAGCCGGCCTCAGGTTCTCTCAGGTCGGCACCAGGATGTTTCTTTTAAATCTTTGTTGTTTCTTTCTGTTCAAACCGCACTTAAGCCAGGCTTTGCTCCCTCTCCCCAGCCCCGAGCAGAAAACAGTTGGAAAGATTATTAAATTTGGGACCAATATTGATCTATCTGACCCTAAAAGGTGAGATTTTTCCTTTTTTTGTAGCCTAAGTGTCTCCAGCTTTGGTGGTGGAAGGTTTTAATCCGTTCTGTCCATCTGCTCGCCAGGTGGAAGCCCCAGCTGCAGGAGCTGCTGAAGCTGCCGGCGTTCATGCGTGTGGAGTCCAACAACAACATGCTGAGTCATGTGGGTCACACCATCCTGGGCATGAACAGCGTGCAGCTCTACATGAAGGTGCCGGGCAGCCGCACACCAGGTCAGGGCGCACGTGACGGCGCGGTGGAGGCTTCAAACTGGCGCCGCGTCTTGACTCAACAAGGTGTTTGTGCATCGCTCCCCCAGGCCATCAGGAGAACAACAACTTCTGCTCGGTCAACATCAACATCGGGCCGGGGGACTGTGAGTGGTTTGCTGTCCACGAGCACTACTGGGGGGCCATCAACACGTTCTGTGAGAAGTGAGTCAAGACGCTCTCATAAAAAAAAAAAATGAAACAAAACTTTGGAAGAAGCTGCAGTGTCCCTGAGTGACTGTGATGAATTGTTCCAATCAGGCACGGAGTGGACTACCTAACAGGGTCCTGGTGGCCGGTGCTGGAGGACCTTTACAGTTCCAACATTCCTGTGTACCGCTTCATCCAGAGGCCGGGGGACCTGGTGTGGATCAATGCCGGGACTGTGCACTGGGTGCAGGCAGTGGGCTGGTGCAACAACATTGCCTGGAACGTGGGACCACTGAACTGTGAGTGACACGGCCCAAACAGCGAGCACTGAAAAACAGTGGTCGACGGTCATGTCTCTGTTTTCATGAAAAAGTTCCCCCGCCACCTTCTGGTGTATTTTGCCCACTCAAGATCCTTAAGGCAAACTGTATCCCTACAAACAACACAAGAACTGCTATGGTATAGGAGTTCAGCAGACCACCAGGTTGTCATTAACAATACAGCAAATACCAGCGACTATCAATGTGAGCATGTGCGCTGGATTTGTTTTTCTTTTGCTCGAGCAGGAACAACTTAGATTCAGACAACAACTCATAAAAAGGAAGAACGGTAAATATTTATGGCTATATGGGGACGCACATGGCTGAGTTGCTGTGAAATCAAGTCACTTTTTTTTTTTTTTGCATCACAGGGTGTTTCAGAAGAACACTTGCGACTTGTTTGTCCCAAATTCCTTGAAAAAAAATTCAATTATTTTTCTTCAATTGAACCTTTTAACCATTGCGTTGTGTCATTGCGGAAAAAAAACAAAACTTTGTCTTAGAAAGTAAAGTGTGAGTGACAGGAGAATGGTTTGCAGACTAGTTTTCCCCAAAGCAATAATCTTGCCCCTCAGTTTCCAAGTGAGGGTCACGACCTGCCTCTCCCACGTCATTAACCCAATGCTGCACTTCCACTCAGGATCCAGTTCACTGACTTCCGCCTTTATCATTCCTTCCAGCTTATCAATACCAGCTTGCGTTGGAGCGCTTCGAGTGGAACGAGGTGAAGAAGGTCAAGTCCATCGTCCCCATGATCCACGTGTCTTGGAACGTGGCTCGCACCATCAAGATCACCGACCAGGACACCTTCAAGATGATCAAGTGAGATTTCTTCTTGTCCTCCCGTGCCCCTGTGTGTATGCGCGTGTGTACGTGTGCGTGCGCTCACATTGTTCCCTATCTGCCCCCATCAGACACTGCCTGATGCAGTCCATCAAGCACAACCAGATCCTGCGAGAGCAGCTGGTGGCCGGCGGGAAGAAGATCTGTTATCAGAGTCGTGTGAAGGACGAGCCAGCCTACTACTGCAATGAGTGTGATGTGAGTCCCTCCCTGCCGTCCATGCCAGGGATGTCACATGACCGGCGTGACCTGGTGCTATCTGGTCCTGATGGCCCCTTGATTTCAAGTTTAAATTTCTCACACATCATCAGCATCCTCTTTGTGCATTTTTTTTTTTTTTTAGCAGATCTTAAGTGCTGCCAATAGCCAATCAGATTCCTTCCAGCTGAGACAAAGGCAGGAAGTGAGTGGAGGCGGCGGAGGGCTGGGATTGGCGAAGATGCTGTCATTGTTGTAGTTTTATCAGAACACGCTAAAAAGAAGAAGAAGGAAGTGGCGAGCAGCATGTTTTCCCGTCAGCGCAAAGTGACTTTGGCAAGAGTTCAGCGAAGCACAGAGTCACAAGTTGGCTGGGTGGCAGTGGACACTTGAGTTATTCCTCCGTATCGCTAACAGGAAGCCGCAGGAGATTGTTGCAGTGACTCAACTGGCTGCAAAAAGGCTGATTGGTCCATTTTGAATATTATTGATAAACGAAAAGGTTTATCCAATCACTTTCCATGTTTTTTTCTGATAAGCCCACCATTTCCAAACACTTTGTACGATTCTCCAGATTTTGGAGACGATAGGCACCCTTTAAACGGTTTAGTTATCAAACTAAAAAAAATGTATTGTGAAGAGGATTTGCCTTAACAAACTGGCTGCAGGCCCAAGGTGCAAGTCAATTGACAGAGTGCATCCGGTGGGGAACACTTGCAGCACGTACAAGAAAAAAGTGACATTTTTAAATTTGGTGCTAAATTATACAGCACTACAACAAGTGACTCTAAGGGTCGCGCTTGATTAGAAGTAATGTTGCACAGATAACATGTAAATCAACGGTGACATATTGCACAGGAGCAGGAGATGTGAACCACAGGCTACTTACTGTGTGCGCAGGTGGAGGTGTTCAACCTGCTGTTTGTCACCAGCGAGAACAGCACCAAGAAGAGCTACGTGGTGCACTGCGAGGACTGCGCCCGAGCCAAGAGCCCGGCGCTGGCTGGAGTGGTGGTGCTGGAACAATATCGCATGGAGGAGCTGATGAGGACCTATGACAGCTTCACGCTGGTCAGTCGCTCTCTTTTATTTCTTCCCATCTTCCAGTCGCACATTGCTACCTATTTTGAGAGGCAACAATTAACCCTTCAGTGCATAGCGGCCTCTTCAGTCGACTGACATTAAGACGTCATTTTCTGTCAGGGCACATCACTGTATTGCCAGGTTTGCACATCATCCAACACATTGCACACTAGAACACCGTCTCCGGACACTGCCACCTAGTGGCCAACCGTTTTAGTGCCACCTTTATTTTGTCAACCAATTTGGCCAAGGAAAAGGAAAACATACCATACTGTTCAAGGATGTCCTGCCTGTCCCTCTACAAGAGAAGACACCGATTTCTTCTTCTTTCTACACATCCAGTAGTATCTCCTAAGATGGACAGTAGTTTACTATAAAACAATGACAGTATAGAATAGTTTGGTAATATATTTTAAAGTTTTTATTTATTTATTTTTATTTAATTTCTAAAAATAAATACTAATGAAAGAAATCCTGGCTGAGCTTGACATGCATGCACTGCATGCTTGCATGAAAAAGGTTAGAAATAATTTTATTCTAATATTCTAAACTGTCCTGCTCAGCAAGTTTTCAAGCCAATATCATGGTTACTGTATAACTTTCCTGTACCTTTCTGGATACGTGGACTCACCAAAAAAAAAAAAAAAAACTACAAAAATAATCTCTTAAGCGTGCCCGACCTTTCTAAAACTGTACCTAATGTCATGTGAGGTCGTGGCTGATAAACACTGAATGCACAATGCTGGATGCTATTAATAGTCACGTTCTGCTAAAAGCAGCCCATTGCATTGTGTATTGTGAAGTAGCCCGTGGGAAAAGAAAACAATACAGAAGAAATACCGAGAGGGAGATCCTCTTGATTCTTCTGGACTTACGTCATCACTGGACTACGTCCACCAAACAGTGATATTACCTTATATCCTGGTCTGTAGCTTGTTCCATTAGTGTTGATTGTGGCTGGAATCAAAATAGTTCTCCTTCTCATCCCCCTCCCTCCCTCTCTTCATCTGTCTCTCCTCTTCCAGGCTCCGCCACCCCTTTCAAAGTGAGGACTCCTCCCGGGTGTCTTTCTGCCACAACCAAAACTCAAAACGGCGACACAACTGTTGTCTTCGAGGCAATCTGTTCTTGACAAAGAAAAAAATAACAACAAAATAACGCTCTGTGAATCAGCCAATCACGTTTACTCAGTATTGTTTACATCACACAATAAGGTATGGATCCTCAGCAAATCCGACTAGAGCTCACCGTCTTCCCCATGCCAGCTGCTGATTGGACGTGTGTTTTTGAAATCTGAATGACTAGACTGGTACTTCTCATGAAAAGCATTTCAGACGTTTGTAAAATGTTAATGATTATAATAACAACAATGTGAGCACTGTTAGCACTGAAAATCAGGTTATACATCCAATGGACACTGCTGTGATTCAAAAGCGTCAAGTAGCCGGTTCTGTGTATTGATTCAGGTACTTTTATGCAAAATTACTAGGACTTTTTTTTCTTTCTCTCTCTTTTTTTTTTTTTTACGCCAATCTAGTTATTCTACATGTCCATGAATTTGCTGTGATTCTGTTGTACCAGCAGGGGGAGGCCTTCACTGGAGAAGTAGCTGATTGTCATATCGAGGCATTGTATCGGTTCCTGTTCTGTTCGGTATTCAGGTAAACTCTCCAACATTTGTAATTCCTGTCTGTATAACTCTTTGAGGTGCTATTCCAATCGTATTTATTCTCGCTAGATACTGAGGAGGAAAAAAAAAAGTTTTACCAGCCTAGAAGTACACCACATTGGCCTTGAGAACTGTATTTAGGGTAGAGGTAATTAGAGGATTCAACACCCACACAGGCAGTTTTATGTAAAACAAGAGGGGGGGGGGTCAAACTTTTATCCGTTTCTCTAAAATACGGGTTTATTGGAGGACAAATACGGTTTCGTTCTTAGTAGTAAAATGCATAATATAGATGGAAGACCTTTCCAGCTGTCTTCGTTGGTGTGGTTTCCTGGACACACTCGCAAAAAAAAAAGAAAATGAAATGACTCATTTAACGTGTTCTTTTTTTAAATTAATGTCGTTGTTTGAAATGGGGAAACCAGTCCCAGTTTTATACCTCTTTTGTTTCGGCATACTTGTTTATAGACGACAGAGAAAAGTAAATAACTGTAAATTGTGAGTGGCGTGCACGGACGGATCGGAGGGGGGGACCGGTGCCACTTTGAGACTTTGGCTCTGAAATGTGACGCAATCTGTCCCGGCGGTGCTCTACCAAAGTTTTATGCAACGTGCTTATCATCGAGAGCAGATGAATCAACGTGCTGGCCGATCCGTTCCGATTTCCATAATACAGTAACTCATTTGCACCATCCAGTTGCTTTTAGCGCAGAGTCAGGCTGATACTAAGAGGTTTTTTTTAATCATCGATTTTACCCTTTTTTCAGTCCTTTACTTTTCTTTTGTAGAAGTATGGAATGACCAGCTGGTTACGAGTGTTGCCGCTCGCCCAGGTTAAGTGTTGGTTGCCCTTTGTGATTTTAACACAAACTGCTGTCAAGAAGTGACAGATGGACATTTCTCATCGGAAAAAAAAAACATTGGTGGAACCGGTGGGACCTTTAACATTTGTGGCGTAGGTTGAAATAATGATACAATCATGCAGACAAAAAAGGGCCTGTTCTCTCACGTTTACTGTCTAATCAGCTGACTTGCACAAAGAATTGTGTATCAAGCGAATGTTGGCCCGGCAGCTCAGTAACGTCAACCTCTCGCAGGTAGCTGTTAGCAGGAAACACTGCTTAGAATACAGGAGGTGAAGGCATTTACTGTAAATGAATGTTTATGATTGTTGCCACATAAGCATAATAATAATGTCCTCCCCCGTCTGTCTGTGCACACCGCCGCTATGTACATATTGTATCTGTTTCAGGTTTTACGAGAAGACTTATGTAGTTTTTGTTGTTCTCAATGAAGAGAAAAAAAGAAGCTGAATTTGTATATGGTCACTTGTCCACCTCCGTCACTCTCCGTTTTGTTTTTTGGTTTGTTTTTTGTTTTTTTTGTGTTGTTGTTGCTATATGAAAATACACTTAACTGAAAGCGGAAATTACTGCAAGGGATGGCATTTGCTCCCACTTTTATACCTCTTTTTCGTTGTTAGTTTTCCTGGAGTTTTTTTTTTTAATGGGGGGCTTAGAAAATGGAGAATTGTAAATGGTGACATTATTTATACTTGTACATGGTGGTTTTCTTATATATTTATTGCATATCAAAGGGTTCTCCACTTGACAAGGGGCTACAAGGTATCTCAAAGTAGTGCGTCGTCATAATGTGAGAACGGGGGAAGTGCAATCGGAGAGGGCGGTTGGATTTCCATGGTGCTAGACTCCTCCTTGCCTCAACGGCCCCTCATCACTCAAAAAACCAAGCGGTTGGTGCTCTGAACCATTTCTACACACAGTTTGCAGAAATAGAATGATGTCTTTGTACTGTATCCAAGAATCTGAACACGAGATCTTTTACAGTCCCCTCCCTCCGCCGTATGAATTTCATAACCTTCTGAGGCATTAGTGGTTTTATGATGAGCATTAACTGTAGTCGTACTTCTTGACTTCACTTTTGCAAAGACTTTTCCACACGTAAACTTTTGATGGGATTTCTGGGGGGTGGGGTTCTTTTAAGTGTGTGGGAGTGTGCGTCTTGTCCTCATTTTTATTTTCATTTGAAGGATGTAAAAAAAATATCTCTTTCCTCTTGACTCGTTTGATTTTATGCTGCACTTATCGTTTCTTTAAGAAAAAAAAAGATCTCACATAGAAAGATGACCTGAGCCACACCTGTCTTAAATCCCTCTGTGATATTTCTGTGACATATTGTTTTGTTGTTGAAGAAAATAAAACATTTTGATAAATTATTCACCAATGAGTCGTTGCCGTTGAGAGTTTTGATGATGTTGCAAGAATTTTTTTTTTTAAAGTATAAACATCATTTTAGACATTTACCACTTATGCTTGAAAAAACAACCCATAAAAATGTAGTTTAGTTGCAGGCCTTTAAAAGGACTAAGGACAGAGTGCTGCATATGATGCTCACTGATTTGATTTGCCCAAACTGATACACTCAATCTGCAGTAAATTTGATTAACTTTCAGCTCTAATTGCTTCTCATCAGATTAAAATCTACTTTGGTTTTGGCCCGAGTTCCTGTAAATCAACTACCATCAGCTGCACATTTTACCTTTAAGTTTCTGGGCACCACTGAAATTTTATGTTAATATTCCCACTAGTGATTATTGTATAGTTTGTGTTGTTTTTTTTGTTTTTTTAGTGCTGCAACCACAGACTTTGTGGCTGTATAAAACAGACATAAACATTATTTTTTTATTTGTATTGTCAACAGGGGAAAAAAGCGCTTTTACTTTACCAGGGTGTTTGTCAAGGATCATTGTCTTGCTGAAACATCCAGCTTTGAAACAAGTCATGTCCAAAACTTCTCAGCATCAGTCCCATGCATGTCACTGTGCACATGCTCCTTACAGCCATTTGTTGTGTGTGTGTGTGTGTGTGTGTGTGTGTGTGTGTGTGTGTTTAGCATATGTCTGCGTGTATTTTTCCTCCTGAGTCAACCTCTGATGTGTGACAGTGCTGAGCCCTGATTGCTTGCTGTTGTTGCTATCGTATAGAATCTGTCGACTTATGTAGGTGCAGACGCACGGTGACGAGGAGCTGCTTTCATAGGTTCCTGCTGTTGCCGAGGCAAAACCACCCAGCAGTACTCTGACAGACCACTGGGTGGCTCTAGTGACCCACCTTGTTTGGAGAAGTACAAGGTAGGAGATTTCACTTAAACTCCAAAATATTCTATGAAACACCCACGATTCGGCCGCAGAGGGACACAGTGAGAACCTCTTGTTGTTTTTGATTACTATTAGTAATACCATTATCTGCTATGATTTATTTATTTATTAATTTTACTATTATCATATTCTAAAGTGTGTATTTAGGCTCTGAAAAGCAAATTTAGACATATGACAAGGGAATAATTTGTGTGCACAAATTAGCCACATTTTGGTGTGTGTGAGACTCAACTCTGAGCTTTTCAGTGCCGGTGAAGCATTTCAGGTAAAAACAAACAAACAAACAAACAAACAAACAAAAAACTAAAGAATCACCAGACTGTCTTATCACCCTTCTATTTGTAAAGCAGTTTTGCTGTCTTCACTAGCTGACATCATCCCCAGGGTTTGAGGACATGCGATTGCTATAAGTAGACGTGGGGACATCTCACCGTTGGACGTGGACACAGCAGCGGATATCCTGCTTCCAAGGCCAGGATGTCAGCTCTTCCTCTACCAACCCCCTCAGACACTGACATACTCATGCAAACGGGACTTGGGCATTGTTAAGGGCCAGAGCTCCCATTTCTCCAGCATATTTATTTTTTGTTCGCAGAGAGACTAATGTCCCAGACTCTTTGATCATCTGTCCTCATACCAACTGGTAAAATGACTCTTCTCCTTGGGGAAAGTAAATATCTGAGGGGGAAAAAAATAAACAAGAATGCCCAACATGGCATGAAAAACTGAGATGTCATATCAAAATGCCAATTCTACTCTTTGAACTGAGCCCCTCTGGTTTTCCTTATCAGTCCCAAGATGGCTGCATTTCCCCACCAAATTAGTCAGTCCCCCCCCCCCTTCCCCGCCGCTCCTTCTCCCCCACCTCCATCCTCATTTCCTCATGTTTTTCTGAAAGCGGAGATCTGTTTTTCATCAGCAGGGTCAAGGGCCAATCGCCTGTCATTCCCGTGTCGGAGACAAATCTCAAGCAACTCTGTGCCCTTTACCTTCTTGCTGCAAGAGTTGTCTGCCCAGTTGCCGAGTTGAGCTTCAGCACAGTGTAGTAGCAGTCAGGCTTTATCTCATGCATTGACCTGGTGGAACCCACTGACAAAAAGAAATGGGGTTTGATGTTTGACTGTGATTGGACAAACATTCTGTCTTTACCTTCAAAACAGAATAATCAGATGTGTACTGCTACATTAGCATGGTCGCCAGTGCCACCAGGTTTCCGCTTAGTGTGTGGAACAACATTCCCAGCATGTTATCCCACAACGTGCCGCAGTGTTGAGCTGAGTTCATGCCAGAGACTTTTGCAATGAAGGTCAACTCATGTTTTACGACAAAAAAAGTCTTCAGTGGCTTTCTTTGTTGTACTTTTAGTGTGAAAATCCCACCCACTTCTGAGCATCTATCCAGGCTAATTTCTTTAGCAACAGCAAGGCTTGTAGTCACTTCCTGTTTTCAGTCCTTTGTCGTCTCCTGGGGTTTTTAAAGACAGCTTTCTGCTGCGTCACTGCTAAGAGGAGGCAGACTGGTCATCAAAACCAGAACAAAACTAAGCAAAAGGAAAAAATTGGACCTTGGCAAGATGAATGGGCTGAATTTTAGAATTGATGTGTTGATTATTCAATTGCAGGACATAGTTACCACATCATGGTGGAAAAAATAAACAGTTTTTTTTTTGAGGATGCAGCAGTTTTGTTTTTTTTTGTTTTTTTTATTGATGAATTTCTCTGACTTTAAAACTCACCTTATCACTGCATGAAAGTGGAGTAGAGAAAGTCTTGCATGAGGGTGTAAAGTGGTGGGGATTGGGCAGCATACCCTGACTCCTCTAGTCTATCCAAACAAACACTCTCTCCCTCCCTCTGGATCCAGAGGTTATCGTCAAAACCCTTCACAGCTCCCCCTGCCCAGAGTCTTTAACACGGCCCAGCCTGCTCTGCGCACATTCAAACCAGTGGCAACACAGGATACACATGCTCACGTACACACACACATACACACACACACTCACATGCACACACTCAGGGCATATCGCACACTAGTTCCAGAGTAAGGAAAGAGAATGTCAGGGAAGGAAGCGCTGAAGCCAGTGGGAAAGCAGAGACCGACTCAAGTCCGCTGAGCTCCTTTCCACTTTCCATAAGGAGCCTAAGGTAGAGATTCATATTGATCACCAGCACGTAGCTGATTGTACTATATACTGTATTTGGGAATCAGCCAGAAGATTGAAAAAGACAGACATTTAAGGTAACAGATTAGGTAGGTTGGAGCCTACCTACGTTTAGGACATAGAAGTACCAGGAGTCCAAGAGAGAAGACGCACCCAAGGAGGAAATTCTTGAAATTCTCAACACTCACGACTTCATCAACTGCTCTCACTGAACCGCAAGACGGAGGTTTTGTCACAGCTCAACAACCGTAAGTACAGACTAACTTCCCACTATAATTATTTGGTTATATGTCTAATTCAAACCATCAAAAATAGACAGAGAGGGAGGTAACTGTGTATCCTTAAGATAACGGTAAGACTGTAGTGCACTTCTGGGGGTCCATCATGAAGCAGGAAGGCTGTGTTGATGACATCAGCAAGTAGGCAGCGTGTGAGCTGCCAAGCGATTGAATGGAAGTTAGCTCAAAAAGCTCATAGAGCTATTCATGGAACAGACGCCATGCTGAATGTCAAAAAGGTTCCCTCAAAATAATCAAGATTCTGCTTATTGTTAAAGATGCTAATGTGCTACAAACGGAACCGTTACTGGCACCAGCAAGGCGGGTAAATGAACACATGCAATCATCACTTAGAAAAGCCTCTCACACGCTTATAAAGGAAGTGTAGGGACAATTAATCTTTCTCACGATTAACGCTTAAGTCGGAAGGCTTTAAATTAAACAGCACCAGGCCATTGAGACGCTCAGATCAGCTGGATCTCTCAGCCTGTTCCCGGCTCATTGTTCAGCCGGCTGGTTATCCTGCGGCATGGAGGTGCGGTCGTTGGAGCCCATTTCCTCGCACTTAGCCCTGCGCAGTTATCTCTGTTGACTTTCCACGACTTTCACTGCACTGTTTCAGTGACTGATTGCTCCGTGGATGAATGTTTTCAAGCCCCCCGTGTTAATTAACTGGGCCGAGAAGAGGACGAAGTATGTTAGGATCCTAGTATCGTACAGAGCATTTAAAAGCATTTTTATGGTTGTTTTTTTCTGTCCTTCAGCAGACCGCATCACAAAGATGAGTCTGTCACGGAACGGCACACTGGAGAAGACGGTATCTGAGCATGCCCTCTATGAGCGGGGCACCCCCTCCAGAGCGGGGTCGGGGGTCGTGGTGCCACCTCCATACTCAGCTGGCGGCAGCGAAGCCGCCGACCCGCCACTGGAGTTAAGGGGCTCTCTGGACTGCTGGGCATGCTCAGTGTTGGTCACGGCACAGAATCTGATCATTGCTCTGATCAACGGCCTGGTGGCCAGCGTCGTGTTCGGGACTATCCTCACCCCGGCCCTCACCATGATCACATTCGGCTTCCTCTGCCACTCCACAGTAAGAATCCCCTGAAGGTGTTTTTCCTTTTTTTTGTTGATGAACAGAAGCGTGATAAGAATCGCACAAAGTCCAACAGAACTCCAACTACTGTGTCGTATTTCTTCACCTGTGTAGCGTACGGTGCATGTCATAACAAGCCAAGATGGTCCTAATGAGAAAAAACTAAAATCAAGACCGGGTTTTGTTTTGACAGGAAGGGATGTAGCCTGTCAATCACTGGGAGAATTCAGGAACACCAGCGTAGTGTTTGCCCAGAGATTTGATCTCTCCTTCCAAGACTTCACTGGGGCTTCATTTTAAATTTTTGCAGCTGTGACTAAGCTGCTGAGATTTCTGTCTGCATTGTGAGACCACATGCCAAACTACATGTACGAAACCCTGCATATACAGTGTTTTATTGTCTTATACTGCAATGTATAGCAAAGGCTTTTGCACATTTCACATTTTAGATTGGAAATTAGGCATGGGTTGGCCTTTTAAGTGTGAGACAAAGCATAGTCATTGTAGTTTGTGTGTGAGGAGGAGGGGAAAAAACACTTTCTGACGAGTCACCAGGAAATTAATCAATCATTCCGCTCTCGTCCCCCCTTCCCCTTGCTCTCCAGGTGCAACCCCACGGGACGTCCCTCTACTGCTCAGACCTTCTGGACGACACTGGCTGCGTGGCTCTGCTGGTGGTGGGCTTCCTGCTTCTCACCCCCCTCCTGGTCCTGGCTCTGGCTGCATACTGCCGACTGGCCCGACACCTCAAGCTGGGCATGTGTTTCATCCCCTACAGCCGGGCCGTCTATAAGAACATACCCGCCACGCGTCAGCGAGGGGGAGGCTCAGGAGGCTGCTGTGGCAGACAAGGGGCCTCAGAGAGGGACGGGAAGGGTAGTGTGTGGGTTTAGGACAGCGCAGTTAAGTTGAATGTGGTCCTGGTTGTTGATATTATGTGTATCCCTGATGTTCTGCTTTGTTTTATTCCTTTTCCCCCTTCAACGATTTGCTTTGTCTCGGAGCCATTGTAAAAAATATGTCTGCTGCATCATTAATAGTCATTATTAGGAAGTCATTATTGCTTTTTTTGTATGCAATCAATTGAATGTTTTTGATACCTTTTTAAAATAAAGTGTCTCGTGGCATCCTGAGCCTACTTAACTGGGAATTTGTATCTTTATCTATGGGAACAACTTAACTAATAGTGGCGCTTGATTGCACAAACCATTGAGCTTGTTACTTATTCTATAATACAAAAACAAGCCACTGAAAGGCTTATGCCATGAGATATTAAGGAAATTGCTACTGTGACATGTACACATTGCAGGTTAATGGACAGCAGACATTCAAATGTCCCTGTCAAGCCGTCATGAAAAATCCTTCTAGAGCAGCATGCTTATTATGGCGTCAGAACTAAAAAGGAGAAACAAATTCTACTTTTCTTGATCTTTGGTTACATCTAGTGGTCACTATACGGAACTACACTTTGTAGTCTTAAAAATAAAAAATAAAACTTAGAATGTCTAGAATGTCTAACTGAGTGCAATATATTTAGATTTACTTTTACGATTTTGTAGATTGGATCAGATTCTCGTCAGCCATTTATTGTTCCAGTGGGAAAGCTGCTACTTTTTCAGGTTGGTCAGTGAACAGTGGAGTTTCTAGCTTCGTAGAGGCCCTAGGCAAGATGCTGTTTGGGGGCCTCTAGTTTGTCAAACTGTGATGAAGAGATTCCTATCCCTTTAGATGGTTGACTTCCACAATCTATTACACTTCATGAGCAAAACAGACTGCAGGTAAAATTAAACATCGAGCCACTTGTTGAACCACTCAGGCAAGGTAAAAAACACTATAACACAAGGAAAAGAATAATCTATATGTCAAGAAATAGAATAGATTGAGTATTTATAAAAATGTCTACTTTAAATAAGAAAATCCAACAAACCATAAAGTGCAACAATAAAAACAAACCAACACTTAAAATAATGGACTGGACAGCAAAATAATGCTTAGCCTCACACTTATCAGCATAACACCTAATAATAACACACATTATTCACCTGGACAGAAGGAGGTTCTGAGGAAAATGATGGTCCTGGAGCTTCCTGGTCAGGATGTTCAGGAGATCCCTCTGGCTCAATGTCTGAAGCTCCAAAATATTTTAGAATTGCCCCTGCAAAGACAAAGCTCATTAGATAGTCAAGCAAAATAGATCATGAGTGCATAGTCCAATTTTATTATTACAGTGATGTTGCAGTAATACAGGAAACTTAAAATGAATTTGTTTTTATATTAAACATTGTGATTGCAGTGTCCTTTTAAAGCATTTACCCACTTAAAAATTTATCACTTAAGAGTTTTTTTGTTTGTTTTTTTTCCCAGTAGTTTACACACTGTACTAGTAAAAATAATAAAACTAAGATAAATGATCCACTGCCATAATAGCCTAAACTAGTCCACACCATGTATAATTAAATATGTCAATAAAATATTTCTTTGAATTATAAAACAGTAGCATACTTCTAATTCGGTACCTACAGAACACACACTAAGCTTAGTAAATTAATCCTAAATAAGGCTAAAATAACATTAAGTGTCAAATATGTGTGACACAACTTCCACTGAACAATGACAGAGCATTGATTACAACAAACATGCCCTTCCTTCCTGTTAGAATCTGAATAAACAGGTGCTGGGGTCAATCAGTCATTCCCATGGCAGGACAGGCCAACTTGGCAGGACATGGCCAACTTTTATAAAACAAACAAAAAACAAAAACGCTGAGTTCATGACGAACAAATATTAGCCAACCAGCTAACATTTATCCGACGCTAGCTAGCTGGCGAGCAGGACAAATAAACAAAGTTGGGTGAAAACGGCGTTTCACCTTCCCTCTCCAGCCCACATCACCAACAAATAACTTACCTTTATCCTTTGCCCGTTTTGCTTCATCATTTTCTTTTTCTTCCGTTTTTCCGCACCGCTGGGATAACTCCTTTTTGATGCCATTTTGGTGTTTGTTTGTTTTTTAAATCCTTTTGCTAACGGGAATGAATGGTAGCTGTCAATCATCATACCTGTTTGCGTCGCCGGCCCGCTACGTCACAAACTGTGCGGTCCAACGACCTAATAATGCCACACACACACACACAAAAAAAAAAGACCAGCCACATCTTATTATTGCAGTTTTTTATTTATAGACAACGTTTATTTTTAAGCAGAAAGGGGTGAAATAAACACATGATATAGCTACAGATAAAAACGGACATTTTAATTCTCCTCAGAAGAGGCTGAACATGCAGCTTTGGGGCCACCAGGTGGCTTGGGGACTCTACGCATTCGCCTAGTTCGCCTATAGCTAGAAACGGCTCTGGGTGGAACAAAAACACGGAGTTATTTTGTTTTTGTATTTTGTTGAATATTTCACAAAATTCTGCATTTGTTAATAATTTCCAAAACAAGACTTTAAATTAACAACATTTAGTCTACCCCCGGCCCTCTCCCCCCCTAAATAAGCTAGGCACGCTGGGCTACTAAATCTTGCCCCGCCTCCTCGTGTTAATGTTTGGATCTCGGCGAGAATTTAGATGAGAGGTCATAAAAAAAAACACTGCTGCTGAAGTGCTGCTCTTCCTTCGGACATACAGGAGAACAACGAGAACAGCAGTCAGGTATATGAAACGACTGTTATCGAAATATCAGTAAAATGGTATGCAAATTGCGGCGTCCATCTTGCTGTATGAAACATCAGAAAACCAACAGAAATGCGTCTGTAACTTCCTCACATGTATTTTAATGGACAATACAGAAATTTAGTTACTAACTGCGGGTTTATTAACTTGGCGTAGTTACAAACACTGATGTCATTCTTGTCGTTCAACGACCTTGTCGTCTCTCGGGCCAAGGTTTTATTAAGTGCTATTGCCGCTATTGCCCAGTAGATGGAGACAGACGCCCAGTGGTACAGGGAGCACGCGCAGCAAAGAGCCATCACATCCACACGGACTTGAAAGTGATATAAAACCTTTATTCATACATAAATTACAAACATTATCTTTAGCTGTGGGTTTGAGTACATTTGTTGTCCTCTAGAAAACAATGGATAAAATGTCGAGACTTGTTTTGTTATGTCGTGGCTTTTATAGATCTGTGTTCCACATGTAAGGTTTGGATTTTGTGTACGTCTTTAAGATGCCATCTGAGTATTCTGGCAGGAGGTTAACAGGGTTGGTTGTTGATATTTGTTAATAGCCTGTCATGTAGGGCTTTGTACAGGGCTGTGAATGCGCCAGGCTCCAGGGTTCCACGACCTTGTTCATCCACCTGACCCATGATGATGAAGTTGGCACCTGTCATTACATAGAAAATAAAGAGACTGGTTGGTATTTCATCAGATCCGATGCTTCTAATCAGGGTGTAAGGGTGTGCATACCTCTGCGAAGCAATGGGCACTTCCTGCATTGTGACAGCAGCTTCACTGACATGGTTTCCCCAACTTGTGTGATTGTCAACCGACCTGCCTTGTATGTCCTGATGATAGTTACAGTCACAATAAGAGTGCCTCGGGGCCCGTTGGCCAGCGAGGTCACTGTTCCCGTTATCACTGTGGAAAAAGAAGAAGTGGATAAGTACAAGCCAACAAAGAAAACTTGTGGCACTCACTTGGATGATGGAATGTTGTTTTAAACCCGTTAGATTTTTTTTCTCATGTTCTTTTGTTTAAAATCATCACTTACCATCCAAAGCTTGCGATTGCAAGGGGAAACATGCTGTGCACCGAGTTTTGGTGTACTTGTATCTATCGTTTTATCTCTCTATTTCCTTCTTACCCCAACTGGTCAAAGCAGATAACTCCAGATTCAAAGGTCTCTTCCCACTGAGAGGTTTTTCCTAGCCACTGTGGCCTCACGCTTGCCCTGGAGAGAATAGTTGATTTTCTCTTTGATCGCGCTAAGCACTTCGAGAGGCCCTTGACTGTGATTTAGCATTAAGTAAATAAGTTGACTGATTGATTGGTCCTGTTTTTGTTGTTTGGTTTTTAAATGGGAACTTGCAATCCACTTATAAGTAAACTGCCACCACTGCAGCATCCAGCCCAATCACCCTTTAGCAGGTGTTAGCATTACAATGCTTGTTGTCGCTTCCTGGTTTTTATTTTTTCTTCTGTGTCATCTGTCAGTAGTTGCTTCCTGTTTTAGACACAACCAACAGGAAGCTGATTGGAAGGCATAAAAGTAGGCGCTTGCTATTGCAAGATGGACAGGACAGATTTTAGAAATGGAGACAAAGTGTGTCCCTGCCAGGTAGCTGTTGGCTGGTCTGCGAGAGGAAACTTACCAAATTCGCTGGCGCAGAAACTGCTCTTGATGGTTCCACTTCTTTTGCAGGCTTTGGCACACAGTGGATTTTGAGGTACTAAAGAGGAAAACAGTGTTCAGACAAAAAAAGGCAACTTCAGAGATTTAAATCTTGCGTCTTTTAGCCACACAAGCTCTATTGGCTCCACCCACCAGGCCTCTTTCCATTTGCATTGGGTCGGCTGACTGGCACCCTCCTGTCCTGTCCTGTGTTTTCCCGTCCTTGGCCTCTTGATGGCTGGACAGGTCTGGGTCTCCGAGTGGGCTCATGTCTGACAGTGGGGGCGGGCGGCTGTGTGGTGGTGGTGGCGGCAGGTCGTCTGGGTTCAGCGGGTTTAACTGGAGGTTTTAGGGGGGTGGACCTTGTGACGGGTCCCACGTCATCTGTTGATATCTCAGTACCACGGGGGACACTGTTGTAGTGGGCAAGGAAGCCGTCTGATGTCACGCTGAGATCAGACACAAACTGGACCAGCATCACGTTACCATTGGTGATGAAGGGCCTGGATAAGAGAAAAGAGATGGAGAGGTTAAGCACATTGCAGTTCCCTAAAACGCAGAGATTTCACCCTTTACTTACGCGGGGGCCTGGTCACCACAGTATTTTCCAATCAGCCGCGAATCATCTCTTTCTCCACCATTAAAGAAGGCCACATAGTCGAAGCGACAGTAGGTGTCAGCCTCCAGGATGAATTTATTGAAACTCACCTTGATTACCTGGTGGCCAGATGGAGGCAGGACGTTAAGACAACATCCTACAACACTTTGGAAAATTAAATGTTTTCCTTGCTCAGAGCAAGAGTGCTGCCAACCATATCGGGCTCCACTGTGATAAGCCAAGAGCAGCTGGTTCCTGGTGGGTACTTCTTGTCTGGCCAGTTGGGCGTCATAATCTCTCCCTGGGCTTTTGTAATCTTTCCCCCACAGAACTGCTGGTCTGAAACAAATCATACAGACTTAATTAACACAGCGAGATCAGAGTAAGAGTGTGAAGTATGAATTTTATGAGTTTTGTTCCCTGTGTTTTGCCAATTGTTTACTGATGCTGGATGTCTGCTTACATCAGTCCCCTTTTATTTTTTCTAGCATTTTCATTCAGTTTGTTCCACTGCTTGGCAAATAAGAAAAAAAAGAAAGCAATGACTGGCACTAATTTCTGACATCACTGTATATTATTGGATTTGACAGATAGAGACTCAATAAATAAGGACCCCCACTTCCACCTACTCCACATAATGAGGCCAATATATGTGGTATCAGGGGAGCTGATCCACAGCCATGAAATAGTTAATTGCATTCTATTTTTAAAGCAGAAAAACTGTTTGTGTGAATTGTAATATAAAGAATCTTTGGTTGGAATACAAGTAAACAGTATCTTTAGAGACTTAATCCAACATTGCAGCTGTCACCAGGGAATGATTAAAACAATTTGGCTATGCTTTTGAGGAGCTCTAATAGCCTCCATCTTTATCCTGTCAATGGTTTTTAATCCAAGTACCAAGAGGTTTCAATTTTTTTTTATAGATCAAGGCGTATTTGCATGCATGAAAAGGAATGACTGCATACCATCTACGTATGGTTTGGCCCCACTGAAATAGGCCACAAAGCCTCTCCTTGTGTCTCCCCATCAGATGCCATCTCCAGCATCATGGTGTTTGTAGTTGAAATAAGAGCTCCAGGGCGGAAAGTTCCACAAAAGCGACCCAGTTTCTGTACCAGGTTGGAATGGCCATTGTAAACATCCAGATAGTCGTAGCGGCACTGTGAGTCAGCTTCAAAGTCAAAAATGCGGAAGGAGAGCATGACCACGTTCCCTCTGGGACCTGGACAGCAGACAGAGACAGTGTTTGACTCAGACTGAGCAAAGGCAGCAGGGAAGGAAGTGCGGTGAGTGACTCACTGTGATGCGCCAGGTGCATCTGCTGTTGGGTTTGTAAAAGCTTGGGAAGCCCTCGCTGCCGATGAAACCCGAGTCTGCCACCAAGTCTCCTCCACAGAGGAACACGGGCCTGTTGAGAGTGAGCCAAGATAACTTTGAAGATAGCGCGCCACATCTACACAAAGGCCCCATGGAGTCGGATGTGTGGGCAACTAACATCGACATGCAAAACCAAGGACACAACATACAAAAAAAAAAAAAAGCCCATGGTTTCTAAATATGTATGTGCGCAGGCCAAGGACTTTACAAGAGTGTAATCTTTGTCTTGACTCACTATCTCACTCAAACATTTTTTTTTAATCTAAAACAGTTAAAAGGAAGAAAAACTATTATACAACAGCAACATTATATGACATCATATGAGTTCAAATACATATGTATTTATTGCAAAAAGTAAATTTATTCAACATCATATTGGATAAGTGTAATTAATGATCAGATCTCTTAAACAGGTAAGTGATGAAAGATAAAAAGCAGTTGTGTTGTCTGTTTGAAGAGCATCATTGAAGTTGGACTGTTTGTTGGCTGAGGAACCGGGGAAAGTATCTTGTTATTAATGTGGGTGTAAGTGTGTTAGTAACAACAGTGAGTCAGACAAGTAACTCATAAGCAACAAAGCCTACTTAAAAACCACCCATTTTAATAGGTTTATATTTGAGATGACCAGGCAGCCTTAAACAAAATATTACACAGTCTGAGTATAAACAGTATATGTGTATGTGACTGGCCTATGAGTGTTTTCTTATGGATTCATCCTACACATTCAGACACTTTGAGGGTTTTTTTTTTTGAAGACCTGAAATTTTGCTGATTGTTTCTTTTTTTCATTTTTTCAAAGTAAATTGGCTAAATAGCAAATATGCATGTCATTAAAAGTTCAGTAAAATTAAAGCAAAAACTGTGTCTGATTGGATCTCAGACAGCATTTACTGGCTGCTTCACAGAGCTAATAAAGAACAGATGATTTGCAAAAAGCAAGAAAGAAAATAAAACATCTGTTGCTCTGACTTTCACACTGAGTGGACCAGAGCATTTCCGCAGCTTGCAGACCCTGTGTTTTGCCGATTGTTTACTGATGCTGGATGTCTGCTTACATCAGTCCCCTTTTATTTTTCTAGCATTTTCATTCAGTTTGTTCCACTGCTTGGCAAATAAGAAAAAAGAAAGCAATGACTGGCACTAATTTCTGACATCACTGTATATTATTGGATTTGACAGATAGAGACTCAATAAATAAGGACCCCCACTTCCACCTACTCCACATAATGAGGCCAATATATGTGGTATCAGGGGAGCTGATCCACAGCCATGAAATAGTTAATTGCATTCTATTTTTAAAGCAGAAAAACTGTTTGTGTGAATTGTAATATAAAGAATCTTTGGTTGGAATACAAGTAAACAGTATCTTTAGAGACTTAATCCAACATTGCAGCTGTCACCAGGGAATGATTAAAACAATTTGGCTATGCTTTTGAGGAGCTCTAATAGCCTCCATCTTTATCCTGTCAATGGTTTTTAATCCAAGTACCAAGAGGTTTCAATTTTTTTTATAGATCAAGGCGTATTTGCATGCATGAAAAGGAATGACTGCATACCATCTACGTATGGTTTGGCCCCACTGAAATAGGCCACAAAGCCTCTCCCTTGTGTCTCCCCATCAGATGCCATCTCCAGCATCATGGTGTTTGTAGTTGAAATAAGAGCTCCAGGGCGGAAAGTTCCACAAAAGCGACCCAGTTTCTGTACCAGGTTGGAATGGCCATTGTAAACATCCAGATAGTCGTAGCGGCACTGTGAGTCAGCTTCAAAGTCAAAAATGCGGAAGGAGAGCATGACCACGTTCCCCTCTGGGACCTGGACAGCAGACAGAGACAGTGTTTGACTCAGACTGAGCAAAGGCAGCAGGGAAGGAAGTGCGGTGAGTGACTCACTGTGATGCGCCAGGTGCATCTGCTGTTGGGTTTGTAAAAGCTTGGGAAGCCCTCGCTGCCGATGAAACCCGAGTCTGCCACCAAGTCTCCTCCACAGAGGAACACGGGCCTGTTGAGAGTGAGCCAAGATAACTTTGAAGATAGCGCGCACATCTACACAAAGGCCCCATGGAGTCGGATGTGGGCAACTAACATCGACATGCAAAACCAAGGACACAACATACAAAAAAAAAAAAAAAAAGCCCATGGTTTCTAAATATGTATGTGCGCAGGCCAAGGACTTTACAAGAGTGTAATCTTTGTCTTGACTCACTATCTCACTCAAACATTTTTTTTTTATCTAAAACAGTTAAAAGGAAGAAAAACTATTATACAACAGCAACATTATATGACATCATATGAGTTCAAATACATATGTATTTATTGCAAAAAGTAAATTTATTCAACATCATATTGGATAAGTGTAATTAATGATCAGATCTATTAAACAGGTAAGTGATGAAAGATAAAAAGCAGTTGTGTTGTCTGTTTGAAGAGCATCATTGAAGTTGGACTGTTTGTTGGCTGAGGAACCGGGGAAAGTATCTTGTTATTAATGTGGGTGTAAGTGTGTTAGTAACAACAGTGAGTCAGACAAGTAACTCATAAGCAACAAAGCCTACTTAAAAACCACCCATTTTAATAGGTTTATATTTGAGATGACCAGGCAGCCTTAAACAAAATATTACACAGTCTGAGTATAAACAGTATATGTGTATGTGACTGGCCTATGAGTGTTTTCTTATGGATTCATCCTACACATTCAGACACTTTGAGGGTTTTTTTTTGAAGACCTGAAATTTTGCTGATTGTTTCTTTTTTTCATTTTTTCAAAGTAAATTGGCTAAATAGCAAATATGCATGTCATTAAAAGTTCAGTAAAATTAAAGCAAAAACTGTGTCTGATTGGATCTCAGACAGCATTTACTGGCTGCTTCACAGAGCTAATAAAGAACAGATGATTTGCAAAAAGCAAGAAAGAAAATAAAACATCTGTTGCTCTGACTTTCACACTGAGTGGACTTGTACTGCAGGAAAGAGAATGTTTGAGATTAGTTTGTGTATTTTTACAGTTCAGCCACATTTGGACTGTTATTCTAACAAGATCTGTTTTAAAGTATGTTTGGGTCTGTTTAGCTTTATTTGGATGTTTTGCAAAAAAAAATGTAATCCTCTATATTAATAACGTGAACTAGCACTTGAAAAAAAAGTGTTTCCTCGAAACTGAAGCACAGTTCCCAGCAAAGTCTGACGCTGGACGATTACAGCCAAAGACATCCAGGCCTGGAGCCAGGCAGCTCTGATTCGACCCCCCAGGAAGACCCCAAAAGCATTAACATCTGGTTTTAGCCACTGCAGACTCAGCGTCATGAGTCAAAAACAACAACAGTACAGAGAGTCAGAAAACTGCAGTTTTAGTAAAAGCTGTGGTCTAAAACGAAGCCAAGTACCCTTCCTGTTAAAATGAAAACACTGCCCATGTACTCCTCCACTGTCTTTAGCCAAGCAAAACATTTATGGGACTGAAAGTTACGGCAAGTTCACCTGGTGTTGTTGCTCTGCTGCGCCCGCGTCCATCCTGAAACCAGAAACAGGACCAGGGAGAGACCCCAGATGCAGCGGCTGAAGTGCATCATGATGCGGCACCACACACAAAGCAAAAGCCGACTGCTGCCGAAAGATATGGGGGGCAAAAGAGGCGCTAGGTGTAAGACTGGAGGGGAAGGAGGGTGGCCCGAAGCCTGAGATGGGCGGAGAGAATGAATGAGTGGGAAGGAATCGCAGAGGCGGACAGAGATGTTGACAGGCCAGCAGCGGCAGCAAGAGCCGTGAGTGGGGGATGACGTGTGAGTGGGGAGGGTTTAATTGGGGCCAGATGTTGCTCCATAATAACACTGTTTTTTCTGCAGCGTATGAGGTGGGCTGGGGGCGGGATGAGGCGGGGGGTTGGCTTTTGGACAGTCAGAAAAGACCAGGGTCTCTTCTCTGCACGTTTTTGCTTGTGGTTTCATGGTGGAGACTTCCCGTAAAAAAATCAAGTCTGGCCGGCTTTTAGCTCTGTCCTGAGAGTCAAGAGCTCAACCTTTCCAAGAGTCCACAGGTGGAACTGGAGCCCGAGGCTTTGGGCTGTGGTAGCGTAGGGTCATAAATCTGTGCATTCCACAGAATGCGAGACCTTTCATCTACAGAGCTGGATCCTGTCCTAATGAACTGACCTCAACCATCCATTTAGAGCACACAGAAGGACACCAAATAGGAGTTGAACTAAGAATCATTCATCAAATACCCTGGAGCCATTTTCCCAGAAGCCCCAGGGGCGCCTCTGGTTCCGTAACTTTTTTAAACCAGAGTGAATCTGTGGCTGGAACAATCCAGCAGATTAGCAGCAGCAGCTCTCCTAGGAGGAAAGTATCCTCTCTCCCTTCAGGGAATCACGAGCCAACTCTGTGGCCTGAGGCTTCTGCTGGAACAGCGTAACAATAGCCTATAATGTCTGCCACTTTTACAGACTGCAGGCCTGCAGCACCTTTATTAAGTCTGTCGTCTCGCAAAAGTGCAAAGGGAGAGACGACATCTCCAGTTACACGTGGAATCTGACTCTGTTCCCTGCTGAGGTCAAACTTTTGAACATCATCCAGTTTTTTTCTGTGTGTGTGTGGTTTGGGAGCCAAAGATGAAGAGTGTTGATACTCGGAGTGGACACAGGAGGAAGGAGAGCTCTGTAATGTTTGTGTTAACCCCCAAGTCCTGATAGCAAGTCAGCAGACGCAGGAATGCACTGACGTGCACAGTCTGTGTGTGTGTGGGGTGGGGAGGTTGGAGGGGGGCGGGAACCGAGTGAGCTCTGCCGAGGCAGCCACGGTCATTATATGTGGGAGCGAGAATGACCTTTTACACTTTGCTAGGATCCAAGCCAAGGGTGTAAGTTTCTCCAATAACTCCGGGCCAGCCGAGCATTCCTCTCAGGGAGTCATGGGGGAGCACAGTTGGGGGGAGTGAGTCTTGAGTAAAGGCGGGTAATGGGGAGGTGAGCATAAGGACAGGGGAGCTCGGAAGAATCAGAAGGTGGAAAATAAAGTTAAAACGATCTGACAGACAAAAAAAAAAGTTGTTTTGAATAAGTTCTGAAGCGAGTTTGCACTGACACCTCACCGTGCCAAAAGATGACTGCACTCCTCTCACTCCCTCTGCAAGTTGCTCTGCTATTACAGCATGCCTGAGATAATCTCTCATTTTTTTTATACTTCTGAGCTTGACACAAGTACGTAAAAACAGATTAAATATATTGACGAGACAAAAGAGGCTCCATTTGACAAGCCGATGAACCAAAACCAGGGATTTCATAATAATCGTGGAGCCGGGCCGTCTGTTCTCTGCAGCTGTGGTTCCACTCCAGGCTTCACAGTTCAGAGTAAACATCAGTCTATCCAATCCAGCACAGGAGTACAGTAGGCCATATTTCATGCAACCTCGACTTTGATGCAAGTGAAGATATAACCTCCACTGGAAATGAGACTTTACTCCTAAGCCAGACACCAGAAGAATCTACTACAGCAGCAGTGTTTGCCTTCATTTTACAACACGGGGTTAAAAATTGTACGTCAGTAGATCCATACTAGTTACCTGTGTATACTTTCTCTTTTGCTTCCACGTCTGATTGTATTTCTAAAGTCATGCTTTCTCTTTTCAGTTGCTCTCAGGTGAGTCGTATTGTCTGATATTCAGCTGTCAGTGCACCACTACTGGCAGAACAGACGTGTTCTGTACTGGAAAACTCCTGGTGTCCACCACTATTCTAACTATTCTTCACTCAAGTGCAATGCCATAAGTATTGGGTTAAGACTTTCCCTATATACAACACTTATTTAGCAACTAATCAAGCCTGTAAAAAACCTCAGTCTAGACTTGAGTTACTAAAGATTTGAACAATAGAGTCCCCCCAAAAACGTTCAGAATGTACGTTCTCTAGTCAAAGACTATTTGTTCCATTAATGTATGAACATTGCTGTGTGCAAGGCTTTCATCAAAACACCCACCGTGATAGCACCAACACCTACAACTTTCTGTTCCATCTAGGCACAAAAACAATCTCATATGAAAGACTTCCTTTCTTTCAAAACGAGCTTCCAGTGGCTTCTTAATGCTCCTCCCTTTCGTCCAGATTTAACTTGAACATGAACTCCACTGAAAATGACATTTGTGTGCACTCACACTCAAGCCTCGCCGCTAGATGGCAGTAGTTATCTATGCTGCATCATGTATGCCTTTGCTGGTTTGTTTACATTGATTAGAAGAACTTGAATTACATGATTTTGATGAAGAAACTGAAAAAATGGCCACAAAACTAGACCACAAGTTGTGATGTTGTGCTCTATAAATTGTAGTTAAATTTCAGTTGCCGTAAACTGGACTTGACTGTTGGTCCACCACTAGAGTCAGTGCCCTAAGCCACTGAGCTATCCTCCCTGTTGTGCATAATACTTCTAAGATGTCTTTGTACCTGTGAATACACACACAGTGGATTAAACTGTATTAAAATCAAGATCACCAAAGCTAAGCAGGACTCTCAGTCTCAGACAACAGTGTCAGCAGTCTAACCTAATTGGCCTGTCGACTGCAGAGGTATAAAGGTGCCTCTACATACACACGCAGTGGAATAAATCATAGTTAAATTTCAATCACCAGAGCACTGGAAAGCAGGTACCAAACAATGGTCTCCCACAACAGAGTCAGCAGTCTAACCCACTGAGCTATGACCCTGCTCGGCAGAAGACAACAAAGGTATCTAAGTAACTGTCAATACGCACACAGTGGAATAAATGACTAAACCTAAGTTTTAGGTGCCCTGGTCCAACACAGGATTAGAACCACATCAGAGGCTGCAGTCTATCCCACTGAGCTATCTGCCTGGGAATCAAACCTCAGTTTTGCTCCCCAAAGTTAGTGGCCTGATCCACTGAACTGTCATAGCTGTAGCACCAACCTCTTTGGCAGGAATAAATCAGCCTGTAACTCTTCTTCACTAGTTTATTTATTGGTAGTCTTCCTTGTAAAGAAAGGACACCACAGCTGCTCCAGTGTTTCCCCTAAATAAATAAGTAAATAATTACCTTCAATTCCTCAAGATTTTCTTGCTGTGTCTCTTCTGAATAAACAATGGGTCGATAATAAGCAGGCTGTTTTCTTTTCAAATTATTTCCCATTATACTGGGTCAAATCACCAAGCAGTAATCTAACTGTGATAACACTAAGACTTGAACAAAGTATTCAACTGATTAAATATATGGATGATCTCTAACTGTTATCAGTTATTTTATTCCCATCTTGTCTGGAACATTTATATGCATCTATGAGGACTCTGTCACATAGTCTAATTATCAGCCTACAGTTCTCATATTTCATTCCTGTATTAAGCCGGCGACCTTGTGTCATTTGGTAAGTGTTCATACCAGTCCGGTATGATAGAAAGTCACTGTTCAGTTGGACCCAACAGAGGCAGACAGGCTGTCAGAATATCTGTGTGATGGATGAGATGTTTCCACATCTCCATTTTGCAAACACATGTAAGATGATAAATCAAAGGGAGAGGGTTGTCTTTGAGTTGATAATAAATTTATGCTTATTCATACAGGTCAGATAAGGTCCCAGAATCGCAGTCAAAATTGCATCTGCCCATTGTTGCACACCCACAGAGCACAGGAAGCACACACAAAAGTACAAGTTGTCAAGGACTGTTTTTCCAATATACATATATTTCATGATGTTCATCAATATAATAAGACATTGATAGATTTACACTACAATTATTTTATGTATCTCAGTTTTCAATCAGTCTCCTTTCCCTTCGCTTCTAAACCCATACCAAACAACAACACAATAAAATCTATCAATAAATAAAAGCAAAATGAAAAGAAAAGGAAATAAAACTCGCCACATTGCCCGTGGTCCTACAGTCCTGTCCCTCCAGTAAGGCCAGAGAACCAGGGCAATATGAGCGTTCATCCTGGGGGAACCCCAATCTCAAGGAGAATTCAAAAACTTGTCATCAGAAATAAACAGATTTAAACAACAAAAAAAAATAGATCTTGTAGATAAAAACAGCAATCTGATGTAAACTGTAGAATCATTCTAAGCATTTTGGACAATTGAAGGTAAAAATACTTTTTCCACCCGACCCCTTCTCTTTACCTTTTACCCATCTTACACACAAAACAACTCAGTGTCGTCTGGAGTTATTACTAAATTGATGCAAAAGAAAAGAAACACATTTGGTTTAAAATGAAAACACCATAACATGTATTGAGCAGAATATTGTCAATTTATAGTCATCCAGCGAACATTCAGAGACTCAGGTTCCCTCCTATCGCTACATTCAACCCATTTGGGGGCGTACCCACATTTTCCATTTTGACACTCTAAATATCCTCCTGATTTCTTCAAGTTCTCTTTCTAGTTTGAAATACGAGTAAACTAGGTACATTTCAAAACCTGAAAGTTGGCCGAACACTCTTCCTTTCCACCAGCTTCAGGCGATTCTGACCAACCCGCAATTGATCCAAATGCAGCGTTAAGTTGAGCTCACGGAACAATTCTCCTGGTTGACAATAAAAGACAATATTCTCCACCGAGTTTCCATCCCACCAAACAACCAAAACAAAACAAAAAAAATGAACAAATGACAACAGAAAAAGTGCCACGGTGTTAAAACATATGCACACGTCTTTTCATATGAACAATAAAGCAACAGAAAAAAGAGAGAGCACTCGCTTTGTCTTCACTGTTGTGATAAAGTCGGTTGAGCACTCGCGACAGGAATTATGGATAACACAGATGTCCTACCCCAATCAGTTATGTTGTTTCATTTCTGTGTTAACTCCTGTAAGAATGGCTGAAAGATTTTGTAACCCTGCAATTATTTTTCTATTGTCAAAACCCAATTTCAATTATAGAATAGTTGCACTTATTTTGGCCAATTTCTACCTTAAACCTGAGGATATAGGACCCCCTACTCCCCAAAACACCCCCATTTTACAACACCGAACAATGCATTTTTTTCTTCTTTTTTTTTTTTTTTTTAAAGTTAGTTTGTCTTTTTTAGAACTTGGCAGCACTATGGAGAAAGAAAAAAGGAGAGTTGTGCTATTACAACAGGATCACACATCTAAAAGGCGCTCTTCAGACCTGGATACACATGAATGGAGTCTTTATTTGAGATTCAGAGCATGCAGTCTCTATGTTTTGATTTCATTTGCATATCTTAGAATGGCACGCTCAAACGCTTAACTGTCAGATCACACACACTGTGTGATACTTCAGAGATCCAGGGGCGAGAAAATTAGTTGTATGCTCTTTTAAAACAGGGATAGTTTGGAAAAACCTGTTCCTTCTCTCCACTTGTTTTTGATGGCAATTGGCAGCGTCAGCACAGAAATCTGGTCTTTGGTGAGCTTCCGTGGTTTACTTTTGTCCGTCTTCGAGGGAAGTATATTGGGGGATAATGTGGGGGACACGCGCTTGGGGAGGAGACCTGTCTGATAGAGGTGGTCGGCAGAGCTGTAACCTCTGCTCGCGTACTTCAGTGGTCAAGGAAACAACTTGCCCTTACTACGAGAGTTAAGCGGCCTAATCTGTTGGGATAAACTGGGGTTATTCCCTTGACAGAGCTATTCTAATGCAGACACACACACACACACACACACACGCACGCACCCACACACAAATCTGCGCACGTACAACACACACACACACCTCGAGATTGAGAATCAGTGAGTTAAGCCAGGTTCTCAGCTGGTAGGAAGTTATTAAGTCACACTGAAGGGAGACTAGGCTACTAAGGCTTTTTACACATAGTTTGGACATGGTGGACTTTTGTTTTTTACTTTACATTTTTGTACACATCTGCAGCTGACTGTAAATTTAATTTAGCAATATATACACTTTGGAGCAGTACAGCTGACGCAGATATGCTCACACCTTTGATGCAAATCTGCATGCCAAAATCTGATTGAGAAGCTCAGATTTAGGCCAACTATAATTCAGGTGTTCTCTTTTTTCGTGTTCTCGATATTTCGTGATTTTTCCTCGTGTATGTGTAAAGGCCTTAGTTTGACGGACAGTCAGTGCATCACGCTGCTCGTGTGAGAGTCAGCACAGGAGTCGATTCAAAAGCAACGTAAGAGCAGTTTCGGACTGAACCAGTGGGCGACAGTGACAAATTCTAAGAAATAACAACAGAAGCCTCTCCCTTGTTGCTTGGCAGTGTGTAACGCATGGAGCTGAATTACAAAAAACAGGCCAGACAGAGGTAAAGAGGAGCTCGCCGCTGATGGCAGCAAATAGCACAGGCTGCACTCTTCCTCTTTACCTGTCTGCTTCACACAAAAATATACTATAATAAAAAATAGAATCTATTTTTTTAAAAAAAGAAAAGAAAAAGGCCTTTACTACAGGGAGAAACAGAGAGAGAACCACTGCGCTGCTTCTAGATTTGGAATAGTTCTCACATCTCTTGTCACTTACATTTAAATATGAATTTTTGAGCCTTCTTCCAAGTTTGCTTCTCTGAAGACTGTGAACTTCTCCTGGCTAACCTCTGCCCTTGCCCCTGGGTCTGCAAAATAAGGCTGACTTTAGTCTTTTTCTATATGTGCTCTTTATGTGGAGAGGTGTTTGCGCATAAGGGTCTCCCCCAGCCATCAAAAACAAGTTTGTGCATTTTAAACAGATTCCTATGTAGTGCAGTTAGACACTCCCCCAATCACGCCTCGTTCCGAACCTAAGGGCCCGTTTAACTAGAAATATTCTACAGTAACTGATAGAAATGACAGAAGACTAAGGCTTTTCCGTGTCCATGAAGGTAACAGGCCAGTGAGAACTAACCTCTGCTTAATGGTAAATCAGTTACCAAGTCATGTGACAACCCTTAGAAATCACTCTTCAAGACAGTGTTTGATAGTGTCTCCGTGTTATACTGTTCGCCTAATCTCGGAAGAAGACCATTAATGCCATAAATAGAAAAACAATGGACAGATTGAAAGTCAAATCTAACCTAACCTATCCTAACTGTTACAGCTATTATGTGTTTTCTCCTATTGTTTGGATATGAGCGACATTTTCTTTTATGTTTCCTCGCATGTATTTTACTTTTAAGATACCTACAATTACATGTGCTACAGTAAGACCAATTGCACTAGACTGCAATGAAGGAATGTTTTCGAAATAAGACACTACGTTAATATTTAAAGAAAAAAAACAAAAACATCTACAGACATTGGTCCGACTGTACTATGGCAGTTTTGAAATTATCAGAAAGAATTGAGGCGATCAAGCATGCAGGGAGACGAAAAGGGTTTTTTTTTTAAGACAATTACAGATGGAAGGTGTAGAAGAGCGGATGAAATGACACTCAAATGGAGAGGAGCAGGGATTAGTTTAATAATTCATGCATTCTTATGTTTGACGAGTGAGCATTTACCCTCTCAGAAGCCAGCAAAAGAGCTAAGAGCTCAATCTCTGAAGGCATTAAGTTGTAGAAATCTGAAAGTGAGAGAGGCGCGTCGTCAAAGGCAGCATTGCCTCCAGTTTTTGTGTGAACTGATGATCGCTCTTCGGTGGTGAATTTGGAGGCCTTTCATTAGTTAGATGGTGCCCAACAGCTATGTGCAAAGATACACTGATGAGACAGGGCAAGCAGGGGAACAGTCAGATGATAACATGCAAGATACGAGCTTCCATAAGTAGGCAGTATTTAACGCTAAAGCATACGTAAAATGAATACAAAAACTTAAAAAATACAAAATGCACACACGCGCACACACACACACACACACCTACAAAACAGTATATATCAGAATAAAACTCTACAAAGAACTATATATATATTCATCAGTTATGTAACAATTATCGCCAATCATTGTTTCCTTTTCTGTTGTCGCGTCGTCACGGGTGTTTGGTTCTCAGTCACGGCAGGTTAGAAAAGCCGAGAGTACCCAGAAAGGAGACAGGGCCACACACTCACAGGACAAATATAGACAGGGGTCCAGAGGCGAGGTGGTGGAAGTGGGGGAGCCATGGGGCCCGCTTAGGGGTGTTATATCGAGGCTAATTGGGAGGAGATATACATCTATACTTGGTATTTTCTCATGAATAATTTTGGAATCAATTTGAGGGTTTGTTTGTTTTCTTTTCTTGTGTATATCAAGGAAGTTGAGATCAGACTGGGGTAGGAACAACTCTTCTTAGGTGCTGAAGTAGACTGTGGAGGAGAACAGTGAAGGAGAGAATTTGGACAGATTAAAGAGATGTGAAATTCTACATGTGTGTATTTATACATGTATTTGAGCGTTTTGCAGTGTCTTACCGATGATGACGATGAGGACAATCACACATATCACTCCCAGGATAATCATCATCTACAGGCAGAGAATTTTCAGAGAAAATTGTTAGTAAAGTACAACAGGTGCCTTCATTTTTTATGAAAAGTCTACACATATCAGTCTAAAACAGTCTTTGACCATCTGGAGTTCATGAAGTTCATGTTGCTGACATAAAATCCCACCCTTCCTTTTGTATTTTAAAACAGAAGTGCACACCATTCAACAGATTGTATTAAAAATCTGTCAGAAACCTGATTTTTTAAGAAATGATCTTAAAATTGTATTTTCGAGCCTAAAAAAAACAGCAATCATGGCTCTACTTTAATTGTTCTATCTTCAAAGTATACGACAGCAGTATGAAAATGGTCTTACTTCTAAATAAGTAAAGTATTTGAATATCTGTCCTGGACAGGCATATCAAGTTGCTGTGATTGTTCAGGCGTCAAGGCCATTGTGTCATATAGTGTGTCGCTTTCTTCCCTCCAGCAATTCATCCAATATGGCATCCAGATCTCACAGTGCATCCAGTTCTTGTAAATTACAAAGTCTCAATGTCGGATCTATATTTTTTTTCTACTTGTTATTTCTTAGAATGTTAAAATATGACGGTTTTAGGCTGCTCCATCTGTTGTTAATTATTATATCAATGCCCACATTCCATCAATAACACCTCTTTTAATACCAGGGAATGACGCCCGCAGGGAAAAAAAAAAAAAAAAAAAACCCTTAGCAAGTTTAAGAGACACAGTTGGCCGCAGTTTTCTAGAGCGTCTCTTTGAACAGTTCATTTCAGATAGTTTGGATGTGATCCATGAAGCGCATCTGCCTCCCCTCACCTTGGCATTCTTCCACCAGTATTTATTCTTCAGTTTTGCAGCACTGGTCTCAAACTGAGAGGCTCCAGCTTGCAGGGCATCAGCCCTGTCGTCCAGTTCAGACAGCTTCTGATCACGCTCCAGAACCTTGTCCACATTTACACGCATGATATCCACCACCTGTGGGAAGAGATGCAAAACAATGTCAGGCAACCAGTTATCAAGACAGAGTTGCTACGTGTGTCGGACAGGATAAAGCTGAGCTCAAGCAAAGCTGGTGAAAATGCCCAGAGAGCTTCTGTTAACAATGGTATCATGTGCAACTGTATGTAAATTCCTGGAATTGGATGGGGGTTGGGGGGACACTCACCTCATCCACCTGTGCCTGCGTCTGCTGCAGGCGACGGTTGCTGGTGAGGTTGGGAGGCTGGTTGGAGGCTCCATCTGTTGGGGCTCCTCCAGCTGCAGGGGCAGACCTACAAGAAACAATACTCTTGTTATTTCAGGAAAAGAGGAAAAACAAATAACCCTGGAAAACTGTTAACAGTTTCCATAAAGAAAGTTGGATGGTCACTGAAGAGTGAGAATGCACACATACATTTTTTTTTTCTTTTACCAAATACTTGACTCGGTATTAAGGTTAAGGTATCCAGACAAACCTTATTATTAATTCATGGAGATAAAAGACATGTAAAATATGTCTACTAAAATTATTCTAGCTATTGAAACTAAAATTTAGATCAGACGTGTTTTCCCCCCTTTTTTGCCCCAGTAACAAACACTGGCAGATCCTTTGTTCTAAAATCTAGATAAATAACTCCTGTCACTAAAAAATACTGTAAGCTTTGCAAAATTATTGTTGATTCATCATGTTATACTGTGTTGTGACCTACATAGTCCACGATGGCCCCCCCTGACAGACTGGCAGTTTAGGTGAGTGTAATTTACAACTGAAAAACTGCCCCATCACCCACCCACCCACCCACCCCCCCCTCCCAGAATGTGTAACCTGACTAATAACTAAAACAATATTGTTGTTAATAGTTCTTATATGAAAGATTAACAATGAAGCATAAACATAAAACCTTGCTTCGTTGTAGCTTTAAGCTACAACACAAAGACCAAAGCCCAAATGTACATGTAATATAGACTAACTCTAAATATCGTCTAACAATTGCGCAAATACACCCAAAAGGAAAGATAACAGGGAGACTTTCTGAATTTGCCAGCTTCAATTAACGGTGCTTTAGATGTGTATCTCTCCTCTCTATCTCGTTTTATATATCTGCTCTGAAATGCAATGTCATTGCGAGTAGATGCAAGAAAAATATAGAAAATATAAAGGCTGAGTTTTAGCACAAGAAATATGCCCAATTATTTTCCAGATAGATCACTAGCAAGCAACATGTATGCAAACAGTTACATAAAGTTTGATGTGCCCTTTTTCAAATGTATAGTCTTTGTACAATATAATCATTGCATTGTCCTACTGATGTACAGTTTGCTTGATTGCAACATTTAAGATAAAATAAATAAATAAATAAATGTCTTTAGAACTCTGACTAATGATAAAGGTAATGCTGCTTCTGATAATCAGTATTGCTGGACAATTAAGCTGTTATGGCACACCATAGTGAGTATGAGAGACAAAACTCTGTATAAAGGTCACCTTTACACGCTTACACATTACTAATCCTCTAACAACAACAAATCCTTTGGAATAGTTGGCCTGATGGTTCTGCTGCAAACCTGCCTTACCAGAAAAATTGCAATATGAAAGAAAGGCTACTTTTGTGCTGTTGGTTTTCTGGTTATCATTATGTAGAAATCTTTTGATGTTTTCTTTTACCAAAATGACAGTATCACCACACAATGACAATTTGTGCCAAAGCGGACAGGAATAGTCGTCCATTTCCTTTGACTGCTTATATTATTAGCAGCTCTTACTTTTTTCATCTGCTAGCACAGAGTATCACCAAAATTATGTCACGTGTGTGAGGTTGACATTTTCATCAGCTCCGAACTGGCAACCCAAGAGCGCTGAGACTTGCGAAAGCTGTGACTTCTCACCTGCCTTCACAAGCACCTTGTGAATGACACCCATTGTGTTCAGTTGGTAAATTTGCAAGTTTCCAGATGTGCCAATCTCATCCATGCAATTTTCACAAAAAGATTCAAAGCATACCATTAATGGTAAAATTAGGGTTGGAGATAGGGGGGCAGTTACATGCTATTTCATAATACATTGACAGATCTGGTTGATTAACCAAACAGGTATTCAACCTGTGTCAACCCTGTTGCACGTATATTTGAGATATTTTCAGACAATATTTTACCCTGATAAATTTAGATGTGACGATCACTGGATAGACAGATAGATAGATCGCAGTCATAAATGAGCACATTGTGTGACTGAGCACTGGAGAGCGACATTTCAGCACTGGACAGCGCCACAGCAGCCCAGACCTGAAGGCAGCGTGATCCCAGCAGCACTACTTCATTCTGCTTGATGTTTCTGAGCTGGAAGCAAAGCCAACACACTGCCTTCATGTATAGCACACAGACGAACAGCAGATGCACACGATGCCCCCTGTAAGACATCACGTTTCACGACGAACACGAAGGGCCTGTATATAACCAGACAAGACTCCCCACCCTCCGTACGGGGAAAATCCTACATATTTTTTCTTCTTCTTAATCATGTAGAAAGACGTATTTGACGTTCGTGTTTGTTAAACGCAGCCCATATCCGTCGGGAAACGTGTTGCCACCGTCGACTGACATGTAGCGTGTCTGCGCCAGGAATAGAGTTTTAACTCACTGCCGTGAAAACGCGAAATTCTCCCCTTTTATATCGAGTAATATTCAACAAAATCAGTCGTGGTCGGTTAAACACCGCGGCGAATACATTTGCCGTGAGTGGCGTGCACACGAAAATGCCCACAGCCCGATATATGCCGAGATATATAGCCGTCCGCCCTCGCACGACTATCGACGACATACAGTGGGAGGCTAGGCTATCCCCACCCCCAACCCCCCTCTGTAGGTTGCAAATATCACGTAAACTAGGCCTAAGCCTCCTTCACGTCTAATAATATCATTATCTACAAGAACGCGTCCGTGAGTGACCGTCGAATAAACTCGACGCTGTGAATACAAAACGTTGTGTCCTTGTCGTTTCTCACGATTATTCGAAGCGTCACCTACGCTTTTGGTGACACCGGGTGAAAAAAACGCGACTGATGAGGCGTGGAAACGTCAATATAGACATTAAAAGGGACGCTTTATCATACGTGTTTTTTTCACCCCTCCGTGGTTTAAAATTAGCCTGTGGGTAATTGCACAGACGGTGTCCCTTTCAAACTCAAACCAGTCCGAACCGGTATAAATGCGTGCGTGCCGGCCCTGACTGAAAAATAAATAAATAGCAGCTGGAGACCGAATCACACGAGAAATAGACGAGCGACACTGTGCTCATACACCGTGTGAACGTCAAATAAAAGGCTAATTATGTGTTCGGTGACAGGTAAAGCCGATGACTTCTCCTGCTCCAAGGTTAGGCCGGCGCGTTAGCCTCTTACATATTCACGCTCGGGTCACATTATAGGATGAAGATTTGATGTAGGCCTTGAATCGCTGGAATATAACGAGGTGGGGAAAAGGCGGAATAGCGGTGGTGTATACTGACTAAAAAGACGGTGGAGGAATATCTTCACGACCGAGTGGCGATTGAGAGAACATTCACGCAGTAGAAATCCCCAAAGAGGCTGACAACATCACCCGTCGAACTAGCTTATTTATTTAATTATTATTATATATTTTTCAAGGTGCATAACTGACCTCAAAAATGACGCTGTACTTACATTTTTCTTGGTTTAGTGGCTGGACAGCTGCGCTGAAATCCGGACTGGGGAGGTTAGCGCTTGCTAAGTGGCTGGCAGATGGATGTAGAATTGCCTTCTGCGCTCCTCTCTACCCTCTGGCACCCTCCGCTCGCTTTCTGTGGCGTTTCCCTGCCTGCACAGCCCAGAAGAAACCCTAGCTTGGTATCTGCCTTTATTGTTTGATATTTCTTCTTCACTCTCCCCTTGTCCTATTTGCACTGCGATGCGGCACCTGCAGGCTATTACTCGCGCCCCGTCAGAAGTCCGTGCGGTATAATGAAGGTGTGATAAACAGCCGCCCGGATTAGCTGGACAAAGATGGCTCAGTGACGTCAATAGCGGCGAGTTTCATGTTGGAAATGGGTGGCCGGGACACTTCAAACGGCGGCGTTTTCTTTTGGGACGGCGACGTTTCCCCTTCTTTTTTTTTTTTTTAGTAATCGTCGACGTTTCTGCCCGTGCTTTGCGAATGTTTCATACGCAGACGTTACATGTCACGGTGACATTTGTGCGTTGCACCCATTTAAGGGGCTTATTTTCACCGCAAGTGTATGTGTCAACAAAATGGCGTTCCTCGAAAGGGGGTGTGGCGAGCCTCCCAGTGTAGGTACCTGCTTGTCATTAGTAGTAAATGGGTAGAAATAAAAAAAATAAAAAAAAAAAACACATCCTAAATATGCTTACTAACAAGCATGGACTCACTGTTAATTATTTAATGTTTTGGACTCGCACGTTTCCCCCCTCACTTCATTCAGCGTCTCAGCAACCGTGCAAGGTTAGTTGTTAGTTGTTAAAGCCTAACGCAGCTAGGCCCTAGGAGAACCCTATCTGTATCCCATAAATGCCTAACATGCGATGGAAGCAAAATTTATTACTACTACTACTACTACTACTACTACTAATAATAATAATAATAATAATAATAATAATAATAATAATAATAATAATAATAATAATAATAATAATAACCAGGAAGTGTTATGGAATCAAATGTTACCACATTAGAAAAAAAAATTGCACAAGCAAATTTCACTTTAATCTAAAATACATTTTTTCAAGAAAAAGCTCTGTTTGGAAAGGTCTGCGTTTGCACAAGATAGTTCAGTTATTCAAGTAATTTCTATCTTCATTCATTTAATCACCACTCACCATGTACTCACATGGTAATTCAAGCATAATATTTTATTGGTCATAATTCCATGGCCTTTCATTATATTGACAAAAACTTCATGAATAAAGTAATTTTAAAATTTAGAATAGATACATCAATCTGGTTTACCAGATTTCCAGAGTGTTTTCCTGTTTTGAATTTTTTTTGACTCCCTTTGTTGAATACATGTGCTTCACTAATGACAAATATATTTACACTAACAATCAGATAGTTACACCTAGTTTTGTATGACCAATATTGCATTTATGTTATATACACATATACATTTTTTGGACATAAAATATAAAGGTTTTGATCCTATATAACCTGTTACAATGGCTGTAAAAACTATAATATATTATATCGGCTAAGAACATAGAATATATCAAGAGATTTTCTAAAATATACTGCTTTGCATGTTAAAGAAGAGAGCAGATCGCGCAGCTCACATGATGTATTCTATATTTCTAAAAAAAAAAAAAAAAAAAAAAGTAAACTGTCTTTTGGGAGGGGTAACGTTGAAATCCACATGGTGGCGCCATATGGTTACTTTACTACCCACGTCTATGGCGCGCTTAATATGCTAGGAGAAACAGCAATATCTTTGTAAGCCATTAAGTTCCATAGTTTCATGTCTGAACTATCTTTTGTGGCTTCAGTCTGACATTTCTTGAATTAAATTTCTTGGCAGATTTATCTTTTTTGATACAAATTTCTGATATACTCTGAGCTGCAGGATACAATGTCATAATGAATGAGATGTCAATTCAAAATTACTAAGGAATAAATTTTGTTATTCTACTAAAATACTTGCTTTAATCCACATTTATTAGTTGATCCTTCATATCTTTCAAATTTCATTGTGCTTATTACCAAATATTGTTAGGACACTTTCTATGTGATATATTTACATTTGTTTAAGGTCTGAAATCGGGCTGCAGCCATGTCAGTGTGCAAGGCACATGGAAGATACTCAACAAATTCATTGTCATGTGTAACCTATAACTGTTTCTGCTGGTCTGTGGATGAGGGCTGCATGGTAATGTGTGGCAGATACGGGGAAGCTCTCTCACTCACTCACACACTCACTCTCTCTCTCTCTCTCACACACACACACACACACACACACACACACACACACACACACACACACACACACACACACACACACACACACACACACACACACACACACACACACACACACACCTTTATCTATAATTAATCCACGCCATAAACTCCAAAATAACTGAGGCAGACAAGAGTCCCTCCAGTTCTCAGGATTCCTCTTTTCTGTGATTCAAAGTGTAGAAAATTGGTTGTGAAAGTTGGAAACAAAAATTTTTAGCACAGGAGCAGACACTTAAGATTGATAATGAAGTGATGAATGAAGTATAAATTATTAAATATTAAGAAGAAAATCAAACATATAGCCTTTAACATCTCAATCTCATAATCAATGTGCTTCTCAGTGATTTTTTTTCTTAGGTTTTTTGGCACTGATGCTTTTCTGTCTCAGTGTCACAAAAGCAAAGCACAATACACATTTTTACACAGTTGAGAGCCGTTACACCAGAGCTGGGAGTTTATTTTTTTGTTAAAAGTGCGTTTACAGTACCCCACGAGGTATGCAATTTTAATGTGATGAGACATGAGGCCTTCAAGGACCAACTAAAAGGTTTTGTTGTTTTATGGGTCATATTGACTGCATGAGTAAACAATTTAAGAATCTACCCACATCTAAAAACAAATAAGGAAACTGGATATTATGCTGAATAGAATGAAATCCTCTCATTTTAAAAATCTTTTTTTTGTATTCACAGTTGTGGTCCTATTCTGTATTTGCTCACAATCTGACAATCACAAAATGTGTGGCACTGCTATCCCGTATAACAAAAGAATCCTGAAGCACAATCTTCTAAACACCCACAACAACCAAAAAAAAAAAACATTCCCAAGTGAGGTTCTCCACTTTCTAGAATAAACCTTAACATACATATTGCTTATATTTTTTGGATGCATGTGTGCAAAATATCTCAGTGACTTAAACCAGACATATACCCCATACACACCCGGGACACCCATAACTATTTTCATTTTAAAAACTGATATTGCACTTCCTTTTAACAAACAGAGTGATGGTGGGGCCAGACGTGTGTCAGTACACCCAGGACACAGGCACCCACTGTGGGGTGGAGGTGGCTCGCTCCATGGCTTCCTCCACACCCTTCACGCTCTCATCCACATCATTGTTGACAAGAACCACGTCAAAGAAGTGTCCGTACGTGGATAAAATGGCATCTGACTCTTTCTGGATCATCTGCAGGTTTTCCGTCTGGGGAGAAAGGGGAATTAACCACATTAGTACTGTGTCTGTACGCAGGCTGATGCTTTAAAATGGTCTGTTTGTGCAGATTTAGCACCTTAGCAGCTGTGTTGGTCGGTGCGATGAACACCACAAGAGGAGCAAAGTCAGCAGTGCGCAGGACTTTCAGGGTCTTAAGTGAAATTTGCAGAAGCAAATGGACAAGTTAAATATAAAAAATGTTAATCAAATCAAATTTACTACAACAGGGAAAATGCAGTCACAGATATTCCTTGTATATGATGTCACAAGGCATAATGGGACTTCTAACCTGTGGTTCCACATCCAACAACGACACTTTTCCTTGCTCGTGGATCTTCTGAATTGTCTCAATTTTGGTACCGAACATATTCCCCTGGAAGCTGCCATACTCCAGCAGCTCATTTGCGGAGATGCACTTGGTCATGTCTTCGTTAGAGATGAAATAGTACTCCTCGCCGTTGGTCTCATCCTTACGCTGGGGTCTGGTGGTGTCTGCATACAGACGGAGCAAAGACTTAGCAAAAATGGCAGCTGGAGGAGCTTGGCTCTTGAAATGAGAGGAAGAGGGTCTTCTTACGTGGTGCAGGGTAGGAAAACTTGTCTGGATATTTAGTCAGCAATGCATTTTTGATATGGCTCCTTCCGACTCCAGGGGCGCCTAAAAAGATAATCAAAGCAAACGTTAGAATAGCTGCAAACATGAAAATCCCACCATAATACATACATGGAAGAGAATAGCAGGTTCAACAAGACATTTTGCTTAACTTACGATAATTTCTATGGTTTATATAATGCTCACCTATAAGCACAAGTGTTTTCCTATTAAAAGCAGGCAGTTTAACCACCTCCTCGTAGGATATCACGTCCAGCTGGTCAAAAACTGCAAATAGAAGAGAGCTTGTTTATCTAAAAGCAGTTCAGTGAGATGAAACCAACGAGTCATTCGGGCGAAAACACTCACTGGAGCTGTGCTTGGCCAGGTACTTGTCTTTGCACTTCTTCTTCTTCCCAAAGGGGCTGCAGGACTGGCTGCCCGCTCTGGCCTTGCTTTTGCTTGCCACCCTCCTACGATGCAAAAGGAAGTTCGTGTCAATGCGTGTGCGTCCTGTGCTGCGACGAGACGAGACGAGACGAGACGATAGCTGTTGGCGAAGGAGCTGCTTTACCACTCCTGGAGCTCTGGGGAGGGGATAAGTCCTGCAAAGTCGGCAGCGTTGCTCTCCACTCTGCCCTGCCACCAGTTGGGATCCTGCTTGTTGATGATCTGAATGATGTCACCGGTTTGAAACTTAAGGCCGGCTTCTTTGCATGGGATGATGTCATCTTTGGCTGGGTCGTAGTCAAACTGGGCCCTCATGTACATCTGTTGTACATGAAAACATATGGTGTGTCATTTGTGTAAGGTGCTTGGTACTTGGGGAACTTGCTATGTTGTTCCGGTGTGTTGAGTAACCAGTTCATAACTTAAAAAATAAATAAATAAATAAAGCTTGGCGGGTTTACGCTGTTAGCATAGTAGTTACAGTAAAGATCTTAACAGATAAACACTTAAATATCACTTATGTTGTATAGATCCAGTTTAGCTTTTCAATTAGCTTTTAGGCATTTTTTAAATTCAATGTATTTCAGTTAGTTTGGAGAAAACCATTACAACACTGCTTGGTTGCAAAGCTTTCGAAATGTTTTGTTAATGGGAAACTCCCTCTTACAGCCTCCTTCAAATAAGCATGAAGTTAAGTTGATAATGATTGAAGTTTTAAGAGACTACAGCTATTACTTCATGTCCCATTTACCCTGTAGTAAAACTGTGCAAGTTCTTGATATGATCTTGGGCAGCTCAGTTCATATTCACAAACAATAGATGTCTTTGTACTGAATGCCAATGGGAATAACTTTTGGAATGCTGTTCGTAGACCAATATTAACTATCAAGTTTATTTTTCAGAGATACTCGTGGGACAGAGTGTGCGTAACTCGTCAAAGATAACAGCAGAAGGTGCGTGAATTCCTCACAGGGTAAATGGTTACATGTGTTAGCAGAGGTCATGAACATCTACGTCTCCCCAAGATACTCCGACAGGCGGTTCAAAGTGATGTCTGTTCAAAGGCTACATGAATACAGCTATTGTCCCGAAGACGCAGAGTGGACTCGGTCAGAATGATGTTCTCTGAGCATTAGAATATGAAAAGCATACAAACAAAAGCTACAGATCAACAGAGTAAGAGGTTAAAAGCGCACTGCCATCACTGATCACAGCAAATGTTAAAACAAAACAAAACAAAACCTTGTAGTGTCAGACTGGGAAAAAAAATAATTGGAATAATTGGAATATTGTTACTTTGATTAGCATTATCATAAAATCAAATCAGTTTCTGAATCCACATTGCTGAGTGGTCAGCAGTCATTTAGGAGGAGGAGGTTCGTGAATAGCTGCTGGGGAGCATGTTGCACACTGTGTTCAGTAGATGGCAGGATGAATGGAGTGTTTCCAGTCCAACTACAACAGAATAACTTCAGCAAAGGTCCTTCAGATTGAGACTAAATGTATAGTCACCTGCCAGGTTCACTGGCTAACAGCAGATTCCCCTGATAAAGAACAAAATTGATTTCAAGGAAGAAAGTCGCAGAGGGTGAAAGGTGACAAACAGGGCAAGCAAACCTGCTTCTGCTGATTGAATAAACCCAAGACACTGGTAAATTGAAGACAACAAACAAAGAAGTTGGCTCGCTCATGCTAATCGAAAGGGCACGTGTAAATCACAAAACACAAAGAGTTGAAATATGCAACAGGCAGAGCGTGGCGCTACCTCGCAGGTTTGGGATCGAGGCTGTGGCTTAGGGATGATCTTCATGGTGACGACACCATTGGTTTCTTTCTGCAGGCAAAGACGACAGTAGACAAAACACTTGATTTATTTGAACCCATTGAAATGTGTCTCTGGCCTGTCAGTTAGCCCATCAATGACTGCTTTTGCTGTCTCCACTTTTCAGAAACAAACGCACACCCCTCTGTGATGTCACAAAGGGATGTGACACCTCTTACAGGCTTGTGTGTTGACCTGACGCTGCATTGCAGCCGGTTAATTTTTGGCCATTTCAGATCAGCGGTTTTGACAGGAAGTTGAAAACAGAGAGCTGAATATGCTGTTTTCTGAAAATGGTTCTTTTGTGCATGATGGTGCACAGCCAGAGCCCTAGATAAAACAATAATCAGCAAAATGGAACCAACATGGGAGCCACTAAGTCATCATTACAGTTACGGTGGCGTACCAGGATTTTCTGCAGCTGGTCCACACTTTGGTTTGCCACGCTCTGCCCATTGATCTCGGCTATTTCATCCCCTTCGTGTAGCGACCCTGCACAGAGGACATGAGGAAAGTGTTACAAGCTCAAATGGGGCCCTCTCTCCGCTTCAGCTAAGGCTGGAATATTCTGACAAAAAAGTATTATGAGCATTGCAATATTTGAAGTAGCCTTAGCGCAAAACACATGTTGCACGATGCACTTGCACCAAAACTTACAGTCATGAAACAGGTTACAGTTGGGATATTCTATTTGCTGCTGTGTGACCAGTGTATATATGAGACATTCAGTTATTGTAATCAAGAGTTTGTTACAGCAATTTGTTTTTTTTTAGCTGTGAGTGTTACACAAGGGCTTAGGGGAGTTAGGGAGGTGAAATGAAATCAATATGTGCTTTATTACCTTGCCTGTGGATCATGCCTCCATGCAGTATTCTGGCCACGGTGCATCTCTGCTTGTCATTTAGTTTCAGAGTGACTCCCTAAAGCCGACATGAGAGAGAGGAATTAGCATGGCAAATCATACGCTGCGTGTGTGTGTACCCAGGCATGTGTGTCTCACCATTGGCTCCGACTGATTCTTTTCAAATGCTACTTCCCTCATCCTGGTATATTCCCCTCCGTTCATGTGTCCCGCGGAACCATTTGTGTAGACCTCAGCTCCTTTAGTCTCGTATGTTTGCATAGCAGCCTGTTTCACAAAGGAAGAAGCAAAACAAAGGGGGAAGTTGAAGATTCAACTCACATGAGACAAGAAAAAGAACACCTCAGAAATGTAACGGGGAACCTGAGTATGTGAGCCCAGCCAGGCCTGCTGAAGACGCATCAGAGACACTCTCGGCGTTATTACTTCCAATAACTGCAGCGAAAGCCTTGAGGTTTCGTTTTGCAGTTTCAACATATGTTCCAGGTTAAAGATTAACAACATTATAACACCCCATTAACCGCGCGCAGTGTTCTGGTCCATCAGGTTCACGTGGTCATGGATACCACAACTGCCATCAGGCGATCAGTTCAAAGAATGGAATTGATGGGAGGACGACGAGCCGGCAAATACGCAACCCTTTAACCAATGTTTGCCAGAGATGTCAAGGAAGATGTGTCACTCTGTGGATTTCTGATCTTATTTCACGACGCAATAACCTGAAGTCAGATCACAATGCAAACACATACATAAAAAAATGTGAATTTTTTTATTAAGCTGCTGCTAGTTTAAAAGAAACAACCTCCAGTTTAGATCACATCATTATTAATGTTTGAAGCTATTTGATTTTTTCCAAAAAAAACAATGGCTTTGATAAAGTGTCAGGGGGCAAACCTTCCCCTGGCCTTGGGGGTCCTTATGGACCCAAGAGAGGTATCATTGCTCTTTACAATGTCACATACAGCGGATTTCTTTGGTCTCATGGCTCACACTTTTTGAAAAGTGTCAGACTTTACTAATTTCAGGGTTGTTCTGTGACAGACAGAAAGTGGCCAACTAAATTTTAGATAATGTGAGACCTTGTCCCTGTGACCCTGAGAGCAGGAGTAAGTCGGTAAAGAAGAGAGATGGATGGATGAGGCCCTGTGTCTGGAGAAACATTCAAGTATGTCTCATTTTGTATTGATCACAGAACTATATATCACAGAACATATACATGTATAGAGCTAGAATACATACTGAACATTCTGAAGCTTTAAAATGCTTACTGAAAACTTTGAGGACTGCAGGTTTAAAATTGTTGTCAATGTTGAATTGCTCAGATGTGCAATTGCAGATTAGGATAATCCTGTGTTTAGTGGACAAGCACCAGAAATAAAATAAATAGACCCAAAGCAAATAGGAGTTTAGCTTTAGGGTCAAGTCTGTCGTTCACGATTTATAGGGTGTTGTATTTTTAATGAGGGTTTTTTTTAATCGAGAAACAAGTCTGGATGTTGACTGTGCCTTTGTGTCACCTGGGACAGGCAATTTTTCTCACATCGAATTTATTCTAAGCCCCTAATAAACTGACTGGATGAGCTATGAACCGGCAGTTGTTTCTCAGAGCAACTCGATAGTTATTTACCAGGCCCGGGCTGTAATATGTCAGGGCCCGGCAGCCCACCAGGAGGACAGCATTAGAGGGCAGTGCAGTGGATGAAATTGCATCCTCTGGGCGAGGGAGGAAGACTGCAGCCATTTTGCAACAGATGAAAGTTCCACCCAACCGACTTTATCTCCAAACGACGTGCGCTGATTTCCATCTGCCAAAGCCAAAGTCAGTCAGGTGTGTTCTCTCCAAACGGAACATGGAAATTAATTTGGGAGGAAACAGCCGGTTTTGAAATCCGCTGAAAGTTTTGGAGCACCTCAAAATTCTACAGCCCCAGCTTGACAGTTATGAAAAGGGCCATTTCATTAAAGGGCCTTTTGGCTGCTGGCCTTAAGATTTTACTCCCTCTCAACTGAGCACTTGTGATAGAGAGAGGTGGGAGTGATTGAGTCAACAGCCTCAGTTTTATCAGGCTGACAGACAGCAACTTAAATCCTTTGGACGGGGCTCTTGCTCTTCAGAAGGGCACGCCACAGTCAAATGTTAAAATATTATATTGGATTGGCACCGGGAGCAGAATCTAATCAAAACGTATCTAGTTAACAGCTCGCACCACTCACACTGAAGCATGAGGAGATTAAGTCACGATTACAAAGGTAATCATGCGCCACAATGTGTCCCAATCAGTGCGAAACAGTCAACGTGTAAACCAGATTGCGGCGGTCAGGAAGGCCTTCTCGGAATCTCGAGCGCCGGTGGAGGAGCAACGGGATAAACAAAGGGCAGGCTGGAAGCGGCAGGTCAGATAGCTTCCTCTTTTTAAGTCGGGAACAGATTGCAAACAATGCCGCTATTATTCTGCCTGATTGCCTTGACACAGTGCTGTAATCTAAAATGATTGTGTTACACTAGAGCTTGTGACCCATCTGCTCTTTTTTCGCAGGATGAATTCACTCATCAATTAAGCCATTAATTATTAACACCGTCGCCGCCCAAAATGCACAGACGCGCTACCAAAATGGATTTTTGGCTGGATCGCCTGCCAGCACACGGTGGGGTTATTGATCAGCTGGTGGCAGAGGTGCAGCAGGAGAGCAACACTTGGAGCAGATATGGCTTACTTACAACAACACACACACACACACACACTCAGAGAAAAACACTAGCATCTAAGTGGCTGCAAGCTCCTTGAATATAGTATTTGGATTGATTATAGAGTAGCGGCTACGATAATCTGTTTTGTGCCCTCAGCTGCCTGCGTCTTGCTGTTGACTCGACTCGAACAGGGGGGTAGAGACAGAGAAATGCGCGGCCGAGCTAACACAGTCATCCTTGAGTTCACACGCATGAACAGATACATGGGGCGACTGCACAGGAAGTGTGACACAAACATGGGAACATCTGCAAAAAATAATTAAAAAAAATAAAATACTGAGCACAGAGCGAAGTGAGAGAGGTGACATAACACCCAGCAATCTGCCACGTGAGATAATAACCTCACTTCAGCACTGCGATTCCACTTATCAGCTTTGAGAAGAGCTCCTCATTTGAAGGAGTTTATGGCTCATGGCTGCCGGCAAGCAAACTGCTGATGTCAGGAGAGGAGTTTCCTCCCCTTCCTCTCGGTGCCTCTCTGCTGACTTTTCACTTTCGGGGAAGAAGTTTAGCACAGAGAGTTCCCAAAAGGCGAGCGCTCCAAGTGAAAAGAGACGTGAAAGCTGCAGCGCTGTTCTTCAAGTTGCTGCCGAGCTTTAACACCAAAAGGAGGGTGTTTCCTAATAAGATCCTACAGGTTAAAGCCTGTTTATGAGTAGAAAAAGGTTCAACAGGCTGGAAGAAAAAGAGTAAACAACATGCCTGGTCTTAGCTGGCTGCCACAACTTTCCCAGCAGCAGAAGCAGCAGTAGACCTTGGCAACATTACACAGTACTGAAAAACAAATCATTATCACCACTGCATATGAAACTCTTCCTTCATCTACACAGTAGCATAGCCTGCAAACTTGGCTTTGGGATAAACTTACTGCGAAACATGCAAACAAGATTCAGCTGGATTAATCCGATGTCATGTGCGTCTCCACAGCAAACATGTTTCTGCCCAAAATGCAAGAAATATACAGAACCCTGACACGTGACTCCGCTTCCCAACAGTCATGTGAATTAGAGTGCAATGTGGGATAATAGCAGAAGTGAAAAATGCCTATTCCTGGGCTACAGCTAAAGCTGACAGAGCACATCTGAGCAGAGCAGAGGTTATTGACACAGACCTGCTTGTTTATGAGGTCAGATCTTTAACTCCAAGAGGCTTCAGTTCGCACGTTCACTTGCAGTGAGTTTTGCCTATGAAAACAGACGCTAAGTCTATTTTTAGAGATCTAGTCGCGAAACAAACAACGGTCATGTGGCGCATAGCTGAATCCCGGAAGCAGTATACAGTATATTGCTGTAGGGGCACGAAAAGAATGTGTCAAGAAGAAGACGACTAGAAAGAAAATGCACCGTACCTTGTCAGACTTTGGTTTGTTTTGAATGAGCTGCTCCAGGTAGAGATCGGAGAGGGCTGTCCGGACGCTGTTGACCGACTCCAGAGTGACGGCAGGTTCATTTTTATTGGATTTTAACGTCATCGTTCTCTGTGGGGAAGGGAGGGGAAAAAATAAAAAGAAACAGTGCAGCCGACGTGCCCCTCCGTTCAGGGTCCACAAGAGGCTGGCCACGGAGCAAGGCTTGCGGGGGGAAGCAGCTGATAAGGAGCACTGGCGCTGTGACAATCTCTTCGATTAAAGTCCAAGGTTTTTTTTGTGTGCCGCAGCAGGTGAGGAAGGCGAGATATAAGCTGCGGGGACACCGCTGACAAAGCAAGTAAACATGTAACTGACTGCTGCTCGGAGGGGCAGGCTCGTGTTGCCTTCACGGACTAACCGGAAGCTCCGCAAATCTCACTACCCGACTTGTTTACGTTAGACTGGCAGACCTGCGGTACACGGAAATATCAGCGATTCCAAATGACACGGTTTATAACGGGTGTCTGTGGTTTGTTCACAAGGCACATAGTGAGCAAAGTCGCTTTCTGGGTTTGAAAATATGAATTTCGTTCGTTTGTGGTTCAAATACAGTGTTAAAACACCGTACTGGTCGAATATAAAAAGAGGGTCAACACTTGGGCAGCGTGCGGGCTTTGATCAAGTCGTCTTTTATCACCGTTTTGTTATAAACGCTGTGTTTTGTTCTTTTTTTTATTCTAAGTCGTAAGTCAAGTCAATTTATACCATCACTTGGCAAATTTGTTGACTTACTTAAACATTGCCATTAGGCTATTTCTGAACACTAAAAATATACTATGCTTAATAATAGCAGGGCGAAATTAAGACAATTAAAAGTCTTCTTTAGCGCAACCTTTACGATGTCATTGATGCTAATTGAAAAACTCCGACAGCAATTAAACGCAGCATTACCGCAGCGTTTTCAGGAGGTTTGAACGAGCATCGACAAGGAGGCAAAATATGCGCGTCATATACTGAAACTGCCAGCAGGGGGTCAAAGGTAAAGATGCCTAAAACATGACGAACATGCAAGGCTTTTGGTTGTCTGGGTCTTATCACAAAGACGGAAACAAATTTATATTTGACTGTTATGGCCAGTTAAGCTGCATAGATGGTGAATATGACATTGTTTGCTAACACATAACACAAGTTGCGTTATGTGTTAGCAAACAATTTGTTACACAACCTTGTGGCCACAGCGTCAGCCTGGGTCAGGGTTAATTTACAGCAATATAAAATATCAATAGAGATACATTTTTAATATATATAAAAAGAAAAAGACATCATTTACTTGGATGTCCTCATTTACAGTGGACTCAATGCTGCCCATCTGATTCATCAATTTATTACATTAGGAGTCCTCAATGTATCACACTTTGAGTGTTTTACTGTCTGCTTTCTCAAATACCACAACTACAATCAGCATATCCCTATGTAGTCACACAGACAACAGTGGGGCTGTTGCTGTCTAAGTTAGCACTTGCTGGTTTCAATAGATTTTGAATTTATTTTATGTCAAACAGCGAGGCCATTGTACGATCACATGGCACATATTGATATGCAAAATTGCCCATGTCGAGTTTCAATTAGATTTTTTGTCTATGTAAAAGTGTTATTGAAAGAACCTATAACCAAGTTTTAGACCTTCTTTTACCTCATTTTGCCTTTACATGCTGTTTAACAGTACTATCCCATAGCAACAGTGGTATCTTTCAAACAAACCTAGTATTAACAACCCCCACCCTCCCAAGCTGGGATGTAGGTCTTCAAAAAAAAAAAAAATAAATAAAAGTTTCTCCATCTTAGTTCACGTTGCAGCTGTTGTTTCACTGTGAACACTTTGTATGTTTCATTCTTCCTCAGGACTTCCAGCAAACACGCACTGCATTATTTCTTACTTGATTTTCAGACGTTCATCTCAAATTGACGAAACGCTTGACTCTTGCAGGGAGAACTGGCAGATAAACCAAGGAGCAGCCATTCAAGTGCTGCACTACGCCACCTACTGAAAGATGGCAGTTACTGAAAGTCTGAACGCTTGTGCAGACGCCTGCTGAGACCAGCCAGGGAGGTAGAGACCCAGGAACACCTGACAGAAGTGGAATGCAGCCCCAAAAATGGGAGCCCTCTGCTCATTCCACCCTGATTGTGCATCCACTGTGGGAGAGAGTGCACTCCTATTTTAATGGAGCAGGTTTACAGCAGCAGTGACTCATGAATTTCTTGACACCAGTCACGGTTTGAAAAATTATCACAGCTTGCAGGAAGGAAGGTAGATAGATATGCTTTGGCAAAGTCACGCTGCATTAATGAAACCCTGACCCTGTCCCGCTACTCCTTTAGGTGATGTCAGCCAAATGATAAGGCTCACCACCACCACCACCACCATGACAATGGGACTATAAAACACCACCATAAATCTAGGATAGTTGCACTCATAACAGTTTGTCTGGTGGAACCTATAGGTTCTTATAAGACCTTAGTTTTCTCTAGAGAGTGCTTGATTCAAATCCTGCTGAAAAAACAAAAGGAGGTCCAATATTTGAGATTCCCACATAATTCCATTCCAGGAATACTTGGCCACAATAACTGGCCTCATTAATCATCATAGTCAGCCTTATTGACATGCTGTCGGGAAAACTGCTGACCATAGAGCTCTCTTGAACATTTGGTGTAACAACACGCACACCACTCGTAGATATTCTGCTCTGAGAGCACTGGCAGATGTATTTGACAAGCTCTAAAGAACAAAATGCCGCTGTAAGCTGCATCAGAGCCCGCAATCACATTTAAAGGCAATTCTGTTTTGTTTCTCGTCAGTCTGTCGACTCTTACCATCTTCATCACTGCTGTGCCAAAGTCACATACATACATACTTAAATACTGCACAAATGTAACGAGAGTCAGTAGGACCTTCTTGCTTAATGTATTTATTAATAGCGTGAGGAGCACAATGAATAACACCAATAAATCACAGAGTCCGCGTATCCATCCATGAAACCAGCCACTGCTTTGGAACTTGTGATTGCTGTGCCAATTGCACACATTAAATCTGACTGTCATTGGGCAAATTATTCATATGGGACAAACAGCTCTGCTTTGGCAGCCTTTTTCTAAGTCTAAGATTTGAAATGATCTGACAATAAATTAAAAAAAATGACACAATGCAAGCTTTTGATTGCACACGTTTAAAGTGCATTGAATGCACATGCATGCAAGTATTATCATGTCTTTACTTTTTAGTCCAAAAGCCTGCCAAATTGCAATGGTGTGATTTTTGGCTCTGCTCTGGTTCTGTTCTTTCAATTTATTGTAACTGTTTTTATTTTTATTATTAAAATTATGATTAATGTACACAATTTAATGGGCCTGCACCATTATTATAGCTCCAACCTTAGGAAAGTTTTCCCCCTTTAGACCATCGAGGTCTGCAGACACAATTTTCAGTTGTTGCTCTAAAACTGTGAAATAAACTGCTCTTACATCAGGATGGCTCCCACTATGACTTTTGAAATGCAGCTGTGAAACATGCAACACTTTTATGTTGTGATGTCATAGTAATCACATTAGTTCATCGTTATTATTTCAACTTAATTTTTATTTCCATATTTAGTCTAATTTGTTTATGTATACATTTTGGGCACACTACACCTTTATTTAATAAGGTTTGCCACAACATAAAATACATAGTAGTGGTCGGTCGGTAGTCATTCGACAGGGTGGACTCTAGAGGGAGCCAGTTAGCAGGTTTTATACGCCATCGCCCTCAAGCGCGAGTCTTTCTGAAGAAGATCAGTTGAGCCTCGGGCCCCAGGGGCCACTAGAAGGAGCTGTGTCTTGGTTTTCTAGGGTTTGCCTGGAACCCCATTCGGAGTGACACTTTAGATTTTCCCTTTTGACCGTGTCTTATATTTTCCTGAAAACAAACATCAAAAACTAAATAATCGGATCAGGGTCCTGCGCAGGTCTAATCCATCCCCGAGTCGTGGAATTTGCACTCAGACAAAAAACTGCGTTCATTTTTTTTTTTTTTTTTAAAGCAACAGACTATAAAGACTATATATCCTACTATACTACACACTACTATGCAATAAAAAGCCGTATAATTTTAAACTGCTGGTAGCATCCGTATAGTCCTGCTTTCCATAGCAGCTTTTCCGACAGACCCTAAACAAGTTACCCATCTGCGCATGGCTCATGTTACCAAGCAAGATGGTGCAAATGCTATCAAGACCTGTTGCATAAACAGTACACAGCAAGCAACAATGATTGTGTTCAACGTGCAAGCGTGAAGAACAGCGGCGGATTTTGCAGTTGCGCCAATGCACCGATTGTTCACGCCCCTTATCTCTGAAATGTTTGAGGAAATTAAAGGTTGAATTGTTAAACGTTAACGCGTGTCCCAGCCATGGGGGAGGCTGTTTGAGGGGATTGAACAGAAGGGGGGCGGAGCGACAGAAGGCGAAGTTAGACCACGTCGTAAACACTGTGATATTAGTTTCGCCATTAGTCCGTACGCGACACATCCCGAGTGATCCCGGCAAGGACTCTCATCTTTAATCGCTGGAGGGTTCCCACGCAGCGCCGTTATGTTGGCTTCCGTGTGGAGGTTCCGAGCAGCGTCTTGGCTCTGCGTCGGAGTGCGCGACGCAGCGCGGAGCAACAGGATGCTGAGCAGCACAGCTGAGCTGCACGCTGCTCGTTCGGAAACGGTTCAGCTACACAACGACAGCATCGGTGGGTTCATCTACGATCCAATATCGAGCGACCGGCTGTTCAGAATGCACGTCGGCTTATCGCGCTTGTTGCTCGCCCCTGCCAAGTCCTGGCTGGGAGGAACAAAGGCCCAGTCCCAGTTGTAGTTTTAGAACCTTCGTTTTTCGTTTGGAGCGCTCGGAAGGACACACGTTACAAGGTAGCGGTTGAAGGCAAAGGGTTTGGGACACCACTTCACTCTGAGAACAGTTTATGTGAGGTCCCGCAAAGATGCGTCTCTCTTTTCTCTCTCACCCAAATCCACCCCAGTGTGTCCCTTTAGGGGTTCCGTAGTTTTCGATAGACGACTTAAATAACGTTTGCATAGTGTTTCTTAAAATTCTATATTTTAAAAATAAATTAATAATATATGAGACGATCATTTAGGTGGCATGTTTGTGACATATTTTGCACCAGGATTTTAATTCAGTCCTCTTATGAACAAAATACTTGTTATTACCATGACTAATATTATGAGTCAGTGAGAAACACTCACCAGTCATATCCTGTACATCTTGTCAGGCTAGTATGGACTCCCATTTTTGTCCAAACATTCCTCAGAGATTTTGGTCCAAGTTGACATGATAACACTACGCATTAGGTGCATTAGATTTGGCTGCTGCACATCAAAGACACAAATATCCTGTTCCACCACGTCAAAGGTGTTCTTTTTTTTGGATGGAGATCTGGTTACTGTGCATGCAGTTTGAGTGGAGATAAACTGTGGTGGGGATAAACAGACTGAGATGATTTGAGCTTTTTGGTTTGTTGAGTTTTCCTTTTTGGAAGTAGTCATTTGAAGATGGTTCACTTTGCTCATAAAGTGATGGATGTGGTCAGTAGCAGGACTCAAACTGTGGCATCTAAACAGACCAGCATCACCTGCAGCAGCAGCATAAGGCAGGTTGGATGCAGCTTTCAAGTTTTCAACCAGCCATTTCACAGTGACAATCAAGACTTGTCAGACAAGGCATTTGTTGTGATATTGTCAAATTTGGCAGAATCTCTGCAACTTGTAATCACTGTTTCCTGTTCTTCCAGCTGCTGTAGCATGTTCCTCTATATCCTGGTTCGAATGAACAGTTACTTGAGGTTCTGAGACATCTTGAACCAACCCTGCAATTCTCTGTGACCCTACCTCTTTATCTCTACAATAATTGGGACTCTTTACACATAAGTACAATCCCATTTGCCCCTTGCTCCAACAACTTAGCTTTGCCTTTCTATATTGTCTGTATCTGTATCTGTATTGCATGTTCAATGTGGGTGTTACGAGTAGAGATAAGGGCGCACCAACTCCATCAAGACTCCTGCTTGCTGATTCTCCTCTCCAAAATAAGAAAACTCCAGTTTTTCAGTGACTATTTAAAAAGTTTTAAATAAAATCTACTCAGGATTGTATTTTCTTAGTTTACTGTTGTTCCAGTGGTTTATGGTTCTTTTCTGTATAAAGGCCATGTAAAAATGATTGCTTGTTGTATGCTGATGTCTTAAGCTGTAATGTGAAGGCTGAGCGGATCTTTATTACTAAGGCTGAGTGGATGTTTATTACTGATTTGTGCATGGCGATACTGTATGAAGGCACATTGCGAACTGGATGCTTTTTACTGACACCACATTTTCATACCAGGCAAATGCTATCACACCTGTTGAAATGCAAGGCATCTGCTTATGTAAAAATGTCCACCTTTATATTCTATGTGACTTGTAATAAAACTTTGAACTTTTGTTGTACTTCACAGTGGTCACCTGTAGAGGGAAGCAACTGAGTTTCAACTATGTATGGCTGAGAGACCACTGCCCCACTTCTTATAACAAATCGACTTTTCAGAAAGAGGTGGACACAGCCACCATAGACCTCTCTATCTACCCGGAAAGTGCAAGTGTGAAAGATGGCAATGTCTTTCTCACATGTAAGTCTATCTATCTATCTATCTATCTATCTATCTATCTATCTATAAAAAGTTTGTCACTGTACTTCTCTAACGAGGCATCATAATATGCCATTTAACATCTGAGTCTCACAAGAACCAGTCCCGGTTAACTTGACTGCCCAGTTGGAATTCAAATTGAAAGAGGCTTTAACAAGTTTTTTTTCCTCTGGAATTGAGCCCGCTGTTGTAACACATTTACTTGCTTTTGCAAATTCCTTCAGCTGCAATGATGAGAATGATCTATTTGTGCTATGTAGAAACCCATTGACATGATAACATTAGGAATGAGCATACCAAAGAGCGACTGCAAAGCCAGAACCTGGGACAATGTGTGGAAAACTTTGAGTGAGCACCCTTTACAGGAGCCTTGCCTATGCTGCAGGACCCAGTTCGCACACACACACACACACACACACACACACACACACACACACACACACACACACACACACACACCATCTACAACATAACCACCAGCTTTCAATGTTTACACCAAGGATTTATGTTGTCATTTTACAAGGCAATAAAAACACTGACGAATCAAGCTGCATTTAAATGTCAAATAGAAAATGTAATTAGACTACCATCCTGGTCTCAGTAGATAAGTCAGCAGGAAATTAATTTAATGACCTACCTATAAATCATTTTGATTTGATTGCAAAAGACATGATGCTGTTAGGTCACAAGTGTTAGTGTCTATTAGGTCACATAACAAACATTCAAGCCAGGTAGCCAGCACACACACAGCACAGTGTTGCACTCAAAGAGCTGCTGAAGGTTTAGCGGAGGGTCACCTTTTGATTTGTCTTTTCCCTCGAGTTGCTTTGGAACTACCTTTTTTCTCCATCTCCCATTAAAGTAGCCTCCTGCACCTGCACACGACACAGGGTCATGTCCAATTTACTACTATATGGTATATAATTGTGTAATTTTGATACAAAGTCAGAATATTACTTTTGAGAGATTCATGTGCTGTGTCTCAATTCAGGGTCTGCATCCTTGAAGTACGCATTTTGAAAGGAAGTTGCGTCATAGCACTGCGCGAAGGCTTGTCCCAATTCCCAAGGGTGCTTAGGACGCTCAAAATGCGTACTCGGAAATACGCACTCGTTTTAGCCAATTCCAAGGATGCACCGCTACTATCCTTCGCGTACTTGGGTATCCCATGATGCTTTGCGTGCTGCTGCAAAGCAACGTAGGATCCTGGGAAGTCAGCTGAAATTAGCCGCATGTACTGGTAAAGACACGACATATAAATTTAAGTATTGAAGTTTCACATAAAGTATCCAGTTTTTAACATAGGATTTTACTTATTTGATCATCCAACGGCATTGTTAGATGGCTAACCAATGGTTAGCTTGATACTATAAAAACGTCACTTCCGGGTTTGGCCAGCTGAAGGGAACGGCGGTGACGAAGCGAAGAAATACGCCAAAGGCTAGACCGTCCCGAGTGGTTACCGGGGAGGCGGGGTTTGGTCCGTCCTTCTAGGCTGGGTACTCGAAGAATGCTTCCTTCAGACGGAAGACACTCAGTTTGAAGGGTGCAGACCCTGAATTGAGACACAGCAATGGTCTCAGTTGTCATGGGCATAAAAGGGTCTGGAGCTGGTTTGCTCCATGCCTGCATGAATGAATACACTAAATATAGTGAGTCAGTAGCATTAGGATTATGCATAAATTTAGACGCAAATGTCTGCATCACCCTTTCTCTGTCTTCTTACGTCTCAGGGCCTGGAGGTCATGTGTCAAAGTACAGCATCCAATGGCTGGCTGAGAACAGCTATGAGGCAACCAAGAAGCACGTTGTGCAACCACGCATCCTTTGGAATTCCGACATCTACAAAAAAGCAAAAATACCCTCGGCCAAATGGGACACGTTCATGAGCAGCGATGATGAACTCAAAACATTTCTTCAAAACTACCTTCACTATGGAATTGCCGTTGTGGACGGTGTCCCAGCCACAGTTGAGGCCACAGAGGAGGTCGCCCAAAGAGTCAGCCTTGTCAGGTGAGATTTCTGTTGCGTGATTGATGCTCCGTACAAACATCACAGATCATATCACATGGAGACGGTGGGGGAGAGTGCTGGGATTTTCCAGGTGACCCCCAGTAAATGTGCATTTTCTTTGTCTTGTCTTTTGACAAGGGAGACTACTTATGGAAAGATGTGGTGTTTCACCTCGGATCAGTCGAGAGGAGACACTGCCTACACACAGATAGGCCTGGACCGCCACACTGACACATCCTACTTTCACGAGCCGTGCGGGTAAGTTCAACCAAGAGTGGGAGCGTTGCTTCTCAGAAACAGCAACATTTTCAAACGACTTGTTTGAAAGCACGTCACTTGTTGCTGTGGCAGGATCCAGGTTTTCCACTGCCTCAAGCACGATGGGACAGGAGGCAGGACTCTACTTGTGGATGGCTTCTACGCTGCTGAAATCGTCCGAGAGCAGTCGCCCGAAAACTTTGAGCTTCTGTCACGCGTACCCATCAGGCACGAGTACTTTGAGAAAACTGGAGCCCACCGTAACCACATTGTGGGCCTCGGCCCTGTGTTCAGCGTTTACCCTTGGAACCACGAGCTTTACCAGATCAGGTATGTCAGCTCCTCATTGACCTCCATCTTGTTGAGCTAAGCAAGGCTGTCTGCTGTTGAAGGTGTGTTATGGTGACAAGAACATCATAAAATTATTGTTATGGTCTTGTCGGGATACGCAACACATAAGTTTAGCAGCTCAGAAATAGTTACTTTTCAAGGGTTTATTGATATCACCTGTCTGGGCTGGAAGCACCAGGGGATGGTTGACCACGGTGCAAAGTCCACGCTCACAGCAAGTTAATTCTAGGGACGGTTGGTGCAAATCATTAAACAACTCCACAGACACCATAACTGACAGGGTTGGGTGTGGCAAGATAAACAAGTTTTGGCATCCATTGCGATGCACCAGTCATGTCACTTGTGCAGCTCCTGGCGCGTTTCTTGTTGCACTTGCACAAACCGAGTGCAACAAGATACCGTTTTGTAACTTTGTTTTGTAACTTTGCAGTTGTAGATTGCTTTTTAAGCGCACCATGAAGTGCTTTTTTGCTGCAGTTTAGTGGGTGCCCTTCTATTATTTTTAAATAGGCTCTCTAGATTTTTAGGGCGGATTTTAAGCAGAATTTTGGTCTTTTTAACAGGTACAACAACTATGACCGAGCTGTGATTAATACAGTTACCCACAACCTTGTACAGAGTTGGTATGTAGCGCATCGAGAGCTAACTACAGAACTCAGACGGCCACAGAATGAGTTGTGGCTGAAACTGACTCCAGGGAAGGTAGGAACTTTGATTGACCTTCTGATGATGTAACATTTTTGGCTGCATTTATATCCAAACCAAATGAATGCAAGTCTTTATGAAGCTTTTCAGCCATTAAAATGACACTTAACCTTTGTGCAAGTTGATATTTCTAAGACTTTGTCCCTTGTCATCATTGACAGGTGATTTTCATAGACAACTGGCGTGTCCTGCACGGGAGGGAGGCCTTCACTGGATTGAGGCAGCTGTGTGGATGCTATCTGACCAGAGATGATGTCCTCAGCACTGCACGCTGCTTCGGTCTACAGGCCTGATCAACCCAGCAACTGAACCATCACTCAATCAACCAATCAGCTTTTATTTATAATAAATTACATCAAGGCCTATGCTTTGATAGGCCTACATCAAGGCCTATCAAAGCACTTTGCACACGGCCCCCAACGTTTCCTCAGCCTGGCGCTCCCAAAGCTTTGTTGGATGAAGGACCCCCATTTCCCTCTTGTGCAATATGCGCTACCCTGATAGAAAATCACAGGGACTAAAAACAGTGTCTTCAAGGAGAACTCAGACTGTTTTTACATATTGTTTTGTTGCATATCAAATAATTCAATCCTACTTTGTTTTTATAAATACTCAGGAAGAATTAAGTGAAAATGATATAGGAACTTTTACACATTTCTAAAAAAAAAAAAAAAGCTACAGTCATTGAATTACTTTACTTGGGTGTTAATCTTGGCTGCAGGAAATTTGCAAAGAAAACACGAACAAGCATGGCAGCTTGCGTAATCTGTTTGTCCATGTCCCTTGGAGGCAGATAAATTCCGAAGTACACTTGCGCTCCTCAGTCTATTTTGCTAAGAGTGAAACAAAGCAGTTACATTTCGCACAGACAAAGCTGTGGGTATAAAACACTTTGTAATGTCTGCAGTGCACAAACATAATGTCCTTGTTTTGCAATTATTAACATCTGTAGCACCTGACAGCTTACCAACTTAACCAACAGAATCTGTATTTATTACATATGTGCCTGTCCTTTATGTGTTGAGTTTTACAACTCAGGCCAGATACAAATTAATTAAAATTTTTAAGTTGTAATTGTCAAATATAGAACAGTCACTGTTGAATCACATTGCTTTCTATTTCTATTTCTTCCATACTTTACATTCTTCTGTAAATGGATAGAAACTAAAGCAAGGCACATTAAAGTATTGCTTATTGTGTCTATGTAACTGCACATCATATTTTTAGCATTTTAAAACATTGTTTTAAATGTAAGTTTGTCCAACAAAAGATGACAATCGTCATTGTGTATAGCTTGTAATAGGCTAGATGTGGCACTTTGAAGACCCCAGAAAAACTAAAAGGCAAAATTTCTTTTTAGTATAAAAATGATTGGAAGTCACTCCATCTATTCAAAATGTAACACTTACATGACAACATAATGCCCGTGCTAAGTTTATATCAGCGTTAGGAGGCCAAATAGGGAAGCAGGTGTTCGGCAGTTGCTTTTATCAATGCAAAAACTGCGCAGCAGAACATTTTCTATCTTAATGAAGTTGGCCATTAAACCAATAAAATTTGCATTGTTGACTTTGATGCCATAACAAATAACGAGAACAAATGGCATAGCTCTCAAAAAGTGTGTGGTGAATCTGCATGTACCATTTCACTTGTATTCAACATTTTAACCACAATGATGTTTTAAAAAGTAATTTATCAGAAATATACCTTGGTATTTGCGATGCAGCAAACTCACCACTTCATCAAACTGAAAACACCGAAATTTAAGGAAGTGGTCTAAAAAAAATCTAAATCAAGCTCAGAACAAGACGTCAATCACAAACAGTTTTCATCAGTGGACACTGTTCCCCCGACACAACACACACGGGCTGATTAATTATTGATGCACGCAACAAAAGGAAAACAAACAGGAGGATGACAAAGGCATAAGGACTGAAACAGGCAGGAATGAGGACAATTGCAGAGGGACACACACAGCAGGAAATGAAGATAAGCTTTACTTAACATGAGGGGAAATTCAAAATGAAACGAACAAACTACACCTAAAGTTCAGGTCATGAATGTCAACGTTATGAATCAACTATATGCACACATTTTATCCAATAGATGAAGGTCATGTCTCAGTGCCAAGCAACATATTGAAGAAGTATATGTTTTCTTTTGTTTATAAAGCTGATGGCCAATCAGACGCCAATTCAGATTTCAAACTAGTAAAGTTCTAGGTTTATCTTTCCTTAGAAACAAACACCATTGTGCTACTTTTGACATGCAGTGTTTTACTTTTTATGAAAAAGTTCATGTAAATTCATTACAGTTCCACAATATAAAAGTAAAACAATGTTATCCATCCATTCATTTATTATAATATGACAATACATATTTGAATTGGAATGCATTTTTTTAGAGAAAAAAATTGGCACAATGCAGGTGCTGTAGCTGCAGCTGGACAATATTGGTTGACTGCATTTATCAAAATTACACGAGAGCTGATTGGTTCTGAACGAAAACGATTCATTGGAAATCTTTTAAATTGCAAGTAGGCTTAATTGATGTGTGAGATCAGCTTTTAGTACAGTTTATAAAAATACCACTTCTAATTCAGGCCAGTTTTCAGTCACCATAAATCAAGTAAGACACCACTCATAGCTTGAACTTTAATACTGGAAACAAATGTTGAATTGTTAGAATCTAACTGCATCTAGTATCTAGGAGGTGTTGTATTGCAAACAACATTTATGTTAATTGTCCCAGTAGATGTTACATTTCATACACCAGCTGTGGCATCAGAGTAAAATCGCAAAAGAAAAAACAAAACAGAGCAGATCATGTTACATGGCTACTGTAGATACTTGACATGTACAGGCCACCTCCAACAAACGCTTATTTTTTTAAAACAACTTATTTTACTAACTGTCAAACAAACAAACAAATTTATAATTTTTTTTAATTCAAAACAAATACCTTAAAATATTAAACGACGGGCCTTTAAGTTACCTGAAAATTGTTACATGCATGTTTGTAGAAAAGACTTGTCACATGAAAGAGAATGCTGATGGCTGGCCAGGTAACGAGCACCTAGAATTAGAAATCATTTTAAATGTAACCATGAGCAAGACCTCACACTTGACTTGATCTCTTTCTTTTGTTTCTGGTTACAGCAGACGTTTCCTCCTTTTGCCGCTGGGTGACTTGCTGGCTGGCTGTGCCTCCTACTACGCACTCCTGGGCATATAAATAATTGACATGTTAGTTGAATTGCGAGATGACATAATGCAAGGCAACAATGCAAAGGATTCACGTTTCACCTCAGCTCAGTGCCCTCCTTTTGATCGACCCCTTTGTATTTCTTCTCATTCACAGCTCGGACGATGAGCCAGATGGCCACGCCGAGCAGCACAAGGCCGAGCACGACGCCAACAACTATAGCAGCAAGGTATCCAGCTTCCATGCTGTCCAACGGTCCACCTTCTGTTGAATCTACAGCAGAAAGAAGAATTTCCACCCCCATTTTCATTACTGTTTTTAGAGATGTATTTGTATCTCCAGAAAATGTTCAAATGCAAAAAGTTTACCAGCATGCAGCTTCAGTTCGCAAATAGATGTTCCCGCCACATTTGTAGAAGTGCACTGGTACATCCCATAGTCTGACTCAGTTACGTTTTCAATTGACAGTGTCCCAGTGTTCACAGCTGCAGACACAGTCAAATGCATGTTTAAAGACATGATTGTGCACACTACCAAGGATCTCACAAGCACAAAGAGAGCTTACGTTTTCCATCTGTAGTCGTCTTAGTCTCAACATCTCCCTCGCGGGTCCACTTATAAGTAGGAGACGGGCTGCCATGCTCAGAGTGACAGGCCAGAATGACAGTGTGACCCGGGTGCGAATTGCCGTGGATGGAGCAGAAAGGCTTAGATGGCTCCTCTGAAATGAAATGAACACAAAGACGACTTTATTTCCTGGTACACTTAAAAAGAGTGACATTTATATATATTTGTTATACATACAACATGTATGTATAACAAAGACAGAAGAGTGACGTGAATCTGCTGATAGGAGGATGACGCTGAAGTAACCTGCTATCTGATATCTGATAAGGCTATTTGGCCTTGACTGAAGTGGCATCATGAAGTGATATGTGACTCAGGTTTTCATTTGTTTTCAATACGTTGCCTCACCACTAGATGGTACCAAATCGCACACAGCAACTGTGAAAACCGAAAAAGAAAATGTGTGCTGCATTTAATTGGATCATCGTCGTCGCCATCATCATCATCATCAGCAGCAGCAGCAGCATCTACATAATATTACAGGAATAGAAGTTTGGTGTTTCAATTTTAAATAATGAATGAGGGTCTAAACATTTCCGTCTGCCATCGGTGCAAAATTCCGGATTGTCGCTGCACAAGACAGACAAAACGCCATAGAAGTTCAGTCACTACACAGCAACCTTCAAACAATGAATCAATTGATAGTGATATACCAGTCCATGCATATCAATGCGAATGAGTCCCCCATGCACACATTAACTGTTGAGAGCGCAACAAAGCAATAAAATATAACTTAAAGATGAGAATGTCATAATGTACTGTGTTCCGATCATAAATTCTCGGCCATCTAATCAATCAGTATGCCCACAGAGGGCGGGGGGGCTGTGGTGGGAGTGGCCTTCCAGCGCCTTGTCTTTGTCTGAATCCTTACAGTCTCATAAAACCTTTGGAATTCCCCTTTCCCAGGTTCTACACAAGCTGTTTCTGCTGCCCTGGAAACACTGCGCTTAGCATACAGGCGATGCTCATGCATTTTTCTGCATGCTGTCAAGCAATGCAGTCTGAGGACTCTCTAATTCTCTCCACCGTCGACGAGGTGACTGCTCCAGTAACCATGGAAACTAGATGACGTTTCCATGTTGATGCCTGTCTCTGCATGTGAGCTCGCTGACTGATGGGTTTCAAAACAAATGTAATTCTTCTAATCACACAGTTGAGACTTTTTTTTTAAGAGTTGCACTAACAGTACTACACTGCTCCTTGAACCCTGAGCAGTGTTTCTGGATAATTTTTACCTGAACTGAATGACACGCTGATCCAACACGCCCAGGTGTGAGAGTCCAATCAGAATGGCTAATGTTGCACTGCCATCACGTGAATGAACAAAAGACTCCATGTAAAAGTTCAAACAAAGAACAAAACCTGCTTGCTTTCCTTTACAAGAGGGAGATTGATGACCATCTTTACTTAATCAGACGTTTTTGAAGGCGCCAGCGGCCTGAGATTTCATGCTTCTCCCACATCAAAGTGTGTGGGCATGGGGTAAAAAGTCAGACCAACATGCTGACGCACACACGGACACACACACACACACACACACACACACACACACACACACAGCTATTCAGCAGATACTTTTTTCTACCATTTGGAATTTACAATATCTGACCTTTGAGTGCTTTGTGTTGTTTGTTAGCTTTTAACCCATTGTGTAAAACGTTGTACTTTTTAATTTTTTTATGGTCAACTTACGGAGAACAGTCACTTTGATATTGGCCTCAGTCGTCCCCTCCACATCAGGAAAGTTGTTAACGTCACAAGTGTAGAGTCCAGAATCTGTAACTTTCACATTCTTCAATACCACTGAGACATTTTTGGTCGTGTCAGGAGAAATGGGAGCCTCAAGCCTTCCCTCATAGTCCTCTGTAATGACGTGCTCCCCTGACTGGTAGACGAACATCTGAAAGCAGATAAATTGACAGTTCTGCTTATGATGTTTTTGTATACTGTTATTTTGACGTACAAGGGATGGTTCAATGGTTCAACCAAATTGACATCTGACCAGTTTACTCCTAGAAATCAGGTTCTACTGGGTGGAACGCCTTTCCTTTTGTGTGCCTCCATAAGGATTCGGTGGAGAGCAGAGTGGAGAGCAAAGCTCTGAAAACTAATGTATCGTAGTACCTTTAAAATTAGTCCATATTAGATGCAATGGAAGAGTGAGGTTTGTAATCTTTATTACTTATAGCAGTTAATTTATAAATCCTATCAAATTTGTTCAAAGGTCAATCTGGTGATTATACTTTTTACTACCTCCAGTGACTCAGAGAGTTCGGGTTAGGTCGAAGTGAGTTTTCAGCCCGCCAAAAGCTATGTTGACTTGGCGAGGTGTTTCCCCACAGTTTGAATGGCATGCCAATGGTGAAATCTGAACTGAGAACGATGCGGTCCTTCCAGTGGCTAAACTAATACATGAATAGAAGATAATATCTTATTAATATACAAAGTAGTAAACTTCATTCACAACACAGACTTGCACAGTTTCCGCTCAGTCTAAATCCAACTGGAGGCCTGCATTGCAGTGATCAATAAATCAAAAAATGCTTGTGCTACCACCATACGTCGGTATAGATGTGTATGTGTGCGTGTACCTGATTAGGAGTGATCGAGGTTGATGCTGCAAAATCCCATTTGAAGCTGAGCTTGCTGGTGGAGTCCTCAGTCGTCTCAAATGTGCACTGGAGCAGGGCATTTTCGCCCAATTTGACATCCATATGTTTCTTAGGAGTCTTGACCGTAATCAGCTCCGCACAACCTACAAAACCATTAGTGCAGTTAAGCAACGCAAACCCAATCGCGAGCATTTCTTATGCAGTATAGCTTCAGAACCCGTGAGGCCACAGACAAAAAGAAACAAACTCACCAACTATGGCCACGAGAACCGCCAAGCGCAGCGTGGAGCACATCTTCACAGCCGTCGAATCACTGAGATTCTCAAGAATCTCTCTTCTCACAACCTCTCTGCTCTTGCAGGCAGGAAATGTCACAGTACAATAGGTAAGGTCAAAGTTTGCTCGGGATTGGCTGATGCATGCTGATAACGCAGTGTTTGCACATTCATGTTTGGCAGACTGGGTGTGTTCTTATTCTTCGAAAGTGTCCATTTCAACTGATTGGCTGGCGTCAAGTGCGTTAGTAGATCTAAGATGTTAGTATAACTTAAAAATAAAAATGCAGTCTGCGTTGTGAAAGCAACACGGTGTGTTTTAGGTCCCTAAAAATTATAGTTTTTAAATTTTTATGAATCATTGACTAGCAACTGGGAGACGGGCGCCACTCCCATAGGCTCAACACGCCCTGCTGGTCTGGGTTAGGATCATATAAGGTTGTCTTGTTATACAATGGGCATGACTTCCGTTACAGCAACACTTCACACGCAGTCATTAGCACCTCTGACAGAGCCGTAGAAACCAAGCTCACCTGTTACGTTTTTTAATAAGAGAAAAAGTGAGTTGACACGGGTATCATTGATGCAGAAGGTCAATAAAAAGCGAATTTAAAAAAAAGAAAAAGAAGAAGTGAGTTGAGCAGGAAAATCTGATGAGCAAAGCTCTCAAGAGAAGGTGCTGGGCAGGCAAACACATTTATACAGGGCAACCAGCACACATTTGACCAGCTGGGGGTGCTGTGTCGATGTCAGGGATGCCACTTTCTGTGCAACCAGTCTAAGAATCACAAGGATTATTTTGAAACAACTATTTTAATGTAGGATGTAAAACTGCTTTGTATGAAATGTAATGAACTAGTTAACTTGACAGGGAGATCTGTGCCTCAAATATACTACTAATTACATGGCGAGAAAACTTGTCAGCTGCTTTCTGCTCTGCTGTATTTCTCAACTCACTCTACCTGACCCTCGTCTCCTTCCTTCGACATCCATTGACAAGCATCCCTTCATTCTACTCATCCTGGCTGAGCAACCAGCTCAGTACAACCGACACGGAGACTCCCCCATCCCCCTCCCCCTCCCTACCAACAAACCAGCCTGATACAAAACGTATTATTTAGCTAATTTTGCATTTACCAAATTTAGCTCACTATGGCTAATATGCTTTCTTCAGAATTTCAGCGTCTCATCAAACATTTAAACAACCTTCTGTTGCGCTGGGATCCTTGATAGGGAAAGCAACCTGTAGATGTTTTTGTGCATGTGCGTGTGTGTGTGTGTGTGTGTGTGTGTGTGTGTGTGTGCGCGGACATACCAGGTCAGGACTGAGATGTGTTGTGACACTGATGGCTAATTCATTTTTCAGTGCTTTGGCAGTACTTTCACTATGCTCATCACTTCATCCTCCTTGTCTTGGAAGTCAGTCAGGGTCAGGGGCTTCTGGTGAAGGAATAAATGTAATTTAATCTCCACCTGGCCTTTATTGCTGACCTGGGGGTGGTGTAAGCCAAAGCGCTTACACCACCCGCTATCATTGGGGGGGAGTTTACTTCCTGGTGCTTCGGACCTAATAAATTCAGTTCCACCTTTGTCGTTTTTCAGTCCACACGATACCAGCATGGAGGGCGGAGGACAGTGAATCAACCCTGATTAATTGTCTCCAATTACCACAGGCTGACATAAGTGATTAACAATGAGATAAATGTTGATCACGGGTGACTGGAGGGGTGCGTGAACGAGGCGGTGGATGATGAGAGCCGTGGAAGGAGGCGTGTAGAGCTCATTATTCAGAGGACACTTTCGTGATAGGTCCAAATGATAGTGATAGGATAGGTCCAAAGCGAGAGCATCTCAGCAACTCCTCAGACTTTGAGTGAGCAGCTCGGACAGAACTGCACGGCCCATTACCAAGGGCCAGTCTTCATGTAAACAACATGAGCAGCATGACTCATGAGCAGTCAATTAGACTCAAACAAACATCTCAGGAGAGTAAAGTTTTGAACAAGAGCAAACAAATTGTGGTAACAGGTGGGAGATGCAAGACACAATTTCTTTTGATTTGAAATTCCGTTTTGGTTGTGAGTAATTTAAATTTAATTTAAAATCACATTTGTAATAATAATAATAATAATAATAATAATAATAATAATAATAATAATAATAATAATAATAATAATAATAATAATAAATGTTTAACCAAATGGAATTATTAGAATATGTATTTATTGCTCGGAAGGAAACACAAAGTCAGCACTAAGACACGCTTTCTGAAAATAAAATAAAATAAAATAAACGTCAGGCTCAATTCAACCTCTCGTCCAACCGCTCGCTCGTCTTCTCCAACCAATGAGAAGCGCCTTCATTGTTGCTACTACGAGATTCCCGTCGTCACTGACCAGTGAAAAGCGATGACAATGTTGCTAGGACACTCCTGCGATTTGATAATAATTTACCAAAGTCGGTGTAAAACACGCTATGTCTGCCATGCGAAGATGGCTGCGCCCTGTCAGGCTTTTGTTTGAAAATATTGCTGATATAAACATCACTTCATGTTGGACTTCTCACTTCATTCATATCCTCATATGTGCGGCAATGTTTTCTATCTTTTATTACTGTTAACACGCAGTGGAGACTCGTCAGCCATCTAGACCGCAGAATGCGTTTCAAAAAGACGAGGTACAATTTCAAACCTGGCCAGCAGATGGCAGGGCAGGCATTTAGATAGTTATGTGCGCTGGGACCAGGGACTCAGGGAGCCCCGTGCAGCTGCCGCCAACAGACCGCCACTCTCAGACCTCACCCACCCGGGTCCTTCCAACTGCCTCGCACTATCACTTGGGAAAAGTGCGCTATACAAAGCTCAGCTGGAAGCCGCGAGAAACACACTCTCGAAACTTTCCCCTCCCATAGCGAGCTAAACAAAACAGCAAGCTTTCACGAGAAATGACACAGTTCTGTACGTACATAAAGGCGGAGCAATGGCTCCAGGGTGGGACGCAGGTGAACAGGGTTAGGGTAGGAGGCAGCGCCACTACATCGGCCAACGGTCTACCTACCACTGCTTTCTTTCATGGAGTCTGGGAACAGGAACAAGCTCCTCACTGATCAGTTCGGTTGAGGAAGAAGAAGAAGAAGAAGAAGAAGAAGAAGAAGAAGAAGAAGAAGAAGAAGAAGAAGAAGAAGAAGAAGAAGAAGAAGAAGAAGAAGAAGAAGAAGAAGAAGAAGAAGAAGAAGAAGAAGAAGAAGAAGAAGAAGAAGAAGAAGAAGAAGAAGAAGAAGAAGAAGAAGAAGAAGAAGAAGAAGAAGAAGAAGAAGAAGAAGAAGACCTGTTTGTGTAAAATCTGTCCTTCAGCACAGGCCCTTGCTAGGAAAAATGCCAAAATAAAAAGCAGCCAGTGGAGCCATAGAAGCTCCATTATGTCTGCTCTCACCAATGATCGGCAGGATTGAGGTGCCCACGTTTGCTTCTCAGTTGTTCTTCTCTAATGTCTATTGTGGAATGTTCCCATCGATAACAGCATATGTGATGATTAATAATAAGGGGGGCAAATGTTAGAGGGTGATGTGACCAGCACAGGCACAGAAGTATTCATTTAATGGCTCATGCAGTACCAGACACATTCCACAATACATACACAATACAGCTTCAAATCTTTGACTCTGCCAACACCAGCCAGTGCCTGAGGATTTCCCCTCTGCACTGCTCTTGGTGGGGGTTAGACGTAGTGGCTCTGCCGTGGCCACGCTGCATAAAAGAGATGCGTCTTAATATTTTATTAGACACGTAATGTTTTCACTCTTCTTCATCTCTTCATTTTCTTCTTGGAGCCACAAACAAGAACACCATGGCAACACGGATGAACATCCTGTAAAAGGAGAACAGATGAGCGCAGTGCCTGACATTTTATCATGTCAGAGATGTTTTAAGAGTTTTGCTCTCCGTGTTTGGGGTAAACCGTCGACAGATGTACCTGCTTGTTCGTTGAACAGTGGATCATTTTAGAGGACTTTGTGCATAAAGCTGATCCAAAAAGGAACAAGTAACACCAATAAGTAACTGCTAAGGTGACAGACCCTTGATATAAACGCGAGATAATGCTAATATAGCATGATGCTAACTGTAATGCCAAAACCTAATTGACTTATATTTTTTTTATTTTTAAATGTATTATTACTGAAAACAGATTCCTTAATAATTATTGTATTGATATTAACACATTTAAGACAATTAAAAACATTTTTTTTAGTACTATGAACATGGTAAGGAGTGCAGGCAGCATTGTGAAGCCTAAGCATTCACTGCTTTTTGACCACTTTAGCTCCCCACAGAGAAGCAGCCATCAATTTCTGACCCATGTTAATGGACCCTTTCAATATTTTATGTTTTTATATGGAGTGCTGACAATAGAACGCAGAAATGGAGGGCACTTTTTGCTGAGCTACTTCACTGGATCTGTGTCCTGCTTCTCTACAGAGCAATGCACTCCACCATAGAAGTAGACAATAGTTTGGATGAAAAATTACAAATGGCAAAGTACAATTTACTTCTTTGTGCAAAAGTCGGGTGCTAAAATAAAGCTTCTTCATGTTTGCCTTTATTTTCATTTCCAAAGGTATTCTTAGGCTATGGCGTTGTGCCATGAGTTGTACAATGTGTGTAATTTGGTTGATTTAATAAAAGATGATTGCCGTACATCCCTGCACGCTGGACATATTATACAACGCTCTCAAGGTGAACTCTGTTAGGGGCGTAATCAACTGTCCAAGTGCTTGGCACAAGGCAACTAAGAGTAAATTAAAAGAAATCAATTAGGTGAGACAAACCTGTGCATTAAATCTGCCCCGAATCTGAGGGTTGACATGTCAGGAGGGGATCATTACATGGGAGCCGACCTCCAGAGGGAGGCGCGGCACGAAGAAATACATCACACTGAAAGCAGCTCCACAAGTAAAGAACACAGAGAAGACGAGAGAAGACACAATGGATGGATCAGTGTGTGGCTGAGGGTGGTTCATACCAAACCCATGTGCTATCGCTGTGTCTGTGGATAATCAAAATCAATCAAAACCCATCAAGTATCCACGACATAATGAGGGCACATTCGACCAGCTGCTGCAGTGGTTTGTGAAGATCCAAGAATATCTCATTCAAAATGGATTGCAGGCATACATGAGATTGTACGTATAATAGCAGTAGTGCTCCATCATTGTATTTATTTACATGCACATGTACAGTACAGCTATTTTGTAACTGGGTATTTCCCCTTGATATTTGTTGTTGACAAAAGCACAAAATATCCTGACATCAGCACTCCAAACCCATAGGTGGCGCTGCACAATACAAGATACCAGAATGTGAAAAACACTAACGTGCTGGCAACACTAGGAGCGTATCTTTTTTTCTTTTACTCGCATGTGTCACACAGCAAACACTCTTATTTTAATCTTTGCAGCCATCTGCAAAGGCTCCGTCATCCTCACACCACAGCAGCTTGTCAAGCACATGAATGTAACCTCAAGCGCTTTATTTATGCTTCAAGTCTAAAACGCCGCTGTGACAGCCAATAAAAAACACATTTCTTTTCTCTTCAGCCAACATCTGTTAATTTCTCTTATCTTTTCACCTCGATTATTGCAGAGTGACTTGGCCAGTAGCCATGTATCTATTTTGTAGGCTGTCAATGCAAGGGAATTGCGACAAACCTACCTTGACATCGGGGCTCGTGAAAATCTGAGTTTGATGCTTTGGTGAAATACAGTAGGAAATCCACATGGCTTGATGTGCTTGGGGCCTGATGAATTTACATTTTACATTACACATTATATGGGAAAGGGAGCAGTTTGTTTTCGATAGCTGAAGCTGTGAAGTGAGGACATGGGCATGGACTATGCAAGATAAGTAAAGATAAAGTACTATGTATTTTCAATATATTTTCTTACCACTAGATGCCACTTATACTTACACACCGAATGTTTAAGTGAAATAAAAGAACAATTGGCATATGTAAACTGTGATATTGCCTTGTATCTGTAATTTTAATTAGAGTTAACATTACATTTTTTTTCTAGATGACACAAGCAACAATGTGAAAGTCAATCTTTTTTTTTCTTCTTCTCCGAAACAAGTGGCTTTATCTCAAATTTGAAAGACCTGCTCACACATTACTGATATTGATCCTGTCAAAGTATGAAGGTCCCTTGTTATCTATTAGGCGAGTCTAATTCCTCCGAATCAATATTTGACCTATGACCTTTAATCAGTCCCGTTAATATGTGTAAATTCTGGTGTTAGCTAGGCTCTGCAAAGCTTAAGACAAGCGAACACACTTTTGGAATCGATAGTCACACCACGGAGAATTTGAAGAATTCCCACACTTTAAATAAAAAGACGTTTGCATGATGCATGATAGTTGCAGGGCAAACCTGGAAAGTTATAGAAATAAAATTAATTGACTGTTTTTATTTCAATTTGCAACAGCGTACACTTCCTGTTGCCTTACTACTATTGCTACTACTAATCACAACAATCAAAAACATGTATTGGAAGCCAATTTAACGGTCCTCAAATTTTCTGCTATTTTTCGAGGCATGACAAAAACATACCCATGCAGTCCACAAAAGCACAGGAGAGTGAAACTCAATTCTGCCTGGATTTAATGACATGAGGCGTTCCGCTGTTTCACCTGCAACTGTGCAAAAGTGCGGCTCCATGCTGAGGTTAAGGCAGGGCGTGCAGCAGAGACTTCCCTCTGGTGTGGAGCAGAGCAGGGATCAGTGACAACAGAAATTACATTGATTGAATTAGTTACAGCACAGAAGGGAGCAGCTGGGGTGAAGGTCTGTAGAGGAAGCAGGAGGAACCGGCAGGTCAGCCGGCCTGTATGAGATCGACCAAAGGACACAGGGGAATTGACTACACAGCTACGGGCAAATTTGGTTTGGACTGTGATCGGGGCATGACTCCTTTGACCTGCCTGGACCAATATAAGGCGCAACTATCAAAAAGTGAATGCAACACAAAGCTCATGTTCGATGTTACATCGATAAACCAACGCAATATACAGCATATTATTCCTAATTTGCTTCTTAAGTTTTTTTTGTTCAACATTTTGGGCAAATGTGAACATTTTTTGGAATTTAAAAAATGTATCCAATCTCCTCATTGGTAAATGGAATGGGACAACTCAAACAGCCAAAGAGATCTTGTGGTTTGCGCTACCTCTTTACCACCTTTGTTGAAACATCAATGTAATTCTAAAGTTAAGTCTTAGAATTTTGGACATTGTGCCATGGCTATTCTATATACTGGGGAACCGTTTCCCTTCAACAGTGCCGCTTGTATGTCTGTTCTTGCGCCCTTGCATTATTTATAGTTGAACAGCTATGTCTCAAAAAAGAACTTATATGAAGCATAAAAAGGAGGAGAAACTGTGGATAAACAAGAGCAAAGGACGGTAGCTGTTATTTATCGGTTGTTGTGCAGATGCTACGTAGTTAAACAGAAACTTGTCACAGTAAGAAAAAACAGAAAAGGTGGTGTGATTCCCAGCTGTTGTGGATATCACGCTTAGGAGCTGCTGTGATGACCGATTTTAACTTATCTTTGCATGTCTAAATGAAACTGGAGCTGGCCAACAAACAGTATAGTCAGTTTGACAATGTTACCATTAAACCCAAAAGACCACAGAGCCATTGCACCAAGTCATAGTTTAGACTTCTTCCAAGTATAACCTTGACTTCTTGTGCGGGCTCAATTCCTTTTTTTGAAGAGCGGGTGTGATGTCACAAAGAGCACAAATACCTCTCCTTTCTTGACAAGGACACCTTTAGCCACATGTGTGTCTCATGCATTGTTTTTGTCCTCTCCAAAACATGTGACAGGTCCCAAAAACGAAAGATATTTGTTGCGGGAAGCAGAAAATGTTTCTGTAGTTTTTTGAATGATTAAACAGGGCAAAACATTAGTATTGATCCGACTTAATGCAAAACATCATAAAACTGATTAAAAAAAAAATCCATGATTTAAAATAAATCATTTTTTAGTCAATAGTTTTTGAGCTAAAGGCTAAAAAATAGTTACCCAAATAAATCTGTCCTTAGTTTTGCCACACTGAATGATAATAACAAATCCTTGATGAATGGCAATCAGAATTTTATTTTATTTTTTCCTCTTTCCCAACAGTTGGGCATGTGCTGCATCCTTGCAATCCCACACCAGGTCTGTGCGTGCGCCACAGCTCTCTCCCAGTGACATTGAAGTATGAACGTCTGGGGATGTCATCGCTCAAAAATCATTAATGATGCTTAGAACCGATTACTCTTTAAGGCCATCAATGCACCATCAACAACACACGCGCATGGAATTTGACACTGGTCCGACCTGCCATCCATTTGCTGGTGTGCTAAGGGGCTTCTGAAGGGGTTTGACTGCTTCCCAGCATGCACTGGGTGCCATGCATGGACATGTTTACTGCCTGTCACATGAGTAACACACATGTAGCAAGTACATTCACACTGACATTCATGGCTGCTGGCAGTGTGGTCTCCAGTGGACCCAACCTGCGTGTCTTCAGCCCCTTCTGGACATTTACACAGACATGGAGTGGAGATGTTAACTCCACACAGAGAGGCCCCCGCTGGATAAAAACACGAGCACATGAAAGGTCCCATATAATGCAAAATTCAGGTTTTTCTATCTTTTTTTTTTTTTAAGCCATATCTCTAGCATGGCAATGAACTCTTCTGCTCTTTTTCGCTTGCTCAGCCTTGCAGAAAGAGCGTGCTCATACATGCAGTTCAGAAAATAGAACAAATAAAAATGAGCCTTTTGTGATGTCACAAAGCGAAACGGTAGCAACAACACAAGCGGTTTGCTCCGCCCTCAGAAACAACCTTCTGGTGTGTCTCCAGACAAACACGTGAAAATCCACCCAGGTTTGCAGGAGTCCGTAAACAGAGGGCTAAATGTGCTGCTTTCTCTTCTCTCTTTCTCACATTTAAATTAAATAACAGAGGAAAGCTGCTCCATTGCATGAAAAATAAAGATCTGGAAATGGGTTTAAAGAGTACCGTTAATAACACTGTAATGTTTATTGATTACAGAATCCACTTTTTGTACATGAAGAGATGATTTCACTGCTGTGCTTTGAATTTTTGGAGCAGGGCGAATGTATTATTTACATCTAAGGTTTTATTTTCCATCTGAAGGATTTTGGAAGAGTGAGCAGAAATCACAACCAGAGGGGCCCAAACCAACCGGGTTGTGAATCCATACAATCAATGAGCTGGGTTTGACACAACGCATTGTTTCCTAATGCCCAGAGGAGTTTGAGGAACGTCATAATTCAACTGTCTCACGGGGTCATTACTGTTGCTCCAGGTGGAGTCATTTAGAGGCCGCTCTCCTCACCTTCACATTAGCCACAGATAAAGCTCTGAATGGCTCCGAAAAGGAACACAACCACACCACGGCTACCACACACAGTTTACTGTCCTTGACCAGTTGACAAAAAGTTGTAGCAAAGACATCGAACTGCACTTGTCCTCTGACAAAACAAATTCCACTGTTTTGCAGATTTAGCAACTCAGCTCAGCTCAGCACGCCCCCCAGCGGGCCACAAAGCCACTTTATCCTCTGAAAATAGGTTGGCTTACAGTGGTTTAAAAAAAACAAACAAACAAACCAAAAAACAACAACATAATTACTTAAGATTTGAGAGATGGGGAAATACTACACTTGTCAGCAGGAGTCACTTTGTGTCTTTATTCAGGAAATAGGGTATGAAAGGAGGTATATTTTCATAAACGCGCAACGTTTTGTAATCAAATTAAAAGGAGCTCGACTGGTTTTATTTCTTTTTTTCAGACTGCCATCACATCCCACAGTCCTTCTGAAAAAGCAGGACACCGACTCAAAGGCGAGAGCTCTGACCACAACTGAGAGCAGCAATGGTAAATACCTGATTTCGTCCTCTTGTTTTTGAAATATCAGATACTATTTACCATTTGGGGACTAATATGTGAACATAAATGCACCGTCAAAAATAAAACAAGTCAGCAAAATATTAGTCCACAAAGGGCAAATGAAAAGACATTGTTAGCTTTCTTTACTGTATAAGCCTTTATTTGTAAAAAGTCTGTTGTTTGAATGATAACCCTTTTTATACCACATACTTGAACACCTTGTATTTGTAAAAAACACATTTGTTCAAACACCTAAAAAAGCTGATTGACACTATAACATTAATTTGCACTGACAAAAAAAATACAACTCCATACTACACAAATGTAGATTCCATGAGTACCGATACTTGAAATGAAATCAAACACCTTATTAAACAACTGAATCAAATAAGCGCCCAATGTGAACAAAACTTTTACAGTACAAAAGACCAAATGTACTTTTTCTTCCAGTGCCAGTTATATCAGATAAATTACATTTCCTTCTTATGATAAAACAAGGACAACAGTAAGAAATAACAATCCATAACAAATGCAACAAATACAATAAATCAGAAATGAACACAAAAATGAATTAAAAAAAGAATTTGCTAATGCTGAAAATAAGTAAATATATGGGCTATTGATATAGTTGATTTTCTTTCCCTTGGCGGCCAATTTTTGTAAAATCAAGGGGGTGGGCTGGGGGGTCTTTCTCATCTCCTGGTTAAACATGTGATCGTCTCCCTGGTGCTATCTGTCGGAAGAGGGAGGTATACCTATATGTAACAGGGAATCAGCACAGCTTCTCGCAAGTATTATCATACATAATTGACAGACCATAACCAGAGGCAACTTATTTAAGAGAAAATACAGGGAACACCCACTCAGTGTGCAGTCACATGGCTTATGCTCAGATGCTGCTGCTTAGCATCCTTTACATCCACTGTAGTTGAAGGGCGGTCGATGTTAATGCTTATGCTGAACCTGATTAAAACTACAGCATGCACTTGGTGCATCTATTTCCAAATTGTGTGATTTACAGTAAATACACTTTATAGAAATACACATTAGTGATTTGCACAAATCACACCATGTAAGTCCCATGTTTTACATTGTTTTTTTCCTCCTCTTATTCTATGAACAGGATCTTATCAAGCTGGCGGTAAAACAAGTGCAATTTCAGCATGTAAACACTGGATCTTTCCTTTTCTGGCTGTGGAGATGAACTTAGATGGCGTGGAGGTCAAAAAATATATGGAAATAAAACCTTTCAGGACTCAGGTCATGCAAAACAAAACCTACGAGGTACGCACAAAATAATGAGCCCACCAGCAAAAGTTCTTCGGACAGTGTGGAGCTTTTTTAGCTAACGTCTGGCACCTGGTGAATTAAACTGCGTTGCATGGACGGCATGAAGCCTCAGTATATAAGCTGCAGCTCACAAAACAGTTCTGTATTCACAGGCTCAACCTGTATTTTCTTCCCCTTAAAATAAGAGGATGGGAGTCAACGAAAAAAAAAAAAAGAGACATGATTTTAACCATATTTGATCCCAGTGGAGTTCTATTGCACCGCCTGAGACAGTTTAATCACGGCACAATATTTTGTGTAATCTACTTCTAAAAGGCATTAGGACGTTTTGGGGGCTTTTGTTTATCTTTATGTCTACCCAGGGGACAATATTCTATCAATATCTTCAATTTCACTAAAAATGTTTAGTTCTGAGAGCTACCCCAAGGTTAGCGGCTGAGGGGGTGGCACTTTGCTCAAGGACACATGTGACTTTGCTTTAGAGGAGCAAGAAGGAACTTCCCCCTCGACGTCATAAGGCTATCCTGCCCCTCTGGCTTTCATAAGCTAGCTAGTGCCCATGTGCCTACTTAGTGTTGGTAAACAGAGGTAAACAGCAGCTACACTGTGCTAAACCCTAGCCCCTCTAAAAACCAGATATGGTCATTGGAATGAAAAAAGTAATGATTTTAACAAAGATGACACCAGTGGAGACAGGGAATCGAAATATACCGCAGGAACCTCTGACAGAATTAACATTAGCTTTGCTCAGAAAAGGAACATGTGAACTGATAAGGGTGCAGAGCCACCAGAAACTCCTTCACTGTTTGAGGACTTTTGCGTTGATCTCTCCATTATTTTGTCCACACTGTGCATTTTTATGTGTTCCATTTTTTTCAGATTTTTTTTTTTTAGGTTTCGTTTGCAGAAGTTATGCCAATGCTAGAGAAGCTGTCCATGCCATTAGCAGTGAGGCTAGCTGGTATTACGAACTGCCATGTTTTTGTTCATGCATTAAGAACTATTAAGTGAAAGATATCATATTTACAGTACAATTCACATGTAATTACACATATACACTAGAGGCAAGAAAATTCACATTGAAATCAGTTCAACACTTTGTCCCCTCCACCTCTCGTCTTGAACATACGTGTCGAAGTATTCTCTCTCTTTCTGTCCCCCTCTTTTAAAATATAAGTAAATATCCTACAGTGAAAGCACAGAACAGAAAATCCTCAGAGCTTTTTTGTATGAATGTATTCATTTTATGTCCAAAAATCATGTAACACATGTTTTGAGCGGGATGGAAGAGCATGCAAGGACTCTCGATGTTACTGTGATTTTGGTTCGTTTGACATGATGAATCAGCTATCAAAAGAGGAATTTAGGGGGAGGTGAATGACTCAGCCTGAATGAACATTTTGATTAGCTGAGAATTTTCATTTCAAATTGTAAGACCGGGCTTCGTTCTGGTCAAGCATTCCATTGATTTTGTTGATAAAACACGAATGGTTGCCTTGATTCCAATGTCTTTACAAACAAACTGTGCCGTCTCGCATAGGACAAAAAGTATCTTCAGGCCTCACAGTTCGACGACTTACAATCCACCATAATGACTTCTTTTTTTTAAAGAGCAATTTGAATTATTTAGTGCAGACTGTGATGAAATAATGCAAAAATAAATCCACAAATGAATAAAAAAAAGCCATCTTTAAAGTGTAATGAGAACCCACTGTCACCATCTTCTTTTTCTTATTTTTTTTTTTTTTTTTTTACAGTCAAATTATTTAAAAGGACACATTTGCAAGAAAACAAATTGATAAAGGAAAATAAAATTATAAATGGTAGAAATTTGCACATTGGTGATCAATAATGCCTTCAGTCTGAACGACCCCCTGACTGTGACATCCGTGTCCACATCGTACATCGAAGAAAGATCTAAAACAGAATTGCAGCATGAGGAATCTTATCAGTGTCCTGTGTACTGTGACCATAAGGGAACGCCACCAACTCACCATCTCTTTAAAGGTCGGGAGGAAAGCTACAGCGTTTGTGAAAGAGTTGACTTTTAATGACCGCAGAGAAGCCGCCTGAACTTTGAAAGGTTGCTCCAAATGAGCACAAGTGTATAAATTATACCTCTTTTGACCCTTATGTTACATAAGTTACTGGCCCCATGAGCTGAAAGAATACAAATTAAAAAAAAGAAAAAGAAAAGCCAGAGTCCTGCCCCTTCCACCTCCTCCTCTTTCTCCTCTTCCTCCTCAACACATTGCTTGAGGCTAGCTCAAGGCTACATTAGCCGCTACAAGCACGACAAACCCGGAACGAGTTGTGGTTCGGTTGCATTGTGGGTAATGTAGGCACCAGATTAAACAAAACAAAACAAAAAAGATCAGAAGTGGAATACAAAAGAAGGTAAAGATTTGCTTTGAGCTGCTGTTTTTGATTTTGTGTCCATGATGCAACAGAGGCCAGCGATGCTAAATTTAGCGGAGTGCGCTTTAAGTTCGGGCCTTTCTTCAACCAAAGGTGCAAAAGACTGCATGTTTTAACATGAATGCTACTGTATTCAAGTTCAGCCAATCTCCGTCTTGAAATACATCCGTTTGGCAGCTTTTAAAATAAACAAACATACAAACAAAAAACAAAACAAAAACCCTATATGCACGCGCACGATAACATATGGCACTGTCTCAGTCACAACTCTCACAACTCAACGACAGTAGTTAATATGTACTCTCTAGATAACACAAAAAAAAAACCCAACCTCCTCCAGAGCGCGGCGGTAAAATTTCAGCTCTCACAATATTCGCTGCTACTTAGTTAATTGTGGCACTTGTTGAGGCGTGATCACTTGTCTCATAAATCACAAGAAATAAAAAAATGGAGCAGAAAATAAATAATATATATATTTATATATATACTTCACATTTAGGAATAATAATCACTATGTTTTGGTCATGTCATCCTTTGGACCTCACAGTTGACTGAGACAGAAACGACAGATTGTTCTGCAGCAGACAGGGACACAAACCTCGGCTCACCACCTCACGTATCATTTGTGTTTCTTTCCTTCTTTTTTTCCTTCTTTTCGACAGATCACTAAATATTCAAGGGTGATCGTTTCTCAGTTTTTCTCCCTTTTCCTTCGGGACGATGACGTCGATGCATAAAAATCAAACAGAAAGAAATACTAATATTGGATCACGGCTCGGGCTAAATCACTCTACGGACTTCGCTCTGAATTACGGAGACAAATTGCTTTCTCGCCACTATTCCTACTTGAGGTGGGCATGTGCATTCGGCACTGTGCATCCCAGAGGAAAGTGGATATCTGATGAAAAAACGATTATTCTGCAGTGCCTCCACTCCACCCGCCCCCTCTTCCCCCTGTTGCCTCGTTTGTGTACAGGGCAATTTGCACATTATTTTTCTCTTCTTCATTTCTTTTTTATGCTTCTCAGGATCCACATTGTTTATTCTAATGGGCCAATCGACTGTTTTTGCCAACTTGATCTGATTCTAAACTCTAGCAGCTCCTAGAACAGTCTGCTAGTGCCGGAGGTGAAGGCAAGATGCAAGTCCATACCAAACAGGTGTAGATGGATCTTTTTTGTTTTCTCCAAAGCTCTGCCCTGTCCTGCACTGTCAACTGTGTGTCATCAAACTCTTTGACCTCTGTCATGTAGTTGAGCAGCTGACCATAATTACCAAGATCTGATTCTCAAACAAGACAAAAGAAAATATAATAATAAGGTCCTACTGTTATTTTTTCCCTTGCAAATGAACCTGAGTACAGGAAAAGCAGTGCGGGTTCAGTGTCCGTGTTTGTGTGCAATGTGTTGTGCGTGTGTTTGTGAGCAAAAGTAAACAACACGTAAGGATTATAGGCCTTTTGGTTGTGGTTTCAATTCATGGCTATTTATCATACACTTTTCCTACCCGAGGACCCCTTCATCACCCCCTGATCGGGATCATGTTTCTAAACCTCGCGGCATTTCAACGTGATGGTCCAGAGCGAGTTTGTGTGAGAAATGTTGAATCCCTCCTTCCGGAAGCTTCCTGCCTGAGCTGCCCGTTACTAACCCAGTCAAACAAAATCACACTGCAACTCCAACACTGGAAAAAGTCAGCAACAAACAAAGAAATACTGTATACTAAATGACAACTGATCAAACTGTGGGCTGATATGTAATACTTTTCGTTTTCTCTTTTTTGAACACGACACATCTTTACTGTGGAATCATTTGCAAAACATACCACTAAAGCGAGCCCCTCCCCTGTTGCCCTCCCTCCCCCCTTTTTAAGCAAACACAAAGCAGGGTGTGAACTTCAATGAACTCTGCACCGAACGAGCGCGTGAACCAATCAATAGGAGGAAATAAACAATACAAGTATACTTTCATGAGAATCTGAATGATAAAACGTATAGAATATGTTTTTTTTTCTTATCCCCACACAATCAGAATGAGTAATGCATACCTTTGACTCACACATCCCATAATGCCCTAAGCTCTAGAACATGTTCCGACACTCTCTGAAATCACAGTATATTTTTCCAAGACAAAATCATATCTACAATAATCAGCACTTGATTTTGACCGTATTGAACAAAAAGAGAGCCCCTCCCCCACCCTCCCCCAGGATATGACTTTGAAAAATGAACATGAGAAGAGAAAGGAATACAAGTTTTGAGGAGTCGACTCCGGGAAGGGAAATGCGGCGGCCGAGCTTCCCCCGTCCTCCAGCGGAGAGCGTCGGGGCCGGAGCTGATGTCCGATAAAGAGAACGATATCACTTCAGAAAACCCAAGGAACAACACATAATCCAAACAAGGTTGCTGTACATAGTAGAACCGGAGATTTCCGTGCATGTTATCCGTGGGAAATGGTGGGGAGTTGGGGGGTGGGGGTGAGGGTGGGTGTCTAAGTGGGGATGGGTGGGTGGGTGCGATTGGGAGTGGTTCGGAAGGCGGTGGGTGACGAGGGCGTGAGGGGAGTGGGCAAGGGTCTCACTCAGCTGATGCCTGAAGCAGACGAGCCGCCGCTGACGCCGTGAGCTGCAGCAGAGGATTTTTCATCATGAAACGTATCAAGAAAAAGTCAATGAGACTCTGAGACATCTTTTCTCTCTCAAGAGCTTCTGCTTTTGCTCCTCCGGCCCCTCCTTTTTTTTTTTTTCTTAGAATAGCAAAAATATCATGCAGTCTTTAGTTCCAAAAACCCCTTTTGTGGGCTCTGCGTGTTTGTTGTTCGCGTGTTTGTCTGTCTGTTTCTTCATAGGAGGAAAAAAAGAAACTCAAAGCCTTGAAATTTCTTCACTCGCAATTATTCTTAAACATTCAAGTCATCCTATTAATACTTTGTACAGCAGAAAGGTCCTTCGGATTTCACATGTGTATATATAAATATAATATATAGAAATATGCATATACATATGTTCAACTTGTATATGTGTATACATATTTTGGAACTGTATCAAAGCCAATTTAATGTGCTCTCAAAATATGGCCCATGATTCCTAGTGGGGTGCACATCAATTCACATAGTACAACCAGTAGATTAGGTTGAAAAATCCAAAGGTGATGGGGAAAATAACCCGGGACCACTTGTCAATGGTGCTAACATCTGACAGGTTTGGGATTTTCAACTTGAGCTTGGACGAGCGTCGCCTTAGCCGGCAGTTGGCCCGGCTCCGCATGGCGCTGCGGTCCAGCGAGTGGTGGCTGAAGCCATCCCGCGGCGTCATGGGCTTCCTGAACTGGACCCCGGAGCTGTCGAAGGACATGACTGAATTTCGAGAGTCACTGACGCTGCTCCCAACATCTGAAGGCATCACTTCGTTGTTCATCTCCAGCGTGGTGAGGAGGATGTTCCCGTAAGCGTCCACCTGCGAAAGGAGGCACAGCAAGGGGTCAGTGCAGGCTGACCTCTGGATGAGTTGCCCCTCTAAATCCTCCCTTCAAATGATATCTATCTAAGTCCCGCCCTCCCCTCAAGCTAATATATAGCAAGCTATTAGATAGCAAAATGTAGTGATGATATGGAACATCATTTCTGGCATGCAACATCAATAGTTATTAACAAGAAGTTTCATATAAAGACAATTTGTTAGTAGTGGGACAAAACTAATTAGCAGCCTTAATGATTTGACTCTACACTGACTGCTTTGACTCTGCACTACAGCTGATACAATTTCTAAATCAATGTACCCCAACTTTTCTTTGTTCCTCGAGATACAGATTTCTTCGCTGTGTAAATGACCTGAAGGTGTTGGTTTGAAACGGCACGGAAATGGAGTCCTTGCAATGTGAAAGAAAAATGAAGAGAACATTAAAACGACTATCAAGTTTCAGGCAAAGAAGCACAATTTTTCTCTGAGGTCACACAATGCATTTTAAGACATAGCGTCAACAGGTGCAAGTCTCAGTAGGCATATAGTACTACACACACACACACACACACACACAACACAAGGCTTCATTCAATCTGAATTATTTTCTTTTCTTTTCGTTTCTTTTTTCTCGAATTCCAGCGTCTGCTGCGGCCCGATTGTCAAATCTTCAGAGCTCGTTCTGCATGTTGATATTTCATGGTGAAGACGCGAGGCAGCGACGCGCGAGAGTGAATGAAGCCTACAGCATAAACATAGACAACAACCTAAATCAGAAATGAGAATGTTAACACCACTGTTAAGCTAGATGAGTCACTATTTCGATGAGAAAAGGCCTCGCTCGATAAAAAGCAGTCGGAGCTCGAGGGAAAGGCAATGGATGACGGCCGGTGAATGCACATTAGGGCCTCCGTGGCATTAGCGCTGGAAGATTACTTCACTGGTAAGTGCGTTCGTGTCCTTAGATCGCGGGGCTACGGCTCGCGCAACGTGAACTCTGACTGACACAGGGAGGAAGACTACGGATGCATGAAGCAGACAAAGATGCAAACCTGCTCCCTCAGGCGCTTCTCCTCGTATCTTGTGCGCTCGTTGTTGACTTTCAGCCGCTCGTTGATCTTCTTCTGCTGCGCTGGGCCCCGGCCAAAGAACACGTAATTTACAAAGGCATATTCGAGCAGGGCCAGAAAGACGAACACGAAACAGCCCATGAGGTAGACGTCGATGGCTTTCACGTACGGGATCTTTGGGAGAGTCTCCCTAAGGTGGGTGTTAATTGTTGTCATGGTGAGCACCGTTGTCACACCTGAGCATGGCGACACACACGCACACACATAAACAAAGAAGTTACAATCAGAAGAAGAAGAAAGAGAAAAAACATTGTTTAATAAACCTTTGCTAAGAAATGTTGGAAGAAATAACAAGAAAAACAAAAAAGCAATAATGATACGGGTAAAGCAAAAAAACAAAACAAAAAAAAAACATAAAATAAACTGTTACTTTGAAAACCGATCTCAGTTTGGATGTTGAGTCTGACTCTGAACAAGTGAAGTCGTCAAACAATAACAAAAACCAAAAGTCAACGTGTTTACCCTGGAGACGCAGTCAGAACAAAGAAATGATGAAGTCATGCATGTGGGGTAGCTTTCACATATTTATGGCACGCGCCATGCATGGCGAGCTGATTAAGCATGAGAAGAACCAAATGTTCATTGTGTGGAAAGTACACAATGCAATGACTATTTCAAGTACACGAGGACACAACTGTAGCTTTGTAATGTTCAAAGATTTAAAGGCCTTCTGTGTGAGTTTTAGTGCCATCTACTGACAAGGAAGCAAGTCACAAACAATTTTAACATTGTGTCTGATGTCCCTCTTGACTTCCCATAGCAGATGTGGTAGGGCAAATCCTGAGCAGACCCAAGTTCTGGGTGACTGTAGATATGCAGTGGCCACCTCCTATACTGACCTAGAAACATGGAATTTGTTTGCATGTCTAGTGAATTGATCCCTTCAAATGTCACACATCAGGCCTTTAAAAACAAGTGAAGAAGTGAATCAAAGCATCTGGAAGATGCTGAATATATCATTTAAAACTGTGCATCCAGAAGAGTCTCTTTTCAAAGGATCTGGTCAACGTCAAGTGTATTTGTTTAAAGTCGCTTCACACTGGATGCATCGTGCACTGATCAACATTACAAACACTCTGACGGTGCAGAGTCCTGCAGACTAACCTGCCCTGCTGCGTGCCATCCTGAAATAAACCGGGAGGGATTCTTCAACATCGGAGTGAGTGTACCTTCTGGGATTACTCATTGTGTAAAAATATAAAAAACATATCCGTCATTGCTGCCTATTTTCATCATCAGCCCGTTTCTGACGTCTCCCCGGCACTGACGTTAACCTCTGCCAGCATCAAATGCGAGCTGCACGTTGCGACACGGAGGACGGAAGCGTGTGAATGGAAAAACAAAATGATGATGGCGTCGACTTGATGAAGAATCCGAACCGACTCCATGAGATTTGCCACATCGTGTGCACGTTCATGCAGATAGAAATGTGAACATGCTGGTAGCTTCTATGAGTTTTTTTTTTGTTTGCTTGTTTAATGAAGACAGGTTTAACATTAAAAAAAAAAAAGCAGTGTCTTACCCAGGGCCACCCGAGCAGCGGAGGCATCATAATTGATCCAGAAGGAGACCCAGGAGAGGATGGTGATCAAGATGGAGGGCATGTATGTTTGCAGGATGAAATATCCAATGTTTCTCTTAATCCTGAAACTCAGCGAAAGCCTCGGATATGAACCTGTGGGGAAACGGGATGCAGCGACAGTCGGGAAAGAAAAAAATAGAAAAGGTGAGGTGTGTGTGTGTGTGTGTGTGTGTGTGTGTGTGTGTGTGTGGTGGGGGTCGTTGGGGCTGAGGGAGAAACAGTGGCACGACTTAAAGAGTTCTAAAGTCTGCACTTTGACAATGCGCAGGGTAGTCATTTCTTCATTTGTTCAGATGGAGCACTTAATTTCCCCAAAGCGATGGATTCCTTTCCAGGGACAAGTTCGATTCCAATTAAACATGGCAGAAAGTCGCAAACACTGCACTTTTTTCTGCAAGCCCCTATCTCAGCAGGCCGCTCCAGTATCCCTCTGAGAATTGTCACAAAGAGCTGCACCACTCTTTCTTTTGCACTTTCTCTGTTCTCTAAACATTACCAAAAGGGCATTTCACAGGGGCATAATTGCAACGTGTACTCTTACAGACAGAAGCCTAGAAAAAAGCAAAAAAAACAACAAAAAAACCCCAAAAAAAACAAAACGAGAGGGTACTGCAATTCCCGTGCACTTCTCCAGGAACCAATCCGCTGCTGGCGCAGATATTAATTGGGCTTTTGAACGCATCTGAATCAATAGCATCCGCATGCGGAAAAAAAGCAATATATATAAAAAAAGGAAACTTCTCCAACAGCTTCATATTTATGTGTTGGGAAACAATATAAATGACATGCGGTACAGTTAAATCCCGCTTTTATTTTCAATTCATTACCACACAGGAGAAAAAGCTGCGGCTCGGTGTGACGGTTTTAATCTCTGAGGTTATTTACAATGGGGGAATAGCACAATGATGAACGACCTCATCATCTCCAGGTTCCTCTAAATCTTTTAATGAATCAATACCAAAGGATGCATACTTCATCAAGTGATAGCCCAGCACCGCTGATCAGCAGGCCGCGGAACAGTGGCCGACACAAATGTTGAGAAAAGATTTCTTTGCATTTAAACGCTTGAATTTCACCTTCCTCCTGTCTTGTCTTGACCTGCTCTTGAATAGTTTGCTTTCTGTTAGATTTTTTGTATTTTTGGTGCCTTAGACAAACTTTAACCACCTTTGAGTTCTTTAAATTGGATTTTTACTTGAAATATGCAGAATTTTTTTTTTTTTTTTTTTTTACATGATTTGATTTTTATCTAGATATTTCGTACAAGGAAAACGCTATGAGATATTTACCTTCATACATGCATGCACACGGTAAACAAGAGTCGTACCTGTGGTGAACCTGACCTCTCGGGACACCAGGCGGATGTCTACGATGGAGAACTGAGGTAACTCCAGCTTGTCCACGCCCGTCACCGCGCTGTCGCCTCCTTGCCAGAAGAATACGATGTCATCCGTGGTGTATCCATCTGTGTCAAGGTCAGGGCAGAATCGTGGGGAGGAGGAGAGACAGCAACATAAAACATCTGAGTGGTATGAAGTGCCAGCCATTAAATTTAACCATGTTTCTATTTAAAGCCTTTTTTAAAAGGCGAAGGACAATGAGTGGAGGTCAGTTTGACACACCACACGCGTGTTTTTGACAAAATATGACACATTTTGAAAACCAAAATTAGGTTTTCACGTTGTTTCAATGTTGCCTGTTTTTTGTGGGGGTTTTTTTTTAAATTAACATTTCAATTTCAAAAGATTTTCTTTTTTGATTTGGCGCTAAGGGAAATAAAGCACTAGAGATTTTATTTTCTACATTTTTGAAATAAGCTTCATAATTTTGCTTTAATTTTTAGAAATTGTTCATATTCTGAGTTTATGATTTAATTATAAATGCTTCACAAAATATCTAAAAATATACCATTCATTCATTTATACATTCTATTTACGGATACACTTGCTGTCGCAACACACTGGCTGGACTCTCCTGTGCACCATTTTGCGGAGGAGTCCATACAGTCCAGTCCACATAAAATGCATCCATGTTTTTTTGAAAGTGACAACTGCGTGAAAAAAGGTTGAGCTTTGGTATTAAAATGAACCGCTCCCTCTGTCAACATGTTCTCTTGTAGTGACACGTGCCAATGTCCAGATTCCCGTGGAGCAATCGCGTGACCTGCATTACCACCTGCATGAATATTTATTAACATGTGTCACTTGATATGCTGATGGCTCTGCACGTTCTCAACTGGCGGCACAATTGGAAGTGACCACAGCAGCAGATTTACGTCACCGGGCCAGCATGCATTCACTGCAGATCAATTTCTCAGTCCGGGAAGTGTAACTACATTTCACATTCTACTACCCCACGTCCAGAACTGGCCGGCATTCAGCTCACTAAGGGACCAGGATTCATTACCGTTAAATCTCCCTCTGAGGTTATAGGGTAAGGAAATGTGACATTGTCCATGAAATTGAAACAACTGCTGGCCCAATCAATCAAACTGATGGTTAATGTGCATGACTCCCACCATTTCTTTAGCATAACCAGCCGATATTCTTGCATTTTTCTTTTTAATTTTCCACATAACCATATTTCATTGCCTGCTGATGTCCCAAAGGGTAAACACTCTGCACTTTTATCCCGGACGACAACCGCAACAAATATCTGCCGTATCGAGCATGGGGTTTGATTGATGGAGCGCTCGATGAAAATGATCAAGCAACTGCAATTTTTTTCTTCTAAATTACACAAGTAGCACTTTTCCCCCGAGATATTGACTTCTTCAGATTAAAGTATTGGGGGGAAAAAACAGACATGAGATAATGTCAATTAAGCGATAATGTTTGTGTTATCATCTAAACTCACAGAAACAGGCTGCAGAGCTCCAAGTGATACGTTTCAGTCTGAGAATGAAACATGAAGATGACTATGAATGATATCTAGTTGCAGTTGCTCCAAAAAAACAAATAACAAAGAAAAAATCAAACAAACTGGGCCTCCTCCAACCACAATAGCTCCTGGAGTTACACACTATCACTTTCTGGACAATAAGTCTGTTAGCCAAGATGCACATCAGTTGGTTATCGAACAGCTAAAACCACCTCAAGCCAGTGGACAAATTCTGATGCCAGTCAGGCGAAGTCAAATCAAATTAGCGCCATTTCCATAAAGTCCTCTAAGCAAATCTTGAAAATGCAAATCAAAGTCCTTTCATGTAAAAACACACCTACAGATTGGTGACAGTATCAGGACCACAAGGTAAATAGCAAACTATGCAGTCAACAGGGCTTTGATCTGTTTGGAAACTCCAGATCCAGGCCGTATACCTGGGAGGCAAACGATGGCAGGATGAGCAGGATTAGGAATGTGACAGATAGCCTCAATTAACCATGTGACCTTGCAAAAGCCCCAAATCCAAAAGTGATTGAGCTACAAGACAGATTGGACTTGTTCTCTCCCTGTCCGCAACCTGCAGCTGGGGTTCATCTCGGTGGTCTGACATCATGCAGGGTGCAAGGTGACATCAGAGTCACTGCTCATGTACCACCATTGGGACGGTTGTGTGTGTGTGTGTGTGTGTGTGTGTAAAAGTGCATGTCTGTGCTGGAGGGAGGGTGCCAACAAGCAGCGGAGGTCTATACATTAAACTTTATTGATTCCGTGAAAGCAAGACACATGGAGAACCACACCACGGGTCCACTCGGGGTCTCCGATATTAATGTTATTTTCCATTCAGCACTTCCAGTGGCAGCCAGGTCCATTTGTTACACTGGTCGAATATGAATCGGTGCACATCAGCAAGCGCTCACATTTTTCATCGCGGCAATCAGCCGCAGAGGTGCAACACCGGACAAACTGCGGAAAAGCCGCTCACCTCGGTGCTCCTCCTCTGATGGTTCTTTTAGATAGTAATATCCCACTTTTATTTTGACAGGCAATTAATGTTTATTATTTGAGTGTTTTTCTTTTTTTCTCATTTAACATTGGATTTTTTGTGGTGTTTTTTTTTTTTTTTTCAATCTTTTGGTATACTTACAGCTTTCAATTTCCAGGGTGCAGTTCTGTTCGTCCAGCGGGTACCTCCTCAAGTCCATCATGCATGCAGCGGTGGTGGTTATTCTGTGAGGATGCAGGACAAGGACACAGAGAAGACACAACGTTCATCAAGAGAACCAGTGAAGGCAGAAAAAAGTCATTTGGGGATTTTTTTTTCCCCCCCCGCCCCTGTTATCAAATGCAGGAAGAGATTCAGAGAGTGGATGATGACGGTGTGAGACCACAGATTCAGGGTGAACCACTACAACTCTCACCACTAGGGGGCTAGGCTGGGACACAAGCCCTGCTTGTTTGATTAGCGTGAACAAATGCTCAAGCTTAAGAAGGTTGTCGAGGGAACGGCTCACGTCTGTCAGAACAAGGAAGAGGGCTTCTGTTCTTTCACTTCCCCCTGGGAGCCACGTGACAGTTTACGAAGCAGGGAGGCTGATAACCTGATCCAAAATTAGAAATAATAGTAATAATAGTAATAATAATAATAATAATAATGATAATAATAATCACAATAATGGACTCCAGCCCAGCTCTCCATAGTAGCAGCAATTTTATCAAAACTGGATGACATTTTTGCAGGAACAGAGTAATAAAGCAATGTAGCACATCTCTTAATCAGTCCTTCCACCAATATAAAGCCTCAATGTGTTGGTTCAACTGACAATGAAAAAAAAAAAAAACTTTTAAAGAATTTTTTAACACGATAGATAGACAGTTTGCACAATCATCAAAGAAAAAATCTCTGAAAGGGTCTTTCCTTTCCAAATGATTAATTTTTTAATCGTTTTTAAACCGATGGATATGTGGAATAAAACCAATGCATTTGGGAAATGACCGTGTGGTGCTTCAGGTTATGTGTATGTCATTTTCTTATCTCAAAAGGAGGGGGAAAAAAAGAAGAAGAAACATAATTTCTCCCCCTCCAGTTCTAAAGACAGCATTTCTGTGCTTATTATAAAGCACAATGAACCTAATGCTGTTCAACCTTTACAGCAGGTTTCACCGCTTTTCGTCATGTTCAAATCATCGCTGTGGCCATCCCCACCGCACGCACGCAAGCATGGGAACACGGACGCCACAAATGGCGGCGAGCGGGACGCTAAACAAAGTAAGTGCCCGCTTTGAAAATGCATCGCCTGAGCGCAGAGTTTTGCAAATTGGTCATGGTGGGGTGGGCAGACTTATGTCGGCAGGTAATTGGAAAACAAAATGCCGCTCCGCTTAAGAAGAGGGAGCCGTACGCACGCACAGAAGCGCGCACGTGAGGCCTCTGGGCTCACGACAGCAGCAGCAGCAGCAGCAGCAGCAGCAGCAGCAGGCACAGAAGGGTAGGCAAAGTTAACACATAAACAAAATGTTTGAGAGGTGCGTATTTATTATTCACAATGACACCGAGCTGCATTCTGCTGCACAAGCACTAAAGCGCTCAAACTGCATTCCGCCCCGGCTGGCTCCGCTGCGCTGCACCTCCTCCTCCCCGCTCCTCAGCCCCGAGCGTTCGGGAGGCTTGCACACACTGCGAGGAGATAACATCACGCCTAATTACATTAATAGGAAAGGTCACTTGGCAATTATGAATTTCCAGGCAAAATGCGGAAAACAAGCAATGATTCTTCGACGTTTTTTTTCCCCCTGCTTCGGCAAGGAGCTGGCCTCAAATGAATTGGTGCACTTCCCTGGCAGCGCCGAGCGGTGACGTGACGGATAAAGGAGATTGATGAGTTGTCAGGACAAGTATTAATAAATAATCAGTCTCATATGCAAAAGCTGGCCAGGATTCTCGGGGACATTCAACTCATTATATGTTTGTTCTTGACTTTAATAAGGGGTCTTTGAAGTGGGGGAGGGGCAATTATTACAGCATTTAATCAGAATCAATTTAATCAGACTTTCCCTCCCATAATCTCCTGCTGTTGGCTGCTGGCTGATTAATCATGTTTTTGGTCACAGGTTTGTTATCCAAAGAAAGTGGACGCCTTTCACCTCCACTTGTTATGAAATGATGACCCCAGCCTGAACGTTCTCTCAAAGAGGCTGCTGATGTCTGCACAAACTTTCTGCTAATAGTTGGACACCAGATAAGCTTTATTGATACAGAAACCATAAACCAGTAAGGAACCTATCTGTTGTCAATGTTTCTGAGAGGGATTATGTCAAGTAGCCAAGATTTCACTTCTTTACCTTTGGGGAAATCTCAGTTAAAACATCCTGTAAGGCTGAAATACAGCACAATTTGAATTTCAAGGGGTGAAATTTTATCCAGTGGAAAACACGTATTTCATATGTACCCTTTATAAAACATTCCAGGACTTGGAGATATATATATATATATATATATATATATATATATATATATATATATATATATATATATATATATATATAGATATGATTGAAAAAAAAAAAAAAAAAACCACAAAAAATCCAAAATCCATATATATAACAATAATAATAAATAATAAACTGTTGCCAGGTATTGACTCCTCCACAAATATGTACGTGACAACTAACTAGGATGATTTCTTTTAAAATTAAAATCCCCCTTAAACAAATTCAAATTATTATCCCATAGCAACAACAACAAGAGGAAGAACAACAAACAACAACACTTGGAGTGTAGTCAAGTGTAAAGTGTAGTTTGACAGGTAACCTAAATGAGAGGGGAATCATCATGTAGTGGGCACCAAGCTCTTGGCTTCACAATGACAGGCCGGGACCTGTCAGCAGATGTGGGTCAGCAACTTGAGAGTCCCATCAGAGATGGTCAGCAGCGGCCCCAGACCTGCAGCAGGCACTGCAGTCTCACACACAGTAGCCTGCTCACTCCCTGCGCTCAGCCGCTGTGGCACCAAACCATCAGCTAACTTCACTCTTGTTTCTTTTTACAGCACAACTTATTTTTACACACACACACACCCAGGTTTTCTTAAAAGCAGAATGGGGCGGTTCTGGTGCATGCAGGTGAGATATTTGGTATTAAGATTACACGTAGATAACAAACCTATTCCTTTGAGTAATCTTCTTTACTGTAGTTTAAAGATGGTTTCATTCCACGTCAGATTTCATCCAACTGATTAAGAGCCCACTGATGATTTGTTTGTTTGTTTGTTTGTTTGTTGTTGTTGTTGTTCTGTTATACACAGAGGAATAAATTAGGAAAATTTGCATAGAAGTTGGAGGGGCTGGACGAATTGGTTTCTAACTTTTTGCTATGTGACCTTATGGTCAAATGATCAATGGCAGGATCACAGTGTCCATCACATTCAAAGCTGACCAATGAGACTGCGTCTGTTAGCAGCAGCTGCAGACTTCCTATTGGTGCTGGGCCTCAGACATGTCATAAAAGCCGGCACCCTGTCTGTGTTACAGCACATTCTGGCCAAAGCCAGTCAACCAAAAACAACTTTAAAACATTCAAAGCATCTTTTCTGCAGAGAAAACCCTTCTGTGCCTTTTCTTTGTTCCCCTTTTAATATGATAGCACCAGAATCAGATAAAATTGCCAACACTGCAGTATCAGTGTCCATCTCCTGTAGTCTGAGGCCACATACAGCTGCCTAAAAAGGTGTTCAAATACATGATATGACTTTGACTATTATTATTATTATTAAAACTATTATCACAATATGTTATAAGCCAATCACTCATGCCCTGCCTGAGAACCCTGGTGTCCAAAAGAAAACTCATTCAATAATTCAATGCAGGTTACAACTATAATGTTGAATGAGTGATGATGCTGGGACTCATGAGGAATGAAGGTTTTGGACAAATTGTAAGTGCACTGCAATCAACTAAAAACGTAAGAGATACAGCCTCACTAAAAAGAAAAAAAATGTAAATTCACAATTAAAGGAGCGTGCTACTCCTCTTCGCAGGTCACACACCGCTTGGTGCCGACATAACAGGACCACTGAAAGCTATCTGGAGGTGGAGGCTCTGCTCTCTGCAGACGCAGAGGCTTTCAGATGATGTGAGCAATATTTTATTTTATTTTTTTAACACCTACACAGTCTGGTCCCGAATCCCTTCCTGTGAAGGAGCCTGCTCACTGGAAAAAAAAAAAAAAAAGATGATAGTACTACGCAGTGGTTTAATACACAGAGAGACAGCAGAGAGTGGAATGGGAAGAAAGAAAACGCCATCTGGTGATCGCTCAGGACGTCCCGCAGCACCGGACCGGATCGCGGGTTCACTGAGAGCGACACAGTCTCTCGACTCATTGGCAAGCAGGACAAACGCACTGCAACAGACACACACACGGCTAGACACTTTTCCACTGAAGCTGACTCCCTCTATCAATGTGTGGAATCGCACGGTCTTCACACGCCGCCCTGCTCGATGGCTTTTGCATCAGGTGCGATCACCAGCGCTATTACAGCTTCCGTCGGTGCAGATCACAGACTGAGCGAGGTTCTCAAACAGCGTGCAGTTGGAAGGGGAGTTGGGAGGTGGGCTGCACTATGTTCCTCCGTCTTTCATCTGTCACTCCCCGCGACAGCACGTGGGCCAGCTTACGTGCGCGTTCATGGCCTCCTTTCCATATGGTGCGAGCTACAGCTAACTGTATGCAGACGTGTATTGATTTAAAAACTGCTGCGAAAAGTCTCTGCAATCACATTTCAAAGCTGCACTGGTGCCAGAGCCGTGGATTGGACCCCCTTGCACCTTCAGAACTGCCTGAACTCCTCATTGCATACATTCAAGATGATACTGATAAAGTTAGCCCAGTAATTCTGGACCGCATTGGAACGATGGCAGCAGGCAGTGGCTGCTGATTTGTTTGGTCTTACATCAGGGTGTCGTCACGTCCCAAACTTGCTCTTATCTGGATATAAGCTGATTATAGAATCCCTTCAATGTTCATTGATATTACCCAAAGGCTGTGCTATTTATTTATTTATTTGTGCACACCTAGCTGGTACTGAGCGGCCCAAAGCGTTTCAGGTAAATAACTCTCGATGTGACCAATCTCAACCACTGATACAAGGCCATGTTTTCATGCTGCTTAAAATCATGTTCTGACCCTTCTGTCCAAATGCTGCTGCAAAAATTGTGACTCATTAGGTCAGTTCCTATCCAGTTCTCAAAAAGATTGCAAGGAGAACTGCTCAGGTGCAACAATATATTCCTCTGGTGCACCTCAGTTTTAGGGATCTCAAAATTGAAGCATGTAATAAGCGCTCCTTGCTTACAATATTACCTGGGGCACTCAAAAATTAAAAATAAAATAGTAAAAACAAAGTTAATTGCACAGGTCCTGCTGAGCGCGTCAGATGCTAGCTTGCATTTTTCCAATGCTGTTTTCATGAGCCTGCGCAAAATCTGTTGTCTTTAGCCGACAGCTGGGGCACCCAGCACAGTGTTGTTGTGTTATTTATGCTTCTACTTTAATACATCTATGTTATTTCACTGGCTTCAAAAAGATCCTTCATCTGCGCCTGGTTTATCATTTCAGACATGCTTAGTTTCACCACAAATGACACGATTGAAATTATGATAAAGGGGTGTGAAAAAGGACAAACATCAGTACCAGCAAATTTCACAGTCAGAAAATAGGCACCAGCACAGCGCAAGGTCCAGGGAGGTGTGTAATTTCATTGTTCATAGTTTGCATCTCTCTGTGCTCGAGCGTGAGGGATGGATTCATACGGGAAGCCTTCACCCTAAAATGGCTGGGATACAGCAGGAGTGTGAACATCACATCCAATCATGTGGGAAGGAAGAGAAAATCTTTCTGCAGCCTTCCGCAGAAAGTCAAACACAAATATGAGGTGTTCTGTCAGTGTGTCAGGCTCGCCAAAGGTCCTTAAATTACCACGGCGTGTGGTTTTATGCACCACTCGGGGGTTACCATGAGCACGGAAAAGGACGATATAAAAAAGAGAAAAAGAAAAGAAAAAACGGTGGAGGGCAGCAAAGGCTTGACGCCATCTGCCTTCTGCCTTCTGCAGTGGCTGATGGCGACGGTAAACGCGCCCTGTGCAGTGCGCTTGAAGATGAGACGTTAGCGGAACGGCTGATGCTTGTGTTCCTATAGCAACAGCTTTCTGATTCATGCAGGCACAAAAGCAGGCGGAGGTGCCAATACAGGTGTAATGCCATTTTCTCCTGGCACTGGTCCATTTCGACGATGCTTGTGCCCACTTTTACAGAAATCTAGTGCAGGGGGGGAGGGGTTGGGGGGTGTGGGGCTCACACATCATTTATGGGGTGCAGTTATTTCATTCTTTATTCTTTGGATCAGCCGAAGAAGGTGCTAGGATTTTGCCGTGCAATTCCTTTGTCTTAGCCCACTTTATGCCGTTCACATGCACACCAATAAAATCACACACAAGCAACACAGACAATTGTTCTTCCACGGGATGGTACCTCGAGAAACCAAATGGAATGGTTCCTAAGCCTGATTCGTTTACATAGAACTCTAAAAGAGTTGGTGGAAAAGGTTTGTAAAAGGAAATGTAAAAGGCGAAGAATTAACTTTGATTCACATTCAAAACCGACCAATTCAAATTTTTACTGCCAGTTGAACCGGACAGCTACAGGTTGAGGCTTCTGGTTCTTGTAAGAGCTGACATAAGATGGCCGTTAGTGGTGGGAAACTTGATTCCTTATACTAACTTGAGTTAACATATTCCCACAAGACTAATACAGAACATTAAGATACAGCAACAATAGTAATCGCACAGTGGTGACGCTATTGAGACGAGGAGTCACGGCTCACGCGTCAACAAAACGACTGTTGAGTTTTGAACTACGGTACTCATTCAGGGCTCATGGACGCCCGTCACCGCCCTGTGGTGAGCTGTGATTTGTTTTAATGCCACGACTAAAATCTTGGCAAAGACAAAAAACAAACAAAAAAAAAAAAAAAAAAACCGTGCCCCTTCGAAAAGCCTGCAGTGCCATTATTTCTCCCTCTTTCAACGTACAAATGCAAAGTAGTTGTGATAAAACTGCCGCCACAGCAGCGTCCACGCTAATCTCATTTGCTGCAGCGCGGCTCGCAGTCACTTGCTCAGTTTCTTCTTTGTCCTCTCCGGTGGATTTTAAGGACAGCCTGCAGCATTCACTATCCACCTCTGTCAAAACTTAAAGGACGCTTACTAGTTAGCTCAACGAATGCTAAGACTGACTGAAGACACTTTAGGCTGGAGACTGACAAGGCGGATGGGAGAGATTTCAGACATCTCTGCAACGTGGCTACACTGGATGGAGATTATAAGGGAGTTCCTTCAATCATCTCCTGACCCTCTTCGTGGCTGTGCCAAACCAAGCTGCTTCAAGACATCCATTTACAGGAGCGAAAACAAGCCTTTTGGTTTATTTAGGCAGCAGACGTTTGCAGCGATGTCCCTCAGCAGGAATAAGACTGCGCTTCTAGAAAGATGACACCTTATGAAAAGTCTTTGGAAGGGGAAAAAGAGTTTTGCCATCTTATCTCTCTTTGTTCCAGCACCAATTCAGAATTCAGGGTTTCTGAATACTGATTTCTACATTAATTATTCATTATTGCATGTGATCTTTCTTGTCGCTGGCATTTCCTTTCATTACTGAACAAAACATGTTCCCAGCTTTTTGTGCCCCTGTCAAACTACCGTTTCTTTAATGACTCACGCTGAGAAAAGTAGCGACCCATTGCGAGGTGTGAACAAACCTCAGGGCACTTTCCTACTTTTAGACGTCCCTTATGGGATCTGGGATCGGGTCCGTCTGTGCTCGTTTGCTGTTGACTGAGTTGTTGACTTCGTCACAGCGATCTGGGACGTTCATGGGGTGGACATTTTCAATTTTTTGTTAAAAAGCCTTTCTAGGTGGGTACATTTTAAGGTTAAAATGTACTTTTCACTTTTCAAAATATTTCTATTTCCTGTCCTCATTTACACTTTGTGAACTGTCAACTCCAAAACGCTGTACAATCTGTTTCAGTGTTGCTGAAAATAAATCGGCCTGAAAATAACCTGCCAGCAAATACGAGCACAAACTTGTGGACGAACAACTTTGATTGGCTGCCGGGATAAACTTCTTATTGTGGAGTGCGTGTGTAGGTCACCACTCGACCCCTCCATAAATCAACCTTCTTCATTTTTGTTGTTCCTTTCTGCAGTCGGTATATATCCAGTTCCTCTATGCACTTATTTTATCTACGGGTCAGGAAGGGGTAAATCCTATTGCAGCATGGATGGAACATTTTTTCCCTTTATATTCAGAGTTTTTTCTTTCACCAAAGGCTTCACCTCCTTGCATTATTGAGTCTTTCCAAAAGTAGAATTATAAAACAAGAAAAATCCATCCGTCCTTTTCCTATAACATACTGCATTTCTTTCCCGGGAATCTCCCTGCACGCACGCAAAAGAGTAAACAGGGCGGGGCTAATATGATGCATCCAAAAATATGCATTCGTTTAGAATCCCTTACTGGGTGTTCTTCCACGTTGCTATTCTTTTCTTTTCGCTGCTCAGCACCAAAATGCAATGCACCGTCAAATAATTAAGACATATACTGAACAGATACATGCACATATGAGAAACAAAGGTTTGTACCTCAGCCCGTATAAGACGGTGCCATCAGGGTGGAGCCGGATCATTCGGTTCTTCACCGTCACGCCGTGGAGGAAGGACTTCTTGTCGTTAAGGAAGTAGGTGTCAGGGAGCCACAGCTGGTCTGCAACGCGGTTGTCCAGAGTCAGGTTGAGTTTCAGCTCACCGTAGGCCAGACGCTTATCCCGCCAGCTCTGCTGGAAATACATTGTGATGGTGTAGTCCTAATGGGAGGAAAAACAAAACAAAACAAGAAACGAGGGATTAAATGACCACATAATAAGTAAATCACTGCTGTTAGAATGTATCAGATGGTGACATGGCAAAATCAACAATGTGGCGGGCGAGCAGCATCGCGTTAGCGTGAGCAAAGAGAGAATTGAACATGATCCTTTTGTACATGTTGCAGCTGACTCTATCGAAATGAATTAAAAAAAAAAAAAGTCAAAAATAAGAATAATCACTGTGGACAAAGACAAATACATCAAGAAATGAGCAAAAACTGTTAAATACAGTGAGGAAAGCAAACCTATAAATACAGCTGTGCTAGTACTCCAGTATTGCTGTAGTAACTGAAAGAGTGCTCGAGTGGAGATATACGGTCTGACAGCTAATGCATCATTGCCCCTCTGGTCACAGGACTCCAGTGTACAGGCTGATTCATGAGAGATACACATATTGGCTTGGTTTGGCCGACACTATAGCATGGTCTTAAACATCGTGCACTTTGCAGAAAGAGCAGAGCTTAATGAACATGCTCTCCTTTTTGAGGAAGATTACATGGCTCCTCGTGTTTCTGATTGTAGACACTTTCTTTGGCTGTTGCCCGATTTCACACCAGTCAAATGGATAGTTCAACATTTTGGCACGTGAGTAGGTACATTCCCTTTCATCAGTGCATGTTGTTTTGAGGTTTGGCGGAGGTGGGAGGAGGGCGGGGGAGCGGAGACTTCTCAGCAAACGAAATGGAGGTGAACGGTGCAGGTCTCCCTCCCTCAAAACTCATCAAATACACAAACTACATGCAATGAGCAGACAATTAACTCAAAGAAGCTGGCCCACACACCACAATATGAGATAATAATATAACATTACGATAGAGAGTTGATGTTGTTGAGAAGAGGCTGACGTCTGATCATAGCAGACTTTGTGGTGGACAGCGATGATGATTTCTTCACCAGCCAAGAATGAGAACCAAAAACCAAGTAAGTCATCGAGGTGGAACTGCGTCCCTGGCCCCGGTGGTTTACTCAAGAAAGTAGTCTCAAGTATTTGCCTCATTCGGGGTAATGTTACACACTTATAATACTAGTAAGTAAATTTAATCATGTAGTGAATATGTAGGTCGCACCTTTGTCACCAGAGTGTTTTGGAATTGTTGAATTGGCAATTTGATGAGTTTTGATGGAGAGAGACTTTGTTTTTATTTTGATTGCCGAGCAGCTGACGTCTCTGCAGCCTGGATCTCAAAATAACAGAAATGATTTAAATGCTGCACTGGTTCTAAGCACTGGTCCTTTAACAATACTATTTAGACCTCCCTGTGTTACGAGGTAAAAAAGCACGGGTATGTAGGTATATTTGTATGCTGTTGTATGAACAGTAATTGGCAAATTTCAACATGTATTTAACAACAGCTTTTTTTGGTTAATGGTTAACAATCATTTAGTCACCCATAGGAAATAAACGGAACACAAACCAGCGAATGAAGCGAGGCAGCAAACAAAGAGGAGCCGTCTGTGACGCTCGGGAGGAGAGAGCGGCACGGCGAGTGACAGTGTCGTGCCGCGCTGGATAAATAAAGTGCTGAGAGACAGGATGACGTCACCGCTCAGACAACGGCCATATTGCCTTGTTCACTGCTCGGCCTGCCCTTCTGACTGTGGCCACGGCGGAAGAATACGTGCAAACAGAGCGCGAAAAAGAAATTAGCAGTCGTCCGTGCCAGAAAAAACAAACAAAACAAACATCAACAAACCATCACTTTTGAGCTTTGGCGAGAAAAGCCACAGCTTTCCTTCTGCGGAGTTAGTGCTAAATTGTCGCCCGTCAACACAACACAACACAACACGCACGCACGCACACAGGCAGGCAGGCACGCTCAACATGTAGCGGTAGTTCTTGTCTGGCTCGATCACTCAGGCCGGTGATGATAACTGGCCTAGTTTGTGGGTGGGAAGCCGACGAAGGCTCATGTATGTGTTGCTACACTGGTTGGCTGGGCGCTCGCCTGGAGGTGTGTAGATAAGCGTGAAGCTCCTCGTTACGTGCTCACGTTAGAAGCTCTTCTTTTGCACCGACGAGTTGTGCAGTGATGAAACGGGCCAATTTTAACGGCAGGGAAGATATAAACACTTTTCTTGTCTTTTTCTTTTTTTACATACCATGTTTACTTCTGAAATGGAGTCGATGCTTGCTATGTTGATGCTCATTCCTACAATGACAGGAGGACCTGAGGAGAACAGAACAGAAAAGAAGACATATTAAAAACAGATTAAAGAGATCTCCACAAAAACAATCCGTGGCTAAACACACATCCTGTGCTCAAGATATGGCAGAAATTAAGTGTTAGGCTAATGTGGATGGCTATAGCTAGCATAACAGCTTCAAGGTGTATTTCATTAAATTAAAAGCCAATTGAAAATTTGCTTTAGATCTTTAGATAGGTAGGTGAAGAGGGCATTTCCAAAAACAAAGATGCCATAGCACCAGCTGTTATAGGTGACATTTACTTATGTACATTAACAACAAACAGACACATTGTTCACCAAAAGAAATAATAACTATAATGATAAAGAGATTCTCCTCGCAGGCAAATCACTGTATGGAATTGTTGCTACAGTTGTCTTGACGCCACTATCTACTTCTGTTATGATCATTAAAAATGATCATGATCAATGATCATTAAAAACACATGTTTAAAATTTATATGAAAATAGGAATAGTTCAAAGCATGAACAGCCCTCGGGGCATACGTTTACATTTCAATCACGTCTCACTTAAAGGAGGAGGAGGTGCAAAAGAGGAGTGACTGCAGCAAGTGGTACATTTTCAGTTCAGGTACGAAGAATCAGATTATAGTCTTCCAGGTTCAGTGACGTCCGATGTACAAGGTACATGCTGTACATCTATATTCAGCTACAAGACGAAAATGGCATTTTTAAAGTAATCACAGCGTTAAAAAACAAAAAAAACAAACAAACATAATCCTATACTGCAGCATACATTAAGCCAGTGACAAAGCAAATTTAAGCCTGTTATTGTTTGTCCTCAGAAAATGTGTGTGCAGCACAAAGTATGGATCAGTCGCTCTTAAGGGCTTACGGAACAAGAAAACAAGAAAAGTCGTGCACTCATCCATACTAATTTCCACACTGGCGATCCCTGTAAAGGAACAGGAAGAGCAAAGTGGGCCTCATTTACATGATCACGGTACACAGTATACACCTCGGACATGTAAACAGCTCTGTGCATTGACTCCCTTCCATGACAACGAAACACTTAGCTCACTTAAATATTCACACATGCTCTAGTTTACAAGGATTATCCATCACCAGTGCCCAAGTGTCCACATTCAGGACACACACTCACTGTTTGGCCGTGTCACATGTATGCACGCAAGGGCTCACTCAACTTGCGTTGACTTGTTTTTCTTACAGTAGAAAAAACACAAAACCAAAAACAAAACACTGCAATTGTAAGAAAACTAAGATCATGTTATACCAGAGCATTATCACGTTCTCGTTGTTATCCCTGTAATAATTAGCGTAACATTTCCTCTGCATCAAAACACAATTGACCAACAGATTTTTGTCTGTATTATTAAGTATGATGACACATCTTGCCAACCTCCAGTCTAAAGCATTTTCAAGTGCTCTAAACAGTGCATACTTTATCAAAGCCCTTTCAATCACATTCAACTTGATTGCATGTGCAGTCCAAAGAAATCGTCCATTTGGCATGTTGGTTCATTTTTAAATATCTACTTAACACAAACAACTACAATTTTAACAGAGAAGATCAAGCTTCAGATAATCACTCCTTCAGGCAAGACTTGGCTTGGGACTGGATATAAGGCACTTGTATTTCTTTACCTTTATCTTTGTACCTACTTTATTCCTAAAAAAAAAAGAAAAAAAGAAGTGATTGGCGCCCACTGCCTGACACTGCACTTTTTTTTTTTTTTTTTTTAAAAGATAATAGATCTGATTGTCAGAGATTCTCTCCTCTTTATTTTCACAAATTCTTACTCTAGTCCTGCTGCCAACCTCATCAACCCAGTCCCTTCCCTCCTTCTTCAATCCACAACCAAGACCTCCCCTTCCACACACACACACGCGCTCGTGCGCATGTATTGCGCCAGTGAACATGATCACCCCACGAACGATGCGAACGAATTGCTGACATAGAAAACAGAAAAGCAGAAACAGTTCAGTGATTGGTTCATGCGGCGGTGCTGAATCAGTACATTCAGATAATGTCCTGTGGTGGTACAGTGGAACAGGCATTTGCATAAGGATCATAAACACAGGCGCAAACACAGATGCACGGCAACATGAACCTCATCATGCGTGTCATTGTCTTGCAGTCATTTACACTTCTTTATTCTCCGCTTCTTAGTCGCTGGCGATGCTGCACAAATGCCACGTCGGTGCAGCCTGTTCTCTGTGCGAGCATATCTCAACCTTTAATTCAATTTTTTTCTATTTTGAGATTTTTTTGTCTACATTTGGTTGAATAGTAAAAATGTAGTGAAATTATGACAAGTAATGTTAATGCAAATGTTGAACTGAAAACTGCTGGAGCTGAGGAACGTATGCAGGGGAGGTTTATGTTCACATCTTAAATAAGGTGACTTGTGAGTGTAGATTCTGTCTGACCAAAATAAACCTATAACTTCTGGAATAATCTCAAAATAGAAAAACTTTGAAGTCCAAAAACAATAGTGGTCATTAGATCTTGACAGCTACCAAAGGCAATATGACGTTGTTTATAGGTTGCAGACTTGCACAGTTCAGAGACCAGTTGGGAGTTTTGAATTGCTAATGTGACCCTCATCTGTCCAAATACCTTCACAACCCCTAAAATGAAGAGTCTGGGTGTATAAAAAGGCTGCGCCTATCTTTCTTTTATCGGCTATGGTTAAAAATATGCTGCGGCTCAAACGGAGCTGTCAGTCCGCACTCTGCCCTCTCTAACTATAGCATTTGTCAGGGTCCTTTCACACCTGCCTTGTTCAGTGGCACTGATTTGAACCCAAGATTGGTTTTCACTTTTCTGTTTTTAGTTGGCCCAGGTGTGAACTATGTAGCACCGGGTGTGGACCGAAACAACCTTGGCAATGCCCACCCATCCATTCATTATCTATAGTCGCTTCCTCTTGTGCACAGGGTCACAGGAGCGTATCCCAAGAGCACCACAGAGAGGTTTGCAGAGCAGGGTGGGGCTCCGCCACGTTGTGGTCCAAACTATGATCATCTTTTGTAGGTTTGTGCAGTTCGATCGCATATAGCAGATTTCCTGCAGACTGGTTCTCAGTTTCACGCAGCTTGTACATTTTTGTCCGCCTTCACTGCTGCCACATCTCACAAAAATATACACTATGTACTATACCACTCTGCACGTATGTGGTGGTATACAGTTACGGCTGACTTCCCTCAGAACACAGCCAATGTGCCATCTGGGGGGATGTTGACCAGGATACGTTTATGAGACAACGGAAATAAAATCTTGGTGTGGAACTGGACCAAATCAGTCACCACCCCCGAGGTGAACCCTGATTCCTCTAAATAATAGGTGATGCTTCCTTTGGGGGCCCTTTCCCGGAGATATTAATCGATTATGATGTTCCTATGTCCAGTACTGGTGCTGAAATATTAACTAGCAAATCACATGGCTGAACAGGGTCCATCTATCCTCTCACTCATATTCCGTAATCCTATTTTCTCTCCCCCGCCGCCCACCCCTCACACTTCGCCAAATGCCCTACAGTTTTGTCATATCCCCAGACCTCAACTGTTTCTTTAAAAAAGGCAAAAGTAGGGCTTCTTCCATGGCAGTCGTGAAGGCAACCGGTGACTGTTTCCCCCAGAGATGCCAAAGTACATTGGTTCAGAGATAAAAACAGAAAGGACTCAATCTCTGTCCCCCTCAGCTTCCCGCTCTCCTTGCATACTTTGACCCTCCCTTAGTGGGAAAGAGGAGCTCGCTTTGTCACCGAGGCTCGCTCAAAATAAAACCGCTACCCGCGCTTGCACTTCACAAGTTGACAGAACAACTCTTCCTTAAAAAAACAACAACGCACCCTTTCATCTTTAAATAATCTCCCCTCCTTTATTTGCCAACAAGCGTTTCAAATGCTGTCAAATATGTTTTTTCCCCACCTGCGTGGAAGTTGGTTTAAAAATACAAGGAAGTGACGAGAACGGTGATAACAAGAGTCGTTTGTTATCTGCCTATCCTCAGTTCACACAATAGACAGATATGGGGTGAGGCAAAAAGATCGTAAAATCACCAGGGACAAAAAACTTTTAAATCTATTTCTGATTCCGTTCTGGTTTGAAATGTGATATCATGCCAATGCGCCAATAAAACAGCTCTCAACCTCTGAGAGACTACTGGACACAGTACAATATCAGAGAAACAGTGTGTACTGGAACCCACCAATCCACACCATGGCTGAGAATCGCTGTGCCGGCCATTGTCTGAATCAACGATCCAAATGTAAAGTGAATTGATCCTGGGCCTGGGACTTTTCTGTGTGGCAGTTATGTCATGTTCTCCCCTGTGTTTACGATATCGAACTGCAACAATTTTGGATTCTCTCCTAGTGGCTCACTCCAGCTGTGATTTGATCCTGGGCCTGGGACAGTCCAAAAACATGCATGTGAGGCGAATTGCGAACTCTTAATTGTCGAGGGGTGTGCATGAGTGTGAATGGTTGTATGTCTTTTTTCTTTTTCTGTATGTCTTTCGATGTGAACCTGTGACGAACTGGCGACTTGTCCAGGGTTTACCATGGGCTTCACCCCATGAGAATTGGGATAGGAAGTAAGTGGGTATAGAGGATGGATGGATGGTTGATGGATGGATAACAAATCTCACCTTAAAATGAGTCAATCATACATAGTTTATGGATTATTTATTGGATTTATTACTTACCTTTTGCCATTTGTCATTACAATTATTCACCATTCAATTGGATGTCCCCTCACTATATTCAGTACATTTTCAATCAGTAAGGAGAATCATATATTTCAGTTATTTTGGTTGAGTTTGTTCCTGACAACATAAGGCTTCCTGTGTCTTTCCAAAGTCAGGCTGGGGAATGGAACAGCCACTGTTCTTTCTTCTTCTTTGAATGAGGAATCATTGTCCAGTTCTGATTAAAAAAAAAAAAAAAAATGTGGTCATCCACACTTGCACTAAAACCTCTGTTTTGCTACAGGGCAGGGCCACCGCCATTGTCCATTGGCACCATGATAGTGGCCACCAGTGGTAGAAAGGTGCAGTGCAATTACTTGTCCAAAATAGCAAGCAAAGTTGACACACTAGACCTAGAAGCAGTAATTATTCCCTGCGACCGCACCGTCATTGCGATGTTTAGACTGTATTTGTTTGCTGGACGGCAGATCTACATAGGCGGCAGAGTGGTTTGAGAATTAGGTCATGACGTTGGCTGTTGTTTGAGTAACTTCAGGAGTACCGAAAGTCACTCACTATGCATTTCAGTGTGTTTATTCTATATTAAGGACTCAATGACACTCTTGTAAATTGAGACTCTGTTCATTATCTATGTAGGCTGTCCTCGAAACTCCAACAATGTGTTGCCACTTTTGGTTTCCAGTCTGACAGTCTTGTCTAGCCACAGGGCAGACGAGCTACTAGCGCTGACGTGGTGAGCAGTGACGCTGCCCTATATAACATTCTCCTCAGTGGTGGTGGATCTCATCAAAACAATAGAAGTTGACATGCCAGATCTACATAGTGGTCATTAGATTAAAAGATGTTTCCCCAACTTTTAATAAGACAAGTTTGGTTCAGCTCCACATTTAGCCTCTTAACTTGGGGGTATAACTTGGGGGTATAACTTGGGGGCACATAAATACCTTAAATCCCTGCAGGCTTGTTTGGTCTGTAAAACAAGTAAAAGTTGTGGGTATTGTTGAACGTTTTGATAACGGTATGGACAATCTTTAAACATTCTTGAAGCCAAAATTTGAGATACATTTGGTTCATCATCCCTCATCATCTTGCAACAGTTTTGCTTTGAGATGCTGATTCCGAAGAGAAATGATCAAAGTTCATTGGTCTTCGAGTCTTTCAAGACCTTCATTAAGCACCAACCAAAACCAATCCCAAGAAGCGCCCTTCCTGCAACATCACACAAACCGACATGCAGAAAACAAAAAGAAACAACTGTGAAGTTTGCTTAGTTTTGCATTTACAGTAGTGATCACATCATTGAGAATTCCTGGAGGGGATGAACTGGCATTCCCAGGCCCACAGTGTTTGAACAAACAAATCATTCTGGGCCCAAGATCAGAATTGAACGGATATAGAGTCTACAGTCCACATTTGCATGGGTACAGTGTAAAGCCTTAATGGGTAGTAGTTTATAGTTTATGGAGTATCTCTCTGCATGTCTGAGTGCGAGCAGGCGGCGACTTGCCAAATAAACAAAAATCACTGCATCCATTAAAGACTGTCAATGTCAGCCAAACTTTATACCGTCCACTTATAATTGCATACATTATGCATATATGTATATGCATGTATGTATGTATGTATGTATGTATGTATGTAGACTTACATACAGCAACTACATACAGACACATATGTATACATATGCATATATGTAGAGTTACATACAATACACGAAAACCAATCTTGTACGTAATCCTACTTTGCATTGATCATTCAACTGTTTGACAAACCTATTTCCCCCAAAGAAGCACGCAGTTGTAACTTTGATGTAAAGTAGGATTTAACAGACATTTCTTGTTGGATTTAATTTATTTTGTATGTATTATTTGGGTTATATATGTATATTTAATATATAAAACTTTCTATCTTAATCTACAATCTATCAACTTTTTTTTAACAAAGGAGGACTTCCTACAACAAATGGCAATTTTTGGGGTATATTTAACACAGCAAAGCACGCACATAATGACGACTACTAGTAATACTTTGATATATAATAAATGGAGCAACATAAATTTGCATTTGAAAGCAAGTGAGATTAGGGGCCAGGTTAACAGTTTTGGCATATCTGGGTTGACTCTACACTGTGCCAAGAAGGAGGAGGAGCTCGCAGTCAAGAAGACATCTCATTTCTTCTATTTCAATAGCAGTGTATGATGAAATCTGAAGGGAGCTCCATAAAGAAGCTCCTGTGGAGTGTTTTTTCATGGTGTACATCTTTACATCGTTACATTTAATATAAGAGCTTCACTTTAACAACCAACAAACTCAATTTGAAAAATTAGATGTGAATTGAGGAGAGGTCTGTCATGTTAATCCAAAGATTCTGAGGGGAAAAAAACAGAAAGAATTGCAGACAGCAAAGAAAAGACTGCTCTGCCCCTTATATAAAAACTATGATAATCAACCCATTGCCTAGCAACAGAGGATTCCATAGCAACTGTGCAGCATTTTCCCCACAGTGTTGCAGGAGCAGCGTGATGATTTATCCAGTTGTCTGTGTTTGTTTTTGTTTTCAATGGCAATGCTGCTCTCAAGAAAGCCCTTAAAAAAATCAAATGAAAAAAAATATGTTAATGACGCAGAACTGATTTAATGCAGAAGCCTGATACAAGCTTTCTTTCATGACGCAACGAAAACTCAGTGAGGTAGGCCTTTAATTGCCGATAAACTGTTGCCAGCAGGGAACAAGGTCACATTTAACTGAAATGATTAATGCAGACTCTCAAGACGAATTCTCCCTCGTGATTTAGAGATTTGAATCATTTCACTTCAGTGCCTTGTCAACGGGAAGTGTCTTGCATGCCGTGTGAACAATGCAGACGGCCGCGATATTTATAACACTTAACACCCTTTGGGCATTCACATTAGAGGGGCGTGTACAAGGGACGGGCTCGAGAACAATTGTAAATAACTGCGCCCTGATTGATGGCTGGTGATTTGAAGAGATATAACAAACTGAGTCATGATCACAGGCATACATCAATAAGTCGGAGGATGGAAACATCTAATGTCATCGCTATGAAAATGGTGGGCGGGTGCTACCAGTATCTACGCTGACTGCTGTGGATGTAGACTGCAGACTGTATTGTCTGTATTAGCTTTCATACAGACAACACAACCCAAATGTTGATTTTGCTGAACTAATTTGATATGTGTTAACACATATCTGCAGAAGTCCAGAAGGTGGATCTGCTTTAGGTTTCCTGGTTTCACTCTGACATGCGAGGCTCACATCAGAAAGACGCGACAGCCAGTGGGACATCAGGAAACAGGAATTGACATTGAAATGGAATTTTCTGATGGGAACATAATGGCAAACATGAGACAGCTTGGAAGCCATGCTCTCGAGAATTGCATGGAAGTACATAAAATGGAATAGTTCATAGCATTCCTGAGCCCGCCTCATGCCAGTTCTCAGCAAATGCATGTAGACTGACAAACACATTCACACCTACGGGCGCTGTGGAGTTTCCAGTTGACCTACAATCTGCATGTCTTTGGACTGTGGGAGGAAACTGGAGCCACTGAGTGAATACATGAAAGCCAGGCAGAATTAACCCTTTGCAGGAAATGCCCCGAAATACGTCATCCCTTGCTTCCAAATGAAAAGCTGGATTGCCTGAACAAAATAAGCAGCATGGCATTTCTCCCAAGAGGGAGTTGGTTGCACAAACACCACCAAACCAAAGGTAAACATTAAGCGTGCCGCCGTGGAAAACAAGGAAACAGGAAAGCGCTGTGTGACATTAGCTGCGGCTTCCGGATAAAGGAGCGGCATGAAAGCAGCTCTCGAGAGGAGTGAGAGAGGACGGCGGAGATGGCGAAAAAAGAAAATGATGAGGGAGAGCAGGGGAGCAGAGGCAGTACATCACAGGAAGCCGGAGAGACAGAGGATAAGTAAAGGTGGCCTCATCTTATCGTCCTATCCTGTCACAAACCTTGCACCTGATATATGAAGCCTACTTAGATCCCGCACTACAAAGCTGCATGTGAACAATGCTTCGCACTTACACACAGCCGCACCGTCAGTGAATTATGAAACACGGCGCATATTACTGGCCGCCTCTCTAACTCATAAATTATGGTCCTGTGCGGAACGCTCCGAAAGGAGGAGGCGCAAATCACAAGAAGGTTAAGGTTGGGTTTCGCTTCCGGACCAGAACTCACAAAGACACGACTTTAATGAGTAGAAAAAGTTCAATGCTCTTTGTGAGTAGAAACATTTGAAAACAGAAAAAAAAAAACATGCATCCGTGGCGATGCATGAATGGAGATCAACTCTGATTCTTCAGAGTTCAAACGTGCAACAATTCTGATATACTAATACACCATTCCAGTGGAAACGATGGGTATGTTCTGATCCAAAGACTGTTTTCACTTATTATTTCAATCAGATATAAAATCAGACCATACAGTCCAGGCGCTTGAGGAGAGAGTGGGCTCTCGGCAGCTTTTACCCTGGAGCAATTTGGAGTCTTACTGGCATTACTCATTTAACAGTACTCCATGATCATACCTATGATTAATTTACTCATAGACCTCATTTGTAAAGGGAGTTACACATTGTTTCAAGCGCAGCCACTGATACTTGCATGAGAACTTAAAAAGTGGTTCTGCAAGCATGTGAGAAAAGTGAAATTTTTATGGTTTGATGATTTGTTTATCATCATTATTATTATTATTATTATTATTATTATTATTATTATTATTATTATTATTATTATTATTTTATTTCTGAAATCAAGTGAGAAACAAAATATTTTGTCTTGTTCTTGGGCCATCAGCTTGATCTGAAATAATTTGATCTTGACTGTCATGATGCCCATAGCTTTAACCTTTCCTGCCCAGTAAAATCCCACTTTACTCGCATGTTGGAGACCGTTTGCATAATTATATTAGCACATTGTAATTACCTACGGATCCTCCTCAAAGATCACGCCTAACATCTCCCAAGAGAGTGAGATTCATGAATTCCTTCTTTATTAATTTGTGGCCATTAAACTGTGAACGTGTGAGGGAACAGGGGAGGGCCGCGTTGTTGCCACTTTGTCACTTTGACAAATGACTTAAATTGCTTCTGATTCTTTTTACTCTTGTCAATGTTGTTATGACAATTACAGGGAGGGAAAAATGAGAATAAAGACAAACATGGACCATAAACGCGACACACTGAGATGCCCCAAAGGCTTGCGGACTGGAGAAAAACATAAATAGAATAATTATTCTCTGTGTAGCAGCTTTGAAAAAAAGGTGCAAACATTTGAATTTTCAAAAAGTGAGGATAAATGGCATGTTCTAAACCATCTATCTATCTATCTATCTATCTATCTATCTATCTATCTATCTATCTATCTATCGTTCTATCTATCGTTCTATCTATCTATCGTTCTATCGTTCTATCTATCTATCTATGTGAATTTGACTCTGTATGGGAGGGTGGGGGTGTTAAAATCCAATTATCTTGCAAGGTCTATTTACATTATAACTTAAATGTTACTGCCATCAGACTAACAACAGACAATATAAGCATTATAAGTCATAATAACATTAAGATTTCACTCCTGTTCCACCAACTAGCTCCACCACTGTTGTTCATACTGTAGCATCTTTTGACTTTGACTGGTCCCTGCTCCTTTGGTACAGAATTGTTGATTGTTGTATTTCAATGACGTAGAAGTCGAATGACCATGTAGACTAAGTTTGTATTGATTTGCAGATACGTATATATCCTTGTTAGGACCACATATGAATACTATAATAACTAATTTGAAAAAAAAGAGAAAAAAAATGGCTAAGGGTCACATATGGGCAAAAAACAAACAACAACTTAGATTAGGGCCACTTCTGCCATCTAGAGTGAAGCGTTCACAAAAGCACACAAAGGGGACCAAGAAAGTCACACAATGCAGGGACGGGATTAAAAAAAGAAACTTTGAAGGAAATTTAAGAAAGAGAAACCAACACACATCTTAGCCAAAATGAGAGAAATAATTTTAAATGGTGACAAACTGAAGTCAGTAGAGGTGGATAACGCCACCGCAAATAACAGACTCAAAAAAACAAGGGGGGAATAACAGCATATCAAAAGCGTGAATGTAAAGTCAGGGAAACAAAATAGACTTGCAGACCAAAGGAAGAGGCAGAATCAAAAGGAAGAGAGCCGATGTGTGTCGAGGCGCTTCAAAGACCCGTCGGAGGAAGATGGAGAGAAACCGAGACAGCGTGCTGAGTGAAAAACACCTTCACACATCAGAAGTTTGATCTGTGCGTCTGTGTTTCAGCTGCAGAGTCATGTGATCTTCTGGGCATTACGGGAGGGGGTCAGTTTCAAATGGTTTTAATGGAGACCAAATGGCATAAATGACACACCTCACGGAAACCATGGAAGCAATGAGAGGAGATGGTCTAGTAAGAGGGGAGTTGTTAGCGTTCATTCAAAAATGAGATTTTATGCTGTTATTTCTCACACCACCTTGTGGACTCAGGGTCTGGGTTTGTTTTACTTTCTGACCAAATCACTCTGGATATTCAGCACCATTCTAAAAAAGCAGCTCATATGTAAATATTGGCTGCTTTGGTGCACCAGGCTGATCTTGGGTGCCTTTATCTATGAGGCAGAGATTTGGCTAAAAACACGGTGTCATGGAGCAGGCACACCAAATTTAACAATAAGTGTAAAGTTGTGTTGAAATGTAATTCATTTCTCAAACAAAACAGGAGATCTGGCTGCATGGCTGCAAGATGGATGTGGCGAACTGTTGTTGTAGGATTGCAAATAGACTTCTGCTTTATGCAAAGTTGCAAAGTAGTTCATCAAGAAAGTCAAGTCAACTTTTAAAAACTTGGCCGTACTGGTGAAATATGTAGCACTGTTGCTGTTACAACACTGCCTAATGTTGATCTTAAATGTTTCTGAAAAGAGTCAGAGAGCCCGTTCTGGTCATCTTATTTTATACCCAAATATCTTTCCATGAAGTACCAACTGATATTAAGAAGACATGCAGTCTAATCGTAAAGCCACAGGGACATGAAAACACAGCAGCATGTGACATGATGGCCATTTGGGAGTCCATTGGATTGAATTCATACTGTCCATTAAACTCCAGAAGAGCCACCAGTCTGAATGCACACACTGGTGAGTAACCACCTTTTCAGTGAAGGAACACACTGTGATGTTGCGAGGATCATAGGCAGTCTGATTATGGACCAACTGCAGCGTTGCAAACAACTTGAAGCAACATTATTCCCGAAGGTCTGCATCTTTGATTGCACCTGGGGACTCAGCCACAGTGTGCTCACTCAATGCCAATGGATCTTCTTCTGAGAACATACAGTTGAAAAACAGTGTGGACAAACAGCTGGCTAAATGAGTTCTGTTGATAGCAAAGCTCGATGTGAACATATACTTATATTTTGCTTCAGCCTTGTTGTGCATTACTATGCATGAGCCAGGTAGTGCTGCGGCCGTTAAGGGGAATAGATCAGAAACCACGTCAACATTAGAGCCTAAAGACATAATTAACACCTTACCTTTAAATGGTTTTGGTGCTTGTAAAAAAATATTTCACTTGTCCTTCATGGAAAAGGAAAGGTGAGGCTCCCAACAATAAAAAACAAAGTAAACCTTGGAAAGTCGTTGGAGGTGTGTGCAATATCCAGCACAAGCCAGTGAGGTATCTGCATTACCAGTGGACACAGGTGCTGAGCGTACATCCCACTGGTGTGAAAGGCATTGCAGCCCCGAGGCTAGCTGATTGGATGCTGAATAGACAGTCAGTCAGGAGTAGATAAAACCCTTTAACGCCCTTGTCTGCTTCTACATAATGAGGAAATGCTTTCAATTACTACCACAACCAGACTGTCCTTCTTCCCGTTGGTCAAGTCATATTCTGTTAAGCTGAAAATGATCCACATAGAGGCTTTCCAAGATGGATCTGCAATTCAGTAGCCATGCACTATACATCAATGTCGGTAATGATCATAAAAGAATTAATCTGTGCATACAAACATACAATGCTGTGCGGGATTTATCACAACATTTTACAAGTTGCTCCTGTGCATTATTAGTATTATTCTAGTTTCAAGGACAAGGTTCGGCATTTATTGTGGAACTCCTGAATTAGATTGTTCTTAAATCAGGGACTCATGCACCCAAAATTCCAATATGTTCTGCTGGATGAACACATATCTATCACCACGATCCACCATCCTTTCTAACTTCAAGAGCAAGCTGGATAGATTTTCTGAAACAATGAGGTGGAGGTGAAAATCAATTGTCATTAGGATGTTTGACCTTTAAGTTGGTCTTGTGTGCCGGGTTTTTGGGTGCACCACCAATACCATGGCTCACTTCTCTTATATTGCATGGAAACTTTATGTATGTATGTTATTTGGGGGATCAATCTTGAACAGTATTTCCAAGCAGCGGAATTGACGACACCTGCCTGCAGATGCTGCAACAAACATCATTTCTCTCATTGTTTATCTGCGTGGAACAACCGGAGAGATGCAGTGTGCCCTTCGTAAGTCAGGGGTGGCTGCGTCAAGGGTACGACTATCATCAATCTCAGCAGGTTAAAAAAAAAAGAAAGAAAAGAAAGAAAAACAAGTAAGCCACTGTGGTCCAAACAAGGAGATGTGGGAAGGGGAAATAAAAATGCCCTGCATGCAGGATGCCTCACCAGACCTGACCCAGGCTTTTTCCTTTTTTCCTTCTTTCTTTTTTTTGCGCTTTGCAGACCACTGCAATACATTGTGCTGCAATTCTATCAGCATTTTTCTCCTTCATTTCAAAGTTGCTGAAAACAACACTTTGAATGGGAAGATGAAGTATGTCTCTTCTCCTGCATGCTATCTCTCAGCATTCCCTCCCTCCTCCCTCCTCCCTCTCTCTCTCCCTCCCTGCCTGCCTACATGCACACCTCATTTAATTCAAATAGAAAATCTAAGTGGAGGGAAAGGGGAAAAGTGCCTGGCTGGAGCGTTTTCCCTGTGTTTCCTCTGAAATAAATCACCGGCCGCTCTCTCTTCATCAGGATAGATATCACTTGTACATGCCCCAACATCCATTCTGGGCTTCTGACAACATGCTCCCCCGTTTTGCGCTGAATTGGCATTACTCAGAGACAGAGTTACGGCGGGCCAAGCTATCGACTCCAATGCAAAACAGGCCACCATTTGACATGTGGCAGCATGAAGACTAAGATATTGTCCTCAGTATTGCAAAAGTGTCCACCGGTCTGGGGAGAACAGCTGCCATAAATCACCTAAGAGCAGCATGTTGCCTGAAAGCAGGTTGCAAAAGAGATGCCCTGCGAAGCATCCATCAGCGGCCACGTCCGTGCAAATCCATAGTGTGGGAAGTGGAAGTCTGAAAATAGCTGCATGCAGGTTTGAGGCGTTTAGTCACATGCATCCCAGACACAAAGGGAAGCCTCATACTGTATCTGTTCTGCTTCCATTACGCACACGGTAGTGGACTCCCGAGTGCTGCAGCTTCTTGCTTCCACTCCTGTGTCTGGACTCTCCCTTTCATATTCGGTCAATTAAGTTTCTATTCTGCTCACCTGCCCCACTGCAGCTGATCTGCAGTTTCACAGCTACATTTACTGCTTTTCCATTACAAACAACATCAAGCTGCAGCTGGGACCCATTTGGGTCAATGGGAAATAAGATCGGTAAAACCCATGCCTGCGTCTGGCAGACTGCGGCAGGTGACCATACTCCTGATGACACGGCTGCAGGCTAAACTGGCAGTGAGCTGCATCAGACTGGTGAAATGAAAAGGGATGCAGGTGCTTAGGTTTATGACCACAAGCTGCCATAGCGATAGAGTTTGATCCTCGCATCCCTACAACGCTGGCCCCTATCGATGCCTTTTTTATGCCGGTTATCGTAAACTGTACGCTAATGTGCCTTCAGTTTAAAGCATTAAAGGTTGAGTCGGATTCCTACACGAGACACATTTGATGACAGCTCGTTCCAGGCAGACAGGGCCCTTAAAATGCAGCCTGGATAACGCTGGCACTGTGAGCCGATATGGAGGCGAGACTGGGCATACATTTGCACATGAGCCGAGAGAGCCAGTACATACAGTACTCAGAGAAAGTGTGAATCTGATTCGCAGTGCCCAAGTAACATCTAGCTGCTAAGTAGCAAATAAGTGGTAATTAACAATGTGTGCAGCAGTGGGGCTTACAAAGATTCATATAAATATTGCTGACATGATGCCAATGCTAATGCTATCAGGTTTTCACTTTGCCACGGTGTGAGTCAGCACCCCTCCCACCTCCCCCACTAATGCACATTTAAAGATCACAAAGGCTTTTTTTTGGCCCATTCTGTCTGAAAATAGTCATAGTGCCTAACATTTCAAAGGGATCTATTAGCATAAAGTGGAGGAGAAAATACAGATGTATATTCCAAGTTTCAAAAAAGCACTGAAAATGTAAGTAACTAAGCAAGAGTGGCCATTTTGCACCAAGTATCTTCAATAGCGCAGAATGTGGTTTTACACTGGATTTCATGACTCAAGCTACTGTTAACTGCAGTATTTTTTTTCATTCTCATTAATCTAAACTACATGTAAAGTTTTCTTCTGTTTAGGTCAAAAAGATTCCAGCTGCTTCTTTTCAGCTTTTTGGCTGCTACTAAATGGAACCTAACTCTAATATTTATTTTCTTCCATTCGCAGCTGAACATGCAGCAACTCCTTGTCAAATATGGCGGCACAAAAAATGGGCTACTTGACCATGCTTGTATTTTAATGGTTGCTATTTTGACAAATCAAATGCAGTGTAGAACAGCTGGAAATTTAGATTAGGGTAGAAGTGGTTGATACTTTAAAAGCAGACACTGGACTCTGTGATGAACATAATATTCAGACAAACGATTGAAAGTAAAATGGAAGTTTTTCTAATTGCCTCTACTGTACATTGTGTACAAATTTCACAAAGTGATTCGAAACAATCCGGACCGCAGTGTGCCTTGAGATTTTGGCTGGTCTACAACAAAGAGCTCAACAGTCGCTGATCTATGCTGCTGCCTTGTCCTCAAACACTTGCACTTTGTCTGTTCAGCCAAAAGGTCGGCGAACGTTCACAAAAACATCTCTCATGTAAAACACTTTGCCTCTCTGAGGCTATTTATTACCCACCGTAATCACAGAACAAACTCTCCAATGCCATTTTTTTCCCGCTGTCACGTGGATTTCTAAAAACCTGCAGGGCTCTCTGCACCAATTGACACCACTTCATAAATTATCCCAGCACAGCACCTTCTGTTAGACATTTACAGCCACTCCACTTTCTTTGTCATCCTGTTTATGCATATCCTCAATATGCTCTGCGAAATTCATTTTCCCTCGCCCCTGCATAAGTGACAGAACACTATTTAATACAGACTGGGCCAGTATCACAGTTTATTACACCAGACAAGGACAAAGTAAGGAAGCGCAGTAGCTTAGGGAAGAATCAGAGAACAGTGTTTGTGCTGATAATCAGAATTATTTTACCATGTTCTGTGTGGGAAAGAGAGAGCGGCAACGTGAATGCTGACATCATCAACTACGGCTGCGAGGGAGCGGAATAGAGTGAAAAAGTCGAGTTTGCAAACATCTACTACAAATATGAGCTGTCTAGAAACACAGTGTAAGTAAATGTGCCAACTAAGGAATAGAAAAAGTAAAGGAGTCTTTCTTTCTGATTCCCCCTTCCCTAAAGTATCAAACTTTTCTTACCTAATGCATTTAACCTCTTCAGCTCATATTTACTGAAACACGGCCACACTCTTCAGGCCACACTGGTTTGTTTTGATGTTAGTTTCTGAGGTTTGATTGCCACAAGCCAATTGTAATTAAGTTTGAAGTGTTATAAACATCAGTTGAAGAGAAAAATTTAGACTTTTTTTTAGTTTCAGAAAGGTGCACAATTGAAACCTATATTGTCCTTGAAAAATATACAGTATATACTATATGCAGTAAATGAGCCAATAGACACCACTTTTCTATCACACACTATCTGCCAGCATTTACCAAACTCAGAAGCTCAGGAGTTGGCATGTTTGGGGTAAGGAGGGAGATCTGGGCCATTTGTACTTTTTCTTCTGAGGTAAGAGTCAAAAAGGGGTTGAAAGGTGATTGTGAAGTAATGTTCGGGCATGTAAAGCTACATTAAAGATTTACACACATACCATTCACAATTGCACTGAATAGTTGTCATTTGAATGTCTAAACACATACAACATATGATTATACAAAGTAAAATCACAACTGACAGCAGCCGGAGTCCTTCCTGTAATCTTAAAGGACAGTTAGATTTAGTGAAAAAAAAAGAAAAAGTCCTCTTCAATTCAGTATCAGTATTCAGTTCAGAACTGAAGGAGGCTTTCGGATGAAATGTCTTCAAGACAGCAAAATCAGTCCAGTTGCCTCAACTAAATCTCCAAGTACTCCAAGTACTCCAAGTAAAAAAAAAAAAAAAATACTGCGGTGCCCTGAACGACTGAGAACCTTCACGGACAATACAGCCAGACCAATCAGCATCTGGGATATTAGGGTTTAGTGGTGATGTGCTCTACTTTCAGGTGCCTTTGGACAGTATTTGATTTTCAGTCCAGCCCTGCTGGCAGTAAACAGATCCAATTGGCCTGTGTAGCCTTTTTTTTCTTTCTTATTTAACTGGCCTTGTTATGCCAGTAATGGTCATGGGATGTTGGTTGAAAAAGAAGCCAGTTCAGGAATAGTCCACCAGTATTTCAGTAAACCATCCTCTTCTTGGCTAAAGCAGTAGTGTGAAATGTATGCCGCACCCCTGGCGCAAATGTCATTTTGTCTCATGAATCCACAATAAAGGTCACGAGTCAGTGTTGTTTCATTGACTGTCAGAGTGCTTTCGAACAAGGTCATGGACTGCAGACACCTTGCAGTGATGAGGACCATCAATCTAGTCCGAGAACAACCTCAATTCCAGGAAAAGATGAGAATCATCTACAAGGGGTTGACGTGAGCGAGGCGTCTTACATTGTATTCTGACTTTTCCCGGTGTTAGAGCTCCATCATCAGCATATTTCTTTGACGTTAATCAGGACAGCATTCTCAGTTTGTCAACTCCGATCATACTTTAGTCAACGAAGAAGAAAATGTCAGGCAAGTTGTGCATCCAAGAATTATCTGCTTAAATTTAGGACCAGACTTAAAGCAATTTGTTCTTCTCCTTATAAACCCATCTTTGATAGGCCGGAGACAAGGTGATTTCACTGATTCCACAGTTCTCAAGCAGATTGATTTCTATAATGGTATTGATTTAGAAACCCTAATGATGTCAACACATGTAGACAAGTACAGTATATGTTCTGTGTCTTATCTGCTGTGATGCACAACTTTGTGTGACTGTACCATAAATACAGACTCCTACTAAAAGTAAAAAAAAAAAAAGATAAAAATAAATGTACACAAATTTCAAGAAAAGAAAAATGTGAACATTTAATTTCACAAAAATGTGATTTTTCCACCTCTTGAAATTGTAGAGACCAAACGTAATTTCTTTCAATCCATTATGTTTGATTGAGTATTAAAAATATTTATCCAAATCTTTTCTTGAAGTCTTTATACTTTTTTGGGTGGCTGACAGTGTGTAAAATATGAAAATAATCTCAAACAAATAATCGGCCAAGAAAATAACGCAATGCAATGCAGCAGATGTATGTGGTCCCTGTGAGAACCAATGCTCTATCTCAGGGATTGAAATGGACGGGCAGAACTGAGTCATGACATGTTTCCAGTCAGGACGTATCGTGAAGGCCTGTGGAAACACTTAGGAGTCGGTGTTTCCCGTAGCGTCCTCTAAGAAACCTAGTTCGACGCCATAGGCGGAGGCCGAACGGGACAGGACTATCTCATCATCTGGATCAAGATAAACAGGGCTGGAGGGGCATTACTTCTACATAAGCTTCCAGGGAAGAGCTCCGTTTATACTTTGCATCTTTGAACAGTGGATAGTACAGCAGGGTTGAGGAGAAGGCATCAGATAACCAATAGTTTACTGGTAGTGCTAGGGCTGGCGAGCTCTTGGAGGCAGATTTTTATCTCCGCCTGGCTACAGGCCTGGTGCAAGGGTTTTATTTGTATGCTACAGCAGCTAGTCTCTGGAACATAAATTATTTTCAGGCAAATACCGGTATTTTAAAACATCTGCAGCTTTGTTACACATGCACACCTGAAGAAGCTAGAACAACATGAGTGGACCTAAATTCCAGTGGCCGTTTTTATAACTAGAAGATGAATTTGCCGGATGAAGCTCGCTAAAGTGGCTTCTTAAGCTATACACACGCTTCATTATATCTTAAAATTCAGGGTCTCTTCTAATATTAGAGAAACTTTTTTCCCAGTTCAATCACTCATCACTCACTAATTGCAGAGAAGACCAGGATCCACACTTCAGTACTGACTAGAAGCCAAAATAAAACGAGAGTTCTAATTAATTGCGGATGTGCTTGCACATGTCTACCAGCCTGAACGTCTTGGAGTTCTTGGAAATTTTCACCGATGGCTGATAAAGATACACTAATGCCAGTCTCACATGTAAGGGGAGCAAATATGAATGCATGCATACGTCCTATTATATTTGCAGTCTTTCTAGATGCTATGAAACCTCCTGTGTTTTCTTGGAAGTCACGGAAGGGACTAACAGAAGGCACATTAAGCCGTCATCATTAAACCTTTAGAGCTGTCTCAAAGCGTGACGTCAAGTACAAAGGAATTGTGCTACCAGGGCAACTTGAGTGAAGTGGATGAATCAATTTACTTTTTGGAAAAGTTGCAAACTCAGAATAAGGTTTTTTGTGATTCTTTGTATGGAAAATTGCCCACATTAAGACCCAGTCCAAAAAAATACAATCTTATTTATTTTTATTTTTTTAATAATCTATCTATAATCTATCTATAAAATAATCTGGTTCATATGCAAAAGCATAAATTGGCTTTGGGTCAGTGTCAAATAGAGAAAAACAGGTGGCAATATAACTTGAAAGAGGTGTTGTTGGCCTATAAAAAGCCATATAAGGAAAAGTAGACAAAGAAGTTGAAACACAGGGGAATGCCATCTGAACTAAAGCAGATATGGTTAGATTAGTTACATTAGCAACTAAATTAAATCACTGATTAATTGCTGAAATAGTGTAATCATCATTTGCCAGAAATATAAAAAGACACTCAATCAGGTGTGAATGTTGCCACATGGGTGGACTAGTATGAGCTGCTAGAATCTGGGGACATTTTCACCCTGGCAGGGTGGTCAGTGATTCACTGTCTCACTGGCACCTGGCACAAGATTTTCTTATGACAAATTTTGGTGGTTTACTGGCAGTAAATGTGAAATTGGTGGTGGAATTGAAACGTCATATGCAGTTTCTACATCGCCATTTTCCCCCTTGTTGGCAAATTGGTCTGAAATGCTCAGGAAACATTGTGCTTTCTTAATCTGCGTTCTGGTTACCAGCACTGTTGTCTGTGGTGAGGGTAAATAGGAATTTGTTTAAATTGCGATCATAATCTATATCTAGGTAAAGGCCAAAAAGAAAGACAAACAAATCTAACAGAAAAAGCAAAATAAAATTATATGAAACAGAATCAGAATACTAATTACTCGATTATAATAATATTTCCCAGGTGAAATTGCTTATGTTATAGCAAGCAAGCAAAGAAAAGCCAACTAAGACTGAGAAAGGAAACTAAGCTAAACGCTCTGGGCAAAAGTGAAAAGAAAACAAGAGAAATCAACAGCATTGGCAAACTAACAAGGCTGTCTTACAGAATAATATCACAGAACTATTGTCATAAAATGTCTTTAAATAGAAATTGACTAGTTTGAAAAAATCCAACATATAGAAGTGCAAAATCATATGCCATACAAATTTGCATGGGGAAGTTCTACTAAGATATATGTGTAGTTGTTCTTGAATTCCACTACATCTCACGGTTCGTTGGGTTATGCTTTAGACAATTACCAAGATCGCAACTCTCTTTATGGCCACTCCAAACGACGCGCGTCCCCATTCAAACGAGCCAGTTGTCATTTCAGGTGTTGTTGTTTGCTCAGCTGTCAGTAGCCGCAGTTGGTGTCTCGCATAAAAGCCAAATTAAAATCCTCTCTGTTGAATCTCCAGGGCTGGAGGTCGTCAGCAGTTGTGTCAGGACAGTGGTGGCTGACTGATGTTGGAAATATCAAGACATGATGGACCGCAGCTCCCTGGCCTGAGGGTAAAACGCAGAGCTACTCTCCGGCTGGGATACTCGCTCTTTCAAAACTTGTGCCACCCACTCCCTCGCATTCACAGACTGCTGGAGCAGGCAAATATCTGAGCTGCCGACACCGAGGGAAGACATGCTGTCACTGCCTTCGAGTAACTCAAACTGTTAAATATTTAACAGGAAAAGGGAATGATACAAACCGTCTCCAACCGGATATCGGAATTGCTCATTAATTTTGCACCAAGTGTTTGCATAGAATGTAAAAGTCATGCAAGTGAAAGACAGTGATGCACTTAATGATATGACGGGATTAGTGCTAATTTATTTGTTTGTCATAAAATTCTAAAACCACTGCATACCAACTGAATACAACCAATTGCAGAATTTCCTTCTTTTTTTTCCCCGATGGGGCAAAAATTAGTGTCCGGATACGGTTTGGTCAAATTCAAACATTTTATGATATAGAAATGAGACATGTCTACTGTTGCAGGTAAAAGTTAAAAAATAATTACTCCTGCTGCTGTCAGTGGTGGGGGCGCTAGTAGGAATAAAAATGAGTCTGAAGCTCGGAAAGGTCATTAGGATAGAGTTACTGCCAGCGACACCTTTGCTACAATAAAGACATTTTTTACATGTGCCTGTTGATTTACTGAAAAGAGGTTGGACAACTCCTTAACAACCAACGCGCCACCATGGTCAGAAATAAAGTGAAACAGGCTTTTCGATGCCAGTTGCTCTCATTTTGCTTCCACTGAATCCATTAAAGTGCGGTAGAGACTGGCACCGTTCCAAAGTGCAGGATAAAGAAATGACCCCAACTATAACATATTTATACTATGGATAACACAATTTGGCACATCGGCCTCCATCAGAGCATTGGTTTTGTGCTGAGCATCAAGCCCGAGGAGGCTTTGGTGGGAAGGTGCACCTGCTGTATGTTTGTTACTCCGCATAAAGCAAGATGTGGTCACATGATGGACAATTTGCTTTCTGCTCCCTTTTAAAATAGACCTACTGTATGTTTGGATTAAAACACCCTGTTTTGTTAAACAGTGAAAATAAAAAATGGAATTTATAAAACCCTTCATAGAATAAAGCAGTCGGGCATCATAGTCAACCTTGCTCCTCACAAATCCTTGTTGCAATTGTGTGTTTAGATTTTTTGGAGATAAGTCAAGCCCCATTGTCTGGCGAGCCAAGACCTTTTCCAACAGGCTGAAAGTCATGTCCAACCCTTTCTGGATATGACAAACTGTTCAAACCAGAAGTACTGGACAATCTAATCAAAGGGACCGAAAGGTGCAGAGGTCTGTACGTTATTGTTGTTTCCTCCAAAGATATTAGCTTCCCAATGGTTCACACGTCCAGGAATTAAATGAAATCCTCTTTTACTACTTTACTTTAATACTACTGTTGGAAATACCATAAGGGAAGTGTTTCTATAAACTCTTTGTCCTACATAATGACTCCATAGTTATTGTAAAATCTTTTAATCATGAACTCCAACCTCAGAGTCATCTCACACTGTTCATTTTACTAAACTGGCGAATATCAAAATGTCTCCATGTGATGACATTAACAGGGCAACGTTGTTATGAATCACAATGCAGATATGCCCAAAATAAAAAATATGTAATTCAACATGGGAGGGATTTCCCTGATCTCAAACCAAATGGCTGCCAACAGTGTGAAGTTGATAGGACCGGTGAAACGTCCCATCAGGAGAGAATCAGAAATTTAACGTACTTTCCCTTTCTTCTTCATTCAATTGCTTTTCTTCTCGAGCAGAAGTCATTTCTGACATATGAGGAGGTGCGTGGCAATGACGTGGGTACAAGTCACTTCAAAGCAAGGTCCAGTTTTTGTCACAGGGTGGAAAAAAATACAAAAAAACAGTCAAAATAACATGGACTTGGACACTTGTGCGTTCACACCTTGAGCCATGGTTACGGGGGCCACAGGAGCCTTGCGTCCTCTAAAAGTCCTGTCTAGTCACGACACACTTACCTCCAAAATCAGGCCTTAAACGGATGTCATATCCCTTCAGCAACTTGTCCACGGTAGTCTTGGCCACAGACATTCCGCTGCTTCCAGTGGAGGAGCTGTAGGAAGAAACCACATGACAATTTAAGTAATGGAAAGCAAAAAAAAACCAAAACAAAACTACACCACGAAAGATTGTGAATTGTTTCGAACAATGCAATTTTTTTCTCCCGTAAAATGAATATTACGTGTTCCAGATAGAAATAGGAAGACCTGATGCTGAATGGTTGAGGGACTGATGGAGAGGAGGATGCCTTTGGGTTTTATCACATAACCAATTTGATGATTTGAAAACAAAGCAAGAAACTTTTTAAAAAAATATATATATATGTTGTCGTAGTTTGTCTGGTGGGAAAACACGCTTAACTAACATCTCCAATGATACAGAAGCCTCCTGACTCGCTTGTTGTCATGGAGAAGCTTTGCAGCGTGTATGCACCAACCCCCCAATACCCCCCCCCCAACGCACAACACTCATCTAATCAGCAGAGGGGATGTGCTGATGACACACTTGTCAAGCCATTTTATTGATGTGGGTCCTTCAGCGGGAACGGTGGCATTAAAAAAAAAGCAACAATTTGACTCGCCCATCAAGGGGAGGTCGCTCTCATTTATTTGGAATGCGTTGAAATAAGCTTTCCCCCGCCGTGCTGTCACGAGCCGGGGGAAAGCTGAGCCGCCACTGTGACTGACATCTGTAACGCTGGTCGAGGAGGACGGCTCTTGTGCTTCAGGTTCCTTGTTTTGGAGGAGGCAGGGGGAGGGGGAGCATCGAGGGAAGGGCCGAGGAGCAAGTGGGTTAAAATTGCTCCCCTGGCAGGAGCTCCGGCCCCCTTGGCTAAGCTGAGCCAGCGCTGTTCAGTTAGCTCGTGGGTTCGTGCAGCCGTTCGTCAAAGCTCTCCGGACTTGTGGCTTCCCACATCCGAGACGAGAGCGGACGCAGACGGCAGGACAAGCTTCATTTCCTTATTCACGGTTTGCTGTGATGGGATCTGAGTGCAGCCCACTTCTGGGCGAGCTCCTAAAATCTCACAAGTGTGTGAGGCCGTGAGGCTACAACCGCAGGGGAAGAACAGGAAGGGGGAGGAAAAATAAATAAATAAATGAATGAATAAATAAATAAAAAGAGAGGAGGCCAAAAGGAAACACGCAAATAGCTGCACACGCTCTGACCATGAAACAATCAAGTGGTCATGAGATTGTGACTGTGATGCTGGTGCCCGGGGGTTTCGTGCCTTCAGATGTACCCTCCTGGAGCAACAGCATGATGATGATGATGATGATGATGATGATGATGGCCCTGCTGAGATCATCCATCGATTTTGGGTTTCCGCTCAATGAAACCTGCCAATGCTATGGATCGTACAAACTGGAATCTCACTCCCAGGATGGAGAATGGGGATGGACTGCGGGGCCGAGTGTCTGACTGTAGACTGAGACTCATACATTTGGCCGCTTGCCACGGCGGCGTAATCAATCGATCAGCGGCTGATTGATCGGATCATTTAATCACGGCTGGAGTCTACTATGCCCCCCCCAACCCCAACCCCAACCCCACCCCACAGTCACCCCCCTCTCTCACTGACAGGGGAAGTGGTGGTGGGCTCTCCTTTTCTTGGACGCCCCCCTGACAAGGGAAATGCGGGCTGCAACCCCCCCCCCCACACACACACACACACACACACTTTTTCGTGGTGGGTGTACAATGTGCGTGTGTGTGTGTGTGTGTGTGTGTGTTGGACGGGGTTCGACGCGTTGTTACGCGCATGTTTCTACACCAGCGCGCGCCACGGCGGCGTCTATTCTAGCTTACATTGGCAGCGATGCCCCTTAATAAGGAGGCCCGGGTACGGCGCTAATGCGATTTGCCACATCTCAGCCTTTTATTGACCGGTAATCATGTCTATTGGTGTGAAAGCGGTGTGTGTGTGTGTGTGTGTGTGTGTGTGTGTGTGTGTGTGCGTTTTAACCCCCCACCCACCCCGCTCCCTTCCTTCCCTCTTCTCTATCCCCTGCCTTACCTTTGAGCGAAGCATAAAAAGGACAAAGCCGCCAGAGCTGAGAAAATTCCACATAATTGATCTTCCTGACGACCCAACATCTCCACGCAAAATCCGTCTTATATAGTTTCTATAATCCAACCGCTCCAGTGGTCCTCCGGAAGATGTTCAAAGTAAAAAAAAGGGGGTCAATCAAAAGAGAATTGCCACGCGAAAATGTCAACGGAACTTGCCTACATCTACGCATTCGAAGGGTTTTTAAAAACAAAACAAAACAGGGGTTCTGGGTTACAAAAACACACACATAATAAAAAAATAAAATAAATAAAAGCAAACAGGCTCCCGCTTTTTTCCTCTCTTTTTCCCCGGCTATGGAAATCCGTGCAGGTCACAGATCCCCTCGACCAGCACCAGAAGATCAGACATCTTGCTCAAAAGAAGGGAAAATGAGAGAAACGGCGGAGGCAATACTTTTAAAAGTGATGACAAGTGTTCCTCCCCTCAAAAACACAAACACTGGCATGAATGAGTGAAGCGGCGAGACTCTCTCAGACGATCAAATCGGCGGATGAAATTTCCCAGTCCAAATCTGCAGGAGAGGCATGGTTCACTTCCAGCGGTCGGTGCCGCGCGGCGCCAGACACTATTCCGGCAGACGCGACGCGCTTGAGAGATATTTGCTGGAGCTGGGAGCGCTGGTTGGCCGGACTGGGAGCGGTGGGGTGCTCGGGGTAAAAAAGGAAAATGCAATCTTCATTCCCCCTTTTTTCTTCTCTCCCCCGCCACGCTGCTTCTTCTTCTCGTTCTTGTTCTTCTCCTCCTCCTCCTCCTCTCTCCCCCGCTGCTGTTGCTGCTGCTGCTGCTGTTGCTGTTGCTGATGATGATGTAGATCAGCGCAAAGTCACTGAGGGGAAAATGCACATTGAAAAAGCACTGGGTAATATCTGATGCAGACGTCAGAGCGGGCTATATCACTCCTCTGGTGGAGGAAAGAGGAAAAAAATTAGATGGCGAGAAATATGGATGCCAACCCCCTCTCCACCCCCTCCGCCACCCTTTAATACGCCAGTATCACAATGTATCACAACGCCGGGGTTCATATCAAAGATGCATGCCTTGTTTGGTTTTTGTTTTTTTGGGATATTTATTTATTTATTTATTTATTTTATTTTTATTTTTATTGTTTTTTTGTTTTTGTTTTTCTTTGTTTTTTGGTGGGGTTGGATATGTGAACGCGGCGCTCGTCACCTCCTTGTAAACGCTCAACAATTGACAGAGGATCAACAGTGCAAAGTGGCACAGTGAGCAGCAGATCTTCCCTCCGTCTTTCTGAGCTGTGCACATCTCAGCCCACAATAAATTATAGGCTAATCTTTTGCCGTGTGTGTGTGTGTGTGTGTGTGTGAGAGAGAGAGAGAGAGAGAGAGAGAGAGAGAGAGGTGGTGGGGGGGGCAGTTAAGGTGAATTCCTCGGCGACGCCGCGCTGTTTCTTGCGCCGAATTGTCCTGCGTGTTTCTCACGCGCACGCGACGCGTCGGGATGCCTCGTGTACCCGGGCGCGCGCGCGCGCAGTGCGTTTCGCACGTGTTTGTGACACTTTTCTTTTCTTTTCTTTTTGCTACGTCCTCTGGAAAATAAACCCACACCGCGCACAAACGGGAGGAGACACGCCGCCACCCACACGCAATTTAAGGCAAACGGCGAGCACGCGCGCGATATCTCCGCACGCAACCCCCCGCCACTTCCCCTTCCCTCCCAGTCGCACCCGACTTTTCCCTTCTTCTGCTTCCAACTCCTTATCAAGGATGTCTGTTGGGTTTGAAACATAAACCCTCCTCGCACATCGCGGCTGAAGAATAACACGGGCTTGTGTTTTATAGAGGAGGAGGTTTTCTTCAGGGATCTCTTCTGCTGTCCAGTTGCTAAGCAACCCCAGCCAGCGCTGATGCAGTTGTGGTGAAGGCTATGCGCAAAGGCTCATTTAAAGGAATAGACCCAGCGCTGGCAGCGCCGTGGTGTCAGTGGGACAAAAAGCAGACAGCAACTGATGGAGCATGGAGCCTTTTGTGGTAGATACGGAGTGGGGGTAAGAGTGGGGAGGGGGAGGAAGGCGCCATTAACAATGACACATGTAACAGAAAAGTGTTGTGTCAGGGATGGGTTCACGGACATGCCACTTTTGCTCCATCATCATCCTCTGCCTCGTTGCCATCATTGTCAGGGTGGCTACATACAGACGGATTTAATCGGCCTGCAGCCCAAGCTTTGCTTTCCAGTTTTTGACATGTTAATTCACAACCGACATGATATTCTCTCTCCTCCGTGTCCAGACAAGAGCAAATAAAGGATGTCATTTTCATCCCTCCCATGCATCACAGATCTCACCAAGAAAGAGGATTTGGATTGGCAAAGAGGTGGGGGGAAGATAGACAGTTCCCTTTTGTTTTGTTTTGTTTCCTGCTGATGTCTTTCTTCACTGTGTGCCACACTCGCTGAAATGTCGACGCAAAACTGAAAGAGAGGACATGGGAAACCCATATGGTTTGGCTTTGAAAACCATTAACTGTAATGTCTGACATTGAGAAATTACACCCCAGGAAATAAAATTCTGATGGGTTTCATTGCTTGTGAGAACAACAGACATCATGTTTCAATGTAAAAATAAATATATATATATACAAATATTGAAAAATAAATAAATAAATACTTTGTTTAAGTAAATCAAATTGGTGCCAAAAAAGACATAATAAAGTTCTATAATATAAAAATGAAAACGGTTTAAAAATGAAGTGATCATAAAACAGGCTAAACTATTGAACCTAAGTTGAGGCCACTCTTGGAGTGCCAGACTGCAGAGAGTTTGAGCTTTACCTCCCAAAAAGGACAGTCTGCATTACACTGCATGTGTTGGTTTTTGGTGTAAGGGGCAGCGCACGGATTAAACTGGAGATGAATTTAATTCAATTAAAAAAACACAAGAAATATGACACTCAACAATCAATGGGCAACGGGGCTGAGCAAAGAGCTTTGCCAACGCATTCGCTCTTCACACTTAGTCCTTCACAACAGTCAACGGTTCTTCCACCAAGCTGTTATGCTGCAAAGTACCACAGTATCAGAGCAAAAGACATGTCGGCACACTACTGTTGCCCTCTTAGCTTAAAAAAAGTCACCTTTACAGTAATATGGAATATTACTGTAAATGTGTAAATATTGTGTGTTGGTAGCTTGAACATTCCAGTAAAGACAGACAAACCAGTATATAGCTAATTAGTTCTATATTGCAGGGTGGTACAGAATCTTCACGGTGCATTTTTAATTGATAAAAAAGCAACATGATGGTGCAGTCGTCTATCTATCTATCTATCTATCTATCTATCTATCTATCTATCTTGTGGGTTCGATCCCGGGCTTGGGGCCTTTCTCTGTGGAGTTTATATATGTTCTCCCTATGGGCTCTCTCTGGATCTCCGGCTTCCCCCGGCACTCCAAAAACATGCATGTGAGGGGAACTAGTTTGACAGCTTCCTATATTGATCCCTGGAGTTTGAGCATGCTCAGTCTACGTCCATGGACCCTAGTTGGTGGCATTCACAATAGTAACTATTTGAAGCATTCCATGATTACTGCAATTAACTCTAATTGGCATCTAGATCGAGCTCCCCCGAGACCTGCATGTTGTATGCTCTTTTTTAAACTCCATTCATGTTGCATAACACATGTGAGTTACTGGGTCACGCTTGCTCCTCTGATATAAATAGTATCACATGGTTAATGCATTGGTGCCTTCCAGTCACTCCCCGTTTCTCTTGCGGTTCATATCTGCCAAATGCCCCAATCGACGCTAAGTAACAGATAATAAAATTTACTTGAGCGGTCGGAGAGGTTTAAACAAGTGGTGGTGGTGGTGGTGGTGGGGTGGAGTCTCAGTTAGGGTTTTACCTAATGGGCTGCGGGAGTTTGCGGGAGATGCGAGAAGGCAACAACAGAGAATTCATTTATCGCCGGCCAGAAAAGCGACACAGGGTCTCGACCCTCGCTGCGAGATGTGCGTCTGTTACCGGGGCGGATCTGGTCGACGTCGCTGCTCTCTCACCTTGGATTGGAAAAAAGCAGAGGTGGAGACCACCCTGGGGAGGCCGAGATTGCAGTACTGGCCTGACTCATGTGAACTTGCTGACCCGCAGGCTATTGTGTTATCCAGACTTGACTTACCTGGACTTGATGGAGGAGTGGGCTGACTGAATTCCCTGGGGTGGTCCAGCGGGGCCCATATGTAAGACTGAGGTAAGAAGAAAAAAGCAAGAAAAGAAAAAAACAAGAAGGAAGTGCCTTGGTAGGTAATAATAAATGCTTTATTACAAGTATAACATATTATAGTTACAATTGAAATCATCACATTAAGAAGCAAACAAACACATGCACAACACACATCACATAGTTAATAATGTTATGGCATTACATTTATACAGAGGTACAAAAAAAATGATCTATGCTGTTGATGCTTTGCTGTCACATTTGCACCAAAACAGCTCTAAACTGTTCAAAGCAGCATTTCGGGAGACCCCCACACCCCCCTGCCGTGTGTTACAGGACACAGGACAAAGCTCTGAGAAAATGGAAATTCAACTACAATGTACATGACTCTATTCATTGACCGCAGAGATGAGATTGGAGGCTTTGAAAGCGCACGGCTCTGAAGCACTACCTTCGAAGCGGGCTACCAGGCAATTGTTGCTATGCTACGGCAGAAAGCCCCAATCAAAGTGCAGCGTGTTGCTCGTTGAGGCTGAACTGCACCACAATGTTCCACATATTTGTGAGGAGCGCTGTTTACACTCACAACCGTCGGCGCAGGAGAAAGGAGAGCAGGGAAATGCTTCGGCTTTGTCTACACCTCAGGCTCCAGCGTGAAGGAGCGAGAGAGAGAAAAAAAGAGATGAATAAGGCAGAGAGATGCATCGCACAAGCAGAACCAATAGAGATGATTTCACTGAAAGTGGTGTAAACTCTGAATGCGACACATGACCTCAGCCCTACGTGACTGCCGTCCATTAAACATGGTCATAACAATGAAAAGCCTAATGCTAATTGCTCACAGGGATGCGCTAATGTTGCAGCATAATTGGAATCGAATGGCCATGTCTTTATTGACCATAAACAAGACAGTCATGGCCCCTGGAAGAAAATGGTGGAAAATACAACATACATTAAAAAGATCAATTGTGGCGTTACTGTGCGCTCATCCCCAGGGGCGTGTCTCTCCCTTCGCACAACAATTCTCTTTATATTTTTAAGGAGATTTATGTGCAATGCAGTCCATGGACCGGCTCCTCGCTGGAGCAGCGGCCAGCAGCTCACAGCAAAGAGGTCACAGGTTCAAGTTCGACTCAGATCTTTCTGTGTGGAGTTCAACGCTCCCCCTGTGTCCGCGTGGGTTCTGTCCAGGTGATTTGGCTTCTTCTCGCCGTCCAAACACACGCGACTGTGCAATGCAATAAACTTGCAACTCGTCCAGGGTGTAAACCTGCCTTAAACCTGCAGCAGTGATGAGAAAATACAAGTGGACAATCCATAGCGAACAATCGTCCATTTTCAAAACTAAAAAATAACCAAAACAGACCAAAACTCGAAATGCTAGCCAACCCACAATCAGTAAACAGCTCACCTGAAACACCTCTATAAACACCAGAAATAATGTCTAACTTATTCATAGCATTCAGTCACATGTTTACGTGGGAAACAGTCCAAGAATAAAGTCTGTGTAATCGCACAAACATTCTGTCTGTCACTGGCAATAAAAACAAGTAACATGACAGAAAGACTGAAAACATCTTTTCTGTCTTGTTTGTGGTGTTGTTCTCTGTTTCTCTAATGTTGCACCATTCACCATCAGCTGTAGCTTTGTTTGCATTGTTTAAAAAGTGGTCTACCAGCCACTTTTTGTTCCCAGTAAGTCCCTCCTCTTTTTCTGGTAATTAGCCCAATCATGTTGTGATCAATAGAAAACTCCTCAGAAGGGAGCGTTCAGGGATTGATTTATATGATTTCAGACTGAAAATCTCAGTAACCCAGTTCCCTTTGCAAGGTCACCGCACCAGGAGGGCGACAGTCACGTCTTGCCTACTTCAAAATTAGCATGACACGCGACACTTGATGCTAAATGGCTATTGATGGGGGACAAACACTAATAAGGATCTCTGAGGCCGCTGGCCATCCTGCCTGCGCCTCCTCGCAACTCTCAGTGCATTTCATTTAAAGAACACTTGGGGTGTTGCATATTTAACCAGACCCTCGTGGCCTTGTATCGATAGAGAGAAAATAATTAATTAAGTGTTTGTAAAGGTCTGGCATGAGGTTAATCTTCTCAATGGTTTATCGATATCGCAACAGCTTGTCTGTGACACGCACGCTCATCGTCCAGTGGCATGGTTTCCTTTGTTTGGCTCGATTTTGCTTTTGTCTTTTCACATTTAAGTGCAGGAGTGTCACCTTACAGCACCCTGCTAGTTGTTTTTCAAGCTATCTCTATGCTTAAATCCATGACGTCTTTCCATTAAGAGTTCAGCGAGGCGCAGATTTGTCTCTACGGTTGCGGCACAGCAGCGGCTTCATGTGGTCTTTCCCCACATTCCTCTGGCAAATATGTAGCTCCGCTAGCCCCCTTTGTTTGCATTCAAAGCGGCCTCATTTCCTCAACATTCAAATGTCAATGCAAGTCAAGCAACAGCCTGCGTGTTTGTCTGGCTCTCGGAAAGAAAACAATGGATGTCAACAGGAACGCCATAAGAAGGGCTTCACCTCCACACGGCACAAACGTGAAGCATTTCATGAATAGGATCATTTTGTCAAAAAATAGCACGGCAGCATCCCTCGCCCTTCTATCTTCTATCTGTATTCTACGTGGGATTTTCTACATGGAACTCCTGTGAGAAAGGGTTAATGAATTCCTCACACAGATAGATATTGCCATGGAAACAGCTGCGTGACTGCTTGCAGCTTGTATACACACAGGAGGGGGGGGGAGAAAAAAAAAAAACAATGGTGCCAAAGGTATTTTAAAATTCAGCAAGCAGACACTTTCCAGTGCACATAGCTGCGTTTAAGAATTTTTTTTTTCTCCCTAAGAGCCACAAAGAAAGAGTGTTCAGCGCTCACCTTGCACCCCAACCTCAGGTCTCCCCACCCCCACCTCCTTCTCCTCGCCCCTCTCCTCTCCTCTCCATCTTTGCTATTCAAAGGAATGTGATTGGCGCTGGAGATGCTATTAGCGGTAGTCGCCGAGTTAATGCATTCAAAAACACGAGGCGTGGGTGTGATGGATGGGAAATAACGCTCCGTCATTCCCTTATTCGCCTTGACAAAAAAAAAAAGAAAGTACAGGCAGGCGCTAACGTGTACGTGCAAGGGGCTGAGGCGATTCCAGCAGAGAATAATTAATTCACAATATGAAACAGACCTAAGGCGGCGGGTGCGCCTCACGGCTGAGCTGCCAGACAAGGGATGGATGGATGGGTGGATGGATGGGTGGATGGATTGAGGGAGCCGCGCCACTTCTCACGCCTTCGAATGGAGGAACGTACAAGTGCGCACGGCTTCGCCCGCTGCCCACACGTGGACGTGCCAATTTCTCATCGTCCACCATCGTGAATTCCCGCCTGGGGTTTTCCAAACGGGTGACACGGTGCTCCATGTCGCGGTGGAGTGGAGGAGCTCATCCACCCCTGCACAAGAACATGTTCTCTCACTTGGCCATTAGCCGTGCGACGCATGTCCGCCACTCGATGGTCTCCTGCCTCCCCCCCACCCCCCCCAAATGGACTTTAATGCTCGAGTCTGCAAACACGGCTTCGTGGTTTGGTTTGTACGCCGCTCACTGGCGGCACTCAGTTGCTGCTGAAGCAAAATAACCGTGTCGAGATTCATAAATATTTTGAGGAGCATCGAAGAGCTTTCAGGACCATGGAGAGGGCAGGAAGGGGCAGGAGGGGGCAGCGGGCGAGGATTGTTGGATTTGTCAACAATTTAAACAGAGCAGATGAATAAACACAAACAAACCGAGGCGAAGAAGACAAATTATTGCTCCAATTTTATTTGATTTGATTTTTTTGGTGGTGGTGGTTGTAGTGGTCCCTTCTGTGGGTTTTGTTTTCTCTGCTAAGAGGTTCTTACTGACTGGAAGTTGGTTCTTTTTTTCCCTCCTCCAATCAGAAACAAGAGCAGGGATTCTCCGAGGAACTGAGCCACATTCCATCAGCATGTGTCCTGTCCATTAAGCGGGATGTTGCGTGTGGAGCATTGCTCCACTTTATTTATTTATTTATTTATTTTACAAATGCATGAACTGCAGAATACTGCACAGGGTAGCAACAAAATTCCTGATTTTTTTTTTCTTTTTTGTGGGTGAAAGCACCACCGACCTCTACAGCTGTAAAGAAATGTATGATTTGAGGCACTGTTTAATTATTTGTGAGTTCTAAGTGTACTTGTGGTACTTTCACATTACTGATTTCGTCTTGTGGCTGCTGCTTTGCTGTGCGCAATGTAACGTGGACAAAAAAAAATAAACATTTTTAAAACTTCTGAAACTTTTAGAACTTAAAAAAACCTTGAGTTTGCTGTAATTTCACACAACCATACACACACACACATATATACATATATAACTTTCTATATATAAACATAAGTGTTTTACTTCACTTAAATACTCAACTAACTCAAATAAATGAATATGCACGTGTAAATGCAGAAGAAATAGGAAACATTGAAGTTGTGGATCGAAGGGATCCGGATCATTCGATTCATGATCTGGGATCAGACCAGTGCATCCGTTTTCCAGTCACATTCATCAGAACTAATTAAAAAAGGATGGACTCCAGCGATCCCCTCATCACACAGTAGGATTGAATATGGTCAAGTATAATTACTGAGCTGCAAGCAGATCGTAATTGGATAATAATTTTTCTTAGTAATTCCGTTCGGTATCCAATCCTCCAGCGTATTATTGTTGAGATAAGTCATCTATAGCTGCGTTACACGTTACAGGATGAGATGAGAGCTGTCGCTTATCGTACGAGTGCAGAAAGGTAAGCGCAAATTAGTGGGAGATTCTTTTTCAGACAGGTGTGTAGAGACAGCTTATTACCTCGATGGTTACAGGGTGAGTGGAGCCAAAACACTGAATGTCGTTAGTAAGAATTGAGGGAGGCTTTTCTTTTAAAAAATGAAACTTGCACTGTTGTATATTGTCATTTCCTGAAATCAGCTATTACGGTAATTGTGCAGTGTACATTTTGACACTTGACATTTTGTGATTAATTCTGGAGAACGTTGCATTGACAAAATGCAAGTCCATGAGACAAACCAATGCTAGTTTTGTACTTTTTTTTTTTTTTTTTACAAAGTTTTAGTATGGGCTCCCAACAAAAGCGAGGCATTTTGTGGTTGGTGGATTATATCGTTGTTGTAACAATGCTTCTTTTCAATAAACATTATAATGTTGAAAAGCCTGTTTATTCCGCTCTTAAATGGCGCCTCATTAGTAAGGGAATATGCATTTGTAGGATGAACAACAGGTTCTGGGGAATCAAAAGGTTTGCCAACTCTTCAGAGAAAAAAACACATTTTACCATTCAGATTTTTTTTTTTTTAATTATTCCACAATTTCAAAACAGAAATCATCCAGGGCTAAACCTTTTTTTTTCCCAGCAGTTTTTGCTGAAAATTTTTAACACAGGGATAAATATGTTAGAATTTACTGTTTTTGTTTGTTAGATAGTTAACCATTAAGTGAATAATGTATAGCACAGCAAAACCAAAGAAAAGTCTAACAGTGTAAAACTGTCACTTTTTGGTTGCAGTGGCCAGGTTTGTACTTTGTCACTTAAAAACGTTCCCATTTTGCTGCAATTTAACTTGCTTGTCAAAGCTGCAGTGGGCAACTTCCCCCCCAGACAGGCCAAGTGGTACACATCGCCGCTCACCACAGTGAAGTGGGATGTACTTCTATTCCGTTCAATAGACCAATAGCCGTCCCGTGCTTGTGTACATGAACATGGACGAGGGTCCTAATTAAATGACCTCGTTGAGCTTAAGCTGTAGCAGAACTTGCTGGTCGGTTGCCCCTGAGGACCATCAGGGAACCACTTCAGATTCTAATGAACAGGATGGAAAATCTCGGCTCCGCATGAGTTATGTTGATTCGCTTGTGTTGATCGATAATTCTATCAACCAGCCGCAAATAGATCATGGTGATTTTGCTTGATGGGGGGGCAGTAAAATCTTACTTATTGCTCCTATACAGTAATGCGGAGCTGTTACTCATTGCCGACATTATTTAGCGAGATACCAGCTTTTTGAATCTGCTTCAGTCATTAAAAAAGATTCTCCACCCTTAAATTGTAAAAGTACGAAAAGTACTTTCCTCTTCCTTCTTTCTTGTAACACCTTTGACGTAAATGATGATGAGGCAAGCATGTTCACATGGATGCAGATAATGCTTGCGAGTACAAGAAATAAATTGACATACAGGTTCAAGCACATCCTGCACAAGAGTATTCGACAGAAGAAGAAGAAACAGACTGATCTGACAACATTTGGATGCAAATTTGCAATGAGCCTCGTTAGGACAGAAGCAACTACCACAACAGCGTATTACAATAGCGAATGTGGATTTTAAATATAACATAGAACCTGAAATGTGGATAATTCAGACCAATCTACACAACAAAACGGAACAAAAGCTCCACATTAGGTTGGTTTGGTTTGCTGGTGATGGTGCAGCGGCTAAATGCATCACAATGGCTTTGGTCCTTTCAGTCAGGAGGCTCATCCAATTCCCTCTTCATTTTTTTTCGAGGTAAAAGAAATCTAGAAACAAAACTAAATCTAGTTTAATATTATGGTCCTTGTAATAAGCATTAGTTAATAGGTAACAAGTCCCCTATACGATGCTTATTAACATTATTAAGTGGTAGTTTACACTAGATAAGTGTTAATAACACCATTTTGATACTGTTGATATCAAATAACTTGTTAACAACTAATTATGATTTTTGCAGCTACCATATCTGATGCAAGAACAATGCCTTATAAAGGCTCATAAATGGTTTGTTATGTATTTATTAATGACTAACAGTCACTTTGACAGCTTCCACATCTGGAATAAACGTTGCGGTCAAGGTTGATAAAATTGGGGGAATCCCAAAAAACTAAATGTATTTATTATTACCTATTTATTAAGAGCCTTCTCCTTACACCCACTTTGTGTGGGCTGCCATGTCATCCAGGAAAACATTCAGGCTTCAAGCCGCAGCATATTTCCCTCTGCAGTTTCCAAATAGTCCCGTTTTCTCCCGACCCTGTCAACAGGGGGATGCTTGTTTATTCTCCAGAATAGAGTTGGGCCCTCCCTCGATGAGAATTTGATGTGATGGATACGCCTTACATGAGCCATGCAGGCCGCCCATTTGCCCCAGCCCACAAGGCTAACCGTCTGCTCGCAGGGAATCCCACGCCGCAGAGTAGAGGCCGCTGTGACTCTTGAGCCACTCGGCTGGACAGATAAATTGCAGTGCCCACACGCTCCCGAGCCAGAACAGTGATTTCACTTGCCATTGTACATCATGTATTGGCTTGACCCGCACTAGGGGCTGGCCACAGGAGAGGGATATCAAGCCCTGGATAGCCATTGTAATCCAGACTCTGTTTAATCTAATATTTTCTAATGAGACCTGGCAACACCGGTGAACCACAGACGCAGATGGCCGGCGTATAATGACCCGCAATAACTGCTGCCGACGGGCCTTTCCCCACACCTGTAGTTTTGTTTTGCTGAAGTCCGAATGAGTTGACGAGCTGCTGAACTTGACGCATTTTCTACTTTATCGGTAGGGTTTGGCGTGGGCAACATGTCAGGAAAACCCAAAACTGAGAGGATCCGTCGCCCGTTCATTGGACAGGAGTGACAAGTGGCAGAAAAAAGAACACACTTTTGTTTAAGTGAGTCTGTTTCCATTCAAAATGAACCAGCAGATTTTCCTGCAGCTACCGCCAGTCTTGTTGGGATGACTCCATAAAGTAGTCCAACCACTGATTAGTCCTTAAAAAGTAATCTAATTACTTCTTTCACTACTAATTACTTTAGTTTAAAAAAGATAAAGTAACAGTTGAGAACATCTTGTTTTCTCTCAAAATAATAATTTCCAGCTATCAAACGCAATTGCTGTTTTTTCTTTTGCTGCCGCCATGCTTGTTTTAATGCGTCGTTGCATATCAGCGACGTTGCATGCACGGCTGCATCATCAATCCGCGACATCGTTGTTTTCGGTTGTTTTTCTAAATTTCAGACATTTTGTGGATAATAAGAAAATTTTAGCTTGCAAAATATTTCAGAAAAGTAATGGATTTGTTACTTGATAAAGTAATTATGATATAGTTACCATTTTTGCCAGAGGAATCCCATTACATTACTCTGTTACTAAAAAAGTACTTTAATTACAATAGTGGATTACTTAGTAATAAACTACTAGCCAACACTGGCTACCGCACAGGCAATATGGCTGAATGGCACCTTTGGAGGCGCTTCAAGGCAACTGTCTTGTGAACTTTGTGTTGCTTCATGTCATGCTGGACTCAGATTACATGGCGGCACAATGGAGCACAAACCCCACCGCAAACTTCCCACTGCACAGCCAGGTGTGCGCTAGAACGACGCGCAGTTCCTGCTGCACTTGGCCGCGATCGCATTCGTTCCACAAGCGAACCGCACCGGAGTTCCATTTGTGAGCAGAGCGAGGCCTCCTCTTCAGGGAGCTCACGCTCCGGTCGTTTTGATCCACGTCCAGTTTGGATCATTAGATTCTGACCACCCCAAACAAAACCGTACCAGCAAGAAAACAGCACCAGAGGACCAAGTGTATTACTTAGCCAGCCCAGGGGCGATGTCCAAATTGAATAAAGCCACCGTTTCATTTTTATTTGATTTCTTCAGCTGTGCTACTTTTAATCTCGGCAAAACAAATGGCATTTATTAGAAAAATGACGGCACAACATTCTTTGACCATTTCTGAGGGCTACACAGCTGACTCAGAAAGCCCTCAGGAGGAAAAAAAAAAAAAAGGAATCCACACTGAAGACCACCCAACACAGCAACAGCCCCGACACCGCTATGATCATGGAGGACGGGATTTGTAGGCATCTGCATCAAGGCGCATATCCTCTCATCATTTATCTTTGAGTATAAACTGCTCCATTTATCAGCGAGTGCCACCGCCGACGTTCCTGGCTGCCACCGCCTTAAATCACACAGGTGGTCGACTGTGATGTACGACAATATGCAGAACCTCTCTCATATTTCAGTCGTGTGATCCCAGCGGCGGCGGCTGCGGCGGCAGCAGCGGGGGGAAACGGCACAGGTGTCCCTTTTGAACAGGAAATCCCTCCCCCCGCTGGGGGGAAAAAAACACAGCAGATCAGAACAGGTTTCTGGGCACACACGCAGCGCCGCGTTCACAACAAATAGCATTAGTGCCAATTCATTATAAAAAAAACTACAGAAGGAAACAGACTGAATAGGAATTGAAGTAAGGGAATAGGGTAGAGAAGGTAAAATGGTTGGTTGGCTGGTGGACTGCTGTGTCTCATGTGTCTCCTTCACATCTTCAGAAGGAAACATCTTTTACCCAATCACAGCCTTCATTAACGAGCTGGCAGTGCACACAAACAACATGCGTGTAAGAAGACAATGAACTACTTATTTATCACATTCTGTTGACTCTTTTGTCACAAGCCGCTAATAGAGCTCAGCCACTTGATGGTTATCAGTAATGCAAGAAAAGAAAAAAAAAATCAAAAACATTTTTCATTTCAATATTTCATTATTGCAATTATTTGGACGAAACTGTAAAACATAGCTCAACATTTAATTTTTCATTAAAATCATTCATTTGTTCATTTATAGGCCAAATCTCTCTCTCTCTCTCTCTCTCTCTCTCTCTCTCTTTTTTTTTGCCAAAACGTAATTAAAAATAGGATTTTGGTTTGGTCTTTGTGCAAAGTTAATTGCAAATGAAATAATAACTGAATGCTCACCACAGACATTTTTCTTTTTTTTCCCGGATGCAATACTACAATTACACATCTTGATCTGATGAAACCGACGCAACATGCTCTCTAAGACGTAGCCGCTCTTTGAACCAAATGCTAATGCAGCTCAGGTGCAATGAACGTTTTAGCATTGCAACATTTGCGATGCAGCATTTATGAACGGGTGTCGAGGGAAACATTATCAGTAATGCAGGTTTGTGGAACTTTGCCATGCAACAAACAAATAAATAAATGCAATCAGCGCTGTAAAGAAGCAAAACAATGGCTTGCAAGTTGTCAGACTGTATTCTTTGTGTAATTTATCTCACACTGTCATAGAGGAATTCTCACCGGAGGCCACCCGCACAGTTAGGACGGGAACAAAACCACAGAGAAACATCATCTGGCTGAACAAATCAGATCCTCCTCTTAATCTATCTTGGCACGAGTGGCTGATGGAAATTGCAGAAAAACAAGGGAGGCCAGCGCTGTCTGGCCAGACGCTTACTATGCCAAGTGGTCCCAGGGTTGAAGCCGACACAGTCTCAGTGGCACCTTGCCACTTTCAATTCGTTTGCTGATATGTTTTATGGATTTCTTGCTGTCTTCACTTTTTGTTTATCTGCATTACTAATGAAAAGGATATTGTCACTTTGCTTTTTCCCCCACTACACCCCTTGATAATATAATTAAGCTATTACTTTAAAACGGCCTGCTTTCTCAAGCCAGAAAGGCCAAATTGTTAAGAAAATGTTCCACTTTGGTAGGAGTTCCACCATTAAAACGGTGTATTGGATCTATGTTTCTGCTCTTATTTTGACTGCTGGCACCAACCAGATAAAAAAAAAAAAAAACAGCACTGAAATGATGACTCATCATTCATTTGAGGCTTCGGGGCTTGAAATATGAAACACTTGTACAATATGTGACAGACGTGCAGAATGACCCGAGGTCAATGTCATTTCAGATGTGAGCAATCAGCACGACTGTGCTGCTGATGCCTCATTGACCTCACTGATTGTGATTGGATCAATATATGGATTTTCTTGAAGGGGAAAACACGTTAAACATGTCCAGTTTTACTGCTAAAGAAAAACAATGTCTTCATTTACCGATTGCAATAATAATAATATTATTTTTTGGTTTGAAACACAATTTTGTAAAGTTAGTGAATTTTATATATATATATATATATATATATATATATATATATATATATATATATATATATATATATATATATGTAATAACTATGCTCAATCTTTCCTTAACTTGACTGTTATTTTTCTTGCATTTCAATTGGTAAAAATATTTAAAAATCTGACTGCTTTTTATTGAAATGCAGCTCATTGCACACTTAAAATGATGTAATTTAAACAAAATAATTATATACAAAATAATAATTCATTTTCATTGTTGACGTACGTTTGTCTCGCAGCAAAGCTGTTTAGAAATACTCAGGTTCATTCACTGTTAGAAATCTAATGGATGGACTGATTAAATCGGAGATACATGCCTTGCTTAATGGCAACTCAGATGGAATAAAACAAAAAAATCGCTCTTGCCATTTTCTACCTTCTGCGTAACGTGTCAGTTAAACACACGACATTGTCTCATTGTCTCACTATAGTGTCACTATGTGTGGGACTGATTGAAATCACCCAGACTCCCAACAGCAACAGCTGTGGCGTCCACTCCTGGGAAAAGGGACGTGTGTGTGCATGCATGTGCGGTGTGTGTGTGTGTGTGTGTGTGTGTGTGTGTTCTTTGTGTCCAACGTGTGTACCTCTGTGCTCCTGTGTGCATGTGTTGCGTTGGCTAATGAGGTTCAGCCAAGGGACCTGAGCCATCTCAAAGCAGCTGCGCTACTCTCCGAGAGAGGTGCCCTCACGTAGACGGGGACAAATTAATCAGGTATAAGAGGCACATTCTGTATCTGTGGCTCGTCACTGTCCGCCGATAAGGCAGAGGGATGGAGCCCATCGCAGCCTATTTACAAATGCCTGAAACAATTAAAACGATGACAAAGGAAATCACTTTGCAACATCTGACAGAATCTGCACTCAAATTATTTACACCATAATTGTATGATCAGTGCACGTGCCACAATCGCAGTCCCGTTACAACAAATAAGCACATGACTGACTGGCTTGTTTTCTCTCTGTGTCTCTCCCGGAGATGGTCAGTGTTGAATTAAGCGCACTTGAAGCCTGATTATGCATTCTTCCGTAATGCAGCCTTCAGTGGCCACTAATTTAGAAGCAGAAACTTCCCCAGGGCTTCTTTCTGCTTTGCTTGGTATATACAGACTCGCGTATAGATGATTCACCTCTTATTCCTATGGCAAGAGGCTCAGTGAACTCCTGGGCAGGTCCTGGCGGATCGGGCTTTGGGCCGACGCGTTTCCCCAGGCTGGCCACGCTTCCAACGCTAAACACACACAGGAAGTGGCGGTCACTCCTACAGGGCAAGCCGGGCCTCTCTCCAGTGGCGTCAAAACGAATGCGAGCGGATCCGTCAGCCTAAAAGAAATGTGCACGGCTCAATATTTTTTTTTTTGCGTGCGTAAGAGACCTGGGGGAAGAAACTCACACACTGCGCAAAATCAATCAAAGACAAGACTGGGGAGCCGGGAAAACAAACAACCAGTGTGACTGGAGTGAGGATGTGAGGATGTCAGTGGAGTGGTGCTAAAGATTACGTATTGACAACCGCGTCTGCAGGTCATAAGCCATGATGCTACACGAATAATGCAGATGGTCACACAATCGCAGCAGGCCGAGTGTTTCCTAAAGCCTCTGGATGCGTGTCGCACACCCCCTTCGGTAAAGAGGCCATTGAATATATGTGCACAAAGCGTGCATGGAAAGCATGGAACTCAGAAGTTGATTGGCTGGGTGAGAGCATCCCGTTTATAATCAACTTTAGTGCTGGTGGTATAAGCAGGTCGCTGGTTGAGGTAAATCTTGAGGTTCCTGTTAGCGCAAGGGTGGACATTGGCTGCAAACCTGCACCCACCTCCTCCCACCCACTCTGCAGGGCTTGCGACTGTGTGTTGCAATGTTTGTGTAAAGTTTTTGTCCTCACATTAACGTAGGAATGGCAGGAATGGACCACCGTGGCGACCTCCATGCCAATCTATTGAGTGGCAGTGTTTCAGTGCGTTTCCATAAAGCCGCTGAATTCACATTAAGAAGCATTTGAAATTTTATGGTTATGGCGTAATTCTAAAGGTCTTCTAATTTGCAATAAAGTTTGTAAGGTTGCTTGAAAATGGTTTCAGATTTTTCAATGCAAATTCTCAACAATCCAACTCATATTCGCTCATACGTTTAACAGAATCTCAAACAGTTTATTTGCTTATTCTTCCCATTCTCAGTACTTCACCTGCCTCATCAGAGAGCAGGAGTATGGAGTATGGATGTGGAGTGCATGGAAGCTTTAGGAAGCGCAATCCGCTGGAGGTTTTTCAAGACGGATGAGCGAAGGTTGATCCCAGAGCGGCCCGCATGCCGCGAGGGATCGAAGATCACGCTCTGATCATGAAATTCCATTTACGCGACAGTGCGTCCTACTTTTTCAAATACAAGTCTAAGACGTGCGAAGTAGTATGGCCGGCCTCACCTGTCCCCTGGGTGGCCTCTGGTTATCTGAGTGTGAAGACCCAGTGTAGGTGTGTAGAACGCAACAGCATTTGTGCCTACTGATCTCATCTGACAGCGCGGAGAAAAAAACGACAGTGACAAAACAGAGCGGATTTACGCAGATGTGGACAATCCTGAGGGAGTCCGCTTCCCCCCCACCCCCCTCTTCTTCTGCATCTTTTTTTTTTTTTGCACACGCGCTTCATTGATTTCCCAACTGAGGGAAATCTGTGCAACCAGAGGTCACACCTCAGCTCCCTCGCACAAATATTCACCCTTTACAGGGAAAGGAGGTGTTTACGGTGAGCGCGGCAACAAAGTGCAATATCACATTGTCCGCACATGTCACCACTCGTGTCCGGCGGCCGCTCGTATCAGCCAGGGAGCAACCTTCAAGCAACATGGGGAAGGACGTTCCGGAGCCAGAGAGGACAGATGGATGTGATCCCAATAACCCTTGACACCCAGCGGTTAGTCCAGTAGTGGTCCCGCAAAGCTATTGGTTCTTTTCCGGTAAAGAGCATTAGAAGCCACTACATCATGCGTCCCACACTGTCAGCCCTGAAGTGGCATGTGATTCCCCCTGCACATTTGTCATGCCGTTACCGCTGGGATAGCAAGCAAGGCCCTGGAAAGAAAGAAGAAAAAAGGAGGAGGAGGAGGAAACATATACTTTTAATACCGTTTAGGATTGATTTCAGTTGCTGACGCCAAAAAAAAAAAAACATCAGGGTCTTGTTCATCGGACCAGTAGTTTAATATCCCAGCGCAGTCCGTCACTGTCACCCCTCTGTTGAAAATCGTTCATCAATCTGTTTGTCAAGTTACAGCGTGAAAAAGGGGCATGACAGCGTACAGCGGGATTTGGTTCATTCGGCAGATTTGTTTCATTCACGCAACTTGTTTGACTTAAAAAAAAAAAAAAAAAAAACGGAAGATGTGTGTGTGTGTGTGTGTGTGTGTGTGTGTGTGTAGTATATATATATATGTATAAAAAAATTTCATCTAAATAATTATGGCCTTTGTAATTATTTAAATAATTGTATTTTAATCACATATATCAATATTTGAGTTGGTAGCAGAGGTTTGGAAGTACTTAAATAGATTTTTCAGATATCTATACTTTAGTCGAGGAAATCTTTCATTCAACTTTTTACTTTTACTCCCTAAATTTGTACACAAATATCTGTATTTTCTCCTTCTTACATTAAAAAACATGCCTCTTACTTTTGTGTTTATATGTATTTAAAATGATTTATGTTAAAAGAAATGAACTTCTTATAATTGTTGTTGCTTGAAGTGGGGCTATTTGAACTATGCTAATGTGTAGTTCAATAAACTGGATCATCTTGCCTTGATCTTAGAGGGAGATTATTTGAGCGTGCCTCAGCGTTGGGGTCAATGTTTAGTACATTGTCAGTACAAGAAAAATAAAGATGTAGAAAATTATATTGGCTACTGTTAAGTGTAAACATCCAATAATGGTTCATTGGTCATAACTATGACTGATTACAGTTTGGTTGTGCTGCAGTTGAAAAAGAACAAAATTGTATTAACAGTTGCAAAGCTGTTCAAAATGATCAAAAATGTATTGTTTCTTTAATGCCCCAAAACGTTTGATTTATAAATTTCAGAACTCCAGTACTATGAGTAAAGGAGTTAAATCAGTACTTTTACCAGATTTTTTAAAAACAAAAAAACAAAAACAAGTATCTATACTTTTACTGAAGTGGAGAATGTAAATAATTTTTCAACATCTGGTTGGCAACTGTGCTTGGTTAATTTGGTGCTCTGACGTTCTTGTTAGCTCCGGTGCTCGTACTAGCTGCTACGTGTTTTGCTTTCAGGTGGCACCAGAGGCTTGAATAACGGTGGTGGATCGCAAACTCGTTGTGCCATTTGCTCAGAACAGCGCTCTTATTCAGGCTTCCATCCACTCTTTTTTAAATGTAAATTTCTCATCCTCAGGGCTTAGCGAGACAACGCTATCATTGTCATCTATCACATTTGTTGTTAGCACAGGTAACTTGTTAGCCCAACTACTACTACTACTACTACGACTACTACTCATCCATCACATTTGTTGTTAGCTCAGGTAACTTGTTATCCCAACTACTACTACTACTACTACTACTACTACTACAATTACTACTACTGCTACAACTACTACTCCGACTTCCGCTTGTCTGATGCCACACAGTTCGTCGCTATAATCCATATTGCCAGAAGTTCAAATTAACGCGATAATGTCCCAATCCTAATATATACATATTTATACATACACATATAGTATATTTAGATATACATGTATTTATATATACACTCTCTCTCTCTCTCTCTCTCTCTCTCTCTCTCTCTCTCTCTCTCTCACACACACACACATACATATGAAGTGCTGACATTTCCTGTTGTCTGGCTCTTGTACCAATACGACTGAAAAAAAGCGGGCTTGATTTATGAAACTACCTCCTTTTGCCCGAAGGTATTGATAGACCACTCGTCACACCGCATCTCATTGCCACTATTGATTTCATGGTGGAGGGGTTGTGCTGTGACCTTAGATACTGCTTGTGGATTGCCTGGCTGTCACTCACTTCACGTCAAGGGTCACATGCAGACCCTCACGCATCCCATAATACCAGCTAAGGGTTGCTCCTTGCAAATTTCCTGTTAGTTTAATTCAAGAGTTTGCAATGGCGGCTGCGAGTGTGTGCACACGTGCGCTACAAGCAAAAATGAAGAAGACAAAAACAGACCCTTTATTCAAATCTAAACCTATATTGCCTATAAACAAACCTTCCCTGCCCTGTCTGCAATACACATCACACTATATGTATCCTATATTTAGACGTATGCGTGATGTGTGTTGCGTGTTACATGTTACATGCCTTGATGTGTGTGCACCGGGGTTTCCGCCTAGAACATCACAGCTTTGGCTAGTTTTTTTTTTTTTTTTTCCTCCCCCCGTGTCTCTATCTATATTTGTGTTGGCACGCGTCAGACAGCTCTGGAGATGTGACAGGTGAAGCCTTCAGCCGCGGCCCTCGCTGGGTGCACCTGCTCCTGGGGGCTGGCAGGTGGCGCAGAGCGTGCCGACTGCTCCCAGAGGGAACAGACGGGCCGGCGGAAGGACGTCTTTTAGTAGCAATCAGGGGGATGGCGGGAGAGCACTTAGCTACTCGGGGCTACAGGCTTCTGGCAGCTCTGACCGGCGCATAAGGCAGCATGTAATTAACTTCTTTATCTCACCTGGTATTGTTAGCCCGGGCGCCACAGCCCCATTCTTCACTGCTTCACTGAGTACGCGGATGAGCAGCTCCTGCCACTGGCCCGCCGTATTTCTCCCTCCTGCCAACGTTTCCTCTTTTTTTTTTTTTTTTTTGAATAGCTGGAGCGCCTCCCTAGAAGGCTCCACCCCTTTCATGTTGGGACGATTATAACGCCTGTGACGATCCATACTGTGTCCCCTTCCATGTGTCTGCGCGTGCTCAGCACTGAAGCTCCCACTGACAGCGTGTACTTTTAGCCCGCTGGCCACATGACGAGAAGGAATCCCGCGTATGGAAGCGCCGATCCGGGTCCCCGTAAACAGGCGATGCGACATAGTGATTAGACATATATGAAACAAGCAGGGTGAATAACAACATGGCTTTTAGTGTGTGTGTGTGTGTGTGTGTGTGTGTGTGTGTGTGTGCTGTCTGCACAATAAAAGCTAGTTCCGCCGTGTTTCCAGGCAAATAAATGCAGGGAGAATCTCGTTACTGATGAGAGGCCCCTTTGAATCAAAGCATAAACAAGGCCAGTCAAACAGCACGCGCTCCGAACGAGGATGCCACACAGCTGGGGGGAGGGGTGTGTGTGTGGGGGGGGTTTACATCTCGCAACAGGATTCAGATTCAGAGGGGGTAAGAAAGTGGGGAGTGAAGGATGGGGAAACCCCCTTGAACTAAACAAAGCCCACAGATATGGCATATATGTATACATATTATATGTATATGTATATATATATGTATATATATTATTTTTATTTATTTTTTTCACCAGCCTCAAGCGGGTGGACCCTGCAGCGGCAGCGAGACGAATGGCATCCAAACTGTGTCTCACGGCTGAGGCGTGGGTTTACGGAATGACTCCACAACAGCACAGCCATTGGTTCAGAGGGGGAAAGACGGCTCAATCCCTCTACTCGGGGAGTGGGAGGTGGGCTTTTTTTTCTTTTCTTTTTTGGAGGGGGAGGAGGCGGCAGCATGGAAAGATGTGGATCCAGGAAAAGGGAAGTGTGCCCATGGAAGAGGTGGGGGAGGAATAGAAAGGAGGAGGAGGAGGACGGTGGCGAGGGTTGTTCTCGTCAAAGCACGCGGAGAGAGGAGTGCTGCAAAAATATGGCCCCGGATGAAGGTGATAATGTGATGAGAGTGACAAAGGTGGATGTGCCACGGGAAGAAAAAGGGCTGGCGTTAGACAATGAAGGCTTGCTATATGGTTGCCATGGAGATGAGCGAGTCTCCCAAGCCTCGTCATTTCTCTGACTCCTCCCGCCAACGACGAGATAAAAATAGACACGGGCAGAGAACAAAGAGCTATTTTAAAAAAAAAAAGATGAGTGAAGAAGATAGGTTGTGGTAGAAAAACAACAGGGTCACACGTGCCGGGGTTCATGTGTGTCTTCAGTTGTTGGTGGTGGTGGAGGGTTTTTTTTTTTTTTCAAGAAAATAATATCAAAGCAGAGCCACAGAGCAAACACGCTTCTCCGTCACGTGACGGAGCGGCTGGAGTGACTGACATGGCTTCGCTTGTCTGGCCGAGGAAATCCCATCATTACTGTTTGTCATTATTAAAGCAACAGGAGAGCAACATGAGGGGCTGGCATGGCTTGACGAGGCACGATGACCACATCGACACTCACAGCTCATCAGTCTCAGTCCAGGGGCGCCTGCGTCGCCGCCGTCCTGCATTACTTGGTGGTAGCTACTTTAAGGAGCGCCGTTGTTGCATCTCCAACTTGATCTCTCTGTTTTATAAACAGCCATAACGACTTGGGTTTTTAGACACTCCTGCGCCTTTAAGCCCTTCATGACATGCTAGCTTTAATAACATGCTCCACTTCAGCACTGTGTGCCAATTTCAGACGACACGCTGATTCCTAGCAGGGCTTTTTTCTCTCCCTCGTTTGCAGACTTTCTGCACACAACCCTCACTAAAGTCAAGGCCTCAGTCTACACATAAATGCATTCATTTGTTTAAAAGCCAAGTTTTTTTTGTTTTTTTTTAACATCTACATTTTTTAATTAAACCACACCTTTCACCTGATTGCCAGTAGTTCACACAGGTGAGAGGTGTCTCCTGCGTGAATCAAATTTGGAGAAACGGGTGTTGTTTAAAGGAATTTCAAGAAATGCCAACTCCAGTCTGGACTCTAGAACAGTGGTGCATATTTAATTCAAAAATCATAAATAACATGCTTTGTCCTGATTGGGATACATTTTTATTTTTTATTGTTACCAAACTTGAAGGAAAGTCATCATCAAAAGACTTTTATATCCACCGTTGCACTGCAACTTGTTTTCCTGACAAATTCATTCATTCATTCATTCATTCATCTTCTATACCCGCTTCTTCCTGAGATCAGGGTCACGGGGGTCTGCTGGAGCCTATCCCAGCTGTCTTAGGGCAAGGCAGTGTGACACCCTGGACAAGTCACCAGTTCATCACAGGGCCACATAGAGACAAACAACCATTCACACTCACATGCACAGCTACGGACAATTTAGAATGTTCAATTAACATCACATGCATGTTTTTGGACTGTGGGAGGAAGCCGGAGAACCCGGAGGGAACCCACGCAGACACAGGGAGAACATGCAAGCTCCCCTGACAAATTAAACATTTCAATTAGAATTTATTCTGATGTTTGGTTCAAGTGTTGTATTTACAGACAAACCATTAAATAAATAAATGTTTAAAATATATATTGTTCGTTTTGGGGGGGCTTGGAGGAGGAGCCGGGGCCCAGAGGCAGACCAGGGGAGCGGCAGCTGGCCCGAGCTGACAGGACAAGTGCTAATGGGACGCCCCATCTGCTGCTCCTGTTTTCCCTGCGACGCCCATCCCAGTGCCAACCTCTGTGCGTCTGGGAAACATCCTGCGCTCTCCCGCTGTCTGGCACCTCATTAAGAGCACCAACGTCCACATTGTCCTGAATACCTGACACGGCAACTTCTTACTGAGTCAACACAAATGGAAAAGATACACTGGCAACAGCATTTTGTAGTACTAAACACAGACCGTCCATTTGGGTTATAAATCAGTTCGAAACCATTTCAAGGCCCCTTGTGATACATTTGAAAGTGACCTGTTGGAATGAATATCTACGTTTTTGATATCATAAGAGTCACAAAACACAAAAATAACTTGCATTTTTATATGATGTCATGTGTTATATGTTTCAAATTGGCAGGTTTGTTTGTAGGGAAGTGGTCGTATCGCATCAGAGCGTCTCAGGATGTGGATCCGTTCAAAGTTCTGTGATACTACTGAGACATCACAAAAAGCTGAAATATCAAAAAAAAAAAAAAAAAAAAGTTTGCAAAATACTTTCTGACCACTAGAAGCTGCTAAATCTTATACATTTGTTCTTTAATTTTTTGCACCACTATTTGCATGCTACTTTTCTCCTTTGCAGTCATAGAATTAGCAAATTTGCATCAGACTGCAGAACTGCACGCCAAGCACTCAGGTGGGAGCAAAAAATAATGTTTGTGCATGAACTCAGAAATCGATATGGAGTTTCCAAAAGAAGTCATAGCAAAATTTATGAATCATCAAAGTGAAATGTGCGAGAGGCTGAAGGATTACTAGACTCCATCATGATCACAGTGATTGCGTTTGTTTATTTTTCTCCTTGGCCACTGCGATATTTTACAACTCTCGATAGAGGTTTAATAAATATAAAAATGATGTGCCGGTAAACATTCTCCATCTTAGATATGGACCCGGCTAAAGTCCATCTATCCGATGCGAGCTGCATTCATTTTGGGCTCCCGCTGACAAATGCAGCAGGGTCTGGAGTCTCAAGTGCAGGTTTTTTCCATTAAAGGAGTGAGGAGAATTGTTCCCCCGGACCTCTAATTTGTAGAGTGCAAAGCATCACTCTCCTCCGCAGCATATATAACATCCTCTCTCTCTCTCTCTCTCTCTCTCTCTCTCTCTCTCTCTCTCGTGCCACATTTATAGGCGCCATCAGTCTCTTGGCTGCACACGAGTTATGATGATTATCTGGACGCGAGGTGCCCCTCCACTTCCTCATTCCTTCATCCTCCTGCCTGGACCAGCAACACATGGATCAAACCTGCCTTTGCAGCACCATCTGGTGACCACTGCTGTGATTCAGGAAGCCTTCACGCAGATGACTGAGGAGGAGGGTGGAGGAGAAAAAAAAATATCAACCCCATTCTCACAATTTTTTTCCCTGCTGTCCTGTAATACCACTTTTGTCCTCTGGATGGTGTCTCAATCCTGTTTCCTTCCTCTTCAGAAATGATGTGAGCAGGTTTTTGCAGCCTGGGCTCAGTCGACCAACATGACATTTCCAGCGTTTTTCTACACAACTCACCGGAAATCTAATACAGTTTGCTTTTCGTTGCTTTCCCTCTTTGAAATATGTGTGTTCTTGGCCATTTTGTTTCTATCGACAAGCTCTGTGTTGCTGCAAAGTTGCAAATCATTTTTTTTACAAGGTGAAGAGAATGCGGTAAATGAGAACTTACACAAAAAATGGCAATGATTTGTGTCCTTATGTTCAGATGTTGTCGAAAATGTTGCAAAAAAAATGCAAAAAATATATAATGTAATACAATTGAATTTAATCAATGTAATTTCTTTTTCTTTTTTGTGGGATTTTTTCTTTTCATCACTGAAACTAAAAATATTTTAATATGATAATTCTGTATTTAAATGATTTCTTTCTTCTTTTTTTGTTGAGACTATTTCTATAGTCCACTTTCTCTTTCAAAATGTTTTGAATTTTGTAATATATTACCAGCGTCATTATTCTTATTATTGTTATTGTCATGTTGAAGAAAAAGGGCCAGGATGCTGATGGATGCAACCTATATTGTAGACTTTGACCTCTCGTCTCACTGGTTGCAACCACTTGCTGACAGCATATTAGTGTGGCGCTCATATATTTGAAAAAGAATAGGTTCATAACCTCTAAGGCCTCACTAAATGAGGGTGTTAAGCTTTGGAGGCTGTGTCACACAGTGTACCCGGGTGTTTTAACTGGAACTGATGAAAACTTTTGCTCACTTGCAGTGATGCAGAATAGAGGTCAACCAGATTAGGTGTTCCTATTATATTTAGACAGCAGGTCAGCTAACGGCTGGCGGATAACGCTGATATGGCATGAACTTCAATTAACATTTAAATTGATGTAGACCTCAAATCAAATCGGATTTTCGTTGTTTTTCTTCCACGTGCACTGTCTCTGTTTTCCTAAGTGTAACCCTTGACTTAGTATAGCAGTAGTATTATTTTAGTAACCTGCAAAGAAAGGTTTAAAAAAAATAAAAAAAAACAGACAAAAGTGCACTGAACAGCAATATTTAGAATCCCCTTTAACAAACAGAACTTTGTATCCCCTGCAGCAATTAGTGCTGTTTGTTCACCTTTCATTGGCATTATGTCCAAACAGCAAAAATCTGCCAGACATTCGGCCAACCAATTAATCTGTCTACCTCTAATCCAGAGATGGAGAGAGGGAGCAGCCACGGCCAACCAATTGATTTTAGTATGAGCCAGTGGCATAGGCAGTAAGTGAACTGTGAGTGGACCAGTACAAAGTTGGACAGGTCATTTCACACACACACACCCCAACGCCCCAACCGCCCCAAAAAAAGACTTTAAAAAAAGTACTCCTGCTAAACTAAGTTGAGGAGGAGGCCTCCTTCAAGGTCTTTTTTTCTGCAGTCCCATCTAAAGCTCATGGTAAATTAAAACCAAACAAGTACACAATAGATACAATGCTACAAAATACAATGCTAAAACATGGGTGGACAGCCCAGGGCCACCTCTGGCCACAGCTCTGATTTTAGCTGCACAGAATCCCGGCTGAAAAGTAAGTGGCTTGGTTTTCTACATTTGTTTATAGTGTTTGAAATGATCTCAAAATCAGCACTCAAGCTGCTGACTACATGACGCTGTATCGCACACGGACTATTTTTGTGATTCAATACCTATTATTGATTAGAATTTTGCTCCGACGACGAGCATTACTAGGATTTTTAATGAACTATTTTCTGTTTATAGACAGAGGAAGTACAAGCAATTTAATGATCATTAATTGCTAATAATCACCATTGGTGTGTGAATGTGTGTGTGAATGGGTGAATGAGAGGCCTTTGTAAGGCACTTTGGGGTACTGTGAAGGTGCTGGAAAAGCGCTATATGCAGTCCATTTACTATTTTACCATCAAATATATATTTTTTCCAATTCCCACTTTTGTGATTACAGGTAGTGAAAGATGACGGCTCAGATAAAATTGCAGAGCAGCCTCTGACAAATAGGTGCACAAAAAGTCCATGTGAGCTACACAAGGGTAAAAGGCTGGCAAATAGTGACACACAAAATGCAACAAGGAGCAGGCACAGGGTGGACTATATATAGCCCGCAAGTGACAAGACAAGTGAACAGGACACAAATGGAACTAATCAGAGCGGCACACACACAATCTGGAGGTTCTCGCTGACTTAGTTCCTCTTTCATTTCGGCGGTCCTCCCTCGTGTGTTCTGCCTGGCATTACTTCTGCTTTGCTTCCCACTTTTTCAGTTCTATTGACAGCCGCGCGGTTTTACCTGCACCCTGTTACCTCGTCTGCTATCCCCTGCGTGACACTCTTGTCACTTTGCTGTCGTTTCAGCCACGCGTCTTTATTTGCGTCTCCATCTCTGTGTCGTTCCTTGTGGGTTTGTTTTTGTCTGTACATGTGTTGCACTGTGGATTATCTGCCGCTGATAAACCTCAAGCCTTTACGTAGGTTAACTTTAGCATTGCACAAAATACATTAACACGCAAGCTCCAGCCTCTGGGTGTTTCAATCTGGGCTGAAATCCACGTCCGTCTAATAGCAGAAATGGCCTTCGGGGAGATTTTAAACAAATCACTAAAAGTTGCAATAACACTTAAAGCCAACGATCCAGCAGGTGCATCTTTAGATCACTGGTGTATCAGGTTTTGCCCTTAATCCTTTGAAGTCCACAAAGACTAAATGTTCTTGGATACGAAAATCATCCTTTTCATCTATATTTTCAGCAGAATAAAATTAGCTGGACTCACCACAAAGAAGTCTAAAAATAAAGACAACAGTCTGAAGGAGCAGATAAAGAAAAAAAAAGATTATACGAATCCACGAAAGACCATTCTCTAGCTAAATGCTGGCATGACATATCTAAATGGCAGCAGGTATTAAGGCTTTACATCATTCATCATCATTCAGTCTCTGTCTAAATCAACAAATGATGCATATTTATGATGACAGTGGCAGCATCAATGGAAAATACTTTCCATCAAACAGCTCATACATACATTCACCCGGGCCACATGGCAGCAAGTCAATACATTCAGGAATGTGGACGTGGTGAAGACAAAGCGAGTATCAGAATGGGGAAGACAAGGGCTTTAGGCGACATTGAGCCCGGTGACCCTGGTTGTTGATGCCAGACGAGCTGCTCTCAGTATTTCACAAACTGCTGATCCACCGGGATATTGCGTGAAGTGGCCCATGAGTGTGTAACTGCATGCAGCATTATGTTTAAGTAATAATAGCTTCAACAATGACCTTTTGCAACCAAAGCCGGCCCAAAAAAATGCCTGCCATTGCACATATTCAGATAACATTATCCTAAAGTGCAATTTGGTGGAGACGATAAAGTCACACTTATCTCTCGACAGATTAGAGATGCTCTCCACGATGGAAATCATACTGCTTACGCTTTAGTTTGGTAAATGTTAAATTAACCCTAATCTCCCTCCAGTTGTGTGGGAGTGAAAAGCGAAGACAACCGAGCACATTTTTTTGGAAAGAATAGAGAGAAGGGAAGAGGAAGAAGTAGCGTCAAGTACTGCGTCTTCAGGCGACACAGTCATGTCTCTCTGCTGAATCAGTGAAGCTGCTGTGTGACAAAGATTTACTGCGGAAAGTGAGAGGATGAAAGTTGGGATCGGTGTAATGATGTTATTCATATCTTTACAGCAGTGGCCCCGGGGTGGAGAAATTCACAGAGTTGTCATCTACTCATTCTGCAAAAGACCTCCTGGGTCACAGCTAACGAGGCCTGGCAGACCTGCAGTCGGGGGGTCGTCAGACTGAAAACTGAGCCTCTTTCGGCAGAGAGCGGCGCCGTTCCAGCCTCCGGTTTCGCTGTCTGTAAAAATTCATCACAAATTCAATAATAACAAAAAATGACACACGCACACAAAAAAAGACACTGCCTCATTACCTTTCTCAGAATTAAATTTCATGGTGAAGAGCCGGACTAAATAACAGCCTCCGTACAGACGGATTCGCTTTCATTGCGGAGAATGCAGCTGTTCACACAACATCTCCCACAGCTTACACTGCAAAAAAAAAAGAAAAGACAGAAGCCACGGCGAGTCGTCTCTCATCACTCTAATTTCCCCGGGGTCTTTAGGAGGGAGGTTTTAAGGAGACAGCTACACCAGCGCAGCCATCTGAACACTCCTGCTGCCACTCCTAGTGCCGCCTCTGCCGCGTTTCTCCTGCATCCGTCTATCTGTCCGGCAGTCTGTCTTATTGCTTATGAGGGCAAGTTGCCGCAAGGGCGCCCCCTGCTCGAACTCTCCATGAAGGGCACGCGGGTGTTTTAAAAAAAATCAGTGCATAAAGCTGCCAGTGTCCCCAGAGGGCCGTTCCTCGCCGTGCGGGTAGTTAGATTATTCGCGCCACTTGGGTGGTCGTCCATATTTTGTCCCCCTAGACTGCATATGGCACTCTAATCAAGCAGAGAGATATGTGATTTACATTCACTGTCACTCCTCTCGGGGCCGCTTGGCTCTCCAAGGTCACTCGCCACCCGAGGTTCAACAGATAGTCCGTGCGGTCTTGAGGCGCTGTTAACACGGAAGGCCACTCCCGTCTCAAGGAGAGGAGGGGGGGAGAAAAAAAAATGACACGCAGAGCCGACACGGGTCAAAGCAGGCGTCCACTCTGCACACGAGACCTGTTATTTGTCTGCAGCAGGAGGGCCCCGCGATAAGTCGGACCCCCTTCTGAAGCGTTGCTGGTTTGACGGCAGCCTTATATAATAGCAGCTGCAATGTCCAACAGCTCAGCAGACAGCAACAAATGCGACTCCTGAGATAACAGATATTAGCTGAAGTTATTGCCGGAGCCGGGAGAGCATCCATGGCTGAGGAGGAGCCCCGAGATGAGAGGAACACTGCGAATTCATAGATTGTGTCGGAGATACTGAGATTAAAGGTCCAATTTATTCAACATGAAAGCGCAATCCAGCATGTCTGCTCGGCGAGATACTCGGCACTCCTCGGTGAAGCAGGGCCGGGTGTACGTTAGCTTTGCAGATAATAACACCTCTTAGAATTAATTTATCTTTACATTAAAAAAAAAGTACGAAAAATTGGTGACACCTGCTGACCAACGGCGATAGGGATGATTAATGTTGCGAAGCAGGTAGAGAGGTTTTGAGACGGGCAGACATCCCCATTGATCATCATCATCTCTCATTCATCTTGATTCAGCAAATGGCCAGCGTGGAGTTGAGATTTCACACTGCTGCATATAAAGTGCAATCAATGCACTTTTAATTAAACCACAATATGGGCTAAAATGGGAATGTCTCACTCAGCCGAGTCTAATATTGACTCCCTGGTCTGTAGTTTAGCTTAACTTAAAAAAAAAAAAAAAGTTTTGGAATCAATGCCACTTCCCAGGCCTCCATCAACACGGGCAAAGGCCAAAGATTCAGCTGCAGCTTATTAAAGGTATGTTCCACTTCACCAATGATTCTTGACAGTGAAGTCATTCATCGACCTTTCAGGGAACAGAACCTGTTTGTTGTTAGCTTATTGCTACTATCAGGAAGTGTGGCAACACATGACTGGGAAGAACCTGCATCCGGGTGTTTTCAGTCACTACCTTCAAGAGGTTTTGGTTCAGTACACGAAAATGCTTGCTGAAACAGTGCGCTACTGAAAAATGGACACGCATGGAGATAACTTGACTGAGTCGACGGTTCAGGTTGTTCAGTCAAAAACAGGTCAGAGGTCAGCGGTACTGGTGACGTTTTCCATGCAGGTTAAACCAAAATGAGGAGACAAAGGTGCAACACATGGAGACAAAGTCAGCTTATCAGATAGGTTGGAAACTGGACAGGAAGTGAGTTAGAACCAGACAGGAAGTGACAAAAAAGAAGTAAACAAGGCACAGTCGGAAAACTCTTGAGTGGAATTAAAAATATTACATTTTGGGCGGGATAGCGCCGACAGTTGGCTAGGAAAACAAGAGTGGCTGCAATAAAATATTCATTCATTCCACACAAAACAACAATTTTATTTTCCTGTGTTTTATCTGCTAATGTCAGCAGAATGGGAGAGTCTTAGAAATATAGACTTTTTTTTTTTTTTAAATATGTTGATCTTTTCAACACCCACACTTCAAATAAATTCGGCTTACAATAATAGCATTAAGCAAATATGAGGGGGAGTGCTGCTTAGGCCCATACACGCTCTCACTATCCGATGCATGTGAAACACCTGCGCCCATTATTTTCCAAGCACAAGCATATAGCGGCTGTGACTTCACAACACTGTTTTATTCAACGGCCAAAATGTTACTCGGTATTTCTAACTTGTAAATTGCAACAATACAGCCGCACAAGGCAACTTCATGTTTTGTTTTGGGTTTTTTTAATCCCTGTTTCTCCTGCACTTGGGCTCACTGGGTACTGGAGCCAATTCCAGACGTCTTGGTGGGAAGGCAGAGTTACAACCTGGACCAGTTGCCAGATTATCGCAGGGCCACATGGAGAGACACACAACCATTCAGACAATCAATCTGTAGCTGGAGACCCTGCAAATTCCACTCTGTTAGAATCAAAACCACGTCGACGAGCATTGCAAAATTATCATCACCTAACGAACCAAAGTAGGCCAACAATTACAGGCCGTTGGGTCAAAGTCAACATGCGCTAATACCGCAGAGTACCAGAGTGTGTTGGCCTTTACACTGAATATCATCGCGGCTGTGAAGGGTCCAAGGTGCGCGGCCACACTTGCACAAAATCTAATCTGCTGCCTTCATTTCCCTCCGTTATCTCGACTGCACCGGGCAGAACAGAACTGGTAATTACAAAGACTGACCCTTAAATGTGACATCTCTGCATGCGTGGTCTGTTTCCCAATCATTTTTAATGAGACCCCCCCGCCTTTCCCTGAGGTACCGCTGTGCCATATGTCAACATAAATGGTGTGGAAAGGACTTTGTCTTGACTTTAGACCTCAGCCTAAAGTTGAGACTTGAGACTGTAACCGCAAGCTCATGGGAGCCTGTGTCACGCTGCGTCTGCCAATCACAGACAGACAGACAGACAGACAGACAGACAGACAGACAGAACGCGGTGAACCACACACCCAGCGGGACGCTGCGGGCCCTGTTATGTTAATTACACGAGACCCCCGACTGAAAAGCACCGTTGGGTTTCGCCGCAGAACTGGTGGGATTTGGTGTGAAGAAGTGATTAGAATGCCTGCGAGGCAGCGTGATACATAAATTTAAAAGTCCCAGATGAGGTTATGCTGTACATCAGCACCATCGTGGAGGCGCCTCCCGTCAAATCAGAACGCTGGGTCGGAATGAACTGTCGCTGAAGACGGAGGGAAGCACTCGACTTAGTTCTTTCGAAAGCATCTCTTACTTTAGGGATTAAAGTTCGGAACCAAAACCTAATCGTGAGACTCTGGAGAACTCACTGAACTGATCCAGCTCAATGAGTCCTTTCAGTCACATGACTCAATAATATTCAAAAACTGCATTATGTGTGCGGTTTGTGCCGTGCCTTGACTCACCAACACAATCTCCTTCCTTGACGACTTCACTTACTCCTGCACGGTCTTGAAAGACTGTTTATTTGGCTATAAAGCAAGTTCTGATCCAACATCACACTTTACCTGTGTTTCAAATTATGAATGATGAAATGATGAAATTCATGCTTTCACTGACTGTGTATTACTGTGGGAGCTAGATGCAGTTTTGGCCAGTTTTCATTGGCAGCACAACTGGGCTTTGCTTCGAAGAGGATCGAAGGAGGTCTCAAGAAATGGCCCCATTGCAAACTGTTGGGTTTAGGTTAATGTAGCCTTTAGATATCATGATCCTGAGGGATGTGCAAGCAAGACGGTGGAGGGTCCTCCCACATACTGTCCAAAGACATGCACTGTAGGTTAACGTTGTCTTCTTCAAGGGTGAGTGTGGGTGAGTGGGGTTGTTTGTCTCTTTCTGGCCTTGTGATAAACCGGCAACTTATCCTGAGTGTAATCCACCTTTAAGACAGGTGGAATAGGCTGCAGCAGCCCAACGACCCTGAGAAGTTCTGATAAATGGACAGATGGATGGTTCCAACATCACTCTTTTTGTCATTGTGCGATCAAAAAGATAAAGGAAAGATAGGCATACGGACAAGGGACTACTAGAAGAGATTATGTGTGTGTGTGTGCCATTACCAATGAGACATATCAGATCGGCCACTGCACTGCAACATATACAGTGGAGCTGCTACCTTAGAGACGACACAGCAGCGAGGAAAAGGTTTCCGTCACGTCAGCTGTCCAAATAAAAGCGAGGGAGAGCGCAGACAACACAAGCGCTGTTTCCCTCTAATTCACTCTGGATGATAGGTGCTGATAGCAGAAACAATTACTGTGCCAATGGCCCTTGTTTTCTCAACGTGCTTTGATGCAGCAAGAGCTCGAATAACAAGGCGACAGAGCCACACTGCCGTCAAAGTGTACAAATGGAAAAATGAAAAAAACAAAACACCACCCTGAATGAACATGATGGCACCGGGGAGTGGAGTGGACACAGAAGTGAAAGCTTTGCGGTTATGGGGGGGAGGGCAGGAGAGGAAAGAAGAAAAAAAAACTTTATTTCTATTGTGTTTAAAAGCGAAAAAGAGAGAGCGGATTGTGTGAATAGAAAATATCAACATAATAAAGGACTAGAAAAATGGCATAGTTGGAGAGTAAAAAGAGAGAGACTAAAATACCTTCACAGCTCTGTGCCCCCGCAGCTTAGCATTAAAGCCGCGCCAGCACACGATTAAATTATCATCTGCAACGCGCTCGCGCAAGATCATTGAGGGTTGTGATACAGTAATAAATGGCAAGAAAGAGGGAGAGAGAAAGGGATGAGGAGGAAGGAAGTAGGGTGCGAGCTTTTGTACCGTAGCTGTAGAAAAAATAAAAAATAGGCCAAGGCCAATTCAGAACATTAGAGTTTAGCATATGATTAGAGGGCACCGGTGTAATTGCACAACCCACGCAGCAAAGTTTTTTTAATAATAAGATTGCAAAGCCTCTTGATTTTTTAATTTATTTTTTTTTTTTTAAACATCTACAGACCTGTAAGTCATTAAACTGGCAGAAAGAATCTTTGGCTTACATGGACATACGGAACTAATTCCCCAAGTTCACTTTTGGTGAAAAAGAGAAAAGGATGACAACCAAACGAGACAAATGTTGGTCAAGGCCTTTTACTTGATGTGACGTTAGAGAGAGATTGTACGGCTGCACCACAACTTAGCTGCCATAGCAGCAGCAGCAGGATGGCAGAGAATCAAGGACAGCTTTATTCAGAATCAATCAGAAACAGAGTTATCTGCAGAGTGAATCATTTTGGTTGGTGCAGACCAAAATGTGCAGCTTCCACTGCTCCAATACATCAGCGGTGGCAGCTTTTCAGGTGTTGTATCTTGTTGGACATCATCATGTTTGGCACAAGCGTTGTACAAAAGGGCGTTTGGTAGAATTTTGACTTTTCCTTTTTTTTTTTTTAACTCTGAAAACACATTCCTGGTTGCCGTGTGATGAATCGTAGGAACGCCACCTGTCTTCTCATCACACCTGCTTGTCAGCATGCGCTGTCAGAATCTGAATAGCACTGCTGTGCTGCTGCTGCGCCGCACAACGTCGGCATAATACCAAGGTGACGGGAAGAAGCGCTTAATGAGGGTGGGAAAAGAAAAAAAAAAAAACAGAGAAACTTGGCGTGCATTTGAGAAGAAGCATTATTTGTTACCACTCTGTTCACATAACCTCTAATACAAAAGAAACAAATTTTACATATCGGACTCGTAAAAAAAACTCAAAAGGAAATGTTTTAGAAAAGGCAGAAACCACAACTCACAAGGCTTGTTGAAATTGTAGACAAGTAGAAGAATCCGCCGCCTTATACATTCAAGGAAAAACATTGACGCAACTGTTATACTTTTACATGTCGGCAAGAAGGGAGCGGAGTGAACAAGTGAACAATATTGTCCAAGTCTGCTCTGGCATCAATCAAGCAGATGGACTCTCAGTCACTGTGGGAGGGACGTGTGGCAGGAGAAGGAAAGTCATAATTCTCAAATGTTCCCCGGTCAGTGCTTGAGAGTGGTGCTGAGAAAAAACAACAAAAAGCTCATATAGGCGGACAGTCCTTGTTTCAAAGTCTTGCAAAATGAACATGTGTTATTTATTTAGCTTGTTTTTCCACAGTGGATGGAGAAGAGTGGCTGTCTTGACTTAGAAAGTATGTCGTTTCCTCTATGTTTGGTCAGGGAGTCAGATGTAGACGTCCAATTATAAACCTGATAAACCTACACTTTCCCTTTATTTACTTGTTTATTTATTGATCCCATTACTCCCTGACCTCGCTGCATACGAGCAGATTTTTTATCCTCTCCCCTTGCTCCCTCTATGTGTGGCCACAGCCAATCATCTGCCTCCGTCCAACACTCTGCATCCTCTTTCACTACATCCATAAATCTCCTCCCTGCTCTTCCTCTAGGTCTCCTGCCTGCCGCTTCGCAACCTCAACATCCTTCTGCCCATAAATTCACTATCTCTCCTCGACATCTCAGTCTGGCCTCTCTGGCTTTATCTCCCAAACATTGAACATGAACCCTCTGATGCCCTCACCCATGACCCTCTCCTTCCAGGTCACCCCCACAGAAGAGCAACATCATTTTAATCTCTGCCGCCTCCGGCTTTGCCTCCTGTCTTTTCCGGTCTCAGTGCAGCTCTCCCTAAACCATAAAGCATTAGCATTCTCCCCACAGTCTTGTACACAAGTGCTCAAAAATCACCACCTCTTCAGCACTGCTCACCATACTGCTTGGGTTCCCCTCATTGGCGCACATGCATCCTGCTCCCCTTCTTTAAAATGGCCTCCACACCTCCTCCTGCTTTCTGCTCTCGCTACATATCACACCATCATCTGCAAAACACGATCGTCCACGGAGATTCCAGTCTAACCGAACAGGGCGGGGCCTTCAGAGGTGATCCCAGTCGCAGCCCTTTGGCATTTTGAAGAGCGCTGGGTGAATTACTGGGGAGGCCGGGAAAAGCTGACTCGCTACAAACATCCCAGGACGCTCACGCTAGCTTGACGGTACTATAAATACAGCGGACGCTGTTTTATGTTAATCATGACAATGCCGCATGTGTGCTTGCATGTGAATAAGAAACGAGGTTGCCACAGCTTGCAAGGCCAAGAAAAGAAGAGGGGGAGGGAGCGGGGGGGTTCTCAAGGTCCCACTCGTTAACTGCGTTACTTGAATACAATTTTTCTTTTTCGTAAAGTCCCAATCTGGAAGTCCTAACTTTGCAGTCGGGTCTGTACGCTGCTTTTCCACTGTGCGATGTGTCAGAACATCTCCGTCAAAGTGATACGACTCAGAAGATGTGCTTTGTGTTTTTGTTTTTTTAATAACATGTCACGGCACTGCTGGAGCATCATCACAGAAAGTGCACGTGCGATCCTCATGAGATCATATAATCTTTTAAGCAGGGGCACCAAATTGTAACTTTTAATACTTTTGCTCCTGTATCGACCCACCCATTGTTCCATCATCACATTAGCGTTAAAAGCATTTAATCCTTTTTGATTTTCGACAAATATCGATTCCTGGCAGGCATCGCCGTTGTTGTGGTGCATCGGATGGAAACTCCACAGCGTCCCACTCTATTTACAGCACACCAAAGCCCCTCTCCTGAGTTAGGCAGTTGCCAAGCTGAGTGGATGTTCCACCTAGATAAAAACGAACAACAACAACAAAAAAGGAAATGCCCAACACGTATTCTCACAACCAGCTATGATGAAATGTTTGGCGTGTGCTTTGGAAATGCTGTTTGGGGGATTCATGCATGCACTACTGGACGCAATCCAGTCCTGTGATGTAAACTGAGGGAGGTTTCTTTTTTTCCTCCTCCTCCCTCTTCTTTAGATTATAAAACCAAACCGCGTGCGATCATGTTGCAGATCAAGGCAGGGCGCGTCTAAATCAGATTTTCAGCAGCCTCCTCCTGACTTCTCAAGCTGTGCTCAGTGTTCCCGAGAAGAAATCAGATTGTTGTTGGGGTGGGAGCTCATGAGCAAGTCTGTGTTCAGAAGCTCTGCAGTGCTTATTGGAAAACATAAAGTCCGGAGATTAATATTTCAGCACGGAGAGTTCATACCCCATGCGATCGAGCATCCTCTTCAAAAAGTCGTCTGCGTTTCCAGCATGCAGCAAGCCAGAGATAACAGGAAGGGAATCGTTTGTGCCAAACCGGTTCTCATGTTGCTGCTCAAGTCTGGATGATTGATGACACAATGGGCTGCTATCAAATTGTGATTATGAGAATAACTACTTAGAAAATGGCCAGCAAACGCAAAGGCAGACTGCCTCAAATATAATGTGCAGCTTCATTTACCAGCACCAATACAGGGAGCTGCTAAGAGCTGCACCTTCCTAATGAAGGGTTCAGCCAACGCCAAGTTAACTCGGAATGCAATAATTGCACAAATTATCACAGAAGCTATACAAAGAAGAAGGCACACAAGGAGTTACAGAGTGGGGTGCACTCTCACGCAGTCTGTGACCTAACACATATAACAAGGCTTATCTTTTACCAAAGAGTTTCCTGACGTCAACCTGATCAATCTGGGTTTAATTTCCCAACTATAGAAGGCTTGATCATTTCTATCTGACTCGCGGGCAGTAATTAACAGGCCTATATTATAATCAATTATCCAAATGTTGTTTTTCTATTATCAGTGGACTCCACTGCAGTAGCCTTGAACACTTCAAACACTTAATTACCAAAGATGAAATCAAAACATCTCCAGAAATTAGATTTTTTTTCTTCCTTTGTTTAGGAAGAGGGCAGTCTCAGAGGGCAAGTGACAGACTGGGGGTCTTGGGAGAGTTTCCACAGCCCTTTGTGACATCACAGGGACAGAATTTCCAGAATTGTCTTAGCTGAAGCTTCTTAGAAGCTGAGGAAGCAAAATAAGTAGAGGATGAGGACTTTCCTCTTTTCTGGAGGGTTCACTGACAGGCTGGAGACACTAACTGTTGTCGGCTTATGAGAAGCTGTGGCAAATTCTCAGCGAACATTGTTGCATCTTCTGTCACATTATCTTGATTATCCCGGCTGTTTAAAATTACAGTAGCTGCGTGTCGTGCTAATTGCAGACAGTGGAATCGGTTCTGACAGAGAGTGAAGTGGAGGGTGAAGTCATCTTGCCAAGAGGCAATAAAAGCAAGAGTACAAAGAGTGAAACCCTCCCCTCACTTGATCATTAAAACACAGCCTGGAACGGCTCTCCTGGTGGCTCGGTTTGCTGGGGCGAGTACACCGAAAACACCATCCCAGAGTTCGGACGAGGCCGATCGATCCATGCCAGCCATCTGTCCTCAACTCAGACTAATGACACAAACAATTGATGAAATATGTGCAACATAAGACATAAAGCCTCCTCTGTCTAAAATATGACTTTTCTCACAGTAGCAGTGAGCAAACAATTACATTCCGCCGCTAACTTGACATATAGATGAATTGTTAATTATCAAAAGAAGTCCAGAGCTCAGAGGTGCTGCGCTTTGATGTGCTGCAGCAAAACAGACAGCTCTCCTGTACCAAGGTATAGGCAGGCAGCAGTAGCAACAATCCAGCATCAAAATTTATACCCCACTACATTAACCATGCTGCTGTTTGTGGCAGGATCCCCGACAAGCTCTCGCAACTCATACGCCCCTCCACCATCTGCCCCGCTGCGGAAGATCCACTGACAAGGCTGGAGCACTCACAGTACGTTGTCAAATTAAATGCGCCGCAACGTGTCAGTTCTCGCCTCACCCTGGGAGCTTCACGTTCAAAATGTACCAGGTTTCCACTGCAGCGTGGATGCATCCAGCCGTTCGGCTCATTTCTTGCATTAAGCATGCAGCCCTAACGTGCACAGCGTGCAACTTTGCATTTTGCTCATGAGCGCCAAGCATCTCAAGTGGAACCATCATGATGTGGTGAAAGGAAGTCCAGACTGATGTGCTAACATGTCTCAACATTCAGCATTTCAAAAGACACAGGAAACAAAGCCCTTAAATCGTTATTAGAAAATAGATCAAATTAAAAGCATTGCACAAGCAGAAAGAAATGTTATACTCCCACAGAGTATAACATTTTACACATCACACAGTACAGAAGTGGTCTTGCGAAGCAGCATGCGTGACAGAAGTTTCAAGTATGACAACTTGGGAAAGTGCCATGGTCAGAATACAAACAGACCAATCAACACCCTTGGAGGAAAAAGAGGCATCCAAAAAATAATGTGGTAGCTCTGAGAGTGATGAAAACAGGACACGACTGCAACAGGGCGGTGATACACGTCAAATGACAACGGGAAGTATTGTGCAGTTAATAAGGCTGGAAACAGGACAATCTGATTGTGATTGTCGAATCACCTTCCAGGTTGGTTGAAGATACCTACCTTTTCCTGAAAGTAAGAATGGCGGCTCTAGATTATCATGTGAAACATATCCCATATGAATATGTTCCAGACCAAATAGGATTTAGATTTAGATTGCCACTTTCCACTCACTACACTTCTCTGTTCAGTCCTCCAAACCAACAACTTTGAGTGCGTCGCCCCACTACAACCAACTGATTTAGCTTCACTTCCCAAAAACAACAATTTAATTTTGCATCTCTGTGTCACGTTTCCACACACAAAAAAAAGCCTTTTCTGGCTGGTGCCATTTGAGGGTAGTACTTATGAAATGAAGTACAAATCTCCAGGCACTCTATGTTCACAACTCTTGGCACACCATCTTAAATGGCTGGTCGGGGTCGCAGAGTTGGAATGAGTTACTGACTTCACCGCAGGCTTACGTCAGTTATTAAATGTCAGTCGCGAAATGAAAAGGTGTCGTTAAAATTGTTTTTGTCATGGCGCAACATCTCATTGAGCTCGCATGTTGTCACGAAACACATTCTTCAGAGACCAGCAAAAAGGCCTAATTGCACAGGTTGCACAACACCTATAATGGTGTTGTCTGAAGCAAAGTCAAAAAGGAAGGGGCAACAGAAGTAAACAAGACAGTGCCGCGGCCTCATTAATTTTTCCACAGTATTTCGGAAGCCATTCTTCTATGTCTACTTTTTTGTTCCTAAGGTTAATAGGACCGGCCTTAGCTGTATTGCAGCATGCCACAGGAGGAAGCCCCCGCTGCGATACCTCTAGGGTAGCGCCAGTCGACCCCTCCTCCACACATAATTCACGGGAAAATCTGATCATTAGTAGCGGATGTCGTCGAGGTTCCGGTCTGCATTTCTCACCTTGACGTTAAAGCTCCATGGTCCCAGGGGCGAGGGGATTCAATTTGTGGCAAATGAGCTTTCTAAACAACTCTTACGGTCTTCGCTCAGAGCGAAACAGGCCCCGTTATTTTGTTCAGTTTGAGACAGGTTATTCAAAACATTATCCCGCGGCGCGTTCGCACAACTGCCTCATTATCAAAGGATTCATTAATCAAATTCAGAGGACAGACAGTCCTTAAATGTTGCTCCATGTGTACAGCATGTAGCCAAGCCGGTAACTGAAAACCCGACTCTCTGTTTTCTGCACATAAAGCGAAATAATGGTTACAGTGTGTTTGTGTTGGAATCAGATGGTGTGATTAGCTCCAGGCTCTGTACTCAGTAAACAGAACATCTCAAGGCTGCAAAGTTCTCTAATCTGAGAAATTAAAATATTGTGATCCGCTGCAACATTGAAGCACTGAAATAAGAATAAGATGTAAAACTAGAGCTGTGTTAGCTAGCAGTTTTTTAGCCGAGGTCCTTCAATATCCATTCGCATTAACAGCACCTTTACTGTAATGAATTAAATCAACACTGTACACTGCAGGCCAAGCATTGGCTCAACATTTTCAGTACTTTGCTTGCACCTTTCATCATCCCAAAGTTGTACTGCTACATAACTGGAGGAAACCCAACAAATCATTATTGAAAGAGCATGCCCAAAGTGTTTATCTTTGTAAAAGAAGTTGCATCATAATGTTTACACAGCAAAAAAGTGAACAACAGAAATGTTTTGCATGGTTTCCAGCTGAACTGAATAGAAATATATCTGAATTTTGAGTATTGTAGGAATATTTTTGAAAATGTAATTTTTGTAATCCACGTTCAAGTTAACAACCAAAGCCCCCTTGACTGAACTCTAATGGTCTCTAATGGACTCCCATTGAGTGACAGTCGCTGAAGTGTGCTTACCAGCACACGTATCCTGGATATTTTGGACAGTCCACTGTAATAATGGCTGCATCCTCACTGCTTTGCATCTGTCAGATATCCAGCTGGTGCAGTGCTGGTGTGACATGAACTCTGCTCCTCCTGCACCTATAGAAGGGAGTTACCTCTTTTATCTTGCCAGTGTCACACTGTTTCCCAGCTATACACCTTATAATTTATTAAAGCACTTACTGATGTCAACCTGTGGGCGGTGGATTTTACTATCTACCACTCTCCAATGGTCTTCCCAATGGCAATTATATTTCCAAGAAAAAAATCTCTACACCTTTGAATAAACAACAGCATACTTGGCCTTGTGTTTACAGTTGTTGGACCATCTGCATATTCGGAAGAAGACAAAAAACAAGAGCTGAGTGTCAGAATTCCCTACTGTAGCAGTGTTTTTGTCTCCCTCTGTCGGTCGGGGCTCACAACATCCCATTGCCCTTATGTGGTCAATTTCCTGTAGAGGAGATTCCCCGCCACTTTTTGCTACTCACCTGTTCCTCATCTGCAGCAATCAGCCAGTCTATTTCAACCCAGTCATGACAGACCTGCTTTGTCTGATCGTCAGCTCAAGTCCCTCCATGTTCCTGACCTGCCGTGAAGCCAGTTACTGCTTTTTCCTGACCCTGCCTGTTTTGACCCCTGCCTGTTTTTGACTCCAGAACCTGCCTGCCCGTTTGGATTATCCTGTTTTAGTCTGCCTGCCAGCCTGTGTTTGACCCCTGCCCGTTTTTGGATTCTGATTCTAACTGCTGAAACTAAAGAACTATAAATGAAGAAATCTGTTTGCTGAAATCTGCTTGTGGTTCCTGGGTCGTACCCTGACAGTACGATCAGACCAAGATGGAACCAGCGGATTTAGATCAGATGAGGACTGCGCTGGAAGGGCAAGGAACACTCCTCAATCGGCATCAGTCTCAGTTTGAGGCAGTCCACCGCTCCCTGGGAACCATTACCGGCAACATTACCAGCATGGCCACCCAGCTGCAGCAGATCACATAGGTTCTGCCACCTCCTTCTGAGATTCATGCACGATGGTCAGCTCTTCCAGACTCCCAAGATGACACTGTGCGAGAGCCTCTCCTTCCAACGCCTGAACCGTATGCTGGTGAGCCCGGAACCTGCAGGTCTTTTCTCTCCCTATCCTCATTGGTTTTTCAGCTCCAACCAGTCTCATTCCCGACTAATCGCTCGAAGGTGGCGTACATCATAACCCTCCTGGCTGACAGAGCAAGGGAGTGGGGAACAGCATTGTGGGACGCAAACTCTCCAGTCTGTTCCAAATTTCAGGACTTTGCTGACGAACTGATCAAGGTCTTTGATTGTTTGGTGCAGGGGAGGGAGGCAGCCTGTGAAATGCTTCGGATGTGCCAGGGGAAGAGGTCTGCAGCTGACTACGCCATTGAATTCCGCACCCTCACCATTTTCAGTGGCTGGAATGAGCAAGCACAATATGACGTCTTCCTCAATGGACTGTCCGAGGCTATTCAAGACGAAATTACTACTCGAGACCCTCCAGCCACCTTTGACGAATTGGTGGATCTGGCAACATGGATTGATAAAAGGCTAAAGCTGCGCGCTTCTACCCGCAAGCTTGTCCAGGGCCTGAGGACATCTTCCTTTGAGTCTCCCCGCCTGACTCAACCATCCCTGGCAGGACCCTGCACTCCTGAACCCATGCAAGTAGATCAGACTCGTCTTTCGCCTGGAGAATAGCAAAGAAGAAGGGATTCTAATGCTTGCATGTATTTTGGGAACATGGGCATTATGCCTTGCAGTGTCCAGCAAAAGACAAACCTCGCCAGTAAAGGGGAAGTTACTGGTGAGCGTCACTCCCCTTCATCCTCTCCAAGCAGTCCGAACTCTGGTTTCCGCCACGCTCATAACAAGTTCACAACGTCTCGCAGTCTCCATCCTCATTGACTCGGGAGCTGATGGCAACTTCATTGCGGCCTCCCTTGCCACTGAACTTCACTTCTCCTCCACCCGCCTGCAGACACCCCTGTTGGCAAAGGGGTTAACTGGATTACAACTTGCCAGTATAACCAATGTCACATCCCCGGTGAGTTTGCTCATTTCTGGTAATCATCAAGAAACCATTGTTTTTCACATCCTTGATTCTCCCGAAGTTCCTATTGTTCTTGGGCATCCCTGGTTGGTCAAACATAATCCACATATAGACTGGACTAACAACAACATTCTAGGATGGAGTTCTTTCTGTCTCTCCCACTGCCTTCGAAACGCTTTGTCCCCTCAACCTTCAGTTTCGTTTTCCACAGAAGAGTCTTTGGAGCTCTCCGGCGTTCCTCCCGTGTATCTGGACCTCAAAGCTGTGTTCAGCAAGACCAAAGCCACCTCCCTGCCGCTGCACCGACCCTACGACATGGCTATCGAACTTCTGCCCGGTACGTTTCCCCCTAGGGGTCTCCCGTATTCCCTGTCTTCACCTGAAACAGAAGCCATGAGTGCGTACATCGAGGAGTCTTTAGCTGCTGGCATCATGCGTCCTTCTTCCTCTCTGGCTGGGGCGGGCTTCTTCTTTGTGGGAAAGAAGGACCGAACCCTGCGACCCTGTATAGACTACAGGGGTCTAAATAACATCACGGTCAAGAACCACTACCCCTTTGCCCTGATGGCTTCAGTTTTCGAGATGTTGCAGGGGGCAAAGGTTTTTAGCAAGCTCGACCTTCGCTCCGCCTATCACCTCATCCGAATAAGGGAGGGGGACGAGTGGAAGACGGCCTTCAATACTCCCTTGGGTCACTACAAGTACCTGGTGATGCCTTTTGGCCTTACCAACTGTCCTGCTGTGTTCCAGTGCCTAATCAATGATGTACTACGAGACATGCTCTACAAATTTGTTTTTGTTTATCTGGATGACATCTTGATCTTTTCCCAGTCTATTTCGCAGCACATCCAACATGTCCGTAAGGTTCTGCAGTGCCTCCTGGAAAACCAACTTTACATCAAGGCGGAGAAGTGTGAATTTCACAAAAGCAGTGTGTGCTTCCTGGGACATGTCATCACAGCAGAGGGGGTACAGATGGATGCCCATAAGGTGAGGGCTGTCACAGACTGACCTCCACCAACTTCCCGACATGAGTTACAGCGGTTCCTTGGATTTGCCAATTTTTATCGCAGATTCATTCGCGATTACGGCATCATAGCCGCACCGCTCACGGCTTTGACCTCCTCGAAGGTAAAATTCAACTGCATGCCGGCTGCGGAGAAAGCCTTCTGTGAATTAAAGAAGCGTTTTACCTCAGCTCCCATCTTGTGTCGTCCAGATCTATCCCGTCAATTCATCGTGGAAGTGGATGCTTCGGATGGAGGTGTAGGCGCTGTTCTGTCCCAGAGATCTGAGACCGACCAGAAGCTCCATCCCTGTGCCTTCTTCTCACATAGGCTTTCCCCCACAGAGTGCAACTATGACATTGGGGATAGGGAGCTTTTGCCAGTAAAGCTGGCCCTCGCGGAGTGGCGTCATTGGTTAGAGGGAGCAAAGGAGCCATTCCTAGTTTGGGCAGACCACAAAAATCTAGAATACATCCACTCAGCAAAACGGTTAAACCCTAGACAAGCTCGCTGGTCCTTGTTCTTTTCGCGATTTAACTTCTGTCTGTCCTATCGACCAGGTTCAAAAAATGGGAAGCCAGATGCCCTTTTGCGGCGCTTCCCGGAGTCTGATCATTCTGCTGAACCTAATACTATCCTGCCTCCTCAGTGCCTCCTTGGAGCTGCATCTTGGGATATTGAGCGAATCGTTCTCACAGCCTAGTCTGGTGAGTGGAACCCAAGCGCCTGCCCCCCTAACCGTCTTTTTGTTCCTCAGTCCACAGGTCCTTCAGTGGGGTCCCTCCTCCAAGCTGGCCTGCCACCCTGGGGTCAGACGCACTGCTGCCCTCATCAGACAATTCTTCTGGTGGCCTGCTATGGACAAGGAACTCAAAGACTTTGTGAAAGCATGCTCCATTTGCGCACGGAACAAGGCCTCCAACCAACCTCCTGCAGGTCTTTTAAAACCTTTACCTGTGCCAAGGAGAGACCATGGTCCCACATCGCCCTTGACTTTGTTACGGGACTGCCATCTTCACATGATCACACCACTGTTCTCACCATAGTCGATCAATTTTCAAAGGCGGTTCACCTTATTCCATTAACAAAATTACCCTCAGCTAAAGAGACGACAGAATTACTCATCCAACATGTATTCAGGTTGCATGGTCTCCCCACTGATGTGGTCACAGACCGTGGGCCCCAATTCACTTCACACTTTTGGCAGGCTTTTTGTAAGCTCCTTGGCGCCAAGGTCAGTCTGTCTTCAGGTTTTCACCCCCAGACAAATGGTCAGACGAAGCGGGCCAACCAGCAGATGGAGACGGCTCTGCGCTGCCTGACGTCTCAAGACCCGAACTCTTGGAGTCTCCAGCTGCCGTGGGTTGACTGCTCTATGAACTCCCTTTCATCCTCATCAACTGGATTGTCGCCTTTTCAATGTTGCCTTGGCTACCAGCTGCCACTGTTCCCTGTCCAGGAAGACGAAGTCGGGGTCCCCTCTGCTCGGGCATTCATTCGCCGCTGTCGGCGGACGTGGAGGCGCTCCCGGACTGTCCTGCTCCGTGATCAGGCAGGCATCAAACGACAGGCTGATCGTCATCGCTCTGAAACTCCCAGGTATGTCGAGGGACAAAGGGTCTGGCTTTCCATGTGGGACATCCCTCTGAAGGTGGATGCTCCGAAAATGAATCCTCGCTTCATTGGCCCCTACACCATTAAGGTGACTAACCCATCTTCAGTCCGTCTGAACCTCCCGGCCACTCTCTGTCGCATCCACCCCACCTTTCACGTCTCCCGGATCAAGCCCTTCGTCCAAGAACCCCTGAGCTCTGCCTGTTTTTGACTCCGGAACCTGCCTGCCGGTTTGGATTAACCTGTTTTAGTCTGCCTGCAAGCCTGTGTCTGACCCCCACCCGTTTTTGGATTCCGATTCTGTCTGCTGAAACTAAAGAACTATAAAGAAATCTGTTTGCTGAAATCTGCTCGTGGTTCCTGAGTCGTACCCTGACACTGAGAAGCAAAGGTGATGGAGCAAACATCTGTCTCAGGGTGTTGTCATTAACGTTGAAGGTGTACTGGGGAGGTAATGTGCCTCTTGTGACATCACAAAGAGCTGATGTTCAGAACTGGGAGTTTTAAGTCACATTTTCATAAAATTGGAGGTAGCAAATGAAGTAAAGAATGGACTTTTCAATAAATAAATGAGTGCATTTCAATGAAAAATTAGAGCTTTTACATTGCAGGCATAGGGCCTTTGATGCTGGAATGTGACCAGGGACTCAAAGCCAATTTACCATGAGTTACAATTAGTGCTTTTCCTTATCAAATACTCCTTACTCTGTGTTGATGTGAAGACGGTGGAGGCTTGCAAAGGAGTACCAGGCTTGTTCCAACTGGTGCTTTTCATTCAATTATTTATTTCTGTTGAGTTTTTCTGAAAAACATTCATACAGGGTGTCCTCACAGCTGGACGAATGCATCTGACAGAATGTTCAACTGCCAAATATTCCCAAAGTCTACAATAAAAGAAACAATATGACAGCATTCAAAATATAACTGTTATTTAGCACTCAAAATACCATTTGCATTATAGATATGTAAACTGGTTAACTAACAAAATAACAACAGTCTCATGACCCAGCCGTAACATACATACATACATACATACATGCATAAGCTCAAGCTACTAACAACAAGTCTCATGCTAAGATGGCCATGGCTAGTCGAAGTTTCATAATCATCTTCACGAACTAAAACACAGACACTAAAACTTAAAGAAATGTTGTCTCTTACCATCATATTGCAGTATATTCATCCCCAGTATACCGAGCTACCCAGCTCACCTGAAAAACATACTTCTTGTGCATTTAGTGTTGCATCAACGCAAAGTGTTTCTGCAGCTGAATGAGTGCATCAAACTGAACATTTTGCTGCGGAAATCTTGCCTAGTTCACAGGAGACTCAATGTGCATTGTGCACTGTCTGCTGGTGACTACTAGTACTGACATTATACCGTTTGTGATAATAATGAATGGACATTATAAAGAAATCCATCCATCCATTTTCAATATCCTCTTCTTCCTGTACTCAGGGTCAGGAGATCTGCTGGAGCCTATCCTAGCTGTCATAGAGCAAAGGCAGGCTGACACCCAGGACAAGTAGCCACTTCATCACAGGGCCATTTTAAATAAAACTTACCTCATTAATCTACCCTCACTAATAAACAAACTTCTTCCCACTTCAGGAACACAGTAGAACGTTCACATCCACTACCATCATACAAATAAACTTCTTAATTGTGACCATAACTGCACCTTCGACACCGAAATCAGTTTGTCTCCCCAACTCACCAACAAAGCAACTTGCTCTGTCTATCTAAGCTATCAACAGAAGCTTAAGCAGAAAATGACATGAGGACACAATGCAGCAACATGAAGAAAAATGGCTCCCTGTGGATGTGGTTTCACGTGGCTATCCTCTGCTCATTTTTTCCAGTGGGCCAATCCCTGAATGGAGGTGGGTGATGCTAACGCATTCCAACGGAGGGCAGAGGCTGCCATAGAGCCACTCGGGAAGTACACAAGAGACAGACAAAAGCGCAGAAATTCAGACCTCTGAAGAAATACCCAAAGTGACAGGAGCCACTGTTCACAACTGTACCCCTTCATTCTGTGCACGGAAACTGCAGGATGACTAAGACCTGCCACAGAGCTGCATTTGTTGATTTAATATGCTTGACTGGAAGCCGCGCTGCTGTCTCAACTCCACACGGACACACTTGTTCTTCTGACAAATCTGGCCAGACCTCTGCAACGCTCCATGTCTGGCATTACGCAGAGTTTGAGGCACTAATGTGCTTTGAAACACCCAAGTGTTGCATTTGAACCGGGGGCTTAAAGTCACACGAATCCCTCAGTGTTGATTATTGCACTTTTGACACAGCCGACGTGTCCAGATGGCTGCTGAGGACTTAAGGTGATTCTGGACAGGATGCCATATTGGTTCATTGATCACAGCGGGAATTCTGCGGCTGATGAGATAATTACCTCCGAGCCTTTCCCTTTCGATGCCTCGTCTGCCGAGCGCAAAGGTCAACGGCTGTCTTGTCAGTCGCTTTTGTAACCATGTTGATCAATTCCAGGCACTGGAAATGTTTTATTGATTGGAAGGACATTGGATATAATCAATCATTTTTTAATTATTATTTCTGAGCACACACAATCCACTGGTGATGTATTGTGTGCCATCTTTGTAGTTTTCCACATCATAATTATCTTTTAATTGCATGTTCATTGCAGGTTAAAGGCCAGATGCATAAGAATTAGCTACAGATTCAAGTGAACATATGTGTTATGTTTTTCAAGTGAAGCTGAATGACCCACCCAGTAAAAATAAGTTGTTTTTTTTCCCTCATGAATAAGCCCCACTGAGTAAATTCACTTCTTGTTTTGTTTTCTGATCTCTCTTATACCAACTCTGATGTCAGAGTAATGCCATTAAAAGCCTGAGTAGATCCACAGTCTGGGCTACTGTAGATACATGGTTGCACAAAACAGGTACCTCCTAAGTGTAAAACGTATAAATATACTGCAGATAGTATTAGTGAATGAAATCACAAGTTTTTGTGTGTTTATGTATGTCAAGGGATCCCGCTGAATACTACATACTGGGCCGTCAAAGTGGTAGAAATAAATTACTTGTATACTAATTGCACCCCAGCATCAATGCACACAGTAAATAGCTGCAGTATACCAACCGCTTGAGATGAATTTTCTGACTTTGGGTCCTACTAAAGCCATTCCACGGATGCTGCTCTTTGCTTCTTTTTATCAGCTTGTGAAGAAGCCTTTGGCTGTTGATGAAAGGCATTTTTTTTTTTCTTCAAAGCTTAAACGGTTCACTGTTCAGCCTTCGCCCCAGGCTCCGGGAGTTGCCGCTGTAGTTACGCCTTTTACATCCATATGCCTCATGTAAAGTATTTATTGCATCTTCCTCTCTGGCACAGCGAGTTCTCCAAAATAAACAGGAGGCCGAATGATGGATGTTTGCACAGAAGGTCAGGTGTAAGAGGATGGGGGCGTTGTTGTCTTTGGCACACCAGTCAGTTAGTCTTTTTTTTTTTTTTTACATTTTTTTATATGCCTCCCATTCCCCTGTGTGCTGTGGCTGACCTAACTTCTGTCTACTCAATAATTCTTTGTTATTTTCCTACCACCTAAAATGCCATAATGATGTATGGTTGTCCCCTCAAAGGCATCAATAATTCATCTCTGTTGGTTTACTTTGAATTACTACTTAGCTGCACGGCGGCGCATGGCTATGCAGCCCGTGCCAACTGTGTCTGGAAACTTTGTATCCTCTCAGGATGCATCCGTGGTGCAGCTGTGCCTCTACTCCTTCCACATAAGCTGCTTTCCCTCTTCTTTTTTTCTTTGAACTCATCTCATTTTCCAACGTTTGTTTCCAACAAGGGATTTCTCAAAAGAAAAGAAAAGGTTCACAAATGATTTTGTTTACTGAAAACTTCTTTTACAATAGCTAATGGTGTATTTAATTGAAAGGCAGAGGTGAAGCGAAGGGACTCGGGATCGAAGGCAATTTTATGCCAATAAAATTAACTAAGTGTATTTGATTAGGCATGGATGCCTGCTGCACACATAGTTAAGTTTAATTTAAGGGTAATTTTAAGGTTCATTTCAGTTCTCAGCTTAGCTCAAGGATCCAAGGTTTTTCATCATGTAAGGAAAATGCAAACAGTTTCATGTTTTGCAAGTTATTCTTGAAAGACGTCTCAAACAAACAAATGAAAAAAAACAATAGTGCTTGCAAACTCTCTGAAGCCTGTCAATATGATTGACAACCAGATTGTGTCTCACAGATGCACCAGTGTTTTGAGCCACCAGACTAGTCTAAAGGTTCACATTTTACCACTGGATGCTGTAATTCCTTAATCTTAACACACAATAAGTGTGAACTTGGAATCATTTCCCATCAGCAATCTGTACCACCATCGCTCTGCTCTCATGTGAGCACAATATGAGAAATAAGTCATTCACTTATTTATGTATTTATTTTTATTCAAAAGAAGTTCCTACGAGTGGCACGCTTTGCCAGGCATCATTCGACATTTATGAGCACCAGCAATAACTTTGTATTACTATTACTGGTGCCTCACTACAGAGAAATGCTGCTGCTGATATCCTTTTCTTTAATATTAACATTAAGCGTGAATTATTTATCAAGCCCTCATTATTCTGTTGAACTTGAATGGCTTAAATACAGCTGAGATTGATGTAACTTCACTAAGAGTTAAAACTACAGCATCTTACGGTTCCAGACTCCCGGGGTCCAATGCATGGCTCCTCCTTGCTAACAGTTTGTGCTCATTTAACTGCATTTTGAGAAACTTCGGCACTTAACAGTTATTACACTTCCCAACTATATATAACGAGTAAGTCATAATTTGAGCTTTTGCGCACAACTTGATTTATTCTCAGCATTCAACCAAATCTCACTTTCACTATTTTTATATGCCATAGTTGTGTAGTTGATTAGTAACTGGACTTCTGTTGGCTGTGTGACTTTGTAAGACTGAGCAGCATCTTGTGTTAAGAATGCATGGCAACATTAAAAATACATAGAATTATTTTAAAATACTAATAAATGTGAATTTAAATGCTCGTTATTACCAAATTATTGCCTAATTCTTATTTCATTAAATTTCAATTTCATCATGTTGTACAATTAAACAAGCTTATGTATATTTTATACATTTTTCTGTAAACAGATTTCTAACTTACTCGTGTCTCTGGATTTAGTCACTGTAGATTTGGTTGAAATGGAAAAGGCAAAGGATTCAGCATATATAACAAACAACAGCTAAAACTTTGTAGACTGCCTAAATTCCTGTTAAATCACAGGCCACAGAGCGACAGTACAACTTGATTAATGAGCTCATGTGCAAAGATCGTAGAATAGGTCTTCTCTTTCCTATAACAATGGTACCTATGTATTCGTTCCACTTGTCTGGTTACCAGAAATAGATCTCAATCAGCTGCCTTTCAGTCGCTACCCAGGATTGGTGGTTGCAGCCTGCAGCTCAAATGCTTTAATTTAAGGGTCTAATGGAAGAACAAGAAAACTGGAGGATTATTATTTCTTTTCTGCTCTCTGTAGCGATTGCAACGAAGCAGGTTGAAAGGGGGTTATGTTACCCTAGGTAGATAGATAGATAGAAAGATAGATAGATAGAAAGATAGATAGAACACTGTTCTTAACATGTACTCATGTAGAAAAATTGCAATACTTTTTCCTTAAAGTATGCTTGCATGACTTTAAAATGAAATGCATAGCAGGCCTGACTTTTCTCTATACATTAATTATTCAGAGAGGATGACTCCTTTATATGGCTTGCTATAAGTGCATAACGATCTCTTTTAGCAAAATCTACATATTCATACAGATAAAGGACACCACATGATTTTTTCATGATAGAAAAGGGTCCTCTGGAAAAAAAAAAAGAAAAGAAAGAAAAACCCACAAATACACAACTGGGGTCTGCATAATCCTGCAGAACAAACGTTTGCAATCTCTTGAGAAATATTTTTTGGGAACAAATGTTAACTTCTCCTCCACATCCGATAGTTAAATATACTGCAGGCGCTCCTGGGACTAGCTAGCGAGATCACCTACTCTCAAGGGGCCCGTTGTCCACGTTACATCTGTGGACGAGTGCGGAGGGGATTTCAGTCCAAACATGTTTGCAGCCTCCATTCCAGCTGTGATTAAACGGCGGAGTTGTGAGGGAATGCAATCAGCCTCGATTAGCAGCGTGATGGGATAGAAAAGCAAAGTGCCCAAAGCCTGGAACAAGAAGAGAGTGTGAATAGTGAAGCCACATGTTTGGCCACGAGCACCTCTTCTCTTGCAAATGCGGCGCATCTCATCTGCAAAATGCCAGAGTCCCATCTGGGATTATTTTGAGCTAAACGATCTGGTGCAGATTGCTGCTACTGTCTTTAAGGGGACGGAAAACTGCTGCGCTCTCATAATACATTTAAATATCATCCGTCCAAAATGACTGTGGAAACAAAGGATCTGATTTTACATGGCAACAGGGAACGAAGGAAGCGAAGCAACCGCCTCTCGCAATGAGCCCAAGCCAGGAGGTCAAAACATTCCCTCAGGAAAAGCAGCAGACTGTGAAACCAATTCTATGTAATTTCCAAAGTCTGTAATAATAATGTCACACAGCACAAAAAGGACCAAAAAATACCTTTTCTTGTTTTCTCCCCTCCCCCAGCGTTACAACCCTGCAAAATGACTCATTTGGATATCAGACCATGGCCCTTGCTGTTCAGCTGCATCAATTTGAATTTGAAGAAGGTGTGTGATTATATTAATTTGGTAGAAGTAGATTTTAGATAGAGTTAAAATTACTTCAGGCTCCACCCACCCTGAGTGCAGAATAAGAAGTCACATAAAATGAATGGACAGATGGATGAATAGACAGATACAGTTGTGATGAAGACAACAACGTACTCAGGAAAAAGCAACAGTACAGGCAAATTAAAACAATGCTACAGCAGTTGAACTGCAAACAATTGATTATTTTTATTCCCACAGCGCAGAATCAGGACGAGCTTCTCACTCCATTTTCTCTCTACTACTCCTTTGCTGGCTTTTAATGTGGGTTGCGGACGGCTGACCGTGATGGCCAGCAGTTCTGACAGTTGTCCCTCTGCCGCCACTTCCTTCACCGAGCCGTCTTCGAGCTTGGAACGATGGCACCAGACTTTCCGATAAGCTTCCTCAGCCTGATGATACTTGACATGCGTCACCGCTCCCGGCTAAGTCCTGATACACGGGGCGTTGTTTAACTTCAGTCTTGCCAAACCTTGTTGCGAGTGAAGCAGAAGCATTTTTTTTTTCCCTTGAAGAAAAGCTTTCATTGTCCTTCTTTTGTCCTCTTCATGTGAACCTGCCATCCAGTTCTTACGAAAGCAACGCCTCTACAGCATGTTCGTCACTTGAGCAGAGGCAATTATTTCCAAACTCCTCAGTGATTTTCTTTTTTTTCAGGCTGGCTTTGCAGGGGTCACTTCCTGCTTTTTGGTTATTCAACAATAAAACCTGCTGAAAATCCTTCACATTTTGATGAGCTGCAACTGTAGATTTCATTTACTCTAAAGGGTGCAATCACAGGGCTCGACTTTTGAGCTTTTCTTCTATTATACTGTTTATGAGAAGATACTGTTCACCAACAAGTAACTTTGAATGACCCTTGACTGCAGTCTATTTATTTCACCTGCAGAGCACGGATCAGTGTTCTAAACATTCTTTACACTGTGACTGATCCATCCATCCACCCATTTTCAATACCCGCTTCTTCCTGAGCTCAGGGTCTCGGGGGTCTGCTGGAGCCTCTCCCAGCTGTCATAGGACAAAGGCACTTCGACCGATCTTTTTTCTAAAATGTTTGCCACAACTCATTCACAAGCTTTCCCCCAAAACTTGCGAATTATGAAGAGCACTCATCTGCAGCAACGTTCCATGAAGCCTCTGAACAGGTACTCTGAGCCATTTCTCCTTTAAGAGGCAGAGACGAACTAAAATCTCTTGTAGCTAATTCGCTGTCTATTTACAAGCTCCTCAACCAATCCAACTACCAAAATACTGGCAAATATCCTCAGGAACCCCTGGTCAGTTTTCTTTCTGCTTTCTTTACAGTTGGGGACAGAAGAAAATATTCTTCCACGGCGTGGACAGATTGATGGATGGAGGTAGGTCTTGTTAACAAGCATCAATATTTTTTCAAAAGCAATTAGCATCAAGCTTCTGTTTTGTATCATGACAGTGTTTATGAGCTAAATCCCAAAGCAGTTGCTGATTAATTACAAGGCTGACAATGATTTGTGTTGCTTAACTATTTGTAGGAGGATTTCTGCACTTCTTCCCTAAGCAACAGTGTTTGGTTTTAAAAACAAAACAAACAAAAAAAGAAACCTGCAAAAAAGATTTTCCTGGGGGCAGCCACAGATGTTCAAACCATTTGGTTTTTTTAGGGGGTTGTATTGTGTAGGGTTTTTTTTTGTTTCGTTTTGTTTTTTTGCAGATGCAATTCACACTGTCAGGTTGCAAACGGAGCCCTGCATTCCCACTCCACTGAGACGTGGCTTGCGCGTAATTAGAAGGGACGTACCTGCTGATACATACCAGCGCATGAGCATTTGATCACCAAGGAACCATAAAATGTGGGGTCCGGGTGGGGGGGCGTGTGGCAAGAACCATTAAGCATTGACAGAGCTGATGACTTAAATAAGGAGCTGACAGCTTCAGTGAGCCGCCTGCCATTAGGTGCTGATTAATGCTAATTAGAATCTACTGTGGGTTTGCACCAAAGAGCTGTTGCGGTACTTGCTGCAACAGAATATATACGTTTTCACATATTTAACACTTGACATGCTTGGCATTTCTTAACGCATTGTGACGGAGTTGATTGTTGATTGAATTAAGCAGCCAAAGGGCCACAGCTGGTTGTTGATCACTGATTTAATCCAATCTCAGGGCTCGGGTGTGTGTCGTGTATAAAAGCCATCACGCTGCTCCATCTTCATTTATGGAAGAAAAAAAAACAAGAAAAACAATAGCCTTCACATCTGCTCGTATTTATTTGTCAGTTTGGCGGCGCTGACAACCCCTGCACCTGTGGCTCAGACCCGGGAACACACACATCAGGCAGAGAGCCGGCCCCTGTAGTTACATTTTCGATATGCGATGATGAATGCCACGAAAAAGGGCCGCCTCGTATCCACGAATACAAAGTGGCGGAAAGGTCACGCTCATTAGGCACAGAGGAGAGCGGAAAGAGGGGCCCAAGGAGTTAGAGAATGAGATTTCTTTCCAGCAAGACATCTGGATGCATGTGTTCACACCGCCGAGTGCTAAATTTTAGTCTGCACCACCTCTTGAGGCTCAAGTACCGGACCCACAGTGATTTCCAGGGATGTTATCAGTGATGCGAAGTGCTCAGTCATACACAAACCAATGTGGACACCGAGGATTCTTCGGTCTGCCGCCTGAATGAGCTCAAAGGAAAAGTTCTGCCAAATTCAAATCTCATCATTTTACTACCACGGACGGTACGGTGACATTTTCTATACCCCACATAACCATTACTAAAGGAAAATTATTTCGCCTGATTTTCACAAACTGAGGCCAATGCCCCGACTGAAAAAAAATGGAAGGGAAAAAATAGATAACGAGGCTTCGTGGCAGAAGTCAAATGTACGTAGCTCGTGGCTTGGAGGCTGGAGCCGCTACATGGCGATAAAATCACAGTCTCAAGACAAATTGGACTGAAGCGTTACATAATTATATTATGTAATATTAAAAACAATAAGCCACCAAAGCCTCCATTGACTTTGGGGTATGTGGTAAACGAGTGCAATTACAATTTTAAGCCAACCTTCCCTTGAAGGAAACACTTTTTTTTGTTTACAAGGACCTGCAAGAACATAGATGATGGAATCAAGAGTCAATAACAGGGCACAAAGAAAAAAAGACTGCGCATTAGAGGTCTAGGCTGTTGCACAATTTGTTCTTATTGTGACATAATGTTTCTATTCCACCGTACTACTTTCTTGGTACACTTTCGCACAGGCTCACACGTCTTCTTCTATGACATGAGGCTAATTACCAACAGCAGCCGAGACATATCTCAGTGTCATTTTTTCCCAGAGTTCATTATTACTAGCTGCAGGACATGATTATGCCGGCTCAAGGCTTTATTAAAGCGAAGCTAACTGCGGGCTGTAAGGTAAGAGAACTTAAAAGTGTAAAATGGACGTCCGGTGTCCCTGTTTCGACTGGAAATCTGTGCATTTACTTACCATCAGGCATTTATTGGCTTTATTCTCAAACGTGGCCATCTTCCTGGATGATGGGTTCTGTTGCAGAACTGGCCTCATCCCCTCTTCTATGCTCACAGGAGCTCGCAGCAAATTAAGTTCATAACAGCCTCTAATTACAATTAAAGCCTCCACGGGCCTCACACTGAAACAATAATGAAAATGATGAATGGAAACTGCACCCTCACCCCAGGCCCTCAGCAACGGCACGGGAAGACCCTTTGACAGCGGCTTAATTAGGGATAAGATGCAGGTAGGGGTGGACTTCCCACAATCCAACAGCATCTGTAACAAGATCCCAGCATGCTTTCAACAGGTCTTTTTGGACACAGGGAGACAAGGAACTGATGTGAACCGACACGTCTGATGGCTCTCACTTGACTGTCAAGTCACATTTTAGAATTAGCTGTAAAAAAAAATAATAATCTTTAATCCAGCCATTGTTTATCCTGCTAAACCAGATCAATCCCAGGGGCTGCAGCCCAATCCGACTCTCCCAAAGGTTCAAGCATTGTCTCAGCTGATGTGATTGTTTAAATCTCAGAGGGCTTTATCTGTAAAGGTTGCTCATTCATTACTAATGAACAGTAAGTGTATCTTTGGTTTAACCACCCAACCACCCACACACACACACACGCATGCAATCATGCACACACACACACACACACACACACACACACACACACACACACACACATATACGCGCATGCGTGCTATATAGCAGCTGACTGAGTATACCAGCAGTTTTAGAGACCACACCATCAACCACCAGCAGCAATATTGGAAGGTCCTGCATGACACACATTTTTCAAAACTCTATTTTTCATCCAGGCACAATTTAATGACGTTTTTAGACTTTCACAAAGCAGCACATTTCCCTTTGTTTACAACCTCCAGTAAAAAACAGTCTTTCAGCTTCCTGCTAAAACTGATGCTTTGCTGTCCCCTTCAACATCTTCGGAAAGGGACAAAAACAAGGCAGGCATGAAGCTGCCTGTGGCTGTTGTCACTAAACTTGGAGAGCTACCAGTTCCCTTCTTGATGTCACAAAGAGAACCAGTATCCACACCAGTTTCCACACCAGTTTCCACACCAGCACATTTCTGCAAGCAAACAAAGTAAAGGTTTTTTTTTCTCATTTCTGACAGATTTACTGGCAGGCTATATTTATATTGTTGCATATAATAGGATGTTTTACAGATTATCACGTATCATCAGTTTGATGAGTTGGAAGATTTACATTCCTGTTAATCTAGTATGTCTTTGCAGGACAAAAAAAAAAAGAAACCCGGGTCAGACTCTCCACTGATTACACAAATATCCACACAGACGCACATGGCGAAGCACAGTTGCCTCACCTTGCCGCTGCCTGAGATGACATTGCATGCCTTGCACAAGGGCACCTTGAGTGCACTTGCACACTTTGTGACGATGCTGAGACGTCTCATTTGTCTATCTCCCCCTCCTTAAACCCCCCCACACACACACACACACACACACTGATGAGACCACCCCAAGGTCAACAGAGTAGGGATCTGCTCCCTTTCTCCTTACTAACTGCAGTGACTCAGACCGGATATCACTGTCAGCGGCTGCTCAGAGGCTTGGCATCCCTGTCAGTTGCAGTTGGACCTTGGGCACCTGCGTCAGTGGCCAGACCGAGCAGCTCCACTGAATAAGTGGGCTCACTCATGGCTACCCCCCTCCCCTAACTCCGTCCCGTCCCCCCCACCTCACCCTTGCCTGGGAGGTTGTTGTGCAATAGCGCACGAGGAGAGAGAGGAAGAAGGGAGGAGGAGGAGGAGGAGGAGGAGGAGGTGGGGAAGAGGAGGGGGAGGGGTGTGTAAAATAGTCTCTTCCAGCTGTCAGGAGCATCAGTGCCAAGCTGCTCGCTTATCAGTTGCGCCCCTTTCGAGTATCAAATAATAAAAGAAAATAAAAAAAATACTAGTCATAAAAGGAGCCCCGTCCGGTGCGTTCCCACCACGTGCGCATCGATTCCGCGCGACAGAGCAGCTCATCCGAGAGCAGCACCTCGGGTTCAGGGTTTCTGCGCCTCCTGACCAGCTCCAAGCTGAGATGGGCACGAGGAGGGGGCGGGAAGGTTAGTTTGAGGCGAGCACAGATTTCTTCTTTATTCGCGAGCGAGGATGCCGGCGCTGCCCCTCTGTCATCCCCCGGCGTTGAATTAGATTTATTTTCTCAACTAAAAAGGTGCAAACCCGCGGGGACGATAGAGAGAGAAGTCAGGGGGAACAAACACGTCAACTCCAAGAAGACAAGCCAGAAGAAAAAGAAGAAGAAGAAGAAAGAAGAAGAAGAAGAAAGAAGCAGAACACACGCGTCCTCCTGCTGCCGCTGATGGTAAGATTATCTTTTTTTTTCTTTTATTTCCAGTGTAGCGTGACTTTTTACGCGTGCGGCGCGTCTTGTGTGTGTGTGTGTGTGTGTGTGCGCGCGCGCGCGTGAATGTGTTTTTGTGTGGATGCGCTCCGCGACAGTGCTCTGCGCTCGCACGCAAACAGCAGTTTTTTGCGGAGAAGCCGCAGTATAATTGACGGTTTAACAGGTCCCCCCCCCAGCAACAGCGGCAGCAGCCGCGTGCTGTGGAGGGCACCGTGCTGATGATGATGATGATGATGATGAGGGTGAGGGTGATGCCGCATCCTCGCGTCAGCCTGGTCGGCAGCTTCCCTCTCGAAGTGTCCCTTCTCCCCTCCGTGCAACAAATGCGTGCGCGCGAGGGTGCCTTGTGTGTGTGTGTGTTGTTGTTTTTTGTTGTGGGGACGCTGGTCAAGACGCTGATGTCGCGCGTTTTACCCGCGAGCTTCGACTTCTCACAGGAATGATAGAGGGAAAAGAGCACAATGCGTCACCGCAGGTTCGAGCCCCACACACAGTTATTACTTTACCCGTCTGCCCTCTCTCTCTCTCTCTCTCTCTCTCTCTCTCTCTCTCTCTCTCTCTCTCTCTCCCATGTGGTTAATTACGACGACACGTTTCCGGTCATAAATCGCGCACCTGCACCGCGCCATGTGAGCCAGCAGCGCTTTTGCGCGCTGACAGGAGATCCCGACAGTGACGAGCCACCGCAACCAGTGCCAGCACTGTTGAGCCGCGGCGAACTTAACCTTGAATGGAACGGAGGGAAAATTGCTTTCCCCCTCATAGTTTTTCGCCCCCGCATCTCCTCTCCTCCTCAGGAGCGTCTTTACACTCTGATCAATCGAACGGGGAACAAGAGCAAATAGCAGAGGAGCTGATGGGGGTGAAAACACTTCTCTGTCATCATTCAAACTCCTGCTGTTGTGCCTGAGCGAAGAGGAGACATGAGTCTGCATCACCAGATAAGAACTCCCTTCAGATTCCCTCCCGTAACCTCCCCTCAGTGTGCTGACCACTATACAGCTCCTACTACATTGCACAGGCGTGTCAACGGCCTCGCACCATCCAGAAGCTACATCCGGCTGGAGTGATGCTTTTTTTCCCCCCTTCCTGTGTGTGTGTGTGTTTTTTGTTTGTTTTTTTACAAATTCACACCCAACAGTTTCAATTATTTACACGTTCCAGAAACACTTGGTTTCGCTCGCAGAAGAAACACGTGCAGCCCCCCCCCCCCCAAATGAATCTCCAATTGAAGTGGGCCACTTAGAAAACCTGTGGCTGTTGTTGTTCCACTCGGAGATCTCGAGGAAACCGTGTCGGTTGGGGGGCGGAGGTGGAGAGGGGGGGGTTGTGTTTCTCCACGCCGGGCTTCACAGAAGGTCACGGACGGCCAGGGGAGTGATCGTTCTCGACAGGGTGAGAGCAAACCTGTTGGTGGTGAGGTGTGTGTGTGTGTGGGGGGGGGGCGTGCCTGGAGAGGTGAGGGAGCGTGCGCTCGCTTCCATCGCTTTTATCTGCTCGCGCACCTCCGACAACCCCCGTGTCAGAGGCCACGCTCGGCCGCTAATTGGTGCGCACCCTCCGGATCAAGGTTACAGGACGTCTTTCACGCTGAGGATGATGACAAAAGAAAAAAAAGAAAAAAAAAAGCCCGCCACCACCGCCACACACCTGCGCGCGCCTCCCTTTCGCCTGCCACGTCCGAAACACTTCAGCGCATCGCTTATTCACGCTTCTGTAGCACACCTCTCGTTTAAGGAAGAGCCCTGTCATCTGCAGCATCTCCAAGCCGCCCCTACCCCCCCACAGCCCCCACCACCACCACCACCACCCTCCAAACAAATGACTTTCTCAGCCAAAGCCCTTCAGCTGTTCCAGACATGCAGAGCACCTTCCTCGCTAACAAACGGCCACTCAGGACCGTCACCCACTGGGGAAAATGTGTCAAGGAGAGCAGCTTTTCCATTGAAAGGGGGAGGAGTTATATTTTGTTCGTTCATTTATTTATTTATTTTTGTGTGAGAGTTGCAGATGGCTGATGTCGTGCCTCCGTGACTCGCCGCCACGTCTTAATTGGCGCGATCTCGCTGACCTACCCGGAGCGGTGCAACGCAAAGTTTCAAACAGTGTGAGGCGACGAGGACACAAACTCTCACGCCCTCCCGCTGCTTTACGTGACGCACGGTGATGGTTTTAAAAGAGTGAATAAATAGGGCATATGCGTGAGACCTACGGGTGCATTTGGGTTGCAAATTCAGCAGTGCTGTCAGAGGTGCTCGCGAAACACAACTAAATGCTCACAGTCTGGGGTCTCCGCTCGCCCTCCGTGACTCGCCGCCACGTCTTAATTGGCGCGATCAGAGGAAGCGTTTGTAATTGCCGCTCCTCGGATTCTGCATGCAGACGCAGTCAAATAAAATGCCGCGCGGAGACGCGGGCAGATTGTTGCAGAGATTAGCATTTCTGTATTGTTCCTCCAGGCACAGTAAGGCGTGATGCAGTAAAATGCAAAGCATCTCGGGTGATTACAAAATAAATGGGGGTTACGTCTCCCGGAGTGCTGAGGGAAGGAAGGCACAGCCTTTTGTTTATACTTTGCTGTTCGGCGGGAGGCGGATGCTCTGTGCCCACACGCCGGCGTTTATATGTGGATAGCAAAAGCAAGGTAAATGTTAGCGTCACCCGCCGCTGCTGTTTACGTCTGCGGCTCCCAAAGCAGCTGGCGTGCACTCGCTGACCTACCCGGAGCGGTGCAACGCAAAGTTTCCTCTTTTGTAAAATACATGTTGAGATCCAACACAAGTGCCGCTGAAGAGGAGACGGTGCCGAGGCCCAAAGTCGCTGCCTGACGATGACGGTGATAGCGGCTGGCAGGAGGTAATCGAGATGGCCCCGCCAAGTACACCCAAACCACGGTCGGGATCACGTCAGTCATGAACAAGAAGCCATGATGGCAAATTTACAGCTCGCCTCCGCAGGGGCTAAGAAGATGATGGCAAGTGGAACAAAGCGGAGAGGGATGTGGGGTAGAAGAAGACGCGGGGCGACGGAGGGAGAGAGTGACGGTGGAGACTCGCCTTTATTTTCCGACGCTCCTCCACAGACAATTGGTGGAACCGAGTGGAGGAATTGAATATTTCAAGGCTGCCGTCCTGCACCTGTCCTTCAAGTAATTGAGCTTAGCTCGTTTACCCGCCGCCCTGTTGAGCTCCCATCATTTCTGTGCAGGGGAGGAGTGAGATTAATCACCCAGGCGGCGTCCACCTCGTGTAATGTGACCTTCAGACGCCCGCTGATTTGTGGCCATCCCAACGGCTGTCGCGATCTCTATCCTGTAGGAAATATCTTCAGAGATCGTATCTGTGCTCTGATGATCTGTACGTTGAAACATCCAACTCCATGATTCCAACAGAAAACTACAGGTTCATTTTGTTCACAGCGCTAGAATCAACGCTTGGTTTTCTTCCAAACACACTGTGTGTTTGGAATGAGGCAAAAACAAGATTGATTGCAAGGGCAGAACAAACGAGCAGTTGGAGGTGTTGTCCGTAACCCAGGAGAGGTGTAAGCACCCTTCATGACATCACAAAAGTTTTCCCTGTTTCCAGAATAATAATTGGCAGGCTTGCAACATATTACAGCTATTTTTTGTCCCAGGTCGTGGATATTCCAACAACAATGTGGTCGTGAAGGCGCTCCACTAAACGCTTACAAAACCACATGAAAAATTGTCTAAATAAGTTATTTCAACAGACAATCTGTGGTTTGTTTGGCTGTTGTGGGGCCTTTTTTGCAGAGTTCAATGTTAAAACCGAGCCTGTTTGTGAAGACAACACAACACAACGAGGAAAAAAACCCTTAATTTCCACACCGGTTTTGCACACCAACCTGGAGATGAAGCCATTCATCCTTGAACAATGCCTTCACTCAGGGCCCATTGTGACCGTAGATGTTCACCTTTTGTTTTGTGTTGTTTCCATTGGTAGAGCCAAGACAGCGGGGTTAGAGAATCTCTATCCTGTGCACAAAACAGCAGGTAGATCCAATAGTCATTTAAATGGAGCCTTTCAGTTCAGAGCCACCATGAGTTTTGTTTTTCCAAGAACCCAGAGAGTGAAGACGTGATGCTGTGTGTGTTGTGTTGCTCTTTATTTTTTCTCCTGCTTTTTTAACCTGTTATCGTGAAGCGCTCGTGCCTGTCATCGTTTACTTTGACCTTTCCGGCTGACAGTTAAAATCTCTCAAATGTCAGAATTTTCCTGGAGCCCGAAGCTTCGCGTCAGAAAAGTGGTGCTGGTGCTGCTGAATGTGTGTGTCTGGAGGGACGCATGGTGAGAGTCCTACGTTGCTGCTTGGATGTTTGCTGCCTTCTACCCCGGCACAGGAACTTTAACGGCAGCGCAGAGGAAGCAGCCGGTTAAAGAAAAAAGAAAGTCAAGACCTTAAATAAAGGTTTGATGCTGTTAGAAACCGGGATGAATCCTGCAGAGATGTGATGTCAGGACTCCCACTGCAATGTCGGGAGACTTATACCAGTCAGTCTGCGTGACCTGCCAGTGCCAGATGGAATGTTTGCCACATCCGTTTGATTTATTTTACATACCCATCTGGGAGAGAGGCAGTAGGCGCTTTTTTTTTTTTCAAAGACAAAACTTGAAAGGTGATTGGACAAACCGCCTGTCTGTTCCGTTCAAAGCGTAAAAAAGTCAGATGTCTGGCGGCAGCTGTGCGAGTTTGTAACAGCTTGTGGTTTCCTATCTGTGTCTAGGGCAGCGGGAGACGTCACCGCCCGGGAGGAGGTGCGGGGAGGGGTGGCAGCGTTCAGACAAAGTCAGTCAGTCAGGAACGTGAAATGTTGCCCACTGCTGGAAAGTCTTTGAGGATGCCCTTTGTCGTTTTTAAATGTGGGAATGACATCCAGGTCTGCAAGCTGCTGCCGTTGCTCGTCTTTTTTGGACTCATTTGCTTGCACCTGCTTTTATTTGGTCTTCTTTTGCTTACAGCAGTCGCTTTTTTGCTTTTCATCCAGCTAAACCTCCTTCTTGGGCTCCGTCGCCTTTTTTTTTTTTTTCCCCCCTCAGATTGGTTATGCAATGTCAAGGCCAGAAAAACGTTTGAGATGTGACTGTTCAAAGATGGCCATGCATGCTTCCTGAGTTGGTGTCTGAGCGATTCAGCACTTCAAGGTTAATGTCAACAGAATGAGTTCTACAAGTTGTCCAAGAGCTAAAGCATATGCTACTGCTTGAAATCACAACATTAAACAGCCAAGAGTGTGTCTGTCTAATTAATAACCGCCGCAGTCATTCAGTAAAGCAATCCATTGGCCCCTTGAAGGGAGCAGAATCTTTAAGAACGGGCTTCAGGCGAAGGATGTCGAGGTATTTAAGCCTCTGGAAATCACAGAAAACGATCGGCCCGCTTCTGTCGGCGATACAGAGAAGTTTCATTTGGTTTTTGGTTTTTGGTGTGTGGCTGCATACTGTGCAAACTGCAGTCAGCTGTGAAGTTTTGCAAGGGGGCAGCTCACTCTGGGTGTTTTCAAAGGCTGCAGGCACACTAGAATAAACAATTAAAGTCTCTCACGGTTGCATAACGTGTCACACAATCTGGGAGCCAGTGTTTCTATTCCTCCATCTGTCTCTTTCTCTCTAGCAAATTTAACATGAATTTAATACTATGTTGTTATTTTAGTTTTATCCACAAAGCATTGCACTGGCAGCTAATTCAGCTCCTGTCACACAAGGTGATGCAGCTGAGAGGGAGAGACAGAGAGAGCGGGAGAGTGGAGAGAGAGAGAGAGCGGGGAGGTGCTCTAATTGCTGTGTTTTTTTGCCACGGCGTCCTGAAGGTGTCATCCTTTTCAATGCCGATCTGACACATTCAAACTGTGCGGGATGTCAAGCCGTAAGTCAAACAGTGTGAGGCGGCGAGGACACGAACTCTCACGCCCTCCCGCTGCTTTACATGATGCACGGTGATGGTTTTAAAAGAGTGAATAAATAGGGCATATGCGCGAGACCTACGGGTGCATTTGGGTTGCAAATTCAGCAGTGCTGTCAGAGGTGCTCGCGAAACACAACTAAATGCTCACAGTCTGGGGTCTCCGCTCGCACGCAGAGTCCAACATTTTTCTTGTTGATTTAATATAACAATAAATTCAGTTACTTTTAGGCATTTCTCACCATTTTTGATATCTTGTGAGTACAAAGTTTCTGCCCCAGCAGATGTTAAAGTTGCCTCCAGGTTTGTAGCTCGTGCCATTTGATTTCTCCCGTTCAAACTATTCCACGGCTCTAAAGCATTGCGGGTTTTTGCTCTCCACTTTAAAGCACAATTCTCCTCCAAAGTTGTTTTTTTCAAACCGCAAGCTGCAGACCATTGTGATGATTTTAATGTGTGTACAGCGTTTGGCTCGCAAACCATGGCGCTCTTCAGACTCCTCGTTATTGCTGCATGGAGACACATATTGAAGAAAGATTATTTTACATCACTATTGCATTGCCACGCTCAAACAGGGTTTGATGAGTGCTGTGGAGGGAAAAAAAAGTCCTTTAAATGGGCTAGGAGATTTCACAGTTTGAATTGTAGCATAAGCGGTTCCCCTGACAAAACAAAAGGTATCAATTTTTCCGCGCTCCCGTGTCTGTTACCGGAGGTTATAAACCAACGCCTGGCCCAAAACGCTCCAGCAAACAGAGAGTGGGAATAACGCTTGCAGAATATTCGGCTCAGGCGCGGCAGCAGGGGTGCTGAAGGAGTCAGCGTCAAAGATTATAGGGATCGGCCTCACCTCAGATGTCACAATGCTGGATGGAGCCGGTTCATAAGCTTCTGAGCCCTGACAGCAACGGCGTGCAGACAGCTGCAGGCAGGAAGCAAAACTTCCTGGAAGTATCCTGCTCCCCAAGTTGAGCAGGTCTAGGGAAAATATCAGCGCTGCCTCTCTCGTCCGTCCTGATGGATATTCAGAGGTCTTTCACCAGGGGTCGGTCACAACAGAGCTGCAGTTACTATGTTTGGGAGCGTTTGCTTTATTTTACTATGGTATGTTTTTGTTTTGTTTTTTGTTTTTTTGATTTGTGCATCATTGACAGAAACCCTTTAACTAAAATTAAAATTTAAAAAGTTGCACTCTTTTGCACATTTCATAAACCCACCTAGAGCCAGAAAGTCACAAACCTACCACTGCTCTATCTGGCGTTGCCAATTTTTAAAGATCTCAGGTAGACTAAGGCAGAGAAAAAAAATCTCCAAAAAATAAAAAATAAAAATCATGACAGAAAATCTTCTACGATTCTAACTGACAACTGAAAAACCAGCACTTGGACCGTGGGTTTTATTTGCCACTGCCACTTCACATTACAGTTGTGTTACCAATGATCATCTGGATAGCTTGACGGCTTATTTTTTTTAAACCCACAGCGCATCCGCAATTATCGTAATCACCAGCACGCAACACTCTACTTGACACTCACTCAGAATCGATAACAGGAAAGCCGCTGCAGATTGTATGTGAAAGAAACAACGAAAAAAAACGAGACAATGACGGAGGCAAAAAAAAACAAAAAAACAGCAGCCAGTTAATGACATAACAAGAAGGTGAGGAGGAAAATAAAAAAGCACCTTGCGGCTCAGTGCAGGGACAGAAGCACAATAGCAAATGTTGCATTCATCAGCTGCCCTGGCAAATGTCCATTTTGTGCCATCCAAGACGGCTGCTCTCTTTATCAACATTGACGGCGGACCGTGCAGTTCATTCATCAGCTGCTGGGTCCATTTTGTGTCTCTGAAAAGTCTGTTCTTGTGTTTTCACAACCAGACACCCTGGCTAACAACACTGAGGCCAGCAACGGATGTGAATCCTTCATTCCCTTTCATACCTGGAACGCCATCAATCCTATTATGAAGTCATTCCTTCTGGCGAATTGTGACTTTGTCACCTGTCTGTTCACCTGTATGTCTGTTGTTTTTGGTGGATGTTAAACAATCTAGTTTTTGCTTTTCAACCTATGTATGGCCAGCAGGGCGACCTAGCAATATTTAGGCCAATAGTCCACCACCTTCAGCCTCAGAAAACTACAGATGAGCGCTCAAAAGTTCCCCTACTTGTCATCTGAAGCAGCTTGTCCTGATGGTGCGGCTGGTACTCTTTAACCCTGACACAGGAACTGTCAGGGGGGCTGCGGTCTGCGGAGCTCCGGCTGCACAAAAGGCCAGGTGTAATCTGAAATTCAAAGATATTTTGGGGTCAGGTCATCTAAACACGCATGCATTAGCTGTGGGGGAGGGGAAATCAATGAGAAACAGGATTCCTGTCACAGGATGCTAAACCAGGCGCTGAGATTTTGGTCCTTCCTGTTTGCTTCACTTAAGTGCCTGCAACAGTTCTGCGCAGGCTGGAGGAGTCTCAAGGTTAACACGGATATGAAGACTGCAGCGTTGAAGTGATGACTGTGAGCGAGAAGAGTGCGCTTATCTTATTTCGTATTTCTCTCCCTTTTGAAATATTCTCATTTACTCGTAGAAACTGCCAACCCCAAGACCACTTTATTGGGAAGAAAAGCTACTTTCTCACATTTTATGGACCGTCTAACTGTCAATCAGAGAATAGTTTGCCAGAGTAAACAATTAACTTCAAGCAGAGCTTCAAAATGATTTTTTTTTTGTAATAACCGGTGTTCTGTGTTGGTAATATTATTTAGTGATGCTATTATGTTGCAATTTGAAAAGCATTTTAGAAAGCCACATTTCAGCATTTTGGGTTGCATGGCTTTCTGTTTACACGACAGACAGTCAGTCTTAAAGCAGAACTTCATTCTCCTTTCCCAAACACCAGGCAAAACGGGGAAAACCAGGCTGAAGACGGAAAAAAAAAAAAAAAAGCTCTGTGGTGTGTTGTGTGTTTCCTCCAATCAGCAGAAATGGCTTGTCGCTGGACTGTCGATGCCAGACCTTGATTTTGCTTTGATGTGTATCCGTGAAACATCACGCAGAGGCGAGAGGACGACCGTGTTGGAGTCGGACACCTTTAACGAGTCTGACTCTGTGCCAGGAATGTGAGCGTGGTTCAATGCAAGGACAGGCTGACCTACAGCAGAGGCCCTGTCCTGTAAGACCACAGCCACAGGTTGCAGGGCCTTGAGGTCGAAGCAGCTGCTGAGTCACTGGATCCCAGCTGATGACTGAATTCATTCTGGGTGCTTTCAGTCCTGTTTGACAGAACTGAGGGATCCAGTTCAGCCCAGTTTGCTGGGAGAGTCTGGTTTGGTTGGTGTGAATACTGGTTGGCCTAATGACTTTCAAGGTCTCCAAGGGAACCAAATGCTTTCACCCGCATAGCAAGTTGTCCTTCATTTACCAATAGATGAAGAAGGTGTCTTTCATTGTTTCCTCTTTCATTAATTATTGATGCAGCGCCACCACAGGTGAAGAGGGGAATAGGTGATTCAAAAGGCTGTTTGTTTGACAAAATGCAGTGTGAACGCAAACTGACAGTATAGCCCGAGATAGTCGAGAGAAACCAGACTAACCTTTAAAAAAAAAAAAAAAAAATATCATCTGTTTCTGTTTATTCCTCTAGTAGATGAAAAGTGTCAGCGTAATTAATACAAAACTTATAGTGGAAATAGTTTAGGTCTTGATGGAGAAATAATTAAATGACTTAATCCTCCACTTTGCCGATGCTCCCACAATGTTCTTAATCTTTCAGAATTTGTTTTTCAATCAAGGAACCCACCAGAGACCAGTGATCTCCATTAAGCCACAACAGTGTGATTAGTTAAAACTGTGATTATCCAGCCAGTGTTTGCTGCTGATATTCAGCGATCCAGTTCCAACCATTTGTAGCAGATTTTATGCTGCATAGACATCAGCTCTTCAACCGACAGTGGAACAGAAGGATGTTTTCAAACTGCCTAACAGCTCACCACTTGGAGGTGTGAGTCTGTATTCAGACTAGATGAACGCTTGCACAGCGTTGGGTTCTCCATCTTCAAACAATTAAAATTTTGTTTTGTTTTGTTTTTTCTCAATAACCCGCAGCCATCTGACTGCAAGAAATGAGGTTCTGTGTGGCAGGGCAATAGCAACTTCACGACTTCTGAGCAGCATTTTAAAGCAATTGTGGGGAAAATATTACAATATTACTTTCAGACAAGTCTGACTTCTTCCACTTTTTGACATTCTCCATTTGTTTTTGATCGTCTACATTTCTGGGGGCCAGTTTTTCCTCCTTGATAGAGTTGCATCGATGCTTCAGATATGCGTCCATATTAACATTGACACTCAAAATCATCATAGAGCTGATCACACTTCAAAGTTACCACACTCTTTGCAGGGACTATTCTCTCTAGGAACGACTCCTGCTTCTGCAGTATAAATGCATCATAATGCAGCCCTGTGCTGCACACACCCACACAGGGTGCCATGAGCCTGTGGTGAGCGGAGACGAGACTTAAAGGATTTCTTTTGTAAACTTGCAGGAGGATGATAAGACAACATGTTAGTTGTAAAATAAGAAACATAATGGAGTATGCAGTGATTTAGACACTTAACAAGTTGCTTTTTCAATGGAACACATTATTGCACACCATAGAGAACTTCTTCCGATTCATAGGCACGGGACTCTGCACAGATTTTCGATAGTTGGACTGTGTTTTTCATGGATTTTATTTAAGAATAGGAAATAATTGGATTCAAAATAAGTGGTAAAACACATCGCTTGCCAGTCAGCAGCATAACAATCATTGTCCGTGTTGCAACACATTGGACGGCAAATTTCCTTAATAGAACACTTAATACAGACAATATGCTGCTGACAAACACCAGCGCCCACACAAATCCTCTTACTGGCAGTGCGACCCGCGCCCTGTGTCGTGTTCACTGTTGTGTGACCGCTGGTCAGGCTTTTCAGCAAGTGAGTTTGCTGCTTCTCAATAATGGATGAGGAAAGAAAGCAAAGTGAGGACAGCCTGAACACAAACTATATGCACGGGCTATTGTTGGAGTTTTGCTGGCTTTGAAGCCTCATCAAAAAAAATAGTATCTGAAAATAAAACTGTCCCGCACTCGAGCGACACAATGACTCTAATTCAAGAGGACTTTGTGCCAAAAATAGCCAATAACCTCAGAAAAGTGACAAAAGAAGGGACAAATACACAACATTTCATTTCTGCCTCATTATTCAAAGTTGTAAAAATATGTTGGATTAGTAATTACTTGCTCTGACCAGTAGATTTCAAATTATCACGGCTGCACAGGAAGAAAAAAATCTCCATGAAGTTAAAGCGTGCTAAGAAGTCCTCCACTGCCAAACCCCCGGCACTCCAGCAGACGTTGTCAACATGATTTAGTACTTGTGTGTCAAGGAGCGCGCTTCATAGCGCTATGATACACCAATCTGATTCCGATGTTGTTTTAACCGGGGATCCGAGCGGCTCCTCATTTTATTCTTTTCCTCCAGCGAGCGGGACTTAAAATTATTCACATTTTGAACTCATGAGATAAGAGAGCTGCTTTCGCTGCGAGCCGTGCCGCGGGACTTTGCGAGCACTTGCCGTTTTGCAGGAAGAATCAGCTGCCATTTGTTTAGAGACCAGGCTGTGATCTCACCCGTTTGCTGCACGTGCTGCAGCCGAGTGAGTGAGAAATTGTCATCTTTAAGGTCGATTATGAAACAAAATTGTGTCTGGTGCCTCTCTTCGTCATGAGGTGCATTATGATGAGGCGCTTTTGAGTTGCCGTCCAAAACATCCCTGTCGATCAGGTGTTGGGAAACATCTTCAGAGCTCACAGTGAGCCTGTGCATTTCAAAGACGAGGGAAAGCAATCCTGAAAGCAAGGGAATCCTTTATTGGCGTTGTGGCGCTGACCCAACATTTAATGAGCTCCATATACAGAAAAAGGTCATCATGGGTTTAGTGCCTATCGTCACGTTTTTATGCATTTATTATTCTGTTTGCTTATTGGCATCGGGAAAGATGACAGAAATCATCTTGTTATTTCTTATGCTATCTTGAGCTTGTACTTTACGAAGGTGGTTAAAATACATACACATTTAGCAAATTAGGAAATTAAAAAGTAATCAAGTAAAAAGGATTTGAGAATCCTATTTATTCATGTATTTGGTTGTTTGTTTAGTTATTTGTTTGCTTATCCATTTAGATGATTCAATAACTGGGGGACTATTAACTTTTTGAACTATTTGAATTTTTTAATTTGTCTTTTAAAAGCTATTAAATATATTTTTTTAAAAAACAATATTTTTTAAAAAATTATTTTAAAAATATTCTAATTTTCTTTCCATCTTAAAGCTTTTTTGTCTTTTTCGACTGAAGCGTGACAGGACAGGCATGAGCTGAACCTGCGGTATGTCAATAAGAAAGTCGTCTGGAGGCTTTTGGTTTAAATCGACTGACCGCTCCATAACTCCTTTCAAACCTGTCCCTTGTCTTGCAGATCTATTGAGGTTGAGATTGCAGATATGCAGTTGTGACAGATGCAGTCGTGCAACGTGCGAATCCAAGCGAGGTCTTAACATCAAAGCGCTTTGCAGATGCTAACGCTGAAGCTCAGACGGGCTGTTTCGTGCTTTCCCCTCCGCTTCCTGCTGAATGAAACCCAGGCGGCTTCTTTTCTACACCCACTCACCGTAATATCACATTATTTGTCTGCGCTCAAATGCAGCCATTCACCACTCAAGTCGCATTTCCATCCCAATGCGCAGGGCACAGAAAAACATGCGCCCTCACTCGCATTCGTTAGCCCAAACACGCTCAGCAGTGTGTGTCCAGATTTGCGGGAGCACTGGAGCTTATCAGCCCCACACGCCACCGCCGCCGCTGCTGGAAACAGAGGAGCCGCGCACAAGGCTCAAGCGGGTCTTGTTCGCGCCAGCGGCGTTCAGTCGGTCACACTTGTTGTGTTTGTGTTTGTCGCGGCCGCATGCAGCCCAAGCGGCAAACTCCACGGGCGTGCTAACTTGCTGCAACCAGCAGTCGGGGCCGCTTTGATCACCGCCGTCGTTCCCACCTCAGTGTGTCAGTCCGGCCAGCGGCTGCCCACACACACAAACACGCACACACACATACACGGCGCTGTAGCCATCGCACAACTGAAGTCCTGCACTGAGAAAAAAATAAATAAACTAAAGCTGCCCGCTGTTTAAGTAGCCATCTGCAGCGAGCTGATGCTAGCCGTCATGAGCCGCGGCCGCGGCCAGGGGCCCGCACACCTGATCCGGTGCCCACCTCAGCCACAAATCAGTCATGCTCGCCGGAGTGCTACATGGCCGGAGCAGCTGCTGCCGCGTGCTACTGGAGACCAAGCAGCCATAGTTGGAGTCAGTCTTGCCAGAGGCGTCCTCACAGCTGCCATCATTCACACTAACTGGGATCCTTCTGGCCACACACACACACACACACACACACACACACACACAAAGCCTCAGAAATCATCTCATCCACAGAGACTCAGAGCAGCACCCAGAGCTGATCACAAACCCACTCACCTCTTTAACCTGGAGGGGAAGCTGATGCTTATCCAGGCTGAGTGGAGGCAGTTGACAGTGTTGGGGAGAGGGGGGTACAGGGATAGCCATGAATTTATTTATGTGTGTCGCCCCGATCATGATGTAAATATCTCCTCTCTGTCTGTTGTGGTGGTGGGGGGGCGGGGGGGGTAATTTAGAAGGTAATGGAAGTTGATGTGCGTGCAAAAAGATTCTCGGAATTCGCGTTTGCAGCATTTTTTTCTTCTTCTTCTTCCTTGATGCGCAGTATCTGCTCCGCAGATAAGCTGAACTATTTCTTGCAAGCCTTATGTATTTCAGGGAAGGACACCAGCAGTAATATCCCCTCTGCGTGTCACACACAGAAAATGGGTGGCCGGCTCTCGCCTGTGGCGTACAAGCGGTCCAATCCGGCCGCGACGCGATAAGTTCAAATACGAATCGCCTGCCGAAAAAATTCCATCAGAATGGCAGCATTTGCTCCACATATTGAGGTAATTGCGTTGCGACGTGCCAGCCCGGTTGGATTCTACAGTTGTTAGAATGTGTTTAATTTTTCTTATTTTTTGCCTTTAAAGCTTTAAATAATTCAATGTTAAGTGAGAATAAAAGCAGTTCCAAGCCAGTCAAAGTGCCTAATCCGAAGGGCAAATAATGAAAGAAGGATAAGAGTGAATAAACAGAATTATAATTACATTTGGCTGCAGTCAAATCAATGAATTAAACTACTCTATGACAAACCTTAATGAACTGAACCACTAAAAATGGCTAAATGCTTCTAAGAACTCGATGATACTGGAACATATTTTATTCTTCTTCTGGTTCCAACATGCTATCATGTCCAACTCCAGAAAACTCCAGAGCAACACACCTGAATAAAACACCTGAATAAAATGATAAAAACTTTTTTCAAGCTGGCCGTGTTCCTCCTAAAAGTTGCGTCCTAGCGCTCCTACACTGCAGCCTGCGCGATGCGTTTCTCCAGCAGGCAAGAGTGTGCATGAAGCACAGACCGCCCCCACCCACCTCCTGACCCACCACCACCAGCACCACCAGCACCACTAAGTGGCAAAGACAAGCCCTATAGCTCTTCAAGGTGAACGGCAACGTGCACGTTTGATTTATGGACTAAATTATAGCGCGGGGCTGGTCAAGTGTGTGAGCTGAAACTGGGCTGCTTTTTGTATGGCTATTACCTGAGAGCCAAACCTTGCATTCCAATTACAGCGGGGCCATATAGCTGTCCGTGGCGTTAGTGATGACTGTAGCTCCGACGCTCCCTCCGCCATGATCGATAGCTTCTGATCAAGCCACTTCAGAGACGCTCCTCTGTGTCATCCATCCAGCGGCCGTCGCGAGAGGAGCCGTTTCACTCTGTCGTGAATAATCACGGTGTTATGCGCAAGTAATCTGCGGCGTCGGTCTGTTTTCAGCTATTTCTTTTCCGTCACGCATAACTAGGTCGGCAGCGACAGCCAATATTTACTGCGGCATCTGATTAAAATGACTTTTGAACGGGACCGCAGCACGAAGGAACGCCTGACTAATGATTGTTTTAAAGTCTGGGTAAAGCTGTGTGTTGTGCGATCACAGCTTGACTCTTCAATATTCTCAGGGAATGGACGCAAAAGTCCAAACAAGGTTTCAATTATATGACCGTAACGTGCTCAGACGTGTTTATCCCGCAGCGGGATGCTCCCATACCGACGGCGGCCCGGCAACGTTGGAGGCTGAACAGTGGCCTGTTTCCCATAGGCTTTTCATATAGACACAGACAGCCGCGCCAACGTTAATACCTATCGGCGAATTGAGGTGACCCAATAAATCCACCATCCATGTCTCCCGAGCGCACGCACACACGAGAGGAAGTCGGTGTGCGTGCGAGGAGAGAACCGACACCAACATGAGCAGGTTCAACCTCAACAGGGGGAGGGAAAAAAAATGCACTAGACCGCTGAATCAGAGTCTGGACGCTACTCATCCAGCAAAATGTTCCACCGTTATGTAAAAGACATCAGTTCACTTGTGAACTTGGAATCAACAGCTTGTGTAGAAATGAACGTCTGTGAACATCATCCGAACAGTGGCACAAGGAAATGTTAGGATCCCGATCCATCAACATCCATTTGAAGGATGTGCTGGATAGATGAAGATCTGTCAGAATGCATCACAATCAGAAGGATTCATAGCCTCAAAGTCAAGCAAGAAAACTGCTTCCACAAAATAGGTGATTGGAATAATAAGCAATATTACCCAAATACATCAAAATATCCGGATGTTGTTGTGATTGTTTTACACCATGCAGGGTGTCAGTCTGTCTCATCACCTCGCTGAGTTACATAACGCATTAAGCATGTTGCGTCCAAGGTGGAACGCAGCGACTCGAAACAAATGCTGCTAAATGAAGTGCTTTCTTCTGCTTTCTTCGAGTAATTACGCAGACGTCGCACAGGTTAATGCACAACCCCGTGAAAATTACCACAATCTAAATGGATCACTTTTTTTTTCTTTTCCTTTACGTTTAATTAGGCCACTGCCTGGTTGCCTGATGGCGTAAGCCGCTAGCCGGTACAGCTGCGCTGCTGTTTACCTCTGCTTTCCAGGAAACAGACACCAGCTGAGCCTGGCCTAGAAAACTGGGAGATAATAGAGCCGCCGGCGCTCTCGCTAGCAGTTGCCACTGAAAACTGTATGCGCTGCCAGCACGATGGCTACCGCTATGTGTAGCAGGGAGGCTTTCAAATACGAGGCGTGTACCCACAACACTGGAGGGGTGATTAGATTTTGCCTCAGAGTGTCAGACAGCCTGACGTCCGTCAGATCATCCCCTCAGTGACGTGCGAGGACGGACGGTGAAGGTCTGGGGAGCACCTGACATGTTCGGGCACAGACCATCTTTGTCACGACAGCGATTTGCGGCGATATGCGACTGACTGACTGATGGCAAGGACGGCGGGGACGTGGTGGGGGGGTCCCACCGGAGTTTAAAGAGCCCATTTCATGTTCCTCCACCGTCGAGCCTCAAATCCTCAAGAACCACAAGCTTCAAAGCTGGACAGATGTGTCCTGGCCTGGTTCTTCTTTCCTCCCCTCCTCCTCTAATCTCTTCAGGAGGAGAGCTGTCAGTTCTGGATGGACTTTTCCATTGAAGTATGAGCTCTGTCACATATTTCAGAGGCACTTTATGATGCTAAAAGCTTTAAAGTCTGGGCGAGCCGGAGCGACTATACGATGCCAGTGATGTACTTCATCTCCGCCGGCCGGCGCCAGCCTTCGCAGGGCCCCTGACCTTTTCCCAACAACCAGGAAGTCTGCGTGATTCAGTCCTTGGCTGGCGCACAAAAACTACCCACTCGTCGCGGGGAAGAAAACGATCCTGAGGCAAGTCTGCAAAATGATTGGCTCGTCGGGATAAGATGTAGATTTCTAACCTAAAAACCCAAATGCGAGACGAAGGTTTGAGTTTAGAACAGGAGCTGGACAGCATTTTTCTTTTTTGTAGGCTCATCATCGAACACCATGTTTTGGATTTACTTCAGGGGACACTTCATAAGGATTTTTTTTTGCTAAAGTGAATCTTTATTTATAATTCATCGCTGTTTGGCCTGTGTCGCTTTTTTGGGGGGAGGAACATGGCGGCGAGGTGACTCAGCGTCTCATGGCACTGGAGGCGCTGCACTTGTGGACGGAATTGAATCGTTACGTCCCTCGTAAAACAGCCTCGCACGTAATTAGCTTGGGGGCCTTTTTGGCCGTTAAATGATCGTGCATATTAATCGAGCATAATTATTTTCCATGTTAGTGTCTCTTAATTGATTCTCATACAAAAAATGATGTTTCCTTTGGAAACATTCCCCCTTCCTGCTGGGGGCGTGTAATTGCAATCTCCCAACAGGGGGTGTGGAGGAGTGGGGGATTGGAGTTTATTTTATAGTGACTATAGAATGGTCAACCAGTGTAAAAGAACAGCTCTGCAGCCACAGGCCCAGCGATGAGGCGCCAGAGAGATTTAGTGGGGGACGGGGAGGGCCTAACAGCTGATCAATCAGCCGGTTAATCGCGGAAGCATTACTTCCATGCAAACAAGAGGAAAACGCTGTTAGCCATGAATAATGCAGGCGGCTTCGGGGGCCAATTAGTGAGTGAGGGGCTCGCTTCGAGTGTGAACGGCCGAGTCATAACTTGTCGACACCACCAGTCTGAGCAGTCGGACAAGAACCTGAACGCTCCACTGTGGTTTCCTTCCGAGGGTCTCATGGCATCCCATAACCCTCTCCTCCTCCGTCCAGCCGCTGCGAATCCATATGTTCCGCTCCTCGCACCCCCCCGACACCCGACTCGAGCACCCGTCGCACGCACGTCCACATCTGCTCGCGTTTGTATTCCCATAGCAACCTCGCAGCAGCGGGCCGCTGCTCTGACCCACAAGAAGAATCTCGGAGGGCGGCTACCCGCTGAGTTGATTGGTGCAAATCTTCATCCAGCATCTCGTCTTTAAAAGAAATCACAAAAAAATAGCAGAACGGTGGGTGGAGAAAAACATGAAGGGAAATAAATGCTGCATCCACAACATACAGATAAACACAAAAACAGCAAAATAAAAATGTTCAGACAGACTTTAAAAAAAAAAAAAAAAAAACAGACCAGAGTGAAAAAATAAAATGTCTGAAAATATGCATGCATGGATTGAAGCGTCTGCAACAGCCTTGCAGGTCTGGTTAAAAGCAATGAGTCATGACAGTTTGCAGAGCCCAAATCCAAAATCGCCTGTAATGTTGTTTCGTCTGCACACTGGATTGTTTGTTTTTCCTTTTCCCCTCTGCGCGTCTCATGTCTCGTCTCATTGTAAGCCAATTTGGTGCCATCGTTCCCCAGTGGTCAAAGACGCCGTTCCAGCTGTAATCATAATCCATTGAGGAGATGCAGAGGACATGTCGAGCCTGCGTGGAGATATTAATTTTGTCTCCCCATGTAATGCTATCAGCTTTGAAGGCATCTTCCCCGCTTAAGCCTTTTACTAATGTACTTTTTGACATCTTCATTCATGCTTGCACCCCGACTACACTGATGGCGCACAAGAAGAATTCATGTTTGAGGGTTTATATCTTTCCAAATTTGAATGGGCATTGTTCTTTTTAACACATGGGTTTCGGATCATTTTTGAATAACAGTAAGATTCAAAGTGAACAACAGTATAATGTCTCCCTCTCCTTCCCACTATAGGTGATGGGCAAAACGGCTGCCTGTGAAAAAAATATTCATGTTTATGCAAGTGTAAAAAAAAAGAAAAAAGAACGTTTAAAAATATTTGTTTCACAAGCTCTCTTTTTAAGAAAGCCACTCGAAAAACTCAAATTAATTTATACATAAATTTGAATGTAAATGTGTGAATAAATTTGTGCTCACCCTCATATCTCACGGCGGGAGACCTCTTTCTGTTTCTCGCTCGTGGACACAAAGGCCGCTCTTTGTTGTAGAAACTCGACTAATAATATTACCCCCCCTCATCCCTGTTTATTCAGTAATGATGCTGAGACTACATTAGCACGAAAAAGAACCCGGAGCTGTCCTCTTTTTAAAAAATCGCGATGCCGGTCCCCCGTATTGCGCTTTCCGCCCTCGACTTGGGCTCGAGGAGAACTTGGTCGTCTGCTGTCGGCACCGTCCGCGGCCCATTCCGCTCGGCGCCGTCGGTGCGAGCGCCGCCGTATTCCGAGATGTAAACAGAAATCGCAGCCGCTTTTCGGCGCGAACGGAATGTGAGGAAGTGACAGCAAGGGCTCGGAATTGTGGTGACACGTCGCTGCAAAAAGCACAACAAAGGCCCGAGGTAATACACGAGCACAGGTGCCGAGTGCTGGAGAGGGTATTGCTCCTCACCAGGAATCCTTGATGAACTCTGACAGATTTCACCTACGAGGCAGACACCGTGTCCCCGGCCTAACAGCTGCTTTTCACCGATTTTTTTTTGTTTTTTTTATCCCAGTTTTTTTTTTCACCCTTACCCTTCTTCTTTTAATCATGGCTATGTGCAGCACTGCTGGAGTTTATTGTTCAGCGCCTGTTTCTGGAACAGCTCCGAATGATCTAGATGAATGAATTTCCTTTGCCGTTAAGCTTTTCCTCCTATAGTAGCAATAAACGGTGCAGCGTGGAGCAGAAAGGGGGAGATAATTCCATAGGTTTGAGGTAAATACGATTTTGAAAAATCTTTAGCTGCTTGGAGAGTGCATATTATTGATAAGCAAATTAAATAAAGTTTTAATTCAAACAGCAAGGGGCCATGTGCAACTGTGATGTTATGTGCGTGTTCATTTCGACACAGGGTCTTTCTCATATTCCAGAGCAGTGGAATATTAAACCAAAGAGGTTTACTGCATGATGTAAAAAAAAAAAAAAACCTGCTCTGGAAATGCCATATTGGATATTGTGGGTTGTCTTACAAGCAAAACGAGATAAAGCCAAACATCCAATAAAAGTTTTTGGCTTTGGCTTCTAACACCTAAAGTGTAAGTGCAACCAGCCTCTGCATGAAGAAGTGACTTGTTTTGTTCCCGTGAAGGTCACGGTTGCCGGCACTGTTCAAAGAGCTGCAACACATATTACTATAATATAGACGTTCCGCATTTGATAAATGGATATCCAATACTGTAGATTCAGCAATGTGCAATGCAGAAAAAAGCCAGCCTTGCCGTCGTGTGCGCAAAACGCGTCCTACCGCGTAAGCGTTATAGAACTCGGCCATTAGCCGCATTACAGGTGAGAGCCGCCGGTCGCTCGGCGTAATGTTGAATCAGGCCGTCGGCCAAATCGGCCGCGCGCAGCAGGCAGATGGTGGGCGCAGGATCCATCAGGCAATCAGCGCTCACCTGAACACACAGCGGAGGCGGGGAGTCATTATACGGACAGAGAGGCTGCTCCGTCCACGGCAAGCGGTCACCATTTCTGAGAGGTGGGGGGAAAAAAACAACAACAAAAGAAATTGCGGGGTTCAAACCTTGCAGTGCTCGCAGCGAGCTGCATTTCGCCACCGTTGCCCCTATTGTTTTCCCTCTCCTCTGTGGCCCAGCCACAGCAGCTCTGCCTCCACAAAAGCCCGACCCCGCTGAGAGCCAAACCTTGTCCAACATCAAGTTGCATTTAGTGTCAAACCCGCCGCGCTTCCGCCGCCCAGGCCCCATTTATTCAAGTCTGCGGCTTTGTGTTTTATTTCTCTGCGGTAAAGAGTCAAAAAAAAAAAAAATGTTTTGCGTTTGCCCTGAAAAAAAATTAAAAAAATTCAACTCACTCATGTTTAGGGGCTGCGACAGCGTTTTACTTTTAACCACTCTGGCCTCATTTTGGGAGCGAGACTCCTGTTTTTTTCCCAACCTCTTACTGTCATGGTAAGTCTATGCACGTGGGGCGAAATGTCAGAATCTGTAAAAATAACTGGATCTGGTATACTCTTTAATTAATTTCAACTTGCTCGTAGAAGTTGCTGCGGTGTTCTGCACAGCCGTACACACGCAGTCAAAGGCAAGGTGCCTCTTGAAGTCGATCTCGCCACAACTGACGGTATAATATTTGATTTTTTTTTTCCCCGTCCCCAGCCTAGTTTTCCACTAATAGGAACATTCATCAGGGCACTTCAGGTTGCATTGAGGGGAAATTAAATATATTTAGCTTTGTTTCAACTGGAGCGTCAGGGCCAGAGGCTCCATTTAATTCCCTGGTTGTTGTTGTTGTTGTTTCTTTCGGCACCTCGAGCGACGCGCAGCCACACCAGGCATTAGTTAGGAATCTTGGCGGAGGATGCGGCAGCCCGGAGTTTGTCTCCTGGCCTGTAAATGCATCCGCTGCACTCTCATTACACGTTTGTGCTGCGGAACAAACATTTTTTCAAATTATCACCGCTGTAACTTAATAGCAGCACGCAGTGCAGCAGCAGAAACAGCTCCGCCTTGCAGCCCGCTGCATTGATCACATGGCAGTGGCAAAGCCTAATGGCCACATTAACACTGGCGCACACAGTACCCGCGAGCAGCAAGGGGCACTGGGTAATTTTTCTGGTTTTTAATTTTGAAGTTTTTTTGTGGCTACAAATATTCATCCATGTTTTAGGTTCAGGTTTGAACTGGAAAATACTGAGTGCAAAATACACTCACCTGCCAGTTTATTTTGCATGTTAGTACAAATAGCTAATCAGCCAATCACATGGCAGCAATTCAATACATTCAGACGTTGTGAGGATGACTTGCTGAAGTTGAACGCGAGCATCAGAGTTTGGAAGACAGAGGATTAAAGGGGATCAAACTATCAAAAATCATTTTCTGCTCTTTAACATGCAACAGCAAGTATGAACATTTTAGACAGGATGGCCTCTTCCATGTTACTGCTCTGAAACAATCCTTTGGGATTTTGGGAGGCTTTCTATGTCACAAGCCAACTTGATTATCATAGTAATGGCCCTACAGACTTTTTTTTTTTTTTAATGTGTGTGGAGCTAGTAGCCATGGCCAATCAGAGAGGAGTGAGCTGTTCCAAGGCAGAGCCACAGATGGAGCAGGTAAGGGAGCCAAAACAGCCTGGGAGAAATGTTTGTTTTGTAAGGCCTGTACTGCTCAAACTAGGACTTTTTTTTTGACCAAACAAACCTTGATTACTGTTGGAGTCCCTTTCAGTGATATTGAACATTGGTGGACATGGTTGTTGGTTGCAAATGGGTCTGAGGTCTGATTAGTTCACAAACGGCTGATCTACTGGGAATTTCACACGCAACCATCTCTCACAGAATGGTCCCAAAAATAGAACATATCCAGTAAGCAGCAGTGGAGTGGAGGAAAGTGTATAATTGACATCAGGGGTCAGAGACTATAGAAAGTTTAAAGTCACGACACCTCCAACTTTGAAGCACCACATATACAGTATATACCACTCACCCGCCACTATGGGCCTGTTACCATTAATGTGTACCTAACGAAGTGGCCGGCGAGTGCATATTTTTAATATTCATTGATCCAGGTTTGTTTGTTGCATATTAGGTACCAAACCCTTGTGTACAAAGATGCAGGACACTTTGTAAATGTCTTATACAAAATAATAGAAACATTCATCAGGACACTTTAGGGTGCATGCAGGGGGGATTAAATATATTCAACATTGTTCAAATTGGGCCAGCTGGGCCATTTAATCCTCCGGTTTTATTGTTTCTCTCAGCCACTCTTTACATCATGTTCACGCCAGGCGTTGGTTAGGAATCTTGGCACAGAAAGTGGGAGCCCGTTTCTGCTGCGTAAAAGGCGCCAGGGGCTCCTAATGTGTCCACCGTGCTCTTATCCCGTGTGCATACTGACACAAACATTTCTTTCCTTCTTTTTTTTTAATTTTATTTTATTTTATTTTTTTTATTTAACTTAATAGCGATGTGCTGTACACAGCGGAAACTGTTCTTGCCTGCCAGCGCGGTGCTTTGATCACATGGTTCTAATGACAGAGCCATGCTAATGATAGCATGAATGCTCGTGCCCCAAAACAGACGGAAGAAAATAAACGTCCCTTCTCATTAAATCCACAGCTGAGTGAGTTGCATGCTAGGGAAAGCAGGCGACCTCAAACAAACCCCTCAGCTGAGTCGTGGATGACAACAGCCTGGACGTGGAGATATGAACGTGGTCGCAGCTACCTGGTTCGCTTTGAGTGGATTAAATTTTAAAAAAAAGTTCCTTCCTTTAGCTGTTGCGGTTAGCTTTTTATTAAGTTTCTTGTTTTTTCTCTGAGTTAACGTGATTTTGTAATTTATTTTAAAATGAAAGCCAGTTCCTTGTTATTAATATCTGAGTGCCCTTGATCCAGCAATCCAAATTACTTAGACATTTGTTTCACCTTGACAAATTAAAACAACACTCTGAATTTCCTCCTTTAATTATGAGCTGAATAATCGTTGCTTGGTTCTTCCACCAGCCATCGGATTGACAAGTGAAGTTACTTGTTCAAGTAACTTCATCCTTTCTTATGGTTATCAGAAATTTCTTCCAGCCCTACTGAAATGGGAATATTGAACAAATTTGTCTGCATCATTAAAGCCCGGTTGCTTCAATGACAGGAAGCAATCATTTTCACTTTTGAATTGAAAACCTTTGCTGCCATTTCAAATTCTTCTGGCTGATGTTAAATTACAGACGGCTGAGATCACTGGTAGATGCTCGGTGCATGACCATCACATCAAACCAAATGTGACAGGATTTAGGGCTATTTTTAGTTGAACAGTCACTCGGATTACACGGCTATAGAGCAGTGTCCTAAATTCAACAATTACTGCAGTCCACAGCATTTATTGGCTAATGAGGTCTGCAGATTTTGGGGACGCTGGATGTTCCTACCGATCCTGCTAATTTAACGCACCAGGGCTAAGCCACACATTTCAATTTAAACTTCAAGCAAGTCATAAACAATGGTCCGACTGCGCAAATTCGAGACAAAGTGATGAAATTGTCCCCGTCTGACATCTCTCTGGGAGAAAACAAGACCCTGCCATTCATTATCTGACTACTTATTATCTTAATTGTTCCACAAATCACTCTGCACAGTCGGGCAAGTCACATTATTCAGCAAAATTGCATCAAAGGCATTTATGGTCTCTCGTTCTCTCTCTCTCTCTCTCTCTCTCTCTCCTTCTCTTTTTTCTAAATTCTGTCAAAAGTGACTGCATTACTCACTGCATGTGCTCGCTCTTGCCGCCTTGAAAAAGAAAAAGTGACAGTGGAATTGCAAAGAAATGTTAGAAGACGTGCGAGCGCTTGAGCTCTGCCGTCACCTTAGGCAAGCTATTTTTAATTTGCCAACAAAGGCGCCATGTCTCTTTTACCCCTCCCTTCATTTTCTGTGTTTCAAGCGCAATCGGAGCCGCCGGGGCCGCTCAGCCCCTCATTTGCATGACAGGTATTGGTAAACCGGGCGAGGAACTGCAGACGGCAGCGGGCCGGCAGCCAGTCTTTCCAAGGCTCCTTCTCATAGAGCGGATTTGTTGACACTTGTGAGAACGCTGTCGTTTTCACCGGAGCTCTAATTGGTGATGTGCTGTGGAGATGCGGGCTGGATAAACGGAACAGAGGCCCTATGGAAAAAGGTTTTAGGCCAATTAGAAGAATTAGATCTCGATTGTCGTCGCCGCCGCTGTTTCCTTTCTTTGAGCACACTACGGGTGTAAAAATATCTGTACCGCGCCTTTTATAATGAGAACTCATCGTCCCGTTCAACTGGCACTGTAATGACTGCCGGTGGATGAGAGTGCACCGGGTTATGAGCGAGCCTCGAGGCGCCGAGGAATCAATGTGCTTTTCTTTTATGATTTACGTCCACGACAACTTCCAGACCCTTAAAGATGACACATACCCGAAGATGATCACGGCACGAGTGGTGGCGACTTAAATAGCAGGCCATATATATCGTGGAAATTAGCGGTGCAATCTTCAGCCGGACGTTAGAAGACACGGAAACGATCGCTATGACTCCAGGGGATGGTCCCGCAGTTCCTTTTTATGGGGAGCATAAAACATTTAATGTAAAACGATCCAGAATCAGCGTTAACATAAAGACGGTTTGCAAAAGGTACACTAGGTAGAGGGAGATGAGGGGGGTGGGAGGGGAGATGAAGGCGTACAGGTGCCGGAAAGCATGAACTCTGTCTGCCATTCTCTGCTGAAATGCGCTTGTCAGGCAACACGAGACAGGCTTAATTCGACACAGTCTGGGAGTTCGGCTGCCCTTGAGCCTGACATTTGATGAAAGAGATGAGAGATAGGGAGAGAGAGAGAGAGAGATGAGGAGGGCTGATTTATTTCTTTTTTTTCTTTTGCCGCCCAAAAATAACATTTCGACTCATTTGCATGAACCGTCTTTGGTTTAATTGGCTGTGTTGACAATTTGCCTACTTGCGTGTCAGAGGCTGAATCCGTATAAAGGGGACCTCAGTTCCTCCTGCCTGTTGAGAGGAGCCACCTCAGTCACCGACATCACTGTGTTTGCCGAGAACGGACTGGCGCCGCGTTCAGCTGAAGGACAGCGCAGTGGAGAGCAGGAACGGACGGATGTGGGCTTTATTTATGGCGCCAAGGACGCCCAGTCCCAGGTTAATAACAGTGACTGTGAACAGCGTCACATCAATAACAGCTCATGGTTCTTGCATTCATGAGGCACAGGGTCGATTTCTATGAACTCTTTTCTAAATCCCCTGCAAGCACATTGATTAGAATTGTCAACATGTTTTATCCATTCGTGAGAAAGAAATTGCACTAAATTATTGCCGCCATCAATGAGCGTCGCCGCCGATCGTTCAGTGCTCGAGTGTGCATTTTTCTTGTTGACGTTTTTCATGTTATCTCAGTTGCCACACCGATATATCTGAACTTATCCGGTGCCATTTAAATCTCTCGCAGACATGCGACGATTTGTTTTTTGACGTGGATGAGCCTCGCTCCCTGAAGAATGTCCACCAAGACAAAATGCTTCATTGGAATGAACATCAACATCAAGTCGTCAGGCTGCCGTTTTGCATTCAAGCGACGACATCAGCTAAGAAAACGTACAACTTGTCAAGAAACTGACTGCACGTGTAATTGTAAAGGATGTTCTGCAGTAGATACGTTATTTATCACAATCAACGCAACATCAACGCCCACTTTGTGATGCATCCAGTACTTGCCAGGAGTTCCTAATAAAGAGGCCGGTGAGAGTCCCCGACAGCAGTATACATAAACATAGTTGTCGTTTCATGCAAAGCACCAGCTTGTTTCTCTTCCCCTGCTGCCGTTCCAAAAGTAGCAGCGAGAGGTTTTTGAGCGTTACATCACCAACGTGGCGTTCAATGAGGGCGCAGGGCATCCGTTATTGCACATTTTTGCGTAAGTCGCCAAAACGAGTTGTGCAAAAACGCACCCTCACGATGGCAAGCGATGGCAAGCGTGGATTCGGAATGCAGCTAATATCGTCCGCGGCTCAGAGGCCTCGCTGCCAGTTGGGCGACTTATTAGATCTTTACTTTGGGCTCAGCTGCAATCGATACAAAGAACTCCGTAGCAGTGGCTTCCCCTCAGAGCCCGTCGCCGGCGAAGCGCGGATCCTTATCCCAGCATTATTAGTGCACAGCACCAGTATTTTAGCACCTTCCGAAATCTATCTATCCATCCATCCATCTATCCGTCAGTCCATTTGTCCCTCACTCCCCCTGTGCTGATCACTGCTATACTGTCACAAAGACAGAGCCGACCCACCCCCATTCTCTTTAAAAAAATAAAAGCTTTTGATCTCCCCTCTGCATTGTGGCACTGAAGAAAGGGATGAATCCAAGCAAACCACAATGAAAGCACCTTTTTTTTTCTACCTGAGCCTCTGTCTGAGTGGCCGTGCAGCAGCAGCAGCAGCAGCCCGGCTCACGAGGCTTCCCTTCTCCTCCTCGTTCCTCCCAGTTGCAGGCTGCAGTCAGAGGCCGGCTCGCCAGCTCCTAAGCGCATGCATTTTGGATGAGAGGTCATTCAGTCTCTCTGTAAAGTGCCAGCCTGCAGCTATGCTGAAATAATTACCAATAATTATCGCGTCGGCTGATGGAGACTGCGCCGATGCTTTGTGATTTGTTTATTCCGGGCGTTTTTTTTCCGTGTGCCGCATTAGCGCAGGTTTAGATATCGCAGCAATCAAAAGTCAAGAAGGCTTGTAAGCCACTCAGTCTTCCCGTGATTACCGGGGGGTTGGGCGCATGTGAGCAATAAATGCCTATTAATAAATGAACGGGAGGGTGTAATCGTACTGAGGTAGAGTAGATTTCATTTTCTTCTGGAATATTTCGGTTAGCCGTTTAATATTTCAGTGCGCAGTCTGAGGAAGGTTTAATTATTGAACTTTGCATCTGTGATATAGTGGTGATGTATAAGTTTGCAATTGTGTACACAGTATGGGCACGGATGGAAGTGAGAGTTTCAGGAGGAGGAGAGTCAAAAGTAAGGGAGCACCCAGAATATCACGCTGTGCATGTCCAATTAAACACTAATTAAACGCAGCAGAGCACAAAAAACAAACAGACCGTCCTACCTGAGACTCCAAATAATAAGCAGAATGAAAAACGACGTGTATCTAATGTGGTGTCCAGATTGAGATTAATGTGGATGCTGATTCTGAATCAGGTATCCGTTACCAGTGTGTGTGTGTGTGTGAGTGTGTGTGTGTGTTGGACGAGCAGCCGCAGACTCTGAGGGGGGAAGAGCGATTCTCACACAGACAGGTGTGGCAGACAGCGTGGACAGATATCATTACCTGCGCTAATTATTGTCTGGAAAACTATGGAAGCCCACTGCTCTGCCGCCGCCACCGCCGGAGGAAGCGAGAGGGGACACCAGCTAGACGCGAACCCCCTCATGCGTGCACCCTGTCCCGGCGGCTCGTTAAACTTTCCGAGCGGTTTCCCACAACAGTTTTCAATACTCCTTTAATGGCCAGAGCAATGCGTCGCTCATTTTTACACCGTGCTCGTAAATGTGTTTTGGTTTTTTTTACACACACTTTGATTCACATCGCATGCTAATCAAGCCTTACATTATGACCGTGTTTGGCTGTAAATGTGCCAGCGTACCTGTTTAAGACTGAGTGATAAATTATATAAGTCAAGATTTGAATGCTGAGCATTTATTTTAGCATTTGATTTATGGCCTGTCAGGCCATAATGACAATCAGAAATGTGTCTGAGTGTCTCTATGATGGCTGACAGATTTGTTCTCAAAGGTAGAGCTTGAGACCCGACAGTGTGAATCACACAGGTCGGTTCAGGAAGTACCTGTTGAGTGGTCTTATTATATTTTAATGTATTAACGATATGCTGGCCATGACTGCACTGAGGGAGGATAGGGAGCAAGAAGATGCACCATCCCTGAAGATAGATTGAAAATTGCATTTCTTGATCTTTGGAAGTCGTGTAATGTGTGCAACCAGTGGTGCCATGAAATCTAGAGTAGGAAGTGACATCACGCTCCCTCTGCGTGTTCTTGCTTACTGGACAGACGACCAGTGATGTGGACACTCTGCTTCCATTGGAACTGTTGGCCCCTCCCCCTTTCATCATTGTCTCAGTAAACAATGAATGACTGACACCGCTCAATATTAAAGACACCCTGCTCCATTTAAGTGGTGGCCTTAATTCTATAGCAACACAACAGTAAAACCTAATCAAAACAGAAGAACCTCTTGCTTACAGTTTAATCTACCTAGTTGATCATTTGACATTTCCCACTAAATAGTGGTGGTTGTGTCGTGTACACCCTATCCTAACTTGCTCAGAGTCCAGTTCTTATTTCAGGAGGGGGCGCTGTGGATGTGCAGCGTTTATTGTGCTTTTACAACATAATGCGGTGAAATTAGTTTGTTGTTTAAACAGAGTTTCAGCTCCTCACTCTCCACTTTGGTCTTCACAGGTTCCTGCAGGTCAAGCTGATATGGCGGCTGTGCGCTGGAACCCTAAATCCCTCCACTCGGCCCTGGCCTTCATCCTCCTGCTCCTCATCCTCCTCCCTGAAGCCAGGTACGACAGCAGGCTGTATCTCAGCCCTCAGGTCCGCCTCGGATCCATATTTCCCTCCGTCTTCTTCTCCCCTGCTCTAAACATTTCATTCCCTCCAGACTCTTGTTTATTTCCCGGCGAGGTGTTTTGTATAATACCTGTATTTAATCAGGTTTCCCAGCCGCAGCAGGCGTGGTAATCTAAGCAACGCCATTAGGAACAATATAAATCGTTATTATGAGCGGAGAAAAAGTTTGTTCGGTATTAAACAGCGAGAGGCTCTTGGATGGGAGTTTAAACACAATAACAAAAACCTCTATAATTGTCCGGGTAAAAACAAACAACACTACCTGCAACATCCTTAAACTGATAAAGGAGATCTTCAATCAGTCTCTGGACAGTTATAGGTAAGTAGTAACAGTGTTTGTGCTCGCTTCATGCACTATGGACAGCAAAGGGACTGAATCCTATTCTAGTAAACATGGAACAAGTTGGCACTTTATCGCAGAAACACAAACAGGCATCCACACTTACATTCACATCTATGGACAATCTGGAGTTGCCAATGAAGCCAAACTGAAATCTGCACATTGTGGAAGGAAGCCAAGAGTAGATTAGAGTGAAGTGGAGCGCTTAATTTTAAATGTGATCAGTGGTCTCCGCTGCACTGCTCTTCAATTCCAAGATTAGGTAATTCAGTTACATCGCATTTATAATTCATAATTCCCCATCAGAGGCATTTTGGCTCCCGCATCCCGAACACATTCCAGTTCGCGTGGCACAAGAGCGAGACCAGATCCAGGATTCAAATCGCACCCCTTGTCGTTTCAAAGGGGAAAGATTGGACAGGCTGCCACCCATGTTAGCGTTGTCCATAAGGTGGGATGTTATGGTATGGCAGTGGGGATGTGGGAGATGTGGGGGGGACGCATTCTAGCCGAAATCACTTTAAGATTTTGCACGCCAGGGAAGGGCTCACTAAAACTGGAAGACAGCAGCGGGCAGGGGAAAGAAACCAGAAAAGTGTGACAGGGATTAGCCCAGTTTGCTTTGTCATTGTGCCACTTGGCTTTCCTCGCTTATAAGGAGCACACAGCGCTTGTAATTGCATATATCCAAGAAAAAATGTATAACCACAGGAAGGCGGAGGCCAATCCTGGCAGAACATACATACGAGAATGCACCATGGCCTTGCTGCAGGTGGCTCAACTCAAGGACATGATGTTTGAGCTCCACCTCCTCAACCCAGCACAGAAGTTGCTGTTGACACCCTTGCATAATTTAATAATCCCAATTTCCGCTGGCCTGGACACTCCTCCACAGTTGGGTTGGATCCTTTCGCGGAAAACTCTTCTGCCGTTCCAGCATAACAATGTTGAACAATACTGTCGCGCAGAGACTTCAGCACCTTGCAGATGAATACATTAGAGTGCTGAGTCATCTACGTTAAGCAGTCACGCCCGGGGAAACTTCTCCTAATCCCTGCGGATTTATTGAATGTATCTATCGGGAAACAAAGCATGTTGGAAAAGAGAAGGGGATTGGCTAAACCCTCTAACAAGCACATTCAAATGGACCTATCGGATCTGTTAAGCCAATGCTTCGTATTGGTGCACAGGATGACATCAGCTGTGTGGTAGTGCCCCATGGAAGTCTTGCCATTGCCAGTTAGATGGAAAGCAAAACAGCCTCCAGTGTTATTTTTATGCCATTCCTGTCCTAGGAAAAAGCTACTTCTTCTCTTCTGATAAAAAGGGGACAATAGCAGTGTCCACACTGTCTTCAACAATCTTCCTGGTCTTCTTTCTTTTCAAAGCTGCTGTTCACTCTCCACTCACTCTGTCTTGTGCCTCTTTCAGCAAGCTGATGGGTCACTGAATGCATGAAAAAGGAGGCTATGTGTACCTTGACACATTTAGAATCTGGTTTCTTTTATCCAGAAGCAGAAACAGTGCAGCACACCCTCATGCCACCATGCCACAAGTATAACACCATGTCATCACTCGTGGGCATTTCTCCCTGCCTCTGCTGCTGTTACGTCGGAGAGGAATGCGCGACCAAGTGTCTGAAGATTGATTACGGAATTGCTTTGTAGCAATCAAAGATGGATAACGGTTCGCTGCCACAAATAATTGCATTGGATCTATGGATATCGGGACGGCCATTTAGACATGAACGTCATGATTATTGATATGCCCCCGCATTCCAACTACCTCCAATCCTATTGCTCATTCTTAACAAGCATACGTCTACGTATAGGGTTTGCCATGACATGCAACACTGGGTCCTTATCTTGACCTCAAACGGAGTTAAATCATTGGAATAAGATGTACTTACAAACACGCTATTAATGGCTCGACAAGTTGCCAACAGATTATATTCCAAAGATGATGGTACGTGTTGTGCGCACACTGGATCACTATGCGTGGGAACTGCCAACAGCTCAGTCATCACGGTGTTACCGTTGCCAGTTTGAGGAAATAAACAGGTCCAAGCCAAAAAGAAATCTCATAATACTGTGAGTGGAGTTAACAAATAAGCTAGCCAAAAGTTTTCATTCAAATTTTTTCGTAAAAGCATCACCAACTCACTTCCTCATCGCTTTCCTATGCGTGAACCAGAATGCACCTCCAGCATTTACGCCTCCTGGCTGCAGTCAAGCCATGTCTGTTGGGCAGAAACAGACAATGTCGCAGCAAAGATGACCTTTCCAATGCAAAACATAAGCACTTTGTCATTTTATCCTTTTGGATATTGGTGTGACATTTTATGGCATGGTAAAACGTATGGCAAAACAGAAAAGTTAAACCAGTCACAGTGCATGCGGCCTCTGACCTCCAAGCACAAAAAATGAATAAATCAGTGGTCGCGTGTATGGCAGACGCACGAAAGACATTCCTCTGAAGTTTGTTTGGTCATGCGGCAAGGGCCAAGTAGATTTTTTTTTTTTTATTGCATTAGTATTCAGAAGTGAATGAGTAAATATATGGAATATCATTAGGGTTGATGCACAGGAGATAAATAATAGAAATGTTCCAAGTGTTGACATGAGATTGTCGTGACACACTTTCCAGCAGGTTCCAAGCAGCCAACACAATTCATTATGCATGAACGCAGCACGTGATGAGGATTTTCCCAAATGCTAATCTTTCTGGATTTACTTAAGAAACGATGTAGAGCACATAGTCAAAGCCCTTGCATAGTGGCCCTTATTTAACACATTTCAATCAGTCTGACTTGCACAATGACTGGCCTGGGACGGCTCCATTATTTGTACCTCTTGAGAAAACTCAAACCTGAGAGGCTGGGAGGAAAAAAAGGAATTGCCTCTCAACGTCATAAATACTAATTGGCCATCAGAGTTCATGTTGCCAGAGTTCTGAAATAATCCCCCAAATATCGGCACACGCGTTCACTGTATGTGTGCGTATCAGCAGAGCCGCTTCTCTCTGAGAACTGCCACCCCCCTGATGCCTGCTGATGCTATCGGCAGGTTCCAAATCGGCTTTGCCACAGTTGAGGCAGGAGACTTTCCTAATGGATTAAGGTGTAACAGACAAATCCCTCATATAGCATAAGGGTCTGTCATTCCGCGCATCACCAAAACTTTCTCAGTTGACCGCACAGCTAAAAGACAGGCCTGACGAAGCCATTATTGCCATGCGTACGTGTATTACATACAACCAAGTGGGGGATGCCTTTATTTTCATCTGCCGGAGGGATTTTTAATTCATGAGCTCAATGGTCTGACCTCCCCCCTCCGACAGTCAACTCTTAACAAGCGCGGACACCGGGGCCGTCTTGTTGTCTGTTTTGTTTGTGATCTATTACCAAGCTGCCCGCCAACACGGCACATAATCAATAGCTATAAGGATGAGCAGCCATATGTACACTTAGCCTATGGATTGGCTCTGAAGTTGGCCGGCCTTTGCTCACATTCTCACCCCTCAATCCAGCATGAATTATTCACAGCAGAGCAAAGAGGGGCATCACTTTGAGATGTGACCTGGTCAACAGATAACATTCTGTTTCAGTGGCGTCGTCAAGGTTAATGTGTCGGGAGTCTAGCCAAGGGTAATATATTCATGGCTGGGCCACTTTGCTGATTGAATGACCAGACCAACAGTTTCATTGTAGACACAAAAAGAGAAGACATACAAAGGTTGACCCGCTGTGAGTTATGTTTATTAGCAATTATCTGTGTCAATATGTCCACCCATGCAAAATTTAATTATGCTTTTCTGCTTTTTTTTCCCTTTTGTTCAGACAAATGAGTGTAGGTGAAAAAGAGCATAATCATATTAACAGAAGAGAAAATTAACATCATTAGCTTAATGCTAATTTTAATTCCAAGCACGCATAATTAACTTTACAGTTCTTGTCTTTCTTTTTAAGTAGGACTTTTAGTAAAGTCGGCACATCAAGCTTTTTTTTTCCTGAAGGTCACAGTGAGCTCAACTATCCTTTTCAATTTTAGTCAGTAGATGTGAGGCAGCAAGGCCGGCCAACTTTCTGTCATATTAATCTTTGCCTTGAGGAATTGCATGGACACACTTAGTGCAAGTACAGTAGGTCGCAGTGGGCATGGATTTCACTTTTGCTTCATTTTTTTAAATTTATTTATTTATTAGGCTGCTAAGATAAAAGGCTAAAGGTCTTCAACCTGTACAAGACCTCATGTTTGCCAAAACAAGGGCAGCATTTAAATCTCATCAGGACAGCGCTGATCCGGTTCTCTCAAGTGGCCACTTCAAGCTCTGCAGCTACACAATCCTCAGAGGGCCAAAGATCCTGCGTGCATAGCAAGCATCAACTCTAGTGGATCCATCCTTGATAAAAAATCTATTACATATGTTTTCAGATGGTCGGAATGTAACTGGACCAATCAGCAAAAGGCATTAGTCCCAGCCAACTGTTATAAACTAATTAAACTAACAGGGATAGCATCTCATTGGTCCCATCTTAATTTGACTGGCAGACCGTTTATACAATCATCCAGCAGTTTCCAAACATCACTAATCAGCTATTTCCTTGATGGGCATGTGATTTGGATCCAACAGATGTGGGAAACATTCCATCTGGCTTGACAGGTTACAAAATAGGATTTGGCGACAAGCATGAGCAGCATTCTTATAGAGAGGCCTGTGTTTTATTGGCTGGATAGCAATGGCATAAATAAGAAAATGTTTGAGCTGTGCCAGGTGAGTAGAAGGTTTGATTGAAGGGGTGTCTTGTGTCACCAGACACACCAGATGAAATTATTTGTATTTCAATGGGATGTATTTGTGATGTTCATCTGGGCCTGTTCGGAACAATTGAAAAGAGCACTTTACCTTTCATGTAAATGAAACTCCTCCCAGAGGAATCATCTCGCTCTGTACATATTCTGACTTTTCATGATCCGACCCTGGCTGAATACTATGAGAGGATGAGTGGGAGAAGTTTCAGACTTAGATTGTTGGTGGCCTAACTGCCTTGTATCTGGTAATCCCAGCTCAACCTTTCAGCACAATTCAGAATTTATAGGAAAAAAAAGTCAGCCAGTCAATACATCAGTATTTTTTCCAATGTCCTACATTTAAAAAACTTGCTTTTCACCATGAGCCGCCAAAATTCTTTTAAAATGTAATCGATCAGCTTCCTAATTGCTACCGAGTTTCAGTCAATTTCCTATTGATATAGTGAGCATCTGGCCCAAGATCTTCAAAGTGACCAATTAGTGGACAACGCCAGCAGGCATGAATCAAACTCAGCCTTGATTGGATTTCCCAGAAGGTGTCTGCACACTACAAACAGACCAGTCGCTGCTGGAGAAAAACACAAATGCGACAAACTTGTAGGTCTCCTGGGGGATGAGGGGGAAAAAAGCCCTTTGGGTGGTTTTCTGGTTGACTCTGGTTTTTCAGCATCAGCTGACTTGATTGAGGAGTTGGAGCTAACAGTTTTCTAACAGAGCACTGTGTGCCAAACACAGTCGCTGCAGAACATCCCATATCCCCAGCCACCAGCAACATCCGCCCCCGACTCCCTCACAAGTTGACTGTGTCTGAGGCAACGCTGTGGATAAACAGCCTGTTCGATACAGATTAAAACCCCTCCACCTATCTGTCTCGTGGGAAATGATGCAAAAACTGGGAGTAGGGTGAGCGAAGGGTTTGCAATGGCTTTTTTTTTAATTCTTTTTTTTCTTCCTCTTAGCTTAAGACAGTTACAATTAATCTCACTGACAAGTATAGTGAAGTGTTTGGGTTTAAATCATTGAAATTACATGTCAAATTTCTGCTATATTCAGACCAGGTGAGCATTTTTTCCCTTTAAAATGAATAAATGAATTATGTTGTTGGTCAAAGCTGGTCTGATGGATAGATAAGAATAAGAAACTCAATTTTGCTATGAGGCAAATGAGAAAATGAGCAGCTGACAAATAAGAAAAGCTTGATTTTTGACGATGGTATTGCAAATTCTTTTGACAGAGGTGTTAGAATGTTAGTTTAATTGGATTTTGGGGAAAGACTATTTCTTGACTCCTGCAGCAACTCAAGATAGAATCTCCCGGAAATTCATTTATGTTATCAAGATAACCCCGACAGAATCTTATGCATTAAATGAAGAACATTTAGTGGTCTGGCAAGCTGCTGCAGTATTTGTGTTTCAGTGAAGTTGGCCCCAAGATCTTTAGTTTACAGTGTCTGTGATGTGACAAAGAGAGAAAAGTGGCTCCACGTTTTTACAGCAAAGCTAAGTTGAGATTCCAGAATGTTCTAAATGAAACAAGAGCGGCTCGGGTCAGACAGCCTGTTGCGGCCAAAATAATGGGCACATTAGTCAGATGGCATCAGGAGCAACATCATGCTCACCACTCTTTTTGTGGCAGATGGTTGGACAAAGCACACTTATATGTGTACTTTTTTATACAACTGTGATAAAATATGCAAAAATATTCATATTGTCTGTTTCTTCAGGCGCTCGATGTTTTGCTTGAATTACCTTGCTTGTCTTTATATTAAAAACAGAACACTAATTTGTACCATCAAAAGCAAAGGGGAGAAAAAACATATAGCAAGGCATAGAAGGTGTGTGCACCTGCTATGCTTCTGAATAAAATACAAACATCTTTCACAAGGTCTCTTTTGATCATGAAAAAAAATCCATTCAGTATCACATCAAGGGAGCAGATCAATAAATATCCTAATGTATTTTATTATTTTCACACTTAAGTGAAAAAGGAAATCCTGTTAAATGAAGCAGAATTTGTTTTAATCTGACTTTCACATCTTGAAACCAGTGGCAGAAACATTCATCCATGTTTTGGAGAGTACAGCCAGACTTGGCATTTAAACTCCAGTGAGGACAGAAAATGACACCCAGACATAAAGTCTGGGAGTCTGTTGGCGTTGTGCCAGAGTGGCCCCGGCCCATTAATTGGTGAATGCATGTCTTAAAACCCAATCAATCATCTTCAAAACCAACATAAAGGTCTTGCATAATTTTTTTTTAGATGATTTCCCACATAATTTACCTCACTTAATGCCTCTGTCACCAGAAGAGGCGCTCAAAGTGTGAGAGTTTCCTCTTGTGTGAGTAAACTCATCAAATGTGCAATGTACATGTCGCCACCCAGACATGCTGACACCAGGAGAAACACAGCATTCACTGCCCGGTAGGAAGACTAATCGATTACCACGGCTATTTATGCACCGACACGCCACAGCATCGCACGTATGAGGACAGGATGGAAGAAAAGAAAAAGGAACAGCGTGACATCTTGAACTGACCGCACAGTGACAGAGCAGATGCCTGTGTGTCGCTGCAAAAAGACTGCCAGCAGCAACGTGGTTATTTTTTTGCCTTGGTGTTGGTATGTTAGAAACTGAGGAAAGGTCCAACAGATGGCTTCAACACTTCTGTTTAGAAAGTACAGCAGTGAGCAGAGAGAGGACATTCTGAAAACACAGAGCTGCAACAGATTCAAAACTCAAAGCCAGTTTTAAGCTGCCGCAGCTTAAGGAGATTTCCAAGCAAACCCGACCCAGCCTGATAACTTAGTGCTGAATCATTGGAGATTAATCGTTTTGCAGACGATATCAAGGCATCGTATGTCACTGATTTGGCTCTGCAATCAGTTACTAATAATTATTTGATTAAATGCCATTAACATGGACTTTAAAAAAGGAATGTTAAAGAGTGACAGTTTACCCTCTGCAGTCCTCCCAGCAGTAATCGTCATAACTCTGACTCCTTGAAAAGATCCCCAGTGTAGTTTAACTCGTATTATTACGATTTTACATCAAGACTTTAGATGGAAACGACTTTTCCCCATCTTTGCAGCCATTAAGCCTTGGGGTAGTAGTATTTATTTCAAGAAGCTCTGTAATCCCTCGTTATACTGCAGGGTCTTTGCTGTGACTTGCAGAGATAAATCCACACTTGTTAAATGCATTTTATTTTTTTGCATGTTGATAGCTATTATTTTTGTTGTTTTTTGAATTGCCATTATCAGTTTGTAAGTCCTCAGCTTCTTAGATGTATTTTTTATTTTATTTTTTATTAATTTATTTATTTATTTATTTTTACAAATACTGCAATCCTCTTTTAGCTGAGAATCTTCACAAAGCTCTTTTTTCAGACTTGGTGGATTTTATCTTTTTCTGGTTTCAGAGGTCATATGAGTGTCTTTTGCGTTGCAGTGTGGTGGTCAGCTGCCTAAACGGCTGCGACTGACCCGCGCGTCAGTGCAGACTGGCTTTTATAGTGAGGAAATATCTGCCAACATGATATTGCGCACCCAGAAGTGTTTACCGCGATGGGGTGCACTTACAAATCCAAATAAAAACCGACACCCACCAGACCTTATCTGCTAGAAATATGCACCAGTTCGAGAGAATGTGGAACATACAGACAGACCTCCTGATCGCTCTGAAACACAGCTATTTTTTCTGCTGGCGTCGGCAGAAAGAAAGGAAATGGAGGCAGGGAAATGAAGCTGACGGGAGCCCGGGCGATCAGAGATGAGGCGAGCGAGCATGTGTTACAGAAATGGGAAGCGATGGAGGGATAAGGCTCATGTCAAGGATACGGGTAATGAGAAAGAGCTCCAATATTTTCAGCCTCTTGTTCCAGGCGCACACAAGGACATAGCATGGCCCTGACAGATGGAGCTCCATATGTTGGCCGTAAAACCCCGCCAGACACGCCTGTATGTGCCATCTACCTGTGGTTTAAGGATCACTAAATCAAGGCAATTTGGGCGAAATGGGGTAAGTATGCACAAAGTGTCGGCAGGATTTATGGGTTTTCGGTCCGTGACAGGGAGGACAACACGGCCCCGCTTGATGTATTGGACGGTGGCCTATATTGGCCCTCCTAGACGCCGCAGCGACGCTGTATTCTTTTGGAAAACCGTTATGAGATCTTGAATCAAATAAAGGAGAAATGTCAGGCCCGGGATCGTCCCCTCCCGAGTCGTTTTTAATCTGCCTCTCCTGCAGCGTTATGGGAACTTACTCACCATGAACCCTTCCGCTGGTCCTGTCTTCCTCTATGAAAAATAACCACCTCTACAGTCGCAGAGCACTGCAGACCGCACAGTGTTATGCAGCTCGCTTACGATTGGAGATGATCTCTTCACCGCTGCTGGTGCAGGTAATCACGCCTCCCTAATCTGTGTAGATACAAGGCCCCCATAACGCTCTGGACCCGGCTTCCTGCCGAAGACGCCTGAGAATGCGGGTTGATGTCACAAAAGCTGCTATCGCGGGGTTCAGATTGTGTCTATGTGAGATCATTTCCCGATGCTCCTGGGATGGTGTTGTGATGTGCAATAGGTATCACACTGTACGGCTTTATTTCTAAGTAAATGTATTAATAATAATAACACATAGTTTGATTGACAGTGGGACTAATGAGAATGTAAGCCTGTTTAGTTTACAACTAGGTCCAGGCTGCTTAGCTGTGGAACTGAACAGGTCTAAATTCTCATTAGTCCAACTGTCAATCAAACTAATAAATAGAGAGAGATGAACCTCCTGGCAGCAGCTGCTTTTTGTTTTGTGTAGTATCTGTAATAATCTGTGTCGGGCAATAATTCAATTATAGACCTCTGTGCAATAGGTTGAATTATTGTTTGTTTGTTTTTCTTTTAATGTTTTATATGTTTGTAGTATGGCTAGAGCATTATTGTCACAGTGTCCCCCATCTCAAAGCCTAATTTCTCCTACTGGAGACTCAATAATAATAATAATAATAATAATAATAATAATAATAATAATAAATAATAATAATAATAATAATAATAATAATAATGATCAACCGCAACAATGTTAGCAGCAGTTCTCCAGGTTTAGCTTGAAATTCATTAAAAAAAAAAAAAAAAAAAAGAAAGCCAGCCAAACAGAGACAGGAAGACACAATAAATGCATTTTCCCTTTGCTCTCACCCTGACCTTGCTTTGATGGTAAATGAATTAGAGCTAGTTTTGGATCAAGGACAACAAGAGAGGAGAAAACTGTTAAAAATCCAAGATCAAGTAAGGCAGGAGCTTTTACAGCAATGAGCCAGGGAATTGAGACTGTGCGGGAGGAGCGCAAGTAGCGTGCACTGAATGAGAAAGAGAGCACTAAGGAGTTGTGTTCTTCATGACAATGCCAGTTTTGCCAAAACACACGGAGATTGTGATTTCGGAAGGATTTAAGCGCACGAGGCATAGTGTAGCTCAAATCTTAATGTGTGGCCACAGGAAAATAGAAAGGAATCTGAATAAATACTGCTATGCACTGCTTCAACTGAATTTGAGATGACTGACTTCTGTCCACATGCCATCATTTTTGCTTTCATGTAAAATAGGTTTGGAATGCACACTTGGTCCGCAGTAGCAGTTTGATGTTACCACCATATCCTTTGAGCACAGTTGTCCAGTTGTCTATTGTTTGGGGATCAATAGTCCACACTTTCAAGATTCGGTAAACTGAGGACATGGCTGCCATTCATAGTTAAGGTATTGTGATCTCAAATGATAATAGTCCTCCGGCCAATTCAAACGCTCTGGAACCACATGACAGTTTGGCTTCTCAGATCAATAGAATAGGTAGAAAGTTCTTGGCTCCGTCTTCCCAGTCAGCACACAAACTAAATTGGCACAAATCATTGCCAGCTGGGATTGATTGTTTGCTAAAAATGTCACTCAGACGCCCGCTTGAACAAATGTGCCAGACATGCCCAACTGGGGAAAAGCGCAGAGGCTGCTCTAAAGAAGGGAGAAAGCTGGGGTCTTCACAGTAAGGGGTCACAGGAAGTCCAACTGTAAAAATGGATGGTAGAAGAGCAGGGTAGTAAAAGCTGCTGAGATTTTTCCAAGTCCATTTGCTATAACCTTTCACGGCAGCAGGATTCCACAGATTTCCTAAAATCTCACTAACCTATCCTGCCAACCTACCGTAGAAAGTGTACTCCATCACCCTAGATTTTAAATGGTTGCATCACCAATCAGCTTCCTTTGCAGAAAAAAGAGGCACAAGATTAAAGACAGATTAGGTCATGGTGAAAACAAGACGTGGCTGCTGCAATCCATGTTAAGAAGACCTGGAAGAGGAAACGACTGCAGTATGTGTTGTAAACAACGGCTAGTACACAGATTAGCATGAGTGCTGCAGGAGTGGCTGTTTTATCAGAAGTAGAAGACGTTTTTTCACTCTAAAAAAGAACACAGGCCAGGACAGACGCTGACTTTTGTCAGGGGACCTGTTCTGTTCTTAGCTCTCAACTGAATATGACAAGAGTTTTGTGAAACACCACCATCTATGGTCATTAGCCACTGGTTGATAACAGAAGCTAATGCTCAATTTTGGACCAAAAGACAGAGATACCCAATTCCTTGGTGAGGCATTTCTGAGTGGAGCTCACATTTTCCATCCGTGCAGTTAAGCATGCATACTTGATTTAGTTAGTTGACTGACTAGGTGCAATGATAAAGGGGTGGGATCTGGTCAGCAGGTGCAGCAAACAACTTCTCAAGGCAAAGAACATATTGGACTATGGATCAACTTTTACATCAAACCAAGAAAATATTTTCTGCATTGTCTCACAGATTAAAAAAAAAAAAAAAACAATTTAAAAGAAATCTCTTTCTTCCACTTGGTTCATCCAATCACCCTCCAAGTTTTGCCTCCCCTTTCCAAAGGCTTTCTATGGGCTCTTTATCAGAAGGACACAAGAGATACATCCAAGAGATCTAGGAAAGATTCCACCTGGCATGCCAGTGTAATTGGACGGGAGACATCCCATGCATACTTAATTTGGATGCACTCGAAAACACCTACATACTGGCAGTACATGCTGTTCTGGCCAAAATGTGGTATGTCCTTTGCAGGATGCAGACTAAAGTAAACTCTGCAGAAGCATGCCAAAAATACATGGATTTTAGGTAAAAGAAGAATCTTTTTCTCACTTTACCGCTGCAATTTTATGTGAACTACCAACTGACCAAAACCGACAAAACAGCAGGGATTTATTTTTTTTTATTTTTTTTTTTTTTAGAAATTACTGTGAACAAAAAGAAACCAACAAGCTGTTATGTTTAAAGTTTGCTGAGACCAAAAAAAAAATGCAAGTGAGTCTTTTGCCCTTTTCATACATGGAACTCATTTCACAGATTGATGCTCATCTGTATGAAAAACCGTGATAGCAGAGCTTTCCATGACTGGAAACCAGCTACGCCTGGCCGAGAACACAGCAAATTGACAAGTGACTGGGAGTCACTTGTACCGTCATCAAACTCAGTATGTACGATGTCATACATTGCAAAGTTTTACATAGCAGCAGATTCCAGCAACTCGTTTTCAAACAAGTTCGAAAAGTGTGCTCTTCTCTTGTAAACCTACAACCTGAAGCGAGTGCCAGAACTACCATGACGACCAGTATCCCAGGTGATAAACTACAGACGCCACAGTGGAGCCAGTCACGGCCACAGCATACCGGCAGCTATTATATCCCCACTGTTCACTTGCTCTGGTGTGCCTATTATCAGCCACCGCAGGCGCTCGGGAGACAGTGGAAAGAAGCGAAAAGAAAGGAAATCAATCACATTGTCGGTCCTTTGAATGATACAAGACATCCACAGCTATGAGACAATATGCTGCATAATGAGCCGCCGCGTAACATTAGCGGCATATTGTTAGTTGACTGCGAGAGAAAGCGGGCGGGAGGATCTGGTAAGGAAGATTAATTATGCTCTAAAAGGTTAACTCATGCATGCAACTCAACCCAGTAATTTTCTATTTATTAATAAGGAATGTCTTCATTTGACGCCCGCCCCTCCCCCCTTCATGCTGGGATTTAGTTGAAGGGAAGGAGGGGCTGCATTAAAAATTTGTTCCCACATACATGCCTGTAATAAATAAACCAGTGGCCCCTGTAACTGCAGTCAAGAACAGCCATCAGCCTCCATTATATCTTCCTCACAACGCTGTGAGCAGCCTCGCTAATCCCCTCCAATTCCATTTCACTTGCCCCCAGTACTCAGCGGCGAGACAGTTCAGGGTGTGTGTGCGTGTGTGTGTGTGCGGTTCACCCAGGCTGCAGGAGTGGATGGAAATCAGGATTCTTATCAGTCATTCGCAGCTTTGACATCCCTCCAAAACAGGCCGACTAACCAGAGAGAAACAAGGTAGCTGGGCGAGGCTTTCTGAAGCGTGCACTTTGAATTGGAGATGCGCCAGACATCCATTGGTTGCTTGGACGGCAGAGAACCAGAGAGGACGAAGAAAAAGTTTTTGTCGTTTTTTGTTATTGTTGCTGTCGTTTTATTTCTGGACTAGCTCACCTGGTTCTTACTAACGTGTCGTTATCGGACCAACAGACCAGTCAAACATCTCGGTGAGGAGTTTGAGAAATTCTTACATTTATTTCGCTGTGCACCTTAACGGTGCAACAGCTGCACCTTTTCATTGAACCAGACTAAACTGGAACAAGAAATTGCAGCATTTGTGGACATTATCATGACAGCAGATGAAGGCCAGAGATGGATGGATGGATGGATGGATGTAGTCAAAGAGGACATGAAGTCAGTTGGCGTGAGAGTCGTTTTTCCGCCTTAAAATGATGCAGAAACTCATCAGACTCGTAACAGCATGGATGGGACCCCTGCCACTGACACAGTGGGCCTGGTCGGCCTAGAATTGGTTTGGTTGCCTGCCTGACACCCTCTCACTAGAACAGCCCTCGTTTTAAAGCAACACTTTACATGACAACATCCGCAGTGGCGTCTAAGAAACCTAAGTAAAAGATAGAGAGGTGTGTTTTTACTTGTACAGTCCAATGTGAAGGCCAGCAGGGCGCGACATCTGTCCTCGGAGCTGGGTCACCTTTCTCCCCGTTACAAGCCAAAAATCATTATGTTTCTGGGTTAATATGGTTAAAAATTTATGAAATTGTATGTATAATAAAAATTTAGCAGATTAGCAGATGGTGGATGTGTTTGCACAGTTTGGTGCACCACTGTACTGGAACAAGCAGATTTTCTAAGATTTTATTTTTCATTTTTTTAACAATTTTCTTGTTTCCCCCTACAGAAATCTGTATAATCTCAGTTAAATACTCAATAGACGAAATGGACAATTCTAACAACTCTATAGCTTCAATGCCAGAGAGACAGAATGTAATACAGTATCTCAATGTGGCGTGTACACCTGTTACCGTGACCAGTTTTTTTTTTTTTTTTTCAATGAGAACAATGAGAGGGCCGGTGTTGCTTTGTTCTCTTCCTCCAGTGTGGGTGCTGGACAGAGAGGAGAGGCCGCCAGGCTCAACGCTCAGTCAAAGACACACAAAAAACAAAGGCCCTGGGCAATTTCATACCTCTGAAAAGGTTAATTGAAATCTACATTTCCTTACGTTCAATCCACTCATATCCTTCACACTGAACCTTTTAATTTTTTTTATTTTCCGCTAGGCTTTACCTCCCCCTTGTTCCAGCTTTATATTGAAATGTGAGTAACGCTGCGTGGCGCGGGGAGGGTTTAATCAAACTGTTCCAAAGTGCTTCAAATATTCAGCTTCCTCAAGGACACGGGATGAAATTACCAGTCAAATCACTCGCCGTCACGAAGAAACGCGCCCTCGCACGCACGCGGCTCGTGCGGCTGCTCCTCCTCGCGTCCATTTGCCGCCACTTTGCCAGCTCCTCAAGCGCCTTCATCTCCCGCCGCCACCCGGACGGCTCTCATTACCGCGTCCCTCCCTCTGGCTTCTCCGCTCATTCCTCTTCTCCACACAGCTCCTGGCTGGCTGGCTGGCTGGCAGCTGGTGCCCTGAGAGAACGCCACTCCATCTCTACCCCAGCCAAGCCTGCGGTCCCTCACCTGTCAGACTGGTTCAGTGGATCCCTTGCCTTGGAACCGATCCAGTCCCCACTGCCATGCCAACTCCACTCAGAACGCTCAGCCCACACAATGTTATTTCCCCAACAGTCCAAAAATCTAGTCTATATATATATATAAATATAGAGAGACTATTTATATATAAAGATGGATGGAGTCATCGTGACGTCACCCATTTGTTTACAAATACTTGTTCAGATGCCCAGAGATTAATATTTCCGTTATATCTTAAGCTTCCGGTCCATTTTTCAACCCAAGGTCTTCACATTTTGATGTGTGGGTAGTTTCGGAGGTGAGCAGTTGTTGGAGTATGAGTTACCACCAGGAAGCCCACTATGCTAGTTAGCCACTAAACTTTAGCGAAGGCTACAATTTTACTCACAGTTATACCAAAGCAGATAAAATGGACATTAGAACTTATTTGATGATTTTTTTTTTTTTTTACTAGTGATTTAGACCAACAATACAATTTTTAACCAGGTTGCAACCTATCAACTTAAGACTCCTGTCAATAGACAGTCAGTCATTCTTAGCCTTTTTACGACCAATTTTGGCAGTCCCTGCTGGTCATACAACAGAAAAACTGTTTTTAATTCTCCCGTATTGACCTTCTCTTTGAAACCTGAAGTTCCGTCCATCTTTTCAGAAGGTCGGTTGGTGTGACCTCTGAAGGAGAAACATCTCTGACATCTGGCAAATGTATTTGAATAAAATGCTACAGTAGTAGCAAAGTAAGTAGACAAAGTCGCGAAAAAAGCAAAGGGACAAAGAAGAGGCCAGTATGCATTCAGTACTGTGCAAATCTGTGTGCCCTTCTAAATGGTTCGTGTTTGCACCGGAGTTAAATATTTTACAGCCTCCAAAATATACCCTGTCTTTCATCTTCGAGAGAGAAAAAGCCTCGTTCATTTTGGCGGAGGAGCGGCGCAAATCCGGTGCAGCTGAGCAATAATTAAAGAGGTGACTACTGCAGAAGATGGCCAATTAACGGCCTTGATTTTTGCTGGGGCGATACTTCAATCCAGAGCATGTACACATCTGAGGGGAAGATGTGTCGCAAGACACGAAATACCCTCGGCCAAAAACATTGCCTCTGATTTGCGCCTTGACAACCGTGAACATGTGCAACCTCAAAATCCCAGAATCGAGCTTTCTCCCTCTAAATAAAATGAAATTTAATGGTTTAAATAATTTGAGCAAAGAAAAGAAAAGAAAAGAAAAAACGTTTTTGAACGTCTGCCAGTGAGACCGACCTCCGGTGAGCACATTCCAGCACTCCATTAAGTCTGAGCTCTGGTTGGACGCGGCGGTGATTCCTCTGTCGCAAACACTGAGGGATGACTCATCAGTCCCAGTTCTTTTCAAATGTCAGACCGTTCTCTTTAAAAGCTTCTTCATATTTGTTCAATTAGGTGGTAAACAAGTGAATATTCTGATACATTCTGGTGTCTGCTATCGGGATGCCAGAGGTTATTTAGCCATGACGGAGGACTAATAGAGCAGTTTAGAGACCAGAGCAGCTGACCCTGGCAGAGGATGATGCAGCCTTAATTCCTGATAATGCTACAAGTCAAAGAGAGAGAGAGAGAGGGAGAGAGAGAGAGAGAGAGAGAGAGAGAGAGAGAGAGAGAGAGAGAAACCAAGCAGCTCATCATTTTCGCGTTATGAGCCGGGCACGTTGCGCATGCTAATAACTAGCATCTCGTTAGCCCCGGACTTAATCTTCCACGCAACCTCAGCGTGCTAATCATCTCTGCTCCTTCAGTCTGCAGCGATTCACATGTGAGTTTTTGCAGCAGCAGCCGCGGTGTCAGTAAGATTCGCTGTACAGTGAGTGTCTTGACAAGCTTTTCAGCAGCTGCAAGCCGTTCGTGAGGCCCCGGGAGCTTGAACATCTGTATTATTAATGTCACACATAAGTCGTTAAAAAAGAGAGAGCATAAGAAAAGAGAGGGAATCTGGGAGAAATGTTTACTCCATCTGCTCAAACCCAGGCGAGACAAAACATCCTCACACTCATATCTCTTCACTCATTTTTTTTTTTTTTTTTTGAGAATTTTGCAGCATATAAATCCCTCAGAGGGACGCTTGCCAAATGCCAGCCAAGGCGCGATCAAATGGCAGGGCCCGCTTCTGACTTGATAGCGAGCGTGCAATAATGCGGTGTGACAGCGTGGTAGCGTCAAAAGATAAGTACTATGTGTGTGTGTGACCGAAATTCTGCTTGCGTACAGGCCAGAGGTGTCAGATTTAGCATTGAAATGAAATGGGAAGTGTTCTTCAAAGTATTTTGCCACTTGTTTATTTGACAAAGATAAAGACATGGACTTCAGATTCCTGATTCCTGCTCTTTTTTTTTCGTGTTGTGTTTATTTTTGCGCACATACAAAACGTCACGTAATTCGGTTTAGATGTTGACCTATAGCCGTAAACGCACCAGGCGCCTGTGCAAATAACATGCCATGTGAAGTAGGCACAAAATGCATGTTCACGGTGATGTGAACATCAGGTTCTCCTGTGTGTAAACACAATCAGCTCAGGATACTGAGGTCCATGCAAACACAGTTATTGCATTACAAAAAAGTACGCAAAGCACGATTGTTTCTACATCTTCAAATAGCTAACTGTCCCGTATGTATCCAGCATAATAGCACCGTTCCCTCCCACCTTCAGTGTTTACACATACAGTATCACTGCTTCCGCCCTCGCTTTTGCTGCTTGTTCTCCTTCAGGCAACACTCTGGCGAACGTTTAATTCACTGTCTCCTGTTGACACAGAGCTCGTTGCTTCCCCTTAGATGTATGTGTACCGCTCAGAAATATAATGGCTGTTCCGTCCTTGCGAAGCAGCTCGACGCCCATGTCGAATAGCGACGGGGACTGAAGGTGTCAAACAAGCAGCTGTGGCAATTATGAAAAGTGGGTGTTTTAACCGAAGTGATGTCAAATTTTGGGGGTGGGGAGTCCCATATCCCTGTTCTCATCAGGGAATTGAAACAGCTGGCTCATGCTGGCATATGCCCGTGTGTGTGTGCAAAGTTTTTTTTTCCATCTTTTCAAAAACACACAGATGCTTTGCGGTGCACCAAGTTTTTTCTGAAGTTAATGTTTTTGAAAGAGTGTGGTGCAGACAGAATGCCCCCCTCCAAAGGAAAAAACGGTTTCTCATTAATTTTTGAATTTTTGAATTAAAATTTTTTTGAGGCCACAGAGGCTTTTTGTTTGATATGTGATTCATGCTAAGAGAGATATCACCTATTGCAGTTCAGACTCATTCCGGGCTTCTCCAAAGCGTTTTGTATCTGCTGGGGTTGTTTTTTTTCTTTCGCGCAGAGCCTAAGCCGCCTCAGACGCGCAACGCCTGTCACTTTTTGATAAGGAGCCTAAATGAAGAAACGTATATTTCCTTCAAATATTTATGAGCAACTCTGTAAAACTGCCACATTCGAACAAATTCCTGGCAGTGCTTGATTATGCGCTGAGGTGCCCGTCCTGACACGCAGAATACATCAACCCAGTGAAGTGCAAATCGTGAGCTTAGTGTTAAAAGGCTCAGTCTCGGCGGAGCGCACTGCGCCCTCCCTGAGCCTCTTATATCTGACATCATCTGGCTAATCAGCAGCACTTTCTTCTTAAACATGTAATTCACCAGATTTTGGCTGCCGTCGACTCGTTTGACCACCCGAGCCCGACGCGGTGACAGCGTGCGCAATGGTGCAAACACTCCTGACGCTGCAGCCTCGTTGCAGAGATTACAGTGAAGGAGGGGGCGAGCGTGTCTTCTGACACCGCGACCAACCAATCACGACAGCATGTTTTGCCCCGCAGCATCGCAGAAGTACAAAACCCCTAGATTTCTGTCAGTTATTTATTTTCTAATAATCCGAGGGGCATACATTAACAATGAATGATGCAATGACAGTTGTCACTGGTTAGGAGATGGAAGTTGTGGACCTGTGACATGTGACGTTTATGTATTGTGTTACTTCTGTTACAAGGAAGCCGTGAGGTATTCTTGTCTGACTCCAAAGATTATTTGATGGAAACTCACCAAACTCAAGACTTTTTGCAAAACTCACTTTTTCTAGTCATTTTTAATATTCCCTCTTGAAGCCAAAAAAGTTCAAGTTGACAATCACTCAGTTTGGAGCACTTGCCTGTAAGCTCTGCTGACTACCCTGCACTGATGGAGTCAGAGAGGCTCATGAAGAATCTTGACAAGAATTGAGAATTTCCACCAACAAAAATGGCATTTTAATTCATCCAACTCCAAAAATGTTTTGCCCAAATTTGAGTAATTTTTCAAGACCAGCTACAAAAAATATTGGTTAAAAACAAACAAAGATGTAATTTAAACCTATGTAATGAAGCAAAAAGCCTATAATGTTGGCTTTGTGGTGTTGGTGCTGCATTCAAAATGCTATTATAAACCTAGTTTGACTAAAATACATACATATGCTGTATATACTGGAGGTGTTTTTTTTAATGGACCAGAAATCCTAAAGCCTTTGATTATTATTCTATATACCACCAGCACATTAATACTTGGTTTTCCCTCATAAATAATCATGTAATAGCCACTTAGCTGGAGTGAAGTAATTTGCACAAATGCCTCCAGATGACAAGTGTTTTAACAAGCCCAGAGCGTGCAGCAATTATTTTTTTTGAACCGTGCGCCCCAAACTGACTGCAGCGTGCACCCCGAGTCCTGCCTGTCACCACTGGGTATTTTAACGGATGAGGTCGTGGCTGTGAAGGACTCTCACGTTGAGAAGGCGTTACAGGGCAGATTAGGCTGCAGTCGCTCCGTCCAAGCTGCCTCACCAAAAACAGTTTTGTTAAGAGAGCGGGCTGCCCCTTCACCAGGAAAAAAAAAAATACTCTGATTGCTAATCAAGTGCTGGAAGGGGGACGAACAATGCTGTTTCTGCGATAGCGCATCAGGGTCTGGGCTGCTTTTTGAAGGGTTATTACTTGGATATCGTAGGTCGGCTCCTCGGGGGATTTAAGTTTAATTAAAGCCGCTACTCATTAACTCATCAGTGTTTCACGTACAGTACAGTATAGCGTCCTTTTCATCTCCTCAAAACATTGCTCCACTGGGGATTGTGGGCAGTGTGAATTAATAACCAGCCGGTGATATGTGGACGATGATCATACGAAGGATTCATTAATAATACACTCTATTTCCTTGGCAGGAAGAATTAATTACAGTAAATTTTACAGTGTGTTGATAAATGTGGAGGTTTCATTCTATAAAGGCGTCTGTATAAGAAAACAAACTCAGCCAAATGGTGTTATTCAAATATTGATTACAGCCTGAGGCTGATCATTAACCTGAGATATGAGTGGGGGAAACAATTAAAGCTTCTTTACAAAAGCAAACTCCATTTGCAGCATTATCATCTTGAGTTTCAATATAAAACTGACCTTTAAAACAAAATGTAAAAGTACCATCTGTATTGTTTCAATAAAGATTTGTTGCAGGACCAGCCAGCCTCCAGAGCCTTCGGCTAACAATATATCCTAGTTTGTGCTACATTTTGTATGTCCTGCGTTTGTTTTGGCCCCTGCAGGGCAGTGGTCGGTCACAGGGAGCCGTTGCCCGATGACAGCAAAGACAATATCACCATTTTCACCCGGATCCTTGACAGGCTGCTGGATGGATACGACAACAGGCTACGTCCAGGGCTGGGAGGTAAGAAACAATGAATGTTTGCTTTAAAGTGCTTTCAAGTTAACAATAGGTAGTTTTTCTAATGTGATAATAATTTTTCATATTTCACTGGCTTGTGATGAGGAGAGTGGCACGCCCTATGCCCTGGTGAGGGTCTGTGCAATTAGAGCCTGTCTACACTTAATAAGTGTCGACAGTCACCCCCAGGCCAGCTGGGGGCGCTGTGTCAAAGTCAGCACTGCCATTCCCCCTGTTAACAAGTCATTCGAGAATTTGGTATTATAAGTTGTTGTTGGGTGCAATCCTCATCATTGCACTCATTTACCAATGTGCACAGCACATTACAGTGCCATTTGCACTGTAACCCCAATCTCCAGCTTTCCAACCACACAATTCCCTTTAGAAATCTGCAATAAGCTGAAAGAGGTTCTGCACTCGGATTTGGCAGTCTATTTGTTCCCTTTTTGTGCTTTGTTTTTAGAATTCCTCACCTGACACGTTCGCTCGTTTAAAAACCTGCTCGCCGCCGGAGGACATTAGTGGACACGGCGCCACAAAAAGAAGGAGCAGGACAACTGAAACACATTAGTTTAAGGTCACTTGGAAAAAGAGTCTGCCCTTCGATGGGCGGAAGTCTTTTGTTCAATCATGCCCATATGGCAGATAGGCACATATGCTGGAGGGAATCCCTCTAATTGATGCCATTTCACCCCCGTTCCCTCCAAGGACAACATACTGCATGACAGCGAGCCCACATGCTCAGGCAGGCTTTGCCATTTCTCAGCCAGCCAGCTGGAATGGTCATTTCTGCTCGGCTGCGTCTATGCCGAGGCCACGAGCGTGGCTACCAGGCGGCCGAAACCACCAGGCTGGATGACCTGGACTCAGGCCGCGGAGGGGTGGGGGCATCGTTAGATGGTGACATCACTTCCTGCCTACGTGCAGAGGTTTCACATCTCTGAGGGGCCAGCGCGACTGTGGTCTCTCCAGGCACGACGGCGCGCGGCGGGTGAACTAGCGGATCGACGTGATGCCACGGAACCAAAGCGGATGAAGTATTATCCTTCTGCCGCTTTGAAATACCCCTGCTCTTCTCTAACACCGTCTGCTATCAATCTACCCGCAGACAAACACACCATCCCGAGCTCCTCCTCGATCAAAGTCAGATGCCTCTACACGAGCGCTAACAAGACCGCCAGTCTACTTTCTGTTCCGCGGTCCGCCCAGTGGTGTGGGTTCCACCCAAACAAACTTAGCAGGAACTGCAGGGTGCCGAAGGAAATTCATTTTCAGTGACACCTACTATGCCCGGCACAAGGCTCCGGTGGCTTGTTGTAAACAGAGAGAGACCAGCACATTCCCCAGCCACCGCCAGTCCATGCGTGCCATGCAAAGTGCTGACTGGGTGTTGCGATAATCACATATTTGTGAGAGCTATTTGTGTCGCGGCATCATGATTAATGTGGGAGCGGACCTGCGCTCCCGAGAGGGCCCTTTGCCAAAGGACCGGAGGCTTCACCTGTGGGTGGCCGCTCAGACGCGGGACGCACTTAGAGCCAAGGATCCGTTCACTTTTGGAGAAGAGGCTCATCACTCAGCAGTTGTTGCGCCACTAGGAGAAGCTATTTGTCTCACCGACGGCCCAAAAGCCTGATTCTCACATTTGGCCCAGAGGAGCTGATGCGTTGCGCACTTCCAGAGGGCAAATTGGGTTCTTCGGTCTGGACTTTTGAGATCATGGCCTAGTTAATGTTGCGCTCGGACCATTTTTGAAGTTTGGCGGAGACCAAATTGCTTTGAGCTGAGTGCCCATGTTTGTTATTGCCAACGTGTTGAAAGAAAAGGTGTAATGGCGCCTTTAGAGCGTCACAACGCACAGTGGCAATACACAGAGCAGAAAAGTGCTTGTTCTAATTCATACATAGAAACGTTCAAGCGCAGCAGAGTGTGCCCACTTTTTTTTTTTTTTTTTCAATACACAAGGGAAGGCAGCCTTAACGCTGAGCCGCTGCATTTTACTCCTGAGCAAGTAGTCCCTCGGGAGCTGTTAAATGTTTTGAGGCAGGCCAAATAAAATTATTTTGGGTCAAAGGGGATGACTTCTCCCCTTCGAAAGACACCGATCTGGGCTTCGCCCGGAGCGCATTTCATGCTGTAGTGGACACAAGTAGCCGGAGCAAAACAAATGGCAGCTCCGCTGAAGTGAAAGCTCTCAAAAAGCATCTGTGAAGATGCTCGCGGCAGCGTTTTTCTCTTCGCCCTGAAATGATGTGATGTCGCAGTCATGGGCCGAGCACCGTCGGTGTGAGCGGCGCGGCGCAGCACGGACGCAGTTACCACGAAATGATGCACAAAGACAGCGTTGGGGTACTTAGCACGTAGTCATCACTGAGCTTTCTGATATGCGCAATTTCCCTCAGCTGGCACATCACCTCTAACCCTTGATTACAGTCGAAAATGTTTCTGAAGCCGCTTAGCTAAATGCCAGCAGACTGACTTCCTTGTCATGTTACACAAACAATCGGCTTAGCGCAGACGAAGCAGCATGCGAGAGCTCCCTGAATACCGACTGTGCTGAAATGTCTCCCCCGTGCTTTTGTCTCTCTGTGTTGTTTCCTCACAGAGAGCGTGACAGAAGTGAGGACAAACATCTACGTGACGAGTTTCGGGCCTGTGTCGGACACAGACATGGTGAGTGTTTCTCTTCTTCCCCTCCTGTGTTTAATCACCAGCGTGAGTCATCAGATACGAGCGGGTCATCAATCCTCGCTCCGTCTACTCGTTTGACTTTGATTAAAAAAAAAAAAAAGAAAAAAAAAATGCGCCGGGAGAGGACTCAGCATTTCAGACTGGTGACAAATAAGCCTCCTTTTTTCTATTTGCAGGACGATAAGGTTCCTTTTCAGCGGCAGGATTGCAAACATTTGATGTCTGCTGAGTCTAATATTTCCCGTCCTCTCCATGTGAAAGCCTTGATGTGTTCTCAGTAGCTGGCAATCGAACGTCCTGTCGTTGAAAGGTTTTTTGGTTTTTTTTCTTTCTTAGCTTTGCAGGAACTTTGTAAGAAAAGAAAAAAAGGAGGCTTCAATCAGGATATTTTTTCACAAAGTGTTCGAAGCGGAATCAGCCGATACAGTCACCAGTCGTGATGTTGAATCTTCAAATTGTCGTCATTTGAGAGTGTTGTTTTGAATCTACCCTTTAAAAAAAGCCCTAACTAAAGCCAGCTTCAACACTTTAAAACAGCTGAAAGTAAAATATAGGGCATACAATTGTAAAACATCCCTTTCTGTGCTCTACTTTGCGTTTCCTCTTACTTTTTTTGAGGTTATTGTGGCCCCAGACGCCTCGACCCCATTGCCTGGCCACAGCTCTTGTCTGCGTGCTTTTTCCTCTGACAGGGGTTTGATAAAACTCCCACTGATGTGAAGCCGCTTGAAAACAAATCACTTTACCTCCAGACTGCGCTCAGCTCACCCATCACGCATGCATTGTATTGAAAAGCGCCGTTGTGTCCTGACATCACAGCGCAGTTCACAGTTCAAACCCCTGAACAGAACACAAAACTTATTGCAACTGTGCCGCCAACGGACCAAGAAGCCTTTCAGAAACGTTATTTTTTTCATCGGCGTCATGCTGAGCAGCCAGCAGCAGCAGCAGCAGCAGCAGCAGCAGTAGCAGCAGCATGAGAAGACGCCCTCTGATGTAGGCAGAGTTTATCACTCCACTGATCCATGGTGTGTTTTCCTCACATTCCCAGACAGGATGTGGGTACTTCCACTGCATTTTTGCCCAGCACAGGCAAGCTGTAAATGCAGATGCCGGAGATAAGTTTAGGCTTTGTCTCGGGACCTTATGCAGCATTTGACATATTTGATCATGCAGCTCTAATTGACCGCCCTGAGCAGCGGGTCGTTTCAGCGGCTCAGCGCTGAGCTGGTTCGACAGCCTGTGGGAAGAGACGCGATTAGTGGGTTTTGGAGAACTTGAGTTTCTTGGTCTCACTCGAGGGCTGCTTCATTTTTTAATAAGACTTTTCCCATGAAGGTCTGAGGAGTCTTTTAGGTTCAGGCTGTCAGATCCAAACTTTTGCATAAGTCTGTCAGGATCTCTGGGTTTTACGCTCAGCTAATTATTCTGGCTGGGAGAAAACAAGGGCTTTAATGGAAGTTAATTTGTGTTTGTTATGTTAGCAGGGTGTGTTAGATGGTAAATTACCGGTAGCTAAAGAAATGGGTGGATTAGGTTCTCTTTTGGGGTAGATGATGCAAAGACTATGCAAACGTCAGAGAGCCTCATGTTGTGAGGCTTAGACCAACTCAGATCATTTTTAATATTTTATCAGCATAAACCTGCTGCTGTGCTGCTCAGATCAATGGCTTCATGAGTCTTTCCCAGATAATCATACAGTCTCAAAGACTGCTCATGCATTTGGAAATAGCGATCAATACTTAATCATATTTGCATATTAATTTTGCAAGTCTTGAGTGATTCTTCCAGGTGCCGAGAAGCCCTGCATTTTGAAAAATTCAGTAGTTTCTGATGGTGGGAAAGCACACAGCAAACAATATCAACGTAAATCCCTGTTTGGCGATGGCCCCATTTGATCCCACCTCTTTCTTACACCTGCTGTGATGCCAGGATGAAATCAAGAAACCGTATGGGTGGACGCACTTTCTGGGAATAGAAATACTCACTATGAGCAAATCCAAACAGAAGTTAGTTATTTTTCAGCCCACTTCATGCAAATAGATCCTTTTGAAATGTTTCACTCTAAGCTCCTACATATAATTCAGTCAGTGCAGCAGAACATCAACTGGTTGACATAACTAATAGGAACAGAACAGAGAGATATGATTACATTTCTGTTCATTTAGTGAAAATACATCTTCTGCTGCAAAAGACAGAACGTTTTCTCAAACCAACAGATTTATTTTATGCTTGTTTTTTGCTTGTTTTTTTTAAAGCCGCACAAGATTAGTCAAGATGTGTGGCACTGTCTATCTGCGCTGAGCACTTCACCCCTGAGCACCATAGAGTAAAGTAGAGAAGGGGAGAGATGGAGAAAAGGCGCAGATAATAGACGTTATGCCGTACATCCCGGAAGTAAACCAGGAGATGGGTTGATCCATATCCAGTCGCGGAGTTGGCGGAGATTTGGAAGGTGTTTTAGCAGAGATTTTGTGCGACAGAGAAATGTCAAAAAAAATTGATATCAGAAACGGGATGAACAGAATAATGAATACCATATAACACACACACAGAGACACACAAGATTGACATTTAGTTTTTTGGAATGTCAATCTTGGCTAAACTGAAAATTTTTAGCTGAAAGCTGCTTCTTGTTAGTTCAAATTCTTTGTTTTTATTTTGATGTCCATTGATGGGTTCTTTCACTTGTACATAGTTGTATTAGGGTGGGTGTTTGTTTGGTATATTATATTTATTTTACAGTACTGTGTTCCGTGTTGAGTGTGTAAGTAATACACATTTAATATTTTTTGATATCATGAACATTAATTATTTATACCACATAATTTGGTCATAAAATAAAAGAAGCAACAGAAAATCTAAGGAGCCACTTGGGAGCCAGAAGAGCCGAGACGGCTCTTCTGGCTCCCAAGTGGCTCCTTAGATTTTCTTAGTGAGCCGAGCCGGAAGAACCAGTTCTCTGAAAAGAGTCGGAATTCCCATCATTAGTATGTTTAAAGCGGACCAGTCACATTTTTCGACTACCAGTTCAAGCAGGTAGTTTAGGGCTTTCTGCTCATGAGAGAGGCAACATTCATCATGCCACTTCACTCAGTGACAAGCTGTGAGGCCGCAGTTGACAGTAGAAGATGCTCCGATCGACTGGCCGCCAATCATTATCAGACGCTTTTCAAAGACCGGTGATCAGCTGGTGCTCTCAAAAAAGGCCTATCAGTAGGTCAGATTGGAAGGCAAAGCAAGAGTGTCTCAGACTGCGGTGTTTTCGGACACTCTATGTCTGAGGGTTTGGAGAAGCAGTTTGATTTCATTGTGCATTATGCTGCAGTCACAGTAAATCCAGCACTTGAACAGAACCTGGTGAGTTGTGCCGCAGGGAGGAGTCTCATGTAATGAACATATCCAATCAACATGGAGTGCCTGACATGGAGTCGTGTAGTCGACGCCGTTTGTGCTCATGTAGATTGTTGAAGGATGTAGTCAGAAGCAGCAGCGTGACACGGACCCAGTCATTCTTCCAGCAATTAACAAATCCCTGATGAAAACAGTGTTTGTAGCAGAAACATGTAGCAAACAATCAATTGGCTTGTTTCAATAGAACTACCTGATGGGTATCGGCTGATAGGCTGGTTGGATGACAATTATCATAAGTGGCAGACACAGACTTGATCGTGATTGGTCAGGGTTTTTCTTTTTTCTTCTTGAAAAGTGAACATGACGTACAGCCCCGATGAAATTGTCACCACTGCAGCATATTCACTCTGAATATCAACTACTTGGATGGCTTTTAATTGCAGCTTCATAATAGCAACTCAACAGAAGTGGATTTAATGTGGAATCCTCAGGCCAACTCAGAATGCTTGTACTGTAGACATAGACATAGACATAGACATAGACACAGACAGACTTTATTGATCTTCTTGGGAGGACTCCCTCAGGGAAATTAAAAACATCTCTCATATTCACTTATCAATGTTATGTGATATTGCGGGAGATGTGCGAACGCATTTGCCATTGTTGTATGTACCTGGTTTCTTATTCAGTGAAGTGCCTTAATGTTGAGAACAAGAACCCAAAAACACACATTCTGGCCTCTGCTTAGTTTTGCGCAAGAGGTTGAGTCCATGCAAGCTTCCATTGTTTCTGGATGGACGTTCTTACGTGCATCTTTTCAACTAACTGTTATAATTTCCTCACTTGCATCCCCACACATTATCTAATAAGACGACTTCTGCCACAGTCGGTAGCATTCTAGCCAACGCCGTCCCTTGACTTACATTGTGTCGGAGCTCCCTTCCCCTGTAACAATGGACGGCACTTTATCTCTCTCAGCACAAATCACCTTTAGGGTCTCTCAGGATCCAATTGAGGCCGCGGTTTTGTCGTTCCCCTCACATAATCAACTCGGCAACGCCATGAATCAATGACGAACATCGCGCGGCACAATCAGGGGCAGGGAGCAACGGCTCCACGGGACATGGCGACCCACTTGTGCGAATGCTGTGATCAAAGAGGGTTCGAGAGGTCACAACTCTGCGCTTTCCGTCTGCCGTCAAAGTCTGAATCATGCTTCAACACACACACAGACACGTAAACACGCCCTCACGCCCGGAGCGATGTACGTACTGTTGCTGCAGTGCTTTTGACAGAACGTGTTTACTCATCCGAAACAAAGCAGTGCATGAAAACCGAGATAAAAATCACAGATCCGGGGATTTCAGCGATCAATATAGAAGTACTGCGGCGTTTTCTGACGGTACAGTCACTGCCAAAAGGGCTTCGAGCATTTTCTCTGTAGATTCTCCACAGTCTTGCTTCAGAGGATCAACAGGACTTAGTCACTGAAGGAACAAAACCCTCATTTTTCCTTCCTGTGTCTTCTATTTTGTCTCGGTTTGTTTTCGGGCAGAGGACAAAAAGTTACCGCAAGATGCCCTAATGCTAAACGTAAGGAATTGAGAATGAGAGTGTATTTTTATAACCCTATATAGATGGGAACGGTTATGGGCACACTTAACATTAGCACCTACCATTGCAAGTTGCTCCAAATGTTTACATATTCTTTCAATTTACCTTCTCAACGGTGATGGCATCGCTTCCACAGGAGAGCACAGAGGTCACGGATCAGCAGTGGGAGCAGCGGGGGAATCAGAGGACAAGGCTTTATGTGCTTCCGTTTAGCAGACAGCGCAACATTAAAAGGTCTGAACTCCTGACTCTCATAACGAGCGGTCTGAAATGCATAAAAATCATCAGCCATTTCTGAAAGGGAGTGCAGCCTGGAAACGAGTGGGAGTGTGGCTCATTTTTTCCTTTAGAGAATAACAAGGACGATAGTGCGAGAAAGCTGAATCCAGTTTCCACATCAAGGTAAAACTGTGTGATGCACTGTGGGGGAGTCATTTTTGCATTTTTTTTTTTGGTAATTTTTTTCATGTGGGCTTTGAAGACACTAGAGTTCTGGCACTGCAGGCAAATCTACAGTAGGTCAGGGTCGTGCAGTCATGTTTTCTGGTTCATGAGTTTCCAGGCTAGCGGGCTGGGAATGAGTCGGACGCGTCGCGGAGCTGGACGGCCTCTCCTAGTGTCGGGCGCTTCAGTAAACAGTGCTGGGAAACAAAAGCATGGACGGCTTTATCTAGGTCAGTTAAAAGTAAAAGTAAATGGCTAATCCTGGAGGTACTTCAGAGGTAGAGGGGAGCTCTTTAAAGATTTCCTTGATGCGCTCACCAAAGGAGAGTTCTTTATCTGAGACAATTCACCAGATTAACTACGCGCCGCGATGCAGTCATTAAAATAACGCACAGAAAATCAGCTTTAGGCTGTTAAGAATCTTTCAGCTTAGTCTTCTCTTGGCCATCATGTTGCTGCTCCATCGTTGTTTTATCGAGGCGCCTGTTTGAATTCCTTAATAAGCTGCCGAATAAACCTTGATAACTCCTTAATAAGCTTCAGTGTCTCCTCTCAAAATCTTAAATACGGGGCCCAGCCAAAGGAATCCACTTTCACCATTAAGCAATAAAGTGAACCTCAGTTCGCCTCTGCTGGTTTAATATCTGCAAGAAAGACCCACTTAAAACATTGGATTCGCATTACAGAGGAAATGAAACAGGTTACCCGTGAATAATGGTGACATGCCGAAGCTTTGAAAAGACGTGAAGAAATTAAAGGCTGTGTTTTAGATTGAATGGGACACCACTGAAGGATTAGTGGACTTAGATAAGCGTATTGCATTGTGGGAGGGGAAGGCCGCAGAAGGCGTGGGCCTATCGGCAGAGCACTGTTTCGTGCTTGACATTTAATTCCAAATCAGCCGTGTCAGGCAGGGCTACTTCGCATTCTGCGGAGGCTCCTGTTGCCCACCAGACTTTGCAGCGGTGTCGTTATCTCCGCTGCTTAAAACACAGTTAGTACATTAACCGCGGACGACTTTGATTTCAACGTCTGTCCAAGCATTTTGTTGGCTTCAGCTCCATGGATTATTTATAAGGTTCAAACAAGACAGAGGACCCACCGCCGTCACAGCGAGGCCGCGCTCGGAGCAGAGCACTCCTGCTTTATATGATGGATGGGCTAAAGTACATGTCATTAACCCCTTTCTCCCCGGTGTAAGCAAAGGCCAAACCGAAGCTGTCAAACAAATGTTTCAAAAGAGGGTGTCTGCAGAAGGCTGATGCACTGAAGACTCGTTTGGAAACATGGGCTGAATTGTTAAAACTGCTCCCCAGGTGGCGCCGTGCAGGGGAGGTAAGAGGATGAGCCGGGTGATTGAAAGTGACTCAGATACCAAGTGTCAAGACGGTAAAGGGTTCGAATCAAAGTTTGCACGTTCTCCCCATGTTCTCGTGGGTTTCACCCCACCATCACAACCCCTGTTAGTCTCGCTGGCCCAAAGTGGCGGCACACTCGGTCGCAGCAGCTCGCAATTCCGTCGAACATTTCCGCATGTAACAACAGCTAAGCTGCTTCACCTTTTACCAAAGTGTGCAAGGACACGAAGGTTTGTGCTGGAGGTGCAAACAACAGCAACTGCGGTAATTGTCTTGACTTTTTTTTCACCTCTCAGCTAGAACACTGGCAGCTCAGATGTGACGTAGTTCACAGCCCTGAACTGCCTGACTTCCGAGATAAATGGAATGCACCCTTAACAGTGTACAGTTCCAAAGCTTTCCAAAGCCGTTTCATGCAGGCAGCACTTACATTTGGAATTTTCCAGAGGAAGTGATGCTCAGTGGTGCACTGGATCCATTTTTGTCAAAATATTTTTGTCGGAACTAAATTTGTGACGTGCCTGAGTGCAGCTTGCGATCTCTGAAGACACTCTAGCTGCAAACAAGGAGCATAAACGCTCAGACATTGTGTAAAAAGATCTGAGATATAGACAAAGCACACTCTATACCCAAGGCATCTCTTACTTTATGTCGTGCGTATCCAGCGTTCCAATTACCCCTCCCTGGAACGTCAAGTGTCCCAGAAATGTCTGCTCCTCACCCACCCTGAGGGCTACTTCTTCAAGCCTCCACTTGGACCCCAATACGCTACATCTGTCTTTTAGCGTCTTACTACCACCACCACCACCATCACCATTGGGGGAGGAAGAAGTCAACTGAGGAACTGGAATATTAAGCCAATGACGCAGCACGTTGATCAGAGCCGTCGGATTTCTGGAGCGTGTCGCACCAAGACCAGAAACGTGGGTTTTGGATCTTGACGCTAATCTTTGTTAAGTGTGGGTGTGTGTGGGTGTGGGTGTGTGTGTGTGTGTGTGTGTGTGTGTGTGTGTGTGTGCGTGTGTGTGTGTGTGTGTGTGTGTGTGTGTGTGTGTGTGTGTGTGTGTGTGTGTGTGTGTGTGCGCCTCCTGTCCACCCCTTTTCTCCAGCTGATGTATTTTTTTTCCTTCCTGCTTTGCGTCCACCTATGGAGTCGCGGCTCATTCACATGTAAGCAGTGTCACGGCCCACTAGTGGTATTTGACAGGCCTCACTGTGATGAAATGAAAAGCGATTGAGGCTGTCGCAGGTACTGTACTGAATCTCACTCTGACAAAGACATCAGCGATGGCCTGATCTCACCTCTGTTTACCCGACTGTGTGTGTGGGATTTTTTTTCTTTTATTTTGTCCAGCCCACAACTGCTTCAGAAATCTCAAGCTTCATGTTTTTTGTGGATCAAAAAAATGTAAATAGGACAAACTGAGACTTAAGTCTCCAAAACCTGAAAGTGCCCTCACAGAACCTGCATCAATCACGCTGACCTTGTTCAGGGAAGGTTTGGAACATCTCCACCTTTTTGTGAGAATTTTTAAGATTTGTCCCAGATTCTGAATACAGTTCAGGTAATAAGGCCAATTTCCCAAAATAGGTTTTGATGTTTTTCCTCTCCTTCTATTCATCAAATCACAATGTTCCTCAGTGTCATCATAGCGTAAATATTAACCATTTAGAAGTGTTCATTAGAAAGGCATCTCAAATTTGGAGGATTTTAGTCACATCAAGAAAACAGCCCCTGGATAACCTTTGGCAAAAAAAAAAAAACTTTGCAAGATAAGGAAACAACAAGATCAAACGAGCCCACATTCTTTCAAATTCATTTTTCAGCCATTTAGGCCAGTTTGCAACCACTCAAATCACCTATAGGTGCAAGATGCAGTTCAAACACTTTGTGTACTGAAATTGAGTGTTCGGTCTGGCCCTCCAGTTACTGTCAGTCACGCTATTCCCTTAAGCAGCAGCTATGTGTACAACCACTCCCTGGATTTCATCTTTGCTTCATGCCTGAAAACACTTTAATTAGAGCCAGTAAGATGGATGTGTTTGATTTCAGGTCAGAAATATCTGCGATCCAGTTGCACTGCAAGGTTAATTCTGCCCCGCTGAGTGGGTTTGATTTAAAAAAAAAAAAAAGTTCCACTTCCACTCTTGTCATAATTAGTCAATATGAGTCTATGTGTGAAAAGGTTGAAATGATGACAGGATCAGTTTAATATGTTAATTTGACTTCACAGTTGCCACAACAAGTGAAGACTTCTGTCCAATGAAATGCCATCACAACAAAGAGACTTTGAAGTCAACCCAGAGTGAAATATTGATACAGTAAAAATGCCTGGGGGTCTCGCTGTAAACAGTGTGGCTGCTGTACTCTCACACCAAGGTTTCGCCAGAAAATGGAAAGAAAAGCCGCCATCTTCCACCGACCAATCTTTGCAGCCTTGCAAGGCTCGTATGTTATCTCCTTAGTGGGAACCTGCTGACGTGCAGTCTGCACGGACGGCTCTTTTAATTGCACATTTAATCACAAAATAAGGGCGGTCCAATTAATGGAGAGGGAACCAAGAAACCTTGGGCCTGGTCTTGCACCGCGGTTATCCCCATCATTTAGCTACAGCCAGGGTGCCGATAACTGCCTTTGCATGGACCTTATCATCTGCACATGCAAAATATCAGTTGACTGGGTTCTGATAACTGCAACAGAGCAAAAAAAATAAATAAAAAAGAGCCGCAGTTGTTAAGCCAAGGACGCTGAGACCACTGTAGCTTATTGAGCACTTTTAAATGCCAACCTGGTCTTTCAAACATGGCTTACCCATCGCATTTCGAGCAAACTGATAAGAAAGCGAGACGGGATATTAAACATGTCGTCACCTTTGGCTGGTATCCGGCTGTCACTGCTACCATATAACGCAACAAGGAAGCAGTGTGTGAGGCTATCCAGAAAGGAGTGCTGGGATAGGCTCGATGATATGGAGTTGAATAGTTATTATAGTTTATGTATTCCATTTACAGATATGGTACATTGTTGCTCAGCTTATCCTTCTGTGAGCGTTAAAACCTGCACAATTCAAAAGCTGCCATTTTCCAGGAGAAGTCGTGTGCACAGACTGTTTTCTTTTAAGAATGAGCAAAATCAGTCACTGCAATTGGGATATAAGGAGTTCACGAACAAAGAAATTGCACACTTTAAAAAAAATAAATCCAGTTATAACTTAAAAATCTTATGAATTCATTCAGTGAAACCAACCGTGCAGCATTCAATTTTCCAAAAGCCACATGAACCAGAACCATAAAAGTGACTGCAGGGATTGCGGACAGGCATGATTATGTTCATTTGATTTCAACTTGTTCACCTCTGGAACGTGAGCCACCTCAGTTGCTCACAACAGTCATAATTAAATAATGGCTCTTGACTTTAAAAATGCATTGTGTTTTTACTGCCGTACACATGTTCACAGCGAATCTGCTCACCACCTTCTCGTTCATGCTCAATTATATCTGTGAAACTAAATGTTAGCATCTGAAGTGAAGCGCAAAAACATGTTTTCGCCTCAGAGCCGCCGAAGCATCGTGAACGATGGAGATAATTGGAGTCAGTGTGGGATTCGCTGCTCATTGCGAACCACAGACAGTTTTTTTTCATCTTTTTCTTTCCTTTTTTAACTCCCAGGTGATGGGGTTGCACCACGCACGAGAAGTGAAGCGAGGGGGGGATAATTGACAACCAAAGGAGCAAGATAGATTAGCAGTTAAGACATTAATCTAATCTCTGACTAATCATTACAATGGCCAGAGTGTGAATTTTGGCAGAGCCGTGAATGGATGCTCTGCCTCCAGGAAGTGGTCTCTATCATCACCACAGAGGCTAATCACAGTGTTGTGTCAAAAACTAGCCATGGCAACATACATCACACTAAATATTCCTGCACATTAAACAGGGGAAGCGCTTTCTCGCAGGATATCTTGTCAGGGGCACTAAATCAAAGCTGTCAAAGCAGTCAGCTAAAGAAGATAAACAGAATATGAAAATCATGGTGCAGCCAAGCACGAACCCAAGACAATAAGGAACTCTTCCTCCTGAGAGGGCAAAGAGGAATCTCAAATTCTAAGAGACTGCAAAGTCAGATTATTTGTTTTCCTAATATATAGCACTTACAAATGCAAAACACTCGAGAAGGCAGATATGGCCCTTAATGAACAAATTTCTCACTAGCACCGCTGGCTCATGGGCTAAATGAAGATATCGAGGCCCGTTTGTGTGAGCAGAAAGCAAGTGAAGACCAAAATGTGATGACGTTTTTGAAATGTGAGCTTAAACTCTTTCAAATTTAATGAACTCATTAAGTTGGGATGAAACTCTTCATTAATATTCTATCAGATATTAGACGCAACCCTCCCGAAGCAGACACCTTGGGTTTTTAAACATCCAGACTGATTGAGCCGGTCTGGGCTACATCCTCACACCTTGTCGCCACGGCTTCCTCAGCTTCATTTCCCTTCCCTCTCGTCATTTTGTCACTACACTAGCCAGGCTAGTGGATGTTCAGCACTTTGCTCACATGCACATTCATTTACAAAAGATATTTTTCCTTTATCTATATTAACACATTTGGCAAGGCAGGGAACATTTTTTTGTTGAGCACCAAATAAGCAATTTTAAAGTGCCTTTCAAAGGCAAAGACACAAAGACTGCATCAGAGGCAACAAGAATATCTAAAAGACAAAAACAGCTAAAATTACATTAATTAATAATAAATAATAATAAAAAAAATGTAATAAAATGACATTGTAATAAAGCATGAAATTCTGAAAATAAACATTTCAGGCCTGATTTAAATGAGCAGTTTCGACAGGCCGTAGGTTTTGTTCCACAGGTGAGACGCAGAGTCACTAAACGTTGCTTCACCCTCCCTGGTTTTGGTTCTGGGAACACACAACACGTAGCCATGTCCCAGATGACCTGAGGGGTCTGGATGCTTCATAGGAAAGTAATAAACCCTGCACCCTGATTAAACCTTGATTAAACCCTGATTAAAAATTAAAAGTGTGAGCGCCACTTTTCTGATAAGTCATTCCATGAGAAATATTGAGGCCAGTAAAGCAAATTTACATAGACCACATGTGAGAGTCACATGAGCTGGATGTCCATAAGAGTTTGTACGGCAAAAATGTTTCCATAAAACATTTTGCACATTTGCTTCGACACAAAAAAATATTTGTTGCGTGACTCGCTATGAAGCTCTCTGCCTACAAGACTTTATTAGAAGAGTGGAGCAGGGGTAGGACTTGACAAGCTTCATGTTTTTATTGTTTTGTTTTTGTTTTTTGGTTGATGCAGTTGTATTTATATTTCCCTTGTTTGTTGTAAAGTGTCCATAAACCAAAAACAAACTAAACTGAAGTGACAAATTCATCTCTGGTGTATTTACTTTATTGCAAATTTTATGAAGTTGTTTTGAATTATAGTGTTAAATAAATTTCCGAATGCAATATTCTCCATAATGCATCAAACACTTTACGGGACTGTTTATTGTATGTACGCCTTGTTTCGAGTGTGCCAAGGAGTGTGTCAATAGCTTAATATTAATGAACCTTTTATGTCCTACCTAGCAAGAGCAATAACCACTGCATCACTGAATCACTGTTTTTAACTGAATTATTTTCACTCCACTGGAAAAAGAAAAAAAATAATTGTCATACTGTTAGATTTTTTAATGTAATAGCGTTTTGATAGCCTCATCAAAACATTATTAGCCTGATGAAATGACACCACATTCCTTTAAGCAAGCACCAAATTCTAAAATGATTTGATAAACTTGGGAATGAGTTGGAGTATTATTCTAAGGTCTACAATGTCTTTAAACTGCATGTCATTCCTTTTAAATGTCTGCGACAGTCACAGAGCAGCTTTAGCGTTCAGTGATGTTGGTGCCTTCTGCCAGTAAAAAAAAAAAAAAAGGCAAAATGTTGCTGTGCTGGGAGTTTATCAGAAAACAGCTGCTGCTGGAAATGATGCTGATGCGCTCAGTCACGAATCTGCGCCAAGTGCACAACTTCATGTAAACAACCACTGAATCAGTCGGCTGCCTATTTCTTTCACTGAGGTGTCACTGTGTGATAAAAACCTCGTCCTGGTGGGGGTGGGCAGCTGACACGGCCTGTTTTCCACTAATCTTACCTTTTTATTAGCAGCCGGGAGAAAAACAACAGGTCTGTTTTAGCTTCGAGCCTTCACGCGTCTTCCTGCGTTATGCTACTTTATGAGAGGGTAGATTGCTTAATTTATACTTTTCCCATTTCATATTTTTCACTGCTTAACATGATCAACTACCATGTTATATGGAATGTGCCACGGACATCCGCTAGAAGCACTCTGCACTCATTCACCAAGAAAAAATTGAAATGTGTATGAGCGATGTGAAGCGGAAACCGTTAGTGGCACATTAAAAGATCATAAAGATAATAGAGAAATTTTCATTTTAAAAAATGTTTTTTTTTCATGGTTTTTTATGTTTTGCACAAGTTGGTGCTATAAATCTTCACAACTTGCTGGCGAGACAAACACCTAGTTTCAAGATGTCACTAAGAAGAGGAACTGTGTCATTCATTATATTTGTATATATGTCTAGAGTTCTGTGACATATAAACTGATGCGTCAAGTCTAAAATCTGGCATTTCGTTGTGTTTCCATTTCGTTCACTGCCAATCCAAAGCCCTTTTTTCTTACTATGTTCATGCACTGTTTCCAAAAACAGACATATGAAATACGCTGTATCCACTGTCTATGTACAGCGTTACATTTTGCGTGATTAACGCACAACTTGACCACTCACTGGAGGCGCTCCAAACACGAGAGGATCGTTCCATAAAAGTCGATTGGATTGGTGATTAAAGACGCCTTCCGTCCCTCCAGAGACCGTTAAAACATTCACTTCCCTCCCCCCACCTGCGGGTGCCAGCTCTCCTCCATCCTTTGAAATAAGGGCAGGGCGCCAAAAAGACTGTAAATGCCACAAAAATGGATCCATGTTATATTTATGAACAGCGATTTGGTATTCATGAATCTATTTGCCTCGCTGCCACTCAGGTGCCAGGAGTTTGTTTTAAAGTGTCATTTAAATTGCGGTTGTTTGCTCGGGTAAACCCAGCCCAGATTCTGACTGCCAGAAACAAGACATTTGAAAACTACCATTGGGGTTGTGGCTGCGCTCTGTCAAGGGGGAAATCAATCATTGTGTCCCCGGAGGAAGACAGCTGGCATTTGAACCGACTGTGCCATTCGGCCTTGTGCGGAGATTGACTGCACCATTCCTCACTCCCCCACCACGTCCCTCAATTTCCAAATGAATTCCCAGTTTTTTTTCTGGGAGGTTCTCTGTCCAACACGAAACAAATGATGGCTGGGCCAACACCTCCCCGTCCCGCGTGTCTCTCCATTCAGAGCTGCGTGTTTTACACTGACGGGGACAGGATTTGGCCGTCTGTCTGGCTCGCATAAAGGAGAGGCCAGACAAAAGCCCATCATATGGTGTTAAACTGAGATAATAGGGATTTAAATGGCCCGGGGTTGTTTTGTGCCAGTATCGAACTAAGATAACTGTCACAGTGTTCCCAGAAACTTTTGGCAAAAAAAAGGATGAAGCAATATGACTTACCTCATCGTGGGTGGGTGTGTGTATGTGTCCTTAAGTGCTGCTAGATGAGTACTTTGCTGTCTGCAATGGGTATCTGGGTAACTTCTGCAGACATATGATACCATAAAAGGGGAACGTTCTTTTGTTTCCCCGTCAATTTCAAGTCCAACAGCCACTTCAGAGGCGCAGCAATGACTCAAATTAAACATTTGTTGTCTGAAGACAGTGTTTGACGAAGATTGTGATTGCCTTTAGCCTCCGACAAAGCCTCTCTGCAGGATTTCTTATAAGCTCAGTACTGAGGACGACTTTATTGTATAGTACAGAGATTTTCCCAGGGCTCCGAGTTCAATCTTCTATTCCATAACACAAAGGCCTTGTCCACACATCTACAGAAGTACTTTTTAAAAACATTTTTTACAGGCTCTAAAAAAAAATTCACTCCACACTTGAGGTATAAAGGATGTCAGGGACCGTCAGCACTCACCATTGCAAGAGGTGGCACAATGACCTCTAAGTGTGAGGATGTGGTGGCCAGTCAACAGCCTGAAGAAAAGCATGACAGCCTTAGTCTGGAAAAGAAAGAGAAGGGAAGGTGTGTGGACTAACAATGAAGGGGAGCTACTTCTAAAGATCACACTGGACCATAAAATGTATTTATTTTTTTTAAAAATGTCAAGGAAGAAGTGTTGAAATAAATGAAAATGCAGCTGAAGGGGAAACTTGCACTGTTTTGAGACAAAGCTGCGCATACAAAAGTTGCAGACAAATGATATCAGCTACAAAGGAAAAGACAAAAAAAAAAGCTGAATTTTCTGGACATACATGAACAGCAAAGTTGAATTTTCTGGAAAATCCTCTTGGGAATAATTTCCAAAAACGTGTGAGTAGACTGAGGGCCAAACCAGAAGAGGAAAAAATGTTTAAAAGTGTTCTTATACAACAGGGCCTGGTCCTGGATCTGGGCGTGCTTAACATTAGTTTATTGATTGTGAACACAACATGTGTCATTCTGAAGCACAACTCACCATCCAAGTCCTAGTCTGACACAGAATTAGAGGCAGCCATACCACCATGAAGACCACCATAGCCAGACAGGGAGAATGTGGCTGTAGTATTTGACTGGCTATGAATGTGGCTGCACATAATAGATGTTGGCAGTTGGGTTTGAATAGCAGGTTGTAAAGCAGCCTGGATGGTTGTTTCTGCCATCTTTAAAGTCTTTCATTTCTGTCCAAAAAATGTTTTTGGTATACTGCCAGTTTCAGGGTCACTTAATTCTGATTCTACAAAACCAACCTGGCGCATATCACCTCCCACTGTACTGGACTGTGCACTTTACATGCAAGATTAAGGCACAGAACAATGGCCAGCAGTTGTGTGTGTGTCCCAGTGCGGACTCGACCTCATCAACCCTCCGTTTATGATCAAAATCCCTCAGTTAAAGAATACAGTTCGCCTTTTGGCAAAGCCAATAAACATCATGAATGCCAAAACGCTGGAGCACAGTCATGGCATCAATTAACAAAGCGGCCCCCTGTTGCTGTGTCAAGGAGCTGTACACATGTCCCGCTGACTGCGACGCTTCCCTGTTGTTCAAGTTGCTGCGAAATGGCTTTACGAGTCCCTCGCGCTGGGAGCTGGGAGAAGCCAAGTCACAGCTCGTGGGTTTTTAGCAGCGCCGCAGGGGGGGCCCTTTGCTCAGCGAAAAGCACAAAGAGAATCACGGACTGGGCGCGCTTCCATCGATCGCTGATAATGCGCAACGCTGCGTAAGATGCAGACATCTTACTCCCACCTCGAACAGCTGCGTTGGTCCTGCAACGGCTGATGCAGGAAGTCTGTTGCTAGGACACGGCCAGGAGTCCAAGTGAATGAGTCATGCAATGTGAATTCCCTCTGACAGGCCACTACTACTTCCTGGATTTGTTTCATTGGTGCGTCAGCGTCGGCCGCAAAGACTTTGCCTGGTGTTGAAAAAAACATGAAACAGATGTATGACAAGAGTTCGGGGCGAAGCTCATTTGTGCGTCGGTGCACGGCGGATCCAGATGCTAGGATCTTATCGCATGGTTTCCACCACACTGGTGCCACAGTCTCAGTCTCACATTCTCAATTTGATGCTTCTAGAAAGTTCCCTTAAATTCTTATCAAATAGTTTTTGTCATATACTTTGGTCCAATGGTTAATATTTCTCTTTTTTGTCTTTTCCTTTTGAATTATATAGAATTCTATATTCGGGGTTCAGATTCTATCCATTCATTCTATCCACCAAAAACATAAAAATAAAAAATCACTATTCTATTACAAAACATATTTTATGCGTGCGTTTACATACAACACAGAATGTGTTAACAGTGACTTTGAATTTGCAATTTGTTGACAAAATTAAACCTTGTTTGTTGATTCTTAGGCAAGAAAATGTGAATAGTGAAAATAAGACTAAATGTAACGCAACCGTCGTCGGCTCTGCAAACGTGTTTTATAAATGAAATGCAACAGTCTGACAATGACCACGTCACAAACCTTAAAAGCATTCAACTTTTGCCTAGAAGTCTTCAGGCGATGATGAAACAATCCCAATGAAGGTTCTGAATCATCCATCACAACATCATTTCCTTCTCTACTCTCAAGCCATAAGTGTCTATGTGTTTGCACAAGTTCTGTCCCACCAACCGACCTCGGTCACCCTGTCCTCTATAGGAGTACACCATCGACGTCTTCTTCCGCCAGAGCTGGAGGGACGAGCGGCTGAAGTTCGACGGACCCATGCAGGTTCTACCCCTGAACAACTTGCTCGCCAGTAAGATCTGGACTCCCGACACCTTCTTCCACAACGGGAAGAAGTCCGTAGCCCACAACATGACGACGCCTAACAAGCTGCTGCGCCTCGTTGACAACGGCACGCTCCTCTACACCATGAGGTGAGACGCTGGGGGCTGATGGGTTCGGCCTTTCCTGAGTGGTTTTATCCATGCTTTCATGTTCCGGGTGCAGTCGGAACACAGTCGGAGCTGAAACTGGCAGGAGTTGATGAATCTTTGAACTCAGGACTGAGCGGCGACTGAAGAGACGTCGTTGAATCACCTCTGTGTGACTCGGTCAATCAGTGTCTTTGAGCTGCTCACTGGTGACTGAGAGGGCTGCTGTCAGATCAGCTGTAATTCACTGTCGTGCCTCGACATACATTACCTGCGGAAATTTAAAAAAAAACTCCACTAGCTATCATGGTGCATGAAATGAAATGTGTTGTGGGAAAAAAACTGAGCTAGTGTGACACCCTATTAAAAGTGGCTCGGTTTTATGCTCCCGTCGATGATCAGCACTCCAAAAGAAAAAAAAATGATAATTTGAAATTTTACTGCCTGTATTAAATCTTCAAATTGATGTTTCTATAGTTGGAAAATATCATTTCTTCCTGTAAGGTCATAAATTATTATACACTATTGTTGAATCAATAGAGAATAGAGTCAATAGATGTGAAACATTAACTGTATATAGCTAAACATTAATGAATTATTTAATTCTGCTAAATGTTCAAAAAGGCTCCTTAAAATCAAACTCCTGTGATATATTTTCTGTACTATTATAAATATTTCTTACGCTGAACATCGGCATCACTACTGTCTCCTTTATTATTTACGACACTTTTTTTTTTACACTACTCATTAAAAAGGAGGGATACTCAGCTTCAGAAAGCACATAAAATTTACTATAATCCTTACAGCTGAACTTCATTTGACCTTCTCTGAACATGACATGCTGTTCCTGTCAAGCTCAGCTTCAAATGAGCATCGCAGCGCCAAGATGCTTCTCATCAAATCTCTGCAGTGGCTTTGAGCTCATGGGATAACGTCCAAATAAACATGATGTCCAAGCAGAGCAGGACGTCGATCCAACCAGCGTACTACCATCCCAGCTTCACAATGACTCACCGCTGCATCGTGGTCGTACCGAGGAGCCATCCTGAACCTGGGGGGACACGAAATGTACGCAGAAGAAATCTATAGAAGCAGCATAAGAGGATAATATTTTTACTTCAAACACGGGCAAAAAGCCCGTCGTAAATAGTGCTTGTGTGACCACTACTATCTTCAGAACAAAAATAATTTATTAGTTTCCAGCGCATCTAATCATCGCATCTGTCAGTCAGCCGTCGCTGTGCTGCAGCATCAGAGGCTGGAATCGCATGAAAAGAAATGTTTTCCACAGGGCAGCTATTGATTTTCAAAGGAGAAAATGAAATAGTGAAAGATTTCATTTGATAGGGCCTGATGAGTTTATTTGATGCGGCTGCACTTCTGCCAAGGCCAAGAAAATTGTCTGGGCTCTAATGGGGTATAACCAACACTGCTTGAATAATCAAGTGAACGTGTGGCAAGATGATAGAGTCTGTTTGTCGCCTTATGATTTGATGAATCCAAACTTGATTTCTGCTCTGGCCATCTTTAGCGTTGCACTCAAAATGCGCTTGCATGTAGTATTTAGGCCTGTCGCAGCACAAAGGGTTGGACGGTCAAGAAGACGCCAAGTAGAATATGTTGCAAATTTTGGGGATTTATTTCAAGCAGTCCATGCAGGAAATTACCTATGGAAAATATTTTGAAAGCAGATACTCATTCAAATAAGAAATTGCAAATGTTTTTGATGGAGAAAAGTGCCATTCTTTATTCTTGTTCTGCATTTAGTAAAACATTGCAGCATCTTGGCAGCTTTATTTTTTTTTTTTGCTAATTAACATCATTAGCAGCTCGCAGTCAATTTTTTTTTTTTTCTTCTTTGCTTCTTTTGCGGCATATAAGAGATGCGTGCAGGAGTCACTCCCTGCTTTAATCACGATGTAAAGGTCAGGGAATGGTTCCTCATTAAGACAAACAGACAGACACTTCAGATTTGGCTCTTTTCATAACAGATGAACCAGCTGCAAGGTTACCGAAGGCTGCGATCCTGGCTGCTTTTCCCAGCTGCAGTAACTTTTTCATGACTTTTCAGGCAGTAGCACCTTGCTGGGTTCCATTACAGGGGGTCTAAATAAAAATATTTTTTTTTGTTTTGTTTTGTTTTTTGTCTGTAGTGCATTTTTTTTGCACAGCATCCCAGGGAGAGAGACTGATGCCACCTTTACCGCCTTTGACAGCCGTGCAGCTTCAGAACAAATCCATCTGTTTTTGTGGGAAAAGTTTAGTCGACAACATATCACCGCAGTTCTTTTAGTTGATTTATACTTCTGGCCCGAACAACAGCAGAAATCCCTTCAATCAGCAAATCTACAGTATCTGAGGAGAAAAATGCTGCGAAGTCCACCACACTGCAGGACTGTGTCATTACTTTTTGAATCGAGGGGGCCGGGATTGTCTGTCAGGGTTGCTGCAGTCGCGTATTTTGTGCGCGCGCCTTTGTGTATGTGCGCGTGCAAGTGTGAGAGCACATTCATCACTCACTCTCGCCTCACCTCAAAGTGAATGCGGTTAGGCCGGAGAGCCTCTTTTGATCCAAAAAGGATTATTAAATTGCGAGAACTTGCGAGAGAACTCATCAAAGAAAAGTGGGGTAAAAGTTTTTGGGTTTTTTATCCCCCCAAATTATGTGTTTATTTCCTAAACCCCCCAAATTGGCCACAAACAGCCCATGAACCACTGCTAAGGAATACAATAGTAAAACCATGATTGGGGATGTCCAGTCAGGGAGTGATGAAAGCATTTTCAAAAGGATCAGAAACGTGGCGAAGCATGACTGAACACTCGCTGCTGCACAAACACAGCTGATGTAATGCTGTGGCAAAACAGGCTGATTAAGGGCCCACTGTTTATTATTGGCATGAAATGGAATTCAAAAAAAAAAAATACATATGTTTTTGGTCAGAAACCATCGCTCAGAATAACTGCTATTTTTTCTTTGTTTGTTTGTTTTTTTGTAATACAAATTTTGAATGTGCCACCATCCATCTTCAGTCATCCAGAAGGTGGAGCTGCTCTGGATTTTAGGATTTTTACCGTGATTTCACAGCTGGATCAAGTGGGAAAACAAAATAACAACATGTTTCCCTACCACTAGATGTCTCTACATCTTACACAGTGGACCTTTAAATGTTTATTTGATATTGATAGACTGGTGCATTGTGCCTGTGCAGCTCAAAGTGCTCTATAACTTTGTTGCAGCTGAAAGAGTAACCACAAAAAAAAGATTTATTAACAAAGTCGTGGCCGCCCAGGGATACTTGGTAATTTTGTGGAGCCCTCAATTTTTTATATGGCTGCACCACAACACTAACCCAAATAGTGCTCAGTAAATTTTTTCAGTGGAAGTTTCAATGTTTGCAAGGGTATCAGATACAGGTGTGAGCCCTGCGCGAGGAATTGTAAAAATGCACTGACTTTCACATGAACACACTCAGAATGCCTTTTTTTTTTTTTTTTTTTTTTCCTTTAATACCTCACTGTTAATGACCGCATCCAGGTTAAAAACTAATTTCCTCACAACTTTGCTGTGTTTTGCTGGCTAATTAGTCTATTCTATCACTCTCCCCTGCAAATGTAAGATAATAAACACGGAAGCAACGAGACTTCTGCTTTGAACATTTATCTTCAAGCGCTAATGTCCCAAAAGTGCAGCCTTGACAAGCTGCTGTCTTTGCCATGGAGCCTCTCGTTTTATTTTCCTTTAGACTTGATACCAAGTTCTGTCATTGCCCAAAAAAGCTTCCTCTGTTGTCTTTAATCAAAGGGAGTCAAATAAAGTTATCTATACTTTTTTTATTTCATTATTTATATTTTGTCTGTGTTTGTAACTAAATGCAAATCGAGCTGAGGAGTGAGATGAATCTTGACAAGAAGTCGGAGGTTTAAGTGCTATGGTATGCAGCAGTGCATCGCCCGCATTTGATTTATGTTGCGTTGCGCTCGTTTGCGTCGTTACGGAGCCACTTATCAGTAATGAGTCAGCACCAGAGAGTAGCCGAGAGGGTGTAATAAGAGGGTGACAGGGGTTTTGCAAGTGCAAAACAAGGAGCTAATTACAATAGAGGCAATGAGATTGTGTGAGGAAGGACAAGTTTTGTTGTGCTGTGACAACAGCAAATTTCAAATTTGGAATAATTTGCAACATTATACATCCAATTGTATTCACTGTCAAATGTTTGCTTTGTTTTTTTCATTGGGAGCACCAGTAGAGCAGCTTAGCGTAACTAAGTCCAAAAAAAAAAAAAAAAAAAAAAACCTACGACGTAATTAAACTTTGATGAACTGGTTCAGACATCAGTGAAGTGTCAGTGCCCCTTGTGACATCACAAAAGACTGGTTTCCAGACTTCCTGAAAAGTGGAGCAAGCGGAAGTAAGGAAAGAACTAAAGCACGGAGCTTACTGACCGGCTTGAGACAAACGATTTCATCAGACATCACGATTTGGGAGCAACCTCCTGCATTCTGAATGAGTCAAATCTAAATTTACTCATGACATTCACTAAGTAATCCTGCCCGTCATGAGATTTACAGGTTTAGCCGTTTTATAAGTACTACTGTGGTGTTCAGTATGTTCAATAGCTGATACAAGCATGTCCCACTGGCTGTGCTCCGTGCAGCTGCATTCACAAAGAGGAATTAAATATGCTAAATACCTTACATTCATTTGCATACCCTTCCCCATGCCGCGCCCTCAAGGAAGCTAGCTATAGATTGACGCATGGACCCTGAATGTTGCACTGGAGCGCCTCCGAGCCAGTTTGTGATCCATTTTATTTGAGGTCCAGTGCGGTGCGGAGCCGATCTTAGAGGTTGCTACTCTGTTTGAACTCATCGAATGCAGTTCTCATGTTGATTAAACATGTATGAGAGCGATAAACATGTGCAACGTTTGCAGCCGGAGGAGCCCACTTACTGGCTCGACTGCATGGTCAAATTTCCAGATACTTTTTTATGTAGTTTGTTTTTGGTTTCTTTAGTGTCATGTGGTCATCCAACTGATTGGAATGAAATGTGTGTGTGTGTGTGTGTGTGTGTGTGTGTATATATATATATATATATATATATATATATACATATATATATATATATACATTTATGCATTCACATACACATAACCAAGACGTGAAAAATGTGCACCGTGTTGTGTTGATGTTTGTCACGATGTGATTACCAACAACCCCCCATCTGTCTGCCTCCCTCAGGTTGACCATTCACGCCGAGTGCCCCATGCACCTGGAAGATTTTCCAATGGATGCACATGCCTGCCCACTGAAATTTGGAAGTTGTAAGTCACATCTCACGACTGCGCGGTAACTGTCAGGAAAAATCGCTCTCAGTCTGTAGAAGCACCCTGAGCGTTAAGGAGCTTTCGGTAAATCTCTGTGATCTGGTTTGCCATTCAGCCAACACAGATGATATGCGCAACAATGAACTGAGCTGGATGACAAAAGCCTGCATGGAAACATAGTTACATTGACAAGTAGTCACCTTTGTGAAAGAGGACGCCGCTGAATAAGACTAACAGCGCAGCAATGGCCAGAGGTGAAGGCCAGCACAACAGTGGTGCAAGATGGTGATTTGCAGTGTGGTTTTGATACAAAAAGGCTTTTTTTAACAAAAGAGACAGGAAGACATCCACATAAAAAGTCAGTTACCAGATCAGTGATCAGAGCTCTACAGTGTATCCAGGTTCTAAATGAATTAGAATGATGTTACCGATCACAATTTCAAGGAAAAGGGATAGATTTCCATTTATTTATCTGTGGCCAGATTAATGCGGTATTTGTGCAACTATCTCTACTGGGATGTACTGTTTTTAAGATGAGAATATCCTGAAATATACTGAAATCATTTTTGTCCTTAAACAGATTTTTTCAGCAACAGATTCAAAAATTACTGATAAGAAAAAGTAAACCACTTGGACTATGTTGTGTGGATGTTTCCAATGTCAAAGTCAAGAAAATTGTAACATGCCTGCGAGTTAAACTTTTAATGGGCATTTAATGACTTGTGAAAGGAAGGACATCTTGGAATGTGGAAGGCCATAAAATAATTATAATAAAAAAATAGTGATATATTTTCTTCAAAGATGTCAATTTTTTTTCCAATTTCTTCCCACTGGATGCCAGCCGCAGTACATTCACACATTGTTGTCTCCTTGCTCCGTTTCTACAGTACATTTTCTCAATTGAAATACTGAATCTCAAATCGATTCAGTTGAAATTGCGTGGGCCCCACGTTCCTCTTCATTTTTGAGTTTGAGAATAGCTGAGCGAGTTAATTCTCTGTTCTGAATTGAATAGCTCCCTGCATAAGTATGTAAACAGAGGCTCACTAAAGCAATCAAGCAAATGTAATGAAACAGAAGCGTGAGCGCCCCATAAAAATGAAATACTCCTGAAATTAAAATTGTTCTTAATCAGATCACTGATGTAGAATGTGGCAGCCAATCTATTTTTTCCCTTCTCCTCCTCATGATCAGATGCTTACACCAACAACGAGGTGATCTACTTGTGGACGCAGGGAGACGAGAGGTCCGTCGCTGTGGCAGAGGACGGCTCGCGGCTTAACCAGTACGACCTGCTTGGACACGTTATCGGCAAAGAAACCATCAGCTCCAGCACAGGTACAGTGTGGACCAGCACAGCGGACCAATTACCGTCAAATGTCAGAGTTTGAACTGGCAAAAAGTACATGTATGTGTCCAAACTAAAGCTTGGGGACCTCTTAGGGACTAGCTAGGGCACCAGGAATTGGGAGGCAAATAAAGGCCCAGCAGCCTTTTTAACATGTATGCTTAATATGCTGTGTAAACCAATTTTTATTCAGTGGGCCCAAAATCACTGGTGGCGCCATCAACATTAAGTATCATAAACACCTCAGACTAGAATAAAGTCTCATCCTGACTGCTCTCTTTAACTTGCAGCCTGCAGGAGCAGTTGGGGTGAGCCTGGCTATATTCTTTTCCAAAGCTGTTCCGGACTGTTTTGATAAGAGATACTGCAGAATGGAAAGGTCACCTTAAAACAAATGGGCTCAATGTATTTTTCCTGCAAATTTCCTCAATTTGGTGCCGTTGATACGTATATATGTATGTATTTTTTTCTCTTAGCCTTCTTTTTCTCTGGTAATTTTTGAGCAAGCTTGCATTATTTAGGTCCATCGAGGAAGATGATGATTTATCAGCTTTAGGGGAGGAAATTGTTCAGCGTATTTGCAGAGGTAATGTGTAGCGGAAGCCGTTGGGTGAAAGTCTCATTTGAAATTCTGTTCTGCCGCGGCACAGAGTCAACTTTAATAAGCACATCATGTAAAGGAGCGACGTGGAGGGGAGCCGCTAGGCCGCAGTCCTACACTTTCATTTGATCTTATATTCTGATTGTGAACGCTGTCGCACATCTGACTGTCAGAGACAATCAAATCACTTTTTCCCCGCCCACTGGCCGTGAGCAATCCTTAGCATGATGGGATGAAATAACAAGGTGAGGCCTCGCTGCCGACGAGCCTGAATCCCCAGCAATTATCTGGAAGTGAAAAGAAAGGGGGGGGAAAGGTCTGACCACCTCAGGCTGCGCGCGTCTATAATTTATTAGAATTTATCATTTGCAAGTAACTGTAAGTTTTCATGTAATTTTGATCGTATCTATCAGTCATGGCGGCGCTAATACACCAACACAAATCGGCAGATTTAATAAGCGTCTGCGCGGGCAGGCGGGATAAGGTGCCGATTCGTTTAAAGCCGGAGATAAAGGGTTGCCTCAGTGGGGCAGCGGGTAATTACTGGAGGAGTGCGAAGCTTATAGCAAACGCCGGCCTTCCATTTGGAGGGCTTTAACCTCTGCTTTGAAGCCTCTGCCACCACCGCCGTGCTCGCACTGTGCGCTGCAGGCGAGCCACCGAGTCGCGCACATCTGTTGGACTTCGGCGCGAGACTTTCTGCACCTCACAGGCCAGAGATTTGTCAAAAGTTGTCGGAAATATAGCGGCCGGATGGCTGATATTCTTTTATTGTTTTGCTTTCCTCGCGGTCTGACGGTGGAGTCAAGTGAATTGCGGGAGCGTTATGAAAGGCGGGGCAGAGGGGAGGGAAAAGGGAGCAAATAAAATCTGCCTGCCGGTGCCGAAAGCCAAGATGGAGTCATCGTGATTTCCTTTCATATGGCGGTTCAGCTTATGGATGTGATGAAAAATCTCATCGCTGTCCAAAGTTGAAAGCAAATAGACTGGGAGGGGGTGGGGGTAGGAGAGGAGGAGGGGAAGGAGGGGAGGGAGGGGTTGGAGCCGGTTCAGCTCCGGTTAGAATGTTTCCAGCAAAGAAGAGAAGCACCTGAGGGAAGGGAAGGCTGCTGCTCTCATATCTTTGCAACACAGATCTCAGCCGTGGCCCAAGCGCCGCTGCACAGGCGCCCGCTGTTTATTGTCTGTTTGCTGCCATCATTGAGGTGAAGGAAGTTTACCAGGGGTTTGCCACCTTAGGTGGGCGGGCTTCAGAAAAAGAGGGGGATTTCTTTATTGCGAAATACTAAAAAGTTGGAATTCTTCCTCTGCTTTTCTGGCCAGCAGAAGCAAGAACAGCAATAACAACTTGTGCCCTCGCACTCTGAAGGGCACTTGAGCGAGTTTGCATTTGCAAGGACAATTTCTGGGCACACAGTGTTTCCCAGTCCGGCTCCTGATCGCTCGGAAGGGCTTTGAAGAATTCCATCAGCTTGTTTGACGTTTCCCTGCCAACGTTTTGAACTGTAATAAATGTGAAATTCTTCAACTCGCCGTTGCTCCCCTTCCTGTTTCTTCCATGCTGACGTGACGTGTCTCCCTCTGTGTCTCCCTCAGGGGAATACGTGGTGATGACGACGTACTTCCACCTGAAGAGGAAGATTGGCTACTTTGTGATTCAGACGTACCTCCCGTGCATCATGACCGTCATACTGTCTCAAGTCTCCTTCTGGCTGAACAGAGAGTCCGTTCCCGCCCGCACCGTGTTCGGTGAGTGTCGCCTCGCGCCTTTGCCGCAACAACCCCCGCCCCCAAAAAAGACGGTTGAATTAAAAATGTATGCATACAGGTCAGGCGGTGCCATGGCGCCTTCCGGAGGTAAGAGCAACGCAAACGAGTTGTGAGGCGGATTCGTGCACGTCACAGGATGATTCAGCACAACAAGCCGAGGGTTTATTAAAAAAAAAGAAAAGAAAGTTTCACCTTGAAAGGTTCAGATTAGCATAACGACGTGGAAAACACAGCTTAGTGCATTCAAGTAACGCAAGCAAGTCATTTATTTTTCACCCCTAAAGCTTTTTATTGCAGTATTGACTTCCCCCCTCTGCTGGCCATTAATCAAGATACGTTCAAGCAAAGTGTGAAAGTAGGAGATTGGGGAACGGGTGGCGGGTGACGGACGAGCTGCCGCGGCTCCCAAAAGGAAGCGTCCGGCTGCTTTGTCAACCACACAAACAGCCAGTGTCATTAGTCACTGAGCTGAAGGTAATTTGGGGAGATAATCAGGATAATAAACAATCCATTCAAATCCAGAGGGGTCCAATCACATGTTTGCAGCCTGCGGAACAGACGAGGAGAAATTCACTTTTATGTGAAGCGCTTCCTCTAATTTGCAATAGACGTACGCTTGCCTGACGCTGCCTTAGCCTTTTTCAAATCTGAGTTGAGGTGCAAAATGTTTTATGGAAACAGGTTTGACAAACAAAGATACAGATTTACTGTTTGTGTCTTCCCTGGATGGCTCCAAAACAAGTAATAAAACATGGCCAAAATGACCAAACTTGACAGTATTTCCTGAAATCCTCTCAATTCTTAAGCTGGTTGTGTTTACTACTGCTTCCTCCAGTTGGCACATAGCACTGCCCTATGGCGTAACTGCTCTCCACACAGCCTCATAAGTTCTGTTTGTTGTTGTTTTTTTTCCAACTCTCAAGCAAATTTCCAAAAGATCGCCTGAAATTCAATCGACATTTTATGGGAACGCACAACGCAGTAAACACAATAAACAGAAGGCGTCACAGTCAATCAATTGGACATGGAAGCAAACACTGGCTTTCACACAGGCTTGACAAGAAACAATACGTTGCCGAATGATGTTTAAAAGAGCCGCGAGCATCACACACCTTGTTATCCCTCCCTTTGTATCTTGAATTTTAATAGAACCAATTCGTCCGTTCGAGCTCCATTCACGTCAGAACGCCCAGTCCGTTGAGGCACATCAGCCTGCACTCAAAGACGGGACGTAATTCAACCCGCTCCTCGCCGTTGTTCCGCTGCATATATGTATGAGAAGGTTTTGTTTGACTAATTAGCATCAGCAGCCGCGAGTGAAGCCCGCGTGAGCGGCACACTCGTCGTTAAGCAGACGTGAAGCAGGAAAAGAGGCGCCTTGTCCTCGCCGCTGAGACAACGTACAGCCACCCTCCCCGCTTCATCCACTCTTTCTGAATAGTCACACCTCCTGCAGGTCTCCAGAAAACAAACCCATATTTTTCTTTTATTCCCCCGCCCCCCCGTCCCCGTCCCCAGTGCTGCCCTCAGGAGACATCTGGGAATCATTTCGGTCACATCAGAAATTCTATCTTTCAATTCAATTTCCTTTCCTCCGCTTGAAGAGTGGAGCTGTAATCAGCACCGGTTCCCCTCTCATGCAGTAATGATTGAAATATTTGTGGTGAAGGCTCCCCGGCGGTGTTCTCATCTCCGTGGGTTTTTTGTTTTGTTTTGTTTTGTTTCAGGGTTTTTTTTTTCACCATGGCTGGAGTGATCACCTGAAATCTACTCCCCACCTCCCTGCCATGTCCTCAGCTGTGATGGTTTCTAACAGACATCACAACTGATTTATCCTCTCTGTCCCCTTCCCAGCAGTTTCTACTTTATAGACATGATTAAAATGGGGTTTTTTTCCAGTGCCTACAAGGTTGATTTCAGGCTGATATATATCTGAATTTATGGACAGGTATCTTAATTAAGAATGTCCTCACTGATGGGCCAATCACTTCACTGTCCTTCAACTGTCCAGCAGTAATTTTTGAAGCCACTCTGTTTTTAATTACTGCAACCTATTTCCTCAAATTAGCACAAATTGTAAAAAACTGTTTGTCTTTACAGTTTGATACATGAACTGGGACACAGACACAAAATTCCACTGAAGTGCCATTCTCTGTCATGTGCACTGCAAAGGAGAGTCGTGCGTGTTTGATTCCTCAGCTAAAACTGGCAGCTCTAGAGACATTAGAAAGAAAAAAAAAGACAATTCAAGAGATGTTGTTGCTCAGCATGCCAGATGGTCAGTCCAGCCATGGGAAGAAGATAGTCAAGTTACGTAAACTCATATTAAACAGAAATGTGTCTATTCGCTCGTCAAACAAGCCAAAATGTTGGAATTGAGACAAGAAACGCAGGACCCAGAAGAATAAGGACGTAATAGCCTGTAATATGCAAACATACAGTATGTTTATGAGTGTCTTATTGTTATGATGCTAATTTCATTTCACTCATGTTTTCTAACACTGTTGCCTAGAAAAGAGAAAATGTCATCCTTCCCTTCCTTAGCTTGACCCACCTGTCAAAAATATATCCTTGAACACTTGTGATGTCACAAAGGGCATCAAACACAAACTTTTTGCAAGATGCTGCAAACATAGGGCTAAATATGACATTTTCTGGAGATTCATTCTTTTTCGGGGGATCACCTTTAGCAGCAACGGTGTGAATTTTAGCTTTCTGGATGATTAATTGGGGCTTTTATGGCCTGAGGTAAAAAAAAAAAAAAAGATCTGAAAAAAGTTATAATATTTGTCCTTTGAAGTAGTGAAACACTGATGTTAAAATTCTGGGCTAATCGCAGTGTGTAATAATGTTTTTTTAAACTTCTGTCGCCAAGGAAAGAAGTTAACTGTTAATATCTATTTAGAAGGAAGGACTTTTAGATTTTATTTCTCTCTGCAAGTCATGGAAAAAATTCTTCAACTTCCTCTAGATACACTTTTGGCCTGTCACACAACCATTTACTCAATATGGATTTATTAACATTAATACAGGCTAACAAAAAATAACCCACGCACCGCTGTTGGCGAGAGATCAGTCAATGTCATTCAATTTGCTGATAAGCCGACAGCGTTTAACAGGGGAAATATGTCCAGCCAATACACTGGTGCAGACCTATTAAAAAGACGCCTAGTCAATATGTCACATCTTGCACAGTGTGATTGTGTTTAATGGCCTCCACGAAAAAAAACAAGTCTCAGTCTGGATCCATTAAAAGACATTGGACATTGGCTACACCAGGAACTCCAGGCTAAATTATCCCACAGAGCAGCAAAGCAGTCTCCAGATTAAGTTATGCAAAATGCAACACAGGAAAATAAATCAGGCCAGTCTAAAAGGGAAAAAAAAGTCAATAGTTACCGATCAATCTTTTTGCCAAGGCAAATTCTAATTTTTCATCCTGGACTCGGTGGAATGAGTTGACCCGCTCTCGTCTGTGACACCATGCTCATTTTCCGAGCCTGTTGCCGATCCATTTTTCATTAGATCTGATAGAGTCTGGAACAGATGAGGTGATTCTTTCTACGTGGTTGAATGGGCAACCATTGTCCCGCCCGCATCCCATTCCAGCAACGCTGAAAGGTTTTCAAGGGTTTTTTTTTCCCCCCTAATTCCAAAGGATTCATCACCAGATAAATCACCTTTCACTGTTACGTGTGTTCTAATTTCAACGTCATTAGAGCTGACCTTTGCACAGGATTGTACTCTTGAGACCGCTAGCTCGGATTGTACAAAGGAGAGCAGCATTCCTGTCTGTCCTTGTTCATGGAAGGGAAACTTCAATTTATCTTACAACCTGGGTCTGCAGCCAGTCGGACTGATTTGAAATGAACTGCTATCTCAGGAAGAGTTGGTCATCCACACAATTCCAAGTGATAAAAGCTGCTCACAAACACAACTCACAAAAAGTTTTTGCCGTTTTGTGAATCTACCAAATATATACACATACAAATTATGTTACAGTGATATTATATCACAAAAGCAGGGTATTTAAGGAGAAGTATACATTAGTGATTTCTTCACCCCGGACAATTTATTTAAAGAAAAGCTCTAATTCTAACCACAACAAAAAATACCTTTATGGTCAATGGACTGCATTTACATAGTGCTTTTCATCACCTTCATGCTAACCCAAAGTACTGTGTAAAGCCTCTCATTCACCAAATCACACACACACACACTCATACACCACAGGGAAGCAATGTAATATCGCTATGACCTGTCATGAGACCTTTTTGTCAGAAGTCGTCTTGGTCTCCTCAGAATGTGAACAGCATGTTGAGGAGGACTGTTTTGATACAACTGCCGGAGATGCAGAACATCTACTGGTCAATTCCTGGATCAGACACCTTGTTAGAGAGCAGCACATTCTTAAATAAGCGCTGAACAGTTGTATATATGCATTCAAAAGTTTAGAGTTTATATCCCTGACTTTCTGTGAGTAGTGAATATCAGTCCATCATAATTACAACAAAATACTGTATCGATGTGCTTTTATCACTTGACAGTTGACATAGATCCGAACTTCCATCCTTTATAAATTCATTCAAACCTGGACCCATATTGTAAGGCGATTGATTTTCCTTTCAGCAGACTCATACAGAAGAACCTGTGTCCTGATGTGTTTGTTTCATCCTCAGGGGTCACCACTGTCCTAACCATGACCACCCTGAGCATCAGTGCTAGGAACTCCCTCCCTAAGGTTGCCTATGCCACGGCCATGGACTGGTTCATGGCTGTGTGCTATGCCTTTGTCTTCTCTGCATTGATTGAGTTTGCGACAGTCAACTACTTCACCAAGCGCAGCTGGGCATGGGATGGGAAGAAAGAGGGCATGGAAATAAGGGTGAGTAATCTTTTGTATCTCCAATGTCTTTGAATGAAACAGATATGACACGCACATGAACTTTTATCCGCCATTAGTCGTCACTTGGGCCTCAATTTGGCCACTTCTTTCAGTAGAGAAGCACCGACGGAAAGGCTGCTTTTTTTTCTTTTAAACACTAATAGAAAGTTCCTGTTTGGAAGCCTGAGGTAGTCCATCAAGTCGTCAAAGAGGGATTTATTTGACCATAAATGTCCAAATGAACCCAAGGTTAAACAGGCCCAAGCACGTTTGAATCCCATCCCAACTTTTAGTTTATAGCAGTGAAAGGTGGTGTCCTCACATCCACATGAAGCAGGCAAAAGAGGCCCTGATACAGAGGAAGGGGGAAAAAATAGTGTGAATTATTTAAACGAATCACCTTGGGCTGTTGGCTTTATTTGAAGTAGAAAATCCAATAAATCCGAGCCTGCAGTTTTTAATTTGTCAATAGGCTGCTGTTTACAATGACGTTGAGTGAATTATTAGGTGGGATGGTTTAAGTACAAGGCCTTTTCTGTACTACACTTCTTTTAAGGACAGTTTTTTTGTAGGGGTCTGTGTGGGAGTAGCAGGTGATTTTCTAGGGGTAACATTAACCGACTTATTGATTTTCAGGAGAAAATCGATAAGTCTTGAAAATTGAGAATTATCCATGATTCTATGGTGCTTTGTAGCTGTTCCATTTAGCTCAAGTGAAAAAAAAGCACAAACTCAAGGCAGTGGAGCAGTGGAGGGGTGTTGAGGGGGGCTTCGCTCCTGCTTCTCCTGAGTAAAGGCACTCTTTCTTCAAAGAGACGTCCGCTCCTGCACTGAAAGGAACAAAAAGCTCTGCTCCTATTTTTGGTACAGATGCTTCTATCCGCCTGTAAGTCTGATGTGCTTTGATTGACAGCTTTTGGAAGAGGGGCTGTAACGTATTCTCGCTTCAATTTACATTTACATCCATGAAACATTAATGTGCCCGTTCAATGTTTTTCTGATCAGCTCTCTCAGCAGAACTCAAGGTAATTTGGCCAGGTCTTGTGAGCGTGCTTCTGAAGATTAGAAAGTCTAATTTTGTGCACAACTTGCTCGATCCACAAAGTCACACCGACTACCAGGAGCAAGGGATGTGTCGTACGTCTGCATTTCACGTGTCAAAACAGAGGTGCAAGGAAGTGGAAGAGCTTACTGCATGTGTCACGGAGTTTTCTTCCACATGTGATGGGTTTATATTGGAACGATCAAACCACGCTTGTGCCTTTGAAGTAAAACAGCTTACATGTTGGTGTTAAAACAGCTTACATGTAAGGTGTTTTATATATTTTTATATATATATATATATGTGTTTTCAGGTTTCCAAAACTGTATTTAGGCTAATAAAAAAAATTGTAGGATAGATCGAAGAATATTTATTAAATGACAGGGAAAAATTATTTATTCTTAATTTGGGGAGCAAGTCGTGCAATGAATAATCGGAAACCAGACACGATAATCACGCTAAATATGAAGGCTCTGTGTGCAGCAATGCGCTTAAAAGTGTTGGTAATGTAAAACTCTTATGCACATTAAAAAGACATCCATATGAACATTAAGATTAACCTTATGCTTCACTGCTCAGATCTCAAATGCCGAAATATAACTCATGCACCTTGCCAGTCTATAATAGAATATCTTTTCAGTGGATTCCAAATTTAATGGTCTTCCTTCACGGATAAAGAAGCAAGAGGTATGAGAGAGGGGCAGCGGTTGAAAGCCGCGCTATAAAAGGAAGCGGAAAACAGAGCCGGTAGTTGTGATCGATAGCTGTAGCTGAAGTGTTTTTCATGAATGCTGTTGTAGCAGCAGTTTGGTCAGAACTGGACATTTTCACATTAAAAGAAAAAAAAAAACAACAAAACTGGCAGTGGATAATTTTCTTAGCACAACATTGTTTTACTTTACTTCAGATCGGCTTTGGTTTTGCAGTAACAAATATGATTTGTCCACTTTAAAGCGCTAAACACCAAAGGTTGCCCGGTCCGCTAGCATGTGTGACCTCTCCGTTCCACAGCTTTCTATGTGCTCATTACAAGATGGACGGGCTAAATCAATCCCAGAGACTTAGAAAAAGGTACTACCTGGCGTGTCAGGTTGGCATTAAGCTTCTCAAATTGAGAGAAAAAATCATCATAGGAGCAATCTTGGTAAAAGTGATGGGGCGAGTTCTCCCGTGCCACTGCATGCTATCAATGGGGACACAGGAACACTTTCAACAAAGGAAAAACATACTTTCTTGACAGCAAGAACATGCGACTTGTGCACAGTTTGACACATTCAGTTCAGCTTTCTCCCACTTTTTTTCCTTTTTAAATAGAGTCACATTCATTTGGTCCTTCAAGTGATTGGCAGGAGTGTAAACTGCTGCCACAGAACTTTTCACTCAGAGGAGATAATTTGCAACGGATTGAAGGGATGCACATCCCCCTCCCAACTTTATGTTTTTTGCCTCTCCCTTTTGATGCCTCGTCTTAATGGCAACAGCCTTAGCTGCATTCTCAGGGGCTGTGCTGAGCATGCAGTTGTCACGATAGATAAAAAAGAATGGGGTCACAATGCTCTACCATCATCGTTGCCCTTCCTTCCGTGGCGAGCGAGGGGAAAGCGAAGGGATCACAAAGTACATATGCTTTTTTCTCTTGATAGAAAAAACAACATGAAAAGGGAACTATTGAGGACCGCTTGACTTTGAGAATTTGTCACTCAGTGGGTGTTTTTTGAAGCAAATGCCCCCGTCGTCACATGGAGGGTTTCAGTCAAAGCACTTTTCAGAGACAAACAGTCACTCCATTGGCCCCCCGCCTGCTGTTTTTTTTTTTTGTTTTTTTTTTGGTGGGGGGCGGGGGGCTTGAATCAGAAGCTATAGACCAGTCAAAAGTGCCCTGATTCACCTCGCTGCTCCCACTTTCTTCCCTTTCTTTTTGTCACCTCATTCTGTTTGACACGCGATCTACATAATTAGCTCCCTTCTCCCCGACCGAAGACGCGCTCATTACACAAATTAAACGGCGGGTAGTTTGGGGCGAATGGCAGTCTGCAGCCTTCCAGGTGCTCCGGGACACATGATTGGACGCTGCTGCGTTGAATGCTATGTGCTGGTTTGATCAGCAGAGGCAAGGGCATCGGCTCATATGTGCCGCAGGTTCTCGCCGCCAGAGCACCGAGCTGAGTGTAGTTTGGTCTTGTCGGAACATGGGGGAGACGCAGCCTGTCGTCGCCGCCCCCTCACAGTCACATTTCAGCATGAGTCCGCTAAGTCTTTTAGACTGAGACTCACATGCCCGGCTTGATACGTTTTCCTTTTTCTGCCAAGTTATGAATGCATGCGGTTGTTTGCAGAAAACCGTCCGTCTCTACAGGCATTTTATAATGATTAGTCCATTTAAACACCTTGGGTTGCTGATAAGGTTAAGCCAGGCATAATGTTTGTCATTTAGAAGAATTGGATTCAGCCATCCTAACAACATCCTAACATTGCTTGGGGCCGGCAACCTAAAACTGAAAAGCTGGATTCATTTTACACTTTCATTGTTTCTAGATAATGAGGCAGTCGGTGCATTTGGTTGTTTTGTGTTGTCAGTCTGAATGAGTCAGATTGAATCGTTTTATATTGAGGTCAGATCAGATTGTCCCGTTTACATGAACACTAAGGCCCTGTCCACACGGGAACGTTACCGTTTTTTTCCTTTCCCGGGGTCGAAAAAAATCGCGTCCACACGCTGGCAGATGGAAACGGAACGGTGGGTGAAAACGATGTAATGCGTATGCCACACCGAAACATGGCGCTGTTAACAGATGCTGACACAGTCACCGGACCCACGATTTAGAAAGAGGGCATTTCCGCTACACACTAAACACACAGAAAACAAAAATGGCGAGTAGCGGGAAAAAAGTGAGTCTGAGGTTTTGTGAGGTTTTGTTATAATATTGCCAACAAATCTTGAAGCGCCTGCGATACAAAGACAACTCCGCTCGCCGCCATCGTTATTGTTTGTGCCGCTGCTGCCGAATTGCATGCCTTGTTTTTTCCGGTCACATGACAGTGACGGTGCGATGACGTCATCGTTTTACAAGGAAAAGCTGTTTTCACTGTCCAGACGGCAACGACGAAACGGCGTTGTCAGATTTTCCCACTCTGGGACCCGTTTTCAAAAAACACCGTTTCGAGAGACCCAAAACGCCGTTGCCATATGGACGAAACGGCATAACGGTTAAATACTTTACCGTTTCCACCAAAAAACGTTCCCGTGTAGGCAGGACCTAAATCGGATCTGTGTCAATTGTGACACTAACACTTGATCGTACGGACTCTGCTGTACGCAGAGGCCCGTCAGTATTTAGATTGTTGTTAGCGAGACTAATCAAGATTGTTGTGTTTCTTTTGAAACTGCGGCGCCAGAGAAACATCCTCCCTGTTTAAAACATGAGCAGGAAGAGCCGAGCACCCAGCGACTACCTTGATCCGCAATGTGGCCTGCAGCCTGGACAAAATGTTTCGAATCAGTTGGTCAAACTTTTGCCTCAGTTGTGCAAACGCACACACACACACACACACACAAAAAAACCAATGGCACAGTGTGGGTCCCTAAACACTGTCTGCAAGCTCCTTCACCCACATGCTCTGAGGCTTGAGGCTATTAAATATGCCAACACCTCGTCTCCAATCTCAGACAGGGACAGACGGCAACAAGGCTCACTTCCATGCACACATGCACACAAGTTACGGAGGGACACAGCCCATGCACGCTCACCCCCGGGTTGTGTAGCAGCACTCATACAGAAGTTCTGATGCGACAATTTGCACAGATTACAGAGACGAGGTTGTTGCCAACCCATCAAATTTTGAGCAGTGCACGAGAATCTCTTGGGAGGGAAATTGTCATGTTGGCTTTATAAAGACATGCACACTGACCAGTGCCACATGTGGTTTCCCCAGTTATTAAACCATACAACTTGCCAAGCGGTCTTGCCAGGCTAAATTGCAACAGGAAATTACTTTTTCTCGTTCTGCTGCAAAGGATCTCTCCAATGCCAAGGACTTTAGAGAAGAATAATTAAGGTCATGTGACACGTTGCAGCAGTCATTGGCTTTTTCCAGCTGATGTAAGCAGTTGTTGTGATAGAGGGTAGTCGGCTTGGTGTTAGATGTGGTGGAATCGATACCAAGGGAAAGGATATGGATACCCAAAGGGATAACAGTGCGACTCTTTATCTTTTCGGTGCTAATTGACTAGAGATAGAGCCCTTCAGGCAGCAGCTCACTGATTCCTCCTGTTTAATGCAATCAGCCGTGTGGGAGGTTTGTTAGCCACTGCCTTTGCCGCGGAGCGTCATCATTTGTCTCTGTTTGCTGGGTAACATCACGCTTATCCAGACCTCATCAGCCATTTCATCACATCATTGGAACACCTACCGCGCCAGATATTCCCCTGATGGCGACATTGGGTGGGGGTGCAGGTGGTGGTGGTGGGGGAGGAGGGGTTCTGCTGTATAACAGTGATACTAGCTAATCATTCGAACTCATGTAAAACCCCTTTTTCTGCTTCGAATTGAGAACATGTGAGAATATCTGGGAAGAAAACCAAACAAAGCATTTGGGGTTAAGCTTAAATTCACCGTGAAGTATTTTGGAGGAGGGTAAAGAGGGGACATTAGATATGCTAATTAAAAAGATGGAGTCAAAAGAAAAGAGGAACGAAAATTAAATGAAGCCGAGAAAGCGGAGAGGAAATTAGAGCCGGGGCCTCGACGCACCAGCGAAAGGAAGGGGGAGGAAAAACTGGAAATGGAGCATTGAGAGTTGTGCTACTTGGCTTTAGTTTTGCTGCCGGTGTGAGGGCGGGATGAAAGGTGAAGGAGTGGGGGAGGAAAAAAATGACCAAGAGCTGACCGACACGCAGCATGCTGCACAGGAAAACGAAAAAATCCTCCCGGTGATCAATCTTGGTGCCCTACTTGTTCTACCACATTTGCCACGCGCGTGGCACCACGATCCTTCAGGGCTGACAGGATCCTCTGGTGATGCAAGTTTAGCTATCTGAGTGCGGCAACTTAGCAAATAAGAAATGTGTCTCCCCTGGTGATTTCACTGAGAGAGACAGCCTCGCAATTCCTCTCCAGGAGACGGGGGAGGTTGCGGGGCGGAGGAAGCTTTTCCAGCCGCCCCCCCCCCGCCACCCTTTCCCTCCCAACCCCCCGCTCTCCCACACCCTCGCTATCGCTAGCACTGCCTTTTGTCGTTTCCTGTTTTATCGGGAGCTGTTTGCCTGAAGAGGCTGCCGGCTGCTCTCGTTGATACAGTTTGTCAGACATGTTTTCAGGCCTTTTTTCCCTTTGTTTCTTATCTGGCTCAGTGCTGCTATGCTGCCACTGTTAGCGCCATCAGGCGACAAGTCCGGCTTGGCCTTTGCTATGAAGAAAGAAAGAAAGAAAGAAAGAAGGAAAAACATGAGATTGTCCTTTTATTTAGACTTCATTTGACCGTCTTTGTCATGAATTAGCGTCATGACCCGCCCCACCTTTTTTGTTTCTGCAGTCCAGATTTGATGATGCAGAGTTGACAATATTGATGGTGTGAAATGTTCAGCAGCAATTCAAGCTAGACAACTGATGAGTAGAGGATGTTAAGTTGGGAAACTTTAATATAATTAGTAAACTTTTTTTCTTTTTCTACTTTTCTTTTCAGGAACCGTTTCAGGCTAACATGGCCAGGATTAAAGATATGGTTAGGCTTTTGTTTTGTTCTTGTGTGTGTCGTGTCTCGTGGTGTTGCTTCTATTTCCTCTTCATGAGTTCAAATGGAAGTATTGTTGAGTCTGGTGCCTCGTTTTTCCCTGACGGTCGTTGATTTCCCCCTTGCAGAGGAGAGAGTCGGCAAATTTTACCAAAAAGGCCAACAACACCTTCAACATTGTGGGCACCACCTACGCCATGAACGTGGGCAAAGACCAGGGCCTGACCACCATCTCCAAGAGCGCCGTGGCGCCGCCGCCCAAGCACTCCTACATGTCCAAAGTGGACGACCCCTACACGGAGGCCAAGAAGTCCTACAACCGCGTCAGCAAAGTGGACAAGATATCGCGCATCATTTTCCCAGTTCTGTTCTTTATCTTCAACCTAGGCTACTGGGCCACGTACGTCAACAGGAAGCCGGCGATCATGAAGGCGAACAACCTAAACTGAATATGTGTTAGAGAAGATCCAGTTTGCTCCGAAGGATAGGGAAGGTTCGCTGGAGTCCATTACATCTTTGTGTGTGTTTGTGTGTCTGTGTGTGTGTGCGCGCGTGCATGCGTGTGAGTGTGTGTGTTGGTGTGCAACTGTGAGCGGGTGAGCATTTTGTTTTTTCAGTTTTTTTCATTTTGTTCCGTTTTGTTTTTTGTGCGTGGTTTGTCTCCTCGAGGATTTGATATTTTGCACGTCTGTATAGATGGAAAGCAAATGTTGACACTCAATAGATTCACAAGTAGTCGACGACCTCGGCGGGAGCGTGTGGTCGCACTAGACTGTATTTGTGTCGAGTCCGCCCCCTCCTCCACACACACACACACACACTTAGCTCTGGCCCTGTTCCCCCGCTGTGGCTAAATCCCGGCGTTTTCCCCTCCCCGCTCTCTCTTTCTCTCTCTCCCTCCATCGCTTTGCGTTTCCGGAGAGTAGGCAAAGTCGCTGGGGGCTTTCTTTACCCCCCATTCGCTCGTTTCTTTGTTTGTTTGCACTCTTTGTTTTGTTTACGACATGTTTGCGCTTGTATTAAGTCGCAGCGAGCATGCCTTTTTCAAGTCGCCGTCCTCGGCTCATTAACAGCGATGAGGTCACGACGCATCCGTTCAGTCGACCATTGCGGCGGCGCCCACGAGGTACCGCTCTTCCTCCTCCTCCTCCTCCTTCTTTCTTTCCTTGCTGCACCCCGTGAGCCCTGGGGCAGCGCGTACGTTTGCGCAGGAGCGTCATTAATAATCGTCAGTGTCCGGACTTCAGCTCCGGCTGGATCGCAGCAGGCCCCTCGCTGCAGCATCGCCAGGAATTAGCCGCAAGTCCTGTGACTTCCGCCTGTGCGTGTCCTCAGCCCAGTGGCTCATTTGACGACAGAGAAGCTATGTGCCTTGGTGAACGCACAGAGGAGGGAGGAAAAAAAAATGGAGAAGTCTCCGCGCGCACCGTCGTCTCCGGGGCTCGGTCTGTCACCTGCGACCCGCCGACGGGCCGCCGCACCGCGAGCACCCGCCGTAAAATTGCCCATCAGTGTGGAAGCTTGATCGACCTCTCTGCCTGTAGAAAAAAAAAAAAAAAAAAAAAGGGGACGAGGCGAAGCTGTTAAGGATGGTGTAAAATAAAGCGTTGTGTGCATTTTGCGTTTTGGCTCCCGAGCCCAGCAGTCGAAACAGAACCACCACAAACATTACCTCAGACTGAAGTCGCTTTCTGTGTTGCAGTTTCTTGCACGTTTTGTTTTTTTGTTTGTTTGTTTCATTTTGTTTTCATCACGGAGACAGAAAGAACAGGAGGTGTTCTGCACATTAAACCCCAGCAGGCACCAGCGCCTCCTCTCTCATCATGGATGGCTTTTTTTTTTCTTTCTCTTCTTCTTCTTCTGCTTCTTCTACGCATCAGCGGCCGCTTTTCGACACGAGCAAGATGATTTGATTCATGTTGTGCTTTAATGGCCTTTTTATACTTGATTGTGTAAAGTATATTGGTGTTGATTTTGATTGTCTACATATGCTGTAAATGTTTCTGTGTATCAGTGTAGACAACAAAGGCCAATATGCCACAGTCAGTTCGTGCTTCGTGACAAATGTTGGCGACGCTGCCACCCCTGGAGACTGCCAAACATTTTGGATTGGGATTTTTTTTCTTCTTCTAAAAAGAACATTGTCATGGTAAAAATGAACTCTAAAGTTTTGATCACAGTGAAATTAGTGAAAGTTTGTCTCCAATGGTGGCGACCATCTCTAACTTTTGTGTTTTTGTTTCAGTGGCATCTGTATTTTTGTTGCGTGTTGAATTTGCTACGTGTTTGCGGGACTTTCAGTGACTCTAAAGCAAATTCAGTTGCTTCTTGGTTTGTTTGTTTTTTTCGCCAGATGCACTTTTGCATCATCTTAAAGCGTAGACTGGCCACCACTGTACTTTTAGCCCCCAGCACGCAGTGGGATCTCTACAGACTGCGTGTCTCAGTGGTAAGCAACGAGGGGAGGGGCGGGGCTGAGCCAACTGTGTCGTGGCCTCTTTAAAGCTGTGCAAATAACACAAAACGATGTATAATGTATCGGTCATATAGGCTAATGCATGACAATCTGTACATGTGTATGTCTGCAACCTCCAATAATGGTGTTTGTCACACTGAAATAGGGCTTTGTACCAGTGTTTCTGCAGCTCATCGCCGTTTCCCATTGATTCCCTGCTCATCAGAACGTCGGCAGAGATGCACTTCAAAGTTGAAATGACACATGCACGCTGTTGTGACGGTCTTCACTGTGCAGCTGGGGTGGCACCCTGGAAGTTTTTTAACCCTTGTTTGCCGCAAGAGAGATTATAGGTTGAATCCACTGAACGAACACACACACAAACACATACAAACACACGCACACACTCTGCTTTACATTTACTCGGTGACATGAAAATAAATCAGGAACTTCAGTTGGAGAGAAAACACATGTTGTTGCCAACCTGGATAATAGACAAGTCAAGTCGATGTTTTCAACTCTCTCTTTTTTGAACGTTAAACTCAAGAGAATCCTTCAACCTTTTCATCCACCGCGGCAATCAAAAGTATTGATCCAACGTGCGTGCGGATTGTGCGCACCTCAGAGGACACAGTGGCCACATTCAGTCAAGGATGCCTTCCCCCTGGTTTCCATTAACAACGTGCACGTACAAACGCGCACCCTCCAGGCATAAACGGCGGCGGGACGGACGTGATTTGTCTGGTGGTTCATGAAATTTTTATGGCGGCGTTAAATTACCAACCAGGTGAACGCGTCCTAGTTTGGTGGTGATTTATATTTACGTCGCCCTAATATTTTTCATCACCGTTGGAGAAGATTAACCGGACGGCATATTTCTCTCTGGCAAAGAATAGCTGCCCAAATCTAATTTATTTCTCAAGTTGACACGTCGATAACGTGAAGTCACCGCCTCGTATTTCCAGATGGAATTTTTTTTAATTTCTTTTTTTTTTTTTTTTATCACAACGTCCCAAAATTGTATAATTATATGCATCCGCCAAGGGGTGCCGACAGCCTGCCGGCTGCCTGCTAATTTGGGATCTGGTGACACAGAGAGCAAATGTTTATGCATGACTCCTCTGAGTAATGTGATCAAGATAGAGCAGGTGAGGTCGGACTCACCGCCACAGAGGATTTAGGCTGCCTTTGTGAAATGACTTCCCCGAAACAGTCGGTAACAGTCATAAATACCGCCGAAATGTGCGGCTGTCACATGCAGCAACAACACGTGCAAGTCAGTTGCCATTCGCATGGCGGCGCCCTGTGTTTAAGGCCAGTTTAATCTGGTAAATACAGTTTAACACCACCCATCTAGAGAGAAGTAAAGCACCGGAATTAGAACATTTTTTCAGATCAGTCGCTTATGAATTGTACTTCCTGGAAAAAAATTACAGCTTATGAAAAAAAAACACATTAATAATAGTAACAAAGTATAATAAAATGTAAAATGACGTGCTTTACGGTCAGTGGCCCACTGTTGAATGGCAACAAACAAGTAGAACATGTTTGTATTCACCTGAACATTTTCAACTTATCTCTGTTTCATATGTAGGAGAGCAACACATGCCCACACACACACACACACACACACACACACACACACACATACTTCCAGAGCCGCTGAACCACAAACTCTTGAGGAACCTGACAGGGGAATCTCTCATCTCATCCAGGCTGCTCATGAACTACATGACATGATCAAAACAAATAAATTATACAGCGATACGGCAGTCTGACAGTGTGGGCAGGAGTCTGTGGTAATTCATATCATTTCATTTTTATTTTTTTTTCTTAATCCCTGAAGGGGTTTCAATTTACTCCTCTATATTGTTGCCATTTCGGTTGGTCAGAATTACCTGGTTTATGTGCTTGATCTTTTTTGCTCGCGGGGCCAGAGTTAATGTCAGCAGAAACACATCATCCTATAAGATAGAGTATATTAAGAGTATATTACTATAGGAGTATATTTATGCTATTCCATGCAGCATTTAATACTTTATGTTTTATACGACATCACCTCTGCAGCACTGATGCAGATCTCTTGATGGCTAGAACGCTGTAGACAAATAGTAAAACTGAACTAATTATTATCAACTAAATGGCAACAATTCTAATTGCTCTTAATAGTGTGACAGAGTTGTGACTATGTATATTGTGAATTCAATTCCAATAGTTTTTGGGGTTGTTGGGGTTTTTTTTGTTTTTTGTGAGCCTGCGTTGGTCATCACTACTTTGTTTCTCACATTGATCCAGTGCTTCGGTCCCACAGCTCCGTGTGGGACTGAGCGACGTGCAGTAGAGGCAACCCTTCATTCAGCTAAACTTAACCAGATCATTACCGCTGTGTACACTTTCTTCAGAAAAAGTAACTGTGAACTAGCAGCCGTCCACAAGCAAGAGTTGTACACACTGTTGTTCACTCCCTAGCTACTTCACTGCATGCCCCCCTTCCAACGCGTCCAGAGATCAAAGACTTCCTGCGTGAAGACGGACTCTGTGGACTCTGTGTTTTTTGTTTTTTCACGTTTTTTTGTTTGTTTGTTTTTTTGTCGGGAAGTTTGCTCTACTTGCAAATATGTGCTCAGTGACCGAACTCTGTATGTTGCCCTCTCTCGTTCATGTCCTTACTGTATGAGATGTAGCGAATGGAAAACGGGGATTAAAAAGGCGTTGTATTTTGTCTCGGAGTCGCAAGGCCTTTCTTTTGTCCACATCTTAGACGAGAATTGCATTTACTCACAACAACGGCCCTCCGGAGGCTCATCCCTCAAGTTGTCGGCGCTCCTGCATGCGGTCTGAGGTGTCTCGCATTGAAAGTGTTGCGCCGCCGGTGTATTCGACTGTCTTCTTTTACCTCTTCTGATCTCCATTTCCTCTTTTCTTCCACTTTCTTCTCAACTTTGTCTCAGCGGGTATGACGCTAAGGTACAGTCTTTGGGTTGCAGTTTGCAAGCCCTTGGGTAACTTTGTACATTTCAGGACATCCAGCATGTGTTCTGCTAAATGTAAAAGTCCACTGTGTAAAATTTGGCTTGATTTATGGTTTTTATATTGGGAAATGTTTAAAATATTGCCCATAAGCACATTAATAAAATTGGATACCTGCAGTACAATAAAAGTAATTTGGTTTTCCTACACTTGGGTTCTCATATATAGAAGAATATACATAGAGCAAGGGTCTTGCTCCTTGTTAGCTGCCATCTTGCAATGCCATTTTTAAGGAAGCCCAGTATTTAAGACCCTCCTAAGCTCACCAGTGAGCTACCGTGGCATTCGCATCCAAACCTGGATACCTCATCCAAATTCTCTGTATTGGTTTATTTGAAGATTGCAAGCAGTCACCTCAATAACGACATGTGCTGTCAGGCAGGCTGGATTGTCTGGCAGCTAACTGGGAGCAAGACCCTTGATCTATGTATATTGTTATACACATATGAGAACCGTTCTAAGGGTAGGAAAACCAAATCACTTTTTCATTGTACAGTGATTATGCACTTTTATTAATGTATTTATCAGCATATTAAGCTTTTACCAAAATCAAAAATCAAAAATCAGGCCAAATATTACAGACTGGACCTTTAAATATCCAGCTTCCCTGTGTTCAGTGTGTTTTATTTACAGGGCTAGGTTGGTATAAAGTGGAGCACACAATACATATGGGATTTGTTGGTCAAGATAAGGGCACAATAATAAAGGTGCAAACATTTTTACACGTTAACAATAACCATAGGGGTTTTTTTGCATTAGATGTGACTAAATCTTACACTCTAGGCATCAAAGTGTTATTTCTTAAAATTGGGAAACTCGTATGTACGCTACAAAAAAAATAAATGGATTTAATGAAGCTGGGGAGGCAATCAAGTCAGGTTTATTAAATATTTTGTAGTTATGAGTGTAATATTTTTTACTTCACTTGTGCCCAGCATGTAAAACTGTCTTTGGCCTGCCTGCCTGCCTGCCCTGAACTTGGCCAGCCACCGCTACACCCATTAGACTTCATAAATAAATAATAGAGTCTAAAAATAAGCGTTTCCTTAAAGTTTTTCGCCGTGAGAAAACTGCACAGGATTAAATTTTTTTGTAACCAGTATTTGTTTTCATAAGCCTAAATAATATCCACCACCAAGTCTGGAGCAGAGATGTCCAAACTGCAAGGTAAGAGACATTAAAAGCTCAAATACACAATCTGCTGAGGAAAAAAAAAAATCTCTACAGGGCAATGAGCAAAGAACACAAGCTTAAGGTGGGAAAATTACTGTGTGTTTTCAATAAACACGGCTGAGCTGCAGACTCTGAAGGTTACAGCCCTGACAGCGTTGTTGCTGTCCTCAACTGCACGGGAGCGCTATTATGTCGAAATATAAAACGCCTCATTTTTCTCGCCACGCCTGGGAAAATAAGCTCTAATGCACAACCACCCACCCGCGTGTTTTCCCCCTTTTTCTTCTCTGTGTTTGTTGTGATAAATGAAACAATCCATTACACATTTACAATCTGCTGTTCCTTAAAGCTCCAAGACCATGTCGTGCTTTGCTTGTTGTTGGTTTTTTGGGGGGAGGGTGTTGTTTTTTTACGAGCGATGCCTTTCTTGTTCTCATCTCGCCAATCATAAACACAAAAGCTGGCACACATTTCAGGATGGGATGACAAACTAAAGGCCATGCAGTCACTTTTAGTCCGACTCAAGGCCAACCGAGAAGAGAACGCAATGTAGGGTGGAATGAATAACAAATGTTCAACGCACAATATGGTATAATAATTCGGCTGAAAGAAAATGGTCATTCGTAACTTACACAAAAACACAAGATGCAATGGCAGGAAAGGAAACATCGGGGGGTTGTTACAGTGTTGCAGTAAAGATTTATCACATCTACTGCGGGTGTCATTAATATTTATCAAATGACCGGACCCTGAGTGAAACAATCAATCACAAACGCCTGATACACTAGATGGAACAGATGCGTTCCGTCTTGTCATCACATGACCAGGCGATGCAGCTAGATTGTGCAGATTTCAGTTCTGAAACCTCACACATTCATCTCGCCTGGTTGGAAACAGAAAATGCTTTCAGTCGGCTTCATTTCTACATAACAAATCAGTTCCATACAGGTTTAGACATAACAAGGAAGCAACTGCTGCAACCTGCTCTTAAAGGCACCAGAAGGCGAGGAAGCAACTGTAAGCCCGTGGCCAGTGCTAATGGGATTAACGCAGGCGATGCGGTTGCGGCGGTTTTCGCAACAGTGGATTGTATTTTCACTTTAATAGGACAATGACTGGCAGTGAAGGCTTTGTTTATATCAATTTTACTGACACCTGGCTTTGGTAACAGTATGGGGAGACACCTCATGGTTTGCATGAACCATGAAGTGTCCCTCAGCACACTAGAACAGCCTAAACAATGGCTATCTGGTTCTGCTGGCAATACAAAAAAATAGGATAAATGAAATTAATCAATCTTACTGGTCCACTTGAACAAAGGTTCATCCATCCTCCTACCTAGTTTGTGTAAATGGGCCTATGCTTAATTACAGCTTCATGAGGGTTTGTTACTCATATGGATAAATGAGATTCATTCCAGATTATGTTGGACTGTTGCTCTGCACAAACTAAAACTCTTTTGGCTCAATAAAGTTTTTTGAATTTGACTATCGTGGGTGATTGTAAAACATGCACATTCATTGTATGTCCATCTCTTTCTAGCATGTTCGTAAAAAGCAAATGACATAGATAGCGTATATTGACTGCCTCATACGCGTGCATGGCATTTCTGCATTATTAATAAGAATAGTAAATCACATTATGGTTCTTATTATTGTTGTTGCTGGGATGCAAAGGCAGTGACAGGTATTTCATGGCAGTGTACGTAATACATACTGTATAAATGTGTGGTCTAAAACCTAAGGCTGCATTTTTCAGTGGTGAGTGCAAAGGTGTGAATGTTGCAGGACCTTCTCACATTGCACAACGTGAACCAGCATTACAAGAGAGAGTGAAGCTGATATCTAGTCCAGAACGTTGGCACTTCATGGACTTTAGAAAAAAAAAAACAACGAAAAAAGACAGGTAGCCACAAGGACGTCTATGATGCATTTTCCTTGCACAGAACTGCACTTTTTTAATATTTTACTCAGCTCACAAGAATCAAAATCTCAATTTGAACTAAACAATTGTTGCACAGGGGCGGAAATGTCAGATGTATAAACACAAATCACCATTAAACAATATAATTATAGATACCGTAAGTATGTGGCATGCTGTGTGTGTGAGAGAGAAGATGTATAGATGTTTGTTTTAATAAGGTCAGCCTGGGACTGCCAATAACTGCTTGTAAATGTACATCTCCATAGAGAGGCTAAGCAAATCATGGGACCAGCACCACAACATGTCCAAGTCCTAGTCTAAGTCGAGATGCTATGAATGCTCTCATCAAACTTGCTAAAACCACTGGTACTGTATGTTGTGCCACTCAACCTTCTCATGCAAAGTTCAGTTATCTTTGCAGTTATGGACATTTTCCAACAGCTTTTTGAATGAAGAGATTTAGGCTCCAGTGATGGCACAGCTACAATCACCTCAACTGTGTTCAAATCTGAACATCCATTCCCAATCAACTGGACCAATTGATGATCTCATCCAACAGAACTACTACAGCATCAATCAAAGAGATTCATGCAAGGAGGAAGTTAAGCTCACGATCTTCCATGTTTTACAATTGACAATTTATTTTGAGTTAAAAACCACAGCAGAATTTATTGTGCATTTATAAAAACTATTCTTTCAGGCCACTGTGGTGACACAGACTGACAGAATCTGCTTTGACTGCGACAAACTTCCCACATCACATTCTCTTCATATAAAGTGGATACAATTAGCATGACAGGCTGAGAAAAGTGCTTGTCCCTCGGAGATGATTGTGTCTTCCTACAAATTATCAGTTGTCAAAGTTGCCAGGCCGCGTGGGAAGTGAACGAGGGTGCGAACAGGAGGCAGCGCAGGTATAATGCGCAGACTGACATTTAATGACTCAATCCTCCGCCAACCTCTGAAAGCCTGACCTTTCTCGTTGCCAATGTCTGACAGTGGAGGCACTGTTATTATCTTTAATCGCAGTCATGTCGGGAGCTAGCGGGCTGCCTGTCAAGAGTTTGGGTCAGTTTCTCCTCACCGTCCACTCCCACCACTGGAGCTTCCTTTTATACACGGCTCAGTTTCAACCGTTCGGGTGACGTCTACTAACTACCTTAATCACACTGCAAATCCATCCATTTATTTCAACCACTGATTATCCGGCACGCGGTGTCATGGGGCACACTGGAGCCTATCCCAGTTGTCTTTATTTGAACGCGGGGTTACATTCTAGATTTGCTGTCAGCTCATTTTTGTTCAACATAGAGGCAAAAAATCAGACACACTCATATTCCCACCCACGAACAATTAAAGTTAACAAACCAGCCCGATGTCGTGTCTCTAAACTGTGGACGTCCTGGACAGAATCCATGCAAAAGCAGAGAAAATGTGAACCCCACACAGAAAGACCTGATATGGAATCAAACCCGCAACCCTTCCTGCTGTGAGGTGGCGATGGTAGCCACTGCACCACCGTGCAGCTGTAAATCTCATATGTCAGACTTAATTTTGTTGTTGTTGTTGTTTTCCTTGAGTAACAGGCTTACATATTTTAACTATTGAATCTTTTTATTTCTTTTCCTTCTTTTTATGCTCGAATAAGGAATTAAATAAAATAAATAAAATAATTACTAAAATGAACGTTGACTTCACCAGAATTTTTTTTCTATTTGATATTTCTCTTGATTCCATTTTGATTCAATAGCTGCCATGCTGCTGTGAATGGGTGAATGGTATGTAAAACACAGTGAGTGGCAGAATGACAAGACCCCGAATCAGGTGTTTATTAAACTATTTTTGCAAAACCTTAGAATATAAAACAGAAACGTTGATAAAATAGAAAAGATTTGACTTCTATCTTCTCCCCAAAAATGATTTGCCTCATTTTGAAATCTCAATAATAATTCATGACCAGTTTATTCATGAGTTAAGAGCCAACTGATAATACCACGGAGACAAGTGCAACTGCAGAGCTGTATCCGCTTTATGCAGGTCAGCTGATCACATTAACAATGCAAGTCTGAGTCGGGCCTGCTGTGATTTATTGCGTTGTTTTCCCTGGAGGTGCCGTCGACGTACCTGCTAATGTGCGGAGCAGAAGCTGGACTCCGCAGAGCTGTTTACTCTGTCTTCATTCCCCTGCGGAGACGCTCCACTTTGACGACAGACACTCTGCCTGAAGGGTTTGTCTGGGGCAGGATTTGTAGCTTTGTTGTTATTATTCAGGCTGCTGCTCTTCTGTACCAGTAGTGGGGGAGAAAAAAAAAAACAAATTAGAATGTTCTACATTGCTAATATTCTCATAGAGTTTGTGCTTACTGGAAAAAAAACAATATTTATCAAATCAATTAAATCACCTCCAAGCCTCAATATCAGCAAAACTATTAGTGTGCTGTGCCCTCTAGTGCCTTAAGCGGTGCACAGTGCACAAGTAAGCACATCCGAAGCTCTTTTACTGGAAGCAAAAATACTCTAGGAGCACATTTTTGTGTTACTTTTGCAGTTACTCAGCAGGTTAGATGGCATTACCCATTTCCCATGTTCCAGTTTTATGTAAAATTCACTTCACCATTGTTTTCTACCCACACTATGCATCTCTACCCTGTCAGGCAAATCCCCAGCGATGAGAAAGATCCATCTTTTTCTTCTTCGGCCTGCTCTCAGAGTGTCTACGTCACAACACAGATTTCTGGAAATTGGACCTTTTGTAATGTCGCACAGGGCACAGATTCCTCAATCAGGCTTCACCTCCAGCCAGGCGTTGGTTGTGACTTGTCATGCCTTGCTTTTGCCACCTGACAAAGTTGTTGGAAGGTTCAAGCCAACATCAGTTTCAGCAGAAAGCTAAAAACCGAGCATTTTTCTTTCTTTGCGCAGTTTCATGGATAATAGATCACGCAAAGCTACTCCACTGGAGTTGAGATGAAAAAAGATCTGAAAATGGGGAATACCATGGGACCTTTAAGTACTTCTGCATACAAACCTGCTGGCACAAAGTTGCACCTAAAATCTCGCAAAAACACACTGCAGCAATTATGGCCGAGTTTTTGTTATTACACGTCACAGCAAATTTATCGCTGTTTGCGTTTCGGTTACAGGCACCGTGTCTTTCAGATGACTGTGCCTGACAATTTGTCATTTTATCTGCGGGGGAAGAAGACGACTTGACAAATGTTGACGATCCGTCAAGCATGAAGGAGTAGACTGGCTGGTCCAAGCATTACAATGGTGCTATTTATCTGCCTTTTAGTTGTGACGCAGCACTCTGCCACTGCTGCAATGAGCGCAGAACCCCTGTGGCTGCAGATTATAGGCAGAAAAACAAATCAGAACGAATCGTGACTGAAAACAACATGCAGGGAAACACACTTGATGGCAAGGGCAGTGGATTGACAGAACAAGATGAAGCATCCCATACATGAGGATGTGACGCTGCTAAAATTTTATCACAGATACGAAAACCTCAATTTTAAAAAGAGTGAATCCAAGGCAGGACTTTATTAAAACTTAAACAGGGAAAAAAAAAAACCATAATGCATATGGGCGCAGCGTAATTGACTTTTAACAGATTCAGTCCAGCCCAGAATTAAACATCTTCTCAGGCCGACTGTTTCTCGAGGAGGTTTCATTTCAAATTCCACACATGATTTTCAGCCCAGTCGATGTCATCGATTAGCCAGTTAGAATGGACTGCGTTGGCATGTTCCCATAGCTGTTGGCACGCGCTGCAGCCGTTGGTACATTGGATTAGCTGCAGAGTGGAAAGCTCAGACGCCCTGCAGTCAGTGTGGAGGTGGGGGGCTGGGGCGGGGGCGGGCGTGGAGGGGAAGGGTCCTCACTGGAGGACACGGCTCAACAGCTGCACTTGTCCTTGGGAAGATAAACCCGGCACGAGCAGAAGCAAAAGAGCACGGGCAGACAGGCCAGACATCTTTTTCTAAAGAGGTGATGAAGGGAAATGAAATGCAGCATGTTGGAGGTAATAAGAAAAGAAAAGCGGGCTGCCGCTGCTGCTGAATTTTAATATTTCCCAGCGACTCGTGTGGCTTATTAGTATGGCTGGAGGATTAAGATGAATCACATTAACATCTGACTCAGATGTGTGCGCTTGCCTCGACTGTATTCCCCACGAGAACAACGTATTGTTGTCTGCGCCGGTTTGCACCGTGGGCACCCTCAACTCTGTGTCATTGTAATCCAGATTTTCATGTGTGTGCCGCGCCTGGGCGACGCACAAATTACAGATTTGGCGGTGCCAAGCATTTCAGCTTGGGTTTTACCGTCTGTGTGCCTAAAGTCAGGCCGCATCGCATCTCCTGATAGATGATACCCTGACACACTTATCCATTCAACTCCCCTCCTCATCACCACCACCGTGTCCCCGAGGAGATGCATGGATGAGCAAGCTTATTCTCCTCATGGGGTGTTCCCCATGCATGACTGATGTTTAGATTAATATCCTTGACTGATTCTTGCTCTGCGGTGAGGGGAGGACTGAGCCCGTGAAGGCGCAGCCGCCCCCTCAGGGGCCCATTGATTTTCACACCGTTCCCGACAAACATAAACCTCCTGGTCCCACAAATATACTTTATTCGTTCTGCATTTTTTTAATGCCATCTCCTCGGGCCATGCTGTCTACATCGGATTGCCTTGGAAATGGAAAACAACAAACAAGAAAGAGCCCAGTATTGCGTGCCATGGATTCGGAGTCATTCCCGTCTATACATGGGGATTCTTAATTATTAGAATATCAAATGACGCTTGTAATTTGGGAATTGCGTGAATAAAGCAAGTCTATCTAAATAACATTTGTTGTTTGCTATTTATGTTTTCAGGCATTTGGATCCCCTTTCAGCATTTCACATCAAAATATAAGAATACATCATTGTTTCAAGAAGAAAGGCCATATAACTTTATGAATCAATATGACAAACTGAATACCATTCGGAACCTATATGTAAACCTATAGGGTGAGTTAAAAACGCGCTGTGGCAGCTGTGCAAGCCTTTTTGTTCAGGCTGTTGTAGCTGCAACGTTTTCACACACAAAAAAAGATAATGCGTGTTATTTTTAGTGCACATTAAACTGTTAACTGGCTGAGATCGTACATGCAACTGCCATGGGTTTCGATTTGCATATAGGAGGATCTTTCGCTAAACACAATCCCCTGTACAAAAGCCTGCCTGTAAAAATGTATGCCGCGATCCACACGGGGAGGGGGAAAGGAAACATCGCCCCCTGGCGGCGCAAAGAAATGGAGCATGAAACGTTTGGACAGAGAAACGTGGAGCTGTGGTTGAAGACAAAAGAGAAAAAAAAAATATTTTTCTTCCTTCTCCCCACAAATATTTGGTGATATTGTATGTTTAGGCCTCCACTCATTCACTGTCAGAGTGGAGAGGGCCAGAGGACAGACGGCGGAGGCGGCACTTACAAGTGTCATGTGGGATTTTGTGCATCTTCGTCGCGTGTTTGTGACACGCATAATCCGTTTCATATTTGCGCGGTGTGTTGACTCAGTTGTGGAAACACTCGGCGCATGCTGTTTGCAGTATGAAAAGTAGGAGAGTCAAACCGCCTTTGATTTTTTTTTTTTTTTTTTTTTTTTTTTTTTTTTACCCCACCCCTCACCCTCAACCCAAAAAAGCTTTTGAGTATGGAGTTGAAAAGCTGACATGCAGTAAACATGATAAGAAATAAAAAAAAAAAAACTTGCAGTCATTCACTTTGAAAGCTCAGTGGAGTATTTGTTTAAAGCCATGTGAGTACAGAGTCACAATGCATCAACTAATAAACCGCTAAAGAAGAAAAATAAATATAATTACAATGATGTATGACAAGAATATCACTTCCATAATGTTTGGCTAATCAGACTAGGCTTAAGTGTAAAGCTATGCTTGTTTATTTGGGGGATTTAATATTCAAATTAACTCCTCACTGGAGAAAACAAGGGTGTTAATGAGCTCTCTGTAATACTGTGTTGATACCCTGAGGGAATTAGGCTTCTTTCCTCACCTCTGAGGACACAGCCTTGACCCTACTGTAAATAAACACTTTAAGGGGATTTCCAGTGTAACTGAAGCCAGGGCTTTTCTCCCTACTCAGCTCTTCTTTCTCTTCAATCTTCTGCCAGTTGGCCTCCTATCCGGCAGACCTACGTGGTCCTTGATTTTGCCAAGTTGCTCCTATTTGGCGTTGGTGTTTTTTTTTTTTTTTTTTTATTACCGTTTCTTGACAGATGGGTATCAGCATCTTGAGCCAAAAGGCAGGTTCTCACGCTCATCCCACTGGCTCAAGTGCTTGGAGGCCAGTTGATCTTTAGCCCTGGCTCTCTGCTCCTCTCAAGCACCTGAGGCAAAGGCCTGCACTTTCATAAGCTGCTTCGAGGAGTTTCAACGCCCCTCCCACCCACCTCCCATCGGACACAGAGGACATTCCATGATGTCCTTTCCACACGGGTGAAATTAGATCCATCTGTTTTTTGTGGGCATCTGGGGATGGGAATGAGCTGCATGCCAATAAGAATATTTCTCCCTCAGAACAAGCACGCTGTCACCAGTTCAGTGTCTTCCTTCTGAACCATGTTAAGGACCGGTAGCTGTAACATGTGCTTTTGACCTGTATGGCTTGTATTATTTCTAGTTTTAGATATTTACTAATAAATGAATGATTTGCCATATTATACTGTGTTTGAACAAAATCCTGTCTTATTTTTTAGTTTGTTCTTTATCATTAATATTAGTAGTAGTAGTAGTAGTAGTAGTAGTAGCAGTTGTAGTAGTAGGAGTTGCAGCAATGATAAGAAAAACATGAATATATATTCATTCATTCATCTTCTATACCCGCTTATTCCTATTTAGGGTCACGGGGGTCTGCTGGAGCCTATCCCAGCTGTCTTAGGGCGAAGGCAGGGTGACACCCTGGACAAGTCGCCAGTTCATCGCAGGGCCACGTAGAGACAAACAACCATTCACACTCACATGCACACCTATGGGCAATTTAGAATATTCAATTGACCTCACATGCATGTTTTTGGAGTGTGGGAGGAAGCCGGAGAACCCGGAGAGAACCCACGCAGACACAGGGAGAACATGCAAACTCCACACAGAAAGGTCCCAGGTCCTGGGCCCGGAATCAAACCCACGACCTTCTTGCTGTGAGGCGGCAGCGCTAACCACTGCGCCACCGTGTCGCCCCATGAATATATAGTTCCACTTTATTTATTTCTGTTTTACTAGACATTCTAAATCCATCTATGTACCCTTCTGTCTGAATAATATCATCATTTCATCATAATATGGAATTCAAAACAAGATCATGATTACCAATTTGAACTCTGTTTATCCCATCACAAGAACAATATAACCAATACCAAATGTTCCCTTTGCAAACATCAGACCAAACAGCTTTGGCCAATATTGCAACATTTCAGCATCATTCCAACATTTGCACTCTAAACGCTGGACCAGCTCTCAGGCACGCTGCTCCAAAGCCAGTGCTTCACACACCACAGCGCTAATGGAGGCAAGTCAGCATGCGGTTACTTCAGAAAAAAAAAAAAAAAAAAAAACAGGTCTGGCCATGCAAAGCAAGCTCTGTGGGAGGAAACCGTTGATGCTCCTCTTGTGTTTTCTCAGTCTCACATCCATGTTGTTTACCCAAACCCGCGCTAAGTTCACAACATCTCCTCGTGCGAATATGTGAAAAAGCTTTTGCCAAATTGAGCGGAATCCCAACCAGAATGTCTAACCCAGTGAATGAGAAGGCAAATAAAGAGCCAGAGGAGAATGAAGGCAACAGGCAATTCACTGGCTCTCGGTGGACTGGCTCAAAACCAACCCTGGAACATCCACGATGGAAAGCAGGCATTTTACTAGTAGGTAAATGTGATTCACTTGAATAAGAATCCAGAAATCACACCTGTATTCACTTCCCTTCTGTCATTTGATTTTCCTTTGGTCAATTAAATAGCATGACGAACAACAAATGATGATCTACAATGAAACAGAAAATCCATTAATCAGCCACAACATTAACTTAACCTCAACACAGCTACATTTTCAGCAATCCCAACACTCACAGATGTGCTAACTGACAAAAACTCTGTATCCACACATTTGCAAATAAATCACATTCCTGTTGGAACAAGCACCTGCACCGTGATGAAATCTGCCCTCCAGCTAGACAAATATGTATTGTCACACACAAAAGACTGCAAGGAAACAGCTCATGCAACTTCACAATGAGTTTAGGGTGTCCACCAGGGCTTAAAACACACCACATCCAAATCTGATGAAGCAAAGCTGCTGATACCATAAGGTGACATTATTGTGAGGAAAGTGGTGTTGTGAGTCGGAAACTAAAATAAAAAATAAGTAAACTTAATTTAAATTTCAGGACTTACAGGACTTTTTGCAAGTCCAGAAGAACAGATAAATGGCATTTGCTTCATCTGTCAATGGTTTCAATGTTGCTGAAATGTGTGCAGAAATGTAGCAAATTCCTATTCTAATTATATACACATTTTCATACTAACAGGGATTAGGTGTAGACAAGCAGAGACTTGTGTCCAAATAAACTAGCCTGGAGCATTCAGAGGAACCAAGCACAAGAAAGGTTTTCCAAACCCTCATCTTTTTCTTTATGCTACAAGACCCATGGATGATATTCTTAAAGGTGAATGAATTTGTTTGCATTGTTTCTATTCAGAAAGATTTGCCCTGACTACTAAGAAACTTTAAAAAAAAAAATACTTTTAATCATTTATTCTTTCACATCTTCTGTTGCGATGGCCAATGTTTAATATTTTAATAGTAGAGCTATATACAAGGTCAATCAATTGCACTCATTTAATCAATTTGACTCCTCCAATTCAAGTTTACGATAAAAATGTGTGTTTTTTTAATATGTGATTCCTAGAAATATAGTATGAGTATAGACTGCTCACAAATGCTTGAAGATTTAATCCAGATAGTGTAAAGTTAAAGTCCCAGTGATTGTCACATCCCGAAGGATGCAAAATCTGTCCTCTGCATTTGACCCATCCCCTGAGGGAGCAGTGGGCATCAGCGATGCCGTGCCCGGCAATCATTGGGTGATCTAATGCCCCAATTCCAATCCCGAATACTGAGTGCCAAGCAGGGAGGCAATGGATTCCATTTTTACAGTCTTTGGTAAGACCCTGCCGGGAATTAAACCTACAACCTACCAGTCTCACGGCGGACATACCACTAGACCACAGAGCTGGGAGGGAGTGCAGGAGTGTAACAGAACACTGAAAGTGTCCCATATATTTGCGTTCCACTCAAAAGTGTTTAAAAAAAAAGAAAAAAGGGTTGATTTTAAATTATTTAAAAAAAAAAAAAAAAAAACTTCAGCGATATAATTCTGTAATATAATTAGGCAGAAAGTCTCTTCCAGGCTTAACTGTCAGTTCATTAGTCATTCATTCATTCATCTTCAATACCCGATTATTCCTTTTCAGGGTCACGGGGGTCTGCTGGAGCCTATCCCAGCTGTCTTAGGGCGAAGGCAGAGTGACACCCTGGACAAGTTTGGAGTGTTCAATTGACCTCACATGCATGTTTTTGGAGTGTGGGAGGAAGCCGGAGAACCCGGAGAGAACCCACGCAGACACAGGGAGAACATGCAAACTCCACACAGAAAGGTCCCAGGCCCAGGCCCCGGAATCGAACCCACGACCTTCTTGCTGTGAGGCGGCAGCGCTAACCACTGCACCACCATGTCGCCCCAGTTCATTAGTCCTTATATGAATTAAAATGAAAAGTTAAAAAAAGAGATTGCAGAACAAATGCTGAAAGTTTGTGTAGAATCATTGCATCCTAAGAAACAAGGGGGGGTAATTATTTTTGTTTGTTTGTGTGTTTGTATTTAAAGGCAAGGCAGCTTTATTGGTATGGCGCATTTTTTTTTTAGTTTAAAGTGTTAAAAATGTTTAAAGGAAACTGGCAGGATGTATTACTTGGTTTTATTATTCTAATCCTGTGTAAATACTATTTCAGGTTTAGTTGTAACTTGGCTCACAAATAAACTCCAAACTGAAACAAAATATTCCATCAATGCATTAATTTAGATTAAGAGAAAGGGCGATTACCGTATTTCCCCTGAACGTTCAATGCCCACTGTCACGTGTACTGGGCGTCCTCCTCGGTGTCACTTCAACAATTCTCCCTCACCATTGCCTTTCAGGCAGGTTACAACTTGGGTTAAATGTGGTGCAAAATCCCCGTTTTAAACATTGTTGTATAAAACGTTCAATGTATACATGTTATACTAATCAACCTTGAGGTTAAATGGGCTGATTTCTTTTGTGTCGTGACATTTGATAATGCAGTTTACAAGCGTCAAGCAAATAATGCCTTACCTGAAATAAAAAAATATATATATGAAGAAAAAAGTGTTATTGGCCTTAATTCATCTTCTTCTGTTGGTAACGCGGCCCGTTCTTGGCCAATATAGTTTCTTAAAATAAAATAAAGGCGGCTGTGTTGTATAATAAGTGCTACGTTTGAGCCTGAAAGTCGATATTCGGGGGATTAATCGTCGTTGCTAGCTAGCTGTGCCGCTGACAATCCCGGTGTCTGCGGTGCGGTGTTGCTAACACATGCTAACCCGAGTGTTATTCAAGCTACGTCCCTGCTTTCTGTAACTAATTGCGCTAACCAGAATGAGTGCTTTCTCTATGTGATGCCGGGTGCAATTCAAACCGTGCACGTCACCTGGCTCACATTGTGTATATGTTGAAGGGGCGAGAAAGACAGAAGCCGCTTGTGACTGCCACCACGGGGCTGCTACGGACAGTTTTGAATCCCCCTGCCTCCTCCTGCTGCTAGCTCAACTTCCTCATCTGTTTGCGGATGAGGCAGTTTGGCATTTAGCGGGGTTGAACACGCCCAGGCGCTGTTGTATACATGTCTATTTTTCAACGGAGGCACCGGCGACTTAAAGGAAATCGTGCAGTTCATGTTTCGTCAAGAGGTCGGTGTGACGTCTTTTATTCCGTCGTGTTCGTATCTCTTCCAGTACGAGAAGAGGAACATGTCCAGGTATAACATATACAGCATGTTGGACTGGGTCTACGGCGGCGTGGACCCGAAGTTTGAGGGCAACGGGGGCCCCGAGTGTGCCGCCTTCATCACCCCGCAGCAGCGCATTATCGAGAGCCTGGTCATCACCCTCGTCGCCCTGGTGGAGGTCGGCGTGGCGCTCAAGAAGATCAGCCTCTCCAGAGATCACAAGGCGGTCTTAAAAGACGGCACGAAGCCGAAGGAGGACAGTTTGGGCAAGAACCTGTTGCTGGTTGCCCTGTGCATGACTTTCGGAGTGGAGGTCGGCTTCAAATTTGCGACCAAGACTGTGATTTACCTGTTGAATCCATGTCACGTCATAACCATGGTCCAGGTGAGGATGACAAGGTTGCCTGTTTTCTTGTGAACTTTCAGATCGCACTGCAACATTCATTTAACATAATTAAAGAGACCGCTGAACGGATTTTTGTTTTTTGAGTCTATGTTGTTGTTTTTTACTAAGGCAGGCTGTGATTGGAAAAAAGGCTTTGTGTCTTTCCAAGGCCCATCCCCAATATTATGATTTGACTTGTGAAACATGCTCGACTGAGCTGTTCAAAACTTTAGTGGTTGAATAGTCTGACAGTTGTGTCTCCACATTGTTTGGCATTGTTCCCCTTTTTATACATCTTTTCACCTCTCCATCTGCACCTATATTGCTTAGTTCCTGTGAAGACTTGACTAGGATGGGGTGGGGGCAGGGGGGCAAGTGATTACTTGTATTTCCTTTCCCAATCAGCAGCATTCTTAACCCCTGACAAATATGATCAGAGTTGAAATAATAACAATCAGAAACAAGCTAAACCAAGATTGTTAGAACCTGCAGCACACTCCACTGATCTGTGCTGAGGAAGTGGTCGTGTCCGCCCCTGAAGTAAGACCTGTTGCTTCAAGCTCAGCTATGCAATAGAAACTGGGCTTCATCCAAGTTGAGCCCTGACGATTGTTTACGACTTGCAGGCGCAATATCACAAAAGCATCAATGCACAGAGGAGCTTTGTGTACAGCTGCACTAGTAGGTTAGACTTTGATTGAGGTAACAATGGGGCTGAAGTAGCTAATGTGTTTGCTGTGCCATTTTTAATCGGAGGTTTTCGCGAGGCTGAGGGCGCACAGTACTTGGAAGGCTCTCCGTCATTGCTTCTGGTCGGCTGACCTTTATCGTACATGGATGCACACCGTGAATCACAGGAGCGGGATGTGGCCGACTGCCAGCTTTAATGTACTTGACTGATGTACGTGATGAACTATAGAGAGTTACTTGATGTATTGGGATGACCCAGGATTACATGATAGTGGTCTGAAAGTATGAGTTAAAAAAGAAATGACTGGTAGTTGCAAAATGTCCTTGGTGAAGGTGAGGTAAAGAATTTGAACTGGAAAAGTGTAAAAAAAAAAAAAAAAAAAGTGGTTGCCTGTTACATTGCGACATTGTTACAGTTAAAAGAGAATCAAGTTCCTCTGGACAACACTGCAGGGACTACCTACAGGCGTTTTTTTTCTTCTTTTTTTTTGTTTCAGGAAACAGATTTCTGGGCTTCACTCCATCACACCAAGTGGAAGAAGCAAAACAGGAAACGTGTGGCTAACGACTTATTGCGATTTGAGTGTCACGACTATGGGCTTTTCTGTTTTACTGGCATTTATTAATTTGTGAAGATATTACTTTATTTGAGCCTCTACTGACTGTGGGCTCTTACCAGGTCACTTGGGTCTGTGGCTGTGCAGTAACTTGGGTGTGGCTCCATTTTCAATCCTTTCCAGATGAAAAGATCAAAGATCGGCCGCCTCGGTTTCCTGTAAGCCTTCAGCTCATACACGCAGCAGCTACAGGCAAAAAAGCAACTTGTCGGGCGACAGTAGGCGAAGGAGCTGATGGTCCCTTTTGATATCATGGTAAACGAGGGCCTCTGTTAATTTCCTGCGACACTTGCATAGAGATTAGCCAAATTGAGTGGATCTGTAATTAGAGCTGACACGGTTCTGGAGGTATAAGCAAATGTGCCTCCTTCACCTGATTTAGTCATCAGTAGAATCAAACTATTAATTGTGATGTTATTATGCAGGGGGTTGTTTTTGCCAGGATGCCACAGTGCACCACTTTACCACTTGCATGACAATGAGGCCTACGTGCAAAAAAAAAAGTCCTCGCAAGGTTTGTAGTTTATTTGGAAGGATTGAAAGGGTAGATGTGCAAGGTTGCCTTAACTTCTGATTCTGATTTATGGGGTAAGAAATTAGGCATTATTGGGGTTGCATTTTGGAATTTTTGGGGGGTCTTGAAACTCAAATTGAAACAGTGACACATGAATCCACTGTGGTGGATGTGGCATGCAGGGTTTGTTTGTCAGAGCGCATATTCAGGTTGTTAATATTATAAGTGTGTTTACACGAATATCACGGTGCACAAAACTGGCGAAACTGCCGTCAGGTGAGGCGTCTCTCAGCCGCCGAGGTCACCTGTGTTTCAAACGTGGGCCCAGCTGAGTGATCGTCGCTCCGCGTATGATGATGGGGTGAAGAGTTCAAAACACGATGACTGATGAGTCGAGGCCTCTTGGCTGACAACTGGGATGTCTGTTACATTCCCCCTCCATGCTGGAACTGGAGCAGCTACAGCAGCTCCAGATCACCGACTGATCGGTTTGCTGCCAGCCGTTTCTTCAACTGGGCCCAGTCGGATGGCGTGTGACAGGAAAATCAAATAGTAGAGTTGGCGAGTTGAAATAAGGAGGAGTGTGCAAAATGAAAGAGCTTTTCTTGGGGGTTTTTTGCGTGTGGACTAGATGTGATGAACTTGCTGTTCCTCTATAGGTCAGATGCACTGTTAAAAAACAATTTTCTTAATTTCATTTTTTGATCTGAATTCTTGCTAATCCATTAATAAAAACTCCAATCCACATCCCTGTCAGCCAGCCTTATGATGGCGCACCCAATAAGAGTCCTTTTTGTTGTGACCATAGCGAGACAAGACTACCGTGAGCTACCCTGAAAAACAGCAGAAATGCGAACCCTGCAGTCGCAACAGTTTTATCACAACTGAATGGTATTTTGAATCAAAAGAATAACAAAGGCTTCTCTTCCTGAACGGCTGCATGCAGAGTTTAGTCCAAGGCCTCAGTGAACAAATCGGCACATTTAATCACGACTGATTTAGGGAACTTGCTATTTGGCTTGACGGGTTACATGCAGTCACTAGTACGATGTTGCCGTGTTCAAAAGGTGGATTGCGTCTGGAAGAAAAATGCGGCCAATTATTGTAGGTGTGGTGTGTTGAGTAGCTCAGGAGAGCAAAAATAACTGCAACACTTACAGGATCCTCGGCTGAACCCAGGTGGTATACCTTCAGCACTTGGTGGCTCTTGGCACCTTGCATGTGCAGACGAACACCCTTATCTGTCAAATTTTATTCCCCTATAGAATCTGAGCAAAGAGGTACTTAGGATAGATGTGCAAAACAGGCTTACTTAAGGTCCCCGTGTAGAGGAAACTTGTCAACTCGTCCCTGCTCCCAACGTGGCGTCAGGTGTTTACACAGAACAGGTTTGCTTGGAATTGAACTGTTTGCAGGTTTAATGATGCCTCAGACAATAGGATCGGTATAATCTTTGGAACAGAGACACATTTATCAGCTTTAGCTGCAGCGTCAAGTACGACAAATAGTCCTGACAGCAGTTTACACTTCATTCTGCTCCGTTAGGTCAAACTTGTAAACAAGCGACTGCTGCTTATCAGTATTGATAAAGTAATCCATAAGTAGGCTGTTAAAGCCTAGTTTAACTTTGCAAGATGAAAATGATTATGCGGCCACAGCTGCGCTTTTACTCTGAAACTGTCATCTAAGCAGAGGCCTCACTACTAAAGCATTATCAGAAATGCAACCTATTATTTATTATTTTGCAATCACTTAAAACTAATGCTGTAATATAAGCTGCATATTACTGGTCACATAATTAAATGTAGTGCACTGCAATGCAGTACTCCTGCTAGGGTAGTGTTTGAGGGTGTGAGCTGTCCAAAAATAACCAACACGATTGGTGGGGATTTTTACAGTTTCTCTGCCAGTGTTAATGCTGTAGCCCTAAACATTCTTACCAAGAGGTCCCTTTCATGCTTTTATTGGTGTGCAAGAAGGCAATGTTTAACTGTTGTCAAATTTGTTACACTGCCACGTAGTGAAGCTTTATGAGGTAACACGGTTGGAATGGTCAGTGAGAAATGGCTGTGAAGTTTTATTCTAGTTTATAATTGAACTGCTTTGTTATTTATTGATTGTGTTGTTGTTGCTTGATGTCAGCTTACTTTCTTCTTCGTATTGTCAATCAGCAGGAAATGTGAAGATTCTAATGTCATACGTTTGTCGTCACTTTACATAAATTTATATTTCAGCTTTAAAACTAATGGGGAGAAATGAGCATTAGAGTTAATTATGTCTATTAAACTGCAACTACAATGTCAAGGCTCATTGGATCTTAGTAACTGTTGGTGCGTGTGATTATAGCCGGGGTCAGACTGTTTCATGAAGTCACAGAGGCTTTAACACTGTGAATATATTTAATGTAAGCAAAATGATAGTTTCTTCAGTCATATTTTAACTATTATATCACAGCAAACAGATTTATCAGCAATACTGGAGTTTCTACATTTAATTGAAATCAAAAAGCCATACAGAGGTACTAACAGATTTGCACTTTCTAGTTTTTTGGATGTCTTTATACACAGGTCATGTAAAAACGCACAATGAAATTTGAAAAGAAATCCTGACGACAAGCATCTTTGGGGGGGGGCAAAGCTCTTTCAAAAAGACGAGAAGTGAACTGAACAAATCTTGTGTCTGCCACATTCAGAGTGGGCCAGTCCGATTTTCTTTCTCCGCTGCCACTTGAATGAGTTGGCAACCTCACAATACTTCCTGTTGGTTTGAGGGGCGTCGCTTAGCGCAAGTCATGTGGTGAGCTGTGATGCGCCGCAGCGTTTATCTCTCCAGTGGAGAAAAGCCTCCTGTGGCGTTATTTTTTCCTTTTTCGCTTTTAACAAGGAAGTGTTTTCCTGTTCAGATAAAACTGCTTTCACTCCGGCCTCAGTGCTTGCTGACAGCCTTGCAGCATTCTAGTCCGTGTGAGAACTAAACCCGGCCTGAAACGGCAGCTTTTGGTTTGGTCGGTCATGTAACAGAATGGCTCAAAATGTGACTGGATGGACGGGAGCTTTTCAAGGTGGCTGTGCAAGAATTCAGAACTTGAAACCTCAATCATCCATGTTCTGTTGCATGACGCCGTAACTTCGCTATTCAAGATCTTATACAGTAAAAAAAAAATTGTTTCCCAACCCAAAGTCGCAGTTGTGCACTGTATACAACAAGCATCAGCTTATCATCCCGAGGATCTTTTATCTTCTTGGTGTTCACGCCTGTAACCTTTGATTTAATGAGCTCACCCCAACCCACCCGCTGCCTAATTAGTCCCCTGCCTCTCTGACTTACCTGTTCTCCCGCAGAGAACATTTATGGGAAGACAAGTCCCAGCATGTCTTAAATTTACTGTAATTTAGAGGAAATTGCCATGAGGAAGTGCTTCCTTTCTATTGTGCATGATGAAATAGATGCTTGTGGGATTCTATTACTCAACATCGTCGGGGCATGGTTTCACCAACCGGGCTGCAGGTTGAAATTACTGTGCATCGCTGAAATCACAAGCCTTAGAGCTGATCAACAAGTGGATTTGTACATTAAATCAACAGTAACTAGCTATACACACCATGCATCATTGTATGATAAAGTATATCCTAATATTTGCCAATGCATAGTTTGACTTTTCTTTTGGTTTGGCTGATTTGAAGCTTGTTTTTTTTTTTCCCCCCCAGTGTCATTTATATAAAAAAAAGCCTAGATTTTGTTAGATATGCGTATTGACAGTGTCAACACTGACAACAAGATGGCTTTTCAGTTACATTGTGGATTAGGAATCGCAACCAGTCAGATGAGTCCATTATTTGCATAAAATCCATTTCTGTCCCCCTGTGCACAGTGCATTTGCAGAGATAATGTTGCTCCCTGAGGCCAGATGGGCACTGCACTGCTGTCGCAAACATACATGCACCCACCTACAGAATGATATCCATATGCACCTGCTTCCATTAGCAGAGCAGAGTACCTTTCCACCACGCATTAATCTAAACGTCTGTCGGGGTGGGGGGGAACCCTGCGGGGATGGTTGATGGCAGTTTGGGCTTCAGTGAAGTGTGGACTATCCAGTTGAGCATGTCATACATGTAAAAATACATTTTGAAGATGAACAGGCAAAGAAAGGAATGCAGCATCTGACAGATTCTTATTTTCTGCACCTGGTCAATCATATTTGAAATTGCTAATATAAAACACTGTGTGTGAGTAGTTAATAAATGTTGAGAGTGGTGACCGAAATTCAAAAATCTGAAGCAACGGAACACAGTCCAAAGCAAAACACATTGAATTGGAGTCTGTAAATGCAACATTTGATCCAACAGTTTCAGTTTCATCTCGGTTTCAGCTGCTTTACCTCTCATACAGTTTGGAATTATGAAAGATGCTGCCCTTGCTTTTTGAAATGCTGTGGTAGTTTGACTGAGGGAGTCTTGCACTTTGTTCTGTGATATTCTGTTTGATGCTATGAAGTATTGAATGCTCACAGGGTAGGTTACATGAGTTGAGAGGTGTGTCCAGCAAGTCAATCTTTCAAACGTCATCCAGCCGCTAAATTTCTTTCTTGTGATGTTATTTCCAATCGTTGCTTTCGAGGGAAACACATTCTTCTTCCTCCAGGCAACAGTTTGAACTAATCTGCGTTTGTGCTATTCTCCTCCACCTCCTCCTCCTCCACCACCTCATGCTTCTGTGTAACCTGATTGGAATCCATATTTTAACAATCAGCAAGTGAGCTTTTTTGATGGTGCACTATAATGAATCAGTAACCTCCTCACGTTACATAATTTTACAAACCTTCGCACACTAGATGCATAATTAATAAACAACATCAACAAACATTCAGATCCAATTTTGTTTGACTCTGCAGTAAAAACACGGGAAAGAATATTTGCAGAATGTTTTGACATGTCTTGAGGACTGGCTGCCCTTCCGCCAGAGTGGAGATGGAGCAGAGAGATTCGCTCCCACGTAGAATTGTGCAACACAATTAAGGTTCCTCAGAGAAGACAGAACTAGCAACCACCCTAAGTTGCACCAGCTAGTGATGGACATTAACCACTGTGATTGGTCGACACATTTGTTTGCAGTGCAAAAATGAGAAAAAAGTAAAAAGGTTGCTCTTTCAGCCCAAGATACTAACTTTCATGGATTAGTGAATATTTTTGAATACCCACTAATTTTTGTGATTGGTCAGAAATAAAGAAATAGGAATTGTTGTTTTTAGAAATATTTTTCTGGAAACTGCAACGTTCGTCAGATCCTTTATAAATCAGTACTTTCATCTGATGTTTGTCTTTACTTGTTTGTTTTTTTTCAAAACTATTCCAGTGTTTCTACCACATTGGAAAAAAATCTGCACAAGCTGCTTCATAAATCCCTAGTTTTCTGGAAACTAGCCGTCCTTACTCTGCATTTGGTAAGTCCTTGGTGATTCAGTTGTGAATCACAAATTCTGCAGCCCTGCAGGTCTTCAGGTGATGGCACAGTCCCGTCGTGAATGTAGAACCCCACAAAAACATTGTCAACATGTCGCAGTTGGGGACCAAAGGGTCTGTGGCTAAACAGCATTGATTATTTGCCCTCCCTGCTGTCCCAGGAGTAATCAGTGGATGATCGTTTCAGTCGACAGCCCAGTTTGAAATCAGGCCGTAGAACACACGCTGGCCGATAACCCACTGCCGTTTTAATGCTTTCACATTCTTTGCTGATTGTCCGAGCATCCACCTGGTTCTCATCTGGGCTCCACAGGATTGTTTCCTCGTTTGTACCTGGAAACACTTCTTCATTCAATGCTCCCACTTCTTTATTGCATTCATAAAACTCGTTCAAGCAATCAGTTCCTTTTCTGTACCCACACCTTGGAAGGCATTCAAGCCGTTTTAATCACCCATTTTCTCATTCTCTCTTCCTCGACAGATTTTCCTGCTGGCCTGCCCGCCGTGTAAGACAGCGATGGTTGTTTTTAGGTGAGTGAGACTGTTCTCTTGGCGTTCCACCTGTAGCTCCCTGGACAAGTTAGCGGTGTGACTCAGAGTTTCTTGCATTATTCAGTACTGCTCGCTGCACTTCTGACTTCCAGAAGAAGAGGCGCTCACGGTCGAAGCGAACAGACAGATATTATTAACCAGGGTCGGGGTTCTTCATAAAAGTATTTGCATGTAGGTCGTAATGGCTCGCAGGCCTCCAGACAGAAAATTTGGCTCCCACAATGCCCTGCTGTAATGAACTTGTTTGGTTTTCTAGTCCTCCCTCGCTCGCACACACAAACACTCACACACACGTACAAGCACAAGCGTTCTGGTCTGTGCGGTTAATTATTCATGAGAAATGTCTGTGCTTTCGCCAGTGGGAAGAGAAAAGTTGGATTTACTCGGAAATAGATGCAAGCCAGGTTGCTGGCTGATGCGTCCCGCCCAGGGGAGCCGTGCAGCGCAGAGCTGCTGGTTTTTATTAAGGCGGCGCAGCAACATCTCACCTGGAATAACCATAAACTGGGAGTTTTAGAAACACCCTGCAACAACTCTCTCGTAGTTGAGACACAAGTGAAAAATCATATTTGCCCAGTGGGACGAGATGTTATTTCTCAAGTTAATGTAATAGTGTGTCAGCTTACCAGATCTTTTGTCAAGAGGTCTTTTTCCCCCTCCAGGGAGGAAACTGTTGAGCGTGCACTGGATTCGAAAGACGAGCCAGCACCTTCCCATCTCACAGAGCCACATCCTTTAGTCTAGTCTAGTCTAGTCTAGTCTAGTGTAGTCTAGTCTAGATTAGGTAACCTTATTAATCTGCAGCAGTGTAATTCAGTTGTTCCAGCAGCTCTGCAGGCACACAAAGAGACTGATGCAAAGTGGCGGGTGCATAAATCGCCTCAGAAGATAAAAACTGTAGTTTAATATTTACACTAGATACAAGCATGCATACAGAATGTACTGTTTCCAAATGCAGGTGTTTAAACATACAGCACACATCTTGTGCTTCTTTTCCTTTGGGCCGTTTGAGTGCAAACCACAGTATGACTTACTGACAAAAAGTTGGCACTATTCACCTTTCAACAAGGTTGGTGTTATTATATCATGAAAGAAGACTGTGCAGTGTGTTGATACAAATGTATTTCAGGTGCCTTGAAATTCAATCCCAGAGCCAGAGCCAAACATCCCAGGTTGTTGTGAGAAGTACATGAGAAACATATCTCCATGTTTCAGAATAAAAAAATAGACTACGCATGTAGTATTCCTGGATTTACTGGTCAAGCTGTAATAGCTTTACTTCTGTCCAGTTGGAGGAGATGTTGCTTGTACAAACATGATCTTTTGCTCACTAAAGTAGTGCAGCGTGAAGTGTAAGCACACTTGCAGACATATTTATACCACAAATACAAGTCCAAGAGTCCAGTCTGAGATTTAAGTGTTTTCAAAACTTGCACGCTGCTTTTCTATCATGTATCATATAGCTGCAAAATAGCTGCAGTTCCCCATTTACCTCAAGTTGCAAAGAGGTTGCAGGAGAATTAAAATGTTCCAAGAAAATAATGACAGAGCACATAGTACATCCAGTCTGTCTGTAAAACATCTTCAGTGTCAGTGCTGTACGTCGCACAGTGACGACCAATAATCATGGGACGAGTGTGTATGTATTGGAGCAGACTGTTTTTGCAGGAAGGGTCTGGAGGCCCCCCGGAGTGACAGCTGGGCTCATCTGAGCCGACAATCCCGCAGCACTGCTGTTTTCTCAGTGACCTTGGCTGTCATAACAGTCATTTTGGCTCATTTGACAAAGTGTCGCGGTCGGAGGACGCGGATGTCGGTCCACACTGGGGCACGCAGCCTGTCTCGTGCACTGCATTCACTGACACTTGGAGGTACCGTCCCGACAAAGCAAGTCAGGAGTCCACTAGTTGTATCCAACTAGTGTCCCGAAGCCCTTCTGGCAAAACCAGTGCAAGCGGACTGAATTCTCGTTGGGCTCCGCAGGTGTCATCGCACAGGCTGACTGCTTCGTATCGCTCCAACTATCAGCTGGCTGACATCCTGCTAACGCTCCCTGCAAGGATTCGATTCCTGTCTGCACAGTGAGATGAAGCCGTCGCCGCTGCTGACACTCTTCCCACCGGTTCCTCTCGGTTCCTGTTGGCGCCGATCCAATGCTGCAATATCCCAACACGACGTGTTATTTAAATGTCCGTCCACATCGATCCGGTCTGAACACCTGGTGGTCATGTGACCTCCTGGCCCGATTGGCTGTAGGATGAAGGGAATTTGTTGTTTTTCACCAAGAAATCTAGACATGTATACAAGCAGATCTTTTTTTCTCGTTTCCACACCCTAATGATCCGACTCCATGAATCCGCTTTTTATGGCCTTCTGCAAAAAATGCTTTGTTGTGCCATGCTTGATTGGAAGGGAATGGAGGGAGGCGAAATGCAGCCACGAGAAGTAAGATGTCATTGCTTACTTGGAAAAGGTAACAGTGAAGGATGAGAGGGTTTTGTGACTTCAAATTGCCCGTTTTAGCTGTAGCACTTTCTGAAAAACAGCAGGGCTAAACAACACCCGGCTCTCAAGTGACACATTGGAGATACACAAAGCGAGCGTTGCCTTACATTGGGCCTTTTTGATACGCGTGAAATGAATCAGTTGTTCACCTTGCCCAATGTGTCTGCTTTCAGGCTGCACGTCCACATGCTTAATGGCGCGTTGCTGGCTCTAATGTTCCCTGTGGTCAACACTCGGCTGGTGAGTACCCCCCTGTTCACTCATCTTTAAAGCTCTTTGTCCGTCCGCGAGACACCAACACTCCTTTCTGTCCGCTGTGTTTCAGTTTGTGACAGATGAGCAGCGGAGGAAGCGCAATCCTGCACTTTTTAATATGTTTAGCGAGCTGCGTCATTGCTCCTCTCTGCACACATGTGGCGTTCATTAGAATGGCTGTTCAGACAAACGTAGTTTCCCCGCCCGCGGATGAACACTGCGCTGCCTGGAAATTTCTCCCTAAAGAGCTGCAGATGCGGAACTAACTTACTAAAAAAAAAAGAAAGGCTCAAATTCTGGATGTGAGTTTGTAAAATTAAACTAAACTTATGGAATCAAACGCTGCTAATATGCTCAGGCGTTTTGCTGCACTACTTCTTATTTTCATGCGCGCTGGTGGCCGAAGTGATTCGAACACCTGGCAGATATGAAAACAACGACCTTTGTTGCCTCCAGAGGATGAGTTCATTTCATGCAACATGCAGACGGTTGTTCCGAGCACGGCAAACGTCAGATGAAGTGAGCACTCTTAACTTTAATATGTCTTATGTAAGCATATATTTGTGATGATAAATATTTATATTTGTACTACACATATTTAGCATTAATGCTACATTGATGAGCATCCCCTTTGGCAGACGAACCCCACAGTGCTTAGTGTACATGGCTTTAAATGAGCTCAACCAGAAAAAGGTAAATTATATTACAACCCCCAGAAATCTTCTTGCAAAAAAATTTGCCTCATTTGTATTTGAAATGGAAGCCCTGGTGCTTGTTGTATGTGGAAGGGTTGCTTTACATTTTACCCTGAAAACACGCTTTGTTTTCACTCTTTGCTGACATCTATTTTAAATAAATCTCTTCAAGAAACGGAGCCATGAATAAAACTTGCTGTCTTTTCATTTTGCTGCGTCCCCGTCCACATTACGATCGTTTTGTCCCTCTGAGGCAGAGCTGCAGTCTGATCTGAGGTCACCTCTGGCGCAGTAAAACCCCCCAAACAACACTTCAGGGGCCTGGAAGTATTGAATTTTCAGCTCGAGCTGACGGCAGATCAGGACCCACCACATCATCATTATGTGTTGCAGTAACTGAAAGGATTGTGCTCTCTCTGCAGCTTCCGTTTGAGAAGGAGATCTACTACATCCAGCACTCCATGATGTACCTCGTGCCTCTTTACCTGTTCAGGAAAGGAGGTACGTGCTGCATTCTCAAAGCTTTTCATTCACAGGGTTATCCAAGTCCTTAAAACAAACAGCTGCTCTGCTTTTGCTCACAATCCAGTTCGCCTTCATGTTTAAGTCTCAGATTTTTATCTTTCATGCCAATGGTGCAGCCTTGCATGATTTGTTATGTAGCTCTCCCAAAAAAACGATGTTTTGGCATTTAACTTTCTGTTTTAGCTTCCAGCTAAAACAGTTGACTTGCTGAACCTTCTGCATGTTTGAAACAAGGTCTAAAAAAAAAAGGAAGAAAAGCAGCAAGCCACATCTTGTCACAGACATGGAAGGCATCGTGCCCTTTGTGACATCATGAAGGACCCATTTCCAGAACTGTATATTTTGTGGCGCAACTTCTCTGGCGAGTAGTGATGGATAGAAACTTGTCATTTCTTGGGGAGTTCACTGACAGGCTGGAGACTGTCAGTGAACATCGGTGCAGTGAATGCTGCATTCTAGAGGACATTGATGGCGCTTCAAAGTAAACATGCATACATTTGACACTTTTGCCAAAGGTCCTCTAAAAGAAGGCGGTCAGAGTTCCTCTGGGTGCGACTGCGAGAGGCACAGCTTGACAGTTCCGATAAAATTGCAGCTTACTTAACCTTCAGATATTCCCAGCAGTACATTTAAATCCACAGTGTGTTATCTTTTCGTGCAAAAGCCCGATATTGGAGCTGCAGAAGCATGTCTGGATAAAGCAATCTAGCGGAGACGCACCGAGGAACCACTTGGCTGCTCCCAAGGGTGGCGGCGTGATGAAAGTGCCAACATGAACCCCCGAAGTTTGCTCGGAAAAAAAAGAAAAAGACTTCCTGAATAGTTAAGATCAATGTGTAGTTTTACAAATACAACATCCCATAGTGCAGATGGGGTGGGCAGTCATTTCAAGGCAGCTTCCTGTCAGTCAGTGATCTGCCAGTCACTCACTCCCTGTTCATCTCGCCTGACACCTGCGGCACACAGGAGGAAATGTTCCGTGCGTGAATTGATAAAATCAATGCATGTGTGTCGCCCCCGCCCCCCCGGGTGTCGCTACAAGGAACAGGAACAGCCAGTTCTTTCACAAAGGCCTGCACATGTCTTCTGTATGCGACTACGGTCTGCTTCAAGGTGAACTCACAACGGCGTAAGCTGGTCTCAGTGTTGAGCCTGGAAGCTCCTTGCAGCCTGACTCTGAATATTCTTTCAAAATGTAATCCAGTCAAGTATGTTCAATGGTATAGGGTGTGGTTCTCCAAGTTTTTGGTTTTCTTTTCTTTTCTTAGCGTTTTGTGTTTTTTGTTTTGTTTTGTTTTGTTTTGGTTTCATAACAGGAAAAAATCTTAAAAGCAACTTGTTATTTCTCTGCTGGTTCTCTGACACAAGCGTTTCCTCTCCGCAGGCGTTTACAAGCCCGAACCTTTGGGTGACATGTGGTGGTCGCTGCTTTCCAACGGCATCCTGTTCGTCTATCACTTCATCTTCTTGCAGCTTCTTGGCCTGGTAAGATGTAGCCCTCTGCTGGCCATCAAGGTGTATCGCAGCACGTGGCTGCGGAAAGAGCCCTGGTAAACCGAGGCACCACTTTCATCTTCCCAGAGGGATAATTAGTGGAGAATATGGTGCAGTACGATTAAATGCAGCGCAGGTGTGCCTGAGTGATAGTTTCCGTTTTGAATAATACATAAATATCCAAAAATGTTTTTTTAATTAATTAGAACAGTGCAGTCAGAGGAGGATCTTCCAGACTTCTCAGTCACTAATGACAAACCTACACTGGCTTTCAGTCACTTACACAAATGCGTATTTTTAATGCTGCAACGTTAAAAGTCCCTGCAGGAGTTGGTGCACCTGTATATTCACTGGTTCTCTCAGACGGCCTCCGGTAAATGTTTGGCACTGGAGGCTGGCAACAGTCCAGCTCAGACGCCGTGACAATCGCTGTTCTGCTCCAGCGACGGTTTGTTTTGACACAGTCCTCCTCTCCATCATTGCTGCTCACATTCTGACATCGTGGGACCAAGACGCCGTCTGACCAAAAGGTCACATGACATGGTTATTGAGACATTGACTTTTTATTATTGTGGTTTGACTTAACCACCGCTGTCAGCTTTTCTCTCATGAACAAATGTGTGCTTCCACTTAAAGGCTCTACTTATATGATGCAATATCACTGTAGCTGCAACTCCATGCATTTTACTCGAAAGTAGACTATCCTAATTCTTTGTGAGTGCTGTATTACACTCAGGAGCTATGGAGGTTTTGTTTAGAAAATTTCTGGTGCAGTGATTCATTCATTCATGCATTCAATCACTCAATTATAAATTGTAATCTTATCAATTATAATGAAATGAATTCTGTCATTGCTAAGGACTCAAATCATTCAGCAATAAATGAAATGTGGTCACAGATTCAGACAAATTTGCCAACATGAAGCGAGTCATTCTGCAGGGGTGGGCAAACGTTTTGACTTGTGGGCCACAATGGGTTCTAAAATTAGACAGAGGGGCCGGGGCAGGAGCAGATGGATGGAGTGTTTTGGTGACCCATCTCATAGGAGGAAAAACATATCATGGCATATGTAGTGAACCTGCTTTAATGTCAATTGAAATGAACAAAAGTGTTGCAACAAAATGTGTCTTTGAAGGTATTTAGCTCTTTATTGAAATGACTCTTGAAACACTAAAAAAAAAATGTATGAAATACAGCCGTTTTAGGACTTACTTGCTATATATGATTTCTTCAAGTTCGGTGGGCCAGTTTAAAAAGCTTAACAGGCCTGTTATATCTGCATTAGAACGATGATGATGATGATGATGATGATGATGATGATGATGATGATGATGATGATGATGATGATGATGATGATGATGATGATGATGATGATGATGATGATGATGATGATGATGATGATGATGATGCAGATGCAAAGTGTCGTCCCTGCTGCTCTGCCAGACCTCATTATCCAAAGCAACAGCCGTTAATTCAGCCCGAATCCTGCCGCTGTCCTGTTTTCACCGAGCCCTTGTGTCCCCTGCAGGTGACCGAGGTCAACCTGAACAACATGCTGTGCCCGGCCGTGTCCGACCCCTTCTACGGCCCCTGGTACCGGGTGTGGGCCACGGGCCACCAGACCCTGCTGACCCTCCTCCACGGGAAGGCCGTCACGTTCCTCTCGCAGCACACGGGCTCGGCGTGCAGATTCCTGCAGGACACATTCCGACTGCGCAGCAAGAAGGAGGACTGAGGGATCAGCGGCGGCAGCGGCGGCAGCGGCGGCGCTCGCAGACTGTTCCGCCGTTTTAAATGCTTCATTTAATGCATCTTTTAAGACTCGCCGTCTGTTTTACGAAGAGAAGGGAGCAGTTCCGTGGCAGCAAATAGAAATCTTTTTTTTTCTCCACCCTTTGTTTCTTTTTAATTGTTAAAAATAGTCAGATTACAAACACACACACACAAACACACACTTGCATGCAAGTAGTAAAAGCCAGTAGCTGGTAGAAGTTGCTAAGTCAGGCAGATATTTAACCATTATTTTGTACAATCATAAAAAAAAAAAAATCCAAGTGGAATCGTGAGGGATTTTTTTCTCAAGCTGCCTTTTGTGTACAGTTCCGAGGTCAGACAACAGATGTCACCTGAACGTCACTACGGATCTGCAGTTGTTACGCTTCCATTTCTTTGCGCCGCGGTGGCACTGCGGTTAGTTAGCGTAGTTAGCCAGGCGAAGCGGTTTTTCTGTTTTTGTTTTTTGTTTTTTCTGAAGTGCGTGTTGAGGTGCAGGTGGGGGACCATGAATGTGAACTGTGCCGCAGGAGTCGGCGCGGTCGCCTCTTCCGTGTGTCGTCACGATTGCGAGTAGAAGCTTCTTTATGGCGTCCCTCTTCTGCAAAACACTACCACACACATCCACGGGTTCTGTAAACATTGTAAGTGGCCTATATTTTTTTATACATACATATGTACATAGACGTATCCAACCTCTTTGAAACCATTCCAGTCGCGATCATTAGGGGACACGAGGAAGTGTTGCGTGCTGAGGGTTTGTTGTGACATGTGAATGCATGGATCTACACTGGGACGTTGTTATTACTGCTGCTCTGTCCATCCTTTTCTCTGGACCACATTCAGTGAGGTGGGAACTTTCTGTGGGACGAGGGTTTGTGTGCCTCCATCGAGCCGATCCAGTGGAAAAAAAAAACACACACACACACATTTCTGCGCTGGTACACTGCACCACGACACGACACCCTGAGGTCAACCCCGCCAACGTGCGTGTATCAAGTCACAGCCAGTGTGCGGTGGTGAAAGGAGAGAGAGGGAAAAACAATCATCTTCATGAAGTCACTTTGGGTGAAGGGCCCTGTCAAGAGAAAGTATTAAGCAGCCGATTGATAATGGGAATGTCAGCCATGGTATATGTCATTTCAAGGGTGAGGGGGGGTGGGGTGTGTGCATTACTGTAGCATTTTCTGCACTTCATTGTCAAGAAGGGATAAGACAAACTTGTTTGTCAACAAGTTTGATTGTTTGTGCTGTATTGAAAAATAAAAAATACATTTCAGCTGGCTGTTTGGCTCATGTGTATTGCAGATTTTTGCCCTTTCAATAACACTGGAGGGCGACACGGTGGCGCCTCACAACAAGGAGGTTGTGGGTTCGATGCCGGGCCTGAGCCCTTTCTATGTGGAGTTTGCATGCTCTCCCTGTGACTGCGTGGGTTCTCTCCGGGTTCTCCGGCTTCCTCCCACAGTCCAAAAGGGAGGCCATCTGGAAACTCTAAATTGTCGGTATATGTGAGTGCAAATGGTTGTTTGTTTTTGACTTGTCCAGGTGTCACTTTGCCTTCGTCCTACAGCAGCTGGGATGGGATCCAGCAGACCCCCGTGACTCTGAGCTCAGGAGGCAGGTATAGAAAATGGATGGGTGGAATAATACTAGAACACTTAACACTGCAGCAACAATGAATATTTATAGCTTTCATAAGTTCAGCAGTATTACATGATCCAGCTAGTTAACTAGTGAAGTTTGCTAGTTTAGCTTAACTTACACCGAGACTGCCCAGCTTTATCTGCTTTGTCTCTAAATCGTCTTTGCTTTTGATTTTTTTACCTGTGAAAACCAGCTGCAGTAGTTACTTCCTTCCTGTTGCACTATAGGCGAGATTGGATTGATTCGCCACCATCAAGCACAAAAAAATGAATTTCCTTTTGTTCATGTTTGTTAAAACACACTAGACAGTTTTACATGTCTGTTTTTTTCCCTTCTTGGATGGAGCCTACTTTGTTTTACATCTGCACACCACAGGCCAAAGAGTTGCCTGAGAGTCGACCCCACATTTTTAAAGGACCCATGATGCACCCATTTTCAGATCTTTTTTCTTTATCATCCTGAACTCCAGGCTCCACCATCAAGTACCCAAAAACCACTCTAGGTCACTAAAAAAATTATTTTAGCCCTCTGTTAACAGTCTACAGCAAAAAAAAAAAAAAAAAAAAAGGGGAACAACCACAGAGCTGTGAGATTGTCTCCAGCAAAATCCCAGCTGGGGGTTTGTTGTCATAACTTGGTGGTGGTAACACCGCCCCTTATGACATCACAAAGATGTCAAGAACAGGCTAAACACACAAACTATAGTTGGAAAACACAGGTGAGGGGAATGTCGCACAGCATGGGTCCTTTACGTTTTGATATTAAGTGTTTAAATTGGTAATAGACCCATCTTATTAACAGGATTACAATTAAAATATTTCCTCTCCAAACAAATTATTACATTAATCTATCCATCCATTTTCTGTACCCGATTAGTCCTGCACAGGGCCGTGGGGGTCTGCTGGAGTCTATCCCGTCTGTCAGGGTTACACCCTGGACAAGTAAATTATTACAACAATTAATCCAAGTAAGTGGCGAAAATAAAAATAAAAATACTGTGGAGAATTTATGAAGAACTCACAGCAGGATTGGATGATCTGCCCTCTCAGAAGTCCTTGGTGTGATGTATTGACTGGAGGGGGCTGTTACCACAGGCCCAGAGCATTTTATCACTTCCGAAGAGAGACGCAAAGTAAGGTTTTTTTTTCATTTAATAACACCACAGACGAACACAGCTGATCGAATAAGGCCTGGAAATGTTGTTTTGTTCACCACTGAAAACACAATATGCAGTCTGGGATGCAGGGGAGTTTAACTTACAGAGGTCCATTTTCTAATTCCAAATGCAGGAGATACAACAGAAAACACTTTGCCAAGGCTGCCTTCAAACAGCAGGCCCAAGTAACAATGATGGAAGTTTTTCATATTCATATTCCATAAATAGCACCGTGGAAATGTTTAGGCAGGCATGAAAAACTAAGCATCTTTTCAAAGATTATTAACAAAATAATAATAGAATATATAAAACAATATAAAAAAAAATCTTATCTCGCAGGATCACAGTGAGGTCTAAGGTCAGTCAATGAAACCAAACAATCATTACTTTCAACATGCAAGCTGAAGCGCAGCTGTCGTCAGCTGAAACAAGAAGCAGCTGCTGGAGGTGAGGCAGGTGGTGGAAAGGCACTTTGATTCACCACAGCAAGACTGGGCGCCGCGTCAACACACAAGGTAGTTACTCTGCATCAGCCAGGCCTCTCCGGAGCAGACTGGGCTTCCAAGGCTTGAGGCGCTAAGGGCCGGCGGTGAAGCCCGGGCCATTTGACCTCAGGCACGTAGGCAGATCGCTGAATTATCTCCAAGCACCTCCGCCTCAATATCACATAACTTCACTGCTGAGTATTTTCGGTTCCACCTGCCAACAGTTCTTCCTGACTTGGCGCTGGCTGGTTACTGCAGACGGACTGTCAGGAAAGGAGGTTTGTGTCTGAAGGGAGGTTTGACAGGTTGTGAGCTGAAGTTTACAGTCGCCTGCTTTAATGGTTGGAAAACGGGACAGAATTTTAGGCCACTGGTTCTTGATAGCAATCAAGGACTTCTGACCAACCAGAACCAGGCAGTCAGGATCCAAAGTCCCCCTCTTGAATGTGATTTAGGTTAATCCACAACTAAAACAATTACATGGATTTATTGTCTATGTATAAACCTAAAATTCTGTTTTAGTTGCTCAACCTCGCAAGGAGGATCAGAGGTTTGTCGAGCTCCAATCCAAAGCTTTCAGTCGTTCACGGTTTGCTTTTCAATTGGCAAAAGCAACAAGACAATTCAGGGGATACAGATCTAAGGTTTATCATTGATACTGCAGGACCAAGAGTTTAATTAGCAAGTTCTCAAGTTCTCAAACTCACAGAAAGCACTGAGGAACTCTCCATAAGCTCTTTCACAATGAAACTGGTGAGTGAAGCAGCTACTTTCAAAGGTGCAATTACTGTACATATTTGCTTCCATTTACATCATTTTAATTTCAACAGTGCCATTTAACCAGGGTTTACTGTGTACAATTAATATGCAGAACCAAAAGTGAGACACTGAACTCCTGATTACTGGAGCCATTTGAACCTTAGACAAGGAAGGTGGTGGAGGAGGTTTTTTTTTTGCTGACACCAGTGTGCAGCAGAGATGGCTAGATAAGTCATGTTTTATATAGAGTACGTGCAGTGGGAAAATGGTTATGATTGGTCAGCTAGATCAAGGCTGATACAGGGTCAGGTTGGCTGACTGCAGCTGAAGTCAGTTTTTAGAATGGCACCGCATTTTCTTTTTTCTACTTGTACTGTACCATAAATCATGCACTTGCTTTGTAACTGAACATTACACAGAGCTGTAAAATAAAACAGGTAGCACTTAATAAGTTATGATGTAGGCCTATAGTCATATGATGTATTGATATTAAGCTCACTCACTTCTTGCTAATTTCTACTAATAAAGAATTTGTCCACGTATTGCATTTTCTTTCGCTTGGCAAGGCATATTTTCAACAAATCATGTCCAACTATCAAGACATTCTGTAGGAACAAAACGTGACAGGAATTCCTCTTGACGTTGCACCTTAAAACTTACAGAAGTGTAACAAGTAAAAACCACAAAACAAAATCAAAATCAGAACTGTCGAACATAATAGATTTGAAATTAAAGTTACGCAAATAACGAATGAACAGAAATGTCAACTTGTGTCTGATTATATCATGTGCTTAAAGAAAATCAAACACACTTGCTTCTCCGTTGGTTTTGTATTTTTATTGAATAAATGATTTTGAAAGGTAATAACAATGTTTAAAACTACATTATCTTCACAGCCATAGCTTACATACTCAGATAACCCTCTTTATATAGTCTTTCAACCCTCCCCAATCTTTACCATTTTTTTCTCCTTTTATTTGCTTTTTGTCTATTTTTTTCTTTTCTTCGATTCTTATTGATAAATGCCCATTTCAAGTCGCGTCACACTAACAGCAATTCAACAGGAAAGGGGGAAGGGTCTAGCTCTACAGGGGGTGGATTTGAAGTTCCCAGTTCGTATTATTCCATCAACATTTTTCAAGTTACTAAAGCAGGAAAAAAAAAATCTTCCAAAAAAGGTTCAAATAAAAAGAAGTGAACGTTGGTATGAGGAGTTACACCAGGCAACCCTCCCAGCCCATCAGGCCACTGCAACGGAAAAAAGTCATTTTGTACAGTGACACGTCTTAGAAGTCAGTGTCTCAAAAATTCTGAACATAGAAAACCACTAAAATAATTTTGAAACTAGATCCAAAATATTCTTTTGAAAAGAATTTATTTTGAAGTACAAAAACAGTCATTTTCTTTTTTTATTGTCTTTTGTTGATGTTTTTTAATAAAAGTTTATAACACAAGTTTATTGAAGTTCTTATTTTATTTGTCATTATCATTATTATTGTTGATTTACTTATTCTTTTTTTTTTTTTTAACTCATCTATCAGTGCGATTGTATACCAGTGCAGCTACTGGGTCCAGAGTAAAGAAAACAGGCTTTTATCTTCTTCTTTTTTTCATCTTTAACTGCATAAAAAATAAGGAAAATCCATCTTTTTTATATAAAGTATAACTGCTGGTCTTAGGGAAAAAAAACATTTAGAAACCCATAAAGCTAGGAGGCACACCATGGGATTTTCATTTTTGTAAATTATAGCAATAATAATACTAGTCATACTAAGAACAATAATAATAATAAACAAAAAACAAGTAACAACAACTTGCAACCATTTTTTTTAAACCATCTATCGCGCCGAGTTTGGCTTCAGAGATAGGCTCAATGAAAAGTCATTGGGAAAAAAAAAAAAAAAAACTTGGGTTGCTCAAGTCAAGACAGTGGAGAAAGATCGCACGAAAGAAAGGAGACGTTAACAACGTTTAGTCCAATTTTTTTTGTTTTTGCAGGGGGTGTCTTTTGGAAGGACAGGAAGCCAGGCCTGGAGAGCAGCATGTGGGCGCGGCCGCTGGCGTCTTTGGTTCAGTCGAACATACGAAGGTAATACGAGCTCGAGCATTCCGGAGGGGAGGAGGGGGTGTGTGAGAATGACTACGTGAGGAATGCCGAGGCTGAACTCTAAACCCTGGTATGGAACTGAAACACTATCTGCTACAACTGACTACCGATGTCGTTCCACGATAATCTCCCGTGAGGTATCGGAAACCGCTTCTCCGCCCGTTTCCGCTCTGCGCGCTGGCCGTCGATAGAAGTTTTCTTTTCGGGGGGGAAAAAAAAAAAAAAAAGGGCTGCCGGAGCCTTAGCGACAGGACGCCAGCTGACAATAACCAATCTGCCTTTTTCTTTCTCTCCCCTAAGAGGTCAAACGATTTGAGCAGCTGAAGGAAAACCGAGGAATGCGCTTAGGGAACCGAAAAAATAAAGACAGCAGCAGCATCCCCCATTTTTCCCCCCAATGAAAAAGGCATCAAGCACTCCTACAGCCGCGGTCTAGCTGATGACGAGTCACACCTGTGCTAAGCTAGGCCATGAGGTCGGGCCACAGTGTGGGGCGTTACCGAGGATTTCGGGGGAGGAAGGCTGTGTGTGACTTCTTGTCCTTTCAAACCTGCAAAGGGTGTTGATTTGCACTGGTAGAAAAAACAAAAACAAAAAAGAAAAACAAAGAAACACAAAACACCTGTTGGAACAGATCTGCATATATCGAAGATAAAAACGACATGTAGGATTTCCTCTCGACATGCAGCTGCTGAGATGCGCCGACGGCCGTGAGAGCAGTACATTCCAGAGCCCCGTGTGATGAGTTTTGCTGCTGGGACTCGTCCTTTCCGTCACGTGTGTTAAAAAGACTATAAGTTGTTCCCATAGGGAATTGATCCCCGAATCACACGTGAGCGCAGAATCTGCAGCGGCGGCTACCGTTCGCGTCCCGTCAGGGTCGGAAGAAGAAGAAGAAATGAAAAAGCGCCGTCGCGACCCGTACCGCAGCCGCACGCCGGAGAGCAAATCTTACATGTAGCATCTCTTTAAGTATGATATGATCGATGAGTCCGCATGACCAGTCACGAGCTGTGACCACCCCAATATGAGGTCCGATAGCACCATATTTGTCTTTTTTTTTTTCTTTTTTTTTTAAATCTCTTCATGGTTAACAAGAGTGTCTAAGCCATAGATCAAGCATATCATGGATAAAACCATAGGTCTCATACTCATACGTACATGCAACTCCCACGCGTTGCATGTGTATACAAAGACATATATGTAAAAGAGCATGGTCAGTTTGGTTTTGCAGCAGATAAATTCAGGTTGTGCTGTGTCGAGCGGGCCAGTGAGGCCGAGGCCGAGCGTTCCCCTCTGAAATGTTGGGTTTTTTTCGATGTAGTGCATGTAGTGCATTTACTGCGAATGCATACATTCCGCTTGAGGCATGAAAGTGTCTTCCCACGGCGTAAACATAGAGGATAACAACACCACAGTGCCAGATGATGCAATGCAGGATGTGTGTGTGAGTGTGTGTGTCTAATGGGGGGCAGGGGCGGGAGAGGAGCGATTAAAAAATAAAAGACTGAGGCTGGGAAGGCGGGGAAGACGTCGGCGAGCAGGCGCGCTGCTGCCAACGGTCCGAGTGGGTGTTGTGGGCGATGGCGTTCAAGTGAGGAAAACCGTCATGCGTCGGGCCTTTTCCTGCACTGTGGTGTCGGGATGGAGCAGGAGGAGAGAGCCTGCCGTGGGATGGAGGAGGCGGAGCGCTCGGCGCCTCGTCTACTGGCCCGCCGTTTCAGAAATCATTCATTTAAGGCAACACAACTTAAAAAATCTGGGTCATTTCGGGGTTTACTGTGGATGGATTGCCAAAAGCCCTTGACGTTTTTGCATAAAGGAAAACAAAACAAAAAAACTAAAAAGCTGTCAGTTAGTAAAGGCTGTTACGAAGAGGGGTGTTTTGTCAAGTAACGAGAACCTCTCAAAAAAAAATGTTTCCAGTCAGCCAAATTAAAGCGTCAACGAGGAAACCGGCGGATACACCTGCTGGATCTGCGCTTCAGACATTCAGGAAATGTAAAATCCCACTAGCCTAGTGTGTGGATATGACTCACAACAACTAATATTTCAATGGGAAATGGCTTCTTAAGTCCTTACAAAGCCCTGGCTTCTTTAGGGTTTTTTCCTTTGATTTTTGCTTGTTTTCCTCCTGCCTTGGGTATTTGTAGACCTTTTGACTGCGAGCCGCTCGGCCCCCCACGCAGACATTCTTCCCCAAGTCACTCCACTGCGACTGCTCTCACCTACCGCCAGACAGCTGACAAAACGGACGACACATCACAACGGCTTCTTGTGCCCCGGACTCGCACACAAAACACACGAGACGGCAAAAAAGAGGGAACGGGAGTTTTCGTGAGCTTCCGACAACTGCGCCTAACCGGCACCATGCACTTTGAAAATGACACAATTACGTTAAGTTACGATCACTATGTTTGTGCGTCGAGTGGCGTCTCTCCATTCAAAATGACAGTTTCTCAACACGCGGTGCGACGAGTGACGGTGGTTAACTTACGATGCGAAAAGGCAAGACGACGTTTTCAACATGACACGAGTGGCGCCCGAGGCCGGCGGCCGAGCTTTGCATTCAGAGGTCCGACACCCCAGGCGTGCTGGAGGTCAGCGAGCAGAATGCAAAACACTTTGAGCCAAAACGACAGGCGGCTTCTTTTTTTTTTTTTTTTTTTTTTTTTTTTGGTTTGCCTTTTTTTTTTTCCTTACAAAGTGTGGAATAAAGAGATTATGGCTTTAAGAAGTTGTAGCACGTTCCTGTCAAAAGACTCCCTGCCAGTAAAACCAACAAACAGCAACATTTAAATGAAAGCTTTTCCCCTCTGATCAGAGGCGGGGGGGAAAACATTAAAAAGAAAAATCAGACCCACTTGCGGCCCGTTTAACATAACAGAGATTCACAAATGACTTGCCCTGACAGGAGTATCCTTAGAAATGGCTTCCTCCACGTTTGCCGTAATTTGAACAAAAGTTGTCGAACAAACAAAACGAGGGAACGTTCACCGTGAGCTCGAGCCAAAGCAAAACTGGCTCCGTAGTTTTTTTTTTGTTTGTTTTTTTGACGACTTCCACCACAAAAAGAACGCACCACTAATACGCAGGTGCTCTAAACTTCTTCTTTTTTTTCCATGTTGGGACTCTTCTCATAAAAATCCAATTCCCAATTTACTCTGTTTAAATCTCAACAGACCGAAAATCTATATCCACACACAAAAATAAAAAGCTGACGCACACACGATTGCGAGCTCAAGAAAGAAAAGGAAAAGCCGCCAGCAGAGGCTGGTCGAAAAGGCATCACAATCCTACCATCTATTCTCTTGAGTATGCAGATCCTAATATGTGGTTCCACCTACAACACTACAAGAACGTGAACAAGGTTTTTAACAACTTCAATAGTCAATCTTTTTCTCTTTTTTTTGTTTTTTTTTTGAGAGGAGTAAGAATAGAGACGACACAGCCTTTGAGAACTGCAGTTGCCTTGCTACATGATATACATATTTGGATACTAAGATAACGAAAAAAAGGGAAAACTAAGAAGGGAGGGTTTTTTTTATAGTAAATGCGAAGGAGCCGCAAAGCCTAAACAATTTAGACGAATCCACCTTAAGAGACTTCCTTCCATCCACAGAATCAAAACACCTCATTAGGTTTGCTCAAAATACACGAGATTAATAAAAATCTAGTACTGGTTTCATCTTCGAAAATTATGAATGAAGGGGGAGGTTATAGATATAGGTATACATAATGCTGCAAAAACTTAACCATCGGCAAAGAAAGAAAGAAACATGGATTTCTTGCCATAATCAAATGATGCTTCATTGCCACCCGTTGCCATGTCAACGCCTGAGACGACCAGCATGGCAACGGAAACTATCATCATAAAATGGTACAGTAGTAAAAATAGCTAGACCAGGTGGGGGCGGGCTCTCCTGGGAAAAGGTCCGCGGAGAGGTCCAATGATTGGTCATGCGGCTCGCTGTCAGGAATAATGGTTGTAGGGTGGTAGAGGGTGCCCGATGCCATTCTGGTAGTGATGGTGCTGGCGGTGGGCGATGTACTCTGCATAACCCATTGTCATCTTCTCGCTACGGTACCTGGGAGCAGGGAAAAGACCGTTAGCGCTAGCAAGGTGCAGTACCGCCGACGTCCACCATGATCCGATACGCTAAACCAAAGGTGGTTCTGCAAATAGCTTTTTTTTTTGTTTAGCAAAGGCTTCACGTGTTAATAGAAGGGAATTTTAAAAATTGTGTTTTGAATTTAAGCTACACAATTACACTGAATCTGAATAATATCCATCTGTTCTTGTGTTTTATATCATAGCTTGCTTCATTAATTTCATTTATTATTTTCTTAAAACGGCAGTTGCATTCTGTTGTTCTCCCGATGTTTTATCGTGATGTATATTTGTATCGTATACATGTTGACATGTGTGCACATATGTACTGTAAACAGATTATTTTGAGAGATGTGGTGATGTGATGTGGTGGGGGAGTTGTGGGGGCTGTGAAAGTTGGAGAGCAGGGTGTTTTGCATATCTTTGTAATGTACTTCTATGTGTCATTTGTATGTGGGACCTCCCGGACAACAAGATGCTGCATCTCAAGGGGCTATCCAAAGTAAATTGAATTGAATTCATCTAAAAGGTCTTCTTCCAATTCATGCATCAGCCTTTTAGTAAAATGGTGCATGTAGCATTTTTGGTTGGAGCATGCCAACCAGGCCACACTGGTACTTTCTCAGATGTCTCCTCTCACTCAAAAGGTTTTTTTGTGGCACAGCAGCAGCAGTTTTTCCCTTCAGTCATCTCATAATTGGTTTGGGGAGGATTTATTTATTTTTATTTTTTATTTTTTTTTTTTTTTTAGCAATTATTTGTTGTGTCATAAATGTGTTGTTCTTAAAGCTGAAAAAAGTAGTAGGGGAAAGTTGTGATACTTCATTATGAGAATGAATCTGATACCAGACACATCTGGTGTCATAGGAATCAATGCTATGGTATCAAACCAAACAACCTGAGTTAGTGCGAGCTGGTTCCTTAGTAAAATCACTGGAGTTTCAGTCCACTTTATACCGCTAGTGTCAAAGCTCAACTTAACTCCAGTGACCTGACACTGACTGACAGTGTGTATTGGATTTGATACGGGTCACTTTGAAGTTTAATGTGGAGCAGCGCTCTTCAGGCCCAACAAACACACTTTGATGTTGAAAATTAAACTTGCTTCTTCTTTCTAAGAAAAGAAAAAAAAAAGGACAAGAGGATGCAGTTCAAAAGGGAGAAGACAAAGAATTCAATCCCATATCAGACTCTATAGCGTTGCCTATGAAAATGACTTTAGGGCTGAGTTCTGATAAGAGAGGGGGATAAAAAGAACTAAGTGACACACGCCCTGAAACAAGCAGGGCTGGATTACATAAAGTGAAGCTATAGAGAGAAAAAACAGATCAAATAAAGAATCAATCAACCACTTAAAGAAAAAAAAGAAAAAAAAAGAAATAGGGGTTCTGTCTTGATTTTGATGGGGGCTCTGTCTAGTGTGTGAATCTCATTGTTTTTCACCACTTCTAGGGTTCTGTTCAACCAATAATCATGCTGGTTATTAGGCTAAGACTCTGGTTTGAATTTACATTGTGTGGGCATGCATTGATGTTAAAGGTATACAGACAGACAGCATGGCTAATGCAGTGTTATCGTTACCTGGTTAACTTAATGGTCTTCCTGAAGTCATTTGTGATGGGAGCTTTGTAACCTCCCTTTCGTAGTAAGGAATCTATGGTTTGAATGTGGTCCCAACCTTGATGGAAACAAAATGAATTTCTCTTTTAATAAGTGTGAAAAGAAATATATTGAGATCCCATACTACAACAAGTGGTCCGTTAAAAGGTCTCACCTTGCTCCTTTGCAACCTCCGGTAGGTAGGTGGCGGTGCGCTTTGATCCTTTTTCATTGAAAAACTCTATCCTAATGCCATGAACACCCACCTGGAATTTACGAGAACCGGACAATGAAATAACCTTCTCTTGACGTTGATGTATAAAAGCCCCTGTGCTAGACCTTTTTCTGACCTTTTTTTAAATTACGTGATTCCAGGAAAGTCGTGGAGATTTAACATTTGTGGAGAGTACTTCACAGTTACACACTTCCAATATTTTACCATTTAACTACATCTGTAGTGTTAAATTTGTAAATTATAGGGTCTTAGACACTAGTGCAGTAACATCTGCTCTCTTAAGACGGAGAACAAGGAATGTGTTTGGGCAAAAAGCGCTCAAAATTCTCCATAAATATCCTTTTCAATAGCAAAGCAGCGTCAGCTACCTCCCAGTCAAGGTAATCCCCAACGTCCTCAAAGTTGGTGAGAAGAGACACTGAGCAGAAGAGGCGAGGCAGCTCATCCCTAGTCATAGGGGGAAAGCGGCTATCTTTAAGGGCACTGTGAGAGAGGAGCACAAAGAAAACACAATTTAAAGACAGAAGGTAAATCATGCAGACAACAGCCAAGACTGAGGAGGCGAAAACATAAAAGGGGCAGTGAGTTTGCAGCCTGGGCTCTGATCATATCACAGGAGCTCAGAGCCTGTGTGCGTGTGCTGCTGCTAGCCTTCACATGTCTGGGGAGCTGAGCCGATCGTCAATTAAAAAAAAAAAAAATACACAGAGGGCTCTTGGTTTACAATATACATTTACAATTTACAAAACACTGCTGCTACCTTATTTACTCTCCAAGCCATGTGACTGCACACTTCATCTTGAAATATCAACAATTCATAATAATCAATTAGCCTTTAAACTAAATAAAAATATAATGAAAGCCCTGTTCAGCAAAGCCTAGCAGTAGCCAAATGGCTGTTAATTCAGCAGACAGATGATCCATTCAGATTCACCAGGGGTCCATCTAAAACCACTTGATGAAGCTACGCAAGAGCTATGTGACTACGTGTCACTGTTCAGTCAGTTGAAACATTCTACTGCAGTGTGCAGATTACAATTAAAATGCATTTTGTGTGACTTAGTGATTTGAGCCATTGGAATAAAGAAACATGCTTGAAAAAAAAAAAACATAAGGAAAAACAATTTCATGTATTTTCAGTCACTGGATGTAACTCGCACAAAGCATAAAGTCACTAACTCTCACAAGTGGCTTTGCTGCAATGCCGTTGCATCTTGCGCCATGTTTTGTTTACATGCATTTCCAGGTTACTTATACGTGGCTGTCAGAGATAAGAGGTAAGAGTGATGTCTCACTCCTTATCCGTTTTTGTTGCCACCTCTTGAGCAATGATTAGTTCGACTTCGCAGAGTTAACAGTAACCATGACGACGTAGCCGACTAATTATCAGCAGTTGAATTCACTGGAAACTCATTCTCTCATTGGTTTCTGTTGACTTCGACTAACTGTCGCAGCCAAAATAACAAATGTCAATTCTATATAATTTTATTCACGCAAAGAGCATCTTGAACCGAGTGCAACAACTGAGCGTGTTTTTAAAAAAAAAGAAGCCCTGAATCATTTTTATTTAAAGCTGAGGTGACAGAACGTATGGTGCCAAGAAGCTAACCAAGTCACTCACCTGGTAAGGGTGTACTCCCTGAGTCCTGAGTGCAAATTCATGGCAGAAAATGTACCTATACAACCCCTCAACCGCTTGTCTCGGCCTATTTTCCATGTGACAAACAGCGGGCTGAAAAACACAGACGAGAGATGGTGTTAGGGCAAACAAAGCAAAACACAAAAGTTTGCACAAGGCACAAAACAGCAACAGTTGTTACTTCCAGTGGATAAAATGACAGCATTCTCAACACCACAATGAAGATGTACCAGGAAAAGTCCAATTTTTAATGGTACTCAGTGAAGGACTTGTCAGCCATTTTCTTTCCTTAAATTGACTTTACACAAGACCCTTATAACAACTTTCAACAACTAATACCTGTGCCAGTACTCCAAGTGCCATCTGCATCACCACTGTCACATGACTGTGCCAAGGTTACCATACGGTAAACAGCAGCAAGATGTTCATTTGCACTTTATTCTCAAATGCCCGTCAAGAGTCCCTCTGTCAAACTCCTCAAAAGCCGCTGAGAAACTCCAGACCATGATTTTTGCAAATTAGTGGGCACCAATCTAATCTTAAAGACATTGATTAGATTATAATTTGCAGGGACAGTTCCATATTAAGACACTAGATTGCATTTACTGAGACATCTGGCTTTTTTCAAACCTCCCTTTACTGTAAGGTCTACCCATAATGTTGAAAGAGCAACTTTGGGGACTTGAGGCCTTCCTTCTACCCATTTCTTTTCATGTCGACAATAAATAGAAATAAACAAATAGACTTTTTTCTGAAAATCATAAAACTTTATTTTGTCATTGCTTTGTTACATACAAAATCATCCTTTTTATAAAATTCTGTTGGCTACAAAAGACAACACAAAAACTAAACTGAATGTTGACAGCAAAAGACATATTTGGCAGAAAACATAACAAAAAATGTTAGCTGGTCCTCTGCTTTCCAACTGTTGTTAGTTACATACATTTGGCATTATGTTATGTTCATACAATGTTTTGCTGACAAAGCTATTACTGAACAAGTACACTAATGGTGATCATCAAGTTATAAGATAACAAATGAGCAGAAATGACTGACTTCACTGGCTAAATTAGTACAGTCATGCTTACATACCTCTGCTTGGGCCCGCTTACTACTGTCGTCCAGTTGCTCTTTTTGATGCCAGAATAAAATGAGTTGATAATATATTGAAGATGTGACATTTGTGTTATCAAACATCAAAGCCAGGAGAACCTGAACAATCCCAAACTTGTTTTTATTATGGCTTCCCCATTTTGAGTGAGAACTGTACGTTGCACTGTCAAGCGGTCTATGCACTCGGCCTGTTTGTTTTTTAAAGTAATTTGGTGACAAAAAAAACTATAAAACCTCAAGGCCTAAAAGCAATATTAACTAGGTTATCTTAAAAATCAAATTATTATTTACAGTACTGTTACCAGGATTGGCCAATAATTCCAGTAAAACAAAATACGTGATTCCTGAGTCACAAGTGGAATGTTGTTACATGAAATGTGATGCATTCCAAGATGCAACTTCCAACTTCTCAGTTAAATGGAATGTCTCGCTGGTAACCCTGAAGCAGTCTCGTCCATGGTACAAAGTGCACAGTATGTTATGATTTTAACAAACAAACAAAAAAAGTGGCAAACAAGCACATTTACAAATGTCTAGAGGTTTGAATTTCTGTGTCTAGCACATCAGTACTGCAAGGCCCTGGACTGAACTGTTTACTAGCTTGGCAGAGCTGTGTGTCAATGTCAAATGTAGCATTTGTTTCAAAGATGATAATTCAAACTGACAATGCCCTCAAGTGAAGGACGTGTCAAGGATGCCACATATCATACTGCCTAAGACCAGTAGCACTAATGTGCATTGGTCTACTACATTCCCAGTCATTTGTCTATTGGTATAGCTCAACTTTGTTGTTGTTTTTTTCATGGTGGTGAGGTCTAATCTCTTATCCTGAAGGGCCGCCAAAGAGAAGATCAATTTCAGTTTAGATTAGCGTTTACCTATGCAGGAGAGCTTTAGTATAGAGGTTTAAATATGCTCACACAAACCAATATGGCAAGGAGAAAATATAAATATGTTGAAATTCATTTAAAACAGCTTCATAAGACATATGTTTTTGTTTTTAATAATGACAAAACATGCTTTGTGTCTTGGCTAAAGAATTTTCCAAAATTAACAGTGACATGAACAAGTAGTCTACCTCTTTGTTCATCTTGGGGAAGATTGCACAGACAGTTTCAAAGTGCTAACAACACTACTATTGTTGTTGCAAATTCCTGAATCCGCAATAATTAAGTGACATTAAGTCAACAGAAAATTAAGAAACAAACTAAAACTGAAACCAGTAATACTGCTGGGTCAGTTTCACAAGGAAATGTATCCCAGTTTAACAGTAGGGGATCAACAAGTGATGAAACAAAAACCTTTGTGAAACCAGAGAATACGTTACTTTAACTTAAAAATAACAATAATAATAATAATAATAAGTAAAACAAAAGTAAAAAATAATACACACATAATCAATGACCGAAACAGTTGTAACCCAAGTGCAGAAGCAACCGTTTAAAATTAAACGTGATTTTTGTTCGAGCTTTTACACAACTAAGAATTTTGTTAAACGTGCTCGTGATTAAAAAGCTTATGACTTAGCACACAGCATTTTCTTTGTTGGCTGACGCTAAAGCCTCTATTTCCTTCATTTTAATACATTCATTCGATTGTGTTTTAAACTCAAGGGTGTAACCAAAACTATCAAGTAACCTGCCTTGCCATCGAACTGTGAGACCAGAGGTACTTCTTACAACATACCTTTAAATTAATTACCACAAGCTCATTAGTACCCAGTTACAAAGCTAATGTAGCTCAAAGCTAACAAAGCTAAACCCAGCATATCTAAGAAAAGTAGCCGGTGGCAACTTCGAACACATTTAGCGAACTAAGAATCGTTTATTGCGGAACAGTTTTCAATTATTTTAATGTGAAGTCCTGACTGACAAGCAACCATTGTTGCACCAAATAAACGCTGTTATCTGGCTTGTTCCACCCAGTCTGTTAGCTTAACGTCAACTAGCATTAGCAATAGGCTAACGGCTTTAGCTAACGTTAACCTGTGTTAAGAGTTTGAAAACGGTAATAGCAAATTGTTGTTTCACTGAGACAACAATGGGGAATCAAAATATGAGTAGGTTGTGTGATCCAGCTGGATAACACGGCTTGACAAGCCAAGAAACTACCCTTTATTCTCAAGGCGACGATAGTGACAGCTTAATTATGCTAAAGGCCAGTGGAATCTCTCTGTAACAAGGCCCAAATTCCAACTTCGGCGAAATTAAGGTATGATCCGAAGCTTTTTAACGTCTTAATTTGTCGCACTGAAACGTTGCTTTTAAATGACAAGTGGTGACACTGTGCGCTGAAGCAGAAATCTCACGTATGGCAGCAATTTCTGTCGCTCCAGTCAATAACAAGTGGTGAATGGATGCATCAATGAGCTTTGACATACAACAGAACAAACAAAAAGACAAGAAATACTCACTAGGGATCATTTGTAAACCTGGGTGTTCTCGGAGGTTGGTATCCATAAAGATGGCAATAAAGCACGTCAAAACAGAAGCAGCACATCTCCGCTGAGACGACCATTTTTCTGCCTCCACTTCCCGAACCGGGTCCCGAGCTAAGATTCGGGGAGAGGCCGGATGAGGAGTAACCGGCCGGGGCTGGGGACAGAGCGTTAGTTCCGCTGCTACCACTACTACTACTGCTGCTGCCGCCGCTAACGTTACCCCCAGGTCCCCCCAGGCCGTTGGCTCTGCTAACGTTCCCAGCCGCTGCCACAGTCGCGGAGGAGCCAATCCCCAACTCCGAGCCGCAATGTCCGGTTCCTGCCACCCCGCTTCCCGCCCCCACCCCGCCGGGACCCCCCGACCCGGGAGATCCCGACAGTTTCTGCTTCTTCACCCCGCAGCACCCGGCCGCCATCTTGGAACAATCTGCACCGACACACCGCTTCCGACCCATAACCGTCACCGCGGGAAGGGTGGGGGGGACGCCGACCAGACGTAGAAATCCCACTGCGTTGATACGTACAACTGGCAATACTCCACTTTCACGCTTTTCTTCCCCCCCTTCTTTTTTAATGTCGGACGACGAAACAAGCGAATACGATGAGAAGACTGCAATGTCACCCTAGCGTTGCCTTTAAAGAAAAATGCGTGACTTCGCTACGCAAGACCCATTGCTGGATAAGTGCTATTTTTCCACGAGTAAGCGCACTCGAGTCCAGCTTCTTCTTTTTTTCCCCTTTTTTTTTAAAATAGGGCTTTCCCCGTGCAACGCCGATAACGTCAAGTCCGGGACGATTAACAGTAATGACAATCACCCCCTCGCCTCTAACGCGACACCATCCGAATCAGAGGCGAGCTCAAGTCAGGTCCCCCATAAAACGCACAAGTTGAGGGATTTGCACCGAGTCCGAGCAGGCCGCAGATGACAGCAGTCAGGCGGTCCAGATGTAAAGCCGACAGCCGGTGCGCCGTAGCCCCGCAGCGCACCTCTCCGAGTGTGGAAGCCGGCAGCCGGAGTACGCAGGACCCATAAAGCTTCAGCACGAATTGCGCACAATGCCTCGGCCAGCGTCGCCTCTCATTGCACCAGCCCCGTTTCGGCACTGCCTCACGAACTTCTAATTACACAACAGGCCCAGTTTGTTGGAATTCCAGACGCTGGGTGATACAACGCAGAGTAAAATGGCATCGGACAATGCGGGGTTGGCATGGCACGGCGAAACGCGTCAGCTCTCCCGAGTCACATCAGCAGCGTTAGCCCACAATTTGCCACCTGCATGATGATGTTGATGAGATGATCTGCTCTTAGATGTACGATAAGCAATCCCACGTCAAAGGCAGAGTTGAAAGTTTTCACTGTTGGATTGTTCGGAGGCTGTCATCCGTTTATGGGGGTACAGATAAAAGCGCATTCTAAGCTGCGAGCGGTAATAAATCCTCCGCTTCTGTTGGTAACTGTCGCTCCCGCACCCGGTTCTCAGCTGCTACCATTCAGTGCTGTTCGGGTAGAAAAAAAAAAGATCCTGTGATCAGGTCTGTGGGCATCGGTGTCGTCGGCGCTCCACAAAGCGGATTCAGAAAGAGGGCTTGCGCACAGTTCGGTGCACATTCTGCGTAGGTTCTGGTTGGGGGGGGGGGATCGAATTTGCAATTCAGAGGAAATCGTCGCCGAGGAGGCATGCGCAAGCACGGCGATCAAGTCATGAGTGCGCGTCTGCGCGCGCGCATGGAGGACAGTATCTCTATTGCAAATCTGTTAAAGGCGTCGGTGCACAAAGGCTGGACTCATCTTTGGTTTTATAACGGTCCTATACTTGAAAAAAAACAAAAAAAACAACAACAACCGTCTCCTTTTTTGCCAACGTGTTTCCATCATGAGGATTTTTTAAACAGAACCGTTCCACTTTTATCTGTAATGTAATACAGAACATGACAGCTCATTTGCACGAGCATGCAATGAGCATCAGCAGTTCTTTAAATAAAGTGTCTGTCCTCAAATTCTGACATCACGACCTCAATGCATCATGCGGTTCATGTCCAAAACTTGGTTGACTGAGTGAGTGTGCGTGCACCGTTATCCAAATGCCATTCATTGATATATGCGGTAGGCTTGTATGCTATCCAGGCCCTGACTCATAACTCCAGAAAGTGAAGCCAGGCCTGCGTATGTGAAACAAGGCCTGAGTGGATGGCAGTGAAGACATGATGTCCAAATGCTAAATAAAACATTAATCAAAGACATTACTGAAATACTTGCATGATGATGTGTGGATTTGCAGTCATGGCAGGTCAATGCCTCATTAACTGGAGCAAGTTGTTTTTCTAGACATTTTTATTTTTTTGTGAATACAGCCTCATGTTGAAGTGCACAGTTTCCGATGTTTCGTCATTGCTCAATTTTCTGTCAAATCAAAGCATATTATTTGCTATTATGGTCCGAGCCAGAGCATTTAGCTGTGACTCACTGCCTGCCATTGCCATAAAGTGTTCCATGTCTGACTCAGCAGAAGGCTTCAAGCACAAGTCTCACCAGTATTAACTTAAAATGACCAAGTATGTTTAGATTAATCGATAGTACAATTCTGATTATTACACACTGTGACATTTTATATTATTTTAAATTTATATTCATAAATATAATGTGTTTTTGTTGATAGTATTAAGGGTTTGAAATCACTTTCTTCCCTACAAAGGTAACGTGTGATATTTTGGCGTGTCATTAGTTCCACATGATTAATATCTGGATGCTCAAAAAGAAATTATATAATTTTTAACACAGTGTCTTCAATGAGTTATCTCAAAAGTTCTATATATACACTTTTATATTACACATCATCATCACTTTATACCTTCTGAGAAAGAGTACAGAGTAATTTTGACTTGGATTTGCAATTTGCAAGAAAATTTTCTTGATCCTGCAACAGCATTCAGTGAGTGACCTGGAAAGGGTTAACTCTGATTTCAGTTATTATCGTTGTGTTGCATTGACAATGTGAAATCTCAGCAGTGCATTCAGCTTAGCAGAGCATAAAGCTCATATGGTTTAGAGCAGCTGTATCCTTTTCAATATCCCATTCTTGCAACCGATGGATTTTAGGTCGGGGTGATGTCATTGCAGTGCAATTCACCACAGATTAGCTTTCATAAACAGGAGCAGGGACAACAGGGTGAATTTTCTTCTGCCCCATTTTACTCCCACAGCACACAAGTAAACATTTCAGAGTCAGGATTAGATTGGAGAGACTATTTGGTTTCAATTAAAGAAATACTGTCAGCCCTCTAAACAGTTGAATAAAGATCCGCACCATCGCCATTTTGCAAATGTATTTGGAAAGAATAGCCTGTTCTGTTCAATTCATTTCCGGTCTATTCTATCTGTGGCTGCAGAGACAATTTGGTGTGTTGTGAATGAAGCTTGGGATGGAATCTTTCCACAGCACCAGCAGGATTCATTCTCCTCTAAACTACATTCAGCTGCATAAAAGAAAACACAATTTTCAGTGAAACTTTACAGCTGTTTTTTGGGGGGATTAAGGAAGAAAGAATAACACAACATGCACATTTTTATTTACCGGTATCTGACAAATTCTAATGTAACGCCATAGCAACAGTATAAAAACTGTTTTTCAATGTGTGATGGACATTTTACTGCAACATTTTGCAGTGTGATGTAAATACTGCCACATACCTGCGAAAGACATCATCTTTCAACTAATTTATCAAATGACAGGGTATGGTGGAGGCTGAACTACACTGTGAGTGTGTGTGCCTCTGTGTAAAAGAGGTCCATCATTGTTGTCACAGATAAAGGTCATGGACAGCAAAAGACCCAATTACGACAACACTGTGAGTGCCCTTTTCTCCTTTTTCGTGTTCTAACTCATCTGGTATATTTTAAAACACAACAGTGAAAACATACAAGAGGTCATTTTGGTGCCTTGTGTCTATTTTGGGGGCCGGGGGCAGGTAGGGGAGTGATATTGAAATGTAAATTAAGCTGAAGCACATTTAACTACGATGTCCATATTCTCACTTTATTGCCTTTTTTGCCCTCTCGTTCCAGCAGAAATCTTTTCATCACTTTATCTGGACTCAGCTGTTTCCGCCCCTGGCACCCAGAGTAATGACCTTTCTCTTCCAGCCAGAACAGAGGAGTCACTCCACTTTTTCCATTGTGGGCTGAAAACTCATCTCATCAAGAGGGATGTCATGTCACCCTCTCAGCTTCCTGTCCGTCGTGTCTTCAGCCTTTAGCTGTACCCCAGGTGAAAAAGAATTCTCTGCTGAGCTTTAATTTCCTGGACTTGGCATGACCATCAACACAATTACTGAGTCACACACTACAGGGCACAGAGGGCTGAATGACTTTGATGCTTATTCACTTTGTTCTGGCTCTCCCCTTTGTTTTATGGTCGTTGTTTGAATGTTTGTTTAATATTAGTCATCCAGGAATTAACCCCAGGTTTTCTCATTCTCCAAATACTGGCTCCTGGTATAAAAATGAGAATTACTAAAATAAAAACATAAGATCCTCTGTCAAGAAAGACAATAGAATGGAATAAATATTCATTTATTGGAGAGATCGCAATACATACTTTACGGTTTCAGAGGAAAGGAGCTATTTGAGCAGACATTTTTACAGTATAGAATTTACCAACTCTCACAATCATTTAGCCATCTGGGTCGGCGTCGCTTGTGCTCATCTCCATTCTCTGATATGATTTAGCAGTCCCAAAAATTAAACATATGCTGGAAATAAATTTATCAATTAAACTAGCCTTATCATTATTCTGAATGGTCCCGAAAGTAAAAATATCCACATTTTTAAACGCTGCTATTGTGTGTTTTTATTTTGTCCTGCAGAGGTCAGTATGCTGCCGACTCGCTTGAGGTCTACCATTAAATCTGGGGTAGAAGAAGTAGTAGGAGGGGCTCCGTGTTTGAAAGTGGCGGGTAGGAGCGACCATTGACTGTTCAATTCAAAGACTTGTCTTATATGTAGTAGCAAAGGTTCGCGGCGGCGGGACAATTCGAAGTCAAACTAGTCGCCCCACCCGTAATCGGCAGAGTCACCGAATGCAGTTTTTGTCACAATTAAACTCGGATAACGTCGCTTTCCGGAGGAATCACAAGAGGTAACGTTCACGTCACCGTGTTGCTATTAGTACAGCTAGCTAGACATAAGTGACGAATAACTTTGGCAAAGTTCACCCTCATTATCGTTCTCCTGCTTCATTAAAGAGCGACAACTGAAGTTTGTCATTCCAATCATTGTCACTGCGATTGCCTTGCAAACACCATGTCTCATTTAAAAGACGCTTTGAATTGAGGACGCGACAAGACTACAAGCTCATAATTGAAGCTTTGTAGAAGGGAGGTTGGCTGCAGGCTGTGACGTCATTTTCAGTTGAGTCCCAAGGCTGCTCCATAACAAGTGAACAACAAATGCCTTGCAACTCACGAGAACACCCAAACCTATTTTTACTGAGACTTGTGATCAGTTTCTAAATTCCTCATAAGAGGCCAACACGTATTGTTGACAGTTCAAGTGAGCCTCCTTTCATTATAAAACGGAGGGCAGTTTTGTATGTAGTTTGTAGGAAATGACTGGCATTGTGTCCCAGATGCTTTAAAAATCATTTAACAAATGGAGAGAATATTTCATAAATCTTTTTAAATCTTCCCACCAGAAGTCATTGAATGTTTCACACAGGACAGATGCGTTTTTAATGCATCTGTTGTCGTTATTAAATTTGAATTGTGTCCCTGTGTATATTTTCATTTAGTTGATTGATCAGTTTTGTGTTCTCTAGACTGTCAAGATGACAACAGTTGTCAAGAACCTCAGCTGTTTTTCCTTCCGAGTAGGGAAAATGTTGTGTTTTTGGTGTGATGATCCCCCTCTGTCGGCAGGAACAACTTCCATCATGACACATGAGGATGACAAGGTGATCCCTGTGCGGGTTGCCTTGAGGTGCCGCCCACTGGTGCCTAAAGAAATCAATGAGGGTTGTCAGTGTTGTCTCACCTTTGTGCCAAGAGAACCTCAGGTCTGTACTGATATGTTATAATAAGTGAATTCATTTTTAAAATTGTATGCAGCTGCATTAAACAGCATTTGGAACATCTTTTCCATCCCACAGGTAATTGTCGGCTCTGAGAAAGCTTTCACCTATGATTTTGTGTTTGATCCCACTGCTGAACAAGAGGAAGTTTTCACCACAGCTGTTTCTTCTTTACTGAATGGACTTTTTAAAGGTAGCTAAAAAAAAACAAAAAAAGTCTGAGATATAAATGTTCTAAAATATCTTTAACTTTTCTTCATCATTCACCTGTACTCAAAATATGTATTTGCTTCCCTGTTCATTAGGCTACAATGCTACAGTTCTTGCATATGGACAGACCGGATCGGGGAAGACCTTTTCCATGGGAGGAGCGTACACATCAGCGCAAGAAAATGATCCATCAGTTGGAGTTATTCCAAGAGTGATCAGAAGGATCTTTGAGGAGAAGGACAAGATGACCGATGGTGAATTATTTCTGTCAGTGTCTTACCTGGAGGTTAGTGGACACCTGAACATTTGTTTCCTCATATCCAGCAGATGTAATTTGGCTGATGACAGACTTTAAACAACGCCCCATTTTCTGATGATAGATCTACAATGAAGATATCCTGGACTTGCTGTGTTCATCCAAGGATAAACCTGCTCTCAGCATTCGTGAAGATCCAAAAGAGGGAATCAAGGTCTGGAACTGAAGTTGTTTTTCTTTGTAGTCGTGTCCAGAAAAATGCAACGGTATATTTTATATTGAATATCTTTTCTCTTTTTTCGGCCAGATTGTGGGATTAACTGAAAGGCAGGTGCTCACTGCTTGTGAGATGGTTGGTTGCCTGGAGCTCGGAAATTCTGCACGCACTGTCGGCTCCACGGCGATGAATGCCGCTTCGTCGCGCTCACACGCCATCTTCACTGTCACTCTGGAGCAACGCAAAGGGACAGACAAGTCCGTCTTTTATCTTTCTTTGTTTTAATAGCATAATTCACAAAACAACAACGGTGATCTGATGGTTAAATGTTTGTAAAATCTCAAATTTTAGGGTCGACTCCATTGTTTCTAAATTTCATCTTGTGGATCTGGCGGGTTCAGAGAGGCAAAAGAAAACCAAGGCAGAGGGAGATCGTCTAAAGGAAGGTAAAGTCAGTGTGCTTCTCTGTGTGTGTGTGTGTGTGTGTGTGTGTGTGTGTGTGTGTGTGTGTGTGTGTGTGTGTGTGTGTGTGTGTGTGTGTGTGTGTGTGTGTGTGTGTGTGTGTGTGTGTGTGTGTGTGTGTGTTGCTGCCAGTCTCTCGGTTTTATAATTCCCAGTGAAATAAAGCTTTCTTCTTCACATCTGTGGTTATAGTCTGCACTAGAAAAAGTTTGATCAGAGCCATTTGGTTTCCTCTACAGGCATCAGCATCAATCGCGGCCTTTTGTCGTTGGGTAATGTGATCAGTGCCCTTGGGGATGAAAGCAAGAAAAATACTTTTGTTCCGTACAGAGACTCCAAGCTCACACGCCTACTGCAAGGTAAGCTGGGATGCAAATGTTGAAAATTGCCATTTGCTCAGGCTTGGGCACCATTCCTACTCTGAAGAATGATGATTATCATCATTCAACAAGCTAATACAGATAATATTTGCCTTTTTGCCCTTTTTGCTCTTATGCCAATTGATTGATTCATTCTCTATTGACTCCCATCACTGTCGCTCCAGTGGCTTATTTCCCTCATCCTTACAAAACTTTTGTGTTTTGTCTCATCAGACTCTTTGGGTGGCAACAGCCACACTTTGATGATTGCGTGCGTCAGCCCTGCAGACTCCAACATGGAGGAGACCATCAACACACTGCGCTACGCTGACAGAGCTCGCAAGATTAAAAACAAACCCATAGTCAACGTGGACCCAAGAGCAGCAGAACTGAGCAGTCTCAGAAAACAGGTGAGGTATATTATTATGTAACAAAGAAATGGATAATTGTTTGTACCTTTTTATTAATCAGCTTCTATTTATCTACTGTAATGTAGGGAAACCCCCAACATGAATAGTTGCTAAGTATGTGCACTCTGTAATTCATCTGCATTTAAATGTCCGACTGGTTTCCTGGTTTAGGTTCAGGAGCTGCAGGTGATGCTGCTTCATGCCCGCGGAGGTGTCGCCCCAGTGCTCTCTGGGTAAGACGGCCGTTTACCACTACGCCATTTTCCTCCACAGCACAAGATGGAGGAATTCCAAATCGCCAATTAGAAAGACAAAGGAACTCAACGGTCGCTCTGTCCCTCTGCTGCAGGCCGGAGTCAACAGAGAAAGTTGCTCAGCTGGTGGAGAGGAACCGCGCTCTGCAGGACGAGAACAGTAAGCTGAGCAGGGAGCTGAGTGAGGCAGCCGGACAAACAGCCTTCATGTTTGAGAAGATCATATTGGTAAGCGACAGCTAAACACTCATCCACTGTAAGTGAGAGTGTATTCATGCATAGAGCCAAAACTGCTTCAATAAAAACAAATGCAACTAATACATTTTATTATTTTCTTTCATTTTACCCATCATTGGTTTTTGTCTCGCAATACTCGTAATATTGCTGTGCTTCCCAGTCGGAGCAGGCCAATGAGAAACTTCAGAATAAACTGGAGCAACTTCAGCACCATGCAGCGTGAGTTGAGAAAGACCGGCGCCACCTGGAGTTCAGGATGGGCTACAAAGAGGACAAATCATACTCGCTCATACTCTCTGACTCTTCATTGATGAGCAATGACACACTGATTGCGTGACGTCACTGTTTATGTTTCAGATGTACGTTGGATCTTCAGAAACTGATGGAGACACTAGAGGATCAGGAGATGAAAGACAATGTTGAGGTGATGAGGAACCTGCAAGAGGTCATCTTGGAGCTCAAGGTACACAGTGCGGGGCTACAGCCGCTCATTGGCAGGATGAACGGTGGTAAAGGCACCAGTGTAGTGTTAGAGCTTGCCTTACGCTAATCCTTGTAGTCAGTATTTTTCAACAGTCCTCCCCTTTTTATTTGTGCACTCTAGTCCTAAGCTCTGAATCATCATTGTAAAATCTTGTTTTTGCTCAGAGCGAAAGTGCCGGCATTGCTGCCTCCATCGACGCTATGGCTGCAGGAGAGGAAGGACCTGAGATGTTGGAGAGCATGAGTAAAAATCCCTCAGATGACTCTCAATCAGTGAGTTGGAGAACTTGTTCCATTGTGGTTTTTGCTTCATTTAGCACATAATAATAAAAAAACTTTTCCCACATTTTCTGATGGGCTACAGTCATTAAGTCTTTGATTTCCTCTCTCACAAACAAGGATATCAGCAAGGAGTCCCCAGAGGCTTTCACTACCCATCATGCACTGCGACAGGCACAGCTTTCCAAGGAGCTGATAGAGTTGAACAAAGTATTGCTTTTGAAAGAAGCCTTTGTGAAGAAAATGTGTCAGAATGACACCCACTTGGAGCCATTGCAGTCAGAAAGCCAGGTAAGAGTTGTTTGTATTGCCTTTCTTTAAAGAAAAAAAAAATTATTCAAATGCAAAATTTTTCATTTTAATTTTACATTAGCAATGAAAATGGATTAGATATATGTTTTTGATCAGTTTTGGTAATAATTGTCTAGAGGTTTTTGCTCAAATGCCTATTGTGTGAAAGTCTGGCTGAGAAAATACCTGCAGTTACAGGTTTGCTTTAGAGATCTATGCTGTGGATGCCTAGTGTTTTAGTTTGTTATTTTGGGATGTGAGAATTTGCCAAAACTCACAATCATGCTTTTATCTTTATATCCGACAGAAAAGCATACATGACCTCCAGTCAGCTGTGGATTCCCTGCAGAAAGAGAAGGAGGATCTGGTTTTGGCTCTTCAGTCCGCAAAGAAAGACACCAACCAGGCCAAGTATGAGCTTCATGTGAACTCTGGATCATCATTATTAATATTATTATTTTCTTTTTTTCTTTTTTCTTTTACATTGTCCACTGCCTGCTACTGTTTTACTGACACCCTCTACCTGGCTTTAGGCTCAGTGAGCAGCGCAGGAAGAGGCTGCATGAACTTGAGGGACAGCTGGTGGAGATGAAGAAGAAACTCGTTGAGCAGTCCAAACTTGTGAAGCTCAAAGAGTCGTCCGATCAGAAGGTTGGCAAACTCATGCATGAGATCCAGGTGAGCAGCGACTTTCTTCAATGTTGTCCCATGAAAGGAAGAGTGTGTTGTGTGAGAGCGAGAGTAATAACACTTTCAACACATTTCCTTCAACTCTAAAAATGTTATTTTTGTCTCAACTTTGCAGAGTGTTACTGTAACGTAAACTTAATTTCCTATTTGACTGCGTATTAGCTGTATAATAACAGAAGTAGCTCTTTATGGTCATATAGGTTTTCCATCAGTATCAACTGAGTGAATACTCTCACAGTGTCAAATGTTTCATAAACTAATGTTAAACAATGCTTTTTAAGTTGTTCACTTATATTATATTCCTTGAATCTTTATTTTTTATTTGATAGGAAATTAATGTTTATTACCTCAGATATACTATTTGTACCACAATGAACAAATATAATGACTGTCTACTAAGAATTGAATATTGTATGTAAGAGTGTAGTTTGTTTTGTGTACTGACATTCATACTAGTTTCTAAAACTGGAAACCATAGATTCCAACAATTTACGCCTTGATGCCAATGTTTTCCCAGGCCATGAAGGTCCAGCGTAAAAACCTGATGAAGCAAATGAGGGACGACTCTGAAAAATTCAGAAGCTGGAAAAGCAAGAAGGACCGAGAGGTGCTTCAGCTGAAGGAGAAGGTGTGTGCGCTGCTGGACAGTTTCCTGCATATTTAGATCAGTTTACTTTAGCAGAGGGTTTAACACTTGCTTTTACTTTTTGTTTGCCTAATATTCTAAACACTGCTTATCTTTTATCTGTTGAACAGGACCGCAAACGTCAGTACGAGCTGCTGAAACTGGAGAGGGACTTTGAGAAACAAGCCAATGTCCTGCGGCGTAAAACCGAGGAGGTGAGCTGCTCTGATCTGCTCGTCAAACTTAATGAACACAAGAACTGAAACCAACAGAAGTGTTTCATATTTTGAACGTCCCATTCATATGTCACATCTTTTTTCATCAAGCCCTCCAGCTGTGGAAACTCACACAAATAATGGTCCAAAACCCATGTGGATCTCCAGAAAACAACATACTTAGCCCTCTGTTTACAGCCTTCTGCAAAAAACACCTGCTTTTAGCCCCCTGCAGGAAGGCAACTACATCACTTCAGAGTTTTTTTGTGAAGAATCTGTTCATTATAACCTTAAATTAACTCAGAGTAATACTCAGCTGTGTGACAGAGTTCTACCACAAAACACACATGTGTGACACTATGATAAATGATGCAGCCAGAAAAGCAGCTCATCAGCAAACAACAAATGTCTTCCCAGGCTGCAGCTGCAAACAAACGACTGAAAGACGCACTGCAGAAGAGGAGCGAGGTGGCGGAGAAGCGTAAAGACGTCCAAAAAAGAGGAATGGAGAGTGTTGCTACAAGAGTCAAGGTGATCAATCTTTGTTTTCAAGAGCTTCTCTGTGGCTCCCGCAGCCAGGCAGTCGATTGCGTTTCACAGGCTGCTTTACGCATCTTGGCCAGCTCTGTGTTTTTTCATGCTCTAATTATCATGGGGTTGCCAGACCTGGCTTCTGAACGAAGTGGAGGTGATGGTCAGCACAGAGGAGGCCCGGCGCCACCTCAACGACCTGCTGGAGGAGAGAAAGATGTTGGCTCAGGAAGTCAACAACCTCAAGCAGCAGATGGAGGCCGGAGATCGACCGGCTGCCAAAATCAGGGTGAGCCGTGTATTCAGGCTGATGGAGATGTGCGCTGGACTTCAGAAAAGAAATGAAGACCTCTGCAAATGACTAACTTCTTTTCGCCGTTGTGTGATCCACGCAGCGTCGCACTCTCATCATATCTGAGCTGGAGAGCCACGCGGCGCTGGAGACGCCTCTGAGCAAGCAGGTGGAGAACCTGGAGACGGAGATGGGCCTCAGGTGAGTCCCACAAAGCAGCGGAACCGCTCCCTCAAAGCGACGGTTGGTCAATGGAAATAAAGAATCATCTTCATGGTGACACCCAGAGATTTAGATGTTATCATCAGACACCAAACTCTTCTCAGTTGCTGCGTTTCCATGACCCCTAGAATTGCGCAAACCCTAAATATTGCAATAAAAAAACTGGTCATGGAAACACCTAAACTTCAAAAAAGCTCTCAAATATCACTAAAAGGTTTTTTCACTCATGAGGTGATTTTTCAGACATATCGATATAGAGGGATATCGCAACAGTCATGGAAACACTTTTTCATTTCTATACATCAGCGGACGTGACGTACGGTCACACCCTTCAATGGAAACACCTGCAAATCGCAATTGTACTTTGTCAAAATTTTAGACCTATTGCATTTTATTTTGCAAATAACTCATGGAAACACAGCTACTGAAGTCTCAATGGTGACACTGAGGGATGATATTGATGTTTGTCTTGCAAGGCTTCATTTCATTATTTCACAGACTCACATATGGCAAAAAAAACAAAAAACTCGGAGCAGGCCAGTCGTTCCCTGACTGCTGAGCAACACTCCAGTGCAGATTATAGCCCTGCTGTGAGCCACAGTGCACCCTGATGTTTAACCACTTTACCTCAAAGTCAGAGGAAAATAGACAAAAGCTGCATGAGCTCCGCTTTGTTCCTCTGTAATGAGGAAATGTTCAGCTCCACGCTGCAGCCGCCACCATTCTTTCCAACTCTGCAGTAGCTTCCTGTTTTGTGTGTGTGTGTGTGTGTGTGCAGAATCCTGGCTGAAGCCTGCGTCCTTGTTTTCTCAAAGGATGTTTGTTCACGTCAAAACTGAGTTCAGTGAAGGAATAATTTGGAGGATATGAAGTTGCCTCTGCAGCAAATCCACGGTGCTCCAGCGGCCTTGTAAGGTTCACGTCTCCTAACCTTAAGCTTCTTGTTCTTGTTGTTTTTGTGGACAGGAACGCCCAGATCGCTGACCTCCAGCAGAAGGTCCTCGTCGCAGACAGCGAGAGCCGTCTCAAGCAGCGCATCGACGGACTGGCAAGCATCATCGACGCCAAGTGTGCTGTGAAGGTCCTGATGGCCGAGGTGAGAACACCATCGAAACCAACGCCCCCAGCCGCTGGTTCGTCTTCGTGTCGCTGGTTTTCAGAACGGCTCTTGTTTTCCACGGCTTCCAGCTGGTGTCTGCTAAAACCGCCAGCGCCCGGCTGGAGAGCGACATCAAACAGGAGAGAGGAACCTCGCAAGATCTGAGGAAGATGCTGGCAGATGAAAGAAACGTGATGTCGACCATGGACATGGAGCACCAGCAGCAGTTGGTGGAACTGGAGCAGAGGCATCAGGAGAAGGTTCGAAATGATTTTACCTTTCTACCACCATTCACTGGCTGGTGTGGACTGAAATCTTTCATTTTACTCATTTTTGTTTTCTTTTTCTTTGCCCTCTCGATCCTCTTGCGCAGGTCCACTACTTCCTGAACCAGCTGCAGAGCAGAGCGGAGTCTGATGAGGCAAAGCAGAAAGATGAAGGGCATTTAGAGGACACAGAGCTTCAGCAGCACCTTAAAGTACAGGTTGGTTTCCAACTGCCCCGTCGGCCGCCGCTGCTGAATTCCTTCTCTGTCAACGTGAGACCCGGCAGCTTCACTCTGAATATGTGGGTTGTTCTTTTAGGAGGACAAGCTGCAGGAACTGACTGAGGAGAATCAGAAACTGGTGGAGCAGAATGAGCAATACAAACAGGTGAGCTGGAAAAAAAATGTCACTGCACGAAATGTACAGTTTGATTGAAAGATCTTTCACTTAGATCTGACCTGAGGGTCGTTTTTGAAGATATTTGGGACTGAAAACTCGTCTTTTTTCTCAGAGGTTCTCATTGCTCCACCTTGCAAGTTCAAAGAAGGTCCTCGCACCCACCACCAACAACGAAAACAGTCTAGACGACTCATTTGACTACATTCCTCCAAAGGTACGTTACCAGAGACTTTGCTTGCCATTTAATGTGTATTTATTTCTTTCTTTTTTTTGGGGGGGGCTAGGGGTAGGGGGAGGAGTGTGAATTCCCAGTAGTTTTGCATTGTTGACAGTTGTGGCTGTTGTTAAATGCTTATGTGTATTGAAATGGGCCAATTTCCTGCGTTCCCCGAAGCCCAAAGTCAAGCGCTTCACCACAGCCAAAGCACCGCAGAACGCCACCATCAACATGGAGGAGCTGATGTCCCCCAGCGAGGACGAGAACGAGGAGGAAGAGGAAGAGGACGAGTGGCGTCCTCTGAAGAATGAGAAGGGACGCAGGGTGTCCAAGAAAACCAAAGCCACTGGGGTGAGCTCAGAGGCCCCCTGCTGGCCATACACGACCATGCGCTCGGCGCAAATTTAGGTCTGAAGAGGACGCAGTGGTAACGCGAGACTCGCTTCCTTCTCTCCAGTGCTCGTGCAAAGGTCGCTGCGTCAACAAGCAGTGCAGGTGCCGAAAAGGGAAGATGACGTGCGGCGAGAACTGCCAGTGTGATCACGAGAAATGTCGAAACATGGATAACTTGGTTCCATCCGAGGCAAGTCATCCAAGCTGCCTCCAGCTGATAAAAAAATACTGAATTGTCTTTCACATTTTCAGACGTGTGACTGGTGGCTGTTTTACACGCTCAAACCCAATGATAAAAAAAACTCTCCACTCCTTCCAGGACGCTGCTCAGGCAGCCGGCGCTTTCAAAGACTCCACGTCTCTTCAGGACTCGTCCTCCGGCAGTCCCGACAACAGCACGTTTTTCAAGCCTCCGTCCTGCACGCCCACTAAGAAGGTCAGCCTCTGTCCGGCTTAAAATGGCTGCATCGGAGATTCCAAGTCTGAACTCTTGTGCATCCATCTGACAGCGATCAGAGATGCTTCCAGATCTCGTTATGTGTCAGCAAGCAGCATTCAGTGGGTGAGCAGAGTGCAGCTAAGAGAGTTTTAGTGAGAGGTTAGCCTGGATGCTGCTGCTGATGCTGCTGCTGATGCCGCTGCTTTTTCGTCAGAACTGGCAGGTGTGTTTGCTCTTCAAGAGAGACAAAGAGGCCACTGACCCCTGTTTTACACCAGAAGCGTCTGCAGAGCGTCAGCAGAGCGTCAGCAGAGCGACCGCGTTGACGCTCTGCTCACGCTCCAGCAGCCTCCCACACAGGACGCGTTTTACGCGCAGCGGCTCGACTGGTTCACGCGAGGATTGCGAGATCACGCGATAATCCAAGAGTAGCGGGTATTTAAAGAGAACAATAGTAGAACAACAACTATTTGCCTTTCGGACCTCGTGTGTTGCTGTGCATTTGTTCCGGTTTGCTTGAGTTTTCCCGAGATTTGAACATGTATTTTAAAAGTCAAACTGCTGCGATGAGTCATTTATTGTTTCTTTTCTGAGGTTTTAAAAGCTTGATTGTTGATTTCATTGAAGTAAAAGCGCCAGGTTCACATTTCAAAGTAAAATACAGCAATTAAAAAAAATATATATATGCATTGTATATTATTTTGAAAGTCAACCAGATCCAACGTGTTTTTACATCATTGACTTCCTGTCTGAACGATCCTACCTGCTGCGATTGACGCAGGAGGGACGCGGCAAGCGTCAAAGAATAAATTCTGGCGTTCTTTTCCAGCGGCTCGCGTTTTACTGCTTCTGAAACGCTTCTGAAACGCGGACGCTCTGCGCCTGGTGTAAACCTGCTCATTGACTTTAGTGGCCGCGTTTCACTGCGTCGACGCGGACGCTCTGCTGACGCTCTGCAAACGCTTCTGGTGTAAAACAGGGGTGAGGGGCCCCGACACTCATTTTACAAAAACATTGTTTAATGCTGAGGCATATCGTCGGTCGCCACAGGGCAGTGACACCCAATGTCAGCCTACATGCAACAGGAATCATCACTCTGTGACCTCGTGGTTGTACTGCGCTGGTAAAATCTCACTTGCTCCCTCGAACAGCATTGACAGGATTTTTGCCCCCAATTTTTTTGCAGCAGACTGAGGGAAACCATGTCTAGCATGTTGGGTTATGTCCTGTTTGTTAGCCGTTGGTGTACGCTGGCACATGCTAACGCTGATACACTCTGACCAGTCAGGGTTATTTTATTTGGGAGAAAACAAACCCCAGAACGTCACAAACAGTCTGTGCTCATGTGCTTGTCGCAGGTGCTGAAAGAAATCGTGGACATGGGCCACGCCTCGTCTGACCTGAAGCTGGTCAGGAAGCCCAGCGTGCTGGAGGAGGCCGAGGAAGAGGAGGACGAGGTGGCGGAGAGGACCACTGTCAGCTTCCTCAAGAAGAAGAAAAAACTCTTGACCAGTTTCCAGAACAGCTTCTTCTCGGGATGCACTCCGATCAGCGAGGAGTCGTGAGCCGGGAGCGAGCCGGGCCCAGTTGGAATGGAAGGTGTCAACGTGTGCTTGTCGTCCGTCCGTCCGTCCGTCCGTCCGTCCGTCCGTCTGTCTGTCTGTCTGTTGTCATTTTATAAATGTTGCTAGACTGTACTGTAACTAAGTCGCTGTTGGTTTCTAATTGAATTGAGTAGGGGTTAACAAGAGGACTGAATAGAATGTTAACTGATTTACTGTGCACAAAAAAAACTAATTTCACTTTCCTGATGAGTCAAATCACAAACCAACACTTTGAACAATAATCAGTCATTCTTGGGGCGGAACCTTTGGTTTAGACTATGCTTTTACTCGCTGCAAAATAAAATCTCACAGTCAGTATTGTTTTTCAACAAGAGTTTTAAAGTTTCGGTAGTGCTTCATTAAAATTAAGTTATTTTGTTTCCTAGTTTGTTTAGGGAGGCTGTATTTCCTTTGCAGTTTTTAGGCTTAATGTACGCAAGGGAAAAAATCCGCATTAACATTCCTCATGAACTGAAATAAATGGATGATATGTCGGCTTGGCTTCGTCTCTTCTCTGTATATGGATGAGTTATTGAGGTGCAGTTCACCAGATTCACCACTGTGATGGACAAAACAGGCCTGCTGAAAAATACATTCTTCTAAACACTGCATTGGACTCGCTTGCTTTAACTTGTGTTTGATTCCTGCAAATATAGATCAAGATACACACAAAAAAGCAAGTCCTGCCATATACTTTCTGAAAAAGTTCAACATAAACCTGCCTGAGCATATTTAGATCCATTTTAATGCCCTTGTAGTAATGACTCAGAAGATTCCCTGTGCAAACATTTTCCACTTGGTGTCGGGTTACAGTTTTTCTCCAAGACTTTCTGAAAATGATCAATAGAAGATGATTAGTGAATGAGCGGAGGACATTTTCAGCTGTTCTAATTAACTTTCAGAGCAAAAACAGGAGCATTGTCAAATTTAAGTATTTTAATTTAATTTAAGATACAAACTCTAAACTGATGTAAAAAAAAAAAAAAAAAAACTGAAGATGTCATACCAGTAAAGGAGACAGGGACTCTGGGGTTTGACCTTTATATGTGAGTCAGCAGAGGAAATTGGAGATGGCTCTGGATCAGAGTGTTTTCATTTTGTACAAAGGGGAGCGTTAGGTATCAGTGGGACGTAAGAGGAAGCTTCCCTTTAATGAGAGTCACTGATTCAGCCTGAAGAGTTCAGAATGTCAGAAGCGGTTTCTGTCTGCAACTAGGGGCCTTTTCTCTGGAGGTTCTCCTGAGGCCTTCGGCTATTGTTGCAGTGCATTTTAATCACCAATAGAGGTCAGGATACGTCTCATAAGGCTGATGGAAAATAAAAAGAATCATTCTGCCCAGAGTCTGGAGGAGTTTTGTGTCCCGCCGAGACCGTCATGAGGACCGTCTTCTGCAAATGAGCTGGAAAAGGTCACGGAAGTGGCCAGAGGCTGCGGAGCAATTAATCACACTTATTACATTAGACCTTCAATTTATGGTCTCCAGAATAATGAAGGAATACAGTCCCATTGTGTGTATAATGAGCTGCTTTGTGTGGCTGGAGATTAAACAGCTGAGTGCTGTGGAGACAATTGTCAGGGAGGCTGAGAAGAATAAAACTGCCACAACTGTTTTGTCTTTAAGCCCCCCCAAACCCCCCTCTCTTTGCTGAAACATGGATACTACATCTTTGTTCTTTTCTGGATGAGCGTCGGTGTTTGGACACCGCTGACCATTGTGTTTTTGTTTTTGTTTTTGTTTTTTGTTTATTTGCCGCAACTATTTAGAAGCATTTCCTCTTATTGAAAACACAACATCAGTATGCACATAACCAGTATTGATTTCAATGCCCACATGTAAAACTAAAATATATATATATATATGATATAAGACAGTGAAGGAGAAGGGACAAGGGAGTGCCCCCACAGACACTCATCTGAATCACAAGTCCAGGTCACATTAACACCAGCCGAGACGGCTTCAATTCACACTTCAGCATTTGTCACATTTTACATGTTCTCTTCACACGCAGTAGCAGTAGCAGTAGCAGTACTAGTGGTAGTAGAAAGTGGAACTCAGCCAAAGGTCCATATGATGTTATGACCAGAACCTGACCTGAGGAGATTTATTACAATACATCACACAACTAAAATAATGCACTGAAAGTCTCTGCAGGACAGCGTCTCAATCAATCTGTACCTGCAGCAGAATGGAGAGAGAGAGAGAGAGAGAAACAGGTGTAGGAAGAAACACAGGAAATCAGCACAACCAAGACAACCAGATTTTTCAAACCAGTCCAAAAACCTTCCTATTTTTAAATGCATAAGTAATCACATTTGGCAGTATTGTGTCCTCATTATCCAAAGTGAGAATTCAAGCTTAACATTTGTATGGCGCCTCAAATGTTAAAATAAAAAGAACTTTATGAGTAACATTATTTGTACTTAGTTCCTGTTTTTTGCCACGATAATTCTGTCTCAGCAGTGACAAGGTTTATTTCTGCACATGGAGTCTTATTGGCAGGTGGGGAAAACAACTGAAAAGAATTTCCCTGAACACCCATCAAACTACTCTGATGCTGCACAGCAAAATAACTTGTATAGGTGAAGATATTTGATGCTTGAAATGCCTCCACTGTAGCTCAGAGGTCCTAATGTGACAGAATGTAAAGTCGTGCTTTTGCCATTGATACATTTTTGCAACCGCACTGAAGATTTCAACTAAATAAAAGGATCAGAACGGCAATCGATTCAAATCATTTGTGGATTCCGGGGCGTTTGCAGAGCCGTTAGAGAGGAGCATGAGTTAACCACAATAATGCAACAATGATTGCACGGCGGAAACTGATTTGACAACTTGAGATGGTGGAGGGAAATGCTTTGCACGAGTCAATCTGCTGTTTTAGGTGGAGGTCAGAGGTCACCGCTGGCCCACATCTGCACCTAAATGTGCTGGGCGTCCACATATCAGTGGTGCTGGGTCTTTGCATGGGAGGGTTGGCTGAAGGTGAGCAAGTGATCAGCAAGAAGAGTCACACCCAGGCAAACACACACACACACACACACACACACACACACACACACACACACACACACACCAAGTAAGACAGAGTGAGAGCAAACAAGAGAACCGAGGGCGGGGCAAAGAGCGGCACCCTGGAGGAATGAGGAGAGGCCCAGCTCGGCCATGACAGCGACACGTGCTGAGAGCGCCTCCATTGTGCTGCCCAGACGTGGTGCGGACGGGTCACCTACGTACCACTGTACACCCCTCCGCCATCACAGACGCTGCCTCTGGAACTTTGCTCTCAGTTTTTCTTAAACATTCCATCAGGCACGTTTCATCTTTCTTTTTGTTTAAACATTACGCCTGAGGCTCAGAATGTGACAATAGCCGGCGTTTCCAAAGTTTTACCCTCTTCAGCCTCGTCATGACATCTTTGGCTCTTACTTAATGCCGCACTGTCGCCAGGCTCCATAGTTTTTAGTGTCTTTTCATGTCCAAAGTTAAATGTAGTTTTGACTCTTTTTGATTTGAAGTGGTTTCAGTGGTGAAAACCGTGTAAACCTTTTAATCTGTTTGCCCAGCAGTTAAATTAGACAAGAGAACCCCCAGCCCACCCTGGCTTGCACACAAAGCCATTCTTACCACACCACAATTTGATCACCTATTACACACAACCCTGTTGCCCTGTACACCTGTCAGGTTTGGTGGCTGAAGATGGGTTTCCCAGGGAGGCTGGGAAAATGCATTCGCCAGATTTCAGAATTTGACTTTTTGGGGTCCTGCTGAGGAAAGTTGTTAATTTCTCATTTGATAAATGAAAAAAAAAAAGACAAAAAAAATAATCACAGACGACCTTGTTAGGAAAAATGTTTAATTGCCTGTTAACACAAATGGCTGATTGGCTGAAGACCTGTGGTAGAAAGCGAACATCATAATGTCGAAGAAAGAGGATTTAAGTTACTTTGAATCTGGTGAACATGGTTGTTGCTGCCAGACGAGCTGCTGGTCTGTTTCACTGCTGAAACAGATTTGATTGTTGCTGGGATCTGCTGGGATTTTCACAACATCACAACCATCTCTATGGTTTACAGGGAATGGTCCCGGACTGAGAAAATACTCAGTGAGCGGCACTTGTCTGGAGGAAAATACCTAGTTGCTGTCAGAGGTCAGAGGTCAGAACGGGCAGACTGGTTGGAGACTATAGGAAGGCGACAGTGACTTAAATAACTGCTGTTTGCAACCAAGAATGGAATCTCTGAACGCTCAACACATTGACAACACTCGTTTATACAGGAACTATGCGTTTAAATAATGTGTCATTTCAAGCACATAAACTCACACGTATCGTCTTTCTGTCTCTCCAAGACGGGTGCTTGGACAGCAACCTTTGATGCGATCTGGCAGCCAGGAAGGCGGCGAGCGACCTCCCGCAGATAACTCCATGCTCAGCAGGAAGACTGTGGGCAGGTTCTTATCAAATCTAAATTGCAGCAGTAGATATTACAAGCCGAGAAGCTGCTGATTCCGAAGAGCGAGAAACGCCCTTATCTGAGCGGGAATTAATGCCGCGCACGTATTCTAAGGAGACACTGGACTCTGCACTCGGGCATACCAATCTCTTGAACTTCAGAGATAAGATAGCCCAGGGTTATGAATAAAACAGGAGGGAGCACAGAGAGAGACAGATAGAGAAAAAATATTTTAAAAGCATAGATCTTCACTTTTTTTAATCTACGCATTCTGCAGTTTTTAACCTGTGCTCATGACAGAAATGTTTTCCTCCGCAGCTTTTAAAGTGCTTGCGTTTAATTCAAAGCGCTTGGTGAGTTCTGTCACCTTGAGCATTAGATCCAAGATTTTGGGCTTCATTTGTCCCTGGTTCTTCATAAGAAACAAGCACCTTTTGAATCACCCATAGTCAATATTTGATGGCAGGTCTCTGACAGGAAAAACGTATTTGAATGTTCCGTGCGGATGTTTCCTTCTTTAATAAAACAGGAAAAGTGTCACCGAGTTATGACTAAGACCTAGATGAGGACAAAAATGCATCTGTTTTTTTATTTGAATCTGGAAGTGAATTGTCTTCCTGGAGAGCCATTAAAAGATTATTTGACAGATACTCTGAATCCAAAGTCCATCGAGGGGAAATAATTGCACTGATATTAAAAGCACAAACACCCAGTGTTAAAGTTGTTGTTCAGCCCTTTGCTACCTGCCCTTTATGGTCGCATGAGTCATTTTACTATTGCCTGAAAGTTAAAGAGTGACATACTGGAGGAGCCGTTTATTGCTTCTTGTATTGCTAAGCGAGATCCTCCGAGTTGACACACAGTGATTACAGTTCTCACTCAAGAATAACATGTAAAATCACGTCACCCTCCAAACTCAGATTTCTGTCTCGCTTGTCTGTCCTCGGCTCCCGACTGAACCACTGCATCCAGCGCTCCTCTGCTTCCGCCTGCAGCTTCCTTGTCTCTAGCGTCTCCAGTAGTGGCGGTTAGGAGTGTCCGCGCTCAGGCGACTGTGGCAGTAAATGTACCGGTGCGCTCACGTGCTGACACCTCGTCGGTCATGCTGCTTTTACAGCTCTTCCACAGAAAAGTGAGACAGAGAGTTTTACCTGACTTCATGGCCTTCATGCTTAATGTCAGTTCCAAGATCTTTACTAACCGCATACAAAGTGTTTTCTTGTCTGTTTGTATTTATATCATATATTCCTCCTCCCACGGTCCATAGACAATGCACGTTTAGCCCAACTATCATTACTAAATCTCTGCCCTTCGCTCCCGACAATCTTGGTTTGTGCCCTGAATGAGAACCGATTAATTCCAGGATTAATCACGATAGGTGATAAATCTCAACGATGCCTTTTCTGGCTAAATAAAATATTTGAATGATAAAATTGTCTGTAGGTGTTTGTCTCTCTTTGTGGCCTTGGAAGCCCCCGTGACCTGAGTGCAGGGCAATCTGTGATCAAAATGAATGGAGGCATGGATTTCATTTCAATGTCCACCAATTTTGTCTCAAGAACATTGTGCGTGCTTATTATTTTCAATGCTTTCGCTTTTATTTTAATCAGTGTGTTTTTCGTTTTCTTGCTTGTTCACATTTGCCATCTTTGACGTTTATGAATGATGTTAAGCTCTGTACACGTAGCGTGTACACAATTGCATAAAGTGTTGTATTAAGGAGGCATCACTGATTTCAAAAGCTTTATGTTTTCTTCTTTTTGGTTCACATTCCATGCACGGCGTCAAACACACATTTTGTGCGGTGGGCGGGAGGGAGGGGGTTGCAAAGGATGTGAGCCTGGCGGCTGGCGGCCCTACCCTCCCTGTCAGTCAGTGTGGAATCAGGATGTTGGACTGAGGGGCAGGGCGCCGGGCCTGTTAAATATTGACTGCAAGTGTAATAATTAACCTTCCGCCAAATCCCAAAGCCTTAAACCGGCCGCGCTGCCTCGCTGCCATTGCTCGGCTGTTGAACTCAAAAAGCGTCTGTTTTCATTAAGTCGCTCGCTGTCGCTGCCTCCGCCTGCTGCCTCCGCCTGCTGCCCGCCTGCTGCCTCCGCCTGCCTCGGCCTCTCCCACCCCGTCCGCGCTCTGCCGCCGGGTTCCACCTCCGCTTTCCGCGGGCCCGGTTCCTCTGTGTCAGGACGACGTGCTGCTCTTTAAACCTTTGGCCCCGTCCCCTGAAGCCAACACGCCGTGTTGCATTCAATGGTGAGTAAAGCTTTTAGAAAGAAAATTGGGATCTGTTCCAAAATCAATTGGTTTTACTGACTTTTGCTTTTAATATAACTTTAGTTTTGTTGTTGTTGTTTTGTATAAGAGGTTTTATTTTGAACAAAAGTTACGTTTTTATTAGTTCACACAATGGATCTCAATAAGTTCTGCCGCTCTGTATCATAAGAATTGGAAACAACATTGACAGAACTCTTCAATCAGGCCAGATTGTTTTATTTCAAGAGGCAGAACTCATCAGATGAGTTTGGATTGGTCTGTTAATCTGTACAGAAACACCAAAGTGCAAACAAAGAGTGCACTTTTTCTTCGTGGTTCTACTCCACGGCAAAGTCTACACAGGAGTGCACCCTGGCCGGGCGAGGCAGAATGAAAAATTGTGCAAACAGGGCTGAGAAAGACCCATTGAGTTTAAGTCTTTTTACGCGTGATGAGGACAAATGTCAGCGAGCAGGAAATGCTGGGCCTGCAGGTACATAGGTCAGACACACCCATATATTCACATATTGAAAAGTGGCCTCATGTTGACAGCTACCATAAAATCAGTGTTATCTATGCAGGCCCTGGCCCTTTGGCCAATCTGCTGGTGGAGCGAGAGCAATGATGCTGTTTTACCCTGGGCAATAAAACAGGGAGGAGGAAATTGCCGGGTCAAAGTTACTCTATAGTGGAGAGTCCTCCTGTATTAAAGCTACGTGCACTATCCTCACTTTAACTTTGGTGTTTTCTCTCCCTCTCTCTCTCTCGCTCTCTCTCTCACACAGGTATATCCACAGCAGCGGTCCAGCCTCCCTCAAGGTGCAATCTCAACCTTGGTTTGTAACTTCTTTACATCTTTGCCTCTATGTCTCTTACCAACACTGAGGCTGCCGAGCTTTCTGGTGCTCGCTGGGTGTAACAGCAACTCCATGTGGAAGCTGTGCATGTTCCACTGGAAGTGCTGTTGCTCGCAGAGAGCCATCAAACACAACATAGAGGCTCCCCTCCTCTGATCTGCGCGCGACTTTATTCTCTTGTGTCGGTTTGCCAAGATCGTGCACTTTGACTGATGACGGTCCATGATGGGGCACAAGGTGATGACCTATGAATTGACAGCCAGTAAGTTTGAACGTCTGCCTGTCAGTTCTGTAGGCCACTGCCGCGTCCGTCCCGCTACACAGACCTGAACCATTTGAAGGACCTGGGTTCACTGGTGCACCAAGGCAGCCAAGTGTTGTTCCAGTGAATAAAGTCGGATATATGTTTTCCTTTGCATAGGTGTTGAATGATGATATTGTGTTGAAAGACATTAAGAATGTTGCTATTTTTTCTCAGAATTACAAGAAGGATTAGCAGATGAGTATGGGGATAAAAACTTGTAAACAGCAAAATGGATGAATGTATAAATGGTTGAATAAAATATGGCCCTATGAATACGGTGTTCGGTTATTTATAAAAACCAATGTGTTTGCACAATTACCATGAAACAATATAAATGAATAAAGCATCTACCAGGCTTCACTTTTTGCATTCTGCAACATTAATAATGTACCATTCACATGACCACCGAACAAGAGCCAACGTTCATTGATGGCAGTTTATGAATACAAATGTGTTTTTATAACTGGACATTAATCACATATCCATTGCTTTAAATTAAGAAATAATTAAGTTCAGGTGTTGTCGTTTGGATGTGTTGTGGAATTACTTTGACAGGAACCTCTTCAAAGGTGGAACTTTTGGGGGCATTTTTGAACATTCTTTTTTAACTGTTCATTTATTATTATTATTATTATTATTATTATTATTATTATTATTATTATTATTATTATTATTATTATTATTATTATTTATTATTATTTTTTTAAGTGGATATAAAATATTTTATTTATTTGCGATATTGTTTTTATGTAATGACCCTGATTTTTGAAAACAACATTTTCAGCAAAACAGTAACAATAAAAAAAAACTTTACCTGATAAAAAAAAAATCCAAAAGTCTTGTTAAACACAGAAACAGCACTCAAGTCCAGTGTGTTAAGGTGATCACTAATACTGGAAAATGACCATTGAAATACAAAGTGAAAGACAATATACATGGCACTTTTTCTTTGCACTGATTTCTTGGAGATTAAAAAAAATATTATATAAAAAAGGTTTAGCAGAACACTGGGTCTTGACCATAAAGCCTGTCAAAACATGGCATTACATTACAGCAGTAAGCAGCAAGCCATACATTAGAGTAATGCTGTCACATGCTGCTCATTCTGATTTACACATTTGCCTAGCCCTGTTCCTGTGCTGTATGTCTGTAGATTGGTAGTTCACGTTATACTGTCGACAGACAGACAGACAGACAGACTCTACCGCAGGTGATGCTGCACCAGCACCCCAAACGGCCCTGAGCGCAAGCGATGGCAGAAAATTGATCATCTATTGCCTGAATGATGCGCTCTTCACCTGTGAAGCAACCCTGTTCATCAGCCTGATAGTTCGTCGCAGAGGTTAATCTACACTGCCACCAAGCAGTTAATAAGACCACTGCAGTGGTACACGCAATAAATCAGGCGCCGGAAAGGCATGAGACCTGAATGTACCTGAGGCTCGTAGGGATCCCCAAAGGTGCTAATATTGCATTTTTAACAAATAAACAAAAATAGTATTACTGCATCTAATTGATTACATAAAAAAAACAGGTGAAAGATATTAAAGGTCCTACGATATGCACAAATATAGTTGAGAATCTGGGATATTGTCTGAGAGTCAAAACGAAGACGGAAGTGCAAACGTGTGAATCATACAGATATGGCGCACTCTTCGAAAATCGTGACTTCCGATGTCGCCTGATTGCATAAGAATCAAAAATAAAATAAGTGCATTTAAATTCAAATGCTTTCGCTAGAAGTTGTATGAAAAAGAAAATATGTGACCGCCTAAATCTGCTATCAGCATTATGATTATTAGCATTTTTATCACCGACACTTCACGTCGGACCACCGAGCGTGTTTTGTCAATGCAGGCATACAGCACTGCCATCTTGTGGCCACTTAACAGCACAGCACTTCCCGTGACGCAGAGAAACGCGGTAAAACGATATTCCGGTTCGTGGACAGAAGGGCAACAGCATGGCATCCTCCGACGGCACCATGGCGAACAGCAACGGCCGGGAGACGGTCTCCCTGAACGGGGAGCCGGTGGTGAAGCGGCCGCGGGAAAGCGCCTCGCTCGACTCTCCACTCCGCGTGCCAAAAGAGCCGCAAAATAAAGTGACCGTCGTGCTCGGAGCGCAGTGGGGTGACGAGGGCAAGGGAAAAGTTGTGGACTTGCTCGCCATGGATGCGGACATTGTGTGCAGGTGCCAGGTAGCCCGCCCAAACCCTCTCTCTTCGACTCTTACATTTACGTTTAATGTCGTCACAGCGATTGGAGTTAAAGTTGACCCGCTATTTAAGCGCCGCAAACGCGTTTAAGCCGCTGAATGAATATTCATGAGCTAGCTTCGACGTCAACCACCTTGTCTGACCTCCCGGATGTGGAAGCGCTAAGTTGATGCTAGTGTGTTTGCTAAACCTACCGATGTCGAACGTGTGTGTGTGCGCGCGCGCGCTTGCCCTAGCTAGCAAAACGTGTACCTAATGGAGCCAACGACCTCCACGCAGTGATAACGGCACCCGGTGAATTTGGTGACGTGTGGGAGGCCACCAGCCGCGAGTTGTTGACCAGTTGTGACTTCCTCCCCCATGTTAGCATGTTGACTGGTCAGAAACTGTGACTTTGAATGTCTCCAAAACACAGCACAAGTCGAAAAAGGTGTTATGTAATATCTTGACATTGCTAATGTCATCATTGATGGCGAGTTATCTCGTCCAGCTGCTCACAGTGTGGTGTGAAATCATGAAAAAACAACTTCCACTAAACCACCTGACTGTGTATCACGTCTGCAGGGAGGCAACAATGCAGGACACACTGTGGTTGTGGACTCTGTGGAGTACGACTTCCACCTCCTGCCCAGCGGAGTGCTCAACAAGAAAGCCGTCTCCTTCATTGGTACGCCACAGCACATCTGTTTTCTTTCTTACTAGATCTGTCTTTGCTTTCCCGCCAAGATAAAGCCTGAGACGAGGCGGGAAGATAAAGGCCTGGGAAAGCACGTTTATGAGCTTTATCATGGTGAAAAACCTGATGGTGCTATCTCTACTGTCTCATGTTGATGCTGTTCAATTTCAAGGAAGTGCTTCTTTTTTAAATCCTTGAATTACCACAAAACTCTATATGCTTCAGTTCATCATTCACGCCTTGCTGCAGTCAAATAAAGGCCGACTGCTTGCAGGCTGACAAAGGTTAGCGTTCTGCCGTAAAAGTAAGATCATCATTTAGTTCCATCACAGTTGTAATTCGGCTGCATTTCACTCTTTTAGCATCATTGTCACATCCCGCCATCCCGTCACTGTTCATCTCTTTGTCAATGAAGCTCAACGATTCTTAAAAAACAACAACAAACACAAGTGAAAAAGCAGCAGATGGCTTTATAGTTAATTCCATGACTCTTTTTTTTTAACTTCCTCTTTCACTGAATCTGTTTTTTGCAGGACTGTGATGAGAGGAGGAAGGACTTGTTTATGATCAATTCCCACTTATATTGTGTGAATGACACCCCCTGGAAAAATGCTTGACACCTGGTTATGTTTCTGTATATTTAGCCATGTCAGTGTTTCCATTTGTTCCCATTCTAGGCAATGGAGTGGTGATCCATCTGCCAGGTCTGTTCGACGAGGCTGAGAAGAACCTGCAGAAAGGCAAAGGTAAGATTGTCCATCAGAGTAATATAAGCATACAGTCCAACCTACCTGCAATACTAGGTTAAGATGTCACTCTATGAAAAGACACAGGTGTATCTTAACAAACCTAATAACTGAATTCCAATTGTTGATTTCTGTAGGATTGCAGGGTTGGGAGGAGAGATTAAAGATTTCTGATCGTGCCCACATTGGTGAGTAAGCTCTCTTTTTTTTTGGAATTTGAAGTGAAGTCAAATTTAACAACTCCTTTTGACGAAATCCTCTTTCCCCCTGCAGTGTTTAACTTCCATCAGGCTGTTGATGGCATCCAGGAACAGCAGCGACAACAGCAAGAAGGGAAAAAGTAAATACACCCTAAAATAATCTCTAATCTGGCTTTGAGTTTATAATATGAACATCATTGAAACTTGGAGTTTGTGATTATGTTCCAAAAAAGGTTTTGGTTTTGGTTCCCTTCTTAATATATATATTTTTTTATATCCAGTTTGGGAACCACCAAGAAGGGTATCGGTCCCGCCTACTCATCCAAAGCTGCTCGCAACGGACTTCGAGTCTGCGACCTCGTCTCAGATTTCAAAGTGTTTGAGGACAAGTGAGCTATTGTTCCTTCTTTCAACTCTCAAAATATCAGCCATATCAGTTTCAGTGGGGATGAAGTTTTTTTTTCTCCACCAAGCTGATTGCACACATTGCGACTATGTTGGCACAGAAGGAAGCCCAAACTCTTAAATGACCCCCACGCCCCCACAACCCCACCCCCACTTCTGTTCTCCTCCCAGGTTTCGTATGTTGGCAGATCATTTCCTGACGATGTATCCCAACCTGAACATTGACACTGACAGTGAACTGCAGCAGCTGAAGGTAAGGACGGGTCACAACGCAGAAAGGAGCAATGACTGAATTCATTCAGCTGCTTGTTGGCATTGCAGCTGCTGTCTCACTGTCACACTTGTTACTCACTCTGACACCGTTGTTGTTAACTTCCTCCTTAACATGTTTGACTTTGTCCACACCACAGAGAAAAATGTCTGTTTAGGAGACAACAACTCTTGTGGCTTCATTACTTGTTCTAAAAAAAAGTGCTACTTTACATTTGCAGATATTTACTTTACAAATATGTATTTTTTAAATGTATTTTTACATTTAGTTCTAGCACATTTTCAAGTGCATGTAACAACTTAAGAACCTTGCTGATGCTGCTTTTCAGGCTTATGCTGAGAGACTGCGCCCTCTGGTGACTGATGGTGTGTACTTCATGCACACAGCTCTGACCGGACCCAGTAAGAAGATCCTGGTGGAGGGAGCCAACGCTGCGCTCCTGGACATCGACTTTGGTTAGATTTATTGATTTATTGATTTATTGATTTATTTATTCCTGTTTTATTTGAAGAGGACAATGCACATTAATTTACATTCCTGTTACTTCCCTGTCAATGTGCTGGTGTTAGCCAGAGGCTAATTTTCAATTGCAGTCCTCTGGCCTGATGTTAAGAGCCATTAAAAAAAACATAAAAAGGACACAAGAGTCATATTGTATAAAAATAGGGGCACAGGAGACTTCAAATTAGAGTAAAAACAGCAGACAATGACACTAAATAGGAGACATTCAATACAGACACATACATGACAACAAAAACCATTATGTACGGTGCAGTTAAGATGGAACTGTCAGTGCAGCAGTGCAAAGACCAGAGCAGGGTTTCTGATAGAGAACCCGCCCACCCCCCACCCCCCACATCAACCTTCAGTTAACAGAGATGTCTGTGCTCAGGGACGTACCCTTTTGTGACGTCTTCCAACTGCACCGTGGGAGGAGTGTGCACCGGCCTGGGCGTCCCCCCCTCGCACGTCGGCAGAGTCTACGGCGTCGTGAAGGTGTACACCACCCGGGTGGGCGTCGGCGCCTTCCCCACAGAGCAGAACAACGTGAGTATGGACAACCACTCCCCGCCGGGCAATTATCACCTTAATGATGATAGATTGGACAGGAGCCAAGTGATGAAGATCTCAGAGGTCCACTCTGGAGAAGTGGTAATCACAAAAAAAGCACGTCATGTTCTATTTCAGTGTGTCAGCAGGAAAGAAAAAAATTGATGCGTATCGCAAATCATTAAAGGTTCATCTGCAGCCAGAATGAGTTTTTTTTCCCCTTTTTCTTTTAATCTCCTGTTGCCACTTTTTTGACTTGACAGTGTGGTGTTGTTTCAGGAGACTGGAGATCTCCTGCAGTCCAGAGGGAGGGAGTTTGGACGTGACGACGGGCAGGAGGAGGCGCTGCGGGTGGCTCGACCTGATCTTGGTCAGATATGCCCACATGGTTAACGGCTTCTCAGCGTAAGCACCCAGAGCAATCCTCGCTCACCCCAGTCTCTGCCCAGCCACAGTTGGACCCATTGTCTTTGTTTTGCCAGGATTGCTCTGACAAAGCTGGACATTTTGGACACGCTGCCCGAGATCAAGGTGGGCGTGGGCTATAAGGTGGATGGAGAGGCTCTACCCAGTTTCCCTGGTAGGTCATCACTACCCCAATTAAGACGTTCCCTTAATGGAGATATTTTTTTCTTGAATGTTGACATTTAAAACATGCATGTTGAGATGTATTTTCATCACACAGTTATATCATAATTACTTCCATGAAAACCAAACAAAAAGGGCTCAAAGTTGGCCCCTAAACAGCAGTCAGAAACTGTGTACTTCTCATGGTAATCAGCACACCTGCCCCCCTTAGCTCTTCCTCTTGCCCTGAATAAATTCCCACAGCACTTGACACAAGCGCCACCTACTGTGGCAACCAGGAAATGACATGGTAACACACACATATACATACATAAATGGCTCTAACAATCTGCTTTCAGATTTAGATGGTTGTTTTGGCTCTTTGTCATATTTGTCATATTCCTGGTTCAGCTGCTGCAGTCTTTGTGTCGAGATAAACAGACACTGTTAAAAAAAAAAAATCCACTTCTCTTTAACTCTTTGTCTCTGTGCTTCCATCGCAGCCAACATGGACGTTTTGACGCGGGTGACGGTGGACTACGAGACGCTGCCCGGCTGGTGCTGCAGCACTGAGGCTGCTCGAAGTTTTGAGGAGCTGCCATCACAGGCCCAGAAGTACATCCGCTTCATCGAGGACTTTTTGCAAGTGCCAGGTCTGTTAACCAGCACCATACAATGAGTGCAACCTACTTCTACTTCTTCTATTTCTACTTCTTCTTCTTCCTCTTCTTCTTCTGTTCATCACCACCAGCTGGCGCTCAGTCGTCTTCTTCTTCTTCTTCTTCTTCTTCTTCTTCTTTTTTTTCTTCTTTTGTTCATCACCATCGCCGTCTGCTGGCGCTAACTCTTTCCCTTTTCCCCCTCTCTCTCATTTCAGTGAAGTGGGTTGGAGTTGGCAAGTCCAGGGAGAGCATGATCAAGCTGTTTTGATCCATCTGCACACCTTCAGCCCTCATCAGCCCTTCAGATTACAGTGTCACAGTTTGGACTCAGTACCAGAGGGTTTAAAAATCCCAATTGTGGGCAAAAAAAATCACCAGCAAAGCTGTTTTTGTAACTTTAAGTTGTAACATCTTGTGCAGTTATTATGAGTTTACTTCTTTCTTCTTTGATTTTGATTCCACTGGACGCGGCAGATCCTTCTTGCAACATGTATAGCAGAGTTGGCCGCAGAGATTCCAGACAGAGTTTTTTAGATATTAGCAACGAACTGCTTCCCATGTACATACAATTACTCACTAGTCTTTGTTCAGATGGAGCTCTGTCTAGCTGCACAATGCTGAGCCGGATAGAAAGTCAAAGATAGAAAGAATGGTAATAGGGTATCGGTCCATTTTTTTTTCTAAGTGAAATTATAAAAGACAAGGAAAAGTTAGTAAACAAAGACTGAAGGGAACAAAAGCTTGAACTAAAGCATTTCTATTTTTAAAAACAAGCAGCAAACCTTTATTGATGTGTCGCGCTGCGTCCAGTGGGATCAAGCTCTATGTTATCCACATTCCGTATGATGTTTTCTTTCTTTAGAAGGACCTTAAGACCAACATGCTTTTCATTCCGCAGCAGATTTATCTGACTTTTGAAACATTTTAGGCTTATCATCTTAATTAATGGTCTTTCTAATTAATTGAATATATGCATTGATAGACATACTGATGGACCAGGTGTAAACTAAACTGCATCACCATTAAAACATTTTTCAGCCTTCATAGTGAGATTAAATAATATTAAATAAGCAAATCAGTCACTGTTAATGTAAACATTTCTATTAACATGCTTTAGAAAACCCAATTTTATTTTCATTGTGATGATGGTGATAAACATTAAAAAAAAAAACCACGGAAACATTGACGAATTGATGAACATTGATGAAGCTGCTTGACTTTGTGGATTGGATGCATTGCTGAATGTTACATCACATTTACTGGACATAAAAATTTCCGATCCTAATGGAGACATTGCGATAAGATGATGTAAATGTAAAGGATGAAAAAAGAAATTGATGAGGAGGTAAGAAAGAATGTGCCGGACTAATTCTGCAGTATCCTTTACGGTTCCATTCATTTCAACATTATTGTTGTAAATTGTTGCTCAGCTTGCTGTTACCAATAAAGGGTGTCCTTCACCTGCAAGTTTTCCTTTTGCTTTGCTTTCACATTCGGTGTACGGAATCAGAGGAATGACTCCACTTTAATAATTATGTCAAAAAAAAAAGCCCAATAAAAAGGGTTATCAATCTATTATGACATAACGTGATGCTGGAATGGCCCTAATTGCAATAGAAAAGCCACTGTTAAGATGCACTGCAACAATAACTCAGTGGCAAATGTCTGCGACAAGCGAATGTTCTTCTAGGATACCCTGCCTGTGTTTTATAGATTATGAAATAACATTCTTTATATATTTAGATGCAATGTTTAGGTGTTTACATTGCTTTGTCAGATGTGTAGCTCACATATTTGGCCATGGTAAGGCTGCGGTTCGTAAACCTTTCTCACTGTTACACCTTCTCGCTGTTCCTGCTACAACTGATGTGGATAACAGCGTTCCAGTGATACAAACCAAGATTCTAGAAGCAGGTAGTTCTGTTTGAACTGTTATCTGTCTGAACAAAAGAAAACCAAGAGTAAACCAAGATTCTGTTCTATCTGCACTTAATAAAACTAAACCTAATGAGCTGTATGAATGGCACTAGTGTATCTGCAGTTTCTCATTAGCACAACTGGTGCTGCCTTCAGCCAAATAACATTTTACAGGCAGTCGCTGCACACGTTTCTTTATCAAATTTGCAATTTTGCGATGCAGTCCTGACACATGAAACATTCTCAATTGAAATGTTTCCGCCGCCAACAGGCCTCCACTTCCTGTGTGAGTGGGACTCCTTGATCTGATGATGTTTTAAAAGATGGATATCTGGACTCCTTCCCTGCACCTTCACACACATTCCAGTCTCTGATTAATCTAGTTAAGTCTTACTTTACACGCTCACTGGTTGGGTGGATTTCCTCTCACATCTTAAAAGCTTTGCTGGAGCGCAAGCCAATAAATTAGATTCTGAAGTGAATTCCTCTGCAAGTCGATGAGGCGTTACTGAGCCTCTCTCTCAGGCTGCCTAGTTTGATAAAGGCGCCCAGATGGATGAGAACACCTGTGAGGGTGTGCAGGAACTCTCCCAAGTTATTACTGGGGAGAAAAATTTTAATTATGGGATGTCATTAACTTAGATGTGAGAAGGAGTGGCCGAAGCTGGTTAACTGGTTAAGGATAAATATCTATTATCCATAATAATCCGAAGGGAAAAAAAAGAATGAAATACCTATTAACCACACTCTGTTTAGAGGCTTCATACAATATTAATTGAGATTTATTTTTCATTTGCAATGTCACACTTGCAATGCAAACTCTGAGGTAGAAATCATTCCAAAACAATATTGACTCTGCATCCAGTCACAGTTGCACAAGTTAGCGGCTGGCTTGATGGGAAAAGTCCACATGTGCCGTACTAAACACTTTTGTTACTAAGGCTACAGCAGCAGTTCTGGCACATATTTTGTCAGTGTTGATTGTATTTGGACTGTGGTTGGTCGTTTGCTGTCCATTGGAGAGTGTTTGGGACAACTTTACAATGGAGGATGAATATTCAAGTCGTAATGTAACTATTCGATCCTGTGTTAACCTGATGTGAGCCTTAGTTTTGCAGGTTAACGTTCACTGTGTGAACGTCACCGTCATTTAAACACCTTACACGCTTCTCTCAAAATATGTGTGCACACAACCCACATTCTTTGAGTCTTTCGAAAAGTGCATCTTCCATGAAATGAGCAAAGTTGCAGACGTGAGCCACCCAATCAATTTCCAGTCCAAGAAGCCTGTATCATCAAAAACGGCAGAAAGTGTGCTTACAGGAGATGCAAGAGGCCCTAATTGAAAATAAAGTGCTCATAATAGCGGCGGGTTAAAGCGTCCCCCCCCCCCCACACACACACAGCCTGACCCCCATCCCCCTCTCCTTTGTTCACCTCCACCTTCCTTTGCCTAATTGCAAGTACGCTTATTATCACTGGTCAATCAATTTTAGCGTGTTGTTCGAGTGTGGACTCTTCTTAGATGGACATCACTGCTCTGATGTCTTCAAACGCCTCTCGCTAATATATCCTCACCGGGAGGACCCGCTGTTATTCCACTTTTATACTTTCAGCGGAGCGGCACTGAAGGAACTGACCAGCGAAAAGTAAGGAGTCTTCATTTTTTCACTTCATTCAAGTCTGCGCTTGGCTGAGTACAGGAGCTATACAGATTTCAAGGTGGTTAAAATGCAAAGAATTAGAAGATGCTTGTGAGTCATACAGACAGTGTTTTATATTCAATAATGAAATGATGTATATGAAAATGTAGACTTGACGACGCAACAAAATGGCCAGACTGATTCCGCCTGATCTTACAGGCACTGCACGATGAAAATCTCAATTTGACCTAGAACTGCAAATCATTTTACATGCAGCAGTCATAAGACACCTTTATTACTGTGGCAGTTTTACTGCTCTTGTGAAACTGGGCAGACGGCAGCGATTGTTCAGGCCAAATTGAGGGAGCGAAGTGTATTTTACAGTTGAGTTGGTGAGTGCATTAAAATAGATCACTTTCTGCAGGAATGCAGAATGGACTTACTGATTCCATCCTGCATCTTGCATTTATTTATTTATTTATTTATTTTTATTTTTTGTCATTGTTGCTGTCCTCACCTTTCGGCACTTTTGTTCTGTCTCCCAGATGACCACTCAGGTTATGAGTGACGTTCTATCAGCTTCTATCTGGTTACGAACAGTGATGTTGCCAGGCAGTTTGAGTTATTTTTTCAATCAACAATGAGCCTATTGTTGCTCTTCTTCCTCTATCTGTCTTTGCTGCTACCTTTAGTTTTCACATTACTTCATGACAAAAAAATAAGACGAGATGTTTTCTCAGGATTAAATTTTCATTACAATCGATTGGCAGACACGTGTATGATATCCAACGTTTGCAGACTGAACAGATACGGAACCCTGAAGGACAACTTCCATGTTTCCACAGAGACATAATGTCTCTGTGAGACATAATGTCTCAGACCTATGTGTATTTTCAGTTGAGTTCTTGACTTTCTGTCAGGCTGAAGTCTGACAGAGTTCCACCTCCTCCACTTGAATAAGATGGGGTGCTCAGAGAACAGTTTGGTGAGCATATCAGCGTCCTGCTTACAGAGAGCACAGTGAAAACCACCGACACTTGACATTAAAAATAGAGAAAAACACACATGATCACATCTCACAGAGAGGGATGAGAGAGAACACTGAGGGCGTTCACCCCTGACGAAGAAGCGGGGCAGAGTTGGGAGGAGGGTGGTGAGTGGCTGAGTTTGCTGAGTCTGCAGCTCGGGACCAGCATGACCACAGTAAATCTGCTCGCATTGATCCCGTGGATCCCGACCAACACGCAGAGATGTGAAGGACTACAGACAAAGCAGCCGTGAGCATCACTGGCAAAACCTGAAACCTCCTCCTGCTTCACGTCTTCCTTCCTGATGTCGCTCTGATGGAGTGTCTTTTATTTGCACAGCGCGAGGCAGCGAGCAGCCTCCCTCCTCGCCCACGCTCGGATACACACCCACTCAGACTCTCTCACACACACAGACACACACTCCTGCGTGCAGCTGACTGCTACTCATGAAACACTCCGCACTGGAGGACTGGCACTCAGGGTTCTCATGATCTCCCATTCTGAGGTGAGCTGCTCACACACACGCACACACACATGCACAGTAGTCTGTGTGTCTTACGGACTCTAAGTGGCGATAAAAGATCATCACTCTGGCTTTGACTGGGTTCCAGCGGCAGCTTTGTTTGCACTTAATGCAGCTTCCTCTTATTGAGTAATCTGGCTCTCTGTGTCCAACCCAGAAGCGATTGCATATTAGATGAGTTTGTATAATGTGTCTAGTCTAGTCGGCGTGCTCGATTCATCCTCACGAGTCTGAGCATGCAGCGATACTGCTAACGCAGTGATGAACCCCTGCGTGCTCACCAGAACGTGTGATTTGACCGCTCAGGATGAACTGCTCCTAAATTATTTTCATGGGTTTTTCACAAAGATTTCAGTATTTTAGGCAGTCTTTTTGTACACACACCGTTACCCACAAATTCGTCGCCCATCTGATGACACCCGCAGCAAGTGTCGCTGTCACCGTGTGACAGCTCATTGCCTTAATGGAGGAGAGCTGAAAACATAAAGGATCTGCTGGCTGAAGAACTGCTGCCACTGAGCTTTAAAACTGTCAGGTTTGTTATTTCTAACTTTGGCTCGCAGTCCATCTAGTGAGTGAGAGTAGATTCAGATTCAGATTCACTTTTATTTGTCACTTAAATGCACTGTTTAGGTGCATACATGTGAAAAACTTACGCACGGGAGCTCCAATACGATAAGAAGAAAAAACATGATGGAAATACACCATTAAACCCTGAGACCCATGAGACCTAAAAAAAAACCACTCAAAGGCACTAACAATTCAAACATTCAATGAATAGTAAAACAAAGTGCAAGGTGCAAAGAGTGATTGCACATTACATGGTACTGTCATTTATCAGTCTGATTGCTTGTGGAAACAAACTCTTCCTCAGCCTGCTTGTGCGGGCTGAGAGCATCTTGTATCCCGTCACTCTTTTCGACTTTAGAGGAGAGAACAGCCCTTTGTGGGGGCGGGTGGGGTCTTCAGTTATCCTCAGGGGCTTGTTGAGGCAACGCTGGGTGTAGAGGTCCCCAGACTAGGCAGCTCACACCCAGTGATGTTCCTGGCAGTGCCAACAGCCCTCCTCATCGCCCTGTGGTCCAGGCTGTGAAGCTGCTTGTCAGGAGGCTCTCTATTGTGCCTCTGTAAAAGCTCCTGATGGTGTTTGCTTCAGGCACCTGAGACCATACAGGTGCCGTTGGGCCTTTGTAATCACTGCCATGACATGGCAGTCCCAAGTTGGTTAAAAAGTAAATGGCGGCAGGTGCCGATAAATATCCAACATCATCACAACGCACCAACCGTCTCTTCTGAAATAACGCATCAAGAAGAAATAGCGTCTCTGGCGTTATCACAACATCAGGGTGGTGAATGGATGGAGTTTGGAAAATCCTTTTAATGCCTTTAACTTTACTAAGCCAAACAATTCCACAACAAAGTTGTGATCTGATGAGTAGCTGTGAAAAAGTCTCTTGGTTGTTAACGGGCACCAAACAGGTATTTGTCTCTCTCGTCCATCCTCTTGCCATTATGGTTGTGATTTTGGTGTGACAAAACTAAGACTTGACTCGACCTGACCATTTATTACATGAGCACAGATGTTCACTGACTCACACACTATTTGTTCTGTGTTTATATTGAACACCAGCAGCACATGATGATTTAGTTTCATTCAGAATCTCATATCTTCTATTTTCTTTAGCACCATGTGTGTCCCACACCCTCATTCGTGTGGTTAATTATTGCCTGACAGCTTCCGTACTTGTCAAAAAGTCTATAATTCTGATGCCCTTTTTTCCTCTATCAGGTGGCTGGTGTCCAAAAAGTGTTGTATTGTGATTCATGCTGCTCCTTGATCATCGAACTCTACTGAATTTGACCGCAGCGGTACTCTGTTCTGGGATTCGCTGCTCTTTTCCCCTTTCAAACCTCCTGAGTAATGATTTGAAACCTGATTTCCTGAAGAAAACGTGTGTGTTTTATTCCCACCTAGTGTCGCCTCCCTCTGAGTGTGAAGGGGACGGCATCCCCTGCTACGGCTCCAGGGACTCCATCCTCAAGGCCGGGGAGAAGAAGGGCTGGAAAAGACAAAAGCGGACCAGCAAGTGAGTTCAAACCAATGGTCGGATGCATGTGTGCCAGTGAGTCAATGCACACAGCGCGGCCGGTTCACATGGGCTGCGTTTACTGCGCGTCTGTGGCGAGGTAATGCACTAATGTGGCCTTTAATGCCTCCTGCAAGCCGGTGGACTGTCGCAGACGTGTGCGAGTCCGGGGAGGCAGCGAGGGGCTGCGGTCGCATATGAAACTCTCATGTCTCAGCGCTTTCTTGTGTTTTCAGCTGCAGCAGCTGGGCGTCGGTCCACAACGGCTCCGAGGCGGGCAAGGAGAACCAGGAGTCGGCGTTCGAACTGAGCGGAGGCGTCACCATGCGCTGCTCCACGGTGCTGGCCATCCTCACCGCGGTGCTACTCTACCTGGTGCTGGGGGCCGTGGTGTTCCGCGCCCTGGAGGCTCAGCAAGAGGAGGACAAATACTTCCAGCTGCAGGATCTGCGGCGGAACTTCCTGTTGAACTTCACGTGCATCGGCCCGCAGAACCTGCAGGATCTCATCGAGGTAACCGAGAGTTTATTTCACTTCATTTAGACGGAGAAGCAAACTGAACTGCAGCTGTTTGGGGAAATTTAGCTGCCTTGCTTTACTTTGTCTTTATAATCCAGTGGCTGTGACATCCCTAGCCGTGAGAGCAGCTCTTCCTCTTGTGTTCTGGCCTTCATCATATTAGTGTCACATCACAGCCTCAAGACTCAAACTGCCTTTTGGCTCAAATGAAAGTATTTGTAGATGGTCTATGGTTTTTTTTCCACCCAGAGGCTTTCTGGAGTTTGTTCTCCCTGTTGGTCGCTTCTCTCCAGATGCTCCAGTTTTCTCACACGTGGAAAGAAACGCACATTAGCAACTCTCAATTGTGTGTGTGTATATGTGGCCCTGCGATAAACTGGTGACTCGTCCAGGATGTTACCCCACCTTCTCCCCAAAGCTCCAGCAACCCACAACCCTTTGTGCAGGAGAAGCTGTGATTGATTTTTCATTGCATTCACACATTGTGCTTTTTTTTTTTTTTGCAATGGATTATTAATTAATGCTGAAGCCATTAAGGCAGTCACTCCTCATGTTGGCAACCACCAAAACAGCTTGGAGACGGCAAAATTCTGCGCCAGAACCACGCAAATAAGGCCAATGATGTTGCACAAAATAGTGCAGGGTTAGGATGATTTTACTGGCAAAGCCTCTGCTTTAAAGTCTCCTGAAGACATTAGGTTAAGTAGCAAAATTGCCATTAGTTGCAAGTTATGTTAGAAAGTGGAGCTTTTGCCGTTGAAATATTGGAAGAGCTCAGTAATGGAGCTCTTCCAGTATTGATTGTAATGGATTATAACCACTCCTCAAGAGCCCAACATGAGTCCAACATGCCAGGCGCCACTAGAGGTGGAGCTCTGCTAAACAAAATGTTTTACACAGCTGAACATGAAACATTAACAACAAAGACAGCACACAATCAAAAGGATACAAAACAGCTGGACAATGCAGTGCATTTATGTATTTGCATTTGTTGGATTCATCTGTTTCTTCGCAAAAGGTTTTTGTGCTGCTGCTGCTGCTTTGCTGAAATCCCACGGTGTTTTGTTTCGCCTGAATAAAAGTTCAGAGCTGCTCTTTTGGCCCAGCAATTATTCTATTAATATACAGGCTGACATCTGTAATTATCTGTAATTGGATTTAAGGATGTGACACAACTAAATGGTGCCTCCTGTTTGTTATTTGATTATTTCCACTGATTAGGAAAGACTGAATGGGTGAGTCCAAATCCATAGAGGTTCATAGCATTAGCATCGAATAGATGATTTATAAATTTGAACATGTTCACCATTGAACACACGGTTTGAGGCCTCGCTCATTCAAAATGATGCTGACGTTCAAGCCTTTAGCTCGGAGGTCATGACATTATTACTTTCATTCACTCGGCACGCACACACAGCTGTTTGTCTGTGATTACAGTACAATAAAGTCTTGGTAAGTACAGATAACTTTCCCTCTGTCTTATATACATAATATAAATAGAAATTCACAAATGTCTTTGGGTCTATAAACAGCAACGAAACGGATGATTAGCTCAGGGAATTAAATTTGCTGGGCAGGCAGCGGTTCAATAGACTGGGGGCGGAGCAGAACCGTTGCACTTGTGCATCATCAGTTGCTGTGTCACTTTTGCTCACTTCCAGCTGCTGATGCAGAAAGTGAGCGTTTTGCACATTGCAGGACCTCTATCAAGGCCAGTTACCCTAACGTACTGCCATCAGCTAATCAAGCCTCAGCAAATTTGCAGTTGGTCCTGTGAAAATGTTGGTTTCTTCAAGATTTCACACAGTAAACAATGAATTGTCTGTCCGTCGCCTCATTCCAGGAAGTGATGGAGGTCGTGGGTGCGGGTGTGGACCCTGCCAGCAACTTCACTTTCGTCAGCCAGTGGGATCTGGCCAGTGCCTTCTTCTTCTCAGGGACAATCATCACAACCATTGGTGGGTCCGCCATGAGACAGATGCCCTGGAGTCTTTCTCTTTTCCACTCAGCGACTGATCAACTCTCGTCTCACGTCCAGGTTTCGGAAACACCTCCCCTAAGACAGAAGGCGGGCAGCTGTTCTGTATTTTCTACGCGCTGGTTGGTATTCCACTGTTTGGTATCCTGCTGGCTGGGGTGGGAGACCACCTGGGAACTGGGCTGAGAAAAACTGTTGCCAAAATAGAGACTCTCTTCCTGGTAGGACGAGACACAGACAAAAACAAACAAAGAAAACACATTTTTACTTATTCAAATTGTTGATGTGCCTATTTGCTTTTTTGCACTTTGCAGAAATGGCGAGTGAGTCCAACCATCGTGCGAATCATCTCGGCCGTCTTGTCCATCCTGCTGGGCTGCCTGCTCTTTGTTGCACTGCCTATTTTTGTTTTCCAGGAGGTGGAGAAGTGGACTCTTCTGGAGTCAGCCTACTTTGTGGTCATCACACTAACCACGGTGGGCTTTGGTGACTATGTCGCAGGTATGCGACGCTACACAAACCTGGTTGTCTCTTAACGTGTCATCAAGGAAGTTAAAAGGGAATTCATGCATATGACCAAGACGTAACAGCAAACAATAATGATTGAACAAAACATCAATAATAACACTTGGTTTTGATAAGATATTCATCTAAAAAATGAATTCCATTTAGATATGAATGTGCAAATCATTTGTCAACTCTTCAAAATGCACATCACTGAATAGATAAATAATAACAGTCGGGGCACTTGGCTTCACATTTTCTTAAATGTAGCTCAAGTTTGGGCTGTTCGCTGATAACACTTTTCCGTGTCCTCATTTTTTTCTGTACTTTATCGATTTTTTTTAAAGGTAAGTTGCTGGTCTTAATTACTGCGCATGAATAACACTGTCAGCCGCAATGCATCAGGCACAGACAGTTTTCATTTACATCATGAATAATTCAGGGTTTTTGTTTTTCCTATGAGATGAGGTATTGATTGTTTAATGTGCTTCAGCGTGTTGTTTTTTTTTTTAAGGCTTATTTACTTCACAGACAATCATTGAAGGGACAATGGATGAATGATGGATGGATGGATGGATGGATGGATGGCTGATTGGCTGGCTGGCTGGCTGGCTGGATGGATGGATGGATGATGACTGGATGGATGGATGGATGGATGGATGGATGATGGTTGGATGGATGGATGGATGATGGTTGGATGGATGGATGGATGGATGGATGGATGGATGATGACTAGATGGATGGATGGATGATGGTTGGATGGATGGATGGATGGATGATGGATGGATGAATGGATGATGGATGGATGATGACTGGATGGATGGATGGATGATGACTAGATGGATGATGGATGATGGATGGATGATGACTGGATGGATGGATGGATGATGACTAGATGGATGGATGGATGGATGATGGTTGGATGGATGGATGGATGGATGGATGGATGGATGATGGTTGGTTGGATGGATGGATGGATGGATGGATGGATGGATGGCTGATTGGCTGGCTGGCTGGCTGGCTGGATGGATGGATGGATGATGACTGGATGGATGGATGGATGGATGGATGATGGTTGGATGGATGGATGGATGGATGGATGATGACTAGATGGATGGATGGATGATGGTTGGATGGATGGATGGATGGATGATGGTTGGATGGATGGATGATGGATGGATGATGACTGGATGGATGGATGGATGATGGTTGGATGGATGGATGGATGGATGGATGATGGTTGGTTGGATGGATGGATGATGGATGATGGATGGATGATGACTGGATGGATGGATGGATGATGGTTGGATGGATGGATGGATGGATAGATGGATGGATCATGACTGGATGGCTGGATGGATGATGGATGATGGTTGGATGGATGGATGGATGGATGGATGGACGGATGGATGGATGGATGGATGATGACTGGATGGCTGGACGGGTTGCCTCTATCTACTGTCATGACGTGTTTCTACCCTTTGACACGTGTCTTCGTTTTCTTGAAGGTTCTGGAAACGATGGGAATGACAGCTGGTACAAACCCCTTGTGTGGTTCTGGATCTTACTGGGTCTCGCCTACTTTGCCTCCATCCTGACCATGATTGGCAACTGGCTTCGAGTTCTTTCAAAGAAGACCAGAGCTGAGGTATTTCTCCCCTTGTGGCTGCTTTACCATTTCACGTCCCCGGCTTACTTCCTCTCCGTACACCTGTGGTTTTTGTCTCCTGTCTTCCTGACAGATGGAGGGCCTTCGAGCTCATGCCACCGACTGGACCCAAAACATCCAGAACATGTCAGTGGACTTCCGAATTGCAGGAAGGATCGACGACCCCTTCAAACGGCGTCGGCGAAAGAGACGGCATGGCGCTCGCGGCCACGGTCATAGTGCAGGAACGGGCGATGCTGAGGGGAAAGAAGATCCTGCCGGAAGCCAAACAGGCTCTGGATCTTACAGCACTTCATCTTACACCAGTGATTCAGGCTCCGAGTCAGAAACAGACTCTCGGGCAACTCAGTCGGACCAAGTGCTCGAAGAAAAGACTTCGGAGACTCCTCGTGATCCCCACTTGTCTCAGCCTCTGGACTACTTTGGGGAAAACCTGGCCTTTATTGATGAGTCTTCAGACACTCAGAGTGGTAAACTGCACTTGGATCTTCTGCAGGATATGGTCCAAGACAACAATACACGGTCTCGGCACGCCAAGAGGAGGCGCCACAGAAAACCTGTTCCATCCAGAAGCCCCAGAATCTCCAGAAGCCCCAGAATCTCCAGAAGCCCCAGAAGCCCCAAAGCCAGTCGCTCCAACCACGAGAAGAAGAAACACAACGGAAACCCCAAACCAGTTCCAGCTGTGCAGCCACAGACCTGAGCCCTACCGATAACCACAAGCTTTACCATATTGCAAGAGACCCGAGTGAAATGATGTGCAACATGTTCCCAATGCAGTCATTCATTATTGCACATATCTGCTTGACCAAAACTTGCTGCCGACACCTTCACCACTTGTGGTTTGCATTTAATGCTTTTAGCATGTGAGAAGAAAATATAATTTCAAGCGAGCATGGTGGTTAGGCCAGTGGCCCCGTCTCTTCTCTCTTCAGCAAGGATTTACTGTCCCCTGCTGGCGTAAAACACAAATGCAGCAACTGCGAGGTGCCTGAAACTGCTTCCACCGAGCCTGCAGCTAGATGCTACTGCTTAAGGCGACGAGAAAGGGAGGCTCCTTTGCTTGGAGACAAGCCTACCATTGCTATTAAAGAAGTTCTTTTCTCATTGTTTGGTATGATTTGTTCATAAGTACACTCACTGTATGCTACACTTGCACATCAGATACTCTTCTGCATATAGTGCATAATAAAATTTTTAAGGAAAACCAGTGCATTCTTCTGACCTGTGAGCTAAGAGTCTTTAATTGTGTTTTGTGTAATCTTCATTTATATATTTTAAGTATCATTGTTGAAATATTAGGTCTTATTTTTGCTTAACAGTCAGTTACAGTGTAAAACAGGATCAGAATCACTTGTACTCACAAAATGACCAATGTAGATTTCTTATTAGCCTGATGTGAATAGTTTTGGACTTTCATAGGAAGCCGGATTGCCTGGAGAGACCCACACAGGGAGAACGAGCAATCTACACACACAAAGGCCCCAAGTCCAGAAACTGAACCCTTGACCTTTTTGCTGTCAGACAACAGTGCCAACTGCTGCACCATCATGTCGCCTGCAGCACATTTGAAAACGTAATAAGTTAGCTATTCCATGGAGAAATTCACTTAATGAAAAAACAAAATCAGGACAAAGCTGGACTTTATCACCATGGCATGTTTAAAAGAACCTACGATAGTACACCCACATGGGAATATAGATATATCTCTTAGCAGATAAACTGTGACTTTGATGACTAAGAGAGGACAACATTGAGACATCATGACATTATGACTAAGAAGTCAGAAGGAAGACAGAAATAACATTCCTGATGCCTTTAACTGTTGCGAACAAGCAGTAGACAAGTAAAGGCTGTTAGAGGCTCTAAGATTCTGGAATGCACTATAGTAATAACGTGTTTGGAGAACCACTTATTTGATAGCTGCCTTCTTGGAATTTTCGAGTGGACAGTTTAGTACGTCCTATCACTCTTCCGTGGCCCATGTAAGTAACATGCAGCTTGAAACTCTATATGACTGCTCCATGCTTGAGAATGGTACCAAGGGCAAACATGGTGCTGCATCAAAATCGTGACAGCTGCTCTTTTATTCTTTGTCTCCTCTGTGCTCTGAAAGAATGTGGGATTGTGGGGTTTTATTCCTAAATACCCGAACACGTTTATCAAGACGTATTAGTTTCAACTTGCAGTATCTCCTGCCAATTTAAGGAGAGGCCATTGGAGTAACAAAATAATAATAATAATAATAAATCCCTCCAGCAGATGGCGCACCGTGACACACTTTGCTCATTATGGCAGTAATAGATTGAATTTATAAAAACCCATATTTACAGCTAAGAATTTATTATCTTTGAAAAAAACTTTCGGTAACTAATACAGCAAGATGAAATTAATCTAATAATGAGCTGCCGTTTTCCGCCACGATTATGTGATGGTGTGGTGAATAAGAAGGAGGCGTGTAAAAGCAGAGGAATAATTATAGAACGTATAGAAAATGACACTTCCCTGCTTGACGTGTGGTCAGAAAAAAAGCAAAGGCAGCGTTCTGGCATCGCAATCAGGAAGTCAGTGGACAGCAATGATGTGCCTTGGCAGTGGGTGACCTTTCACTGGAGGACACGCTCACAGCTGTTGTAACGTCATCACTACAGCTGTGGTTCCCCTGGGCGGCCACCAGGGGGGAAATAACTGGTATTGCTGGGAGGAAGTGGTGTGTGTACTGGTGACATTGACTCCACTCCTGACCTAGTGATAAGGAAAAAATACAGAACCCCCGCCCCCTTTTTTTTCTTTAAAAAACGCTGACAGCAGTGATGACGTCATTGTCAGAGCACATCATATATGATATATAGTGGAGGGGGAAAGAGGACACTTGGATGAGTGTTACTTGTTTCTAGGTTCTGATCCTCCCTAATGTGTGCCATCAAACATTCTCAAGTAATGTGTGTTGGATTTGTAGTGTAACAATACTTGCTTATCAGTTCCATTTAAATGAGACTTTAAGGTCCCATCATAAAGAAATCACTTCACCACTCCTTCTGAACAATATAAACTGTGCCTTGACGGTCAGTGAGCTAACTACAATGAGAAAAGCCCATACTTTTCCTCTTTCAGTTTTCCAAAAAAGTGTGCATTAACACGCTTCTCTTCATCTCTTCATCTTTGGGAATCTGAATTTTGCCATGTCAGGAAAGAAAGACCAGGTGTTTAAAGCACATTTGGTGCTTTGTCTGACCTTCTTTCTAAATATGTAGAAGGTGGGAACATCTAAAAAAAAAAAAGGGCATCATTTGTAGCAAGAAGCTCATTTACATTTTTATTTTCTTACAACGCAGAGGCTGGAAACATAAGGCTAAGTATGCTATATTCTGAGTTGTAATGGTTTGAAGCTGCTCCAGGACCACAACAATCTGACCCAATAAGACCTTAAACATAGAAAATGTAGGTCAATACATTTTAAAGACATATTTAAAAAAAAAAAACAGGCAAGTGAAAGCCAACTCTAAAAAGAAATCCTGAGATAATTCATGCCAGTGTGATCAAGGGAATTGGTAAAGATTGTCCTCCATCACTGACGCTTGCCCACAGCTATTTGTGTGCGCAGCCAAAGTGTTTGCTTTAGCATTCATGTAGCATATTGGGTGACACCTGTCCGAGGTCATGGACCCGCTGTTAAGGAGCACCTATGGGACCTCAGCTGGCATCCTGTGGGGTGTCCCTCCTCCTCCCTCCGTGTGGGACAGCTGTACCAGCTGTACTTATAACACAATGCAGTAAATCAAGACATTGGCACTTTGGTTGCAAAAACCCCATCTCCGGGCTCTTTGAGAGAATAAAGATGACACGGCACGACACTGCTCATGCCTCCACTAAAGCGGGTGATAATGCGGACTCTGCACCAGTATGATGCAGCCCCGCAGAATTGCAGTGTCTGCAGCACAGACTCCATGACCTTGCTTCAAGGTCGCAGTGACACTGCCGTCAGTTTTACACCCCCCACCGCCCGCCCTCCCCTTCTCGTGAGCGCGCCTCGGCAACGCACTGTCCCGAGCTCCCCGGCCGCGCTTATACGATCCTACCACGGCGAGACGCGCGCACAGTAAATGCAGGACTAGATTTTCGCCATTCTTTTTCAAACTAGTATTATTATTGCTGAACAGACTAAGACTTAATAATTACAGCCGGGTATCGCTGGGGTCTAGGGGGCGCTGTCTGGGGGTGTTCACTTCTGACTATCCGGCTTTTATTCCCTTTTATTGACTCGTTTGTTTATTTTAATTGCATTAAAGAACAAGGCTGTCAACTCCTCGGTGGCAACTTCCCTCTCCTGTGTGCCAGCTGTTACCAGTCATGTTGGAGAGCCTATTTCGAGACTCAGCGGGCAACAAAGCTAGGCAGGGATGGAGGGAGGGGTGGAGAGGGGACCTTTTGTCGGCGACACTTAACATTTAAAGCGCGCGCGCGCGCGCACACACACACACACACACACACACACACACACACACACAAGATCTGAGGGACACGCGCGATATCACACCGATAGTGTGCTTGGCAAACTGCATTGCAGAGTGCGCCCCCCCAGCCCTCCCACACCTCACCCACCAATACTACTATCCCCCTGATTGTTTCACTTTCTTATCCCATAAATTCCCTTGATGTCTCCTCTCTTTGGCTCCCGTCCAAATAACGCAGCAGGAGGAAGGAAGGAAAGAGGCGTCTCAGCGTCACAAGACCGAGGGCATGACTGTATTTTCCATAGAGGCGCGCTCCAAGGGACCCGCAACCCCCCTCCCATACACTTGACATAAAAATATCTTCGTGAACAGTGAATCAACAATGGAAGACCATCAAAACCCCAAGGTTTTGGCCGTTGCAGGCAGTTGACCGCTGCCTCTTTCCCTTCGGAAACTTCTCTCTCTTTGGATGGGAGGAAATGTGCTCAAAATAAAAGCGTTCACGTTGTGTTATGTCGCATATTTAAAACAGACTGTTTCGAGTCACTACGCCTGGACTAAATCGGGATTAAGGTACTGGGCCATATATTTTTTATTCACGAGGTACAGACCCGTATTCTAATGCCGATGACGCTGGTGGAAGGTGCGTGTATACGTAACGGAGACACTGTGGACGCAAATTTGGCAGAGGGAGGAGAAAAGGCACGGGATAGACTACGTCATCGAGCCGCGTCAAGCTAGTTTGAAAGGCAATGCAAAACCGGAAGTTACTCTGATGAAATTAAACTGTTTGATAGTGTTGTTGTTTCGATGGAAATAACATTGTTTGGTTAGAAATGAATATTTATGCAAATAGATAATAATCAACATCAGGATTCGCTTCGTTTAAGGACGCTGCTATGGGAAAAACAGACCGTTTGCATAAATGGTACTGTTATTATGAAAGGCTTCCAACCGGATATTAAGCCTTCTCAGGGATATTTTTCAGCACCGATTTCCAGATACAACCCTCGACTGTGGCAGACAGCCGAAGAAGACGAGAATTTACAACAGCGGGCGATCCTACGGAACCGAGCTGACGGACAGCGTAGTGCCTTGCCGTGCCGGTTGTTGTCATCGACTCGACTCGTTGTCGCGCGGGGGGATGCGATGCTGAAAACCGCAGGAAGCTCGGACGGCACCGCTAAACCGCTTTAACCCACTGTGGGACTTGGCAAGCAGCGTTGACTTGACTGACTTCAGATTAAACAGACAACAAGCCTGCGATGCGTGCACATTATCCGGTGAGTAGCTCTCCACCGTAGAACCGGCGACACGGCGATTTGCATATTTTTCCACAGAGCGGTCAGTTACTGCGATGCGTAGTGTTAATCTGCGCGCAAAGATGTCTATTTGTCGTCTTGAAAGCAGCTTTGATATGCGTGCACGGTTCTCCCGTTATTGGGGGTAGGGGTCACGATCCGCTCACTCCCGTGTGCGTATCATGTTTGCATCTTGTTTCTATCTTCATAGACGCAGTTTTTATATCCTGGATTGCACGACAGCCACAAACTGTCGGCTGATCAGCCCTGCATGAATGCCGCCCCACTTGGCTGCTAACAGAACGCCCGCTCGGTTATTGAGTAATAATGCAAGACCGCCGGTGACGATCGCGGCGCAGAAGCGCCCAGCATCGTCCCCCAGCACCACCACCACCACCACCGCCGCCGCCCGCCAAGTTAACGCTCCTCTCCAAGTGCGCGCAGCACACTCACGCGTTAAGAGTGCGGCTTTTAACCCCCTGGCGTCGTTCTCCTCTCCTGCCTTAACACACTGAACTATGCGAGACCTCCAGCCATGCCGCACTGGGATTGAGGTCACTGATCTTAAGGCATAATCCACTATGGCAATTAACCTTTTAACCGCTCCCGAGATCAGTAGGCAAGGTGACCCTCGCGGTCCGTGCATGCGGGTCTCCACGGTGCACGCCGCCCGCAGCGTTCACCTCCCCCTTCCCCCAAAAGAGTTTTATGTCCAGTCGGTGATGATGCACTGTCCGTGTCAAAGACCGCCGAGTCCCCGAGAAGAATTGTGATAAGGCACGGCCAAAGTCGTGACAGTCCAGCCGTGTATAATTTGCTTGATTTCCTTGAATTGGTTGTTAGATTATTGAAATACATGTCAGATACTCCTTTTCAAACTCGGATTAAATCTATCCTTTTGCATCAATTGTGTTGTCAGAGAGAAGGGAAAACATTTAAAGAATTACTTGGTTTGTGTTAGTTACAGTCTGCCAGGACAACTTTTGGTTAAAAGGCGGAAAAACAGAAGTTGTCTCTGCATTATACTGTCTGCTTCTTCCTCCTGTTACTTTAAACAATTCGTCCTGTGTTTTTGTGCAATTTAAACTCAGCGGGAAGACTCTGCACAAACTTTGGCTCATGTCTCCGAGACAAGGTGTTGGCTTTATTCCGTCTGTCCTTCAGGCATTCCTGAGAGTGTGACCTTTGGAGTGTGTCTTGGAGCAAAAGGGGGAGGGTGCACCAGCAGTGGGCAGAAGTCCGTATAGATACAGGCACAGCGTGTGCCATAGCGAGAGTCAACACAACCATTCTCAAAAGTTAAAAACGTAACACCTTTGGTGATGCAATACACACTAACTGTGCGTGACGCTGACCGCTGGAACGACGGCTAACCCTGTGCAGAGAGGGAAATGACTTTGCTGTAAAACTGTGTGACAGAGCTCAATTACTTTTTTTCTTTACTTTGCAGGTGTCCTGAGAAGATACAGCTTCATAAGAAAGCAATAGCACTTCACCGAGCCACCACTGGGAGTGAAATACGCTTCAAACTACAGTTTAACAAACAGGTAATCTGTTTTCACATCACTCCTCATGATGATGAAGCATTATGCTATAGCACCCAGGGGATTAGGGCTGTTATTGTTTGTTTGGTTGAGTTTTGTTTTTATCTTTTTTGTCTCACGGCAATTGGCTCCCCTGCCCCACAGCTCATTCTTGTAATGATGTGATGCACTCTTGGCTGGTGGTGTTAATAACTGGCGTATGGAACCGGAAATGCAGCAGAAACAATCATTTTAAGATGTTGGCTACTCGTTTTACATCCAAATTATTACAGGTACCTGCTCTTAGCGTCATCATCTCTCATGATTAGGATTGACATTTGGAAACAAGAGACTAGAGAGGATACATATGCAGTCCGAGGTGTCCAGTGCTGCCACAACCTTGTTTATATGAGTCTTTTTGCAGCTTTGGGTGAAATAGATGCAACATTACAACAATTGTGTACCAATTGACAAAGTTTGGTGATTTTCACTTCCATTAACTTTATATAAACACATCTGTTTAACTATTGTGACTTTTTAGTTAATAACAGAATCAATTGTTATTATGTCACTTGCTAGATTAAGTTTGAGCATCATAGAATAGGCCGTGGGTGTGAAAGGCAGTCTCAGCCATTGGTGGTTTGAAATGCTCAAAAACAGCATAATGAAAACAATTCACATCCTCTTTATCACTATTTGGAGGTAACGCTAGTAAGTAAAGGCTACATAACAAGTCGGAACGTCTGGTCCTCAGCCTAGAATGATCACGTCTGACCTTTTTTTAAATCCTGTGTCAGAACTGAACTTAATGACAGGCGAGGACATCGTTTGAGTGTCTATCATAATTGTTAGGCAATCCTTTTATTGTCCAGCAAAAGAGCAACAAACTGAATGTGAATCTTAGGATCGATCGTAGTGATTCTTAGTGGTCACTCTAAACTTTTAAAGTCACTTCAAATCAGTGTTCATAGTTCCTATTAGGAATCTACACATCTGACATTAATCTTGGAATAAAAAAAAATCCCAAAATGAAATACACTTTTATCTTTCTCAATCGTTATGAAAATTTGAATTTTTCAAGAGAGAGAGGGGGGCAGGGGGAAAGAGTAAGACAGAAAAAGTCACAGCTCAGTCCAAATTCACGTGGCTCTAATCGTCCCTAGTTGATAGCTAAGGTGCGAGCCAGCCACCCCCCGCCAGCCAGCACAACAAGACCTAATCACGCATAGTCGACAGCTAGCGAAAGAAGGAGTGGGCTGACAAACTGATTTTCTCCCAACGTGTGCCATGATATCACGCCGCGCTTAACGTGCTAAAAGGGTCCACGTTATCAGGTAAGATGCAGCCTAGTCCGGGTTACGGTGGCCAAAAATAGCCGTCGGCATAGTGAGGAGAGAGCTGGTCAGTCAGGATTAGCGCTAGCCGCGGCTAGCTTCTGTTGCTAAAACGGTGGCCAACCAGCAGCAATACGTCTGCTGTTGCTGGAGCTAATGCTAACGCTGCTCAAAACATGCTGGTAGTAGCAGGCAGATAAACAGGCTTTACTTGTCTGCGTTATGTGTGACAGAGCATTGAAGCGGGCTAAACATGTGTTATGGGCATAATTTATATTGTTTGGATTGGGGTGACCGTTTCTTTCGCTTATTTTTGATTAGCTTTCCTCCCAGTTGATCAAACAGATGTGGCAGTGGCCAGCGGTGCACATGGGAGATACGTGACGTTTATAGATCGACGCGTTTAAGCCCTGAATCACACGTATATGTGCATGTATATGTTTGCATCACTTCACAGAGCTTCTGGACCCGGTGAGAGCGAGCTAAACTTTAAACGGTCGAGGTTTTCCGTGCCCCCCCCTTGTTTGCTGCCTTGCCAGAGTTACTGTCGAGTCCACGGGGTACAAACTCCAACCCGAACATGGAGCAACTGTAGGACACGATTATCTGTTACTGCGCTAAATATGATAAAGGTAGCCTTTGATTTTCAGAGTCGTACATGAGTAGGTTATATATTCGTGGACCAGCGCCTTTTTCATCTGGTAAAGTAGAAAAGTATGCCAACCTGTACGGCTCACTTAGTGTTTGCCCGCAAAATAAGGCTCTCGTCTTCGTACAGGATATGATTAATGCTGTATTTACACATTGGTCCTTCTAGTAATCTGATGATTTAAAGATGAAAAATTTAAAAAAAAAAAAAAAAAAAGGCTTACTGCCAGATAAATTGGCTTCCTGCCAGACGAATTGAGTTATTGTTGAGTTAATTTTTGACACACGTGTAATGGGCCATCATATAATGCTGTCCTTGTAGGCAGGGCGAAAGATCAGAGCAATGAACTGACCAGCAGTCATGCATTGTTGCAACACTTTGCAAACACACCGATTGCCACTGAACCACTGTACCGTCTAACCATATTTCATGTATGTATCTTCTCCGGCCCGTTATGTGCAGCGTAATTAAACATCAACACGTCGCCTTTGTTCACAACGCACTGATAAGGGCTCCCAATAGGGGTGTAATAACATGACTTAAACAATCTTTGCGGTCACTCGAAGAATTATTACCGCACCTTGAGCAGGGAACTTTGTTCTCACAAATATTAATGCCATCGCTAAACTCCCTGTCACAGATCTCCATGTGATATCACATCTTCATCTGGCTTGAGGCCCACTGTTTCAGTCAGCGTATAATTAATACTAAAAAACCCTGACAATTGACAAATTATAATGCGCTACAGTGTTCAATTATTAGTTCATTAAACGTGAATGTCCTGTATTTGCTGCAGATTAATTATCACATTTGTAGCTTGTGTCACATCAGTCGTGTGTGTTTTTGTACATTGTGTTAGTCAGATGAGTGCTTTTTGAATGATCATTCTGCTTAGAATACAAATTTTGAGTGGTTCTTATAGGTGATATACTTTAGTTTATTTTTCCCCCCTGTCAGAAGGGCAGAATCCATGAAGTGCACTTGTGTTTTCTGCGTGCCTGTGTTCATACAGGCTTCCCGGCGTAGTTCTTGTAATAAAATTGAAACCACCGCAAGCCTTTGGCAGGCACGCAGGTTCGCTGCAGTACTCTCACTGCCATACTTGAACATGAGTTATGTCTCTGAAGAGGAAGGCATGGTCACTGTTCACGAGCCGGGTGACCTTCATCCTGTCACCTTGGCTATTTTAATGTCTATAAATGTCACAGACAACGAGTCCGTGGCGCGCACATGACTCGGGGACGGTATGGCTTTACTTTAGGCACGGAAGCCTCTGGTTTGGTGAAACCTTAAGGTGTCTTTGTAATGGATTCAAAAGTCCAACGGAGGAATAAATAGCACAAACGGGAAGAGGACTAAGTGCCGCCGAAGAGTGAGGGAGGAAGCAAAGCCAGCAGGCCGTCTTGTGTCGTCTTATGTCTCAGCCTTTTATTTGCGAGATTGATGTGTTTTGCACCGCGTGTGCCCCCGCCAGAGGCAGATGACACGACAGTGACGAGAATTAACCACGTTATTTGCCTATCAATGAGTGAGTGGTGATTGCAGATAAGATGGACTTGGCCTGATTTACTGCAGCTGCGTTTGCTTTCTGCTGAATTTAGGCAACAAAATGAACGATGCCCACGTGGAATTGTCTCGCCCGTCCACCTGTGAATCCCGTCTTTGCATTCAGATCGTCCCACGTGGTTGACGTCAAGGCAGAGAGGAATGACCTGAATATACAGTCGAGCCTTTGTGGACATTACAGACAAGTTAAACCCTGTTATACTTGTGGTACCATCCACAGTTGCTTGTTGATACTATTAATACATGACCTGTGACTTGTGAGACCAGAGTCTGCGTTTGCTCTTTTTTTATATATCAGGCAGGCTTTGGAGATGGAGAACACCTTTTCTTCCATTCACTCATCTCTGCTTTTTGTCTCTTCCTTTGCAGGCATCATGTCTTCCAGGGAGCGCCGGTCGGACGTCTACATAAAGGCGGAGCCGAGCAGCCCAGAGGGCGGCGGCGGGGGTCGGACGAGCCCCGGCGGGGCGTCCTCAGACTCGTCCCAAAGCGGAGGCACCCGGGGAGACGGCGTCAAGCGCTACTCGCCGCCGCTGTACACGCCGGCGCTGCGCTGCCACTTCAAAGACGAGGGCGGCGACGGCGCAGAGGAGGGCCCCGCCGGAAACGGAGCCGGCCGCTGCAAGTACGCCCTGAGCACGCTGCCCAAGAGGCTGTGTTTGGTGTGCGGGGACGTGGCCTCTGGTTACCACTACGGTGTGGCGTCGTGCGAAGCCTGCAAAGCCTTTTTCAAGAGGACCATCCAAGGTGTGTGTTATGACGACAAGGAGGAGGTTTTTTTTTTTTTTTTTGCAGAGCCGAGTGACAGAAACACTTGTTTGCCAGCACTTTCTTATGTACATGGTAGAGAAAAAGATTTCTTCATTTTGAGGTTCAGGTATTTTACATTCCACTCGAAGATTCAAATTTTTTATTTTTAGAAAAGGGACAAAGCACATTGATCAACATTTCCATGGGAAAGTAAATATACCCGAGTTAGCTGAAGACTAATTTCCATCGGTAGTCCGTTTGCCAGGTGTTAATAGACTCTTCAATAAAAATACACAATAGACACAGACAAGAAGACATCATGAAGACAGATAGACAGATAAAGTACGCAGATTAAATAAATAAATAAATACAAAAGGACAAGCCACATTGGCTAGAGCACAGTTTTAAATACATTCATTCAGTGTATTTAAAACTGTGTCTGATAGGAAGACAAACACTAGTAGTGTACATAGTGGGGACACAGGGCAAACCACATTGGCGGCTAAAGCACAATTTTAAAATACATTCATTTTACTTCAGACTATCTCCAACTAGCGAGACCTGTGGCACAGAGCAGTGTGTTGTTCTTCCTGGTTTTTATGGAGTATTTTCCTTTAATTCATCTGACTCGTCAAGGTGTTATGAATAATACAGAACAGGGAGCAGTTAAAATAATAAATGTGTCCCTGAAAGTTAGTTTGAAGGCAAGCCTCTGCGAACCCCCCCCCATCTCAACAGGCTTGTTGAATGGTTAATAAACACTTCATCATGTTGACTGCTTTGAATCCTCCTCAGATGGTAATGCTTTTTTTCTGTTCCGCTGCTCAGGTAACATCGAGTACAGCTGTCCGGCATCGAACGAGTGCGAGATCACCAAGAGGCGCAGGAAGGCTTGCCAGGCATGCCGCTTCACCAAGTGCCTCAAAGTTGGCATGCTGAAAGAGGGTCAGTGCCATCGGTGTGCAGAGGCTTAGCCACCGGACTTTATTTTCCTTCGTGCTGATATTTCCTGAAATGGGAAATGCTTGATCTTTGTTCTCGCCGCATTTAACCCCAGTCGTTTTTTCACAACGAAGGAGTTCGCCTTGACAGAGTGAGAGGAGGACGGCAAAAGTACAAGAGACGCCCCGAAGTGGAGAACGCCACATACCAGAGTGCCCCTCTACCACTGACAAAGGAGAGTGAAAAAGGTGGGAGTCCGGCTCACGCTGTGGCTGTAGTTTTACGGCACAATACAGCAGAATATGATGTTTAAAGAGTCAGGCCCAAAGAAGTTTGAGGAGTCCTGGAAGTTTTATGGAAGAAGAAGATCTGAAATCCTCACGTGTTGCTTTTTAAACAGCTAAATAAACTCCCAACCATTAAGAAGTATGATATTGAGTGCCCTCGTGTCTTCTGTCCAGCCCCAGTAAGAGGCACTTGGCTGCTGCGAGGCAACCCTTTATCAGCTGTTAATCAATAATGTAATGGCAAACTCCATCACTGCAACACCAGGAGCCATTGCAGTGTTTTAGAAATGTAGATAAAGAGTCATCACTGGCGCAATATATCTAAAATGAGGCCATTTGAGGAAGTTTACTTGAAAATGTGTTGGTAGAGTCGATGGATGACCTGAAATGATGAACAAAGCACCCACTGTCTGCAGAGATACAGAATGATCCCCACACTGTTGTTCAAAATACGGGTGCTCTTCCTGTCAACTGAGTAAAATTACAGTTCCAGTGACTTGATTCCTTTATGATTGATCTACAGTAATAGTAAACAAAAACATTGCTGCGGCAATCAGGCAAATTGTAGTTGTGTGTGTTAATACTCAGGACAGAATAGCAGCATCAATATCTCTTGTACATACAACTTGAATGAGTGCAACAATGAATGGGTTTTTTTTTTTTTTGGTTGCCCTGGCGACTTGTCCAGGGTGTCACCCTGCCTTCGCCCTATGACAGCTGGGATAGACTCCAGCAGACCCCCGTGACCCTGAGCTCGGGAAGAAAAGGGTATGGAAAATGAATGAATGAATGTTTTTTGGTTTCCTAGGCTCCTCCAACATCATCGTGTCCCACCTCCTCGTGGCAGAACCGGAGAAGTTATTCGCCATGCCGGACCCCCTGCAGCCAGACACGGCCCAGCGTACACTCACCACCCTGTGTGACCTCGCCGACCGCGAGCTGGTCGTCATCATCGGCTGGGCCAAACACATTCCCGGTAGGAGATGCAGTCAGGATAAGACAGTGCGGCGGGTCGCGAGCGATCTAATCTCACTGAGCAGGATAGACTCAAAAATATCCCCCCAGAAAACTTGCTTTGTCATCAATTTATTCAGAGCATATTTCAATTTTGACAGAACTAGAATGCAGATGACAATATGCATGTCCTCTCCCGCTCAGATTGTGATATTTGAAGCTTAAAGGAATAGTCCAATATTTTGGTAAATTGGCTTCATGCCACAATCCCTGCAGTCATATGAGTTGGTGCATTCCTTTTAATTATCAGTGGCGGTTAATTTGAGATCCAGTGGGGAAGAGCTTCCAGCTGCTGTGCCAGTAAAATGGAGGTACTGGTCTTCCTCCCACAAAACTCATCAAATACACGATCCAAAAAGTCAAAAACGCTCTTGTGGACAAGTTGTGACCTGCGCATGCACCACGCCACAGCAGCAGTAGTAGTTTGTCCAGAGAGACGCTGCTGTAGAGAGCAGGAGCTGCGCTGTACTCAGCTGAACATGCTAATGTTTGATCACAAGCAGCCTTCAGCGTGCAGCTAATCATTTAGCTACTGTAAAGACGTGTGACCCTTCTGCCCCGTAATCCTTTGCATTTAAATCTGCTCTCTCCGCGCCTGTCCCTCGCCGCCGCAGGCTTCCTGTCGCTCTCCCTGGCAGACCAGATGTCCGTGCTGCAGTCAGTGTGGCTGGAGGTGCTGGTGCTGGGCGTCGCCTACCGCTCGCTGGGCTGCGATGAGGAGGTGGTGTTCGCCGAGGACTTTGTCCTTGACGAGGAAATGTCACGCGTCGCCGGACTGACGGAGCTGAACGCGGCAATTAGTCAGCTGGCCCGCCGCTTCCGCGCGCTGAACGTGGACCGCGAGGAGTTCGTCATGCTTAAAGCCATTGCACTCACTAACTCAGGTACTGATGCACGCCCGGAGGAACCGTGCACGCACCAAATGTGCTCGACACGGTCATGCGAACTGGCTGAAAGAATAATTCATGTTGACTGAACTGAACCTTTGGTCACTGGCAGTGTTGATAAAAACTGATTATTGATGGCCTTTCAAACATGACTCCAGTCTGGTGTGAAATTAAAGCATTTTAGCGATGCATCGGGTTTAGTCCTAATCCTGAGCGTCTCTTAACAAATGCCATTTAATCAAATATGCACATTTAACGAGGCTTCCTAACTGCTATTAAACAATTGCTTAATAGAAAATGTAAGGAAGCAAAATTAATAGAACACAAAAAAGAAAACAAGTGACCTGTTTGAAAGGAGTGAGAAGAAGCTTGATTTGAACGAGTATAAAGTGACCTCTGCCTTAATTAGTTCTTGTTTTGTTGTGCTAAAGTCTTGCAGCGCTGATACACGCTACCACAAAAACAGGTAACTGAAATAACATGGGGCTAAACAAAGTAATAACTATGACATACATTTAGAATAGGCGACATTAAGTTTAGCTGGGCGCACCAAATGAAGCTGCCGTCACTGTATCCCTTACCACTCTGACACAAACAATCTGTTATGAATGCAGTCGTGGACTCGCACGTTTCCGATGAGCAGAAGGCTAGTCGGTGTAATCAGCCCACTCTGCAGTCTAGTCTTTCAGCTTCACCTGTATATCATGTCAGCACATTAGCAGCAGGATGGAGACCTCGTATTTCAATTGTAAGGTGCAGCAGAAACGCTAGTGCAACGCTGCCATCGCAATGAGACAGGTTAACGTCCAGTGATGTGCTGATTTCATGGAAACACGCCGGGACTAGAAAGGATCAAACGGTGACGGCGGCAGGTTTTCCTCCTGCCAACCTTTTTATGCAGACGTCCCTTACTTGAGATTACTGTCAACAGATAACCATGCACATCCTGCTTGCATTACAGAGCTGCTGTTTGTTTAGTAAACAAAGGGCAGTCATGAGTTTGTATTTGTAACAAGTTAATGGTCAAAGCAAAAGAGAAAACAAAAAAAAAAGCTGAGAGTATTGACGGTGTGTCCTCTGTCATTCCACCAGACTCTGTTTACATTGAAGACATGGAGGCCGTGCAGAAGCTGCGGGACCTCCTCCACCAGGCCCTGCTGGAGCTGGAGTGTCAGCGGCGCCCGGACGACCCCCAGCGGGCCGGCCGCCTGCTCTTAACGCTGCCTCTCCTCAGACAGACTGCTGGCCGAGCTCTCACCACCTTCTACAGCATCAAGACCCGTGGCGGCGTTCCCATGCACAAACTATTCTTGGAGATGCTGGAAGCCATGATGGACTCGCCCTAAGGCGCCGGGGGGCGGCGGAGATGAGGACGGGACGCTGGGAAAGGCCGGCGGAGACTCTAGTCGATGAAGTTGAAGGAGTGGTCTGTGACTCGCGCTAGAAAACTTTAGAGAATCATGGAGGGAAACCACCTCCTTTTTAATTCCTCCCCCGAGGCTGCGTTAAGAAACGAGAGAAATGAGAAACTTTGCGGCCGCGCCCCTGCTTTTGGGATGCGGCCGCTCGCGTTGAGATGTAACTGCCAAACACCCGGAGATCCAAGAGTGAAAAAAAAAACAATGCCAAACAGAACAGAGACGCTTTTCAGTTCCAACCACCTCCATGGCGTGCCCATCCACGCTTCGAGCCGATGTTGCATAACCACTGAAGAACAAATGTTAAGGTACCCGACGACAGGCTGCGCTCACGCGGTGTCTGGACGTTTTCAAAGAAAAAAACAACAACAACGAAAACTAACAATGTGACATCTACTCATAAAAGCCATAGCAACATATGCGGCGAAAAGGCTTAAAGGTCTAGCATAGGGTCCGCCGGACGTGCTCACAGAGTGCTTGTAATTACTTTAGCTTAGCATGCCGTTGTAGGCAAACTCATAGGAATAACTTGCAATATGTTGAAAAGCAATATGACTCAATTTTGGTCTGTCACGTTGAGAAAATGAGAAGGCACCTAGTTGTGTGTCATCAGCAGTTCACTCCTCTGGGGCCCAGTTCATTTTTTTAACTTAAAAAAACCAAACTAATTGTAGCTTCTAGTATAAAGACATTTGGGTCGCAGTTGCCTGGTGAGTAGATTTGTCCGCACATGTGGGCTTTAAAAACAATGGAGTTGGGAACTGCTGGTGTACACAGTAGGTGTGTCATTCTTTATAAAGGTTGTGCAATCAGTTTTTTGTGTGCAAAGATGGCGTAATTGCAGAATGCTGTACCAGGATGAAATGCATCCCGGGGGGGGTTTCCATGTGACTAACGTTTGTGTACGAGGGAAGGAAAAAAAGACTCAACAAAAAAACCTGACTTCCATCCAAAAGTGTGTTCCTGCGCAGTCTAAACCAATGAGCTACACTGAGATCAGGGATAGAATACAAGTCTTTGACATTCAAGCCAGTCTGGTACAAGTGGTGGATAGAAATTACATGCCTCATGATTTTTTTCCTTTTCTTTTTTTTATTTCGAACTTCCTCATATGAGATCCAACCACTGTCTCTGACTTGAGCAGCTGCGCTGTGCTACCTGCGGGCTACAGTGTCGAACATTGACTGTTGAGATTTGGCTGCGTTGTCTCCAGTGGTGAGGTACGTCACTGAAAAGCTCAGCTCAGATCCCTCCTCGGTGTATATAGGTTACGCGAGGTCCTACTTGGTAGGGGTCCTGAAGGGCTCTGGACAGACCCAAATGCAACATATGCAACATCTTTTAGATTGAAAGTCACACTCATTGTTCTGCAGGTTGTGTGCATATTAATATAGGTGACTATTGTAAGAAGCTTCACATGTAATGCAAAGCCTACAGTATCTGCTGCCAAAGTCAGATCTGTGAATATAACAAGAATATAGTGGCCTAAAGGGGCCTTAGGTCTTTCAGCCATGTACAGTTCCATTTAAATATAAGAAAAACTGCAATTTACCGTTGAAAAATAATAAAAAGCCAGCAAATGTGAGAAGATTTTCCCCCCCATCACGATTCTATTTGTGCAGCTTACAGTGTTCAGATATTTGTAAAGACTTGAAACTTGCTTTTTCTTAAATCTTCCTTTCTAGGATTTAAGGATATTTTATTTACATTGTGACACTTGTGGGGTTTAGTATTGAGAAGGAGTTTCTCCCTTCAGGACATGATTGTTTTTTTTTTTTGTTTTGGTTTCAAGAAAGGATTTGCATGTTTTTTTTTTTTTTTTGTTTTTGTTTTTAAAGCATTTTAGGGAGCAATTTACATGACTGCAGATTTAGCAGCGAGGCTACAGAGGGCTACCTCAGAAGGCAGAGTAAGCCAGACGGCCAAGTAACTGTGGGGACGAACTTAACGTTTAATCTTTTGATTTCTTGGCTTTACTGCCGGGTTAATTGAATGTTCTGCGGTTTTGCAAACACTTTGCATCTTTGACTTTTGTTATCTTCCCTGCAAGATGCAGCTGTCACATTGACTGTGTTTTGTACGAATCTCCCAAGGTACAAACTGCTTTTTGTCACAGCAGTGAATTTGCGGCTTGAAAAATCTGTAGTCTTTTGTTGATGTTTCAATTTTGGAAATTTGGTGTTACACACAAACTGTTTATTAGCTATAGGTAGCCCTTCCAAGCTGCAGCTAATACACGTTTGGTGGTTCAAAAGTTCGACTTTAAATAATTCTAAACTGGTCTGTCAGTCTCCTAATTGTTTACTAAAATATTTTCTGAAAACTTACAAATACCCTACATTAATGATGTAATTTTGTCCTTTAAAGGTCCCATATTATACCAAATACATCAACAGTTTCCACAAAGCATCAGCTTTAGCAGGAAGCTAAAACAGAATGTCGTGGCAAGAGGCTGAATGGGTAAAAAGAATGCGTTTTTTTTTGTCTTTTTTTTTTTTATTGTGCAATGCTGCTCCACTTTGGAGGTCGGAATGAAAAATGAAGACCTTAAAATGATGATAGTATGGGACCTTTAAACTAGGAATTTTTTTTGTCATTAACCTGTAGATGTTTTTGATATGGAAATAATATTTCCAGTGTCACTGGTGAAATTAGACGGCTCTTTGTAGGTTTAATAACTATACGCGCATCAATATAAATGAGCAATACAATAAATTACCAAACCTCACACATTTCCTTGTATAGCCACAGTGTACATTTAACATTGCCAGTTATAATGAATAGAAACTAAACATATTATTTAGAAGTTCAAATCAATGTTTGTATTTTGAAAAACTATTTAAATGATTAAATTCTATTTTTTACTCAATTTACCGTTGTTTGTTGACACGGCTTTATTTCTGTGTGTGATACTGGCTGTGAATTTCTGTGTGTAGGCTGTTTTCCCCCTCCTCATTTTGTTTGTTTCATTTAGATTAGACCGTTTGATGTCCTTGTCTGAACATGTCCACATTAAAGATCACTGTGAAAAAAAAGTGAGATCAGCCCGCTGTCTGACATGAGAGAGAGTTATTGTAGGTGCTTTGTGCTGTGTAATAAATGGACACACCACCACCACAAATCATTGGTCCTGTATTTATGTACGTTTGTCTATGTGTACATTGTAGGATGTTATTATAACACACAGGCAAGTATGCAGTGTTTTTGTTTGTATATACTACTAGGTGTGATGATGAAGACTGTTAACATGTTAAAAATCTGCAGTTGAACATCTATGCTATCACTGAGCCAGGACAAATTATTAGGAAACTACAGCAGTCACGAATTGTGTTCCAATACACACTTAGTTCACAACTACTTTTCTGCATCACTTCCTCTTGTTCCATTACAAGATCCAACCACCTTTATTCTTAATTCTGAATGGGAGAGGCCGCAGTCACATCTTCAATGAGACTTTCTGAACAACAGAATAATATCCAAGCTCTCTCCAGCATTATACTTCCATCTGGTGTGCTTAAGTCTTTTATAATTATGCAATTTAGCTGTTCTCTGAAGTGTGCCGAACCCTCCAACCAAGCGTTTATCCCAGAACTTTGATTTGACACATGACGCCGTGATATTTGTTTATATCAACGAGTAATCCAAACCACATCAGATTGAGACACTCTAAGAGAAAAGTTGCCATCAGCTTTGTGTTCGTCGGGCAGTTGGAACCACGAAGTCATCCTAATGTCCGGTTTGCCGCTGTTAAAACTTTTTGACATAAGCTGGACGTGTGTGCTTGCTAGCAGATGGCGTAGTTAAATAAAGATTTAGCAGGACGCAAAGCTGGAAACTCGCTTAAATCCCGGCGGCCCAGTTCAATTTCAGACCGTGCGGTCGTTAAAAGTGGGCTACGTTGGAGTGACAGCGGAGACGCGTCGAGGTCGGAGTGGTCGCCGCACTTTCCCACCGGGACTAGCTTCCGTGAGACGTTACCCAACGCCGACTATTGCTTAACACTGCGCCGCGATGTTTTCCATTCGTCGCTCCGTCATCAGGAACTCCGCTGTCATTCGGTGCGCTCGCCTGCTACACACGTCTCCCTTGAGCAAAATGCCGATTGAGGTAAGACCGACTGAGGCCACCCACCCTCCTCATATTACCGAGGAGACTCCCCACCTAAAACACTGCCGGGGTCGTTTCAACAACCCAGACATTTATGCTAACTCTCCTTGCCACTGTTCGCTAACAGTTGCGGCAGTCTCCCTGGCACCCGCCATGACAGACGGTTAGCTTCAATTATACCTGCGTTGCGTTGCTTGTTCGTTCGTCTGTCGTGACTGCAACTGCACTCACTCTCAGTGGCTGTCCAGCTACTTCCGCAACACCTTCACTACCCGATATGGACGTGACCTATGCGAAGTGTCAATGATTACGCCGGCGGCTGTCATGCTGGATAGTTTAATGTGCGGAACAACGTGAAGTTAGCTGTCTGGTCTTCATTAAGTTTCTATTAAAATGTCGCGCCGAAACTTGGGTTCACAACTTTCTCTCGATCAATAGTTTTAGCAGTCGACATAAAACAGCGTGTGACGCCGTCGTCGATTAATATTCGTCTTTTCAGTCTTTATAAAGTCGCCATTTTAATGGCGCACCTGCGATTATATGTGATGATTATGCTCCATCTAGTGGCGACAGCCTCTAATGTGCATCTGGTACAGTCGTAATTCGCTAAAATAAAATATGAAGGCCCACTTAACTGTTTTGACGAACGACCCCCAACATAAAAAAAAACGTAAATTCAACTGTAGAACTTGACCTGGTTTACCAAAGGTTAACATTTTTAATTACAAAAACTATATCTTGGAACAAACATTTGCTCAAGTCCACGATACAGGCATGAGGGAGAAATGCACACATATAAAATATCTAAATCGCAACGCAGTCATTGTTGTAACTACTACGTTTGTCTCCTCCATGGTTGCTGTGTAGATTGCGTGTTCATTGTGTGAGTGTTCCCTCAATTGACTTGACTTTTGAAATAAACATGCTGTCTGCACTGTTTTTCTTGTACCTGAAATTGCTGTTGTTGTTTCCAACAGGCTGGTCAGACACTCCCGGCGGTGGAGGTCCAGGAGGGGGAGCCGGGGAACAAGGTGGCTATGGATCACCTCTTCAAGGGGAAGAAGGGGGTCCTCTTTGCCGTACCTGGAGCTTTCACCCCTGGCTGCTCCAAGGTTGAGTCTTCATTTCTGCTAGCGGCATCTTGCCCTGTCATTGCTTCACAATGGCTGACCTTCTATTTGTTTTTATTCCCCTTGTTTCAGACTCACCTCCCTGGTTTTGTGGAACAAGCTGCAGAACTGAAGAGTAAAGGCATAGATGAGATCGCCTGCATTTCAGTCAATGATGCGTTTGTCATGGCTGCCTGGGGGAAGGAGCATGGAGCGGATGGCAAGGTATGAACTGCTTTTCATAGAGCTGCACCTTGGTTAAGCGGAAAGGAGAGGCCGGTAAAGTACTATTTCCAGTTTAAGGCAGATAGATATTGATAATTCTACATCTGTGGGAAGTTGTTAAATGAAAATTAAATTGTGCTTGATGCTGTATTCAGGTCCGGATGCTAGCTGATCCCACTGGAGCTTTCACTAAGGTAAAACTATATCTCTGGTATATTTTAAACTCTAGATTTTGTGACTTTGTGTAAACAACATGTCTGTCTTTTCCCTATTAGGCAGTTGACCTGTTACTTGACAGTGACCAAATTGTGCAAGTGCTTGGGAATAAGCGATCCAAGAGGTATTTTTTTTCTTTTTCTTATTTCTTGCCATTTAAAAAAACATATAAATACAAGCTGAGGCATGACTGGATTTCTAAAATATAGCATTTTATTTCTCAAACACAACTAATCTCTTTAAATATATGATTCCAGCCAGCAACGTTTTCTTTATCTAATTCACACATCACACATCATATTAGTCTGTTCGTCTTGAAGTTCATCGCAGTCAATTGTTGTGCTCTTTGATGTCCTCTGTCAGATATTCCATGTTGGTGGAAGATGGTGTTGTGAAGAAGATCTTTGTGGAACCAGATGGCACAGGTCTGACCTGCAGCCTGGCCCCTAACATCCTGTCTGGGCTGTAGGGTTATTAAGAGCTCACACCATGGGTTTCTGTTAAAGTTGCACTAATAAAGACCTGTTCCTCCTTTCTGAACCCAAAGACTATTGCAATTGTCAGATGGGTGCTGAGGTCAAAATCTGAGCTGGAAATGCGCACAACTATGGAGGAACCGGCTTTATCCGCTGTATACTGTTACATGTGAGCAAATAAAATAGACATTAAGAGCAATCCTCTTCATTCATTCATTCATTCATTCATTCACTCACTTATTTTTGCATTTTACCCTCTTTAAGTGCTTGATAGTCAAAATACCTGAACTGTTTTTTCTACTATTCTACTATGCAACACATTTATGAAAATTTGACATTCAAACAGGACAACTTAAATGAAAATAAAGCAGATTAGCACTGAAGGTACTTTTTATTTATTTATTAAACCATCTTCAATCCTTCAGTATTGCACGGAATATTAATTTATAAATATTTCAGAATTAATATTTTTTATTATAGCTGAAAAACAAAATCTTTTGGGCATTGGCATTAGTTTACATTCATTTTTAATATTTATTTTGAATAATATTTATATTTGAAATGAAATAATATATCCAAGTATGACAAGTACCTGAGAGCAGAAAATAAGATGGTGTTTATCTAATTTGATTTGTTTATTGTATACATCTTGAGGAGTACACTGATAAACTGTTCTCAAACTCTTTGTAAGGAACCTGTGTAATTGATTACAATTCCTTGTAGTCACAATCTACATTTGTTTTTGGTTGTAATAGGACACAGGTTGTCAAAAAAATAAAATGGGATTTTGAGATTAAAGTCGATTAAAGAGGCCAGGTGCAGCGAAAAAGCCAGAAAGAATATTACAATGTATAAACGTCCAAACGATAGATCATTAAAGACAAGGTTCATCCTGGATCATAGTTATAAAGCGCCCTACTCTTGACCATCCTTTGAGTCAAGCGCCAGGGGTTCAATTGTCAATGCGTGACGTCATCACGGAGCGCACTGCATTGTGGTCGCCGGTGCCAGAAACAGCAATTGAAACAGAAACTATTCAACTACGGAGCACTCGAGGCATATCGAGCTCGGTGACAACGTTCTCATGTAAGTGTGGTTAGAGCTTCATTAATATCATGCACACCGTTTCAAACTAGCAAGTGAGTGAGTCTCACCGTGGGCGAATGATTAGTATAAGTAAAACAAACAGCACTAGTGTAGCTAATTACATAGGAGGCTAGTGTGAGCTACATTAGCGTTCAGCTAGCACGTCACTCAATTCGCCAGAACGTTATATTTTATTACGTTACATCTTAAACAAGGTGTAATGTTAGCTACTGTTTCTCCGACTAATTGCACTCTTAAAACGCGTCGATATTCAAGCAATGGCGACCTAACACCGGGGGCCAATGATATCTGTTGCACGCACGGTCGTTGTGCTGGAGTTCGCTGTGCGGATTGCGCGGGCGATTTAAGGCAAGAAGGACCGTAGCGCGTCTTGCGTTCAGCGACTTGAAACATTGAGTAAACCCGTGAGTAGGACCAACCCTGTTCGTTTTTAGGTGTCTCCTCGGAGACCCGTTTACTCATCTCGCAAACGTGAACGTATTTAAATGGAAAGACCGAGTCGTTCACTGTAAACCTTTGTTTCGTCAACCGCGCATGGTCCAAGCCGGGCCTTGGCAGGACGCGCCGAGTAGCTAGTTAGCACATCAAAGTAGCACCGCTGCTTGCTCCAGTTTTACATCGGCACAACCACCTGGTTGCACACATTTTTGTCATCGGCGTTGTAACCACGGCATTCCTAAATTTGGATCAATGTGTCAAAGTGCAGACGACGCTTACGTCCAGTTACACTTGCCAATATTTGTTTAACAAATCACTAAACAAAACTTAAGTATAATCTTTAACTACAAAATGTATATTTGTCAAAAACAAAAAGTGCAAGACAACCAAAACGTGCAATACTTGCAAATAAGTTATTGTCGAAACATGGCAGGTATGAAAAGACCTGCTCTTGTCTCTTATAGGAACTTCGTCTCATTATCAAAACGCAAGGCATAAATAATGAACTATTATGGATTAATCCATCCTCGGCGGTGCAAGGAATAATTGCCATTCTTTCGCGTGACAGTTCCTCAAGGTGGTGATCTTGGAATAGAGCAGTCATGTCGTCGACATCGCAGAAACACAAAGATTTTGTGGCCGAGCCAATGGGTGAAAAGACAGTAAGCGCTCTTGCTGGCATCGGCGAGGTTCTTGGCAAAAGACTGGAGGACAAAGGTTTTGACAAGGTGATTTCATTTCTTCACTCTGTATGTGTTGTCACCCTGGAAACATTTCTAGTGCCTTTATCTCGGGCTCAGAGTTAAATTTCTCACTTAAAACTAATCATAAAAAATCTGGAAAGATTTTACCACACTAAGATTAATGACATCAAAATACATTTAATTCTTTTTTTGTAAAAACGTTTTTAATGCCCGCAGAAATTACAATTACAGTGGTTGTCCCACATTTCTGACATTTTCAGAATCTTATCGTCCTTATTAGTCTGATTTTAGTTACATATTTGCCCACAGCTCTCCTTGTGTGTACCTGTTGCAGTGCGAGACATATAAGCCCTGTTTTAGAGTTAAGACTGAAGGCAAAGAGCCGACACTGTATTCGTCATGATGCTTATTTCTCACCTAAATAAGCAGGAACTTGCATTGTGTGAAGCTGACCTTGACCCTGATTCTGCTACCAGCTGCAAGTTAATTTTCTCTTTGCTAATCATGATCCCTTGTCTCTGCTTCATCAGGCCTACGTCGTCCTCGGGCAGTTCCTAGTGCTAAAGAAGGACGAGGAGCTTTTCCGGGACTGGCTGAAGGACACGTGTGGGGCCAACACGAAACAACAGGGCGACTGCTACGGCTGCCTCAAAGAATGGTGCAGCGCCTTCTTGTAGAGAGTGGCCTCATATACTTTCTACATATTGTTCTTAAAAGTGTGTGTTATCTTAAATAAAATCTGTTATTCTTCTTATTATTATTATAATAATCAGCAGCAGTCTTGCTTCTTCTCACCACAAAGGCATGCACTGGATTTATCGGCGGCAAGTCGTTTTTACTCTATATGCCTCACTACTGCATTTGTAAATTTCCTTCACCGAAGACTTACAAAGCTTTTCTTAAAGGTGATTTGGTTCATAAGTAATTCTATCATAGGCTCTTTAATCTGACCCATTTTACCGCAGACACATTGGCTTTCCAAAGTAGCAACATCACAGGTCATAGCTGTTCCTTATGTTGGCATGCCTGTGCTTGACTAGTCAGTGTCTCCTAAGAAGAGTTAACATGTAACCTTTAGACTTGGGGTGTGGGATATCTGCTTCCTGGCATGTCGGTGCTGAAGTACATTCTTGAAGGTAGTTATGAATGTGGTTTTTATTTTTTTGGATTGTTACGGCCGCAACCAATAACTCTAACGAATTAGAAGACCGAACATCTAAAAAAAAGGGACGCCACCACAAACAATTCAAGTGTGCCAAAAAAAGAAGTTTTATTATCAAGAACCATATTTTAATTAAATAATTCCCCAACAAAAAAAAAAGGATTGGAGACCCCCGGCAAAAAGAAACAAAAGGGGGGGAAGGTCTGAGCCAGCCACGCTGTTGGCCGTCGCCCCAGCCCAACCCCCATAAACTGCCTGAAACAACTTACCTAACAAAGAAACTAAATAATAAAATGCAAACTAAAATAATAAATGCCCGGCACACTAACCCGTGCCAGCGCTCAGCCTCAAACAAAAAAACCACCCAGGGAGAGTAACTCCCTGAGAATCTACTGCTGCGGTGGGGCCCCCCTGTTTCCCGCTGGTCCGCCTCCTTTTAACAGGTTGGTCGCCTCCAGATTAAGTCACCTCAGGTGCTGCCTATGTAATAGAAAGGAGGAGGAGCGAGAGAGAGAGAGAGAATGCCGGAGAACAGAATGCGTCCTAAGACGCATTCAAAAACAGGGCGTTCTCCCGTCGACGCATAACATGGATCATCCATTGTTCTGAAGTTTTGTCTGTCAATGCTACATTTGGATACGTGTCAAACCTAAAGCTGTTCCATTCTGTTCAATCTATGGGCTTTGGCCTTCATGACTCACACCTGCTTTTAATCCACTGAAAAGCTGATTGATCCTTGGGCAAACTTCACTGTATTTTGCAAATTGTGGAGCTGAAAAAAATTTGTTCACTGGTCTTTGTGATTGGCAAAACCTATTATTGAGACTGGTGTGATGGTGCTTTTTTCTTTTGAATGCAGAGTGTTGTGGAAAGGCCATGCATCCATATCTTGGCTGAGGTTGAAAATGTTTATAAATAAAGATACCGCTGGAAAACTGAAAAACCCAATGGAAGCTGTGTTGTCTTTTGCTGATGAGTGGGCTGCAGCATTCACTGTTTGATGGAAAAAAACTGCAATTGCAATGTTTATAGCTGCAGTAGTGCCCTGGTTTAAAAACAATTAGGTATTTGTTCTGATTAAATGTCTAGTGTTGAGTTGGCTAATGGTGTCGACCAAAACTCAAGAAAATGAAGACAAAATAGTTATGCTAAGCACGTTCTGAAGATGTACTGCTTGCACACCTGCTGTGCAGATAGTATCAAGCATTTTTTTTTAAAAACCATATTGCTTGGTGCTGAAGCCACACTAGAGGGGGCTGATAATATAATAACCTAATTTTGCAGTAGCTTTTAATTGAACTACAAACTCTGCTATATTATATGTAGTTTCTAAAGCCTGAAAGGGGCTCATGTACTGCTTAATAGTGCCTTAATGTATGTGAGCTTTTCTCTGCAAGAATTCACACATATATCAGCACTGAGTCACGAATGTTGAGTTTGTAACCCTGGTTCATTTGCATATTGCCCAATTGCCCATATTTGTGTTGTATGAAAGATGAAAACGCATCATTTATTTTTTTTCAGTTGACAATGATTTGATTTTATCAAATAAAATCACAAGTGACACCCAGCCTTTGATCAGAGTAGGTTTTATTTTGGTGATGCCTGATGTTTCATGATGAGCTTCTGCTCCAACACTTCAGAATTTATTGAAATGGATAAATACACTGAAAATACATATATTAATTTTTTCACTTCAAGAGCAGAATAGTTCCAATGAATTTTGGAGCTTGCGATGGTCAGATAGAATTCCAAATGATCACAGCCTTGTTTTTGCCCACATGACTGTAGTGTGAATGCCAGACTCACCATGGTCAAGCCTCGAATTGAAATGGAGATCCATAAGTGAACCTTTAAACGGCCTCTTACTCTGGAGAACCTCTCACACAGATGAGTTTATATGACGACAAACACCTGTCTTTAAAAAGTACACTATTACTGCATACTGTACGGTGATTATTCTTTTCAAAGTAATCAAAATTGTTAATGCACCACACTCAAAAACACAAAATATCTGATCTTGCTTAAATGGCTTACATTATTATACTGAATGTCTATAACCACTGGAATGTCATTTTTTTGGGTCTGTGTGCTATTTAACTATAAAATCTCCATTCGACAGTGATCAAATGCTCAAGAATTGTCGCTTAAGTTTCACAGTAGCACCTATGCACACACACGCACGCACCTCCGTACCCGCACTATAGCAACAGGGTGTAAATAAACAAAACGTAGAGATCTTGATAAAACGCCAAAACTAAACATGAGCAGAACGGGATCACAGCTGTTGTCTGCAGACACGAGTAACTGTCAAAACAGGAAACAGGGATATGACTGAAGAGTATAAAACAAAAAGCTGTGGATATGACGCGACTCTCCAAATGCCAATGCAGAAAAAACGAGGCTTGATCCTGTCGGTGAAGAACATTATGGGTCTTCCACAAACGGTCAACAAGTGAAACGCATCCTCACAGAGGCCTGTCTCCTCTCAAGTCGTCAGATCTCAGATGTTTGAAGATGATCAGAGCAGCATCTGAGACCTGTAGCACCTCCGTAATCCGCGGGCCTTATGTGAGGATTTAGCCTCCCGGTTCCTCAAGTGAACCGAGGCTACAGCATCCATAGAAATGATCGGTGTTGTGACCGACGGAGCCCATTAAGACACTTGATGTTCGGGCCGTTTCCTTCTTTTGACAGTTACATGTAAATATGGATGAGCATGAGATGCCAGGTGATAGCATTTATCTTGAAACGTTTCTTAGACTATTGTTTTTCTGATAGCACGTCTAAGCCTAAATTTTGAATAACGCTGTAATTAGGTTCAAATTATTGTCTTATTCTTTGCTGTTTTTATTGTTGTTCCTCACCAATACAGAGTCACATGACAGCAGTTAAGAATTTAGCTGGCTCACTTTGTTGTCATTAGTTGATTATGGACTGTACATTGGCAGCTTTTTTTTTTGTCTTGTTTTGTTTTTGCAAGGTTACTATAGTACATGGATGTCTCATTAGGATTTGAAGTACATGTACACACTGTACATACATGTACATACTGTACAGTTGTACTGTTAAACACAACGATCCCTGATTGGTCCTCAAAGCAGAGCGCAGAAGAACTTCTTCTCCCTGAAGGGGTTCTCTGAGGTGGGCACCGGGGAGATCAGGGGGTCGTCACAGGAGTGCGCGTCACAGTACGCCATCAGGTCGGCCGCTGCCTTTGATACCTGGAGATGGAGGAGCAGTAGGTTGAAAGTGATTCGTGACCAACTGATACACAATAATGAACTGTGCTGTTCAAAGATAGCAATATTTGGTTGACCCCAACTGTCATTTGTCGGAGATTTTGGTACATTGAGCTTCCACCAGATATTACAGTTCTCTGCAGGGAAGCACCACTGTCCTGTTGGACGACTTTGAAAGTTGATTTTAACTGGACTGGACATGATTTTTAATTTAATTTGAAGGTTGTTCTATTTTTTGCCCTTATACTTCAGTAATTAAGAGCTGGTCATGTACACACTGGTCTGTGCAGATTCTATGATTTCCAGCTGATCGTGGCATTGTTTAGAGCTCTAACATATTTAAAAATGATGGTCTTAATGTCTAACTCTGCGGTTTTGAATATTTCTGTCTACCCTTAAAGGCGTCGATACTGCCATCATGAGCTAAAGGACTAGATAAAAGCCTTAGCTGAGGCCAAATGTTTGACATTCAAATGTATCCATGATACAATAGTGAACAAAGTAACAGGAGAACACGAGGTCAAAAATAGGCAGAGACACAATTCTGAATCAATATACAAGGAAAACTGAAGCTGCGCTGAACATATGGTAGTGTGGTTCACTTTCATATTTACATCTCAGAGTGACTGATTATATCATTATACACAGCAACAAAAGTGTTCACATAGTCTATCTAAAATGATCATCATTGAGGCTTGTAATAACCCAGAACTAAAATTAAAAAATTACATGGTAATAAATGTCCGCTGTTGTCCAGTTCATCAACATTCCCAATATTTCCCTAGCCTGCCATTGGGCTCTCCAAAAATAGGAAGTCCATCCTTTAATTCTTTGGCTTCCTTCTGAAAGAGTGTGCGAAAGCAAGCCGATTTGAAAATCAGCTTTGTGTCGTGTCATAAAAGTCACTTAAAGGTCACTGACACTACTTTTCATGTCTCTGTGAAGGTTCTCAGTCGTCCAGGTTAAGCTGAGGCAACTGCACTTGTTCTTGCAACCAGACCAGACCTAAGAAAACCCTTATGATCACTTTCTTTTTGTCTCATGTTGTTCCACAAACATATGGAAGGTCTGAACAAAGCGTGAGTGTCTGCAGGAAGGTAAAAGCCAAGCACCCTGAAGGAAGAATAAACAGAGGGCTAACTGTTTTTCTTTCTGGGAATCAACCAAGGGATTCAACAATCTTTTAATGTGGCGCCGAGGAATAAATAAAAATATAAAGACAAGACTCATGCCAACGATTACATACAGTACATTGGTTATTTCAAATGACTGGTGTTTCAGTCAGAAAACTCTACAAAGTCTGTGTGCTACATCTTTTCTGAACATAATGTTATTGCTGTTGAATATGAATTTGCCCCTGTCTAATTTATCTTCTGACAGATTGCTCTATTTAAGGACACAAGGTGGTTCAGCTAGGTCTTCTGGATGCTGCTGGGGACACGACAGAAGCCAATACCATTTGGAGACGGTCCAACGGGAAGCAATGACTGAGAGCACATTTAAGAAGGTCACCGCATTGACAGTGTACAAAGATAGGCAACACAAGTGCTCCTTAAAACTAAAACTTTCATATCCCAGCTTGCTCGTGCTCTCCTCACAAACAGCAACAGGCAGAACACTGGCAGAACCTAACAATGTTTTTGCACCATGTTCTTCCTTTTTTAAACATTTTAGGGAATCATATCATATTGATGCACGTTGCAATATTAAAATCTCCATCTTTAGATTTTAAGGGTTAACTCTGCTTGATGCTGTAAAATTGTATGAAGCAACAACTGAACCCACATTTAGGTGAGTAATGCAGAACAGAAAGAGCAGACTGGTACCACATGATGTCATCAGCTCAAAATGACATGCTCACAGCCAGGACACCTTGGCTTCGTGTTGGTGCTGTGTTAGAAAAAATGAGACGTCTGTCCTGACTTTGATCAACTACTTAAAAAGAAACCTGTCAAACTGTTCATGTCAAAACCCCTATCAATTTCTTGCGTGGCTGTTACACATGCAATGTTACTTTACAAACCTGACTTCCAGCATCAACATAGCACTTCAGCAGAACTTGTGTGTGTAGCATAAGTATTTGTGCTTTTTATTCAGGGTCGTGTGAGAAAAGAGATAATTCACTCCTGAGGAACATAGATTGTCTTACCTTTATCCTGCAGAAACTAGCCTCTATCTTCAGTTGCTCCACCAGCTTTCTAGCTTGGCCAACGCTCATCGTGCTGTTCACTGGGGTGTCTCCTTTCATCCTGACCACAAGCACAGCCATATTTCAGAACATTCAAAAAATAAAGTAAGGTCCACTGATAAGACATCTATATGAAAGAACCAAGCTTGTTTAAGTGTTTTATTTGGCTTTGGATAAAACAATTAAATTCTGTCTGCTATATTGGGTTTTATTGAAAGCAGGTGTTGAATGGCAAATTCAAATGGTTTGGTATGAGGTAAAAAAGATAAGATAAATATACATTACAGAATTATTATTTGATGTGTGATAATATCTTTCATTGCAAATAATGCTTCCTTAATGCTTATTTTAGATTATTTGGCAGGTTTGGCTGCAAAGCAAGAAAGCATGAACCAGCCATTCTCCAGTAATGAAGGATACACTTTTGTCAATACTGTGTCAGGATTGCGACAGCTGCTACACCATGTCGTAATAGGTGGCAATAGAAGCATATGCATTGGATTGAATGTAAACGCAACATGTCAACAGGGCCAAATGGTCAGATTTATTCACCGTGGCCTACAGATTCTCCCACTGTGAGCAAAAATAAAAAAAAAAAAAAAATATATAAAAAAAATACCATAGACATGACGAACGTGCAATGAAATAACCACCGGCGCTGCACAGGTGAATAGAAACCAGACATGTAGCAGACATGTAGTAGATGAAAAATAAAATCTAGAGGCACAGCAGCAAAAGGGCGAAACCACTTGAGCCATTCTGGACCTTTCCCCCATTGTCTCCATCCACCCCCTTTCCTCCTTACCCTTATTATATTCCACTTCAGGTGCAATCTTCCCCCCTCTTCTCTGCTTTTATTTCCAGTGCTTTTCTTCAGCCTTTTCTCCGTTCCCTTGTCAGCTTGTGTTTGGTGGTATCAGTGCAGCCGGACCCCACCCCTCACAGACAACAGCCTGGATGGTACCCTGCTCTGTACAGTCCAGTGCACTGCAATTCTGCCACAATGAGCACTAGATCAGTGCTGGATGGATAGGATAGGATCACCCCCTCGGCACTGAGTGGTACCTGCCAGACGGAGGGGAGGAGGGGGAGCCACGGCCCAAGGTTTTCCTATCAGGGCGGATTGTACCATGCGCATCCCCGGGAAATCGGGGCCATCGGGAATAAATTGTAATCTCAATATTTGCGAATTGTATTTTGCGTGTTTTTATTTTTTTATTTTAATTTTAACAGGTTAAAATAATCAGAATTTGTGTTGTAAACCACAGAGGCCTGAATCATCATTTGTCGCTGCGCTTTTTGGTGATACCCACCCTCTCCTCTGTTGCTATGGGGACTGCTGCAGTCGAGCGAAGGGGTTTACATCGCAGTTACAATGCTGAAATCAGCGTCGGTTTTGACTTTTTCCATGTATATATTAGTCATTACGGTCACATCTCCATTGCATTTTACTGCGGGCTGATATATTCTTTATATTTCAATACAGTTCGGTGTGTCTGAAGCGCAGACGATGCATTTCTGCCGCTCATGCTGGTGGTCCAAGACTATAAAAAGAGGAGAAATTCCCTGGAGTGACGTAAACCAGACTACAGGTCGAAAGCAAGTTACTTAAAATGTGTCTCTTAAAGAACTCGGCATTACATACAGTGACATCACGTTTGAGCGATAATAAATTGATAAAAGATAATTGGATTATAAACCAGAGACAAGCAGGTAACCGTCATGTGAAGACGAACCGGCGTGACGACATGTTTGCTCATCTGGCCACATTTCTGTCTATAATGGCGCCATGATGTAGTCGTCACCGCTGCTGGCGCCCGTCGGGGACAGTCTTTCTGCTTTTACTGTTTCTGAGAGCGAAGGCGACGTGTCGCTAACCCAACTAGTTTGTCCTTTTCGCCTGCCGTCCTCCGTGCTTCGGTACTGGATATCCATTTGGATGCTAAACTTTTATTCAGATGGTAGACACTCTGCTTTATTTTTCATCGCGGAAATGTTGGAGACAAAAAGTTGAAATTTGACATATTTTAAGTTTGATCAAATATACTTCAGTCGTTTCAACGCTGTGGCGCTAGCAAAATCAACAGCGTCGTGTCATGGACAACAGTGATCATTATAAAATGAAATATTCACTTGATAACATCTATAATGTTTTTTTTAAATTGTGAGACAATGTTTGATGTTTATTTTGTCTTTTCCAATCTGTTCGTCTATTTTTATTTATTTATTTATTTTTAAATACTGGCTGTTCCATTCAGGGCAAGGCTTGCAGAGAAACTTGGCCCACATGGGGGCACAGACGCACCACGTTTAAGGACTCCATCTGCTGGATGATGTCTAGACAACACAGCTGCTGCTGCTGCTGCTGCTGCTGAACCATGTGTATACCCCCAGCTTCATCACAGGTAAACAACGAAATAAATATTCTCATTATAATTCCAAAATATCACCATAAAATAACTGACCAGTAAGAAATAGCCAAATAATACCAACACACTAATCTAATAGATTACAATCTAATAATTGATAACATCAAAGTTGGTCTGGTCGAGCTAAACTCTAAAATGATACACACCAGTGTGTTTACTCTGGAGATGCAAAGCAATTATCATTGAAATCTAGTTACTAAAAGGTAACCGTAAACTATAGTAAATATAATAGTGTTACATTTAAACCTTTAAGCCCTAATATTACTATGTGCTCTTGCTTCTTAGTCTGTTCATTTCTATGATGCAATGCAGCTTGTCATTTTCTAGCACAAAAAACAAACAAATTGGTTCAGGCAACTCTTCTGCTCCTAAAGGCCACACTGTCAGCAGGGAGTTGGCAATGATGCTTGAGAAAGACTTTAAATCATTCATTTTGCCTTGGCACAATCTCTGAAAAACAGTGACAGCAGGTACAAACCACAGCAAGACTGCAACCAACTGCAGCAGATGGTTTCAAAGATCTTCTCCTGCTTCATCTCTGCTGACTGTGCTCTGTTGTAATTAGCATCTGTGAGCACGCTATCCAGGAAATATGTCATTTAATAATAGCAAAGTAAACAAGAAGTCAGAGCACCTAAAATAAAACCTCAATTACAATCTCATAACCCTTATTCCATAAAGCTGCTCAGGGCAGAAAACAATGTAATAATCCCCTAATTCTTTTTGACATTTAAATAATAATTGTTTGGTCATTTTATAACTTTGAATTGTGAATTTACCCTCAATTAAAAAAAATATCAAAATGCATTTTTACATGCAAGATGTATTTTTTATTAGCTTTGAAATAAGGTATTAATAACTTAATAGTATGATTAAATTAATTAACCAGTTATGCTATAAATATAACATTTAATTAACATGACATACATTGTACATCATTAATAGTTCTTCATTAGGCTGCTCTTAATTACTGTTAGGGCACACTGAGGCCATATCATAAGGGGATGTCAGAAATGGGAACGTGTCTTAATTTTAATTTAAGTTAAAATATAATTTTTCCTAAGTAATAATACAAACTGTTTTGCATTTGAGACATTTAGAATACCTTTTTTATCTGTCTCTTTGACACTGTTAGATTATCCTTGGCCTTTTCAGCAAACCGCTATTATAAAGTGACCCGGTCAATGTGTCGCTGACGTTTTGATTTAAATCCATGCAGCAGCTCTCTGCCTCGAGGTTCATGTCGATAAATATTGAAACGATGTTAGTAAATGATTTTCATTTCAGCCCATTTGGGCCATTGATTCCACAACTGGACTCGACGACTAACATACAAATGCCGTGTTAGTGTGCTACGAGCTCAACAGCAGCTGCACTGTTTATATTGAATCACAAAATGTTTAATGCATTGATGATATTGTACAGTAACTTGTGTGTGTGTTTTAAAAAGTGCTCTCCACAGTTGTTCAAGTGGTGCCTTGTGTATCGTGAAAGACCCACACAAAGTTTCATTTTCATGCTTAATGAAGGATTTCACATTTCCATGGGGATTTATTTTTACATATCCATCCAGCCAAGGATCATTTTTGCAAAGGAGAGCCAGCTTTACAAAGTCAGAAGGTCATAGGACTGCAGTCTGTCGGAACTGGAAATAAGATGCCTTCACTAGCGGTGGATCCACTTGATAGAACACAGTGCTGCTTATAGGTAATATTGGTGAAGTTCACACAGCTTCAGGGGATTTTATTCTCATGTTGTTTTGGGAATGAGCCAGATCCATATGAAAACATGTGGAAAGGGGAGGGGCCCTTTAATTAAACATGGAAGATGAAGTGAGCCACATAGATTTCTTCATTGCCACGTGAGGCCAAAACCCAATGTACTCCAGTGTTTACCTGAACTCTCCAAAGACAAGAAGCAGTTGAAAAATAAGGCTTTCTCTCCTATTCCAATCCTATCCCAGTCCTATTCTTTACTTTTTAAAGAAGGAAGTATATATCTAAAGGCAGCTCGCAGAGCTCCCTGTTTACGAAAACCTACATTTTTATTTTCAGTGACTGAGGTACGGAAAAGGATTAGGCCACAAGAAGAGAAAAGAATTAAGAAATGTTTTTGTTTTTTTCAAGTTTCCAATTAGAATAAAGAATAAAGTTAAAGTTGAAATTTTGAGAATAAAGTTGATGTAAAAAAGATGAAATTTTGTGAATAAAATCGAAATTTTGCAATTAATGTCTGTGAAGTAAGTAAAAATGGTGAGAATAAAGTGGAAAGGTCCTGTGCGCAAGTCTAGTGGAGTACTTCCATTTTCACCAGTTTCCTGATTGGGTTTATCCGACATACATCCAGTCCAGTCTATCTGCCAATTTTCACTTTATTTGCGTCGACTTTATTCATGAAATTTCTACTTTATTCACGAAATATCGTCTTTTTTAACGTCAACTTTATTTACAAAATTTCGACTTTATTCACAAAATGTCAACTTTTTATGGCAACTTTTTCACAAAATTTTGACTTTATTCACGAAATTTTGACTTTATTCACAAAATTTCAACTTAAAACTTGAAATGAAAATTTAAATAAAAATCTCCTTCCTGTAATATTTTATATATATCTTGTGGCCCTAATCTAAATCTTCTGTGCCTTTGTCCACTCAAAAGTGTGATAAAGGTCCTCAAGGAAGAAGATATTGTTGCTTTCTGCCACTCACTTTAAATTGCGGTTTATCTCTGTCTCTGAAAGGGCAGAGATGAAATATTCAAGAGAAGTCAGATATCAGAGCGCATTACCAGAGCACCATAGAGCACCACACATCACCACAGGAGGTCACTCCTTTCAGCCATCATCACACTCCTCCCTCCCCAGTCCAGAGGTGAATCCATGATTGTGATCACAATATGCACACCGTCTAATTCCATAGCATGGCTGATCACTGTTATTATATATTATCAGTGCACCTTGCACTGTGTATCCTGTATCTTGATACACTTTTTGATATGAATTTGTTTGTGGCCTGGAGTCAGTTTGCGGTCTACTTTATTTTGTCCTCTGCTGTGAAATTCCCTGCTGTGTGTGTGGACCTTTCCCCATCCATTATGATATTTAAAGGTCCCATGTAATTAAAAATTAAATTCACCACTGTCCTCAAACAATAATGTGCATCTTTGAGCTGTGAAAGGAGAAAAGTTTATTCTTTACTCCTTTTGCTTGCTCCATTCACAGTGTGTGTTTTTTTTGTTTTTAAAAAAAAAGAACATTAGCCCTTTGTGATGTCACAAACACCCCTGTTTTGTCAGGGTGGTGACAAAACAGTTAATTATTCCAAACCCCCCTTAAGTCAGTCTTTTCCCCTTTAAACATATAGAGTGTGTAACAAAGAATTTCTGTAGTTTTTTCATAGGCGGCTGTAAACATAGGGCTAAACATACTGTATTCTATAGATCTGTATAGTTGTTTTTTTTTAATTTCAGGGGGATAAATTATTCTATGAGGCTGCACAGTCATAAAAATAGATGATGTTTTCATCCACTGGGCAGCAGCAGCAGCAGCAGGAGCTTAGGAATGATTGAAACCAAAAAGCACAGAAGGTTTCAAGGAGGAAACCCTGCGACCAGGCGTGGAGCAGCTCGGTGTAACACAAACCTGGCCTACATATTTAAATGCCATCAGGACTGGGGCTGCTCCACTGGACTTGCCCGGCTATTTCCAGGCAGACGTTGAATTTTCTTTAACCTTTGTCGCTGATCGATGCGCCTCAGGGTGCTTACACAGCGACCACAGCGGGACTCATGCAATGGTGAGCGAGGCAGATCTGGGCGGGGTCATCAACCCACTCGTCAATGGCAACTGTTCGTTTATATCGACGGCAGTGCAGCGGCTCGATACTTTCCAAACAGACACCTCTGACTTCATTCACAGAGTGGCGGGCGTCAGACGGCTGGACGAGCCTCACGCGGGGCGGTTTCATTGGAGGGAAGTTCATCTTCGACAAAGTTTTCACACACAGATGAATCGGCAATAACGGATACGCTCCCAAATAAATAGTTGCTTTTTGCTTTTTTTTAAAATTTTATTTAAAGAGCCAGTTCCAGTGTGTTTACAATGAATAAACATGGAGCACAATTTTCACAGTCCAGCCGTCAGGGTTTTTTTTTTTTTAACTGTACATGTAAGGATGGTATTGATGAAACATGGCTGTTTTTATTAAGAATTCTAAAAGAAAGGATGAGATGGCCATGAAGAAGTAGCGTAAACTGAGCCGCTCCCGATCACACATGTTGAAAGAGAGAGAAGACGCAAGTGTGAACTAAGTTCCACCCACGCTGAGAGAGCATCCACTGAACGCTCTGCAGCCACAGTACCGATTACACAACAGTTTCTGCCTGGAAAGCAGTTTGACGTCACGCCAACCGAGCGGAGCCACATGCACACCAGTGATCAGCTTTTACTGGCATCACTTGCACCAAGTGTGAATCCCTGCGCGCTGGGACTCTCTCTGAAACAGAGGTGACAGCAGAGGATGCATGGAAGTCATGTGAAAAGGATTTTGGTGTTGGCGGACGATTTGCACATAGTCTACGGAATGGTGTGTTAATGCTTGTTTTTGTGGCCCTTTGAATCCATGTTGTATTGTTTATCAGCTTCAGGGCCTATGGTCGACCAACAAAAACATATTGTCATAGTAAAATTGAATGAACTAGGCCCAGATTTGTTTTAAATCAACCCTTTCAAGGTTTAACTTTAAACGTACGTATTTATTAGTTTTTGTGACCCCTAACACATTTCTCCACTAACCTCTCAGGCTATGTGTTGCGTGTGATTATTATTATTATTTATATATCAATGGTGCTATTTCTGACTGAATATTATTAGTATCATTATCACCACCTATGATGATGTCCCTATAAATGCGGTTTTAAAAGTACATGATGTCACATAAGAACACTTGCATATACTGTATAATTGTCATATTGAAATGAAAAGCATTTTTGCTGCCAAGCGACAGCTTGTTGCTCACTCACATCTGTCAAGAAACCATCAAAAGCAGCAGTTTAATCTCCAAGTTAAAATGAATTTGTGTTTAGACTAGCAGGTTTGTGTCCCTAAGTTTTGATATGTGTGATTATATTTGCTCGTTGCTGCATAATACAAGTTGTGTTATACTGTATATAAACAGTGGTGCAGTGCTTTGAGCAAAGAGATTGTTGGTGATTGATGATCATTGTTATTATTATTTTTGGCATGTTGATGTGAAATAACAAATCCATTATTGGTTTCGGCTTACTTGGCTTTACTACGAGTTCAACAGCTGGAAAATGAAACATTAGCTCGGCTTCGGGTTCCATTTACAGCTTGTGCTGAATTCAGTTTTTGACTTAGTCTTGCCACACATGAGTTTAATTTTAAGGCAAATTATTCTCAACTGGGTGGGACAAATAAATAGGAACAAATGTTAAACAACGCTAGTTCAGCTGGTTCAGCATCCAAACAAAACTTTGCTTAGGAATCGCTGGTCCAGTTTCATGACAGTCTACAGGTGAACAACAAGGAACAAAATATCAGCCTGACTGAAATCCAGACAGCAGCAGTGCTTTTAAAATCTGTCCTTGATTTATCTTGATTAATTTCAATCTAAATTGTGCATTGCAACTGCTGTTTGTCTCTTATTCGTGCACATCGACACCTCATTTTCCACACATGGACTTCCATTTTAGGTGATGTTTCGAAGGCCCAATGCAGGTGAGACTTTTGGAGATCTGTTGACATCGAATGACAGAAAATAAACATGTCTTGAGTTTTCATTTGCAAATGATTTGCAAAAGCCTACAGTGTACCTTTAAATATCGCAACTTGTAGATTTTTGTGTGATTTGAGGAGAGATTTTGCTTCCAGTTTTACGTGCTTGGACACGTCTTCTTCTGAATTGAAATTCTATGTAACACCTTGCAGAATGAGGAGGATAAAATACAGCTTTACAGTTTACAGAACTCAGGTAGACCTCTGGAGTCAACTTTTGCCTGATTTCAGGTAAAGAGCACTGTAAAAAAATAAATGAAAAAAAAAACATGTTTAATTAAAATCATCAGGTTGTACATGAGTCTCAGTGAAGCTTGTTTTAATCTACATTTTTCCTTTCTTTCTCTGTTACTCTTACAGGAAGACCCACAGGAAAGGGCGACGGATCTTGTAGCACTGCACACAGTCACTCTGGGATCAACACAATGCAAAGAAACAAAACCTGGATGGAACCTGCAACAATGTCGGCAGAGCTCCAGGTTCAAGGCCCACTCACTGTACGTAACCTTTAGCGATATCCAACACTGCACCGGCCAAACATGCCGTACAGAAGCAAAGTCTTTGTAATATAGCAGCATTGTTGTGTTAGTCACAGTGCATGAAGGTAAAAACATTGTCTACATACAAGGACCAGATACTACAATATGAAAATATTACATTTGCTTGTGATAAGAGTCCGTTAGGAAATGGAGAAGTACAATGACAGGAGCATCACAGGTCTGATAATTTAAGATTTGTAGGTCTCTGGAAGAGGCAGAAGAGCACAGAATAAACATGATAGTCGTACCTGAAGAGTTCTTAGCCCACCACAGTTAGAAAGGATGGAGGTGGTCTGCTTTTTCTTTTTCTTTTCTTTGTTGCCGCAACAAATCAGTGTCATTGAATTCAATATTTGGTGCAAGGAAATAACATTTTAAAACGGTAAAATACAAAGAGGAGTAATTCTCACTGACAGGCAATGCACAGGTTTACAATGAGGCCAAAAAGGTTCCCACACACACACACACACGCACGCACACACACAAACACACACACACACACTTATTCGCACACGCGCGCGCACCAGCAACAGCTTATCTCTTGGATTAAGTACACCGACACTCACAGAGACACTGGCCCTTCAGGGTTTTTTTTGTTAAGGAATTAAAGAGAAACGATACATTGTTCTTCGACGTGTCTCAAATACAAACAACCGAGCTCGACGCTGATTCAACCGCACAGTCGATTAGCTGTGACACTAAAGAAAATGCTCTGGCTGCCATTTGGCATAAAAAGTCTGTATAAAAGTCTAAGAGCGATACTAACAGGCCCTCTTCCAAGGTTAATACTACACCTAAGCTAAGCTGAGCTAAAAAAGACGAGCAGAACCGGGTGTTTGACTGAATTCCTCTCAAATGAAAGAGATGAGAGAGGTAAAAACAGCACATGGAACCTCATTGGCTGAGGTCTAATGACGGCACAATCTGGGTGAAGATCCTTGTCGACACTGCAGATTTGGAAGATGTCATTCTTGCCAAACGGCCCTTCAAACAAAAAAGCGGACTTGCGTGAAGAAAAAAATATAGAAAGCTGGAACTGCACAGGCACAGTGCCCGTGCGTGCTGAACGTGACTGAAAGGTGTGACTGTAGAAAAATATAGTGCCTCTATCGAAGTCACTTACTGTAGACAGAAGATAAGTCCGACGAGCAAAGTTTAGGGCCATACCTATGTTACAAGCTCATATTTAGAACAACGACACCAGACGAGCGATCTACACCAAGCTACACTCAAGGCAATTTGGCTGTAGAAACCTTAAAACTGACACAACCTTTTGTAGCTCAAATCTAGAAAAAAAGGAAAGTCAGGATATGGATACAGTTTAGGCAGGAATATAAAATAACATGCTTAAATTTGTATATCATTTGAACTGGGTGGATTTTTAAATTTTTTTGGGGGGGAGGGGCAGGGGGTCAGCACATAAAACTTGTGCTTCCCCTATATAAATTAATATTCCTCAAAAGATCTTTCCTTCCAATAAACATATCAAACGTCCCCGTCAGACAAACACATATCCAATAATATGTGCATGTCCAATAAGAAGAGCACGTCTGCCTTGTCTCATGAAAGCTTGCATAAAGTAACTGTAGCCCTCTTCACAGGTATATCTGTCACAAAGCGACTGTATACAACAGCATGTATTCAAAAAGGGAGGATGGCATCACTTCCAAACACATGCAAAGTAATTCTATAAACGCGTCATCACATTGTTTCAAGTCATTTTTAGCTGTCAGTCCAGCACTGAAGGCAATCTTGACCATCACTGAAAAAAGTTATTTTTTAAAACTGCTACATAATAAGAGTTTTTGGAAGTTCTGTTTTCTTATGTGTCCAATTTCCTGCAGTGTCTGCTGCTCACTGGCTCTTGCAGTATCTTGCTCTATGGCTATTCAGGTCCTTTGACTGTGTAGTAAATCACTGTCTCATATCAATTCAAAGCTGTTACTTTAGAAACGATGCATAGTCTTATGGGGCACAGTTAGGAAGTTCGGTAAGGACAATACTAAGGCGAAAGAACAATTAATCAGTGACTTTGTCTCTTCTTCATAAATATATGACAATAACTGAATAGAGAATAGATTTGGCTTAAATAGCTTCAATAACTTATGACACAGGCCAGTTTGTGTCCTGTTAAACAGCATATTGCTACATCGGTCAATACACAAACCCTCATCTCTAGTCAGTTTTTAATCTTGTGTCTAAAATTACTTTCACATTTAAATGCAGTAATTCTCAAAGGGGAAACAGACAACTTTTTAACACTCTTTTCAAAGTTGTGCTGTTTTGACATTATGGTCATAGAAAATGTTTCATTCAGTTCACTTTCTGTTACCATGGAGTTTATCTCTTGACAATGTTGGTGCAGTGCCGGCACAAAAGAGGCATATCTATAATTAAGCAGCAAATGTAGAAACTGGATTGCTCCCAGCTATCTCCAGGTAACAGTGGACCTGGTATGTCTTTGAAAGGAATCTTGCATTGCAAAAAAAAAAAGAAAAAAAAAAAGAGCCCTGCTGAATAGCGCAGAAAAGCAAAAAAGGCAAAGAAGGGTTGTAAAGCTCGAGTAAAGCAAGTAAAAGCTTATGCTGTTGTTGGTTTTTGAGATTTTAGTTCAAATGGGAATCTTTCACAAAGCAAGTAACCATTTAGTTAATCGTTTTTAGCAATAAAAAAAAAACATACCAGAAAACTACAATGAAGCAATAAAACACAACAGAAAATAGAGCTCACTCGTAATGAATTGATGCAGACGTAAAAAGATCCCAATTATCTGCAAGCAGTTGCTATTGGATAATCATTGGTTCCAACACTGTAAAAGTTGTCTGTTTCCTGTAATGATTCGTGAGCAGCTGAAATCAAATCCAGTCGGATCTCCATTTACACAAAGCATCATTTCAGAGTTGGTTGGCTTGTTTTAGCACAAAGGCTGCTCCAGGGAAGTTATTCAATCGCTACAGGCTTTGAGGTTTAATGGGTTAATGCTACTCAATGCTACATGATGCAACTTACTGTGTGTTTGTCATTCCAATGTAATTGAAAACACCATAAACCCGATAAAAAAAAACCCCAACAAAAGAGTAACTGGGTTTTGTGTGACAGTGTTCTCTGTTCATGGAAAATTCTCTGTCAATGAAACACATGGGACTTAAAGTGCTTTGTGTTAACCTGCGCATTGCTACTTGTGGCGGAGGTCTTTGAAGCAGGGCAATAGCACTTAACCTTTCCCATGTTTGCATCTCCATTTTGAATGTATCGGTGGTTAATGACAATAAAGTCACTGAGTGAGGCCATGGATGTAAACAAGAGGGTCATAAACGGAGGATCAACGGGATAAAATAAATGAGATATTACATTAATACAAAATATTGGCACATTACATTATACTGGTAGATGTTGTCCAAGACGTACTACCCAAAGAAATGAAGCATCAAGTCTTTTGTCTCATGTTTCACAGTATTGAAAGTGCAGAAATTGAACAGCACCCCTCCATTGTTTTGAGTTCCTGCAGCCCCATCATGATTTTCTTTTTCTCTAAAAATGTGCTGCCCACTGCTTTAATGCCTTTTATTTCTCTTGCCAATTACGCCGACTGCTCTAGACCACACCGTTCTCACACCTGCGTCTCCACGCCGTTAAGTTTAGGCATCAGGATACGGGGAGTTACCCCAGAGTTGAGGTCCCTCTCAAACTCCAAAAGCTGGCCCATGAAGTTCAGATTCGGGGACACCACCGGACGACGGCTCCTCACGTATTTGTAGGCGTCCGTCATTGTCATAAGAGTGTGCTTCATTAGGTAAGCGATGACAATGGTCGCAGAACGGGACACGCCTGCTTGGCAGTGTACCAACACACCACGTCCACTCTGATATGCCTCCTCTGGAGAGGGAGAAAACAACAAACAACAAGACAGTTTGATTTTCTGATAGTACCACAGTAAGAAACAGCTTCCTCATTATTTCATAATCTATCTATTTATCCACTTCTTCTCATTGGACGACACAGCCCTACAAAAATGTTCAACATCAGGAAAATGCCCTCTCCCATAGACAGTCAAAAATATACTTCTTAAATCACCATATTTAAGAGTTTACGAATAACAACAAATTAAAACATTTGGTGTAGGACCCTTACCGATAAACTCAAAACCCTCCTCGAAGTACTGCCGAAGGTTCTGCTTGCTGTTATCAGTGGCTGGCAGCCTTTTGTAGCGCAGTCCTGAATTGACATGGTAGAGGGGCAGGTGCGTGGTCACGTTGACCACGTAGCCGATGTTCAGGTGTCGCAGCAGGTCTAAGTCCTGGGCGTCTTTCTCGTTGCCCAGATAGAGGAAGGGCAGTATGGGGCTCACCACTGCGTTCTCTGCATCTGGTGTCATCAGGCTCTCGTCTGACAGAGAAGCCGGTAGGGACGATGAGAGTGGAAGAGAAAGGTGCACTGAGAGAAGAAAAACAAATTGAGAGAGAAAAAATATTGAGGCCATGTCATCAGCGAGCAAAGGCATCATCTGCTGCCACAGTTCACAAGATACTTAAAAAACATTCTCACCATGATAAAATTAAATTATACTAACTAATAACTCTGCAATTTCACCACTGATTCAGTCATTGTTGTTGGCTTATTTGAGTCAGCTCAAATTAGTAGCATTCCAAAAAGAGGTCTTGCCAATGGCACTTTGACATTTTAGAACCTATGTAAAACATCTAATTTAGACCAAGTATAATAGGAAATAGGAAAGAGTGGGTGCATCTCTTCTGAATAATGTCTAAGCTAGATAGACATGATTAAAACTTTAATGTACCATCAAATTTTAATCTCCAAAAAGAGAACATGTGCACCATATAAATGCTTAATGTCAAATGATATTCAAACCACTATGGTTGGATTTTCAGTAACTGCATCTGAGAATCAGTGACTTCATAACTGATGTGGTGGATGTCAACACCTGAACCTGAATTGTACTGGGCTCTTACTTCTGCTGTTTTCCTCATCTTGCTCTCTGTTCAGAGAATTGAGGGCCAGGTGAAGTGACTGAGCGGACGGCAGGGAGTGACCTCCCTCCCGCTCTCTCTGCCAGGGTTTGGGTTTGATGAGTGTGCTTGGTGCAGACGGCGGGGGCGAAAAGGACAAGGGTGAAGGTGGCGATGCGGATCGGGGAGTTGGGGAACGTGGATATGCTGCGTCACCGTCTTGGTCTTGGATGTCCCCCATTCCTACGTCTTCGGCTGCGTTCAAGAGCCTCTTCAACGAGTTGTGACCTTCGTCGTATCCCACTCCTGACCTGCGACCCATAAAATCAAGGGCTGCCATTTTCCCTTGCTGCAGTCGCCGTCGGCCAGCGTGATCTGTTAGCTGAGACTGAGCATATTCCTGTAGGTTTTGACAGTCCAGCACCGCAATGCCTGGGTGGTTACTGCCATTGGGGGCTTGTCTTGCACAGGGCTTTCCAGCTCCTCCTCCCAACCCAGCACAGTGATTCTTCTGGGCCCTAGAGTGGGTCATCTTCTTGGCCAGCTCCTCCGGCCAGATAGTTCGCACGCTGTAGTCATCATCATCGTTTGGGTATGTCCCCATCGGATGAGCTGCCCCAATGCCTCTTCCTGGGGGTTTGCCTCTGCGAGGGTTGAATGTCACAACTATGGGGTCGCTGCTGCAGTAGCTGCAGGTGGAGCTGCCTGTTTGAGAGGATTTGGGGTTGCAGCCGGTGACGCAGCTCTGTATCGCTCGAAGAGGGGCTGATGAGGACAGCGGGGCACAGGGCAGGCATCCCCCCACCAGTTTTTTGCGAAGGATGGCCGGGCTTTCAAAATTTCCAGCCTCATCGGAGCAGGCTGCACAGCGGAGAGGTTTGAACAGATTTGCCCGGCAGTCAGACACAGTGCTGTTTGAAGAGGAAGTGTTAGAGATTGAAGCGGTTGAGAGGCACCCGCCGAGATTTCTCAGGCCCATGTCTTTACCACCTCTCTTCACGGCTCCAACATTTTGAGCGCAGGAGACTGAGGTGGACGAGCTCCCTCCACCTCCTTGGCAACTGGCAGAGTGCTCCTTAAACCCCCGGCATCTTACCAACCGCCAGCAGCCACAGTTAAATGGGTGGGAGCAGTCGATGGTGCACGTATGGTCAGGGCTGGGGAACCCTCCGGCGTGGGAGGAGCAGGGTGACAGTGGCAGTCCATGAAGGATGTGAGGACGGTGATCCCTGCTGCGGGACGGGTGTGGTTGGCTGAGCTGCTGGAACGAAACTGGGACATGGGCTGGTTGGGAGGGAGGGGATGAGGAATAGTTGGAGTTTAGGATGGAGGCATAGGGCACCGGGACGGAGTTGTGGTGATAGGGCAGAGTGTGGCTGTTATGGCTTTGATGAACAGTTCCCAGTTTGGAACTCTTTTTTTGAGCTAGAGAGGGAAATTCACTGTCATTTCTGGCAAGAAAGCTACTGTTTTCCTTCTCCTTTTCACCCCTGGACCGATGCTGCTGCGCCTGAGCTGGGACGAACTGTAAGACGCCTCCAGGGGAAGATGACAGCTGACAGTGGCGACTCTGCTGCGACTTGTGCTCTGCTCCGACTCTCCTCCCTGCAGTCCCAGTTTTTTTCTCCAATAGCCCTTCATCCAACTGTGATGAGACACATCTCCCCCTGTTACCTTTTACACTGCCGGTGCGCCCTAAGGAATTGCTGTATCCACCTCGTCGTGAGCTTTTGTCCACTGTAACCCTGATATCAATATTATGCGTGTGAGAGGGAAGCCGTGGGCCGAGGGTCACTGTGCCATTGCTATGGCAGTGGCTAGGGGTGTGTCTCCCACCCGCTGGGACGACAGGATGGTCAACCTTGAATTTTTGTGCACGGGTGGATCTGCGCTTGCATTCCAGAGTCAGAGGTTTACTGGGTGAAGAATAGAAATGGGTCTGGGTCGAGGGGAGGTGAGCAGGGTGGGAAACTGGTCCATTGGAAGAAGTGGATATTTGAGAGGGGTGCTGCTGGATGGTTTGTGGGGAGGCCTGGTATAGGCCAGACAAGTTTTTAGGGCGCTGGATAACCACTATGCGCTCATCAAGAGGCAGGGGAGGCATCTGGGTTTATGCAAATCTGTCCAATGAAAAAGGAGAGACAGGACACATTGTGATTCCACACACCCAGGAAACACTTTACACACTTTACATTTCATCCATTTTGAAAACAGACCACATTCTGATGCAAAGCTATTCGCCTTGTCCTTCAAAAATACATCATATAGATGGATAGAAATATAAAGTAAAAATATAAAAAATATAATAAGTAAAGTAAAAAAAATAAAGTATGTGAACCCATACTTATACACATAAAATAAGCATATTTTATCTCAGTTAGAATATTGGATGATTACGATTAAAAACACGCCACATCCAACGCATGCACATACATGGACACATACGAAGCACACAAACTGACAGCAACAACACATTTCTTTCACCAACAATTGATAGTTTTTTGTTGTTGTTTTTGTTGAAACAGCCATTGACCAACAATGTTGCATCTCAAGGTTCACGATTGACATGTGATAATAAATTTTCTGCACACAAAAGGAGTTATGTGAGAAGGACACCTGAGGAGGTTACCATTCCAATTAGGGCTGCACAACATATTGAAAATTTATTGTGATTTCAATGTCAACGTGTAAAAAAAACATTTGCTTGTCCTTGTCGCCACCCATAGACATGGGAGTGGCTGAGATGAGTAACTAGTGACTTTAAGTACAGGCAGGTGAGCCTCCAAAATACAAAGTGATTGTTGAAGAAAAGAAAAGGCTTTCAGCAGGCATGAACATGTTTCTGTTCAAGTAATCGTGATACTACAGTTGCCACAGTTAACTACTACTGCCATGCAACTGAATTGGTCCATGGTCAAATGATCAAGTCCAGGTGAGGTGGGTTTCTGTCAATAAAACCACATTCCTGCTTTGATTTCAATATCGGTATTGTCAACGGGCGAGTCATATTCATATATCATAAATCAACACAATTATCATTTACAACATGTCTTCCTGGAATTGTACAGCCCTAATTCTGATGGATGACGCTGCATCACACTTTGGAAATCCATTCAAAACATACACACTGTAGTCTGTGACCTGCTTATACCAGGGTAACGTCCAATATGGACTATGGTCATTTGAGCTGAATGTCAAATTTTAACTGTTTCCTAGTACTATAACTGCTGTTGGTGTGCAATTCCAAATGCAAAGGTCTAAGTCTGTGTACCTGTTTTCATCATCATTTCACTTTAGCTAATCCTGATGGCAGAGAGGCTTCTTAAAAGCTTAGGCACAACAGCTGCATGAAATATGAGACAACTACCTTCATCCTTCTGATAAGGACTCACTGAAAAGGACAAATGTAACAAGAAAACCAGATAATAAGATATGCCGTGTCACAGTTTTAGGACATATAGCAAAATAAAATGTAGGCACAGCTGGATCCTGCAGGTTCACTGCTCCTAATATAGAGAAGCACTCGTTAGTCAAAGCTCGCAGTTGCAGCTTGCAGTGTAAACCACAGTGTCGACGTTTTCATCTTTATGTGCTTTTCTGATATGAAGACTGATGATGTGCAGCTGTCTGTGTCAGTGTTACACAGTGGAATTTTCACCGTTAAGCTTTTGTTTAATGCTGGACAACCACGTAATAATCAGAAACCAAACAATTCCTGCTTGTAGCCATCGAGCTACTCTTTGAGCCTCTGGGACTCACTCAATTAAACGAGTCCTTTGGGCAAGTTCAAAGCAAGCATTTGTCCGGGCCGTGGTATAAACAGAAAGTCATCACGTACACAACCACACATTTTAGCTGGAGAGAGAGTTTCCACCCATGACTCAGCAAAAATGGGCTGACTGTATTTTATAAAGGTTCACATTGTAACAAAATAGATATGATGATTTTATCCCTCCCTGCACCATTAGATTGCCTCTATGATTAATACTGGTAATTAACGTTGGTGCAGATATTTGAGGACGACTTTTTTTCATTGTAGCCATTCTAATGAGGCTACTCTCAAATGAGGATTAAAAATGATTGAGGTGAAAATCCAGTCCCACACACTGTTCATTAGAGTCAGTCAGTTTATACAGCAGTTTTGCTGATTAATTTCTCCAATATACCTTTGTATATTGTACTACTAATGCAGACATTGCTATAAATTAAACTGTCAGACTACTAACTTAACATAAACTTAAAACTCCCAGCAATACAACTTTCTTCAAGAACTTAAATGCAGCTATTACAGTTTACATAATCATAACAGTAACAGTGCAATTTTAATGGTATTCATAGAAATGCAGAAACATTTCTGAGTGTGTCTGTAAAGACATCATATAATTATTTTATGTAATGTGTATTTTGTGCTCCAAATGTTTTATACCTAACAAATATTCTCGTTTATTTAATTTCTCCACTTCAATAATGAAAAATAGAGACTTGAATTTAAGTGATATAGAGTGGAAAAAAACCAAGCCAGAACACACACACACACACACACAAACATATGTGTATATATATATATATATATATATGTATATATATATATATATACATTCACACACACAGTATATGTATGTATCACATATAGTTTTTGTAACTGTATCTGAAGGTGGATATGTATTTCAAAATGCTTTTCAAGCTTTTGTGCATTTGTCGGTAGTCTCTTAAAGGCAGGAACAGACGTTGACAGAGAGAAAAATGGGTTGGAAGGAGAAAATACAGAGGGACAGTTTATACTGTGACACTCCGGAGTACAGACTCGCAGGGAGGGAGGAACACGTCACAGTAATCAAGAGATGCCTTCACTGTCAACACAACACATATACCGACCCAAAGAGAAAGCAAACCGCACTCCAGTGTCCCCATGTTTATATCCAGTCACAGAGTCTGGTGATGGTATCCTCATCTCTCTCCCTCTCTGTCTTTTTTTCCCTTTTCAGCCTTGCCTGTGGTGGAGGGGGGTTGGGGTTACATTGACCCAGTTTTATCATGGTGGAAGTCACTATCACTCTGATCACTTCCCTTCATACACTGTAAACTGCAGGCCGGCTAGTAGCCTTTTCACTAACTAGCCGACGCTGCTTAAGCGGACAGTGAAGGACACACACACAGATTAGAAACACAAAAAGAAAATAACAGTAAAGCACCAAATAAATACATACAAATAAACATCATAATTTTGTCCTTTGTCGTAAAATATTTCTGTTGATCTTACTGTTTATATTTAGTTTTTTTTGTTTGTGCCATTTAAAAAAAAAGCAAAGGAATAAATCAAGAAGTACAAGAACCCCCACCGCCCAAAAAAAAGAAAAAGAAAAAAAAAAAACAAAAAACAAACAAAACAACCAAAAAATTGAGAGGTCAATTTTGACTTAAACTATTCATGACACCCACATCTAGCTCATCGTCAACCCAATCAAGTGACCGTTTCAAATTCCCATACTAGTCTTTGCCATCAAAATTGAAGTTTGTCTTAGAGACATGGGACCACTAGCAGGTTCATCAGCATCCCTCAAGACACACCCAAGTGAAGTTTGAGGCTTCTAGCTCATTGGGAAACTCCTCAAGTGACCCGTTCCAGGTCTTTCCAACTTCACGCTGCCCATAGACATTTGTTAGGTCAAAATTGAAGTTTGCAGCATCAGCATCAGCATCCCTCAAGAAACACCCACATGAAGTTTGGGGCTTCTGGCTCATGGGGAACCCCCTCATGGGACCTGTTCCAGATCTTTCCTACTTCACACTCACATACACACATGGGCTCAAAGTTAAAGTTTTGACCCCATAGACTTGTAAATTTCCCAGATCAGCGCAAAACACACAGGGAAGGCTGTTTTACGATAGTTTGACATGGAAAAGAGAACAAAATCTGAACAAGCGCAAAAATCTGGAAAAAAGTCATATTGTTTTTTTGTAGTGGCCAAAAAATGTAAAGACTGAGATCAGCTGAAAAAAAAAAGTCACACCATACACTTTTTTTCAGGGGCCAAAAAAAAATCAGCATAAAACTTGTAGGGATTACTGTTCTTTGATAGTTTAGCATGGACAAGACTGAAAGAATACAAAATCCAAAGTGCTCAAAATTGAAAATAAAAAAAATGAAAATGCTTCATGGCTCAGATTTTTGCCTTTGGCCAAAATCCTGTCCTATGATAAATGATACAAACAGTGTTGCTTATATACAGTACCTATGTAGATCTAAGTAAAACAGGGTCTGAACAACTGGCTGCGGTGGAGAGTCAACAGTCATCAGTCTTTTGGGGTTAGGGTTGGGATTGAGGTTAGGGTTGATGCTCGGGCTAAAGTTAGGCGTTGGGGGTGGGGTAAGGGTTAGGGTTAGAGTAAGGTTGAGAGTTAGGGTCAGGGTTGGAGATAGCCCTAATAGTGTTAACCCCCATATGAGAAGCTCCAAAATACATCCCAGCCTGTGATAAATCCTAACTGCCTGACTGTGTGCAGCCATGTGTTACCAACCAGAGGGTGACAATGCTCCAGGTGAAATGAATTCAACATGCAGGAGGAGCACAGGGCAGAAAGAAGCCAGGTGGGAGGCACACAGCTGATCATCTTCATCACATGACCTCTCCACCCTTTCAGAATTCATCTTTTATGTTGATCCTGTGTGAGTGTGTGTGTGTCTGTGTGTCTGTGTGTACTTTTTCATTTGATAACTCAGCTCTTGCCTTTTTTTGGTTATTGTAGTTTGCCATTTTTCAGCATACAAATCATCTTCTTCCTAGAATGTCAGAAGATCTGCTACTGGAAAAAAAAACCTCAAGTTTCCATTAGAAAATGAATAAGGCTAACCTTAACCCTCACTGATGCCACAGCTGCTCTTTCAGTGGGATCCCTTAGAAATTCTACTGATTGCTCTGTAATAAAATTGTTTTTTTGACACATTGCAGTATCTAACTCATACTTGATATTATGTGGTTAGAATTATTCTAAATAGTAAAAATAACAATAAATAAAAAGGTATCATTCTAGCTTGACAGTTATACGCCTCCATACAGTGAGATTGTTTCTCTACTTCTGTTGGTGACTGGCAGATTTAAGTATTTCAATTATTTCAATTAATTCAATTATTTATTTCAAGTGTTTCACTGTGGCACTGCAGACACAAGACTTATGAAATAATGTGAGCAAAATGTGTACCAATAATTACATTTGTCAATACACTCATTTATGTTTTAACAATTTAATAATTTGGTTATGCATATATTTATACTTTTGATAATGAATTGCACAATTGTTAATTTATTGAAAAATGTATTTATTTTAATTTGTCGCTTTTTAGCCCTGCATAGTTTGCAGTGACTCTTCAATGCTTATAAACCTTTGTCAGGAGAAATAGCTCAGTGTGTTGGAAGTGAAACTTGGTGGAAAAGGTTGGAGTTTCAAATCTCATTTGTCAAGGAAAAAGAGATGCCTCCTAAAATGTGTTTTTGTTTTGAATAACTTAATTTCCCATTTGCTTTTATTGCTCAAAAAACAAACAAACAAGTATTTGTTTCAATAACTATTTTAAAGCAGAAATAAATGCACAAACAAATGAAATGCTTAAAATAAATCTATGTGTCTTGTGTCTGCAGTTCCACAATGAAATATTTCAATCTGCCAGCAGAGTTTAAAGACCAAAGAAGATCTTTGACATGTGCACGTTAGCAAAAAAAAGAAAAAAAAAGAAGAAGCTTTAGCTCTTGCTGTTGTCTGTGTTTGATGTGGCTGCCTTTCAGAAGTCCTCTTTAATTAGAATGGTGTAAGAAATACACACAGCGTATGGATTTGTTTGTTTGTTACTTTTCCTTTTATGGTCCAAACAAAAATCTTGCTGAGCTGAACTCGATCCCCCTTAGAACATCAGAACAAGCACAACACAACACAGTGCATACGAAGGGGAGGCCATCAGTTACTGCTGATGAAGAAACTGTTGAGAAGGCATATTGATTTAACAGCAGCTGATTGAGCAGCGGCTGTCAGTCATCGTGCCTGTACTTGTAGAAACACTGTCAAACTTCAGACATGGTGAAACGATAATGAATTATCATCTCTTCTTCTCACTTGCTGCACTACTTTCAGTGGAACGATTCACTTTTTATTTTCAAACAGGAATCACAGCCTAGTCCCAAGTGAACATGAGATATGTGAGATTGCATAATCCATCCACTGGGCGCACTGCGTGCGGCTGCAAACCATTGCTGTATGGTGTGAATAAGTTATGGGGACTCGATATAAAAGGAGCGAGGCAGAGAGCGATCGTGCAAGACCTTTTTTTGACAGCCTTGGCTACTTACATCAGCCTGAATAAACAAACGACGGCGGACGGATCAAGAACCCGGAGAGACTAATGCATGAATACGTGTGCGCGATTAGGTGTGTGTGAGATAACGTTTGAAGGTTCTCGACGCTAAGCTCTGCGCCCGCGTCGGCCGCCTTCCGGATCCGAGAGAGTGGAACGGGCTGAAATTGCAGAGCTCACAAATGAAAAGAAATACTTAATAAAAGGAGACAAAGGGCCACTTGGCATCAGGAGGAGGGAGGAGAGAGGAGAGGAGGAAGGGAGGGAGGATAAAGACAACAGCTTCACAGCCACAGGTAGAGCAGTGAGGAGAGGAGGCGAGGCGAAGGTACAAATGTTTCTCCTTCTGCTTCATTTAACTCTTCCCCAAACACCTGAGAAAAACCTGGCGTATCATAAACAGCTTGCTTGACACCTTTGCGCCGTGCAATGTTTTCACCCGGTGAAAACATTGCACCCCCTCTCCCCCAACCCTCCAGCCCCCCAGCCAGCGCAGACTTCAAAAAGCCTCATTTATCTTTTGTCTTGAAAAGGAGCGGAGCAGATTGGCTGGAGGGGGGCCGGTGCGTGACTCGGCACAGGCTGCCCGCTGAAAACGCAGCACGGTGTGAAATGTGGGTCCAGCTGCAGGGCCGACGCGCCGCCCGGCGCTTTTCTTTTTCTTTTTTTTGGTGGTGGTGGTGGTGGGGGGTGGCTCAAGCTGCTGAGGGTGCTGGTGTTTGCAGATGCTCTGTCTGACTCTGCAAGATTGATTGCCTTTTTCTTGTCCCTCCCTCCCTGCCTCCCGCCCGCCCTCCGATTTAATTCCGCTCCTTCATCAAAGAGCCACCCGGCAGCCGAACTCCCACCCGGCAGAGTGGACGGCGCCTCGGCAGGGCACGCCGCCTTCCATGGAAGTGAGGACGCGCTGCTGAATTCTGTCCCTCTGTAAATTAGGTTTTTTTTTTTTCAACCTGCGCACATACAAAGGAGGCAGTTGTAGATAGTGGATGGCAGGAAAATTAGTCATCTGAGTCACTTGTTTCCAGGGGCTGATGAGCAGGCCGTTTCTGTCAGAGGACAATCCGCAGCTCTACATCTTTTTTTCTTTTTTCTTTTTTCGGCCGTGTTTAGCTCTGAGTTGGCACAAAATGACACGGGGCGGTCCGCTTCTCCCTTTATGCGCTCGTCCCCTCGCACATAACCGAGCTGACAGATGGAGCGCAAGATAAATAGAGCTACGGGCGGCGGGCACAAAAGGAGAAAGACGGCGGGATGTTCACGCTAGTTTGGGTGGGAAACGGCCAGTGCGGTCTCAGGGGCTTTGAGGTGACAGTCGATCAATACAGCAAACAGAGAGGAGTGCGATGTTAAAGGAACGGTTTGGAAAAACCAGAGAGAGTGACGTTCCATCCTCACTTGGTTGGCTGGTGACCTCCAGCTCTCGTGAGGTCACTTTCACCAGCAAGTTAAGTGCTAGTTACACCAAATTACATCACAGGTGGCCCTAACAAGCATTTTGAGTGGGCAAGAGGTGCTTCATGGATGCTGGTGGAGCATTTAAGGTCACGAGGGGCTTTGATTTTACCGATCACTTCTCAAATCCCACCGGTGCCGCCTCTCTTGTAATTAGCAGAACAGGACACAATGTGCGACGTCGAGTTGTGCGACTCCACTGTGCTGCTGTCTGCTGCTGCCTGACGCGACGTGACTGCGGTAGACATGATTGGCAGCCACAATCCAACACAGAGTCCAGGAAATACATAAAGAAGAAGACATTTTCACGCGCAGACTATGGCAACAACAACCATCACAGGTTGTCTTCTGAAAAATAAAATTCAGCTGCAGCGCCAGTTTTTCTAGGTACTGACTGTCACATTGCAGTTTGTGTGTGTTTTCAGTGACTTGCATGCTTACGTTTTCTATGATCACAGAATAAAATACTATCATCTGTTCTTTACAAATATGCATGTATCGCAGAATAATGCATAATATAGAAAGTTAAGACAGTTATTAATTATTTATGATCATCACATTGTCTTTTTATAGACACCTAAATTGAGTAATCCTGAAATGACAATCCAGTATTTCATTTTGGGCCAACAGTGCAAACGTGGATAAAACCTCAGGCATTATTCTTAGACACACCTTGTGAACCGGAACTGCTGGGACTGTTGAAATTTTTGCCTTCCTGTAAACAGACAGCGGAACCTTGATGTTTTCTGACTAGTTCTGGAAGCTGAGACACCGACACTACAAGTTTCTCCCCAAAGTTAATGGAGATCCCAGAGATTTCCTCCTATTGCCGCACCAGGTAGAGCCTGCTTCTACACTGGTGCTGCCTGCAAGTCTAGCGCTGTGTGCTACAGGGCTCACTCCTCTGTGCAAAAACATACAGGATCACTGGGGAAGGGGTTTTACACACAGAGCTCACAACATTCTGAAAACTGCATAAAGGAGCAAGCTTAATCAAAAGGTCAAACGTTGAATGATGAGAGCAACCAGGCTTTAAATAGTCTGGCTTGATTTGCATCTAATTGTACTGTGCCAGACATCTGAAACAGTCTCTCCACTTCGGTGCTAAACACTCAAAATACAACTGCTCCGGAGAGGCGGATTCAATTTAGCGCTAGGCCAGGGTCACGTCTAGCGCCAAAAATAAAAAAAATGAATAATTACTTTGCACTCCACTGAGTCCCCTTTGATACTTGCACCGCAACGGCATATCGAGTTTCCCAGTTAGCATCTAGCAGAGTGGAAACAATGACTGTGGTGGCCGGGGCCTGCCATTCAAAGGGGAGCGGCTGCAGACAGTGAAGCCTCCTCCTTCCTCCTTCCTCCTCCTTATGAGCAATAATGACCGAGCACGCCACTCTGCACAGACGGCTGCTCGCCAAAGTGTGTGGAAATAACTTTGTAACGAGATATTGAACACTCAAAATATTCTATAACATGAGTCATTCACCGCCAGCAAGGAGTAAACACAGTGAGTGGCAATGAAGACCTGCTGTTGTACACAGTGTTAATAATTCATCAGTGATTGTGGATGTGTCGGGTCCTGGGGCGACGGAGTGCTTCTCAGTTACACATGGCGAAATATTAACGAGTTTACATAAGATGTACATTCTGGCTGCTGGTCTTATTAAATATCCACAAACTGACTAACCTGAGTGTGTTATTTTTACTTAATGATCTAGATGTGTTTTGCATATACACCTAAAAACTATTAGAGAACATTTGGCAAGGAGAGGCCCCTTCATAAAAAAAATGTAATATAGTAACTTTAATGCTAATGTTACCGTATCTTGTAGAAGAAGTGACTCGAGGAGGACAGACAATGAAAGGCATTGGGTTTAGCTTATGCATACCCATCATGCTTTGTGCTCCAGGCAGATCTATCGGTAGACTGAAAGTGCAATCGAGAGCTGAAAAAAGTTTTTTTTTTTTTCTCTCCAGCAGTTTTTAAATCTAATAAATGTAAAGTTTTCCGTTGTGTCAAGAAATGGGAGCGCAAAAAAAATAAAGAAGAAGTAAAAGTAGTGGACTGGTTCCGTGCTGCGGAAGGGCCCCTCATTTAGAGAAACACATTTGAAGAATAATTGCCTTCAAATTCCTGTCAGCCCTCAAACCAGCAGTGATGTGACTGTTTCTTCCTCACATGTCCCTGCTACCGCTAGCTAGCAAGTGAGACACAAAGAGACAAAGTGACGGCTGCCCTAACTGCATCTGCATGAATAGATCATGTTAATCGCTGTATTAGCACTGTGGGAAAAGCAACAGCACTGGTTTTATGTTTCAAACCAGCTCCCCTTTTTTTTGCCGCTTTCCCAAAGAGTGGTTTGACGGGTGCCGTGCCTGTGGTGTGGATCAGTCTGTTCTGTCTGTCCGTTTTTTCAGCGTTCACATTTACATGTTTTGAGAGGATATAAAAAGATGAATAACTCTCACAAATAAAAGAACAGATAAATTTAAGACCATATGGACTAATTCCACTGCGCGTCATACTTTAGTGAGGCTTAAATTACACATTCGATGGTGTCATCTTAACTACGGGCTAAAGGAGAATGACTTGCAACTCAGAATCTCGTGTTTGACGACTTGGTGGTGACTCAGAGTGTTTTGACAGCAATGACATTTTAATGATACAATTTTGGCGCACTAGAGTGATTCTCAATTGTATCATTTTTAGAGCGACCTATTATTTCAGATTCACCAATTTGTAGTATTTTTCAGCACACCCCAACCCCCACCCCGCTAATCTGTGTTAGCATATTTTCTCTGCTTTGTTTGAGTGCCTCATCAGCACTCACGCCACCACAGGCTACTAGCGGAGGGGAAGTCAAAGTAATTACATCACCGTATCGGCACAGTCAGCGGACAGAAAGTCATGGAAGCAACTGCACAAACTGGCCAATCAGAGGACAGCGGGACAGAGCGCATTCAGCTATCGCTTCTGTCTTTCTCTCTCTCTCTCTCTCTTTCTCTCTCTCTCTCTGCTTTTCAGTCAAAGTGAAGGCAGACACTTTGGACAGCTTTACAATCCCCTCACATGCAATAATGAGCTATTGTTATTTTTACATTTTGCTTTTATATGAGAGGACAAGTCGCATCAGCGCTGCAGGCCAACATATCGTGTTTGGTGTCGAGGAACTGCTGGCTCTGCCCTCATTTGGGGATATTTAAATAAAATGATAAAAGAGCAAAGCTGAAAGCAATGCAAATGAGCTTGTCCTACACATCTATCAACAATGATTTTCTATCGCTGTTCATTAGACAGGTGCAGTGTCAGCTCAAGGTGACAGCACATTGCAGAGTTGGACCGTTAAGACAAGAGTCTGACCCGAGGTTTAACTGAAATAATAATGGGAAAAAAAGACTATCCTAAAATAGAGTGCTGGGAATAGATATGGACAAAAGCAGCTTTGGAAGGAAGGTTTTGTGCCTGGTTGGGATTTAAGCCCTCTGTCACATTAAGATAAGGGGAACAGTGATGTGCTTTGAATAAATTTTCGAGGAAGGATGATGTCTTTAAAAAGCCAAAGTGTCATGGTTGGTAATTAGGCTGAAATTGCCAATCAGCAAACTTTTGGTCTGAACTGATTTATTTATTTATTTATTTATTTAATCTAAATGACTCCAACTCTGATGCAGTGGATCTACCAAACTCATTTGGATTTATTGACGCAGCCTGCAACTTGGTCTAATGTTACACAATAAAAGCTGCTGTGCTGCACGGCTGTTTGGTGGATGCTTCTCTTTATTGATCTGACGTTACAGCCTGCAAGGGCCTCAGAGACACACAGGAACTAGTTCCAGGTGATCCTAATAAGGTCTGCAGCTTTAAGGCAATCCATCCCCCTTTTTTGACATAATGCAAAGAAAAACAATCATCTCTTCCTAGGAAATCTCCCAAAAAAAAATTATGTGTACGGACGGAAAACAAGAAGGCAAGGCAGCCCGCGGCTATTTAAGGGCCTCCTGTGGCATCACAGCAAGCTGGCAGCATCAACACATGGAAAGACAGTGCAAAGTCATCATTATTAATGACGGGAGCGATTAGGGTGGCGCTAGCTTTTCCCATCAACAAAGCTGCATCTTTGCCTGACCTCAGGTGTTTACAAGGTGTTTGAATAAATAAATAAAAACTGAAAAAAAAATCAAATCACCTAAATTAGTCTTATCAGTAAACAAAGTCACAGGGCGTCACTTTATACAACCAACCTACTTAGTGTAAAGTGAGACTCAAGTTCCGAGAAAGATACTACATCAAGCTGCTATACCTTATATTCTGGCCTAATATTGGTTATCACATATCTGGTGGGTAGGTAGGGTTGCGACTTAACAGAAATGTCTGTGACTCACCCAGCTTGCAGTGATTCACAGTCATCTTCTGAAATGCTTTCAGAATCTTTCTGCCTCCTAATGGATGTGTACAGATACAGGGCCCCCCCGGTGCAACTGATTTCTGCAACCTCCTGATGCCTAAACCTGACTCGGGATGGATCCCTTTACATGATGCCAGAAATGCTTCTTGTTGCTGGAGAAAAACCTTTGGCTGAAGTTAAATGACATTGAACAGTATCTCCAAATATCCAAAGATCCAGTTTATCCAGTGCTAAACACAGTCAGTTCACAGCCCCGTGCATGCTGGACTCACCTAGCAAGTGCCATCGTAACTGCCGGCTGTTCTAGTGGACACTCAAGGAACTGCAACTAAAATTCCCAGCTAAGTTTTCCCATTAGCAACACTGCAGTACTGCGGTTTGCCAAAGAAAACACCTCAAACTTCAGAGCACTTCAGGCAGAACTACTTCAGGCATATGCCATAATTCATTCAAATACGTTTGAACTCCTCCCTCGCCAAAGAGAAACACTGAGAAATCATCAGTAAAGTCTGGCTGAGCCATTATTAGATCTGGACAAACATTAAAATTATTTTCAAGTTGCTTCCAATCCCTAAGAAAATCCCAACTATTGCTTCAGTGCCACAATGTAATTCTCTCACGTAGTCCTTGAAAGTTAATCCACCCTCCACCTGCATGTTCGCTTTCCTCGGAAATCTAACCAGACAAAGACAGTAGAAAATCAAAAGATAAGGAACAGGCCATCAATAGGTCATCGCGCAAACTAAGTCACACATGAGCAAGTGACCTTTCTGTCCTTCTGGCACAAACTGAATGGTGACAGAACCCCTTTCAGACCAAGAAATAATTAAAAATGTTTTTTAAATAGGGGTTACATCAGGCTTCATCCCTGGGGGATTATCTCAGCCGCTTCTTTCTCTTCTTCCTGGAGTTTTGACTTCACGAGGTCAATGCAAACAGAAAACAATCCGCTATTTAAAAAAAGATAGTGAATGTTGAGATAACCTTCAGCCACAATGTAAACTCCTCTCTGAGAAACAAATTATGGTTTATCATTAATGGAACACAATTCGGATTTTTGCACAGTTAGATTCTATTTCATTTAATAGATGGAAACACTGCATGTCACCGGTGGCGCCCGAGGTTCCACATGAGGGTTGGAAGAAAGCAGCTGAGTCGATTTTACAAGTTTCTATTTCACGTCAGGAGAGCCAGTGGGAGCTGAGGGCAGCTTCAGGCTGGGCTGATTAGTCTCCATGGGGTTGGGTTACTGAGCCAGATTAACACCACAGGTTTTGCTTATAATGCAAGTGAAAATTTAATTGATCCCCAACTGCATTGCTAAGAAGAAGTCTTTGTGCTAATTATGCTAATGCCCTCAGCAATATCGTTGCAAAAATTAAATGAAGACCATTAAAAGGTCAGACTCATCAGTCTGACAATAATGATATTTATTTTCCTCTTTTCATCTCTGGAACGCTGCAACTGGCCCACTCTTTGTTTCTGCTGGGTGAGTGCACAGCTGACACCACAGCTGACCGAGGCTGCAGCAGCTGCGAGGTCAATAAATCACTGTGTTCCTGTTTACAACGCTGCTGCTGCTGCTCTGGCCCAACAGTAGCATCGCAAATAATAACCAGTTGTTACAAACAATCTCCTCCCGCGTCATTGTTTATGATGCCGCTGTGCTGCAGGCCGCAGCAGGAGGACGAAGCCCTGTTGGCACGGCTCGCTAGGTGGCGCTCCGCCTGAGTGTGTGTGTGTGTGTGTGTGTGTCGTAATTTCCAATCTCACCATTGTCAACGCGTCCTTTTACGGAAGCGTTTGTTAAAACGAGGAGGGCAGTTGATGTTTACGGCCGGGCCCTGAACGCACCATCACCTCCTTGGCGACTCATAATTAGCGGCTCCATGACGTGTTGTTCTCGCGTCCTTAAACAATACGATACGTCGCCGATCTCCTTCCGGCAGCTCGCGGGCACCATCTCCGCGCGCCTCCAGCGCATGTGTCCGTCTCTTTCACGCGAGCATCCGGACGCACCGCGCGGGCATCTCTGCATCCAGCGGCCAAAGCCAACCAAAGCGCGCGGCGGTGGCAGTAGTGGCCGGCGGAAGGAAGGGGTCTCACGAGCGACAGGGGCCCACCGTCGCGAGCCGCACAACGACAAACAAATAAACAAACAAACAAACAAACAAAAGAAGCGCCACTTACGTCACCAGAGGCAGTCCGGACGTGTGTTCATCGTGCTGTGGCTCCTCGTGTCTGAGGCGCGAGCCTCTGCTGCGGACTGTGATCCAGATGTGTTGACACGCTCGCTGCTCGCTCCTCGCGCTCTCACGGGAAGGTTTCGGCGGGAGGCGCGCGGCGGAGTGAGAAGGAAATCAAAGGAAACGGTGTTTTTCCTTTTTAAAATTATTTTTCTCTGGAAGTGCGTGGCGAACTCAGCTGGCGTCACGTCCGAGCGCGTGTCACTCCGAGCCGCGGTGCGCGTGTGTCGCTGGAGACGCTGACAGGAGGCGGGGGGAGGGGGTGGGCTCTATTGTCTCCGCTGCCGATGACATCATCCCAGACCAATGGCGAAACACACGGAGCGGATGGAGAGCTGAGGGGGGCGCGAGCGCGCAGCACGTGCGTGCCTCTGGAGGAAGGAGCAAGATGACGTGAAGACGACGACGCAGCATCACCAGGGGGAGGAGGAGGTTGGAGAGGAGGTGAGGAAGAGAAGGAAGGGAGGAGGAGCAGGGGAGGAGGAGGCGGCCGAGGGGAAGAAGGAGGAGAGGAGGAGGAGGAGAAGGAAGGGATGAGGAAAAGAGGGGAGAAGGGAGGAGGAGAGGAGGAAGACGGGAGGAGGAGGCGGAGGGAAGAAGGAGGAGAAGAAGGAAGAGGTTGGAGAGGAGAAGACGGAGGAGGGTGAGAAGAGGAGGAAAGGAGGAGGAGGAAGAGACGTTGTTATTTGAGTGACACGCCATTTGATGTATTGGTGAACTCAGCACTCACACACGACCAAACTTCAGTCTGATAAAATGCTTTATTGGACTACTACTTGTTTGAAAAATACTGTTTTTGTGTGTTTGACAGTCTTAATTTAAAGGCCCTGTACAACATTAAAATAAGCAAATTGAGTCTCTTTAAAAGAAAATAAAAATTGTATTCATAATTTTAATATAGTAAAGTAATTTTCTATTTTTTACAAAAAGCACAGGCTGGCATGTGTCTTCGCTGGCCCAGAACACAAATAGAACAGAATAGAATAGAATAGAATAGAATAGACTGCAGGATTATTTTGGTTTAGCTGCAACGTTACGGCTGTGGTTTTTTCAAGGACAATATCATAAAACTGGTATTACCCTTCACCATTGTTTGCAAATGCAGGCAGCTAATCTTACACAGCGTGTCAGCAGCCAATGGCGTGAATGTTAAAATGATGTGAGAGGACCAACTGACACTGATACCTTGGAAGCAAATATCACAGGAAAATGATCCGATAGGCCAATTACAAAGACATCAGTATATTTTCACTTGGTTACTCACCAAGAAACGCAATATTGCAACTGCTGGCTTGTTTAATTCATTTTCATGTTCCCTTCATCAATAATAAGGATTTCAGTCATAATTAATTCACCTATGTATTTATATATTTTTTCACCCAAATGTGTCTGAATGAGCCTGTGATGGATGGACCGTGTTAACGCACTCCTGTGATGCACTGAATCATGAATAAATCCCAACATCATCATATCAACTTTTAATCTGGTTTGTAGTCAGTTTAATTTAAATGTAAATTTACACATGTGCACGCGCACACACGCTTCAGCTAGACCATCCAGTTATTCCTGAAAACAACTTGAAGTCTCTCCCTTTGCCAGAGGAGCTAATGATTGATGCTGATGTCACACTGACCAGAAGAAGTGATCTTGTCATAGTGGTGTCCAGTGACAGAAGGAGGCAGCCGCTGTGCAGCAAATTCTGCTCTTAGAGGAATTGCAGCTGCCAAGAGCCTCTTGTGAACGTGTCGTTTGGGGGCCGTTTGTCCCTGTGACCTTTTCAAAGTCCTTTGGCATTTCATCTTTGGTTGTGTGTTCTTCCCTCACACCCCCCCCATCAAACCCAAACCCTGTGAGAGTTCAGCTACAGTAATCTGTTTCAGTACATTAAGTAGTGAGTGTGGAGTATTCTTCACTGCTCACCCTCCTCATCATCAGCCAAATGGTTCGACCTGAACCTGAAATCCAGGCTCATTCACAATTAAAATGTATTTATTAAAAAGGGTTTTGTCTTGATGTGTGGGCCAAACGACAATACATATTCCTTATTCCTATCTATCTATCTATCTATCTATCTATCTATCTATCTATCTGTCTGTCTGTCTGTCTGTCTGTCTATCTGTCTGTCTATCTGTCTGTCTGTCTGTCTGTCTGTCTGTCTGTCTATCTATCTATCTATCTATCTATCTATCTAGTAGGACAACACATGCAAATGGATGAAAACCTTTGTTGCCGTGCGCTTCCACTGATTTCCACTGACACAGCTGTCATGTTCGTCATGGCTTGCAAAGTGACGCTTCACGCAGACATTACACCCCCCTCCCCGGTCTCCCCCGTCTCCCACCCGCATCAGCCGCCCCTCCCACGCCCACCCACAACAGCTCAATCCGAAATGTGACAATTTCATTATTGCTGTTTCTCACTTTCCGCTGAAACGACGTGACACCCTAATAATCTTCCTCTGTGCCGGCGCGTCCTCTCGGCCTGCCAGCGGTTTCACTGGGCCGGGTTGGTACCGCCGTGGTTCTCCTTCCTCCCAGAGCAGCACGGCAGAGCCGAGCAGGCAGGCAGGAAGGGACAGTAGCTGAATTTCAATGCGTCTCTCTTACCGTTTGATATCTGATTAGGAGGTTACCTCACGACCCATCCCGCTGATTTATCCTCTCCCAGGAGATGCGAGCAGCACCCGTTCAAGTGAGAGAACAGACGCTGTTGAATATTCTGACTTTACACCAACTAAAAAAAGAAATACGTCTTTTCCCATTTACCTGAGGTGTTCAGCGCAAAGCCAAGAAGGACATCGGTTACTGCTGTGGTTCTCTTGAGATGACAAAATAACCACCTCCTTATTGGTGTTTGATTACTTTTAACAGAAGGACAAATAAGTGCATTAAATCAATGGAATTACTAGGCTTGTCACATGTCTGCAGAAGACCTTGACCGAGGTGTGATCTTATGTATTGATCAAATACACCATGTGACGTGTTTAAGTCCTCACAAGTGTTAAGGCTGTCGCCTAAATGCCGGTGCTGACAGCACCATCCATTACTAATAAAAAAAACTGTGAGTTAAGAGCAAAGAGCCTTTTATTTTGAAAATAGACCTTATCTCGATGTTGCTGAAAGTCCTTTGTCTCCTGAAGGCCTCCCTTTCTCCTGAAGGCCATTAACCCCTGATAAATGGAGGAGTGTTGCGAGACAGATTCAAAGAAATGATCAGTGAACAATGATGCGGTTTCTGAAAAAAACTTTCCTATTTGCCAAAGTTGTTTTGTTTTGACTCTTTTAAACATCAGCTTTCTAGAAATGTCTTCTTTCGCTAGAGAACCCTCAGTTTTAGAGCTAAATAGTCATTTAACTTTCCAGAAATTATTATCTAACCATCCAAAAGATCTTTACGGTTGGTGGAGGGATGACTGAGACACCAAAGCCTAGGGAGGTTGTCATTACTGATGATGTCCCCCCATGAGCATCAAACTTTCTGTGGAGGTGACTTGGGGAGCAGCATGACTTGTGCAACAGAGACAAAACAATTCCAATAAAACCACTCGCAAACTTCTCCAGGTTACCTTGAGGACCTTGATCCTGACTTTTAGCGGCGCCGTTGTGGTTTTCCCTCCTTATTTGATTTGTCTTTGTCGCTATCAGCGTCAAAAGGAAATTGCATCAGGTTCCATTACGTTGGAGCTGCGGCAGACTGTCTCCACAGCTGACTCCTTCATAATAAAGCAACTCAAATCAAAACAGCGAACATCTCTGTGGGCAAAAGAAGAACATGAATTGGGTTTTCCTCCAGCATGATCTGGGCTCAATATTTACAAAAAGTAGAAGAAGTGGGAATGAAAATGGATGGGTGGATGTAACTCACCTCATTTCCAAACAGCACTATATACTATCTCATTACCTGTTTAAAACAGCAAGCACATAATTATTGAGAAAGACTGACGAGGACTTTATCCAGTAGTTGAAAGACACAATAAATTGAAAAGAAATGAGCAAAGAGAGTTTCGTGAGAACAATAATTTTGGCTGGCTGCAAACTGCTTAACCCTCTTACTAAGCCCTCTGGTGGCTGTGGACAGATATTTAAATCCCAATTTAGATTAAATGAATGGGATGTATACAAAAAAAAATTCAAAACTAGTGTGACCATATTCTGAAAACCCAAAAAGAGGAAACAAAGATCTGTCTCAAGTCCTAGGCATCATTTCTATGATGTATACATAAATAATGCCTTGTAACAGACTTATCATTGGCGATGTGGTTTTCCAAGTGTTTTTTGCAACAGGCATACAGGTGGCAGCTTTGCACACAGTGCACCATGCTTGGTCACATCCATGAAAAAAGTTACCTTTTCTGTAATTCATCCATAAGACCACAAAACACATCATAAAGTTAAAAATAAGAGCATCGAAGAAGAACTAAGACTACTCCCACAGAGTTACTGAGTCCACCTAGAACAATAAAAAAAAAATACAGAAGTATTAAAACCTAGACCAAATCTAGACCAATACAACCACAGCCAGACACCTGTGAAACACAAAGAGAAGAGGACAAGTGACGCAGGAGCAGAGTTTCAAATTTTCAAAATAAAACAGGAAGTCGTGAGAGAAAAACTAACCACCATTCCTTGACATGTGACAGCCTCTAAACTGTGGGACAAGTTCAAGGATGGCAAATGTCATGACCAGCCTACCAAGAATGGCCTGCGGTAGAATTGGGGGCCGTGTGGTCACGAGACCTGCGTGGACCAACCGACCGTTGGAGACGATGCTGCCAGCGTTTGAAGCTCATTGACGTTGATTCGTGCAGTCAGCAGTCAGCGTTTGCCAGTTGTCATGACCATGTGTTGTTTCTGTGTTTTTTAGAGTGCTGAACCTTTAAAATTATATAATGTTACAGTTGTACAGTGAATTGAACCTGCAGAATTGTCATGAGTGGCATATATGAAAGGGTCCATTTTTCTCCATTGAGACTATCAAGCATGTCCACTCACTTTGGAAAAGATTAATTGCAATCTAAACGGTGCGATGTGCTGTTTTAATAAATCTATTGTTTCTCAAACATGCCCTCACCAACATTAAATAAATGAGAATTACCCATCATCCTACAGCAGAGTGGAAGTGCTGTTTCCCTTTTTAAAGAAAGAAGAAATTAAAAAAAAAAGAGAATTGGCTTTTTGGAGTTATTGCACAAAGTATAAAATAAATTCACAAAGCCACAAGAGGGGGGCACTCTGCAGGAAATTATAATCCTCTGTCACAGCAGGGGTTCATTTTCTGTTTAATATGTTTGGAATTAGCACATTTTTGTGCTTGCAATAATAAAGGACAATTATCAACATGGTACAGGCGGGAAAGCAATGGACTTCTTTATGATTCATGAATTACTTTGTCGTCTTTGAGTGGATGTCATTTTTAATTAGTGGTTGTTGTTCAGTACCAACCACACAGCCATTTGTTCCATTTTTCTACCTCAATCTATTCACTTTTTAAGTTAAACCAGTATTTCAAGATGATTCATTTATTTTCATTTGAATATTCAACCGCTACATATTCAAACCAAAAATGAAGACAAAGAGACATACCGAGGCATGATAAACCAGTAACATTTATTTTCACTTTTTATACATTAAACGTGCATATCAATGAGAGTAAAATTTATCATATAAATACCTTCTACTGTTACAATAAATATGGCTCTATTAATTCTAGATTGAATAATAAAAAAGAAACTGACTTCAATATCAACTGCTGTGCAACACAAGACACTCCTTGGAATTTCTGTACATGAATTTGAATGCATTTTCACCTGCTGAATCGTCTCGTCTGGGATCTCGTCCCTCTTCACGTCTGACTCCTGGTGATTCTTTTTTTGCTTCTCAGTGTCAGCACCACTGATGCTCCTGTGCCTGTCCTTGCAAAATTTTGGTCACCAAACTTTTGAGGAGACTTGATGAGATGAGAGCACACACACACACGCACACACAAACACACACACACACACACACAGAAAAATCCAAAATGTGCTCAAAGAATTTAAATTACAAATAAAAAAAATCAAGGACTGTTCAAAAAAAGAGGGACATTTTGAACCCTGGATTTGTCTGACATGACTGAGAAAGCTGTGTGTGTAGGGGGGGAGGTGGATCAGGCGGTGAGAAGAGTATGTATGATACAGCTATCACGTGTACACGGACACATCAGCACATCAAGAACCGTGTCAAAAATATCACGCACAACACTTTAAAATATGTTACTGAGAAAATCTGCGTGCAAAAGTAAAAACACAGCGACTCCTTCACGAAACTCCCACGCACGATGGTCATCTTTTTTTAACGTGGCACACAATGATTATAGTTCATGTCATAGATTTGAGTAATAAATATCAACACGCAAGTATGTTTTACAGACCACAGAAGCCTCGGCTATGTTTTCCACCTGAAAGTCCTTCCCCATGCAACACCGTCAACTCTCTGTCTGACAAACAGGGGGATCTTTTAGAATGAGCTGCATTTCTCTTGTGCTTATTAACGCTTATTAACTGAAAACGAAAAGAAATCACAATCATACTCTGCAGAGAGAGAGAGAGAGAGAGAGAGAGAGAGAGAGAGAGAGAGAGTATGACGGTGTAAGTGTAGTGTGACGAGAGGTGGAAGGTTTGGCGCAAACAATGCTGGTAACAGTAAAATAGAGAAACGTCCACGTGAAGAAAGCTGACGAGAGGTTGGAGTTGGTGACTAAAGCTCTACTTCACAGCGTAGTGGGTGGTGGTGGTGGTGGTAGCAAAGTTCAAAAGTCCATAGATCCAAAGTCAAGAATACCGTCGATAAGAACCAATGATACAAATAGTTATAAACCTTTGTGGAAAATAGACAAGAACGGAGAGTAAACACATTCGGCTGACTGACTGTAAACACAAGGTGTGGGGGATTCTGGGGGTTCGGGTTGGTCCGTCAGTCTCATCAGAAGCCAGGCATGTGGCAGTATGCCTCCAGCGAGGACAGCAGGATGTAGATGAACCAGAGTGAGAGGAACATAAAGAAGGTGAGGAGCTTGGCTGTCCGTGGGCCCCCGAGCTCCCCCCCGGACACGCTGGGACGGCGGCGGTAGAGAAGGACCAGCACGCACACCAGCGCCATGATGGTGAAGACGGTGACGGAGAAGGCCAGCGAGCCCGGGTCCACCCGGAACACCTTGCCCTTGGTCTGCCAGTACACGGCGGCGATGGTCCACGCCACGCCGATGCCCAGGAAAACGTTGACGGCGTTGCTGCCCGTCACGTTGCCGATGGAGGCGTCGGCGTACTGGTCCTGGATGGCGGCCACTTTGCTGGCAAACGTGTCTGGGGGGTGGGGCACAGGACATGGGGTGAGACGCCCAATGGTGTCAACAAACGGGGCGGAGACGCCTGAGATCGGATCTGAATGCAGTATAGATTCACATTTCAATAAAGTACACTAGCGGTCAAAGGTTTGGGGTCTCTGACTCATTTCTGCATTGAACTCCATTATAAGCAGCTTCATGAAATTACCTGCCGGGATGCTTTGAGACAGTGGCTCTCAACTGGTGCAGTCTCAGAACCCACAGTTTTTTCCTTATCATTAAGTTACGACCAAATTTATTCCACAGCGCTCAAATTTGTTCCACAAAAATAAAAACGCTAGCCCACTCTCTATCATGTCTAGTAAATAAATTATTGAAATGATTTAATTGAATTGTGTGCCCTCCAAAATAAATGCCATAAATGCCCAACATTTTCTCTGTCACATTGTGGTGAGGTTTTGTCTTGTCTTGGGGTTTTGTCTCATCATTTCCTGTTTTATTTTGACAGCCTAACTCAGCTTCCTCTCGTTTCAGATCACGCCCCCCTCCTCATGTGCCACCTGTGCGTCTGACCCAATTACCCATTGTTTCCACCTGTGCCTTCTTACCCTGTGTGTTTAAAAAGTCTGTGTTTCCCTTGCCTTGTGTCTTCGTTTGTCACGTCTAGCCCTGTACCTGCTCACAGCCACAGCCACAGCCACAGCCCCAACGAGTACACTGTAGGCCAGTTGTTCCTCGAGATCGGGTGATTTTTTGTTAACGATAAGTTTTGTTAATAGAAGATAGATATTGTCCGTTGATTTATGTTCTGAGTTCCTTCCTCTTCTGTAGAGTACATTATTATTTGTAGTTTAGCCTTTTGCCTTTTCCTCCTTGTGAGTGATTTTGGTTTTGTGAACTTCTTAGACTAGGTTTTGTTTTGATTATATGGACTTCAGTCCTTTGGCCTCCTCAGGAGCGATTTTCTGTTCTCAATTATCTCTCCCCGGTAACTTAGAAATCATAGGAGTTTCATACCCTAATTGTTTGATCACCCTGATCTGAGTTTCAGTTGCGAGTGTAATAAATTTACTTTTGGTCTCAATCCTCTGCGTCTGAGTCCTGCCTCTAGTCCCGGCCTGACATTCTCTACAAATATGTATATTTTAAAATCCTCCCACGAAGCCGCGACCCAATCAGAACAGCTCCACAACCCACATTTGGGTCACGATCCACAAGTTGAGAAACGCTGCTCTATGAACATTACTATTGCAGGAAAATCAGTCAGCTGTGTTGAGCACATTATGGGATGGATTTGACAATTGTTGCCTTTAATGTCTAATTGCATGTGGTTTTAGAGAATGAATATCAAGTATGCAATACTTCTGCAATATACAGAAGTTGAATGCTTCAAAATTGCCAATATAAAATGTAAACAAACATGTAACAAAGCTTTGTTTTATAATCAGATTTAGTTGTGTGTGCTAAGCCACGAAAGAGTAAAAAAAGCATCATGGTTTATATTTCAGGCTCTTTAAAACAGCCTCCTTTTAGTCTGTTCACACAGAATTTTGCACTTTTTTGATTCTCCCAGTCACTTTCAATTAGACATTGGAAACAGTTTTCATTGAATACTAAAATGTTCCCATAATTGTTAAGCACATCTTGACTGATTTTCATGCACTCATAATGATGGCGGAGCATTCAAGATGATTATTTCATCAAACTGGTTATAACGGAGTTCAATGCAGAAATGAGTCTGTGACCCCAAACTTTTGAACGGAGTGTAAATCAAAAGTTTTAAATTAAAATCACTCTGGTATTAATCTGGCATGCTAGGTTTCTCTAACTGTTTCAGTTTATCTCACATGTTCATCTGTTGAAGAGGCCGTAGAAAGAGTTTGGAAAGTAGAGACAAATCTTGGTCGCATTTGAAAAGAGGAATTTGATTTGTTACTGCTTGTCACTGTCTCTCGGCCACAGACGCACTCCTGTGTCCAACGGAACTAGTCGGAAGTCACGCACGAACACGCCGTCCACTTGCAAAAACTGTCAATACTGTTTTAATGTTGTTTGGGTGAAAGTACCACCCCACTCTGATGAGACTGTAGCTACTGCAGCACTGGCAATAATCGCTTTAGCAGAAGCTATTTTTTTCTCTCGATAAATTATAGTAGCTTCTTATTCCTGGTCTCTTTCTGCGTTTCTTTTGTTTGCCTTGCTTTGTTTTCTAGCCCGGAGCCGTCGCTTCATGGCCCACTTTTTATCCACACGAGAAGCTGGCTGCTTCTGGAAACTACAGAATTGTATCGACTGAAAAAAAGAAAGAAAGAAGTGCTTTCAAGTTGGCAGGACAGACGAGCAGGATTTCGGCTGTGCGACCCAAATGCTGTTGAGGGTTGCTAACTTTTGAAGATGCGTAACATTACTGCAACGTAGATGTAGCTAATCTATAAATGCAGATATTAGTGGATAAAAGTAACCCCCTATGAGTCACATCACTGAAACTGTTATGCTAATCGGACTTCCTGATGGCGATTCTCTTATTTTCCTGCGCAAATTGCCGCACAAAAAGCTTTTTTCCCAGAGTCGGAGCGTAATGCCTGTATTTTCTCTGCCGTCTCCACGGCAGCGTGGGCATAATAATATGGAGATTTACGCAACAGAGACAGAGTAGCGAGTGACAGAGAGCTTTTCTCACTTTACAGATAATGGGCGTCCAGCAAAAGCTTCTCCCTCCCCCCGGGGTCAAAGAAAGAAAAGACTGTTAGGACTGATAGACGCTTCACCTGGAACGGAGGTGCCCAGCGCCACAAAGACCACGGCGGTGACGGAGTCCTTGAGGCCGACGGTGCAGCCGAAGTGCGATGCCAGGTCGCCGGTCACCGCCGTCAGCGCGCCGATGAGGGAGATGGACACGAAGAAGCAGGCCCAGCCGTTCCAGTACTCGGTGGGTGGCACGAAGGCGAAGAGGACCTTCCAGAAGACGGTCAGGAAGTGCATGATGTAGTCGAAGCAGGACGGCAGCCGCTCCTCGCCGCTCTCCTCCTCGTCGTCGTCGCCTGGTGGAGAGAGAAGCAGCGCGGTGATGTCCTGCTGGTGGGTTTGCGGAGCCTTTAAACCTGTAAATTCTGTTTGCAGAACTGTATCATTTATGCCGCACTCCGGTGGAGCAGCCTTTGAGCGACTGCACGGACTCGGCAGAACAGTGCATGTTTAGCCGTCTGTTTACAGCCTCCAGCACAAAGTCCCGGTTTTAGTTTCCCGCTAAACTGAACTTTGTCGGACAGCCCACACGACTGAGAGGGTCATAAATAAGGCAGCCTGAGGGGCTTTCAGAGGGCACAATAGAATAGAAGAGAATTGTAAAAAATTGGGGAACTACGCTGTTGCAGCACTAAATAAAATACAAAAAATAAACTGTATGGTAATTACAAGAAAGAGTCAAATGAATCTAAATACCATAAACAAACAAGAGCAAGATGTGCAAAAGGCAGTCAGCTGTGCAGATGCAGGGATGAGCAAGGTTTTATAAACCATTAGTGCAATATTTGCCATTGAGTCACACAGCGGGGAATGAGGATCAGGCTGGGACTGTGGCCACTACACTGAAATCACAAAGGGCTGATTTTAAGAATTTTTTTTGGAAGAAGCAGAGCAAAAAATAAATTAACTAGCACGCTTATCTGATTTCGAGGGATTCCATCAGGAGACTGGAGACACAAACCCTTACTTTCTATACATACAGACAATTTCACTTTCAATAGGACCCATTAAATATTCACACTTTCACAGACACTGTGTTCACCGAAATGAAATCCAGAACAAGGTCTGAGCTGCGTCTTCAAACGCTGCCGTGGCATCTGGCAGAATCCATACTAGACGACAACAATAACCGCTGACGCATCAAACAGTTGTGTGGGAGCTAACCTTTTCAAAGGCACTGAGTTGAATCTGTAAATAAGGCCGTGACGTACAGGCAGGCTGGAATTAAACCTTCTATTTATACATACTCTCCCTTTCCACATGCAAGTCTGAGTAAATGCAACATGAGAGGGGAAATAAGAGCAAAAAATGAGCCCATTAGCAAGAAAGGGCTCATCTCCAATGTTCTGGCCTGCGTTTTGCCTGAGTACCTTGTGCGCTGGTGCAGATCAGGGAAGGTTCACAAGGCCGCGCAGACTGCTTTGCAAGTGGCAAAATGGAAAGCGTTCACCGTGCGTATCTTCACAAATTGTTTTTCTTTTAGCTGCTTCATTTATTATCCATTGAATGAAACTTTAAAAAGTTGGTGCATTTGGGGTTTTTACCCAAGGAAGCGCCGCCTTGCCGGCAAAGTGTCCTGAGGAGCAGCTGGTTGGGTGCAATCAACCTCAGTTTCTCTCCACAGATGAGACATCTCGGCGACCCCGACTCACCTGCGCTGACCGTGACGGCGCTAACAAACTGCTCCCTCCAGCTGCTGCTCCCCACCACCAGGGCCAGGTTTGTCTTCTTGATCAGCTTGTCCACTGTGCTCTGCGGACGGGCGTAGGAATGACAGAAAAAGCGTGAAACGAAGCACAAAAAACAAACAAAGAAACATAAGAAAAACACGACCGCGCTGTGAGAGTGGAAACTTTTACCAGGTGCGCGTGGCAAAGTGTTAATGCCACTGCTCACATGAGACTGGGGACACTGATCTGCTGAAATAGGGCGCAATTAACTGTACCACTCCTCCCACTGTGGAGCGCAGTGAGTCACCAGCGCAGATGCGAGAGAGCACAAAATCCCATGATCCCTCAGGAAAAAAAAAAAGGAAGTGTGCCAGCACTGCACCAGCGCAGGATGCACGGCTCTGCGACTATCATGAGGACGGAGCCCAGCGTGTCACTGCGGCATCACCTCGCAGATCAACGCTGGGAATTAACACAAATTTCCACATGTATTTTTTTATTCTTCCAGGTTCGTTTCCAAAATGATTACGACGCAAAACAGCTGGAAAATGCGCTTCCTGGCCTGACAGCAGCTTTGTCACGGTGATCGCATTAATTTAAAGGTTGCATCGTTTACCCATTTTTCATCCCAGGCTACAGTGGAGCAGCCTTGCATGATTAAGTATCACCTCCCCCGCACCTCCGTATATATCTATGGAAAACAGCATATTTAGCCCTCTGTTTACGGCATCCTTAAAAAAAAGCGAGCTGATAAAAACTGGATTCTTTTTCTAAAGCGTCCATGTACATCACATGTTTGGAAGGACATTGGGAGCTGATCTGGTGCTCACTAGCCTGGAAGAGGTATCAGAAATCAGCCATTTTGTGATGTCAGAAAGGGATAATCTGCAGAACTGCTTCTTTTAGTACAAATGTATTTTGAGGGAAAATAAAAAACAAACCAAACAAAAAAGTACAGAATCGACCTTCATCACTTCTGTGGAGTTCAACAGCTGGCTGGAGACAAACCATTCCATAATATTGCATCTAAACAACGACATTTACAACCAGTAAAAATCAACTGAGTGGGTTAAAATAATTGCGACTGTTCGTGAGGAAACGATGGTAAGATGGCAACGCCACTTTGATGACTCCACAAACGATGCAATTTCTGCAACTTCAGACGATTTCATCTGAATAAAGCGATGGGTTGATTGCTCCGACTGGCAGAGCCATTCGATACACGCACATCACTAATAATTTATCACCCATTCCCAGTCAAATGAAACTTTAATCTGCTGCAAACCCAAAACACAAAACAATTATGCGCTAAAATGCTGTATCTTTTCCTGTCAGACTTTCTAAAATCTGCGAGGAGATTAAACAAACTACCCAAAGAAGGAGCAAAAAGTTGACCATGCATTGACGTCATTAAAGTCAGGTCAAAAGGTTTAGTTTTAATTCAAAAGAAAACCTGAGCTTTATGTTCAACCATATTCACTTCAATTACAATTAAATTAAGTTGATGAATTTAGTTGAATTTAATTTTTGAGTTCTGACAAAGTACATCACTGGTTACTTTTGACTTTTCACAATCAAAATTGGAATCATAACAGCATTTATTGTCTCTGTGCAGCCACAGCAAAATTGCTCAATGTTGATCTATGTGTATCTTAATATACAATTATTTAAAGGAAAACTGCAACGAATTTAAAGGGAAACTGCAAAGAATGGGATGAAGTAGTAGCTGCTGACATGTTAGCTAGCTACATGTTGCATAGTAATACCTGGACTACCTTAAAAAGCTGTTGGGACATTTATATACCTCCTAAAAAAGTCTGTAAATGCTTTATTATCACGTGTGTGTTGCTGAATTATTAAGATGTGGTTAAGCGGGACTCAGAGGTGCTGGCCCACAGCGTGCAGCTGGTGCCCACTTCATTTCTTTCCACCCTGTTACTCAGACTGCCTGCCACCCTGACGCACGTTGAAAGATGAAACAGCCGTCAACGCAGGGAAAAACTAAAAGCAAACACAGGTAGGAATCATATTTTTTGTTCCTTCACGTACAGGATGTAGCGATTGGATTTTCAAGGCCTGTGAAGCAGCACAGCAGGTCCCTCTCACCAGCGCAGTGGCTCCAAAATACAGATGAACTTGGCATCGTACAGGCTGCGCCATGCCAAGGTATTTACTGAAGTCAGAGACGTTACCTTGAACTCGTAGGACTCTTCGATGACCACCTCCAGCTTGGTGTGCTCGCCCAGGATGGGGCAGCCCATCTTCGACACGTCCTCCGGCCCCGCCGCCGTCTTGTTGTCGTTGGTGTCTCCTGCGGACACAGAGGTTCTGTTCACCCACCGGCTCTGCCCACCTTAAAAAAAATTTGTTGGCCGTGAAAACCACTGTTTGCAGCCATAATGTTGACCAATAGTGGAACTGCGAAGTGTGACTTCACCCATTTAAACAGATGCTTTTTGCACAGTAGAAGGTCAACAAAGGTTCCACTAACCTGAGTGTCCCTGCACGTAGAACCCGGCTATACATGAGTTCAACTAATAATCCAGATCCAAATAATGCAGAAATGTGACAGTTAAATCTTCAAAACAATATATAACATTTCTGTATATTTCTAGCAATTTTCTAAATGTGTCATACTCTGTCCAAGTCCATTGTTTAGAACATTTTTGGCCAGTGGGGTTGAATTTTTCAGCTGTTTGTTTACTTGACTGTTGCCAGACTGTGCAAACATTTCTGAATAGATTTCAGGAAAAAAAAAAAGTGTGTTGGGAGTGAGGAGAGGCCAAAGGAGAAGCAATGAATGACATTTGTGGGCAGAGGATGTAAATAAAGAATAATTTTTTTTTTTTTTTTAAAAAAGGAGAATTCTTGACATTTTTAAGCTTTTTTTCAAATTGATTTTTGTGGATTAATTCAATTTTACTTTTTTTGTCTTGACCTAGTGGTTCATGATGGGGGATGTTTTCAGTGGTGCTGTAACATCTAACAGACAGAGAGCCTCTCCAGCATCTTCGCCTTGTTAAACTCAGTTGAGTGCACCTTAAGCGTGGCTTATAATTTGCACCATTAAGCTTAAATTTGTTGCCTCCTCTGGCACGGTCAGTATTGACAAAGGGCCTATCAAAGTACTAATCACCGTGCTCTGGGCGGGAGGAGGTGGCAGCTCCAGCCAGCCTCCCATTAGGACACAAACAGAGACTCGCTGCGAGCTTGTCAATGACGCCGCTCTCAGCTCGGAAACTGCATTAGTTTGATCAGAAATAAAAAACTATTTGTTGAACAGAGAGAGAGAGAGAGAGAGAGAGAGAGAGAGAGAAACACAAGGCTAATGGCTTTTTCATGCTCCTCGGTGGTCACAGCTTCTACTGAGGCGGTGACACGCGCCAAATGTCAACCATGGCACCAACAGGAAGCCTGGAGCTGCTGCCAACTCACTCAGTCTGCCCTTCCCACAGCCTGTCTGTGGGCTCCGACCCCCCACGTGAAAATATGAAATGAATTCAAGGGATCTGGAGAAACACTTGGTCTGTCACGTCAGGTCAACTGAACACAGTTCAATCGAAGTCATCACATGAGTCAGTTTAATGCACACAAGTCAGGGGTTTAAAAGAGTCCCTGTCCCCACTAAGTTTTGATTTAAATTAACTTCTTTCATCAATAATAAGGCTTTTGGAAAAAAAATAATCTATTTTAATGCTGTTTTTATCAGAGTGAGCCAAAGGTACCATTATTATCTCCTAACGTTAACCAAGGGGAAAGAGAAAGTTATATTACAACCATTTGAGGAAGAAGTGCAAAAGCCCACCATCAATTATTCAATAATGACAAAAACCAGCAGTTGCGCTGACACCTCCAGCCCCGCCCCTGCCCGCCCCCCAGCCCCACCCAACCCCGCCCCCAGCTCACCGTGCCTCTGGCCCACCTCCAGCAGAATTGGCTCCTCCAGCACGATGGTGAACGTCTTGTTCTTCTCGTACTCCTCGTCGTCGATGATCTTCACGTTCAGCAGCTTCCTGCGGGCACAGGGGTCAGAGGTCGGCACGGGAGCTGCGCACAGTGCCGTGAGGTCGCTGTTCATTAGTGTCTCCCTGTCCCTGGCAGCTGCAGGCCGGCGTTGCGTAAAACGCAATCAAAAAATAGATTCCGGGGCAACAAGTGGGACCTGGTGCGCTTCAGGACCCTTTTGAATAAAAAGAGCGAGTCCGAGAGCTACAAGCCTACACAGTGAATCACAAAACACCGGGTTAGATAAGAGGGGAGCCGAATTCTTTTTTTCCTTCACAATTTTTTTTTTGAAATTGGATTATGTTATGCGTGGCTCAGGACCCGACTTGTATCTTCGAATCAAAAACAACAGGCGTTAACGTGTTCCCAGTGACCCAGGAGGGGGCGGAGTCCTTCCACAGCCGTTAATTCTATCAGAGCGGACGTCAAACACTCCCACACACCTGAAGATACACGTCATGGGCAATAGAGCCACCATCTTGTTGATGGTGCAAACCAAGTGTCCTCTATCCAGGAGCAAACTAGTCTTAAGAGGACCTTCAGGTAACGTGTGTGCGGTCGACACGGAGGAATTTGATGCCTTCAGGGGGAGAAAAAAAGCAAGAAAAGAAGACACGTGACGTTTGCCGTGTCGAACTGTGACCGACACGTTCTCCTCCTCTCCTCTCCTCCGCTGTCACTGCCAGCCGCTCTCCGCCTCCCTCTCTCCCTCTCCCTCCATCTCCCTAATGATATGTGGGTGGCCGTCTCTATTTCTGTCTACGCTCATCCTCCCAGGGTTCGACGCTGCGCAGGAAGCGCGCTTTGCTTCGCTTCGCAGAAGAGGCAGAAGTTTATTTAGAACGCGAGTCAGTGTCGGCCGTCAGCGGGCGAGGCCTGCGGGTGGAAGAAAGAGAAGGAAACGAGGAGGACCTGCAGCAGGAGAGCCTCCAGTCAAAACCCAGCGCACGAGATGCGTCGAGGAACACACGATGGCAAAGCGAGAGGCGACGCTCGGTGGCAAGCGAGCGCGCAGCGTCTATTTTGAGGCTTCCGCAGACCGTGGCGAATGTGTGCTGCCAGCCTCGACAGTGTGAGAATAGCAAAACCAACGAGGAGACGTTATGAGAAAACAGCGGCAGAGGTGAACGGTGATGATTGGGGCCAAGTTCGGTCACAACCCCTGCCATCATCTGACACTCGGGTCCGGTTCTGCTCCCGTGATCGTGGGGTGGTGGAGGACGTTGATTGGAAAGCAGCTATTACAGCAGAGATGATGTATCATTTGTGCTATTAAAAATGTGGACCCAGAGGTCACCAATTATGAAAAAAGATTTAGCGAGTGAACTTTGCCTGCTTACGCCGCTCGCTCTAGCGAAGTTCTGCTGAAAGGCACGGCTCTGGAAATCAGCTCTTTGTGATGTCACAAATGATGCTGCTGCTGCTGATATTTCTGCAAGGTTAGTGACCCTCTTTCATTGTTTATTTCCCTTTTCAAACGTGCTGAATATCCAACAAGGCATGCCTGGTGGCAGGAGACTGTGAAGAGAAGGTGAAATATATATACATATATTTACATATGTCTATAGAAATATATTAAGTAACATATTTTTATTTTTCTCCCCTCACTGAAGTGCAGGATGATGCTAAAGATGTATTCCATGTCATCCATGAATAAATTCACCTCTGAAGACCAGCTTTCACCACAACTCAGTGAAGATGTTCATTTGTTGGACTGCCAAACTCGACTCTCTCTTATTAAAATACACCCGCAGCCGGAATTTTTGCATTTCAGATTTTGCTACTCTATTTGTTTTTCAGGTCTCAACTCACAGAGCTCATAACAATAAAACACTTAGGGGAATGGGCTTTTTGTAACATTTAGCAGTTCAATCTTCCAGTGAGAGAAAAATAGAAAACTCAGAAAAACTAAATTTGGCATTGCTAGAAATGTGTTATTCGGCAGCGAGGCAAAGTCTTGACATTTTAGTTTTGTTTTTATATTGTTACCTCAGCACTTAATGAAATGGAAAAGTCGAAAAAGAAAATAAAATGTTTATTTTTTCTGAGAAACGGCAGCCTTGTCACAACAGCAGTCTGCTTTGAGTGTGTCACCGCTAATGGTTCCCTTGGTGCACTTTGGCAGAAGGAATCAACTCATGGGGAACGTCAAGTGTTTACGCATAAAGGAGCTTCAAACCAACAGGCCTCGGCGCTTTCACCTCGCAAGCATTTGCACAGACGCACAGGCAGCTGTCGTTGACTCCCAATGACTCCCACTGTCTTGCTGTGAACTTCAAACTCTCCGGCCGACTAAATGGTGACAAAAAAATGTTGAAAGTTTTTAATAAACAGCTTTAACATCTCAGCCGATGGGCTGCGGGAGCTCAGAGGCTAAAAAAGAAAACTGATCAATTAATACAAAGGAAGAAAAATAAAATTTGCCAATTTTCAATTTTTTATTTTTCCTAAGCTGATAAGACAATAATAATACACAGATAGATATTGCACTAGTCTAGTGTTATTTACATGTTTGCTTTGCATGTACTGTATGCATCTTTTTGTATATTTTGCATATTTTAGTATACTTTGGGAAAATCATACTGTATTTTTCAAATATATGTATTCAATGTTTTTTTTCTTGTATTTGCTTCACTGTAAATACTGTACATTTATATACACAACAACTGATGTATGGAAATCAACTATAGCTAAATCCGATATATAAAACATCTCTTTTCTTTATGTGGGATTATTGTTTTTGTCTATGGTCTCTTGACAAATAACCTCAAAATAGAGAGAATAAATATTAATTTGGTTCATGACAATGTTGGAAATCATGGGTTGGAAGAATCCCACTGGCGATGGGTCAGATGTGGAAAATAAATCTCAGGTGTCAGTGTGTTAATGGGACTTTAACCTTTTAATATGAAGCTGAAGCTATTGACTTAGCCTTGGTTGAGTGGAAGCATACCTCAGCTGGACAAGTTTAAAGAAGAGATTCCTCCAAACATGAACCACATCGCTCACTTTTCACAACTTGTCATGCGGTTGGTTTCAACAGTCATGGCTTCATTTATTTCACTTAAAATCCAAACTTGATATCTGAACTGCATTCCCGTCCATGGGAACAGGTGATAAATCCATGTGATGTTATTGCCTCCCGGTCGGCCACTTTTCTCCACTTTGGTAATCAGGTTTAACGGCTCACTGACCAGGTATCGCTGCAGGTCAATACCGACTAACAGGCACAGCTATATTCTATCAGGACGGGCCCGCTCCCTTATTGCGTTAGAACTGTCCACCACGCTATGTTTTTACCAGCCGTGTCTGCTGCTGCTGCATCAGTCATGCAGAAATGTGTAGGACCTGTTTGTGTTAGTGCTGAATATTGATCCGCGCTCCACCTGAAGAGGCTATAATCTGCGCTGCATGGGTGGGATGTACTGCAGACTGCAGGAAGACGGACAAAAAAGCCCGGATGTCTCCTTGGGGAACAATAAAGGACATGCACAGTAGATGTTGCTCTGATTGTCTATAGTCTGTTTATCTATTTGTCTGTACAATACTCCAACAAATTCATTAGCAGCGTTCAGATGGATCATCCTGAGGAAGAAGGAGGTCTTACTGGGGCCGATGACACCTTGGAGAGGAGGCAGGAGCGGAACTTTCCTCACTGGGAGTTTTCCTCTCCTCCACACTATTGGGTTTTTTTTTTACAGGGTGCTCCTATTTCCTCCCACAAGTCAGGAAGGGAACTGAACAGCAAGTTCCCAGAAAGCGGAGACTCCCCGCTGCCTACAGGTATGACTGTAAGCCATTTCATGCCTTTACGCCGCTCAGCCCGGGCAGAATGTGTGCTCTCTTGCGCTGGGTCGGAGAGAGGTTCTCTAGATAAGAGTGACGCCAGTGGGGAACATACAGTAAGTAAATCCATACATACAGTACAAGATATTATACCACTGCCACTGGCTATAACACAGTCAGTGAGATGAATAACTCAAAACTGGAGCGCCAGCGTGTATCTGCTCCACCGGAGGGTCCATAGGAAAGATGTATGGGAGCCAAAAGAATTTTAAAAAAGAGCAGTAAGAAATATGTTTTTAATAACTGCTGCAGTTCACATTGCTAATGATTATTTCCTACAGTGAGTTTTAGAGAATAAAATGAGAGATGTCACATTTTGACCAACAGACCGTAACACTGCACTGTGGCTGGTCAAATGTTAAGCGTCAGCATCCCCAACCCTTCACTTTTTCTCTGCTGCCAGATTTTTCAACCTGTCAACAACCGTATCCAGTTGCGTTATAACCAACCGGCTTGGTCTTGGAGATGTTTTTTTAACTGCAAGAATTGGACAGTTGTGTGAGATAGATGTTTCTAAAATGATTTTGGCTTGACATCATCCCAAATAATTCAAAACTTGACCATCTTGGAGGAAGGGATATCCAATCGGCACTTTTACTTGTAGCAGATACTGTTTTTACAGCGCTTATCTTAATCTGTGCGCCTGTGGCCTGAGTCAGAAGCAAAATGGTGGACCCAGGAGCTGCAGTTTGCTGCGTGTGGGATGGAAAGTTTCTTTTTTTGTTCGTTTTTTTGTTTTTTTAATCTCTGCTCATGTTCACTTGCACTATTAGGATGGACGGACTTGTGCATGCAGCAAATCTCATGAATAAGTGAAAACAGATACAGGAAGAAACTCCACATCACTCGCTTGCCTATCTTTAATTTTTTAGTTTGTGTTGGCTTGGTGATGATTATTTGTGACAGCACTTTGTGGATCCTGTTTTAGCCAAACCGTTTTTTTAATATAAATATTTCTGCTATGCACTTTCAGATTATTTTGGCAAACTGCACTTGATACCCTGCAAGCGTCCTTCCTTTACCATCCGGAATGTTACATACAGTTTCCAGGTAGCAAGAAACAAGTACTTCGAATTGATCCTTTGCAGATAATAATAATGTACAGACACGAAGGGTCATACCATACAAAGCAATAGTTTTTTAAAAGGGATCTGATTGCATCTTTACAAAATAAAAACTCTTAAATTGTGCTTTTTTTTGCCTTCTTCTGATCAATGTGAGTGCATTTACTCCACAGGTCACATTCACACATTCCCTATGGTGGTAGAGGTGAAGGGGGAAGTTGTCACTCAGGTGCAATGATGCCACATCAGGTACTGAGTGTCTCGTCCACTGACACACTGACAGGTGGTTTGGAGAAGCCTGGAACTGAACCACTGGCAGCACACCATATACATCTCAAACCATCTCTGAGCTCAGCATAAACTAAAAGAACCGCAGCCCAATAATCCCAAGGCTTGCTATGACTTTGAACACCTTGGTTAAGTGAGTTAAAATAGCAAAAGGGAAGTCAATCAGAGACTCAGAGTCTTTTTTTCTATCCTGAGGGTTTTACAGAAGCACAGCTCCAAGCGGGCCGAGCGTGATTCCGCCGCTCCGCTTTCATCCATTTTTGTCCGAAGGTTCAGGATGTTATTGATTGTGACTGCATTAAAGTGAGAGAAATAAAGAATATCAGGGTATCGATTTCCCGTCTCGGTGGTGATCTCCTTCGCATCTCTTTCATCCTTGGTTATGTAACTGGCCCCGTTATCCACGGCAGCTTCAAACCTGTGCACGGTTGCCACACATTCCGAGGCACCAAAACGAAGAAGAAGGAGAAGAAGAAGGAGAAGAAGAAGAAGAAGAAGAAGAAGAAGAAGAAGAAGAAGAAGAAGAAGAAGAGATCCAGATCCAGGTCATCAAATGGTTTCTGAGCATCTTCCCTCTAATCCATCGACACAGAGAAATGTGAAAACAGAGTTTCCTATTTCTAGACGCTGCAGTGCAGAATTGAAGTGGTAGTTGTTGTTTTTTTGTAACTCTTTACTTCATTTTCCTCCTCCTAAAAAAATCCCTCACTTCCTCCTCATCTGAATTCTGTAACAACGAGGGGATGAGCAGGCACACGGACGCATGGATACAGAGCTAGGGACATGAACACGCACACGCATACACACAACGTACACACACACACACACACACACTCTCAGAGTAACGCGCACACAGCAGCCTTGAGGCTGACTGCTGCTGAGTGTCAGCTCTTTGTCCTAAACACCGAGGGAACCCACGCGGGCGAGAGGAGCCTGCTCTGTCAGAGCAATGAACTTGGGTCTCCTGCTGAGCAGCCAGCAGACACAGTGCACCATTAAGTCGGGAGCAAAAAAATAAAAAACAAAACAAAAATCAATAAACTTGGACGGTTGAGGGCAGCGGCTGACACGCTCTGCAGCGCAGTGGCGGCGACGAGGCCTCACCTCCGTCTCCTAACGGGACGGCACGATGAGTCCAAATTAAACAGGCTCATGAAATATTCAGTCTGACTGGAGCATCCAAGCAGCACGAAGCAGGAGCAACAAAAAAAATCTGAGCTTTCAGAAAGGCTCCAGACATCTGCTGTGCTGATGTCTGGAGAAGCTTGTGGAACTCGACGCGGGCAAAGTTTTTCCAACGTGAAACCCCTTCATCTGCTCTTCAGCCGCCGTAAAGACAAGCAGCCGCGACTCCTTCACCCACCAGGATCTCGGCTGTTTGGACTCAGGATCAGAGCCAGACCCAAACTTTGACACCTGTGATCAGAGTTCTCCTGCACTCCATTTCACTCTCTGAAAAGCAGCAGAGTATCTGAGCACACACAAGGTTTTTTTTTCCCAAAACCGTTTACGCTCTCGTTTCATTATTTTCCCTGAAAAAAAAAGGAAAAAGTGCTGCTCAAGTGGATCCTGTTCTCCACAGCGCTTGCTCCGCTCTGCGGCAGAGAGGCTGTCGAGGGAAGCTCGGAGCTGGAGATGATGCGAGACGTGTCAGTGTCACGAGTGCCCGCATGTCAGATGTACGTCGTTCAGCCGAGGTGGCCGTTTGATCCGAGCGCTCCGTCTCCATCTGAATGCAGCTCCTGCCTCCGGCCGCTCGTTTCGCATTGTTATAGGCCGCTGCCTCATTAAGTGCAGCCTCTGTTTTGTTCTGTAGCCTGTCTGCACTACGTTGAGAACTTTTGAGACGCCTCTCGGCTCCCTTTAATTGCCTCGGGGTGCTCAAGGAGATTTTTTTTTTTTTTTTTTTTTTTAGTTCCCATTTGGAGCATCGTTCCGTTTTAAGTGGGTGCAAGGGGGTGGAGGCTGGGGGGTGGGGGGGTGGGGCTTAGTCCACAATCGTTGACACAAACACCCTGGTGAACGAACATGGGGATGAGAGTGAGCACCTGCGAGCCGCTTGCAAAACTAATCTGACTAACGCAGAAAATATATTACATGACCGGAGCTACGAGGCGAAAAAAAGAGAGAAAGAGAACTGAAAAAAGAGACCAACCAGAAGACCTGCTTTCGCGTTGACACTGTGTATTCACCTGCTCTGCCTCCCACTCGCCCGACCTACACAATACACCTACACAGCGGCCCTGCCTGGAAGTCTCCGCGCACCAACCGACTCATCCGACACATTTTGCGCTCCTTTGTCTCGTCCTCTGGCGCACCACAAATGCTTTTCTGATGAGCTTGATACGGCTGGGGGCATTTTATTTTCCCTTGCAGAGCTCCAGAAAGAAACGACTGCTGGAGATAATCGCCGGGGCCTGCCGCTCATTACCAGGCCGCCCGCTACAAAGCGCACTGGTCGTCGCTGTTCCCCAGAATGTTCATCACGCCACCCGGCGCTCCTCTCTCTCTTCTCCGCCCTCCCGCCTGCTGCTTCAGAGTGTCGCACAGGCACCTGTTTCTCCCGCTCCTTCAACTCCTCCCCCACCCCCCCCACCCGTCCCTCACTCCCTACCTCCCTCGCTCCGCCACCGTGCGAAAGACACCTGTCTGATTTTCCTCTCTTTTGTTTCTCCGCCGTCGGCTTCCCGGTGCTTCCGCATCTTCAACCGCACTCCCGTGTAAATGCTGGAGAAATCCCAAAGGAACGCTACCCCGCCCCCACCCTCCCCCCAAGCTCCCTCATCCCCCCCGACATGAATCCATTCAGAGAAAACTGCTTCCTGAGCCTCTTCTTCTTCTTCTTCTTCTTCAAACGCGGCAGCCACAAGGCTTCATTATCTGCCTCACGATAATATTCTCTTATCCTCCCACGGCTTCCATCTGTAAGATCTCAACTTCTCCCAGTTTCTCCGGAAAATGCATCCCCCCAGCCCCCCATTATAACCTATCGTTTACAGTAAATCTGTCATACAAACACGTGGGCTGCGAACGCTCCGCTGAGTGACGGGGCAGCGTCAGGAGCCGCCGGCACTCACATGGTCTCGTCGTTCTGGAACTCCAGCTTGCCGGACACCTCCTCGTAGTCCTCCCCAGCCTTGGCGGTGCCTTCCACGGTGTGGTACGGCACGGCCACCTTCCCCCTGGCGCCGGACGTCCGGTGGACCTTCACCTGCATGTTGCCGACGCTCTCGCTCACCCTGTTGGAGTTGCTCTCGAAGGTGAAGATGCCGGCGTGGTCGTCGTCGTAGATGGTGACGGTGGCGGTGTGGGCCTTGCCCAGGGCCGCCTTGGGCGGACCTTGAGAGGAGAGGCCCATCATGCTGCTGCTGGAGGTTATGGAGCTGGGCTCCAGCACGGACACCTCGGCCCGGTGAACGATACGCGGGTTGCTGAGGCGCACGTAGAAGTGCTCGTCCTCCTCGAAGATGTCGTCGTCGATGACGCCCACCGTGAACTCCTTGGTGGTCTCGCCGGGCTTGAACACCAACGTGCCCTCGGCAAACTCATAATCTGAGCCGGCGTTGGCGGTGGCGTCCTCTGTCCGGTAGTCCACCTGCCGGGAAAAGAAAAAGCCTGTTAAAAATTCAGCATCTGGAGTTCAACGTTGGGGAAGAAGAAATTCTGAATTATTAATGTTTTCCAGCACCTTGAGCTGTTGCCGTTCATTTACATTGACCTTGGGCCATTTTTTTTACGCTCGGTGCTGCTATTTCTCCCTCGCCCTCCCGTACCTTCACCGTGCAGCCGCTTTCCCCTCCGTGGCGGGTCACCGACAGCTTGAGCGAGCCGCAGTTCTCAAAACACTGGTAGTGCGACGGCTCGAACTGCAGGTAGATGGTGTTGGGATCCTCCTCCTGCCCGCTGGCCTCGTGACAGCTCACAACCTTCCGCGCTTGGTCGGCGGCGTGCTTCTTTAAGATGTTGCCGGCGCCGATCATCATGCGTGTGGCCTGGATGCGGTAGAACGCCCTGCTCTTCTGCTGCTGGACCAGCACCTGGTAGTTGGCCATCTCGATCAACTGCTCCATGTCCTTCTCTGGGTGCCTCTGCTTCAGTTCCTTCAAGGTTCGGGCCATCTCCCGCCGGGCCTCCTCCTCCTGGTCTTGCTCCAAACTCGTCCCGCCGCCTTCCTCCACCCCGTCCAGCATCCCGTCCAGGGCCTCCTTGGGGTGGGTGTGCGAGTTCATGCCCTGGCCGTCCATCTCCAGGTCCATCTTGGTGAACATGGCGTCCCCTTCCGACTCGATGATGATGCCGCGGCTCTTGTCTGCGCGGTAGCGCTTGTGCACGTACTTGTAGAAGAGCAGGCGGCGGTCAGCGATCCAGGCTTGCAGCACGCAGAGCGGGAAGAAGCAGAAGGTGAGCACGGCCTCCCAGACGTGCACCTCGCCGGGGGAGAAGACGGACAGGATGAGATAGAGCCAGACGTAGGCGAACATGCTCCAGGCGGCGGTGACGAAAAACACCCGCAGGTGCTTGACCTTGCGGGTTTCGTTCTCCGGAACCACGTACACGCAGATAGCGATGATGATGAACATGTTGAAGGCGGCGCTGCCCACGATGGTGCTGGGTCCCAGGGCCCCGGCCTCAAAGTTGTGGCCAATCACCTCGATGACGGACAGCAGGATCTCCGGCGCCGACGAGCCCAGCGCCATCAAGGTCAGGTTGGACACCGTCTCGTTCCAGACGCGCACGGTAGTGGTGGTGGTCTCACCGTTGGGCTTCTTGATGGTGATCTCCTTCTCCTGAGAGGTGATAACCTCGATGGAGGACATGAAGCGGTCGGCGATGATGGACATGCCCAGGAACATGTATATAAGGGCGGCGAAGTAGACGATGGCGCGGGCCACCTTGTCACCCACGGCGGGGTTCTGCGGGTTCCACAGGGGCAGCACCACTCCATCGGAGCAGTTGTCCTCGCTGGAGCAGTTGCCCGGCGGCGAGCTGGCGGGATCGTCGTGGCCGGCACTCCCCTGGGAGAAATGGGTGACTCCCGGCAGGAGGACCAGCAGGATGGAGATCCGTACACACTGCGTGACGGATGGACGCTGTTTTTGCAGGAACATGGCGGCAGGTGGCGGGGGAGGGGAGACGCTCGGAGCCTTCTGATGAGCTGCCTTGAAACCGAGTCACATGTGGAGGTCCGCGTGAGCACCTGAGAGACAAAGGAAAAAGTGATTCTGTGCGGGGGACGGCTTTCTCCCCGATCCCAGAGTTCTATTCCTGTGCTAACCTCCACATGCAGAGGTTTGACACTGCAAAAGTGCTCACAGTCATACTCTTTTGTATGCAAATGACGTGGGATCCATCGGCTCGCTCGGTCCGAGTTTGGAAAGCCTGAAACGCCAGGCACCGACCACTCATTGAGTCACTGGTATTGAACCATCCTGTCGAACTCCCACACACATAATGTGGTCATTTGTGCTAAGCAGTAGTAGAAATGTTAGATTCCGCACCTGTAGTACTGAGGGGGGAACTGAGTCAGTCCACCATGCACTCTGCAGCTCGATAGGATTCCAAAAATAAACTTTCACTGGCAGTGTGCATAACAAGCTATTTGTTCTTGTAAGGCAGCCCAGTCTTACTGATACCAAAAGGTTAGTCCGAGCGGAGACCGTCCTCCTCACCAGTGAGCAAGCTTCTCCTGTCTGGTAATAATCTGTTAAATGCTACAAGATGAACAAAACACTTTTCACCTCCCGCGCAACCCAGTCAGGGGACGACACACACACTCACAGTGGTTTTCCTGGCAGAGGGTTAGCTTGCGACAGCTGCAATGTGCAATTCAAAGGGGACAGTGTCAATATGGATTTACGGTGGCCCCTATGTGAGCAGGTATGGGAAAGAGGAAAAAGTTCCAGAGAAGGGTGATCTCACGCTCTCTAATGAATATTTGAAGACCCCCCTCCCTCTCAAAACTAGGTTTCCTACCTGCATCTGTCTCTGACGTTGAGCTACATGCAGCACATGCTCTCATTGTCATGCAGCAGAGAGAAAGCTGCTATCTTCACTCTGACCTGCTTCACAGGAGTGCAAAATCCCCATCAAGACAGTGATTGCCGATAAAAAAAAAGAGTGCAGCAAAAACCATGGAATTTAATGTCCCGCCTCTCATTTATATATATGTGCAGGATTCACAGGTGGTACCTGTGGAATGACAACACCACTGTGCAACAACTTGACCCTCGAAATGCTTATCTTGGCAAGTACATAAAAAAAGGGTTGAGCAAATCAGCACCACGGACAGCAACCAAGGCAACTGGCAGGAGGAGCAGAGAGGCGAAATGAGATCTGATCGCTGGTTTGGAGAGAACGTTTCATCAGCTTTAAACGAAGACATCAGAGAAAGTCCTGATGCAGTGTTTCTGAGGCTGTCAAGCTTGGACGATTAACCTGCAGACCATGATGTGAGAGCAATTTATAAAAAAATTCCTTCGCAGTTGAATATAATATAATATAATATAATATAATATAATATAATATAATATAATATAATATAATCACAAGACCGATACCCCTTTTGGCACATAAACCTGCACAAATTTTGTGTGGGTGATGTTTCTATGGCAAAAGCAGGCACTCCAACTGGTTTCACTGAGATGAAACATTCTTTGTCGACAACACTGTGGAGACAAAGGTGTCGACATATTTTTTATCCGCGCTGATGTTGAGTACAGCAGCGGTGCTCCAACTTTTGTGCCCAAACAGCCAGATATTCGACGTACACCTGCATTTGTTCAAATTGGCCACAGCTGCCCAATTGTATTTGTTTTTGTATTTGACTTTGCCTCAACGTGGGCAAATTGTGCAATAAAGTAGGTCAAAAATGCATCAGTTGGACCTATATTTATATGTTCCACTAATACTTTATCGTTGCAGGCCCATTGAGGGTTGTAATCAAGGCACACCACCATGATAGACAGTGTTGGAAACACTGTCTGATACTGTTGGATTCATTCCCTCACAGAAAGCAGCAGATACAGCTGAAGGCTCACCAGGAAAAAGACTACCACAAATCATCTTGTCTTGTTCCTAAACAAGGACTTCGATATTCAACACGACTAGCCAGGGGTGGCAATCTTTCACCCCAGTTTGATCATTTGCTAATCTTGCCAACAGCATTTTATAGATCCTGAGCTTTGCAACCTTCCTGCTAGCGATCCCCCTCTAACCTCCCCACCGCCCCACACACACACACACACACACACACACACACAATGCAGATGCCTTTTGATCAATGAGATCAGTTCACTTTTTCTCACTTTTCAGCATGGCTCGGCAAGACGTCACTTTCTTTTCATACATTTTTTCTCTCACCTAGTGATGACGATAATGATGATGACGACAATGATGATGATGATGACAATGATGATGATGCTGGTGATGATTTCATCGTCAAATCTTTTTCTTTAGACTGCAGCCATGAGTGCAGTATAGAAGATGGATGGATGGCAATTTGAGGTCTCAGGTTGGCAAGTAAACACTTGTACATAATGAGTCACACGCTGATACCAGAGAAGGGGATCCAAATGGTGGCAGCCTCAATTTGCAACAGGATTCCTCGTGGATGTCGTTGCTCTATCTTGGGGGGGAATCCATAAAAAAAATAACAAACGTGAAAAATAAATATGACAGATCTTGTGAATAAAGCATGAGTGTTGGCAGGAAACACCCTCTCAAGACCCTGTGTTCGATGTCGAAACGATCACAAATAAAGGAAAAGAACAAACTGAAATGCATGTACACAGCATAAGCCTCACAGCAAAGAATAAGATCTAGATAATGTACATACACGTGCATTTTCTTTATTATTATTGAAATAACCATTCAAACAAAGTGCATCACTCACCTGGGTGCAGGTTTCAGCGATCCACCTCGGTGTAGGTGTTTTGGCCTCAGCAGATGAACTTATCTTTCATAATGCACTGTAAGAAAGACATTTTTTAAATGAACAAACAGCAGAAAGCCACGAATTCATCGTGAAAAACTACATGAGAAGAATCTACATCAAAGAGTTTGAAATGGACCCTTTCAGAAGCTGCTGCTGTGGACCCACAGCGAGAACATAAATTGGGAAGAGAGAGGGAAAAGAAAGAAAGAAAAAAAAACCAACAACAACACACAGCATTCTTGCAAATTCAAAGTGTAAACTTACAGAAGAAACTGAACATTGTGTATGGTACATTTAAGACAAAAGCAAGTCAATCCATTCAGTGTCCGGCTGGGCATGACGGACAAACAGACGGACCCAATCGGTGCGCGCGGCGGTTCCCCGCAGATACTCACAGAAAGCCCCCGAATCTCGGCTGGACCCCGCAAGCGGCGTGGCTTCCCCGCAACCCGGTGGACAGGAGAAGGAGAAGAACAACCCGAGTGCCATGCACACACACACGGCAGCCTGGCGTAATGGTGTGGGGCTTGTTGCGCTGCTGTCTTTGGCAATGACGCGTAGCTTTCCTGCCGACAGGTACCCTCCTCAAGCAAACTTAACACTGTGGGCTCGCCACCTTCTTTTTATTTAGACGTTCAAAAAAAATCCCTTGTTCCTCCGCGGCGGCATCCTCCGAAAGGCAAAGTGGATCTTTTTTTCTTCCCTTCTCCCCTCCAATACCGCCTCAATGCGTTTTTGCTGTATCCTCTCCAGACTATACGTGTTGTTGATGCGTAAAATAAAATATTAAATGACTCTGTCCTCCCGCGTCCCGCTCCTATCTATCCGCAAATCTCCACACCTGCCCGCTGTCCAGGATGCTCTAACGATCCTGGGGGAAATAAAGTGAGTGGGGAATAGAGAGAGAAAGGGAGTGAGTGAGAGAGAGAGAGAGAGAGAGAGAGAGAGAGAGAGAGAGAGAGAGAGAAAAAACCCTCTACTTCTCTTGTCTGCGCTGCAAAAGAACCAAACAGGACCGCACGTAAGAGTAGGCGTGAATGAACGAACGAACGAACGAACGGCTGAGAGGACGCGGAGCACACGGGATCAGGACAAGATGGACAAGGGGAGGTGGGAAGGTGGTGAAGGAATGAACAGTGCGGTGCAGTGGCGGGCGGATTTTGGCCAAATGAGCAATGAGGGGGAAGGAGAAGAAGCAGAAGAAGCAGCAGAAGAAGCGGCAACACTGCAGAAACAGGGGAGGAGACGTTCCGGAGCAACGCGGCACGCACGGCTGCTTCTCACCGACTGCGCATCAGCAGGGAGTCCGGGCCGAATGGCCATTTCGCCGCTAATTCCTCATCATTTGCTCATTAGCGCGACCTGCCAGCAGCTCAGATAACCCACCTGCTGCAGACTGACGTCCGAGCCTTCAGGTCGTTCGGCGTCCGCCGGTTCGATTTCTTCCTTCAACCGTGGCGTCTACATGCAAAAGACGGAGAGAGGTGATTTAATAAAAGAGGTTTGCACTGAGAAGTCCAACGTTGCGTCGAGCCGAAAAAAATCTGGCTTTTTAAAGAGCATAACTCACAGCAGACAAGGTTGGCGGACAAGTGAAACATGTTGGGTTGCCTTTGATGGAGGTTAAACAAGATGTAAGGTTGGACCTTGGGGCGAGCAGTGGAAGCCATCCGTTTTACAGCTCGGGCTCCTCGTTGTGAGTGCTGCTCAGTGTTGGGGGTGAAAAAAGAAGCAAAAATAGAGCCACACTTTGACAAAAACAGGAGAGATAATGTCAATGTGTGAGTTTGGTGGATTAAACAGGAATCTAACAATCATCTGCTGATTGAACAGTTCACAGATCTGCATGAACTGTGAAATGATGTCTACTAGCTAATGTGTTGGCACTGAATAGACTTGAAAAGCCACACATCAGCTGCCAATGCAAGCATGTAAGAGCTGTCAGAAAGAAAATCTCACCTCGTTTTAGCACTAATGAACCTATGAAAACAAACTTACCACAAACAAAATTTCAGCAGGTTAGCATTCACATTTATGATTCATTTTACAAGTAAGTTTTGACTTTGGTCAGTGGCCCCTCTGCTAATATAGCGGGGGTTGTGTTTATAATGTTTACTGCAACCAGCCTCCGGGGGGCAGTAAGCTGTTATGGCTTCACTTGTGAGTGGGTCTCACGTTGTCCAGCTTTAATCGCAGCCAGTGTGAACCACTGTTAAAGGTTCCACCACAACATGGAGAAATCTATCTGCCAGTGATTTCCAACAATATGTCTTCATGGTTGCTTGTTCAATGTTCTGAGGAAGTTTGCTAAGACACAGCTCTGGTAATCAGACCTGTGTGTTTTCACAAAGGTCATGGATAGAGCTCCTAGGTCAGCCGACAATAGGCAATCTCTGAGACCAGTGTGTAAAGAACCCTGCAAACACGCTGCAGTCAGCACATAAGACAAAACCCAAACACAGGCTCATATCTCAGGGCTTTAAGGTTCAACCTGTGTCAAAGAGCGATGATGATCCGTCACCCTGCGTCCGCACTCCGTCAGAACCATGGAGGTGTCGAACAACAGATATGCAGTGTGTTTTACCAACCCCGGAGACAGGCTGCTACAGCAGAGCTAAAAATAAAGCTATCATTTGGATAAAATTCATTTAGCTTTATTGTTCGGTGATTGCCTGTACCGAGGAAGAACAGGCGCAGATTACCCACCTGAGGGGGCGTGATTACAGTGAACCTCGGGGAGAAATAAAAGAGATTAGACTGAGATGTGGAGGAGCGTTAAGCACCAGAGGGAGGAAACACACCAAACCCCAAACACCATAAGGCGGAGCAGGACACTCTGTTTAATCAAAGATGGAGCTTGTACTTCTGCTTAGAGGAAGACTTCTTTAAAAACAACAAAAAACACAGAGACACTATAGCAGCACTGTTTTTTTTCTCCCACCCATCTTGAGCAATGAAATCGATGCACTCTCCGTAGGAGCCCCTCCTCTTGACAACGTGAAAGTACTTCCTGCAACACCGTTCGAATAAAGAAGAGAACATTTACACAGAACTCACCCTCATTTAAAGTCAATAATTGACCCTCCATTTTAAACCCTATTAGTCATTTTAGTTTCTGCATAAAGTAAAACAAATATAAATCCTTGTTGGAAAATGCTCAGACTGTGGACTGCATGAGGTTGGTCTTAAGTGAAAGCCCTGTAGCTCTATCCAAACTACTCTCCTTTGCATATCTAAAGTATCAGGTGCTCTTAAAAGCACAGCATCCTCTTTATTTTTCATAAGATGTGATGCTGATGTCCCTGCATGCCATTTAAACAGAGCTCTGGTCTGGTCTTACACAACAATCTTTCAGTGTCCTCAGATTATCAGGCGGCATCTCGTATCGGGCGGCTCCACTGGAGCCACGTCACCCTGTCTGTCATTTTTCACTCATTGACAGTCAGCACCATGGACAGCACCCCTGAGCCCACTCTTACATCGAATGACAATACAAGAGGCGTGCTTTCCACACCAAGCACACCCAGACACTAGTTCATGAGAATCCGTTTCAGCCCTAAATTAATTTTACAGTGTTCTAATATTGGAGTTAACCCGATTCTAACCCAAATTAAAATGTTGGAATGTTTACCAAAGTCATTCGTTCATTTCACATATCAATCAGCAAAAGAGTCCATGAAAAGCCCAGCTAGTCAAGTCTGTTAGCAACAGCTGGAGCCTTCCTGTGGGTTTTGGGTTATAGAAGAAGCAACACGCTGCAAGGAGCCATGATATGTTGGGACCTTCCACACAACTCTTGCTTAGGTCAGTTGGAGGTAAAGCAAACATATATTTTCCATGCAAGACAGTCTTCACTGTTGTTTGGTTCTGCTTTTAATATGAAAATGCTTAATAATTCTTGAAGAAAAAAGCATTATTGGCTGGATTCAAGGTTTGCTTTTTCATGTTTTTGGTCTTCTTCCCTTAAACTTTTCAAGGGTGGTTTGAAGCTGTCATTTTTTGCTTGTGTGAAGAAGTCTGTGACAAAAGGATGCAGATTGACTGCATAATCTACAAAAACACACTAAAACGTGATGGAAAGGTGGTATATTGCTCTTCTAAATGAGACAAAGGTCTTTTAAAATAAGAAATAGTAACCAAGGTGCTAACTGGACACACAAGAGACCAGTGAGGGAGCATTCAGTTATACCCACTTTATGAAAAACCACCTGAATGTATTCAAAGGTCTGATGCACAAACAGCGTGTGTCTCAGTGTAAAAATGCATCCGCAGTTCCTGCCGTTCCAGCGCAGTACCCCGTGTCCTCGTGCTTTAGGTGTTTCCTTGTCAGTTTCACTCCAAACATCTGAACCAACCAAAGAACGCATCCTGAAATAGAAGAGTGCTTTTCATGAGACAGAGTCAGCCTCAAGCGATAGCGCTCAACTTCTTTTCAAATCAATATCCAGCGAGATCATGTGCCAAACTAACCTTCGGTGAAAAGCGCTGAGATGTCTTTAGGATTGTGTGACCTCCATTTAAAGGGCAGAAAACATTTAGTTTATGTTTCCAGGCTGAGGAGGAAAAGACAAGCTTTTTATGGTGGATTTGTTTTGGTCGCCATGACAACTGCTATGGTGTATCCACGGATGTTAAGGACGTCTTTATGGTGGGAGTCCTGCTGAGCTCTCGTTTGGCAGACACTCGGAAGATGTATTTTTAGCATGTTTTGAATTAATAAGAAAATGGTTTGTTGCTCAGTGAGGCAATAGTACTGTGTTAGATCATTCAGGCCAGCTTTTACCTGACTAGCATGAGCACGCATAAATAGATAGATAGATAGATAGATAGATAGATAGATAGATAGATAGATAGATAGATAGATAGATCACCTCCATCTAGAAACCTCCCTGCAGTGGGTGCTATGCATGTTGTGCATGTAATTCAAAGAGATGGATGAAGCTGCAGCCTTTCCAAGGTGCTCATTATAAGAGCATCATCTACATGCTCTGGGTGTGAGCTGCACAGCTGAATCTACACCAGCTTTTGCTGAGGGAGGTGCAGAATGACTGCAGACACCTACCTGTCTGACAAAAAAGCTCCTGCCGTGTTTCTGCTGACTGCACCTGCGAGCAGTTAACCCCTGGTATTCGCACCACGAAGCCATTTGGCCGCACGGTTGTCAGTGGAGAGCCGTAACCTTAAATGACTGCGTCGCATTTTTAATGGCCCCACTTCGCACCGCCTTCCCTTGAGCACCGTCGGCATTTGCGTCGCCTTTTGTTCAAAGGCGTGATCAATAAAGCCGCTTGCATTGAGAGTGCAGCAGGTCAGCAGACATTAAACTAACCCAATCTCGTTTCTGGACTATCTGATGACTTTAGTGTGCCTCCTCTCCCTTGGGAGGATCTTTATATGAAGTAATTGATGCAATATCCCACTTAGCGGTGCCCTCAGCTGTTCAGACCTCTGTGCAATGCAATGCTTTAATTCCTGCTGATGCACTGTGACCGGAGTTAATGAGTCATCTGGCCGGCCTTAATCATCAGAGTCCTAAATGAGGTTTTAAACATGCGCTCAGACTGAGGATGTGAACATTGGTTAACTCAGAGCTCATGACCTAATTTAATAAAATGGGAACGTTTTCTTTGCATCAGCACACTTGCTTGTTTAGAAAACGCGGAGGTATTTTTGTTAAGTGAGACATTTGGAATTCAACATATTGCCATCTGTTGCTGCCTTTCTTATGTCGCCATCTTGTGGACAATTTAAAAAGCATCACTGTGAATTTGCACCACCAACGCATTCGGTAAAATTCCAGTTCTCCCTGATTGCCACTAGACGGTGATCTAATGACATCGGCCAACCATCATAATAATGGTATTTTGCTGTATCTTTTTTTACTACTCATCTGCAGATGAATCAGTGTTTCACGGTGAAAGTAGTGGCTACAGATCAGCTGCAGTGATTGTACACATGCCTGCTCTATCTGATATTTAAACTGCAGTCAAATCTCACGATAAGACCTGATTACGCAAGTGATTTTAATTATGCGAAGTACTTGGTGAGGTCCAGGAGACTGGCCATCTTGGACTCCCTTTCAGTAGTTTGATTCAGACTCACGTAAATGGTCACTGAGCTACTGGCACAAGATGGAACCAAAGCCAAGGTGCTGGGTGGAGTTCGACTAATAAAATGATATGGTGGTTACCAGTGGCGTGCACAGACATTTTGAGGAAGTTACAGGCATATTATAATACCTTGTAATACATATGCAGTTATGTTGTAATTGCATATGTATTTATTCCCTTAGGACTGCATATGACTATTGGCAATAGTCATGCAGTCTGATGCAGATGGTTAATAATATTCAACTGGTTGGTTTCTGCTAAATCACTGTACAATTCAAATTGGGAACAACAGAACATTGAGAATTAGGATTGCAATGCCAAATTGCGCATCCTTTAGTGTCTATAAAATAAATAATTGATTAAATAATGACTTGAATGAGAGTGACCATTGATTGACTGAATACTTTATTAACAATTTGAGAGACTGCAAGTTAAGTAAAATACAATAATGATAACACAAACATACCTAAAAGGGTTTCCATTGTGGTCCTATATCCTATTTTACAGGTGCATCCTCCTCTGTGCCATATCTTTCATCTCTGTACTAAGACTTCTTAAACTCTTCACAGTATAAGATGATTCTTATAGTTCGGCAGCTTTGTTGAGGGGCCCGGGGTTAAGCAATACACTTGTTTCGTTTCATTTGTTACCTGGCTTGCTTGGTCATCACTTGGGCATTTTAGAAGAATGACGGTCGGTGATTGATCTTTTTTTTTTCTAGTGAAAGCCTGCCGGGCATGGCGTGACAGGCAGTGGAGGATGCGTGTCGGTGTATGTTGCTGAGCCAGCCTGCTGTACTCACGCGCTTTCTCTCGCTCTCTCTCACACTCTGCGTTTACATGCAGAGCTTAATCGGACTAAGCCCATAATTCAGTTTTCTTGTCTAATCGGACTTGTCCTAGAGACATGGGACCACTTGCAGGCTCATCAGAATCCCTCAAGACACAACCATGTCCAATTTGAGGCTTCTAGCACATGAGGAACCCCAAAACCCTAACTCTAATTCCAAAACTCTAACCCTAATTCCAGCCTTAACCCTAACCCTAATGCCATGCAAGTCTAATGAGGGTCAAAAGTCAACTTTGTCCTAGAGCACATGGGGCTACTTGCTTTTGCATCAGGAGCCCCCAAGACACAACCGCGTCAAATTTGGGCCTTCTAGCACCTGAGGAACCCAAAAACCCTAACCCTAATTCCAGCCTTAACCCTAACCCTAATGCCATGCAAGTCTATGAGGGTCAAAGGTCAATGTTGTTCTAGAGACATGGGCCACTTGCTTTTGCATCAGGAGCCCCCAAGACACACCCCGTCAAATTTGGGGCTTCTAGCACATGAGGAATGCCAAAACCCTAACCCTAATTCCAAAACCCTAACCCTAATTTCAAGCTTAACCCTAACCCTAATGCAATGCAAGTCTATGAGGCTCAAAAGTCAACTTTGTCCTACAGACATGGGACCACTTGCAGGTTCATGGGGATCCCACAAGACACACCCACGTCAAATTTGGGGCTTCTAGCACATAAGGAACCCCATAACCCTAACACTAATTCCAGCCTTAACCCTAACCCTAACAAGTGTATGGGGTCAAAAGTCAACTTTGTCCTAGAGACAAGGGGCCACTTGCAGGTTCATCAGGATCCCTCAAGACCTCCCACGGCAAATTTGGGGCTTCTAGCACATGAGGAACCCCGTAACCCTAACCTTAGCCGTAACCCTAATTCCAGCCTAATCCCTAACCCTAATGCCATGCAAGTCTATGGGGTCAAAGGTCAACATTGTCCTACAGATATGGGACCACTTGCAGGTTCATCAGGAGCCTCAAGACACACCCACGTCAAATTTGGGCTTTCTAGCCCGTGAGGAACCCACTAACCCTAATCCCAACATTAATTAAACCTTTGAAAAATGGTTTAATCAATGTTGAATAAATATTGAAAAATGGTTGAAAAACGGTTAAATCACACCAAAAAATGGTTGAAAATAGTTGAATCAACAGTGAAAAATGGATGAAAAATTGTTGAGTCAACGTCGAAATATGATTGAAATATGGTTGAAAAAAGAGCAGGGTGAGAGAGGAGACAAGGGACCAGGTTTGGCTGCTTCCCTTAAGTGAGAGGCACAGTTCTGTAAGGCTGGGTAACGAGTTCAGTACTTTTTTTTGGCATCAACCGCATTGCCTCAGTACCATCGAGTATTGAAAAATGTCTTGTTGTTCATTACCAAATTTCATTACGGAGTTCAATAAAGAAGTTAACCCTACCAACATCAGTGAGCCAATAAGCATGTAGAAGTGAGCCACATATACTGATTTGCAACTGGTAATTTTGCACTACAATCTATTAGTACTGATTAATTGTGTTTGTTCCTTTGTGCATTTTTATTCCTTGGAGAGGCAGTGGCTCAGGAGATAGGGCAGTTGTGGTAATCTGATGGCAGCCAATCTGATTTTTTTTCATCTGTCAAAAAATGTGTGACAAAAAGTGAAGGAACTGAAAAGTAAAACCAAGGTTATGTGCAATCTCTAGAACTGATTTTTTTTTTAAAATGGTATCAGGAAGAAACAAATCCCGCACACTGGAAAACTTGCAGAAAGATAGAGATAATTTATTGCGATGTTTCGGTGCAAGACCTTTATCAAGCAAATGTTTGTGTCAGAAGAGAAAGCAATCTTAAATAGGAGTAGCTATGTGACTCCAACCAATCGCTTTATTGCATATCTAATACCAAACATCAATAAGCAATCAATCAATACCTTTTCACTCCCATTTAATTTTTCTGCTGATGATTTTAAACAGGAATGGTGTTTTACAGGACTTTTGGTGTTCAGTGTTTTCATGTGGCGCTTAATTATCTGGCTACTCATGCTGTACTGTAGATGCCCCAGGGTCATTCTATGTCAACTCAAACAGAGTTTGGCAGTTTAGAGTTTAGATTTTGACTTTGATAGTATATCATTTTGAAAGAGCTAAAGTCTGTTTCCTGGTGTTGTGCTGTTTGTGTTTGTGTGTTTTTTTTTTTTAGCTGCTAAGGAGAGGTGCAATTGAATGTGAGAGGATGATAAATCACTCAATAGACCTCTGAACAATTTGTCCCCCTCACTTGTAAAATGATGGCTACTCCCCGACTGACAAACACACATATTTTGGGTCATAATGGCATGTGTTCTAGCACCACCTAGTGTCTATCGGTGCAAGTCCCTGGCAGTTACTTATTATCTAAGAAAAATATGTGACTATTATTTTTGTTTGAGCAAAGTGGAAAGTAAACACAAATTAAGTAGCACTTCACAAGGCTACCTCTAAGGTGTGATGGTATCATGATGTTACCAAGCAATGTGTAAACATTAGCCCTCATATCACATTTTGTCTAGTCCAACATAGCAGACCCAGTTTTGATTTAATCACAACCCAACCTTATTTTAACCCACTGATCTCATTCGAGGGTCTCGGTGAAACCAATGAATTATATCTTAAAGCTAAGATGAGATTGTTATTATTTCTAATATTTATTTATTAAATAATTGTTTTATGTAGTTTTTCAAACCGACGCCAACAGCAGTTGCAGTTGGTGCAGACAGCAGGACATCCCCGTCCATGGAAAACCCAGTCGACCAGAATAGACCAGTGGCCTCAGTCTGAGCATTAGATGGCTAACACAGTAACCCAGATTGCATATAAACGCCATTTACTTGATGTTCTAAACCCAAATGCAGTCTTCACGCCAACTTTCCACGACTCAATACATAAGCCATATGTACCATACTGCATGTGCTGTGTGTTTTTTTTTTTTCACTTTGAGCCATTAGTGTCCACCCAAGCTGAACTGAGGGGCTAGATCCTTAAGATGTAATTATTTCAATCCATCATTTGTGATAATACATCTAGTGTATGCTTCCACATCCTAAAAAAGATATTATCATTATCATTATCTCAATTGCCACTCTTACTGACCTCTCTGTGACCACTTCTGGTGCTTCGATAGTCAGTGTGACATAGGCAGAACATTGTGTCACTGTCTTTTTATACAATGACATTAATTGCTGCTGGTGACTGTCTAAAAATCCTCAGTGAATGGAAAATAACCATCCCTGTATCATAAGAAAATCCCCATACTTTGTTCTGCTCCAGCACAGATATCATTCTGATTCTAAAGGGTCACAGAGAAATCAAGATGACTCATTCCGGCAAATTGATTTAATCACAGTCATTTGTAATCTGCCAAAGAAACTTGACGATGGCTACATCTCAAAATGAAAAAAGCTTTTTCCAACTGCTGCCACTGTGTCAGTGCTTGACCTAGTATCTCCTGAATAAGTGATCCAGCAGTGTTGCTGGGTTAGAACTGGAACCTGCCCACTTCAGACTATTGTGCTCAGGTTTTAAGTGGAGCAAAATGTTCACAGGTGGACAAGATTGTTACAGACATGAACTGTGCTACTGCTTGCCGGCATGTTCCGAACACAAGTCCCTTTGTCGATGGTGATAACAACAGTGTTTTTATTCCCATATTTTAAATTGCTCAACATTCATTAAAAGTCCTGATGCAACAACTGTGCACTTATAAAAAAAAAAAAAAATTTTAGATTCCAAAGAGCTCCTATTGACGCTCATGCTGGTTGGTTAATGGATCTGTCAAGGAGGGAGTGTCTGGAAGAGCTGACAGGAACATGTACCTCTCACACACCCAAAGAAAGCAATTATAGTCAAAGTAATGAGAGCATCACCGATTGCCTTGCCCCCCTGGACAAAAAGTCTATAAAGTGATTACGAAAAGTGATAAGAGCCATTAAAAACATTCTTAGGAGTTGTAAGAATCATAGTGTTATAATAATAATAATAATAATAATAATAATAATAATAATAATAATAATAATAATAATAATAATAATAATAATAATAATAATAATAATAATAATCATAATAATAATAATAATAATTTTCTTAACAATTACAGAAACAGTCTAAAATAATGAGCCCGCAAAGAATATATATCATGTGTGACTTGGCTGAAGAAGACAAGAAGATACACAGTCACAAGAGATCAAATTTCACCTGAGACATAAAAGAAACATTTTAAAGTCACAGATATTGTGTACATATTGTTATATTTTACCAAGGGGCACCGTGGCGTATGTAAGGAGAAATACTTTTAACCTGCAGTAGCTAAAATATGTCTGCAGAGTGCAAGCTTGTCCCAACTTTGACAACTCAATGTGATTTCTGTTTAGTACAAACACAATTGGGACTAAACGTTATAGTAACACAGTATGGGAATGCAGCAGGGCCTTGGGTATGTCAGACAAAACGGATGAGAGCCATCACGTTACATCATCGCCATCTACCCTGACATTTGCATTTTGACAGCATGAAAGAGAGTGTCGAAGAAGTGTTTTTGTGAATTTGGAGCCTCTGACTGAATTGAATTGTTGTCAGTTGTAATTTCGACACATCAAGGCTCAGTCAACATCTGAAAAATCCCATTGCTGTGAATTGCAATTTCATGATTCAGGCTTTCTTGTTGAATAATTGGACTGGAATAATGGGTCATTAACAGAGGTTTGCAAAAAAGAGGGGGTGGGGGGTTGAAAGGCATGGCGTGCAGCTAAAAAGGAACACCCACAGAAAATAGGGCCTGCATTTCACAAAATGACGCCTAAGTGAAGGCTTCACACAAAGGGAAAAATGATGGAGAAAAGGTGTCCAGGAGAGATGGATGCAGAGTGAAGGGTAAAAAAAAAGAAGAAAAAGAAACCTAGAACATTTTTGCCACCTGCCCTGCCCCCTCATCACTCTCAGGGGAACAAGAGATTATGGAAATGTCTAAATGCAAGAGGAGACTGACAGACAGGGAGGAGGAGGACGAAGAGGAGGAGGAAGAGCAGGAGGAGGGAGGAGAGCAAATAGGAGAGGGAGGGAGGCCGAGTGACGCTATTGGTGGAGTGTTAGAACATCAAGCGTGGTGGAAACATCTCTCTCGCAGAGAGCAGCTGCAGTCTCAGGAAACACATCCAGGTGTCGAAGCAGAGAGACGGCTTTCTGACAGAGAGGCGGACCGAAGAACGAATGACTTCTCAGGGCTGAAGGGGGGGTCGGGTGGGGAGAAAGAGGAGGGCTTCAGTGCAAAAAGACAAAAAACAAAAAAACAAAAACAAAAGAAGAAGCTGGAGTTAATTCCAAGTCAGAGGAAAGATTAGGACTCAGCATGTAGTCCCGAGCGGAGGGGTCCCTGCCGTCTTGTCAGGGGCAACAGATGCAGAGCGGTCAGCCGTGACATGGTGCCGACCCACATTGACGAGGGCAGACAGGACTGTTCACTGGCAGACACGTCTCCGGCCAGGCGCAGGTATTCTCCACTCGACGCTGCCGTCAGTCCAGGTATTGATCCGCTGCTGTTCAGCTCTTGTGTTGTTGCTCAGAGCGGACGTGTGAATTTGGCTTGTTGATGCAGCTTCCTGATGATGTTTGCCGGCTCTCCGACTTACACTGGCGTGTGTGTTTTTTTTATTGCAAAGAAATTTAAAACAATAAGGCGTAGTATCCACAGCAATATTCGCACCCTTGGATCTACTTGCGGCTACGTGTAATGTGACAGTAGCGCACGTGCGTATCTCTCTGACCATCTTAAACTCTGTTTGTTTACTCATCCGTAACATTCCGAAGTGCGCGTCACTGTTGATGTGGAGCAACAGATGAAGTGAGAGCCATTCGGCGATAAACTGCTGAACTATCACAAGCCATAGCCATCCTGTACAGGAATAACAATAATAGTAATACTATTACTACTAATAATAACAATAACAGCAGCGCTTTTTTTTGTTTTTTTTTTTTTTTTAGAAGGCAGCGCTGTGATCGGTGTTTCGGCGGGAATCCTGTGCTTCTGCCGTCGGCGTGTCGGCCAGACACTCGGAGAGAGAAAGAGAGATGTGTAGGCTTTGTGTCAGGACAAACTGTACGGAGGGGAAGGAGGAGGAGACAGACATCTTGCCCGTCAGAGGCTGAAAAGAGGAGCGCCGCTCCGGCCACAACTGGCAACCTGTGAGCAGACGCTCGGCAAAATCCAAACGGGGGGCTTGGGGGGCGGGCGACCCCGCTGGGGAAGAAGAGGCGAAGGCGGAACATGAGGGCGCGCGGTGACGCTCGGGCTCAGTATTGATTGTCGCTAAACGCCTGCACTTTCACCCACCTGGCGGAGACACTCTCAGCACCCAGCTGGTGGTCTGAGGGGGGAGGGGAAGAGCAGCAGCAGGAGGGAGAGTTGGCAGCAGCCTAACAAGAGGCAGAGAGCAGAGGGGAGGAAGTTCCCCCTTCTGCCCTCTCGACCCACCCCCGTCGTCAGGCTGGCTGGCACAGCCATGGCGTTCACCTTCGCGGCCTTCTGCTACATGCTCACCCTGGTGCTGTGCGCCGCGCTCATCTTCTTTGTCATATGGCAGGTGAGTGGCAACCCCCTGCACACCTGAGACCTCACCACGAGCAGCCACATTAAACAAAAACAAAAAAAATAATGGGGGGGACACACTCCATAGCACGCAGGCAGACAAGCACGATGCACCCACGCACGGTCAGCAACACTGGCGGCAACATGATGGCATAGACACACACACACACACACACACACACACACTGGTACTCCAGAGGTATTGACATGCATAAATGTGTTGCAAACCCTCAGAGTAACTGCTGCTATGTGACTGAGATTTTAAGTGGCCTGTCAAAAGTAAAAGTTCATTTTTCTTAAAACATCAAATAATTATTATTTTCTTTTTTTTAAATATGCAACGGGAGGCAGCAGGTGCAGGTGCCTTAAATGAAAAAAGAGAATCAAGTCAGATTTCTGTTATGAACTAGTTTCAACTTCAGAGGGGAGTGTGTTTAAGGCCAAATGTAAAAGCAAGTTTTTAGCAAGGTGACGTCACGAAACGTAGAGAACTAGTGCGCATACATTTGAAAATAAAGTAATTTAAAAAATAACTGGCGACTTGTCCAGGGTGTCACCCCGTCTTTGCCCAGTGACAGCTGGGATAATCTCCAGCAGACACCTGCAACCCTGAGTGCAGGAAGAAGCAGGTATTGAAAACGGATGGATGGATGGATGGATGGATGGATGCATAATTCAAAAATAAGCATTTACACTTGTATAGTCGGTCCATTTTACACCAGAACATACCTGCAGCCCCTGAGTGATCTGACACACAACATATGGCACATCAGACAAGATGCAAGTGACAAATTCAAATGGAACCCAGTCTACCATGTATTTTCCCAACATTAGGTCGTATCACACGCTGGGCCTCGGAAAACCCTTGATGTCAGAGTGTAGACTTGGAGGTGGTGGAAGAAGCAGAGACATCAGACGTCTCCCAGTCAGTCAGCCAGCCAGCCAGCCAGCCAGCCAGCCAGCCAGCCAGCCAGCCAGCCAGCCAGTCAGTTTCTCCGTCCAGAGTTTTGCAGACATGTGCTGGTGGTTCACGCGGCAAACGCTCGGCTTTCTATCCCCCCCACCTCTCGCACTCAGCGGATCCCGTCGGGGCGGGGGATGCCGTGCAGCGACGGGATGCATCGTTATGAATATAAGGCTTGAAGTGACTAACATACCAATTGACAAAGTGGGTGAGACTGCACATGAGTCAGTCGGCGTGTCTGCGTGTGAGAGAGGCGGCGAGAAGCGTGCGTCTGGCTCGGCTTTCATAGCCTGCCACAGGAGCGCTCATTAAACTCATTCTATGTGGACGCCCCCCCAACCCACAGACACACAGACACACAGACACACACACACACACACACACACACACACTAGCCACCACCACCACCCACGGGTGCAGTAGCGCACACAGCCCTCCGCCCCTCCCCACCTCCACCCCAGCGCTGCTCGGCTCCCGACCAATGGGAGCCCTCGCTCACTGCTATAGTAACCATGGAGCCGACAGAGGGGCTCACCATGTCGCCATGGAAACTGCATCTGTTTACAATGTGTGAAAGGAGGGGAGGGAGAAGGGGCGACTCCACTCCATTTGTCTTGTTAGCAGCACTTTTATGGCGTTTTAATGGATCCCCCCACCACCACCTCCACCCTGTCGGAAAGCCGGAGTGACGATAAGCACAGCGGGTGGCTTTTACGCTGAGTTATTGGTGTTTTTATTGAGCTATTAATCAAGGAACTGGTGAGAATAATTACCAGGCGTGGCGTTTAAGCCAGAGACAATGACACTGTTTACCCCATACCGCCCCCAATTAAAACCTCCTCATGTTACCTTTGATTGTTTCCCTCGAAAAGCTAAAAGAACGACGCTGGGAGGAGCCATGCAGAGCGTTTTCGTTTCTGTACGTCACAAACTCTGAATCTATCACCTTTATCCTGCCAAATTCCAAATGATCAATTTATGAGTTACTTTGCAACAAAAACACAGGTCATGTTGACATTTTACTCAAAGGCATAATCAAAAGAAAGCAGTGTCCATTAATAATCAAAAACACCACTGGCAGCAAAATAAAATGACATTCCTGTGAAATGTCGCCATTTGATTAATTTTGCAGGTAGGAGAAATAAAATGCAAATCCAACAGTGCCTGACACAAGAGGGAGGACAAACAACCCTTACATATGAAATTGATCAAAGGTTGCACAATGATCCATACACTGCGGGAGCTGGCACATTACACACTGGGAAGAAAAAGGTTGAGGCTGTATGTAATTAGACTTGTACTCACCCACCATTTAATCATCGCTGGTGCCAGGGTACAGCCAACAATGTGTGGCTGCAACTGTACTTGATCCAGTGAAAATACCACCACAACACACATCGCACACATACAGTCAAAACCACTTTATTGGGGGATTTATTGGAATTAGACGAAGTGCATTTGCTGTTCATTTTGTCTTGAGTTAACTGGAGGGAAATAAGCTCACGTTGCCTGTTGTCTTTCAGATTATTGCCTTTGATGAGCTGCGCACAGACTTCAAAAACCCAATTGATCAGAGCAATCCCACCAGAGCGGTAAGAGCCCTGATGTTCCTCTGCTTTCAAGGATGATCAAACCCTCGCGTGCACGCAGGAATCCCTTCTTTTCTTTCCTTTTCTTTTTCTATTTTTTTTTATTTATTTATTTTTTTTACCTCAGAGAGGCTCCCGAGGTGGTAAAACATAGAGAGAACAAATAAGGGGGTTTCATCCTTAAAACGTGACTCAAATTATAAAAACAGTTGCATTTCCAAATCAGATGATTTATGATTCTTAGCCTCAGCTTTTAAACTTTGGTCTCCTTGTCAAACACAGCAAGGTGTCATTTAACAGCACAAATAGCCAATTTTATTTTATTTTTTTTTAAAAAAAGCTCCCCCAAATTTTGGATTCTTTATTCAATTAAATTGAGCTCATGAATTGATTCATCAGCGTCTCAATATTTGCGCTCCACTCTGGAAACACATGCCTCTAATCAGAGGTTGCAGGTGATTGACACGGCGTCATCTCTGACGGAATGTTCCTCATTTGCATGCAGATTGGAGCCATCAAGCTCGCGGGGAGAAAGCGGCTCGTCGTCTGATCAGTTTATTTTTTTTAAAATGATGCAAACGAGTTCCTGCGAAAAATTAGAAATGAGAGCCAACACGCAAACATTCCTGCTCTCCAGCGCTCCTCGTGACTGTGTCTGTAAATTGAAGCCCTGCGGATAAATTCTTTTGGACTATTCTGTCTCGCACTCTGGCGTAATTCGTCATGTCTGGTCTGGATGTTTCCGCTCTATTGTGCAAAAAAAAAAAAAAACGATTATGAAATGGGCATTGTCGTGAGTCAGCGGTGAATAATCGTCATTATTCCTTTAGCCGTGAATGTCTTTTCACAAGTGAGCTAATGTCCCAGCAGTCGCAGCGAACCTGCGTCTGAACAGCGAAGCGTTGAGAGGAGCGCAGCAAAAAAAAAAAAAAACAGTGAGAGGCGGCTGTGGGAGTGCGGAGGGAGGCCCGCCAGCAAGAGAGATGGGCGGCTGGAGCGGCGGGTGGTGGGTGGTGGACACAATAATTGCATCACTTGAACAAAATAATAATAAAAATAATGCAATCCGGTACAGTGTCTGTGCAAGAACCTGTGGTTCTTGAATGTTAAGCAGGACCTGAGATGGACGAGCTGATTTCTCTGGAGTCGACAACCTTCACGGCGGGTTTTGCTGCACAGCCTCTCGGACCGATTGTCTCGAACTGCCGCTGTTGTTGCAATGTTTTTGTGTCTTTTTTTTTTTTTTTTTTTTAATCAATAGCAAACAACCTGAACATGTCATCCTGTCAGCTTGTCGGATGTTCTGACAAAGAACATGATGGGTCGGGATGCAATGCTGCCTCTCTGTCCCAAAATCAATAAACTGCGCAAACACAAAGAGGCACGCAACGAGGCAACGGCGCCAGGGAAGCACACAGCAATCGTCCCCGCGCTCGCTCCGCCGCTGCTGCCTTCGCCAATAAATATTTGTCAGTGCTAGAAATGACAAAGGATCTAAACAGAGGAGGAAGGAAAAAATGGATTTCTGAGTCGAGCTTTGGCGTGCAGCCGCTTAACGAGGACAAAAAGAAAAAAGTTAACTGGAGTGAAAGTCTTCCGTTGTTGGCGACAGGAAAGAGACTTTCTTTATTAAAATATATTTCACCCAGTTTGGCTCCTGTCGTTGCAACAATCTTATTTTCAGCATGAGATGGATGACGCCCTGCCGTGGCACCTCCGGGAGGCTCTGGGCAACCATGTCGCGGGACAATTTACCAGCGCAGTTACAAACCATGCGGCGTGTTACTGGGAGTTGAAACGTCCAGCAAACATAAAGCAAAGATTGAATTTAAAGCTCAAATTCACGGAAACAACACAGACAAAGTGGAGGAGAAGCAAGAGTAGAGAAAATGCCCAGCAAGCCTGGTTAGTGTCAGAGCAACAAATCCACTTCCAGGTCACTGGGGGAGAGTTTGAATTTAAACTCATGTGCTCAGCGTTGAATGCTTGATGCAGCTGCGTCAGAAAAATTCATTTTTGGATTGATGCTGATCAAGAACACATGTCAGTGTCTCACTGAGTTCGTCCATTCGACTGCACTTCAATGCCAACATGTAATCAGCCAAGGCAGTTACTCATTGTATTCTGGCATGCTGACGTGGTTAAGACCACCAGCTGAAGTTCAAAGAGAGCATTAGCATAGTGAGAAAATGACATGAGTTGCTTTTTGGTCTTCTTGACACCATCAGTGACACATGGGAGACCAAACAGCTGTGTTTTAGCGGAGAGTGATGCCACCAAGCACAGCCACCTTGCAGGTGCTGGCAGTCCGGATGCTATGACTTCTGTTTGCAGCCACCCACAAATGTTTTTTTTTAACCTCATAAATATCCATCATCCCACTTTGCAGAGCTTTTAATCAAAACGTTCTTTTACACACTCCACAGAGGGAACGGATTCTGAACATCGAAAGGATCTGCAACTTACTTCGCAGGGTAAGTTAATGATGTTTCACTAATATTCTTTGTTAACCTTCTGCCGGAGCCTGGGTGAAACAGAAGGGCTCCAGACAGGCACGACCATTAGTCTCCCCCCCGAGCGCCGCGAGGGCCATGACGCACGATGATTCACTTCACATGTACCCTCTCCTCTCAGCCCACCTTCACACACACACACACACACACACACACACACACACACACACACACACACACTCAAGAGCGTCAAAGATTTTCTATGTTGTGATGATTTCCCCCATATTTTTCCATTCCAAGGCTTTCAAGGAGAACCCAGAGTTGTTGAAATGAAATGTGACAGGAAGTAAATGTCGTGAGCTGCTTCGAGTTTTGGTAAAAGCTCGAAAGCATCGAATGCATCAGGGCATCCTCAAAACACATTCAAGTGATGACGTAGAAACTAAAGACAAACAAAGAAGTGGCAAAAAATTGGGATAAACAAGACATTACATGTGCAGAATAAAGCAATAAACTATGAGATACGCCCTGGGATGAACTGGCGACTTGTCCAGGGTGTCACTCTGCCTTCGCCCTAAGACAGCTGGGATAGGCTCCAGCAGACCCCCGTGACCCTGAATTGGAATAAGCGGGTATAGAAGATGGATGGATGGACTATGAGATACAATCTGAGCTTATGTTTTGGATAAAAATGAAGGAGATTTAAAAAAAAAAAAAAAAAAAAGTCAATGCTTACATGTTGCTGTTGGTTTCCAGATGTTTGCAAATGTTCAACTCTAAGATTAGTTCCCTTTTTGTTCACATGTAGCAAGATTTATCTCCTAATAAAAGTCCTCTTTAAAAAATAAATAAGATGGTGATATACAGAGGTAGTTTTAGTAGAGAGGAAAAAAAGGCAGCATGCAAAGTGAATGTGAGAATACATCCTCAATACAGATTTAATTAATTATTTAACTAAAAAGCACACAAGGGTGCTTAAAGATGAAGTTCACAATGCCTTAAAATGTGTCATGATAGCCCAGCTCTCCACTCCACCCTTGCCCCAGGTTAGTGGTCCCCATCCAATAAGTGGTAATATAAGAGTCATATCTACAGTGCTGTCAGTCCACATACAGAAATAGATCCAGGGAAGACTCATCATATAGTGATGAGAAACATTTTTGCAATAATAAATTACTTCTAATTGTAATTTAGAAAGATTTTATGGGATGTTTTTAAATAATTTGTTTTCTAATTTGGAATTTGACAGCAGTGTGTAGCGACCAATGTCGTGAGGCAGTGAAAGGACACATCTTGGCCTCTTTATTTGGAGCTGGATGTACAACTAAGATACAATTTGTGACAAGAATGTGTTCTTGATGTTTTTTTGTCAGGGACCAAGCTACCACCCCAAGCAGCCTGAGGCTTATGTATCCGACTTCTCCTAATATCTAAAAAGTGGACTTCCAGTGTTTGAAGCTATTTTTGCACGCGTGAGAGCAGCGAGCGAGCCATGAGTAACATTAACGCCTTCCGCGTGAAAGCGTTGGCCTCGCAGTGCCGCGCTGCTGTCGTAGATCATAGCACAACATGCAACTCATTGGTGTAAGATTTCCCCCGGAGCGACTGCGGTGTTATCCATTTCTGACAGCCTGCAGACTTGTAACCGGGGGGGGGGACTTCCTGTGTCTTTTCTGGGTAGCTGGTGGTCCCGGAGTACTCCATCCACGGGCTCTTCTGCCTGATGTTCATGTGTGCCGGAGAGTGGGTCACACTTGGCCTAAATATCCCGTTGCTCTTCTACCATCTGTGGAGGTACGGTGCCGCGGCAGATGCCTGGTGCAGCTTCTGTTGGTCTGGCGCACGGGCGAGCCCAGCCTCTCTTCCTCTTGCAGGTTTTTCCACCGGCCGGCCGACGGGTCGGAAGTCATGTACGATCCCGTCAGCGTGATGAACGCCGATATCCTCAATTACTGCCAGAAGGAGTCCTGGTGCAAGCTGGGCTTCTATCTGCTCTCTTTCTTCTATTATCTCTACAGGTGGGTCTGAAGCCTCCTTGCTCAAAACATTTGAGCTTTTTAACCTTGCATGCCAGTTGGGCCACTCTTGAAATCTGTTGGATTCTTGTCACGCATCTGTATGGTCAACAGCCCGAGCTTTGTATTTGTTAAGAGCGGGTAAAAGGTAAAAAGTGATGGACGACTCTGTTGTCGCTCGTGCAATGGAACAATCACTTCTCATTGCCAGTCGCACCAGGTGGATCCGGCTCAAGGCTTCCTTGATGGAAGGGTCACGCTAGCTGCGCTTCAACAAAATGCACCACTGTGTTTAACTCAACTCCTCTTGCCATAGTCAGTGGAGTCAAAAGAAAACCACTCCTCCCACACCCCTCACGAAAAGCCTTTGGTGCCAACGTTTTGTCATTTTAATGTGAAAGTGCCGTCCGCTTTGGGTCGAAACTACTGAGGCTGCAGCTTCCACGCTAGTCCCTTTAGCAGCAGCAAGTCCTAATCCTCCTTGTTTTTGTCCTCTTCTGTGGAATTTAAAGGTAGCTTGCAGCAGTTGCGTAGGCAGAAATTGTATTTTGGGTGGGCCAGTGCAGAACTGGACGGCCAATCTTTCGCCAGCAAGAAGGACTAAAAAGCAACAGTAGGACTGAGGCAGACGAGCTGTGGAAGCAGACGTTCACTTAATGTAAAATTCTGCATTACAAAGAGAATAACCGCAACGCTGTCAATCAGCGGAGCTCAACAAAGGCCTGGCACAACAGTCTAGACGAAAACCTCTATCACAGCCTGTTCACAGTGAAATATATTTGCATGTGCAGAAACGCCAGTTGCCTCCTGCACCATCGCCTCTAAAAGGTGGCCGGTTGCTTATGTAATGCTTAGTGTGACTGCCAAGCCTTTTATTGGAGTGTGGCACAGTGGACATGTAAGGTTTCCAAATTTAAATCTCAATGACCCAGCAGCCGTGCAAGGTTTCATTGTTTTTTTAGCTGTTCGACAAAATTCAACCAGAACACGGCGGCATGTAGCCTAACGCTGCTGCCGCGATGCTTCATCTTCTATCCGTTTCTGGCAGAATTTTCCGGATTGTTTTTCTTTAGCCATTTTTCACTCACCCGCAGCATGTTGCCATGGTTTGTCAATATCGACGTTGCCCTCAGGCTCAATAATTAATAAATATGTGAAATAAAAATTGCGGTGCGATTAAAGATCGGATGACCTCAAGCGAGGCAAAATATCGTGTCATTCAATCTGAGCGTAGTCCGAGAACAGCCTAAGAATAAACGCTTACAGTGTGTCACTTAAAGTTCTGTTTTGTCTCCATTTCTTTTTTGAAGTATGGTGTATGCTTTGGTGAGCTTCTAGTCAACTGTTGGGCGGCAGACCTGCGAGAGCGAGAAGGCGGACACCGAGGGACAAGAGGAGACGTCAGAACTCGCCTCCCCCCGTGTATCCCTCCCATCGCTGGCTCGGCTTTTTCACAGTCCGACCTGGGACACGACAACAGGAAGCCCAACCTCAGTGATAATGTGAATGTAAGTGTTGCCTCCGCTCAATTACATCCGTCTATCCCAGACACTGCTGTCGGACGGCTGGACAATTCTTTCTTTTTTTTCCTTTTTTCTTTCCGAGAGACTGAAATCAAAAAGATTGACAAGAAGCAGGTGTTTGTGTTGCCTTTGACCCACAAAATACCAATATATTGCTGAAGGGCTGGAGTCCCCCCCACACACACACACACCCACACACATACACCTTCCCTCGCTGCTGATCCAGTCGCTCTACTCACTGTGAATCTTTGAACACCTATAGGGGCTAAAAAACAAAACAAAAAAAACAGTTGCTGTGTCTGTAATATTGAAAAATAAACGAAAAGCAGGACTGTTTTGGCATCATTGAAAGTTAAGATGATACCACAAATATCAAACTAGTGCTTTGATTGTGTTGAACACGTGAAATCAATAGGATCTACAGGAAAACAAAACGTCTGGCACCGACATTATTTCACCCTGGATGGAAAGACCACCCTGGCACTTATTTGACTCAAGCCATTATAACATGGATTAAAAATAGGTATGTTTATAAGCTGAGAGGATCTTTTTTTTTTTTGAGACGTATTATTTAAATGCTACACGCTTGATTCTTGCTTTCCAAAGAGCCTCCTGCTTAGACACACATTCAATGCCAGAAGTCTATGTTTAAAAAAAGACAAAAAAAAACATTGTGCCAAATGAGTAGGTCAGTTTCAACAAGTGTTTGAGAACAAAGGAAGAGTCAGGAAGTGCTTGCAGCATTGTCACATACATGCAGAGTATTGTAAAGCCTGTTCTTTTACATTTAGTCATACAGACGTCAGTCTGTCTCAATTTGCCAGAATGTTTTTAATAGAAAAACAGTAGTTGTGTTGTTTTATTGTGTGCAGGGAGCGCCTTATTCCTTTTCCAGTGAAGTTTACTCCTTGTCATCTGTATTTATACTGTAGTGGTTTCAGCACAGCGGACTGATCCAAGGTAGAATTTAGAGCATTTTGTGTACCAAAAGCAATTCAAGGCTGAAACAATAGCAGTGCGAGCTGATTCAAGGGACACGCTGACGCAGCTTTCTTCAGTGTGTGTGACAAAAAGGACGGATGGCGACGCATCGCTCACTGACAGCGTTTCACTGCTTCAGAGGTTGCATTGATGGCAAAGTTCCTGCTCAGCCGTCGCTATCATGTGCTCATTAGTTTCATGCGTTAGCAGACAGGCGGTGGTTTCAGAAGTGAATCTCTGGGGACTGAGAACGAGCTGTCATGTTTGTTGGCTCCACATGAACGGTGGTGATGACGCATCTAGTATGTAAACAGTGGGTCCCCACAAAAAAATAAAAAAGTATCTGAACACTGCAGCTTGTTAAAGCAGCTTCTGGTTATGTGAAATAAATACATTTCAATCATCAGACCTACAGTTAACTGTCATTTAAACTATTCTTGATGATTTCTCAAAATAAACTGGGAAAGATGGAAATACAGAGTAGTAAATTGCTAATATTGTATTACCATGTGCAATTTAGATTTTTGTTTTGTTTATTATACAAGGTGTGACTACACTTCACTAGAAAGCGCTTTACCATTTCCTCATCAAATAGTCATCGCATAGCAATACCATGAGGAACGACTGGCTGCCACAGCTCTGCAATAAAGTTACAGTCATAGACTTTCATTGACAACACTAGAAGCTAAATTCAAATACCATGTAATAACAATGATATGTAATACATGTATCTTGATAATATGTCATAACAGACAAAAATGCATTTGTCTGTTATAAAAAAATGTGAAAATATTGCATTTTATAAGAACTGTAAAGCCCAGGGTGTGGTTACGCCACATGACCAGCAGGTTGTCGTGTTTCTCAGTATCTTGGCCACATTATTAGGTTTTTTGTGGGAAGCACACTTCTGTCAGTGCGCCTCAGTACAGAATTTTTATTGTGTGGCACATGCACTGATCGGAAGAGATGGCCAGGGGTCAGAACCACATGGTGCTGGCCAGCCAGCAAATTAGCTAACTCATTCCACTTCACCAGTGTGGCGTTCACTGAGAGTGTGTAGTGTCCATTAACTGCACACTCGTTTTTGTTTTTTGTTTTTTTGTTTTTGTTTTTTTTTTAGGTTTTTTCATGTATGTCGTGCACTCAAAAAACAAATGAGATTATTCCAGAGACCATGATGGAGAGACGGGTGAGGGAAAATTGTTATAGTGCTTCAAAATGCTTGGCTTGGATTTTCATATGACTCAAAAGTCCGAGTTTGTAGACATTTTGGAGTTGAGGACTTGCATCAATGACACAAAAAACATGTTGTCATAGCTCCAACACCAGTCGTCCTGTTATTCTGATGAGAAAGAAAATTCAGATAAACCAAATGCTTTTTCCCTTCCACTTCGGCAAGTCATTGATTTAACATATTTTTTGTAATGAGAACCTCGACTAACCCTTACCCTGTCCTCATCTCAAACTGGCATAGCATTAGTTATTCATGATGCACCGACTTTATTCTGTTTCCAAGAAAACAAGATGTTGGTCTCCATTTTAGTTTTGGCTCGCTCACATTTTCCTGACCTAAAACTCCTGTATTAGCCTGTTCTTGAAGACACACAGTGGATGGTACATGGTGTTCTAAATGACGCTCCCACTGAAGTCACCACAGGACAATGAGACCCTAGAATCCTGCCCTGAATGTGAGTGTAATGAGTGTGGACAATCACTATTAAGCACAGGAACACGAGGACGAGGAAGAGCTACAGTGCGGCTGAATGTCATGATGTAGTCGCTACCAACCAGGCATTTAGGGAAGTGTATTTAAGCATATCTATTTGTATTTGTCTTTTATACATTTATCATCAACGTACGCTACAGTAAAATTGGTGGGTTTCTTTATATTCCTTAGGTCAAACATTGATGTACAGTTAATATACAGCGATTCTCATGCCATATTCTAATAAAACAGTGATGCTGAGAAAGATTTTTTTTCCTCCTGAGTGTCTTATTTCCTTGCTGTGGAGGGTCAGCACTGGGCCCATCTGAGAGAAACACGATCTTCTGCCAACGCCAGAGAATCACTCCAAGAAGTAAAATATAACTCTGGACCTAAGAGGGATTTAGAAGCAAAGAAAGAGATCGACGCAATCGTCCGGGACGCACGTGGAGGCCTTCGAGAAAAAAAAAAAAGGCAGCTGTGCTTTAAAGAGCTTTTGGAGACGTCGTGCAGGCAGGCGCACTCTCAAGCAGGCGAGAATAAATGGAATGTGAAAAGAGCAAGCAGGCAGCAGAGACATAATGACAAGCTTCCATTAAAGCCTGTACATTCAGAATGCTAATGACGGAGGCATGAAACAACACCAAATTGCTCCCACTGCGCAAGATCCTTAATGAAAATGTCAGCGTGGCTGCGGCCCACTTAACATTTCCAGACCTTTTTCCTTTTTTTTTTTTTTTTTGAAATGCTCTCTGTGGCTTTCCCCGTCGTCTGATTGGAGGTGGGTCCGTGGCCGAGTCTGTCACAGCTGCCCACCGTCTAAATAACCACCTGGACAGACAACAGAGCAACGAGCAGTGAGGAATCGAAGCGGCCGTTTGTCCCTCACCCCTCTGTTTGAAAAGAACATATCATTCCCTGCTGTCACCATGGAAACTAAATTGTATTAGACATTCCTGTTGACTCACTGTGAGGCTCTCGCTGAAAGCACACCGGTACACAAGCGCTGTGCAGCGGCTGCACAAGCATTAATGTGTACACAACAAGCAGATTCGTGTCTCACACGGCAGCGGGGAGAGCTTCTTTACATCACACGTGCACGTGCACACGCACGCGCACACACACACACACACACCACTCGTGCATCATGTTCCGCCTCTGTCTCTGATCATGGTTCCCAGTGTTCGCACTCATCATCTCTTCACCGCCATAATTGTCTCAAGTCTTTTCTCATCTACCGGAGATGTGTTGCCATGGAAACTGGCCACAACTGATGCGCCTGAAACGTCACAAGTGGCAAGTGCAATCACACGCACTCACACATGGGCACACATACACACTGCTCATTCGACATTTTTCAAATCCCCTTTGGGACATTGCATATTGTTATGGCAATGTGGATATGTGGAGAAAGGGGGCATACGACGGTCTGAGAATATTGTGTTATTTTCTGAAAGAGTAAATTGGAATGGGGGCAAATTCCCCATAACCACAACTTAAAATTTACAACAGAATAATAAAGGGAAAAATGTTTATGGAGTCTTTGTTAGGTACGCTATTTCAAATCTTGTAAAAATTATTATTTCTGCCAAAAACTTCTATTTCTCTGCTTTTTATTGCTATTTTCTCACACTCTCGCAACATACTTTCATGGTAATGCAACAATTATGTGTTTTTATAAGTCCGACATAAAATACAGCTGTCAAAAATGTGTCTGTTTGATTTTTTTCTTAGTCATAAGGTATCCTGTTCTCTTCCTCTCTGAGGCTGTGGCAGATGTGCTGTTTTTACAGTAGCTGCTTGTGTCCAGGGACGTGTCAAACTTGTTCTCACCTCTAGTTCTATTTGGTCTGCGAATCGTCTGTCCAGACAGAGTCTGGAGCGTGACTCACTCTGTCAGCTGCACTCTCCCTCACATAAATATCCATCACATTCCTCCGGAACTAAAGGCTGAGCACACCTTTTAAACAAAGGTTGGAAGAAAAAAATCCCAAGACATTTTCTTTTCCATTAACGTGAAAGTAATTATTAACCTCTGAATTGTATTTAATCATCTTGATAGAGATGAAAACTGAGCTGTCTTTGACCATGTCTAACTCACAAAGGTCTGTTAAAAGCCTCAAGAAATTAAACAGTGGGGTGAAATCTATATATCACTTTTGCCCTTTTTACTTGTTTTTTTTATAAACAAAGTATATTTTTCAGCTGAGTAACTGGGATACATAATGTAACCACTGCACCTGGTCAAAAGCGGTTAATATGCGAGGTATGTGTGAATTTGTATGTAATATCAAATGGGAGGTGAGCTGCCTCCTCTGACTGCACTGTTTCACCAATCACCCAGTTTTCCCGTCTTCTTTCTTTCTGTCTTTCTTACAGAGGAGGCATACTTTAAATATATTGAAAACTAAATAAACATCGAGGATCATTTTTCATATTTCATTGCCTGGCCAAGTGTCTTGGTTTACGGTAATCAAAATATGGCCACCCGAACAAACACAACAAATGTATTAGCAAGGCAAAATCTAAACTTGCTAATAAGTATTGCAGTATGATTCACATTGAAAGAATGACATGTGCTATTAATATCTGTTCGGTACCACACTTGAGAATAAATTGAGAGTAAATAAATAAATAACCGACAGCAAACAGTCAAATGATCAGTTCTGTATGAGAATAACTCTTTTCATCTGCTTCCATTTTTCAGATAAGGAAAACAATAATAAAAACAGCTGTCGCCCAGCTGCCACAGTGTTACACAACTGGACTCCTAATTAGCACTTAGCATATGAAAAACAACATGAAATAGTTTGAGTGCTGTGTAGGCGAACCGGGGTTCTACTCTTCAGTAAATGGGTTTAGAAGGTGAAAAATGAAGGAGCGCATCATCAGAGTGCTCTGACATCGGAACACATCGCTGCCGCAGACGTGTGCAAAGGCAAACATCACCCACAGCGGGTGGTTTTCTCTTGAAAATTAGAAATTTGGTGCATTTGCAGAGTGACTAGCATCGATGTGGAAAAATGTTTGTAAAAATAGCAACAGTTTGTTTACAACCCGCCCACCTGCGGGGCCCCCTCCCCACCGCCAATCAACCTGCTGATTAAGGTGGAGCTATTTTAAGCTTTCAGTTGCCTACTGGTCCAGAGTCAGGACTGACATATTTATATATATTCATAAGGAAAACCTCACTTTTATGTACGTATATAGCGCAAATGAATCTGAACACCTAACTTTACGAGAGGTGGAGAAAAAGGTCATTAATAGGTTTCTTCCACTGTGGTGTATGTTTATTTCAAATTCACAGAAAACATCACATTTAAAAAAAGAGACTAATTCAAAGATGGTTATAAGCAGTAAATGTGTTAATTCTTTAAAAAGGCACTGAAGTTTGCACAGAAATACACTTTTTGTCCCTTAAAATATTTTATACATAAGATGTTTTTTTAAAGGTCCCTCATTTCAGATCTTTGTGTTCCCAACAAGTCTCAGAGGGCAGATTTAACAGCTGTCTGGTGGTATCAAGGTACCTGTGCCCTCTTTGACATCACAAAGAGATGATATCCAGAACTGCCCATTCAGGGGCTGATAGAAAACATTTGTTATGTAATTGTTCAAAATGTGGGACCTTTAAGAACTTCAGTACATATTTTATGACAGCTTTAGGCTTTTACACTGGAATGCTTTAGTTCAGATTACAGCAACAGTACATTGTTTGATACCGAGCCTCAGATGCAGAGTCTCTGCTGGTTAAACCTGCGGTCTTGCTGTCACATTCACAAATGTAGCACCGGCTCTGAGTTGTGCTCCACGGGACCGAGAAGGTTTGAAGGTTTGAAGGCTATTGCTCGGTAATTGTATTACAGCGTTGGTCCCACATCAAACCCCGGTTAATAAATATAAGGGAAGATCCTATAAGGGACACGGCGACAGTATGTCTCCCATGCCAGGCCGTACTTGGTCCTGCACTGTCTCTCATCCCGGTCCTCGCGGTGAATCAGCAGGATGGTGAAATATATAACGTAGAAGTACGGCAGGATGTGGGAGAATCCTGGGGAAAAGAGAATTAAGATCTGTAAGATAAAGCTTTACACCGTCAATTACTGCCGCCCTTAAAATTCATAGCAGGAACGGCAGGGAAAAAGCTGCCATTGCGCATCAATCCTGCCCTGTGCATTGTTCAACATCTGTTATATAAAAACCCTGCGGCAGTGACTAGCAGTTGGAGTTAATGTGCCCACTGTTGACTCATCTCCATGTTTTGGAGACCGCGCTCTTTCTTCAGCAGAGGTCTGGAACTTACTGTGTTTCCTTATTTATCAGTGAAGCTTTCACCCGCCAGGGATATGCCATCATGATTTTATTCTTTTTTCTTCTTAATGTATAATTTATCAATTTGTGACTTCTGCAGCCACAATTAGGTCGGGGACCGCAGCACAATTCGAATGCAAAAGAGGCACCACGAGTTGAGTCACACGAAGCAAGAATAGCAATAAGTAGAATGTGTCGGCTGTAAGTGATAGGCACCATGGACAGGAGTGACTCCTCAGGATTGTAAGAAAGAGAACAGGCTCTTTCCACCACGTTACTTATATCAGTCTACATAGGCACCTTATCTAAAACAGGTGGGAAATCTAAAGACTCTGAGGCTGGCTTTGGGAAACTTAAAGAGGAAGCGCATTATTTTCAAAAACCTGAAGCTTATTTGCAGGTGGAAAACATTAATGCTCACTTCAGTTAAAAAGTGTCTTTTAAATCTTGTCTTTTAAATATTGTTGAAAGACAAGGCAAAAAAAGTGTAGCAATTAGCGGCTAAAGGGTGAGATGCTTTCCTCAGGAGTAGCAGAGAAAGCCAAGAACCTTGAAGCACTTACCTGGCTAATTAGATGTTTCAGCCTAAAATAATTACCAACTCCAACATGCTTTCATTGTATTTACTGCAGGTTGTTGTGTGTCGTCTCCATTTTTCTTCCCACCTGCTGTAAAGATAATGATAGGACGCGCACCTGTATGTCTGCCCCCTCTACCGGCCCCTGCATGGTTTTATAAATGTAAAACATCATCTGAAACTCTTCTGTGCTAATTCCAAAGATAACACCTACAATACATAGTAGTGGAAAAAAATGGACACCCTTAGAAATGTACTAATTCCCAATTATTATCATTAAATATTTGAGAGATTTTTTTGTATTACAAATGTTTGGCTACATCAGAGGGACACAATCAAATGGAAATTATTTTTTGTTTATTGCTAATGAGACAAAAAAAAATAATCTAAAATTCCTGTTCTAGTTCTGGTACTGTGGATGTGTTGCAGGGGGCGTCATCTTGCTGAAACATCCAGTTCTGAGCTGGATGGTACAGAGAATGTGCAGCATGTGGGTAACTCTTGGTGACTGCACTAAAATAAACTGCACTTGGAGACTGAGGACTGATTCTTAGCTCAATACAGTGCATCACCAGTGCATGAGGTGTCCAAAAACTATTTTTTCACTACTGTAGATACATACAACAAACAAAACAAGGTGTTGGCTTTGATGCTGACTTACCGCATGGCAGAGACCAGGCCAGGGCCATGAGGAGGTCACCCAGGTAATTAGGGTGACGGACAAGACCCCACCAACCCGACACCAGCAGCCGCTTCCCTGTCGCTGTGGCGATGGTCTCCAGCTCTGAGCAGTACAAAAATAAGCTGTGATTAAATGTTTGGGCACATCTTAGTACATTCATTTTATCCATTTTACTTTAAAATACCTTGTTTACAATGACACAGCTAGGTAATCCATGTTTTATATAGAAAAACTTTTAATGTGAAGAGGTAAGTAGGTAAGAGATTGAAATGCCCTGTATCAAGTTTCTTTACCAGTCTTTTCCAACATTAGCATGTCTCCAGCCTTTCTGTGAACTTTACAGAAATGCTAGCATCACCTATTTATCCTTTTAAAAAATAATAATCAGCACTTTGTGACATCGCAAAGGGCACACAGTGACAAAATCTCTGCCAGGTGTTTGTACCACCTTCTGAAATTGCCTCATGGCCGCCGTGTTTTCTTCCCTTTTAGATGTGCAGAAGGCACAACTAGCTTCAGAGTTTTAGGGGGAGGCTACAAACAATGCTGTTTTCTAGAATAGCACAATATAGCTGTTTAACTCTAGTCAAGGAAACAAAGATCTGAAAATCAGTGATCCAAATCAGCAAAATATGGGGCCTTTTAACATGGAGTTGAGTGTAAAGGTGACTGACTTGCGACGCTGGGATGCGACGGGTCTCGTCTGAACTGGTTCTTCTGTGAGTTGGATTTTCTAAAAATGAAATATCCAATGCCTGGAGGCCAAAATAAGAACATTATTGTTAGTTACATTGACACACACGTCAGAGCCTGATGAGTGCAGACCGGTGCAAACATTGCATTACCATTGAGTGCAATTATAAGAGCAGCTGCAAAGGAGCTGAGGGCCTGTGGGTGCACGACCAGGAAGGCAGCCTGCAGGCTGTACGTGAAGGGCACCCAGGCCAGGTCCCCAAAGACAAGCATGAAGCCAAATCCATCATGGACGATGTCCATGGTTGTCAGAACAGCCTCCTGCCAAGGAGAGGTTCATTTTAAGTGTCTGCGGGAACAAAATGAGCCCAGCATTCATCGTCTTTGTTGCCCTCCCCTCCCCCCTCCCCCTCACCTCATTCCACAGAGCATCGGCCACGTACAGCAGCTGGAAACTGTTGACCAGGATCATGGCCAGTGATGGGGAACCTCGGAGCTCCACCTCCTTCATCAGCATGCCCAGGTTTATCACCACCTGAGAGCAACAACAGATAAAAATTTAATTTAATTTAATTTAATTTAATTTAATTTAATTTAATTTAATTTAATTTAATTTGATTTAAAATTTAAAATCACTTTTAAACCTAAACTTTACAAACACTATCTGAGAAACAGTTTGAGAAGGAACTAATTTCAGCCAAAGGACTGCAGATTCCACTGAGTCCCGGTCGCTTTGTTTAGTGTGGAAGAGCTGTGGAACCTCCTGATCCTGCTCACCGTCTTTAAAAGGTTCACTGGGACATTATCAACTGATTGTGTGATTCTGAAAGCTGAAAGTTTTCCATATTCAACAGGAAGCAAAAGTCTCCCACACACTGTCTGTCGTCAGTCGGTGGAAGCTTTTTCTGTCCTCACCTACGCATATGGCTTCAAAACACTCAGAAGTGCAAAGGTCTGCACTGGGTACACTGAAAACACTGAAAATCATTTTGAAAAAGCACAGAACTTTAATTGTCTCCGCTGATCTGCTTCTTAGACGTGTGACGAGGCCCTTGAGGTAATTCTAGAGAACATTGCTTTGGTTTTTATTTGAAATCCTTGATTTCGTCGTGTTGGCTCTGAAGATGCAGACACAAATATCAATGTGAATGTCAAAATGTCCTAGTGGGTCAGGTTAACAGGAGGAAATGGTTCTCACTGGCCTCATAGTGATAAAGCACAGCCACAAATTGCGTTGTAAATTCAGAGAGTGCAACATCGCCACCTGTTGGTCATACGTGGCAACCGTAAATCTTATCAGTGAATTGAGAGCAGAGGAAAGACATGATGACATGAACACCTGAGCTTAAACTAAAACTATGATTTAATAAGCACGTTCATTTTCTGACGTCAGTTTGAATCGTCCTTCCATTTGGGCTGCTGGTTTTCAGTGTCATGTGGTTACTAGAGATAAACTCACCCAGCCGATGAGACCAGGCCTGAGCTCACAGAAATACTTGAGGTCAAAGCTTCCAATCCTGGGGTTCAGCTCCCGTCCGATGAAAAAGTCATACAAGGGGTTTCCTAAAGACGACACAGAGATGAATGCATACATTCAACATGACAGAAGAATTTACCTCAATATAACGTTGAAGATTTAACTCTGTAGTATCACATTTACAGATACACCATGACAACCCAAGTCAATAGTATTGTACATATTTTTCAAATGAGTTAATTTAACATTTGATTAAATAGGAACTGAACAAATCTACATGTAGTTTTAAAATCTTACACATTATTTACACACTGCTGGGTACAAGCAGACATTCTGATCTGCCTGAGCAGATTTTAAATGTGAGATAGACAATCAGCACAGCCCCACCTCTGCTCTACCTGCCATAATTAATTAATATTATTATCATCACATCTGCTCCAACATTGACCTTCCAGGCTCCATGTGAAGCCACACCTACCAGTCTGCCTCGAGTTATCATCAGTTTTCTTCTAGTCAAACATGAAAACACCTGCCTCACAAGTTTGCCAAATTAATTTTGCTCTAACAGCGTGCTGGCACTGAGTGCAACATCTTTGCAAAATCGTTTTATTTTTCTTTCCCCAAACCGAAGGAGAATGTGAATCATCGCCGTCCGCGCTCTCAGGTTCCTGCCTTCAGATGCGGCAGAGCACAGCGTGCCCGGTGTATCAGGGTCAGCTTACTTTATAAAGTGTTCCCGCTGCCTGGGGCTTCCTGGAGAGCTCGACTGTTAGATAATTACCCACAGGAATACCAAAAATCCTCCAGCAAACAGGATAACAAGCCTACAAACGCGCGGCGCTTCAGCAGTAGCTGCGTTTGAACAGTGCATTTCCAGTGACTCCTTCATTTCACAATGAACCCTTTGCACTCACCAGTGTTGCCCCCCAGAGCGAGAGCGTGAGAAGGAGCCCAGAAGGAGCGGGCGTAGAGGTAGACAGAGAACAGGAAGGACACGGCAATTGCACACACGGCCAGCGGCAACAGCAGCTCAAACAGATATCCAAGAGGAGCCCCGAGCCCTGCGCACAACAGCAGCAACACGCTGCTGATGCACAGGCTGTGAAAACCTGGGGGAGAAACAGAGACAAAGCAAAAAGCTGTTGCAGGCTGACACTGTCGGGTAAAAATACAGGCAAATGTCGCTGCCGACGGGACTGCAAGATTGTGCAACTCTTGTAAACTTGACTCTGCTGCCAGATAAAGTCAGTGCACAGGTTTAACCAAACTGGATCAAAACTAAAACGCTGTGATATGTGTTTGTGCACATTTGTAATGTTTAAATACATGACAGACAAGACTGGGATCACGTCACAACTATCTTTCATTACTTAGTGCAGTAAAAATTGATGTCTCATGACCACATATGACTCAATACAGATTTAAAAACATAAATGAATCAATTATTATTTCAAAAAATGAAAACTCAAGAGAGACCACAAACAGTTAAGAACATTACCATTAATGGGATACTTGAGACGAGTTCCATCCCTCAGAACTAATCCTTCAGAAACCTGCGGGGAAACATGAATACTTGTATTCTCAATCCTAGGAAAATCTTTTTTTCCCGTAAAGAAATAATTCTCCTGTTAGTGGCATATCTCATAATGTCTCCAATCATAATAATTCATCAAGCGTGACTTGAGCGACTCATTCAGTGTGCCATGTACCTTTCCTATTGGCATCAAATAGATGAGGGTGTGCAGAGCGACCCAGCCCAGCAGCACCACAGGGGCCAGGGGGGCCCACAGCTGGTCAGCGGAAGGCAGGGACGGCGGCCACTGGAACACGCTGGCCTCCGGGGATCGACTCATGGTGATCAGGAACAGCACAGTCAGGGGAAGAAATGCGGGAATGCAAATGGCACCTGAGTGAAGACAGTATGGTGTCAGGGCAGCCAGCCTAGACGCAGCTTCACAAGAGAAGCGTTGACAGACTGATGCAGCAAGGGTAGTTCTCTGTAAAGCACAGTCAATATGTGCAGTCAGTGTGGATTTAGCAGAACATGTGGTTTAGATCCATCGCATCACAATGGCTGTCTGGATGTGTGTAGTGTAATGTCATCAATGTGATCTCTCATTTATTGACAGCTGCCAGCATATGGATCCGAGAACAAGACAGCATGAGGTCCGTAGACAAACAAACTGCAACGGCCCAAATATAACACTTGTTGTTGTGTTTGGCGTCAATGATAAGTGGGTGGGAGTGGTGAGTCTTAATTAGAGCTAAATTATGTGTCCCGTGTGCGCTCCTGCTGCGAAAACCCGTGATTATTACTGCAGTGTTGTTATGATTACAGTAGGAGTTTTGTCATCTTACTACTTGCAACGTGGCAGCAATTTGTTGCAGAAGTTTCAAATGGCAATATATCAATGATTGCCTTGACAATGGTGTCACTGATGTTGATATTAAGACTGGAAGTCAGCCAGAGAGCGATATTTAAATGTGATAATATGAAAAATACAACAATTAAGATAAACATGTAACAAAAATCACAGAATTTCAATGAACATTTACTTAACTTTCGTAAACAACAAAATAAATCAAAATATGAATTGGCTGTGTTTTCTAAAGTAAACCAAACACAAAAGTAAGTAATAGGAAAATGCAGCAGTGAACTCAATGGCACCATTTGGCATGTTTAGCAACAGAACTATGCAAACACTGGAATGACCTATTTTTTATTTATTTATTTATGGTTCAAAAAAGGCTTGAATAATCAGTGTGCCTCACACACTGGCTGCTGTTGGCTCGTTTTACCACATCAGATTTCTTTAGATATTACATGCACATTGTAAAGTAACTTGCATGTAACTCTAGAATATGTTCTACTTCAGGTTCAGCTTCAATTCACAGTAGAAAAGGTGCAACAATGTGAAAACAGACAAATGTTGTCTTTTTTACGTCCGTGTTTGTGACAAATGCCTTGAAAGCAACTGTTGCCGTGAATCAGAGGATTCATGGCAGTTAATTCTTCAAGGCAAATATGTAGTATGGTCCGAAGCGTGAGAAAGATGACCAAGTCATGAACCGATAGCTCTCTACTCTGGATCCCCAAGAAAAATAAAAATGTATAGCATCATCAAGAAAATGTAATGGCAAGTACATGAACATTTCCTTTGTGGCAGAGAGGCATAGGCAGTGCAGTAGGGCAGGACAGTATCAGGACCAGGGTCCACACATGACACTTGTTAAAGTGTCTGCTGAGGTTAATTATTCAGCCTCTGATGTATAGTGATGAAGTGATAGCGATAGTCTCACCCAGAGTTCCTCCAAATTCCCTCTCCGTGCCATGAGAGGATTTGTCTTTGTGGTTTTGACCAGTGGGTCTCATTATCGCTTCCCCTGCAAAGTCAAAGAAGGAGATAGAAGCTTTATCAAAGTTCAAACAAAGCAGACAAATGGCAGTACTGTGGCAATGGAATAAGGGCATTGCTGTTGCTAAGAATATATGGACTTTAATATATTCAAACTCATCACACAGAGACCTTGGATTCATCTCTATTTGCAGTGAAATATTAGTTTTAAATAAAGTATTAATGATCAGTGCACACTAAACGCACCATCCATTATGGTCAGGTCAGTTGAGGACAGAGACATATGACAGATGACAGACTACACCACAAGCTAGAACACACATTACAATCAAAACATAGAATTAGATGTTTTTGCACCACACGAATCAATATAACCCACCAGCTTAATATAGGCTTTATTTCAATGAAATCCGGTAAGACTGCATTAATACAACTTCTACTTAACTAGGACAATATTAAGGCATATTCATTTTCCATTGAAGTTGCAAGTGGCCAGTGCACATTGTTCACATAATTGTTTACTAATGTTTCCTTGAGTTCCGTCTTCACCCTGTGATGGGTAAGGTTATGATTTTCTGACATTTCATAAACCTGAAGACACATTGTGGGGATACAACACAGTAGATGACAATTGCAGCGAAACCTGACACATGCTTGTGACTGATAACCGGTGTGAGCTGGTGTTTCAGTCACCGCAGATGAACAGATGGGATTATTAGATAAAAATCATACATTGCGAACGGTGTCACAGATAAAGGAGACAAAGTTCAGGACACACGGACCTCGGCTTTAGTTCATGTGTTCCCCCGCAAGTTCTGTCAAGAACCTGCACAACAGAAGATGTTTGGCCGATACAGCTTAAAACAGCTTGAATAAGAATGAAAAACCACAAACAATACACCAGTGTCGTGTCCTGTTGTGTGATAAATACAGTGCCTTACCTGCTGAAAGCCTGGCGGTGTGAATTGTGTTGTACTAATATTGAACTACAACCATCCCGCAGTCCACACATGGAACCGCCCCCAAAACAGGGCGAAGCCGCCGCTCAGCCAATCAAATCTCTCTATGGTCATCAGAAGAGGGTGGGGATTGCAGCTCCCGCCAATCAAATTTGCACATCAGGTGGCGACAGTCGGTTGTGAGGGGCAGCGAGATGTTGTGAAACACCTGGATTAGCATATCGGCTATATATTTATCCGCTTGATATTTCTTTTTGTAATAATAATAATAATGATAACAATAATTTTGAAACACATTCATAAACTTTTATTTTGCACAGACACATTTCAAACATTCAACTTTTTTATATTAATCTGTGGGGAAACCTGCGGATGCGAGCAACTGTAAATCATAATACGTCTGTAATGTCAGGTTAAGTTCAAATCACTAGATTACATTCACATTGCATTCATATCTCCCCGAAGAGTAATTGTGACGGGACACATTTCTTTAATTTCTATTTTAGTCACTAGAATCTGTTTTCCTCCCTGACAACTCAAATCCAATCAAGTCAATCTGCTAAAACTAACCCTGGATTGTTGTATTCATTACATATTTCTCTCTAGTAGAAAAACTTTGATCTGCCGAACATTTACTGAGATAGTCATTCAAACCGATTCACAGAAGACAGGTTTAGTGGGTTTTCTCTTAGTGTTGATTTATTCAATTTTTTACAATAATTAAAGTGCAATGCCCATACCCTGAACACATGACAACTCAATATGCCCAATAAGACTGAGTCTGAATTGAAGCCTTCTACTTACAGGGCTTGAGTCATTGGGGAGTAACTCTTGTGTGACACAAATCCTGAGGCAGTCACCAACAACTGTATTTTTTTTGCACAACATGGCTTACAGTATAATTAGAATCTACAATAATTTAAAAGGCTTCACGTGTCAACATGTTGTAGAGTTTTAGATGCGGTGTCAGGGGCACTGTCGCTGTCTACGCTGCACTTCAAGCTTCAGCCTCGCTCACAGATGACCTCGATCACACTCTGCTCCATCGGTGCTGGATCCAGGCAGCGGTGGGCGGAGCTCCCCACTATCTCATCCAGCAGGAAGTGCACGAGGTTCTCGTCGGAGACGAAGCGCCACAGGTACATCTGCAGGTAGTGGCAGTCCACCTGGATCTGCTGCAGCCCGTAGCGGCCGAACGTGCGCAGGCGGACGCACTCGAGGAACGTCTTCAAGCTGATCTTGATGATTCCCGTCAGCACAGAGACCTGGGGGGACGGCAAGCGCGCTTGTGAGTGATGGTTCCTGACTGAAGACTGTATGAAAGCACGGCGAAGATGCAGCGCTCACCTTGTTGAACTCCACCGAGCTGAAGATGTCTATTCTCTCCGAGAATAGCTTGTGTATGTTGCTCAGTAGATTTGTATCCATGGGGGCGCTGCAGGCAGACACGCATCAGACCTGTCAGTTCAGTCAGCGACTGCATGCCTACACTAGGGCTGAATGGTAAATCGCATTTGCGATAATATCGCGATAGGACAAAACGAGATTTCCTAACCGCAAAGGCTGCGATTGGACGTGAGATCCGGTCACTAGACTTGCGAGCGGCACAAAGCAAAGCAAAGTATGTAGTGAGAGAAGTCGATGCTGCGACGAGCTGGATGGACGGAGCGACATGTAATGAGAAAGTCTTCCTGGTGTCGCAGCTGGTGGCCGTAGTTCAGCAAAACAGCGTCGGGAGAAATTTTAAAAAGAAATGCCGAGCGACTAATGAAGCACAAAGGTGGGAGTTGTGTTCGCTGGCAGCGAACTGCTGCCTCTTGAGTTTTATAGTGATTTTAACGCTGCTAGCGTGTTAACACTGGCTAAATGAGGATGTTGCTGATTTGTGCTGTGTGTGGACTTAAGTTGTGCGGATATTCTTGTCTAATAATAAACGACTCTGTGACTCAAGTGGTCGCTTCAGCGTCAACATTTTCTCTGCTAGGACAGTGTTTGGATACAAGTCAACAGTATTAAACTAAATCATTCTAAGCCTGACTAAAGTGTCTTGCAAAAAAAACAAAAACAAAAAAACTAGTAGTTAAATAAAGGGTCTTTCATATTAGCTCATGCTTCATTTGCTTTTATCTTAAAATGAGCCTATCCTATGAAAAAGAAAGATTTATGTATAATGAGTCTATTAAATTGCAATCGCAATATTGAGGGGAAAAAAAAATCGCAATTAGATTATTTTCCATAATTGTTCAGCCCTACCCTACACTGAGTTTTTGCATGATAAGAATCAAGCCCTACTACATAAACGCAGAACATATATTACTGCTTTAATCTGGACAAAAAACATCTCTTCCTAGAGAAATGTCCATTTCATTTTTTTCCAACCCCTTTATAAATAACATCAAACATGAACATCAAATATGTGAAACTGATGGGAGTGAGGGCTCTTGATTCAATAAAGTGTATTTTTTAGAGCATTTAACTTGTGCATCTTTGGTGGCAATACCAAAAATAAAACAGACTAGTGTCGGTAAACCCAACAGAGTTGCACATCAGTCAATCATTTCCCGGCATGCTTGCAGCAACTCTCACCTCGGAGTGTAGCTGGCAGCGTAGCGCGCTTGCTGCCTGGAGCTGCTGTAGACGGAAAAAGTCCTCTTGCTGGAGTCGCTGCTGTGTGCTTTCCTCACACCTTCTTCATATAGAAGACCCACCTGAGGGGAAGTACAGAGGAATCAGATCTTCCTGGCACATGGTTAAAGAAACAGAATATGACTTCACGTGTCAGGCATGGATTATAAAGATTCAGAGGCAAGAGTGACCTGCACGTCGATGGAGGTGGTGTCCTCCACCACCCTCTTCATCACAGCGCGGACGTTTCTTGGCTCGATGGTGTTGACCCAGTCTCGTGTCTCCACACTCTTTCTTAACATCTGGGAGATAATCAGACCCTGCACCTGAAGAACAGACAGGCACATTTGTGAGAAAAGGTTGGACGCAGAGGTTTTGTTTCAATGGTTTGAGAAAAGGAGGAAAATAACCAGCCGTGTCCGCAGGTGCATACTTTAACATAATGGTTGAGTAGCTTCTGTGCTGCCTCCCTGGCTTCTGCACACAAAGTTGTGACGGGCGTTACGGGGCTGTGGTGCTGAGAAAGTAAAGGGACACACAGGAAACCTCACGTCACTTCTAATCGTCTGTCTAAAGTTTGATTCTGCAGTGACAGAGTTGTGATGTGCACGGCGCCGCTGCACTTCACTGACACCTTACCTGCACCAGGAACTGCTCGTCGGTCAGCGTCAGAATGTAGGAGATGGTGGAGGTTTCGTAGTCCAAGCAGAGGCGGGACAGCAGCAGCAGGAGGGCGGGCGGGGTCGAGCCGCCCTTCTCCCCGGCGCTCTCGCAGAACTGGCGAGAGGACTGGCACACAAACTTGATGAAGTTCACCACGAGGCTCTCGCGCACGCCCTGACTGCAGAACTCACCCTGCGAGGAGACGAAAGCACCGGCAGCGTCACCGTACGGAAAAAAAGACTCAACGGAAATTTTCCTTTATTTAATGGTCGGCGTCTTTCCGCAGTACCTTGAAGTAGGGTTTGTTGGAGAAGGTGATGTCCTTGGCGGTGAAGAGATGCACTGAGGCCAGCACCGCCTTGATCTGATTGAGGATGGAGGCCGACAGGGAGGAGAGCAGCTCCGGCAGGCTGCCTGGGGCGTCTCTGCCGGAGGCCGGCCCCCCGAGGAGAGCCCCGCCTCCAGCCGCGGCGGCGCCGGCCACGGAGAGCCGGGGCGTGGCCAGGGCCTGCCTCACGTCCGTCAGGCTGTCCATGTAGAAGCTCTGCAGGGCCGAGAGGTACTGCTTGACCCGCTCTGTCGCTGCCCGGATCACAATCTCGGTCCCCTTGCTCTGCACGGTGGAGCCCGGCAGCAGCTTGGCCACCGCCTGCAGCCTGCGGTGGAAGCGGTCGAGCGCGCGCACCAGCAGGGAGTTGTCGGCGACTCCCTTCTCTTCCTGGATCCGCCGCTCCACCAGCGAGAAGTAGCGGGCGGCCAGGTCGTCCACGAAGGCCTGCAGCTTCCCGCCGGCCATCTGCGCGATGCTTTTGGAGGCCAGCTCGCCCGGCTGGGCGTGGTTGATGAAGAGTTCTTGGTAGGATGTTATGACTAAACACAGGCTGCTGACAAATTCATTGCAGCCCCGGTCAATGAATTCCAGGATGTCGGTGTTCAGCGTGGGCGAAGGTACGGCGCTCGTGTTGGGGGAGCTGTGGGACGGCGACCCAGCCGCCGCCGCCGCTGCCGCAGATGACAACCTGCGCGTCGAGGCATCCTTCACGGCAGACGGGTACGGCCTGATCTCTGCCTCCAGGCCCTGCAGGTCCGACTCCAGTCGAGACCGAGCGTGGCTCAGGAATTTATCACACAGCTCTTCGGCGGGTTCGTCCAACTGGAGCAGCAGCTCCACACATTCTGATAAGTCTTTGGCGCTCGAGCCGCCGTCCCTGCATGGCAACAACAAACCAGGGGACCCAGAAAATCGACTTTTGTGCACAGCAAATGCATTCCATCATAAATGGCACTGAGAAACAGTGGTCAGTTATACCAGTGACTTCAGTTTGTTTGTATTCCTTTTAATTTCTACTCAAGCCATGTCACACATTGCTTAATGACATGCACATGATTGATAATGACCAACACGCTTCAGACGACGACCCCCTTGATCACACACTAGTCACATCTTAAGGATCAGCATCTCATTTATTGTAAATATAGACAGGCAGATCTAACCCAGTCTAAAGACACTCGCAGTTCACAGGTTGTCAACAGGGCCCTACAGTTCCATGCTGTCTGTTCGTAGTGAAAAGATCCCCACCTGAACTTTTGTCGGAGCTCCTGCGCCAACTTGTCCATGATGGCGTGACAGTCGTCCTGAATGCCCTTGAACGAGGGCAGGTGGCTGTACTGCTGCAGCACACAGCGGGCATGCCGGTGGGATCTCACCGCCTGGGCGTAAGCCTGCAGCTCCAGACACTTATTCAGTCTGGCGGGCAGTTCAAACAGAAACTGGAGCTTCCGTAACAGGGTGTGGACACCTGGAATCAAACGTGGTTGCAGACAGAATTCAGCCCGTGACCATTAAGACAGCAGGATCAACATCCAACTGCAGGGTTGAGGCTCACCAGAGAGTTTTGTGATCTGTGCGTGCTGGTCTTGAAGAGTACCAGTGATCCGAGCGCTGAAGTCAGTGATCGCAGCCATGTTGGCTGACAGGCAGTCCATCTCATCCTCCATCTTTTTAAAGTCATTCTTCATCTTTCTTATAGTGTCTGGGGGGGAAAGGTGAGAGGTCTGAGTATCTTAGGGTGCACTTTTGACAAACCAATAACTGAAATTTGTAGTGATGCTTCCTCACCTGTTGCAGAAATGAACTTGTTGTAGTTTTCATAAACCAGCGTCTGCATGTCACTGTCCAGAGAGCGGATCTGCTTCACCATGCAGGTCTCCTGGTCCATCAGCTCCGCCAGAGAGCACTCACGTCTGAGCTGCAACACACACACACACACACACACACACACACACACACACACACACACACACACACACACACACACACACACACACACACACACACACACACACACACACACACGTGAGGATATGGCAACAACAATGTAATAATAAAACTACACACTCTAATGTTATGCAAGTTTCTTCTTTTCTTTCGGTAACATATTAATTTGTGACATCTAATACAAGTTAGAAAAGCCATTCAAGTAAAGTGATCATTCATTTAGGCATGTATTTTCCATAGTAAACGTTCATTTTAAGTTATTTAAGGGGTTCAGAGCGTTTTTTCTTTTCTTTTAAAGATCCATGTTTTTTTTTGTTTAGCTACACCAGCAACCAGGTACAAAGATGTAGTAATTTAATGCAGTCAACACAATCAGACTGAATGTGTTCGTAAGGTGAGATGTTACGCTCAAATGACAACAGCGGTCTCCAACCTTGTTAAGGAAGTGCTCTGGGTCGAAATGAGGCCCGTTGATGTCGCAGGGGTCCAGGGACATCGGCTGCTCGTCGGGGTTTCCTTCCTCGTTCAGCCCATAGTAGAGCTTCAACATTCCGTGCACCCTTCGCCTCCTGTCGGGCCCGGAACCATCCGACACCTCCGCCGAACCGTTCGTATCAGCGTCCATACTTAAAAGGCGACCGGTGGAGAAATGACTAATTGAAACGTTGGTAAACAAAGATGACGGCCGCCCGAAAGAGTATTGACCACTGTCTGAGAATACCAGCTAGAAGCCCAAACGTGTACCCTCGCTGACTCCCTTCAGTATTAAATAACGTAATATTATTTTTATAATGTTACATTTTCCCTGTAACGCTAGCAGCCAGTGTAGACTGTTTCCGTGCCATTTTAGCAGCTAGCTTGATTCCCTTCCTGTTTCCGGTTTCGTGGCCTATCAGCTGCTTCGCTATCAAAGAGTGTGTGTAGTCAAGATGATTCACTCTGGTGACTCGGATGGGTCGTATCACAATGCCGTTCTGAAGACGTCAAACACTGTACGACAGTAGCTGGGCTCTTTTTTACTATCTCTCCCTTTACAAATATTATTCGTAAGAAGGGAGTTCTGCTCAGTTGAAGATTCATTGCTACTTACTATATATCACTTACTTTTTATGTCTATTGATATAAGACATTACTTAATTTTGGCTGGAAAAAAAAAAATCAGTATTCAGTACCAGAAAATGAATGGTAATTTTGTTACATAAAACATAATAAACATTATTTAGCATTATCCATTATTTTGTTTTGTGAAAATGCAAATATGATTAAAGGGACGTTTTGAGAGCGCAGTAATAAACACACTTACAAAGTTGTACAGAAATTAGCCTATTTGGCATTTATTTATTAAAAACATACTAGATATTTTCAAGAAGGCAGAGGAACCCACAATACACTTTTCCACAGGAGTCCAGTGTAGTCATCATTATATCCATATAATTACATCAGCTTACTAAGTGAAATGCAATATGTTGTCGGAAACATGTTATATACAAGTCAGGTTTATAGCAATAACATTAACAAAAAAGTTAATTTTACATTTCCAATTACCAAAAGAGTAAAAACAAAAAGGCACTTTGATGCTTCTACTAAGTGATTGCTTGAGAAGATAATGCTTGCCTATTTCTTCATTCTTCTGTACAAACGTTGAATAGTTGTATAACGGAAACAAAATTAAAAAATCATGTTCATAAAAGCAGATTTAGGAAAAACAACCAGAGCTTAACAGACAATGGATTAGTATTTTTAGTGCAGAACCACATGGCGTGTAGTCTTTTGGAATGGCTATACTACAATGTGACATGCATAGTGTGGATCAGCAACAACATACATGGCTGCTGCAGCAGGGTTACAGACAGTAGCTGATGAGTATAGAAAGCACAGAGGAGCAGGAACATTCTGCAGTCTGCATGCTCAGGAGTATCAGAAAAACACACGACGCCCCTGGAATTCAAACACGTTCAAGTGGAAGGCAGAATTATTTCAAGGTACTTCTCTGTACTCGGACCACTGGCGAGGTGAGGATGTTTGTTAGATTTACAGCAAAACAACGACACGGCCTTCACAAGCAGAGAGGTGTCGTCAAGAGGAAGTTTTGGTGGACACGCCCGTCTTTGCTGAGTCAAGGTAAAAATTCTGAGCTGCAGCATGTTGGGCGTGCTTAGTTTGGCGTCCACACACGCATTTCCACGGAATAAAAAAAAGTTGTTCTTGTCTAATTACGTGTTCAGATGGAAACCAAAGATCAACAAATAAAAAAAACAAAACAAAACAAGGACGTTTGTACTGGTTAGTCAGCTAAAAAAAAAAAAAAGAGTAAACTGCAATTTGAATTTGTTCATGTTCATCAGCTATCACGTAAAATACTGTGTTTGTCAGATGTCATAACGTACGAAACAAAATCTGGAAGTCTATGTTACATTTACTGGTGCATTAATATAACAATAATAGAGTGTTTCTTTGTTCACTGGCATGTTCATTTATTTGCTTAAGGGATAAAGATCTGAAAAGATTCACTTCCAATTCATCAAACTCGCCAACTCTTAGAAAATGTAATCCTTCAGCAAAAATGCAGATGAATTTTTGCTCCCTAATAAGAGAATACATTCACGCAAAAATCACCTCAGTATACAAAGTGACGAGTGCTACCTGCACTTTCTTCTGCGATAAACATGTTATTGGGGTAAAACTCTCCAAGGAGTTGCTTCCACAGCACACTGTGCTCCCATTTGCACCTTTGTCAGCAACATCAGTCAAAGAAAAGAGGAAATATTTCCACCACTGCTTTAGTCTTCACACTGTTGTGAGAACAAGGCACTGGCAGTATATTAGAAAGTAGGCTGGTAACAGCATCCACTTGGAAAAACAAACAAACAAAACAGTTTGTCACGCTCACTCTGAAGAGATTAAGAGAGAAAACTTTCATTTAAGCACATGTTCAATCGTAAAGGAGTATTTGGAATAAGGAGAGGTAACATAGTGCTGACACTCAGACAGGATTTCACCTTTCTGAGTTACAGCAACAGCACCAGAGCTCTGCAGGAAGTTCAAAGTGCTGATAAACAGTCATCGACCAGAGTCACTGGAAGAGGATTTTTCTAAGGCGCACGTTTCAAAATCCGCAACAGTTCACATTGCTGTACTGCCCACATATACACAACTTAGGATGGTAAATGATGTCCCTCACACTCAATGTCGATCCCTCTCTTGGTCCTTTTACTGTTCATGTGTCGTTGGTTAAATGTCTCAAGCCAGTGTTTAATGCTCATGTTTGGTCTTCGGGGGGGAGAGGCGAGGGGGGAATGGAGCGGAGCAGATCAGAGAGTTCAGCCCTGCTCCAGGCTCTCTGTCATCTGCACGGCTGAGTACGCTGCTGCTGTCGACGCCTGTCGGCTGAAAAAGGATGCGGCTCTCTTCGGCTTGTACCGCTTGATTTCTTTGCCTGGGGGATCGAGAGGGACGCACATGATGAAGAATGTATCACACTGACAAGTTTCTCAATCTTCATTTGAGGATGATACAATACGGGGGGGAAAAGGTTTTGGGACAGGCTGTGCATTTGTGATGCATTGGCTTGAAGAACAACTCTTGAACTGCAGTTTCTTTTTAGAGAGTCACCCACATGATCTTGCACGTGCACTGTTCTGTCCAGACCAGAACTGGATGTTTCAGCACGACACATAACGAAAATGTATTTAAGAATTATTTTTGGTTTTTTTGGGGGTTTTTTTAAACTTATAAACGATAACCCCCACAAGATTTCAAGGGAGTTTGAAAAACTTTTTTCTGAGCCGCTCACCGTTATCCACGTAGTTGATGGTGCTGAGTGTGTGAACCCGGCTGCACACGACGCTGTTCTGCCTGTGCAGCATCCCTCGCCGGCCTCCTCGGCCGTTCCTGTTGCCGCCTTCGTGGCCGGTGGACAGCTGAGGGACGGCGCCGTCCACGTTGGCGGCGGCCGCCACTCCCTCCGACGCGGACTTCAGCTCCACGCAGAACTCGATGAAGCCGCTCATTAGCTCCGCCTGGTCGACGGAGAGCAAAAAAACACGACTGAGCAGAGACCCTGGAACAGCTGCACTTTGCTTTCTGCCGCGGCAAGGGGGGTTTAGCGGGAGTGCTGCTTTAACTGTTACGTAACGTCGCTTCACCATCTGGTGGCCCACGCGCTCCTTCCTGACTGCGCTGCGTGATGCTGCTCCATATGTTGCCACAAGTGACAGAAACTCTTGCGAGTCTCAATATGATTATGAGGTGTTTAGATGGTCCTGAAGCAAAGTGCCGCAGCATCTGCAGCTTCTCCAAGAGACACAAAAACACCAGCTGCACCGGGCTCTCTGGGGACGTCGGCGTTTTGAAGTGGCACGCACACACGTGCGCACACACGGGGACTACAGCTGGCACACCCGGTCTCCTTAAACTGATGCCGGTTTGGAAGGAGACCTGTGATAATAACACATTTAATCTGAGCGATTAAGGCCGTTATTGTTAATGCTAAACACCTTTTTTATTGCCACAGCATAATGAGCAACTAAAAGGCACTAAAAAAAAGTTGGTCTGGTCAATGAGGCCACTTCTGTTTTTCTGGGTGACTAGAAGGATCTACTACAGGAAGCAGCTAACAAGCTGTAGCTTCCCTCACAATCCAACACTGCCACAAAACACAAGCAGGTGTCACACAATTGTGCCCTGTTATGTTATTTAAATACAAAAAAAAGGTTTTGTGGCAACGCCGGCTATGACGCAAATGCAGCACTACACATCCAAGCAAAGACAATTTAACGCCAGTTTCATATTTGACTTTTCATTCATTCATTCATTCATTCATCTTCTATACCCGCTTATTCCTATTCAGGGTCACGGGGGTCTGCTGGAGCCTATTTGACTTTTGTTATCACAAATTTCAAATTGAATACAAAAGAATTCCTTTGGACATAAATAACAAAACAGCAGACAGATCAAGCTTGTGATGAGGCCGAAGCAGCCCAACATCAAGCTATCAGTGACGATAGAGCTTTGTTTTCATACAACGGCGAGCCCATCTGAAGTTGTGTCCGGTTGTGTTCTGTCCAGCCGACGTCGGGTTCTTACTTGTTTGGAGTAGATCTTCAGCAACTTGTTCACAGGAGTGCCGTCTTCCTCGCCGTCGAACTCCAGCCAAAGAATGTGTGAGTCCCCCTCCTCCTCGGGGTAGCTGTGGTCCCAGGAAAGCTCACTGAAGCGCAGGCCGAGCAGCACGTGCTGCAAGAACAAGAGAGAGAGAGAGAGAGAGAGAGAGAGAGAGAGAGAGAGAGAGAGAGAGAGAGAGAGAGAGAGTGACTGTGTCTGCAGATTGCAGACTGAAGATCCAAGTCAGACTCACTTTCTCCTTGACGTCCATGACGTAAACGCCCTCCAGGCAGATCCCGACACTGACAGCTTTTAGTTTCCCCCTCTGGAGGAGCCCCTGAGCTGGTTTATCGATCTCCCCGGGAAAGAAAGCGCACCTGGTTGACATGACATCGACATTTGAGGAAACTTGGATTGGGAAAGAGAGTTTAAAAAAAAAAAAACACAACAAACAAAACAAACACCTACCCATAATAAGGCAAAGTGTGACACGTGTGGAGGTACTGCTGTAGGAGCCGTTTGGGCTCCGGAGGGCTTCCGGCAGATGCGCCGATCTTTCTGTACTCCTCCAGGAGGTTCTGCTCGAGCACGGCTTGGCGGCTCGACTTCCCCCTCAGAGTGGAGAAGAGACCTCCGCCCCCCATGGCAACGTGGGCCGGCACGAACGAGGACAGCTTCTTCTCTCTGCGAGACAGCAGAGAGGAACTCAGAGAAGTCGAAGCCAATCTAAGCCTGCAGACTCGAAGGATCTGCAGAACTTTGAAACATTTTCTGATTCATCTCCGGTCATCGTGACCTCCGTCTTCTCCTCCTGTTCTCTGCTTTGCTGGGCTGAGACATGAGTAGAATAAATTCTCATTTCAGTTGAAAGGACCTTGACGGAGTCAGCCGATACTAAGTGGTTTTTGGATTTATGGGGCAAAGTCTTTACGTTTTTAGACAGCAGAGCCCTTGAACGGTCATTTTTATTCCAATATTTCATTCAAAAAAGTAAAGATTTTTTTCAACAAAGCTGTGAAAACAGAGACATTTGTTTAAAAAAAAAAAAGAGAGAGAGAACCAAAGTGACAAAGATACTATTACTTCACTGAGCAAATAAATCCGGCTTTGCTACTCATACATGAGTGCAGGTTGTAAATAACAGCACAGCAGTGTCCTATTCCTGACCAGTCAACTTTTAATTAGCACAGTTACCCATTTTTCTGCCTGTAGAATTACATAATCAAGAACAAGGAGTTACTAGGCAGAGACAAATCTTCATTTTAATTAGGATCAAAGTCTCAGAGGTTTTCCAAAGAAAAACACGTCCATTATCGATCAACTCCAACCAGAAGTGTCATTCAGTGATTTGTGCACCTGCCACTAGCATGCACTAAAACTCTGGCAGCAGGAGTATAAGCAAAATTTAAAAAATAAATAAAATCAAAGAGAGGAGGCACTGTTGACCTTTTTCACAACGCCTTTGGATGATCGTCAAATTCCTCTGCACTGACGCTGATTGCTCTCAAAGCCACTCAATCCACCAAATGCCCTTTGAAAATGTTTAGACGGGGGACATGAGTCTGGTTCTGTGTGTGTGTGTGTGTGTGTGTGTGCAATCTTCCAGCGCATTAAGCCAGAGGGAAAATTCCACCCAGTGCAACTGGATGAATGAACAGCAGGGACCATCACAAACTTGTTCAATTTTCTAAAGAGGCATCAAACCAAGTTAACTTTGACAAAACAAAATGTTCTTTTAACCAAGATCCCAAGCCAAGGAACAGTGGAGAGGGATCACTGTTTGAGCTCAACTTGTGGCTTTTGTTGTTTGTTGTTGTTTTTTTAACCAACTGTCTGGAATTCAGACCATTAGGCTGATGACTCGACATTAGACTAGTGACTCCTGGAACTGGCTGCGATTCTATCCTTTCACCAGAGATTCAAAGATTATACTTTATGCAACACCATATGTTGTGTCCCAAAATCTTTAATAATCTTCAACAAGCTGGAGAGGATTTACTGTTGTGTTTATTTTGTTTTAATACCATCTTTGTCCATGTCAACCATGTCATGGTTAGAACCAAACGTCAGAATATCACATAATCGCTACAAAAAGTGCTGTTTTTGGACAAACTCGGATAGGCTGGTGTCACCCGTGGCCCTGCGATTTCTGCAATATTGTTTAATATCAAATGAAATGAAGATGGACTTCAAACAACCCTTGTGACTCCTGTGGATTATGCACAGCAGTTCTTTCAATCCACATTCCAAAACGTACTGGTGAGAATGATGGATGACTTACACATTCAATTATACACACATAAAATACCTGGATCTCAACTTACTTTATAGTAGTGGTCAGTTGTTGATCGTTAAGGCCAGGACCTTCATCAAGAGCCAGGGACAGAGCCCCCAGAGCCGCCCAGTGTTCAGGGTCACAGGGGTAGCGGCCAGTCAGTATGTTGTTCCTGGCCTCCTCGTACAGGAGCTTCAGCACGGCCTCGTCTTCCATCTAAGAGCAGCCGTGACAACAGTCATTAGCTCAGACAGGCAAAAATGTCGGCAAAGTTCAATTAGAATTTTGTTTTCATCTCTAGAACTATTCAATTGGACCTTCAGTATCAGGATGACTTGACTAATTACCAGCCCTTCAGGGGGCTTTAGCAGAAAGGTCAGGAGAAAATTACCTGCAGCTCTTTAGATTTTGGGTAAAAAACATTGCGACGGTACTGGAGAAATGGCTCATCTGAGGAGAGAGCAGAAGAGGAGGACACTTTAGATTACGTGGCTGTCTGAACGCTGTTATTACTGTCGTCACCATCGCTGGTCAGAGTGCAGGAGTGAGAGTAAAGAGATAAAATGGAGGAGGCAGACTGGAGAGAGCTTCTCTCCTCCAACCCACTCTGCTGCAACTAATGCTCGGACACTTAACACCTCAGGATTAAGGAGATTATGCAACGCCGATAAAACAATCTTTTTTTTAAAAAAGCAAAAAAACAAAGTCTAGGTTGTGTCTTCCTCTTGCCAACACGCTCTGCAGTCACCAGTGCTTTGAAAAGACAGGCCGCAAACTGACACGTGTGGAAACTTTGTCTGTCAAAAATAAAGACAAACAACACCAGACTTGGAGTCAGCGCCTCACACCTCTTTTACAACTTATTAAAGCTGTGTTACAGCTCTACAGAAAACCATTCTGGTCGACAGTTTTTGCAGAATGGCAACCAGAAGTGGTGACAAACTTTGGCAGAAAACTTTTATGTCACCTCAGTTCTGTCCCCAGTTAATATTAATTAACAAGTGCACACTATGGTGTGCTGTAAAAGTGATGCGAAATATCGCAATGAAGCAAGGCTTTGTTTCTTTTACACTCAGTGGAAGTATAACTGATTCATTGTATTCATCATTGTAATAAAGAAACAGAATTATTGTGCTGATTAAGGTTGAATGACTCATGTAATAGGCACAACATGGTTACCACTAATAACAGTGCGTGCTTCTTCTTCAATGCCAAATCTCCCTTTTAACACAAACCAACAGGTTTATGACGCTCGCTTCCAAGCTGGAATATGGTTTCAATGGGATGTACGTGTCTGATTATCATTGTCACCTTGTGATATGTCTTCTTCAGAAGCCTCAGTGAAGCGATACAGCAGGTCGTTCCATTGACGACAAAGTTTGTAGGGCTGATGTCTCGTCTTCAACTGCAACTCTGAGGAGTGATAAGGAAAAAAAAAAAGAGATGTCTCAGTTTAACTGCTTTGGGTCTTGTTTCATTGGCATCAGCTTCTCTACTTCGACTAAAGCAAGATGATGATTTTATTAACTCAAGGTTAAATACCAACTGTGACTTAGTGGTACCTAAAGCATGTTGCATGTCCCACTTGACCTCACATTTTACATTTTATAGAAAATTAAAAAATAGTCCTGGATAAAGGTTTGTGGTTCTTGTGTCTCAGAAAATCCTGCTAATATATAAGGATATATATTATAAAGCTTATTTGCACACAGAATATTGTGTTTTCAAAAAGGAAGGCAAGCATTACCACATTACAAGCTTTTCATAACATTCTGGCATAACATTCATTTCTGGCAGATTCAGTATTTATGAGCTTGTGAGGAAAGGTGCTCCTACCAAGCAGCGGAGAACAAAGCCAGAAGGCAAAAGTGTCCTGTGCAGATTCTGCAATGTGGAGAGCCTCACGAACACTGCGGCCCAACTCCTGTGCATTGACACTGCCGAGTCCTTCTATGGTTAAATGCACAGCGCTTTCTCCACACAGGTATACCAGCACATCTTGAGCTGTGCAGAGACAAAAATATTTTTGTTTAATATACACACAAAAAAGACATACAGCTTATGGAACACCACTTTCAACAAAACTTTTTGTGTATTAACACACTGACAGACTGAGGACTTGTCTTAGCCCCCTCCAGTTCAACTAATATTAGTTACGACATACCACGGCTAAGTGTCGCAGAGGAAGCAACACTTCCTCTTTGCGAGACGTTATCCGCTGAATCTTGAGAAAAGTTGCAGTCATCTCCCTCCATCTCTATCCTAAAATACAAACAAAATAAACATGTATTACAACATACATACAACATGTACCACAAATGTTTGGTTCAGCAATGACTGGAGAAGTGGTTAGAAACGGACAAGCACTGTCATGCAGTTTCTTATGGTGTTTTTTTTTTTGTTTTAGAATTTTTGTTTGGATTTTCTGGTATGTAAACAAACTCTTCTACTTAATTACACTGAAGACTGGATTGCCTCACCAGTTTAACTGAGGTGGGGCAAGAGCTGCTTATGGAAACATTTGTGTGAACCACGTCTGTGGTAGTCACACAAAGAAAAAGTGCCATTAATATTGTTAAAGTAATACTGTCAGTAATAATGTTCTACTCATTTACTTTTACATACTTCAGAAATGAACGTTGGCTTACACATCAGAGATAAACATAAAATAATAAAAATACTAATATCACAGCTGTCACGTACCACATCATTTCGATCATTTAAATCACGTTACAGTAAGAAGGATGGTGCAAACTCCCTGTATGCACGAGCGCCACCATGTGGTACAAACGCAATATCCTATTAAACCACAGCTCATCTTAATGGAATGAAAATCATCATCGTTCTTAACTCACTTTGGCCAACACAAGACCCGGGCGGCTTGAAACAGTCAGTGGAACTTTAGCTGTATATACAAAATACAGATGGTCAGTGGATGTAAACAGCTCTGTCCCGAGGCCTGTTGGACACGGGCTGGTTAGCTAGCTACTGAAGAATGTCCTACGGATGCCGAACATACACCAACAATGGTCAAAATATCCCAGCGAACTCCTAAACGTCATTACATTGAATTTGACTAGCTACATGAGAAACATATATGCTAACCAAGTCACCATCGAAGAGGGGTTATCAACTGCCTTTGGCAGAACTACAAAATCCTCATTTAGCTGTTAAGCACAAGTATGCCAGCAAAATAAACTTAGACGTGAAGCTAGCTTCATTCTAGTGTTTTGCTCAACACAGTGACACAACTTACTGTTAATAGCAAGTGAGGGAACAATGTGTATCTGCTGCTGTCAACCTACCTGCCGGTTGCCGTAAAGCCTCTCTGTGTGCGGGTAACGATATATCTATTTTTAAATGACGTTGGATATTCCACCCCTGAATGTATTCGCCAAATAAGAAAACAACTCGTTGTTGTTTCCTGGCTGTGGCTAGCCAGTCATCTAAAACTAGCTTTAGGTGTTGTGTCGATATCTGCATACCTGCCAAAAAGATCCACAGACCTCGCGAGAGCGGACTACGGAAGAAGACTGGGACCAAATCAAACGTCTTAATCGCTACACTTTAGAGATGTTTCCATTATTACGAAAGAAACCGACAGTCCGAGAAATTTCACTTCGCACGTTTGTCCCACGAACGAACTCACTACATAAGGTATGACAGCTTAACAAAAATAAATAAATAGATAATATTAACCGACATTGTTAAATTGGCTACGTTTGCGGTGCACTCGCTCCCGCGCGGCTCATACAATTTGGATGTAACAGAAATCCGCATAACACGAGGCAGTTGCAACAGTTTGAGCGCACAACTGTCGGGCGGATGATTGGATAACGTTGAACCACGATGAATTGGGCGTGACAGTTGAGCTACAAGTTTGAAAGCAACATATGTAACAATGTCTTCGTCGTTTATCTGGTCACCAAAACGCTTAATTAATAAGTCATTTAACTAAATGGTTAAAAGAAAACTGTGCTTAGCGTTCAAAAGACAGCGTGAACACATCTAAAACTAGACCGGTTACAAACGCATCAATCTCAAGACTGAGGCGGAAAAATAGCGACGTCTGGTGGTCACATGACCGAGTTTGATTAATCCCTGGGTCTCAGTATTTATTTATTTATTTATTTATTTATTTATTTATTTATTTATTTATTTATTTATTTAATTCAGCGTTACCTGTGACGTTTCTGACTCATGCACGTGATAAGATTTTACAGTGTAAATCAGGTGGAAAAATTATTTCTCCAATCCTTCAAAAACGTTTATATTATCATTTTTTTCAAATACACAGACACACCTCAGGTATTGTACCAACTTCAGAGAAATCATAAAACAGTCTGGTTTTAAAAAGGATCTTTAATAAAGCTAATTAAATAGATTGAGAATAATTGAACCCATGAAAGAAACGACTTTGCATTTTAGTAACATTTGTATGAAGTGCAACAGTCCTCTGGAGTTACCAGGTACTGAGTGCAATTCATTTGCCAAGTTGATTTTTTTTTTTAAATTTTTTTTTTTTTTTTTTATTTCAAGCACACAAAGCCTTGGCTTCTTACAACTTGCACATCCACCTGACGCAGGTGTCTAGTTGCAAAGACAGCAGTTTGAGTATTACCAAATGGGATTAAAAGCTTTAACAGAGGTGTCAGAACAGAGGACACACTTGATGGCTTTCACTGCATGACTGACATCGATTAACCAATCTTCATAATCCTATTAATTTCACTCTGTTCACATTACAGGGAGATGAGAAATTCAAATGATTTGGTGGACTTATTGTGGATATATTGTGTACATTCACCTTAGTTTTTCACATTAATCTGTCCATAAAAAGGGCTATCTCTAAATCTTTGCAATTGAAATTAATAACTGATTTTAGTTTTCTTTACAGATGAGACTTTTCATGAATGAGATGACAACATTGTGTAAAAATTATTTACATGACTGTACATAATTTGTGATGTTTTAAGTAGTTGCTGGAGCTGCGGTTGTGGCTGCAGCTGGGGTTCCCTCCTCCACCTGGTTTTTGATCAGAAAAAACTTGAGCACAGGGTCGAGGTACTCATTGATGGTCTCTTTGACTCCTTTCTCCAGCAAGTACCCCTCTGTCTCAATTTCTGTGTTCTCCTTTCCTGCTACTGCATCCATAGATGTCTGCAAAAAGCGCAAGCTAACCAGCACAGAGCCCTGTGATGGAGGAAGAAAGGTGGAGAATGTTAGATGTTTATTTCACTAGAGGGCATCACAAAGAGTCAGTGTACACTGTCCGAAGAACACTGTGATTGAATCACAGGTTTATTTTTGATTGTAACACATTGGTTGCTTTAAATCTCCAGGAACGTTTGCTTCTTTCAAAGCCTGCCCTATCACCCCAAACTGTGCAGTTCTCTTTTCACATACCTGTAAGAGGAAGACTGAAAGCACTGCGGCCCCAATGGTGTTCATCAGGCTCATGTAATAGTGGACCAGGGACTCCCTGCAGCCTCGCACATAGACGTTGAGCTCCTCAGTTTGGTAGTCATAACTGTAGTGAGCTGAGTTGTTGGTGAGCTGATACTGGATGCACGGTCTTGGGGAGCTAGGGTTGCAGCAGCTGAACGGGACTCCATCCACCAGGTACCGGCCATCTACGTTGCTCTTGATGCGGCTAAGAAAACAATGGAGTGACCAAATTACAGTGGTGAAACAAATAAGTTGCAAGTATAGAAATACTCAAGGTAGGCGAAAGGCCTGCACAGGACTTTTTCATACAGGCATTTTCTTGACATACCTTCACCACTGACCATAAGGCATGTCATGATGTCAACTTACTCTTTCACTTCCTTGGAGCTGAAGTCCAGGTAGCGATTACTGACCCACTGGACCTCGAACCAGTCCTTGAAGTTGTTGTTCCCACAGCACTGGAACTCCATCTGCAGCCGATCAATGTTCTGCTTCTGGAAGCAGCGACCCGGGGTGTCTGTGTCCTTGTAGAAGCGAATGCCGTTCCTCAGGCCAGCCTTCAGAGAAGACTCCAAACTGCCCGTCATTGCGTAGCTCATAATGACAGCCAGCAGCATGAGGGAGGTGAAAAAGCAAGATGTGGCAAAATAGGGCTTCAAGAAGTTCTTCCAGCGAGGAAAGCGGCCAGCGTCCAGAGCATCTTGACAGATCTTTGAAGCGAAGTAGTTGATACCCAAGGAGGCCAGGCCAACAATCATGAGAGTGTTGGGCACGATATGTATGTCAGAGTTGTCCATGACCTGTAAAGGAATATTTCTTTTTAATGTTAGGACTTCCACAAATCACAATATTGTTAATTTAGCTTCTTTAATTTAGCATCTTAATGTACAGGGGAGAAGATGATGAACATTTTGAAGTCCATTATGGGTTTGTTTTGATTAGAAAAATTTAACCCTTACTCACATATCTATCTTACATGTCAAATATATTTTCACTATGTATTGGGGCAGGTGCATGAGTGGGAATTTCTATCATGATCATAAACAGTTTGCCAAGAGCTTGACAGCACAAATGTTAGTTCTCATGCATCAGGGACTCAGCTGTGGTGCCCAATATCTTCAGCAGTGCCTGCAGTTTTTAAAGGAGGCAGTGGAAATGGAGACCACTATGTCCCCCGCAAAAGCTAATATCTGCAGTTATGCTCAGTATGAAACATTTCATTTGATGCATCTGATTGGACAATGCATAGTATTTTTGCCTGTGTTTTTAATGCAGGATTTGCTCCAAGCAGGACACCCATAATAGTCTGTAATTCAAATGATATCATCCATTTACAGTATTTCATAGAGAAAAGCAGTTGTGAAAAGTTATGTGGGTCATTGAGATTCAAAATAGAAAATATCTTCTCTATGTAGGTTTCTGATTAATTCAAAGTGGTGATTACCTGACACAGAGAAGAGATTAGGCTGATTGGAGCTGACAAGGCCTCATTTATAAAATGATGTGTCAGACTTCAAATTGGGTCACAGGTGCGCTAACCTTCCTCTGGTCCCCATTTAACCAGGATGTGTGTTTGCAGCTTCATTTTTGGTTTGAGACTTTTTTCCGGATTCATATTTTCTTGCGCAGACACCCAAAAGTGCCAAACAGGCTGTCTAGTCACTTCATTAGTGTGCATTTAACAGTAAAATGCACTTGCCCACAAAAACAGTTCCATTGGTATTGTGTTAAAATCTATCCCAGAACTGAAGTCTGATCACAACAACTCAGAGTGTGGCTATTTTTGCTTCCCATTATGAAAAATGTGGAGTTGCATGTTTACATTTATGTTTGCAATTAAACCGGAGTGAATCCCACTACTAATACAAATAAGCATCAAAACTTCAAGTACCTCTGCCCTCCTGCGAAGTTCCGTCTTTAGGACGCATCCCAAGCTGAAGGTCATTGCCCCGGCCACTGTGGCACTCCATGAGAGGAGCCACAGTCCTTGGGCTAACTTCACCCTTTTCTGAAAGGGGAACTTCATCTTCATCACAACCATGGCTGCTGCCTGGGAATCAGAGTCTTACCGGGGGAACAGGGGAAGGACAGCGATGGGGGGACGGTGGGGCTGTGCCTTGTCTGCAGAAAAGAGCAATTGTTAGATGAATGTTGGTTACAATTAAATGAAAATTTAATACTAACTTTAATACATAAACAATTAACCTGTAGAAACAAAGACAGGACAAAAAATTGGAGGACAATAGTAGGAAAAATCAGACAGATTTCTCTCCTTTCAGAAACCATAGAGAGTAGAATTTCAGAGCATAGAAACTGAAGTGTGGTGTAAAATTTACCTTATTTGTCTCCTCAGAAATTGCAGAAATTTTTTTTGTCCAGCCACAATGTACCATCCAGTGTGCCACACACTTGGCACACTGGATTTGGTAAACCAGGATGCGAGGAGCGTCTTACTACTAATGCCCACCTATCCTCTTAAACTGGTCTGAGAATCCAGGCCATTGTCTGCTCAGCATCCAGCACTCACAACAGAGGCACAAGGAGAGTGTGGCTAATTGAAAATGACAAGAGGGTGGATACACTGTGGCGGTGCATCTGCTATGCTTCTCTCAAGAGATAGCTTCAAAAGACAACATCATCTAGTTTGACATAAAAGTCTCAGGTCCCCCCCTTTCTGTAGAGAAAACAAATATTGGTTCGTATAAAGACAGCGAAACAAATTAAATACAAAACATTTGGTAATGTTTGCTTAAAAGCACAAGAAGGGGTTAGTAACAACTGTTTGGGTGAAAGATTAACGTATTGAATTGCTTTTTTCCATCCTCAACCTTCTACTAACTTTACTTTGTCTTGGCTTCTCTACTCAGAAGTACCTTATTTGTAAAGCTGCTTCCTTACTTTATGAACTTCTTCCTGGGGTCACAGTGCCAAGAATTAATTGTATATACAATACAATTTTTATCTCTTCAAATACATTTATTATGTCTTATTACATTGGCTACATTGTCCTTCTTAATGCATCACCCTGATACCAGAAACCCCACATTTGTTTTTGTTTTTTTTAGAAAACAAATTGAATGCAGTGATTTAATTGTGTTTTATTTCTCTTTATTATATGTTACATGGATAAAATAGACATAGGCGATAGGAAGCTGTTTGGTTTAAAGCATTTTTTCTGGTAGGTTTCTGTCTTCAGAGCTAAGTTCATACTTTACTTAAATAACTGTTTTACGAATACACATTTTATGCCTATTTCATATCTTCATTTGCGTTGCTCTCTTATGTCTGAGATTTTCTCTATGACTCATTGAAAGAAAACTACTAATAGTATTTTAAAGTATGCATAAAATAGTAATTTCAACTTACTACAATTTTTACACCCTAATTAAATAAGTCACATGCGACAGAGTTGCAGCTAACTAAGGAAAACTATCCCTTGTGTTTTTACAATAGAGGGCTTAAAGAAAAAATAAGGACATTCCTATTCACACACAAACAATCAATTCAAGACCAAAGCCAGCTGACAACATTTGATGTAGACTACAATGATGTAGACTAACCCCCCCCCCCCCCACACACACACACACACATTTTATCCCTTTTCAGATGCTTATTCCACATCCTAAACTCCAGTCGAGCAACCTTGGATAACCATCTAAAAATTAAATGCTTTTCCCTGCTGTCCACAGAATGTTTAGCCCTCTGTTTACAGCATTCTGCAAAAACATTTAGTTGCAATGCCTAACTTATACTGATGCTTTGGTAGACCTGCAACAGAAAGACAAAAACAAGGCAGCTGCAAGTTGGTCTCAGGTGTCCTTTGTGACACCACAAAGGGCCAGCTAATTGGAATTTATTTACAGACTATAGAGACACTTATGATGTCACAGCTGCGTTCGCTCCCCTTTCAATACTTTTTCTGAAATCCCTCCTTTCCACTCATGCACCTCAGTTCTGCCTTGACCGTTCCCTCCATCCGACGGATCACAAATGAAGTGGCTGAGCATCAGCTCGGCTGACTGCAAGCTGGCCATGCTGCTGTCCGCCTCTGACATCCCGTCTTCTCTCAAACTCCCAATAGCTGTATCTATACCAGTGCCTTGTCTCCAGTGATGGATGATCTCATTATCTAAATCTGTGATGACACTGTCCCCTTGGTGATGGAGGTCCATCATGGTCCCTGCATCCCGTAACTCTTCCTGTGTGTGATGCCGTGCCAGAGGGATGTCCTCCAGGCTTGCTGACCGGATCAGGATGGTAGAGCCCAGGGCTGAACCCGTGGTGATCCGGTAGACGCCCTCACCTGTCATGCCATCGGCCAGATTCTCATTGTGGATGGTGAACTGCAGATGCGGTATCTGCAGTGGACGTGGGGAGTGTGGCCTAAGGACCTCGTCACCCCCTGACTCACTGTCTTTATCTGCATCTACTTCCCGGAATCTCCATGCGTGACTTCGGTTTGAGCCTGTCAGTACAAAGCGCGGGGTCTCTTCTCCCATCTCAGACCAGTCAGATTCCTCTTCCTCTGGAACAGAACCCAAAGGCTGCTCCTGTTCGCTGGTTTTAGACTTTCCATAGCTGTCCATGAACTGAGCCGGAGGAGGTGTGATGGGTAGAATGACCTCTTTAATGACACTATCTGACTGAATACTGAGAGTTGTGTTCCGCATGGATGTTACCTAGAGTGAATACAAGGTACAAAGTCTTTATTTACCGAATGTGAAAGATGTGGCAAAAAATAATAAAAAAATAATAGTGTCAAGAATAGACAATAATGAAAGATATCTGCATTTTTAATGTATTTTGCATCTAAATACAATTACTCTGATAATAGGTTACCAATGTGTAGTTTACATTAAGGCTAAATTAAGATAATAGAAGTCCTGCAAAATCATTGTGTGTGTGTGATTCACATCTATGTTTGTCCTTACCTAATTACCAAATTGACATTAAAACACGTTCAAAGATACAGTGGATAGATAGACATGTTAAATATTGAAGGATCTCACATTGAATGATTCCACACTGTCGGTGTACTTTGCATCGGCAAGCTTCTCCGTCAAGGCAAAAATACGCTGGTTCAACCTCTCTCGTTCTAATTCCATTTTTTGTGTCTGCCAAAAAACAAGGGAGTTATTAATAAGGCATGCTAGAACTTGTATGTGACCTTTATAAAAATGTTTTTCTAGTTTCCTGTTCATCTAAGTTCAAGCACCATCGATTGAAGCCTTTGCTCTAGCAGACTGTTGGTCTGTTGTGTTGTGGAACAGCTGTCATTTAGTCTGAGAAAAGGCACAGATAGAGAACGTTTTATCAGCATTACAAAAAAAAGAAATCTAATCAAAACTCTGAAGTGTCTTTTCATAGTTAATAGACATGCAATGTTTATTATTTCAATGAAATCTTTACCTCCTAAACCTCTCTGCAAGGTTGGAGAGCTCCAAACGTGTCCTCTGAAGTTCAGCTTCCAAAACCTTTTGGCTGCTCATGAACTCCTCACCTAAACACTCCATTCTCACAGCTGTCTTCAGCAAATTCTGATGCAGTCCCATATTCTGCTCCTGCAGAGTCCTATCACAAAAAGAAAGAAAAAGAAAGTGTGACTCTGCAGACTGTGGACTGAGACTGCATTAAGAATATGCTCTGGATCTTTTGATACTTTGGAATAGAAACATACAAACATGTAATAATTTGGCCAATCGATCAATCAATCAATCTTAGTCAACTACCCTTAAGTAATTATATAGAACTTACATTATGGGACCCAGCTCATGAGCCTTTTCCTGTATTAAAAAAAAAAAGTATTGTAGATTAAAAATGTGCAACAATAAAGAAAAACAATTGAAAAACCATGGAAGGACAAATTATTTAGAATTTAAATTTGCGCGCTAGTATTGCATTGAACTAATCTATTGACCCGCAATAGCTTATTTCACAGACTGGCTACAGTGACATGTAGTTTCCCCTTAAAATCAATAGGCAGTGAAATGAATGGAACATTATTACATAACTAGTTAATCAAGCATGTATTACATAGCCAACTATTGACTTTCCAATAATTACTTTATGGACTAACTGTAATAAGGCATTCCATTGATCATTATACTACAAAGCCCAAAAGACATGGCATACTTTATGTAAGGATGAGTTTGTGAAGCTTGTTCGTTCCTCCTCCAGACTGGAAGGGCTGCTAGTATTTCTACATGGACTTTGCTTGCAAAAAACAGACTCCAGATGACCCTTTAAATGACTGTTGTGGTCTCCATCATGGTCACCATTATTTTTTCTTGAGTGAGGTTGGTCTTCATGATGATGTTGATGATGGCCTGAACTATGCTGGTCTTCGTGATGATCATGTTGCCCTGGGACATGGTGGTCTTCATGTTGATGCTGGCCAGAACTATGGTGGTCTTTGCGATGATGATGGCCTGGACTGTGATGATCTTCATGGTGGTGATGGCCTGGACTGTGATGGTCTTCGTGGTGGTGATGGCCTGGACTGTGATGGTGATCTTCATGGTGATGATGGCCTGGACCATGGTGATCTTCGTGGTGATGATGGCCTGGACCATGGTGATCTTCATGGTGATGATGGCCTGGACCATGGTGATCTTCGTGATGATGATGGCCTGGACTATGGTGATCTTCATGGTGATGATGGCCTGGACTGTGATGGTCTTCATGGTGATGATGGCCTGAACTATGGTGATCTTCATGGTGATGATGGCCTGGACTGTGATGGTCTACATGGTGATGATGGCCTGGACCATGGTGATCTTTGTGGTGATGATGGCCTGGGCTGTGATGGTCTTCATGATGATGATGGCCTGAACTATGGTGGTCTTCATGATGATGATGATGGCCTGGGCTGTGATGGTCTTCATGGTGGTGGTGATGGTGATGGCCTGAACTATAATGGTCCTTATGGTGATGTTCCTGGTGATGTGGAGGACCTTGTCCAGGATGGTTTTCATGATGATGATGATGATGATCAGAACTGCTATATTCTTCAAGGTGATGCCGATGGTCAGGACCATGGTGGTCTTCATGGTGATGGAGATGGCCTGGACTGTGGTGGTCTTCCTGGTGATGATCTTGAGCTTTACTGTCCTTGTGCTGGTGATGATGATCTGAACTATGGCCATGGTTGTCTTTATGGTGATAATCATGTCCTGTACTGTAGTGGTCTTCTAGATTATGGCCTGGGCTCTGCTGGTCTTTTTGGTGGTGATGATGGTGGCCTGACCCATGATGGTCTTCTAGGTGATGTTGCCGGCCTGGGCTGTGGTGATTTCCATGGTGGTAATGACTGTAGTGGTCCTCATGGGGATGGGGATGGGCTGAACCTTTTTGGTGAGGACAATAGCCTGGAATGTGGTGTGGATCATGGTGATGATGGCAACCTGGACTGTGATGATCTCCAAGGTGATGACAATGGCCTGGGCTGTGGTGGCCTTTATGATGGTGATGATAATCAGGACTGTGACGCCTTCCATGGTGTTGCGGATGGCCTGGACTGTGATGTTCACCGTGTTGATGATGATGATGATGACCTGGACTGCAGTGGTCTGAAGGGTGATGATGAGTTGCACTGTAATGGTCTCCATGATTGGGTCTTTGGTGTCGTCTGTCAGAGTGATGACCTGTTTCATGGTGTTCTCTGTGGTGATGATGATGGCCAGCGGTGTGATCGTTCCGTTTTTGGTGGGAGTGGGGGTGATGCCTTTTCAAAGAACTACCCTCAGAACGCCGTCTGGACTTGTGGTTCACGTGATGGGGCGAAGATGCAGAGTGGTGACCATCGGCGTGGTGTAAAGATCTCGAGTGGGAAACTTCACTCCTGCTGCTGTGGGAGTACTTGCTGGCATGGGAGTATTTGCTGGAGCTAGTTGAGTCTGCGCTGGCAGGTCGGCTCTTTTTTTCACTTCGGCTGCTTGCCTCACGGGTTCCGGCTGAGGTTTTCTGAGCATCGGTTACCCCCAGAGAGGTGAGTCTCATTGGGCTTAGCACCTGCCGTGTGATCTCATTTAAAAAAGCAGAAAATTTCATTTTTTCCTTCATTAAATTCTTGGCTGCTTCACCTTTCCGCCTCTGCTGCTCATTATCTTCCTCATTTGCATGCCATTCTTTTTCCTTCGGTCGAGAGAGAGCCTCCATTGATTTAGCTTTGCGAAAACTCCCACCATTCCCTGTGGCTTTTGTATTCCTTTTTGTGTTTTTCAGTGTGTTACTATGGAAGGATTTGCCTTTCTTTGTTTCCTCTTTGGCAGGGGGCCTGTTTGGACAACCGCTTTTATCAATCAGAGGTGTTGTATCATCGCCATCCTCAGAGTACTTGTGTTTCTTCGAAATGTCTGTGCAGGACAGTGAGTGCTTCTTTAGTGAAAACCTGCCTGTGTACTCACTGCTGGAGTCAGACAGGCTGGAGGAAGACGTGGAGGAGGAGGAAGAGAAGGAATAGGAAGAGGACGTAGAAGAGGATGATGTGGAGGAGGAGGAGGAGGAAGAGGAGGACGAAGATGAAGAAGAGGAGCCGGTCGAAGAACTCCTAGGGGTATGTGGAAGAGAGGCACGACGATGGTTATTCTTGCGATAGGAATGACGAGAGTGGCCCTGATGAGACTTGTCATTATCATGTCTGTGGTCGGTGTGATGATCACTGATAATACTGTCCTCTGCAGTTGAATGGGTGCTGTATTGAAACAGGTAAAAACATATTGGATTCCCACGTAAGACTTTTGGCAGATGACAATAATTAAAAACACTTCTTAAAGAAAGAAATTCAATAAAATTAAGTGCAAAAGTCAAAATAAACACATGCAGTGAATAAGAATCAAAACTTACTCGTGGCTATTGTCATCTGAATGATGAACGCCTTGATGGCTGTTCTGGTGTCGGTGACCTGGATTGGGGTGATGATGCTTCATTTGCTGAGATTTGGTGGGAGTAATCTTTCTGTGCTTGTTATCTTGATGGTCAAAGGATTCAGGCTTCGGACTTTTGATGGTTCGGTTATCCCGGTGAGAATGTAGAGGGTTAAAATACTTCTCCATCAACTGGTGCTGTAGCTGAAAGTTGTCCTGAGAGACTGGCAATGTGTGGACCTCTGCGAATTTCTGTTTTGTTTGTTTGAACATGACAACACAATTCAATAAGCTTTAAGTATTGTTTCATCTAATCCAAAAAAATTGCTATATTGAAAAATTGTGAATGAATAATTCAAACTCAAAAATAAAAAAAATATCAAAAAAGAATTAAAAAAGAATAATTGTAGTATAATATCTAAACATAGACATTCATGCAAGCTGATATTGCCTCAACTTAATACTTACATTCTGATGAAGGTCACAGGAATGGCCTACACGGTTCCGTCCTCTGAGTTCTTTCTCTCTGTGTGAGCACATGTGAATCTGCCAACCCGTCAATATATACTCCTGTGCTGTCCAATGACAGAGAGAGCAACGGTTATGATGCTGGAATGAATTCAGCTCGATATCTGACAGCTTTAGTTTGAGAGCATTACGCAGAAATGTCCAGAACACTGGTAAAAATCACTTAGGGTCAGTGACATTATCAAACTTAAATTTCAAACATTTTCACAAATGATTATGCTGTAACAACAAGCTTTTAGAAGGGTTTTTCAAAAGAGAGGAATTCACCAGCCCCGTGTCATAAATGTTAAAGGTACATTTGGAGATTGAGGTGTGCAGGGGAAAAAAAGAACGGTTCGGAAATTTTGGTAATCTTTTACAACAAATGAAGAAGCATGATGAAGTTGTCAGGAAGCAGTTGGCTTTTGCCTGTTATTTTAATGTTTTCACTTTTAAGGTAATGGAACGGCAAAGTTAACAAAGGTCAACAGTTTATTACGTCAGTCGGTCTTCAGTCATCCCTGCTGCTTACAGGATACATTTTAATTACCAAGTGTTAAGTTATTGATCAGAACCCTGTTATGTCACTGCAAAGGGAAAACTAATAACTCAGTCTCACACACTGATCTCCGATAGGTTGACAATCACACTTTGCAAGACAACGGGACATTCCAATTTATTGCTCGTGCCTTAAAACGCTTTTCATACAAGAGTAGATATCAGACAACAGTGAACCACAGCTTTGTGGTGTGACACAGTGCACGATCAGCCACACCTCATTTTGCAGCATGTATCCTCTTTGCCGGTGGCAGCTTTCCCCGAATCAATGCAGTATGGCTCGGACTCACCAGCAATCAATGGCACAACTGCAACATGGCGAGAGTTGGCAAACGCAATGGAAAGTTGAAAGAGGCAACACACATGCGTGCACGTGATGCAGAACTGAACATTTGTAACACAATGTTGATACCAGGACAGCATGTGACTAAGTCACATCACGTGTGTTGGTATTGTTGTATGGATATTTACACTGAAATATGTTTTAAATGTGATGGCAATTTTGACAGTTGAGGTATTAAAGACCTATGTTTTGAAACAAGCAATCATTTTGTGAAATGGGACAATTAGTTTAAGGTTTAAGGGATGTTTTGTGTCACTGCTCTTTGAATTATAGCATAAGATTAGAGAGTTTCCAAACTTTTACAGCAATTTTAAGAGCAGCTCAAAACGTTTTTTCTGTTCAAGGTAAAAGAGTCTGAAATGAAACTCTTTTGTTTCAAATCCACAGCTTTCATGCACAAGCTTGCACATAAAGGAAAATTTACCAAAAGCAACCGTATTCCAGAGTTTCTGCCCACATTTTCTTTTATTAATAAACTTTTTATTTTTCTTGCAATGTGATCACATAAACATTTGTTTCCCAGTTTCATGTAAAACAATCAAAACCTCTGAACTGAGTTCAACAACTTATTGTCCTATTAGACAGCTATGTGTCACTTTGCACAATCCTGCAGCTGCAAATAGGGTTCTTTCTGCAAAAAAAATAAAACTGCAAATTAACAGTCATTTGTGTGGAAACTATACTGCACAACAGCACTATCTACGAGTGTCACTGGTCAGTGAAGTAGCAATATGCAGATCAGTCGGCTAGTATTGACTAAAACAGAAAAAAGCTATATTTAAATGTGCAAAGTAGTTTGTAATTTTTCACATCTGAAATAAGTTACTTTGATTATTGACAAAAAGCTGACACGTGTGCAGTAGAAGATAGTGTTCAAGATTTATAAACTTAATAAAAACATTATATATTGACACACTGTTGTATTCCCATTTAATAACCTGCCCAAAAAAAAAAACCAAACAAACAAGAACAAGAAAATGAACACACAATATGTATTGCAAATCATAAAGCGATACACTCTGTTCTGTAAGTAATGCAGACCTCCATAAATGGACATGTGAGGGTTTCGTTTGAGTCTTCTTCTGGGTCCTCAGAAGAACCAACTCGGTTGGAGGAATCATTCTTTCAAGCATTTCAATGCTGATTGGACACATTCCCAATTTTCTCCCAGGAAATGATGTTTTTTCAACATCTACAGTATTTTAGATTGGACTGCAAATTAAAAGCCAAAAGAAAACCTCATTGATATATGTTAGCTGTCACAGCAAAAATAAATACTACCCCTCCCAATCACTAACTTCATTAAGCCATAAATACACAATCCTTTGTCTAAATGCATCACATTGGTTACATTTGACATTTTGCCTGTATCGCCTTAAAAAGTTCTGTTCTGACCTGATGCCATATTTTCTAGACAGGTGAAGTGTCTCTCCCGTTCCCCATTTAGGTTGGGTAAACAGCTCCCTCTATTGGGCTAAACTCGTAATTGACAGTCCGATTGTGTAACAAAGAGGAAAATAGAGGAAGCAATGCTTGCTTGCCATCAGTTTTTCCCAACGCGAATGTTGGGGTTGAGAAGAGGATCTAAGTTTGGGTCCGAGCCAGCAGAGGCCCGTCCAAGTTTGGCCATGATGATTATCAAAGTGAAGAATCCTAATACTCCCACCAGGAGAAGCATGAAAATCTGCTGCTTCCGTGAGAAAGGCGTCCGCTTTCCCCCAGTGCGATTTCTACAAGAGAAAAGAGAAAAAGTTCACCAATGAATATTTTTACGATTTTGTTCGCAAATAGAGATCCGGTATTTTTAGATCCAGATACTAACTTGAGAATTCGAGCAAACCAACTCAACGCTGGTCTTCGTCTGTATTTGTCATCATCAAAATCAATCTGAGTGACGGAACTGTGGCCACCGTCTCGAGTGTCGTAGACTTTTCTTGGCGACGATGCTGGAGAATAAAGTGATAATTACATGACAGAAAAGGTGCGTGTGCGTGTCAGAACTGATTTGAATTCAATGAAACATGGCAAATTGACAGCGCTGTCTGTTGCTGTACCTGCGTGTATTGTCATTGTGTCACTAGTCTCAGGGGTAAAGTTGACAACTGAGTGTTCCTGTGTTCCATTTTTACGAGGAGCTGCGAGATCTTGTTGTGCTGGAGGGGAAACAGAGTTTGGTGCAGGGCTGACGCTGGTGTCGTACGACTGGGAGGGATAATTGCTGCTCTGATCCTGTGCTGTTAACAGAAAACATTAAAGATCAAAAACAAATTCAGAGTTTGATCATGCATGCACTGATTTAAGAGCATTAGATCCCACCATCAAACGTTGACCAGTCTGTGTAATCTGTGACATCATTGGCTGTGGTCTCCTCGAGGACCCCAACGGGTTCCTCAATCTGTCAAAGGGAATTGAGAGTGTTTTAAAACCAAGCTGATTTTTAATTCCTGTGACATATCATCTGTTCCCTGGAATGATTTTAAAATTATGCTGCCAAGTGGGCTAATTTTCTACAGTTAGGTTCTTACCAAAGGCAATCCTAAACCTGCTCTCGCCCAGTTAACAGAGGCCAGCTGCTCTTTCAGCACATCAGCGATAGGACTGGCCAGGTTTGAAGGAGGAAACAGTGGACCCTGGCAGACGGGGCACTGGTATCCTGCTGGAGCCGTGTGGAGGGGCAGTCGTGATGCCAGGCTATTGAGACAGGACCAATGAAAGACATCTGCAGGGGAAAGGAAGGGTAAAAAACATGTCAGTCCAAGGCATGATGTATTTTTCAATGCTGTATGCACAGGAACATTCAGCTGGGTCTGTGGTCACTAGCATAGATAAGCTGTCAGAACCCTTTGTGACATCACAAGGTGCGGATTGCAAGTACACAATTTCTTTTGAAAGTGGACCAAGTAAAAGAAGTAAATGATGGATGTTTTTTATTGATTACACAAAGAGCAATATTGGTAAAGTGAATTGTGCAATAGCACTGGAACCTAAAATGTTGATAGTTGGCAGGTCTCAGTGTGTAAAAATAAAAGAAGACAGAGACTGAGTGATCTTACCGTAGCAGACCAGCCTGACAGTGTCTTGAGCGCTCAGTGGAATATTACAAAGTGTACAGTTGGGATTGTAGTCACTGTCCTGGAGCCACTGCAAATATGACTGTACAATACACTGAAAGACAATGAGAGGAAATTTGACTTTTAGTGTTGATTTACAAATCAATTTTACAAATTACCTCCACACAAACCTAAAACATTTTAGCATATACATTTTGACTGACAGAAAAGTAAAGACACAATGTACAAATGCCCCCCCCCATATCTATTCAGTTTGATTTTGATTAGTTATTTGTAGCTAGAAAACAGGGATGAAAGGTCACCACTAACTGCTGACCCCTGATCAGTAATGCAGACTGTGGTTCCAAATTGGGCATTCAGCATTAGTTAGTAAACAATTTTGGATTATTGTGCTTTGTAGGAAGAATTGAGATCAATTAAAAATTTTCAGAGAGTGAATACACTTGATCACACTGACCTTGTTGTGGTTGGAGACGAGGCAATGCTCGCACACATTAACACGATGTTCAAAGCAGAACAAATTGGTCACCTTCCTCTTGGGACACTTGCAGAGACCCATGGCCACCTGCTGTACTGACAATTCAAAAACACATTTAAAGAAATTATTAATACACGATAGCTCAAAGTCAAACCAACAATTTATGTAGAGGGGAGAAAAGAAAAAACACCAAAATGAAAATATAATCCAGAATGTGAACATCAACAAGAGATCCGGCTATTGTCAGTATAAGTAATCTACTCAAAAGAAGATCATTAAAACTGACGGTACAGTGAAAATATGGATACAATTCAAATAATCTGAGTACCCAAAATCTAATTATTACACTGCTGTTGGGAAGAACTGACAACGTAGTTTATGCAATTAATCCAAACTTTCCATTTTCAACTGCCACCTTTTTATTTAGTTTTGTTTTTCCCCACATTGCCATAATGACTAATCCAAGCAGGAAAATGGCTGAAATGTAGTACGTACCGTCATGAACAAACTGTTAAGAACTATGATTTCAGTCCTGACTCCAACGTCGCACTAATATGGTAATCGTCCAAACAAGCGATATCTATCGTAATTAACTTTTGTCAATACATCATATTGCATCGTGTATACAATACAATGCAATTGTAGCTTGTCATCATCACACACCTACTGTGTACTGTCATCTTGATATGTTGCTGGACCACTCCTAAAAACTGCACAGCCACTGACCGTCTGCCTTGGACGACAGTAAATAAATCATAACGATGCCATGAGACGCTTACTATTTGGTTGGTGAAATGATCCCCATATTGTTCGACAAAAGCAGCACATTGGATGCAACCATGCTTGGAATTATTTCATCAACGAGCTGTCCGTTAAACACAGCAAAACATGCCACATACCTGCTTCCAAAAAGCCGTGGCTCTAGCTGCCTGCTTTAAAAATGCTATCGCACACACTGGACTTTAGGTCGGTTGAAATGCTGTACTTGAGACTTTTCCCGGAAGCTCACGTCAGTTGTCATCGATTACACTTTTGCAACGCTATTTTCCGAGCTAACAATCGCTGCTACCTTCGCAAAGGCAGCGTTAGCGAGCTAGTCCAGCTAGCTGGTGGAGTCCAGGAAGTTCCAACACGAATGATGAATTGTAACAAATTACCTGTCGCGTAGACTTTATTTAAGTCTCGTCGGCTTCAGGCGGTGTTGTGCTTTCATTTAAAGGCTGTGATGAAATTCATGCAGCTGGCGTCTGCGGGAGCTGTCATTGGAAAAACTAAATCGCAACTACCTGGTTTCCTCCTTCCTTCCTCCCTTACTGTTTATGTGCCACGTCTCTTCCGCTTCTGCATCTTCTTCGTGTCGTTGTGTGAAAGTGCACAAAGAAATGATTCTGCCCCCTAGTGCCCCGTAGTACGTTCAGCATCACCAACTAGGTCGAGAATCTTCCCTCCAACACAGCTCATACTGTCCAAGGACATGACAACTGTAACAAATTATTTCAAATGCGACGCACGTAGTTATTAATTTCATCACGTACAAAGTAATTGCACTTAATCACCTTCAACACCACGGTTTGACACGCGCCGCCCCCTTATTTCTTTCTTGTGTGTATGAATCAGCGCGATGCTTGCCACTGCAGAGTAGGCTCCCCTTTGCTCGGGAACAGGTGCCAAATTGTGTTCAAGTGACTAATCACACGTTTGCATATGAATTGACATGCAAACACATCCATACTTTCTTTTCCCGTTTTGCTCCAGTTTTTGTGAATAGCTAAAATCTTGCGTTTGTTCCATGTGTATGTAGGGTTTTCTGTTGTAATTGTTTGTTTTTTGTGTTATTTTCATCTCACATTTGAGAGTCCTACATTCTATTTGCTGTTTTTGTGATGCATTTACATTTAAATGTTCATGAGGTTTTTATTTCCTTCGGTGAAGCATCCTGTCTTATCATCCTTATATTTAGCTGATAGCAAGTAAACTTTAAACTTTTTAACAAATAATATCAATACACCTTATTAAAACTGCCAAGCAAACACCACCTGCAGGGTCATCAATCATTCAATTTTCTGCTTTTGTTTTCGTGATGATCAATCAATAATGTGAGAATACATTACATATATATAGTGTGTGCAGCCTCAAAACAGGCAAATGCAAGAAAAGTGAAAATAAAAATGCATTTTGAATTGGAAGAGAGCTGCAATAAAAGTGCTACAAAGAGCCAAACTGCAATTTGTCATTGTTGTCTCGCCGTCACATTTTGTCCTCACACATAAGACATCAGCAAAAAGGCTCCTTGTTTCCCTCGACACTTTTTGTACCGAGCAGGGCTTGCATCGGATTGCAGTTAATGTGTTTAGTCAGCAGATGGTGTCCAACTGATATAAAGCATCAGCAATTACCAACAGCCCAAGTCCTCACTGGCCAATGGCAGTACAATGTCCGTGAAGATATTAACCTTTCATCAGTACAACCGATTGCAGGGCGCTAGAATCAGAAAGATAGAGTTTTGATTGGCCATTTATTGCTCAAGTCTTTTAAATAGATGAGGTAACAAATGGTTGCGTGTTGCAGCCAATCACAAGCCTGTAAATAAGGGCACTGGCATAATTTAAAGTAAAAATAGAAGGACAGATGTGGGCTGATACAGTGTTGCAGTTTTCATGCTTTTATTACTGAGATAATATGACTGCAGCCATGTGTGTCTACGTTCCATCTGATGTTCTTAATGAGTAATATTTTGAGTTTGCCTGAGAGAAAGTCTAAATTTCATTAGTGCAAACAAATGAATATAAAAGGGCAAAAAGGGGGACAGTAAATAGAAGTGACCCCTCTCATAAAAGCCATTCCTGAAGCAAATGGCTATGATACAGTGCTTAAAAGCAGCTTCGTCATGAAGTTGGGACTGAGCATTCATGACTTTTCTACATCTAGCCATGCCAAGTATTTTTTTTTTCTAATAAATGCCTGTGACATCGACATGAGCATGGCGCTGCCTGCTCATGCATAATAATGACCTTTTTTGTGTGTGTGCAGTGCGCGCGCATGCTTGTCCGTGTAAATGGCCCGTGCATTGATTTGAGAATGAGGGTACAAATTTTTTCGGCCACAGTTCACTGCACATGGGAATTGCCTGTTTTGGGAAGAGTGGAGTGCAACAAAAATGACAGAATGGAAGAGCTAAAATGAAAGACAAAGATTTGTAATGTGCATATTAGACGGTCTGAAGAGGCAAATTAACTGATGATATGAGAAGTTATTCAATGCAACATTGGGTGAAAAACCCTTGTAATGTTGCTATGTGGGAAAAATATATAATAATTAAAAATTAAACCTCCGGTCGGATTCCTTTAAATCGGCCTTGAGAAAAAACACTAAAATGAAATAAAATTGAACACGTAAAGGTCATTGAATTCATCAATGGAGGGCAGCCTCTCTTAATTAATTTTATATATATAAAAAAGCATATAAGCTCATCTTTAACCTGCTATTTCCAGCCTCCTATGAAAACATTGCAAGCCAAGCAACCTGACCTGGGTTGCAGCCAACAACCTGTCAGTGTTTTCAGTGCCTTTTGTGACACCACAAATTAGATTTTCAGAAATGTTCAAATTTGTGAAAAAGGGAGCCAGAGAGCAAAGTAAATAAAGGATGCTCTTTTCTAATGTATGGTGACTTCACTGAGAGTCTAGACACATTCTGTTAGAAAGCATTGGAGAGGTTAATTTCGCATAATGTGCGACCGTCAAGGTGACTCATGCTAAAGGCAAAAGTTGTTGCGGATTTTAAAAGCGAAAAGCAAAAAAACCAAAACAAATATTAGCGGTCGAAAAGGCTTTTGTGCAAATGAGCGTGAACTTGCGGCGTCCTCCGCGATGATCAGGGACGCGTATAAATCACTGACGGGAGGTAAGGACATGCTGGAAGGGCGTCTGTGAAGCGCTGGAGCTATCAGATGGAAGGGAAATGTAAAGACAAATGACAGAGACACTGGAGGACAAATCAGCCCTGCGGCTGATGCAGCTGGGCCTAAAGTGACCGGAGAGGTTGGCGGGGCGAGGGGGGCATTGATTGATCGAGTCTGGCAACTATTGATCAGCTATCAACCCCGTCTGTGAGGGAGAGCGTTAAGATTCAGGCGCAGCTCGTGTAATGAATGGCTTCTCCTATGTTACTGTAGGTGATTGGCCCTAAATCAGCGCAGTGCTGAAAATCCATGACTCTACAGTGGCTCTTGCTTACCGAGCTCATGACACACGACCTGCGCACCTTCAAAAGGTGGCACATTGACACCGAACTTTAATCACAGGCTGAGATTCGCAGCGTGCACTTGAGTGGAGAGTGATAGTTTGCTCACCGTGTGGGTGGATGACTCAGGGGCATCACTTGGGATGGGGGTTGATGTTTTGTTTTCGTTTTTTTTCCTCCAGACTAGAGAAAGTGATTTCCGAAATACCATGTCTGGTTGTGTTTACAGATGTAACCTTAATTATAGACCTTTCACTCTCATCATTATATTTTACTCGCATCCCTCCCAAACGCTCATTCCCTATAGTTTAAAAACCTCATTTCCTTTCAGTTCTCATCGCCAAAAATGGCGGGGACCTTAATTTTGGTTTTGCATGAGAAATTAATTAGATTTCTAAACCAATGGAGTTTTTGGCTGGTGCAATTTTCTTTTACAGTGATATATTCCTGTTTAACAAAACCCACCTACAGTAAAAAGACATTTTCTTCTTTAACTGGTTCCACACTCATTGTTAAAGCTCTCAATGTGCTTTGCAGCAAGAAAAAGTTAAATCCCAATTCAGTAACATTTTAGAACCATATTGGCATGAATATGTATATATATATATATATATATATATACATATATATATATATATATTTAATGAAAACTTAACTTACTAATTAATAAATGCCGTGTGTTCATTTGCAATGATATTTAAAGAAAGCAACCATATTGTGGCAGCATGCTTTCATAGCTGCTGTGAATATGAATTTTCTCAGGGTTTTGTGAGTTTGAGTGAATGTAACAGATGGTGTAATAAAGTGGTGGAATCAAGTGACGAGTCAGACAACAGGGAACAACGTTGAAATAAGCAGTACGCTTTATTCAATGTTACTCTTAAACACAGTCGTGTCAAAGTCAACTTGGAAAAATTTACTCAATGTCGAAGACATGCAGAGGATCCACATTACATTTATTTCACACCCACAGGGCAAGTGAGTAAAAATAAATAAAAAACTATAAATCACCTGAAAATAAAAACATACTTAATCATGTGCAACATTAAGAGGGTGAGTGCAGCGTCGTGGTGTGACTGTCATTCGTGTCAAGAGGAAGCAGGTGCAGCAGGTGCAGCAGGTTTTTGACAATTTTAATGAGGCAACTTTTACTTTCATGTTTGCAAAAAACACAAGAGGTACATTTTAGAGTTGGATGAGTTGAATGTAATTGCTACATCTGTGGCAAGGATCTTTAAAAGTGTTTTCAGAGTGACTCATTAAATTGAAAAACTTGCGGCATCCTTGTGTCTGACAGACCTCAAGATGAGATGCAACTCTCTTTCTCTCCCTCTCTGCCTCTCTCTGTCTCTCTCTCCCTCTATCTCTCTCTGGCTTCAATCATTTTAACTGCTTTTTGAGGTTCTGCATATTTGTTAAGTGCACAGACTGTTAAGGGAACGCAAGCTGAAAATTTTTTTCTTTAATATAAAGTCAATAACATCCGTATTTTTGAGACTACACAAAGTTCACCTTCACTACTTCCATCTTAAGTAGTTTGGAAAATAAAAATGTACAATGCATTTACACAGTGGAAATGTGTCTTGTTCCCGTCAACTGCAGTAGCTGAAACAATCTAGTGCCTCAGCTGGGGGTCCAACTCCCCAGCTGAATAGTGTTTACCACATTTCGGGGTGAGCTCAGGCTACTGGGTGCTTTTTTCTTTCTGATTCTGCTTTGTTTGTGCTGGTTCTGCTGTTCCCCTTTGGGCTTTTCTTTCTTTTTTTCCCCCCCCTTTTGCATTGCAAGTTGAAAATGAATCCAAATTAAATCCACGGTCATAACCACATCACCCGTTTTGGAGCGTAATTGGACTGTTACTTTATCAGGGCGGCGGCTCAGAGGCATATCCATCAGGCCTCGCTCTGTATGAAATGCGACGGACTGATTGATTAATGTGTGTCAAGTGAAGGGCAAAGAGATGCGGGCCAAAAGACAGACCACCGGGTGTGGAATGGGAGTGCGGGGGGGTCAGGTGGGTGGTGGAGGGGGAGGAGCCGAGGTGGGGGCGGGGGGTTGCAGAGCTATGGATGAAGCGAGGCCCCCTGATGGGGGAAGGCGAGTATTGAATCAGACGGAGACAAATGGAGTGCGAGAGACAGAGAGAAAGAAATTCAGACATGAGCCTGCTGACCTCAACCCTTTCCCCCCCGACCAATCAATACGGGGAAATGCTCGTGTGGGTTTGTGTTACTGTGCGCGTGCGCGCGGGCGAGCGTGCGCGTGCCTGTTTGGAGGGAGAGGTTTCTTGTCTGTGTCGCCCTCAATAAAGATCAGAAAGCACAGCGGCATTACCTCGGCCCCGCTGGCCTCCCAACCCCTGCACATGCCTCTATTTAATTTTGGTGCCTGTAATCCAATAAAAGCTTGAGAGGTCTGGAGCACTTAGACCGTCCGCGTCACACGAGCTCGCCGAGGGACGCCGGGAGACAAAACATAAAACGTCACCGCCGGACAAAAGACACGCGTTCTCAGGTTGCATTTATGAAGTGTCCGAGCGGTCCGCGTCGGCAAAACACAGATGTGTTTTCAAGATGAGCAATTAAAGGCCCGACGTCTGACATTGGAAGGCATCTCTTGGCATCTAATGGACACAAAGATTGTATGCTTTTGGTTGAATACACAAGAAATGTGTTTTCATTTGCCTGTAATAAGCCATTTCTGTTCACAAACACAGCCAGAGTGCACTTAAGAAGAAAACTGTGCCACTGTTTATCCACGGCAGTCCAGAATGTGAGTTTGATAATGTTTTTTTTGCCACAGGTATGAGAAAGATGTGAGATCAAGTAGGGCATTGGAAAAGAGGGATTAACAAAAGGCTTGTTTGAAACGGGCTTCTTTCCATAAGACACTGAATCAATCCTGCACACCAGCCTGATCTCTTACCACACACACACACACACGCACACACACACACACACACAAAGGAATTATTTCTCTGTTAAAAAAACAGAGAAATAATTCCTTTGACAGATGCCTGCTGCTGTACACTGCTCACCTCCCAGACGAGTGTGTTTACCCAGCAGAGAATTCTCCAAAGTTTCTATTACTCTGCAAAATTGTTTTATATTCCACACAGGATTCGCCCCCTGTCTGCCTTATTATGACTTCCTCCCGCTGTTTAAGTCTGAAAACATTTTCACACACATCCTCAGGCAATTAGATCGGTGCCTTGCCTCGGCTTTATTTAAATCCAGAGTGCATCATAACCAGAACAATACAATGATCAATTATCTGGACATTTTTGTGTTCCTTTTTTTTTGTATTATATAAGGAAAGCGAGCACGGCAGTTCTGCAGAGTCCTGCTCTTCCACCCTGTGGCAGAGGGAAAATACAACCAGAGAATGCGGTGTCTGGTGTTTACACAGGAGCATCAGCGGGAGACAGAAGACAGAGAGCGGTGAGGCAAGGATCAAGTGCTCTGGGGTGAAGCTGTGCAGAGGATGAAGGTACTCTCCCCCATGCCAGCACTCAGCTGTTATTGGTTCTCTGGATGGCCCGCAATCACCATTAAAATCTCAAAGGGCCTTGCTTTATGGCACAGTAAATTAAATTGACACTCCCCAATGCGGGATCCTCAGTGTGTATGAGATAAAGCTCGCGGGAAGACCCAATGATGGACCAGGAAATATTAGAAACCTTGAGGAGGGTGTCAGCGTGTGGGCACCACCCCAGCTCTGATTGATTGCTTACGGAACAGAGCATCAATAAAACACAATAAGGACGGTTGATGCTGCGGGGCATCGTCAGTTAATCTCTAATCATGGTCGTCTGTTTATTATTACAAGGCCGAACAGCTGAGGACGAAGAGCCACGCTGAGCTAACTGCTAGCACCGGGCAGATAATGCGGATGTTGAAGGTCCCATATTACACAGAATTCACTTCACCCCATCTTTTTTAGCCAGCTGTGTCTGTCTCCATCCTGCCCGTCCGTTACTTACTTACCTGCTTTGCTTGCTCCACCTCTCATTAAACATGTACTAAAACACCCAAGTTTTGTATGCTGTCCCTTTGTTATGTCACAAAGCACTGATAACTCCCTGATGCCACTCCTAAGTGATGGCAACGCCACCCAGATTTTCACTTGCCCTCTGAGGCCACCTCACTGTCGCCTTCCCAAACATGAGTAACATAAATCAGGACATCAGTTTTAGCAGTAGGATGATATATTGTTGTAATCTTGCAGGAGGCTGAAAACAGCGGGCTAAATATGCCACACAGCTGTCTTTTGTGGGGTTACTAATCATGTGAGATTGTTAAAATCCATGGGATGTTGGGTCTTTAAAGTACGACAAAGCTCAGAGTTTTGACTTTGCTCAACCAAAGTGAGAGGAAGCCTGAAAAATTAGAATTCAGTTTGTTTTTTTACTTTTTCCAGAAAGGTATCAACTGCCAACTTTATGCAACCTTTAAAAGGCACCTACACTGTTTGTATTTACCTCATATGTAGTCCAGTCATACATATTAAGAAGTGTTCCGCCTGTGATGGTGATGCTCAAGTTTGGTTGCTTGGAAACAGGCATCATGGAGGCGAAACGTGCGCTGGCTCACTCTGGGTCCTCCAACCTATACCTTTTGACAAAGCAGACTTACCATGATTAGAATAACAAACGGGTGACAAATTGGCACTAAGAATTTGGTCTGACTTCTTTTTTTGCGTGTATAAGCACAATGCTTTGGTTACCTTGCACAAATAGTTGGAAAACTGCTTTTTTTTTCTTACCGCCTTCTTAAGCTCCTAAATAACTCAGTTGCCTTGGGGATCCCAAGGCCTTTACTAAGTCACTGTTGTTACTTGCAATGGTTCACAAAGTGACAAATTCTCTGTTTGATTTATTCATTATATTTATTTTTTGTAATCCATCACAGGATCCAACACAGTGTAGAACAAAGAAGCAATAGATAAGAAATACATTTTTGTGGTGCAGCTAAATAATAGACTTGATCTTGTGCTCTCTACAAATGACACGACTCGTGGCCAGACTCCACAGTCCTAACCTCCTTCCACATCTGCTTTGCTCTATTTTTCATGCCTTTGTGAAAAGATCTTATTACATCTCTATTGCAATGAGACTCTTGGTTTTATTCATGCAGGAATACTTTTGAAACTGAAGAAAATAATCACCTGAAATTAGATAAGATATGATCGAAAAATGTTGTTTATCCCATTTGTAGCCTAGTATAACATTGTATTACATCATACACGTCACAATGGGCAATCTTTCTAAAGAAAACCTTTTTTCCCTTGAAAGCAAATGTTGCCAAAAAGAGACCCCATGCAGGCCTCCTTACCTCAGCAAGGGACTGGCAGCAGCTACATCCTGCTACCAGACAAACGTCCTGGATTCTGGGAGTCCGCAGAACAAGTTGTTTTGTTGGAGTTGATGGACCTGTTGGAAGATCGACACAAGCGGGGGCTGATTAAAGACCTGACACACCAGATGGTTCCAAGAATATCAGTGAGAATGTGTCCATCAGTGGATGTACTGTGTTCACACCTTTCTAACTGGCCTCCAATGTCACACCTGCTGCTGTCTCCTGTTTGCAGAGAGCTGCTGCCACCGATTGTTCTGCCCTGTTGCCGATGGTATTTTTTTCATTCTTTTTGTGATTTGTAAAATATTCTGGGCATTTTACTTATTTACTAGTGTCACCATAAAGTGCTTTCTATCAGAAAAAAATTAATTCACATTTGAGAATTTACACGTTTAAAATAAAGGTACTGGTGCTTTGTCAATTTATGAGAGTGGATAGTCAAAATTACAATTGTAATTTACGGGAGCCATCGCTGAAAAAAAAATATGGGATGCCTTGGCTCAAAAAAGTTTTAGAATCGCTGGTTTAAAGGTGCAGTTAGGCAGAACTGCTAGAACAAAAGCAAAGGATTTTACTAAAGAGGGTAGTGTTTGTTTATTTCTCCCTTGCTATTCATCTGATGAATGTGGGGAAGCAGGAATATGCATGCGCCTTCTCTCTTCTGCAAAACCCCTCATTTGTCCAGCAGCTGTGCGAGGGTAAGTGAGCCATCTGTGGTGCGGTAGCTCTGCTAGGCCCAGGCTAACTGAGCTTAAACTGTACCTGACCTTCAATGTCGTAGCAAAAGAGTGACATGGCCAAACACACCTGCTGTGCCAAAACCTCTTTCAGTGTGCTAACATCTACACCCACTGTGCCACACATGAAAGATAAATACAAGGCATCAACCTAAGTTGTGCCATACAGTTAATTACAATCATTTTCGCCATGTAATGCCTATGTTCAGTCAAAGTGAAGGGAAATGAACCATTAAAGTGACGTGTCATTACCACCTACCTGTGATGTGTTTGATCAAAGCGCCTGTGTCGACAATATCGCGGCGCCGCTCGAGTCTCGTATGACTAAACACTTCGCCCGTAGCTGTCGCACTGAGAAAATAACTCTTGAGATTAAGATGACTAGTCAGTGTGAATTTGTCATAACAATATCTGTGACTCGTAGCCCGGTAACAGTTTATCCGCTGAAGATAAAGCTGTAAGACACACGAGGGCTCCTGAGACAGGGCAGATTTGGATTACTGTGAGCAGCACGTTTTCCAAAAAGTAGGTCAGTGGTCTCAAGTTGTTAGAACTTTGCAAACAAATGACAGTGAGGAACTTTAGCTCGCTGAAAGTGGTGCCCTACATGCGGCGGGGTCCGTGTCAGCGCCGAGAGAGTCTGCATCCTCTGGAATTAGATGTGACAGCGGTACAACACGGCTTCATTAGGGCTAACTTTGCATTACCTGCATCCAACAGCTCTGGCGGGAGGTGCATCCTTGAAGCGCCCTGCTCAGGTTTTGTGTTGGGCAGATTAAGTGCAGAGCGTTCTATCGGCAAAAAGGCAGGTGAAGGTAAAGTTGTTGTTTTTTTTGTTAAGAGTGCTTGTGTCTATTACACCCCCATTCACACCTGCCATTAAAATGCGATCTGCATAAGCTATCCAGATAAGGAAAGATCCAATCTTGCATGTGTGTTTACACAGAGAATTTCTAATGCGTTCTCGCCGTTCGCACTGCGATAGGATCTCTGCAGCGATGCCGCACGCAATCGATCACCTTTTGCAACTGTGCTGGAGTGGCGGCTGCAGCTGAGCCGTGCCTTGTTAACATGGCAGGTGAGAGGCATGCGGACATGTAAGGCCTATTTATTATATTTTCTTTGAGGAATGTGTCATCTGAAGTATTCAGCCCAGCATGAAAAGATAGCATGGTGGCCAGCGATCACTGTGAGATGATGCCGGTCCTTCTTAGGTTTATTGTTGGCCTGTAAAACTGTGTTGAAGGTGCATTTCACCACCTACAGCCTTTGCTTTCATGTTGTATGGATTGTGTTCACACTTTCCTCAGAAACAAACACAATGCAAGCCAGACAATGTCTGAATATGATCTACAAGACACAGTCCTGTTCTTTCCTGAAGATGCTTCTAATGTGCTTTGTCTTGCACTAACAGGTATTCTACATTATCTGAAGAGCTCATACAGATAAAAATCACAGTTTAATACAGGCTGTAAATGGGGTCATAATGAAACAAAGCTTTCAACAAAGAGGCAGGTGCGGGTAAGCAGGTTTTCTAATGGTGCTCGAGTCAATCACGTGGTACTAAATTGATTTTTTTTAATTGTGCCAGCAATTTGGCTTGTAGTAGTAGTATGGGGGATAAGAGGCCAGTTGTGAAACAGTGAACTTGGTTTCTAAAAATCCAAGCGTAGTAGGAACATTTTGCTTTGTTACTTAAACATCATGTTACATATTCATTTTGTTTGGCCCCATGCTTGGAGATTATTAAACAAGCTGCCAAGCCAGTACTTTAACATGTAACTTGCTGTACTGAGCACGTTGTGATTCTGTAGCACTTTGTGTCTTGCTGTCTGTTTGCTTACTCACCCATGCTGCCTCTTTCAGATCTACAGTAAGCATTTACTCGCACCTGGGGCCGCTCTGCTACAAGGCCTTGGAGATTTAAAGCGAGGTATCCGCAGCATCAGTGCTGCTGTGTGCTTTACTCTGGTACTTAGAATGCTAACATGCTTCTTTTTTTTGAAGACGCCCACATTTTTCTGCTCAGCTATTAATCTCATGCACGGGAAGAGCAGTTTTATTTTATTCATACATCTGTTCTCTTTTGTCAAACCCTGGCAAAAAACAAACAAACAAAAAAAAACATCATTGACTTCTGATGATGTTACAGAGGATAAAGGAAAGAAACTATGTATGAAAAATCTCCTATTTGAATCTCTTGCCAGTAGGTCAGGATTCAAGAGTCTGGGTTGACTGAATAAAAGGAACAGACACCTTCACTTCACTATCCTTCTCAAATAGTGTGTGGCACCAGCCAACTTGGGCAAATATTGGTTCAGCCTTTCCTCGGTGGTCTCGTCTGGAGTTGAAAAGTGGCTGCCATGGCAGGAGCAACAACACACAGTGTTCTTAGGCTTTTTTGAAGGCTGTCCATAGGTTTCTTAGCCAAAACATACAAACAAAAACAGATCATGAAAGTGTGTTTCAACAAAGCTGAAGTTGCGCAAATAATGACAGCCACAGTCCGAACAGGCTTGTCCATTAGATTATAAATATCAGGTTCAATTATTAACTGGCTACTTTAGCAACAGCGACATTTACATCCAGTCATACATGATATTCTAAATTTTATATGATATGAGTTAATATAGCAAATTATTACTCTGACTAAATACAGTGATAAGACAGTGAGTGTGACCCCCACTGGCGAGGAGGTATAAATGTTGCTCATACCACCTTCAGTATCAACACAAAAAAACATGTCAAAGCGTGATCAAGCATACTACAGGTTAGATGCGGATCTTAATGCTCGCCTTCATCACTCTGTCATCACCAGTTTCACGATTGAGGTGCCTTTTGATTTATTTATGTATTTAGTCATGCAAAATTCTTGCCAGATGGTAATTTTTATCCACTGGTCGCTGAAAGTGAAAAGCAAAAGTGAAATAATTGCAAAACATCTGAGGTGGACATGGGTGTCAGTGACAGACCAGCAAGCTGCACACCAGCTGTGTTTTCAATGCTACACTGTGAATAATTCCAAAAGAAAAACACTATTAAAAATGTTGGAGCAACATCAATTGCCTTTCCTTTTAGCCCGTGACTCACATTTAATCAGCTAGTGATGAAACATCCTGTGCAGAAAATATTTATTTTTCCCTTCAGTGGACCACAAAGGCAAAGTCTGATCGTTCAGAGGCAGTCAAAAGAAACAGAAAAAGAAGAAAAAAACAACCCACAGGATGAAATAAGGGAAAGGATGAAGACAACTTGGTATCAAGTCAGAATAAAAGCTATAACTTGTCAGTGCTCCTGGAAATGGTTTCCTGACAGGAAGTGGAGTTACAGTGACATGCTGTTTGGGAGAGGGAAGTCATGATGACAGTGTTGCTTGCTGGGTTTCCTGGGAACACAATCCAGCATCGGCTGCATCTGTGCTGCTCTTTCTCTTGAACATCATTGGCACACACACACACACACACGCACACACTCACACACACACACACACACACACACACACACACACACACACACACACACACGCACACACACACACACTCACTGCCTGTCCTCAAAGAGTGGCCGTGTTCAGCCAGCATGTACATAAGCTCCCCTCCTAATGGTATTAGTTTTATTGAGTGACTTCTGCAGATGGTATTTATTATCTGGGCCATTTCAGAACAACCAAATCAGTAATATTTCCCTGATCTAATTGTAAAACATCTAGTCTAAAGTGCTTTACACAATGTAATTTTAAGCCAGGCTGGAGCACCACCACAGCAATTTCAACCACATCATCTTGATTACCACCACTTCACAATAAATAGCCCACTTCATACAGACATCAGGCTACCTGCAGCGTGTGCGGCAATACAACCCTTTTTTTTTTTTTTCGGAGCCCTCTCTCTTCTTGGACTCCTTGCAAGTGTGCGCATGCACTCACTCAGGCACACACACACACCCAGGTTGCTAGTATTTCTTCTCATCAAAAGAAAACAGCGTGAGAGCAGCTCATCATACATAATGCAGATTGTTTCTGACGTCCTGGAGCAGACAAGGGTAACAGGAGACGTTCTTACTGTAGGGTCTTTGAGCCGGAACAAAACGCCCACGGGCAAGAAATCCTGAAAATGCTCAAGTACCATTTGGAGGAAGACACGGGCTAAAAATGGGAAGAGTGCATACTGTTATACGTTCGGGACCGGATACATAAATATTTTTAGTTCCAGTCCAATTGGGAGCAGTGTGGTTGCGGGCACGGTTGAAGTCGGGGCAGTTTTGAGAGTAACACAGAGCTGCTGTTGTTATTTTCTTTTGGGTTTTTTTCTCCCTCAATGTGCAGCACTGAGGTGCACTTCAGGCCACAGTCACTCTAGCAAGCTCCAGCTAACAAGCTCATCCATATGTCTCTTGGGGATGGGGATTATGACCGGCTTCTGAGTTTGGTCTTTGTTTGTGGTCAGTGTCAAAAAAATCAAAACAAAACAAAAATTGGCAGAGCGGCAGAGGAACATGTCAGCGCAATCATCGTGACGGCACAGCGACGTGACGGGCTGTAATTCCCAGATTCCTGTTGGTGCAGCTGGCACCGAATGATCTCTACATTTTCCTTTTGATATTTCTCTGATGTAGCCCTTTTTCCTCTTTAATCATGCCGAAAGGTTTCACATTTTTGGGCCAGAATGTATGATCGCGGATGAAGCAGCGCTGGAGAAAAAAAAATTATGTCATTTTTTCTGGTGGGTTTTACCTCATTCATTTGATTAGGGTTGCTCAGTGAGACATCTCAATGAAACTCACATTCTTCAGTTATCGTGCTGCCCACCGTGCATTGAGCTGCCAATAATAGATGTCCCTCTTTTTTTTTTAATTCATTGAATTCTCCCCATCTGATTTATGATATCGTAAAAGTTTTGGGTGGTCGCGCTGTCGATGTATCATTTTTACTTATTACACTGAAACCTGAGAAGACATTATTTTATGACATCAAAGTGATTCAATGGCAAGCGCAGCTTTGGCTTCATTTTACTTTACTAATTTTTTCAGACCCACCCTCCTACGCGCTGCACAGAGAGATTTACAGCGGACCCTTCTAAATTGTATGGGAGCGATGCGGGACTAAGTTACCGGTCAACCTTCAGGCCATATAATTTAAGTAATGATCCTGTTGACCATGAAAGCAGGGCAGTTTCTTAACCTCTGTGAGCACAAAAGACGTCCGGGAGGATTTACAGAGGCCAAAATCCATCCAAAGCATATGTAGTGATGGCGGTGGAGCCACTGCTAGTGAACACATGCCCACAAGAGATCACTCTATGAACAAAAACTTTTAGCATTTCTGATAGAAGGGTTTGGAAGATGCTTTTCAAAAGCCTCTTTATTTGACAACCATATAAGTCTTTTTTTTTTTTTTTTAATCTATGACCTTAATGTCACATTTATTTGCAGTAGCAGTCTGCTGTCAAAAGAAGAAGGAAAAAAAGATGGTTTTGTTTTTTCTAGATTGATGAGTACATTGGCCTGACTCAAACCTGATCTGTTGTATTTGGATATGTGATTTAGTTGTCAATCCCTTTCAATTAAAAATACATAATAGCAGTAGTTGTTGAGAATTTCAGCTACTTTACCAAACTATAAAGAGTAAGTAGATGTTCCTTTTCAGACGACTTACACAAATGTTTGTTCACGTGCAGTGGCACATACTGTACATGTGCACCATATATCTGCACATGTATTTGGCACAATTCTCTTGAATACATAGAATAGAACTTTTTACCTCATTTCATAACACTTGGTTATAACATATTTGTGCAGCGTTGGCAACATTTGATATACTTGACTTTTTTTTTTTTATTATCCTAGCCTCAGTACTCTGGGTGTTCTCAAAGAAAGGGTAACATTTTTTACCTTGTTGCAGGAATTTAGACGTGCGCTGTGTGTCCTCGGAAACGTGAGGGTATTGACAGGCGAGGTCACAGGTGCAGCAGGGATCATGTTTGTGTCATTTCACTCTCCGTCGACACGACGCGATCAAAACTGACATAGACTTGAAATATTGAGACAGACAGGGCAGTTAATAAACAACCCCCCCAAAACATTTGCTCTCAACTCAGTCTCGAGTTTCAGTACTGAAAGGCCGAAATCTCAGTCTCTCCTTCACTTGAAACCTTTTGATGAAGTTGTTTATTTGGAGCCGAGGTTATTCAGCCTTGGAGTCTCAGGCTTTGCGCGTCCAACATGCAGTCATGAAGGGCAGCTGCCTGTTGACTTCCATGCTGCATCTCAGCAAGTTGCAAGTGCCTGGCCTCAGGCTGGTGTTGGCCTCATTGTATCCCAGCACTACTCAGGACCTTCATCAAATGGAAATTATATGTAGGCCTGATATTTGCTCAGTTTCTTGAAATAGAAAATGTATCCCTCTGTTTCCTTAAGAGCAGTGAGACAGCAACACAATCCTCGGGCATGAGATGAAATAAGAGGTTACAGTAATAACAAGATTATAAAATTTTTTATTGATCCCCTCTGAAGATGAGTTCATAAAGCAAATTCCACACATATCTCAGATTCACAGAAGTTTCTTTTTCTTTTCTTTTAAAACGCAAGGTTATGGCACGGTAACTCTATAATTTCACCAGAAAAAATATTCATGTGGCTGTGGCCATGATTTTATTTGTACAAATGATGTATGTGACTCGAATAAACCCACTGTAAGGTAGTAACTAGACTACATCAACATTCCCCCAAAACAGAGTTTGCCAGGTCAGAATGCTGTTCGCTTAAGCCAGTGATTTTGGGTGCAAGGAACAAAAGAAAGAAAAAATACATTCCACTGACATTATCCGACACCACTGTGTGTAATTCTAGCGGACAGAAGAGTCAAGGAAGCACAATTGGTTTCCCCTTCAGAAGCGAACAGTGGTAAACAACCGATGAAAAATATTGAACCCAAAGGGGTGAAGCGGAGTATGACGAACAGATTTATGCATGGCTGAACTCCACCGCACCGCAGTCATCAATTCTTCAGTCTTCATCAAGTCTTACCCAGGCCCCCAAGATGTTTTTGTACCCACCGTCTCACCGCACCTGTCGTTACATTTATCCCAGTTCCCTGCTAAGTGCTAACACATTTACATTTTTAGTGCTGCTCAGTAATAAAAGAGGTGGAATGAGCGGAGACCTTTTGACATTGCTAAAACAAACAGCAATGAAATCACTTTACTGAGGAGCCCACCCCAACCCGCAAGTTTTCTCGCCAGTCCGTCCTTGCAGCCGTAGCTGGGCTGCTGCTCCACAGTGCAGGTCAACAGTGTTACGGTTTGAGTCCTCTCAGTCTCACTCACAGTTCTTGCCCTTATTTCAAGGTTCACTTAATTAGAGTCCGCCTCACACATGAGGATCCGCATTAGTATTTTGACCAGTCTGGATTCTCGGTGAATGCTGTCAGAGCCTTCATTTTGCAGCCAGCAGTCAGCAATGGAGTTCACAGGGTCGGAGAGTCAAAAATGAAAGAAGACTGAATGAGGTTATTTTCTCTACCTGTCCTAGAAAGTCCTGCTAGTCCTTTTGACGGGGTCTAATTTTCAAACTGTGTATTAAGAAAAACACTTTGCTCATTTTGAGAAAATGTGAACCTGGAGACAGCTATCAGGATATTTTCTTCACCTCTATTATTCTATTGTTAACATAAAAGAAATGCTTTATCAAAGCCAAGTATCAACAGTAATGACAAGCATCGGGGTGAAAATATTCTTTAAAAAATATTTAAACAGAGACCAAATAATAATAATAAAAAACAGCACACAAGAAAGAAAGAAATGAGTCAAGAAAGCAAGCTCTGCAGGATTTGATTACTAAACAAATCACTCATAAAAATAGCAAAGCCTTTCTCAAACACAGCCCAGTCTGTATCTAAACAAATTATCTACACAACACAAGTGTCGCATCTCTTGACGCAGCACTACAATACTGATTTCAGGTGAATGGACTTGAGAGGTATAACCAAGGCTGACCGACTCTGATAAGAGCTTCAACCTGCCAACAACTGAATTAAGTAATACAAGCCTACTTTAAGACATGTGGTTATTGGGTTGTTTGAAATAGAACAATTCACAGCTTTACAAAAGCCCTTTCCTTGGATAGCTGGTAGGGCACATCAATATAGTTGAGGCATCTGAGACAATGAATCGATTAGACTACATATTATGTATGAATGGAAAGCAGGAAATAGTACCAGAAAAGTCAGTGTGTCTTTGTGAATTTCATTTTTCAGTTGACTGCTGTGCCTCCTGTGTGTGCACTCGGAACACTACCTGCGCTGAGTCTGACCTTTTCTCCATGTATACATTCTTTGCTTACATGACACAGGGAAAGAGCAGAAAAGAAAAAGTATACGGGCCGTTACTAAGATGGTGGAGAAACAGTCAGCTGTGCATTTACACCTTGAGCACAGGCTGCTGATTGGACTGTTCCCACAGGGCCTCATTTATACTTAATCACATACAGTCCTTTCAGTGCAGTGAATAGCAAGTAATTTGGAATGGGAGACCAGAAGAAGAAGGCACAGAGGGGTGCTTCAGAAGTGTCCATGCGAAGGGAAATTGTGCATCTATACAGTTTACCAATAACACTGTGAACAGGATCTGGTAAATACATCATGTGTAACAGTAGTCAATGTCTGGGATTCCTCCGTCTCTATAGCCACGGTTGGTGCTATGTCCAGCATTCGAAACATGATTGGCACCTTTGTAGAGACCGGTGCCATTGGATGGAAATATGGTATGAATGATGTAATCCTCTCGCAATGGTTTAGGCTGCATTGGTTGACATGCTGCCATTGGTGTCATCTGAAACCCTGGACCACGGATCTCCAAGATGGTGTTGTCCTTCTTGGTGCCTGATTCAATGTAATCGTCATAGTTTTTGCTCTTTCGAGCGGTGTTGCGAGTGTAGTGGTCTCGGGGACACAAATGCCCAGTTTTATGCCCGTACCAGCAGAATACACCAAAAATCAGAGCCAAAGACACAATAGCAGTGGCCCCACCAATTATTCCTGCCAAGGGGAGCACAGTTATGTGCTGCGAGTCTGCATTCTCTTCCTCCTCAAGTGGGCTAAGGTCCGAGGTTTCAGCTTTTGCACATACCAGGGACTCGTCTGAGTCAACATCTCCAGAAACTGGCCCTTTCCCTTCTGAGCTAGGAGGGAGAGGCACCATGCAAATAATGTAACCGGAGCGTGGTTGCAGCGCGGTGAGCAGGTATTCTCGGCGGTCACCCCGAACAAGAGTCTCTGTGATTGACCCCATGGCTTTGCCGTTACCTAGACGGAGCCAGCTCAGCCGGAATGAGGAGCTTGGCTGAGCCACACTCCAAGTTACACGGATGCTGCTGTGAGAAAGGGGCTTCACATTAAGAGCTAGGCTCTTTCCCACACCACTGCTACTGAGAGTGTAGTCTAAGGCGGAATCAGGAAGCCCCAGACCAAGTCGCCTTGAGCGAAGGGTAAAGAGAGAACCTTGTGGGGGAGTCTGTGTAGTCGAGCTGTCAAATGCTCCTCCACCTATTCTGTCTTTAGTCCCAGCTGTCCTCACCACTTCACACTCTTCCATCTCGCTGTTGAGGTCTATCAATGGCATGTCCCTTACTTTGTCAGGACTGTGACATGTGAGGCCTCGGACTGTAATGGTGTTACCACGGGCGTGTAGCCAGTCATACAACCAGCGCAAATTACAGCCACAGTGCCATGAATTACCCCGCACGAGCAGTTGACCAAGACTGTCCAAGTCTTTGAACAGTCCTCTTGGCAGTGTGGTCAGGTTGTTTCCTGACAGGTCCAGCCTCTGAAGTCTGCGCATGCCATCCAAAGAACCACGAGGCATATGAGTCAGGGCATTTTCCTGTAAAGACAGTCGCTGCAAATGGGCACTAGGCAGGTTGACAGGAGGGGTCTGGAGGGAGTTCCGAACTAAGGACAACTCTGTCAAGTTGGAGAGGCGGGAGAACGTGTCGTCGGCGATGCGCTGGTTTGCCAGAAGGTTTCCATCCAGTACAAGACACCTAAGTGAGGCCAGGCCTCGGAAGGCATGGGTTGGGATAGTGGAGATGCGGTTGTCATCCAAGCGCAGTTCTTCAAGAGAGGCAGGCAGTCCTGAAGGGATACTAGACAAGTGGTTGCGTGAGAGGAAAAGCAAGCGCAACCGTGGGTTGTCCGCAAAGGCCTGGTCCTCAATGCTGACAGTGGAAATGGAGTTGTCGTCCAGGTGGAGCTTCTCTAGCAGGGGCATCCTAGCAAGTGCACTGCGAGGGATAGTGCGAATGTTGTTGTCCTGCAAATGCAGTTCACGAACAGACGGAGGCAAGTGAAGGGGGAATTCATCCAGTTCATTATCATAGAGGTAGACGACGCGGACAGCAAGATGGTGCTCCAAGGAGGTGGGTAAGCCGGGGTTGTTTATGTGGTTGTTCTGAAGGTAGAGAACGGATGCTGAAGGAGGCAGTGACGGGATGGAGCTCAGGCCACGGTCATTACAGTATATAAAGTCCTCATCACACCTGCATACAGATGGGCAAATCATGTCCCTGTCTCCGATGTATCCTTGTATAGAGGCTGAGGCAAGGTGGGACAAGCCAGCTTGTAGTGTCAACCAAACAATAAACAGAGGGAGCAGAGCCTGCAGTCCGACCACACCCCTGGGATCCATTTTGTCAAAGATGAGCGCTGTCTTTTTTTTCCCCTCTCTGACGTTAATCCTCAAATCAGCACGCCGAGTTGGAATCCTGTGACCACCACCCTAGAATAGAAAGACAAATTGCTGTCAGTTGGGGAGGCACAAATTAATTAGTGAATAGTCACAGGTAACAAGAAAGCACCGTTCATTTTAGTGGATTTCTAAGAGCACATCTTTAGTCCATAAGCATGCTTTCAAAGAGTTAATCAGTGAACTCAGGGAGACGTGCACATGCAGATGGCTCTTTTAGCATCTCCATCACAGTTTTACACTGGTATGGCTTCAAAGACAAAAACAGAAAGAGGCCTATGAGGCCAGTAACCACCATGTTGAATTTACAATTTTAATCTGAGATTACAAGGCAGCAGCAACAGGGCTAAACTGCAGAGTCACAACTGCAGCAGTCATTCACTGAGCAAACAAACCATGGCTCTTTCATAAAGTCCAGAAAAGACAAATCGTGTAGATTGAAGCCTTATGGACAAATATAAATACTTGAAAGATTCAAACAAGCAGCAAAAACAGTTCAGAAACAGTCATTTATGTTTAGTGATTGAACCAAAATAACTTAGCAAATGGAGAAAAAAAAATAAACTCTTTCTTTTTGACACAAGGAAACAAAGTGACTGTAAAATAGTGGGAGAAAGATATAATCTATAGCAGAAAGCAGATTAGACAGGAGGAAATTAAATATTTGCAGTGACTGTCATTGTACATGACCTATACTCAAAATGACTGGCACCCCAAGTTGTTGATGTTGGTGATTAAGCGAGATGTTTCATAGCAGTAAGTGTATTATTGACAAGCAAGATTTGGAAACTGTAAAATTGCAAGACAGTGACAACTTGAGCCTATCACTGTCTTCAATAACCAGAGCCATTAGTCAAACCTTTAAGGCCCACACAGCAGCAAACACAGTCGGGCTGTACTATTGATTTTCTCACAAATCCAAAGTGATCTGCCAGAGCCAGTCGGCTCTCATGCAGATTACAAGACTCCCAGGAGTGTTACTAAGACAGCAAGATAATTAACCAAATAAATGACAACTCTTTGGGGAGTTGAGTGTACTTGTGAGCTTGATAAGGGTGCGTTTGTTCATTTCCAAAATGAAGATTCCATCGACAAACTTTGTTGACATTTCACTCATCCTCAAGCACACTCAATTACCATTAAAACAAAACAAAACAAAACAAAACAACAGCAGATTCCAGCAGTCGCCCAGCTGCTGTGGGCCGTGGGATATTTGATGTCTATGACCATTGTTTCTCTATTTGAGCACTTTGGGGAAAAAAATGGAGGGATTTGAGACCACTTTTTCCCACTTATTTAGTAAGAAGTATTGCTACAAACATGCTAGTCATTAAACTTTAATAGAGTTTTCAGAACTACTTAATGGGTGGGAAAAACAGGAAACAGATTCCTGCTGCACCTGAGTACCGGTCAAACACTTCCAAGAATCATGTCGCACACATGTAAAGCGTTGTGTCAAGCTTTTCATTTTTTTTCTTTTTCTTTTTTTTTTAAAGGAACTAAAAAAAAGTCTGTATTTTTGGTATTGGGTGTTAGGCTCAGGTCTACGTCTGGTATTTTTTGCAAAATGCAGTGAGAGTGTTGACTAAGAAGCCCTCAATACATCTTATTAGCAAGTGTTCCATTTCTCACATAGAGCTCACAGATGTGCATGCATCAAACAACACAATCAATCAGTGCTGACCTTAATTAAGAGTGGCTGGATGCGATTTAAGAGAGCCGGTGTTGTCCGCCCTTATTCCAAGATGTTTAACAAATGGAGGAATAAACAGTTTTTAAAGATTTTTTTGCCTAGAAAAAAAATAGTTTTCAAAGGATTCTACCCATTTTATATTCCAGCAATAAAATGGGTAGTTTGTTTATTCTATTTACAAATTTGACTAGACAGATTGTTACTGCAATGAATATTTCTATACGCTCTCTTCTCCAGCATATTGTACCGTAATTGTTTCTTCACTCAACCTGAGACTTGGGAATAATACAGATGCGTCTATAAAAACAATTTTGCTTAGAGGTTTCAGAACAAACAAAGTAGTCATTTGCCACCGTGTTATTTTTTTCCCCATTTTAAGTTTTCAGAGCCAAGTCTGTCAGCATTTAAACACGTCACCCAGTACTCACTAATCATCAAAAGCCATCTCCGCGTCTATTTCATACCTCTCACCGCTCAATGCCCCGAAGTGGTGTCACAACACTTCAAGTGGGGCATCCAGGGAGTAAAATTGTCTTTGAAATTCTTAAAAGGCAATATTGTTTATGCACTTTGAACCGCCTGGTACAAAAAGGAAGGAGGCTGAGGCAGTGTGGTGTAAAGGCGTGCATTTGCCCTCGCGTGAGGCTGAGTGGTGCTGAGGAATGGACGACTTTTGAATCCCAGGAGCATCAGCGGCGACTCTGAACACTGGTGTATTTGGGTCAGCTCTGAAAAAAACCAAAACAAAACAAAAAAAACAAGATAGATTCGGTGTGAGATTGAAGTGGTGATCGGAGTCTGAGGGATTAATGGAGCATATTGAGCTGTGATTCTGCGGATTAAGCAGGTTTCTGGGAAGAATAGCAGACAGTCATTTCAGGGCATTCTCTTTTTTTTTTTTTTGTGTGTGTGTGTGTGTCCTCGTGGTTGCTCATTTTTCTATTTATGAAAGGAAATACAAAGAGCGTGCCCTTTGTGAACATTTGCCGCTATGTGTTTGCCTACCCATGCACGATAGCGCCGCAAACATTAACCCATATGGAGACAATCTGTGCGGTTGCAGTCTACATTTCAGTGATCTGTCACAGTGAGTAAAGCAGAGACGCAGGGTAATGTGTTAGCCAGACAGGCCGCCGCCTCAGGCAGAGTACAGTATACACAACAACCCCCCAATCTAATACCGGAGACCAAGACTGGATCGATTTACATGCAGACAAAAAAAAAAAAGGGGGGAGAGAGTGACAGAAAGCAGCTCTGAGCAAGACCTTTCAATCCCCTCCCCCCACTAAGACGGCCACAGAGGAATCGGACCTGGATTTCGGATGACCAAAGGGGGTGAGGCAGGGGTTGCAGTAGTTCGTAGCTTATCTTGTGACATGTCCATGGGATTTTATATTGACAGGCAGATAATATGGGATCGAGGGAGAGATGACGCAAAGCAGGTTGGTTGCGGCGATGACAGGAATAAAATGGGCTATCTGAGATACAGCAAAATAATGAAAGGGTCCAGGAAAGCATGGCTTATTCCACGTGATTAATCGCAGAGGTTGCAGGGTTTTGCTTGTGCGTGCACATAGCGCCTCTTGCAATATACCAGCTAAGAGACCTTGCCTTTGCTGTAATGTGCCATAATCTTTGGGCCATTAAATCACAAAGAGAAAGAGAGAGAGAGGGAGAGAGAGAGAGAGAGAGAGATTTTATAATACACAAGGAGAAAAAGTTGTAATCCAAACATGGATCTGTAGCATTAAAAAATAAATAAATAAGTGGGGAAAAAGTAGAACATTTCCTCCTAACACACATTTGAATGACAATCCACTTAATGGCCTGAACGGATGCTAATGTCAACATTTATATTCATAATTCACTCAAAGTCATTACTCGATTTTCAAAATCTATTAAAAAAGTAGTTACATAAAAGTTGGTAATGGGGACTGAGGAACATGTCTTAATTAGTAATGAATTTTACATCATACATACAGTACATATATTTCGATATAAATGTATGGACAGACAGACAGACAGACAGACAGACAGACAGATAGATAGATAGATAGATAGATAGATAGATAGATAGATAGATAGATAGATAGATAGATAGATAGATGGATATTCTGGTCAAAATATTGGTATTATTGCATCTGCTTTAATTCTTAAAAGTGTGAATACTGTGAATACAAGAGACCTGAAAAGTGTGTGATCAGTTCAATAGTTAATCAAAGATCAGGTAACAAAAATAAAACTTGACATGCACTTAGAAAACTAAAGTGAAAGGGAGCTACGTCACATTATATTTCTCTTACTACAGTGCACCACATTTAGAAAGTAAGTAAATATTCCCCCTCTTCTGCTGTATAGGAAAATGCAGGGCACAACACAAATAAATACTAGAGCCACAGATTAGTTGTGCCCTTTATTGCTCTGAAAGTGCACAGTGGCAGTGTGATAAAGAGAGTGCAGCGGCTGCAGCCGAGTGTTTGACATAATTCACTGTTGCAGATGTACAGTTTTCTTCCTGGGGGGTTTGGTCCGTTGGTGGCTTTGTGGCTCGCAGTCAAGTGTCGTGATCTATGGCTCCACGGCTCCATGACATGTTTTATTTTTACAGTGCATGTTGTTAATATGTTGTGCTGTGGCACCATCAGATTCGCTCCTGGTCCCACCCAGTGTAGCTGCAGCTGCTGCTTTTGGATGTGTTTGGATGCAGCAGCATCCTTCCTGCAGACAACAGGATTACAGGTAAATCCTTGCAGCATTAACAAAAGGGCCACAGCTCCTCTTGCAGCAAATATGTACACTGTCTGCAACTGTGGGAACAAATCTTACACAATGTCGGCAGCTTCTGGAGAGACGTTTATTATAAATGTTTGCCAACAACAGGATTACACTGATCAATAAGGTCACTTTCATTTTACCAACTGAATTTATGCAAAATCAACCTCCTCCTCATTCTGCACTAGTGAAGCAGCATTTTTGATTATCCAAAAGGGGGAAAAAATCAATAGTCTCCAAAATACAGCATATTTAGCTTTCTATTTACAACCTGCTGTAAATACATAAGGTTGCTGATAAAAATAAAATAAAAAGGTGCTTTGTGCTTTGATACACAGCAAGGCAGCAGTGAGGTGGGGTGAACCAAGCAAAACCTCACTGGGTTTGTTATCTAACCTGGGAAAGGGTGTGTGAAGTACAGGTGCCCTTTGTGACATTACAAATAGCAAATTTCATTAGTACCTTCTGTAAAATGTAGAAAGGTACTTCACTTATCAGGCTACATGAAGTAGGTAGTAGTAATTTGATATATATTTTAAATATATGAATAAATACACGTTTTCATCATGTAACTGTCTGAGGGCACTTAATATGTTTACCAGTATGAGTATAAGCAGCTACTTTTTGAATAATGTTTCACACTAATTATATATAATATAAATGTATATTTTAATGTACATCCTAAAGCAATGGCTGAGTGAAAATAGGGCCACTAACAACATGACATCATCCTTCGTACCTTCTCTCATCAGTCACATGAAATCTTCCACATTTTTTAAACACCTCTGTTTACAACGTCCCGACTGCTGGCTCGCACCTGCTCCTTTTGAACAGCACTTTAATGGCCACACAAGCATTTAGAGCACAGTGTCATAACCTCACTGCGCTCCCCTTTCCTCCCGACTGCATCAACAGATTAATTTGCTCTTTGTAATTTGAAATCACTCCCTCCCATAAACTGTGCTTCCTGCTTTTGTTTGCTAATTAATGACGCATCTGACCTACATGCCTCCTGATTTTATAACTGGGGCCATTTGGAAAAAAACAAAAAAACAAAGGCTTACTGCGGTAGATTTGCTGTTCCGTCACATTTGCTGCGTGATTCGGGGAGATAGCACAAGCTGTGCAGGCTAAGAAAACTTGAAATGTGTCAGGCTGTGTCACTGGTCATAATAGAGTCTTTGATCAAGCCTGCCTGCCTTCTCCAATGATTTGAAATGCTTTCAGTGCCGCTGGTTTTTCCCCCTCCTCTCTCCTCTCCATTCTGACTCTGCTTTACCAGAGAGAGCGAAAAGTTTATTCTTAGGACAAGTCTCCATTTGAGAAAACATACTTGATCATTTTAAACGGGACTCACAATGGCAAATTTATCTCCTGCCTTTGAGGCGAGGAGTCAGCCTGTGGTTGTCACGCTTCAGCTGGGACTCTGATTGGATTTTTTTTTTGTGAGAAAAGGAGAGGGGGGAAGCTTGGTTAGCTTAATTGGTTATATTTGAATTCAACCCTGACAAGTTGCAATATAAACAGAGGGCTGTGGGAGGTCCCCCCAGCAACCCCTGTGCTTTCAGGGTGAAAATGAACCGCCGCACCAGGACAAACAACTCAGGAAATACAGATAGCATCGAGGTAAGAACCTCTCTCCATCCTTGACACCTTTACAGGGCTGTCGGGTTATGTCTGGCAGCCAGACTGGACCACCAACACCTCTGATAAATGAGAACAGCAACCGTTTCCAAGAGCTGAAATGAAGTGAAAAATATACGTGCCCCAGAGTGTAAACTGGTCCTTGAAATAAACCTCATGCTGTAAACACACCAGCCCAGAAAACATCAGCAGCTTGATGAGGCAACCAGATCTGTTCCCTTTCAAGTATTCTTCAATTATTCCTAGCTATTCTTATTCAACACCATGCAATACCGTTTTGGTTTATTCATTCATTTATTTATTTATTTTTAATCGCAGTGTGGCTTTTGTTGATAAAAATGTATTTCTAAAAAAAACAAAAAAAAAACAAAACACTGTTTGGTAACATAGGCATATGCTGCACAAAAGCAAGAAAGAAAATGACTTTGGTGTCACAGAGTAGAGGAAGGAATAGCTAACGCTGCGTTATTTATTTATGTTACAGAATATATTATTTTCATGGATTATAGGCAATATTTCATAAAGAAAGCCACATGAGGCAGGTTTGACAACAAGATGAATCTGGAGTTTCCAATTTACCTCATGTCCTGTTTTTGGTGTGCGGGAGGAAGCGGTAGGTCCCGGAGAGAAGCCACGCTGTCACATGGACAAACATGCAAATTCCACGCTGAGACGCTGCGGGCCCAGGGGATCGAAGCGCGACCTTCTAGCTGTGAGGTGACAGTGCTAACTATTCTCCTCTATTGTTCCAGAGAAAAAACAATTTCAACAGCTCCGAGGCTGCTGCTGCTGCTGCTGCTGACCATACAGCGGCTTCCCAATGCAGCAGCGCTGGTGCCAAGCCAATTAAGTGGTTATTCAGAAACAATGTCACCATTACGCGACAGAATTAGTCATGGTTTGTTGACGAGTGATGGCTTGTTGTTATTATTTTTTTCTCCAGCTTGACAGAAGCCTCGTTAGTGGGACTTCCTTTTTAAACAAACGCCCATCAAATCCACGGGAGCCATATAAATATGGTTGCTTATGTGTTTATATATATAAAATAAATACAATTGTCTTCAATAAAAAAAAAAGGAACACACCATCAGTTGGATGATGCCGGTGTTGTTTGCTAGGAGTCCTGCTGGCGAGATTCCACCACTTCACCAGCTGACTGAGACCGCTGAAGACCACCTCTGCATGATGCCACCGTATTTCCATGCAGGCACGTGCGCAGACAAGGAGGAAGCGTCTCTTGGCATGCGGGCGTTGTGCGGCGCTTGTGGAAGGACAGGGGGAGTCCATAAACAAAGCCGCTGCACCCAGTGACTGCTGCACTATAAATAAAGTTCAGGTAAATAAAGAAACGTCGGCTGTGGGTGTTTTCACAGCCGGGCCATATCTCCTGCTTTGAAAACAGGACATCTTTCCCCTCAATTCCATTTGCATATATATTCCTCTGTTGTTTTGCGTCCACATAGTCACATTATTGCAGAAGCTGGTCAACCCACACGCGACCTCGCAGGGTTTTTCCTTATGCCTGTGTGTTCCTGCCTCGGGCCGTGTGACACAGCACCATGACATTTGTGGCGGATTGTCACCTCAGGCGTGAAAGCGTTCTGAATTGCGATTGGCTGCTCTGCAAAACAACATGTGTTGCTGGTGGAGCTTGAAAAACTTTTGAAAAATCACCTGCACCTTCTCGGTGACGTGTGTACAGCCCAGCTAATACAGCACTTCTTAGTTAATACCACTGATAACACTGATACAAGTCTTCATGGAAGAGTGTGAAGAGTAGAGTGGTAATGTGAGGAACCTCTTTTCCATCCATCCATCCATCCATCCATCCATCCATCCATCCATCCATCCATCCATTTTGCTTCTTTCAGCTTCTTCCTGCACTCAGGGTGATGGGGATATTTTCCCTTGATTCAATTCATTCTGCTTAAATTGTTTAAAAAGCGTCTCTTAATCTGCCACGTATACACTTCTACATAAAGTTTATAAGTGCAGATGGACTTCTATACTTTTAATAAATCCAGTTTTACTCCTCGAGAGTTCCTCCTGCCATTAAAATGCTGAAGTGTTCCCCACGGTGCGAGCATCCATGCAGACGAGTTTTCCCCTGACGACACTTTACACCCAGCGCTCCGCCTGGGGACCCATCAGAACTGGCAGTGCCGAAATCCAGAGGGCCAGAGTTTCCCCGGACCCATCGTCAGTCCACTTTCCTTCCCACGCTCGCGACTTCTCAGCCCACGATATTCCTGCTCATCTCCCTGTTGGCCACTTTGGAGATCCGTCGTCTCATCAACACCTTCCAAACACCAATTGGCACGTCGGATCTTTGACGCTGCACCGTCCAAAATAAGAGCGTGTCGCTGCCTGTCCACACACACACACACACAGAGTGGACATGTGGGGATTCAGCACTCGAACAGAGTGCTTCAGTGTGTAGGTAGGAGGTGTGTTTGTCTCCCCCTCACGCTGTCTCACTCTCTTGCATCTGCTGCTGCTGCTGCTGCTTGTGGAAACCACGAGTGGACTGACAGAAGAGCCGCTCTCTCCCTTCTCTTCTCACATTAGTCTGGGGCCCATCATCGGCGCTGCCTTCACAAGCGCCGCTGCCTAAATGGACGAAGGAAGCTCTCTCGCTTGCATCGCCACCTTTGTTCAACCGCGTATTCATTTCTGTGGCGCTGGAACGTGCCATCGCTTCTCTCTCTCTCTCTCTCTCTCTCTGTCTCTCTCTGTCTCTCTCTCTGTTTGTGCTTTTCCCTTTCATAGCGCTCCGCCTTCGTGGAGCACTTGCCCCATCCTGTTTTAAAGCCTTCACGCTGCCTGAAGGGAAATCAAAAGCTGAAATAAATGGTATTCCTTTGACGGATTAAAAAAAAAAAAAAAAAAAAAACAAGCGTTAGCCACAATTAAAATTCACTTTCCGCTAACAGGATACCCTCCACAGGCAAATTGAACCATAGAAAACAATTTGGGGCCTGTTAAAATAAATTGAATTTGTTTGAAAGGTGGAGAAGCGGTTGACGTGCGTTCAACAAAAGCAAATGGAAACTCTTGAAGATTCGTTACTGTGTTTTCCTACAAGTTGGTGGATAAATGCACACATGCCGCCTCCGGCAGCTGAAAAAAGATCCAGCTCAGCGGTAGGCTCGACTCTGACTCGGTCTGTGTGGGCTCCTCCCGCGCCAAACACCATATGTAGGAGTGTCGGATCTAAAGCAGGAGCCGCTCTGAATCTCTCGAGGCGCCGGATCTTCGCGACCCGAGTTTCACCCCTGGACGTGGTTGAGAGTTGCTGCAACGATCGGCCCCTTCCCGTCGCAGGAAGTCAATGTGGGGAACGTGACGAGTTTCTTCATGAATTATGTCTGGCCGCTTAAATGGGAATTACGGGCCGTCTTTTGAAAAGCGAGGACATAAAAGCGGGTCCTGCCTTTGAAATTGGAAAAAAAAAAATCACACGGAGGCGGCCGGGAGACGGCGTCCACCTCGAAGAACCGACCGGCGGCGGCGATTCAGCGCGTTTCATTAATGAGCGCTGCCTTTAAGTGCGACCTTTACTGATTGCTTTGTTTGGCCTCCCTCCCAAAAGCTGAAAATGAGGGGGATAATCGGGCCTTATTGCTCACTGTTTAAGCATTGATAAGTGTTGGTTTGTTTAATGGCTTCGTTTATCTCTGATTTAATTACTGCCACCATTTGCGAGAGAGGTGCATCCAAGGTGCTCTTCTGGCGTCATTCCGACTCGCTGCAGCCCAGGAGCCTCGTGACTTTCAACTCACAATGTGTGTGTGTGTGTGTGTGTGTGTGTGTGCGTGTGCGCGTGTCTGTCTCTGTGTATTTTCACAAAAATACAAAAGCACTGAGGAAAAATGAGGCTACAGAGAAAGAAATGAATGAAATTCTGCATTTTCTTTTAACTCAAAAAAGTGAGTATATTTGATGCCAGAGTTTTTTCAAAGTATTTTTCTTCAGGTCAGAACTGACTTTTACATGCAAAGTCCTTCATTCATTAACTTTTAGGGTTTTTTGGCTGAGGAAGTAACTATTCTTTAATGATTTTGACATAATGGAGAGACAGGATGGCGCAGCAATTAAATCTGTTACGTCACAGAAAGGAGGTTGCGGGTTCGACCCTGACCTGAGGTCTTTTCTTTCTGTGTGGATTCTTGCTAATCTGAGTGCGTATGTCTGTATACTTGTATAATAAAAGTAATTTGGTTTTCCTACCCTTAGAACGGTTCTCATATGTTGAAATATATACATAGAGTAATAAGGGTCTGGCTCCTAGTTAGCTGCCATCTTGCGGCACCATTTTGTAAGGAAGCCCAGTATTTAAGGAAGCCCGCCTGAATACAAAACAGGCTGTCAGGCGCCCCCTTAAATACTGGGCTTCCTTCAAAATTTTATCTTTGATTCATTGGTTCAAGGACTCTAATTGATTTGTTTTTGTTTAGAAGTCAGGGAATTGATTATATAGCTCTGTATACTTTGTCTTTTAATTGTTTTGATAATTATCAAGAAAAAAACAATACATCAGCTGGGGGAATATCTCAGTTTGTTGTGAAAGTCTTACTTGAGGCTCAATGCGGCATCTGAGACGCAGTTTGAGAAGAAAGTCAGTTTGAGAACAAGCCGGACATGTTGATTGCACTGATGACTCGAGCACTTACTTGCTGAAGTGGGGCTGCCAGGGAAGTAGGTGGTGGTGGCGCTGCTGCTGCGGCTGCACCATTTGCACTATTCCAGCCAGCTCGACTCCTTCAAAGTGGGCAAACACTCCCCTCGCCCGGCTCCCTTCCGACACGCACTGGGTGAAAACCCAGCGAGGCTGCTGTAAGGCGAGACGATCGGGGGCCGCGCTCTCGCTTTTTGTCTGGAACGAGACTTCTTCCTGCGTTTTTATGCCGGGCTTTGATGTCGACTAGTCTCCACCGCTGGCTTTAGATCCGCTCCCTGCAGAGAGAAAAGGGGGACACAGAAATCAAAATGGTCCACTGACCATCAGAGCCGACCATATGTCACGGTTTTTGGTGAAACTGATTTAAGTACTCGCCATGTATTTAAGGGTACATCCCCCAGCATGTAGCATCTGTTTTTAAGCCTTTGGTTTCTACAGCTCTGGAGGAGGATTTAATGATTTATCACTCATTTATTGTCTTTCCAATGAAAACAATTCTTTGTTTGTTTGCTTTGTTTTGCTTTGAGACGGAATTTAATCAAAATATTAAATAAAAAGAGCCTTGGACTCCCTTGTTGGCTTAAATACTAATTATAAAAGTATAAGGTCAGCAAGCAATAAAAACTCATTAGCTTTGATTTGATTTTCCATCAAATTAAATTCTGTTCTCTTTCTGCTGCGACTGCACGACTTTGGCGACCATGTACGTAGCAGAATCAAGTTGACGGATGGTCCCAGTGTCGGGTAAAAAACAAAAGGAGACTTTTGCCCCGAACATCAATAAACAATACTCTCCTCTCTCATCAACCTCTTGCACACACTTGGAAGATTTCATCAGATGCTTGGAGAAGAAGGCAGCAAATAACTTTTGACACTTTACTTCACCAAACACCAGCAACTATTCAGTTGTTTTGTTATTTTTTTTCTTCCCAGACGGGGTCCTTGAAACTCCGCCGGCAGCTCCTCCACCCTGATATATCTCTCTTTCACTCTCTCTCTCGCTCTCTCTCTGTCTCTTCCTCCACACCGATGCCGATCGTGACATCGGCTGCGTTTTGACACAAGACAGCACACTATCTTCCTCGCGGTCGGCTCAACTCACCCCCCGTGTCAGGGAAGCTAAGCTCATGCGATCAGACAGCTACAAAGCTACAGAGTGGTGTTGCTCCTTTACTCTTGCATCCTTTAACATGGTGCCCTCCACACAGCGCAGGAATACTTTTACCAAAGACTTGAGCTGAGAGGAACTTTGAGGAACTCTGAGAGGAGTTTTTCTCCTTTACAAAACGCTTAAAATGCACGAGTGAAGCAATAGAAGTCTTAAAGAGTCATTGGATTAGCATGGGACGTCCCGCTGGCATCATCAGAAATTGAGGCTAAACTGTCCACCTTATTCTCACTGGCAAAATGCCACCTTAAATACCATTCCTTCTATCCAACACAAGGTTTGGGTGGCTTTTATGGTTCAAAGGATGTCTAGATGAACGCCAGCACCCAGGGGGGTTTCCTCCAGAGGCTGGTACTGTAAACAAAATCAATGCCACTCGCCTCATCCACACGATTGATCTGCCTTTCTAAGGAGAGAATCAGCACCGCGTTGACAAACGGTGACAAACTGAAAATCTAAAAATATCCTCATCTGCTCTGGCAGTCACAACAGTCAAACTTGCTGTTGTCACTGCCAGCATTCATCTTTATCTTTTATTTCAAATCCAAGAACCCGCCCGCCTCCCACCTACCCTCATGTAATTTGCGCCTCAGAACTCTGATATCGTTCAAGACCCATCACAAGGACGAACTGAAATCTGCACTCTGATCTTGCGGCTGAACTGAGTCAAATACAAAAGATGTAGCCAAGTATCTTCTTTTTTGGATATTTTTTTGGTATTTTTTTTTTATGATTAAACACGCTCTCAATGTCAGCAAAGCGCACTGAGTCGAATCAAACTGATGCACTCTGGCAACATAAGGGGCCTGCATCAGGAAAAAAAAACTAGACTACAGCAGCAGTGACAAGTACAAAGAGTCTCAAGCAAACACAAGAACATCGCTGTATCCAACCGACTCCAAAATAGCACTCTTTGAGTGCACTTATTCTGCCTTGCTCTAGTCCCAATGTACAAATTGTCCTAATTGTGCGCTGCCATTTTGCATTTAGCGAAAGTGGTGACGGTTTTTCTAACTACCTCTCCGCAAATTGCAGACAGACGACAAGGACGGTTAAAAAGACCAATTCAATATATGAGTAAGACCCACGGCACATTGGCAAGGCCTGATTCCAGTGCGTCACCTGGGCCAGGATCATGTTAGCTGGCTAGCTAGCTAGCAAGCGCACGGACAACAACAACTTGGAGCCGTTTCAAGTAAGTCACAAAAATGGGCGTCCATCATTTCACTATGATTTTTTTTCCAGAGAACTGTGAAGTGAAGTGTGTAAATAGTGTTTTGCTGGTGTTGCTGTGTCATGGTGTAAATGCAATACACACACACTTGTGGATACAGTGTTTAGTGTTTAGTAAAGACGAACAGACTTTGGAATTACAGAATGTTTATACACACACACACACACACACACACACACACATATAAAATGGAAAACGGACTGATTCAAGACAAGTCATAAATCTCACTTTAAATATTATTAGATAAATATGAAATCAGCCCTAAAAATATCGACATAAACAGACACCGTCAATGATTTCATTCACCACTCTCACATCACTCAAACTACTACAAAAATCTGTTATAGGCATCAGGAAGAGAGTTTTTCTCCTCTCAAAGGGGTCCAGCAAAGTCAAGCTGTCTGCAGGCACTGCAGCGAGACCCTCTGCCCTGCCTCGGAATCCCATAATTCCTCCTATCATTGCCGTGACACTTTCCTGACCCTTTTTATTCTCAGCCGTGACACACAAGTTGGGCATATCTTTGATTTTTTTTTCGCGCAAAATCTCCGACTGGATCCCTACAAAACATTTCCCTCCCTCACCCGCGCCTCCTAGCTGACCTTGACAAGTATGAGTCTCTGTTCTCCACTCGCCATGCCTGCCACCCCCCAGCAAGACTGGGCAGAAAACAACAGAACCCTGCTCGGCGCGGTCACCCGTGAACGTTCAGCCTGATCTCGGGCGACCGAAGTGGCTCAGGTGCTACTGCAGATTCTCTGATGGCAAAATGTGCTGACTCAGGCCGGGTGCTCGTCCCATCTGGGCTGCAGCAGGCGCGATCTGGCTGAGCAACGTGGAAAAACTGCAACACGACACAGTCGTCCAGCACAAACTTAAAAATGTACTTGGCCTTGTTTCATCCATTGTAAATTAATATGGTCGGGTCTCATTAAAAAAGCTTATTACAACTTATCATCCAAAGCCAGATTCTCTGTCTTTCCGCCACTGCAAATTAAATCTCATTTGGGGGGGCAAAGAATGAATATGAATGAGCGCCGATATGGCGGTGACCCTGACTAGAAAACATTTTTTGCAAGGAGGTAGAACATCGTCATGGTCATGTTGACTGCAGCAGGGACGCGCAAGGATATTATTATTATTATCATGTCGTTTGTCTCTTTGCATTAAATCCCACATTATTTATTTATGTATTCATTTATTTATTAGGTTCCTCGTCTCCCCAAAATTCTCTCCCTAACAGCCGCATGGGGAATTTCCAGTGAGTGGACTTTTTTTTTTGAATTTGAAAAAAAAACAGAAACAAAAAACAACTTCTCTCTGCTGAAGTGTATTTTCAACAGACAGCAGCAGACAAACAGAACTCACAGCACCTTACAAGGAGCGTCGTGTCGAGACCGTCGTAAAGCAGCGTGCTTCGATGAGGGAAATATCAGTCGACCGACCACGTTAAACAACTTCAGTCTGTTTGATACCTGATCGACGCAGTGCTGCTGAGGGAAATAATGGGATGGTAGGTTGGGGTGGGTGTTGTTTACCCTGAGATCCAATCTGATAGACGGCAGAAGGTGGAGGACCTGAGCGGCTGAAACGACTGCACACACGCGACTCTCGCACGCTGAACCCCTGCGATGTGATCGGACTCTCGACACACAGGCGCAACATAAAGTCTCTTCACTGACAGGGAGGCGGCTGGCGGACAAAGACGACGTATAATTGAGACACGGCGCCGAGGCGGATGATTTCTGACGAACGCTTCGCTCCGAGCCTTGTCTGCCGCCGTTCCCCGGGTTGTTCCCCCCCCCCCGCTCCCCACCGCCGTCTCTATTCAGCGCTTCGCCGTTTCCCCTCTTCCCTCCGAGGCCCCGGCGCAATGACAACCAAGAGCGCCTCCTCTCTCCCCTCGTTAGCCACACACTGCATCGGTCCTAATAAGAAAGCTTTTACACAGCTAATTAAGAGACACCATAACGCAGTACGTAATGCCCAATTTACTCATCTCATTCTCCCCCTCCCCCACGTCCTCTTTGCTTTCATTGCGAATCAATCTGCGCGACTCTCTGCTCTCTCTTATTGTGTGGACTTTTCTCCCATTCAGTGGCCGCGCGGCTCCATTTTGAGCCTTTTTCTCGTCCTCCACTGAGTCTCCTGATCTTCCTCTTTAATTCTCAGCCTTGGAGTTGCTAATTCGAGGCGATGAAGTAGGGGGAAGAGACAGAAAGAAGGAACAAATCCGGGAGAATAAATGAGCTGTTTGGGAGAGATATTAAGATGATAAAATGCCGGGGGAGGGTGGGCAGGAAAAAAAATGCGGGCGGCGTTCACCGCAACACAAATATTGGCGAGGAGCTCGCCGCGAGGGCTTGCCAGAGAAAGCTAATGTAAACACGTAGGGAATATAGAGTGGAGAGGAGGTGGAGGGCGCTGTAAAAACAGAGAGGGACAGTCCGGAATCGGAAGTCAGTGGTGCGAAAACCCGAAAGGACGAAGGAGCAGCGGGGCGGACGCCAGAGGGGGCGGAGACAAAAAACAGAGCTGGAGAGGTGGAGCGAAGCTGAGGCTGCCGTTTTAAAGGTCCCGCATGTTTAAACATTAATTAAAAGTTATCCGCTGATGAATTGCCCCGTGATGAATTGTTTCCCTTTGCATAAAACTGCCACACGCGTCCCGGAGGCGGGAAGAAAGCGGGGAGGCCACTAAATCTGTCAGCCGTGTTTTTCACGCTCTCTGCCTCTGACGGTAATGAGGCGGCCCAGTATGATCGGCTGCTCAGCGGCTGATTAAAAGCAGCTCCCGTTAAACACGCGGATTTACTCCGAGGTTCCTTACACACGAGGCCGGGGGGGCTGGAGGGGGGAACACAAACGGCCTCGTGAAACGCAGCTGCGATCGTTGAGGATTCGTCTCGGACTGGCGAGCTGGACGTTCGAACGGAGCGTTTTCCCTTTTTGAAATGTCCTGAACGTGGAGTGACGTTGGAAAAAGGCTCCATTCAGACTGACAGTGTTGACGGTCTTTTCGAGTCTGGAGCCACTCAGAGGTAAGCAGATGCTGCTGGCGGTTCACGCCAGCGCTCGCCGCGTTCAGCCAGTGCGACCGTCTCCATTTGGTAGAACGCTGACTTCACCGCGTCACGCTAATGGCGTTCTCCATCTGCATCAGTGAGAGCCGCATCCAGACAAATTTAAGTGTGAATAGGGTTTGGCAACGTGCTGCCCAGAGAGAAAAGACAGCAAAGCATATTTCTTATAGCAGTTACACGTAAAAATGCTTATTTGTTTGGACCGCTGTAGTAGAATAAATTGGACTTCATACTTAAGGAACAGAAAACTGTTGTTGATTATTGATCAAAATGCAAAACTTGCCACTGATTAATCATCCGTATATCTCTGGAGTTGGAACAATAAGTTTAATCAATAAAAATTCTTTGGATGCAAACTTAATGAGTTGCAACAGGACGACTTTTCCCTCTCGTGAGTGCAACACGGCGTGCGTATCCAAGCGAGTGACGGCAAAAACAAGACATTTGGAGGCGTCACCCCGGGCCGTGAGGAATCGCGGCAGGTCTCTCTCATTACTTTCTGACATTTTATAGACAGCAAGATGAATCGACTCATCGAGAAAAATAATTGGCTGATTAATCACTAATGAAAACAATCATTAGCCGCCGACGCGTGCGATTGGCAAACTGATGAATCGACTGTTTGTTTCAGCACTTTTGTTTTCAAAGTATCGGGGAAAAGGCGCAGAGTCTCTCCTCCCCTCAGGACCAGGTGTAAATACTCCACATCGATACTGCACGCACCCCGCCCTCAGGTGGAGCGCTCCGCCATGCTGGAATCTGCCTGCGTTTTCCACCACTGGTGAATTTGAATAAACTTCCCCTGGGGAAGCGGTGAGCTGATGGTGAGACGCCGCGATAAGCAGCCGTCAGCTGGCGTGAAGCGGGAGACAAATTGCACCGTCGCAGCCCCGGAATGGTCCGCGGCCGTCGGCTGAGTCTGATGAATCCGTCCCGCTGTGCCGCTGCACTAATCACAGCGCCCCCTGCAGTCCATCGCAATCCCCCCAACCCCGGAGCTGCCGCGGGCCACGGGCCACGGGCCACGTGACTCTGCGCTCCTCACGCGTGAAACCCCTGATTGTCAAAGGGGCCGCAATCAAAATACGCTTTTCTCTGCATTTCTCCTGCGGATGAAGGGAGCGGAAAAAAAAGAGAAAAGAAAGATCAACCCCTTCTGCCGATCGCCTTCTCTGTGACTTGCAGGAGGGCGGAAAATGCCCAGCGCAGCAGCGAAATTTCCACATCCGTCACTCCTAATCGTTCCTCTCCCTTCCATCCGGCCCCTCCGCAGCCGCGTGCACGCTCCCGCGCACGCCAACACACTCATTTGTAAGCTCTGTCAGTGTAATTGATGCAACGACTGGAAATAAACAGGCAATTTAAGTGCTGGACACATCACTGCCCTCTCTTCTTCTCTTCTCCCCACTAGTCTCTCCACCACCTCGGTGTTTCCTCTTTGTCCACTCTCCCTCTCTCTCTCCCTCTCACTCTCTCTCTCTCTCTCTCTCTCACACACACACACACACGCATCGTGAAGCATCTCACTAACACAGCAAGGTGGAATGAGGGACAAGGTCAACATGCGGAGGGGGGAAGTTAAAAAAAAAAGGTGTGAGACGAGGTGGAAATTAGGCAGGCTGAGGACGGAGGTGGACAGAGGGCATGCTGAAAACAAAAGGCTAATCTCACAAGATGACTCATTTCAGAATGGCCTGTTGAATGGTAAATTTATGGCTGCGCTGGCGAAAAAAAACGGAGGCCAAACGTGGTCCGGTTATCACCCGGGCATCGTTTCCACGACCTTTTTTTCTGCAGCGGCTTCGCCGGAGGCTCTTCGCTGTTCCGTTCATGCAACAGCAGTTAGAGACGCTCCTCCATCTTCCTTCCTTCCTTTCTCCCAGAATGTTTCCTCCCACGAGTCCTGAGTTGTGTTAGTGGGACCGGGCGGGTCGCCCTCGCTCAGAGCGTTCGGCTGAGCAGACCGTGTTCCAGCCCGCAGCGGGGTCTGCACCCGGAAAACAAAAAAAAAAAGAGAGAGAGAGAAAAAATGGGAAACACAACAGAAATAGCCTGGGCAGATGCGAGCGGCCTCGTCAGTCTGACCAAAGCTGGCTACACTGCGTGCGTCGCGTCACCCCGGTGTAATTACTCATCACGGCTGCATCCAGACGCTGACCCGTGACGGCGCTCATAATTAAAACACTATATAAAAAAAATAAATGAAAATGCAAATAAATAAATAAACAAACATACAGCGCGTGCGTGTGACAGCATTAATTTGCTCCCACATGGTCCTGTTAGCAGCAGTTGGTAGCAGCCGCACCGCATGAATATTAAGAGCGCACACGCAGCGGCGACACGGCGGCCGCGCTTCCCGACAAACGGGGTCTAATAATTTAATGGTGTTGACACATCCCAGGGGCTGGCAGACAGTCTGCACATGGTGCAACGGGGAAATGAGAAGCGCAACATCACAAAGTGGGACGGGACAAATGGAGAAAGAAGGTGGAAAGAAACATGAGAAACATGTTTTTTTCTTCACGTGGGTCCCTCGGTTGGTGTTATTTAGAGGGAAATACCAAAAAATGATCAAATTCACGCTCAGCAGCCGCTTTCCCAGGCATCACCTCGTTAGTAGTGGCAACTCTGGTTGGGTTACTGTTGCCTTTTTGTTGTCTCCAACCAGTCTGACCATCAACAGGACATTTTCCTCCACACAACTGCTGCTCTCTCAAGATTTTCTCCTTTCAGGACCATTCTCTGTAAACCCTCGAGATGGTTTTGATGTGAAAATCCCAGAAACACTCAGAGCAGCAGAACGTCTGGCACCGACTACCCTGTTCACCACCTTCAAAGCCATTTCAATCAGCTCTCTTCTACACTCAGAACTTCAGCACGGCGTCCACACGCCGAAATGCACTGAGTTGCTGCCGAGTTGGCTGATTGGCTGATTAGCTATTTGTGTTCACAAGCAATTGAACACTTTACCAGATAAAGCGGCTGGGGAGTGTTTGCGCAACATGTCCACTTTGAAGTAAAAGCGTTGGTTTTTCATTGAATTAGTTTCTTCATTTGAGCAGAAGGACACAGATCATTAATGTGACGCAGCAGATGGAACATTTCATCAGTCAGTAGTTGGATTTATCTCCAGTATCCGTCTGCTAAAGAGCACAGAGACAGAACTTGGATGGAACATTCATTAAATCGCATTTACATTCCAGAGTGTTTTTCCTCAAAGTCTGTCAGAAACAAAGTGGAAACATGTTGCACGCCCAAAAAAAAGAACGTTCAGCGCTATTTTATTTCCCTTTAAAAAAAAAAATGGTGAGATGACGTGCTACTACTGCTAATCTGTTTAGCAACGGCAAGGTTTTCACTTTGCTTCCTGCGTTTTGTCTTTGTCTCAGTAGATTCCTGCTCTTGTCACAGCCATTGGGAAGCTGACTGGTGCATCCGGAGACCGATTGAACAACAGTTTCTATTGAAGGTTGCCAAGACGGATCGACGGGACTTAAATTAAAAAGAAATCGGAGCGAGCCAGCTACGGCGCAAGGTTAGCGGAGTGTTCACTGTGAAGGGTACACCGGACCCCAACCAATCATCCGCAGGTGTGGTGACTGAACACTGGGCATTTTGTATTTCCACCCCCAAGGCCTTCTGGCAGGTCAAGCTGGTTTTTATCCCTGTCACTGAAACTGCCGACCTCCACACAGCGTCAATACGGACCCGAGGGAGATAAAAGGAAAAAAGAAGAAGAAGCTCGGGTGACCTTCGACCACGCCACTACCTTTCAGCCATATTTCCAGGACTGATGACATTTGCTCCCATGCCGGGAAAAATACTGTCGTCATCTTTCAAGCCGGCCGCCCTTGACTTGGCCCCGCAGAGGAAGCTAAACCTTGACTTGTGTCCGGCAACATTTTGTTCAATTAAATAAACACTTCTATGAGCGGGAGATTAATAGCCTCAGCAAACAACGGCTTCATTTTTCTTTTTTGTTGGAAGGAGTAATATAGTGCGATAGATGGAAAGGCCCGGTTACTTACACCACAGGCTGCGCAAGTGATTTATGCTGCAAGTGCAACGCTGCCTCTAATACACTTGACAGGCTTGATGCAGGTTTTGTTCCACGGAAACATTTGCCAGGCTTCCTCTAATCAAGTAATATCCCTAAACAAACATTTTTCAACTAATTAAATGTTTTGTTATAGCAGCACCCTGAGTGGCACATCCAGCAAAAAAAAAAAAGAAAAAGGAAAAGGAGAGTCGCTTACTGCTCCGCCACTTGCAAAAGACAACACTTGGACAGCATCAGCAGAATCATTTGTGATTCCTGCCACCTGACGGGTATAATTTCCAGCTCCTTAGCCTCCCAAACATTTCCCCGGCTCCCGCTAAATGTTTCTGCCTGCCGAGCTGTCCCCGTATTCACGGTTCTCGAAGCTTTTCCACCAAAACTGGCTACCCGCTGTGCCAGGTAACAACAGCGTGGGGTGTGCGTGTGTGCGTGTGTGTGAGGTAGTGGGGGCGGCGATGAGACTGAACTCAACAATGAAGGTTAAGGCGGAAAAGTAAACACGGCGCGGAAAGATGCTTATGGCAAGAGCCCACGGTTGGCGAGAGACGCAGTCGGGTGTGAAGAATCACGCGAGAAAGCAACGCAGCGATGAAACGACGCGACTGCCGTCCAGTGCTTTTCCTGCTACGGATGCTGCGGATGGTTTTCGACTAAAGAAAACCATCCTGTTGATTTTCACACCTCTACTTATTGAGCCTAAAGCACAGGATCGAGACGCGTATCGACTTCACCCAGCACAAAGTGTTATGTGCTCATTAGCGTTTGGCCCACACGGCGACGTCTCCTCGCAGGATGTGCTTGTATGTGCCATGAAGCTTGTGACCGTCTTCCTGCTGAAACCGTGACACTCATTAGGATCCTCCTGAGGCCTGCACCACGTGGGCGTGCATCCTTAGACCTCAAGTTTCCGATTAAATCATTCTGAATTATGCCCAGTTTTTGTGGATTGAATCTTTCTTTCTTTCTTTCTCTCTGGAAAGATTTTCATGAACATTTGTAAAAGCAATCACATACTGTAAAAGCTGTAAAAGATAGAAGTATGTGATACGCAGCTACAACACTTATGTATGTGCTGCCCTTGAAATGAAAGACGTGCTATTTTGAGGTGGTATACTACATAATGAAATTTCTAGCAAAAAGCAAATTGTTGCAGAAAAGTGGAGATTTTATGTCCACAAACCATTAAGAAGGATTGAAAGTGATGCCGCCGCTGCTTTACTCCTGCCAGCTAGCTAGCTAGAGTTCCACCAGAATTTGTTCTCTCATCTGCAGATAATCCTTTAATGAGTTTGCTTTAGTTGTATACATATTTTGCCCTATACGTCTAATTACAAAACGCCACAATGCCAACAGGCTGAGCCCAGATATTTATAAAAAGCAAACACGACATCGGCTACGCCGTCCCGTTAGCCTGCCGACGCTCCCATGTCGCAGTGCACTCTCAGCTGAGATTAACGAGGTTGGCGGGGTCAGACGGTGCTTTCATGAAAAAGAAGTGTTAAATTCTGCAACGTGCAATTGGTTGGTTTTGCGTCCAACGTCTGGGGCCGCTGGCTGAGCAGCCCGATGATGTGGACTTGCTGCTCCGGAGTTCTCTGTATTCCTCGGGAAGCCTCACCTCTCGACGCTCCCCCTCTCTGCCTGGCGCGCAGCCTCATTATCCCTTGAAAGACTCCACTTCTTGATGGCGGCATTATCACCGCAACCTCCTGACAAACAAACCCCCGCTCAGGCAGAGCGAGCACACACTCAGGCGCTAAGCACACACACGCACACACACACACACACACACACACACAAGGGCACGCGTTGCGTAGGCTCTCTGCAGTGCCTTTACCTCATTGACCACAGTGTGATACTTCATTAGCTATATAGCAGATTTTACCGTTCTAAGTGAAATTAGCTTCCTTTGTCTGCGCCCGCTGCCTCTGAAACGCCGCCCGCCATAAACACAGGAGCCAATAACCTCAATGTCAGGAAATGTTATACCTTCCCAGCATTGGGTTTGCACATTTTCAATTTGTTTGGTTTTTTTTTTTGTTTTTTTTTTGGGAGGAGCATGTGTTCTGGAAGGGATCCACAGCTTTATGACTGATTTTCTGAGCACTGACGCCGTACGAAAGAAAAACAAGCAAACAAGAAAAAACACAAGAAAGGACTGCCAGAGTGGTCAGAAAGCCTCTGCTTGTTAAGACAAGCAGAGAAACCAGACACTTGTGCCATGATGCAATTTTCTCAGAGGCAAATAAATCACCGGGCCGCGACCGTAATGGGTTTATATATTTAACAACTCTCCCCGTTAATATCAAACAGCCGCAGTATTAACAATCAAACCGCTCGGGGCGCTTCCACAAAGGGCGGCTATTTGTCTTGGCGGTCGGAAGGAAAGTTAAAAAATTCAAGAGGCAGACCGGGTGCTGGCCGCTGAACTCCATTTTAAACCTTTGGAGAAATTTTCGGCGCAATTGATCATTGCACTCCATTTCGCAGAGCACAAAGGAGCCTGGAGCCTCTGAGAGGGTGAACGAGCGAGTGGGAGGGGCAGAAACAGCAAACCTGTCCATCTGGGCCACGTCTGTGTGGGCTGCTGGTCGCTGCACCTCGACAGGGCGTCCGCAATGCCGGCTCTACAGTCGCGACTGGCCAAAGTGTTGAGCACAGGCCATTATACGTATTATTGTTCTCACTAATATCTTTATTTCTTGTTTTTTTTCACAATAGCCGACCTCCAGGAACTTGCGTTGGCTGAGGAATGTGAATGGGACGCAGGTGATGAATAAACTACTCCTGGACTACTGTGATGTTGCGTGCATGAATGCCTTTACCAGCTCCCTGCACCGGTTAGACACAGCATATCCTGGAACACTTCCATTCATTACTGGTGATAGGCCTCTTTCTGTAGTTGCCCCCCTCCTCCCGTCTCCCCAAAACAGGTCCCTCTTGTAAATGAGACCCTGGGTCTCAATGAGGTTTTTAACCTGTATAAATAAAGGGCAAAAAATAAATAAAAAAGATTGAGTGTGAGGCCTGCTGTTCCTTTAATTAATCTGCGATTTCAATAAATACACGGTGCTAGGACTGTTAGCTTACAATGAGTTCCCGCTTTCTCACAGCCGCCTCGGCGACCACCTTCAAGGCCCTTTTTTTTTCTATTTGGTCTGACGCCTCATTTTTTAGCCTGAAACTGCCGCCTGTCGCGACACATCACTGGATGTAAACGTCACGCATGAACACATCAGACAGCGCAGGGTCACCCAGGTCCCAGATTGAGAAAAAAAACAGGAGGAGTCGGCACGTGAAGGTTGCGCAGCGTCACAAAGCCGTCGCTTGCATCCTGGCGGTTGATTTTACTTCTCTCCTCACCGGACGGAGGTTTGCCGCAAGTAGTTTCCGCTATGGAAACAAAACAACAGGGCGGTAATTTGACAGTCCCGCCCCCTTTGAGAACCATTAAGATGGGCTCAAAGGAAAACACAGACATTTTGACCATTAAACAGCCGCATCACACTGATGTCGAATCCCATCAGTCGGGCTGCGAAATTGGTTTTCAAGGACTTTCAACAGTTTTGGCAGCCAGGAACCTTTTTCTCCATGCGTGTTACGAATACAGCTTTGGATTCTGCCTCTGATGGTGTGGAGAGGGGAAATGGGAAATGTGGAGGAGGGGAGATTCTCAGCAACAAATGCATTTGGTCGGGCGCTGGCCGGGCTTGAACTGGGACACATCAGGTCGGCCACCACACCCAGAGTGCTGTGCACCCGATTATTAATGCAGAGGACGGAGAGAGCCGCCATTCGCTGCTCATCCATTTTCCACATGCGGTCGATTCACAATATTCAGACCCGTCTGACCCGCCGAGTTGCGCTCGCAGTGCAATAACGTGCGGTAACGGTGGCTCACGGGAGGAAAAAGCTGTACGAGACAAAAACACTCTTCTCTTCTCTGCTTCCCCTTGAACGTCTCATCCTCTTCTTTCTACCATGTTGATTTGGGCCTGGTTCCATTCCGGCGCCGCCTGCAGCCCGTCGGCCATTTCACTGAGCTTTCTGTGACGCTCTGTGAATTATTCATTCAGACGTGATTGACCGGCGGGTTGGATTACGGGTTCGATTGATCAGCGGCCTCGTAAAAGGGAAAAAAAAAAAAGGGAATGGAGCTGACCGCGGCAACTTTAAGTGTGACTTAACACGGTTGGAGAGGCGGAGCAGCAGCGGTGGAACAGTCTGACTCGGAACCACTCGTTCCTTTTACCATCTGCAAGCATTGCCGATGTAAAGTGGACATTTTTCTTTTCCCAATAATCAAATCAAAATCCATCGTTTGGCAGCGAAGGGGGCTTCCAATTAGCGCTGCAGCTAGTGAAGCTCATGCGTCTCATTTGTCTGCCTGACAAATGAGACGGCCATCATTAACGTCAGATATTGTGAAAAACCTCCTTAATTGTTATCATTGTGCCACCAAAAAAACAAAAAACAAGCTAAATTAGAAAATAATCGTGTGCACAAGGCCAGAACTTGTTTAATTTCTAAAATTTGGCACGGGAAAAAAAAGGACTCGGGCTATTAATCTAACTAAGAAAAGAGATGCCAAGTCACTTCCAGGATATCCATCAATTAAAGTATTTATCACTTTAATAATAAAGATTCCAGTGGGTATTTTGGCCAGAGCAGCTCCTCCCCCGTCCACTCCGCCTGACCACCGACTCGACGTCCCCAGTGAAGTCAGTTTGTTCTAAAGAGCAGCAGCAGCAGCAGCAACAACATCAACAAGACTTTGTGGCCTCGGCGCTGTTTGTTTTGCTCTCCAGCGCTACGGCGCTGGGTGTTAGCGCTGCTCACAGGTATCAGATCTATACAGAGATGTCTGGCCGCTGTCTTGTGTTTTCAGGAGATTACCTCGGCCTTTTCTCTTTTTTTCCCTTCCACTTTTACTCCCAGCGCGCGTGTCCGCAAATCACAGCGCAACAACAAATCTCTGTATCACCGATTTTTCATTACTGCCTGTTCTGCTTTATCCCTGAAGGTTCACGTCTGAGGCCGTCGCTCGTCGCGTCTCCCTTGTTGCGTGAAATGTTGGACATGGCCTCCTTTTGAATTTAAATAATCCCAGATTACACTTGGATGTTGAGGGCAGACCATCGTGCTGCACACGTCCTCATTTTCTTTGTTGTTTTCTCCGAATCTCTGGTTTTGTGATTTTCCCGCCGCTGTAAGCCTGGCCGACCAGGCGGCTGTTCAGTCTAAACCGAACGCACGCGCTGAGCCAAAAATGTTCGTACTCGAAGATGAAGCCGGCAGTCGTGCGTCACGACGGAAATTAGAAAAAGAAACGAACAAACCGTGGCAATAATGAGTGAATAATCACGATCAGAGACCACTTGTCTGTCGGTTACATGCGCTCAAGGGTCTGATCTGTATCATCAGCACTGTATGAAACTGGTAATGTGAGTGTGTGTGTGTGTGTGTGTGTGTGTGTGTGCAAGAGGGGTTTGCACACAGAGCAAGAGGTGTGTGTTATTAAAGGGCATTTTGCATATCATATATTAGAAAGTCATTAGAAGAGACAGCAGACAAGCTGGGGCGACTGCAGATAAGGTGAAGGAAGAGGAGGCCTTCCTGGACCCTTACACTGCAGAGGACAATATAGCAAAAATCTTGAACCTTATTTAAAAAAAAATAAACTATTAAGAATTATTTTCATCAACAATCAGCATATATCAGCAACAAGAATAATAGAAAGGAAATATTATATATTATTTATGTTTGCATTTAGAATAAAGATCACAATAAAACTCACTCATCAACAGGAACAGGAAGTGTCTGTGGATTCAATTCCAAAGGCTTCACTGTAGCTGCGATGAAAATCACCAGGCAACTGCGGCTGAAAGCCCCGGAGGAAGTCGAGGCAGCGATACATGCAGTGCGTTTCCATCAAGCTATCTAATGCGCATTAAGGAGAAACTCACATTGGAGAATTGATGGAAGCAGCATAATTTAAATCAACTGCCACTAATTTGAAGTAAGTACGCTTGCTGGAGGTGGTTTGGGTCTGTTTTCTTTTTACTCAGAGCTAACGAGCACAAAATGTTGTATTTGGACAGGTTTGCAGATTTAACCCTGACGTAGCAAACGTTCAGATCACATGACCTGTGCTGTTTCAATTGCTTTGTCTGTCATATGTGGTATGGTTGAATTCATAATGCCTCAGTCGAAGAGCAGCGTTATTCACGGTCACTGCTAGCTGACCTGCAAGAATAATTCAAAGCTGACTGATTCTTGGCAGTATTTTCTGAAGTTCTATCCCAGTTGCGCTCCTGGTTTCATTTATACCTCCTCTTCTTTCAGTAGCCATGTTGTGCCATCATGTGTAAAGTTTGTTCATTTGGATCATCACTTAATCTGAAATGTTGCACTCAAATGTTAGTTTTTCATCTTTAAGGTGAATTTTGCTTTGAATTTGCTCGATATTTTACATAAAAACACACTAATAGTTTAGCAGCTGAGCTAAAGCCCTAAAGCTAAAGTCCCAAAAGGCCTAGATGGCATTTTTTCCCCAAATTGCAAACGCTCAGTTTAACACGGCAACGTGCCACAGGCTGTCCAATCACCTTCCAATATTTTTTTTCTTGGATGGGCCCTTACTTAATGACAGCTACAGGAGAATTTTTGAGAAAAATCCAACAACCATGGGAAACATTTCATCCTGTGAGCCGACCTCCCTGGAGAGGCCTTTCTATTTGGAATAGTTTCTATACCAACAGCCCTTTAACTCCCCTATAATTCCACCAATCCATTCAGGGAAGGGAGGGCGGGTTTAAAATCAACATGAGCAACAAGGCAGAATTTAATTATTGCTCCAGTCCAAATAAAATGAAACTAATTGCAGCTGCCTTCCAGGGCCAATAAACATCTTTATCATAGTTTGTTTACATCCAAGCAAAGCATTTCTGCATTTCAATCCATCTTTATCCTTTTAACAAGAATAGGCAATTGAAATTTACAGCAGGCCCATATGTAATTGTTTTCTGTTTTTTATGACCAGTTCCACTGCACAAGTCGCCTACAGCGGTGGTTTTTATGAAGGGGGCGGGGGTGGGGGTGGAGCTGAAGCTGGGGCAGCGGCCGCGTGGTCTCAGCCTCACGGTCGCTCCCACGGGATTCATTTAAAGGGACGTACTGTCGCATGTGTTAATGGCCAACGAAGCTCCGCGGGCGGCCACGCGTGCTGCGTGTGTTGGAGCCGCCCCCAGGGGGCGCAGCGATACCAGACGGGTAGCCGTGGCACGCACAACTCGTGTTCAAATGTGTCATTTTTAAATTATTTTTTGTTCCCCCTCCCAGCAAGTCACTTGGCAAATATCTGCTCCGGGGTGGTGGTGGTGGTGGTGGGGGGGGGTGGAGGGCGGTTGGCAATGCCCACTGTACCCTACTGGCTGCCAGCTGTCACTCAGGAAGAGCGTAAGATGGAGGAGAGCGCAAGGGCGGGGACGCGGGCGATTAAAGGGAGGAGTGGCGACGATGTGAGGACACGAGCCCCCGAGGCTTCCTCCCTGCCTCCTGCTTCTCATTTGTCTCCGCGATGATAGCGAGCGACACGGCAGCGCGAGCGGAGGGGAGGGCGGAAGAATCGGAGAGAGGGAGCGCAAAGTGCAAAACAATGCCAAAAGAGAGATGGGGATGGGGAGGGGTGCGGGGGGGTGCTTTGTCCGTGATAGGAGGAGACATGACAAACCATCCTTCACGTTAATGGCTAAGCGGCTAAGGCCAAACCGCAGCGGCTCTCCGAGCGTTAGCCCCAAACATGAGCAGAGCGGCGGGCTTCCGGCGTGGAACGGGTCCTTCAGGTTGAAGAGGTTGCTGCCCACATTAGGATTCAACCACAACAACAATAAGAGCGGGGGAAATTTAGAAAAAATAAACTAAATAGGCAAGCATGGAACAGGAAGATCCGTTTTTTTTTTTCCGGTTTCTGTGTGACAAATGCACTGCGATGCACTGGAAGAGCACTGTGCAGAAGTTGGCACGGAAACTTGGGGACCATCTATCAGCCGACAGCCACTGAGAGGATTTCGGCTGAGTTACTTCGCAGCGTGTGAACCGGGATTTGGGCGGAAAACAGCCTCGGCACAGGGCGCACATTGAATCCGACACGCAGTTGCTTGATATTCTCCTTCCTGCTGCAGCATATTTGCAGATTAATAAATCCCTTAAAGCCTTTCATGTTACACAAGTTGGCAAGACGCACGCGCGCAGATACAACTCGCTCATATTCCTCCTCGTGGGAAATGTTAATATTTAATACCCCTGGCCTGGGCGCTAGTTTACAGCCGAGGAGCAATCTGCAGCTCGTGCCATTCTGACAGCTCCTGAATTTGTGTGTACAGTTTGTCAACAAACGTCAGTGAGAGCTTCACAACTGATGCACTCAGGCTTTTCAAAATGCACTCATTTGTGTGATTGAGAGCATCTGAAGCTGGTTTGACCGATCACTAAATCACCAAAAAGACACTTTCCGGGGGATTTTCAAAGTTGCAAATGGTTTAGTGTTTACAAATGTCAATATCATTGGGGCCTGCAAAAGCTGCCCCCGATGCTTCATCAGGGACAAAAAGAAACCCAAACAGAGCAGAACAGAACAGAACAGAACAGAGCAGAACAGAGCAGAACAGAACAGAGCAGAGCAGAACAGAACAGAACAGAACAGAACAGAACAGAGCAGAGCAGAACAGAACAGAACAGAACAGAACAGAACAGAACAGAACGCTGCACTAACTGCTGATGTTTTGCATTTTGTGTCTCATTTCTATTCAAATTGCTCTTGCGAAGTCACTAATGCAAATATTAATTATCAGCACATTCACCTCACTTCAGGGCTCAAAGTGAGGCAGTGTCTGCTCCGCTGCACAATGGAGGAGCACAATATGAGCAATCCCTCCCAAATCCGCCCCAGAGTATTCAAGGACAATCTTAAATGAGATATTTTCCGAGGCTGTGTGACGCAGCATGATGATTGTGATTATGCTCATATAAATAGCAGTCTGTAGTTGCATTCCATGTTTAATTCAGAATGGTTGTGAGAAACAAATTATTTAAAAGCTCCAAGAGTGGGCTAAATTGGCTTTTCAAAGAGTCGGCAGTTTTCAAGAATCTGTCGGATGGGTTTAAATGAAGGCGTCCCAGTGGGAGGAGTTAGCTCCAACAAACTGGGCCGAGAGTTTGACTTTTTCATTACTGCGGTGAAGATGATCGGTGTTCTCCTGCCTGTCTGCACCTACTCCCCCACCACCCCCGCCCCTGAAATCAAGTACAAATGAAAATTGAGTGAAGTTTTGTTTGCTAGTCCTCTCTATCCCTCAATGTGATGCTGCACCATGCAGGAAACGATATTGCCTTTGGTTGAACAACACAGGATGTACTGAGACAGAAGAATTGGGATTTTATTCCAGCCCAGCGCACTCTCGCGAGCAGGTCCCAGCCATGGATGTCTTTTTGCTCGGCTATTGTTATTGCAGATTCAATGCGGAGACGCTGTGAGACCTCTGTTGAAAGTGGATCCGCATCTCTGATGACCCCGATGCAATAATGACCTCCACATCCTCTGCGCGGGGCAGCTTTTATGTGCACTGAGCTCACATCCACAGGAACGATGAACCGGCCACTTCACACTCACAAAGTAAAGGCAGTAACTCACACAGTAAACCGGCCCGCTCGCCGCTTCTGAAGGCAGAGATATACAGAGGGACGTAATGAATGCAGGAAGCCCTGTTCCTTTAGCCCGAGCCCTCAGCTGACTGTTGTATCGTCCGATGTCACTAATCAGGGAGAGATATGCGCTGGTCACGTAACAAGACTGAGGCATAGCAGGGGAGGAAGAGCAGCTCCTGTTTGGTCTTTTCAAACCAATTTCACAACACTGTCACCGTGTCCTATCCCTGCACTTGCGGTGGCTCTCGTTTCACATTCAGAATTAGAGCTTCAAAGATTCTAAGTGGTTTACTGAGCTTTCTGAAAGACTGACTTCTAGCGGTGCGTTCACAGGAGCCCTGTTCAACCAAACTCTGGTTCGTTTGGGGTCGTGCGAATACAGATCAAACTGTGGCCTGCCTGTAAATGGAGGATTCAGTTCAAGTGAGCCAAAAGCAGGATGTGGACCACAACGCAGAGCATTGTGGGTAAACGGACCGTAAGTAAGGGGCAAGTTGCCCTGCATTAGCTAATAGAGGAGCAAGATCTCTTGTTCATTCTTGTCTTCTCTTGATGTTAAGTAATCCCAGACGCAGCGCCACCGCAGGCAAGGAGGGGACACATTGTTCAAAAGGTTTGGCAGCGTGTAAGCAAACTGGGCCGAGCTGAGTACTGCAATCCCATCTGTACCGAGCCCCCGATCGTAGAAACTGCTAGGTGTGAAAGCAAGTTTTTATGAGAGCTTTTAACTCCACCAAGCTCTGCTATTCCATAAGCATATATATGCCGTCTATGTACGTAATGGTTGTGTGAGTCACTGTGTGCATTATGTATCTGCAACCGATTGGCTAGAGCAAAAGAAATACTAGAGTTTCTTTGTCCTAATAATTATACCTTTTGCACCTTTCATTTTCTGCGTCCGTGTGCAGGGTACCGCAATGATATTTACGCAATCTAGTCCCCAATTTACTAATGGAGGGGTTTTATTTTTATTATTTTCGTCAGAAAAAACACTCATCAGTGCAGATGGATACGTTGGTACCTCAGGTTGAGTGTGTGTCAGGTAGAAGGGTGTTATGGACACTGACTGATTTTCTTGTCTCGAGGGGTCTCTGGAGACGCCCCTGGTACCATCAGCACGTGGCGGCACTTAACGGAGCACCGGCGCTGATGACCGGCAGGCAGGTTGTAACGAGTAATAACTTTTTTTTCCGTCATTATGTTTTATTTGTATGCAACTGACTCGATTACAGGTCGGTTATTGGAAACGGGCACCACGAAACGACACGTCTGAACGTCCATTTCATGCATCGCAGCGCCTGCAAAACATTCATTTGGGAAGCGGCTGTTAAATCGAGTGTTGGCTCTCAGACATTTGGCCGGCATAAGAAAGAAGAAGAAGAAGAAGAGGAAGAAGAAGAAGAAAAAAGAATAAGAAGAAAGATGTGACTCTGATTGAGTGGGTTAATTCATCTCAAAAAGCCAAACCTGCCAAAGCCGCGATACAAACGATCGGCAAAAAAAAAACGGCAAAAAAATGAGTCCTTCAGAGAGTACTTACTGTTGACTATTATTTATAACTTCCATGTGGACTAAAATGCTGGATCGTGTTTCATGCTGATTAGCAATCAGTGATGCACAAGCCGGCAGGAGCAGGGAAGAATTGGAAGTGATTTTGTGTCCATTTGTATTTTTATTTGCCTTGGAAGTTTTTTCGGTTTTTGGATTGTGTGCGTGTGTGTGTGTGTGTGTGTGTGTGTGTGTGTGTGTGTGTGTGTGTGCGTGCTTGCCTGCTGCCACCGCCGCTCCTGTTCCGCCAAATAAACAGGCACTCGTAAAAGTCGGGCGTCTGCTGCTGCGCAGGACGGCAGGAGGTTCCTAATAAATGTCTCGGTGGAAGACAAGCGTTGCCAAGTCTTCTCCGGTGAAATACGCTAATGACTGGCGGGGAAAGTCACACCAAGACCACGACGCCGTCCCTTCATTTCCATGTAAATGAAACCCATAGGTGTTTATTATCAGCGCGGGAGAGCGGACAACGTTGAAGGGAGGGAAAGATGGATGTCGGGGGGACCGAGGAGATGCGACCGGCTCTGTTGCTCGATGGACGCCGCTATTGCACATTAAATTAAATTTTACAATCAAAACAACATTAGAGCCCAGGGTGTTTTCTTCGCGAAGTTTTTTTCTTTTTTTTTCCTACCACGTGCAAATGTCAAACATTTGCCGCTCTCCCTTCGTCCCTCCCGCTGTTAAGTGAAACGAGTCGTCGTTGCTTGATGAACCGACGAGGGAACAACGGGCAGATTTCCTGACGACGAGGAATCGTCTTTGGAGGCATCGCTAGATGCAGCTGCTCCTTATTTCCCAGAGCCGAGCCGCACTGCCAGCTGACTAACACCGATCTGATGCACCTCGTTCATGTTTTTTCCTTTCTTTCTTTCTGTCAGCGGCGGCGAATCAGTGGGCTGCGAATGTACGACTAATTAATTTGTGGCGGTGGCCAGAGATCGAGGCCGTCCAGCTCAGCGCAGGCCCGTGGCAAGGGTACAACACCAAAAGGCTCCACCGGTTCCAGAAAAGCCCCTCCGCCCCCGCCTCACCCACCCCACTTTTTCCCCTCCACTCGCTTCCTCCCCTCTAATTCTTTCAGCGAGAGAAGAGAGGGACTGTGTTTCTGTTCCGAGTGCTGCAGGAGCCATGTGGCTCACGAATGGGTTTCATTAAAACTGTCAAAACACGGGCCGGTGAGAGCTCAAATAAAAAACAAAAAAAACAACATTCTTGAAGAAAAATATTCAGCAGACTAGCGGCGATTACCTTGACCGCCGCGACGGCTGCTTCCTCCAGCAGCGACACGTCACACGATAGATTTTTCAATTTTGCAGCACGATAGTTGTATTTGCGCCTCTATAACCTTTTTTTTGTTTGTTTGTTTGTTTCAAGGCGGCCGTCGCTCTCAGATATAAGCAGCCGTGCAAATTGACAACGCATGTCGTCGTACTTGCCTTTCGGCCGTAATGACGCACACTCTGAAGCTCACCAGTCACATTAATGCTGCGTGTCAGTCCACCTCCAGTCTTTCCTGGAAAACTTTCAACCACAGACCCCCTGCAGCCGCTCATTTCTGGGCACAAAAGGAAGGCAGGAAGGCTGTCGGCCCTGTAATGACTGCGCTGTCGTGAATATAACGGCTGCGCTGTAATGTTTTATAGACACCGAGTTCACATTTTTCCAGCGCAAGCACAAAGTATCACATAAAGGGTTTGTCAAGGGGTGAAACTGTACAGTTCGGTTTTGAAATCCAGCGGCAATCCCGTGAGCCGAATCGAACAGAATTCAAATAGAACAGAACCCAAACCCACAGTTGCATTACTCCGTCTCCTAAACACTGTGTTGAGCACCATTTTTTTTCTGTTTCCGCCCCCATAACAAATCGCTGTTGACATTTTGAGGCGCGCCGACGCAAATCTGTCAGAGATCCAGACAAAAAAAAAAAAAAGGACGGAGACAGCAGTCAAACGTCAATAACATCAATAAGTCCAACGGCAGCAGAGTAGCAGAAACCTCGCGGTCGCTGCCGACTCAGATCAGCCAGTTAGGAGTCAGGGGCGGCTTATCAGCGGAAGCAGTCACAAAGGAGCGTGGGGTTTGCCACAGGTTGCAGAGTAAAGCGCACGCAACAGCCAGGCCAGTCATTAGCAAGCGTGAGCTCCCCATAGCGCCCTCGGGAGGTGGGGAGGAGTAATGAACGGCTCGCAGCGCCTTTCCCTGATTGGTGCCTTCGTGCTGACCAGGCCGCATTCATCATGTGAATGCGATGTCACGCATTTTTCTTCAAACACCGCCCAAGACTTGACGGTGCCGCAGCCAATGAGAGACGTTACCAGGGTACGACATCCTGAGCCTGGAAAAACACATCCAACAGGAGGGACTGACAGGAGACTACAAACACACAAACAATGTGTTCCCCTAATAAACTGCTCCATGTGCTATAATCAGGTACTGCGATAGATAGATAGATAGATAGATAGATAGATAGATAGATAGATAGATAGATAGATAGATAGATAGATAGATAGATAGAATGAGTCATGGTCTGTTGTTTTTGTGTTTCGCTTTACATCCTGTTTCTGTTTTCCCGCCTTTTTTGTCGCCTGTGTCTCGTTGTCAGTCCTGCCCTTGATTGTTCTCACCTGTGTTCCGCTGCCCACTTGTATAAATAGTCCTCATCTCCCTTTGTCTTTGTCGGGTCACTGTTTCTTCATGGCTTTTGTGTTGGTGGATTCAGGTCTGTTGTTTCATGTTTCCTCAGGTTCTCGTCATGGTTTTCTTTCACCCTGCCTTGTCTGTTTCTTTCTTGTTTTGACTTTTTACCTTGGAGGTCACCCTTGGTTTAGTTTTGTTTATTTTTCTGTTTATTATTTAAATCGTTTTCTGTTCTGCTACCCGGAGTTGTCTGCGTTTTGGGTCCTGCCTCCTCATCGACGAAACACCACACCGTCATAGATAGATAGATAGATAGATAGATAGATAGATAGATAGATAGATAGATGCCACACTATCCAACCACCAGCCACAATCCCAGCAACGTGCTGGATGAAGCTCCATCGTGCCAGAGCCCTCGTTGGCCTGCATATTTATCGACGTATGATGAAGCCACGCATGCAAATCAATTCAGCGACACGCCGCAGAGGCCCTCGTTGTTCCCGCCGCAACAAGGGCGATTTCTTTCAACGGGGGCGAGGGGGGTGAAGACACAGTGCAGTGTGATCAGCGAGGCCGCTCGGTCCAACTGCCAGGCGTTACAGGCCTCCGCGCCGGCCCCAGTAGGAAGGCTTAGTCCGTCCAAGAATACCGCTTCCCACTTTGAAAAGATGGAGACGCCATCTGCTCGTCTATCGCTTGTCTTCCCCCCTACGCGTGCTTCAGGTTCGATCCCGCCTGGAGCCTCCGAGTGCTGAGGGGGAAGCGAAAAGCACCTGCCTTGTTGTTGATATCGAGCCGCCGCGATTGTTTAACGTTTTCACAGTCAAACAAAAATCTTCTTCTCAATCAAACACAAGTGCCAGCAATTTATCTGCAACCGGAGAGAGCGACAGTTATCTTACAGGGGAAGGAGTTTCTTTTTTTGTGTGTATTTGCGACGCATAACAGGATGACACAAAAAAAAGACTCCAAATCGGCGTCTTTTGCCTTATTAGTGGCTTTGTTTGCCATTTTAATCCCAGATCAGCTCAAGGGGGAGAGGCGTAAAAAAAAAAGGGAGTTCGTGGACACGCGAGCGCTTCCATGACTGATCCTCTGAACCACAAAATCCCTATTTCACACGCTCAGACGTGTTGCATCCGCCCGTTTTGGCAAGTTAATGGCAATGTAATGAGTATGTAGCAGCCCGGAGGGAGGCTCTGCTGCAGGAGTAATATATGCAGTAATTCTGACCACTAGTCAGATAAGTCAATGGTAACCTGACAGTGGTGCTGGCGCTGGAGGAGGGAGGGGGAGGTGGTGGAGGGGGCTCTGCTGGCTTTATTCATTCAGAACTTGCATTACCAACTTCACGGTCCTTAATCACATCCTGCCAGCGCGCGGGTCGTGGAGACAGGTGAATTTTCTCACAGTCGATTTTTTTTTTTTTTTTTTTACAAAATCATCGTTTTCATCCCTGTTGGAGGAACTGACACTTGTAGAAATATTGCAAGGCACAAAGCGGCGCGCGGCTCTATTCCGATTCCCTCTTTTTCTGCGCGAGGACCTGCGCCAATCGCCGACTAATCCCTGGAGCTTTTTTCCCCCTTCTTGTGTCTTGTCCTTTTGTTTGAATTTCTATCCAGACTGGGCCTCCGAACCAGAATCCACAGCTCGGGCCAGCAAGGCTTTTCCTCTCTCTCTCTCTCTCTCTCTCTCTCTCTCTCTCTCTCTCTCTCTCTCTCTCTCTCAGAGAGACGCGCATCCTCAATCAAAGTGGGTTTTGGCACTGGCACAGAGGCGACTGTATTGTTTCACACACAGAGAAACACTATCGGCTCTTTTTTGTCTCCTTTCCCGTGAATTCAAACACAGTGTGAATAAGCAATAAATTGCGCCATCTGAGTATCGCGCGGAATGAGACGCTGGCGGGGTATTAAAAAAAGAAAGAGGAAAAACCTTAGCGGGGTTGATGGGGGAGCGTGTCGGCAGTCCGCGCACATCCATCACCGCTCACCTACCGGATTGTTGACGCTTCTCGCTTCGGCTGCGTTCGAGGCGCCGAAGTCCGCCCGGTCCGGTCCGGTCCGGTCCGGATGTGCGCGCTCGGCTCCCCCGGTGTCCTCCGCGAGCAGGTGTGACCACAGTCTCGCCTTGTTGTATTCCCATATGTTGTCGCCGGCGCAATTATGAATGCTCCAGTTGATGGCTGACTGGATAGCCTGTGCGATCATGTGCCGCCAGCTCCCTGCTCTCCTCTCCTCTCCTCTCCTCCTCCTCCTCCTCCTCCTCCCTCCCTCCCTCTCTCTCCCTCTCTCTCTGTGTAACTGCTCCCTCCGCCCGATCACCTCCCCGCTGCGGCACTGCATGGCTACATGCTCATATACGGAGGAAGAAAACGTGCAGCTCACTCGCGAACTTGTGCGCGCCCTATTACAGCAATTAAGCGCCTAACCGCGCGACGACGGCTAACGCGCGCACCTTTCTTTTCTTTTCTTTTTTTTTTTTTTTTTTTTTTTTGGGGGGGGGTTCGTCTCCGTTATTTATTTGTTATTGTTTTTTTTTTACACTGAACAAACTGTCTCCCGAGACGCCGGAATCCGGTTTATTTTAGCTGGGAGGGGGTAAAAAAAAAAGAGCTCTCCACTCTGCTGGCTGCTGAGACTGGAGGAGGAGAGGAGAGGATGAGGAGGAGAGGAGGAGGCTGAGGCGTTAAAGGATGGAGAGGATTAGAGGGTGAGGAGGGGTCGGGGGCTAGCGCACGTATCTGAAAGCCTTTTTTCGCTATGTGTCATTTGAATAACAGTCAGGGAGCATGTTTCCCCAAGTGAGTCCCGCCTTTTCAACTGCGTCGAATCAGCCGCGCTCTCATATACCTGCAGTCTCTCTCTCTCTCTCTCTCTCTCTCTCTCTCTCTCTCTCTCTCTCTCTCTCTCTCTCTCCCTCTCTCTCTCCTCTCTCTCTCTCTCTCTCTCTCTCTCTCTCTCTCTCCTCCCCCTCTCTCTCTCTCTCTCTCTCTCTCTCTCTCTCTCTCTCTCTCTCTCTCTCTCTCTCTCTCTCTCTCTCTCTCTCTCTCTCTCTCTCTCTCTCTCTCTCTCTCTCTCTCTCTACCTCCCCCCTTCTGTCTCTCTCTCTCTGTCTCTCTCTCTCTCTCTCTCTCTCTCTCTCTCTCTCTCTCTCTCTCTCTCTCTCTCTCTCTCTCTCTCTCTCTCTCTCTCTCTCTCTCTCTCTCTCTCTCTCTCTCTCTCTCTCTCTCTCTCTCTCTCTCTCTCTCTCTCTCTCTCTCCCCCCTTCTGTCTCTCTCTCTCTCTTTCTCTCTCTCTGTCTCTGTCTCTCTCTCACTCTCTCTCTCTGTCTCTCTCTCAGTCTGTCCGTCCACCTCTCTGGCCCGAGGCCGGGGGTCTGCTCTCAAATACGCTCCCCCCTGTTTGTCAGACTGATGGATGTTGCTCATTGCGTTCATTTATTTATTCATTTATCTATTTCTCATTAGAGTTCCTCCACGATGTGCACGGCATGCCGGGGCGGGTCACGATTCGGCCCAATCGCGGCTCTGTTATTCCGAGCCCTGACAGCTTTTTGCAAGTGCTCCCCAAATTGGTGGGACATCTGTTTCCGGGTCCCAGGGGTGGTGGAGCAGACTGACGGGAGGAACTCAGCATGTGTATGTGTGTGTGGAGGAGGGCGGGGCGGGGGGGGGGGTATGAGTGAAGCAAATCCAGCCCCCTTCCATCACCTCCACCACCACCGCCACCCAGTGGGGTCGGAGCTCAGACCAGCTGCTTACATTTCAGCTGCGCATCAACAACTTGTAGGCTTGAGAGCCCCCTCGGCCCCCTTGTGATTCAGTGTGGCTCAGCTGCGGCCTCTCTTCACGTAATATACAGGTCCCCCCCCGCCCCTGGACCTGAAGTTGAAGCCTCCACTTCTCAGATATTACGCCGCTCCCCTCACTCTCGTCCCGTAAAAAGCCGGCCCCCGTGATTTGTGCGGAAAACCAGAATTGTGTGCGTAAAATAAAAAAACGAGAGACAGAGAGAGGGAGGCGAAGCTGGAGATCAGCGGCTCCCATAATTACAATGCAGAGCGTCAGCGGGTAGCATCAATGATTCAGTGGGACCTTGAGAAATGAAAAATGCAGCCACTCTCTACGGCTCTCTATGCTGCCGGTGCATTTGATGTGCTCCCGCATGCGTCGCGCGTATGTCCGCGTTTCTGTGGGAAACGACTAACAGTAACATCTGAGAGGATGATGTCACGGCAGGAGCGCTAACCTTGACTCCCGCGCTCAGGACCGGGCCTTTGAAGAGAGCGGCCCCAGTCATCTCCCGTCTCTCTTCAGAGAGGCCTTTTAGCTCGAGCCGCGGCTGTCGGAGCTGCGCCGCGACGGGGCCTCGTCTCCGGCGTTTGACGCCCACCTGACGAACGGAGGGGGAAAAAACGCGCACAAGCCTAATAATAATCCAAATTTGTGTGATACGGAGTCACGGGGGGTTACAGCCATTGTGTCGAGCTGCCGGGGAAATGTTGTGACAGATTATTTTTCCGCGCAGGTTTTTTTTTTTTTTCGTGTGCGCTTCTCAGAGTTTTTCATCAAAAGTGTAGCGCCCTCTGGCAGAAAAAAAAGAAGAAAAGGAGGGGGAAAACTGTGCCGAGCGGCAGAACCTGCACGCTCCTTTTGTTGCGGATATACTTCTGCTAGCGTTAGCTTGGCGCGAGGAGCCGATGAGTTCTGATCGCGTCCGCCGTCTGTCCAGACAGATGTTGGATGTCTGCAGCTGCCGCACAACTTGGTGGTGAGTCGGGCTCTGCCGAAGAACCCATCCCCCCCACCTCCCGACACGCGGTTGATGGCTCGTGTCGACAGCCGTGTCCAAGTGCGCGGCGCGCTGTTCGCACTTGATGCGGGAGCAGCGGGCGCCTTTTTAAAACGTGCTAATTAAACGCAGCCGGGCCTCATTACGCCGTGCGGCCCAACTGAAGGCCCCGTAGCTCCTTTCAAGCCCGCCGCCTGCGTCTGCTTCTCCTCTGTGGATAGTAGTTAAGATCCCATTGTGATAAAGTAACCAGCTGCACCGTGTCCTGCTAAATGCGATCTGCCATAAACAGGCGTGTGTCGTACTCGCAGTGCGTGGTGTTCGCTTCATTATCCGCCGGGGGAAAACTTACAAGGCCCCGACGGCTCAAATATGTAAATCCTTCAGCGAGGAATCCATAAACAGAGCACAAGGAGGAGCGGTCGGTGGGGGGGGGCACGTGGAGGCGGGGGGCAACACTGTAGCCGGTAGTTTAGCCTCATTCTGGCGCTAATGTGCAGTATTTTGATTTATATCATTAGGCTGTCATGACCAGCGGGGTGATTGGGATCGTTATGTTCAAAGTCACCTTTCCACCTTAATCTGTAGGAGTGCCCAGCCACGGGGTCCGACGCCTGACGACCCTCTCACCCCGCGCGTCCCCGCCTCCTTCCTCTGCCCCGCGTTATGGCCGCTGTTTCCGCGCTTATCCGCCGTCTTCCACGGCGCCTCGGTGGGAGTGGGGAGTGTAATTACGAAGTCAGACGGTGTTTACAGACGCAGAAGCGCCTTAATTTATTCCAACAGTTAGCAGTAATTCCCCCCACTTTAATTTATAGCTCCTCCACCCAGTTGGGGGGAGAGAGCGAGAGGGAGGGGGTGAGGGAGATAGCGAGAGCGAGGGCGAGAGACGCAGCATATGGACGCTATATTATAGAGTCGACTGCAGCGCCGGGGCCATCAGCAGTGGAGCTGCTGCGCGCTCTGCTCGCTTTGTATTCCAATCAAGGGCGCGTTTTTAGCTTTCCGTCTGATGAAAGAAAGCCAATGTTTCACTGTTGGGCCATTAGTCACAGCCGCCATACAAAGCCGAGGATGGAATGGGAGCTGATGTTTTATCTCCCTTCATCAAAACAGTGTCTGAGCTGTACTTGATTCCACTGAAGCCATGTTTTTCTTCCCCCCCCCCGTGTTTGTCGAACTAAAGAGCCCATCTGAAGCTCAAACTAATAGACTCATTACATCCACACACACCCCCACCACCACCACCCTCCACAACAGTTACAATTTACGCGGCGCACTTAAAGCCGCCTTTTCAAGGGCGGACTGCAGGCAAGCTGAAAGGCCACACCGACAGGACACTGCAGAGGACGGAGACGGAGCAGCAGCTGTGGAAGGTTGGACACCTCCAGGCCCTCCTGCCCCTCCAGGCCCTCCTGCCCCTCTAGGCCCTGTAGCACCTCCAGACCCTGCAGCACCTCCAGACCCTGCAGCACCTACAGCCCCGCTGCAAACTACCGTATCGACGGCAGCGAGTCTGTGCCAAAAAAGAGGAGTTTGGATCAAGTCTGTTGCCTGGAGGACGCTGTTTGATATCCCGAAAGATATGATCGTGAAAAGCAGCCGAGTGCCCACCTCCACCCCCCTGCCCGCCCCCACCCAACCCCGAAGAGCTTCATGCTGATAGCGAGACACTTAAACGCGGCGTCTTGGCGATTTGTCCCACAGAACAAACACAGCGCTCGGGCGCCGGAGCCGCTCGCTAATTGGGCAGTCCCGCTCCGCAATTAGCCATTTAGCTTCCGTCCGCACGCAAATTGCATTCTGGGAATGGAAGAATGAGATTTTCAACAGTCGGCATCAGAGAGGAGTGGTTAATAAGGGGAGTTAAATGGGGGGAGTGAGGAGCCGGAGCCGCGGGGGCCACGGCAATGACAGCGCCGAGCGTCCTCGTGCGGCTACAGCCATCATTTATATTAGCGGAACACTAATTAAAGAAACAAGGAGTTTAGACTGGTAACTAGGGGTGTGAATCTTTCACTCACAAAACGATCCGATTCAAATCTCGATTCACAAGCTACGATCCGATTCAGGGACGATTCATAAAAATAGTCCGATTCGGTTCAGTGTGATTCAATACAAATGCACAATTTAACCCCAAGTGCTTATTTTTACTTTACCGATCTTTACCGATCCAGGGCTCCATCAACCGGTGCACTCGGATCTCATACGTCACAGACCGATAACCGATTCAAATCGGTTTATCTTTACACCACTACTGGTAACGCATGGAGGAGATGGGGAGGGGGGGATGTTAGGAGCGGACACTCTCAATGGCGTCGCCGGCCGGGAGAGAGTGAAACATGAATGAGCGTTTAGCTCTTGTCACCACAGGCAGAGAGGAGCCACCCAGAGAGCAGACACATTAGAACAAGTTGTACTCGGCACAGCAAGTAAATAAGCTGCTGCATCTTCCGGTGGTCACACGTGTGAGCAGCGCGCAGCACGCGGCACAACTGGCAGAGCTTCGACTTAATCCGCCGAGGCTCTTGAGGAATTAGGGCAAACTAAATGGTATCAAGCAGTTCCGGCCCGTCACTCAGAGCGCACTGCACCGCCATGACCTGGTTTGGGCTTCGTCTCCCCGAAAACTTGTGGAGCGACAGTTTCCCCCTTTTCAAAGAGAGATGACAGCCAGAGAGGCACAGTTTGGAGGCGTGGAAGACAATTTGGCGTAACGTGTCTGAAAACCACTCGAAGCGAGACGGCAAAGTTCCTATTGGAAGCGTCACGTTTAACAAAACTGACAACCAGGGGAAAAAAAAAAATATCTTTCCATCTCACTGCAGCCCCCAAAATACACTTAAAAACTGGTAACAGTCTAATGTATTCACCTGTACACTTGAGATAAAACTGAAAATTCAAAACGTGAATGTGAAGGTGTGGATTAAACTCCGAGCTAACTAACAAGCAGCACGGCCCTTCAGATGCTCACGACAACGAATCTAATAAAAACTCTTCAATAACCTCAAAGTTTCCTCTGCCCTCCACCGCCTCCCCACAGCCTCCCCACCGCCTCCATGCAATTCCTAAATTTGTTTAATAGCTCCGTTTACATTTTTTTTTATTGATGTGCTCTCATTTATTTCAGGGTCCAATAAACAACAAATAAAAATGTGTGTGTGTGTGTGTGTGTGTGTGTGTGTGTGTGTGTGTGTGTGTGTGTGTGGCGGGGGTGAGTCTGGGGGGGTGCGGTATCGACCATTTTTATGATAACCAGAATTCACTGGCTGCACAAAAATAATGACGTCTGCTTTATCAGGACGTGTTTTAATCGCTTTAGATTGGCTGTGTTGTCAATTTACACGCTGTAATCATCAGATTCTTAGTTGGTCGTTAGTTACAACAGTTAGTCATGCTGTTTGAATTCAAATGCAATCAATATCTATTAGTGTTGTTACGATACTGGATTTCAGATTTCAATATGATATTTGGAAAAGTATTGATTTTCAATACGATTTTCGATACTAGCAACCGCGGAAGCTTCATCGAGGGTGGGTCGCGTGAAGTTACAGGGGGGGAGCGCTTGGAGTGTTTGTGTGTGTGTTGGCGGTATTACTACGGAGAAGTCATATCGTATCATTTTTACTTTCAACGTATTGATGAGGATGATCTCAAAGCACCGGTGTCACCGTGGGACCACGACAAGAGGCGTCTGTACGGAGGAAGCCCTGCTTCTAAAATGGAACAAAAACCCCGCCTACTTTGGACCGTTGAATTCTTCCACGCGAGATGAAACAAAAACACATTCATCAGTGAAACAAATGGGCACGAATCACAAAAGACCCAATTCGTGAAACAAAAAAACAGAAAAAACGAGAAGCGATTTGTGGATAATAACCTCAGTGTACAGTGCGCTGCACTGGCGCTTTTCTCCCCAAAGCACAAACAGCTGAAAGCGTCCTTTGTCTTAAAAACATTTACATTTTTTCGCAAACGGCAACAAATAAAACGTAACGAGATTAAAGAAGTGCGGCTGAAATTGATCAACCTGCCGAGAGCTTGAGCGAGCGTGCACAACATTGGTGGAATAAAGTCTCTGGCCTTCTTCGCCACAAACTGGCAGGGCGTCTGAACTAAATCGAGTTCCGCATCTGGCACAGAGACGCCTTAACGCTCATCACGGCCTCAGGAGATCCACTCAGCGGCTCTGTCCTCTGCGTGTGACGGACGTGCATCCAGAGGAGGTTCGGAGAGAGACCGAGACGCAGAGGTGCCGGAAAGAGTTAAACGCTTTCATTTCCGACTTAAGCGGCTCCAATTTTCCGTGCGTGCCAACAGCAAACCATCGGGGCGCACTGTAGAAGCTGCTGATCCATTACGCCGTGATAAGACTCATTTGGGCCAGACGAACGCAGCCGGGCCTCTCCACCGGACCGGAGCGCCTGTCAAATTCCACTTAAATCAGCCTAATGAAATCACCACTAGATTTAGATCGCTCTGTATATTTTGTTCGACCTTGCGGCTAATTTGCTGATATATACACATATATATATTTATAAATATATAGAGATTTTTTTTTTTACACAAGACATGTTGCTGTCCCGGTCCATTTTGCTCGTCCTTGCTTCTCCTGCCGCACTAAAGACTCCTGGGAGTTTCCTCTGGCTCGGCGAGGCGGGGAGTTAGCGGCAGCCGGGTCTCCTTCAGATTACTGCGGATGGGGGAGAGGGAGGCGGGGTGGGGGGGCGTGTGTGTGTCTGTGTGTGTGTGTCTGTGTGTGTGTGAGAGAGGGAGGTGGGGGGGTTACCATTGACAGTCCGGCCCTCTTGTTATTTCACCCCTCCACCCCCCACGGGACTCAGCCAAAGGTTTGCACCGCTGCTGCTGCTGCCGCTGTTTGCGGCCCGCAGTGCTGGCAGGAGTGGAGGAGTCGGCAGCGGGAGGAGCCCAGAGTTTGAGCAGCTGTTGGGGAAGCGTCGCCACGTCAGGCCGGAGGAGGGCCAGCACCGCCCGCTGGGGCGGCTTCTAGTTGTTGGGGGATTTTTGTTGTTGTTGTTGTTGCCGTTTCTCTATTTATCTTCGACAAATAAACCCCAAAAAGATCAGAGTTGACAGTGGCTCAATGTCATTCCAACAATTCATCTGGGTGCGATACCCCTCCACCCCGTCACCACCACCACGCACGTTGGAACAGCACTTAAGCTGCCCCGCTGCTGTAAACACAAACTCGCTGGTGCACTAAATGTGTAATCTGCAGCTAAAAAATTGATACTTTGAAATGCTCTGTGACATCTGCTCTGTGTTGCGCGCCAGCGTGTTCTCGTGCTTGTGAAATGTTTTTCTCTCAGCAACGCTCGTCTTCTACGGCAGCCGGCCAGCTCACATTTCAACTCTCAAATGTTACACATCCATCTTGCCGAGCTCCAACATGAAGCTTTCTCTCTCGGTCGTACAAACAAACAAACAAACAAACAAAAAAGAAGACAGAGTCAAATTTCATAACCAATCAGCTGTGACCAGACAAGTGTCTGTTTCACAAAGCAGGTTCAACAAAGTGAGTCTAACACTGAACTCTGAGTTGATCTACTCTGTGATTGGAAACTCTGAGTTTTAAGTTCCAGAAAAGCTGATTCGAGTTAGTTTTATCAACTCAGAGTCGTTTTTAACTGGAGTTAAGCACGTGCACCACAACAATATAAAAGACAGTGTCAATGGAGCGCCCATTTGACGAGTCACCATGGCAACGGTGAAGTGAAGGGCTGCGTGTTTCACCTCAGTAGTAGTAAACATCTGAATGTGCTCATGCCACAAGTTTGAACATGTTTTTAAAAGAAGTGCAACAGCGCTGCAGCAGTTCAATGCCTGAGTTTGAATGTAGTCCGTTGCAATCACAATATTATTAGAGGGGGAAATTGCTTGATTGGTAGCTTATAAATATATTTTATTGAGGTGCAATCAAAATATCAGTAACACCTCGGCATAATCTCATGCCGAGGTGTTTTTACATTGTAAAAACTGTGTGACTGCAGTTATATCCATATCACAATGCTGTTTAATGAAGACGGCAAACAGGAAGCGGTCGTGAGACTAGCAGGTGCTGAAGTTACAGATGTGGTGTTTTACTTCAATACAGATGGCAGTTTGACTCTGGAAGAAGAACGCTACTTACGGCTTTTATTCGCTGTACTCCAGACTGGATTTGCAAAGAGTTTAAGTGTACGAGACGGCACAGTTCAGCTCAACCAGCCTCCCACACACCAAAAAGAAAACCCTGAGCTGCTAACTACTACTCTACTCCATAACGACGCAATTAGGTATTTTGCTCGGCCCTTCACATATGTCTTTTCATGGGCTCTTAACAAGATGGACACGTAAAATAAAGTAAGTGGATGTGGGACTGGTTGAAGACAGACACATTTTAAAATGCTTCGTCATGTTTGCACCCAGCGTGTTTTAATAGAGGAAAGAAGATCTCAGAGCGTGTCTATGTTTCATAGAGCGTAGCACCAACAGCAAAAATGCCAAGATTTTATTTTTTTTTTTTTTGGTCTTTGAAGTGGGAAGAACTTTATTTATTTAATTTTCTAACCCAAGTTTAACTTTTGCCTTATTATGGGTTTTCTTGGTGGGGGAAAAAATAATTTTTCTTACTTTTTTTTTTAATCACATTTCTCTCCTTAAACTATAGTGGATTACTTATTACCATCAAAGAGCTCAGCCCTAATGATCATAGAAGCACAGCTAAATAACCTATAAAGGATTCCTCGCTGATGATTCCCAATTAATGATCTCATTTTCCAGCCGGCTGGGCTGACTCTGTCTGTCCCACAACATATTGGGCCGAAATATTGGAGGCAGAGAAACGAGACTGTATGAGCACAGATGCATATTGTTGAGAGAGAGAGAGAGAGACAGACAGAGAGAGAGAGGGAGAGAGAGAGAGAGAGTTAACTGGAATTGGATTTTAAACTACTTCTTACTGGCTTGATTTGTTCGTTGATTGAAAATGTTGATCCTTCACAGGACTGTTGGTCTCTTGACTCACGGTCATTCCAATTTCCATTCAATCCCTGCATTGATGGGTCTCACGGTAGCTGCACCCCGGGGTGCATTAGGGTCTAGCCGAGAGTGTTGCAAGAATTATCATCTGCCCTGTATTATTATTTTTTGATGATTTTTTTTTTTTACCCTATTCCCAAAGGGATTTTTTTTGACAGAATCCAACGAGTAAAAATCCTTGTAGCAGAGTTTTAAGTTGAATATTCCTTGCCACGCCAATATTAGCTGCCACGCCTTTGTCTCTGCGTTGTGTTGTTATTCACTTAGTATCCCAAATGTGTCAGTAAACGTGTCAGCTGATAGCCGGTGTGTGTGTGTCAGACGGTCCACTTGTGATTGGCAGCGAGTCAGAGCGAAGCGCCGCTCCCCCGGCTCTGTGTCGCAGTTTAGCGGGCGGTAGCAGCTAAAGCAAATAATGCCTGAGTCACACTCCATGATGATTCATTTCTATCAGTCACGTTTCCGCTGCCGCACCACCGATTCACACTCTGATATGGGAGTGACAGCTGCTGATGTCTAGTAGCTTGAGTGCGGAGGATTTTTTTTTTTTTTTTTTAACCATAAGACTTGTGGAGCATTTGGAATGACTGCACTTAGCATTAATAGAACATATTAAGCAATAGTTGAGATGAAAGGAGCGGCATGCAAAAATGTACCAGTCCAGCAGCGCCAGGCACGTGTTCATGCGAGTACATTCCCCCTCGTCCTCCAAGCCCTCAGAGCTGTTGGCTCTATTCCCTGGCCATCACCAGAGGCAAACAGATCCCACTTGATGCCGACAGATAACACAGCTTGCTAAAATGGCAGCCAGAGCTGAAATGTACAGGATAACTAGACAACACAGAGAACACATCGAGACATCGAGAGAGACGTCCCCTTGCCTTCGGGTCTGCAACCCTAACATGTGCCTGCACCTGTTTGTTTTGGCGTGCACGCAGTGCACAGCTGCGACATCCGGTGTTTATTTATTTTAATGTAGTAGTTGCTTGCTAGCTGGTAGTTGGAAAACATTTAAATATTGCATATTTTTTGAGCTGCTCTGCTCATGTGCCTGACAGGAAGCATTCTGCACTACTAAATGGGACTTAACCCTGACTTAACTAACTTAGATCTTAGTCATTTCACCTGTATCATCAAGGAATCCGCTTGTCAATGTGACCTGCAGTCCACTTCAGCCAAACCTGTTCTGGGCCTAGTTGCTGCTTCAGTCATGCACTGACTAGATCTTCTCCTCTCGCTAAAACCATTTACTTCCACTGGTGTCAGCAAAAAGGAAGGAATACAGTATGTTGGGGTTTTTTTGTTTTTAATTGTGGTCCTTTTTGTTGTTGTTAATTTGGTTTTGTTTTCCCCGTGTCTCAGATGCTTTACTTTGACTCTTTGGCCTTTGGAATTTAAAAGTTCAAAAAAAGCAGTTCATTATTTCGTTTTTTACGAGTTTCTAAGTAATGTTCCTGCTCTGAAATCGTCAAATGGGCCTGCCGGCTTGCAGCTGTAAACTGTGTCTTGGGATTTTTTTGAGAGTTAGAAAAACATTTGGTACCTTGTGGGCAGGGAGTCACAGGAGCAAGGTAGTCCTTTATTTCCTGCTAAGCTGGGTTTATGGCAGGAGGAGCAATAAAAGCTTAAAAGTTTGTGGGGAGGTCAGAGTTGCGTGCAGTGACTTTGTGTCACGCTGCGAGAGAGTCTCAGCGGTGGTTGTTGATTTTCCATCATGCCTTTTCTCATCTGTCCTGCCAGCAGCAACATCTGCCCACAACTCTACAGGATCAGTAAGGTCGTCGGGGAGAAATTCGTCCCTCGTTAAGCCTCCGTCCACTTTTACTGTAAATGATCTTCGTTTGAACTTAATAGATGCTTGCCAACTGCATGGTAAAAAGTAATACATGGAATTAAGTTTGGCTTCTAGAATCAATAAATTATCTGTCCTGCTGTTTTTCAACCTGTTTTGAGCCATGGCATGTTTTTATATTGAAAAAATCCAATGGCACACCACCCACCAAAAATATTATAAAATGACACTTTTTAGCCTCATAATGACAATATAGTCTCTTAATTTATTTATACTCACTCGGTTTGAAACCTGGGGCTGTTTAGATGCACACAAAGCTGATATTATGGGAGGAATCTAGGGAGAAAAATAGGCTTACATTCCTTTGAAAGCCTTTTATAGAATTCTTTTCGACCAATTAAGTGAAATTGGATCATTTTTCATGTCCATAAATTGCTTTGGCGAGTGCTTGAAGAGAATTTTCTAACCTGAAACACCCGATTGTTTCCAAAATCCTTTATTTATTTATTGTGCCTGTCTGGCAAAGAGCACTGAAGCCAAATATGGAGAAGGTGAGGGAAGGTTCCATGAAAGTGATTGGAGGAATGGCCTCCAAAAGTGGATAAAGCTGAATGTTTGCTCCAGTTTGGGGCTTCTAGTGCAAGTCACATGGCACTGCCTTTAATTAAACCCAGAACAAACACACAGTTGAGACAAATCAAATTTTGTTTTCCCATCAAGGAAGCCTTCCGGCGTCATTCACTGCTCTTTTTTTCTTCATCTCTTCTAAAAGAAATCCAGTTTGAGGAACCCTGAGTCACAAGCTTGCAGTCGTATTTTATTCTCCCTTCGCTCTGTAATGGCACCTTGCGGCAGTCACTCCCTCTTTTGCCACAAATGAAGGGCCGCCGACCGGTTCCTCAGTCACTAAACCCATCTGAAAACCAAGATGAATGTCCGAGATTTCAGAGTTAATATCAGTCATTAAGCCGTATTGCGAGGTAAAGAATGGCATTCCGTTAATCCATCCATCAATTTCTATCACAGCTCATCCTGCTCTCCGGGTCAGGAGGGTACGGATGTCATACGGAGAAGGCGATAGCTGACAATGACGTTTTCAGATTGTCACATTTCATTACAAAAAAAAAAACCCTATGTGTCTCGAAATTGCTAGACAAAGCAAAAGATGTGTTTACATGCCAGTTCATTTGTTTCAGGCCCTGAAAATTCCTGAAGCAGCTGGACGCCGTCTTCGCCGCAACCGTCATTCTGACAGGATTAAAGTTACTGGGAGTCACTTAAAGCCGCGGATTAAAAGCGCATTTGGTGTTCGTTTTTGAGAATTAGCAGCACTCGGTTAATTCAGCCCGCGTGGACTCGTTTCTAAATAAGCTGCTGCCTCTGTGTGCGTTGGTGAAACTTGTTCAAAAAAGGAGAAAAAAAACGTGCATGTGTGGATTGTTCCTTGTCATGTTTGCAGCAGAAAATAGGCGGGCGGGCGAGCCGAATGCTAAATATTCTGTGTTCTCGCGTTAAGTGTGTGTCTTGTTTGAGCTACCTGTGTAATTACGCCTGGGAACAAGGCGCCGAAGTAACTCTGAGACGACGCACACGGAGGAGGGACTGAATAAATAATGAGGCTCCCATAATACAGATTTCTTCCTGCCATTGTGCCCCATCGCCGCCAACATCTATCCACCCACACACACACACACACACACATCCACGGCTCCTCCTGCATTCAGCTTCTGAAGCGTTTCACCGGCAATTACTTGGTGCACAGGCATGCGGGGGATGCATTTCATGTCTGCTCCAGCGACTTTCTGCCGGCTTCAGCACATATGTGGCCCATAAACGTGTTGTTGCGGCGGAATAGTGGGGCAAAGCGCTGGCCGGGAGCACTCCGCTGTATAAATATCGGCTCGGAGCGATTGAGCGGCTGATAGCGGGAAGCGGCACACGCCCCACAATAGAGAGGGATTGTGTTTTCCGCAGCGGAACGTCGGGGCCTCGTGCGCTGCGCTGGGCCGCGCGCCCGTAATGGCACTCGTGCACGGCGAGGGCTTGACCTAGATCACAGATAGACATGATAACGCGTGGCAGGTTGTCCTTTTGAAAGCTTTGTGGCCTAAAAGGCCAGCTGACCAGTCACGTATGATAGCCCGGCAACAGAAAGGGGTTGAGAGGGGGGCGGGGTCTCGACTCCAAACGCACCGCACTAGGCCAGACATGGGCAAACCACGGCCCGGGGGCCATATGCGACACGTTAAGTTTTCTAAACCGGCCCGCCAAACTCAAAGAAATTATATTTTTTCAGTGTTTTAGGAGCGTTTCAATAAAGAGCTAAATAGCGTTGGCTTCAAAGACAGATATTTTGTTGTAACACTTTGGTTCATTATTTAATTGACATTAAAGCATGTTTTCTATGTATCCCTTGATAAAAATAATTTGATGAGAAATGAGAAACCGGCCCCTGTGTCAAATATTAGAACCCACAGTGGCCCACGAGTCAAAAAGTTTGCCCAGCCCTGCGCTAAGCTATTACTGTTTCATGGTTATTTTGCGTTTTATCGCTCAGAATTATGAACATCTCTCAATTAACTGACTGGTGAAAGCAGATGACGGCCCTCTGGAGTGTGGATCTGCTCTGGCTTTCTTCCCGAAGGGGAGTTTTTCCTGGCCACTGTTGCACCTTGCTGCTCTGGGGGCTCAGTTGGTTTTCCTCTGATTGTACAAAGCGCTTTGAGACGCCTTTTGTTGCGACTTAGCGCTGTACAAATCAAAGTTGATTGAAGTTGATTGAATTAACGAAGGAGGAAATGTCCAAATGTGTCACCTCAGCATGATGCGCTCGGAGCTTTCTCACGTGTTATTTAGGTCACGGACGAGAGAACGACCATCCACGAACGAAAAGGTCAGGCGAGATGGGAAAGTGGGAATTCCAGGCAGCGCTTTTGAAAAGAGTTGTTCAAGTTCCAGGTGCACCCAGGAGGACGCCGCAACTCCAGCCTTGGTTTCCATGGCATCTGCGTATCCAGATTATTCATAATACATGGGGACGCGTGAGTGCCACATCAAAGATGCATACCAACGGCGTATCGTTGAGACTTTAAAGGAGCCCCTCAACCAAACAAACAAAGGCCATGCAATATTCAAGAGATCTCATGTCGGGAAACTTTGCCACAATTTTTTTTTTTTTTTGCTCCGCTCGGAGTTAATGAGGCTGAATTTATCCTCCGAGTGGTGTCATCTGAGGGACACACACACAATCGATGCGGAGCGAGAGGTTCTACCCTGCCAGAGCTTTTCCATTTTACGGCGCTCTCCTCCTCACTCTGCGTGACCTCCTCATTGACGTTAATCCAGCAGGACTTTTCTTGTTTGTGGAGGCGAGAGACGAGGGCCGGACTGCAGGAGGAGGAGGACGTCGGGCCTTTCGCTGGAGAAGGTAGCGTCTTTTTTTTTTGCAGAAAAAAAGTTAATTAATCAGATTCAGATTATTGACTTTTTTCACTTCACTTGAGTTTGTTTATGTTGCGCGTTTTGTGTTTTTCTTTTTTTTTTACAACCCCTTTATTTAATCTAATCATTACTTATGAATTCTAAATAAAACTGTTTGCGTTAACTCAATGTTTCGAGTTCCATCGGCTCATGATTACTTTTCTGTTCTCTGTCTGAACTGTACGCTCTGGCTTTCCTTTTGGTATTTGAAGTTCTCCTTCCAGATTATGTTTCCTCGGCTTTGTTGTGCCAGAGTCGTAACAATGTTTTGTGTCGGGAGCAACGACAGCTCGTTCCGCACGACGTTATAAAGCGTTTGTGAGGTGACTCGGAGTTGCCGATAGATTCTCCAGCTGTTTGCTCTTGCAAACGTCCTCACTGCTTCCGTCCCTGATCCTGCCTTATGTCCCATCTGAATCTGAGCGCTGGTCAGTGTTCATCTCTCTCTATAATCTAGTCTGTTAAGGTTTCTCGCTGTGTCCTGAAGCGTTTAACCTTGTCAGGGATAGGCTGGGTTCCATTAAGATTTCCTGAAAGGGTTGAGCATTACAGACTCATTTAAAGTGACTTCCATTTTTAATAAACTGCTCGCAGGCCCGTCGAGGCGATACCGCCGCGGTGCACTTAACCATGCCGCCGAGATAGATACATATCGTAATTCATATTGCACAAAAGCCAGAAAATCCAACCGCGTTTTTCTTTTCCGCCCCTTTATTTTCCTCATCGCGCCTTCCAGTTGACACACCCGGCAAATTTTCAAACGGCCTCCTCATCCTTCTCCCGGATAAATCTCCGGTGTCACTTTTTATGCCACCTAATGATGTTTACCTTTCTTTATTTAACAGACTGGGATTATTTTGTTTGTAAAAGCATCGACGCTGCCAAATGCATCTATAACCGTCTGGGCAGCCTCGTTAAAGTGGAGCTCTGGCACACGAGCTGTCCCGCACATCTCAACACCGCTTATTTTACATTTTTACTGCTCACTCAGGATTACACTGGGCTCCCCCCCACCCTTCTTCTTCTTCTTCTTCTTCTTCTTCCGTCTCTACGCGATCACGCCTAAAGATGGACGTGCGCAGAAAGGTAATGACCACATCGCAACCCGACCAGAAATGATGGGATGAGAATAAAGCGGGCAGGCTTTAACAGACATTGATAAGGGGCGATGATGTCAGAGGGGAGGGTGAGGTTAATGGAATTGGTGGAGTAAAAAGTGCAGGGGGCGGCTGGCTTCTTCGGGATGAGAATTGAAAATGCCTTCTTTGCAGCTGAATCAATACACACATTCCATGTTGCAGGTGTTGGTTACTGAAGGTTCCATTACTAGAGAGGTGAGTCGGAGGAGGGTGAGAGGTAAAGACCTGTCCGCCTGCCAGGGCTCAACACAAATCCCGTCGCATTTAAACTGCATCTCCACTAACGTCCCTGGGGGATTTTTTTCTCTCTCTCTCAATCTGTCACTCTCTCTCTCAAAAACAGTGCACATCAGCCCGCAGCAAAAAAACACTCACCTTGCACACGCCGCCTTCTTAGTCAGCCGTGAATTTGTATGGGATTCCAGAGTCAGTCAGCCTCCTTTTAGTTCCGGCGAAACCAGGAAGTGACTGCTGCTCGAGGGGCCAGAAGAAGACAAAGAATAGAAACAGGAAGTGAGACGAGCTGCTAAAGACTTCAGCAGGGAACATGATGGCATTTACACATAAATGAAGGCACAAAAAAATGCAGTTTTTGTTTGTTTGTTGTAAAGATGTTCAAAGATGCTTTTGGAGTTTTACTAAAGGCCCAGTGTGCAAGATTTAGTAACATAGTCGCAAAAAAAAGCATATTCAATAATTCGATTGCAGATGGTTTATTACTTATGACATTATCGCTCTGTCCATGTCGTCATTTCAGCCTCAGCAGTCACAAAAATGAATTGGAATCATGAAATTGGGAAAATAAATCAGACTTTGGGCTGAAGGTCAGCAAATTCCATGTGGTGATCCTTGTGTTTCTGATGTCCCACTTGATCTGAATCCAAATCTTTCTAGTGCGGGCTGTTGTGAAGCTGCATATTATCAGCAATTGACAATAGCACAGTTAAGCTACCTGCACAGTGACTGTAGAGACCTAAAAACATACAAGTCATTGATTCCTTTTTATTTTTTTTATACAGCCTCATTAAATGTCACCAATCAGCCGATGGCTATATTATGTTACAATGTGTTTCCCAAATAGAAGCTGGGAGCTGTTGCTTCACCGGCAGTGGAAATATTTCATACTGTGCTGAGCTAACGTGTTCCTCTGTCTCTGACCTACAGCTTCAATAGAAAGCAGCTAAGCACGAGTCATTTCTCTGCGTTCCATTCCGAGACGCTTCTCTCCTCAGAATCCATGTGGCTTGTGTAAATGCCACTGAGCATGAGGAGAGGAAAGGTAGGAAGGTGGAAGAGGACCCACGTGCTGCAAGGTGCCTTAAAAGACGGACGGATCACCCTCACCTACTCTCCAAACAGAGGTCGTTCACCCCTAAAATAGCAAGGACTGTTAATTTAGACTGTGTTGATAATCTACAAACTGTCCAAAGCGGATTAAAGCTCCCTAACTGCTAGTTTTCACAACGTTCCGACTGTAATTAAAGGAAGCTGTACGCTATGAAAATGTGCTGACCCTTGGGTTAATGAACCTCTTCATCATAATGACACAAACAAAAAAAATCATAGCCGCTGATGAGGAAATTGACCTTTTGGTGCGAAATTGATGGTTCACCTTTAAATTTACTGTCAATTTGCTTAACGCGTAATCTTTACGGCAAATTATATCTTCTCCTGTCCAAAATTTATCATGCTTTTGCTGTCATGGGCACTGCCTGGGTAATTTTAGGCTGCGAAGCGACTCAATAGTGGGACCGTCTACAGAAGTGTGATCAGCTCTCCAGGCGTGATGGTGCGACTGCTAAATGTTCCCTCCCGCGGTATGGCCACAGCGCTTTACTGGAAGGGAGCGCATTCTGTTCTTGGGTCACATCCAAACCACACAGGCTGCAATTGATGATTCTGAACAAATGCTCCATCCGGCTCTGTCTTTTGTCCCGCTCGACAGATTACATTTATTCTACAGCCATCACGCAAGGCACGGATTGATTCCATGAATGACTAAATGACATTTTTTTGATTCATGTTAATCGTTGCTTGTCAGCTGCTCGCCGGTAGCAGTTGCAACTGCAAGTGCCCGGCGCCCCACTGACCCCTGGTGGTGTGGCATTTGTGTTGCATTTTTCCAGCACCATGGACAGAGCCGCGGTGCATGTCACTTATCAGGGAGCTAATAAAGCGTTGTGCGTTCCTGATGGGCAACATACTGTGATATATTATCACAAACCACATACTTTAATAGCCTGTTATATATTCCATTAAGCACTGTCATCAGCTAAAACCCTTAGTGTGCAGCTTTTAACAGTGGCCCCATATTCTCGGCCGACTTGCGGTTGTGCAACATTGAATTATATTGCTTCATTAACAGTGCAAGGTGAGGAAAAGTGTGTCACTGCAAAATGCCGTTGTTCACAACATCCTTAACTTTAGTGTTTTGGAGCAGATTGTTACTGCGAGTGTAGTAACACCTTTCTCTGGCACTTTCGCTGGTGTCTGGAAAACTGTTAAAAACTGTGTTTTTTAAAATAATATGGCTATGAAAATGTTTTTACGGAGTGATTTAAAGAAGCTCTGAGATTCTTATCGTATCAACTGGGTCATTCCACATCCCACATAGTGGAACTTCAGTATTGCACGCTAATAAGTGTCCTTAGTCTGTTGCTGAACTCCCCAGAAATGAGTAAACTTTACCCAGCTCTAGAACACAACCCTTTGTGATGTCACAAGGGGGTGTTTTGCCCTAAACCTCCTCTCCAGCTCACACGACGTTGTTGTCCATGTCCCCTCCTAAATGCGTGGAAGGTACAACAAAGCATCAGTTTCTGCAGGAGGCTGAATCCGAGTGTTTTTCCAAGGGACTGTAAATACAAAATCTCACATAACATGCAGATTTCTGGAGATCTCCTGAGTTTTTGGGGTAATTAATCGTGTCAGACTGCACCACAGAAGTCTGGGCTGAGGACTAAAGATTCTCTAATTAATATTTACTCCCTCCATAAATCTGAGAACTGTTTCAAACAGCTTTGTTAACAGAGCCTCTGCGCTTCCCAAAAAGCTTTATTGACTTTTATCCCTGTTCTGCATGAAAGCGCGCACTTTATGAGTAAATATGTTTCTGTCAGCAGAGACGCAAGTCTTGCCCTTCAGGAAGTGCAGCTGTTTGTGGCCGATGCGGTGCCAATAACACTGGCCTTTGTGCTGCGGCACACTGTCAGTGGAGTGTGCGAGGCGGAGAGTTTGATTAGCCCAGAGGCTCTGCGGTGAATTCAGCCGCTGCCAGCAATCAATGATGGGGTCTGCAAAGCATGCCAATCAGTTTTATTGGTTTCTCCTTGCTTTGTGTCATCACACGCATCATCGCCGCCAATGTAATGCCGCCCCATGCGGCTTGACGGCAATGTCAACTCACGGATCTTGACTGAAATGACAACTTATCGGCCGCGTTGGGCGAATTTAGCCACTTTCGCCACGGCACCAAAGAGGTGACATTGGCGATAAGGGGCGGAACATCACAGCAGCAGTTGGATGGGATGAGATCAGCAGTCTCATTACTCTATATGATATGTTGAGCGTCAACCAGGCATGGGCAAACTACGGCTCGGGGGCCATATGCGGCCCGTTAAGCTTTTTAATCCAGCCTGCCAAAAGTAAGTAATAAAACAGCCTTTTCAGTGTTATAAGAGTCATTTCAATAAAGAGCTAAATACTGTGGGGCTTCAAAGACGCATATTTTGTAGTAATTTTGTTCATTTTCAGTTGACATTGATGCTCATGATTTCTAAATATCCCATCATATATTTTTCCTCCTATGAGGTGGGTCACCAAAACACTCCATTTATCTGCTCCTGCTCCTTGGTCAAATTTTAGAAGCCATTGTGGCCCACCAGTCAAGTTTGCCCACCCCTGCTGTAGACCCTGCTGCCATATTGGACTTTTACATAGTAGCAATGACCCCTTAGAATACATTTGGGGTGTTGCAAGCATTGATGGGCTTTCTGAGGATGTTTGGACAAACCATCTTCCTCCCTCTGCAGGATGTGATCATTGGAGTCCTCCAAGGCAATGATGAGTTTAACAGACACTCATCAATGTGAAAGTGTACAACATCCTACCGACTACTCTTTTTAGACCGGTGCCATCTATGTCCAACTGGAATGTCTCTCTCTGTACAAAGTTTTTGGAGGCCAACACCAACAATCAGCCACCTACCTAGCAGCCCGTAGGTCTCTTCCCGGACAATTTAGCCCCCCTGTAACAACCCTGTAACGACCCTTCGATGGCACAATTAATCCACAGACAGGACCACCTCCAAGGTCTGAACTGAGAATGCCAAAAAATTTGTCGATGTGAAAAAGCCTTTTTGGTGAAAAATGAAACGTCTTCAAGTGAACAAGTCCTGTCGCCCTCAACTCAACACACTCAACAGTCCAAACGTGAAAAGTTTTGAAAAACAGCTGCTCGCGAAGCATCTGTCCCAGTCACTTCCTCTATTTGTTTTTCATCTTGTTTTACTGTTGAGTGCCGCCTCAAGCAGTCACTTTCAGCTTTTGTAACAAATAAAAGAAATTCTAAATGCTCTGAGATGCTCCAAAAATGCTTGGAGTTTGAGAAGATGGATGAGAAAGGTTTAAGAATAAAGTCTCTGCAATCTAACTGCTTAGTTTGTTGCGAATTGGCAATCACTAACAATTAATGGCCCATGATAGAACATGAACACTGAGTGTTACTACCCCAAACCATCTGTTATGAGCACCAGAGTTGTTTACTCAAGCCTTGCTGTCCCCGTGATCACTTCTCCTTCTCACTACCACGAACATTTGACAGTGAAGTGTCTTTGTGGCTTCTCGCTGGTGGCATGTGAGAATAGGCGTAACTTAAGGTGAAGATTTAATGAGGCGTCTCGTCCTGACTGATGCAGGTCCTGTGTCATTAGGTGAGGGCACCGTGTCCTCCAACATCCTGCCCTGTGTTAGCCGTGTCCTGAACAGCTAATTGCTGCCTTGTCTTGAGTGAGCTTTCAAAAAAGTCCCAGGGTTTTAAATAATAATTAAAAAAAATAAACAATTATGCATTTTAAACATGAATAATTTTCTTAATGTCCCAGCGAGAAATACTGGAATGTTAATAGAATTTACAGACGTAACTAAATGGTTGAAGGGAAGAACAAATGACGAAATGAGTAATGGACAGCCCTGAGAAGACCCCTGGTGGTGAAATTATCACATTGCACGAAATGGAAAGACAACGCCATAGCAAGTCTCACAACAGACGGCAAATGAGCATGAAATGAGGTTGAGTCTTTTCGAGGATGTGAATATTACAAATACATGCATAAGATATATAAAGTAATAGGCATAATAGGTTCAAGAAAGTACACAGGGCCTGAGCTCAGGAAGGTTTTCAACAAGAGAAAAGGTCTTTGTGAGCAAATCAACTGGAGGGCGTCCTCTGGTCTGTGATGAGGGCATTTTTGTTTAAACACAACTGTTCTAAAAATGACAGACAATTTAGTTCTCAATGGGAGCTTTTCAAAAACATGGCTGAGAATCAGATAAAACAAAAGATGCGGGAAAAAAAATCTTGTCAGCATCTAACTTGTTCTTTTGGTGCATAATGAGAGAGAGGAGGGGAAAAGCTGGAGGGAGCAGATGAGAGAGAGGGAGCAGATAAAGTGTAAAGTTTCTGCGAACATTATGACGGCGGCTGCCGGAACGTAAACAGATACAGAGATAGATTGCGGTTTAAGCCATATTTGAATGACAATGGAGGCTATGAAAGCCTCTGCATTTGAGATAAACTAATCTCAATCAGTGGTTGAAGGTTCCCTGCCGGCAGTGAGAGCCGGAGGGGCTGAATGACAAGTGCTGATGCCGTTTAAATGGCTTCAGTCAAATGAAAAGGTTATCTCACTTCCTGTTTAATTTAGTGGGCCTGCTCTGAGTACTGGCGTTTTGAGTGGATATCTGCCCAGCAGATTAGAGCCGGGGCCTGTCAGAGAGCCCAGTGTGATCCTTCAGGCCGCAGTTCATTCACATGTGCTGATAGGCACTTCTATGCTTTGGTTTTGATTCTGCATTACACACATAATTTATTAATGTTTTCCCACAAAAGAGCTAAGCCTCAGTTAAGTGACCTGGCCAAGGCAGCAACATAAAGCATAGCTACAACAATAGACACAGTGAAACAGTAGTGACATTACACAACACTGCAATCACAAGAGCTGGGAACTCATTTCTTTTGAAATGACTGAATTCCCCTATTTAGAAGAAGAAACATTGCACAAAAAACAAACAAAAAAAAACAAACTTGTGCCACAAGAAAAATCAGCACTCTGCAAAGAACCTCTGAGTGTCCAAAGACAATCTGTGAGAGAGGACAAACAAACTCACCCGTGTGGCCGCAGTGGACCAGATGAAGTGGAGCAGACCCCTCCCACACCCAAAACACCCTCCCTCTTCCTGGATCTCCAACACAGGCGGCCGATTGGCCAACCACAACACCTGTTGTCTTCCACCGAAGACAAGAAAAAGTGAGCCTTCTTTTTCAAAGCAATTCAAAAAGTTGACTCGTGTCCAAATGTTATCATTTATTTATTTTTAAATTTATTGAGATTTATAAATTATGTGAAAGGTGCTTCAAGATTCGGCCGTGAAGAAAAAGGGAAACTGCCCTGGATAACAATTAGTATTAAAGTATTAAAACCTTTGTCTCATTTGTGTTGGTTTACAACACAGTATACAAAATAAATGTAAGTTTGCAGTGAACTTTAATATTTACTTAGCAAGACATCAAGAGTGCAGAATGCTCTGTCACAGCTTCTAAATTAGGAATAAAAACTAATTAGGATGGATTTAGGAAAAGAGAATACGTGCTGTGTTAAAATGAATTTGAATTTTATTCAAGGTATTTCAGAGAAAATTTACAATACACCCAAGACACAAGACAGCGTCACGTTTTTTGCTTTTTTTAAAGAAATATTTTATTTCGCACAAGCCAAAAAAAATTGGTGCAAAAGACAAAATTCCCAGTTATGACATTGACAGTGCATCTCAGGAAAATCAGAATGCTCAAAAATAGGAAAAGAAAAAACAAAAAAGGCCATCTACTACAAACAATGACAAAACATCACCAATAAAAGTAGTTTCCGAAGTAGAAATCACGACATTAAAACACAAACGACCAGTTACCATTCAAGAGACAAAAGCAGCAACAGCATAAAAAAAAAACCAATACAGTAACTTGCAATAATGCTTAATGTTGTACATACACAGGAGGGGAAAAAAACAAAACTGTCTCAGCGTCGTTCCAGCACTGCACATGCTCTCACACGGATATGCAAACATACACACACACACACAGTGCTGGTGGACAACAAGAGCAAAAGTAATCATCAATCCCATTACCACAGCATTAGAAATCAATTACACACAATAAATATTGAGGGGGGGGGCAGAGCACCTTTAAAGCTGAAATGTGTTTTACTTGTCGGGCGACTGTGCAACACGTAGAAAAAAAATCAATAAAAACAAAATTACACCAAGACACTGGTAGCCATATAACACAGCTTTGAAAAATCATTACACCTTTTTTTTTCTGCTGTAAAATCATCCGAGGCCAGTACATACTGGGTACATACTGGGTACATACTGGGTACATACTGGGTACATACTGGGCCTCACACAGAGCCGTGAGAAAGTGGCTCGGCTGCGTGAGCTGCAGAGAAAAGCCCTAAAACGTTCCATCAGCGTATCAAAAATTCCTTGTATCACATGGCTCTAGTCTGCCCTGGCAACAAGTTACTGCTAACCCTTTTTTTTTTCTTTTCTTTTTTTTTTTAAAAAAAGAAGAAAAAAAAGAAATTCTCAACTCGAGCAGCAGAATCACCAAATTGGATTCTGGCTCCACTCTTGGTGCAACTGCCCATTGAGCTCTGTAGCATTAAAAAAAACACATTAAAAGTTCATTTTTTAACAAGTCGTGGGAGGAGATATGTGTATATTTAAAAACAACCCCAAAAAAGTTGATACCCATGACAACGAGGTTTTCATGCTAGAGGTTCGCAGGCGACATAATAAAAGCAATTCATTTACAGCACGAAGAGGAAGAAAAAACCCCAGTGATGTATTTACAGGTGCTACTGTTGGACACTTGTGGGAATACTGTAGGAGAGCCAACAGCCGTGGAGACGAGCTCCCCACTGCCATCATTGAGATCTGTACTGTTGCTAGTGAGCTCAAAGTGCAACCCCACGTCTTTTTAAGGAAAAAAAAAAGCTCATTTTCATCCGCATGATCATTTACATTCTCTGCAAATAGTGCAAACACACAGGTATTCGCTTGATAGATATATATATATGTACAACTAAGATAAAGAAAAGGTAGGACTGATTCCTTGAGAGCCTGTTTTTTTGCAGAGCAAGTGTCTGATATGTTCCACAGCACTGAGGGCCAAATGTTCACTTTCAGGAGAAAACAAGCAAACAAAACAGAAAGCATCCTGCTCTTAAAGGGTCAAGCCTGCGTGGCCACGTGCAAAATGTAATTACTCAACGGCTTCATCGATGCAATTTATGCTTTTTCTGTAAAATATGGCTTAGGCTCATTTATGGCTCTTTTTTCCCTTTATCCCTATTCAACCAGGCACTGATTATTAAATATATATATATATATATTTTTTAACCCACAGTGAAAAATAGGTAAAATCCTAATTTCTTTAGTTTTTAGTGTGTCGTAAAATTAAATGCGGGTGGGCGTGAGAATACTGAAAAGGTGTGTATTCAAACCTTAATAAAGGCCACAGAAAAAAAATACTAAAAATCTTCTGTTCCATGATTGAAAATAGTCCGTCTGGGAAGAACACAGCATGATAATAATAAAAATAATAATAATGATAATGGGGTGGAGGGTGTATTTCTACATTGAATCAGTCTTTGTGATGGTGGATGACTAGCTCTTCTTGGGGCTCACGGCCTCCTTCGACTGCACCTTGGCTGCAGAGGCCGAGGAGGAGGTGGAGGAGGAGGAGGAGGAAGAGGAGGAGCTCCACCTGGTCTCCACGCCGGTGCTCGTCATCTTCATCTTCCGCCGCTTGGCCAGCGGGGCGTTGTCCACGCTTTTCAGGAAGAAGCCTTCCCTCTTGCCGCGGTTGAAGGCCTGCGGGAGAGAAAGCGCAGGGAAACCACAGTGAGCTGAGAGCTTCAGACGGCCGTTTCCGAAGGGTGGTGGGGGGGGGCATCGCTGCTTGACGGCGTCACCTTGTGGCATGGATGCAATGGTACAGTTTTCCGGTTTGGTATGCATCACGGTTTTTGGGCCACGGTGACGTTACGGTTTCGATATCTTGACATAAAACTGCTCTGACTAGCAAAGGTAGTATAAAGGTATATCAAAGTGTGCAATGTCAGATCAAATTAAACAAACACAAAACCACACCATTTAAAAATAAAGTTTACGACCATCCAATAAAAATGAACAAGAACACATTTTCAGTTTATTGGGCTTTGTTTTACAAATGTTGAAATAATTATTTTTACGGCTGAAAATAATTCAGTTTATATGGATACACTATTACACTCTTTAATATTAGAAAATGGTCTCAGTGAACTAATGTTGATACGTCAGGTAAATGCACTTGTTGCGTAACCTGCGTGCGCCCTGACGCAGACGGAGGAGAAACATTACCGAGTTTTAGGACCATAGTTGGACTATAGTTATTATCTTAGGCTGCTATGTTCTATAGTTGGACTATAGTTATTATCTTAGGCTGCTATGTTCTATAGTTGGACTATAGTTATTATCTTAGGCTGCTATATTCTATAGGTGGACTATAGTTCTTATCTTAGGCTGCTATATTCTATAGTTGGACTATAGTTATTATCTTAGGCTGCTATGTTCTATAGTTGGACTATAGTTATTATCTTAGGCTGCTATGTTCTATAGTTGGACTATAGTTATTATCTTAGGCTGCTATATTCTATAGTTGGACTATAGTTATTATCTTAGGCTGCTGTGTTCTATAGGTGGACTATAGTTCTTATCTTAGGCTGCTATGTTCTATAGTTGGACTATAGTTATTATCTTAGGCTGCTATGTTCTATAGTTGGACTATAGTTATTATCTTAGGCTGCTATGTTCTATAGTTGGACTATAGTTATTATCTTAGGCTGCTATGTTCTATAGGTGGACTATAGTTCTTATCTTAGGCTGCTATGTTCTATAGTTGGACTATAGTTATTATCTTAGGCTGCTATGTTCTATAGTTGGACTATAGTTATTATCTTAGGCTGCTGTGTTCTATAGGTGGACTATAGTTATTATCTTAGGCTGCTGTGTTCTATAGTTGGACTATAGTTGTTATCTTAGGCTGCTATATTCTATAGTTGGACTATAGTTGTTATCTTAGGCTGCTATGTTCTATAGTTGGACTATAGTTCTTATCTTAGGCTGCTATATTCTATAGTTGGACTATAGTTGTTATCTTAGGCTGCTATATTCTATAGTTGGACTATAGTTATTATCTTAGGCTGCTATGTTCTATAGTTGGACTATAGTATGTTCTATAGTTGGACTATAGTATGTTCTATAGTTGGACTATAGTTCTTATCTTAGGCTGCTATGTTCTATAGTTGGACTATAGTTGTTATTTTAGGCTGCTATGTTCTATAGTTGGACTATAGTTCTTATCTTAGGCTGCTATATTCTATAGTTGGACTATAGTTATTATCTTAGGCTGCTGTGTTCTATAGTTGGACTATAGTTGTTATTTTAGGCTGCTATATTCTATAGTTGGACTATAGTTATTATCTTAGGCTGCTGTGTTCTATAGTTGGACTATAGTTGTTATCTTAGGCTGCTATATTCTATAGTTGGACTATAGTTATTATCTTAGGCTGCTGTGTTCTATAGTTGGACTATAGTTATTATCTTAGGCTGCTATGTTCTATAGTTGGACTATAGTTATTATCTTAGGCTGCTATGTTCTATAGTTGGACTATAGTTCTTATCTTAGGCTGCTATGTTCTATAGTTGGACTATAGTTATTATCTTAGGCTGCTATGTTCTATAGTTGGACTATAGTTATTATCTTAGGCTGCTGTGTTCTATAGTTGGACTATAGTTATTATCTTAGGCTGCTATATTCTATAGTTGGACTATAGTTATTATCTTAGGCTGCTATGTTCTATAGTTGGACTATAGTTCTTATCTTAGGCTGCTATATTCTATAGTTGGACTATAGTTATTATCTTAGGCTGCTGTGTTCTATAGTTGGACTATAGTTATTATCTTAGGCTGCTATGTTCTATAGTTGGACTATAGTTCTTATCTTAGGCTGCTATATTCTATAGTTGGACTATAGTTATTATCTTAGGCTGCTGTGTTCTATAGGTGGACTATAGTTATTATCTTAGGCTGCTATATTCTATAGTTGGACTATAGTTGTTATTTTAGGCTGCTATGTTCTACAGTTGGACTATAGTTCTTATCTTAGGCTGCTATGTTCTATAGTTGGACTATAGTTGTTATTTTAGGCTGCTATATTCTACTGAGTTTGCAAAAAGAGAGACGCTCGGGTTAATGTGGTAAATCCATGAGTGTTTCACGCAGTTGGCACTTGGAAGTGACATTAGCCTATAAAGGCTGTTTGCGACCACCTTTTTGACAGATTAAAAAAGCCGTGTTCAAAGACATGTTGGTCTATTTCATGCGGCTGAGGCGAGTTGTGATAATTGATGCGGTTGTGCTGGAACTACACAAATGATTGATGACTGGAGGACCAGCTGGTCGTCAAAAACCTGCGCACTTCTTTTCTGCGCTGCCAAGTGGATCTACTTGCGCAACCTGCGCGGCTGTACAAAGTTTTGATGACGTTCTGTGACTGGCCGAAACTTACCGTAATACCGTCGCTCGCCGTTGCGTATTGAACCGAACAGGGCGTACCCAACGGTTCGGTAAAATACTCAATACTGTTGCCTCCTACCTTGTAGGTGGCATTGACGTAGGTGCGGACGGTGGGGCCGCTGGACTCCAGCACGTCTGGCGTGCACAGCGGCGTGGTGGACATGGACGCTCCGCCATGCAGCCAGCTGTTCTCCTTCAGATCTGAGAGTTTGAGGCGTCTCTCTGGATCCACTGTCAGCAGGCCTGGAGGCGGGAGACGGGAGAGAGGGACGTCAGTCAAAACCAAACTAGAGGTGGAGACAAAACTGGCTGAGACGTCCGAAGCCGTCGAAGGAAAGCGAGTTTGTCCTGAAGTGTCGCTGGAATTAGATGTCGCTGCCAGGTGGGCGTCAGTAACGTTTACAGCAGAAACGACTGATAATCACATGCTGCTGCCGGTCAGCATCTGCAGGGAGGTTGAGGTGGCAATAGTGCACACCTTCTGTACTAAAGAGAGTGTGTAAAATAATAGTGGTCCTCATTCAACTCCATTACTCAAGTAAAGGTAGGAAAGCGCAGGTTGTGAAATGTACTTAAGCAAAAAGTCAACAGGGTTTTTTTTCTGTAATTAATGAAACAACACATTCGCTGCTACATAGAAGTTTGCACTTTTAATAACAACAACCAATGTTATTTTCTACATGTTTATTTTTCTCTACTCTGAAAATGTACTGAACAGTGACCTCAAAGCTGAGCCACTCTAAAATAATCTCCCTCTAAAATATGATCCACTTTTATCTTTGACCTAACTTTGTATCTTTGAAACACTTTGAAACACACAAGTAAAGAACAAGTTTTCTCCCAATCTATGGAGTAGAAAGTACAGACATTTGTGTACAAATGTGAAGTACAGATACCCAAAAATCTAGTGTATTTGTACTTAGTTACTTCCCGCCTCCGCAGGGAGGGCAGGAACCAGCTGACTGGAGGCAACAGGCTTCCTGGGTTGCAGTCAAATGAAAAATATACTCTCAAAACCTGCATGTGCACAAGACATGTGCACTTCTGTAGGGAAACAAGTGCGACTGCCGGCAGCAGTTGTTAGTTAAAAGCTGACGGCACCTTTGACGAGCTCCTTGGCGTCCTCCGACACGCCCTTCCAGGCCTCGCCGTCCAGAGAGAAATCACCCTCCTTGATCTTCTGCATGATGTCGGCGGCGTACGACGAGGTCATGCCGCGCTGCTCGCTCTGAAAGGGCACCTGGCCCGACAGCATGGTGTACTGATGACACACACACACACACACACACACACACACACACAGAAACAGAGAGCCATTAGCACTTGGCTTCACGTCGCCGGCAGGACGAGAATTAGCGGCTTGCGAGTGTAATTACCAGGATGACCCCGAGGCTCCAGAGGTCGCAGGCCTTGTCGTAGCCGGCGCTCTCGAAGAGCTCGGGCGCGGCGTACTGCAGGGTGAAGCAGGGCGTCTGCAGGGGGGCGCTCCCCGCAGGGCAGAGGCGGGCGAACCCAAAGTCGATGACTTTGAGCACCGAGTGCTCGCCCTCGTCCGAGAACAGCACGTTCTGCCAGAGAAAAGGAAAACACAGTCACAATGGCTCGGCGTATTTACAGTCGGGGCTCTGCGGAGACCGCGGGTTAATTACAGGTCAAAAGGCTCCCACCGCTTTCCAAGAAAGAGGGCGAAACAAATTAGAAGACGGAGGAAGAGAGAAAGGAGGAGTGCAAAAATGAGTGGCGTGAGACTGTCAGCGGAAGAGTAAAGAGGAGCCGCAACTTTCACACCTCGCTGCACGAGACGCAGGGAAACTGCCGCAGCCGACGCTCGACTGCTAAGCGCATTTAGATCGGCACGGAAAATAAAAGTTTACGCGATTACGACGGACATGCGTGGAAATGGTCGGGCGGGACTAAAAGTTAATGGCTGCTTCTTGGCACCGTCCGTCATTCACAGTGTTTTAATACGAGATGAGAGGCGTCCCTCTTCACTTAATTAAATCCCGCAGCCAGTTTCAATTCTGCAAAAAATAACGCGTGCGATAAATCTGCGGCGCTCATTTTGAAAAGTGCCGCCGTCCACTGTTTACCTCCGATAAATCCTACGCAAACGATGTTGCAATTTAAGCCGGCTGACGTCCCCGCACTTCAAAACCACTCTGAAGTCGCTGCGTGTTTAGCTTCGCTTAACCCTGACGAGCCACCAGCGGAAAAATCCCGAGACAAGTAAAACTTCAGTCTGGTCTCTTCAACTCCCGACCAATTACAGGCCTGATTATTTTGTATGTTGGTTTAGTTTTCAGGCTGTTTTTTCTTTCTATGTGTGTGTTGGTGTGTGTGTATATACATATATTAGAGGTGGGAAAAAATGTGATTCTTAGATTAATCGCGATGATGACATTGCCAATTAAGAATTGATTCACAAATGTATGTGTTTTTCCAGAATGGTCATGAGGTCTTCAGACGGCGAACACCCACCTCCGGCTTCAGGTCCCTGTGCACCACTCCCACCTCGTGCATGAAGCTGACGGCCGACACCAGGCTCTGCAGCAGCTGGCTGGCCTCGGCCTCGCCGAACAGCTTCTTCCTCTTGATCCTCTCCAGCAGCTCGCCGCCCTGGAGGAGCTCCATCACCAGGTAGGTGTGGTACTGGTCGGAGTAGACCTCGTGCAGCTTGACGATGTTGGGGTGAGACTCGCACTGCCTCAGAGCGGCGATCTCCCGCTGGGTGTTGGTCTCCATCCTAAGAGGGCGGGAGAAAGCGACGTGGTGGTGTCAGCGATGACTTTAAAGGAATTCCAGGCAGTATGAAAAGCGGGCGAAGCCCCTCGCTGACCTGCGGCTGACTATCTTGACGGCAAACTCGCGCTCGCTCTGCTTGTGTCGGCACTTCCTGCACACCGAGAAGCTGCCCTCGCCCAGCGGCGGCCCGCTGAGGCACAGCTCGTAGTGCTGGAAAAACTGTGACTCCTGAGGAAGAAGAGAAAAATGATTTCATAGATGTGACATTAGTTCAGGTATGGGAAAGCTACGGCCCGGGGGCCATATACGGTCCATTAAGCTTTTTAATCTGGCCCACCAAACTTCAAGACTTTATTGTAATGGCTGCTGATCCTTGTGCATCAACCAGCAGAAAATGACTGACTTTGTGTTTCTGAAGAAACTCCTCATTTGCGCTTCTTACGAAGCGTGGCTGCACAAATTTGCCTGGCACAGTTTAATGGGAGAGCCATCGATGAAATGAGCGGATGCACTTTAATAATAGAATGTTTTTTTCTGAAGACTTTGTTAAATATTGCACAGCATTTGACAGGACACGGTGTGCAGAAGGCCGAGCCAATTAGGAGAATAAACTCCTCTCTGCCTTCCCGTCTGCGCAAGTCAACTCGCACCACCAGCCTGTTAAGCTGCCCGTGATTCTTTTCTTTTCTTTTTTCTGCACTGCAGACTGTAGACTGTAGCCCTTGCATAAAAAAAAAAATCTGTCCGGCCTGATTTAAACGAGAGTGATGGCCCTTGAGCTGGAAGCAGAGAAGCGGTGAGCAGGAGCAGCGGCAGCAACCCACCTCCAGCATGGCGCTGCGCTGCACGGACGCCGAGCCCGGTCGATCAGCGCCCACCTGCGATTCCAGAAAGTCTCCCATGACTGCGTTCTTATCGAACAGGATGGACGGGGCGATGAAGGAGTAACCCTGGAAGAATCAGAGGAAAGAAAAGATTAAAATCCAGTTCATTTAGGGTCTGTGCGTACAGATTATTTCGCATTTAAGGAGGCCAATCAGAGTGTGTGTCTGAACGGAAGCCTGACAAAAAAGACTCCGATCTTGACGTGACGTAAACAATCGAGACATTGATTTTAAGAGTTTCCTTTGTGGATGTTGGGATACAACAGACTTCTGCTGAGGGGGATCAAAGAGTTTACGGCCACTAAAGACTCCCACTGCAGTGAAAAAGAGCAGCTTGTTCTCTCCAAGTAGAAAATGCTCAAACATTAGTGATGTGATTCCTGTTTCAACACAGTGGTCCATGAAGAGCCACACACAAACATTTTTGCTTAGTTTAAGGTCATTTTTCTTACGGTCTTTATTCCAAGTTTCAGCAGGAGTTTATTGTAAATGCTGAACTTTTTTATGTTTTGAATGCAGTGTGGAGGTGCAGCCGTGGAGAGGAGCCGACCTTAAAGAGGCGTCCGGTGCTCGGAGGCGTGCTAGCGGGAGAGTAGACGGGCTCCATCCCTGTGAACTCCTCGGCAAAGTTCCCCACGTCCAGCTCGCTCTTCAGCTCCGGCTTGAACGGAGCCGCCACCTTCTTCTGCGCCAGGTCGTCCCAGTTCAGGCCCTGGTCGGGGGAGGAGAGAGTTCGGGGTGAATACAGAGAGAGTCGGAGTTACGGGATAATGCGGCATCAGCGAGAGGTGTGGGGGGGGCACCTTGAAGAAGGCGTGTGCTTTGATGTCCTCGGAGCCTCGGGGTCCGGAGCCCAGCCTCCGGTGAGGATCCTTCACCAGCAGCTTCCTCAGCAGGTCCTGGGCGGTGGCTTCAATCATTTGGGGGTACGGAGGGTCGCAGCGCAAAATGCGTCTGACGGAGGGAAGAATGAGATTATTGCCGAATCCAACACATTGTTTCACAGAGTTCTGGAGCTTCTTTCCAATCATGTCTGAAGGCCTTTTCATTGAAAGCGCAGCACCAAAGAGTCTTATATAATTTATTTTTATTATATCGAACGTCAATCAATCAGCCAGCCTGTCGTTTTGCACACAATCACCAGCTCTGCTTTTAATTTCAGCTTGTAGTCGCTGCAGCAGCAGCTGCGGGCTGTGAGGAGGAGACGTCAGGCGGGATTCAACAGCCGTGCTCTGTGTGCAACACGCAGCTTGTTTTATTAAGGTCACCGCCGTCTATCAAAATCAAGGGTTTTTTTCAGCTCGGGGAGAAATCGGAGCAGGCAGCGGCGCCGCTGAAGTTGGCGGCTTTATTTCAATTATCTGAGAGCGGAAAGTGAGGAGACTGCGGCGCTTACTTTGACACCTCGCTCTGGGAGTTCCTCTCTCCCTCCAGGGTGAAGGGCGACGCTCCCGTCAGCAGCTCAAACATCAGGATTCCCAGGCTCCACCAATCTACAGACTGAGGCAGGAGACGGCTTTCAATACACTGGCAGAAGTCAAGTTTGTCAGGCTGCCTTTCATCCTCCGTTATCCACCATCTTTGAGCTTCCGTCGTCTTTGACAGCACATCAAACCCACACCAGTGATTATACTGTTAAGGTGATTGCACAGTTACACACTTCAATCCCCCCAAATCTGCGACGCTCAGATTAAAATTGGCTCTACCTGCAATTCCAACGAGCACGACTACGTTCTGAACGTGATTTCGTGTGGGAAGGTGAGCGCACGCCTTCGTCTGTCACGCTGCAGTGTAATTACCTTGCCGTGTCCCGCTTTGCCTCTTATTATTTCCGGTGCCATGTACTCGATGGTGCCGCAGAAAGAGTAGGTCCTTTCCTTCTGCAACCAAGACAGTGAAAACAAAGACATGAGCCTTTTCCAAAACACAAAACAAGACCGGCGTCGCGGCTGCCGCAGCCAAGGGATAAAACGACGCACCTCCTCCTCCAGAAACTCCTTGCTGAGGCCGAAATCCGTCAAGACCATGTGGCCTTCACTGTCAAGGAGAATGTTTTCCAATTTGATGTCTCGGTACACAATTCCAAGCTGGAGGAGAAAAAAAACACACACACACGCTTTCAATACAGTGTGGAGATGTACTATTGTAGATGTACTGGGTTGTGTATTTCTACATTTAAAGGACAAGGCCACAAAAAAATAGGCTGTGTTGCATTGTGATTACTCTCAAACTTTTCTACAAAAAGAGCAACAATGACCTCATCTTGAACCTCATTCGATCAAAGGAACAATAAAAAATTAAAAATAAAACTGACTCAATTAAAAGAAATTAAATCAGAAATATTTTATTTAAAATGATAATAGTATGTTATGCAAAGAATCTATTTCACCACAATTATCTACTGAGAGTAGATTAGCGTAAACAACCTTGAAAAGGCACAGGCCCAGCCCTCCCTGTTCACCGTTTATTACACATCCTTCAAACACAACACGCACCCAGAGTCAGGTTGGCTCTCTGTGCCAGAGTGTGAGTGTGCAGGACCAATGTGCAGGCTGTCAAATGATATTAGAGGAGCTTTATGCATAGGAGTCAAACTCTGGCCCGCAGTGTCATTTTATATGGCCCACAAGGCAATACAAAATCACTACTAGAGCTGGCCTGCCAGTATTAAGTAGCACATATATGTACATGTACGTACAGTACGTAGCTAATACTACAAATCCCAGAATGCTCAGCTGGTATTATGGTGCGTCAATCAGGACAGTACGTTCATTAAGGTATATTATTATTACTTCACTGGTTTACTGTTGTTATTTAATATCTCTCTATCCATCCATCCATCCATCCATCCATCCATCCATCCATCCATCCATCCATCCATCCGTCTGTCTGTCTGTCTGTCCGTCCGTCTATCTGTCTATCTGTATTGTTAGCCTGGGGGAAAAGGTAACTGATGAAGTTTAAATCAGAAAGCTGCAAATAGCTTAAATAGAGGTATACGATTTTTATTTACATTTTATTTTTCTGTGTTTTTTTTTTTTTTTTTTTTTAATTCGATTTTGCGTGTGTGCAATATTAAGTCTAAAGCAGAGTGTAGTATTAAGCTCAGCTTGTTCCAGATTCAGGTTGAAGCAAAACTCTTTTGGGTCCATATGAAAAGGTTCACTGTTCTAACTGGAGGAAGATTTTTTTCAATAAATATCAACATTGGCCCCCGACTTTGTCCAAGTTTTACATTTTGGCCCCACTGTGTATTTGAGTTTGACACCCCTGGCTTAATGCGTGGGCTTGTTTCTTCACCTACCAGCCACAGTGTCGGAAAAGTGTGAGTGTGACTTTAAGCGGAGGCGGCAGCAGCGCCGGCGGCGGCAGCGGTACAAACCTTGTGCAGATGCTCCAGAGCCAGGATGATTTCCCCGATGTAAACACGCACAGCCTCCTCGGGGAAGTGATCCCGCTGGTACAAATGAGTGAACATCTCCCCGCCGCTCACATAGTCTGTGCACACAGAAGGACAGGTTGTGTAAGTAGCCTTGAAATACGTGATAATGAGGGCAAAGAGGGCAAAATTAGCCCTCTGTTTGCAGCGAGTGGGGGAAGCCGTTTGAGTTCCGGTTCCCTGCTAAATCCGACGCTTTGTTGACCTTCAGCAGGCGGTCTGAGGAAGAGGACTGTGCCCTTTGTGACATCACAAAGGGACATTTTCCAGCGCTGTGTTTTTCAGCACACACGCTGAGCTCAGCCAATGAAATAAAATACAGACATTTCTTATTTCTGGGAGTTCTTTGATGAGTCAGACACAGACTATTATTAGAAAACTTTGGTAAAGGGGCTTCTGAATAATACGCGACCTCTAAAGTCTGATCAGACACAGAACGACCTTGCAGAGGAAATGGGGATCACACAATCGGTGACTACTTTAAATCACTTTTTGTGATGTCAGCTTTTGCTCTTTTACTTTTATATTCTCACATTTTTTATGATGCAAGGCCTTTGTGCCTTTTCTTTTTTTGGCCTCCCTGTCAAAGAGGTCGGTGCGCTCTGTTTTTAAAGGTGTTATTAGCATTTTTTTTTTTTAACCAGTGAGAAGCTTCTCCCGTGCAGTGTTTCATCACTCACCCAGGATGAGGTGCAGCTTGCTCTGCGTCTGAAAGGCGTAGTGGAGCGTGACCAGGAAGGGGGACTGGCGGATGTGCTCCAGCACCTGCCTCTCAGTGCGAGTGTGCTCCGTCGTCTTGGCCTTCTGAACGATAGCTGCCTTCTTCAGCACCTGGGGGAGCGACGAGAGACCTTGCTTGAACACTGACAAATATTCAAACATCTGTTGCATTGAAAATATAAAGTGGAATAAATATAAACCAATGAAACATTGTTTGTTTTGCGATAACACCATTCACGGCTCAAGTTGAATTTATTTGAATGTGGACATTAATATGTTAGATTCATCCAAGTGCTTTTGATTTGATGAAGGGCTCCCGCCGTTGCTCTTACCTTCATAGCGTAAAGCTGGCCTGCATCGTGGCCGCTGTTCTTCCTCACCAGGAACACTTTTCCGTAAGCTGCGAGAGAAACGAGCAAGTCTATTTTTCAGCTTTTAGAATTAATTAGTGCTCGACAAATAACCTGAACGTGTGCCACATTCATTCAGCTGTTGCTTAGCTGCTCCCCACTCCTTCACAGGCATTCATTAGCGTTGAGTTACAACCGCAGCCTGCTGTCGGTCCCCTGATAGCTTTTGATTTAAATGGCTCAAATCCCAGTGCCCAGAATTATTCTACAGTGGCATCAAACTCTTCAGGGACACTTTAAGACCGGTGGTAATTACTCATGAGAATGTTGCAGACAACATTAAATCGGACCGTGGCGGATGTTCAAGTCATTTCAGCTCGAGGTGGATTTATATTGGACTGCGTGTAGACTCTTACCTCCAGTGCCCAGAACTTTGAGCAGCTCAAAGTTCTCGATGCCAACCCTCTCAGTGTGACCTGTGAGGTTAGCTAGTGGAAGAGGGAGAGAGAAAGAGGGACACATTTTATTTACTATTTATATTTAGTTCACAGCCACAACATGCACTAATCATCTAAAGAGCCTGCAAAGACTGGTCCAGGGTGAAACAGACAGATAGGAAATATTATTGAGAAGTTGACTCACTGATTCCGCATGTATGAAACACAAACAATATTACCGTTGGGCGTTTTGCTTAGCATGCTAGCGCTGTCTAGCTCCTCACTAGTCCAGGTCATTTTATTCTTCAAGTCCTGACTTGTAGGCAGACTGGACTGTTTCCTTGGTCGATTGAACACACTACAGCTTCACCATCCAGGAGGCTTCTTCTGTTCCAGACTGGGTCCAGGCAGACCCAGGTACTTGACCAGAGCGGGGGGACAGCTCAAGGGGACGGTCCCGAGATCACTCCCGACCAATTGAAACGCAAAGTTACTTTCTTATGTTGATAGGGTGAAACCCATCAGCGAGTCGTTACCCTAATGACTCTAACAAGGTGTGTTGCCCCACCCTCTATAAAGCTGCAGGATGTTCCCGGGCGTCATGTGAGTCGTTAGGCTCACAAAGGCTGCGGAGTGAATCAGAGTGGAGTCAACTCCACAGAGACTTGGCGGCTGCACAGTGAGTGGCTGAAAGTTGTGGCTCGTAGGCCTGATCTTTTGTTCAAGGCTAATGGAGTTTAGATGGATCTCCAGTGTTTTCCATTTCACATCTTTTGGGACGCGACATTCAGTGGCACTTTAACCTTCCACTCATTCTAGAAATGCAAATTCAATCACTGATACAGACACTGGTCTTTTTTCTCTTTTTTTGGAGCGACAACCACTGGGACTTTAACCTTTAAAAGATCACTTGGTGTCAATTTCCATTCCTCATAGAAATGCTAATTTAGTAGTCCTGGTCATTGAGACAGATACAGTTTTTTTTTGCAACCAGAGCAGAGTTCTACCCCTTGCACTTAAACAAATGTAAACACCCCAAACAATCAATCTATCAATCAATGAACCAAGGGATACTGACACATTTATTTGCAAACAGCTGCTGAACATGCAGAGACATCGAGCTGTGACCTGACTTTCAGCTTAATGAGGAAAACATTTAGCAGCAAATGTGCAATGTATATCATACTGCGAAAGTCTACAGATATTTTTTTGTTGATCGTGGACTAAGGCACTCAACATAGTGACACCAATCAATTGTGAGTAAACAAGGACAATTATCAGCTGACAAATTTGGACTGGCTTGAAGATGCTTAAAAGGGAAAGGTGAGCTTCTGCCATTCAGTACAATCCGTGTTCTGTTGCTCTGTGTCATTTTTTAGCTTATACCGCACATTAATGTATGTACGTGTTGTCTGCAGGATCACTGACTTACCATTGGTGATCTGATGCTTGACCGTGCAGGCCTTTTCATTTGTTTGTGTGTCGGAGTCTTCACTGCTGTCAGAGGCGTCCCCAGACATCTTACAGTGTTTCGGAGACCTTGTTTTTAAAAGAATGAACTCGGAGGGAACCCTTTCGTAGTATTTAGAGACGCTTCATAAACATGCACGACTCGCAGTCAAACTCTACGCCCTGTGTTTTTGCATTACGCTCTTCTCAATAATGGGACAGTGGTGCGCTCTGAACAATAGTGCTCCCCTGACATTAATCTCTTTGCGTCTGATATCTTGGTATTTTGCATTATTCACATCATATGGTGGCCAAATTCAGACTGAAGACACGTAAGCGGGGCAATTTTTGGCAGCAGGTTATCGACTGTATTTTTTTTTAGTTAGGCAATTAATTTTCGAAAAGAATATCATGACTGATTTCAAGTCACTGTTTATGTTTGTAAAGCAAAGTTTAAGTGGCTAACGTTAGCAAGAGTCGCTGAACATTAACCATTATTCATAACTTAGCGGACATGGTTCCAAATAAGCGACAGTTTAAAACTGAGTTATTACACAACTCTAATGCCAATGCCGCGCAGACAGGACAATTTAAAGGGCGAACTACAGCCGCAATGATAAACGCTATTCATACATTTGAAAACTAGCAACAAGCTAGCAGCTGTTGCTCGTCAAAGTTTGAACGTTAGCTAGCGCTGATGTTTACTTCACGATCGCTGCTATTCAGCTTCTCAATCAATCAGCGGCAATCATGTTGGAAAGGCCAGGGAGAGTAACATCACTTCTCTACCTTCTCTTCCTGCGCCAAAGCGAGGCTAGTCTTTCCTCCATTGAAATGGGGGGGACATCTAGGTCTCAGTGGATGTTTTGAAAAGCAGCGAGCTAACTGCTAAAAACCAAAGATGCTTTCGACACAATCTGGGCGACGCTCAGTCACGTGACCACACTGCGTGGGCGGAGCCGTGTCTTCGGGAAACTGGCGCAGATGGTTTCGCCTGCGCTCTACTTCTTGGTTCTATTTTTCAGAATGAACAAATACGCGGATAAATCTTTGAGTGTACAATTTCTTTGGAATCAAAGTAAGAGCAAGGCACACATCCTCAATGGCATTTTCCATTTCATTCCGAGAGCCATGCATTTCTAACCATCAAAGTTAGAAATGTAGTGCAAGTTATTCTGTGGCAACAGTCACTTAAAAATGTGCTGAATGAACTAGTTTTCGTTTACACACACACTCACACCTGTACTCACCTCTGCTTGTTTTGAAAAAGCAACACTTTAAAAAAAAAAATTCCTCTTATCATTATTAGTATTAGTATTCAAGATACATCAATATCCTGTGTGTCAGAGTTCACATATCAGATTAGTTAATAGACCAAGTTTAGGTGCGATTCATGCAAGGTGCCAATGTGACATGGCACTCACTTTCTACGCTGTCATCATTTTTTACATTGTAATACTTGGAAATAAATGACAACTCATCTGGCATACATTCAGATACTGTATATTTCACAGTACAACTATTTGCATTGGTACATTTGACTCGTCTCCCCCACCGTGCCCTCGTTTCCTTTGTTTACTCTGTGATGGTTAACACTGCCACAATCCATGTCGGCTGACTCGTCTGCTGTAGGCAGAGAACCACCACTGTGGAAATGTGAATCCTCTTAGATGTGACATTCATCTCTGCATAGGCACGACTCCCGTTCAGAAAGCACTTTGGTGCAACAAAGTGCTGATTGTTTCTGATGCACGTCCCTAAGTCACTTATTTTTGAAACAATCTACATTAAGAACCGCCCTGCTGGGTGGAAGTTATGAGAGGCAGTTTGGTGCCCTAGTACTTTATCACAATCCAACACTAACGATGGAGCACTAACCCTTAACTATAAGATTTCTGTGTTGTTGTTTTGAAATAGTTACTTAACCATAAATGGTGTTCAACAAAACTAGCAGAAGTGGACCTTCAATCAAGAGCATCTTTCACACTCTTCCTTTGACTGATGAGGGCTTGACAGAGGCACAGCTTTACCTGAAATCTATAAGTTCTACACAAACAATAACACGGCACCCTGAACCTCTGCATGAACTTGTTTAATGAACCATAGGGCAGAATTTCCAACAGCCCCAACTCATTAACTCGAGTTAATCTCTCCGATCCCTGCTGCCATTTCATAGGTTGGCTCCCTCTGAATGTACCATACAGAGCTCTTACATCAGTCTTGACAGCCAGTATATTCAGCCATGCGGAGACGGCAGCAGAGGTAATGAGGTACTTTGAGATAAAGTACAGTCATTTCAATCAAACTCAGAGGCCTTACAAAAAAACACATGAGAACGTCTGGCAATGCAACTGAACTTTTCACTCGAGACGTTGAGAAATGACCAAGAGACAGGAAGCACAGAGAAAGCCAAACTTGACAGTTCAACTTTATACTAGCACCATGTCTGGGACACCTCATTAAAGGAAAAGACAAGAGATGAGACAATGAAGACAAAGAAAGAAAGAAAGAAAATCATTCCAGTTAGTGAGTGAAATTACAGCGCCCAGTTCAGGTGGAATAAAAGAAGAGAGCCAGTAGGAATCTGTGATTCGCATCAGGCTGGATTTCCCTTTCAAAACACCGAGCTGGCTGCTGAGAGTGACGGTGGTGGATTCAACTGTGCTGTTTATTAGAAGATGCAGTGGAGAATCTCTTGACATGGATTTGATATTTCAAAAGTTGTGTCGTGGTTCGTTGACAACAAGATGGTTCCTTAAATGCAACACAGACGATGTGAGACTTAAAAAAAAAAGAAAAAAAGGAAGAAGACAGAGAGCATAAAATAGATACAAAGTCTAAGTGAGACATTAGATATTCTGAATTTGAAGGCAAGAACAGAGAATATTATATTTTGGAGAGATCTGAACGTTGTTCCACTCTGGTTTCTGGGGGTTGTTTTTTTCCTCACATGTGGATCTTGGCTGCCATCAACGAATGGCTATGAGTCCAACATCAATGAGTTTCTGAATCTTCTGGGCGATGACTGGGTTCTTTAAGTGGCTGTGGAGAAAAGAAAAGCGAAAGGGAGAGGGGGAGAGAGAAATGTTTAATGCACAATAAATGCCGATGAGAAGTGATTGAAGCCGTAAACGCAGAAGGACCAGGTAACAAAAGCTGTGCGACGTACTCGCTGAGCGCCTGAGGGTCCTTCTGCATCTGCTCAAGGATCATGCGCATGGCCGGGTCGCTCATGATCTGCTGCACCTCAGGGTCGGCCATCGCCCGCTTCTTCACCTCCTCAGGGCTGTCGTTCCTCATCGCCTGACTGACCATGCAGCGCTGGATGCCCTCCGACGCTTCCTGAGAGGCAAAGGAGAGGGCGGAGAAATAACAAGGAGTTGATTGATGAGAGGAACAAACACGCAATTACAAACTGCAGTCTTTCACTGTCAGGATCTGTTTGGAAGCTTCCAGTTTGGCCAGGTTTCCAATAAATATTCTTCTTCAAACAGTAGAGTATCAGGACCAGGATGGAACAGTAGCAGTAAAACATCATTCTGACGCTACAACACATGTGGGCAAACTATGGCCGGGGGGCCATATGCGGCCCATTAAGCTTTTATATTCGGTCCACCGAACTTGAAGAAATGATAACTGTATTAATAGGAAACCATACAATAGCTGTCTTTCATCAATAGTTTCAGTGTTTTGAGAGTCATGTCAATAAAGAGCCGAGTACCCTGGCGCTTCAGAGACATTTTGTTGGGACGCTTTTGTTCATTTTTAATTGGCATTAAAGCAGGTTTTCTACACATCCCATCATATTATTTTCTCCTACGAGGTGGCTCACCAAAACACTCCATCCATCTGCTGCTAGTCCTCTGTTCAATTTTAGAAGCCGTTGTGGCCCACCAGTCAAAACTGTGTTACAACCTCAGCACGCAGGCCCATCCCGTGACAGCGACACCCAACCATCACTTCGCAAAGCACAGATCCACTTCCTTGGACATGGCAGTGAGTTCACAGCACTCAAGCAGCTTCCACAGTGGCAAGACTTAAACACCATTGAGAAACTTTTAACAGGCGGTGTATGTCTCCAGGTAAAGAAGTGAAAAAATAAAGCACTGAGGAAGGTTTGAAGCAGGAAGTCATTTAGACTTCTTGCTTTAAACAATCAATACATTAACTTACCAAGTCTGGCTGGAAAATGTAAAATAACACATGTCCACTTTAATATTTCAAAATGTTTGTAGAGTCATGCAAGTCATGATTCTGTTATGTGAACTTCTCTGGTTTCCATTTGCAGTTTGCCTGTGGAACGAACATGAATCCGACCAAGTGTGAGTGCAAGGAGGCAAAAAGGCAGCAAAAAAAACCTGAAATAGATGCATTATACACATTAAGCTTTTAAAATGAGAGGGGATCCACATTCAAAGAGTGACTTCAGAGAGCGGTGCTGACTGAGGTGTGGACAGTCGGCCTCATGATGAGAAGCCAAACTGAAAACCAGATCTGCCAATAGCAGGAGGTCATCTGAGAAAACCCTTTGGCTTCTTGGCTTGCCAGTCATTGAGAACTAGTTGACATATTGGTAGCACGGAAGTCAAATAACCATAACAAAACATTTCTCAGCAGAACTTTGGGGTCTCCACATGGCAACTCTTGCTGAATCCCACCCAGACTGCAGGGAGGTCTGCTCAGCTGCTCTCCAGGAAGGTGCAGAAGCAACCACCACAGAGAGACGACTCTCTAGCAACTGGAAGCTACTTGGAGGCAACCAGCTCCAAGACACCAGAACTCAGCTGAGGACTTCTGAGCATCTTCAGAGTGCAGCCCCCCTCCAGAAGCCTGCTTCCAGGGCAACGCACTCAGCCGATAGCAACTATTTCTAACTGGTGCTGCGCGACCTCTGGCACCAGCTGTGGCTCTATGGATACATCCGTTACTTTCCATCTCTCTAGAACTGCTCACATTACTGTCAGCATGCTTTAAACTTTTTACCATCACTGCTATCAATACATATTTTAGAGGGGAAACAATCCTACAATAGAGAGAAACCTTTTTAAAAATGAGCTGATGGATAAAGTAGGCTGTTGTCCCTCAGATAACAAGGGATAATAAGAAAATAAGAACAATCCCTGCCAGGCCACATTAAAAGATGACAAATACCTTGGAGGAAGAATCGAGGTCCAGGGCCTTCTGGTAAACATCCATAGCTTTAGAAAATTCCTTCAGGGCCTCCAAGGCAGCTCCTTTGCGTGTGTAGCCTTTAACTGCAGTCAGATAAGTTGCAGTGAGGTGGATGAACAGTGGTTTCAAGAGGTTGTAAACGTGTGAAGGGAATATTGAATAGAAATGATGGGAACTCACTGAAGGTGGGGTCAAGTTCGATGCAGTCTTCACAATCCTGGATGGAAAAAAAACATGGTTGCATGTTCCGTCAGGTCACCTCATAAATAACAGCTGCTTATGAAGTGACAATCAAACTTTTACAACACATAAGCTCAGGTCTGCCATTCTGGCTAAAGGGCTTCAACGAATGCCAGAACAGCAGTGTGATGTAATTTCCTCTTTTTAACTGTTGTGAAACAAACATCACTTTTTTCTTTTTCTTTTTTTAATATTCGTGGAGTCAATCAACACGGAACACAGCGAGAACACGAACACCCGAGGCCCAGAATCCTGGCCGCTGCGAGGAAGCAGACAGCAGTGGCAGAGGCCGACTGGAAGGAGGAGGCTGTGCACCTTCAGGGCGAGTTGGAACTCCAGCAGCTTCGTGTAGCAGGCGGCTCGGTTACTGAAGAGTTTGGCATCATTTGGGTTCCTCTTAATAGCCTCGCTGTAATGTCTCATGGCTAGAGGGTAGTCTCCTATGGGGGGGAAATGTGTTTATTTTTTTAACGTTCATTACAAAAATACTTTAAAAAATCAGTTAGGTCTGAGAGTAAGAGGCAACTTTGACACGGACCTTTCTGAAAGGCGTCGTTGCCCTTGGTCTTCTCTTCTAGAGCCAGGTCTGGGTTGATGTAAGCCAACTTCTCCTGCTCCTTCAACACCTTCTCAGCCTGTGGAAACAAAGCAAGTACGAGTCAAACTGTATTCAGGCTTCATGACTCAAGCCTAACTGAGCTTCAGGCAAAGCCAATCGGCTGTAGAAATGATTAATTGTAGAAACAGTGAACCTATACAACTTCAAAACCCTGAAAAGCTTCAACAGTCCTTAGAAATTGGATATAATTTGAAACTTTTTTTCTTGAGATAGTTTTACATTACAACCTTGCAAATCCTGCAAACTTTCACACCACTCCGCTAGTGCATTACAATACACTTGTGGAGACGTACGGATCAGACTTCAGGTGTAGGTACTTTATAGACACTGATTTAATATCATAAGTATGCCAGTACTTTCACACAGACACATAAATGATGTAATGACCATGGACGATTCATGCCAACAAGCTAGCGGCGCACCTGCTGACACTTCTTCAAAACATCGGGAGTACGATGCTCTGTCAAGCTCTTATTGAAATACTGAATTGCTTCTTTGTACTTCTCCTCTTTGAAGTACGAGTTTCCAATGCGAGCCAAAGCCCTGCAAAAGAGACAAGGACAACAGGTCACATCAGTTGGCAAAGACCTCGTACTAGCGTGTTAGGAAACAGACTCATAACTTGAAGCTGCCCCAAAAAAGAAGAATCTTCACCTTTCAGATGACAGCATTTAATCCTGAGCTCCACAGCCTTAAATCTAAAATCCGTTGTCATTTGTCCATAAAGTTATTTTCCATCGCTACATGACCTCAGTGCGGTAACAGAGCAACACTGCCACCCAGTGGTTCTAACCTGGCAATTACACTACTTCGAAACACTTTCTTTTTTTCTAACTGAATATATTTGAAGTGGACGTTCTGGTTTTGGCAAACCTCATTTTTACTTAGACTAGTGCACAACCAGCAACACCACACCACAACCAAACCCTAAAAACCAGTTCAAACTTAACTCACTTGGCAATCTGTCTGTAATCTTCTCGGTTCTCTCGGCCGACGCTGATGGCCGCTTCGCACAGCTCACGGCACTTCTCGAACTCTCCTTTCTCAAAGTACACAGCTGGGGGGGGGAGCATTAAAACATTTCCAAACAGGTATTCATTAAAATGTATCTAAAATAAAATTAGACTGGACATTACATTTTCCCATCAGTACAACACTGTTGTAGCCTGAGCTGAAGTGTGTAGCAGATGCTTGCTAGCCACCGTGCGGAGAGGCTCACCTGCTTTGTTGGAGATGTAGGTCATGTTGGTCGGGTCATGTTTGATGGCCTCCTCATAATGTTTCACTGCCACTTCAAAGTCTTTATTCTTGTATGCAGAATTCCCAAGTTCCTTTTCCTTCAAGGCCTGTCAGAAAAGAAATAGGGCTGATGTGATTGGAAAATAAAAGGCTGACGGGGAGACATCAATCACACAGGACAGCGGCGCCTCAAATTCCAGTACGAACAGGAGATGGAAACTGATTTACCAGCCGCTTGTTTTCTGGAAGGTCTTCCTCTTTGGGCGGAGGCGGCTGGGTCTCTTTGGGTTTGGGTGCAGGAGGAGGAGGAGGAGCAGGCTCTTCCTCCATTTCAGAGAGATTTATCCCCAGCAGCACAGAGAGTGTGGTCATCACCCTGGGATCTTGCAGTTTCCTGTCAAGCCATATGTGCAGTTGCATGGGTTCCTCAGCAAAAGGCTTGGTTTTCTACTTCCTATTCAATTGTGGTTTTCATCACCAACATCTCACTTTATGTCACAGAACATAGTTGTGTGTACAACAGCCTAATAATAATAATAATAATAATGATAACTGGTGTGATGATCAACGTACGTGCCAAGCTCTGACGGGTTGCTCTTGAGCTGCTCCAGCAGTTCCCTGTAGCTGGGATCCGACAGCAGCTCACGGGTCCTGGAATCCTTCTCCAGCTTCTGGTACAAGTTGGGCATCGCAAAAGGGTTCATCATCGATTTCTCTGGCAAGTGAAAAAACAAGTGTGTATGTTAGCACAGTTTTATGGTTACGCAATCATCATTGAACTCTGGGACCTTTTATCGGATGCCTAGTGTCCTTTAAAAAGCAGTCGGTGTGCATTTATTTCTGTGATCCCGAGCGTTTCTCTACATGATCCGCAACCCACATAGGAGAAACTATGAGTCACAACGTTCTGTAAACACACTTTTTTTTCTCCACGGAATTTTAAAAAAAAACAAACAAAAAAAAAAAAAACAAGGCAATTTTCCTTCTACCTGCAAGCCGAGCTTCAATGTTCTGTAATCCCTCTTTTAGCTGCTGATTACTTGACTCATGCCGGAGTCCTTCTTGGTAAGTCAATCTTGCTTCTTCCAACCGGCCAAGAAATTCCAAAGCTGCTGCTTTACGGGAATATCCCTGGTGGAATAGAATTATTACATGGTAAAGTGCCATTAATTATATATCACACAAGCACACGCGCTGCAATCTCACCTTCCCCCAGTCAGGCTTGATCTTGATGGTCTGACAGGCATCCTGGAGAGCATTTTCATAGTTGCCTTTCTTGGCGTAGGCAGCCGAGCGGTTACTGTACAGGACATGGTTTGATGGGTCGAGGGCCACAGCTTCAGTGTAGCAGCGCACCGCCTCATCAATATTTCCTGCACTCAGTGCTTTGTTGCCCTGGTCCTTCAACGCTGAAACCTGCCCGCCACAAACAAACCCGACAAATGAAACACCGAGACACAAACACGCAGTGTCATAAAGTCCAGTGTTTTTAAATCTGCATCAATCCACACAAAAGCGTGACAAGCCATCCCAGAAGACGTTTTTTTGCAGCTGCCCCTGACAGAGCTCAAGAATGGAAGCAGAGAAAAAGTCAGCTGTTCATGTCAGACCAGTGTTGCAGAAAGATAAGCTAGCCTAACAATTAGCATTAATTAAACTTTTGATAAATACAATTTACTTAGTATTCACATGATCGTACGATACTGTTGCAAGAAAGAAAGTGTCAGAATTCTGCAATTCAAGTTTTTACTGACACTTATTGCTGATTTACGTATGCAACTATAGAGTTACATAAATAGCCAATTTTCACATTGCAGACGGAATTATGAGTCTGTTGCTCTGAGGTCAGCTGCTGATCGAGGCTTGTTACAAAACCAGTTTAATGCAATGGATGTTTTTTCATAAACTACAAATATGATGATGTCACTTGTGCAACTTTTTCCATCGCTTTCAAGTATGACTAACATGAGCATTACGGCGCCATCTTGTGACATAACCAGTGCACAGCATCCCTTGCCCTGTACATATATCGGTTTGTGTCTGTTTCTGCGTTCTAATTGATGCGTTTGGTCAAACGAGACACGATTTGATTGAAACGCAACCTTGGAAAGACAAACAGCTCATTTTTGGACAGCACCTGCAACTCATAAGAACGCTGTAATTGGTGCTGCTATGGTAGCGGCGTGGTGTACATCTAGAATGATCCACCGGTCTGAGCGCAGGCTAGCGAGAACGCCGAGCTGGCCGATCCAAAAATACTCCTGCAGCATGTGCTAGACACCGACTGTCCCAGTGAAAGCTGTCGCTCCTCTCACACGGTACACACACTTTGGATTTGCATTCGACAGATTTGTTATGAAGACCATCGTCTGAATGATCCAAGAGTTCACATTTTCAGAGCTAACACTAGCTAGCATTTCCTGATGGGCTAACCTTAAGAATCACGGCAGCCAACCAACACATGTAGTTACAATGACGGTTTCGTTCCGCAACTTTCTGTGTGAGCGGAGGAACAGAAGAAGGCTCAAATGTTGGCTCACAAAATACGGGAATATATATTATGGTGGCTTAACCTTGGGATGAACAATTATGAATTAGCAGCAGTCCACAAGTGAACAGCAACCCGATTATTCAGCTAAACAGCGTCATGTGCTTTGGGAGAATTGTTGCAACTTAGCATATTGACACTTTACGCATGAATTTTAATACATTTTAATTTACACGTTGTTACTGCCAACTTCATTAAGCTAATTGCATATTAGCCAGAGAGCTACAGTGCGGTGTTAGCTAACCGGATACTCGCTATACTATCACGCTAGCTAACCCCGGGCGTTGGATTTAGAAGTTTTACGGGATCAGACGGCTTAGTTATACCGTTGAAAACTGGAGATATACAAATCATTTACTTCTAATCATTATCAGTCATACACGCGGGTAATTTTTCATTGTTAAGAGAGCGAGTAGTTCATACAAAACGATGAAGCACACTCACTTTCTCCATGGTGCAAGCATGAGGTTCCTTCCAGAATCTACTACCGACTAGCGCCTCCCCTTGAACTGCCTGCTGGTTGCCAGGTTGTGGTACAAAATCCTGCAACCACATTGAAGCAAGAGGTTTGATTCTCGTTCGTCAGTTTAAAGCATCGAATGAAAGTTCTAGAAACATCTAGCATATTTCAACCATCTGACCAACACGTAGGCTTCGTACCTTTCCTTAGCCTTTTTTATTTTATTTTATTATTATTATTATTATTATTATTATTATTATTATTATTATTATTATTATTATTATTATTATTATTATTATTATTATTATTATGTCTCATTGCTCTGGTTGTGTTGTTTTTTTAATAATATGTTTTAAATTACGTTTTATTGCCTTATATGTCTCATTGCTCGGGTGTTGTGTGCTTTTTTTGGACTAATTATGTCTTACAGCAGGTTTTATATCTTTTATGTCTCTTTGCTCTTCGTCTATATTAGGTTTTATGCTTCTTGTAGCACTTGGAGATTTCTCAATGTAAAGTGCAATATAAATAAAAATCATCATTATGAAGAAAAGGGAAGCCCGCCTGGCTGACCGAGCACCATTTACTGAATTTCAACTTTAGTTGAACTAAAAACTGACATTAATAAAGAATAAATTATTAATGTTTCTGCGTTTCAATTTCAATTTCTTCCTGTCTAAAATCAAAAGCTAAGGAGTCCTTTACAAACCATGTTCAAGGGTAATTTGTTCTCTAGCTTCTTGCCTAAAATAGTTTTTACTAATTATATCAATCAAGAACAGTTCCGTCAACATTTTCCAATTTATCCGTAAAATCCACTTCCCGCTGCCTTTAAAATTGACCACTAGAGGGTAATATACGCCCACACTAGACAAAAGCCTTTCTAAATCTATTCAGTCTACCTGACAGGAAGACGTCAAATTTTAGATAAGAAATCATGCCACTTATTATTATTATTATTATTATTATTATTATTATTATTATTATTATACCACTGACAAATTATTTGAATGAAAATATTCTAATGCTATCTTTTATACGAACAAGCAGCAAAGTGAGGTTTTCACTCATTAAAAATAATCATTGAAATGTTTAGGATGAGGAAGGAGGTTTGTTTCCTACTCTGTGCATTTCTGTGTGGAATTCACGTTCTCCCTTTGTCATGCACAAAATTATTATTTATACTTCCATTATAAATCAAGATTTCAATACAGATATCAGTAGTTAATGTATATCTAACTATGTGATCAGCTGAAACATTAACTTAAGTCTATTTAATTTGTTTCATAGAGGGCCAATTGGCAGCTATAGCACTGACATACTTTTGTGTTTGTTATCCAATGTCAGAGACGTATGTCTCTGAAAGCCAAAGAATCCCACTGATGCCAGGCCAGAACATCCATGCTGCTTTTTCTACAGTTTTTGTTTTTTGCTGAGAAAGAACAAAAGGAGATGGATCAGAGGTGTGTGTCTGAATCAAAGAGACTTGCAGCCAGAATGTGATACAGAACCACAGTGGCAATTTTAGCCTCAGGGGTCTGTGAGGAACAAAGAGCGCAGCTGCTGAATCTATAACCTCTGCCCTTGTCTTTACTCATAGACCCGTCACTGAGATGACCTCGATTTGTGTTTACTTGGGTTCATCACCTGTCAGGAGTTATTCTAGGGGGACCCACTTGTGTGCTGTATACCTTTGCCCAGGCCAGGGCTGAGCAGATGTGACCAGGTTAAAGCACAGGTTCTGTATCTTTTGCAGATTTTAGTAGGCCTACAATATTTTTCCATGGGTTCGGTGTTTTCGTGCTCTTCTGTTTTAGATAGATAGATAGATAGATAGATAGATAGATAGATAGATAGATAGATTGATTGATTGATTGATTGATTGATTGATTGATTGATTGATTGATTGATTGATAGATAGATAGATAGATAGATAGATAGATAGATAGATATTCAGTTTCCCGCCGTTGATGTGGACTTCATGCTCTCTACGGTGCCACTGCCACAAATCGAGCCAGCCCCTACTGGTTTTTCTTTTCCCGTGAAATAATACTTCAACAAAAACAGTAAGTAATGCTCGTAATGTTCTGTTGAACATAAAGCCTTGGTTTCTAATTGCAAAAACGGTTGAAGTTGTGTTCTGTCACAACAGTCTTTATTGTAAATAGTAATAATGGTGTGGACGTCTCGGTAACTTGTACTTTTTTGCATCTAGTGTTCGCGTCCTAGCTAACAAACTGGGCTGGCTAATTTAGCCTAGCTTCTAAAAGTATTTAAGTGGGTTTTAAAGTGCCGTCTACTTTCCTGTCCTGGACTGATGAAAACTTTGTTCGTTTATTACAAAACGTTTCACTAAGACAAACAAGGGTGTGTTCAATTTCCCCCGTTTTCTTTTGGCAGCATCTTCAGAAGTGAGGATGAGGAGACAGGAAAACCAGCCACCCAGGTCCACCGGAGGTTTGTTAAAAACAACAACAACAAAAAAGACAAACACTTTCCATCGAACATAGTGGGCTTGCAGACAGTAGCTTTTAAGTATTATAAAACTCGTTCCCTTGTGTCATGAAATGGCGACGGTCGGTGACTAATCGCGGAGTTGACGCCCAGTCCCATGTAGATTACTGACAGCTGAAATAGACTCGCCTCTCTCTGTCTCTCTGTCAGGCTTTGCGTCAGTCTTCAACCAGAAGAAAAGAAACAGAATTCCTCTGACATCTGCACCCTCCGAGAACGATTTCTTCTCGCACAGTGAATTCACAGCGACCAGTGGCGCAGATAAACCACCCAGCAATTCAGGTAAACCAGGGAGCTCCGCTCTCCCTCAATTGTCATTTCGGTACACAACAGGCAATACCGTTTGTAAATTGATTTTAAATGGCAGGGGAAAATCCCAGAACAAACTATTTCAATTAAGGCAACGAGTATTAAGCTCTCAAATGATCGGAAACAGCTACATTTCTAAAACCCCTTCCTCCTAATAAACCACACAACTGAGACACAACAAATGGCAGTTCTGCAAGTTGCATCTGTCTGCGTGTTTACTCAGGTTCATATGGACATCAGCAGGCATCACAGCCATCTTCTGGCTCATCTCAAAGCCGCATGTGGTGCTCACCAAGCATCTCACCGTCCACTCCAACTCACCAGTATGGCAGCAACAGACCTGCACCCGGACCTGCCCCTGCAATAAGACACTACGCACCAATGGCACATCCTTACAAGCCGAGGGGCTCAGTGTATGTTTACCTCGGTTTGAGCTTTGTGATGCTCATGGAATTGACCTTAAAAATAAGTTGAATAATAAATAGATTACTGACTTTTGGTGCATGCTTGTGCTAAATTTCTTGTCCGACGTGTGACAATAGACTGATTTATTTTAATGTTCAGGTCAAACATGGAACAGCCCAGCACTCCAGTGAAACAAAAGGAGGCCGTCTCCATCGTCAGGTCTGGAAAGAATGAGTCCACCAACCCCGCTGGGTTCCCTCCAAAGGGTCAGCAGTCAATGTACAGACCACAGAATCCAGGTCATAGCCAGCAGTTCAGGCAGGGACCTCCTCCTATTCCATCACCCACCAGACCTTCTGCTCCAGTAGCACACACACAAGACACCAGCTGGATGATTACCAGCAGCTTTGGGCCACAGAGACCCCCGCTAAAGGAAATCACTGGCACAAATCAACCCCGTACTATGCAACAAACTAAAGTACAGGTAGAGGAATATATAGAAAATATGTCCAAAAGCATCAGTCAAATTTTCTCTAATTTCCAATGTATTCAACGTGTGCCCTGCAGGAAAGAAGACCCGCCGCTGAGAACTCGTTGAGGATCCTGACTGCAGTTATTAATGGCATGAGACACTGGGGCCAGTTCAAAGACAAAGTTTCTATCCTCTTTGAGATATTTGGTCCGTTTGTTAGCTGCTGATGTCATCTTTTATATACGTACGTCTGGCAGAAGGAAAATGTCTGGGCTCTCTCCGCAGCTACTCTGGACTCTGCAGTCACGTCGGGCCGCTATGGGGCCAAGAACTTCCTCTTGAGAGACAGGAAGGAGGTTGTACAGTGCGTCTTCTATGAAAATGTGAGTTCGAGAGGGCAAACTTTCTCCAAGGAAGTAAAACAATTGACAGGATCTTGTATCTGTGTCGAAGAGATAAATGAGAATAATAATTAGAAAAATAATAAAGTTCTCACCAACCGTGTCACTATCCTGACCCATTATCCTCTATCTTGTGCAACCTTTAATAGAGAAAGGTTAAATTAAAGAAATGAACAATCAAAGAGAACTTCTTCTGGTCAACAGGAGCAAGAACTGCCCCGCCTCATCCGTGGTCAAGTCTATCGCTGTGTGGGGAACTACGACCCCGGCAGAGATGTCCTTGTGTGTGTTTCAGTCAGAGCCGCTCTGCCAACACAGCTGAGGAACGCACAGGAGGCTGTGAAAGCAAGTAACGCAGTGATGAGGGCACTGGTCAAAACACACAATGAAGTGTGAGAGCAGATGTGATAGGTGGATGTGAGAGCAGCTTTCAGGTGTTACAGTCACGAGAACAGTGATGAAGAGAGTTAATATATTTTGTATTTATTAACAAGAGAAGTTGATTTAAATTGTTTTGTTGCTCAAACGCAAATGTTTCAAATGTTCAAGTATTCCTGTTCCCTCTGTGAGTTCTGGCAAAGATGTTTTATTAATGTGAAATCAGAGTGTAATGGGCTGTTTGATTTTGCCCAGCCCTTCATTAAAAGGGAAGCTTTTCTTTAATCCGCTCTTATTTTTCTTTAATTACAAATAAATTTCACAGAACAGCAAACATTTTTTTAAAGGTTAATACAGGTAAAGCAAAAAAAAAAAAACACAAAACAAAACAATGAGGTCATTTCCCAAAATATATCTTTGAAAAACAGGACAGTTAGGATCAACATGATATCAATCACAGTTAGTTTATTTACAGTCAAACGTCACAATGGTCAAAAAAATGAACAAAACAATACTTCTACTCGACCAAAACAACTTCACCAGTGCTGAGACTTTGCACACAACAGTTGAACAAACAGGGGAATAAGTCCAGTGTTCTCACTCTCGTCATTCCCACAGCGAGCACAGTATGAGGTCCAACACAATACCAACATCTCGCTCTTGACCTTCCAATCATGGGAACAACAGGGAGTTCTATTTTTTTTTTTGTTTTACTTTTATCGCTTAGTTTTTTTTTCATGTCATCATTTGAACCCAAATGTTGAAAATACTTTAAGTTTAACCCATTATTAAAACCCAACCCGTTATTTTACACAAATACAGATGTAGAAAAGGGAGTCCAGCTGGATGAAATTGGCAGTGAACGAGGAGAGTAAGTGGAGTAGCAGACGTTTTGTTCTTGGAGAATGACAGGAAGGGTGCAGATGTTGTAAAGTAGGAGTGGGTTGAGCAAAAATACACCAACACAGCTTGTTTGAGGAGCTAATTATTTTAAGCCACAATTTACACAGAAATGTGAGTAATGTGTTAGCCCAGCACAGACAACCAAAGGCAAAGATCAATTTTTCACAGCTCCCAGCACCTTCCACGCAACTGTGGGACAATTTCTTGATCACACAGGACAAGGATGCCAGAAACGAACCTTTTAGTCACATGCTTAAACCTTTTAATCCAGCAGTTCAAGTTGCCTTCTTCAGGTATTGGTAAAGATTTCTCGGGGCATATAAGTGAACACAAGAACCCTTATTGTCTCTTTTTCCTCTTTCTGCAACAATCACATCCAATTAGGGGACTTTTTTTTTCTGTCTCGAGAACTTGCACATTTACTGCGTCACAGAAACCCTAAAAAGTCTAGAGAACAAAATATAGGGTTAAAAAAAAAACTACATCACACAACAGGATCCACAGTTTCTCACCAGAAAAGAGGTTAAACCTGATATTTGTATTTAAACACTTGTCTTGGTTATGTTAAAGGCACAAGTTGGTTGGATCACATTATAATTCTGGATCGGTTGTTTTACCAATAACAAGCTCGTCTTCTCCTGCACTCCTGGTCAAAGTTCATGCACGTCTCTCCCTTTGCAAACAATAGTTTCCTGAATTAGAGTGTTTAGTTTAGTGTGTTGCAGACAGAAATTCAACAGCCCAACAAGCAAGTTACTTTGCACGAGGAATTCTGGGTAACGATAACAAAATGATGCATTAAACCCAACATAAAATATTTGACAAGTCTGTTCAGAAATTATTTTTTGTTTTTTCGTTTAGCAGATCTATTCCTGTTGTCCTTTCGTGGTGACATTTCACCACTGCCTTGAAAGATGCGACAACCTGACAAGCACGGTTCACTGCCTGGTCTTGTGACCGTAGCCAGACTTAATGAACCAAAGTCCATCAAAGTGTCACAGTTGTCTTTGCAGGTTTTCTTTTTTTGAAACTCAGGACGGCAGCTCTGTTAGATCCAGGTCATATGTACAGTCCAAACAGAAGCAATGAACGTCTCTTCTTAAAGCCCAGACGCAGGGAAATGTCTTTGACTGTGTCTGTTACCAAGTTGGATTTTCTGCAAAACATCTTTAGAAAACATGTAAGCGGATATGTCACATCACGACATAGCATCATGCTCCCACCCTTTATTCTTTTTTATTTTGAATTGGTCTTTTTTGGAATGTAATCTAGACTATTCCTAAAGAAAAGGGGGAAAAGCAAGTTTAATCAAGTACCTGTTATTTTTTGTTAATGAAAACACTTAATTCAAACTGCAGGAAAAGAGTAAGATTTTGGCCAAGTACCTTCAAAACAGAAAACATCTCATTTAAATGACTGAAATCAAGCTAATTTCACGTCAAATGCAGGAAGACGGTGTTTGTTGTAGAGTGTCAGCTCAGCAGACAGTGAGTCGGCTTTTCTGAACAACATCATCCCTTCGAAAAAGATGCAGGTTGTCTCTGCATGGCACCAATCCCGGGTCAGAGAGAGTGGTTTGGCATGAGGGGTTAGGACAAGAAACAGCAAAAATTCACTATAACAGGGTGGGTAAAGGGGTGGGGGACAGCTGCTCCTTTGGTGCGTATTTGGCAAAAAAGGGCAAAAATACGGTGAGCATGACTCCAACGATGGCCAGCATGTAGCCCCAGCCGATCTGACAGTCGCCGGCATAGTAAATGTCAGCGTTTCCGCAGTAGGACCTGACCAGGGACGAGTTGAAGCCGAAGGGGTAGACGAGGAGTCCAGCAGCCATGATGAACACTGCACAGAGGAGAGAGAGAGAGAGAGAGAGAGAGAGAGAGAGAGAAGAGATAGTGCTTAAAACACAGTATTGTCATCAACAGTCAAAACATTTAGTCCCATATTACAGCCTCATTGATTTCTTTATGGAGGGCACTGGAGCAACTTTTAAGGATTGATCAACCAAAAAGCTATGGAGATACACTCACTGATCACTGTATTAGGTAGAATGTTCGATTGCTGGTGTCAAGGGTCAGAGGTCAGAATGGGCAGACGGGTTGCAAACCCAAGTTTTTTTTACAACCAAGTTCTGCAGAATAGCACATCTGAACCAACAGCACCTTCAACCTTGAAGCAGTCCATCCATCCATCCATCCATCCATCCAGCCATCTATCCATCTACACTAGGAGGGTGTACCCAATAAAGCGCTTTGTGAGTGCAGATTAAGAGGAAGTTTAAACATCTTTAACCAAAAACCACAGGGCTGTTTACCACAATGATGTGCTCAGTGACAACCACTTGGGGGCAGTAGAGAAAGAAAATACCCTGAAAGCTGAACATCCCATGAGCGCTGAGGTGGAAGATTCCTTGCCTTGCAGTGATACATAGAATACATTATAATAATCTTGGTTGAGTGAAATGTCTATCAATGGCAGAATACAGCTCCTGCTAATATACAGAACAAGAAACACTGGTAACTTGTTACAATGATTCATGCCATATAGAACCACACTCGTCAGTCTTCATTGTAGATCTCCAAGATCAGCCCCACCCTCTGCTGATATCAGCTTTCTCTGACTTCATCACCCCTGCAGCATGAGAGTGCCTCACTTCTACAAAGTGGGTCCAGTCTCCCGTTCGGCGCTGCCAAGTCTTTTATCGACGGCGCTACAGGCAATCACCGCCACCGTTAGTCAGTCTGAACGCTGGCTGGATTTCTGTTTCAACGTCCCCTGACATTGTTGTCCTTGCCCCGGAGAGCTTGGGTTACCATGAAGACCTTGACCCCGAGAGAGGGAGAAAACTCGAGAAAGCGCGACAAACATTGTGTCTTATTACGCCGCGTTGACTTCAGGAGACATCTGGCAGAGTTTGTGCGAGAGCTACAACAGAGTGGCTGTCTGAGCGTCAAATCAGTGCATTGTATGAGCACTTGAGGACCGTGCACGTGGATGAGGAGGTGGGATTGTCACTCTAGTGCAGCACAGTGGGGACTTTGGGACCGACTGATGGGAGAAGAAAAGCGGTGCTTTGAGGTTCAACAGCAGTAAGGACAGGTGTGTCTGGACTGGTTGGCTTCATAGCCTTGGGTACCCAGACCCTGCACCCATTCCTGGCAGTTTCCAGAGCAATCCCATGTTTTATTTGTGCTTGCACCTCAAAGCTCACAGTCTGACTATTTTTCTATCAAACTGTAAAAAACAACAAGACGCAGGCGTATGTTGATAGCCCAAGGCCACTTGCCTCCTACTCCACAAATGTGTCATTTAAAGCAAACACATTCAGAGCCAGGGTGAATAAGCGATGAGTAACGCGGCACAACCTCCACACAGTCGATGCAGGCATGACATCTGACATTGACTGGATTTTAACAATACAGACATCAAAGTACAGCAGGGCTGGATGTACTGTATATTTTAATTAACAGCAGCTTAGTCTAAATGCCTATTGCAAATTTGGAAGCAGTTGAATGTGAGTTCAAATTCTTGGCTTTAAATTACACATCTCACTAAATAAAACCCCAACAGACAGTGGGATGAGAGAGGCTGGCATGGGCAGTGTAAGAAGATTTGGAGAAAGGAACAGCTGCATGTGAATGATATTTTCCAGTCAGGCATAATGAAACTGATTGAAACAACATCATGTTCTCGATTTGAACCTGATAAGAATTAGGAATCATGTAATACGCTCCGATGAAAACTTTGTAGAAACTCGCTGCAGGCCTTAGGAAAAAAAAAAGGCATCTGGAATATTTTCTGATGGGCAGCAGAACCTCGTTGATGGTCAGAAAACCCCTTGCAGGGAATTTGAAGAAGTTCACAGAAGCCTGCGGGCAGTGTAACGTTTGAGCTCTTACGTCGTTCATCTTCTACTGTAATAAAGTAGCCAAGAGTTCGCTAACCTCGTTGCGGCCACCCGATCGATGGCCTGGGTTTGTTAAGAGTCGTGAAAGCCTGGTCAGGGATTTTTTTTTTTCCCAGAGAGAAATAAAAGTGACGAGTGTGTTGGCCATGATCAGACGAGCAGCGGTGAGTACACAAGGCTATTACAATGACTCAGGGATGACGAGTCGTTGAATAATGGAGAGACCTCACGCTTAGCTGGCCCCTATTGTGTCCCAGTTGCTATGCAAACTGTACACACCAGTTTGGGTGGGAGGCTGCGTGCCGAAAGCGAGCAGTAAATATCGAGATGCGCTCTCCTCTTTTTCTCCACGTAGGCACACAAAAAGCAGAGAGAGAGAGAGACGCAAAATCAAACGAAAGAAACAGCCTTCCAATGCCTAAACGATCTGAACTAACCTTGAATCACTTTCTCAGCAGTGCAGCGAGAGACGGGGAAAAGCTTGTTCCCAAGGATGGTGATTGCAAGTTCGCGGTGGCGGCAGCGAGGACAATAGAGCGAGATTGAATGGGTCTGTGGGGCAGGAAGGTGTGTGATAACCTGGCATCCAGGCGTGACTCTGAATCAATTTCATCATGGGCTTCTTATGGTGAAAAGAAAAAAAAAATCACTTTGTGACTCACAAGGAACCTGGAAAACACACACACACACACACACACACACACACACACACACACACGCGTGCACAAATCAATGGCTCGCCGCACAGTTGGTCGCACCCTCAGTGTTCAGCGATTATGGAGTTCATTCACGTCACACGTTCAAAATCTAACATAAATAACATAAAAGCATTCATTCTGTCACCGTCAGAAGGCTTTTGTATAACATTGTCCAGACCTCGGCTTTGGATCAGAACTCTACGTCCGCTTTGTACTCCCAGTGGAAGGCGAGAAAGTGGAATTAAACTCCATAGGGAAATGGTCGGCCTTAATCGCTGCCTTGTTGCAGAGCCATTTGTGTGTTTTCTTCCCTCTGGCTATTGCACAGAGGACATCAGGAGCGCTGATTAGTGTCACTGCGGGCCGGTCCTGGCAGAAGGACGCCTGTCCAGACAAGCGGCCCCGTGTGAGGTAAACTCGCCCTGTTGGGGCAATGATAGGGTTTTCTTAGAGCTTAATAGAAGAGTGCCAAACATTATGACAGACACTCAAGAGTCATAGCAGAAGACGTCAGCAGCTGACACCAGGTCGGCTGCAGGGTGAGTGAGCGAGCAGGTCAGTGGACCGGCACCAGTGGAATCAACACAGAACATCTTTTGGTGGATATGAGAACATTTGTCTCCCTCCTCCTTATCATTCAGGAGTTTGGAATGTGTGTGTGTCTACTTGCTTTGTTTTAACTAAATGAATGAATTCCATCCTTCCATTTTCAATGCCCACTTCCTCCTGAACTCAGAGTCACGGGGGTCTGCTGGAGCAGTTCCCAGCTGTCACAGGGCGAAGGCAGAGTGACACCCTGGACAAGCCTCCAGTTTATTGCAGGGCTACATAGAGACAAACCACCATTCACACTCGCACACCTACAGTCAACTTAGAGTTGCCAATTTGCCTCACATGCATGTTTTTGGACTGTGGGAGGAAGCTGGAGAACTCAGAGGGAACCCACGCAGACACAGGAAGAACATGCAAACTCCACACAGAAAGGCCCCACAAACTTCTTGCTGTGAGTCGGCAGTGCGAACCACTGTGCCACAGTGTCGCCAATGATGAAAATAAAACCATAACCCAAAACCAGCCATGGCACCCCAGAGAAACGCCCTGCCCTGCAGCGCAGCGACTCCCTACGGTGTCACGCTATCCCAGGATATTCACACACAGCTGAGCGAGAAGAGAAACACTGCTTTGCTTTGTTTTGTTTTGTTTTAGTTTTTTTCCCCCGCTCTCAACCAAGAGTAATGCCTCCCTCCGTCCAGGTAACGCGAAACCACAACAACAAAGTGTGTCCGATAAATCTTGATTTGCCGGCTGCGGCGCTCGTTTGCTTGCGTTGCCACGGCCGCGTTTGTCATCGATGACACACACCGACAGGCGACACACGCCGTGGAAAAGCGCCGCGGAAAGCTGCTTAATTACAGCGGCGGGCCTGAAGCTATACATCAGCACCCCTGTTGCACCGCCGCATTCTTTTCCCAGCGTGTCTCCCCCCTTTGTTGTTGTTGTTTTTTTTTCCCCATGTTTGCTTTTTGTTTTTTTTTTCCTTTTACACGCATGACATTTACCAACGGCAAGGCTGGGCGAGCGGATTCCTGTCTGGCTTCGTGTAGACAATGACAACCGAGATGTGAACATGCGAGGTGATGTCATGTAAACGAGGCGCTGATTTACAGTCGTCCACCTGTAAACAACGTGACCCACATTACCTCTCTTAAATTGCGCCGCCCAGATTCCTGAGCTGCAACGAGGTCGCTGTAGCTGAGTGGGATGATATAAAATCAACTAAAATATTTTGATGGTGGCAGAAAAAGAGGCGTGACCAACCGTGAAAGCGTAACACAGGGCAGCACAATGCACCGGCGGGCCCTCTGGGGCACATTCTTTCTTTCTTTCTTTCTTTTTAACCAGCCACCTACAGCGAGGCGTTCTCATTTCCTCTCCTATCTAAAGGTGAACAGAGATGGATAATTTCTGTTTATCGCGCCCTGTTTTTGCCCCGGCTCTCATCCGGAGGCACGGACGAGGATGCTGATGCGAGCGCGGATCGCGCAAATGAAGAAAAAAGGGGCAACCGAGCATGTTTGAGCGTCCCCGAGAGGACCTCGCTGATTGCCTAATATGAAAAAAGCAATAATCATTAGGAGAAGTCGAGCCGAAGCGCAGCGCAGCATCCCGACCAGAGGCGGCACCGGCGTTATGCATCTCACTGTGAAATGAGTTGGGCCCGTTACTGCGACCCCTGACGGCGCGCTCAAGGTGAGAAATGGCAGCGCGGAGGATGAAAGTTTTTCGGAGTTGTTGCCGTGAGCCGAGCCGTTGCCGGCAATGAATCTTCAGGTAGTCAGCTGGGACGCGGCAGAGCGTGGGCATAAACAGCAGGGACTCCATCCTAATGTGATGAGCTGTGCTCCAGTTTGCACACAGCCGTGTTGATAATTAAGCCTGCTGCGCCTTTGGGAAATTATGCTAATGGCGGGTCCTCTGACTACCAGCATTTCTCCTAACATTTGGCTTAAGGCAATCGCACACAAAGTGGCGGCCGAAACAGTCTGTTAACACTTCTGCGTGGGATTGGGGAGGAGGGTGGGGGAGGGGGGGCTGACGGTGGGTCAGACAGCGACAAGATACAAAGAGGAGAAAAAGTTGTGGTTACTGAGTGATTCAGACAAGAATCCATTTTTTCCCGGATCGGGAATTAAAAGACGGGTCGTTAATGGGAAGACAAACAACAGTTTTGTGGTTGATGGCGTCCAACTTCGAGAACCACGTGTTACAATGTCTTTTTTTGTCAGCATATTTGTCCATTTTTGTATTCTGAATAATTACATTGGATATTTCAGCTGAGTTCAGATGGCACTGTGTGCATGCACATGCACCCTTCTTCCTAACAACACAAAGGAGCAGTTTTGTAGAAGGTTTGGAAAGATCTAAAAGTACTTTTTTGACAGTCTCCAAAACATGAAAGACTCAGTAAGTAAAATAAAGTGTGGAATAAAATAATATGATAATAAAAAAAAAGAACCACGAACTACAAACAAATTATTTGTTAGATTGAGGTTCTATAGGGGAGGTCAGGAGTTCTAGCTTTAATCCTTTAAATATAAACAATCCCCTTAATTTAGAATTAGCATAATTAGATCACATTATTAATATGTTACAATTACCGTAATGGTGCAAAGGCAGATGTGGACAATGCATTTTCCAGGCCCACTTTAATGGGAAAACACACACAGTTTCTGATAGACTTTCAAGTCAACTATTAAAGCATCAGCTCCTCTTTTTCTACTCCAATCAGTCACTTTGGCTGAAATGCCTGCGGTCTCCCCCTGAAAGCAGCCGTATCAGCTTTTGTGCATTCTCAAAAAATGTGTCTGAGATGCAATTTAAAGGACCGTTTAAAAATAAATATACAATAATAAGTCAGAGGGAATGGCCTGACTCCTACAAATGAGGTAAAAACCTGTTGACCTTCACCATGGTAGCAAAAGAGATAAAGCCTGCGAGAGGAAAAGAGGCGAGAGAAAGCGAGAGTCAATGAGGAAATAAAATACAAGCAGCTGGGAGAGATTAGCGGGCCAATAAAATAGCTTCTGCTATCTGTTGAGTGAGTCGGCCTTCCTGTGCGCTGGTCAGTCAGAGTCCAGTAATAGTCTTGTTTATCACTCATTGGGGCTGCTCTAAGCTCACACACAGGACTGCAGAGGTGCTCTAAGCCCAGACAGCGTCCACCGGGAACTCAGGGCAGGCTACTGTGTTTCAGATTCCATTATGCTGCTTGGAAGTTTCAGTGACTCATTTGCAGTGGAGATTAAATCCAGTAACAACATTGCATCCATAATGACACGCTGGAGACCTACCAAAGCCAAGAGCAAACATCACTGACGCTAAACTCTGCCGGTAGTAGCTAATATTTAGCTTAGTTTTAGCATAGCTAGCAGCTAACAACCAAATCCAACAAGCCAAGCCTGTGCGACTGACTCCGGCACGGCAACGTTCAAATGCAGGAATATTTGTGTGCAAAACGCCAAAACTGATACATCTTATGACGCCCACGATACAAAAGCAAAGGGAAGCATTTCACAATGACACTGTGTCAAGCACGACAGCTGTTATAATTGATTGATTGTAGTCAATCGATTATAATTGATTGATTGATTTCCAGCATCTGTGCAGGGAAAATCTCAAACAAACTAAACCCTGCAGGGTTACTCCACATCGACATAGAAAAATTAAGTTATAAAAGACAAACAACAATGCTACTCTCCTGCATATAGATTGTATTGTGATGGAAAAAAACACTCCGTTAGTATTTTTTAAGTAAGTTAAAGCATCGAGGCACACACAATCTTCTCAGCATATTTACCTACCCACATATTTCAGTAGAAAAGTGCGACCGTTATTGTGCAGCTGCACATGGCTATTAATGCTAAGCTAAGACAGCTAACTATTTGTTACGGCCTATTACAGAGGGAGACTTAAGGAAACGGGGAAAACAATCAGTGATGTAAATGGAGCACTATTCCTTGAAATGGACCAGCTTTCACTTAATCTTTCGGGATTTGGAAAGCGATTGCCTCTGTTGTAGCCTGGTCAGAACCTGCCGTTATGTGATCAATGTTTGCTAACAGAGACTCGCTCAGGATATGTATCCAATAACACATGTCGGAAAATGCTGTAATGAATTATCCTGGAATTTCCATCTCCTACCCATATGTTTGACTTGACATTGAAGCATCATTACCCAAAGTAGCAAGACTGAACTGACAACAAGCCATTGCTGTTTGAGAAGAAGGTAACAATGATCCAGGAGAAGATGCACAACAGAAAGTGGCGCTCACTGTTTTTACTATTTTTAATGGCCGCTTCCTGTATGTTCCTCGTCCAAGCTCCTCACTGCCACGCTGGGCTGAGTCGGCACGTGAAGTTCTGGCGCTGAACACAATCTATCATCTTAATTACTTCCATTTCTACACCACGTGTATTTTTTTTTTTAAGATTGCAAATTAATTTACACCTCAGAGCAAATTGCCTGTCCTTGACTTCCTCATCCCTCGCGAGACGTCCCACGGTGCGCGAGGGGTCGTGCCGGCGGTGTAGCTTCGCCGAGCCTAATCTGTCGCTCAATCCATCCGTCCCACCTTGCAAGATTGGATTAGCGTGGGAGACAAACCGCCTCGCATGCACGAGCGGGGGAAAATAAATAATGAAAAAGATGCAAGCGAGCACGAGAGGCAATTACATGGGAGGCATCAATCAGCGGCGCAGCGTCGGCTCGCACAGCGGCGCTACAACGAGGACGACAACAGTTAATCTGATGACAGCCGGAGAGCTGCGTGTGTGTGTGCTGCTGGTGGTGATGTCTCTGTTTGTGTGTATGTGCGTCAGCCATTAACCCACTGATTGTGTCGGAAGCCTCTGACCTGCAGGATAAAAGCCAGAGGCAGGTCTCCTGGGTTCAGTAGCTGCTGGCTCAGTAGAGGAAATGTCACCCGGCAAGTTGGAACAACCCGGCCACGCTGGACGGCCGTGCATCCTGCTGTGCTCCAGGTGAGACCCGAGCATGCATCGAGTGACCAATAAATCCTCGGGGAAAATGTCATTGGGCTGTTGGAGTGGCGCAGGGATCACAGCGAGGTTGGCTCTGTTCAGAGAGGCGGCCCGCACCAGTCTGCTGTGAGAGTGCAGACGGAGAACCGCGGCTGTTTACTTGTTGCACTCGGAAAATATAGAAGTGCCTTGAACGTGTTTCTGTCTCTTTTTGTATTGCCGTTGTTCCCCCTTGCTGCTGACAGAATAGGGTTAACAGTGTGAAACAACAAACAAAAGACTTTAATTTCACGTTGACGTCCGACGTTGCACTAAGATCTATTTTTAAGCGTGAGGAAATGAAACTAAACCATTGATTTATGTATTTTGTGCCTTTGTTTGGTTGACTTTGCTTGTTTCACAGTTACACACAACTGTCATTTCATCACATTGAATCAGTTTGAATTATTGCCATATGCTTTACTTTTGAGAGGGCTGCCTCGTTCAACTGTGTTACAGACTAAGAACAGAATAACACAGGCACAACTGGAATTGTGCATTTTAAATAACTGTCAGTATTTGAAATTGAAAGACGCAACAATTCACTGGCTTGTATCAACAGACCTTCCTGACTGGTACCAGCTGGTTGGATGATGAGTTTGTCAGCTGATCAGTGTTACAAACTGCAGAGAAACCTGATCCCCAACCTGAATCCTCATCCATGGTAGAGCTGGACGTTGCCTAACCCCAGCCGGGTCTTTACTTTTTCATCTCATGGGGAAAAATGAGATGAAAATGAGAATTTTTTTCTCAACTTTTCTCAACAAAACATGCATGAGGTCTTGCTGACTAGACACACATTTCATCGTGCGCGCACCATATATTTGGGTTTCTACATGCAGAGCCTTGATCTCCCAGAGAAAAGCGCAGGTGTAATGAAGAGAGCAAAATGCATGAATTCATGAGGTGAGGCTAAAAACTAGGTACTTACTTTCCAACCGGCTGCCACGCATTTTCAAAGGGCAAGATGCATTTTCAAAGGTTTCCTATTTCCCGGCTTTACAGAGTTCATTCAGCATATAGATAACCCAGGGACTCAGGTGAGCAAATGTGAAAAAGAAAAGAAAGACAGACTGAAGGAATTCTACTTTGTTTTTGTGCATGCACAGCTCCTTATTAAAGTCTCCCTGTAGCGGATTGTTGCTGTTCAGGAAGTGGTGGCTCAGCCCGACTGTGATGTACTGAAGGACTGCAATACAAAAAAGAAGAAGATAAGCAGCCCAGTAGCTGGACGTAGAAATTATACAGTATATGAGCCCATTAATCAATGTGTGTGTTGCACAGGTGCCTATTTGTGTGGTGCGTGCAAGTCTCCACAGAGAACACCTAAGAATATCAATTATAAGTTCCTCGTAAATCTCCAACTGCAAATTAAGTGGCATCTCGTAGTAAAAGCTGGTGATCAAAAAAGATTAATAAAAAAACGCAAACAAGAAAACGGGGCCTGATCAATACTTTTTGTTTTTAACATTTTAATCACAAATTTAAACTAACACGGAGGTCTATAATGGTCTATAGAACGAATCAGACACGCTTGCACCCAGTTAAAAGTGTGACTCAGCTGTGTGCGGAGGCCCATCGGTTGAACACGCTTGCAGCGTTCTGCACCTCAGCTCACTCGCTGTGTTCAAGCCAGTGTTCCTCTGCAAACCTGTTTATTTCTTTCCTCCAAACTTAATTTCATTTGATCATTTGGAAAAAGATTTACGCCAAAAAAAGAGAAGCTGCAGGAGGCGGACGGAGAACGAGGTCGAGGCTGTTCTAAGCGCAATGACAATTTGATAACAACAACCCTACACTGGCTCGGCGCCTGCTGGGGGAATTTTCTGGCATGGTATGTCGCAGAGAGTTTGTGCTTTGTCAGGTTTTCTCAATTGAAGCCAGATTAAGCGAGCGGACAAAGCGGTTTATATTTTTTTATGTAAAGAAAACAAAAAAAAATGACACGCGCTCATGATTTCCTTCAAAAGCAAAGCGAAGTAGTGCTGCGGCCTCGAGGAGTCCTGCAACAGCACCAACCCAAAGGATCATTATCTCACAGGAGATAGAATCCTTTATGATGTCGCCGGGCTAGGTGTGTGTGTGTGGGTGTGTGTGTGTGTGTGAAGGGGGGAGGTTGGCAGCAATATAATGAATCCCTACTGGAGACGTGGGGCCCTGCTGGGCCGGTGTAATGAAGCTCTGCCCTGCCGTCGCTCCCTGACCCACTGGCATTAAGGAGAAATGGAAACCATTACCTTCAGCCCCTCCACCTCAGCAGCTCACACAGTGAGGGGGACCTGGAGGTGGGAGGCGGCAGGTGAGTGTGTGTGTGTGTGGGCGTGTGTGAGGAATGAGATCAGGAGTGAGTCTGAGGCGGCGACGCGACCCAGCGGGGCCCCCCAGATCCAGACACAGTTCCTGCTACATGAAGAATGTGTGTGTTCAAACCCTGTCAGGACGGAGAGTGTTTCACGAGTTGGACATGTAAAAATCAAGCACGGCTGAGAAAAAAAAATGGAATTGGTGGCAACTCTCCAAGCACTGACACAGTGCAGGCAGAGAGGAAGTCGCTTTAGAGAGGATTGCTCTCGCTCTCTCTTCCTCTCTCTCTCTCTCTCTCTCTCTCCTCTCTCTCTCCTCTCTCTCTCCAATTCTTCCTCTGTGTCTGTGTGCATGCTGCCGTGCCCGTCCGCCCGCCACTCCACTCGGCTAATCCAATCCTTGCTTGAATGCATCTCATTAGGATAAGAGCGTCATTGTTTGTTGCGGATTTTCCGCGGAACAAACAAGCCGCGATTTTCCGCATCTGTAAGCAACTCTGAGGAAATCGCGGAAAAAGACGCCGAAATCCTCAGGACCCCCTGGGAACTGAGGAAGACAAAACAGAGCTCGGCTTTTGTCTTAATTGCCAAACAAATTCAACTTTTTTTTTTCCACACGGTGGGCAGGGACTGGAGTGGATGCTGGCTGCGGCAGTGGCCTCCTCGGAATGCAGTGGCCCTGGCTGGAGTTCATTTCATCAGTGAAGCTCTGAGACGGAGCAGCAGCGGCAGATTTCCACAGATCAGCCTTTTAGATAAGACGGGTTCATTTGTGCCGCTACTTCCTTTATCTGTTTATTAGTCTTCCTTTAAAGGTTCTCCTTCGTATTGTTTACTTTCAGGTCCAACTGCAACACTGGAAGACAACAACCGCATGGAGCGTCCACCCTTCGCTTAGCTTCGCTCGCTTGCCCCACTTTTCAGAAACTGTGTCTTAATATAGGCAATTATGAAAGTGCCTGTGTGACATCACCAAGGGTACTGATATCTTTCCCAGGTTAGCCCCTGGAAACCTGGGTTAAGTGATTGCTACACCCAAATTTTCTCAAAATGAGTGGAAGGTACAACAAATGATGAGCTTTGTCCAAAAGTTGAAATCAAGTATTTTCACATCAAGTTGTAAACAAAGAGCTAAACATCCTTTTTTGTGTTTTTCTTTAGAGATTTTTCATAATCAGTTCTTTGAGGCTCCTCCACTGGAATACATGGGAAATCCCAAAAAATTCTATAACATGGTAGCAGTTTAATTCACAGGGTTGTGCAGATGCACAAACCACTGCTTCTCAAAACCACCCCGACCCATTTGATCGGACCACGAAGGACACATAGATGCGACGGATATTTCCTCCAGTCTAAACTAACAATCAGCCTCTGTTCTGCGCTGATAGGTGGCCTCCACTCCGCCTCGCCGCCGATCGATCACATGCTTTCACGTCTGTAAATGAAGTCTTAGGTAACAGCGACGGTAATCAAGAGGACCACCGAGGTGCGAGGGGAGGGGAGCGCCGAGGCTCCGGTGAAAGCCTTTCCCTGGTTACAGCAGACTTTGCGAAAGCAGTCGGCGCTGAGGCGTGGTTGAGTGCTGCACACACACACACACACACACACACACATCCTGCAGTGCTTGACGTGTGGCCTTTGTTGAGTCCTGCTGAAGCAGTGCCTCACACTTTATTTAGTGCCCCGTCCTCTCTCCGTCTTCCCTCCCTGTCACACACTTGCTGGGTGTCAGTGGCAGGGGTCAAAGGTTAACCCCTGTTCATTCAGCCGTGTATGGGGCATCTAATCACACAAACTTAATTGTTTTCCAGCAACCGGGGCATTTATCATGGAGAAAACTGACAGCACCGAGACCATGAGGGAACATTTGTATGGATGGCACCGTTCAGAGGAGATCAGAGAGGAAAAAATACCATTCACAAGCCCCGGCAGTCACATCTGAAGCAGCTCCGTCAAGTTCTGTATTGTGATCTATTTTATGGGCAGTTTGTTTATTTTTATGAGTTTCAGCGGCAGCATGAATCATGCATTCTTGTATAAGAACAATGCTCTCTGCTTCGCCCTGCACGGTGCAAGCATGTAAACGTCTCCTCCTTGACAGGCGAAGTGAACATCCTGTCAGAGAGCGGAAAGTGTAATAGCAGAGTGAATATGATCAGAATGTTCCGTGGGTGATTATTTGCAGGGAGAATAAAAAAATCCTGGCCGGTCGTTTACACCGACAGTTTTCTGTCTGCAGAGTCCTGCGTAGTGCTCTCAGCAGGTAATAATAAAGAAAAACACTGGAGTGCACATCTCCTCCATCGAAATGAAGAAAAAAATATCCCAAAACTAGATTTCACGCACCTGCAAGCATAGCTGGAGAGAGGCAATATCTGCACTTGCCACCTCCTCCGGTTCCAGCCAGCAGGCTGAGCAATTTGTCAGGAGGCGGAGTGGAGCTCATCATAACTGTCCTTAGTTGTGGTTGGGGTATGAGGGACAAAGCAGGTGGGTGGGGGCCGGAGGAGAGAGGTCAGCGGGTTCAACCCAGGGGATCAAACATCCATAAAACATTGTGTTCAGCCTTTCACCTCTAACGGTGAAAAAGTTGTACCTGAGTTCTCTCATTATGCAGAGATCTGGCCTTGGTGTTATGTGACTAAACTAAGAAAAAACTGTTTTTTACTATTATGAGTGCCAGAGATGGAAATTGTGTCGGTGTTGGACATGAGGTGGAAGGTTTGCACATTATGAAGCACCATTGATGTTTAATCCTTTAAAAGAAAATGGCAGGCAAGCAGAACAAAGTAAAAAGATTTTTTGGAATCTTGTGGAATTATTTTACTTTTGCAAAAGTCCTGGTAATGGTAAAATGGATTAGAATGAGCCGTGAGTGAAAAATTGGTGCGACATTAGACTTGAATCATTAAATTTTATCTGCATCTTGTGAAATGAAGCTGTCATGATTTCATCACCAGATGAGCGAAACAAACTGCAAGAACAAAACTAGATTTCTTGCTTTGAAGACCTAAAACTGAAAACTGAAGATCATGTTTCCACCCTGGTTTGATTGATGCCAGTGGTGTGGTGAACTGAGTGACAGTGATAGAACGCTTAATCACACAGACAGACTACTTTTACTAGATTACAATGGAAAAAGCAGGGGGGCTGTGCGAATATGTGCTGAAAAAGAATCAATGAATTCTTTAGTTGCACATTTTACTACAGCAGAACAGAGGATTGCCTCTGGTGTGTTCTTGTAGAATTAGCACTGAGATTCTGTTTGAGCACCACAAAGCTAACTCTCCGAAAACAGCTGTAGATTCCCCGGAAAAAAACAAACAAACATCGAAACTTATTCAGCCCTCGAGTTACAGCCTGGGGCAAAAAATGCAGCAAGACGCTTCCTGCTTTGTCGGACCTTCCACTGGGGAACAAGAGCAGAGCTACAGCGAGGGCGGTCACAGGAACAAACACCTGACCGAGGGCGACTTCTCTAACCTGTGGGAGGTGCCAGTGCTCCTCACACTCTCCGAAGAGTGGGAGCAAGTACAGGATGGACTTCTTTCTATTCAGTGGAGCTCAGCGATGGGCTGGAGACTCACCTTACCGTTGCACAACATCAAAGGGAATTTTTCATAATGTGGGACCTTTATATATAAAATTCACAAAACCAGTGCAGATGATTAAAATGGAGATAAATGTCTCTATCTGTGACCATCACTGGTTGGAGGCCATCAGAGATTTCGGCTGTTGGTTTCGAAGCGGCAGTCACGGCTCAGCAAAGTAGTAGCAGCGGAGCCGCCGTGTGTGGGTGGATGAATAGGCAGAAGACACAGAGCCAGGTGTAGAAGCGACTGGCCCGGCTTTAATGACAAGGCATAGTCCTTGTTATTTCGGGCCTTAAATCAGCATGTATGTCCTCTATGGTTGTGCAGGATCTTCCTCCATCCCAGAAGGCTGGAAACCCCCTCGGACTGAGGAGAAGGAGCGACAAAGCAACAAGAAGGATCCCAGATTTCTATTGCCGTGCACGCACACACACACACACACACACACACACACACACACACACACACACACACACACACAAAACAAGTCCCAAAGCACTGTGCCGGAGTTCCATTGCGCCAAATTATCATGATAACTGGGGCGTTTATCACGGCGCACAAAGACTGGTTAACATCTTCAGTGGCCACTCTATTAACTGCTTTATCACTAAGCAACAGAATGGAAAGAAAACCCAACACCCAATTCCTTCTCTCTCTCTCTCTCTGACACACACACACACACACACACACACACACACACACACACACACACACACACACACACACACACACACACACACACACACACACACTGTCCTTTTTAAATGTAATGGGGCTGTGTCTAATTTGGAGGCTGTTTGACAGGCAGCATTTTAATGACCGAGAGCCTGAGTGAGGAGTTAAGCTGACAGAGGCATTTACAGGGCCTCTATCATGTCAGGGGCAAGTCTCTGAACAGTCAAATAAACATCTCCGGAAAGTGAAATGCTGGTGGTGTTGCTATTATCCCGCCATTAAGCCCCAGGGCAGCGACTGGCTAGTGAAAGCGGGTGGGTTTTAAAGGTTATAGGAGAGCCACACAAAGAACTCTCAATAAGCCAGCGGAAACCGGGACTGGCCTTGCGCTCCGGTCCTCCGCATAACGCCGCCGCCGCGCCACCCTGGGAGCACTGAGCAGCATGTAATGAGAATCACCACACAGGGCCTAGCCGTGAAAAGCCTAATTAGCCATTAGCATGCGGTAAAAGGCAGCTAGGAGGCTCTCCTCCACCATGGGCCCAGAGGACCTCGAGCTGTCAGCCAATCAGATGTCTCCATCCTCAGCCTGGCTCCCTGCGACGGGGGCACGGTAAGGTTTCAGTGTTGCGGTCCTGCTCGGCTGTAAACACCCACTGCGGCCTCTCTTTCCATCAGTTCTTGGGGCTGACCGGGACGACTGGTGAGTCGCTGTCTGCAGGGAGGAGGCCAGTCCAGATCCGACCGTCAACACAGACTGGGATGGATAAAGGAGAACAGCAGATCACACATACAATAAAGTTTGTCTGCAAGCTGCCTTCCTTCTCTTCTTCTTCCGCTTCTTCTTCTCCCTCTTCTTTTTTAATGTGGCTTCCCGTCATCACTAATTTTCTCCTCCTTCTGCTCTGAACTGATTAAAGCGCTCAATGTGGTGCCCGTTTTGCCAAATGAGAGGTGATGTGCTGACTGGTGTGTGCGCTGTGTAATTAGAAAAGACAACACAAGGCCGTTGGTGACTTGTGACGATGCCGCCATCCCAGAAGGATGGCCATCCCAGAAGGGATGGCGGGGGACAACGTGGGAGACAACACGGAGCGGCAGGGACGGCCGGGGTGAAGATCAGTGCCAGAGTCAGAGTCAGTCACCCCTCTATCCTCCAGCGGGCCGGCCAGTGTGTGTGTGTGTGTGTGTGTGTGTGTGTGTGTGTGTAGGTTTACTCAGAGGACATTTGCATTCATTAGCTCTGACATTTGCAACTGTGGCGCATCGACGTAGCATTTGTCTTGCACTTCGTGTGTGTGATGAGTTTATCGATGTTTGAGTTTGGAAACTAATGAATGTGTGTTTAGTCCACGACGACGGCGTAATTCCTCGAGAAACTCATGCGTCAGGGCGAAGAAAAAGAAAAGACCTCAGTCAAAGTCTGTGGCGTCATCGAATGGACGGCTGGATATGCGCAGCGTAGCGCGATGAGCTAAACATCGGCGCAGAACCATCTGTAAAAGCTGGTGAGCGCGAGTGGCCCAGCAGCCAATCACCGCCCGGCTGGACCAGGAGCCAAGCCAACGGGGCTCAGTCACACCTTACAGTGCGTTAAGTGCAGCGTGACCTCACACTGAATAATCCCTCACTTCCCAGGATTTCATGGTTGTGTTGCCTCGTCGGGACTGGAAAAACACACAAGACAATCGCTACAGGTTAGCCAGGACAGGACCTTTGCTAAGTGGGAGACTCCCGTGCCTTTACAAATTTTTACCTTTACGAAACCTTTACGAAAAGGTTATTGGAAAGAACTCAGAATCTAGTGCGAGCTTGATTTTAATACAATTAGTGAAGCAATACCAGAACAACGACACTTAAGGGGCCTCGTGCACTGTGCGAGTTGGGTGTTATTGGATTGGGGACCTTGGGAATAAATTGTTTTAGATTGGGATCAAAACTCTAAATTACATTGGTTCAAGGAGACCTTGATATGAAAATGTCTGGGAGCCACTGATTTAAAACACACGGGGAAATGGAAGAGAGGCAGCAGACCAGCAGATTTGCATGATATAATTTTGAATTTTTCATGCACGTGCAAGACTGTTGACTCAGGTGAAATGAAACGTTGAATGATTTATCACCATGATTTTTTTTTGCCCCGCTAAACGTACGGCATATCATTTATTTAAAGAGGGGTTTTATTTAATTTCCTAAAGAAGCCTTTGTTGCTTCAGTATTTTGGGAGTAGTGAGAAAACATTGTGGTAGTTCAGGTGGACGAGGGAAGGCAGAGGGGCGGGGGTGGGGGGGGTATGGGTCTGCATTAGAAGGAGCTGTTATTGCCTCCTCCTGTTGTTTAAGAGGACATCAGTTGAGTGGGTGGTCTTTTAATAAAGCCCGGACCCCATCTGACGGTGTGCGGATCTCACAGACGTCCTCACTGGCTGAATTCAGGCCGATTTGAATGGTTTAAACCTGGTAAAATCCTGGGATCGCGACAGACACCTGGTTTGTCCTCAAAGTCCCTTCATGTCCTGCGACCCAGCAGCCCTGCACGCACAGCCAACAACGCACAACCACGAACCCCGCGTCAAGAAGTAAATGTGACCGGCGTGCCGTGGCGCTCCTGCCAGCCACTTCGCCGGGCCCACGTGCACATCTCGTGCACATCTTGTGCCCGGGAGCTTCCCGCAAAACCGAAGCGCCATCTGCCTTGGCAGCCGACCTGCCAGGCCGGGCCAGAGCGGCGCTGGAGCAGGGGCGGCGTCCGAGATGAAGGGCGCTCCAGATGCTCGTCAAATCCAGCTGCAGCCTGTTGGCAACGTCGGCGCGGCGAGCCTCTGGATTAATGAGCCCCCACCACAACCACCACCACCACCACCACCACCCAACCCCACCACTCCCCAGCACACCCCCCTCCTTGGGCCGCTGTCCCGCGATCTGCATGGCGCCTGCCAAGCCCATTATACATTCACGGCTTCAGTCAAAATGCCACACGCTGATCGATGGGCTCTTATACAAGTGAGCGCGCGTGTGTGTGTGTGTGTGTGTGTGTGTGTGTGTGCGTTCACAGCCTATGTTCACACCGCCATCCCATCTTTCCCGTACGTCCGTATGGATTTAAGGAGGTGACACCCCCAACCTCCCCACCCCCCGCAGTGGATGAGCGCCATCGATCGGGAGCAGCCAACCAATCACGTTGACAGACACCTTGGTGGAGAGCACACCTTGGCTTTTAACAGCGCTGGCCGTGATTTTCATGTTCATGCCGGGGGCGGAGAACAGGTAGTAAAACGCAGCAGCAGCAGCGGCAGCAGCAGCAGAAGCGGCAGCGGCATCGGCAGCAGTGGCAGCAGCAGTGGCAGCAGCAGCCGCCGCTAGCAGGCAGGCGGGCGGCTGTCCACCGTAACCTTGCGATGCCTGGATAACGAGACGGACGCGAGTCAAGCAGCAGACACACACACTGACTGAGCAAAACTGTTCTTTTTACTTAAGCCTAAGCTTTCCTTGTTTGTGTGTGTGTGTGTGTGTGTGTGTGTGTGCATGTGTGAGTGTGTGCGTGTGTGTGTGTGTGTGTCAGCTCCGCTGGAGGGCTAAGTAGAGGCTTAAAAAACACTCTGGGAGGAAATGCAAATGACCTTGTCTCGTTTCGAAGCAAACACTAGCAAATTAAATTAAGGCGCAAGTGCGACTTTGGAGGCTGCCTCTCCCTCCCCTGTCTCCGCAGTTGCTTTGCTTTTAGCACACGGGCTTGTTGAGCACGTGTGTGTGAGAGAGCGCTGTAAGAACTGATGTTTTTATTTCAATCACGTTAAGTCCTATTTCACTCTTTTGGTTACGAGTGCGAATTCGAATGAAATCTGGCCGAAGTGAAAGAACTGCGCTAAAGATTGCTTTCCGCCGGGTCGCGTTGTTGTGTAGCTGTTAACTCTTTTTGTCTGGTGAGTGCGAGTCGGCACGTTCAGTCTCTTTGTCTGGCCTGCTCCCATTGTCGCGACCGCTAATAGGGATTTGCGGCTGTTTAATAATTCACGCCGAGGTGGGCGGCTACAGTAAACTGTCAACACGACAGTGAGCCAATGCATCACGACCGCGTCGTGTCTGCCGTGAGCCTTTGTGTACGCACACACACACACAAAAAAAACCATACATACACACACACACTCAGATATGCACATGTATCAATCTTACTTACAATGTTCCAACCCCAGCAGCAGACTAAAGCCCCGCACGAGCGGAAAGGCTGGGAGGCACTTTCCATTATTAGGGAGGGAGACCCCCACTGGCCTCGGGGACACGGCCGCTAAGCCCGGGACATTATGCTAATGGAGGTTTTGGGTTGAGCTGTTGCCGCACCAGGCTAATGCGCCGTCTGTTGATAGAATAACGGCCGTCTGGCTGCAGGTTGTCGTCGTCGTCGTCGACACCTGAGCATCTCCCTCCTTCCCTGCTCATCAGATCAGATGCTCCACCGCCACATATTTGCCTCTCGTTGCTCGTCTTGGGCGGAGGCAGAGGGCAGGGCGCCTGCCCGAGCTGGCGCTGGCACTGGCAGCGGTGGAGGGAGATTAATGTCAGATTATGTTTGTATTACAGCTATTGGAATTTGTCACGCGCGCTAAACTGTTGACTCGACGGGAGGGGAGGCGGGGGGGTGGAATGTTGAATAATTGAAAAATGTTTTATTTGACTATTGAAATTGGACGCAGTCGTCTACTTTTTCTTTCTCATTTATCAGATAAGAATTTTCTCCTGGCACAAAGGAAAATGTCCCACGCAAATTTATTTTTATTTTAATCTCGCCATCACTGCATTCCAAAGCTGTGAAACCCACAGTTTGTCCTGTTTGCTTGTAGATAATAAGAAAGCAAAAACTTTTTGCTCTCCAACAAGGTCTGACACTTTCGTTATGAACAGAGCCAGGGGAAACTTTTCCTGTTTGACACTTTTTGCTCAAATAAACAAACCAAACCCATTTTCCAAGAGAACGAAAAGATGTTTCCTTTTGTGTGTTGCAGCACCTCGCTGAGGTTCCGGACATTTATCTGCCCCGTGTGATGGAAATTTCACGATACCAGTGTTTTTTTACCGACAATCTGCGCCTGGTCTGTCAGTGAACTTCTCCCAAGTCCATTTTAACACTTTATTACTTTAGCTTTGTCTGCTTTTCAGTAAACAGCAGTTTCAGCAAGTAGTGCAAAGCAGCTCTGTCGAGGTTTTTAGGGTAATTTTAGGGTAATTATGCGAGGCTGCTCCACAAAAGTTCAGGAAAAAAAATTAAGGGCTGCAAAATGGGATATATTGAATCCATAAACACAGAAATACAAATATAATACAGTAAATTCAGACACAAAATACCTGCATCCTCACTTACCCAGCTTGTGGCTTTAAGACTGATCGCTCAAAATTCAAGGTTTTGTACAACAGCCTTGACCAAAAATGCACCTTAGAGTCTCACAAACAGAACATGTTTATTATCTCCCTAAACATACTCTGTCAGTCCAGAAAAGAGGATTCATTATGAGTCACTAGTGGACTGTCCCACAGAAACCTACCACTAATAAAATGGGAGAATGAGTTTTGTGTCGAGAACAATACCTCAATTGAGCGTCTCTATTGTTCTATTGTTTCCAATGTTTCTGCTGACTCTTTGCCTTGTGAAGGTCTGGAAGCACAGGTCAAGCACAGGTGAAGGCAAGTACTTTGACTAAGGTGTAAAATGATGCTACAAAGGTATCGTAAAGTCGTGAAACTTTCCTGATGTTGATTTGCCTGGTTGGTGGGGGGGGAAAAAACAACCTTTTGTCTCTTTGGAAATGTCTGTCTGCATGTAATAATACACATTTTTTGAAAAGCCAGAAAATCATTACTTTGTAGTTCTTCAAATTGGAGGTTGCAGAGATGAGCAGTCAGGGGGGAAACTGTCATTATCAGTCGTTTTGGGAGAGATCTGTCGTTGTTAATTTAGCTGAGAAAATTGTGTGTCACCGCACCTCATATTAAAAAAGTCCCACGGTAGGAGATAAGCAATAACATGTCATATATTACTCTACATCCCCTGTGCGGTGGAATATGACTTTATTCTGGGAGATAGAGTCTGGGCTCATTGTTTCTGTGTGTCATACTGGTACACAACAGCCTTCAGCAGGGAGTGGCTCTTTGTCTGCCTGCCTGCCTGCCTGCCTGCCTGCGTTCAGCTCGCTGCGTTAGACCACCGCGCTGAATCGCTCCTCTGGCAGACAGTCTCTGAAATATCGCCTTTCATCAGCAGCTGTGAAAAAGCCATCGTGAAAGCTCGGTGGCTTCCAGTTATCAAACACGGGGATGCCACCTGGTTTCCTCAGGTGGAACACTGGGATTGTTCTGGGATCCCTGCGGTCTTGACGGGTGGGCGGGGATAACTGCACTTTTTTTAAAAAAAATGTCTGAACTGTCAGCTTAGACAGCTTTGGCAAAAGCCTTTTTTTCACTTTCAGTAATTGGTAATAGGCGACGAGCTATTAGGAAGGCACTGAAATTGAAAGCGTTTTATGATGCGAGCACCTGCTTCTGAAGCCAAGAAGTATACGGCTCCTGCTGTCCATTTACTGTAACTAAGTGCTTCAATTGAGGTAATGGAGCCGAGGTGGAGAGGCAAGTGACACACACACACGCACGCGCACACATACAGTCTTACACGGAGACAACAAACTTTTCTTCCCAGAGTCACTCGGACAAAATGACTTCATTGTGGACAGTGCATGAGACCTGGACTGTCCAGGCAGAGGCCTTGTCCGCATGTCCGTGGGATTCAAGGAAAATCCTTTCCATTGCAGCTTGGCCCTTGGCCCACACACTGACTAATTAGTTTGAGCCACTAAGGGAAGAGCTTTCTGAAAGATTGATTCTGAAGATTTTCAGAAAACAACTGCTTTACTGTTTACATGTACACAGGAAAAAATGGTTTCTCAGCTCGTCCCTTTGGTTTCATGCCATCATTGCCAACATTTATTCAAGTGACGTTATCTCCTTGGCGACCAAACTTTGCTAGTTTGAACCTCGACAGCAGGTTTTACACGTGCATGGATAACTGTACCTGACTCAACCTATACTGAGAAGTGTCAGATGCCTCTATTTACTTTCACCTTCATTGTTAAGACACAGTTACGACTCCTCACACTGCCCCTGTTGTTGTTGAGCATTTTCCGGTAATACACCTTCTTGATCACCAGTTTTTTGAGACTTCTCATTGGCCAAGAAATTGCTTACGCATAGAAGATGTATTACCACCTACTTGCACATGCAGCTGGATGTGGACGGTGCTCCGACAAATACATTAGATGTGCACAGAGATCTTTTTTTAAAGGGGGATTTTAAGAGAAACACCCACATTCTTGTGGACAAAGCCGCCAACTGAATTGGAATATTCAGGCTCCACAGCACCCTGAAAGCACCAGTGAAGTTTACAGTCCCATAAAGGAACTCACTCTGATCACAAGATGTTTTAAAGGCGGCTGTGCTGCCAGCCAAAGCTGTTAAGAAGCCAAACCAGCGCAACCGCTTGACCTGCTGTGTTGCTGGAGGGACTCAGTGACCCAGTCCGAGCGTAACCTTTCCCTTCCTGTTACACCCACCCACACCCCGAGGCTGTTAGGCATTTGTCATCGAGGCTGTCACTTCAGGTGGGAAAAATAATGCTTCAGAGCAAACACGTCTGCGGCGTGACATTAGCGAAGCGCTATTATTGCCGCTATTAGGACGCGAGGTGTGACTTTCATCTCGGGACCGCAGCTAATGTGAGGTTAGATTGATGATGGTGATGTTGATGATGACGACGATGCTCGGCGTGGACGTCCTGCGCCTGATTTGCGGCGGCTGACAATGAAGGCTTCATTTACATAATGAATCCTCGCGCCTCTTTTTGACGAGCTGTTGACGGAGGAGAAAACAACAAGTGCCTCCCACAGATAAATAATTGGGGGGAGGGGAGCTGCAAAACGAGCCGGTCCACAAATGACTCTGTCAGTGCTCAAGGTTTTTTTTTTCATCCTACTATTTCTTTCTTTTCCTTTCTCGGGTTCCTTGTTGACAAATTGTTTGACCAAAAGTTACGGCGCCGCCGTTCGCAGCAGCGTCTGAGCTTCCTGTCGGCGGAGACAAAGCCTCATCGCTCCCACCGACGCCGCCCTCTCCGCCTGCAAACGGCCTACCTCCCAGCTTTATTGCCAGAGAGTGACTCCAGCTCGAATGAGATCCCCACACAGCTTAACATCTGGGCGCTTTGCCGCTGATGCCCTCATAAATAAAAGATAACTCCTGCCTACCGCGCACAGTCGCACTGGTATAAATCATGTATATGGATTTTCACTTGGCTTTCACTCTCTCTGTCTCTTACAGTCTCTCAACCTCCACCCACCCCCTTTCCGTCTTGCCGCCCCCCTTTTCCATAATTCTTCCGCTCCAACCCCTGCCTTTCGTCCTCTATGCCTTTAAAATGCAGTGTGTAGTCCACAAGACAAAGGGAGATGGCAAGTAATTAGACGCTTCACAGTGGTGGAAGAGCAGCCGCCTTGTCCTCGTCTTCCTCTAATTTCAAATCATTATGTCTCGCCCTGTGGCCCAGGAAGTCTGCAGACTTGAATTGGACGCCGTCTGGGGACATTTATTCAGGCCCTACAACTATAAAGATAAATTTTGAACCAACAATAGACTAATTGCTGACAGATGGTGTAACACGCAACGGCAGCAGCCGTCTGCCTTTTCACCTTGAGGAATCATCGCCGAAGCAACAAGAGCACCTCAACAGACCACTGAGTTTAATAGCTACTAAAGCCATTAAACAACAGTCAAGTATTTTAACTACAAGGGCAACTACATTCAGCGCAAGGATGATCCACTGTATATGTAAAAATGTTAGCTAGTACACTACCGGTCTACTGACTAGGCTCTACCATGGGTTTGTAAGAGTGAAATCATAAACAATAAAGCTAAAACTGAGATATAGGAGTCAGTGTGGCTGAAAGACAAGTAGACTTTAGGACTTGTTAGCTTGTTTAATTGTCATCCAGCAGTGAATATTTTGAAGTGTTTGCATAAACCAGACATACAAGTTAGACAATTTTGGAGTCATTAAAGGAGATTGAAAAAAATGACGACTGGATGACTTTGACATCATTTTAGTGAGTTGCTAGTAAAATAACAGGTCTGAGTGTTAGCTAGCTTGTCTAATGGTGATAATAGAAAAATGGATTACTGGAATTCTGATGTAATATGTGGATTCCTGTCTTCTTAAAAGAAGGGAAAGGGAATAATTGTAAATCTGCGTCGTGAAATGCAACTTCAGGCAACATGTGTAAACCGTCAGAGCTCAAGAAATCAAGATGTGTGATACATCTATCTAAACATAAACAGTGATGCCCAATAACTTAACTTAAACAATTAAAATAATCTCTTATGCATTGCTTCTTAAAATCATTTCGGCCTTCACTGGTAGAAGCAGTTGTACTTCGTACAAGCAGTGTTTGATCCTGGAAGATTTGGTACTGATCCAATACCAAGTAAATACAGGGACAGTATCACAGACACCAATACGAAACCAATACTTTTTCAAAAAAGGTGGAAACATCATCAAAATGCTACATCTGACTGAATTATCATGACCTTTAAGTGTTTCTGTGGTTTACGTAATCCTGTTGATTATTAATTAGTTAAAACACAGGATAGAATGTTGGCATTTTAGATAAATTGAAAATGCTTGTTCACATTGTCCAACACTTTTCTAGCTGCAGTCTTCTTTATTGGAGTTTGCCCTCCACTAAAATTATGTTGACTTGGAATTCTGTTTTGTCACAATCGTTTCATGAGACGAGATAAAAAAAAAAAAATATTCCAACTTTATTGGCAGCCCTGTCGTAGTAATATAGTCATCAGTATATACAATTTATATAAGTATTGATCTCATTACACTGATGTCAATCAATACGATACCAACACCGGTGTCAATATATTATTGATATTTAGATCGTTAGACCCACCACCATGGTACAAGCATGATGTGACGGTAGACCAGAACTGGTCGAGGGACAACAGTCCAATGAATGTCTGATCCATTTAATCCCCAAGTGACAGGAAACTCAAATCGTCTTCATACAGAAATGAAGAAAAAAAAACTAATTATGTCACGTCCTGTCTGGTTGATGATAAAGGATAATTGCTTTTTTTTATCCCCCCTGCTAAGGCCGAATGCACTCCCTCAGATGTGGCGACGTAACCTTTAACGAACGCCACGTGATTGATGAGGCGCCTCATTTCACCCTTCCAAATGATTACCGATCACTGTTTCCCCTCCTTAGACTCACTCTCTCACACACTCACACACACACACACACACACACACCATCGCACACACAAGCGTTTTATCCATCCCCACGACAAACAAGTTTGCGCACGGCACTTGAAAAGGAGAATCATTCTCATTTGGGGTCCTTTCATTACCCGCATCAACCAATACTCGCGGTCATCAGCACACAGAGGCGAGGGGACAATCACAGGGAGGCAGAGGCAAACGGTTCTGCCTTATCTGTCCTGAGAGTGAGACACACTCACATCCACAATGACCGTTTGTGGCAACAGTGTTGGCCTGGCAGACAATGCCAGGCCACGTCCATCTGTCTTGCGAGCCTGATACTGACACAGTTGGAGCCAGTGATGAATGAGACATCTCCCCACATCTGATACAATTTTTTCTCATTTCCAGGGCAAACAATACAGATGTCTGAAATGGATGAATACGGCTGAAGTGATGGGGACACAGGCAACGCGATCCACATGGAGGGACAAAAAAAGTTATTTCCAACATACTAGAAAGTCAAGGGTACAAACTGATTGGTTTATGAAGTGCCCTGACGGTCCTGTGGCCTAAACTCTGCCTAGCCCCCATGGGTCAAAGCATTTTGACTTGCTGATTTATTGTAATTATGTTTTTTGTTTAAGCTTATTGTTGAGGAAATGATTGCAAATGAACAGCGATTGGATTATTCAAAAGTTCAACTGCCAATTTTTTATGACCATCAAACCCTGGCTCTACTCTTAGCTAAAAAGACAGGTCAAGCCAAAAACATCTTAATGATCTCTGAATTCTTCAAGGTCTCACAGCAAGTGAAATTCACTCTACCAGTGTCCTAATGTTCACACTTTACTTCATTCGTTTTAATGTCACAAAGTGCACTGGTACATCAACCGCCTCATGGTCGTCTCGCTTATCTCTCCTCTTTCAAACACAAGGAATGTCCTCCGAATATTCAGTTTTAGCAGGAAACCAAGAAACCAGAGGGCTGAATATGCTGTTTAAAGGTAAAGGGCAGCAGCAGCTCCAGTGCGCCACCAAACATGAGGAGACTGTACACAGGTTAATCTGATGTTAATCTGTGTGTAGTGTTATGGTTGGCCTTGTGCTTCTCTTTTGGTCCCAGCACTTTGACACAAACATCACACAAGACCAAACCTCAAATATTTCGAATGACATCTTATTTAAATCCCTGCTTCCCTTTTTCTTTCTATTTCTTTTTTACCAACTACATTATGAAGTCATTCCACTGCTAAGATGCTCACTTGGCTTTGGGCTCACTGGGACTCTACTTTTGTTGTTGTCCATGGCGATGTAAAGGATTTATCTGTGTGCTACCTTGACCTGCACAGCGTCCGTCTTGACAATTTTGTCAGAATGCACGACTGAGAGCTTATCTTCCTCACACCCTTTTGCATTAAAAAAAAAAAAAAAATCTTTCCTCATTTCTGCTTAAGGAAGCCCATTAGCTCGCCATCAACATTGACAGAGAACGAAATGAGACTCCCCCACTCCTTCCTGGCTGACTGTGTGAATCCCCGTGAGACCGGGGAGCAAGTGTACAGTCCGTGCTCATATCTGCCGTCCGTGCCTCAGCATTGACACTTGACAAATGTGGCATTACCCCTTTTAAACCCGGTTACTGGCGGGTTTGACCGGGACAGCAGCTATTCGCTTTTTAATGCCTCCAAAATCCGATTACAGCTTTGGTAGGGGTTGCATCGGCCAGTGGGGTAGATGGATGGATATTAGAAACTGAGGTACTTGGCGAGAGAAGAACATTTTTCCAGGTTGGTAAAAAAAAAAAAAAAAAAAAAAAAAATAACAAGTCCCAGGATTTGTGGGGTTAAAAATCCCAACCCCCAAGGTCAGCAGAGATGGAGGAGATGACAGCGGGAGCGAGGCAGGTTATTGGGTTGGCTCATCCTTCAAAATTACCAGCCTGTCCAGGACACACAGACTTTGGCGTGATGGATGTCAGGGTTAATTTCTCTCAGTGTTTTATGATCACTGTAAATTTCAACCGTGGAGACAAAATAACGGAGTGAATCAGGCGGAGTGACGCACTTCTGCTTCTTCTTGGTGCCCTGAGCAACGGTATCAAAAGGACGGAGATTGGATTTGGGCGGGATGGATGACAAGGTCAATAAGCAAGACTCCCTATGGTAAAAACCTGTCGACTTGCAGCTCAGCCACAAAAGCACTGCGGTAAACACAGATTCATATCAGGGATCAATACGGGCTGATCAAAGAAGTAATTGTGAGTGGGAGCCAGACGGGCCGCTGCCGAGGAATCCGGCGCCGTCTCAGTCTTCCGCAGGTTATCTGGCGTGAATGGCGGACTGCCACGCATTGGGCTGAGACAGTATCGCTCCTCTGAAAAGCACCGGCGAGCCCTTTCAGCTGCGTGTTTGCCAACACAGTTTATTCTCCTGCAAATCCAATAATCACATTCCTCCTCTCGTTTTTTGTCTTTCTGCCATTCTCAGTTTGAGCGAGGGTCCATTCAGACTGCGGCCTCCATTCTCGCCTCGCCCTGAAAGGATTTAAACCGGCGCCTCTGCACCTCAATGGCTGAGAACAGGCCGTCCCGGGGGGCTTTCACTGGGTGACACAATTAGCCATGGAGCGCTCGGACCCAACCCTCCTTCACATTCAGCCTCCTTTTTGACGGCCGGCCAGCCAGCCAGTCAGCTTCATGAAAACACACACAGCCAGCAGCCTATTGCCATGCAAAACATGCGGCCACTTCTCCACCTCGCACACCACCTCAAAGAGGCCCCTCCCACTCACTGGCCGTGTTTTGTCCCACGGCCAGTAATGCGTGTAATTTTTGTGCGAACGAAGGAAACGGAGACTGTGAGCAAACACAACTCTCACGGCGCCAGCTATTATAGGATTTTGGCCCGTACGGTGGGAGGAGGACCTGTAATTGTGGCCCGCGGAGAAAACAGTCATATAGAAACAAAATTGGGGCGGAACAGTCTAGCTGGGCTGATGGTGTTTTGGTTTGAAAATGGGAGACACAAAAACAAGGATTTATTAAGCGTAACTCAAGACATATCTACTGTAATTAAGCCTAAATCCCACATAAATACATGTTCCACTATGCAATAAATCCCAAGGTCTGAATTATCCCTCTGTATATCTCTGCCTGTTCAAATTGTTTTTGAACAGGCTTTGTTCATATAAAAACCTGCACTAAGAAGAAGAGTAACCACTGAGGCTCAGCAGTGGACTGAGAGTCATATATAAATACAAGCGTGCCTTCAGTGATGGGCCGAGACAGCTTTATATGACTGAAACTGACTGGCACCTGGTGCCTGCAACACCCTGCCCTAACACATATTGAAGACTCCCAGCGGAAGGACAGACAGACTGGGGTCTGCTGCAGTGAGACAGGTTGGTGAAAAGTGTGGTTCAGAAAAAAAACCAACAACAACGAAGCTGCCGCAACAATCTATTCAATTCAATTCATGTGCGCACAAGAGTGTGTTTTTCCTGGCCGCGAGTGTGTGTTGTTGTGCTGTCCTTGTGCCAGCTGCCAATTCCATTTCCGTTAGCTCCTTAAAAACCACTCAAGCCCTCCCTGCACCTCTTGCGTTCTCCAAGAGTGAAAATAATTATTTATCACATCACAGGAGGGAAAGCGAGGCAGACGGAGAGACGGGCGGGAAAACGCGGACCCCAAAGCAAGGGCCGCACGCCATTACGGCGGCAGCGGGTTCCCATTTGGCAGAGGACACGGGCTGATGGACATTCAGCTGATTAAAAAAAAAAAACAATAAGGAGCGAGAAAAAGGGAGGGAGTTGTTGTGTTAGTAGTGAGGGCGAATGAAAGTAGCTGCTCCAACCTCAAAATGAACCCAAGCTGCTGAGCCTCCATTTCGGCGGTATGCCATGCCGCTCAATTCCACTTTACTGAATTCTGGAAAAGAATAGTGTCTTTCTGTGTTTGGCTCTGTAGACGAGAATTCACAATGCGGCGCACAATTTCACATCTCGCATTCTTCATCTCGTCCAAGTCCACATGAAGAATCCAAAGAATCCCTTCCAAGGCAGCCATCACAACTTCTATGTCTATATACATATAAATAAATATATATATATATATATATATATATATATATATATATATATATATATATATATATATATACACATACATAAAAGGTTATTTTGGATGTAGGGTCAGCAGGCACAATGAAAATGCATCTGTTCAGGATTCAATCATAGAGGGAGATGCTTGCACGCAGACTCCATTCCATGGGACACACTTAGAGGTCCTGGAAATGATAATTTCCTGCAGGAAGCACAAGGATTACACACCGGAGTCTCCTCGGCCCTATCGGGGGGGCTGCTAACACTGCTTTGATAGGCCAAGAAACATGACTTTTAACCCCAGCGTGGCAGAAGGTCACATGGGTCGGACTGGCTCGTGGGAAGGGGGAAGTGGCACAGAAGTCGGTGTTTGGATTTGTTGAGGCAGAAAAATTGATTGTATTTGTTGTGGTACAGAGGTGGGAATGGGTGGACCGATCCCAGATATTGTTGTTGTGTCTGCTGTGAAGGACACATGATGAGAGCCGCTCGAGAGGGTTGGGGTGCTGTGGCCGGTTGGTGGACGCCACAGATAATAACTTAAGATACTTTTTCTTAATTTAGCAACTTCAGTGGTAAAATTTTCAGCACATTAATAATATTTGTTTCTCTTGCAGTTGATTGGCAATCTAGTAGTTAAAGTTCTAAATAAAAAAAGTTGACATGGCAATCAGTTTGCGCGACACACATTTTGAAATGTTTGCTTGTTTTTACCTCCATGTGCTCCCTCCACTTCTAGTGAGTCATAAGATTTCCAGAATTTACAGAGATTTTTTTTTTCAGACCAAACATTCCTGTTGAATTTCTCTTCCACTGCTGGAATTACACATCACCTCTGTGATGTGAAGTGATTTGCCATCACGCTTTTACACTGGAGCTGAGATGCTCCCTCTTTGTTTCGCTGACAACGTGGACCCACACTTTACAATCCAGGAAGAAAAAAAAGCTCAAAGTTCTGCTCAATAACCACACGTCAACCTCCCTAACACTGACAGTAAATGTCTTTTTATAGCGTGGCTATTGGATATAATGTTATCGTTATATATCATAATAGCACTGAGCTCTACATTCTGTGCAGAGCCTCCTCACTAAGCCATGATAGAAGGCAGAGCTAAGTGACAAACGCAATCCAGTTCCTTTTTCAGAAAGAGCCTTTTAAATTTTCATTTTGCTCATTTTTTTTGCTATTTCTCCCTCGTGAGCCCTCAAACTTCACAGTAATGCAAAAGCACGGATCTGCTAATATTGCCCAGCTGGTCATTTATTAGTCAAATGATCACCGAACAGCGAGCAAACGCGTCTTTAGCGTTAACACCGGGTTGTTTTCCTAATAAATGCAAAGAGGCGCGAGCCTAAATCTATCAACTTCACCATAAATGTCAGACATCGGCGTTCGGTTTGATGAAGCTCAATCACCGTGCTTGCCTGTCCCTTCAGGGCCCGAATCCACTAAAATGTTAATGGATACCCCTCCTTCTCTGCCTTTAATGGGGCCCTCAATAATTCATGGCTATTCCATATTATTCCATACAATTCGGTTAAATTCAATTGCGCAAATCATCGCCCAAGGGCTCCTCTTTCTCTCGCAACTTCTCTTCTCGCTGCAGGTGGCCAACCTAGAAAGGTCTTTGGCCACAGATAAAGCCATTATCTCCTGGATTTTATCCACTTTAATCTCCTCTCACTGTTATGAGTTGTAATTAGCGGAGGTGTGGAGGAGTGCCGAGCCTTCCCTCGAGCCTGTTGCCCCGGCTTGATTTGTTTCCCCTCACCGTCCTTTTTCCCTCCCTCCTTGCCTCGACGATTCAGTTTTATTTCCCTGAATTTCTGATCGGTTTTGCTCTTCTCTCTCCTTTCACTCTGAGCAGCCCCCCGACCCCATCATTCTGACCGACATCCATCTCGTCCTCTTCGTCCCTCTCTTCTCCAGTCAGAGTCAGGCGGCTGCAACTCAACGGGGTGATTTTCCAAGAAATTGTGAATCTGCGAGAGCGCGGCAGAGCAGCAGGACACACGACCAGTGCGGAAGATAGAGTGATGCAGTAGGAGGCAGGAATGCACACCTCCACCCACCCACCTCTCCTCACCCGCCCAAGTTCAATTTGCAGTAATTCTGTTATCTGAGGCAGGCAGGGCTAGGTCAGGTCCTCAGACACAATGGGCACCCTCACCCCTGGATTCTCCGTGTCCGCCACTCAACCCCAGTCTTGCGGGCTGCTGCTGCAGCTTGTTTGTGCATGCGCGTGCATGCGCGTCGTAATCCCGCGACTCTGTCGGCAGCGGGGAAGGAATGTGACAGCGCTGGCAGCCATTATCACTGAGGAGACCCTGTAGTCCTCTGAAAATGAGATATCTGTTTAAAGGAGATGGAGCGCTTGAGTACAGCAGACTTCACCTCCCTCTCCATCAGGCGTAACTGAAGATGTTATTTTTTTCTCTCTCCACTGTCATTTGCTATTATTTACATAATTCCGCCACCAGGATGACTTTAAAAGGATGCAGTGGCAATTTAGCACCGCAACTCCATGTCGCTGGAATGCACACGAGAGACCAATTCAGGAAGAAGGATTAAAACAGATGCGGTACAGAAAAACACCGTGCATGGCTGTGTAGCTTATAAGGTTGTTAGTTAAAACCGAATGCTCCAAGTCAAACTGGGCGACAATGAAGTGACACAAAGGGTAACACTACTGGCTTGTGTGGTGGTTGCATGGAGGCAGAAAATTCACTTTGGTAGCGTCACTTCTTTTAAACACCTTTACAGTACTAAATAGGAAGGTCATCTTGCTCACAATGGCCACCATCCAAACAAACTCAGATAAACCAAAGCTAATGTGTTGGGTCTTTATTTTTTTCTCCAAGCTTTTGCTTTTTAGATGGGGAGCTACAAAAGCTGACTGGAAAGCCACTTCACAAGCATTCGGTATAAATGAAAGTTCTCAGAGAAAACTGGTCGCATCCGATAACAGTCAAAGGATCACCACTTGTTTATTTATTTATTTATTTATTTATTTATTTATTTATTTATTCATTATTTCATCCCCGAGGTGATTATGCAAAAGTCAATCTGGGCTGCTCATTCAAAGACATTTTGATCTCATAACATTTGCATCAGCAGACTACAGCAAATATTTCTCTCTGATCCTCAGGCGCTGCTGAAATAAGACGCGATTGGAGACAGTCTCTCTCTCTCTCTCTCCCTCTCTCTCTCTCTGCTCCTCCCTCTCTCCACCATAAACCGGTCAGCTGCTTGCTCTGCGTGTTCGGTTAGGTTAGCATGAACATTTTTGGGGTCTTGTCGCCGAGTGGCAGGAAGATAAAACACGAGATAGATAAAGTGGTTTGCGACTCTATAGGTCTGTCTGTTTGGGGCAGTGCGGGACACCAGAACATCAGCCTCACTCCAGGCCTATATGGTGTAAGCAGATGAGATAGGGTTCCTCTGGCAGGTGGCTGAGCTAAGAATGGAGAGATGGGGAGAGGAGCCTGAACATCTTGAGGGAGCTAAGGGTATGAGAGCCACTACGGCCTGTGATGATTTGGGCAATTGGTCCCACATATCCCTTTGGAGGTCCATCCATGATGGCCAGTAGGTCCAGGTATGCTAACAACTTGCTGGAGAAATGACACATCCCTCCATTCCTGACTCCAGCCTTCCAGCCTTCCAGTGTGGAAGGAGGCCTGGAATACCCGGCAAAGAGGGATGGATGGGTCGAGCCCTTCCACACCAATCCAACAGCCTTCAACGGCCTCAAACCCAAACTCAAATCATGGTGTCATACAACTGTTTTCATGGGCCGACTCTAAATTCCTGGACGATAAACTGGTTGCCAGCATTGAAATTGCTCAAGGCTAAGAAAATGAATAAGAGCAATGACGGAGAACAGATGCAAGCACTTATGCACATCACCGCGGTCTCCATTGTCTCCTGTTCTCCTTGACTGCTTCCTCCATTGGTCCCCTGGCGCCTGAGCTGAAAATTTGTGTTTTCTGTACAGAACCTCTGAACTGCTCTCCCGCTGCACTCCAGCCTCTATTAAGCCGGGCGCCGACGCCAAGGTGAGACCTTCGATTACCGGCCCCCACATTTAAATTAAGTACTTAGCCGCATCAAGGGAAGGAAGGGAGAGGATCACAGGGCGCCGCACAAAACAAACAGGGAACGATACAACAGTGCGAGACATAAAAAAAAAAATCACTTCAGTGCTTTCTGAAGGCTTCAAGGATGAAACAAAACCACTGGTATATCAAGCACAAGGTCATAATTAGGGGAGTGGCAGAGCTGTTAAGTAAAATAATTAATAATTCACGTGTTTGGAGGAAGTTCTTTAAAAATGTATCACCGCAACTGAATGGTGGGCTTCAGAACTTTACTGTTATGTGCCATAGGGGGGCAGTTGGCACCTTGGGGGTGGCTTAGTGTTTTGGGAAGTCTGTTTAAAAAAAAAAAAAATGCACAGCTCTTTTTGGAATGAAAAACAGGCGACGATGGAGCTTGGATTATTGAACCTTTCTCAAGCAGGGACATTTCAAACGGGAACGTGTGTGTATGTGTGCAGCTACAGTTGACGACATCGGTGTGAACAAGCAGGTCTGCCGCTCTCTCCTCCTCACGTCACCGCCACTACACTTTTACAAGGAAGTGGAGGGCTAACAGCTGCCGCGCCCGTCTCCTCTCAGACACACACACAAGTCGTGTGGTGGTGGTGGTGCAGGAAAAAAAATGAAAATGACGGTGCGCAAGCTGTGACGCCGTAACATTAATAGGCAGAGCAGCTGTGGAGTTAATGTGGCACATCTGGGAGGATGGAGCAGAGGGGAGACGGGAGCTCCGAGAGGTAGCGAAGAGGAAGAGAGAGGAGAGGGAGCAGCGTTTGACTTGCTTTTCAATAAGCCTTCCCCATCGCTCTCACCCTGTGCCGTCTGCTTTCCACCAGCACCAGGCTGGGGGTCTAGAATTTAAAGACATTCTCGTCTCAGTGGTCTGAAAGGTTTCTTACCTGGCCTTCAGTTTGTGTGGTAAAAGTTTTTTTAAAAAAAGATTCTTTGAAATATATTCCCGACACGGCCTGTGCAGTCCTGCCTTGCTGACCTTCCATCTCACTCATATTCACGGTGCCCTCAGCTATTGAATCCCGACTACGCTGAACTGATGTCGGCTGTTGAGCGATGAATGTAATCACGGCAGAGAAAGTTCAAGAGTCTCGACATTTCACAGAACAGTGAAGAGGTGTTTGAGCCGCAGTCCGTGGATACGTGGAAAAGAGCTCTCAAGAAAAAGGTCAGCGCAGAGACAAAACTCTGTCTGCCGTGAGAAGGTTTTTTTTCGTTGAGATAGCGACCGCGTGCTTCCCAACCGAAACCCGTAAACGAAGGTTTCAGTTGCTACGTTTCACTATGGCTTCCTGTGATAAAAATCTGATCTTAATAAAAATGCATCGTGCAAACGCATCATTAGGAATGTCCTGGTCACATGCGGCCCATTCTGAATGGTGGACGTGGCAACTTTGTGGGTTTAGTCCAGGTTCTCCAGGATTCCTCCACCAGTCCAAAGACGTCCAAGTGAGAAATGTCAATTTCAAATTGGTCCAAGGTGTGAGTCTGATTGCAAATGGTTCTTCGACATTTTGCGCATGTTAACAAATTTAGTGGGACTAACTACCAGTTCCCTTGCTCTCCATACCACATACATGCTGATGCCAAGGCTTCCCGATATTCCCCCTTTTCAAAAGCTATCCAGGAGCTTCATCAAACAGACAGACAGAGAAAAACCTCAAAAACCACCGTCAGCCCGCCTGCCTCTCCCCAAATTGCCTTGTCTGTCGGTTGCCCAGTCTAAAAGGACCCTGAGAAAGCAACCGCAAGCAATTTCAGCCTGTCTCGAGGAGATTTTTTTTCACTCAAGTTTCAAGGCAGATGCAAAAACAAGGAGCGGTTTCAACGGCTCATCAAGTGGCGGAACAAAGGAGCTGATTTGAATGTCTGAGTGGCGGGTTTCTGGATGAGATACCACCACTCAGCCCATCTGATAAGACGTGTGTATAGGATGCAGAGAGCTGCGTAATGAGCCATCAGAGTCTCGGAGATCCACTTCGGACTGAAGCCAGGCAGAGGAAAACACGAGCAACAGGAGAGGAGAGGATGAAAATTCATAAAAACAAGACCGCAGCCGCTCTCAAGACATCCTTCAAATCAAAACATGCGGTCCGAAGCCGCTCGTCAGCGTCATAATGAATGAATAAGTCCTATTGTTTGAGGCGCAAATATTGTTCGGCGTTGACCTCGGCATCCCCTCAACTCATTACGCCCACACTTGAGAGTAAACAGGGAGATAATAATTTTTAAAAAAAAAAGGAAAGAGAAAAACAAAGGAAGGACCTGAACAATTCGGCGCCACTTCGATGCAAACAGATGAAAGTAGCTAATTTCTGCGCAGCAACACATTCCAAAGCCAAGACGTGACGAGGGTAGCGATGTCCTCGCTGGGCAACATTAAGCTGATCAAAGGGTCGACTCTCCGGCACCGCGGGCTACATTTTTAATACAGAGTGGAGGAGAAATTGGGGAAGCAGCGGAGGAGCAGAGGTTTGACTCAGATTAAGGCTTTGATTCTCTCTCCTCCGTTTCCTATTAGTCAGGAAAAATTAACGCTAAGTATCACCTGAAAGTTATGACCCTGTCTGTGGGGCACGTTTAAAGCCCAGACGGAAGACACGAGCCGATGAACTTTCGGAGCGTTTTCATCAACCGGACGATTAATTTTTCTGTCACGCTCAGCCCGACGATGGGGCCACCTCGCCAACGAGAGCGGAGACGACCGCACGCCGGCTGTAAAACAAGGCGACCGGGGTCGGGGATGGAAACCGACGATCCCCTCCCCCCCCAGTACCCCTCCCACGCTACCCCCTCCCTCAAATATATTGCGCCATCAATCCCCTCCCTCCCCCGCAGCGGAAGCCAGCCCGGGAAGATGAATAAATTAATCTGGAATAAATGGCCTCCTCCTTGACACATAATCACAGATTAGGCCGGCTTGGCCGGGAGTGATGGATGGAGCTAAGCCGGGAGGCTGCTTGGCGGGAGGTGGGGGGGAGGGATTGGGGCGGGAGGCGGGGGTGAGGGTGGGGGGGTCACCTCCGTTACCCCTGCTCGGCTTCAGCCGCAGACAGAGCACGAGGTGATTTAAGCAGATCTGCTGGCTCATCCCTGAAGTGCCATTCCAGCGGTGGGAGGCGGCGGCTAATGATGTCACTAATGAGAGGTTCATTACAGGGTCGGCGCTTTGGACCCCGCCATGCTAACTCTTCACTCCGTCACCTGACAGACACGAGCGTGAAACCCGTCGCCAAAGTCAAGGAAAGAGAAACAGCCATTATGATTGTTTTCTCTCTCTCTCTCTCTCTCTCTCTCTCTCTCTCTCTCTCTCTCTCTCTCTCTCTCTCTCTCCCACTCCGACGCTCCGCCCACGCGAGACCCAATCAATCGACGACACGTTCCGCCGCCGCATCCAGCCGCGTCCACGTCCGATTTTTCTGCTGAGCGAAACACAATTACGGCGAGCGCAGAGATTCGTCATGTTGATTTATCCCGCAGCTCACCTAATGAAATTTTTCCCACATTCCCCTTTCGTGCAGGTAGCTGAAGGGGTGGAAAGACTGAGGAGGTGAAGACGGGGCGACCCCTGGCGACGCCCCACCCCCTCCTCTGTTTAGATGAATGCGCGCCGCCGCCGTCCCTTCCATTTTTCTCAATTAAGCGTTTGCCATTTGGAATGCTTCCCAGATTCATGATCATTAAAACCTTTGCATGTGAGAGGAGAAGGCCGAGACGGTGGGGGTGGTGGGGGGGTGAGGGAGGGGGGGAATGGCGGCTTAATTCAATTTCACAGCCGTCAGCGCTACCTGCCCTCATCAGCACCCAGCGAGAGAGAGCGAGGCAGGACTGGGAAAAGAGAGAGAGAGAGAGAGAGAGAGAGAGAGAAAAAAAATGACAGTAAACCCACCATCCATCTGATGAGGGCTGGCTTCTGGAAAAAAAAAAAAAAAAAAAAAAACACTTATCGACCAAACAAATCTGAGTGAGCCTCAGTCCACATGTTTCTGTGTTTCAAAGCGTAAGCGTGATGTGTGTCACGTGCTCAAGTGTCGTCACCATAGCCCCAAACCCCAAGCAACAAATCAGAAAAACTGTATTTATTAAATTTGCCCCCCAAAATTTCGCTGACATTTTGTAGAATCTGATGAAAACTTGAATATCACTTCCTTTCTTTTAAAACCGGGCAGATACCAGGCCAGCACAGTTCAGGTATCCACATGCTAGTCTGGTCATGAGCTTCAAGAGTTGGGAAACATTTTGTTGTCATTTTTCTCAAGCAAAAAACATCACCGCAGCACGGTGAATAATGCCGATACTCTTCCGCAAGCCCACTGAGCTGATCGGCTTTAGAACAGACGAGAGCGAGCGGAGAGTTTGCAGATAGCGGCATTCCAGAGGAGACGGACTCAGAGGAACTGCCAGCCAAACACTCATCTTCCTCTAATCAGAATGGAGACCCAACAGCTTCTTTATCGTCCCCCTGATGCCGCATTGACCGCCGCATAAACTCCTGACCCGGCGCGCTTCTGCAGTTAACGTGATGTATTCACGTGTCGATAGCCGGTGTGCAGGGGAGAAAATCAATGCTGATATAATAAAGTCCAATTAACATGGGACAGGACAGCACGACGCAGAGGAACCTCCCCACTCAAATCACCGTCCTTCGTGGCCAGTGAGACAAGACACTCGTCCCTGCGAGGAGAGAGCAAAGTAAAGTTTGTTGCACTTGCAATATTTTCTCCAATGGCCATGAGTGAGACAGGACACCAAGGATGCCACTTGTAAATCCCTGGTATTTCCGTCTGAAGAGGAATGCTAATTCCTAGCGACCCTCAAGAGGAGGCGGGAAGTCACTCTCTGCTCTCTGTGTATGTGTCCTTCTCAGTGGCATCGCAGGAAGTGGAGGAGGAGGGGATGGATGTTGTGGAGGTGGAGGAGGAGGAGGGCGGAAACAACCCTGCCTTAATCACATTCATGGCTCCTCCAACTCGGTGATTTGTAAACATGTGGCCTTGTGCTCCCGGAGCTCCAACTTCGCTGAGAAACAGCAGTTTAAAAAACAAGGTTTCAGCGTTCAATATCGTTCCAAACCATGCTAACGGCTCTACGGGGTCCAATTCCTCTGATGGCATTAGCGTACTTGGAGCAAGCACGGCGAAAGACATAAAAGAGAATTTCCACAAGCAAAAGCTCTGACTGAATGTATCCACAACAACTAACATCATTGGCTGGACTTGACTGCTCACTATCCATCCGTCCGTCGCCTTCTGTCTATCTTGGATCACTCTCAGCTCTTCACAAAGAGGCTGCTCGGGGTTTGGATTTACAGCGGGAGCTCCATATTGTTGTTATTGTTCTCACATGACTTCCTTTGACTGAGCTCACACCAAATATGTAGCTAACTAGTTAACTTGGGCTGAGGAGCGGGACCAGGCCTCAACCACACCCCGAAAAAAAATAGATTTTGTTGTTTCTTTTTTCAAGACAAGGGTTTTTCGCTGGTCTTACCTTTACATGTTTCGGCGGAACTTCCGCCTTCCTCAGAAGTGTCACAAGATGGCATGTAAAGGTGAGATCATCGAAAAACCCTTGTCTTCAAAAACAAAACAACGAAATCTATCACTACGGAAAGAAAACAGCCGGAACCTGGTCAGCCTTTTCCAACACTGTTTTCCACTCATTTCTCACCCTACCTCTGGACACATCGCTCTGTTCTGAGTCACTTGCGCTTTCCAGCAGTTTCAATGCCTCAGCAATCACACTATGTATCTTTGTGGATTGGTACTCGCAAGAGAACCAGTGAACCAAAGTCGCCCTGCAAGGAACGACTGTGTGACTTCAGGATTTGTTTTTTTTTTTCTCATTTTCCGCATCAGATCACTGCATGACAACTCAGCTGCCCATTGCAGACGGACTTGTTGAAGTGGAAGGAGGAAGTATGTGTATTCGGTGTGAGCCCGACCTGAAGGTGATGTCCAAACAACATGTTCAAACTTTCCCAGTTAGCATCTATGGTAAATGGACTGCGCTTATACAGTGCTTTCCAGCACCTTCACGGGTCCCCAAAGCGCTTTACAATGGCCTCCCATTCACTCACACACTCATACACCAGTGGGTGGCTGCTGCCATGCAAGGCGGTGCCAGCCCCATTGGGAGCAATTCAGGGTTCAGTGCCTTGCCCAAGGACACAACGACAGACTGGGATGGAGCGGGATTTTAACCGGCAACCTTTCCGTCATTGGACAACCCGCTCTACCTCCTGAGCTGCAGTCGCCTCATGAGCTCTACGAGCAATCAGTCACCTTCTAAAGCCCGGAAATGTGTAGAACAGAATAGGTGTGTCTGGAAGAACTTTCTCCTCATCTCTTCTCACTTGGAAAGTGGGCCAGCGCCACACACTCCTGCATGCACCGCTGGTGCAGCCAAGGCAACACACTGCTGTCAATGGCCTTGAAGCAGAAACCCATTTCCTCTTCAGCTCTGCTTCCAAAGAGCAGCGCGCCGCGCAGGTGCTTGTTTCCTTAACTTGCACCCACCGGGGACTGTCAGAGTCTCAGGAGGCAGCAACATAATGTGTCGGGCCCTCTTCTCACCAGGACTACTCCGCTATCGAGCGCGGCCACCCGGCCGAAGTCCAGCCATTGATTTATACCTTCTCCTCCCTCCTTCCCTCCCTCCCTCCCTCCGTCTCCACTCCTCTCTCCAGCCCCTCCGTCCTCCCGAGATGACTATATGTCGGCGCTGGCTTGTCCGGGACGTGGATCGACTCTTAATATATTTCATACACACACACACACACACACACACACACACACACTCAGCAGTCTCTCCACCAGGTTTGATTAATTTGGCTCGTAACGCGTGTGAGCAGAGCTATCACCGGCATCCAGATGTTCCGCAGCCCTTTTGTCTGCACACACACACACACGCTCACGCGCGCACCCACACACACACACACACCGCACACACGCACACCTGCTTTCATCCTCCTCCCCTCACCTCCAGTCGTGGGGGATGTGATGCGGCGTGTAGCACGCTGTTGTTTTGATTACTTCTCCCCTCGCACTCTGGGCTCTCGGCGAGATGCGACTGCTCCGCGTCGGAAGAAAAAAAAAAAAAAAAAGAAGCGGCGACTGTTTTTCACGGGCCCGCAAAGATTTCATCAAGGACTTAAGGGCAGTTATCAAAAGGAGAAGGGCTTGGGGCGTGAAACACAACACACCGCTCTCTCCTCGCCATTGTAATTGGCACGTATCGCAGACTGAGATCCATCTGCAACAGCTCCGGCGTGGCCAACCACACTAACAAGCAGGAAATGCCCGCTGAGGCGCAACAAGGACGACTATATTCAGTTTTTGGGGGCCTTTTTCTCTCTGTGTGGTCGTGTCCTACGGGCAAACCTCTGAGCTTCACTCTGACACTTTCTGTTATCCTGCAGCCGTCACACTTCTGCCACCTGCAACGCTGAGGGAGGGAAAGTCCCGATAACGGACGAGGATGAAGGTGGACGTAAAATAGGGTTTAAAAGAAGGTGAATATGAGAATTGTGGGGGTAGGTGTGGTGGTGTGGCAGGGGTGGGGAGGTGGGGGGGGGGTGCATGTGATGGATTGCACCTGTTGGGAATGCAGATAAGGGAGTGGTGCTGTGTGGATGGAGAGCAGAGTTAAAGGTAGGCAGCAGGCCTTCCTGGAGGCTTCAAGTGCCTCCTGGTACCTGGAACTGGTCCCTGTTCTGTTTCTGACTGCTACCCAACATTTTGAAAAGAGTCTTATATCTGGTGAGAATCTACCAGTAATCACTTGACTCACACCGTGAGAATTAAAGGTTTATATGACTTTTACAAGAGCTCCGCCTTGCTGCACAGAATCTGTTATTTTAATGTGTTTTTCTGTGTAGGTGCAATTAAAATTATAACGACCCAATAAAATTTGATTTGTGGATACTGCACAGCCTACCTTCTGTCCAGTTACGGGGCAGGGGTTTGAAATAAGGACCAACTTTGCAGTAGATAAACAATTTTGTTGTTCTTGTTGTTGTTTCAGATTTTATAAATGAAAGACAAGAACCTGAAGGTTTGTTTTCTTTTAAACCTTTGTGGATTATCAACCTATCTTTCTATCCAAAACTAAAAGTTCCTATTAAGCTTAAACATTAGAGATAAATTACTCTTTATGTATCTTATATCCTTTGCGTGTACAAAATCAAAGCCATGTCAGCAGATACAAATGACATCGCAAATCGTCAGCTGCAGTTGCAACAATGGCAAAACCAATCTCTTTAATCAACGGCAGGTTTGCGGCTTGTGGTTCACTGGAGGACTGTAATAAAGACAAACACACGGTAACTACAAGGTACTAACAGATTCTAGCACATGCTGACAACTGCGTGGAGACGTGCACACACCCTCGGGGTATTTATAGTTCTGTAGCATATGCGCCCATGTTTTTTTTTGTGTTTTTTTCCAGTTGGAGTTAATACGGCTCTGTATCTCAATAAGCAGCTTCGGTCTGTTCTCCAACGATCTGAGGGAAGCGTTCCTCATTAGCATACCATTACTTGTGAGCGTGTGCACCTCTGCGTGCGTGTGCACACTTTATGTAGCTTTCTTAAGTATGCATAAATAGCAGGGGACAGAGCTCCTCCGTCTGCTCCTTTCCAGCAGATGGAGAGGAGGGTTAATCAGCGTGTTTGTTGGAGAGCAATGATATGAGGCTGATGTCTTGACAGGGACAGTAGCTCGCTTTAAAAGCTTTAGTGTGCGCTGTGCATTAGCACGGTGGCGATGCCGAGGCTTCCGGAGAATCTGTGGCATTCTGTAACCATCTGAGCGAGCGTTTCAAATCCCTGAGCACACACTGGTGTCAAGAACGAAACAGGGAAAAATATCAAAGCAGAAATAATACAGGCACACTTTCCATCTTAGTCTTTCAGGAAGAAGAAGCGCTTTCACTGACACTAAATTACGGGTAATTGAAAACGTTTTCTAATTGAGGTTAGCAAGACAGATGAGGGATTTCAGAGTAGAATCCAGCTTCAAGGCTTCTAAAGGAACATGTTTGCAGTTATATTTTAAGAATATGTGTCAAAGGTTGAAAAACTTATTTACACAAAGTTTTTCCAAAAAGAATCGAAAATCTAAATTAAAAAAATACATTTTGATTTTCTTAAAAGTTCAGTGCAACATTATGTTAAAAACATTCCTTTCAGATGTATTTCAAAAGAAATGGTTGGTCAACAATAAATAAAAAACCCTGTTAAAAAAAATTCTAGAACCACATTTCAATTAATTTGGCAATATGAGTTGTGTTGTGTATACAACTGAACCAAAAATTAGCTGCAGCTCCAACTTGTATATATGGTGGTAAAATCAATAATAGAGAAAGTGACTCCTCAATTTGTAATCAACAACATATGAAGAAAAATCCAACTCAGACTCACTTGTTAAAATTATGTTTCAGTTTCATTACAGGGTTGTAAAAGAAGTAATTTAATCTGTTTGAAATCTGTACAATAGTTAAGATTCCATGTAGTTTAAGAAGAGCAGGAATAACTGGTGATATCTGAGTTGGTCGGTTTAAAAGTGAGCCCACGTTACCCTGGGTGAGAAAAACGAAGGCAGCCGCGACACTTTTGGTCTCCAAAAATACATCAGTCCATTTTCATGTGTATTGTGACAGAGAACAAAGCCGCTTTTATTGTCCCAGTGTGTTTTCGACGTGTGCGTCTGGCAGTGGGGTCGGTAATTGGTACGTAGTAAATGGAACGCTTGTGGAGCCAAGTGAGAGCCAGTTAAAGGGGTAAATAGTGCCGTCATTACAAAGATGATCTGTTGTGTGTGTATGATGTGTGTGTTACAGGGTGTGTGTGTGTTTTTGCTTGGTGCGTGGTGAGCGACAAGTGCTGGGGGGCGTTCAACAAAGGAGGGTCTTTTTTTTTTAATCAATCTTTGTTTTTAAGACACTTGACCTGTGCACACTGAACTCACAATTCAATTTCCTACACAATTTGTGTAGTATAGTTCGCTCCAATTTGAATCTCTAGACCCTCCATTTGAATGGTTGTGCTTCACTGCTCCGGCGTCGTTTCCTGAGGTGCGTGACGAGCTTTGACCCAACACCGACGTTGGAGTCAGCGAGTGGCGATACGCGTGTTTCTGCACACGCGTCTCGGCGGGTTTTACACAAATAAGATGTGACACGCAGCCACGGGTGAACGTCTCCTGACGTGCAAGGGGCTGAGCACAGGTGACAGTAATTGTGTGCACCAGCAAATGTATTTTTACACACTGAAATTCTGAGCTTTATCTCCGTTCTAATAAATCTGGTTTCCATGCAAAAATTGGCTGTAGTCACCTCACTTTTGAGCTTTTTGTGGGGTAAATATTGTTTTAGTATTGTTTTTATTCCAAAGAAAAGTGCATTTACATGCCAGTGCATTTGGTGTGTATCATGTTGTTGGTTCTGGTGTCACTGAGGTTTGTTTTCATTCAAGCACAACAGTGTAAGAACCCAGTGATGACATTTCTTCGAAGAATGAAACTTTATGATTGCTTTTTTAGGGAGAAGGCTTATATTTAGAGGGAAAATGTGAAGTCTGTCAGGAAGAAAACTCTGTTAGGTGGAGATTAGGGTGCAGCGTATTGTGGTTAAGGTAAGGCAATGGCAAGACGATACAAAAGGAAAGAACAGACGACATTCTTGCCACTCCTTTTTGAATATGCAACATTTCTTTTCTTGTCCTTGTTATTTTTGTTTTGTAGGAATCGCTCATGTATGTCTGCTTGAAGATGAGACAGTGTTTCTCCTTGTTATCTCACATTTTCCAAATAAATAGATGTTTAACAGTAAAAAATCCTCAAAAATCCTCAGAAAGACGGAGAGACAAACTTCTATGTGGATGTGTGTGAATGTGTGTGAATGTGTGCGTGAGCGTCCAAGGTTGAGGGAATGGTCAGAGCAACGTCTCATATTAAGTTACCCTTGGCACACGCACACACACACACACAAACACACACACACACACACACACAATCTGATGTCATCTTCTCAATTCATTATTCTTTATATGATGAATTTGATATCCGTCTCTTCTTCTCCCCTCAAGACACACACACACACACACATACAGGCACGCACAAATGCACACACACACACACACACAAACAGAACCCACAAACCACAAACTGGCTCCTATTAGTTACACCAAACCACAACTTGATGCTTAAAGGAGCCTTCGCAGCCAGAAAAAACACTCGGAGACAAATCCCAGGAAAGCCCTCTGAAAGTCTGACAACAAACTGCAGACTGTGCGTTACTGTGTGTGTGTGTGTGTGTGTGAGAGAGAGAGAGAGAGAGAGAGAGAGAGAGAGAGAGAGAGAGAGAGAGAGAGAGAGACATGTGTACAAGAGGGGGAATTGAGCAAGGTTGGGTAAACAAACAAGAACAAAGCTTTATGATCAATATCTCTGAGTGGAGGTGGACAGGAGGGCCGAGCTGGCAGGAAGTGTGTGTGAGTTGATTACGAGCCAGCTGGGGGAATTACACTTCCGGAGTGGAGGTACTCCGCTCACCTGGCTGGAGGGATAACTGACTACAGACGAGTGATCCCACCAGCAGCTTGGGAGATCTGGTGAATCATTCCGTCTCTTCCTCTATTGTGCGCCCGTCCTCTGGTCTCACTCTCTTTGATGATCATAGGTTTAAAGCTTGCTCTCTCTCTCTCTCTCTCTCTCTCTCTCTCTCTCTCTCTCTCTCTCTCTCTCTCTCTCTCTCTCTCTCTCGCTCTCTCCCTCTCTCAGGCTTATGTGGACAACAGGGAAGTTCAGATTTCAGATTGCTGGCACGGCAGCAGCATTGAGTGTGTGCCAGGGCTACTGTGCCTGAGATCATCAGAGACAGAGAGGGGGAAAAAAGATACTGGCAGTGACAGACACTGCATCAAGGCTGGAGTGTGAGCTCAAAAACAGGAAGTGGGACAAAGGAACTGGTTCCTGACAACTGAGGAAGTGTACTTTTCACTCAAATCACAGGGGGCACCCAAGTCCCAGACCTACAAGCATCTATAAAACATCTATCTATCTATCTATCTATCTATCTATCTATCTATCTATGACTCATTGATCTATTTATTCATTTCAGAAAGCTGCATCACTAGACAAAAAAGTTGTCCAATCAAAGGTCACTCTTTCAGTTCTGTGCTGAAAGCCAAATGTTTGAAAGGAGCTTTTAGCAGGAAATAAATCGAAACAACAGAACTGAATCACACATTCCAGGCATCGACTCTTCATTGTTGCCTGTCGACAATGTGCCTTTTCATATCTGTGTTACCTTCATTTCCTTCCTGACTGCCAAACAGTGTCCCTGCACATCGACTGGTTTGAACGTCAATATGTCTTTGGAATGGATAAACCGATTGCGCTGACACAGAAAGTATCAAACTTTTCCCCAGTTGATAGACTCAAAATATCCACAGCTGTCCACAGGTACTCCAGTAGTTAAATGTCCCATACTTTGCTAATGTCATTGTTTTATAACATCAGTGACATGAAAGGCACATCAATGCATTAGTTTTAGCAAGAAGCTAATATTTAATGAAGGCAGTAAACAGAGAGCTAAGTATGCTGTGGTCAGGAGATGTGCTGAGATTTTTTCTTTTTTTTAGAAATCTTTGAAAATTATTTTTTTGTTTGTTGAGGATAAAATATAAGGATAATATGAATATATATAATATTACATCATTATATAGAACAGGGGTCACCAACACGGTGGCTGCGGGCACCAGCTCCGCCCCCAAGGACCACATGAGTAGCAGGCAGGCCTGTTCTAAAAGCCATTGAGCAGCTTCTAAAATTCAATTTCATCCAACCTTGTTGAGTCACTGTTGACAATCATTAAGAACACATTAACATGGTCATTGTCTTCCCATAGATCAGTATCATTAATAATAATATTATATAAAGACTAACTGCAACCAGCAAATCATCCAACTTTTGTCATTTGAAAAAATCACTTAAGTGTCTACACATGTATATGCACCATGCAGGTAAGTTTCTGTGTAGAGACAACAAACTGAGAAACGCTGACCCAAATCTACAAAGCCAGTGCGTAAAAAAACATCTGAGTTCAACATTAAACACCAAACAACCCAGAAATGTCCAACTTCTCCTCTCTCTCTCTCTCCGCCCCCCAACTCAGTTTTCACTTCACAGCCATTAATCACTGATCGACCACTATGAAATTCTAACAGCTGAACAAATCAGCGGCTGTGAAGCGGGACGGCTCCGGAGAGGACGTTAATTACACCGGATCCCTCGAACGCAGTCACGCCGCACCAATTAAGGACAAGTGAGACGCAGCGCCACCATACAGAGCTCATTACTCAGGCAAACAGCGGCGTTCTCGCGGGACGGCCAGATTAATGGCACTCCTCTTATAGCCCGTATACAGTGTTTGTTTTGATGAAAACCTAGCCTGTGCCGGGCTTGCGGGAGGAAGGGAGGGAGGGAGGGACAGGGTGAGTTGGGAGGCGGGTGAAAAATCACACAACAGTGGTAAATATGTGTACGAGGACGGGGTGAGACCATTAACTGATGCGGCCGTGCGGTGGGGGTGGAGGGATGGGGGGTGGGTGTAGGGGGCACAAAGGGAATTTCAGAGGAGCAGAGAACGGAGGGCGAAGATGAAGATGAAGGGACGGGACGGAGGCGTCGGGAGGAAGAAAGGGGGAGCTGAAGGCCAGAGGGCGAGAGGAGGGGGTGCAGGAACTACATGCATGTATCTTCTCCTTTATGAGACCTCTAACAAGTGCGGCGCTGTGTCGGTAATTGGATCCACGCTCTCGCTGTCAGGAGCACTTCTGCTCCCCCTCTGAAGCGCGCCGGAACATCTCCGCCGTGCCATTTGTCTTCCTCTTATCTCCTCCTGACAAAGCTCTCAACAGGCTGCCGCCGAGTGGCGGGCACCAGCGCCGGGTCACAAAGCCTCCCCCCGCAGTTCACCGGAGGCCATTTTCCAGCGGACTCGGTGGATCCTGGTTTTTTATTTTTATTTATTTATCTATTTTTTCTGGACAAGGAGAAGCTCAAACTTCCACGGGGCGACAGGCAGTGAGACACAGACGCTCCTCAGATGCCCTCAGCGATGCTTGTCCCTGTCACCCGACATGTGGGCTGGGTTGTTTTTCCCGCCTCTGGCCCCTCAACGGCCGACCCCTGCTAAACATCTCGCTTGTAAGAGGCGAAGCAGGGACGATGAGAGGGCTTAATCCCTCAGTGGGTTGTGAGTCTTCTATCCACACACAGCAGGAATGTATTCATATCAAACTCTGCCAGTACCAGAACACATTTCCAACAAGCCCATGGTGCGCAATTGACTTTAAAGGACAAATGATGATCTTTAACTTAAGGTAAACCAAGAGTCTCCTTCTTTCCACTTAACTGTACCGTACAAAGCCTTCATTGATGATGTTCGATGAACATGCACAAAAGAAGTTTCACATGTGTCCGTCATGTAGTCCAACAGTGACTGTCCTTGTAAAGGGAAGGCACTTGTCATGACCAAAGTGCTCTTGTAGACCTTGATGTCTCCACGCCGGTGCAGAACCTCCCCACCTCACATCAGTGGAGGGAAAAAACTACAATCCTCACTTTTCTCAGTCAAAACGCTATTTTATTCTGTGGCAATAATGTTACTGACCTACTTAGTGATGGATCCTTTATTACTGTTTAATTCATGTGCTTTATTAATAAAACACTGAATTATACGACTGCGTTTCTCTGCTTTCCTCCCCCAGGGATGGATCTTGTCATCCTCAGAAACTGGCAGGAAACAACCTGCCAACACCATACTTGGAGTTGGAAAACTTTCCAAACGGGCTGACGAGGTGCAGCAGTGATTAGCGCTGCTGCCTCACAGCAGCAAGGTGGAGGGGCTCGAACCCTGGGCCAGGCCCGGGCCCTTCCTGCGGGTTCTGAGTTGGCATGTTCTCCCTGAATGTGGACGGGTTCTCTCCAGGTCCTCCATCTTCCTCACACAATCCAGAAACATGCATGTGGGGCAAACTGGGAAATCGAAGATAAAACCAAAGGTCTCCTTCTTTCCAGTTTAGTGTAATGGACAATGCCTGCATTGAACTTCTGATGTGATAAACCGCCTTCACCCAGTGACAGCTGGGATAGACTCTGGCTGACCCCGGCAGAGGAAAGTGGTTCTAGAAGATAAATGAATAAACGAATGAATGAACTTCCCAAATCAATAGAGAAAAAAACAAATGAAATCATGAACACACAGGTCAGCGAATGAAATTGCGCTTAGCATGCTAACATCTGGCACGTGTCATTTTTTATCGTGCGAGTGGCTCGGCAGGAAAAAGTTATAAGTCTTTTTAGGCGCCGCCGGTGCCACAACCAAATGTCACGGCAATCCATCCTGCAAACATCCAGGCATCGCGGCACGAGCCACAAATGTCAGCCTGCAGGTGTCACCACAGGTAAATCCAGTCAGATTGATTCAGTGGCGCCAGGTGTTATTTTTAGGCTGCCACCCTAACACTGCACCTCCGCCTCTCGCTAGCGAAGCCCGAAGCCTGCTTCTGTTTGTCCAAGCCACTGTCTGTGTGTGTGTGTGTGTGTGTGTGTGTGTGTGTCGTCTTCTCCTCTAGCTGTGTGTGTGTGTGTGCGTGTGTCGTCTTCTCCTCTAGCTGTGTGTGTGTGTGTGTGTAGTCTACTTGTGTGTGTGTGTGTGTGTGTGAGTGTCGTCTTCTTCTGTGTGTGTGTGTGTGTGTGTGTCGTCTTCTCCTCTAGCTGTGTATGTGTGTGTGTGTCGTCTTCTTCTCTGTGTGTGTGTGTGTGTGTGTGTCGTCTTCTCCTCTAGCTGTGTGTGTGTGTGTGTGTGTGTGTGTGGTCTACTTCTGTGTGTGTACATGTTTTTTGAGTGTGTGTGTGTGTGCGTGTCTGAGTGTGCGTGCGTGGATGTCTGTGCGTGCGTGCGTGCGTGTGTGCGTGTGTGTGTGTGTGTGTGTGTGTGTGTGTGTGTAGGTTCTCTCCACTCTGGTTGTGGTGACAGATCGAGTGTGTCATGTGACTCCAGGACCAGCGACTCCTCGTCGCTCCTGTTGCTGCTGCTGCTGCTGCTGCTGCTGCTGCTGAATGCCAGCTGCCCTCTCGGACGAGCCGCCGTCGGCCCCCCCGGCTACACGGAGAGCAAGGTGGAAGGGCCTCCTGCGAAAACGTTAGGCCGGTTCTCTGTCCAGGGTTAGTTTTCCTCCTTTGTCTTTCCCTCTCGTCTCCTTGCACGAGACAGGCGGCGTAGCTCAGCTGTCTCCCGCCTGAGCAGCATTAAATTGCTACAGTGTGACAGTGAGAAAGAGCAGCAATTTGCAGCCCATTTCCAGACCTTATATCTCATCTCGAAAGGCGATAAAACGCAGGTGGGGTGTTTTGTTTTGTTTTGTTTTGTTTCGTGGGTGAAATGCAAATTCGGGACCGAACCAGCCAAAAGCCCAACAATCCTTTTCTGCAAGTTTCACTTATAAATTATTCAATTATTCTGATGAGTAGACAGCAGTCATTCCTCCTCAGCCGATCGAGAGTCGCACAGTCCTGCGAGCTCACATTTAAAATCGGATCATGAGGTTTGTTTCTCGCTCCCTCCAGCGAAGCGGAAATCCCGCCGACGTGACCCCTCGCTGATGACGAGGAAAGTGGCACGGAAGCGCTCGGCCGACGTGAAGACAATGGCTGGCCGCCTTTCTCTCAAAGTCTGCCGAAAAAACCTCTCAGAAACCCCCCCCCCCAAACTGACATGCTCCGGTTGCAAGTTGAGAACCGGTAATTCCAGCTGCGATAAAAGAGTCGGGCCGACTCCAGAGTAAACAGGGCTGCACCGAACCGAGAGACCTGAGAGACGGTGGGGGGGGGGTCATTAATGCATCAAAGGCTGTCAGAAGAGTACGGCTGACTACAGTCTGAGAGTGTAAACACAGCAGATGGCCGGCATCTCATCCATGGATGGGCGCTTCGGGCCCGCTGAAACAGTATCAGCGCCTGCTGAGGCTGTTTGTGGCGGCCTGTCAGCGTCCGCGGATAATGGGGGAAAAATGGCTGGATGGATTATGAGATTAGGCTTTGACAACAAGATCTGGGAAATCCTCATTTGGAAAAATACCTCATCAAAAGCCCATTATCCGCTTTGCTCATTATTCTTCATATCCCTAATGCGATAAAAGCCAAAACAAAAAAAAAAATGCATTTGTGCCACTCGATCGTATTGACTTTAATAAATCCACATATATCCTGAACATCAGGCCGAAATCCCTACATCAAAACCAAAGTCCAGACGCTCCACACAGGCTTGTGGAGATGATATCTCATCGAGCGTCGTGTCAACAGTCAACCCCCGGTGGGGTTCGGATGATGAAGTACCACATGACAGCACTGTGGACTTTAAATATTGACTAGGTTTTAGCAGTACTATTCTTCTGCAGTCACGTGACAGAGCTCAGTAACTGTAGGAACCTAGACAAGCACCGACAGGGAAACAGAGAGTGAGTCATTCCATTCCCACAACGATAGGTCGAGACACATCTGCGTTAGTGCTGGTTAGATAACTGATTGCAGCATGGCTAAGTGGATTTAGCAATGATTCGTTAGCAAACCTTTTAGCTAATCACTAAAATGTTTAACAATTCAAAGGCAAGTTTCTATCTATCGGATAGGTAGTGTCATTTCTGCAACATGTCCTGGACCTAAGAGTGCGACCTGATGTTAGCTGACTGACTAGCTAGCGGACAGTGTTTTCAACACGTCTTAATCTGGTCATTGATTCCTGAATGAATCAATAAATAAAGAGGCGGGAGGTACAGGAGTGTGCAGCGGCGTCTCCAAACTGCTCTGAAAAACCACGGAAGAAGAAGAAGAAGAAGAAGCAATTACGTGCCAAGGAGATTAGCATGAATGCTGCTATATAATAGCGGAAGATTTATCAGATCACGTTTAAAGAATCACAAATCTGGGGGCTATTTTTCATAAAATAAATAAATAAATAAAAGTGTGGATGGGATGGCAAGATTTTCCTCGAACACAACCAAAACGACGCTCCTGGCTGGCACAATACGCTGATTAGCATGTAAATGGGAACGCTCCTCTTGCTGCTGCGCATTGTAAACACCCTATCTGCAATATTGTCTCAATCGAAATGTGAATCACAGACTGCTGCGGGCACAAGTTCCACTAGAGACCAAGCATGGACCAAGCATCGGCGTCACTCTTCACTCCTGCAGGAAGCCCCGAGTGTGAGAAACACACCAGGATTGGACAGTTCGTCCCTCCCCTATGGGGCACAATGGGCTCTTAACCAGGCGGGTACATGAGATAAATCCAAAGGACTGAGGCAACAGTCCATCTGCTGTGCCATGTCTGCACCCATGTGTGGCTTTAATCCATCTAGTGACTAGTTAATTGCACTACTGTTCTTTGCACTACTGTACATACTGTAATTTTACCGGACTTATTATTAGCCACTACCTCCTTGTGTCACCGTCAATAACCTCCCTGCACTCATGTACATACTGCAAACGTCAAAATCATTGTGTATTACCAAATTCAGATAAATCCCATCTGTATATTTTTGCCTATACTCTGTATATGCTAGCGATATATATTATTAATTTTTCATTATCTCATACATACACTTTATAGAAACATTTCAATTATCCATTTTAACTATGTAGAGTGTATATACGTATATATTATAAAATATAATGTGTATGTACTGTACATTAATATTTAAAACACTGCAAAGCACTTTGGTTGAATGCTAGCTGCATTTCGTTGCTCTGTACTTGGGACGTTCAATGACAATAAAATTGAATGTAATCTAATCTAATCTAATCTGAAATGTTCCAGACAAAGACATCACAACCCAACATCGAGCCCAGTTAATGTCTCCGTTTTTTATTTTAACTATGAAAATGGGGGATGACTATCAACAGGCTCTGGCGCTTCAGGTCCCCCCCCCCGCTCACTTGCCTCATTTGTCAGCCCTCATCACCCGCCAGTGTTTTTTCTCCACACCAGGACGTCAATCTGTCCTCCGACCCAAAGTCACGCTGAGTTATCAGCCGCTCGGAGCTGCGACGAGGACACGGAGAGTCTAAACACCCGAGCGCCCGAGGAAGGACACACTTTGTTCTGCTTCCCTCCTCTGTGTAAACGTTGTTTCAGCACTATTTAATGAGATACGCGCCTCCTGGCCATAACTTTTAAAGGGGGGGGGGGGAAGAAAGGTTTGCTGTTTTAAGCAGCTCCGGCGCTACGGAGGAGATAAGCGCCGGGCTAATCTGTAATAATTTCTGTTACAATCTAGCGTGCGCCTCCGCTGCTTGGTTTGCCCAACGCGTTCATTTGCGCTGGCGGGGCGGAATCTGATCTGATGGTGGGGGCAGAAACATACAAAACAACAACAGCGGGAGACGCAGCCCCGCCTTCAGATCTTCCAGCGGCTCTGCGACCAGCGAGGAGGCTCGGCTGAGCTGATAATATCCCGCAACATTAACAGGCAGGGTCTTCCGTCAAAGTGGCGTTTAGTGAACATTAAATAACGTTCAGGGCTCCCCAGCGTCCACTGCACAACCAGCGGCCCGCATGAGTAATGCGCCGATAAAGGTGATCCCGGGTTATTGGTGCTGCGCTTCCGGGCCGTCAGCCTCGGCTCGACCCCGCAGGAACCCCGCAGGAACCCCGCATGAACCTTGCAGGAACCCCAAAGGAACCCCGCAGGAACCCCAAAGGAACCCCGCAGGAACCCCAAAGGAACCCCGCATGAACCTTGCAGGAACCTCGCAGGAACCCCGCAGGAACCCCAAAGGAACCCCAAAGGAACCCCAAAGGGACTCCAAAGGAACCCCGCAGGAACCTCGCAGGAACCCTGCAGGAACCCTGCACGCCCGCTGGGGAAGGGAAATGAACAAGGGGACACACAGCTTTAATCTGCTGGGCTCTCACAACAGGGACCGTTGTCCCATCAGTCCTACCCCCTCCCAAGACACACACACACACAAACACACACACACACACACACACACACACACACACACACACACACACACACACACACACACACACACACTACCCACCTCTCCAAGCCCTGCCTGTGAACTTGAACTGTAATCAGAGGGTGATGGAGGTGGAGACGGACGGAGAGGACGGATTTCTCTGTCTGCCCCATCCTCTCTGTCATCAGTGCGTTAGTGTGTGTGTGTGTGTGTGTGTGTGTGTGCACTGTAACAGATTAGATCACAAGCTGAAGAGCGTTTGACCCCCATCAGCAGATCAATCTGCCCAACTCACACAGCACATATCAATTAGGAGGGAAGTGTGTGTGTGTGTGTGTGTGTGTGTGTGTGTGTGTGTGTGTGCATGCGTACGAGTGTGTGTGTAATATTTCTTCTATCTGACATCAAGTGACTGTCAGCTGCTTAGGAAGACAAAGAAAACATAACATGTTTGCGTAACACCTCACTTTTCAATCACAAGTTTACTTATGATTATAAATCATCACTGACAGCTTATTTGGAAATAGATTAGGTTAGATTAGATTAGATTAGATTAGATTAGATTAGGTTAGATCAGATTAGGTTAGATTAGATTAGGTTCAATGTTATTGTCATTGCACATGTCACAAAAAAGAGCAACAAAATACAGTTAGCATCCAAACAGAAGTGCTTAGCGGTGAATTAAATACAAATGTACAGTATATATACATATATATATATATATATATATATATATATATATATATATATATATATATATATATATATATATATATATATATATGTATACATATATATATATATTTACGTAACCATGTCGGTATTTCCTATTGTATCACAGCAGCAAAAGTGCCTCAATGTCATGTTGGGCAAAGGACAGATTAAAACAGCAGGACTTTGATTTCTTGGGTGTCAGGAAATCAGAGAGGAGGGAAAATAATTAGGATATAAAACCTTTGGCTTGTTCCCAAGGTGATCAAATAAATTAGGTACAAAGTGAACATTTGCACAAACACAGAAGTCGAGTGGAGAATCAAGTGTCTGATCCCCCCCCCCTTTTTTTTGTAAAGAAAATAAATGCCTGCGCCGTTCAATAACGCCCAAATGTAATTGCTTTGTTGTTGTTCTTGCGTGGCGAGCTGCTTGATTGACACCGAGTGTGTGGAAGCACTTCCCCGCTACCAGTCGCCGCACACAAACCTCCTCCACGCACCCAGTCCACTCTGCGAGGCGGCGGCTGGTTTGGCTTTAGGTAAAACATCCTCGCGCGCGGCTGACACACGCTGCCGATCGAAGCCGCGGAGCAAGTGGATCAGCGGGTGAGAAAGCAGAGGCCGGATTTAATTACACACGCCATCGATTGACCTGGCGGAGCGGCAGCGCCGCAGCCTCAACTGTCTGCCAGCCCCGCCTTCAAGGCGGGACGCTCACTCACTCGCCCCGAGCGTCTTCAAGGCGTCGGGGCGAGCGTGCACGTGTGCATGTTTGATCTCCAGCAGGGGCCGACAATGGGGGTGAGGCCCTGTTTCTCTGTCCTCAACCTTCGATATGTGGTGGTATGTGTGCAGAGCATGAGAACACACACACACACACACACACACACACACACACACACACACACACACACACAGAGAGTTCCCGGCTTTCTTTCACCGGTTCGGTTGATTGTGTTCTGATCCCGACACGTCCTCCAACCACATCAGCTCCGTGTCAGCGAATCAAGGACGTCCCGCAACCACCTGATTCACCAGATGGAGCGTTTCCCACCATCCACCAGGTTGGTTTTTACACGTCTATGGCGTTGGTTGGACTGGTTGGAATGGTTGCTGATTCAGAGAGGGCTCTTGGAAGGTGATTGGTTGAACACCAATTAGCTGGGGGGGGGGGGGTTCCACAAAAACTGACACTTCAACCAGGCAGCTCCAGCCATTGATGCCCTGTGATGAGCAGTGATTCTAAATGAAACTCTTGTCAAAGCCAGGAGGGAGAGACTTCAGCAGCGCTCTTTGTTCTTCCTATTGGAATCTGTCTGGCGGCTTCCATGCTTTATCTCTTCAGCAGCGGCTGCTCGCACAGCAGCACCCTGTCTCCCTTCGTCCTGCCGTCTCTCCTGGGAGCAGCAGCAGCAGCAGCCGCGTTCTACTTCCAGCCGGAGCGCCGCATGCCTGCGCAGAGTTTAGTCCGAGTGAAAGTGCTTCAGATAGACAGCATAGCTGAAACCTCAGCTGACCGGCAGCATTGCGAGGTTGGCGGCCAAACTGAGGACGAGGCAGGTGCACAACAAGTGTTTCTCCCCTGTAGATGATCCAGAACAGAGAGAACGCCGCCACACTGTCCACAAAGATCTGATTTAGCGACGTTTAACTCTGCGACTTCCAACAGGTTAACCAACCCAGACGTTGTAGCAACATAAATCAGATCTTGGTGTTCTCACCCCGATCTCCCCTGTATACGGAATTCAAAAATTCTGACAATTAGGTTAATAAACACAACGAGCCACCAGGCATCATAGAGCACAGATCAATGCACAAAGCGAAGCTTTTCTCTTCAGTCCAGCTTTGTATCCTGCTGGCTAAACTTCCCTTTTAAGAACTTAAGCCGGGTGTGGATCAACAGCAGAGCAGGGGTCTCTCAGCCCACTTGCTCCTCCACATCCTCTGGAGATCTGCAACTGATATCTGCTCTAATCTGACTCACTGCCAGTGAGCTCTCAGTGTCTGGCTGCGCTGCTGCTGCCGCTGCTGCTGCTGCTGCCGCTGCCGCTGCTGCTGCCGCTGCTGCTGCTGCTGCTGCTGCTGCTGCCGCTGCTGCTGACGCTGCTGCTGCTGCTGCTGCCGCTGCTGCTGCTGCTGCTGCTGCTGCTGCTGCTGCCACTGCTGCCGCTGCTGCTACCACTGCTGCTGCCGCTGCTGCTGCCACTGCTGCCGCTGCTGCTACCACTGCTGCTGCCGCTGCTGCTGCTGCTGCTGCTGCTGCTGCCACTGCTGCTGCCGCTGCTGCTGCTGCTGCTGCTGCTGCCGCTGCCGCTGCTGCTGCTGCTGCTCCTGCTGCCGCCGCTGCTACCACTGCTGCTGCCGCTGCTGCTGCCACTGCTGCTGCCGCCGCTGCCACTGCTGCTGCTGCCGCTGCTGCTGACGTTGCTGCCTTGTGAGAAAATATTCCCTCTGCTGTGCTCTCAGCCTCTCTGCTGCAGGCACATGAAAGCCCAGATCTGTGCTGTTCTTTCCTTTTCATGTTTTTCCGACCAGCGACTTTCAAAAAAAGAAAGAAAAAAAAGTGGTCCCTGCTTCTCAAAGAGTAGATAACTTTTTTTGGCATAACAACTAGGAAATTTGTGACAGCTGGCCTTCAGAGGAACATTTTTTTTGGAATATTTAACTAAATTGAACTTATTTAAAATAATAATAAAAAACTTTTTTATGAAACTTCACTTTTTTCTTAATTGTTGAAGTTTTTGAGAAACAGGAGTAAAGCTTTGACAAAATTTGGCGTTATAATTGCAATGGCTGTTGAATGATATTTACCATTTCAGATCTACAAGCTGAGTTTCTTCACTTTACCCAAACAGAATAAAAAAAGAGAGCTGTCTACTTAGAATGACAGAGTGTTCATCCAACCACCTTCTAAGCCGTTTTCCAAGGGGCCTCATCTTCCAAAAATATCTTTTGGGCTTTTTACCAGATAGAAACGTGAAATAAATCCAGTGCACTCTGGAAACATTTCCTTTGGTGTTCCTGAAATGTGCTTTACGTGTTACTCAGCCCGCCGCACTTTGGCGCGCAGCCCCATGACAAATTCTGCAGGCGGCACTTTTAAGTCACTTTGCGCAACTGCGGCGCTAATTTTGTTCAGCGTTAAGAAGAACGGCATCAAAAAACACGTGCAGAGCCGGAGCTGCGAGCTAAATCAATCGACAGCCGGCGGGAAAAACGCTCAAACCTTTTTTTCATATCCTTTTGCAAAGGATATGAAATGCGCAGATGGCGCACAGAAAAAAAAAAACGAGAAACACAACAGCAAACAAGCGCTCAGTCATTGCGGCGAGCTGGAGAGAAGCCTCGGAGGTGGAGGATCAATCACTGCGGAGTTGAAGAGGATTTTAAAAGCTGGAGTGAAGACACATGGACGCTTCGTGTGTTTGCAGCAGCATCAGACACAACAATGAGTCACTCTGCTCCGTGCTGCTGCTGCTGCTGCTGCTGCTGTTACTGCATCAGAAGGACGCTAGCGGGAATTCCTGGGAGATGAGTTGCGTTTCATTGCGACCGAGTGAAAGTGTGAGCGGAGCCCAGGACGACTGAAGCCAACATCAAGGCAGCGGGTCCACAAAGGGCTGAGAACTTTGCAACGGCGCCATCTAGTCTCAGAACCAGATCTCAGATCAGCAACCGCCTTGTAATTCAGCGGCCGCTGAGATTAAAGGAAAGCGTTGAGAGAAACGCGGCGTTAAAACAGAGAAGAAGAAGCACCTTCCAAGCCCCGAGGAGAGATATTATCGAAAAACACCTTGATGTTTTGAGCAGCGGCGTTGCTCCATCGAACGGCAGCCTCGGGTTTTTTCCGCACTGAGAGTCAAAAGTCGAAAGCAAAGGATGCGGCTTCATCATCTCTGTTCTGAGCGGTGAAATGAAGAAAATAAAAGCAAAGAGGCCTTCAAGAGGTGTAGGGCTCATGCAATATGCATGGCTCCCAGGTCTCCGGCTGAGTGCGCGTGCTATTGCTGGGGCATTTATGGCAGAACGACAGCAAGGAAGGGAGGAAAGGAAGGAAGGAAGGAAGGGAGGGAGGGAGGGAGAAAAGGAATGAGGGAAGAAGGAAGGAAGGGAGGCTGGGAAGGAAGAAAGGAAGGGAGGGAGAGATGGTGGTAGGAAGGAAAGAAGGAAGGAAGGAAGGAAGGAAGCAAGGAAGCAAGGGAGGGAGGGCAGAGCAGACAGGGATGGAATGAGAAATGCAAATTGTGTCCTGGAACCCACAACAGTTCCGACACAAATAAACAAAGTGATTGGAGAGGAGCAAACGTTAAAAAAAGGCAAATAAAAACGAGTGAAAAATCAACAGCACATGTCGTCGGAAGTGGTGGAGCGCTGCAAAGGCAGAGATAATCAAGAAGCTCCAGCGTGCACTGAAGACCAAGAAAGGTTAATTAATAGTGTGCGAATTCTAATACCACAGGGGAAAAAGGTGACTCGCAGACTTTTTTGCTTCGGCACTTTTGATGAGGACGAAAACTAATAATAACGAAAAAAAGAAGAAGGAGGAGACGACAATCAAAGCCCAGCGGAGGCTTTTCAAGAGCGACGTGAACGAGAGATTCAGAGGAGAGCGTTGATCTCCGACGAGCCGCCTCGACGCAGCGGGAGTAAAAGTTCAGGCCCGATGACGCCGCAGCTCTAATTGAGTGCTGGAACCAATTACTGACGGCTTCTGCGGCCGACCAATCAGTTAGCCGGCAGCGCCACCTAATTACTACAGTTTTAACCAGCGATTAGAGTCGAGCACACGCAATTACGCAGGCACGCAGGGGCGCCGCGTGTACACGCTAGGCTTTGATTCATGGGAACATTAAGGCCCCGTTTATGCATTTGGGTGCGTTTGCCATGATGAGAAATGCCGTAATAAAGCCGCATGCATATTAATAGACGCATTAACTTGTTTATAATGTGTGAAGCCCCGTCCACAGCAAACACTAATAATTTCTCTTTCTACACGTGCGTGCATGTGTGTGTGTGTGTGTGTGTGTGGCGCAAAGGGCAACAATGGCGGGATGTGACCAACCTTATTAGCGGCTGGCGCGACGTCTCAATGTGACCAGCGACTGTACAGCGAGTGACAAGCGCGGCGAAACGCTGTGACAGGCGAGGCTCAGCTGTCGGAGCAGCAGCAGCAGCAGGCGCAGGTGAAGAGGTCACGGCGTCACCGCACATCCAGAGCAGGTCGCGACCCCTGACCTGGCACGGCAGAGGAGTCGCTCATATTTAATCTGAAATCATCAGGTCTCATCTCTCATCTCCCGGCCAACCTCCACTGGGAAGTGTCTGTGGAAACTCGGTGTGGATTTTCCATTGTTTCCACACAGCCAATCAGAGTTCTTGATGGAAGACGACGTGTGATATTGGTTGTATGTACAGTATGTGGAGTGGCGGGCCCTCAGTGACATCATATTTACTGTAGACTACCCTAAATTATTACACCTCATAGTATCCTCAATATGACACCACTGTTCTGTAATCTGTAATCTGATAAGGGAAAAAACACAGTACATCACCTTGGTGATTCGGCAACTAAATCGTTACATTCTTCAAACGTCACAAGTTTGTCGAGTTAGCTAATGGATCTCTGGGTTTTACAGGGCTTATCCAATCACACGACGCATACATGTGAAGTTCAGTGTAAAGCCAGGAAGCTGGCCTTGGCATCACAGACTCAAGATCTGATTGGCTATCGCAACTGACTGCGGTCCGTTCACTTACAGCGCACAGGAGCATTCAATGTCTACTGTATTCTGCTGTCCTGAGGCAGATTTCATAGAACCTGACAACACAAGCTAGCTGAAACATGACTGGTTAAAACTGTACCACCGTATAAAACACTGGAAGCAGCACAACCAAGTGGATATTATACTACGTGGAAAGAACAGACTATGGATAATTATCTTATTATTTTATTTATGGAAAAATGTACTTTTCTAAGTATGTTCAGGCCAGCAGAAAAGGCCTTGCTGGCCCTGATGGCCAACCAATGTGTATGGGCGAGGTTTGAAAAAGTAACAAATAGGATCTGAAATACCTCTTCAGGTTGGAATGACAAGAACAACCCAAGAAAACATCAAGATCAAGCCTTTTGGCTTTTCTCTGTTGAATCTTGGCTGGCTAGCCATAGCAGCTAGGCATAGCAGCTAGCCACGTGGCAAACACTCATGGCCAACAGGAAGCCTGGAGCCGACTAGGCTATCATTAGCTATTCTGACAAGGCTGCTTGAACCTGACGCGCAGACCTCCCTGTTTTCTGTTTCCTGTCCACTGAGCTCTTCTAATAAAGGCGCATGAGGTAAATCAACTCATCTGTCAAGTCGGACGACACAACAAAAAGACAGACTTCTGCAGTGAACTGGCTCCCACTTCAAAAAAAACTTCCCTTCTGAGTTGAGGCATGCAGCATGATGAAACAGGATGAAAGAAACGTCGGCGGTGGAGAGAAAAGACTGGGGAAAAAATGTTGGCTGTGCTGTATTGACTTCGATGCGAAAGGGTAAAAAAAAAAAAAATCAAATTTCTGAAGTGGGACGAAGGAGAAGCAGGTCAGGGGAAGGAGCGAGGAGATGCCCAGCGCTCGCTCTGACACAAAGCAGCATAAGAAAGGAGAAGGATGCAGCCTGAGGGCGGAGCAGCACCGATGGAAGAATCTCTGAGCAGGATGTTTGACCCGAAGCTGCTCCCGTCACGCAGAGAGCCGGAGAGACGGACAGGCACGGCGGAGCTGTTTAGAGCACTGGAGGAAGCCGGGAGGAGGAGTTCAGAAGTGGCACAGGTAATAAAACAAGCCCTGAGTGAGGCTCAAAGCTGAGCCGCTGTGCTCCGACGCCAAAAAACTAAAACTAACTTTCAATCTTCCTCAGCGCCGCGATGAAAAAGGAACAACTGGCGCTAAGTGAAATATAACTGTCGGAAGGGACGCGTCCTGCCGGCGGAGGCTGACATTTTAATCCGGGGGAAATGCATTCGTCCGCGTCGGGAGGTTGTGATTGACAGCTGGCACAGGTACCATATGGGCTCCTGCGGCGGGAAGCAAAATAAACACAGCAGGTGTTTCGATCAAAGCCGCCTCCGATTTTTCATCGCCGCGCTTGGAAGGAAGGACATCTGCATAGCGGCTTCGCCCGAGGGAACGCTGACACGGCGGGCCGGGCTTCCTCGGCATCAGCACAATGAAAGTGGCTGCGAACATGCGTTGCGCAATAGAACCCAAGAAGCCGTTTCTCTCCCCGAGCAGCTGGGGGTCGGGGTGGAAATACTGAGAGGCTGTGATGGCGAGGCTGATAAGAAGGTAATGTTTCAGAGGGGAATCTTCAAAGTGGAATATTCGCCGGGGTTGGATGGAGTTCAGCTGCAAATAAGAAACATTTCTTCACAGCCAAAATGTGGCCCGCTAAGCAAGCGCTAACGTGCCCTCGCACTCCATTCTGCTGTAGGTGCAAGATCAGTTCTATTAGCGCTGGAAGCGGCAGAAAGGTACAGTCTTGATTTTAAGTCACTGCTGTTGCTGAAACTAGTCAAATAATCTGCAACTAATAGAAGTCGGCTCTCGATCGCTGAAGGAGAATGGAAGATCACAGCGAATGCTAACGACATGCTAGCGGTGAGCCTGGATGACAGTGGCCATGTTAACAACTGCCCATATATACAGCTGAAGAAGGAGAAGGAGAAGGCGCCTCCTGATCAGATTTTTTCCTGATCAATGCTAGTTTTAACCACCCAGCACTTCGGCCTTTGCAGTTCCTCACTTTGATCACAAGTTAAGCCCACCTGTGCCTTCAACCTCTCTACCCTCAAAGGCAGCTGATTGGGCTGATCGCATGCTGACCAGGGAAAGACATTTCAGATTTCAGACTCCAGGTGCCTCACAGAGCTACAAGAGCAGCATTTGGACTCTTTGCGATCAGAGTTTCACAGAAGCTCACTAGTATCACTGCTAACTCCCACATGAGCCAAAACGTCCAATGGGCAGCTGTGAAAAGGTCAGTAAACATAAATTAAGATTATACACCTTAAATTCGAATTTCTAAATTCTAATTTTTAATTATTTATGTATTTCAATACTTGATTCTAATACTTGACTTCATTTTTGAGAACCCCTGCATACTATCTATGTATCTATATTTTTCAAGCTCTTGTAGGCTTGTTGCAGCACGTTGAAGTTGTCATTCTAAGCAGGTTTTTCAGCCAGCAGGATTTAAATAAGACATTAACACTAATGAGCTATCGATTGCAAGAAAAATTTTAGCTGGCTTACTCTGTGGAACTAATTTCTTATTGATGATCCCAGTGTAAAAAAAAGTTTAGACTTTCTCAAAAGTGTGTGGAAAAACCAACAGAAAGCGTGCGTGTTAAATTGCAGCAATCCCTGGAGCGCACTGCTTGTTTATGTTTCTGCTCTAGTTTGAAAAGTAGCCCGACAGTGCTGCACCACTCAGAGCTCGCTGGTTCTTTCATTTTATCCCTCACCCCAACACAAATAACGAAGACGTGTCTTTGTAGTCAACAAAAAAGGTTCATATTCCTTTCAAGAGAGAAGAAAACGCTCGGCTTCAGGCAGAACCCTTTCAAGTCCTCAACCCGAGCCGCTCCCTAAAAAAAAATAAAAATAAAAAAATAAAAAGAGCTGGAAAACTACTGACTTCGAGCCAAATCAATAAAACCAGAAAATAAAAGGTGATCAACAGGGGGAAGTATGATCTCCTGCATACTTATTTCTCTTTTAAACGTGAGCGCATCACGTCGACTGAGTCTGTATGTTAATGCAGCTGTAACCCTGCAGGCAGAACCGCTTACATTAAGTGTCGCGCTGCAAGTGCTCGTACGCTTGGCAGCATGTGACACGTCTTCAGCGTCACCGCGCTGCTTCCCTCCACCTGCTGGAGTGTGAGCGGATACAAGGAACGATACGAGGAAGCTGGAGAACCCAGAGAGAAGCCACGCAGACACAGGGAGAACATGCAAACTCCACACTGAAAGGCCCAAGGCCCGGAATCGAACCCACAACCTTCTTGCTGTGAGGCAGTGATGTCTCACAATTTAAAGTGTCAGAGGCCAAAGAGAAAAGAAATAAAAACTTGAATTACCAGAGGAAAAGCATGATGTGCCTTTAATGTGCAGCGAATCAGAAAGCAGTCAAGAAACTTGTGCTTCTGCTTTTATGTCTTTTAATTCTGTGTACAGACACACACATACATGCATGCACGCGCGCGCACACACACACACACACAAACGCACGCCACCGAGAGGCACAGAGAGCCGTCCAATCCGATGGATCGTGACCGCTAGAGGAGAACGGGCCGATGAAATATGCATGCCAAAGCTCCTCCACCCTCCACACAGAGATGTTCCGCCTGCCTCTCTCACAGCGTAAAACATTGATGGCGCTGCTCAATGGCGGCGGTGGCGGCTGCTGAACCACTTGATGGAGCGCTGTGCTTCAGCAGCGGTGGGTTAGCAAGTTCACGTCTAATTCTGGACCTCACCATGGGACCGCAGGGGGCCTGTGCAGGAGCTGGGCAGTTTTATCGGTAGGAGAAAAAAAAATGTTTTTCATGGTTCAGCTACACTCTCATGCTGTGGATGTGCAAGCGTGTGTTTATAGGGCAGGACACGACAGCACGGGTCAACATGGGACTGAGGGAAGCACACACATTCCAGGGATGTGTCTCCTCCTCCTCCTCCTCCCTCTTCTTCAGTGGTGGGCCACTCGCTCCTTGGTTAGAAAGTAGGTTAGACTATGGAAATGCATGTTTGCAAAGTTACATTAAATTAAGACAAGCGAGGAGGGAACTGGTATCAGAGGGCGACACTCTGGATTTATTTACATCCCGAATGATTTTAGCTAACATTAGCATTCATTTGGGGCGCGTTAATAATAATGTAATAATAATTAAAAAATAATAATAATAATGGATTAGCTTTATCCAGCACTTTTCTAGGCATTCAAAGCACTTTACATTGAGCCCATCATTCATTCACCCCACATTCACAGGGAAGGTGGTAAGTTACATGAGTAGCCACAGCTGGCCTGCAGCACATTGACAGCCAATCTGGCCCTCCAACCACCACCCAACACTCACTCAGTCACATTCATACGAGGCAATGTGGGTTAAGTGTCTTGCCCAAGGACACAACGTCAATCAAAATACTGATTCATTGTGAAGCCAAAGCAAGATCTACTTTATTTTAGGTAAATACAGTCTTGTTTTTTGTATTGCACATTAAGCTAAATACAGTTTTTCAACTCTCACTCACAGTTTTACCTTTGCTTTACATTTGAACCAGGACATGAGAAGCTAACACCATCACTGCCATATGCTGTGCACATCTTACAGAATGATAGTAAAATCACGCAACTTTGATTGAAATGGAAAATGATGCTGGAAGCGAGACAGAGCCGAGAAGCTTCTCTCTGAGGACCGATAGCGCTTGCCACTCCATGACGGCTCCTAGTGATTGAGACATTTTGCCAATAAATAGTGAAGCCACAACATTTCAGTGTGAGATAGGTCACACCAGTGGTCCCCATTCCCGCCGTCACTCTTACAGGCGCGCTCAAAACTTTCACTCAGAGTCCCGGAGGAAGTTTTTGAGAGCAAAACGTCTTTGCTTTTGTCGAGTTATTCTTTTGATTTTTCTCCTCCTTGTGACTTTCAACTTTTCCAAGTGCTTTTACTGAGTGCTTTTCAAACGCATGCATTCCCACAGACACGCACACACTGTTTCAGCTGTCAGACACACTGTAGAAAAGAAAAGAAAAAAAGGAGCATCACTTCTGTCTGAATAGGCAACGTTGACAAGCAGCCTCTTATCAGCAGTTCATTTCTCCCCATCAGCTCAAAAATAAATAAATAAATAAATGTGTCACGCAGAAGCATCAGCGATAATGAACGTGCACCGCAAGGATAACCAGCGTTTTCATTCCACGCGTTTCTGTACATCAGCCCATCCTCTGAGGCGCACAAACACACACACAAACACACACAAACCCACACACACCACACACACACACACACACACACACACACACACACACACACACACTTCCCTTGCTGGGAAGACAAGCTCTCCTCAGATCTGCCCTCCTCTCTGTGAAATCTCCCTCCATCCCAACAAGAGCCGACCTGGAAGCGGGACACAGGGCCGACCGCTCGCTTCCTCACCGTCATCTAGCAAAGTCGGACGCTCCGAGACGACACGGCCAGGCAGCTCTGTTGCACAGAGGAGGATTAAACCGCATTGAGCTACACACTCACACACACACCCACGGTCACACATATTCGCAGGAGACCCCGGCGATGTGGCTCGGAAACAGCGGCAGCATTGATCTGATGCTGGAGAGGTGTGACAGCGTCCCTGCGAGCCATCAGCAGCACTTTAAACGCACCATTAGCCGCCAAAGCTAACGGATCCATCGCTAAAGATTTAACCTGCCCGGTTAATTGCTCCCAGTTAAACGCAACATTCAAGTGAGCTGCTCGATGTTTTCAAGGATGGGGCCGACGAGGCTGCACGACAACAATTAAAGGTACAGTGTGTCCAATTTTTAAGGAAGCCCGTCTGACAGGGCCCTGTCAGTGCAAGATGGCAGCTAAACATTAAGAGACACTGTTAGATTTTGTCCTGATGTCTGTCTCTATAGTTTTATTAGCAGACAAGAAAATGCATTTTGTTGTTGCGTTGCCTGGGCGACACGGTGGTGCAACGGTTAGCACTGCCTTTCTATGTGGAGTTTGCATGTTCTCCCTGTGTCTGCGTGGGTTCTCTCGAGGTTCTCCGGCTTCCTCCCACACTCCAAAAACATGCACGAGGCCAATTGGAAACTAAATTCCCTGGAGGTGTGCGTGAGAGCAAAAGGTAGTTTATCTTTCTATGTGGCCCTGCAATGAACTAGCGACTTGTCCAGGGTGTCACCCTGCCGTCACCCTATGACACCTGGGATAGACTCCAGCAGACCTCTGCAAGCCTGAGTGCAGAAACAAGGGGGTATTGAAAAAGGATGGGTGGACGGACGGATGGATGGATGGACGGATGGATGGACGGATGGATGCTGCGTTGCCCTTTTATCGTGCAGGACAGAAGCAACTCAAATCACTGCTAACAGACCCGGCCGAAGCGGTTGTGAGGTTTGCGACCCAGTGCCTGACAGCAAATACAAACAGAGGACTTTATCCACACGTTACCAAACCACTGGAATCATTTTTTTCCCCCAACAGCCATTAAAATGCTCCGCTGCTGGTGTGCAACAGCGTGAAGTCCAGCACTGAGCGACGCTCCAAGCCTTTTTCCCTGGCACAGCCTTTTAACCCCCCACCGAGCTCTGACTCGTCCCAGCCTGGTGCTTCCAAACCGGACGAGCTTCCCGTTCTAGGTTTTTAGGTTTTAGGTAGCATTGAACCAGCGACCTGGGTAGAAGGAGGAATAACCGATCCTGCAGGTACCACGCAGACTCCTGTTGCCTAGCAGCCGCCGGCCTCCACTCGCTCCTTATTGTCCATTTCTTACGTTGTGACGGACAATGAAGCCAGTTTCGCTTGTGTTTCCCACTCCAACGGGAGAGCCCCCCCACCTCCACCACCCCCAAATACAGAAGTTTTGTGCAAAAAAAAAAGAAGGCTAAGCTAGCCTGTCACATGCACTGCGTGTTAGCGTTTGTGCGGACGTGCGTACAGACCTGCAGCCATCTGCATGTAGCCCGCCAGGGTGCAGACCCTCCTCTCACATCCTCCACTGGGCAGGAAGATGGTGATGATGGCCAACAGGGAGCTGACAGCCAGCAGAGCGCAGCCTCCGGAGCAGAGCACCGCGCTGGTCTGAGAGAAACACAGAGAAATGGCGTTTTGTTAGTCAGCAGACATCTGTGCGCTTGCATCAGCTGGCGTGCCGGAGGGCGAATCCACGGGAATGTCCCACGCGTCCATCTGGAAAAGCAGTCCAGAGATTATGGTTTTGAAAAAATGAAATTAAAAAAAAAGGAAAGTGGAGCCTGTTCAATTAAAGCTGAAGGCTAATTGTGTGAACATTTAAAGTGGTGCAATCAGAGTTTTTACTGTAGTTGAACCAGTTCTCACAGTAATACGCTTTCTTTTTTGTTTTTTTGGTTATTGCCTGCGGCACAACTTGCCAAAAAGTTTTGCTAAAACCAATCGGGATGAGAGAAAAGCTGAAAACTTTCCTCGCTCTTCTTTTAATGAAAAAACATTGTCAAGTTCTGAATAAACAAAGAAACTTCCATCATCCACGCTGCAGTCACAGGCATTTACAAGCTTCCAATATTGTTTTAAAGATTCAGGTGAAAGATCTCTAGCGGTGGATCTGTGAGATTTCTGGCTTGAAATTTCCATATTCGGGCTACAGATGCTCAACAGGAGGCAGCGTAACGGCTGCCAACAACAGGAAGCAGATTCTTAGTCCCAGAAAAGCTGAATCATTCGTCATGTCCTCAAACCAAAGTGGCCCCTTTTTAATATTCTGTCGCCGTTCCTCTCGGATGCACTAGTCTGTCTTTTGCTCCGGTCCAATTGTGTAATCTCACTGTGTGCACGTTAACCCCCCCCCCACCCCCCACCCTCTCCGACCCGGCTGGAAAAAACAGCAATCCAAGGCCAAACAACAGGCCTGCGTCCCTTCTCATTACACCTTCACTAAATCACGCAAAGCACGTCGCAAACTGGGGAAACAAGACGGAGGCAGGACACACACACACACACACACACACACACACACACACACACACACACACACACACACACACACACACAGAGGCTTGTTATTCCTGAGTGCAGAGCTCCTGAGGCAAAGGTAAGCCTTTCTCTCAGCTGTAAGGGACCTAGTTGTGCACACTTTTCTTGTTTTTTCATCACACCACAGTGAAACATTTTAGATTTTTAAAAACCTCATTGAAACACAAATTGCAAAGTGATTGTATTCCTGCTGACTGATGTCATCCAGCAAAAACATTTTTTTTTCCTCCTCTCACACCAAGTCTTTCCAAGAAGCACGGCAGCGGATGTGCCGTATTTTAGCAGGTTTATGTCCATAGTAAAATTACCATCTGTGGAGTTTTATTGTCTCCCTCAGACAATCTCTCTGTTTGAGACTTTTCCTTGACTTCTCAATGCAATATTTTCCTCACTTCAGCCCGGAAGTCTTCATGAAAAGGTAAATTCTGCTGGAGTTTCAAGTCCAACATTGATTTTTTCCCCCAATCATTTACAATACTTGAAGATATCTCAGTCTTCAAAGTCCATCAATATGATATTGTGTCAGGTGACTTTTGACCTGCAGATGCCATGAAAGCGACACATGCTTTTTTACAAAACACTGCTGGCTCATGCTAGCGCAGAAGCTTTGGCCCAGTCCCAGTTGTTTTCCTGATCATAGTTTCAGTTTGTGCCATTCCAGGGTGAACGGAGAAGCACCAACTGACTTCACACACGCTAATCAATATGTTGAACTGCCACCCCATTCTACAAAGACCCATGGGGAAAGGATTCCGTGGCAGCCGTGGAAGTTAAACCCTTCGGTACATTAGACTCTGAGTGAGAATGCGGGTGTGCATGTGTGTGTTATTGGACAGTTGTTTCTGTATTAATCTGCAGCCTCAGTGACATGTCGTCAGATCCTCCAAGACACAGGTGCTGTAACGGTCGTGCAGCCAGGAGGCAGTTAGCATGCAGGGGGGCGGTGGGAGGAGGAGAAAGGGAAATATTCAGCGTGTGCGATCCCCATGAGGTTGACATGAATGGAGGGCGGCTGGAAGCGGAGCGAGTTCCGTGACTGGCAGAACATTCAGTATAATGACTGAGTGTTTGGCAGGCAGGAGGAGAGTCAGGCTGCGGAGTGTGTGAGTGCTGCCTGTGAGGTTGGCGGCAACGACAACAACGACGACGACGAAGACGACAGCGGCGACGATGATGATTACCCTGCTGACCTTTACCTGTGATGGTCTGGTCAGTGCAGGTTCCCCACATGCTTAAACAGCAGCTGCGTGGGTGGAAACATGTGCCAGGGCACCTTGGCTACAGCCTGAATGTGTGTGTGTGTGTGTGTGTGTGTAGCACTTGTGCAGAATATTGCCAACCCTTCCAGGAACCTGATTTCTTGCTGCTGTTACTATTTAGACGTCATTATGATTCAGCGCAGTGTTGATTTTTCAAAGTGTGAAATGACTGGTGTCAAGTTTTCCTGTTTTGTGAAAAGAAGTGGGCTACCCGCTAATGGAGTCTACCATTCTACAACTTCTTTCAGCTTTTAGATAAAGTGACACACAACACAAGCAGAAGTCAATATCAGCAGGTGAAAAATCCCGAAGTCTGACAACTCCAAAGTTAGTCAGTTCCTAACTTCCAATCAGCCTTTGCTACATAAAAACTTTTGTTGTACTTTAACTCAGTAAACTTTTTTTTATTACTTGACTTCATCAACAGTGTCAGTATGTGTTTGATCAAGTTTCTGTGTTAGTAATAATAAAGGTAATAAAGGGTTTACCTTAGATTTACAGAGCAAATTCATAATAGGCTATACATTATTAGGTAATTGCATGTTTTATAATTCCCATTAAACTCGTTGACAACAAAAGAGAGAAAAGGTCTAATAGCAGTAATATCAAAGTTAAACGCACTTTATTAATCAAAGAGAAAAACACCTGAGGCAATGCTTTTATGTGCAAGTTTAGATATGGATCAACTCAAAACTGATCTGATATGGCAAAAAGTTCAGCACCAGGGACAGCGGCTACACATGCAGCCCTGCAGCTGTGCAAAACGCAAGTCTCAGACGGTTTCAGCTGATTTATAAGGCAGGATGTAAGGTCACTGCTAACTACTAAACTACATGGTAGACAGGCTAGATGTAGGAGGAGCCTAATGTGGGTATGAACAAAATGGTCTGAGGGAAAGTTTAACTGTCGGACCACCTGTTTGACTAAAGCATTTCCAGGACCAAGCAACACGCCTGAATTATAATAGAGAACATAAAAATAACTGCCATGACCTTTGAATTGTTTGGTTCGTACGTAGAGAAGCAGTGAAGCTTTTCCATTTGTAGCATCTTATTGCATCGCTGCTACGCCAGTATGAAGCCTCATTAGGGTGGAAAAGGGCAGAAATCTGAAGGAAATAAATTGAGGAATGTGATTCATAAGTCAATGTCACATGTGATAGATTGCTGTCACTGCAGTAATGATGCAAAGCCACGCCTCCTGACCAGCTGATCGGTCACATGCTCTCTGATAGGTCGGGTTGTTGAAACCTCCACCGCCTCCACCGCCTCCACCTGTGGGCTCTATCATTATCATCTGCAACAAGGGTGGTGGGGGGGGCTCTGCTGTTCATTCCCTGTGAAGTCCATCAAACAGATCATTTTCAGGGACTGAATAAATCGAGGAAGATTCTGACGCCAAACTGACTAATTCCATCCTCCGTTTCAGCAAATACAAATTAGGCCTGATAGAGAGACTGGATTCAGCTCAGAGTTGTCCGACTGAGCCGGGATGACAGTGAACATCACCACAGGTGTGAATCAGCCGTGAGAGCACCTGTGCGGCAATGTGAAGCACAAAGCGAGAAGCCCCGGTGTTGTCATGTTTCATTCCAGTGTTCTGACAAACAGTGGTGTAATTGTTTGTTCTATCGCACTGACAGAAGCTGCTCTGATACAACAACCAGCAACATAACCCGTAAAGACACTGCAGCTGGAGAACCTCTCTGTCTGCAGGAACTTGCTTCTCTGGCTTCTTCTTTTTGTTTCGAACCAAGGCGACGAGAGGAACAGCGAAAACCACAGCAGCAGCTGCACTTGAAGATGCAGGAAAAGTCATTAACTTCAGCGCTCTTTTGTTCCTCCCCCGTCTCCTGCCAAAATCATATTCATGAATGCAAAGGAACGTCTTTTTTTTTTTTTCTCCTTTTCTATTTTTTTTCCACCCCCTCGCTGCTGCTTGATCTTGGCGGCCTCCCAGAGCGCGACGCACCTTCTCGCGCCGCGCTGTTCTCAATTCACTGTGACACATTAAAGGTGCATCAAGTCTCGTGGAGTGGTGCCGAGCTTCGGGTGGGGGAGGGGGGCAACGTGCTCGACAAACAATGAGGGACACAATGTGAGTAGTCAGGCGATTAGAGAGCGTAATTAGGAGCGCTGTGACAGTTTGGGAGGGCTGGCGGGGGAGGGGAGGGCCGGGGGGGTGGGGGGGTCCTGCAGTTTTGCGAAGGCTAATGGGAATCTTACTACTAAACTAAGTTAAAGTCACATGGCTGTCGAAGTGACAATAAATTGGAAATGTTTACGCATGGAAGTGGAGGAATCCAGCCGCCTTTTGTGCTTGCCGCCCGCCATTTAAGTGGCTCTATTGTCCCCACGCACGCAATAATAGATTCACAGGCGTGACATTTTCTGTTCGCCCCTGGAGGCTAACAAAGGTTAACAACGCGTTATTCCTACAACATCTCAATTAACTGCTCTCCAATTAATCAGCTCTCAACACTGTGTCTCTTCTAATAATGGAAACTCGCAGCCCATTTCTGCAAGTTCACGACACAAACCGCTCCCACCGTACAGACAATGGCCCGCGGAAACACAAACAGCCTTTTTCACACACACACACACACACACACACACACACACACACACACACACTCGAATGTAACCACGGTGGCTCGCAGCACAAGTTGATTTAGCAGAAAATGAGCTGCTGACAGTAGTTGTCCTCTCAGTGATGCGCCTTCAATTGATTTTAATTACGTGTTAATAAAATTGCAGCTGCAACAGCTGCAGAGGAACGCAGAGGTTGGAAAAAGCAACAAACTGCAGACGGGGGAAGAACAGGTGTTCTTCGTCTCAGAGGTCCCATAATATAATCATTTTCAGGTAATTATTTTGTATCCCAAACCTTGAATGGGGCAGCCCCATATCAACAACTATGTGAAAGACATCTAAAAAATATTGGGGAAATGGTTGAATTAGCACTCCTATTAGCACTGTCATTAGCACACTAACTAGCATTGCTTTCAAAGGACAAAGAAAAAGTGGTCTCAGAGGACAGAACCGTCATCTCAGGCATGGTCGAGGTATCACTGCCCTTTGTGACATCACAAATGGCTCATTTGCACAACTTTTAGTGCACATTTTCTGAATAATAGAGCAAGCTAATGAAGTAAAGGGCAGATTCTTCCTCATTTCTGTGGCATTTACAGGATAGAGGGATATAATTTTGCAAGGCAGCATAAAAAGGGTTTTGCTTCATGTGCGGCCGATACTGTAACTGAAATGATAAGCTTAGGGTGGCATATTTGAAAATGGAAAATCACAACATACAGACAGTCCAGGCTGAAGCCCTTGTCAAACATACGGTGGTCTAACTGGCCCTGTGAAGCTGTGCATACCTCCAGGGCACCTAAGACTTCATGCGGACCAGCTGGCTCCACCACACAGGACCAGTATTGGCATCTCACAATAAATCCTAGACATCCAGAGTCAGCAGTAGACCAGAGATCACACCAGAAGAAAACACAGCAGAAAACAACCCTTCATCAGTCACTTTGACTTGACAGTTGAGCGTCTGTGGCCATTTCCTCCATTTCCAATTACACTAAAGAAGTCGGGGATTACACTGCACGGCCCAATGAAGTTTCATTGTCCTCTCAATAGGCACTTACAAGATGGACACGGTATGTGTCATTAAAGGCACTCAGCCTTTTTAAAACCTGGACAGAATGGTTAAGTGTGCTGGCACAGCCCGTTAAAAACGGAGGATTTCTCTCTTTTTTCCGTTTTTTTCCCCCCTTTTTTTTATTTGTGAAACAGTCTGCGCCGACTCTTGACAGAAATAACCCCCAGCGCTTCACCGTCCGTCCGAGGACTCCACTTGGCGGGAGGCGAGATGGGAGCCTGGCGGAGCCGCCTATAAGCAGGCAGGAGGAGCTCGCCACACACACAGCCAGAGTGTTTTTGTGAGTGAGTGTGTGTGCGAGTGTGTGTGCACATCGCGCTGGCGTGGGTTTTTTAAGGTAGTCCAGGTTGGGTCGCTGCTGCCTGACCTAAAAGGAGTTCAGCGGGACTATCGGAGGGCGACAGGAAACACCCAGCGGTCCCACTTGAACACCGCCGAGGTCTCTCCTCTCCTTTAAAGTCACATAGCAAAGACCAGCTGTCCGCTGGACCTTCTTCCACCTTCTGCACTGTTTGTATTTTCCCTTCAGTCTCTCACGTGAGTTCATCATCTTCCAGAGAAGCCTTAATAACCCAGCGAGAGCACTCAGGCAAAAAACACTCTGCACCATCTCTAAATTAATGTGCTGAATAATACATCTGTCTCTCTCATTGATCCTCACTGGCACGGCTAAGTGTGTGCGCGCGTGCGCGGGCGGCCTCTCCTCTGAGCGGCTGACGAAGCCGCGTGTGCAGAGTTGGACGCGAGATGGAGAGGAGATGAGGGAGAGAGAGAGAGAGAGGGAGAGAGAGGGGGGGGCGGAGATTAATCACCTGACAAGTGGATGGAGTGTCCATTTGTGCCTCGGGGACAGGCTGCAGATAGGATGTGACATTCAGGAGCACTTAGGAGGACACGAGGAGCGCTTCCCACTGCGCACACACACACACACACACACACACACACACACACACACACACGCCAACCACATATACACGCACGGCCCACATTGGCACACAAACACGTTTACTTTTAGCAGCCACTTCCTGCGTCTCCACGGGTCCGAGACGGAGAGAATATTGTGATAATGTAGAAATATTCATAGATATAGAGAATGAAGATTTATTCTATTCTATTCCATTCTAGATCAGAGCGCACTGAGGACGACGCTGGAATTTCAGCGCATCATTTCAATACATACAGTTGTTAATTGTGAGAAAGACCTTGACTTTAAATATATTTACGGGACTGCTTTTCACACTTTATCACATTCTGAAATCAGACTATTTAGAGCTGCAATTGCTATTATTACCATTAAGGTAGGATGCTGCTGCAAGCCAGATGCTAGACTGGCGGTTATTATGCAATGTGAATCTCATGCCAGCCCATGTCTGGTCTAAATATGTTTTAATGTCTTTGGCAATATTTCACATTGCTACAACATCCTTGTTGTTCCATACAAATCACTCAGATTGCTGCAGTTAAGCACATAGACTCGTCCGGCCTGAAAGAGTCTGTTGCAGCAGAAAGAAGCTGCTGTGAAATAATTTGTGACAATACAAAATGAAACTGTGCGCACTGAGAGTTCACTTTGCACCCACTGGACAGCGATGACAACTAGATCTGATTATGTCACACACTTGAACCAACACTTTCTCTCTTCAGGTGGTCGCTGGAACTAAAGTACATTACAGCTGAGCTGATGGAGAGCAAAGACTTTTTTTCTATGTATTTCAGGTTCACAAACTGCCTTGTTAAGGTAAAAAAAAAAATGCAGATTGTGTTAGATTTGAAGGCAGACACAGGCAGAGAGTGTTTTGTGTGTCTGCTGAGATGCTCTGCAGCTCTGGTTACTCTCAGTGAGAGCTGTGAGACTCTCTTATATCATTTTGTGCCTCCAGCGTGACTTTGAAATCTGCTCTCCAGGAACATGAGAGCAGCCACTCTGACAGAGTCTCGTTTTCTGGTGTCCACACTGCGAACCCTGCCGGTCGTCGGTGTGGAGGCCACTTCTCCAGCACACAGCACTGCAGTCACTGAGTTCAGAGGTCTAACAACTCCACTAATACTACAAACACAACCCCAGCAGTGGCGTGTTGCTCCAGCGAGTCACAGCCACAAGTGACTTGCTGTAATTCCAGAATCTTCCCAAAGACTTTACAACTTTAAATTTGTTCCTGAAATGATTTGCTGCAGAGGCACCAGAGGTCAAGTTCCAGCATTGATGTCATTATGTAGCCCGAGACGTGAGGAATTTTTCGGGTAATGACATTAAATTGAATAATTCAAAAGTGTGAGACTTGAATAATTTAAAAGCCAGCGCTCTAAAGGACATACGTTTACATTTCAGTAAATGGGTGGAAAAAGGCTTTAAAACGTTCTTTATTAATCACAGCATGTTTTCTTTCTGTTAGCCTCATATTTGTTCTCATGTTGTCGGCCACTTTCAACTGAACACAGTCAACTTTAATGTATGTTCATAAAAAAGTCACCAAAAAGGTTTTGTTGATAATATGATCAATATTTACACAGCATTATACTAAATTGTGTTACCACGAATCCTTTACGCGTGTGTCCCTCTTTATCTATAACTGTATATATGTATTTATATGTGTGTGCAAAGACATCTTATCTGTCTTTTAAAGGACACCAAAACACGCATGACTGTAAAAAAAAGAACATAAATAAACTTCCAGTTTCCTCCCAGAGAGCCTCACTCTTCCCTGCTGCCAAGTCATGCTTTAATGTGGTGTCGTGTCCCTGCTATCATGTTAAATAAAAACAGAGAGGGAATCTCCCCCACAGTTACACACACACACACACTGGCAGCCAGGCTTAAATGAAATGGAGGAAAAGCAGCACGTCCTGGTTTGCGGGGTAATTTTCAATACTTTTACAGCAGCTCTACAGCCGAGGAGACGGTGATGGAGCCGTGGCAGCAAGTGGTGCACAATGGAGCCTGGAGAATACACATCGATTTAGGAGATGAAAACACCACACACTGCTCCTGAGTTTATGGAGCCCTCCTGTTGAGACCTATAGGAATTGAATAAAGACAGGAAGAAAAGAACTGTCCTCCATGTTCGCACGGTAATACAACTTGCACCACAACATCACTCAAAGTTTTGTTTTTTTTTCCTTTGCAGCATTTCTGTGGTCACTTTCCAAACTGGAGCAAAGCACGGGGCTTGGAAGGCCACAAACACACAGCGCACTGTGTAGCTCTCCATGAACCGCGACCACAAATCGCAAAATCACAAAACATGACGGCAAAGAACAAGATATTACTGGGCGCAGCTGAAATGCGACACACAACACTGTATAGTTGCAAGTTGTTGGTCAACTGAAGCGAATAGCACATCATCAATAGTACACCAGGGAAGTGGGGCAGGAGCCCGGTGGGAAAAGTAACAGAAAAAAATGAAATATTACTTTTAAAAAAACAACAACATCCACAACAAAAATCCTCTTCTTCCATAAAGAAACTGAAAACTCAAATGATCTGACTGCTCCTTACCAGCTTGGAGGCTGGCCATAGAAAATGAATCATTTTCCAGTCAATAAACTGACATGTGGAGTGCAAGTCGGTAAAGGCTGTAAAACTGCAGGTGAGCCGGAGCCGAGCTCGCA